>JARGCV010000016.1:12257500-15172500 GCA_034064705.1 Bothrops alternatus | reverse complement strand
GAATGAGACTTCGTCAAAACGTCGCCAAGACACTTCAAATTCTACGTGGGAGAAAACCCGAAGAACCAAAGACCTACATACAAACACCCGCAAAAACCTTATATATATAAAATTGGTTTTTTAATTTTTAAGAAAAAGTACTCAGGACACACCGTGGTGTTTGGGTAATCAGACATTCAAAAGTGAAAACATAAATAACTCAACTTCATACATTCACTGTCTCCTCTCTATTTCTCTCAAATAACATAATATGTTTAAAATATTCCATTTCTAAATTAAATTTCTATTACTACTAAACCTGTTTTAAAACTTTATCAGTTTACAATTACCAAAATCAAATTTAACTTTAAATCAACAAGTTATCAATTCAGGTGTCCCTTCCAGATGTATTCTAGTTCTTAATTTCTCTCATCCCTCCTTTTATCACCAATCTCATTTATTTCTTCTTCCATTACACAATAGCTATCTTAATTAAAAAATAATGTTAAACCTTAATTCACTTTAATTCATTACACAAACTTCAAATTTCATCCAATTGATTGTCATACTTTATCACATCTATGTTATTGTACAAAAAAATCATCTAAGTTAAAACATTCCATTAATTATTAAAACCATCCCAATCTAAAAAATCAACATTTTTTCAATTCCAATACCTAATTTTTGTCAAAATATATCTATTATTCCAAAAAGTATTCTTAATCTATTTAAAATATCCGTTCTAAAAATTACCCTCATGTATATATGTTTATATTTTTTCTTGCTTCTAACTCTAAAATCATAATCCTTAAAACAAATCATAAATCCAACGTTGCCTTTTAATCCATTACACAATTTTAAATGTCTCTTTTTAGTCTAATTCTGGCTTTTTTCCTGTGCCAAGAAGGTTTCCATAGGGACACTTCCCTTTCAGCCAGTGGATCTATCGTTGTTGCTTGCAGTAGCTTTTGAAATAATAGAAATCCCATCCTCTGCATTAGACATCTATTTCTGTCCTCCTTGAAACATCGTTGCTTTGTAGTTTGAAATCTCAGTCTTTGCTTCTTCTGTTCTTCAAAGTTACAGATGGAAGGTTTGTAAGATAGAATAAGTTCCTCTTTTATCTCTGTTGATTCCTCTTCTAATATATTTTGATTTATACCATAGTCAGATGTAGTTCCATTTGAACATTTGAAGTGAAATTTCTGGATCTTAGTTCTGTAGTAAAATTTTTCATTGTAGCACATATTTCTGCAGTAGCCTCATAGATCTTTTCCAATATAAGTGTACAGTTTAATTGTGACTGAGGTTTCTCAATTTTGATAGTGATTAAAAAGTCTCTTTTTTCTTTTTTGTGGAGGCTATATTTGATATAATTTAGGCAATATCCACCCCCACAGTTCCCACAGTTACCCAGCTTATCTTTCCTCTTCAAAAGTATTTTGAAGGTCAGCTATCTTCAAATCAAGTAACCAGAAGTTGCAGTATTAGATTTTCGCCACTAGATGTCCTCAGTAAGTTAAAAAGGTCTTTTCCCAACACCATTTCCCTTTTTCTATCTTTTAAAGTATAATGTGAAAAAGAAATCATTTTCCAGCATAGGATGATAGTACAGTTCTTAGAAAAAGAGGAAAAGAAAAGAAAAAAAAATTCCTGTGCCCCCCCAAAATATAAAAGTAAATATAGTCTTTAAAATTTTGTTCTATTTTTATAGAATGCCTTTCCTCCCAAAAATGTAGAAGCTGCCTTTTCAAGCCAGGGAAGTAATTCCAACAAGGCTCTTTCAGGTAGCAAATACAAAATAGAATAGAGAGAATAACAAAGAAAAGTCTCACCCGGATTCACCACGGGGGTTCTTACAGCTTAGATGTTCTTTGACTTGCGGTTTGAAGCAGCTGGGTGATCGGCCATTTTACTGGCTGATCTTCTTCTCTGTCAGCCCTCAGAGATAGCTCGGACCACTAAAGGAGTCGCCGCTCCTCAGCAGCCGAGCAGAGCCTCCTCGACAGAAGTCGCACCCTCCAGGGCGACTTTGGACCCGCATAAGGGTCTGCTGGTGGAGGGAAAGCTAGCTGACGAGGAGACGAGTTTCTCCGTACAACTAGAGACGCCGCGAACCGGAACCCCGGAAGTCATGATGTACATATATTGAATGTCCAGAAGACCAAATAGGCTAAGAGTCTATGACTTTGGGCTTGTGACCTTCATCTTATGGCTTTGCTTCTATCATAATTTCATCAGATTAACTGCTAAAAGTAAATCTATTATTAAATTAATAAAATCTACCTGTCTATGCAAAAAATAATAAGACTCACAGTTTTTAAGTTTTCTGTATAAATAAGAGCTGGTAAGATTGTATTGCAGAATTAAGGGTCTCTGTATGAAACCAAGCAAAGACTAATTGGTAAATCTAACAAGTATTTTCCTGCCTTCACTCTTTTTTAAAAAAGAAATTTTTACAATTGATTATGTAATTCAGAAAACTTCATATTTTACAAAAGGTTCTTTTACTTTTCCTACCGGTATATATAATTAATTTGATGTTGACATTTTCTCAGAAATAAATATACACAAATAAAAAGTAAACCTCTCACCAGTGAAAATGTTGCAATTCCTATAAAGTGGCTTACAATTTGTTTTATTTTCAGGCTATTATGAAAACACCATATTTCATAGGGTTGTACCTGAATTTATAATACAAGGTGGTGATCCAACTGGTACTGGCTCAGGAGGAGAATCTATCTATGGAGCCCCTTTCAAGGTAACCCTCTGCTTTAGCTAGTTTTTTTTTTTTTACTGTTCTTTTTGTTACTATACTCTTTTTCAGTTAGTCCCTTTTCACCCCCTTTGATTTTAGTGGTAGAAATTTGGACAGAGGAGATGTAAGACATATTCTGCTGAAATAGAGCTTATATGGCTAAGTATTGAAAATAGAGATGTATTTTGGGGGATATTAAAGGATGAGCCTTTTCTAGGTTTTCCAAAAAATATAATTTTATTCATAAAGACTTTAACTAAACAAAGAAATGCTGTAATTAAAATACAAGTAGCCCTCACATAATGACAGCAATTAAGACTGACAACTCCCTTGCTAAGCAATGTGGTCAATTTGGCAACTTAGCTGTGTAAAGCGCAGTTGCTCAGCAGTTCAGCTCTACTAAGCATTGTGGTTAATTGAGACATCATGTGACTGTGCCAGACTTAAGATGTCTGTTCCGCTGCAGTCATTAAGTAGAATATCACATGACTGAGACTTCTGCCATTGCTAGCTTCTCCACTGACTTTACTTGTTGGAACTTGGCTATAAACTTGCAAATGGTGATTACCTGACCACAATATGCTGTAACTGTTGTAAATGTGTGTCTGTTATAAAGTGCCTGAGTGGTGATCATGTGACTGCGGGGATGCTGCGATGATTGTAAGTTCAAGGACTAATTATATAACTACATTTTAAGTGCTATATAAGTTTGAACCATCACTGAGCAGGGTAATTGTTAACTGAGGACTGTAAATTGATTTGTTCTGATATTGATGGGAAATATGCGTCTTGTTATCGTTTTGGATTTCATCCTATGTGCATCAACCTAAATGAATGAGAGGCAATTGTGCACTAATTGTTCTTTGTCATAATTTACAGGATGAATTCCATTCACGATTGCGTTTTATTCGACGAGGACTCGTTGCCATGGCAAATTCCGGGCCTCATGATAATGGCAGCCAGTTCTTTTTTACTTTGGGGCGTGCGGATGAACTTAACAACAAACACACTATCTTTGGAAAGGTTTGGAAAACTTCTGCTTAAATGATATTTACTGTTCATAATGGAATTAGTTACTTATTTTATTTGTGAGAATAAAAATAAGTTCCAGGAAAAGATTTCAAATCCTTTGGATAGAATATTTGATGAAAAGTTATGAATAAACATAGACTGCAATATAAATAACTATTTATATGCCATTAAGGGTAAAAAAGTATGTAAGCTAGTGAAGGAAGGAGCAGGTAAAATGATACGTAGGAAGAATACAAGAGAATATGTTGCTGTTAGTTCTTTGCTGTAGTAGATCACTTCCTGGTTCAAATGAAGTAAGTTGTACCTTGCAACCTCCCCATGATGAAAGAATTGATTAAAAATAGTATCAGCCACATTATGTATCTTGATGGATTCCAATGGGCACTTTTAGATTTTACAGCGATTTGACAAGAAATTCCATGAATCAGCTGGTCAATCTCTGGAAGTGGGGATAGCCAGATCATTCAACATGGCTATCTCAATCTTAGGGATTACCTTGGTTTACAAATGAATTCTGGAAGATAGAATACCAATAGAGACACTGAATATGACCAAACATTGATGAAAGCCCATATTTAAACTTCTACAGTGGCAATACAGCAAAGCATCAGATTTCTCTGCCCTTACTTCACTTTATTTAACACGATCTGTTCCATACTGGGGAAGAGTGACCATGGTAATCTTGGTTAGAGGTCTTGAAAATATTTTGTGCAACACTTTATGCATAAAGTTTTTTATATTCACTGTAGTTTTGATTTGGCATGAGTGGGACCTAGTGAATTGATTGGGGTAATATCTTGAACAATTAGCTGGGATTGGGTGCAGCTTGTTGATGCCCAGGAAATTGACAAAATGCCCCTCAGTATAAATTGCACCACTTAGGGATTGAATTCATGCCCATTCTAGCTTCTTCTAAGAAAATGAAACGGGAGTTTGTCCAATTCCTTTTTGAGAAGTGGGGGGAGGAGTTGCTATTAATTTGATATTTTGAATTCTATGTTTTATGGGTTTGTTAGTATTGTAATCAGAAGTTGTTTGGAATGTGCCAATGTAGAAATAATAGTAATAAATACATAAATTAAAATTTTTAAATTAAAATGTGTTTTGAAAATAATTTGTGAAAAGGTAGCTTTTAAAAAGGTACTTCTAATTTGGCAGATCACTGGAGATACTATATATAACATGTTGCGACTTTCAGAAGTTGAAATTGGCATCGATGAAAGACCAGTCAATCCATATAAAATAACAAGTACAGAGGTAGGAATAAGATTATGTGTAATAGATATAAATATATATATTTCTCTTGTGTTAATGTTAAAATGAAATGAAATATTTTCTTGCACTTTGCTTCAAATTATTAGAAATAGTTGAAAACTCAATTTGTATATCACGAGTATGTTAGCATTTTTGACCCAAGTGCTGATCTTGGCATCTCTTTCTAATGTATGGCACAATTCTTATTTAGCTATCACAAATGGGACCAGCAGCTTAGTTGTTAAAGTGATTGCTAAGTGAAACTGATTATGCTTATAATCTTACTTCAGCTTTCCTTTGCTTTACAGACCTATAAAGGTCATCAATGCAGGGACAGATTATAAAGTTATTTTCATCACTGTCATAACTGTGAATGGTCATTAAAGAAGGCAGTCACTAAGTAAGGACTGCTTATGGTTAATAAAAAGCCAGCAGCTACCACCTTTAATACCACTTGCTTACACATAATCAAGGCAATTCTAGCAGACATTCACAGGTGTTTATTCTGAATTATTATTTTTCTTTAAACAAGAAAAAAAAAAGAATGAAATCCTTGATTTGCCTGGATTTCGTATATTTGACCACAGTTGCTTGCCCAAGGTGTTCGAATAATATGTTCAGAACTAAAGATTAATTACATATCAATTATATCAAATTCTAGAAGATCTCATGAAGTTTCATTTAAATGGTGTAGATGAAAAGAATTGTGAATTTTTTTGAATTTTCAATATTTCAATATTTCTGCATAAATATGATCTTAAAAGATGTGGTCTGTTCTTTACATAAGCCCTAAAACTAGATAACAAGAACCCATTAAGCAAATGAGTTGAAAATATTGTATTTGTTTGTTGATTTATTGAGGAAAATGATCCAAATTATCAATTCATATGAAAATTAAAGTCAGATATTTTGATCAATGGGATGATAATCAGGTTGGAGTGTGAAAGGTTCTGCCTTATTAAAAGAACAGACTTCTGAGTATTCACTATCAAAATGTGATCTTCACAACACAGGTATGTGGAAGTATGTCATGACTTGAACAAAGGAGATTTCTGAGGATATCTGAAAAACAAATTGTTGATGTTCACCAGGCTGGGAAAAACTATTTCCAGAGAGTGTGGACTTCACTAGTCCAGTATCAGGTAGATCATGTGCAATCAATGGTATTGTTACCCTTTCCAGGAGATCAATCAAGATCACACCAAGAACAAGGTTTGTTATACTCCAGGAGGTCTCAAGAAGCCCAGTGTAATGTCTAAGGATCTAAAGGCCTCTCTTGCATTGATGAATCTCCATGTTCATGAAACCACATCAGAAGAACACTGGACAACAATTGTGTGCCTGGCAGGGTTGGAAGGAAAAAGCCACTTTTATCCAAAAAGAACATTGCTCCCCATCTTCGGTTTGCAAAAGACCACCTAGATAAGTTGAAGGCTGTGGACAGATAAGTCCAAAGTAGACTTGTAGATTGAATGAAAAGTTTTATGTTTGTTGAAAAACAAACACTGCATTCCAGCATAATAATCTTATCCCAGTTGTGGAACATGGTGGCCAGATCATGGTTTGGTCCTGCTTTGCTGTCTCAGGACCAGGACTGCTTGCCATCATTGATGGAACTATACATGCTGAACTATAGCAGCAAATTCAGGGTATACTTTATGTCTGTGAACTTTAATATCAAGAGAAGTGGATCATACAGTAAGACAAAGATCCAAAAGACACAAGTTTTATGACCAAAGAAAGATTAAAGCAGAAAAAATGTTTTGGGATGTCCAAGACCTGACTATAATCCTATAAAAATGTGGAAAGGTTTGAAGTGGATATTGGATGCACAGAAGCCCACCAACATCCGAAAGTTGAATCTGTTCTATAGGGAAGAATGAACTAAAACTCCTCCAAGCTCATGTTTATGACTGATCAGCAGTTATAGGAAACGTTTAGTTTCCTATAGTTTAGTTTCATATACTTTGTCACATACAAATTTGTAGCTTTGATATATTTTCCTCAATAAATACTTCAATAGGTATGATTTTGCCACATTTGTTTGATTGACTCTCTTTATCTAGTTTTATGACCTGTGTGAAGGACATACCACCATTTAGGTCATGGAATTTTTCTGTTAACTCATCATATTTCTTAGCTGGTGGATAGTTCACACATTTGTTTGATTGATTTCCATTAAAAACTGGCATATAACTATTTTGGCCATTGTTAGATTAAGCTATTACCTAAAGTATACAAGCTTAAGCTAAGTTAGATTTAATAACTTATGTTAAGCAAGCTTAGTTATGCCTTATCACCATTTATAGATTGCAGTGTTTGGGTGCTTATGAAATATTATTTTTCATGATCGACAGTCATAAAAGATTAATAAAACATGTTTATTTTAGGTTTTATTTAATCCCTTTGATGATATAATTCCAAGGACCAGTAAAAAGCTGAAGAATGAGAAACCAATGGAAGAAGTTGAGAAGGCAAAATCAAAGGGCACAAAGTAAGTATAGCATATTTCTTTTCTGCAAACTCAGGTATAGTTTTCTACTACAGATTAGGATTTGATTTATGCCTTGACACTGAATTATATACAAATAATAATTGTGTAAAAGATAAGGAACAGAATCCAGTTGTATGCTTTCTTGAATGGAACATTGCACCCTGATAAGGTCTTATGCTGTAGTCTCTTATGCATCCTCAAACTATATTCTAGGGAAGGTTTTAAGGCTACTTGACAAAGTGCAGCAAGAAGAAAATCCTATTGCAGAGGTTGGCTAGGATTTTGTGAGATTTCAACAGGAAAATTAGTTCTGTAGACCTTTGAAGTGGCAATAATTTTCAAAAGAATTTGGGTTTTTGTGTGTTCTACTGTTAAATTAAGGTACCTCTTTTTTCTATTTGAAGAAATTTTAGCCTGCTTTCATTTGGAGAAGAAGCTGAGGAGGAAGAAGTAGAAGTCAACAAAGTTAGTCAGGTATAATTTCAAGCTAACTACCTATATACTTCTGTGAATCCCTTTAATTTTCAGCATTGTGAAATTAGTGTCCAGATTTGCTTATTGAAATTTTATTAGTAAACTGAATATAAATTGAGGCCCCAGACTATGGGGTTTAAATAAAATAATGATAAATAAAAGAAATAATATATGTTTATAGTATACTAGCAAGCCTTACTCGTAGAAAGTATACAGATCTAAACAGATTATCTGTTCTTGCACTAAAACATAGTAAATTATGCTTAATAGCACTCATTCCTCTGGAAGTTTGCAGATATACATCTTCAGCCAGAAGTAAAAAGAAGAGAAGGTTGTACTGCTGGTCTAGGAAGATTTGCGTTGTTTGTGTTGAATGCCTTTGCCCTCCCTTAATGTCTTACCAGAGCTTAGGTTTCTTTTTGAATCTAGCATTGTTCCAAGAAATTTAGGTGCTACTAAATTTACCAGGCTTTTGTTTTTTATCAGTTTTGGCAGTCAGAATAGACAGAATGATGGAGGAGGGTGGCTTCCAGATTAGTTGCCTTTAAGTTGCTTTTTGTTGGACTGTCCTTGAAAACTGTCTCAAAAACTGAATTGGTGTGGGATATAACTGCCTGGCTATTAATAGAGATAAAATACCTGGCTCCTGCTTACTTTTAATACACAATTGAAAGTATGTAAAGTAATTGAAAGTCCTGGTCACAATTATAAGCACAAAATAATCTAGCACCTGATATCCTGAAGGTTATTTTTCTTGCGTAAAATTCTCAATATATCTATGTGTAATATAGGAGAAGGGCTTTTTGATTCTTTCTTGCTTCTCTGAAATCCAGGGAGTTTCAGAGTCGAATAGCCATTTTGATAATACAAACAACACCAAGGTTAGATCTTCCTGCAGAATAAACCCATTTCTCCTTTGTAACAATTATAGGTAGCAGATCATCATAGTTTCATTTGAATGAACATCTGAAGTCAACACAATATATATGGCAATGTAATTTTAATAATTAGGATATTGTTTAATGCTTTTGTATGAAGAGCAATGCTCTGTTTCTTTCATGAAGAAATTTATGTTATAAAAGTGAAGAAATTTTCTCATAAACCCATCATTCCATTCTTTTTAAACAATTTTAGAGCATGAAAGGAAAAAGCAAAAGTAGTCATGATTTACTGAAAGATGATCCACACCTGAGTTCTGTGCCTGCCATTGACAGGTAAATACACTGTGGCTAATTAAAAAATATTTTGTTAGTTTAGAAATGTAGAATTTCTATTGTGATAAATATGTGACATTTGGCCTACTTGCTACTGCATTACAAACCAACCTTTTTCACATATTTTAGTACTACAGCTTTCAGAATTCCCAGCTAGTATGACCAGTAGTCATGTCTGAATTTCTCTACACTTAGGGAGGACTAGGGTTAAGATTAGAAAGACTGCCATACATTATTAGGCCATTGCCTATTTGCCAAACATTTCTTGAGGATGTCATGCAGTTTGATTGCAACTCTTGAGCTAAGACAGCTCCTTTAAACATATACAATATGTTTATGTTACTTATGAAATAGTAATCAGATTGTCTTTGTTTCCACTGGAAAAATATTAATGAGTTGGGCTAAAGTATACACTAAGTAAACTCTAATCTAAACTAAAAATTCATTTAGATTAATTTTATTTTAGAAAGTGCATTATGAAACAATTACTTACACATTGCATTTTCTTTCAGTGAAAAAGCAAATGAAAGTGATAATTCAGATAAGGTAAGACCTTTATATTTGCTATATTATTTATGGAGCTAATGTCTATTACTACTACATTTGCTGTCTTAGCTGCTGCTGAAACATTGGTAGTATTTAATTGTCCTGTTAACAAAAAGGTTTCAGTCAACTAAGTAAGGTAGGTCAATCTTTTCTACCTCATTAGTTCAGTTATATATTTCAGACACTTGTATGCAGTTCAGTTATATTTCAGACGTGTATGCATTTTAGATATGAGGTGGCTTTTTGTGAGTAAATAATAAAACATACAATATCCTCACAATATAGCAGTTCCTTTCAATCTCAGGCACCCAAGTCCAACTACAGTAGCAGTTGTCACTCCCATCACCTCTTGTTTTGAAAGCTTTTTGGAATAGCACCAACTAAATGCTCTTCTGAATTGAACATATGGAGGGGGGCTAATTTTGGAGGATAAATTGTTCCAAAGTCATTCAACAGAGAAGGCTTGGTCATGGGCCTATATCTTGAATGCAGAAAAGATTCTTCAATATGTCGTTCTCACCAGCATGTATGGCTAATTAGATTCTGTATGGAACAAATATAGTAGTCTCTGAGGTAATGAAAACCTGAGTTTAAGGCATTTGATAAGTAATAATTGTCACCTTGAATTGTACCTAGAAGCTTCCTGGATTTGGAACCAGAAAGCTTTTGTACAATAGTACCTCTCTTTTGTTCAAATTCATCATAAATCTATTCCATCCCATCCAGTTCTTCATAGCCTGGAGGCCCTGGTTCCTGATTCCAAGCACTGAGATACATCCTCAATCTGTTTAATCTCATCCAATCCCTCATTGCCATTTGCACTGAGATAATCGTTATCCAGGATATTTTGTAATTATCACCACATGAGTTTCTTAACAACCTTTCTCCCCAAAAGAAGGTCAGATAAGGGAAATGGTTGTTCAAAATAACTGAGTCAGGATGAATGAACTCTTGGTGGCCATCATTACCATTTAGAGCAGTGGTTCTCAACCTTTTTAATGCCGTGACCCCAACCGGTCGTAAGTCGAGGACTTCCCAACCGGTCGTAAGTCGAGGACTCCCTGTCCGGGAGCGCGGCGCATGCATGGTGCCGCCCCCTGCACCGGCCAAAGCGTAGCTGGCAAGGGGCAGCGACGGTACAGGGCAACCACCGGCTGGGCCACCAGCTGGCCCAGCCCAAGGGAGGTAAGGCACCCGTCGGCCCCACGCGCACCAGCAACCCTCCCTGCACCCGCTGGCCTCCCACCTCCCGCCCCTGGCCCTCTTTTACTTACATTTTTAGTAGTTGCTCAGCAGGGAGGGGTGGAAACTTCTACACAGCTCACCTTCGCTGCAGACAACTTGCAGCACCGTTTGCAGACTGGGACTTTTGGCGGGCTCAGCAGGGCAGAGACAGTCTGGACAATTCCTATTGGCTTTTGAAAGCCAATAGAATTAGACTCTATTCAAGAGAGTCTATTCTATTGGCTTTCAAAAGCCAATAGAATAAGAGGGAGTAGCATAGCTAAGGAAAAGGGGGGAAAATGGCGGGCTGCATTGTTTGGCAACCCCCGTGAAATGGTCGTTCGACCCCAAATGGGGTCGCGACCCACAGGTTGAGAACCGCTGATTTAGAGCCAATAATATAACTCTTTTTTGTAAAAGAACAATTCAACATCTTAGCTGGGGGATTGTAGGAGAAGGAGCTGCAAAATGGGGAAGCATGTTAATGCAGAATAGCCCAGGCATTGATAACTATGCCAATTTTGTGACACAAGAACTAGCTTTGATAATTCAACCAGGCAATTTCTTTGACTCCAACAGTGTAAACATTTGATGGAGGAATATGATGTTGTTTTTCAGCCCAGGATGAAGGCTAATAGGATGTAAAGGCTATATTTATTCTTGCCACGTATCATTGTTCCTAGGTCCTAACCAACCACCCTTGGATTGCATAGCTGAGCTACCTTGTGTAAAAGCCTCAGTATCATTCTGTAGCAGTTGTCCTCTAAGGTGACCCATTTCATTTCCTGTCATGGATTGCAAGATTGATGTCAGCCTTCCAAGATAGATAAACAGGAAACATGACCAGCTGAACTAATTCTAATTTATTGTAAACTTATATTAACAGAATCTTGGAAGTCTGATAGTAGTAATCTCCTACCATCTTTTTTACAGTCTTATAAATTAGGGAAGTTCCTTTGAGACATTCTTTCTCAGCAGTTGTGCAGCTGTGGGCTATGCCCTCTTATCTGATCATTCCCTAGTCAGCACCTCTCCCCCCCCCCCAAAGCATTCCTACATAGCACGAAATGCTTCCACTTAGACATTGCTGTTTGAGACTAGAGGCCCTCCAGGACCAGGAATTTTTTAAGTTGTTAACCAAAGATGTTTTTATTTTACTTTTAGAGATAAAATATATTTGCATAATTTGTTTTTGCACTGAATAATGTTTGATGTTAAAATTTAAAATGTCCTTGGCGGGTGAATTCATATATGGTTTACAGAAGTAATAAGTATTTAAGGATATAATTAAAATTTAGGATTCTTAACTTCCAGCAAAAAATATAGAATACTTTATCTTAGCTTCTTTATGGATCTCAAAGAGCATATTCACTTGACTTCCTTGCCATTTGAGGGCCCACAAGCAAAAAATATATAATTTCTTTTGGAAATGATAGCTTCTTGGAAACAAATACATTTTTTGGAGGGGAGAGGTTGCAGTCACTACTTGCCCATAGCATAATAACTGCAGGAAAGCTGTGCTGTGACATAGTTTTTAGTTGTGGCTTGTGACAATGACACACAGCATCTTGAGCATTTTATCAATTGTGCCAAAAACATATCTCATTTAGGTTTAAACCTAATTATTTGAGAGGAAAAAAAGCCTTAAAAGGGTTTCCCATTTGGGGGGGGGACACCTTTCATATCTCTATAAATAACTTACTGTTTTAAAAATGTGCTTTTCTAATAAATTAGTCATTGAAAAAGAATCTTTTTTGGATGATACTGAACAGTTCAGATGTATAAACTAAAATGTATGAATGTCTTAACAATCTGCCCAGGGAGAAGAGGAGGGATATTGTGATGAAGATGATGGTCTTGATAGTGAAGAAAAGTATCAAATGAAAAAACGAGTTATGCAGAAGTTAAAGAAAAATACTGATGTACCTATTAAAAAAATAACTGAAGGGGAGCAAAAGCAGAAGAGTAGCCGTAGGTGAGTAATGTATACCTTAAATTTACTGAAATGTTTAAGTTTTTAAATGAAACTTCCGAATATGTTATAGTTGTCATTTTAAATAAAGTGTTATAATGTATCTAAGCTTTTCATAATTATTTTTAGAGGTCCATTTTGTCATCAACTATAAATTTAAAAATGTTTAAATAAATATTGAACATAAAACTAAAATTGAACATAAAACTAAAGCACAGTCTTGTACTATGTTATAACATTTGATAACGTATTAGTTACAGTCTACTCAATAATTGTCAGAAGTGGGAATTGGAAAAACTATTTCAAGATAAAATCAAAACACTTGTGAATGGCATGTGGTCAAGAGATGGCTTTGGAAAAGCTGCTTCAATTTTCTGTTAATTTCTGTGTATCAAAGCATGTGGCAAGTCATAGTATGAATAAAGTTTGGTGGGAGATTCTGCTAACATTTTGTCAAATGTCTGTTAGCTAACAAAAGTTTTAAAGTTAAATAAAGATAATTTTGAAAATTAAGTACATTATTTCTTTTTAAGATCTGTTTCAAATCCACCTCTTGGTATCCCTCTTATATGTGATGTCATCGAATTATAGCATTGGAAGGAACCTTGCAGATCTTTTGGGCCAAACCCTTGCCCAAGGCAGAAGTAATATTACGTTTATAGCAACTCTGATCTAATTTTTATATTCATTTGCAAAAATTGTTCATTTAGTCCTTTACATATGAGTCTTGTTTGTTGAGAATTGTGGATTCTAGTGAGACAGCGAAACATGTTTTTTACCTAATACAAGAGAATACCAAAGTAAATCATAAATATATGACCATTTAATTTTATGTACTGGTCTGCAAAGAAACAGACTGAATGGCTTTTTCTCCAGGAGGATGCTTTGGTTGCATTCTAGATTGAAAAGATTGGACTTTTAGGTTAACTTCTGTTTCTCTGATTCTATATAAAACTTTGGTCAACTGCTTTGATTAATCTTCACAAAATAAATAATTTCTTTTTAAGATCCTGTTTCAAATCCACCTCTTGGTATCCCTCTTATATGTGATGTCATCAAATTATAGCATTGGAAGGAACCTTGCAGATCTTCTGGGCCAAACCCTTGCCCAAGGCAGAATTTCTCAACTCCATCTTGGACATATTTTTAGTTGTCCAATCTTTTCTTCTCACACCGTTCAAAAAAAGTATGGCAAAGATCATTTTGTTTCCTGTCAACACACATATTTTTTTAGTCATAAAGACCTATGGTAAAATAGATTTTTCCAATCATAAAACAAATGTAGGAATTCCTAAAATACATATTTAAAATGTGACTGAAAAATATTAGAATATGACATTAGAATCTTCATTTTTTTAAGTAATCTATCAAACCTTCTAGTTGGATTGTTGACCTGTAGGTGGAGCTCACGTGTCATGTATTTATGGACAGCCACTGGCTTCATTTTTTTAAAATTTGGTTTAATTTAATTTAATTTAATTTAATTTTACTGATTATTGATATAACAGTCTCAACCTGTAAAGATATAACAGGCATGCTAATTATGAGTCATAGATGGCAGAATAAAGAATCAATCTTTTTTATGTTTTTCAGTATAAAAATTATAAAGCTATAGTCATTCTACAGAAGAAAATAAAACTCAGTAAACATATGATAATTATGGAATAACCAAACTGTAATGATTAAAACTAATTAATATGCTTTAGTTGACAGTAGATGAGAATTAGTTTTTAGTTAAACAGAGGCAGCAGATTAATTAGAAGCTGTTTCCATTTGCATGTCTCAGTAAAAGAAGCCTTTGAATAATTATTGTTCTTCAATATTTCCAAAAGTCACATATTTATAAATAAAAACTTTTTAAAATGTGTACATATTTTTAGAACTTGATTAAAAATAAGGGGGGAAACTCCACTGTAATGTTTTTACTTCATTTCCTCAAGATGACAACCAGTAACTTATTTTCCAGTAATGGCTCTCCATAATGGCATACATTTTGGTCCTTTCAGCAAGAGAAGCAGTGAGTACAGTGTTTTGTCCCATCTCACAGAATCCATCATCCCAAATTCAGTGATAGTTGATTTTTATGATCAATTTAATTTGGAATGACAGTCTTATGCACTAGCCATTCTTTTGGTAGCAGTCTGTATGCTAACATGCCTTGTATAAATCAGTATATTTTTTTTACCTCTTCTCACTTCCCATTTTAGGGAGAAAATGTTTGCTTTCCTATTTTTTTTCATATCATGCATCATTTTATTTGTCCCTTTCATGCTTTTCTTTATTTGCCTTTTTGTAAACTAAAAGGACCTAACGCTTATAGCCATTACTCACATGACTTTGATCATTTGTGCTGCTCCTTTTTGTACCTTTTTCATTTGTGGTAAATTCACTAAGAGTAAAGCCTCCAACAAAAATCATTATTTTTGCTTGCACTTCTTACATTTTGTAACATAATGCAAATCCAACTTTCTAACTCTATATTAAAACAAAAAACAATAGCTAATTTATTTGTTATATTTCATATTTTCAAATTAAAATCTTTCCAAAGCAGTTAATAGCAAAATGTAAACATTATAAAATAATAAGCTGTTTCAAAATGTTAAAGATTTAAGTATGCCAAGATAGATAATATAAAACCAGCATTATTTTTCATAAAATAATTTTGTAAGAGAAAAATCTTTGCTTAAATTTTCCTAGTTGGAATATTGTTGGACTCATCCTTGATTTTGAATATTTAATATCCCTCTCTGTGTTTTAAAGATTACAGGCAAAGTTTTTTTTTATTTGATGCAATTAGATTTTGGGCAAAAAAGTGGGGGCAGCTCTTGCCATGTCATACCCCTTCAACATTTAACAATTTTCATGAGATGGTGGTACATAATATTCTAAAATATGAATCTATCTATCTATCTATCTATCTATCTATCTATCAAATGTATTTATCAAATTTCTACCCTTCAATTCTCATCTAAGTAATCCTAAAGTCAATAAAGTTTTTAGGTGGAATAAGCAAAAACATTATATTTGCTCTTATGTTACTTCAAGCCTTTTCCCATCATTCTAGGCTATGTATGCATAAACTAAAATATCATTTTTTTCCACATTAATGCCTGTCCAAATGACCCAAGGCCTTGACTGACTCTACATCAAATACTTTGGTTGTAGGATAGATATTCTGAGATAGTCTACTTGAAAAGTTGCCTGATTCTAGTTTTAAAAAGTCTTCTTTGTCTTCTTCATCTTACTATACCTTCATTTGCTTGTCACTATACTGGAAAATGATATACTTTCTATCAAACTAGAGTGGAAAAGTGCTTGGTGTTGAACTTTTATGTAGATGTGTATGTAAGTGAGACCTATAAAGTTACTTGACTTTATTGTCCCTCTCCCTTTTTTACAGTGAATTGTCAGACCTTGGTTTCAGGTCAGCATTTTAATTCACACCAAGCAGAACAGCCTTAGTTTGAGCTCTCCATCACATAATAAAGTCATATTTACAACTGTAGTCAGTAATCTGTTTCAGGGCTTTGATTTATACATGCCATAAACCTTCAAATGAGGTGCTGTATAATTTATCAGTATATATAAAGCATCTCTTTTTGAACTATTAAAGTAGTCATTTCTTTTTTCCAGAATTGAATGGTTTCTGAACGAGTAATACAAATCTGTAAAAGGGCACAGCTACTTTAATGTTTAAAAGGAGGTCCTACTTACGTACTCAAAGCACCTTTTTGGAAAGTTTTACACAGCTGCATCAGTTGTACTTGTGTTTTTACAGAACAGTTTGTGGTGGAAAACTTCTTAAACAAATTAAGTGATTTATATATTTAGATCATACATATGTGTTGATAAGTTAAGAATAATTTGATTCATTTCAAAAGCAGCTATTGTGTACTTGATTTGCAGGATATGCTATTGCCAAAATCAAAAGATCTGTAAGTTTTAAATTATGGTTTGAATTCAATAAAATGAATTCAACTAATTCAATTCCAGGCATATGTCTTAATATTTTTTATGTATGCTTTTTTAAGTTCAGTAGAAGCAAGACATGGATGTGCTTTTACAAAATGTATAATATATAACTGGCTTATTTTGTTTGATGTGCATTCTTCCTCTGGGTCTTGGTTATTTATAGGTGAGTTAATTCCTAGGCAATTTCTTGGCTAGAGTATCCTTTTATTTTCAACTCTTTAGGGACTGATAACAGACTCAGTAATTCCTGCTTTATTATCTCCTGTAGTTTTCCTGTTCTGATTTGTTTACCTAGACTTTATGCCTCTTATTGCACTCTTTAGATCTTTAAATAAAACAAAACAAACACAATCCCAGCATATTAGAAGACTTCCATTTACACTGACCTATATTATTGCAGGACATTCTAAGGGGAAGAAATCATCAAAATTGCTGACCCATTAAAATAAACATTTTGATACCTTTTCATACATTTTATTAAGCTATGAAACATGTTTCAAATAACAGTTATGAAATGCCTGTTTCTTCTAATGATTAATCTGCTTTTTACCCAACATTCTATGTTATTTGGAATGAAATCTCTGTATAGGAATTTCAGAGAGAAAATATTCTGCAGATATGTCTTATTGATAGCTAAACTCACTCAGTCTGTAATTGATACAAACAAATGTATGAGCAATTTGCCCAATGAGTGAAACAATTCACACCGATGAACGAAATGGACCATGGAGATTTATATTGTGTGCTTCAATATTATTTAGATATGCCGTACTTTTGGAAAATAAATAGAGAAGTATTGAAATACAATAAACCTTTGTAAACTGCAAAGATTAGGAAGTGTTAAGAGGTTGATTAGTGAACTATTAAATATCTGGAGTTAAGGGTCCTTTTTTCTTCAAAAGATTACACAACTTCTGAGTTTGAAAATTGACTTCTCAGTGCAATGTACTGTAATATCTAGAGAAGAAATGCTAAAATGCACAGGAGAATTCTAGGTGCCCCTTATATAGAAGGAGCGGTAGGAAGAAGAGAATTAATTTCTGAATAGTCATAAATGTTGACCAGTTTGGTCTATTGGTTATGTATGGTTAAGGCACCAGGCTAGAAAACAGAAGACTATGAATTCTAATCCCTAAACTTTAGGTATGAAAGCTGGCTGAGTGATTTTGGGCCAGTTATTCTTTCTCAGGTCAACCCACCTCATCTAGTTGTTGTGGAGAAAATAGAAGGAGGAAGGAACATTTCCATTCTTTTATATTAAAAAACACCTAGGTTCTTTTATAAAATATTTTATCATATTGCCCAATTCCACTATTAATTTCCAGTGGTCATTTCCGTCTCAAAACATTTGATAAATTATAAATACACACAAAAACAGGACAGCCATACGTATTTAATCTATAGGATTACCCTGTATAACCCACTTTGTTTGGTTTAAGATTGGGAATATTTTATCATGTTTGTGGGCTGATTACATTTACAAAACAGGACAGTGTTTTTTTTCCACTCTGTATAAAGTCACTAGCTCTGTTTTTGAGATGTTTATTATTTCAATTTATTTCAAAATCTGAGCTAGGTGCTTATTGCTACAACAATATGTTTTACTTTTGTTAGAGCTAGAGAAGGCTGATTGATAATTTTTAAAAAATTGATTGACATTTGGTCATAAGGTCTTTTTGGAATAGTTGTCCTTTCAACCAAACACGCAGCTTTGGGAGGGATATACACGGGGACAGGAGAGAGGAAGGGGATAGCCAGCCAATAACCCTGATGATCAATCGGGTGATAGATGCTACGGGCAGATTGCTTTCACATTCACTGCCATAAATCTGTATATGCCATAATCCTAGGCACCTAATAATGTCTTAATTCTATTACCCTTCCAATATATAAAAATGAAGATAGATGTATCTTCACTAATTATTGCCCAGTCTTCTCTCAGTAATTGGCAAATTATGTCAAATTTGTACATTATAAAATGCTGGTTTGTTGTATTCTGAGAATATCACAGAGCCTGAGCAGACCAGTTTCAGGCCTGAATACTGTGCGATGAATCAGTGCATAATTTTGTACCATGCAGTAGATAAATATACTTTCCCAAATGGATCCCTCTAGGTTGTAAATTTTGACTCTATACCCCAAGATAAACTCTAGAGAAAATTAGCAGGCTCAACAATTGATCATCACCTCCTCAAATTAATCATACAGTTCATAGCATTATTGCATAGTTCAAAAAAAAATAGCAGTGGGGACTTAACAGACCTTTTCTCCCATGTGTAAATGAGTCAAGAACTGGTGTGTAGTTGCCCCAATGCATAGTTCCCCCTATTATATTAGCAGTATTGTTGAGTATTTTGCTACATAGACTTTCAGCTATGATCTCTTACTCATTGCCCCATATCTTTTCTTTTATATGCAAATGCTGCAGCCATTCTCTATTACCATCTAATGCTGAACTGTGTAGTTGCCTTGGTGAGCTATTAGCCTATTGCAATAAAAATACTTTGAAATAAATTACTAAAAACACACAAACGTTTAGGTATTTTCCAGAAAGCGCCCTAGTCCCTCAACTAGGGGATGATTAATGGAAAAATGATCAAGTAGGTAAAAGCCTTCAAATAATTAAGCATTTATTTTCAAGTATTACCTGCTGGAGAAATCAAGTCAGGGAATTATCTATAAGGGCCCAAGAAGCATCTCTAACTATTACCAAATTTACAACCTGGCAGGAGAATTATTTTGTCTGGGCTGCCATTAAATTATTCAAGGTCAAAAGTTTTGGCTACGTTACATTATAGAACTGGGTTTGCATCTCTAAGAAGAAGTCAATCTTGAATTCCATACAGTCTACATTTTTAATAACAATAGCATGTATCCTGCATTCAGCATCTAGTGTTCTAACGTTATTAGAATTGGGCTGAATTTTTTGAGGATCATACAAGATTGTGCTGCTTAAGGTCTTGGGCAGGGCAAGTCCTTTGGGAGGGGGCTCTTTGATTCATCTTATCCTGGACAAAAGATTTGAATCCACTCAGTGAAGACAAATTAACCAAGGTATATTGTGCTTTGTCAAAATCAGCCTAACTTATCCTAAGCCCCAATAATACTTCAGCAGAATATAAGCAGAGGGTCTGGGATTTAGACATCCAGGTCGGTACTGGTAACATTTTCTATTTTATTATAATAGAATTAACCGCACCCCTTTTGGGGGTGATTCTTCCTAATTAATGTTTCAAGATAATGCATGCTCTGCCCCTAAGAGGCTTTTTGTATGACCTAAATTGACGCCTTACGCACCGTGTTGACAACTGGAAGATTTTATAATCTTCCACATGAAAATCATACTTGTATATGTTCGTGCATAGAGTTTGTATCTCATGTTGTCTTATTAAAATGCCCACTATGTTTACATTGGCAATTAGAATCCATAATCCAAATTATTAGGAATTTTTAATTTTCCCTCATGATGATGAAATCATTGTTTTTCTTTTGTGAAGTTTCTATCTATCATTAGCCTATAGAAATTGACTGGTTTTCCCTCACTGGTATTATTGACTTGGTTTTATATTATTTCGAGGCATGCATTTTAATTTGGTTTGGACTATAAAGCAATAAATTAAATTAATTGTTTGTGTTGAATGTTTGGCTCAATCAAATATTAATGCTATCCCTCTTTGTACAAACTGAAGATTTGCCTTCCTAAATACACAAACTTAGGTTTGAAGGTGTAATCTTCCACAGGAAACACTTTTCAACAGAGGAATAAACTGGCTAGAATCTCTTTTCTTTTGAGACTATGAAAGAGGTGCTTAGATATATGTTAGAAATACTTTAGTTAGAGGATATCCATGATTGTTGATAAGATCAAGTAGGTTCTTTCCAATTGTAATTCAAATAACAAAATAATTATTGGGTCTATGGTTTGTACTTGATTTATTTATTTAATTTGTATTCCTTCTTTATTGTTTTTACAAATAACTCAAGACAACAAATATATTCCACACATATCCTCTCCTGTTTTCCTCACACCAACAACACTGTGAGGTGCGTTGAGCTGAGAAAGAGTGATTGGCCCAAAGTCACCCAGCTGACTTTCATGACTAAGGTGGGACTTGAACTCAAGGTCTCCCGTTTTCTAGTCTGGTGTCTTAATCATTGTAACAGTCATATTTTTAAAAGTCTGGTATAGTAGTTTGAACTATGTCAAATAGTGAATTTTCTGATAGCCTTTACAGGTTGGGTTACTGCTGTGGTGCTGTTTTTTCTTAGCAAATGGGCAAGGTAGCTTAGAATAGAACTAAAAGGATTTTTTATAAATTCATATTCTGTTGTGCAAAACTAATTGTAACATTATTATGTAAAGCTATTGTTACTACTCATTGCTTATTTAATATTGTAAAGCCAGACTCTATGGAATGTGTTGTAAAGAAACAGCTCAGTAATTCAAGATGGGAAAAACTGAAACAAACTGAACATCAAAAATAATAACTATATAAGCTTTTCATATTTTATATATAAAATTTATATTTATTTTTATATTATATTTCATATTTAATTTCAAAATGGGACATTGAATAATATTCGTTCTGAGAAAGAAAAACCTTCCTTAGATTATGAATATTTGGTTTCCTATTTTGTATCTTTAAATAATTTTCTCTAGGATGTTTCTTGATCATTTAGAATATGTGTAAGTCATTTCTCAGAGAAACATATATTTTGACTTTAGAGTTCTTGTTACATTGTATATGCTTAAACTGCAGGATAATCTGTAAACTACTTGTTATTTGAAATTCACAGTAACATGTAATCAAATATTAAACTTTACATTGTATGAATCTAGGCCATTGTGAAGACTAAGAACTGAGCTGTTTTCTTTTTCCTTTTGTTATTGGAAGTGGCTGTGTTCTGGGACATGTTTTCTCTGCATCCTTCAGAATCAATTAGCTGTAGCAAGGGGCTAAAGGCTATATTGTTTTGTAGTCACTGTACAAATACAGGCCTGTGGGATAATCGCACTAAGGAATAAAATGGACAAAAGAAAAGAGAGGAAAGATTTGCATACAATTAAAGTAGATTTTTAAAAAAGCATGGTTAAGTATTTAACCACCTGAAACACATTCTATCCCTCTTTTTCTTTTTTAATTTTTCTCACTGTTTCAAATTTGTCAATTGAACAACAGTCCAACAATGCAATTTCTAAATATTCTTGGGAGATTTGAAAAGTGTTGAAAAGCTTTATATTCTGCACTAAAATAACATTCAAATGCAGGGTGCTATAACTGAACAGTCTATGTTTTGGTCAGCATTCACTTTACCAATTCTATTAACTAACAAAGAATAGCTATTGATCTTTTATAGCTGGGTTTAAACTGTGCAAGTAGTTCTGTGTATCTAATAGTGTTTAGGACATGCATGCATTCATTCATAGGATTTATAGGCTGATCCAGTTTGTTACTACTTTGATCAGCTTATAGAATACAATAATAAAAGATTAAATACAAATAATTTGTGGGAAAGCCTGGGGGGGGGGAACAATCATTCAAAAACCCAACATCACACAGGGGGTCCATCACTGGATCCAGGGCCTGGAATAGAGCTCTTCTTCTTGAATAAGCAATTCTGTATGCTGTGGGAAGTTAAAAAAATAGTTTCAGAAGGAGGCGGTGACAAAATATTTCCAAATTGTTGAGAAGGAAAAAAAACCCTATGTGAACATGTCCATTAAGTCTCCAGAGCTAATATTAGACTCAAAGGACACTTTATTATGTTGTATAAAACATCTTTTTTAAAAAGGACGTTTTCCCAACTGATTGATTTAATGAGGAGCTCTTCTGTTTGTGGAATAACAACATATGGATGAGCTCTATTGAATCAAGACTAACATTTTGCTAGTAACTTCCTGGATTTCCTGGAAGTGTAAGGCAGTAGTATTTTCCAGCAAACAGACTTCACGACCAGTAGCCAGTGATAAATCTAACCGTAGGAAATTGTTAAATCCCATTTTAAAGTTAGATAGTTAAATATTGACTATCACTACATCTAATGAATACATTCTGTAAAGATAATGTTTTTTACCCATTTTGTTTGCTGACTCAAAGATCTAGTGTTCTGAGAAATGGAAAACTTATTTTCATCCTATATATATTTTTATAAATCTCTTATATATTCTCCTTGTAAACTGTCTTTTTACCTTTTCAAAAAGCACCGTGATGATTACTGTTTTGAATTGAGTATCCAGAACTGTATGCATTCCAAATGGGATTCCCGTATGGGTTTGTATATGGGCAGTGCAATATATCAACCTTGTTTATAACTCCTTTTTAAAATAATTCTGTAGAAAAAAGGAGTAAATCCCTGTCAAGCAATTGTTGTGATTGTTACCTTGAAATTGTAGAATGACTTGGAGGATAAATATGATTAGATCCAGACTTATACCAGTAAAGTTGCTGTCCATTTCTTCTAACAGTATAGCACCCCTTTGAAATACTATACACTGTGTCAGACAGTGCAGTGGAATAGATTGTTATATGAGGGAAAAGATTCCTTAAATCAGAAGGGAAGCAATTTCTTTTAACAGAACTAAACTCACAGAAAGTTATTTCCCCTAGTTTTCAGGGATTAACCCTTTTGTTCTGCCCTATTTTTCCTAGGGTTTGTGTCTTTAGATTCTGATACCAGATAACTGCCAGGTCCCAGAAACCATTGTTGATGGGTAGAGATGCTGCAACTTAAAGTTCTACCATTGGTTGACCTGTTCTGGGCACATTCAGTAGATCCCATGGCGTGCAACATTTTTATTAGGCTGGACAGGCTATTGTGCCAGAAAAAAAGATACGTTTCTGCTTCTGCCAATCCATTAATGTGTCTGAATTTAGATCCAGCCTATTCCTTGCATCTTTGTAACCGTGTAATATGTTTAATGTATGCCCAGATTTATGTAGCCAAACAACAATAAAGTCATAGCACTTATTTGATTGTAGAGTTTACTATCAGTTCATTAGAGAAATGAAAGTTGGTGTTCTATGAAATTGGAGTAACTCGTCAAAATATGAGTTTAAGTTAATGTGGGCCCCAGATTTGCCTAGATGAGAGGCAACTTTTTGGAAGAAGAGTGGAGATCAAGTGCAATTAACCAACAAAATTAAACTACTTCATCTGAAATATATTTTATCATATATTTACAGTATATTTATCATATATTTACAGTATATGATTTCTTTCCCAAAAGCTTACTTTTGTCTTTTTTTTCCTTCCAAGATCTTTCTTGTGGGTCCTAATGATATTACAGTTAACCAAAGATTTTGCTAGTGATTTTGATTTTATGAAGGCATACAAAAAGAACACCTGAATTTTACTGTTCAGTGAAGCATGCCTAATTATGAAAATGAAGTACTTGCAATGTTTGCTTGACCCTCCAAAATCCATCCACTTCCCCTGTAGCGTCTGGTACACATTAACTTGAATGGTCTTTGTTCCTGAACAAAGTATCTGGCAGTATAGGAGTGGCCTGAAAGAGGTGGTGGTGTGTAGGGGGAGGAGGAGAGAGACTGATTTCCGGTGGGACAGTAAAGTTGCTTCTTTAAGACATGTTACCTTTTTCAGTCGGTTCCTCTTAAAATAGCACATTGTTTCAGCAATTCCTTTTTCAAAATATTATTGACAATATGTTTGGAAGAAAAAAATTTCAATTCAGCTGTTAGCTAAACCTGAATATATGTATATGAATATGTGTAATGGCATGATTCCTTCTTTCACGGTACTATACATTTTTTTTTATATCTCTGGATTTACTAAAATTCTTCAGGAAAAAAAAGTCAGCCAAGTTCTTCATGTAGAATGCATGATTGACATGGCCTTGAAAATAGACTATGGTATATTAAACACAAGCACAGATTGTTTAGGCGTAAAAACTCTATCCCAGCACTGAGATTTTTATTGGCTTGGCTTCAAAGCTTCAAAGCATGTTAATAGTATAGTCTTGGTCTCAGACAAAGATTCAATTGTTACAGTAGTGTATTTCATCCTGCTGCTACTTGGCAAAGCTGGTGTACTTTCAAGTGAAATTTGTATGTGCACTTGTCTAGTCACCTGGAAAAAAGAACATTTAGTTGACCTGTAAAAATGTAGTTAGAGTACCTGTAGTTAGAAGAAAATGTATAATTCCACTTTTAATTCAGTACCATTTGGGAAATCACAGTATTCTTGATTGTTTAACTGTACATTCATTTATATTATAGCTGGAAAAATTCAGCAAAGATACTGTAGTGTGCTACTTAATTACTCTTTCAGTAGAACAGTATGGTAAGTTTGTACTATTGGGTGTACATATAGCTTTTAAGAATGCAGTTTTGTTTTTCTGGACTGAGCAAAGCATTTCATGCTCATTCATATCTTTTTATTACTTACCTCATCCATTAGTTTTATTGTTTTCTTTTTTGTTATAAGAGATTTAATAATGATTTTAAGAGATTACCTAAATATATTTTGCTCAGTTTTAGACACTATGGGTATGAAGGTTTAGGTTGCTGTTAGTTAATGCAGAAGATCACAACCTTAAACTGGGCCAGCAAATATTTCTGTAGGATGAAGCAAAGGTTATAGTTAGCTCTAACTTTGTAAATACGAAAGAGAAGCTAATGGGAACGTGTAGACCACTGTGTACGTTTGTTAGATGGACATAGGATCTATACTGTCAGCTAATGCTGAAAGTCAAAGCAAGATTACCAGCTCTATATTGCTATCCAGTATATACCAAGATAATTAAACAGTAGCCACAGGTGTTTTAACGAAAAGAAAACACAATGGTTTTCTCATTGTTTATTTGGCTTCAGGAAGTTGAAATAATATTTGCTTTAAAAAGAATAGGTTAGATTAGGGGTGTCAAACTGCCGGCCTGCGGACCGGACTCGGAAACCACGCCCGCCCCATTGCCGGCAATGGGGAACAAGCTCCAATATGTTAACACAACGTCACATAATGTCATGAGTTTGACATGACTGGGTTAGATGGTCTCCAAGGCTTTGTAAATGCATCATTCGTTAGATAGACTATCTATTCAGGTAGTCCTCTACTTACAACAGTTCATTTAGTGACCGTTCAAAGTTACAATGGCACTAAAATAAGTGACTTATGACCGTTTTTCACATTTATGATCATTGCAGCATCCCCATGGTCATGTGATCAAAATTCAGATGCTTGGCAGCTGATTCATATTTATGACTGTTGCAGTGTTCCAGTGTCATGTGATCACCTTCTGCAACCTTCTGACAAGCAAAGTCAATGGGGAAGCCAGATTCACTTAACAATCGTGTCACTAATTTAACAACTGAAGTGATTTACTTAACAACTGTGATAAGAAAGTTCGTAAAATGGGACAAAAGTCACTTAACAAATGTCTCACTTAACAAGATAGATTTTGGGTTCAATTGTGATCATAAGTTGAGGACTACCTGTAATCGGAAAAATAGCGAGCTTTTAAACAGTCTAATATTTCTTTGAAACACATAGTGATAAATCATATAAACAAATAACAGGGCTTTTCTTCCCACTGAAATCAAAACTTGGTTGCTTCATAACTCTTGTCCTAGAGTATTAAGTGATAAAAAATAATGTGGAGCTCAACAAATACAAATACAAACACACACACACATATACATAGACACACAGAGATATAATTTGCTTCTCTGAAATAATTGAGGACTACCTGTATATGACAATCTCTAAGGGAAACAAACCAGCACTGAAAAACTTGTTAAGATATACTAACGAAGTCTTTGTCATGCCAAATTCTGAGGAATATGACACAGAGGAGATTGTTGAGGCTGACCCCTGAGAATACCCATAAAAGTGTTCTCATGGTCAAATGATGGATCCCAATCTTGGCCAACTTCCCAGTCCCTAGATGCACTGTTCACTTTAGACAGCAGAACAAAAGTGCTCAATGTGCCTCCTTACCAAGCAAGAGTACTATTGTCTTAATTGGTTTCCACCTGGCAGTGACTCTACATAAAGGATGATACTGCAACAAGCAACTTTCTGTTGGAAACCGTCAATCCTATCTAGACTCTGCATTGGAAGCTTGAAACCAATGCATCTTCAAACACTCTGATGCCAACCTGGATGATGACCTATCTGCAACCACCTAGAATCTTGAACTGTGATCTGTCTACATTACTTTTTGCTGACTTTTTTGCAGGCAAGTTGCTTGTGAACTCTGGTGAAGCATATGTGTAATTACACACACTGTGCTGCTTGTACAGCCTTTTCTATCTTTTGTATGCTTTTATTAATTATAATTGTATAATTATAAATGTAATTATTCCTTATTGTATAACTGGGAAGTCTGAAAGTGACTATTTGTTGCTAGCAAATCAGTGCTAGCTGAAGCACCGATTTGCTGGCAGTTAAAAACTGCTTTAAATGGGCACAGCACAGCCAAATAGCCTGAAGAAAAGACATTTAAGCAGGAAACTTTACTTCAGTTATTATTTTGGATACAAAGAAATAACCATTAAATAGAAGAACTCCCAAAAATTCAAGCTAAGCTTGGCACTTGAAAACTCAACGTAGCCAAATGTTTATCCAAAGACAATTCCTGATTAAACTAGCTTTCAGGTAAATAAGTGAAAAAAGGATTTTAATAGAAGTGAGCTAAGGAACAATCTTAGAGTAGTAAATCAGACTATTGGTTCATGTAGGCCACCGATGTCAAACTCACAAAGTCATGTGACGTGTCGTGACGTATCGTGACTTTTTTGCCATTGCTAGCAATGGGGTGGGTGCGGGTTTGGCGTGACACATCCAGCTCACAGGCCAGCAGTTTGACATCCCTGATATAGGCCATTGTTCTTTGACTTGCAGTAAGCTCCAAGATCCTGGAGGAATAATTCCTATAACTTGCAGTTATTGTTGTAATAGATTTAATCTTCAATTTGATTCACAGTCTGTGACTGGTAAAAACTTAATAGTTCAAGTCTAACCAAGGACCTAAGAGCTGTTAAGGTAACATCTGAGTATATAGATAGTTCTGAGTAAGGTGGGGTTTTTTCAAAGTCAGAATATTCAGATCTAATAAGGTCAAAACTTCCATGGATCTAGGCAGCCCTTTGGGAATTGCTCCAAGGCCTCCTATTACTATTGGTACAACCATTGATTTCTTCCTCCACAATTGCTCAACTTCAATTTGCAAATTATTATTATTATTAGTAGTAGTAATAGTAGTAGTACTAGTAGTAGTAGTGGTAAATCTAAATCAATGCAAATATAATTTATATAAAGATATTACACAAATAACTTGAATTGCAAAGGAATTTGGTTTGCTGCATTGAAGTCTAGAAAATTGTGGTTTCACTGAACTGGTATCAAACCTGTGGCCATACCAAACCTGGATTGCAGAATTTAGATGAGTTCTGTATAATAGCAAAAATTGTTTCTTTGGTACCATCTTGTGATTGTCTGTATTTTTTACAGCCCAGATATGACAGCCATAACCAAATTATTTAAACCATAGTTTAAGCTAATGTTTTCCAGGTTAAAGGACAGCATAAAATTCCACCATCACAATTGGATAATTACATACAGAAATTATGCTTTTATGAGAAATGCATCAGTACAGAGTTTTTGAAATTGTTAGGATTGACTGATAAGCAGCCATACTGAATTCATTGATGGGGAAAAAAACTTCTTCCAATCTTTGGAAGATTGGAAGTCACAATTATGTCACTGCTTGGTTAATTGGTTGCACCTGTAATTTTTTAAACTTTTAAATCCAATAATCTCTAAACCAGTTGTTAAAAGGTCAAAAAGTTGAGAAAAGAGCTCTGTTTTCTGCGGGAAATGATTAGATATTATAACTTGGCAACTTGGCTTGTTAAGTTCAAACTGTTCTTTTAAAATTATAATGTGTTCTTCTTATTCAAAAGCATCAGAAATAATAATGATTAAATAGATTAAATAATTTTTCTTTAGTTCACAGTTAACATATCACTCTTCCCATTTATATATTCCTATATTTACTTACTAATCATTATTTAAAATTTGAGTATCTTGTGTTAAATACAGGAAAGTTAGACTGGTTGTCAGTATATATTTCCTTGCTACTGAGGTGGCTAAATTATGCTGTCTGCAACACTGAAAAGGACTGTAGTTTTCATGCATCATAGACATTTTGGAGTAGCAAAGGAGAGCAGTTTCTTCAGACCTTACACATGGTGTAAGGCACGGGTGTCAAACTCATGTCATGTGACGTGTTGCGACATATCGTGACTTTTTTTGCATTGACGGAGTTGGGGAGGGCGCGACGTCTGTATGATGCAACTGGCCTACGGGCTGGCAGTTTGACAGCCCTGGTGTAAGGGAAACATGGTTTCAAAAGAGTTCCCACACATATATGGCAAGGGATCAAATTGAGAAAACGGGCTGTCACTTCTCATCAGTTGCAGGTTCCACACCAAGTATAGGAGTAGCCACATAAATAATCAAAAGATAAAGTTAACAATGTATGAACTAAAGTAGCTGGGTATCAAGAGTTGGTGCACTGTAGGAGATGACCAGGCTGAACCCGACGGAGTCGTCAAATGTGTCATCAGTCATGAGTCCCTTCGTGCCCACAAGAGATCTAAGTCCAGCCCACCTTGAATTCCTTTGACTCTTGTCTATTGCCAAATTGTTTTGACTGTTAATAATTCAGATTGTTGTAGAGAGCTTAAGCTTGCAATAAATCTTTATACCCCTTTGACCTGTCTGGATCTTCTGATTTCTCTGACACTTGACATGTACCTATTGAAGTAGATAATAAACACTCCATGTCCATGTCACACATGGTCAAGCTTGCACAATATACAACCCGCAGAGCACATGCAGCTCCACCAGACATCCTTGTGTGACCCACAGTCCCTTTTAGAAAGAATCAGTAAATTCCCTGCCAACATATGTCACCACCGCTACTCTGAAGACATGCTGCTGAGCACCTCTATTACATCCAGGCCTCACAATGACATCAGCTTCAACATTGCTGCCACTCCACTAACCTCCAAACAGCTGTCCTCAACCTGTGGGCCACGGCCCACTATCAGGCCGCAGTCGCTTGGCCACTGGGGTGCATTAAGGGATGGCACATGCACTCATCCCCCCCACACTTGTGCTAGCGCCGCCCCAAGCATCCCGCCGGCGCTAGCGCCACCCCAGAGTGTCCCACCAGCACTAGTGCCGCCTATAGTGTCCTGCCAGTGCTAGCACCTGCGCAGCCCCGTTTGCATGCGCTCATGTGACCGTTTGCATGCGCATGAGCCCATTTGTGCGTGTGCACATGGGGCTTATTTTTTTGCGTGCAGCCCACACACGTAGTGGTGCCTGCATCCATTTCTGGGCTAAAAAATCAAAAAGGTTGGAGACCTCTGTCCTAAAGTACTCTTGAAATATGTGCCTATATTTTTGCAGTACACTCCATTTGCAACAGATAAATGCCCCAATTCCTGTACAGAATCTCTGTCTTGTCAAGGTTCACCCTGTTTATTGGCCTTTATCACGCCCTGCCTATTCATGTGTAGACAGAATCCTAACATTGCACTAAATACATTATTGAAAAATAGCAAGTTACCATTTGGGGGAACTTCTTTATAATTATTTGTTGTCTTTTTGCATGTACTGTTTTTATTATTTAAATTGTCCAATTTCTGTGGATGTATTTAATATTAATGCTATTGAATTCTGATATCAAATTGTTTCTGTAATGAAAAATTGGTAACGAAATATTAGTTGTTCTATTAGAAATTGCTAATCCTGTATTATCTAATTTTAGCCACAAAATAGAGAAAACTAATCCAATTAATGATGTCAGCTATGCTGTGATATTTTTTTTCTTCAAATAAGAGATTCTCATTTTCCCTGTCAAACATTCATGGTTCAAGAGGGAAATGCACACATGGACTGGGACCCCAATGTTTTCCTCCACAAAATCCTTCTAGAACTACTTTAGTTTCTTGGATGAAAGAACCATTCTTGCTTAATTTATTGCTAAAGTAGCATTTGCTATTCATTCATCTATTAATTGGCCTTCAAAGTAATTAAACAAATAGAAGGACAATTCCTGTCATGGCATTTCAATATGTCCTGAATGATAAGTATGGTATCATGAATAAGTCTCCTGGTTTTCATGTCATGGCAAGGTTGGTTCAGCAAATATTTTTAATTTAAAATGAGGACCAGATTTTTTGATCTAAGTATTCATTTCTTCAGGGAATAATTAATATTGTTCCTTATTCTATGTTGAAAATTTTATAACATAAAGTATTCAGTTCTTAAACATTTTTATGGCATCTAATTCATTCTAATCAGTTGATTAACTTGCCTTGTATTTCATGTTTAATTTCTTGGCATAGAAAACTTGGTTTGGTGGCTTCACATTTTTCAAAACAACTAGAAGGGTTGACCTTTTATATAAAAAAAACACTTACAATTGGTTTTAATTATAAATATTCAAGTTGATATGAATAAATATGTGCTACATGCAATGCAAGTATAGTCAGATACTATATTTGAGATACGTTACGATAATTTTAATAAGATTTAAGGCTTTCCAAAAAATGTCATTGTTAACATATTTTTTTTAAACTTATATATTTCTTTTCTACAAAGGAACTAGGACCAAATTGGTGATAGGCATTATTTTGTAATGAAATTATAACCACGTAAAATGAGAAGCTGACAATATTCAGAACTTCAACCAAATCAAAAACATAAGCTTTCCTTGCCAACTTCTAAACAGTTACACAACTGTTTATATAATTGGCCTGACCTATCAGGTCATCTATGGAAAAACTCCTAATGCCCCATGTTTGGGAAGCTAAGGGAGCTGTAGCCAGGAAGTGCTGCTTCTCAGTTGCTCAAAAGAATATTCCAATAGGTTGGGGGGTTATCTTTGTTAAACATTTCTTGGGGTTTTGAGTTTAATTGTAATTGAGCTTATGTTTTTATGAATACTGTCTTACATTTTCTATGAACTGCTGAGAATCAAAGTGATTATGATGGTATTTAAATTGAAGAAGCAAACAAATACATTTTAGCAATACATTTGTGACCTATTATAACAATTTGCCTAAGTGGGATTTTTTTAGGGTCAGTAGACGAATGGGACTTCGTCGAAACATCGCCAAGACACTTCAAATTCTACGTGGGAGAAAACCCGAACAACCAAAGACCTACATACAAACACCCACGAAAACCTCAGAAAACATATATATATATATATATATATATATATATATATATATATATATATATATATATATATATATATATATATATATATATATATATATATATATATATATATATATATATATATATATATATATATATATATATATATATATATATATATATATATATATATATATATATATATATATATGCAGGTCTTTGGTTCTTCGGGTTTTCTCCCACGTAGAATTTGAAGTGTCTTGGCAACGTTTCGATGAAATCTCATTCATCATCGTCAGGCTGGTGCTTTTGGCTTCTGCTACTAGGAGCAACTAGGAGCAGAAGCCAAAAGCACCAGCCTGACGATGATGAATGAGATTTCATCGAAACGTTGCCAAGACACTTCAAATTCTACGTGGGAGAAAACCCGAAGAACCAAAGACCTGCATACAGACACCCGCGAAAACCTCAGAAAACATATATATATATATATATATATATATATATATATATATATATATATATATATATATATATATATATATATATATATATATATATATATATATATATATATATATATATATATATATATATATATATATATATATATATATATATATATATATATATATATATATATATATATATATATATATATATATATACCGGTATATATATATATATATATATATATATATATATATATATATATATATATATATATATATATATATATATATATATATATATAAATTTAAATTTTCTTTTTTTTGACAAAGAGGTAAAGAATTAAATTGGGAGACTAAGATGGCCGTCTGGTGGAGCTGCATGTGCTCTGCGGGTTGTATATTGTGCAAGCTTGACCATGTGTGACATGGACATGGAGTGTTTATTATCTACTTCAATAGGTACATGTCAAGTGTCAGAGAAATCAGAAGATCCAGACAGGTCAAAGGGGTATAAAGATTTATTGCAAGCTTAAGCTCTCTACAACAATCTGAATTATTAACAGTCAAAACAATTTGGCAATAGACAAGAGTCAAAGGAATTCAAGGTGGGCTGGACTTAGATCTCTTGTGGGCACGAAGGGACTCATGACTGATGACACATTTGACGACTCCGTCGGGTTCAGCCTGGTCATCTCCTACAGTGGTGAGAGCAAGAAAGGCAAGAATGGGGAAGGTCGCAGGTGAAAATGGCAGGGAAGAGGTTTTTTTGTTTACAGAGAGTCTGAATGTGCCGTATTGATATGGGAGAAGAATTGCTCGATACCGTGTTGGTGTTGAGGACTGGTAAAACTAAAGTGTCTGTGGCTTCTCTCAAGAATGTTTGGTGAGGACAGCCAGTTGTATTAACCTCCCTGCCTGAGTTCCTTGATGCCTTTTCCAGATTGGCAATGAAGTTCCTCAGAGTTCTGATTCTGCAGGACTTTAATCTCCCTTCCCTGGGAATGGGATGAAGTGCACAGGAGTTCTTGGTTTCCTATCTCAGGTCATCCAGAGTCCAACATGGGACAGTTCCTATTGCAGAAATAGCAAGTAATCTGAAATTGGGGGAACTTTCAATATCTCCTCTATCATGATCAGTTCATTCCCTAATTTCTGTGAGTTCTTTAGTGCCACTTAACCCACTGCACAGATGTTGGATTTGTTAAACTGGTGTGCCCCTATTGACTAATGGACCCAGAATGATTTCAGAGGGAACTGGGGATTCTCCCTATTGGTCTGCTGCATGGTCCATCTGAAGCCATGGTTGCCACTTGAAATAAGAGAGCAGCTGAGGCTTTGGATCAGATTGTACCCATGTGACTTCTCTCTTGTCAAGGATCCTATCACTCTCCATAGTTTATAGAGGAACTGAGGGAGATGAAACAAGATGTCTGGAGAACTGCTGGCACTCAACAAATAATGAACTCAACCAAACGTGGATTAGAACTGCTATTAAAATCTACCTTATGGTAGCAAGGGTGCTGAAGAGCACTTCGCTGCCCTTATTGCATCCACAGATTGCTGCCCTACAACCCTGTTTTAAATGACTAAGACCCTGGGTTAGGGATGGCATAGAGATCCTCTTACAGGGCATGCAGAAGAATTTGCACAATATCTGTCACTCAGACTTATGGCCTTGGCGTAAGTCCAGAAGGGATGTCTAGGGAAGAGTTTTGCCCAGTTATCTAGAATGGTTTGAACCTCTTGGAACTGAGAAAGTGGACAAGGACCTCAGAATTGTGAGCTTGGCCACCTACTCCTTAAATCCATACACAGCTGGTTAAAGCAGCTGTGGGATATCTTGGAAGTGGATCCTGACAATGCTTAAATCTTTTTTGAGCAAGGGAGTTGAGTTTGTCCCTTTCTCTTAATGTCATTGCTGGACCCCACTATACTGGACAAGTTTCACCCAATTTCCCTTTTTGGGGAAGGTGGTTGTACAATAGCTTCAGACTAAGCTTTAGAGGAAATGGATTATCTGGATCCTTTCCAGGATATGAATATGGAATGGAAATGGCATTGGTCACACTTATGGATGATTTCTGATATGGGCAGAATTGGGTTAGTGCAACTATTTTTGCCCTGCTTGACTTCTTGGGGCTTTTAATACCACTGACCATGCTATCCTTTTGGATCAGCTTCAGTGCCATCTTAAGTGGTAGATGGGGTTGCACTACCCTGGAGAGACCCAATGCTCAATCTTCAGTACATTGGCAGAGAATGGAGCCCTAAAATACAAGATCAATGGTGCAAGATCACAAGCTACTAATCTTGTGTGATCTTATGGTGCTTTAGGCCAGGGCTTTTCAACCTTTTCATAGATTGTACCACTTTTAGGACATGACAATATTTGAGTACCACCAGTGCTTAGCAAGGTGTCAAAACCTTGATGACTAAAAAAAGAGGGTTTTAGGTTTTATTGATTAGATTCATTTGTTGTTATAGAAATGGCTAGTTTATAATATTATGGAAAAGTAAAAAGTTGAGTTTCAGTGTTAATGCTTCCTTCTACTGCAACAGAGGAAGTATGTTCCTTTTCCCTTCTCCCCCTCACTTTCCCCCCCTTTTTCCTCCCCACTGTGTCCTACTATTTGCTTTGTATTTTTGTATTTTATTCTATAATCTAATAAAATATTACAAACTGTAGAAAAAAAGAAAAAAGTACCAATTTTAATTTCTTCAGTGGCTGTTCCTTTGCTGAATCACTTTCCCTTTGCTAGTTCAGGGGTCTTCAAACTTGACACTTTTAAGACTTGTAGACTTCAACTCCCAAAATTCCTCAGCCATCATGGCTGGTTGAAGAATTCTGAGAGTTGAAGTCCACAGATCTTAAAGTTGCTAAGTTTGTAGACTCCTGAGCTAGCTAGTTGGCCCTTCTGAGCAATTCCACAGTGTAGTAAGAATGCACCCCCCCAATTCCTTCCCTGTACCCTTAAAGACACAGGAATCAAGTGCAAAGCAAGAAAATAAAGAAACAGAAACTCCCGTTTTTTTTCTCTTTAAGCTGCCTCAGGCAAGTCACATGTCACAATGTTGCAATCCTAGACTGAAAGGCTCCGGCAATTGCAAAAAGCTTTAGCTTTAAATTAAGTTAGTTTACCTTCAAAGAAAATTTCTAAAAGCCACAGACAGACTCAATTAAAGGGGGTAAAACTAATTACATTTGTTTAAAGAAATTAAACCTTCCCTGTTGTCTTTTTTCTCTTCCCCCACCCAAACCACATTCTTTTATAGCCTCTCCTCTCTCCCCCCCTTTTTCTTCAGTTCACCTCCAGCTCCGAGATGATTCCGGAAGCGCCAATCAGCTGGAGCCCTGCCAGCTCCTGGGGCTTCTGCTGAGCCCAGACAGTCATGCAGCTGCAGCTGCCTCTCCCTCAGGCTTGGCTTGCTTAGGCTCATTCCCCTCCCCTGCTACACTTGGCTAGCAGTTGGATACCACCTGCCGTGTGGCAAAGTACCACAGATGGTACGCGTACCACCAGTTGAAAAGCCCTGCTTTAGGCTATTCTCTGCAAACGGAGGCCTGGTAGAGAACTGCGGCAAAAGGCTTTGCAAATACAGGTACGGGCTGAAACTTTGAAGCTTTTCCTCCATTTGCAAAGCCTTTTGCAATCTTTGCAAAAAGCCTTTCCTGCCAATAACTGAGGCTGGGGGGGGAGCGTACATTCTTCCAGGCCTCCATTTACGGCAGCAATGCCATTTCTCAAGACCTTTGTCAAACAGAATGGAGCCCCCAGAAGGAGTGCGCGTCATTCTGGGGCTCTGATTTCATCGGCAAAGGCCTCAGGCCACTGCCACCCAGAACGGAGGCCAGGGGAAGCTTCTGCGTGCCTCCAGAGGCCCGATCCTGGCATTGGAGGCCTTTTTCCAACCTCCGGAGGCCAGATCAGGAGCAAGGGACAGTTCTGCATGCCTCTGAAGGGCTGATTGAGGTGTCGGAAGATTTTTTTCTGGCCTCTGAAAACTCAATCCAGGGCCAGAGGATGCTTCCCCTGGCCTCCGGAGGCTCAATCTGAGCATCGGAAATCTTTTCCAGGTCTCTGATGCCCTAATGGAGGCTGGGGGCAGCAGCCATGTGGCTCCGGAATTGGGGGGAGCAGGAGACAGGCACTGCAAGCACCATGAGAGTTCAGGCACCCATTCTCTGCAAAAGAGGATCGGTGCCTGAATTCATGCGATATTACAGCATGCAGAAGCTTCCATCGGCTCTCCTCTCCCACAAAAGCAAGAACTGCGGAAGAGAGGCGATGGATCTTTTCAAGGTAAGTGAGTCTGGCGCGGCAGGAGGGGAGGGGGAAGCATGAGGTATCTTAATAGGTCGGGGAGGCCTTGGGGCCTGTTCCGTTACTAGGCCCGCCATGGCCTTCCCCACACTGAGATACCTCATGTGCACTTAATGAACCGCGCATTCACCCATACATTTGATTAGCAAATGCATGGGCGAAAGCAGGAAGTGATCTTGTTTGAGATATGAGATTCACTCCCACGAATTTTTGAGTTACGAATGGAATGGGCAGGCTCCATTATATTCGTAATTCAAGGACTACCTGTATATTGCATATTCTTAGATGCACTTTTGTCCTTTGGATGCATAGAGACAACTATTTAAAAAAGAAGGCAACGTTTAAAAAATCCTAAAAGAAAGCAATGGTAATCATTTCCATATCATTGCCAAGAAATGTGTGTACATACATGATCCTAAAGTCACTAGGAATAAAGCCCAACTTTTCACCTTTTTCTGAACAAGAGGTTGGACCTGACGATTTACAGAACTTCCAATTCTATGCTTCAAGTGTACACACATATTTAATAGTTTTGGAGGAAGATAACAGATCAGCATTCCACAACCTGGTGCCTTCCAGATGTGTTTGGACTACAGTTCCCAGCTGGCTGGGAACCAGGGAGTTAGAATTCCAACCCATCTGGAGGGTATCATGCTGGAAAGCTGTGGTAGATTATATTCATTTTACAATGATAGCTATCTGTAGAGCAAAAGCAGAGGGGAAAAAGACATAATGAGCTAATCCAACGTTGCACACTTCTCACACAATGCTGTTTTCCCCCCTCTATAGCTGTAGCATGGTCTAGAGGTCAGCAGAAAGCTGCAGGCAGAGGGGAAATATGATCTACTAATACTATCCTTTTGTTTGATAAAAAAAAATACCATTGCATTTTTAGGACATCTGTTCTTATCATTTGCTATGGAATTGGTCAAGCAATCATGGTTAATTTATAAGGAGGATTTGGATTACTATACCCTAGCTGCAGGACTTGTAAAATAATACAGTTGTATGATTGTCTGATAAATTAGCCGGTGGTAAAACTGTTTAAGAGAACATACTGAAATAAGATGCAACAGGTAAAAACCAAATGTTTTTCACTATGTCTGAGTCCTGCTTCTATAATACCTGTGCTATGTGCTGCATTTAGTTTCATATGTAATATTGGATTACTTTCTAATGTATACATCCACATGAGCCCATTAGTTGATTATTTAATTGATTATTTACCGTACACGTATTAGTTCTAGTGATGGACAGATAAGATAGAAGTATTTTCTGCAGCATTTGGGAAAGGATATGAACAAGCCATTGTTACCATTGAATACTGTAACCAACAAATGATGCTGACTAGATGTCTGATTTTAAGATGAGCACTTCATTGGAGTTGTCATTGGATAAGGAGAAAAGACTTGTTGCTATACAACAAAGGTGATGCATTGATTCTTTGATCATAGTCCAGGAAGACGTCATGTGAGACTTTGCTTTAATGTGTTGGAGGAGGCTTCTGTAGTTCTGTGAATGGCAAATATGTGCCCATGACATTAACTTAAAGCCTAACTTTTGTTTTGTGGACATAATTCTGTATGTCTCCTGAAAATCTTTGAGCTTGAGACCCGTGGGAACAGTATAGAAATTGATGCAGAGAGCATCAGGCAACAGTAGAAGTTAGCAATACATGCATTTATAAGCTGTGTAGTTGACTAATATCCAGAAAACAACAAATGACTATCATAGCTCTGTTAAAATAGACATAATATAATTTTAGTATTGTAGCATCCTAGATGATACATTTTCCATGAAATATTGTTGGCATACATTTGTTTCCCTAATGTATATGAAATCTTGATTTTGGTCCTAATACAGCAGCCTCAGTTGGGCTTTTGAATCTTCCAAATTGAATAATTTTAGATAATACTAAACCATACATAAAATTGCATGGACAAAACAGAAAGGAGGCAGCATAATCTTTACATTGTCACAGCAATACAACTTTGGCTAAATGATGCATGGTTGGTTGGAATAACTGATCAGCAAGATAGAGTACTTAGAGGCTGTCATCACTCTACCTCCTTGTATCGCAAACTGGGCTGACTAAGCTAGGAATGATGATCTTTCCCTCTAGTCTCTGTATTGTATTCAGTTTTACATTTTTATCCTCAGAACTGAATGCAGGGTGATATTGTACCAAGCACTAACTCGACAATAAAAATTAAGTTCTTTAGCCGAGGAGGCGACATTTACTGACTCCTGCATGTTAAGTAAAACTCCAGTGAGGAGTTCTTACCTTTTTCCCGGCAGCAGACAAGTTGAAATCTTTCATAATACTGATCACTGGTTGTTACCGTACTACATCAGCAGTCAGTGTCAATCTGTTCACTGTTTCCTTGTTCTCAGATTCATTTCTTAAATCTAGATTCCAATCAAAACAGACATATAAGTATATTATCCAATAAAAGCTTTCCTTCCTTTAGCACAGAGGTCCCCAACCATTTGAGCACCAGGGACCGGTTCCATGGAGAGGTTTTTCTGTGGACCAGATGAGGCATGGTTTCATGTACTGCCTGCATCCCACGGATGGGACTTTGTTTGCATGGACCAGTTTATGGCATACCGCAGCCCGGTGCCGGTCCCTGGACCAGGAGCTGGAGACCCTGCCTTAGCATACATACAAATAAGCTTGCACATTGGCCAAGCTGCTATTTGGACAGACAATGATCTTTTTTTTCTCCTTTGAGATAGGTCCAGGCTGCTCTTGGCTAGAGTCTGGCTAAGAGCCATTTGAAGATGCTGAGTTTCAAAGCCTGTTTTCTATGTGTGGTATCAAATAGCAAGTTAAACTCCTTTAAGAAACAAAAATTGAAAATCATCTTATGCTTGTCTTTATGTATTTAAGTGTATGCGCTAATCATGTGGATTTGTACCACTGAGAACATGAAACTTCAAAGCAAGGAATGACTGGCCAGATGAGGTGTCAGCAATCTTTTCATGTGTCAAGTACTTCTAAGATAAATTTGCCAAAACCTCTCAAGATTTTAGTCCTTTTAAAAATAAAATCATTTTTAATTAATGGCATGCAGATCTGACATCCTTAACCTCCTTAAATCCTTAAGCTGCCAACTTCTTGGCTAAATGCTGAGGAATGCTTCCTGGGCAGAAATATTAGAAAGCATTCTAGAAAGGCTTTCCCTTTTGTGTGTGTGTGTCTCTCTCTCTCTGTGTGTGTGTGTGTGTGTTCTTTGGAAGCACCTACCAAACCATGCAGCATATTTCATAATGAAATCAATTGTCGTTTTAAAAAATCAAAATGTTTCTTTCACAGGCTTATCAGATATCAATTTTACTATAAAAAAAATATGGAGGGCATAGTGGTAGAAAACAGATTACCTGTCAGACAGGTAATATATTGAATGTGTGCCAAATTTGATATCTAAAAAATTAACATGTTATCATGTAGCATTTTAAGAAAATACAACCTTATCATGAAGGCCAAATATGTATTTTTATTAAATTAGTGAAATGAAAATTAAAACCCTGATTGTATTGCACTCATGCCAGGAGCACCAAGGTGCTACGAGGTTGAAATGATTAGCCCGTGAGATTACTGTTATCCAGGGGGGGCCCAGTTGGGGGCTCTTTTCATGTCCCCTGTGGGAGCTGGAGCGAAGGATGGGAGCTCACTTTGTCCTATGGCAGCACTTGAGTCTCAAACGCAAGTTTGTTGCTTGTCAAGCCTGTATCTTAACTACGTGAGCAATTGTACTCCATAAAGCCCTGATGTTACTTTATCATAGTACAATTATTATGTGATGTGATATATACTGTAGCTACAGTGTGTTGTCATATAGATATTAAGTGCTCTATTGTTCTGAGATTACACTGAAACCAGTTTTAGTTGAAGGCTGAACCACCAAATAGTAATGTTTGCATGCAGAACAATAAATGAAAATATTTTTACAATATTTTCAAGCAATGTTATGATGAGAAATAAGTGTGAAGCTAGTATATTGCAATTATATTTTATATGAAAAGCACCTCAGTTTTTACTTCGTTTAAATATTTCTATTTAACAGTCCTAAAATATTAGTGTATCAAGAGCATTTGTATAAAAATTCCATCTCGGTAACTTGCCCTTGATTAGTGTTTTTTAATGTGGGATAAAATTCCTTCTTTAAGAATAGTAACAACATTGATTCCAATTTTCTGTTAATGGAATGTAAGATACTTTTAACACCACCTAAATCCATAATCTTTTCTTCAACATATTCACATTTATCAAGACTTCAGTGTAATATGCAAAAAAGTGTACACAATGTAAATAAATGTGCTAACACTGTACCGATTGGTCAAACTATGAACTTTTGCCATTGTTTGCTTAGTTTGGAGTGAAGTCTGTTGTTGACCGAAATTCACATCCATTTTGTCAAAAATCTACTAAATTGAGGGTTTATATCACAGAAGAATTGTGACTAAATAAGTGAATTTATGTGGATTCAGGTTGGGTCCAAAGTTTAGGTGAGCGATTAGCCTAAAGGTGTTGTTTCTTCTGCAAGATTTGATGAATGGGAAGCAATAGTGATAAATAAAAAATTCATGTTCGTTAGAGTTAGATGTTTGATTTAGGAAGCTAGTACAGTTATGTATAGCAATGTGAAGAAGAATGATGCAGCAGCTAAGTTACTATACAGTATTTAGGAAAGAGAAAACAAACAATTGTTCACCTATATCAAAACTGTATGAATGGACCAGAGAAGCATTGATAGTCACTTGAAAAGTTGCCCTTTTACTTTCCCCAATAAAAACTATCAGCTTTATTTTTTGTATATTTTTATAACATTTGAGTGGTGGGGCAACAAAAAATTACAAAACTAATATATTGGCAGATTGTTGTGTTAGCAAATTAAGACTATATACCGGTAGTTCACAATAATAAGGAAATGGGTTAAGAGGGCATTTTTCTTTCTTTTCCTAGTGACCTGTGATATAAATGCAATCTATGTGAACATAGTTTAATCATAAGTCATAACTTGCTAAGTTTGCATGTTACACAAAATAATAAACTTGGTTTATAAATCGCAAGGGCTAAATTTGCACCACATGATAAGCCAAAGCAGATCACATTTTCACTTAGCATAATGCATAAAGCAGGCCAGAGATTGAAATTTTCAAATGCTACTTGGAAAGATGCCTAGGATTAGTTCTTAGTCCTGGAAAACATCTTTCAGAGTCTGCCTCTCTCTGGAGGTTTGATGTGGACAGTGGAATTTGCTGTTTATCAAAGTGAAGCTGTATGTTTGTACAGGTTTAGTGAACTATCCTTAATGAGTACATTTGTAAGTAAATTCAGTATTATACAACACTTCTAATAATTGTTTCTTTACATTATATCGTTACAATCGCTCAACTATTCAGAGATTATTTATTTGCTGGAATAATTTGGGCATTTCCAGTTCATAAGAGTCTTTTTGTTCTTGTTGTCTAATAGTAAACGCAGTTTTGTTAAGCTATGTGGCAGAGATTTATGTATTACCTGATTTTATAATGTGAAGATTTGTTATTTTTAAAGCAAAAGTTTTATGCTTATCTTTTTAACTCTAATAAATGAATCTGTCTATTCAACTGTGGAAGATTATTATTCTGTGCCAGAAGTCCATTCAATCCCATTTGCTATCTTATTATGTATCTTCTTAACTGATGCTGAGAAGATTAAATTATCCCTAAAGCTGGCAGTATTACCAAAAGGGTTATTAAAATTATTTAGGGAAAAAATTAATGATCAATGCACCTAAATATACGTATCTCTTTGAAGAAGAATGCTTTTTAGTAATATATGGACATCTGGGAAAAACAATATTTTTGGTTGCTATTATAGAAAATTAATCTGTGGCTTTTGTATCTTGATACTTTTTCCTCTGGAGTACTAAGGTTATTTTTTAACCTAATTTGCAGTTTTTCACTTGTAAAGGCTTTTGGAATATTTCCAATCTACTTAGAAGTTATTGCTATTCCTTATTATTTTCCCACCCGGTTATAGAAATTCTTTTTTTAAAACTAGAGGCTTACAAAATGTTTGCTTAGTTTTCAAAAAGAAAAAAGAAAGGTAGTGGTAGAGAAAGAAGCAACCTAGAACTAAGGAGAACCTGACAGTTAGAACAATTAACCAGTGGAACACCCTGCCTCCAGAAGCAGTGAATGCACCAACACTGGAAGTTTTTAAGAAGAAACTGGACAGCCATTTGTCTGAAATGGTATAGGGTTTCCTGCCTGAGCAGGGGGTTGGACTAGATGACCTCCAAGGGCCCTTCCAACTTTATCATATATGTATATATATATATGTAGGTCTTTGGTTATTCGGGTTTTCTCCCGCGTAAAATTGGAGGTGTCTTGGTGACGTTTCGACGAAGTCCCATTCGTCATCTTCAGGCTGGTGTTTTCGGCTTCGTGCTTCTAGGAGCAATGTGTGATCGTAGCTGTTTCTTCCTTTTAACTGCCAGTGGGGGTATGAACTGATTGGGTGGGAGCTTGGCTGTGTTCTGATTGGGTGGAGGTGTGTTCTGATTGGTTTGGGGCTGTGCTCTGATTGGATGGGGGGTTGGCTGTGCTCTGATTGGATGGGGGAGTGTTCTGTTTGGGTGGGGCTTTGTTGTGCTCAGGTTAGTTTGAGTTGCAGGGGGATTTTAGATGGTGAGCTGCGTTGCTGTTTGGCTTCGTGTTCGTGGTCGTGCCTCATCTTCATGGTGGGTGTCAGTTTGCTTCATGTATGGATTGGAGGGGTTTAAAGTGACTAATGATGCAGCTGTGGTCTGGCTTCTGGTTTGTGGTCGTGCCTCATCATCAGTGTGGATTTGGGTTTGCTTTTTGCGTGGATGTGAGGTGGTGACATCCTGTGTGGTTTTCGTGAGTGTGGGTCTGGTGTCATTCTTTGTGTTAGGGACTCGTTTGTCAATAAGGGCGGGTTTTCAAATGGCTGGTAGGCGGGAGGTATCATACATAAAAGGCACCACAGACAGAATCAGCAAGATCCTCCACAAACACAACATCAAGACAGCATTCTGCACAAACAGAAAAATATCCACCATCCTAAGAAACCCCAAAGACAAAATTGAGTTAGAAAATCAAGGAGTATATGAAATCCCATGCACCGCTTGCCACACCACATACATCGGACAAACCAACAGAAGAATAAGTGCACGCATTGAAGAACACAAAACTCAGTCAAAAAAGAGGAACCAACTTCTTCCCTGGTCCAACACCTTAAAGCCACAGGACATGAAATTAACTTTAAAAAGACCAGAACTATCACCAAAACTGAACACTTTAATAACAGAATAATCAGAGAAGCCATCGAGATAGAAAAACGCCCACACAGCATGAATAAACGGGATGAGAATAAACCGAGTACATCCACTTTGCTGCTGATCAATCTCTTCTTTTTCCTTACACCCTTCCCAGCATTATCCAGAGAGTTTGGGCTTTGCATAATATGTCTAAAATAAAATAATTTGAGCCTGGCAATTTTTTCCTTAAATGAGAACATGTTTGATGATCCATTTGTTTGTTTTCTTGGCTGTCAACAGTATTCTTAGTCTTCTTCAACAGGTATAAAAGGAAGAAAGCTTTATTTAATGATGCTGCCAAATATTTTGAATATGAGACCATAGCTTAAGAATGTAAAGATGTATTCCTAGGTTTTTTATTTGGAAAATGATGATCCAATTTGACTGGGCAATTTTAATAGTTGGACATTCCATGGGCAATTTACTCAGAGCAACAGGATGTCCTGCCATAGTGCCTCAGTAGTGTCACAGAATTTCTTTCTTTTAATTGAAGGAATAATCCAAATGCTAACAAGAAAACTAAATATTGGGTTTCATTTTGGGGATGGTTGATAGATTAACAACTGATCCCCACCCCTTTCCCTTCTCATCCTACTCCCACCCTCCTCATCTTTTAGCTGGGCGGATTGTCTGTATTTTTATATTATTATATTTATATCATTAGGTTTCTTACAGTTTTATCTTTTAATATGGTAAGCCGTCCAGAGTTGCCTTGTGGTAAGAAGGGCAGGTAATACATTTCACAATAAACAAACAATAAATCAAGAATATTAAAGGCAAACCAGGACTTCCAGTCCTGCGCAATAGCACAGCAGTCAAGGGGTTTGGGGCTCCGTGGCCTTCGGCAGATTTTCTTCGTGTTAGGGGATCCTAAATGGTCCAGAAGCCACCCCGAAGAGGCAGAAAAGAAGGAAGGAAGTCCCGGAGACTGTGGAGAGACAGTTGTCAACCCGATCGGTCCAGAAGAAGCCTTCCAGAAACCAACAGGAGAAAGGCTAGGCTAACTTCAGAGTCTAGCCCAAGCTACAAGCAGCCGAAGTCAAAAGCACTACTTTAAGCTGATTGTAAACAGTGCGTTTGAATCTGGGCAAGAACATCGATTTTCTCTATCCTACTTATCAACTTTCCTGAAGGAAAAAAAACCCAAGAAGCAAAAAACTTCCGAAAGTGAAGGAGAGGGATCTTTGCCCTACTCTTTTACTAATGGAAATGGCGAATTAAACCTTTTATGGAGGACCAAAACATATTGAAATGAAATAAAATGGCTATAAAATCTAAATTTGGATAAGTTTGAAATTGCTGAATATGGACATCTGGGAAAAACAATATTTTTGGTTGCTTTATAGATTGTCATTTTAAGGGCAATTGTTTATTTTGAAAATTTGAAAAATAAACCGGTGCTGACATCTAGTGGTGGATGAAGACTATGACAACTATGGCTTTCATACAGGATTTGGCAAAATCTGGAAAAAACTAATTTCTACTTGTGACCTTCAAAGCTCTAACAATAGAGAACAGCAATGACAAAAAAAGAAAACAATCTGGCTGCAGATAAAGAGAGACTTATAAACTTTAGGGAACAAAAAAACAAACTTTTTTGAACTTTCTGGATTACAAGTATCTACTTAACTGTGATTCCAAAGCTATTTGCAGAAAAAAGGAAACTTGGATTCTTGGCCATCATGGAAAATCAGAGACTTATAGAAAGAACTTATCAAGAAAAAATAAATACCTTTCAAGAGGAGACATTTGATATGTTGCAACTAATTCAAACAACGATTTCAAACCACAAAGAAATCCAAATAACTTTGAAAATATAAACCAGTTCATCTCAAATTTAACTTTACAACAAAAAAAATCCCAGAAAACAACAATAGAGAAGGAACAGATTAAACAGATAACTGAATACAAATTTGAGGATAGAGACTTAAAGATGGAACCTGACAAAACAAAGACGTATGATTTAAGCCAAGTAGAAAAAAAATTACAAGAAATACTGGATTTGGAAAAGACAATTTATACTTTAATATCATAAAACAAACTTGAGGATAAAAAAAAGATTGGACAAAATGGACTGCAGAGATGTCAGGAAAACCACTAGAACTGAAGAGACAAAAAATGATAAGAGAAACAGAGAGAAAAAGATTTTCAACAAACATGAATGGGCATATGCTTCTTACAAAGATATTGACTTGACTAACTTTTTATGTCTACAGTAACACTTACAAGAATATGGAAAGATTCTCTGATTCAGCAGAACATATTGATTAAGAAAGATACTGGGCAAAAGAAAAAGGCTAAAGTGAAAATTAAGAAAATAGATGATGGGACCTATCAGAGAGAATATTTAAAAAGGAAACACCTGTTTGAATATGGTTAAAGAAATAGAAAGATTTTGGATATGAATTTTATTTTAAGAGGGAAGAGCCCCTCAAGTAACATAGTACTCTCTTTTTCTTTCTTCTTATTTTATTTCTTGATATGAGTAATATAGAAGAGTTGGAATGGCTTATATAAAGAAAATGTTTTAGATATTTAAATGTGATTGACTTTAAGAAAATTACAATGGATTAAAAATGTTTTGAATCAGAGTTAAAAAACTAGAGGGCTAGATTTATTAAATGGAATATTTAAAGATTAAATATATTTTTAATTATGGTAAAAAAGAACAGAAAAAGTTTGGAAATAAATATGTATTAGCTTATAGGAAACACAGATTTTAAGTAGCATACTATCCTTTTATTTTTCTTTACTCTTCTTTTTTATTTTTTTAGTCTTATTTATTCCTTAAGAAAGGTAAAAGTACTGGGATGGCTTACATGAGAAAAAATAGACTTAAATATTTAAATGTAATTTAACTTTGAGAAAATCTTAAGCAGTAAGAATGTTTTGAACATTGTGGGAAAAACAAATATAAACAAGAACTGTAAACAGGATCTATGATGAGGCAACCAGAATGACTAGATAGAAAAGAAATATTATATTGATGTGATTATTATATGTACAAATATTAGAAAATGTTTTATACTTAATTGTTATTTACCAAAACAACAAGAATTGTATTAACTTAAGGTTGGTAAAACAGAACATTATGGGAAAAAGAGGAAATCAAGTAAAGTTATTATGTGGATTATAGAAACCAACTGTTAGTGAATGTTTTTAAATGTAAACCCAGACAAAACACTGTTTACCAAATATTAAGGTGACTATGTTAAAAAAGAGAAAAATCCAGCTAGTAGGAAGCTGATACTGGAGACAAACTGGTTCAAGACTTACTTGGGACAGTGAAGATATTGTAGCTTTTATTGCTGAAGAAGAAATCCTGCTACTGGTCCATTTGGAACCATCATTAAATATTCCCAGAAATACTCTGGAAGCAGAGATTTACACTGTTCAGGGCTCTGTGCAGGTTGGTGAATGGAGAACATATTTTGAAAACTCATATAAGATGACCTTCAGATACTCTATAGAAAAGGCCAGAGTTCAATTAGGAAAAAAAGATTTATTTACATCCAACCTACCACAATCCTTTCTACAACATAGTCCTTAGATTTTATTTTTTGCTGGTTCATTTCTTATTAATAAAATTCTTGATAATCTGATAAAATGTATTGTCTATAATCATTATAACATCCTACTGTAAGAATAGAACAAGAGATTTGACTGTTACTACTTTTATAAAATGTTGTACCTGCAAAAACTGTAACGTTTCTTATGCTTGCTTTTGTATATATTTTAAGTTTAATTTAAGAATTTTACCAGACCTGCTGTGAGTACTCTCAAGTGCTTTATTAAATTGCAAGGGCGTAGCCTTTGGCAGTGCTTTACATCTGCAGTGGTCACTCATTACCTGTACTGAAATACTTGTAACAGTGAATTAAAATAAAATTTCTTCAGGTAATATTTATCCTAGACCAGGATATTCCCTCTAGATTAAATGCCAACAATAATAACCGCCTTTCTTCTGTGTTTTATTCCAGATGTATTTATTTAAAACCAAATTCTATTATGGCTCTGGACTGTTGATGAATTCTGAAATTACAGACACATAGTATAGAGATGTGACTTGATGCCAGAATCTTTTCTCTTGAGAGGCAGTTATTTTCCATGGATCTGGCCACCTGGGACAACACTACTACAGATTTTTTTCCCCAGTTTGTGTGGTTTTTATCCAATTTGCAAGTCTGAAACATTATCACTCCATTTCCTGGTCCAGTCTATAACCTTTATCAATTCTAGATTGATTATCTATAAACTGTCAATAGAATTGTCTTTGGAACCTTTTGGAAAGTAAACAGTGTCTACTTATTTATACACATTTCTTTCTTCCCTATTTTGAATTAATCTGGCACTTCATTTCAGCTCTTAAAGGCTGTTGAGATTCCCTTGAGAAAAACTGATTTTCATTTACCCCATGGAAAGTTGGTTTAATTTCCAGTAATTCTGTGAGGAAATGTTTTCATTCAGACATATGTAACAGCAATCATAAAAGCTGTTGCAGGGGGCCTTTTGTTGTTGGATGTGTATGAATCTGTAAACTTCCCAGAGAATGTGAAGTTCAAAGTGATGATAATCTGTAACAATCTCATGTTAAAATATATATTTCATGAAAAAAGTTGAATATTTCTTGAAAAAAAATAGTTATGACCCATCCTTGAAGTTACAAATACTGCATCATCCTCTGCCATACCATGCAATTGCATTTCAGGCACTTAGCAACTGGTTTGCATTTATCACCAAGTACAGTGTCCTGTAGTCATGTCATTGTATTTTGCAATGTTTTTTGCCTTATTCTGGCAAAAAATGCTTATTGGATAACCTGCATTCAGACTTACAACCATATCATTCACTTAATGACAGTGATGACACACTTAACAATCACTGTAAAAACAGTCATAAAATAGAGTCTCATCACATGGTGACTTTATTTACAATCAAAGTTTCAGACTCAATTATGGGTGTAAGTCAAGGACTACCTATGTCAAGGAATTCCAAAGTTTTTGTCCAGATTGTTAAATTGATTATATCTCATAATAAGGCATGACCAACCCAATTTCATATTGCTGTCAAGAAAACCTCATGGTTGTGTCCATGAACATATCAAGAGTAAAGCTCAAGTCAAAGTTATGTTTTCATTTGAGAATAATAGTGATCGTCAGGAGCAACTAGTGATAACTAGTATGAGAACTAAAGGAGAGGTGCATTTTGGAAAATATGCTTTTTATTTTTTTTAAATATATCATATCATATATCATATCATAATCTGATGACAAATTTCTGATTCAACTTTTCAATACCCTATTTTTACAGGAAACATGTTTTCATTGCTCTTTTACATTGTCAGTACACTGCACTAAAATGAATTGGAAGTCAGTGGTTTTTTCTTTTTCCTTTCTACCCTACACTCCAATTCTCCAACCCCTAGGAATAGCAATAGCCCACAAACCCACAGCAACACTCTACTAGGAATTATCCAGAACCAAAGACAAGATACAGAAAATAAAAGAAATAATGTAATCTACAAAATCAACTGTAACCATTGCAACCAATTCTATGTGGGGCAAACATTACCTCAGTTAAAAAACAGGATCCACGAACACCGGCTGGCAGTCAAACACCACAATCCCAAATCCACCCACATCAATACCAAATGGCACCAGTTCAATTGGAGCAACAAAAAAATCATCAGCCATACTACCACCCACCACGCTTGTGAGTTCATCGAAGCCTGGCACTCCACAAGCAATTTAACAGGCACATCAACAGACACATCGACGATCAACAGACACATCGACCTACAACTAGCCTACGAACTCCTCGGAATCCAAATCAATTGCATAGCAACCAGAGACAGCAGCGATCCTCAACCAACCTACGCAAGCCCCTCTCCCAGTAGTTCATCTCCCAATGACCCTGACCTGATGTAACCTCCCCATCATAAGACCCATCACAAGACTCACTAATGACTCACACATGACCCATCACAGACCTTCACTTGACACACCCACACTTGAAGCCCTTATAAACAGAACACTGACATCTCCTAAACTCTGCTGAAGATGTTACCTAGCCAGGTAACAAAACTTTCATAAAACAACCCACAAACTCCCAGAATGAATCTTTATCCTCAAATATACTGTATTTCCGTTTTCAAATTATTGTCAGTGCAGCTGTTCTTTTTATGACATTTTTGTTAAAACTGGCACTATGCCGTGATGGTGCAGTGGTTAAAATGTAGTACTGCAGGCTACTTCTGCTGATTGCCGGCTGCTGGCAGTTCGATACTCACCGGCTCAAGGTTGACTCAGCCTTCCATCCTTCCAAGGTCAGTAAAATGAGGATTCAGATTGTTAGGGGCAATATGCTGACTCTGTAAACCTAGAGAGGGTTGTAAAGCACTGTGAAGTGGTATATAAGTCTAAGTGTTATTGCTATTTCCAGTTTTCAGCAAAACCGTGTCCATGAGAACTATTGATTTGTTTAATAACTGCAGAATTCTTTTAATGATCATAATTTCACTTAATGATCACTGCAAAAAGGTTATAAAATCAGGACAGTCAATTTACAGCCTTCACGAATTACAACCATGATGGGCAGACTCCATTACAGTCACACATCAAGGACTACATGTAGTTTCTCCTCATTTTATGGCCATTGATTGTATATATTTCAAGGATACATTCAGGTAATAGCTTTTGCATTTTATGCAACCTAACTTTTCTAAAACAAAACTGAATATTTCATGCAATGTTATAGCTTAAATGTAGATTATGGGATCAAAGAAAATCATCACTAAGAATCAAACAATGAACTAGCAAGTATTAGAACAGTTTTTACATGAGCATATTTTGACTTTTATCTATGTATTTGTGATAAGTGTGTCTTGAGAATGCAAATTAATCTGTATAACTGATATTTTTTTCCTAATAAAGTGAGTAGTCATTCTCCAGCATGAGGATGGATAATCCACGGATTGGGTTTCCTGAAGTCCCTTCTACCCAATTAGACTAAGACTGAGAGATAGCCACGCCTTTTGCTGGGTCACGTTTACCCAGTTCCGTCTTAGTCTTTACCCAGACAAGACGTGTTGGTGCTTCTCTCCAGACTCAGGTTTATTTTAAAATAAAAATTGTTTTCCCTTATTCCTATCTGTGGATTATCCTTCCTTTCCCCTTTAATTTTTCTTCAAAACACTGTATTTTTCCTGTGCTTTCCTCCCTTGAGTCCTCCCCTCCAAGTCCTTTTTGTTTACATTCCCCAGCTGTTGCAGCCTCAGCACGAGGCTTGTGTTTCTTCCGGTTGAGTGCTAAGGGCTTTGGGAAGCCTGTAGTCTCAGCACGAGATTTCTTTGTTTACCTTTTGTTTTTCGGGGCTTTGGGGAGTTGCGGAGCTTTCCGTTCGATCCAGCTGGTCGGCGGATCTCCGCAGAGGCCCAGGGTGACGGCAGTTCGTCCCGGACTGCTGAGGCCTCAGCGGGGGGCTGTTTCACTTTATTTGCAAGGCTTGCAGTACCGCGGAGCCTTCCAATCGGCTTGGTTGATCAAGGGACTGCCACGGAAGCCCAGAACGACAGCTGATCGTCCGAGCTCTGTCCAGACGATCGCAGCTACCGGTGAGTCGCCACGTGGCTGGCGGCTGCCATTTTGCTTTTTGGGCGAGGCCTGTACTGCAGGGCCAGCATTAGGGGCCATAGGTGGATCACCACGTGGCTGGCGGTCGCCATTTGGGAATTTAAAAAAATAAAAAAAAAAATACTTATTGCGCAGTTTAATTTCTCAACTTCTTTTGTCAGCAACAAAAGAGAGATTTAAGGCTAAATTAACCTTTCTGGTCTTGCTGAAACAGTCCCCCCCCCATTTCAGAGGAGGGCTGACGTAGTGGAGACAATCTCCAAGCATTTTTCCCCAGCCACATCCAGTTGTCATTGCCTCTGGCAATTTATTGCAACAGTATAATTGAATTGTCTTTCATTGGGAGTTGGTTTTATTTATTTATTTATTTATTTTACGATTTTTATACCGCCCCCCTCCCGAAGGACTCGGGGCGGTGTACAGCCCAATTAAAAAACATCAACATACAAAAAGTAAAATTATTAAAAAATAAATTAAATAATTTGGCCCAATCATTTAAAAACTCAATACATAATCTTAAAAACTCAATCCCCTAAAAACAATTATGGCCTTGTTGGAACCGGAGCTACTATCCCAGGCCAGCTTGTCGAAATAAATATGTTTTTAATTCTCGACGGAAGGAACGCAATTCCGTCATCGTACGGAGTTCGGGGGGGAGCTCGTTCCAAAGCGTTGGAGCTCACACAGAGAAGGCCCTCCCCCTGGGGGTCGCCAGCCAACATTGTCTGGCTGACGGCACCCTGAGGAGACCCACTCTGTGGGAGCGTACCGGACGGCGGGAGGTATTTGCTGGCAGAAGAAGGTCCTGTAAATATCCGGGTCCGATGCCATGGAGCGTTCTAAAGATGGTCACTAACACCTTGAAACGCACCCGGAAGGCCACCGGCAACCAGTGCAGCTCGCGCAGAAGCGATGTTACATGGGAGCGCCATGACACTCTGGTCACTACCCACGCGGCCGCATTCTGGGCCAGCTGAAGCCTCCGGGTGCACCTCAAGGGGAGCCCCATGTAGAGAGCATTACAGTAGTCCAGCCTGGAAGTGACAAAGGCATGAGTAACTGTGCATAGCGAGTCCCGGTCTAGGAAGGGACGCAACTGGCGCACCAGGCGAACCTGATAGAACATCCTCCCGGCCACGGCCATCAAATGGTCCTCTAAAGACAGCCGTGAATCCAGGAGGACTCCCAAATTGCGAACCCTTTCCGCGGGGGCCACTGTTTCGCCCCCAACGGACAACGAAGGAATCAATTGACTAAACCGGGATGACAGTAGCCACAGCCACTCGGTCTTGGAAGGGTTGAGCTTGAGTCCGTTCTTCCCCATCCAGACCCACACGGCCTCCAGGCACTGGGTCAGCACGGCAAGAGCATCGTTGGGGTGGTTCGGCGTGGAAATGTACAGCTGAGTATCATCAGCGTACAGATGGTACTCCACACCAAAACCATTGATGATCTCACCCAGCGGTTTTACATAAATGTTGAACATTAGGGGCGAGAGGACCGACCCCTGAGGTACCCCACATACAAGGGGTCTCGGGGTCGACCTCTGACCCCCTGTCAACACAGACTGCATCCGGACGGAGAGGAAGGAGGAGAACCACCGCAAAACAGTGCCCCCTATACCTAACCCCTCCAACCATTGCAGCATGATCCCATGATCGATGGTATCAAAAGCCGCCGAGAGGTCCAATAGCACCAGAGCAGAGGAACAACCTCTGTCCCGGGCCCGCCAGAGGTCATCTACCAACGCGACCAATGCTGTTTCCGTGCTGTAGCCAGGCCTGAAGCCCGACTGGTGTGGATCCAGGTATAACGATTCCTCCAGGTGTCGCGGGAACTATCGGGCAACCACGCTCTTGACAACCTTCGCAAGAAAGCAAAGGTTGGAGACAGGACAATAATTTGATAAAACAGCTGGATCCAGGGTAGGCTTCTTAATACCTGTTTCACCTCTTTCAAGGTGGCAGGGAAGACACCCTCACTTAAAGAAGCATTAATAATTGCCTGGAACCAGCCTCGTACCACCTCCCGGGATGCCAACACCAGCCAGGAGGGGCACGGGTCCAATGAACAAGTGGTCGCCCTAAGTCCCCCAAGCAACCTGTCCACGTCCTCGGGAGTCACGGGGTCAAACTCAGCCCAGATAACAGTCTCAAGACCAGACTCCGTCTCTCACACCGGACATACCCAGTTGAAATCAAAGCCTCCCCGTATCTGAGCGATTTTATCATGCAGATATTTTCCGAAATCCTCAGCTCTACCCTCTAAGGGGTCTCCTCTCACCTCCTGATGAAGGAGGGAGCGGGTCACCCTAAACAAGGAGGCTGGGCAGTTTTCTGATGGCACGATAAGAGCAGTGAGGTAAGAACACTTCTCTGCTTTTATCGCCGCTAGGTAGGACCTAATATGGTCTCTCACCTCTACTGCCTAATAAGAACCTATGTGTGATATACTGTGTTTCACAGTTGTTTTTGGCAAGGAGCTCACATACTGGTCTCTCCAGTCTCTGCAGTCCCACACTGGGCCTCAGCTCCTAGCCTGTTCTAGACCCATTCTCAGATGTGTTCTGAAGGGTCTCGGGCCTAGTTCCTTCAAAAGGTGTCCATATTGATTTTCCAGCCTTTACTGCCTGGTACAAACCCATTCTCAGACTTGTGCTGAAGGGTCTCAGGCCTAGCTCTTTTGCAAGGTGTCCATATTGGTTTTCCAGTCGTTACTACCTGGTACAACCCATTCTCAGACTTGTGCTGAAGGGTTTTTCAGGTCTTACCTGCTGTGCCAAGAGCCATGCTGGTTTTACCAGTTTTCTACTGTTTTTCACCTTAAGACCTTACTTCTTGCTTTTCTTAGACCCACTCTCAGACTTGCGCTGAAGGGCACACAAGCAATGGCTGAAGACAAGCAGCCTCAACTAGTTCTGGTACCCACTGATCCTCCAAGTAAAAGGAGACGCAAATTTCCAAAAGCGGAGGAAGCCGGCAAAGCAAAAGCACAGGCCTTATCCGGCAAAGCACCATCCAAGACGGCAGAAAAGGAGGCTGCTAGGAGACATCAGGCCCTAGAGAGGCAGATATCCAGGGCTCAAAAGACAGCTCCATCACAACATGTGCAAGCTGCATTTGAGACTTCTGAGGCTTCTCCTTTCAGCCCTCAGGTAACCACAATTGCACAGGTTCATAGGCCATTGTCTCCAGAGGGTGGGTCTCAATCTCGACCCATTAGTCCCATGACATCTAATCCTAGTCCAAGATGGGGGGCTCCCTCACTTAATCCTCAACCTACTCCATCAGCCACGTTCACACCCACAGTTGCTGGTCTCTGTCCTGAGTCGTCACAGACGATTGTGCCGGAGCAACTCCAATCCATGCTCACGCAGGTATTAGAGAGTCTCTCATCCCTACAGAAATCCCAAACCCCGACACCCTCCCAGCGTCGGTCTACCACCCCTGATTACGCTTATTCCATTACTTCCGATCAATCCTCAGAATGGGGATTCTTATTCGGAAATTGATGAATCACGGGGGACAGCTCTATCAGATAATGAGGATGCTCCTCAGGAGCCCTCCCCTTTTGTAGGCCTCTTTGATCCCACTCTATTCAAGACCATTCTAGCCAAGGCTACGGCCACATCCCAGATTGCCCCAGAGCCAGAGCCAGACCCACAACCCACCCCTTTCACCAGTCAGTCTTCAAATCCTCTGTTTGCTGAGCCCACGGTGACTCAAAGACATATTTTCTTACACAGTAAGAAAACAGTGGACCAATCTTGGGGTTTCTCCTGTCCCAGGGTCCTCTGACAAAAAGCTGTTTAGCGTGGCACCATCCTTAACCAACCTCCTGGAGGTCCCGACTGTGGACACATCCCTTACTCCCATTTTTTCAAACTCTACTATCGCTGAAGATATGGCGGAGACATTAAGACTGGAGGAGAGGAAATTTGAGTACGCACTAAGAAGGGCGCATCAAGCATCAGGGTGGGTGGTAAAGGCTTCCACGTCAGCCTCTTCTCACGATTTTCTATCACCTGGCTCCAGGAGCTTCAGGGCATGATCCAGCAGGATCAGGTACACGCCCATCAAACGGCGGTGGAATTCACGGCTGATGCCACGTTGCATGCCGCCCGATTTTCAGCCAGAGCAATAGCAGCCAATGTTTCTACAAGGCGATTGCTTTCGCTGAAGCAATGGCGGGCAGATCTAAAATCCAAAGGGTGTTTGGTCACTGCTCCTTACTCAGGCGGAAAATTATTTGGGGAAGCCCTGGAGCCATATTTGATAGAAAACAAGGATAAGAAAAAGGTACTTGCTCACCAGGCCAGGTGATCGGACAGGAAGTCTGCTCCCTTTTATCGCCGTCAGGGATTCCGGGGCAATACCCAGGTTTCTAACTGGTCACAACCCACACATTCATTTCGTCCAAAATCGGACCGTCAAACAGAAGGTTTGGACCCAAGCCCAGGCAACAACAGCAGTCTAACCGGCCCTTTTGAGGCGCGCGGGTCCGTCCCTATCGGAGGAATAAGTGACTCCAGGGAGGGACCCCCATAACCGGTCGGCTCTCCCTGTTCTCTCAGAACTGGGGGAACATTACCACCGATGCCTGAGTTTTGTCCATTGTCACCAACGGTCTGACCTTGGAGTTTTTCTCAAAACCGGCGAACCAATTCATTTCTTGTCCAACACTTTCAAACCCATCAAAACGGGCTCTCATGAAGGAAGTCATTTCCCATCTTATCGAAATAAAAACGGTAGAATCGGTCCCTTCCGATCAGAGGGGGCGAGGTTTTTATTTAATCCTCTTTATAATTCCAAATACCTCGAGAGGATGGAGGGCCATTCTGGACCTTAAAAGGTTAAATTCTTACCTGGTATATAAAAAATTCAAAATGCAGACCCTGCAATCTATCTTGGCCAGCATAAGAAGGAATGACCTCCTGACGTCCATCGACCTCACGGAGGCATACCTACATATCCCAGTATTTCCATCACATTGTAGCTTTCTCAGATTCTGTTACAGATCTTATCACTATCAATACAGAGCGCTTCCGTTTGGCCTTTCATCTGCCCCAAGGGTATTCACGAAGATCTTGTCGGTTCTGGCAGCTCACCTCAGACTGGAGTCCATTCGGATCCAGTGTTACCTGGACGACATCCTCATCCAATCAGTGTCGGTTCAGGCTGCGCGGTCAGAGGTAGCCCGTACAATAGAGGTGCTTCAGAACCACGGATTCTTGGTGAATTTTCTCAAAAGCCAACTGATTCCATCCACACGGCTACTTCATCTGGGAGCAGTGATAGATACAACACGTTGCATGGTCTATCTGTCGCCAGATCGCATAGCCAGTCTCAGGGCCCTTGTCTGCCAGGTGCAACGCACCAGGACGGTTCCGCTTCTCACTCTCTCCCAGCTCTTGCATCGCCATCATACCTTGGACCAGATTACATTCAAGAGCCCTTCAGTGGTTCCTCCTCCCCTTTCAGAGGCAAAAATTAACATCCTCCAACAAGCAGGTGAGGTTGACCCTTCTGGTATCGAATTCACTCTGATGGTGGAGTTCTTAGGCCATCAACAAGAGCTCGAAGTTCAGGGAGCCATCACGGATCGTGCTCACCACGGACGCCAGTCTCTTCGGCTGGGGGGGCTCACTTCCAGTCTCAGATAGCCCAGGGGAGATGGTCCAAGGAGGATTTGAAACACAATATAAATTGGCTGGAACTCAGGGCAATTCACCTGGCATTGTGTCACTTCAGTCACAAAGTGAGAGGCCAGCACATTCTTGTCCTCACAGACAACATAGCAGAAAAAGCCTCTGTGAACCATCAAGGGAGCACCAGGTCGAGTTCTCTGATGATGGAAGCCAGACTGCTCTGTTCTTGGGCAGAGGCCAATCTGTCCTCGATAAAGGCGGATCACATCTCGGGGGCAATCAACCAGCAGGTGGACGCTCTCAGCAGGGCAACGGTGGATCATTCAGAGTAGTGACTGGATCCAGCACTGTTCCTAGCAATATCTCACAGGGTAGGCCATCCGGTTCTAGACTTATTCGCCTCGGCAGCAAACTCCCAACTTCCAAGGTTTTTCTCCCATTTTCCGTCCCTGGGGTCGGAGGAGGTAGATGCCCTGCACATTCCGTGGCCCCAGGGACTTCTTTACACCTTTCCTCTGCTCCCTCTACTTCTGGCCGTCATCCGCAAGATTCTGTGAGAGAAGGCGGAGATTGTCCTCATAGCCCCTCATTGACCGAGGCGCCCGTGGTTCGCCAATCTCATGACCCTGTCAGTATCAGTTCCGTGGAATATACCCCCGGACCGAATAGCACTCAGTCAAGGGGCGCTTCATTATCCCAACCCTCAATGGCTACAGTTAACCGTATGGCAATTGAGCGGAAACGTCTGATTGAGGAAGCTTATCCTCCAAGGGTCATTGATATGATCCAAGCGTCTAGACGCTCGTCAACTAATAGAGTTTATGACTCTACGTGGAAGAATTTTATATCTTGGATGTTGAAGCATCATGTCCAGTTGTCATCTCTCACAGTGCCTCAGGTGCTACAGTTTTTACTGGACGGGATGGATAAGGGTCTGTTTCCTAGTACTATCAGGAAACAGGTTGCGGCCTTGGCCACGGTTCTTTCTTGTGACAACTCTTCCTCACTTGCACACCATCCGGTAATCCATTCCTTCATAAAGGGGGCAATTAATACTAGACCTGCAACAGTTCATCAGTACCCCTCTTGGGATCTTTCAAGAGTTTTGCAGGCCCTTACCGGGTCGCCTTTTGAACCACTTCGTTCCTGTGATCTCAATCTCTTATTTATGAAGGTGGCCTTTTTAGTGGCAGTGACCTCGGCCAGGTGCATATCTGAATTGGCCGCCCTCTCGGTCAGGGAGGATCTCTGCCTGTTTCGCCCCGATTGCGTGATCCTACGTTTGGATCCCACCTTCATTCCTAAGGTGAACTCTTTTTTTCACCGGTCACAGGAGGTGGTGTTGCCGAGTTTCTGCCCTAGTCCATCTTGTGACTTGGAACGCAGATGGCACACCTTGGATGTTCTCAGGGCGCTATGCATTTACATTAAAAGGACTAGCTTCTTTCCGTAGGTCAGAGGCACTTTTCCTCTCTTTCAATCCTGCCTCTATGGGGCTCAAGGTTTCTTCTTCCACTATTGCCAGGTGGATTAAGGCTTGTATTGCCAGGGCATACCAATCGCAGTCTTTAGCTATTCCTTCATGTATCACGGCTCACCTCTGCGGCCTGGGCCACGCAGGCACCCATTGACGACATCTGTAGGGCAGTGACCTGGTCGTCGCCTTCCCCATTTATCCGTCACTATAAAATTGATAGCTTTGCCTCTGCTGGCGCTGCCTTTGGCTGTAGAGTATTACAGAGGGTGGTGTCATCGCCTGCATCACATGCCCCGTCTGTTACCCCCCCCCAGGGACAGGCAGGCTTTGGTATGTCCCAATCTGTGGATTATCCATCCCCATGCTGGAGAAGGGGCATTGTGTTACCTTTACACCTTTTGTCACCATGATGATGGATAATCCACTCCCGCCCTTTACTGATTATTGGGCACTGTGGCAGGAGTCTGGAAACCAACGTGTCTGGCTTTGTCTGTTGCTTCGCCTTCATCGGAACTGGGTAAACGTGACCCAGCAAGAGGTGTGGCTATCTCTCAGTCTTAGTCTAATTGGGTAGAAGGGACTTCAGGAAACCCAATCTGTGGATTATCCAACATCATGCTGAGAAAAGGCGTTCAGGTAAGACAGCGTCCCTTCTTCAAATCAGTGAAGCTCAAATAAGCTCAAACTTATTTGCTCTGGTGTAACATAGGAGTGGGTAATGTCTTGGTGATTGAAGGATACATTTAACATTTTGGGGGATTCTTTTAGTACGTTAGGTCTATTTTGTGGCTTACAATACATTTTTTATGTATAATCTCAGGGACTTATATGCGCAAATTTATTTCAAACATTACAGATTTTTAGAGTTTTTTGAGATTTCCAAGCGAGGTTCCCCCACTTTTTGAACAATCAGTTCTGTAGGACAAATGCTACAATTGGCTGGTCTTTGTAGCATTTTTTAAAAAATAAATGCTATATACATTGTCGTCTAAGTTGTTAACAAATCACATTTTATAATTCATGCTTAAATTTTTATATTATTTCCCGAAAGTAAAAATTGCTGGATGACAGTTTACAGCTAGAGCCGCTGGAGGGTCTGTTTTCTTACATTGAAGAAACAATGTTGACTGAAATCTTACTCTTGGTTATAATACTCCTCAGTACTGTAAATTTGAAGATCGAAGAGATAACTTACATGATTAAATTAATCAAATACTATTACTGTATATCTCTTGTTTTACATCCTTCTCTCCTCTGCTCTATAGGCTGTGTACAATACATTGCAAAATAAAATTATGGATGCATATTGCAAGACCTTTACCAAATCTGCTAATGAATGAAAAGCCAGACCTGTAGACAGTAGTTTTGGTGAATATCCAATGTGAATTCTAATGTTTTTTTCTTAAGAGTTAACATGGCAACTGCTTAAGAGATAAGGAACTGCAGTGAAATGCTACACATTAAAAATATATTTATTCAGAATTGCTTAGCACTAATAATTATTCTCTAGGCTATGATAACATACTTCTTACAAAATACAGATATTATATGTTAAGATGAAGATTGTTTCAATATTATGATCCAAGATTTCACACTCCAATAATTTGCATATTGTAGTTGAAGGAATGAAAAAAGATGTTAGAGTATTAGGACAGGACTGTTGGAATTCAGGTTTAAATTCCTGTTAGTCATGAAGTTCATGCCTTGGACCAGACACTAAATCTATATCTAACAGAGTTATATAATACCTATGTGTGAAGGATGGATATGGAAGGAAATAGACTCATATATATTACTTAGCATCTCTTGGAGAAGGGGCAACAAACTATAAATTCAACAACAGCAGTCAACCTGAATAGGATTGTAATTTTGGATTCTTTTTTTATTTTATTTATAGTGCAATTCTATGCATTGTTATGTCAACTTTGAAAATGAGCATGGCTGTGGCCATTTTCCCTATTCATTTTTGGTTGACATACTGAAGGGGAGGGGGATTGCCAGGTGCTTCGCTAGTCAAAATAATCTTTTGTCTCATGGGAACCAAGGTCATTGGCTGCTCCCGAGACTGCTGGCTGGGTGTTTCGTACAAAGCCCGCCAAGAAGATGTATTGGGGAATGTAGTTGCTTGCATAGCTTTAGAGGTGGGATTTCTTAACTTTGTATTGGGGAATTGTTACGTGTGTCTTCAGACTTGGTTTCGCTTTTGACATGCCAATACTTTGTAACTAATAAACATATTCTTTGAGGAATTTCCAAGCCTCGGAGTTCTGCTTTATTTGTCTCTGTCTGTTGGAACCATGACATGTTATTTAGCAGTCCCAATATATGCAACTTTCTTCCAGGAAAATATATGTTGGACCAGAGTCCCTGATTTTTTGCTATTTGAGCTGCTAATTTTGGGAACTGTTCTCCTTGTGATATTGGTGTTTCATTATATTGGCTTCATTTAACTTTTTCTGCTATATTTAGTTATTATAAATTGCCAGAAAAAACAGTAAGTTGCATATTCACATTTTTGGTAACAAACTATATTATGAATTTCAGACTGTTCCGTTTCTGTATTTAAAATACCATAGTAATATCTTTTTGCATTAACTTTAGAAGTCCTGTGTTAAATTTCAAATGATATCTCAAACACTGGGCAAAACATTGTGCTAGAAATTGTGCTGAAAATTTCCCCTTGTGATTTGCATTGCATAGATACTTAACTGTTTTGAATCTGATCATTAATATACTTGTTTCTTTTTTCACTTATTCTGGAAAGCATTTTGAAAATATCAAAGAAATAAGGAAATGCATTGTTTCTTCTGAAATTTAGAAAACACTCTTATAAGATAATATCACTGACTTAAAGTATTGAATATTAACATACTGTAACTCAGCATCAGTGTTTGAAGTGTTTGAGAAATCTCTGTTAAAGAATTATTAGGAAATGTTGCTTGAGTGCTGTTGTGGGTTATATTTTTAATAAGAAATTGGGTAGCAATTAACTGTTACTTCCAGTTACAATAATGTCATGAATGAAGGCAAATATATGTGTTTCAGGATAATGTTGCAGGATCCAAGCTGGGTTGGTCACCAGGATCAGAGGTTTAGTCTTCCGAGCTTTTGGGCTCATGCTTGAGCCCCCATCCCCAGGGGGCTTCTCTCTACCAGAAGGTACACGTGGAGAGAAGTTCCCTGAGGATGGACTCAAGCACAAGTCTGAAAGCTCGGAATACCAAAACTCTGCCCCCAATGATCAACCCAGATTGGATTCTGCAGCAATAATGTCATTTTAGTTGAGCACTTAAACAAATCTTCTGCTTATTCTTGCCCTATTTCCCCTTTCCTTCACCTTCATGATGTACGCACACATGCTTAGAGTAGTGGCTTCTGTGCACATAAATGACAGGTTGGACAGAAATAAAAGATAGAACCTAAAATAAAATCTAAAACTTTCTCCCCTGAGTTCTTGTCCATCTTTATTTTAATTGATAAAATAGAAAATGTTACAGAGTATCTCATCAAATGTGGCCCATATTCCCAGGATGAATAGTCCCCTCAGAAATCTTCCATTTTATAAAAATACTGTAAAAATCCCAGTGTTGTAGATCCAAAATAAATACTAAATGCAACATAAATACATAACAGATACGACATAAATGAAACATACTGGCTGGGGAATTCTGGGAGTTGAAGTCCACAAGTCTTGCTTAGATGAATTATTTTCTCCACACAAACCTAATTCATTATAGAAAGTTGGAGAAAGCATCTTTTTAATGCTGTTAGTGGGTAGTGTTTCATTTCCAAGAGGGTGTTTAATATTAATGGAAGCTTTACCATATGCCCCAAAAGGAAACACTACTTCTGAATTGTAGGCAAATGAGGTGAGTTTGGAGCTATTCATGGTTGAGGCAAATGCATTCTGTATATACTTGGAAGTATGCTTAAGACTTTGGCATTAATTTTATTATTAATATTGTTGCTGTAACACATATACAGTAAATAGCGGAACTTTAGAAGGTGTAGTTGTAGAGAACAGGTGCATCTGATAGTTTGATCTTCTATAAAGTTTGGTGTAGGTGAGTGAGTAGGTTATGCTTGTATCATTGTAGCTGAATAACATATTTATGGGCAAGATGTTCAAAAATACTTTAACATTCACTCTTTGGTGTTGAATCCAGAGAAGCAACATTTGAGAGAACAAAATAAAACCACAAGAAATAATTAGCCATGTGATTTAGCATACCTCTGAGAATAAATGCTCCTGTCTGGTTTTTCTGTGGCTGACTAAAGTACTACAAGTCAATCTTGATATGAAATGAAAACCATTTTACGTAACTCTTATTTAGTCTGCCTCCAAATGAATTTATTTTGTTGAAGTTCAGCATGACTCTAACAAGTTTGGTAAACCAACAGAATGATTTCATTTTGAAGAATTCTGCTAGCAGACTGCAGCATTCAACAAAGGCTGGATTGTTTCACAGTGTGATTCTTCAAACTTCTGGGCATCAGGCCCAGGCTTGGCTATTTACCTGTGTAATATATGATCAGGCAATCAGAAAAACAATGGAAATAGGTTTGCCAATGTATAAAAATTGTTATCATATATCTAACAATTGAAAAACTGCAATTAAGACATGTTATATTAATAAAGTGATAATGATTTTATTTTCCCTTATTTCTTGCCACTGTGCCTGACATTCTGTTTTTTTTTTCCTGAAAATGAATCCTTTCTTGCTTTTGATTAAATGCAAGAAAATAATGTGGTTCAACATTTCTGGAGTAAAGAATATCAACTGATTCATAATACTGTGTAAGACATATTAAGCTTTACTTTGCAATTTAGCTTTACAAAATTCTACATTTTGTGAAGAATCGCCATCAAAACAAATAAATTGTGTAGATTATTTCAGGAACTTGTTCTTGGGAGTGAGTTTGCATTGAAATTGAGTGGCTCAGTCAACTAATTTATACCTGCACCCCACTTTAATTATTTTAGGGTTGCTTTTTATTGTCTTATCTCCATAGGGTATACTGAGTGAGGAACAGTAGAAGAGAAAAATATGTGTGCTGTCTGATGCCTCTGTGAGAAAAAGATTTAAGATGCAGCATAGCCATTTGCTAAGGAGGACTATAGGATAGGGCAGTGATGGCGAACCTTTTTTGCCCAAACTGCAACCCAAAACCCACTTATGCATCGTCAAGTGCCGGGTGGCCCATTGGGTGGGTGTGGCCCATTGGGTGGGTGTGGGTGTGGCTGTGGTGGTAACAGCGGACTGGGTGGGACTAAAAAGTTCAATCAATCAATTCCAACTTTGCAAGATCTTTTTTTTTTCCCCGTGAGAAGTTGAAATTGACTGATTGAACCTTTTTTTGTTTTTTTGCAAACGGCGTTGGAGGCCTAAAGCGAAAAGGTTTTATAAAACCCAGCTGAAGGCCTAGGACTGGGGTGACAGCATGCGTGCCTGCAGAGAGGGCTTTGAGTGCCGTCTCTGGCAACTGTGCCATAGGTTTGCCACCACTGGGATATGGCCAGTTCAGTAATGGTGGGTTAGACAATTTTGAATTTCTCTGTCTCTTTACTTAATTGCTGACAGTGTGGTTAACCTGTTGGGTACCTATATGATAATTGTGATGGCATACAGATTGCTACCATTGTAAGGATAGAGGATAGGAGAAGATAGTAAGATAGTAAGAAGATAGTAAAGGCAGACCAGTTGCTTTTACAAGGAAAAGTGAATGAGCATTAAGTTCTCCGGAATAGGGCAGCATAGAAATTAAATAAATAATAATAATAATTAATTCTCCTTGCTTTCTAGTGTGCATGTTTTTCAAATTCTTAGAGGTTCTGGGGAGAAGTCAAAGATCAGTTCAGTGAGAAGGAAGAACATGACATCTGTGAAAGAAAGCTGGTAGCTCTATGATCTTTGCAACTTTAGTGGTAAAGTAGCACAACATAATTGCAGAAAGTATTCTTCCTCCAACTCCTCTATTCCTACTTTGAGAACTAGAGAGGAATATAAGAACTTATCATGTTGTATGTATCATAATAAGTCATGGTTTGAAGAATAAATGAGAATGGCTATGGTAGGTTCACAGAACAGTCTTAGGTAAACCCAAACATTGTGTTATGGCTTGATGTGATATATAAAGCCAGCTAAGTTCTAGAAGACAAATCCCAGTTATTTTGCACTTGGAATGCTTTTAATAAGATCAGAACACTTCCTACAAGACCAGAATGGCCCATATTAATGTTGAAATATTTTGAATTTGAATTGTTTTGCATAGCTCTGCTGTGTGAACAGTGAACTCTTGGAGAAAAATAATAAATCTAATAAATAGCATATTAAGCACACTTAGCACTTACAATAAATCTCATATGGAGTATTTGTAGCCCTATGGTCTTGCATATCCTAGAATCTGACTTGTAAATTTCAGTGGCCACAGTTTTTCCCCTGTTTTTGAGGCAAGAAACACATAATGATGGAATTCCTAAAATTGATTTAAGAGGAAGAATGAGAAAACCTATTTACTTCCCCCCATAACAGAGGGGAAAATGAACTTTTTAAATAACAATGTTCATACCACTCTGTCTAGTGAACCTCCCTAATGATTAATTTGGCCTTTCTTGCTTAATACCAGATACCAAAAGACGCAGAACAGCTCCAACACGTATTTGGTAGATGACATTTAAAAGTGTCAGACCTGGGGTTATGGTTTTATTCTTTTTTTAGTCTGATTAATGGATATTGAGCTGAAAAGTAGTGATTAGCTCAGACTGTCCAGTTACTTTTGTAATAGAGTTGCTGTGTGTACGAACATGGCTTTTTCTGTGAATAGGCCAAATGTTGTTTCTCCACCATTTTTAAATGGTTGATTTGAGAATCAAAAAAGGTGCTTTAAGTATTAGTATATTTGCATGTATTTAGTAGTGATAGCATTTTTGTTATAGAATAAATTCCTGTGTTGCTATACATGTAACTGTCTTTTGATTAACATTTGTTTTATCTTCTATGTCAGATTGTCACTATTTTCTGTCATTATTTCTAACATGCTGTGTAAAAAAGCTTCCATTGTACTACTTCAAATTGAAGAAAATAGAAGAAAAGATGGGTGCCTTACCCCTTTTTTTGTGCCTCATAGTGCAGAATATCTGGAATTAGACTGTAATGTGGGTTGACATAAAACCATGATGTTCATGGCAGCAGTGAAGATCTAGTGTCTTTTCCATTATTGCAGGCCCACAAAAAGGCTGAGACTACCCATCTACCCTTTCCAAGGCTATTGTTTAAGCAGATTTGGTATGTTTGTTATTAAGTCTGCAGACTGGAGAACATGAAGGGTGTGCTGTTCAGCATAGAATCATTTCCATCTGTTGTAAATTCTTGTCAGATGTTAGGAATCAGCAGGCAAAAGCTAATAGCAAGTGTTCTAACCGTGTACTAAGGAGAAGCTATAGATTCATATTTTGCTGGAAATTAAGTTGATATTTTAATTTTTTTCAAGAATGCTTGCTAGCTTATTATATTTAAAATGTTTGGATCATCCTTTAAGGATAAAAAGAGAATCTATTCCGTGGAACAAACTGCGCAACTAATTGCACATATTGCAAGGCTTAGGGCTTTGGCTTGCCAAATGGCTTCCAATCCATGAAATAGCTCCCAGCAAGACATTTTTTTGCAATTTGAACAGTTTTGAAAAGTAGTCTGCAGTATTGTGCTGGAGGTATAAGACTTCACTTCCCTGAAAAAAGGAAAAAATCAGAAGGATTAGAGTGCTAGAAATAGTTGCAATATTACTTTAGAAAACTAGGCAATAATTATTATTTAAAGCCATCATTGCTGGAGTAATAAATACAATGCCTTTTTTTAAAAAAACTGTCAGGCATTTTAAAAACCTAAACACAAATTTAAAATGGTGAAATTAGAGATACTTTCATCAATACAAAATATTCTTTGAATAGGAGCTATGTTTGAATGTAAAATGATAATGTAAAATAGTGAAGGGCAAATTGGTGCCCTCCAGATGTTCTGGACTCTTGCATTCCTTTATTATTTGCCCTGCAAGTTAGGAATATAATGTGTTGGGACAAAATATCAGGCACCAGGTTCCCTCATCCAATGTCAGAGAACCAGCATTCAATATAGGTTTAGGAAGAAGGCTGTTGTGTCACAAAAGTTTGTCTGATCTCATTAGCCTTTGTTCCAAGCAGTGAAAAACGTGAATGTAGTATTGGATGAAAAACCTTAAATTGTTGCACCATCCATATTTAGGCACAAAATGGCAATAAATTAAGACTGTGTACAATGACTGCACATACTCCTAATTTATTTTTATTTCTGCTATTAGCTCTCTTAAAAGTGGGCTTCCTGAAAAAATGGTCCAAGAATGTTTGAGATCAGCATGTAGTCATGCAAGCAAGTATTCTACAGGAACAAACATTAAAGCCCATGGCAATCATATAGATCAGTGTTTCTCAACCTTGACAATTTTAAGGCATGTGGACTTCAACTCCCAGAATTCCACAGCCAGCATTGCTGCCTGTGGAATTCTGGGAGTTGAAGTCCACATGCCTTAAAATTGTCAAGGTTGAGAAACACTGATATAGATGGATAGATTCACAATATTAGCACCTGAAACTATTTGAGTGAAACATGAATGTCTTATTGTATTTTATTATTCTTAACTCTTGGAAGCAAGATTATTTATCAAATCTATATGCTTCTCATTTCACAGGATCATTATTTAGAGATAACTGCTCAACATTCTGAAAACAGCAATAAATGGTTTATTTATTTTAAAAGAAGTGTAAATTAAAATATGCAACATCTACAGAATAGAAATCAGGGCTATTTAACAGATGTTAAACCACAAGAGTTTTCTTCCTTTCTTCAATGGGGAATTTCCATGCTGACAACAGCTTTTTCTGCTTGGAGATCTAGACAAATATCAACAAACTTGCATATCAGTGCAAACTCAAAGACCTATTGTGCAGATGCAGATAAGGAAGACAACTGATTGGGATGTAAATTAAATAATGGGAAGTAATAATCAAGCACTATATATACTCAGCTGCTAAAAGAAATTAAGTGGCCACTTACAATTATATTCAGGAATTTCAATTATTTTTTCACTTTTGGATAGTTAAAAAAAAAAGGATCATCATACTCATAGTGCTAAGGATAGGAAAACTACAAAAGTCCTGGACATAATCATTCATTTAGGGACTGTTCAAAGTTACAATGGCACTGAAAAAAGTGACATGACCATTTTGCACACTTACAACCATATCCGCATCCCCAGTCTTTGGATGCTTGTCAACTGACTCATATTTATGATGGTTGCAGCATCCTAAGATCATGTGGTCAATTTTTGTGTCCTTCTGACAAGCAAAGTCAATGGGGAAGCCAGATTCACTTAACAACTGTGTAACTAACTTAATGATTTCAATAATTTATTTAATAACTGTGGCAAGAAAGGTAATTGAAATGGGGCAAAATTCACTTAGCAATGCAAAGTTTGGGCTCAATTGTGGTTATAAGTTGAGGACTACGTGTATTGAGAAAATAAACAAGGAATATCCTCTTTGTTATCTCAGAAATCTTTAGTATTTCTTCCAATACATTGTTAGTAGAAATTTAGAAATATTATATAACTGTTGTGTGTCTTAGAATTTTTAAACATATTACTTCTTTAAATTATCTGAAAAATATTAGGTGAAAATATAAAGCAAAAATCACACTAAGAAATAAAATAGTGAAGTTGGGTGAAAGAGAGGTCAGCTCTGTAGTAGGATGCAATATTTGTTGTTATTTGCTATTAGAAAATCACAAGTTTGGTATCTCTTAAAAAAGAACCTGATAGTATATAATAGTATATAATGTGAATAATATCTGCCTTGTCACCAGTGATGGACTATTTGTTTTTGCTTAGTTGGTAGATTTATATTCTGTCTTTTTCAGGAAAACTAGCATACATAACTCTTTTGCCTGAACTTTTATTTTATAAATATCTAACCTATTAGGCAAGTTAGAACTGGAGACAATTTCCAAAGTATTTAGCAAACATTGTGGCTGAATGGGGATGTTCAGGGACTTTCCAGTATCCAGATCAACATAATAGGCAATTTTCTTGCCTATTGACATTAATGAATTTTTAAGGTTCAGGTATTGAGTTAAAGAAAGCATAAAGAATTTTCAAATTGGATGATGAGATAGAAAACATGAAGTTACTGGGTGTGTGTATTATATTGTTTGCACACCATTAGCATAGGCATTATTATAAGATGCTTTTTGAAGACATGGCATTTCATTTAAAGACATGGTAGTAGTAAAACTGCAATGCAGACAATACCTAATGAACTTCTGGAATGTTAACTTGCTTGAGAATAAAATCTAGACATGTAATATCCAATATGCAGTTGAAAAGTCAGTGATAGTGAGTAAATCATTTCTTTAGCATATTTTTAAGTTGTATATCCACAACTTATGAGTGCTGAAAACCACATTTTTAGCAGCTAGGCTGTCTCAGAGCAAGTTTCATCAGTTTTGCTTCAGAACTTAACCTTCATTAATTTGCTTTAGTCTCCCATAAATACATATCCAGCATACCGTGGCACATTAATACATTGTTCCTTACTAACCTACTAAAACCTGTTTTTGAATCATTAAGTTCTTGTCAGCTCTAGATCCTAACAAGAAAGTTATTATTATTATTGTTGTTGTTATTATTATTATTATTATTATTATTATTATTATTATTATTATTATTATTATTATTTAGATTTCTATGCCGCCCTATTCCAAGAACTCAGGGCGGCTCACAAGATGAATATTATCCTTAATGGAAGGAAAGTCTGCAAAATGCAAGCATGGAAACTATAGTGTCTGGTGACTATTCGACCCTACACTATCAATATTAAGAGTGTTTTTACATCATGAGAGTCTAATATTAACATAATCCAAACAGGAACCTGGTTTAATAGTGAACAGAGATTCAGGTAGCAGAAATGGGAACTGACTTCTGAGGCAACCCTGGATAGATAGAATAGTGGCAGTTTTTCGGTCTCCATTTTGCATGGTTTATTGATTCTCATATTTTAAGGAAGAAAGCTACATGAAAGGTTATTTGAAAAGAAAATATGTCAGTTTTCTCAATCATTCATTTGGATTTTTTTTACTGTTTTATAATTCTCACACAGATTGGTTTTAGAGGGGGTTTTTTAGTAGAAAAAAAATCTTTCCTTCCAGTCACAGTAGTTGAATAATTTCACTTATGGAACCAAAAGCTTTTGTTTTAAAGACATATAGATGGATTTTGGAAAAGCAGCATATTCTATAAAATTACAAGGTAATGGTACGTTTAAATTGGCAATCAGATTACAAGTATCGCAAGTAGATAACACCTGCAAAAGTAATTTATATTACTTTTTTTTACATTGTCTTCCTAATTTCAGTAGAAAAAAGATCGTTCTGAATCTTTGTTAATATTTGTAAAATACTTAACTATGAAAAGCAAAAAAAAGAAGCAATATTTATTTGCCAAATAGCAAAGACAAAGACATTCTTCAAGTTCTAAAGTAATTTGTCTTTCTTAATCTGCCAATGAATCTGAACTAGTCAAAGGTGAGACCTGTTGAGTAAGACATTCTGTCAGCAGACAGCTAGTAGAGATAATAAAGTCTGAAGCTATGAATGTTAGGAGGATTGGGTTAGGGAGAGGTTTCATGCCTCAATCTGCTGAAGTCAGCCAAATGCACAGCCTTGGTGGCAAGTCTCTGTTAAGTGTGATAGGCAGGTAATGTAATTCAGCAACATTTGACAGATTTTAATGTGAAATCTTAGCAGTCCAGTTTCTGGGTTTATATTTTTGCTCATTTTAGTGTAGAATTTATGTGTGGGATCTCTTCTTTGAGACAGGTCTAGTTTTGGAGTGGTTTATGCTTTGCTGTACAACCTTTGTACCCATTATGTTGGTTGGATATGAATATTTGAAATTCAGGAAAACTTGGAGGGAGGTGTACTTTTTTTGTTGTTATGTTTGTTGCATGAGTCATATCAAGAAAAAACATTAAAATATGCAATAACAGCACTTTTCAAATAATCCAAAACACTTATTCTGCAGGAAAATAGTAACGTCTATTTTGTAAAAATGTAAAAGCAATACTCTACACGATAAGCGAAAACCTGCTATGGCACTTGTTCTTAGAAAATTTTCACAACAACATGCATACCAGGAAACTATTTTCCAATGGTAACTTTTATTCTTATAGATAATGGTAAGGGTTTAATCCTGAATTCATTTCAAGAGCTACAGTAATCCAGAAAATAGTGAACAGTAGACATTACAAGCGTATCAACACACATATACAGCTCAAATACTTTTTTTACACATACAAAATATTCTTAAATAGGTGATAGTATAATATGCTTCTTTACACTTTTCCCCCAGGTAAAAGCCATGTCTTCTGTCAATGGATGAGTATTTATTAAAATAATAAATAAGACATTAAAAGAGCCAGTGTGGTGTGGTAATTAAGATATTGGACATACTGGTGAGACCCTGCTTTAAGTTTACCATCAGTCATGTTTATTGGTTAAGCTGAGCCAACTGGACTCTTTCAGCCCAACCTACATCACAGAGCTTTTCTTATCAATGAAAATGGGGGGGGGGGTTTTTTGATAAAAAGACATGATATAAATTAAGTAAATAATAAAGGGGCTTACATACACATGTCACTGATTGGTAAACCTCTCTTGGCCTATGCTTTGCAATCCTGTTTTAGTTTTCTCATGATTGTCATTAGCGTGATATAAAATAAAATTGAGTTAATCAGAACAATTGAATATTCCAAGAATTGTTTTCTTTGAGGTGGTTCATTCTCAGAATAATCTGTGCTCCCTATAAGTAACTTTCTTACAATCATTAAAGTTTCATTCCTCATTTATTTTAGAATATATCAAAGCAGCATGCAACCAAATATTCTAAATTAAAAAACTGTTACGTAGCAGTATTAACAGATTGATAAAACAGGTTGAAAAACATTAAAGCAGTTGATTAAATCAATAATTTAAAACTGTACTGAACAATAGTCTAGTTTCACACCAGACTGTTGATTAATAATTATTTCTGCTATGTTTTAAATAATAAGAATTGATTGCCACCATTATTAAATTCTTACTATCATCATATTTTCAAATATAATTATTTTATCAGTCTATGCACTAATATTAGCTGTATTTTCACATGGTTCAGAGTAAAGGACATTCTCTTTTATTTTTTGCACGTGATGATGTCTACAAAGAAAAAAATCCAAGCCTTTCTCCCATGACATTTATCCCAGAAATACCTACCTCTTAATCATGATTCACTTTGCTTTATTATTTCCAATAATAAAAGATTTCCAAAGAATGTACAACCAAATATATAACACAGAGAAAATTCCTAACTTCCTTTTTCAAATGTTTGTGCATTTTAATGAAGTGTAGTTGAACTGGAACAATATATTCGATATATTGGTTTTGTGCATTATGTTTGAGAGTAGAATGTTAAATTTTTATGCATATATCTATACATTCTCAATACAGAGGTTAATTTTTTACTTTTATAATTAATAGTCACTGACTACCATCTCTGTTACTGGAGCATGAATATACAAATCAAGTATATTCTTGAAAGGGGAAATGAGGTAATAGTTAAGAAACTATTCTCTTCCAACATCTCAGCCCAGGAACACACTTGACTGGGGTATTTGCACAGTTAATAATCTATTCATCTTCCCAACATCTACATTTAGTTAAATAAATTTTAAAAGAAAATGTTTGTAGAGCTGATAATCATCTCTTGTACATCAGGTATGATTTTGATAGGGGAAATGAGGGAATAGTTAAGTGGCTTCTCTTACAATATCCCAAATCAAGAACACACTTGACTTAATTGTCTGTGCAGTTAACAACCAATTCATCTTACCAACATCTATATTTACTTAATTAAATTAAAAGAAGAAAATGTCTGTAGAGCTGATAATCAACATGAAATTTCTCTCCTAGTCAAACAATGAGTCCTATTGAAGGTATACTTGAATATTTTTATTATTTTTCAAAAACATCAAGCTTCAAAAGAGTGTACTAAACCCACTGATTAAATCAAGTAACATTTAGTTATTCTGCACAAAATATTAATTGCAAAACAACTCATGAAGAAAGTTCCCCCCAAATAAAAACATAATCTTGAGAATAGTTACAATTTCAATTTTGGATACAAGAGTTTAAGCAGCTAAGTAACATTACAATCCAAATCAGTAAGACCTTAACATACTTAATTGAGGTTGGTGCAAGCCGAATGCATTAAGAAAAAAAACCATTTTCTATTTGAGTTGTGCTGTAAATATTTAATAAGAGCAAATGTACACTACAGATATGCAAATGTTGCAGTCAGCATTCTCAGGAAGAATGTTGGGAGTGCTGACATTTCCTTGAGATATTGGGACCTCCTCAGAAAAAACTGGCAATTTCAGTGATTTCCTGTGGCTGGGGAGTGAGAATTTTAAAGTCAATGTCAATAAATCCACAGTGCTGTTTCACACCCACAAAGAAAAAGCAATGTTATCGTGTATATGCAGTCATGTGCATGCTTACTCAGAAGAAAATCCCATTTGAGATCAGTTTAGTTTTATTCCCCTAGTAAATACACATAGAACTGCAGCATTAGATTTCCACCCAGCATTTTTTTTCTTTTCTTTTTTTTTGCCTAGACAGCTTAGTGACTTCTATTTAATATGCAGGAATAAAATACGCCACTGATGTCATCTAAGGATAACATAACTTTCTTATAAGTATTCAGTTTCAAATAAGAAAAGAAATGCAAATCTTTTGTTTAAGTCTTATTTTGTCATTGTTGCTTTTATTTATTAAAATGAAGTTGAATTACCATTATGAAAACTTAGAGCAAATAGCTACAGTCAGAGTTAATCCTGGAATGTGCTGTGTTAGCTTAACCCCACAGCACTGACAATGCCCTTTAATGCATCTATTATTTCAGACTTGGCTGCCTTCTCTTGAGTAATGCTCTTTAACTCTATAGTGGTAAATTCTGAATGAATTATCCAGACTGATAATCCCTGGATGTGAGGTCATTAGTTTACCCATAGAAGATTCAAGCATAGAATAGACAACAATACAGAAGCCTCTCTATTGTATCCAACAAATACCCTGAGGTTAACAGGGTAACTTCGCCATCATACCTGTATCCCTTCACTTTATAGCTTCTGTTGATTTTTTTTTTAAATTTCACTTTAATTTCTGCTTTTTGTGAGATTTCATAGACTAGTTTACAAAGTCAAATATGTATAAATACTGAGACTTTGGAGAACTTTCCATTAGAAAACAACTCCTAGTATTGGAAAGTGAAAGAGGGGACAAAAGGATCCTATAGATTAAATATACATAAAATTGAAGCTAAAAACATGGCAGATGATGATGAAGGTGAAGATAATGATAATTTATTAAATTTATATGCCACTTAAGATTGCTGTTGCAATTTTTTTTATTTGGTGCTAAAAATTCATCTTTGTTTGTGTATAACAAAGGCTGACATGCCCTTGTCTTTTGGTTTTATTGATAAGCACTAGGAAATTTTACCTCTGCAATTTGGTTATTTGTAAATTAATTTTGGAATTGGAGTGCCAGACCATTTCGTAAAAAGCTTTGGAGCTATCCATTGGGAAATACTCATTAGTATGTTCAGTGATAATCCTATATTTAAACAATGTGTTAAGTAGTCAATTCATAGGGATCAAAATGAAAGCTGTATTCCAATGGTAATTGTAATTTACCAGAACAGTTGCTTATTTGCTTCAGTTGTTTAAAAAAGCAGCTGAAAAATTTTACTGACTTGGACTTAGTGAACTTTCAGAACCTTTCATAATGTCCATTTAAGATGGTTTTTTTTTTATTTGTAGTTCGATTTACTGTTATATAAACAGAGTTTCTGCCTGTACAATTTTTGAAATTGCACAGGCTGAAGACAGTTGACTTCAGTCAAACCCAGCAGAATCAGATTATGATTATCATGTCTAAATAGAGATTCAACTATTAATTTTGTGTCTATTTCCCCCTGACTTTATTTCTTTAAGAAAATTGAATTTATCTAAACATTGTTCTGTGCAGTGAGGAACTACGGAAGGAAGTTCGCCAGTTGAAACGTGAACTAATAAAGGCAAAGCAAAATAAAGAAGAAAATCCCTCAAAAGTGAAAGAGAATCCATTTGAAGGTAAAAGATGAAGCAAAGTATTACTTCTTGCAATTGTATTCTAGTAAATAGATTCATTTCTTATAAAGCATGATGTTGCACTATTAAGAAATATTGTTCAGCTTTGTCTAAGAAAAGCTAATTTTGATGCTGATTTTCACAACAGCTTATTCTAAATGGGTTAGGTAAACTGAGTTTTGCCTGCCTAGAATCATAAATTTCAGCAACCATGTATTAGCAGGGAGAGGGGAGAGGGAATCCTGTTACTTAATTAAGTAATGATCACTGTCACTATGCTTTCAAACCCTTTAGGAAAGCATAACATTTTCATGTAATATGTGGCTCATTCTTTGCCAGTTATCTTCTTTGACAGTTAAATTGATTCCCAATTTCAATTGCTTAAGGATTTTTTGCTAATGTAACAGCAGAAGACATTAAATATTGTGTTTGTTATTCTCTTCTGTTTTTGTTGTTTTATAATACTGCAGTTAAACAATCTTATTTTTTTTTAAAAAAGGAAAAAGCATCATTAAAAACCTCATGAATCTAATTTAAATGGTGAGGTTATTGATGGTGCTTTGTACCATCTCTTAAAAATTATGAAAACTGGGGTACATTGAAATTTAACAGATTTATTAAAGATACATTTTTGAAGATCAAATCAGCAATTAGACATACCCTAAGGGGGGGGGAAGCACATTTCTGCTTAATCTGACTTCTTTTGCATCAGTAGCATGCCGGTACATATAAGCCCAATTATTCCCACTTTACTTACTCCTTTCATGCAGAAAGTAAAAACTGCAAGCCAGCGTTACATTAGTTTTTACAGGTTTACAAATTTTGATCTGTTGCATCAAGAATATATATCCTAGATATTATACTAATTATTATAATAATTATTCCTGATTGTATGAGTGAAAAGAAAAAAAATAAGAATAAGCTCTACACATATTCACAGGGTAAACCTCTACCTTTATGTTCACAGTAAACCTAAAGAAGCCATTAATTTTGTAGTTATATTTTCTAATATATTGACATTATACAAGTAAGCAATGTAGACTGGCAATCTTGTGCTATAAGAAAAAGGGGGCATTCCTGCAGATGCAGATAAATTAGTGTCCACCAAATCCAATGGAAATGGATGCATGAAAAAGATAGAAACAAATCTATCATTTGAATTCTTAAGAAGCTAAAAAGGGAAATTTCTGGCAACCACTGGAAGAGAATGCCCAAAAGCACCGTATTGGATTGTAAGCAAGAGAAATGCATAAGGTTTAGTAAAGGACTGGTGGTTCCAGGGTTCATGAGGGATTCTTCCCCAGTTATTTTGGCAATTCAACTGGAATATCTGTTAACTCTGGGCACAATTTCAATAGCACAGACTTTTCCCATTTATGTACAGTAGTGAGGATATACTAGTTTTATTTTGGTTTTTTCCTTCTTGTAATGGCTTGCCATAAATTAGTCTGAATTGCTTTGTTGACCTGGTTGATCTAAAATATGGTAGATTTATTTGTTTGCTTCGATACTCCTCTAAATTATATTTTTAAATCATTCTTTTGTGGCTTTGAATATAAGTGTTTGATTCAAATTAACATCTAATAAAACTTTATACTATACAAATAAAGATTTAAACAAATGTTCTATTCCTTAGTCAGTTCCCTTTTTTGGTGCATTATCAAAACAATCTCTTTTGTGAATTGCAAAAATATAGAGCAAAAGCAGTTTGAATTTTGGGAATATATATGTTTTCTGAGGTTTTCGCGGGTGTTTCTATGTAGGTCTTTGGTTATTCGGGTTTTCTCCTGCGTAAAATTGGAAGTGTCTTGGCGACGTTTCGACGAAGTCACATTCGTCATCTTCAAACTGGTGTTTTCGGCTTGGTGCTTCTAGGAGCACCCGAATAACCAAAGACCTACATATATATGTATGTATGTATGTATGCATGTATGTATGTATGTATATACATATACATATACATATATATGAATAAAGCTTGGGATAAACACAGGTCCATCAACCACAAAAATGTAAAATAAAATAACATAAAATAAAAACCTCAAAGGGTGGGCTCAATAGACCACAAGGTTTTTTTCTGCCATCCATTTTCTATGTTTTGATGTTTTAAACGAAATATGAGCAGAACTATCAATATGTTTGAATACTCTTTGAACAACATTTTCAATTACTGTGTCTTATTATATTATGTCTGTGAAAGGCTTAGAATGCTGTCTGTATAATTTATAGAAAGAAAAGTCAAATATTTTGTGCCTTTTTGAGATGATCAAAGATAGGTGACAAAAACAGAGAGGTGCTGCAACAAACTTTATTGATATTTTTAAAAAGCTCCCATTTTCTGTCTTATACATGTTTACAATATTGGCTCCTGGTCATTTTCCTAGGTTTGCACCAAAATCAGAACTGTCTTGTTTCTTCATACACAAATAAAGCATTCAGAACAATCTTTATCAACTGCAAGCTACGTGCTTATTCATACACTGGCTTATTGCTATGATTAAGTTATAAAATGATAAATATCTGGATGCAAGTCTACTTTCAAGTCAAATAACTGAAATACTGCATCCTTATTCTACAGTTTCCTTCCCCATGCTCTCTTTTTATGGTACAACCATTGTCCTGGTTTAAATGTGCCAATTAGTGCATGGAGATCTGTAGATCTGACCATTTGCAAATATTTTAATGTAATCAGTTTCAATTACATAGTTTTATTACTGCACATCCTGATACATTGTCTAAGTTTATGTCTATTAATTTTGAGTTTTATGAGTGAGTCCCTTGACCTCAAAGCTACTGTGATGTACTTTAAAACTAAATATAATGGTATTTTCCCCCACAATCATATTGTGTATTATTTCCTTCTTTTTAAAAAAGAAAATACTCTTGGGCTAGTAGTAATTTCACATTTTCTTTGTAGAAAAGAGTTGGCACTGCTTCATTGCTTGTCAACATTGTCCCATTAGATTATTATATATAAGATATATATGTGAGGAAAACAAGTATCTGGGGACAGATCACAACCTGCCTATTAGATGTGAGCATATAGTACATGTTTTTACTACTACTTTGTTATCATATTTTGGCCCATCAGTAATGTTCTTTCTTTGAAATATGTCTGTGTTGTAAGAACACTGTTGCATTCTTGCCCATAAGATCAGGAAAAATATTGTTAAAAAAATATTTTAAAGTGCAAATACTTTGAAAGCTTCTCTTAGGAAGACTATTTATTTTGCTTTACAAGGGCATTCTTAGTAGTAACACTCTCCTTTTTAACTTCTTAAGGAGATTGACCAACTGCTCACTCACTATTCCTTGTATATTTGACAATATTTGTTGCAACAGTTTTTTCTTTTCACTTGTTTGTTATTCTTTTTTTCATTTAATCAAAATTATTTTAATTTGGAACTATTTTAATGTTGTATTTTGAAATTATATTCTAAAATATTCTGAGAAATTATATTTTGAGATCCTTCATAGGACTAGGAGTCGAGATGTAAATAATTAAATAAAAATACAACCTTATAGTTTCTTGATGTTCATATATTTTATTATTACATGAATATCCTACTTTTTATATAAATTGGACATTCTTCCATATGTGATAAATTCAGATTATAATGATTAACCCATATTCCTACTCACTGAAGAGGTATTTGAGTACAATCTCTATGCCAATTCTAACACTGTATTCATCAACTACATTTATAGAAAAATATGAAAATATTAGAATGATGAAAAATAGTCCTAGAGGTTTTTTTATTATTGTTTTATAATCTTAGCAAATATGCCTGCTTATGTACAACAATATCAAAGCAAACTCCACTAAAGTGTAGGAGTTATGCTAAGTAAGCCTTTACTGTAATTACAATGAAATTGTCCATTCTCCCTTTTGGAGTCCTTTGACTTTCATGACACAGAGAACATTCCTTCTTTTACTCCTTTTTTCTCTCATTCTCTATATCAAAAAAGGAAAAGGAAAGCTTAAACATGATAAGTTAAATGTTTTAAATTGTAGAAAGCTGCAGTGGTAGGTCACCACCATTTGACACCCTTCTCTATTTAAAATGTTCTTTATCCTTGTTTCTATTCTGCTAGCATCTCCTTTGTATACAGTATATTGCTTCCTTTCCCCACAGTGTTTCTGTGAATTGAAAGGAAGGCTCAGACTCAAAGTTCAGCAAGCAATTTTATTACTTTGATTTTGCTGATAAGGTTTACCTGAAAAACCTGTTGTAAACCTTATTCAGCAGGTAGATGTCCATATAATAAATAACAATAAAACTGAAAATGTTTATCCAAGAAATAAAAGCAATTGTAACTGTTATTTGATTGAGGAAAAGTACAATATAACGCAGTGGTGTCAAACTGCCGGATGTGTCATGAGGAAACTGCACCTACCCCATTGCCAGCAATGGGGGGAAAGCTCCAATATGTTGCGCGATGTCATGATACGTCGCGAGTTTGACATGTCTGATATAACGGGAGCATGGTGGCTCAGCGATTAAAGACACTAAGCTTGTCAGCTGGAAAACTGACAAGCCAGGTTTGAGACCTGGGGGCTGTGACCAATTGGACAGAATGTTCTACAGTACAAGCTTCAATCTATAATTTTGATCTTTGCTTCTCCTGGCTCCTTCATGCCGAATAACTGGGACAGAAAGTTTGATGGGCAGAATGGTCCTGGCTGCCTTTAAAGAGGCGCTGGTATGCCTCCTTCCAAAGAGGACTTATCTGTTCCTTGCTCTACTGTATTAGATACCCATCATCCAGTCTCCAATCATTTGTTATGAAGAGAGATCATGGTTCAAAAGCAGAGGACAATGCCTGGTGTGCCTTTATCTAGGACAGCGGGTTCTCAACCTGTGGGTTGCGACCCCATTTGGGGTCAAACAACCATTTCACGGGGGTCGCCAAACACCGCAGTCCGCCATTTTTTTTTGGGTCGGCCATTTTTTCCCCCTTTGCGGTGCGGGCCGTCGCACCGCGCATGCGCGATGCGGGCCCGCCATTATCATTTTTTTGGTCCGCCATTTTTTCCCCTTTGCGATGCGGGCCGTCGCGCCGCGCATGCACGATGTGGGCCCGCCATTTTTTGGGGGGGTCGGCCATTTTTTTTTGGTTCGCCATTTTTCCCCCCTTTGCGATGCGGGCCGCCGCGCATGTGCGATGCAGGCCCGCCATTTTTTTTTTTGGTTGGCCATTTTTTTTGGTCGGCCATTTTTTTCCCCCTTTGCAATGCGGGCCGCCGCGCATGCGTGATGCGCCCGTCGCGCCATGCATGCATGATGCATGCGCCGCACATGCACGATGCGCGCATCGCGCATGCACGATGCGCACGCCGCGCATGCGTGATGCGCCCGTCGCACTGCGCATGCGCGATGCGGGCCGGGGTCGAGCCCCGGAAAAGGTTGAGAACCGCTGATCTAGGAAGACCTGGTGTTTGCATATTATATTAGTGTTATTTATTTATTTATTTATTTATTTGATTTTTATATTGCCTTTATTATTTTTATAAATCACACGAGGCAGTCCTATTTTCCATGGGTAATGGTGCTTTATTTGGTTTTCTGTTTTTGTTTGTATGTTTTATTGATGGAAATTTTCGGGACTGTTTGAATGCTGGCAATATACTATATAAAAATGAACCTTGTTTAAGAACCACTCATTCAGTGACTGTTTGAAATTATGATGGTAATGAACAAGTGATAATTGCAACTGGACCTCCTTACTTATCATGTTACAGCATCCACACATAAGCCAGCAGGAAATCAGAAAATTGCGGTCACATGAATTCCTCATATAACAATAGTAACTGGGAACCCCAGAATCACTTTCAAAATGTATCCATAATATACTCATCCATAGATACAAGTGATGATTCTTTAATAAATTTATACAAAAATATTGAAATAGTGAATCCAAGGTTCAACACATGTTTAGTCCTTCATACACATTTGGTCTTCTGATTCTTATTTCTAAATTTCTAAATTTCCACAGCAGGTAAGTTAGAGATCAGATCAGCAAAAGCACAAGTGCCAACAGTTTTAAAATATTTTTGATGCCTAATTTTGTGTTAGGAGGAGGAAATGTACTTCTCATTATTGTATTCATTTGTGGTTTTCTCAGATAAAATAACAGGTTTAAACAGGAATGCTGTCAATAGTTATTACTATATATTAGATAAAAACAGCCTATTGCTAAAAAGGCAAGTCCTGAAGTCAGGATCATTCAACAACATATAGGACTAATCTTGGGCACTAAATAAAAGAATAATTTAAATTAAGATAAAATCAGGAAAGCAGGAAATCTCATCTTGCAGATAAAGGAAGCATTTGTTTCTTATCTGCATGATCTAGTGCTGGTTTTAATGTGACCATGTGATTTCCTCTTAAGTACTTATCACCCTTCTTAAATCAATTGCATTATATTACATTTGCATTTTTCTTTTTAAAATTTGGTTTCTGTATATTATTGAACAATGTACTGGGTTAGAGAACATTATCTTAAATTTAGTCATCACTTAGGAGACTCTTATTCAACCTTTCATTTAAGGCCTTTACATATTATCTCATTTGTTTTAGTATAAAATAGAGCTGGAAGGGACCTTGGAGGTCTTCTAGTCCAGCCCCTAGCTCAAGCAGGAGAACCTATACCGATACCCTCTTGAGCTTCTGAGGCTATAAAGAAAATAGTAGGAGATTTGTACTTTCAGATTTGCAAGGTTCTGTTAATGTAGCTAATATAATAAAGTAGAATTAGCTCAGTTGGCTGTGTTTCCTCTTTGGCTTACCTGGGAGCGAGAGAATATATATGTGTGTGTGTTTCTATCGGTCTGCCTGCCTGCCTGTCTCTGGATAATATTATCCACAGAATATTGATGGTTGAATGATTCTAGAAGTTCTAAATCAATAAAGACTGTCTTTACAGTCTTATTCAAAAAGCAACTGGACTTTATTTTTGGATTTGAAGTGTGTCTGTAAATTGTGTGGGTTGAAAATCCTCCTAAGCTTTTCAGATATTCCTGCAATATATGAAATGAATAAATTCAGGAGGATTTTCAACCAAACAATATACAGACACACTTCAAACCCAAAAATACACTAAAGCAGAAGCTTGTCCACTTCAAGGAAAAAACGATGTGATATATGCAGTACAATGCTGGGAGACGTGTACACATCTGTGTATTGGAGAAAGAAAACAGTCTCTTCACCAACGCATGGCACAACATAGGAGATCAAACCCATCAGGACAAGATTCAGCAATTCATCTATATTTGAAAGACAAAGGACACTCTTTTAAAGACAGCAAAGTCCATATTCTGGACAGGGAGGACTGCTGTTTTGAAAAAGGGGTGAAAGAGGTCATTTACATTAAGATTGAACAGGCTTCTCTCAACAGAGGGAGAGAGAAACAATACTGTTTACAATGTAATCCTTTCAGCAGAACCAAGAAGGTTCTACACTCATTTGCATTATTCCAGTGACCCTGATGGCCCAGATAAATCTTCAAATGGCCTCAACAGCTCTCAGAAAAAAATGCTAATGAGCAGATTTGACTGCAAGGAATATAAATCCATCCTCCACCATTTGGTCAGAGCTGAAGAAGCTTCTTGGATAAAAAGCGAAAGATCTTCAAGAAAAAAACAATATCCAGTTGCCTTTTGAAAAAGCAGTAAGATGTATATGAAAATGAGTAATGTAAACTTAAGTATCACAATTATCTTTGAATAAAATATGTTTTCTTTGGTTTCTAAATGGAGAAGAGGAAGCTGCTCCAAACAGCATTGTTGCAGAATATCTTGAAGAAAAGAAGAAATATGAAGAATTGAGGAAGCAGCAGCCAAAGAAAGGATCTTCTCGTGAAGATCAGGTAAGTATCATATTTATCCAAAAAGGGGGAGGGGAGATCACACAGAACTAAATAATCTACTCAATTATAGTTACAGAAATGGCTACGACAAGTCTGTTATTTTACATTATGGAGGAAGGGGAGAGAGGAGTTTAGTTTTATTTCATCTTTTTCTTTACAATTTACCATTAATTTTAAAGCATGTTAACAAATCTATGGTCTTGATACCATAGCAGAATAGTGGAAGCAAAAGGCTGGAATTATTCTTTATACTTTTTAAACAGCATATTGCATCTTCACAGAGCTATATTCCAAATTTTTTTACAGCTAGTGAAAGTGTTTTAGTAGAAGACTACCTCTTTGAAAGCACACTGTAATAATTGTTGGTTTGTACACTTATGTTCAGTGTATGAATATTTTAAATAATTGCAGTGAATAGGTGCATCACTATTAGTACCTGAATACATTGATTCAATGAAATGATTATTCCTTTTGGAACAAAAGTGAAATCAGGTGCTCCCTAGCAGCACAGTTCAATGGGCAACTAATTCTGTCATAAATGAATTTTTTTGTGTAGGAACATTCCAATACCTATAGATGCGTACAAACATAAGCTACACCTTACAGTATGTTTGTATTGTATGGTATAGCTTACAATATAAAATATAATATAATGGATATCTATAGTGAGGGGAAAAATTATTTGATCCCCTGCTGATTTTGTATGTTTGCCCACTGACAAGAAAATGACCAGTCTATAATATTAATGGTAGGTTTATTTTAACAGTGAGAGACAGAATAACAAAAAAAAAGGAGTGCTCCTAATCTCAGCCTGTTACCTGTATAAAAGATACCTGCCCACAGAAGCAATCAATCAGATTCCAAATTCTCCACCATGGCCAAGACCAAAGAGCTGTCCAAGGATGTCAGGGACAAGATTGTAGACCTATACAACGCTGGAATGGGCTACAAGACTATCGCCAAGCAGTTGGTGCGAATATTCGCAAGTGGAAGAAATACAAAATAACTGTCAATTTCCCTCGGGCTCCATGCAAGATCTCACCTCATGGAGTTTCAGTGATCATAGTGAGGAATCAGCCCAGAACTACATGGAAGGATCTTATCAGTGATCTCAAGGCAGCTGGGACCATAGTCATCAAGAAAACAATTGGTAACTCACTACATCATTAAGGACTGAAATCCTGCAGCACCCACAAGGTCCCCCTGCTCAAGAAAGTACATGTACAGGCCCGTCTGAAGTTTTCCAATGAACATCTGAATAATTCAGAGGAGAACTGTTGTGTTGTGGTCAGATGAGACCAAACTCGAGCTCTTTGGCATCAACTCAATTCGCCATGTTAGGAGGAGGAGGAATGCTGCCTGTGACCCCAAGAACACCATCCCCACCCTCAAACATGAAGGTGGAAACGTAACTTTGGGGGTGTTTTTCTGCTAAGGGGACAGGACAACTTCACTGCATCAAAGGGACGATGGATGGGGCCATGTACCGTCAAATCTTGGGTAAGAACCTCCTTCCCTCAGCCACAGCCAAGGCAACAAAGGAGTGGCTCAAGAAGAAGCACATTAAGGTCCTGGAATGGCATAGCCAGTCTCCAGACCTTAATCCCATAGAAAATCTGTGGAGGGAGCTGAAGGTTCGAGCTGCCAAACGTCAGCCTCGAAACCTTAATGACTTGGAGAGGATCTGCATAGACAAGTGGGACAAAATCTCTCCTGAGATGTGTGCAAACTTGGTAGCCAACTACAAGAAATCTCTGTGATTGCCAACAAGAATTTTGCCACCAAGTACTAAGTCATGTTTTGCGAAGGGGTCAAATACTTACTTCACTCATTAAAATGCAAATCAATGTATAACATTTTTGAAATGCAGTTTTCTGGATTATTTTTGTTGTTATTCTGTCTCTCACTGTTAAAATAAACCTACCATTAAAATTATAGACTGATCATTTCTTTGTCAGTGGGCAAAAGTACAAAATCAGCAGGGGATCAAATACTTTTTCCCCTCACTGTATATAGCCAGTGAAGAGCTAGAACATTCATTGGAATTACCTTCATTGAAGAGTAATAGACAAAAAACTATTTGATAAAATAAGCATGTTAAAAAATATAGTTCAGAATTTTTTTTCACAAAATACAACACTTTACAAAGGGAGGGATTTATATTCATCATAGTCATCTGATTGTTAGCTCTCTTTCTGAGAGTCATTGAGGCCACTTGGAGGTTTATCTGTGCCCTCAGGTCACCTGAATAATGTAAATGGGTATGGAACCTTCTTGGAACTGCTGAAAGGACTGTGTTGTAAACAGGAGATTTATGGCGTTGTATGCCTCCCCTTCTGTTGAGAGAGGGCCATTCAATCTTAATGTAGATGGCCTCTTTGATCCCTCTCTCAAACCTGGTTATAAATTATATATAAGTTATATAAATATAAACCCTTCCATTTGCCATCATTCAGTCAGAATTAAAGAAGCTTCTTGGATGAGAAACAAAACATCTTCAAGGAAGAACAAAGAAAATCCAGTTGCCTTTGAAAAAGCATCTTTGTGTAAGGACACAGTGAATTGGGCATGTGTTAAGCATCATATTTTAATTCCAGACATTGGCGTTACTGGATCAATTCAAATCAAAGCTAAACCAGGCAATATCAGAAACACCTGAAGATGAAGTACCTGAACCTGAAGTGGAGAATGATGAAGGATGGTGAGAAACTTATGAGTTCAAAATAACTTTTAAGTACGAAATAGAGAATAGAAAATATTTTCAAAATCTGTCTTCAGGATGTTTTAATTTTCTGTTCCCATGACCTAATTATAAACAAATTTGTTTTATGCAAGGATATTTTTCCTTAACAAAACTCCTCTACTGAGGGATAGATTTCATTTTTATCTCCATTTTCAATAAACCTAAAAAAGATTGCCATTCCCTTACTACAATTCCTTAATAGTGTAGAAAAAATAACTTTCCTGCATCAGAACTAGTGAAGTTTATAAGCAAGTTTACCCTTCACCCACCCTAACTGTTAATTAATCACACAAGTTGAATGATAGGGTTAAAATCTATCCTCTCCCAGTGGACTCCACTAGAAACCAAGAGACTGTGAATTCTACTCCTTGCTTAGGGCACAAAGCCAGCTGGATGACTTGTGCTAGTCTCTTTTTTTTTTTCAGCCTAGAAGGCAGCAGCAAGCCAACTCTGAAAACAGGAGTCAAGGCTAATACATGCTAGTACATGCACACATGGGCGCGCGCACACACACACACACACACACACACAAAACCCACTACCAGTAACAATAGCACCCTCCCTCCTCCAAGTAAAACTGTGTATATCGGACCATGGTTTATTTTCAAGAATATAGTAAGCTTAAAACAGGACAGGGAATCTTTTTCTGTTTGAGAGATACGATTTAATTTAATTTAATTTTATTTAATTTAATATTCACATTTATATGCTGCCCTTCTCGGAAGACCCAGGGCGGCTCACAACAAGATACAACAACGATGCATTATGGGAAATATGGCAGTTAGGAGTGCTTCCCATTAGTGGGTGAGATCATTGCTTTTATACTGTTTGTTTCTTTAAAAAAAAACTTCCCTCACACACATTTTCGTGCACCACCCATTTAGTAAATTCTCTCCCCCCCTTTTTTTAACGCTATCTTAGTGTCCATTGCTGATTTCTAAGCCACTGAAGGAATATTCCAGTGCACAAGAGAAAGAAAAAAACAGACAAAGCAAGGATTCTTACCAAGGGCCCATTCATATAGCAACATATTGCTCCTAGGGCTTAATCAGAGTTAGCCTACTGCTGAGAACATGCACACAAATAAAAGTTTATTTTGTAAACTCTAGATTAAGTCGCTTCAGGATTGTGTCTTTTGGAATTTCACTAACCTAAAAACTGTAACAAGCATACAGAATTTTTTGGTTGAGAGATTGGTTTGGGAAGAACAAAATATTTTTGGATTCAGATTAGTTTTTTCCCCTCTTCAGTGCCCTTAACTAGGTTGAGTGGCTGGATCCAATTGTGGCATCTTTGAAGGAATTTTTAGTGTAGACTTCCAACCCACTCCTCAAAAACTATAGCAGTGTGCTTTGAGATGATTTACTGAAATTGTGTGTGTGTGTGTGTGTTTGTGTGTGTGTGTGTGTGTGTGTGTGTGTGTGTGTGTGTGAGAGAGAGAGAGAGAGAGAGAGAGAGAGAGAGAGAGAGAGAGAGAGAGAGAGAGAGAGAGAGAGAGAGAGAGAGAGAGAGAGAGAGAGAGAGAGAGAGAGAGATGCATAAATTATATGATTGTAAACCATTTTGTAGGATATGGTTGCTGCTTTTATGGAAAGTGAAACTGAGCCAGCAATCCTTGCACAACTGTCAGGGCATGTTATCTGAAATAAAATGATTGCCTGTAAGACATTCTTTTGTGTCCACATGAGTGGCCACACATTGAGGTATAATTTTCATTTTCTGTCAAGATAGAAGCCATTACCAATTTGTTATATTTTCTTTTATTTGGCAATCTTCTCTTTATGCATTTTTGGCTGAATTGTCCTGTTGGCATAGAATATAGCAGACATTTGGGTACTTTTCAGACGTATTTGACTTCTCTGTGCAAAAACATTTTTTTAATATTACAACTCTACTGTAAACAGTATGTATGGTGCTTGATAATTACTACCAGACATTACTATTTTACAAGGCATTTTAGGAAGCATTGTTAAAAGATCCAAAGCAAATTTGATAGGGTAGACTTTCATTCTAAAGCTTAAAATCTCTTATTGGGACATACCACTGTCATCTGAAACTCAACAGTGCTTCTGTCTGCTTCGTTGTGTTCTTGTCTCCCTATAACAGCTATACAATGTAAAATGCATATAAAACACAGGTCATAAATGCCAGTGTGACATTTGCAGGACTGTTGATGGAGCCCTGGAAAACCTATATGACCCTCTGGTACACGACACATCTGGATTTCGCACAGCAATGACATTTGCACCATTTATTGATCATTTCTTGGCGCTGGCTGACACTGAGGTGTCTAATGCTGATAAATGTAACAGCAACTAGTTTCATGACCATTATTAAGAAGGAGTTCCTGAAACCTTTGGGTTTCATTCATTTTTTTTATGTTTATAGCTTCAGTTATCCTCCTTTACATAAAGAGTTGCTTAATTTCTCAAAGAACATTTAATGAAGACATTTGCTCATTACCTCCTACATAGCACATTTCCAATATGATACCAGTGATACAAGATGCAGAGATAGAAAGAGTGCAAGACTAAACTGCTTTCTGCTTCATATTTGTTTTCTGTTAATAGTGGAAAGACTGAGAGCCATTTCTTTCCTTTTTAGGAAAAAGCTGAAATGCTACGCATGTTGCAAGGCACATCCCTTGATTATGTCCAACACAAGAGACCTGAATTTGTACAGCTAAGCTCTGCCTCGAAGTTCAGAGTTCCTTAATTCATTCTGTGAGACCAAATCACAATCCAGGAATACCATTAACATGTGACAAGATTTCAGTTTTCCAGATATTAGTATTACTAGAAACAGAAGTAAAAAAAAAATAGCCTCCAATAGTCTCCATAAGCACTCTTTACCAAATAATCCTGCACTTGATAATATCACTGCCAATTAATCATGCCAACTTATATTTCAATGTCTGCCCTTCAGGGTAGGCCAAGATAGGAAATAGAGTCTATAAAAAATACCAGAACCCTATGGATCCATGCTATTCTAACAGAATCTTGCAAGCCTGACATGGTTTTCCCTCCCTCTTATACCAGAGTTAACATTGAATCACTCTACTCCTTCCAAGCTTAAATCATGTTTTGCTAGTTGTTGCATTCCTTTTCCAAAGTTCTCTGTACTCATCTTGTATCAACAGGGACCTCAGAAGGAAAATAGAACAGACATGTATGTACATCCATGCCTCTTACTATTATCACATATGTTGCACCCATTCACAATGCTAAGTCAGGATTTTGAGCCATGTTTATTGAAGAAACCATCAAGACCTGATCTGTATGCAATGCTAAGGCAGTATATACAAGGTCACACACCACAATATGCCCAAAAGAAGCAATATTTGGCTTAGTTCAGAATGAGAATGGAATGAGAATGTATATTTTAAACAAAGATGCAAAAGAAAATATATTTGTTAATCCAAAATAGCCTGGTCTGTTAGCTTGAGACTCATGAGGTAAAAAATGTTGGGAAGTTTTTCACAATATATGAAACAAGAATGTCATGCAGCAGGAAACAGATATCAGTTTTTCTTCTTTCACCATTATAGGGAGAGAGTCCACCTTTTAATCAGCACATTTTCACCTCAATTTGGCAGCTTCACTCAATTGATTTAGTTCTTGTCTGCTAGATGATTGAATATTTTTGATTATGAAGGTTTAATTTTCTGTTTGGATCAAGATTAAGTTCATTTGAGAGACTGTTATATAAACATATTCCACTCTGGAAATGATTAAGCCAGGAGTTATAAAACCATGCACAATTTGATATTTAAAAGCATTTTCTGGCTTTCCTCATAGTGCATAATATCAAGTTGTTCAAAGATCTTCATTCCAAACTTAGATGTGCTTGATCAGCCACAATTAAAAGTATAGCTCCAAAGTTATTACAATAGCACATACGTATCAATCAATCAGAATAGAGCTGGAAGGGACCTTTGAGGCCTTCTAGTCCAACCTCCTGCTCAAGCAGGAGACCCTATACCAGGGGTAGGCAACCTCGGCTCTTTTATGATTCGTGGACTTCAACTCCCAGAATTCCTGAGTCAGCATGGCTCAGCTTGGAAACCTCTCCCTTTCCCCTCAGCATGGCTGGCTAAGGAATTCTGGGAGTTGAAGTCCATGAGTCATAAAAGAGCCGAGGTTGCCTACCCCTGCCATATACCATTTCGGATATGTGGCTGTCCAGTCTTTTCTTACAAAGCCCCAGTGATGAAGCATCTACACCTCTGAAGGCAAGCTGCTCCACTGGTTAATTGTACTCACTGTTAGAAAGTTTCTCCTCAATTCCAGGTTGCTTCTCTCCTTGATTAGTTTCCATCCATTGTTTTTTGTCTTGCCTTCTGGTGCTTTGGAAAATAAGTTGATGCCTCTCCTTTGTAGCAGCTCCTCAAATACTGGAATACTGCTATTACGTCACCCTTAGTCCTTCTTTTCTCTAGACTGGCCATACCCAATTCCTATAACCGTTCTTTTTGTCTCCAAGCCCTTAATCGTCTTAGTTATTCTTCTCTGCACTTTTTCCAAAGTCTTAACATTTTTTTTTTGTAATGTGGTGACCAAAACTGGATCCTGTATTCCAGGTGTGATCTTACTAAGGCTTTTTAAAGCAGTACTAATACTTCACATGATTTTGATTCTATGCCTCTATTTATACAACCAAGGATTGCATTAGCTTTTTTGACTGCTGTCGCACACTGCTAACTCATGCTTAAGTGATTGTCCACTAGGACTCCAAAGTCCTTCTCACAGTTACTGTTTTTGAGCCAGGTTTTATCTACTCTGTACTTGTGCCTTTGGTTTTTCCTGCCTGGGTGTAAAACCTTGCTTTTTTCCACATTAAATTTCATGTTGTTGAATAGGGCTCATTGTTCAAGTCTGTTATGATCTTTTTGGATCCTGAATTCTTCTGGGATGTTGGCTATTCCTGCCAGCTTAGTGTCATCTGCAAATTTGATGAGTTCCCCTTCTATTCCCTCATCTAAGTCATTTATGAAGATATTGAAGAGTACTGGGCCAAAGACGGAAACTTGTGGCATCCCACTGCTTCCTGTAATACCATTAAAGACTACTTGTTGAGTACGGTTTGTCAGCCAGTTACAAACCCATCTAGTGGTGATGCTGTTTGTCCCACATTTTTCTAGTTTACCAAGAAGTAGGTTGTGGTCTACTTTGTTGAATGCCTTACTGAAGTCTAAGTATATTATGTCCACAGCATTTCGTTGGTCTACTACCGTATTTCCCCAAAAGTAAGACCTACCCCAAAAATAAGCCCTAGCTTGATTTTTTGGAGGTGGGCCTAATATAAGCCCTATTCCAAAAATGAGCCCTAGTTTGGGGGCTAGGTGCCTAAAAATCAAGCTAGAGCAGGGGTGGGGATTGGAACTTACCATTGCAGCCAGGCCTCCCATGGATTGACACTTGCCTCGCCGGCCCACTTCTTCTGCGGCCAAAGCAGCAGCTTCATTCTGCAGTTGAGAATGGAGCTCCAGCCTGCATTTCACAGTCAAAAGCTTTTTCGGAAGGCCTCTACAGCCGAGAACTGAGCTTTGGATTCAGAAGTGAGCTGGCTGGGTGGGGCTATCGGTCCCGCTGCCATGAGGTAAGTGGAAAAGACACCCCCAAAAAATAACACCTGGTGCCTATTTTGGAGGGGGGGAAAATAAGACTAGGTCTTATTTTCGGGAAAACGGTAATTTAGTTACTCTGTCAAAGAATGAAATAAGATTGGTTTGGCATGATCTGTTTTTAATAAACCCGTGCTAGCTACTAGTTATAACTATTTGTTTCTAGATGTTCACAGATTAGTCTTTTGATTATTTTTTCCAGTATCTTCCCAGGTATTGATGTTAGGCTGATTGATCTCCAGTTTCCTGGGTCTGTTTTTTTTTCCTTTTTTGAAGATGGGAACCACATCAGCTCTTTCCAATCCTCTGATAGTTCCCCAGTGCTTAAGGATTTTTTAAAGATATGGTACAATGGTTCTGTGATAACATCTGCCAGCTCCTTCAGAACTCTGGGATATAATCCATCCAAGTCCCGATGATTTATATTCATCAAAATGGTTCTCTTACCATTTTCTTGCTTATTTTAATTTTAATTTTTAGTCTGTTTTTCACAGTTATGTGTTTGGTTGGTTGGGCTATAGTTTTTTTTTTGCATGAAGACTGATGCAAAGAATGAGTTAAGCAGCTCTGCTTTCTCTTTACTTCCTGTTACTTCCTTGCCATCTTCTCTCTTTAGAGGACCGACTGTTTCCTTGATTTTTTTGTTATTTATATGTTGAAAGAAACTTTTTTTATTATCTTTGATTTTTATTGCAAGTCTTTGTTCATTCTGAGTCTTTGCTTTCCTGACTTCATCTTTACAGATTCTGGCTATCTGCTGATATTCTGCCTTAGTTATGTGTCCTTCTTTCCATTTTTTGTGCTTATCCTTTTTGTCTTTCAGTTTATCAGAGAAATCTTTGTGCTGCCATGCTGGTTTCTTCTTGGATTTCTTGTTTTTCTTTTTCAGTGATATTGTATTGGTCTGGGCTTTTATGATCATATTTTTCAGAGTTTCCCATACTTTTTGAGTTGTTTTGCCCTTTAGGTTTTTTATGCATAGAATTTTTCTTAGGCTCTCTTGAGTTTGTTAAAATCTTTTAAAGATTAAGACACTAGTTGGATTATATTCTATTGCTTGTGTTTGTGTTATGTTCAATTCCAATATGACGTGGTTAGTATCGCCCAAGGTTCTGGCAACTTCAACTCCTTCTATTACTTCTTCTCTATTACTAAGAATTAACTCCACTATAGCTTTTCCACTAGTTCCCTCCTTTATCCTTTGGATGACAAAGTTGTCAGTTAAGTTGGTTAGGAATCTGTTCAATCTCCCACTTACTACAGAGTTTATCTCCCAGTTGATATCAGGGTAGTTAAAATCTCCCATTACTACTATGGTATGTTTCCTACATACATTTGTTAATTGATTAATAAAGAGTTCATTTATTTCTTCTGCTTGGTTGGTTGGCCTGTACTGTACACCTATAGCAATATCAATTTTTCCCCTTTTATATTGACCTATATGGATTCTAGGAGGTTTTCATCTTTGGTTTTGTGTATTTCTGTACAGATGTACTAATCTTTTATATATAATGCAAATCCATCTCCAAATTTATAGCTGCTGCATCAAATGTATATCAAACTTATATCAAATCAAATTTATATCTGCTGTAGTCATGAGACTGCAGTTTATAGTAATTAAGCATATACAGTAAAACATCTACTAGAGGAGTAAAATCATAAAATGGAATTCAAAACACACCATTGGGACTACACCAATATTTTTTTTCTTGAAGTAGAACATAAAATGAGTTTCCCATCTCCTTTATAGCTATTATGGCCTTTCCCTCCTTTAAAAAAAACGACAAAACAAAAACAACTCATCATAAACTCTCTGACTCTGAATTTTATTTTCGGCTTTTTAAATACTTTTGGGCCTTGTTGGCTGAGCATGGATAATACCATGCCAAACAGTGGAAAAATGTATAATTTGTGTTCTGAAACAAAAGCACAGACCTTATGCAACTTAGATAACTTTGTACAAATATGCTGATTATGTGCCCAAGTCTGAGGATAGTAATGTAGTTTTAATGTGAGGTAATGTGATATTTAAAAGCCCCTATAGAAATATTATTTTCTAATAAGTTTTTGATGATTGGGGTAACAAATGCATCCTTAAGATTATTCTTTTCCAAAATGGCAAATCATAACATTGAACATGTTTTAATATACAATATATATTTATGAGCTTGCCTTCTATTATCTTGTTAGTGTAGAAAAATGCATATATACACAATGAAACTCAAAGACCATAGGAATATAGTTTTTGCAATGCACCTGTCTATAGGATTAACCTTAGTGTTTTGTGTATTTTAGACAATTCCAATGGAAAAATTAGTATTATTCACTTCTGCTTTCTTAAAATGGAATTCAAACTTAGACAAAAGTTATATTGCTCTGCAATAATACACAAAGTTAATTAACCAGCTACATTTCAATATGAATACAATACTTCATTAAACTCATTAATTCACTTTATTTGAATTTAATCATAGGTATAAATCTTGACTATTTCTATAATTAAGTTTATTTTTCCCCTTTCCTATAGACTAAACATAGCCAGATCTTTTATCCTTGCCTTATAAATCTAGCATTCTAAATCTTTGTGAACACTCAGTTCAATCTTTTTACATTTTGTAATTTTTCCTTTAAAGTTTCAAAATCCTCAAGCATGGATAGTTATTGAAATGTTGGAACAGAGTAACAGCTTTCATCGTTTTAAGTTTTATATTACTGTGTCTGGTCAACCTTTCTCTTTTAAAATATTTACTTAAAACATTATTATATTGCTTTTTATTATATCTGATTTCAAAATGGTATACTGTAGAAAGCAAATACAATTCTGCATGAAAAAGCCCCAAAGCTTGTTTAGTTAACCATTAAAACCACTCAAAATTCCCACATCAATAAAATATATTATGATTGTATTGCATAGCAATGAGGACTTCTTTTTGGTGAGGTTTTTTAAATGGTCATTATAGTAAAAGTTAATAATTACTATCACCTGCTTATTATATTTTTTTAATGTGATTAAACCTCATCAACTCATCCAGGACAATTAGAGCTCAGGAATAATGGGAGTGTAGCTCAGCCTAGACAGCTCCAGTTTTCCATCCCTACTCTAGGCCAATCTTATAGAGAAGCAATTTCACTCATCTCTTGTGCATTATGGTGTAATGCCTATAATATTATTGGCTGTATATTAAAATATGCAATAAGTAACTTTCTGTGCCACAATTCTAGTACGATTGCTCTAAGAGGCAAATTGTTCTCCCAGAGAGAAAAGGAGACATGGAATGTTGCATAACATATAGCTCTTCTGCCAGAACTGTAATTTTTATTGTTAAAATAAGTTTCATCAGAAAAAGAGTTGTTTTTCTTGCATTTTGTTCAATTTGTGTTTTTTTTTTTAAAAAATGGATATTTAACTTTTTAATATTCTAGTTGTTTTATTACATGGCAACAGTGAAACATCATGGACATTATGACGTGCATCAATTTATGTACAAACTAGCAATTTTAAATGTTTATTTCTGAGGCAATAATAAGGGCACACATCCTTTATAATCCTCCAGGTGAATCTGAACAGATTTTTAATCATGTGCAAGAATTAAGAGTATTCACTGAGCATAAATGAAATATTCTAGTGCCAGACAGATATTTTTATTGCAGAGCATGCCAGCCCATAGAATCAAGTTAAATATGAGAACTTTATAACCAGGAAGAAAAACTGTTCCAACTGGAACAGAAACAGTGCTGGAGAGAATTGGGCCATGTCACAACTCTAACGTTATATAGAACAGCGGTCCCCAATATTTTGGGCACCAGGGACCGATAATGTGGAAAGAGGTTTTTCCGCGGACTGGAGGGGGCATGGTTTTGTGTGCTGCCTACATCCTGCGGATGGGACTTGTTTGTGCGGACTGGTTGCTGGCATGCCGAGGCCCAGTACTGGTCCACGGACCGGGGGCTGGGGACCCCTATATAGAAACAATGCTTGAGCTAAATAGATTTTATTTTATAAAGAATTCCTTCATGTAGTTATAGGCATTTCTTTCATTAAAAATGTAGGCCTCAGCATCACGTATCTGGGCACTTACATGCCCTAGATCATGGATTTTCCAGCTCTGATCATAAAAGCCCGAACTGGCTACACTAGATAAGATTTGATTAAAGGTCTCACTTCTGGTTAATTGTCTGGGTCTGTTTATAGAAAGCCTTGCAATTCTCTATACTACTTCTGGCATTGTTCAAATGTTGCCAGGTTCTCTGATCCCTCGCTTGTTTGCTACTGTAAGTCTGTTCAGAGCTCTTGGGCCAGTGAAACAGCATAGCTAGGGTATTAGGCTAATTGAATTATTGACCTACTGCAGTCAGAACGTCTCTGTATATTATAAGAGGTGCTTTGTAACTCTGTGTACATCATTCTGCTGTCTCGGATGACATCTGGCCTTCACATTATCATGTCTCATATCCATTTGCACAACTGGTATGTACTTTTGAAAGCACTTGATTAATCTTCTTTATCAAAACATTTGAAGTATGTTTCTGTAGCAGTTTTGGGAAATGTTTTAAATATAGTGTATGTGTGAACTGTTCCTGTAAATGATAGAACAAAGGCATCATGTCTCTGCTTCCACAGTGGAAATACTGGAAGCATAAATCATGATAGTTTTATATGTCTGTGTCCTGATGCTGTTGCAAAACCCAGTTGCTTTTTTTATGGAGCAATGTGTCAGAGCTGTGAGTTCTGATAGCCTGTTTTTTTGTAGACACATTAATATCCCACCAGACAGATTGTTCAGAATGTTTTAAGAGCACAATGACCAATCTGGGGCCCTTAAAATTGGGGTGGGGGGAGATCAATCTGTGACAGCAGTTTTACAAAGTAGAATGTATATTAGCAACTAGATTTCTGCAAAGAATGAAACTTTTGCCTTGAGAATGCTGGGTGAGTGGGATTGCCAGTTGCTTATTCCCATTCGTCATTGGGGTTGTGGCACAGTAATGTTCATCTACAGCAGTGGTTCTCAACCTTCTTAATGCCGCGACCCTTCAATACAGTTCCTCATGTTGTGGTGACCCCCAACCGTAAAATTATTCCAGGGTCATGTGATCACCTTTTGTAACCTTTGCAAGCAAAGTTAGTGGGGGAACCAGATTCACTGAACAACCATGTTACTAATTTAATCTCTCTCCCTCTTTCTTTCTTTCTTTCTCTTCCTCTTTCTCTCTCTCTCCCTCCCTTTCTCTTTCCCTTTCTTTCTCCCTCCCTGTCTCTCTTTCTCTCTCCCTCTTTCTCTCCCTCTTTCTCTCTTTCTTTCTCTCTCTCTCACTGTCTCCCTTTCTCTCTCCCTCTCTCTCCTTCTCTCCCTCTTTCTCCCTCTCCTCTTTCTCTTTCTCTCTCTCCCTCTCTCTTTCCTTTTCTCTATTTCTCTTTCCCTCTTTCTCTCCCTCTCTCTATTTCTCTCTCCCTCTCAAAGATCCTTAAAATCCTTAAAAGTTATGCTTGGGTGGAAATTTTTTCTTTTACAGATGGGGCAGGTGGGCCCAACATTCGCGGGCAGGCAGGATCCCGCCTGCTGAGCTGCCACCTCCCCATCGCCCTCCACGCCAGCCGGCTCCCTTGCCAGACCTCCCAGCTGACAAGCGCAAGTTTGGGGGTCGCCAGCTGACAGGCGCAGAGTTCGGCGCTGTGGCAGCCTCCCCTTCGCCTTCCTCACCGGCCAAAGCGTTGCCGGACGTTCCAGCTGATGGGCGCAGGTCCGGGGTCATCAGTTGATGGGCGCAGGAGGTCAGCGCCACGGCAGCCTCCCAGCCGCCTGCTTCTTAGGCTGTAGCAGTTGCCAGGGCTTGCATGGTCGCCAGCGGCGGGGAGCGAGTCAGCAGCCATTGGGGACCTCGCCAGCGGTCCTGTGCCATGGAGGCTTGAGGCGCGGGATGCGGCGCGGTGCCATGGGAGGCAGCAGGACAGGGGGGAGGGGTTACCTGCATCCTGCCAGCTGAACTCTGGAAGCCTGCCTGAATGAAGAATTTTGGGGGGTGTTGAAAGGGAGACAGACTGAGGGCTGTATTAAGACCATAGATGGCTGCGTAAGGAGAGTGGAAGGGAGGCGAATTTGGGGTGGAGCAGAAAACACGGGGGGAAGGCATTAGGAAATAAGCACCAAGGTACATGGTGCCTTGCAAGGGATTCCCGAGTGTTCTGTAATTGTTTTTCCTCTCCTCTGTGCGAGAAAAACTTTTGCGGTATAAATCTGAAACCAGGTGTTCCTGTGAGATAGTGCAGGAGGTCCTTGGGAAAGGCGAGTACAAGCTTGGCGTTTCCTCTCTCCCAATCCCCTTCCTCTTCTTCACCCCCTTCCCCGGCCTGCCTGCTATCTTAGCTCGTGGCTCCATGGCTTTTCTTTGCTTAGCCTAGCCAAGATTTCTTCCGCCCACCCTGTTCCCGGCAATGCCGAGGAGGTACGGCAGAAATTGGGATGAATTGGGATTGTGGCGCCCTTGGGAAGCTGATCATGGTTTGAACCTTAGGAGAGGAGGAGGAGTCCCTTCCTCCTTCTCTCCGTCTCTCCCTCTCAAGCCCCCACGGGCCCGACATGAATGGGCAGGGGAGGGGTCGAGGACAATGTGCGGGGCGGCAAAGGAGACCAGCGGCCGGCGCTGTTCTACCTGGCAGCGTGGGTGTCGGCTCCATGGATGTCCCCACCAACAGCTGAGCAGCTCCAACTTCTGGCCGCCAAACAGTTGAGTCCTCCGGGAGGCAACGTGAGGCCCTGAGGGGTATCGCAAGCTTGCGGGAGGGGGAAGGAAAAGAAGATGAAAGAGAGTGAGGCTGCAACAGAGAGAGCGGTGTCTCAGTTCCTAAGACCATCGGAAATATGTGTTTTCCGATGGGCTTAGGCAACCCCTGTGAAAGGGTTGTTCGACCCCCAAAAGGATCGAGACCCACAGGATGAGAACTGCTGATCTACGGACATGAAAACACTTGCAAATTGAATTAACACTGTTGAACACCACACTCCGAAGCTTACTCTCAGTTTCTATTCCTGAGGACCCAGATTGTTGGGGGTAATATGCCGATTCTGTAAACTGCTTAGAGAGGGGTGTAAAGCACTATGGAGTAGTATATAAATATAAGTGCTATTGCTATTAAATAAAGCAATAGCCTTTCTTACCTATAGGCCTGTGATGGCGAACCTTTTAGAGACCGAGTGCCCAAACTGCAACCCAAAACCCACTTATGCATCGTCGGGTGCCGGGTGGGTGTGGCCCATTGGGTGGTAACAGCAGACTGGGTGGGACTAAAAAGTTCAATCAATTCCAACTTTGCAAGATCTTTTTTTTCCTTGCAAGAAGTTGCAATTGACTGATTGATTGAACCTCTCTTTTTTTCTGCACGGCGGCGGAGGCCTAAAGCGAAAAGGTTTTATAAAACCCAGCTGAAGGCCTAGGACCCGGGCGACGGCACATGTGCCCACAGAGAGGGCTCTGAGTGCCGCCTCTGGCACCCGTGCCATGGGTTCGCCACCACTGCTATAGGCTATTGGAGAAAGGGAAAACAGTGATGGATTATAGTCAGAGCACATATTCTCCCTGTGATCTAGTTCTTTATTTTCTCTCAATATAAATGCATCCTAAATAAAATTTGAAATTGTGTATCTATGCCTCCATTGTAATTACATTCCTTTTTTTTTTTTTTTTTTACTAAACCACTGAATTGCAAATACAGTAGAGGTCTTGTATTATTACACTGAAGGTTTTGGTCCAAACTGAATCTAAGTCTGGATGAACTTTGAAGTGCACTGCCAGATAAAAATATTATGTTTAGCAACATAAATTCTGGTCCCAGTTGTAGATGTAAGTTGAGGACTACCTGTAATGTCTTAATCCATACTGTAGCTTCTTTCATGATACCATGAAAGGAGCAGGTGCCATGGATGTGAATACAGAGGCTATCAAAGGTTAACCTAAGGGGCTTTTCCCTATGAACTGCTTTGTCCATCATGGTATTTCAGTGAAATCCATTCCCATGAGGCAACCACAGTTTTTCAGCCTTCTCTGGCAACCACAGGTATAAAAGTAGCAAAGATATCCCTGCTGTTTGGCCTCTGATCAGAAAGTGCTTTGCATTGTCAGTTGGAAATGACATATCAAGAGTGGTACTTGCTGAAGAGCAGCCCTTTAAGGAGTTTTCGTTGTCAACCTTGCGACTTGGAAGGAACACTGTATAAATGTGGTAGCTTGCGCAATATAAAATAGGTTGGAGAAAGGCAGAAAGAGCCACTGATAAGCATTCAGAAAACAGATGAATGCAGAATAGGACAGTTGCCCATGTTGGCCACTGTTGTCCAAAGGTAGGACTTCCCAGATCTCTTTTGCAAGGTTGATTTCTATTGCTAAGTGAGAATTAGATACGTTCTAATTGTCATGTGTATGTTTATGCACTCACATTTACTTTTCTGCTTTTGTATGTGTGGTCCCCCCCCCTTTTTTTCTTACAAAGGGAAGCATTTTAAGAAGCTGTGTCCCAAATGTTGCCATCTCTTCCTGATAGCTGCCATTTTGTTGCAGTTGGCAAGAGTGGCTGCATGCCACTTGACTGCCTCTGTGTACCACCCATTGAGAAGTATAGTTCTGATACTCTTGGAAGTCTGGAATTTATCCACTTTCATTTCTTCAGAATTAAAGAAATGTGTAACCTTCTAGAGGCCTCATTTAGACCTCAAGAGATTTGTGTGCAAATTCTCTTTAGTAATTAATTTTACTGTTTTGAGTTTGGAGGCAGTACATCCATCTTTCTTCCATTGCTCCTGCTAATTAGCCTTTTTATCACAGTTTTGGTTTTGGACCAAAGTGTCTCTCTCCCTCTCATGTGATTGATTAAGTACTCCCACTAGACTTTAAAGTACATTTTAAGATTTGCAGGTCTTGTCCCTGAAGATTATGTTTGCAATCCACCAAGTATTGCCTCTGCAGATACTTCATTTATTTCAATAAGATTTATTTTAAACAGAGGCTGCTCTGTGCAAAGGACAGGTGGGGGGAAGAAAAGGAGAAAGTGCAGTCCTAGCAGAAGTGCTATATTACTCAGGTCCTAATACCTTTTAGACCTAATAAAATAAGTTGCATAAAAGGAGCTAGATCAAGGCCTTAATCAAAATATCCTGCAGGAGGTACCAATTTAGTAGTGATATTTTTCAGTTTAATTTCTACAGTTGTTTGTCCAACCCAGTGCACACTTAGGTATATTTAAACCTCTTAATTCAAATGGAATTAGAAACACATAATTTTGCATAGAACCTATGGGAAATGATAGATGCTTTACCATCATTTCATTTCAATATTTATTGGGGGCTTTCATGGTTTTCTTTTTCTTCATCTTTTCTTTGCAATTTGATCATCAACACTTTGTCAGTTCTCTATCTGTCATCCTTGCCTTCTCTGTCCTGCTTGTTCTGTCCTCTTTCATTCTTTACATGTCTTCCTTGATTTATTTTTCTTCTGGGTTACTTCTGTTTCTCATTTGCTTTCCTTTTATTATGCCACCCACTACATTGCTGGTAATGAAAAGAATGCCAGAAAGTTCATTCTTCCAGAACAGCTAACACTTCTTTTTTAGGTAAGAATATTTTAGTTTTGATCTGTGGAATCACTTAGCTGTTTTGTCTGTCTGCCTATTTTTGCATGCTGCAATTTTAGGGTAAATAGAAAAAGAAGTGTTTGCAATCTTTTCTTCTTGTTGTCATTTGTACTTCTAACGTTACAAATAACATTGTTTGTGCTATTTCTTGGAAATGTCCAAGATTTCAAGCCATACCTTCCCACTGGCTATATGCTTGAGAAGCCATGGCAAAGCCAAAACCTCATTTCTGTTGCTTTCTTTGTAGACATGCACATGCCACAATCCTAGACACACATTGACTGTCTGGGTTCAACCGAAGTGCTGACAAGAACCGAAAGCTAGTGAGCAGGCAGATGATATGCAGCCAGTCATTCCTTCTGGAGATGCAGAATTGCATAAAATATCCTCACCCGTGGATTGGGGGGGGGGGAGAAAGCCATTTTTGCAGTCTTCTGCAGGTTCTCTTACCTCATTGGAAGCTGCCTGAATCTCTCTCCTCTGACTTGTAATTTTGTTGGGGTAGGGATATTAATAAATCTCCTGTGATGCCTAGGACTTTAAATCCACACACTTCTTATATTCTACACATTAGGAAGAGAATATTGTAGGGAAAATAGCAGAAGCCCCCTCCCATCACCACAACATTCTTAGGACCTAGATTCTTTGTAAGAAATATAGCCTTAAAGTCAAAACTTTAAACATTTTTTAAGCTTTAAACTTCAAGAGACCCTCTTAATATATATTTTTGGAAGCACTGACAAAAACTGACATAATGTTTTAAACGCCAGCTGTTTTTTCATTATGCCTCATTGTCAGGGTGAACCTAACATACTACATGAAATATAGAGCTGATTATTTACAACAGTCATCTTTGGTGTATTTTGCAATGTAATTAATCATGCTAAACTAATTTGATTTTAAATATGGAAGTGATTTGTAGGTTTTCTCCGTTATCTGTTGCTTTGTGTTGTTTATCCCGGCATTGCACAAGGGGCATAGTTCTAACCAGCCTTTGTTTTATGTGTGCATCTGTTTGTTTAGGCAAAGCTTACGGTTGTGTCTCCAACTTTAATATACTTTGCGGGCATACAGAATAAAACAGCACAAAACTTTTGTTGTTTATTGTACGGTCTTTGTAGTTTCTGTAGAGCAGCCTGTTGACTAAAGCTATGCATCCTCCTGGCAGTATAATTATGATCTCATCCAGAGGCAGACAGTGTGGGAGGGTGGTTGACTTGTATATGCATCCAGGTCATGTGACCAGAAATGAAGGTTTTCCCGCTTTCCCCCTTAAATATCTCAATATTTGGCCAAATAGGGGTGTTCACTAACTCTCTTTTGAGAAAGGCAGACCTCTTCTGCTAGGCCTGAAATACACAATAATACAACTAACTTGATGTTATCACTTACATGTTTTTAACGTTCTGGCAGATCCAGAAGAGCTTTGGTGAGAAGGGAGCAAGTTGGGGGAATGAGGAGATTGGGGGGGGGTGCTCAGATCAACAGCTTCCAGCAGTTGTAACAGTTGTCAGTTAAGTTGCCTACCTCTATTGTTATGTTGAAAATAATACAGTATTGTATTCTGTATTAGTATTTTTCCTATTGCTAGCATCATGCTATCTTGATAACTTACTTTCAGCAGAGGCAAATAGCGTATTATATTTCTTAAATTATAAGGGAGTATTAATAATGAAAACATGGTAGCTTTTTTAGAGATGTTAGCTCATCTTGTCAGTGATCAGTGTCTGAAGGACTTAGGGCATATTTGGCTCTATCACTTTGGGCTGATTGTTTTGTATCTGTGGAATGAATTTTGGGGTGGTTGCTCTTTTCTTTCTTCTCTGTGTTTCTGCATTATGTTCTGGCTCCATTTGATTATTCCCATCAGGTAAACCACCTCTTCAGGTTCTCACTCATTTAAGGAGTTGTTTAATAGGTTAGGCTAGAATCACCATCTCTTGTCTTAAAATAATTTGTATCCTCTATATGTTTTTTTAATTACTGATTTTATATGTCTTATTTATGTTAACCTATGGAGGAGGAGCTCGGATTTAAGTTACTATAACTATTGATGTGAAAAAGTGATGCTAATTCTAAGTGATTTTAGCAAGACATATTTGGGGGAAAAATACTGCAAGTAACTTCTTTGTAAAATGTTATAAGTTGTACTTCTTAAAAAGTACAAAATGGAATTTTAAAACATCGTAACAAAATAAAATGACTAACTTACTTTGTAATTGTCAGTTTTATGTGTTGCAAAATTGGAACATGACCTGATGTAAACTTCTGTAGGTAAGCACCAGCTGTACAGTAATGTTTCTTGAAGTTGTACAAGTTCAAAAGATAAATATATGAAATGTCAGATACTGACACCAGATAAATACTGTAAAAGTGCCTTAAATACTTTGAAGATCTATAGAAAATAAGGGGTTTTTTTTAAAAAAAAGATATTGAGCTGAAACTTCTCAGCACTTACTTAGAGGAATGTTGCTGGAACAGTTACTGCTTAATAACTAAAGATTTTCCCTAGCTATGGCAGGAAAGCTTGATTCTGTAGGTTTTGTTCTTCTGTTGAAAAAATAACAATCTCAGCAAGAGATCTGTCTTCTGCTTCGTTAGGAGATAAAACTTCCTCAAGCATGCAGCCTTACCTGTGGAGTTTTCTGTATCTGGTTGAATACCCTGTCTTAGGCTGTCTTTCTCCAACCATGTGGCTTGTAGATAAGCTGTGCTCAAATTCCCCTAATGGTCATGCTGGCTAAGCAACTATAGAAGATGAACTCAAAAGCCTCTGGTGGCTATCTAGAGTTGTGAGAGACTATTTTAGAAGGTAATTAGAAACAGAGATATAGACTACAATTCCATATTCTGGTTTTTCTCTCAGATTGCAACCAAGATGATGGAGGTGCCTAAATCCTTACTCAATTGGCAGTTTTTCTTTGTACAAACAGTTTTGCTTACCAGGGTCTTATATTACTTTGTTTTAAAAACCTTCTTTGCCTGAGCCCATCTCTGAAGCATATATGAAAGATTTTTATGTGTGCATACGTTTCACCTACTAATAAAACCAGAATTTATATGTTAATCTATTCCAGCTTTTTCATGCATCTCGAAGATAGGGAATATTCCCAGCAAGTTTATAGCCTTTATATCTTTGAAACTTGGTTAAATAGAGTTAATACAAAGATGGCTACAAAAATATTTGTATTAAAAAGCAATATTATATTTAATTTTGTATTTATAGACTGCTCAATTAATCAGGGTTTATACACTCAAATTGATTGTTTAAGGAGTGTGCCCCAGGAGAATTCTTTACCAGCTACAGAAGTCTTGGTAATTTTTTAATTGAAGCATTCATGAGAAATGATAGAACAAAGCAATGTGATTAATAGAGAAGTCGAAAGACATTCCTAACTGGTAACAGTGTCATTATTTCTAAGACTTTTCTGGGAGACTTGATGTCTTGTTATTTTCATGTCTTTTTTGGAATAGCTTTTATATGCAAGCTAATATTGAATAATTCAACATTTAATGTTGAATAAATAGCCTGTCTATCTGTTTCTTAGTTAAGTTTGGTTTCTTTTTATTGCATTATATATTTACTATCTATATTATATCAAAAAGAATATCTTTAAAGGAGAATTAATTAAGAGCTTCTGAACAACTAAGAAAAAGCAAAATCATAACATTGTTTAGGAGAATGGTACAAATTCAAGCACTACTTTTTATTAGGCCCTAATTAACATAAATCTCTTTCCAGTGGTGTGTTAAAAGAACCACATCTTTACAAGCCTTGTGGGGAAAAGTCCCGAGTTATTAGCATGAACATTTACACTCGCTGATCAGTGAGTTTCAGCTGAGCTTGCCAATGAAGTGATTATATGCACATTTTGCTTATTTTTATCTTGCCTTCATTAGTTTTTTTATAAATAACTCAAGAATGTGAACATACCTAATATTCCTTCCTTGTCCTGTTTTCCATACAACAACTCTGTGGGGTGGGTTGGGCTGAGAGAGAATAATTGGCCCAAATCAAAATCACCCAGCTGGATTTCATGCCTAAGACACAACTGGAATTTCTGGTCTCCGGGTTTCTAGCTTGATGCCTTCACCAGTAGATCAAACTGGCACATGCTTGTGGAGGCAGCTGCAACCACTTTTGAAACAACTATGGAGCAAGGATGTAGCTACAGGAATACTTTAGAAGGAAACGCTTCATTCACACTAAAGTGTTTTGTGAATAATCTCTGTGGAATGATTTATGCAGCCCTATAACCTCTGTGAAATCATTATATCAAATTCTGCCTAATATAGGCAGGTATGACTTATAGTGGCCATCATTTTGTTTAGGCTAAAGATCTACTGTGAGGAGCCAACATTTAAAAGAAAAATTCTTAAATGGGAGGGTAGAGACACAGCATAATTCTATGCAAATTTTTTTGTTACCAAAATTATACAATCTTCTCCAGTAATTGATATTTAAAGCCTGAAGGACCAGCAAAATATAAACTGATGTGGGGGACGAGCATAATTATCAAAAGCCATAAAAATGTTAATGGCCATAGTCTAAATGCACATAAGTGGTACAGACTATATACACAAGAGAATTGAGAATTTATTGTGAGGTCCTTTCTCATATGTATTTGCTTGGGCAAACTTGGCCCTAAGAATAAAAACACGTGGTCTGTGGAGGAACTTAGTTGAGATCAGGGAGAGAAAGTAATGAGAGGTGATTCAGCCATTGAGTATGCAATCATAAATAGGGCTAGATGTCAAAGCAAAACAAAACAAAGCACCAACAATATTTGATGGATATTCTGAAGCCAACAAAAATACATATGGTGGTCTTTCATAGCAATTCCAGTTAATTGGTTGGAGATTTTAAATTGGATCTCCATTCATGTGATCTGAACTTTAACATATACATATTTATGTATAGTAGACCTTGCAATGCTTCAATACCACCTCAAGAAAGCACCTTGTAACATCCAGGGCCATACATGCAGCTTCTTGTCTGCAGCAGTTTAGTAGGCTGAGCTTTTTCCATAGTAGAATCATCCAGCGTCCTTCTGTAGCTGATATGCAGTTCCAGGAAAAGTCATGGCTGCTTCAAGAGATTTTGGACAGGTACCACATTCATGATGCTGTGCATCTGGAATATGCTTCCCAATCCCAGGATAAAGCTGTAACAAATGGGATTTGTTCTGTGTTGGTGTTTTATTCTATTTATTGACAAAAAAATAAACAGGATGGTGGCAGTGGCAAAGGTGGAGATGGGGTTTCCAAAGGAAGAGGGAATGAAATGTCCAAGTTGTTTTTGGTAGAAATTGATCCTGGAGGCACAAGAATTCAAATGTCTTTCATGGTATGCAATTTTTTTTGATAAGACTGTTTATGATGTTCTGTGTGGAAGTAATGTTTTGTTCAGGCTTTATTTGCTTACAGTATCTAAAGTTTGTCCAGCTACAATGTCTTTTTTTTTAAACCTCATAGGATGTCACATGTGCTCCACTTTGAGGATAAAACCAGAAAAGTAAAAGATGCAAATGTACAAGATGAAGACACATTTGAAATTTATGATCCTCGTAACCCTGTTAATAAGAGGAGAAGGGAGGAAAGCAAAAAGATTCTGAGAGAAAAAAAGACGAGGAGATGAAATGAGTGGTAAAACTCACCAGATCCAGTTTGGAAAAGTACATCGTGAACATTCTGTCTCTGCAGAAGTTGGTGTCCCAAAATATATCACTTACAAGGTGTGAAAAGGAATCTGGGGTCTAATTTGGAAGCAATGCTATCGCCTCTGTTTTGTGAATTCTGATGTAAAATAAGCAGGTCTTCTCAGCAAAGTCCTTGGAGTCTATTTTTAGTCATTATTGTTAATAAATAGTTCATTTTCCATACTTTGTTCCATTTTTTATGTATTTGCATTGTTAAATAGAGGATTTTATATTTATAATCTTCTCAGAACACTGAAAACTTTTTCCAGAATGTAGAACAAAAGGATTTGGCATTACTGAAAAATAATGTTATCACTCCTGGTAACAAACTCAGACATTTAGTGCTGGTAGAATTGGGAAGAAGCAGCGGAAAGTATCAGCATGCTCAAGAAAATCCCAAGGTTGGAGAATAGTAGCAACAACTAAAACCATCATGGAAGTAATAGATGACAAAACAAAAATCAAAAAACAACAACCCAGGATGATAAAAGATTGGGCATGCTCTTTTATCAGAACTGTACTTTGAAAGAAGAGTAAGAGAGAGAGTATAGAATGGCCTGTACTAATAGGAGAGAATATTTGGGTTGAACTGTGAGGCCCTTGGTGCTCTCTTGGTTTTACAGATATTTCATGATGTTCACTGTGCACTGATGATAATTGGATAATAAAGATCTGCAAGCAAATAGCCAACTCAGAGAGCACCAAGGACCCTACAGAATGACTAGTTCTAATTGCAGCAACTTGCAAGGCCCTTGCAACTCATTCTGTAATTGCAAGTCCATTTCTGATGCATAACATAATCTGTTGTACAATGTGTGAAAAGATTCACAATCTTGATTTACATCTGTTGTCTCATATATTTGCAATCCGTTGCTTACCATTTGATCTTAATCACTTTGTAAGCAAGCTTCCTCAATAATAAATGTCTATTCTAAAATGCATGTGTGCAGACGTATTCTTGAAAAGAATCTCACATGTCTTCCTTATTTAAACTGCAATCTGTGATATTGTTAGCAATTCCACTTTAACTTCAGAACTATTTCTATGCCTTGAAATGAGCACACTTTGCATTAGAACAAAATTAAAGTGTGACAAAGTTAATAATCTGGAAGCAAAGGGCCAAGAATGAATGGGGACATACAAAGATTTAGCAATATTCTGTATTGCGGCTTCATATATATTCCCTTCATTTGGTGAGCATTGCCATAATTAAAATAATGTCCAGCAATCCAATCAATCTGCTGCATAACACAAGTCGAAGGCTGAACAATCAATTTATTATCTCTCCATATACACGTATTTATGTGTTTTACACAGAAATAGGAAGGAACAATTTGGACATTTTTAAACTACACAAAATGTACCTTTTTAATGAAATAAAATACACATTTTTGAATATATATGTTGACATATATATGTATATGTTGACATATCTGATCTGAAACAGTTGCAACAATGATGTGCCCCCACATCAAAATATAAATATGTTCAAGTATCTGTGTGAACCTACATAGGGCTAAAGTGCAGATCAAATAGAACCTCAAGCATTAACAGAATGAAAGATTTTTCATCTTTTAGCTCTTCTTTCTAACTCTGTTGTGGCACTTAAATTACAATTGAACAACTGGATTTCTGGCTTACTATTTAGTTACAGTAGTAATTATAGAGCAGGGATGTCAAACTCGCAGCGTCAAGTGACATGTCACGACGCATCACAACTTTTTTTCCATTGCTGGCAATGGGGTGGACGTAGTTTCACCATGATGCATCCAGCCTGCCGGCAATTTGACACCCCTGTTGTAGAGTGTGAGATTGGAGATGTTGCCCTGGGTCTTTTAATTCTGTATCTTCAGCACTCAGAAGAAGGCACCCTTCACATACCTTTGACCAGAATTAATTTTATGGGTTAAGAAGAGGTTACAGACCTAATGATTTCCATACAACTTAAATATAGAGTCCTTTATTAAATTTCATTTTAAAGATGCTAAGAAATTCAACTTGCCTAATAATAATTATTTATTGAATTATTAAGAAGATTCTAAGCACATTTCATCAGAACACTTCCAGTGAAAAATGTGAGTGATCTTGAGTAGTTTCTGATTATTTTAAATGGAGACTTCCTCTGTTCTCAGTATAACTTAAAATAAATGAAGTCCAGGAGTAAGTAGTACTATTTTAATGGATGAAGCGACCAAGGTCATTTTAAAAGCCCAATTGCAACAGTGCTGATGTTGTTTTTAGAATGAGTTCAATAAGGTATAGTAACCTTATCAAGCTATGATAACTAAGTTTCTCGATAGAGTCTGACGTGTCACAAACATAAAACTGTCTCATCATGTTAATATGGCCCAAGTGGCATGAGTTAGTTTAGTGCTGAATATTGTTAAAATATGCTATATAATCTCTCTAAGATAACACACCAAAAGAATGGAGGTGTGAAGAGAGTCCTTGTAAGAGGTTGTCATTGTCCCCAGCTTAAATGTGAGGGTACAGAGGAGTTAACAGGCTATATGTTCTTAAATTGTCATTCACAATAAGACAAACTCATGCTTCTAATTTGCCATTAAGTTACTGTTACAACTGAATTTCTTTAAAGCAGCTTTCCATCTACCACTCCATATTAATGTATAGTTAAATTATTCTTGTAAATGAAAGTAGAGCACCACTATTTATATAAAATTATCAGATTATTCTGTTCTACAGAGAGATACTTCTTTTTTTTAATATATATATTTTATTAGTTTTGTAATTATAAACAATGAATCAAATAAAATACAACTCAACTTAATACAATCTTTTTCAGCTTTCTCCCACGCAGAACAAAACATACATTCTTTTAAGAACTTAGATAAAATAAAATAACTATGGGTGTTGCTCGGCAACACCCCCTCCCCTCTCTCCCTCCCTCACTCTCCACCCTCCTCTCCTACAATCTTCCTACTTCACTCCTTCACTCCTCACTCTCCACCCCCTCCAGATGTGGTCCAGAGGTACTGCCCGAGCAACCCCTCTTATATCAATAAATATGTCATTCTTATATATTGCGAGTATTATAGTTGAGTACATTAATACACCCCCCCAACCCACCCCCCACCCCGACTTCCCAAAGTGAATACAGGGTAAAACAAAAGAAAACCCACTAGGTTAAACAAAATTATTATGTAAATCCTAATAAAAATTTAACTATATGCTAAATACAATTTCTTAGATTGATATTTCCCTTGAATATAGTCTATCCATTTTTTCCATCCAAAATTTTGTCCCTACTTTATCATACAATCCTTAACTAATTCAGTTTCAGAATCAATTTCTATCAATTCATTATACAATCTCTTAATATGCATTGACCTTTGGTCTCTAATTTGTTTAATTAAATTTTCATCTATTTGAGATAAATCCAACTTCAAATCTTTTTTCCATCTAGTCTGCAATTGTAAATATTGAAACCAATTAAGGGTTATTCCTTCCTCTCTTAAAATATTCAAGGACTTCAATAATAAAAGATTTCCTTCTTTAATTAGGAGTTTCTCATAAGGCACCACATCTTGTAATTGTACTCTGTTTATGTTCTCTATTGCGTGTCTGGGAACCGTCCAAACAGGAATCTTGTCATTTAATTTATACTGATATTTTTTCCAAACACGCAGCAGAGCACTTCTCAATAGGTGCTCTTTGAAACTCCTATCCACCTTTTTATCATAAACTAAATATGCATGCCATCCATATAATAAACCGTACCCTTCAATATTCAATATTCTGTCATTAGTTAAATTAACCCAATCACTTATCGCTACTAAAACAGCAGCGTGATAATATAACTTAAAATTACAGAGAGATACTGCTTAATATCCTGGCTCTAAATGTTTTTACTTAAAAATTAACTTCATTGATATTCTTCCAAATTATAGATAGAAGTACTACTGTAAAGTTACCATGACTTCCTTGGCTAGCAATTAGGCAGACAATGCCATTTTTAGAGTCACTCGATAGTGAGATGGGTGGCGTATAATTTTAATAAAAATATTTTTGTATAAAATTTTAGGTCAGAGCCACACAGATCTATCTCTTTCTGGATATCACTAGTGGGTTGACAGGGCTGAAAGTCTAGAAGATTTATCCACAAGATGTAATAAATACTGTAGCTGATGTCATTGTTGCATGAGAACAAACAATTCTGATGCATTAGCTGGATCAATTCTGGGTTTTGTAGCTTGTTTTTTTATCAGAAACCAAAGATCCACCAACAGAGCCAAGTGCAAAAAAGGCATACTTAGGATTAAAGAATTAAGTTTCTTGCAATCATATTTCCAGTACAGAAATGTGCAGAATCTGAATTGAAATAATCTCACTCAAGAGTCCCCCACTTCTTATTTTCAATTACATATTTAATTTTAGAAAGAGATTTCCACTTTTGGTTGCTACTGGAAACTTTCAGAAATCTAATATATTCTAAATATTAACATCCTTTGAGTGAGGAAAGGTAAGTCCGTGACAGCTTACTTTAAAGGCAAATATACCCATAAAGTATTTAATCCTTAGCTGACATGCACAGCCTGTCCTAAAATCTATACCAGATCTTTTTACAAGGCAACCACACTTACCAGAAGGACATCCAGGATATATATTTTCTTTAGGTTTTTAAAAATCATTTCCCCATTTCTAAGAATCGAACTTTTAATGCCAGTACATATATTGCTATTTCAAGTAGAACCAGGTTCATCTGAAAGATTATTAAGATTGAACTCTCTCTCCCTTACCTAAGGGACACAGGTGCGATCCAATAGAAAATCCTCCTGCACACCATAACATGTATCTGCAAGGATTTCAGTGACTTTAGTGGAACCTGTACAAGTGAAACTCCTGCCAGTTCTCAGTGTCTTTTTTTTCCCCCCATCCTAATTCAACTGCAACTTTTTACCAGATTGGGCTTCTTAACTACCCATTCAGATGGATCAACCTATCTCACTAAGTGTCATCAATTACCTATTCAGTTGGAATTATGCTACATTAGTTATTCTTTAATATCACAAGGTGAATTGTGTGCTTTTCAGGTTTTATTTTGCAAAGCATGCAACAGCTACTTACCGGTAATAACTGAGTTGTGCTCAAATGCCAGATTTTATTGTCAACAAAATGAATGTTAAATTGTATAATCACAGTTGAAAATGACTCTTTGGGTTGTTGTTTTTTCAAGGTAACCCTCTGCTTTATGCAAAGATCCCAATTATAGCATCTTCCTGAAACGTGAACACATTTTGAATCCCTACAATGAGCTTAGTTAATTAGTTGAACTATCCTAAGTTTTACTGTTAAGATTTTTTCTATAGTTCAACCCTAATTTATTTTCTTTTAATTTAAATCAGACCATGGCCTGCTTTTGGGGGATGATGAACATCTAAAGAGTGAAGGATGAGCATTTACTGCCCAAAGGAAGTCTACCTATAAGCTCACTACTTACATTACATTCAGAAAGTATTCATACCCCCTTTACTTTTGTCAACTTTGTTACGCTGTAGCCTGATTCTACAGTTGTTGAAATTCATTTTTTTCTCATTAATGACAAAGTGAAAACAGAATTTTTGAAATGTCTGTAAATTTATTTTATAAAACCCTGAAATATCACATTGGCATAAGTATTCAGACCCTTTACAACAACACTTGAAGGTGCCTTCCATTTCTTTTGATTGTTGCTGGCATATTTCTACGTCTTGAATGGAGCCCACCTGTGGTAAATTGACTGGACATGATTTGGAAAGATACACACCTCTCTATAGAAGGCCTCACAGCTGACAATGGATACTGAGCAGAGCAAAAGCCACGAGGTCAAAGGAACTTGTCTGCAGAGCTCAGAGACAGGATTATTGCAAGACACAGATCTGGGGAAGGCTACAATAAAATTTCTGCTGCACTGAAGATTCCGTTTTCACTTTGTCATTACGGGGCACTGAGTGTAGATTAATGAGAAAAAAATGAATTTCATCAACTGTAGAATCAATCAGGCTGCAGCATAACAAAATTGACAAAAGTGAAGGAGGTCGGAATACTTTCTGAATGCATTGTATCCGCTCAGATCTTTTTCTATAAAAATCAAATGTAAGTTTGGCCTTTAGAATTCTTGCTCATAGTCACTTACTGCACACATTTTTATTTTCCAGTCAGAATCAGCATTTTTCCCAACTTCCATGTTTTTTTGGCCCACTGCTGACCAAGGGACTTGAAATTTTGGCCTGCCCAGTGGTGCCTGACTATTCTTTCTCGTTGTGTATAGCAATAACACTTAGACTTATATACCACTTCACAATGCTTTACATCCCTCTCTAAGTGATTTACAGAGTCAGCACACTGCCCCCGATAATCTGGGTCCTCATTTTACTGACCTTGGAGGATAGAATTTTTCCAAAAATTGAACAAAGCAGGATTAGATTTGGTATGGTGGGCCAAGCTGACAAAAGGAAGGTTGGGTTAAAAATGAACTGGTTTTGGCTTTGGTCTATAAAGAAAAGCTTTTCACCATCCCCCAATCCCCCTAACAGGAAGGGCTGTAGGCAGCAGCTCAGTGATACTGAATGTTCCATTCCAAATTCCACCTCCTGTCATTTGACCCCAGACAGATTGTATGCGGCCTACACATGCACACACAAACCAATGAAATACAGAAGTATACCGATACAGCATATAGACACATTTCTGATTTTGGAAAGTGTTGATGATACTCTTGTCAAATGATTTATTTTGCTGTTTTATAAAGAATATGGAAATTAGAAGAACCATTTTACTTTAATGCTGCCTGCCTCCACCTCCCTCCCTTATCTTTTGTCAGATAGTCTTTGTAATTCTGCTTACCATCTGTAGGTAAAGAAGGAATCCATTCTTCTCCTTGTTTCTGAATGGTAAATAAACTCTGGCACTGCAAATGCTTTAAGTCTGCACGCCTCCCTCTCAGGAGGGAAAGTCAACTGCACTACATGGTTGTAACAAATGAACTAAATGTTGTATTCTATTCTGCCTTGGTCTTCCCCAAGGACACCTTCTGGAGAACATGAAATTTTGTGCTGAAGGAGGAATGCCATGTTAGTTTATGGTATCTAAAAGTCAGGAGTCTGATAGCACCCTTTTAGACTATCCCGTTTTATGAAACAGCATAAGGGATAATTGATTCACAAAAATGTATGCCTTTTTGTAATTGTTAGCCTGAAAGGTGCTACCAGTTTCTTTGCAATGAACAGCTGAGAAGCTTTTGTTTCATTTGGGTTGTCCTTCTGACTCAATATTTTTTCTGATGGCAGTCATAACAAAGACTGTTTTTTTTAATATTCCACAAGACATTCTCTTGCTGAGGCTAGCCTGTGTGCATACGAGACTGAAGACAGTAACACCCCCAAAACCCATCTGTTTCAGCGAAGCATAACTCTAAAATCTGGCAGCCTGACCAATTTCCTATAAGTGTGGAATGAGCTCTTGCAGAAAAGCAGTCTAACAGAAGTGCATTTCAAGAGATTCTTCTCTTGCAGCTGACAAATAATGTTTATTGGGACTCAGGGTATAATGAACATTTACTACATCACTTTTAGCATCACACTAGAAGCCTAAAATGTGGTCTATAATTACAGCCAGATTAGTTGGATCTGAGATGAAAAAAAATATAGAAGAGTTTGTAGGCTCAATTCTTGACTCTGTTAGAGAAAGAAGTTTTTCCAGACAGCTTGGCAATTCTTAGCTCTTATGGAATGGAGAGGAAGAAGTGCTGTGTGAGTGTGTGCTGGGTTATTGGTTTTTTTCAAATGTTCATGTGGTATCTTAGTACCATTTCTTACTATCTGAAATTAAAAAAAATATGTTCCAGTTTAGCAAAGGAGTAACATGCTCAAAGATTAAGTGATAAAAATGACTGCCCATTGTTTTTTATTTATTTGATGCCCCTGAATTTTTGGCAATAGGCTGGAATATTTGTGATCTTTGAAACTAGTCTGAAAATCCTGTAGTAAAAGTTCTTGTCTCTCATTGGGGTGAGAGAAGGAAATAAAAAGTATAAGCTCCAGACAATTTGGCACCATAAGAATAAAGAATAATGCAAAAGTCCTGCTTTACTTTGCTAGAGACCTTTATGATAAGCAAGTTGAGGAACAAATCATTAACAAAAAATATTTAGAATAATTTTCTATTCTGCTGTAACTTTGCAGATAGTTTCTTCTAAGGTCAATAAGGTCAATTGTTAGCAATTACTCAGTAGTTCTATCCTCACTGTCACATTGGACTATTCTGTATCTCTGAATTATTCAATTATTCTTATCTAGATGTACATTCAATATTATTTACAGATGTGTAGTCAAGATGCACACACACACATTCCCTTAACTGTTATCCCACTTCTGTCCACTCCTCTTACAGCATAGGCTGAATTATGTACAGCTATGCTTTCCCAGATTGCTAATAGTTTAGATTTACAAAGATCTGATTTATACATTGCACAATGCTTATGATTAACTATAGTTTATTGAATTAATCCCATTCTCTTGGGTTGACATTGATTGATTCATTGATGTGCTATCAAGTCACTTTTGACTTCTAATAACTATATGGATAAATAGATTACAGAGTGCTCTATGGATTGATCTATCAATTGATAAGTAGATATATAGATGGTAGGTAGGTAGGGATAGATGATAGATAAAGATAAGATGTTAGATAGATAGATAGATAGATAGATAGATAGATAGATAGATAGATAGATAGATAGATAGATAGATAGATAGATAGATAGATGAGAGAGACTGATGAGAGAGAAAGACCTAAGCTAAAATCAAATCATTTTATGACAGCATAAGTTTTATGACTTAAAAATTATTAATAAAATGGAATTGCATTTCTCATGCAATGCCCAAGCAAATAATTCAAATATATCATGGCCTAGTTTGATTAATCCAGCTGAGATTACCAGGTTTTCCCAGTTGCAATGTATGGCTGTGAAAGTTGAACCATAAGAAAGGCTGAGTGCCGAAGAATTGAGGCCTTTGAACTACAGTGCTGGAGAAGACTCCTGCAAGTCCCCTGGACTGTAAGGTGATCAAACCGGTCAGTCCTAGAGGAGATCAACCCTGACTGCTCTTTAGAAGGCCAGATCCTGAAATTGAAACTCAGGTACTTTGGCCACCTAATAAGAAGGAAGGACTCATTGGAGAAGAGCCTAAAAATATTCAAAGAAACCATCTTACACCTATATGGAAAGCATTACATCAACTGTCAGTTTATTTCTAGAGGTGGTACAAAGTGTTGATTATTATCCTTAAAGGTTCTATAACATCAGGAGCCAAACGATTATGACACCAACAAACACACATATCAATGTGATCTGAAGAACTTTGCCTACAGTGCTGAAGATTCACTCACAGCACCAGTGAAGCTACTATGTATGCTTTCTGGATTGCCTGCTGAATTAAGGGACTGATTTTGTTGAGTTTTCAAATTTCTTTCTGAACAGGCTATTAATATTGAAGATTATATTTTTTTAGTAAGAGTGGTAATAATATAATGTCACATCCTAGGCATCTTGTAGAAGCTAGAATGACATTATGTGATCAAATGTCATCATGATGCATATGAATTACTCTGACTCTCCCTGAAGATGCTCATCTCCTTGCAGACTTTTCAATGTGATCTTCCTGGACATTTTGGCGCCAATTCCCAGAATATATCAGCAAGATTGACTCTCTGGAAATTTTGGAAGTTGTAGTCTCAAAACATCTTGAGGGTATCAGTTTGGTAAAGTAGCTTTTTCATTTCAGACATTCATCATTTCAATGCATTCAATTTGCCTCGAAAACAGATTGTTTTTCATGATAGCAATTTATCCAGTGGTTACATCTCATATCTCTCTGCTAAAAGCAGCAACAGCTTGGGAAAAAAATACTGCTCAGACCATACACTTGATCCTTTGATTTCTTAATGTTTTCTTTTACTTCCTTATCACTATGTAGTAAGTTAAATTAACCAGGAACATCTGCAGAGGGCTTCATTGTAAATGTACAAGACACCACTGACAGCTCAGTCTGTGTAATTGGCATGTGTGTATCTTAAATGAGGTGCCACTGACTAAATCTTTTTTCTGAAAAAGGACATGACATGGGAATGATATTTTGCAGAAAGGATCATATCTGCCACTAACCACTAAATAAGATGGCTGCAAGGTACCTTGAAGTATGGAATTCCTATGAATTTGGCAGTAGCTCTTTGATTCCCTCCCAATTAGAAATGCACAGAATGTATTGAAACTTGAAACTGATGAAATCTGTGACAGTGAAATTGACGTGTTTCTCCCCTTATGTCTAATATTCTGCATGCACACCCTCTTCCAATCAAGTATCAAGAATTCTCATGGATGACATGTATGCAATGGCATCAGTGACATGTCTGTACTGACATCACAATGCCAAAATGCTCTCTTAAAGAAAATGTGTAAGGTTCAATCACTATTTTCTTTTGACTTACGATGAAAATATGGCTATTTATGTTGCTTGTTGCAATATGTTTATTATTTTTATTTAATAAATTTGTTTGCCACCCATCTCACTGAGAGTGATTCTGAGCAGCTTACAACATCAAAGCTGAAATAATATTACCGGTATGCCCAAACCTGTCCCCCCCCCCCCCCGTTTCTCAAATGTCCTTCTCTTGTAAATGAAGTTTCTATTTTTTTTTTTTACCCCATTCTGGGATCTTCTAGAATTTCTTCAGAGTTTCTTTATGCTTGATTTCTGAGCTAACTTTCTTATTAAATGGAAAGTGCTGTTCATTTCTGTTATGTATATCCAATTACCCAGAAGCACTCCTAGCTAGCTCCTGCATGCCTGATCTGAACAAGTCTCATAGGAAGAGGGCACATGCAAAGTCTTTTCTTAGTATTAAGTGAAGCATAGAAAACTGGAAGACTGAAGAGACATAGAGACACTTGTACACTGGAAGACCCTCACACAAATTTCCCAGCCAAAGCTTGTGTAGCATAATCTTGCACACACACCTAAAACAAATTCATCAAATTATTATTTTGCAATGAAACAAAAAAAGGCAATTTACTGTCAAACAAACTCAATAAAAATGGATGAAAGAATGTAAAAGAAAAATTAAGAACCCTTTTGATTGCTAACACTTTGCTCCCTTATTTTATTACCTACATTTTGACTCCAAAGAATTTCCAAGGTAACTTACAATCAATCAACCAACAGATATAGATAAATTTAGAATATTTTTAGAAGATATTTGCAAGTTATTAGGAAGCCTTAAATAAAAATATTTTAAGGTTAACAGATCTCGGCTGAATAATTCTGCAAGACCACTAAAAGGCAGCAAAGAAGGCAGCTTTTTCTGTTATTTCTCTTCTGCCATCTAGAGATGATATGGGCATATTTTCAGAATAGATTTAGTTCATAGAAGCTACTGCGGAGAACACAACATAATGGATGGAAAGTTCAAGGTAGGACACAACACGAAACCTGCAAATTGAAACTAAACCAACCCCTTATTGCCTGGATTTGAATTAATCTAAAATTATAGCAATAGATAAATGCATTGGCCAGTCACTGTATCAAATGCCCAGGATGGCACATATTGCTTGTCAGAACTATATTCAGCCAATCATGTACTAGGGAAATCAAACTGTAACAGTTCAAGGCCCTCTGGAAACTTCCAGCCTAAATCTAACAGTTCTAAATAAACAACTTTCTGTGTTGGTGTTTTGTACTCTGTTAGTCTCATTGTATTGCTGATCTACTTCTTAAATTCTGCTAAACCAACTTAATTCAGATAAAGCTCTCAGTAATATATTTCTATACAGCTACCCTAGATAGTGTAAAAGAAATTGTTGGTTTTAAAAATATATTTCATTTCAGGGCATATTGCCCTTTCTCTCAACTACTATTCTCTGACTTCAACCATATAGGAAATCATTATATTACAAAGCTTCCACATGTTTAAAAAATTGTAGACTCTGATTTGGAAGTATTCCTCATAAATGCAGCAGACAGAATGGGAATATTTAAGACTTTAATTGACAGACTTGGAACAGGAAACAAAAATTAGCTTGCCAGAGATCGAGGGAAGTTCTGCTGAAATATATTATGTTCAGATACTGGCCAAGAAGAAATTTAGAAGAAACTAACTATAAATGCAAAGATAAGTTCAAAACTGCTGTTATTTATCTGAAGTTTATTTCATCTTCCAAAATCAAAAATTTTCACTCGCTCCTTTAACTTTTACCACAGTGATTGGAAGAGGTTTGGCCTGGGCACCTGCTGTCCCCCAAATTCGATAAGATTGCAGGACCCTGTAAGAGAATGCTGAAAACTTGCAAAGTCTAGCATTGCTTACTGAACATCTCATAGTAAAATCACTGAGATTATAGGTAATTTTAATTTTTGGAGAGATGGATTCATCTCATGATGGTGCTGGGCCTGAAAAGCTTCCTACTAATTCTAGGGTGAGACCATGAAAAAGAAAGAACCCCATGGCAGAATCAGAATGTGAATTTGCACCCTGCCTGCACTCTGGTCATTATACCAAATTTGTTCTCTGAAACAAAGGATATTTTCATTGAGAAGCTTCAACACATAGGTTCTTTTGGTGCCATTTTAATATTTTTTTCAGCCCTAAGCAGTTACCTTTTTTGTTTCCCCATGCTATCTTTTTTCTTTTGGTGCTCTAGCTAATTTTATCTCTGCTAAAAGAGTGGAGACTGCTTTCATTTTTATGGAAGTTTTAGATGATTTACATTATGTTGTTGAATGCTGCATAGCCTGAAATTCCTGTTGAAGAGTAAGGAAAATGTCAATCAAATCAATTAAAATAACGATATCATCAACATGTGACTTATCATCAAGCATTTCACTTACAAACAAGATGAAAGCTTGCCACTTTTGAGCAATTTTGAAAATTCTTTATAGGGAAAAGAAATTCAAGATTTCTCCAGCCTAAACATTTAATGCCTCCCCAACCCACCTTTTTCTTAAACTCATTTTACAGACAGGGGGTTGGAATATGCATGTTTCTTTTTTCACAAAAATGCATGGATAGATAAAACTCATGTATTTTTATTGCTACAGAAAATATCCCAGATTCCAGTCTACCTATGCACATAATTAATTTGGCATACTGTGATTGCAGATGGATGATATTAGATGATATTAGAAAACATTGCCTCTTTACAAGATGTTTCACATAAAAGTTGACATTGGATCTATCATTACCAAGTGAAAAGATTATAGATGGAATATCTCAAGAAAGAGGGCAAGCAACGAAGGAAAAATCAGTATGTTTCTAACCAAACGATGATAGCAAATCTGAAGAAGAGTATAGTGTTCAAGAGACTGGAAGAGGTCAGCGTACATATACCAACACCAGAAAAAATTGACTTAACAGAATGTGCAAACCATCATTGATGATTCACGATTGATCATTGAGAAAATTAAAAACATCAAGAAGTCAGTCTGTGCTTCATTGATTATAGAAAAGCCTTCAGTTGTATTGACAAATACTAATAATAATAATAGAATAGAACAGAACAGAACAGAACAGAACAGAATAGAATAGAATAATAACTTTATTGTTACTTGAATGTACACTAATCAGCATACATTAAAATGAAAATTCGTTGCATTCAGCTCTCAAAGGGTCATCACCTCCTATATACACTACATAAATATGACAAAAATAAACAAACAAATAAATAAATACAGAATTATGCATATACCCACTTATATTATATGACACAGAGAAACAACAGTCTAGTTCGGGTTATGTATACATGTGCGTGGTGAGAAAAACGAATCTTGCGAGTTTACCAGATGGGTGGCATAGGGAACAAAGCTATTACAGAATCGGGTAGTCCTGCTAGAAATACTTCGAAACCTCCTCTCAGAGGGGAGCAAGAGAAACAGACCATGAAGTGGCTGTGTGGGGTCTCTAACAATGCTTTCAGCTCTAACTTATAAGCGGCATCCTGAAAAGCAGGGAGCAAGGGGAGGGCTGTGCAATATATTTTGGAAAATGGGAATCCCAGAGTACTTCATCATCATGAGAAATCTATACATTGGGGAGGAAACTATAGTCAGGAAGGAACATTTCCTTGGCCTCCCAAGTCTGGCTCCAGGGTAGCAAAGAAAGGACACAAAGCCAGGGCTTTTTTTCTCATAGAACGCCCAGAACGGGGTTCCAGCACCTTTTTTGCATGGAACCTTGTAGGGTAGGCAAGGCGGGTTGTATAACATGTATGAGTTCCAGCACCTTTTTTTTTTTAAAAAAAAGCACTGCACAAAGCTATATATTCTCTTCTATTTATTCACTGTATGTACTAAGTAAGGGAGACTGAATTGGAAGATGAGTATGGTTTTAAAACTGGAGGAAAAATTTCCAATAACTTGCACTCTGCTGATGGCATTATTTCTAAGAGCTAAACCTGTAAATGATTTGGGACCTCTAGTAATGAAAAAGGAGGAACAAAGTGGGAAAAAAATTGGGCTAAGCTTAAGATGAAGAAGACCAAACCAATAACAGCAGATACGGTAATCATCCTTAGACATGACAGCAAAACCAAAGATTAGAGACGTGTTAGAGACGATTTGCCTTGTAGGACTGATTATCAAAGTAAAGGAACTAGCAGGCAATAAATGCACAAAGACTAGTACTTGGTAGGATTGGACTGAAAGCCTTGAAAGATGCTGAATATGTGTCTATTTCTACAAAGAGAAGAACTATGCAGCCAACGTTTCTCCCTATAGAAGCAAAAGTTTCAAAGAAACAAAATCAACTTTTTAAAATGTTAGTACTGGAGAAAATTCCTGAGAGTACCATGCACAGTGAAGAAAACAAACAAATGGATCACAGAACAAATCACTTCAACGTTCTCACTCAAAGCACAAAGGACCAGGTTCAAAAATTTAGGACACATAAGTCATCACTATTCAATTAATTCTATTATTCTAATATGATAAATACAACTGTAAACATATTTTCAGTTGTATCTGATCCCTTGAACTTAAAGCATTAATCACTTTAATTATATGCTATTATTTCTTACCAAGGGATTAATTTTCTTCCAAATGTTTTGTTTGCAAGAATCAGCAATTAATTTTTAATCTTTGAAAGTATAAAAGAATTCATATCTCAAAAATTAAGAAAAAAATCTCAAACTATTTAAAATGGGCTTTGGGAAATATACTCTGGAAACTTCCATACAGATAAGTATGACAAATAATATAACCTAGCAGGCATAGCTGATATCATTACCTTACATTTTCTTTCTGAAGTTCAGGGATGAATGCCTCAGATGGATCAAACAATAACATTCAAATGGATTGGAAAAAGGGAAAGATTCAGGAAGGAGAGAAATCCAGAACAGACATACAATGTGATTAGGAAGGACAGCAGAATGGGCAACTGACTGCTCCAAAAAGGGTAAATGAGGAAGAGGCCAAGAGATACAGTACAAGAAGATAGAGAACACATTATCATTTCCTGGTTCACACTAGAAGCGATTGTTCCACCTCCTTGAGGCTTCTAGAAGATCTATGGTGGACTAGACATCGTAGAAGGAGAAGGGTAGCATTTCAGTGGAGATTGGAAGTCAGTGAAGTTTAATTTGGGAATTCTGTTAAAGTCCACATATCTTAAAGTTACCAAGGTTAAGAAGCTTGGGGTGTGCCTATGTTTATAACAATATATTTTAAGCTTTGTTACATAGAAAGAATCCAGTAAGGAGGGGAGGAAGTCAAAATAATCAAAGCTCTTTCAATGTGTGTTGGATAATAGTGGTGGCCACCATCTTTGACCCCTCCTGTGGATGCTTCTACAAAGACACCAGGGAAAAGGATATGCAACATAGGGATATACAATGAGCACAGCAAAGGAAATCTGACCAGAGAAAAACTTGCTCCTGGTATCACAACATCCATGGAGATCATCCATGGAGACTAATTGTGAGACGTTTAGGATTATTCAGAAGTGGTATGTCTTTAAGCAAGACACAGGTAAATTTAAACCTCAGATTAAATGTTGTACCTAATTTATAGGCAAAAAGATAATGACTTCTCTAGAGAGAGGGGAAATTGTCCAACAACTTCTCCAAACTTTCTTATGGAGAGGTTCCTCCTTTAACAGAGAGGGATTGTCACCTCTGAAAAAGCTCAGAAGAAGGAGAATCTCTATGATGTTATCTCTTGGGCTTTAGCGAGTTTACGGGAAGCCAGGGACAGTGTAAACTACAGGAATGTTATATATTGTAATGATATCCTGCACAGCCATGGTTACCTTGTAAGCCAACACTGCAACAGTACCTTACTAATCTATATGTTTTCCCTGAGATTCTCTTTGCCTTTGAAAGGATTCCAAAAAGAAATGATCTTTTTCACAGCAACCGAAATCTGAAATCTGTTGGGAAAAACATATAAAATATTTTTGCCTGAGATTGGCTAAACTGGAGACATGACTGCTATTCAAGGTGATAAAGACTGAAGGTTCAGGTGGTTTTTAAAAAGTGGCAAATTGAATGCACTGAGTGTACAAATATCTATGGGTAAATAAAAATATGCTGATCCAGTGGATCTTGGATTGACATCCCATTATAGCTAATGGCAGTCTGGCTGGAATTTAAAAAATTGCTATTATTATCAAACTCATTGCTATTTTGATGTCCTGGAATGTTTTCATGTTATGTGTCTTGTGGGTTTTTGTAAATGTGGAAAGGCAGGATATATAAATATGGTGCTGAATAAATAAAATTGATTCCATAAATCTGAGTTCACGGTGGGCTGTTCACATGATAAAATAGGCTGAAAACTCCATCTAGGCTGACACAAATATAAAACCCCATCAACTGCACATGTACTTTTTAAAAGTGACTTTGCCTCCCATAAGATGGCAAATGAAACAATTGTTGGTTGACTAATGATAAGTAAAAAGCTACTTGGTGAGCCAATAATAATACAAGGCAAGAAATAATGTGTAGCCTATCACAAGTATTCCCTTTTCACCCACTGATTATTGTATAGGGAGAAGAAAAGAAACAGATTTAATTAGAAAAGTGCTATGATCCTTTTTTGTCTCCAGATCTAGAATATCTGGAATAAATTAAAATAAGGATCAAATCAGAGTTAAATAAAAAATAGAATAATAAAAATGCATCCATAATGCATAAGTTTCCATTTCAAATTTTCCTTTAGCTTTCTTTAAAAAAATCATCTGGGCTTATTTTAAACTTTTTGATCATCAGTGGTCTCGATAAGACTATTTTTTTACATTGTGTTTCATAGTGAAACCAAAATATGTTGTTTGGTGAAGTTTAATAATTATACTGACTAATGAGATAGAGAAAGAGGTGATGTTGTTTGTTTGTTTGTTTGTTTAAATGCCTTTGATACACTGAATACTGTTTGCCTTAACTTTTCCTTTAGGCTCTTTTGTAAGTTAAGCCCCAGATATTAAGAAATGAGCTCTAAACAGAGGTCTGTGGGCATTATGTTAAGATAGCATCTCTGCTTTTTTAAGGAAAAATGTGTTCTGCCATATGTTCATTAAAGTTGTTTTTAAAAGAGAATTTTGCACACATATTTTCTTGTCTTCTGCTGGTTTGTTTTATTCATTCATTCATTCATTCATTCCATTCAATCGTGTCTGATTCTCAGACACTGCCTGGACAAATCCCTGAAGTTTTCTTGGCAAAGTTTTCTTTTATTTTCTTTTATTTTCTTTTTCAGATGGATTTGCTATTGCCTCATTCCTAGGACTAAGAAAAAAGTGACTAGCCCAAGGCCACGTAGCTGGCTTTGGGTCCCAAGTGGAAGTAGAATGTATTTATTTATTGCACTTCAAACTCTACATTTCCTTGTTCTGAACAATATAGCTCTTCATTTCTTTCCCTTGCAATTTTTGTTCATTGTACCACATCAAGGTAGATTAAGTTGTAAGATAGTAACTCAGGAGGCTTATGAAAATCAAGCTTTTTAATATACAGATTTCTAGAAAGTTTGAACAGGAAAACCATTAATGCTTTGAAGATAGCACAGATTAAGCGGAAGGGACTGGGGAATGTGTCCACACCCAGCATGGAATGGAAATGTTGATCTCAGGTATTTTAAGCTGAGGAAGTTTGATTTGTGTTCTACTCATTTATTGTAAAAAGCTAGAACCACATATTTCTACATGGTAGTTTGATCTTCCTCAACCTGCTACTAGAGAAAATTTCTCTCTATCTTTCGCCTGTAATTCAGTTATGGCACCTGGCAATTAACATAATTATATTTCAAACCTCCACAATGCATTATTAAAATTTTTAATGCCCATGGAAAACAAATCACCAATATCCCCAATCAATCAATTTTTTGCAACATAGCATATTCAACACAGATCATGTCATCTCAATCTGGAAACACTTTTCAAAAGAGCTCAATTTTAACCATTTTCCTAAACAATAATATGAATTGGACATCTAGAATTTGCAATCCCAATAAACTGAAGTCTACCTGCTGATGAACAGTAACATGGTTAGGTTGCACTATATCTTACAATATTTTATAATTTAACCATCAGCCAGGAATTACCAAGGAAGGATCGCATTTCAGAAAGTTTAGATGTATCAAGATAACATCAAGATGCATGTTTTAAAAAAAGAAGGGTATGGTTTTGATTATGCAGACACAACCATCACCCTGACTTTTATTATCTTTCCTACAGATAGCTCTGATAACAAGTGTTAAATGTATCCAAGAAGACAAAAAGCATTTCCACGGCACAAAATCTGCTATGCTCTACCTTTTATTCTCTTATAAAGCAAGGCAAAAGTCTGCTGAAAAATGATCACATATACCTTCCCTTTAAAGGTTGACTCTGTCTCAAAACAACATATGAATCATATCTTAATAAGCTTTTTCTTACCTATTAAACAAGAGGTTGGATGTTTTCAATGGTATCATGTTCAAATAATAATAATGTTTGCTTTCTTCTTTTAAATAGATATACATTTTCTACTTGTATATTCTGGAGAGAGTACAAAATGCTATGAATAATTCCAGTGTTTGACTATTTCTTGCACTCAGCCTTAGTTTTATAATATGAAAGATACCAAAGAAACCTTTAGACTAGACCAGTGTTTCTCAACTTCAACAACTTCAAGATCTGTGCACTCCAACTCCCAGAATTCCCCAGCTGTCTAGACAATGGAGCCACATTCTGCTCCTCCAAATTCTTTGATCTGAATAAAGCCCCCAACGAAAAGGTTATACACCTTTATAGATGCATTGCTGTAGTGGATTTCTTTTCTGCAACCTGGAGAGGTTGTTAAACTCTTTTGTGCATCTGACCACATGATTTCTGACCTCGCAAATTATTCCATTGAAGGGGACTTAGCTTACTGTCATACAATTTAGCCTCAGTTGTACTTCAGATAATATTTTTATAGGGTCACTTTGCCGAAGTATGTCTAGCTTTCCCAAATGACAATATTTTTTAAGCCAAAGGTTTCTCTTTGGGGATGGAAATGTTTCAGCTACTGTACAGTTTAATGGGCAAAATAGTCGGGCTAAGAAAACATCATTTGTAGCCGAAACTGTTATATATATAGTGCATAATTAAGGAGCACAGACTGATTATTGGAAATGTGGCCTAACAGAGGCCCCAACCAGAAAAGCCACAGAAGCAATCAGCTCCTGGATTTCTCTAGCCAATATTATTTTTGGAAGATTTCATCTTAACCAGAAATATGAATGCACAACTGAGAAACGCTTCTGAATATGATGGATTTCTGGATATTAAAACATAGACGCCAGGATCCCAAGATTGGGTTGCCTATTTAAAATCAATATAAAAAAATACATTACTTTGGCCTCTAACTCTCAGTGCTCCCAGGAAGGAAGGCAATATAGTGGAAAATGGGCAGGTTGGCAAAGTTAAAGCACCTTTCCTCCTGCTTCTCCAATCTGAATTCAAAGTATCTTTCTCCAGAAAAATGCTTGATAGAGCTACAGTTGGACAAATTGGTGTTCAGTGCATAGGCAAGGGGAAACATCCAGTTTGGGCAGCAACCAGCACTGCATTGATTCAGGATTGAACCTATCTGTCTTTCAGAATAACTGTTTTACTTGGCTAAAGCATACAAGGGCTCAAATCTTTTCTTGTTAGCTATCTGCTGCTCTAAAGTGATCTTGAAGACGGCTATTACTTGTGGCCATGTCACAAAGCTTTGTGATGTCTCTGAGGAAGCAAGCTGGCTGATGCAGGTACGGTGTGTGATGAGATTCTGATCCCATGGACAGGATATGCAGGAAGGAACATGTGGTGGTTGGACCAAGATGTATGATTTCGGGAAATGTAACCCTTTTGAGATTGAATGTCTATGGATATTCTCAATCATCCAGGTCATGATTATCCCAAAAGTGTTTTTCCCCCCCAAAAACAACTGGATTTTGTTTTTTCCTTAAAGATGTTTCGCTTCTGAAGAAGCTTCTTGGATGAGAAGTGAAATGTCTTCAAGGAAAAGAAAAAAACAAAGTCCAATTGCCTTTTGGAAAAAACTCTTTTGGGGTCCTTTGAGACTGGGATTCATGACTCAACACCGAGCAACACACTGAGGAAAAAGATGAGTCTGTTTCTTGGGACCCATCAAACCAGCATCTCTAGTCTGTAGTAATGGAAAAACATATTTAGAATAGAATAAAATAACAGAGTTGGAAGAGACTTTGGAAGTCTTCTAGTCCAACCCCCTGCTCAAGGAGGAGACCCTATACCATTTCACACAAGTGGTTGCCCAATCTCTTCTTAAAAACCTCCAATGATGGAGCACCCACAGCTTCTGAAGGCAAGGCATTCCACTGATTAATTATTCTAATTGTTCTCAGCTATTTTTTTGAGTAATAATGAATTAGAGTAGCAATGGTGACAATGAAGAGGAGAAATATATTACAGTAGCTAAATTGCAGGATCCAATCTAGGTTGGTCACTGGGAGCAGAGGTTTAGCCTTCCGAGTTTTTAGTCTTGTCAGCCCTGAGGATGGGCTCCAGCATGAGTTGGAAAGCTTGGAAGACTAGATGTCTGGTCCTGGTGAACCTGCAACATTATCCTGGGACACGTATATTTGCCTTCATTCATGAGTAGCTAAATTATTCTTTCAGCAGTAGCCCTGTATTGAGGAAGGAAGATTAGCTGTCTTTCTCCCAGCCCCCTTGCTCCCTTCCAAAGGCAACTTGGCATCCTCCAAACATTTTTTTTACTACAATCTCATAATCCCTTGTTATTAGCCATAAATGTTAGGGCTAATTGAAGTCCAAATATTCTGGAGGATAATATAAGAACTCACTTAAATCCTTAATAGGATGAGCCAAGGAGGAAGGGATGGATTCCAGTCTCAATGTTGCTATGATTCCAGTGTTCATACAGGAGTAAAGCACTCCTGTATGCTGAGGATATGGCTGTTCTCAAGGGCATGTTTTGAAATTCAAGAGTTCCAAGTGTTCCCAGTGTCTACAGATTTATTGGGCTGCGACAAACAAGATTTGATGAACCTAATTTTCTATATTTCCCAGGTCATATAATTAAAAGACAGCACATTTTTAGGGGAGGCTGCTTAAATTCTAACCTAATACTTTTATCACTACAACATACTGTCACTCTTCCAAGTGATTGATTCCCAAAGACCTATGAGGCAATACCTGCAGATAGCCAATTCTGTGAAGAACTTACACAAGAAGCAGAATGTTAGACTGAATGTTATTTTGATGACTTCAGCATGTAGACATGATGTTGTTGGAAAACAATGTGCTTATGATGTTGTTGGGAAAACATCTATGTGGCGTGAGGTTGCATCTCCTGGAAATTCTTTTGATCCACACATATTTATAAGATCTTCTGTACAGCTTGTGTACAAGTTAAACATGAACTGTATCATTTCCCCCAAATAGCTAACATTAGCTTTAGGCTGAGGAATTTAAACAAAGAAAAGCTTGTGTGGAGTTAAAGAATTAAACGCTTTCATCCATAGCTTCAATAGTTGGGAGCATTTAAGGTTGCACTTGAATACAAATATCTGGACATCCAATAACAGATCAGTATTCAATAACAAATGGATACTTAAGAATTTTCAGACAGCAAATATTAGTTTTGATTTCATCAGCTGAAATCAAAGGTATTTAACTTGTCATTCTAAACTTTCACTTTGCTATAGCAACTATTGATTTTGGCTAGATTGCATTAATTAATAATTAATCTGTTCTGCTGATGTCATTGGAACCAGCATTCAATTAATTTGCTGCAACTCATTAATTGTAATTTCATGAGATTATAAATAGGATTGATCCTGAATTGTCTGGAGGCAAAAAAAAAACAAACACAACCAAAAGGACAGAGGAGGAAAAAAAACTGATTTTTTTATATTTTCAAAAGAGGAACACATTTTTTTCTCAGATCCATTTTTGATCTTCAAAGCTTCTGGGCTTGAATTATAGAGTAGTATTTTAAGGCAACATTGGCAAGTCTTGTGGACTTCAACTCCCAGAAGTAACCAGCCAGCATGTTTTAAAGTCAATGCCTCATTCTAGTTTACAATAATCACAATCAGATGATTTTGAATTTTAAACCAGCTGTACAATATTTTTTCCATCTCCCATTGAAACGTCCCTTACTGTACGAAGGTTAATAATATACTGTTTGAAAATTTATCAACTTTTCTTCCTCCTCCTTCTTTTATGATTACTTGGCAGTTGTTCCATAAAATCATTATTATACTGTTCCTTTTGGATTTTCTGTAATAGACCAAGATGGCAACTTTCAGATTTTGACTAGAAGAATTAATCATCTTATTGAGTTACACATTGTGGATAGTTGTGCAATTATAAAGATAAGTAAAATTTGGGAATGTCAAAATGGTGTTTTAACGAAGACAATAAAAATGGAAGATAGTCACTGTTACAATAAAATCTATATTTTCCAAAAGTAAAGGACTAATATACAGACAAAGGTGTGGAGAATTTAGGAGCATGGAAAATGAGCAGACAGCACAGAAGGAAAACCCACAAAGAAGCCACCTCAAAGGCAAGGATGCAGTAGAAAAGAGATCAAAGTGGAAGCTGACTTAGTGATAGATGGGTATTTGTTGAGAGTCTGAATGAGTTCCTCATGTCAGAGCACACAAAAGGGACAAAGATAAGAGTCTAGTAACTCAGGCTTGTTTTCCTAAGCTTTGGGGAGTGAATTGTTGAAAGGATTTTCCTTCCTCCTACAGTAGATAAGGAGGCAATTAGAACTACTGAAAGCTAACAAAGTACCAGAACCAGGAGACTGAAATACCAAATCATGAGTACAGCCAGTGACAAAATATATTATGCATGAAATAGGTGCAACTATACAGTGTGTGTGTGTGTATACATGTGTGGACAAGGTTAAATAAAACATTGTTAATAAGGGACTCTGCAAGTTTTACATCAAGGGAGGACAAACCTTTAGTAGGAAAGAGGAATGTTGATAGCAGAAAAAATGGCCCAGGGCTGTAAGAAATCAGGATTCCTAGCTTGTTCATGATGGTTGAGGGTTTTAATCATTTGGGTGTGTTAATATTTGACAAAGGTTACACATCTATTTTATTTTGTTTTCTGCTATGAACTGCTCAGAAATTGTGCCCTTGGGGTTTAGTGTTTTGCAACTGCTGAAATATAGGAGTGAGATTCTTGATGGCCCTGTGATTTGGCAGATCCATGAGTTGAGATCAAGAAATATTTTTTCAATTCCCCCCACCCTTATTAGGACACTGAAGAGAAGCTCCCTATGCTGCTTCAGGCAGACATAAATAAAGGTGTAGATCAAGACACCAACATAAGACAAAGGCTGAATTGTTTCGTTTTAATCCCATCTTTTATCTAGGACAGACAACAACAGGGCTTATAGTAAAAATAGAATCAACACGAAAACCACAATAAAATGTCATAAAATTACAAAGAATGATTAAGCTTGCTGCATTGAAATCGTTAGCACTGAAAACATTTCCCCAACCGGCCTGAAACCCTGCGTGTCCTGGCCAAGTGGACGGGCTCCAAGAAGTCGAACCACCACTGAAAAGGAGGCAGATTAACTTGGTGGAGAACAAGCTGCATATGTGTAGGCCTGTGTCTATTAGGGTAACTAATAAAATATAAAAATAAATATTTAAAAACAAAATATTTAATCTTCCCTCTTTTTTTCAGCTGCTCTGTGGGGAATAAAAGTTTATTTTGTTTGGGCACTATTTTTAAAACTGTTTTCATTGGTTTTTAAATAATAACAGTTCTTTGAGAGAAATGGAAGTCATGGGCATTTAGACCCCGTTACCCACATCACCTCCAAAACCATCAGCAGCATTTTTGCCCTGCTTATCCTGCCACTGTCTGCACCACTGTTATCCTTAAAACTCTCACGAACCAATCTCCATCCTCTAGTTAACCAATGGAAGAACACATCAATTACTTCCATCCAGTGTCTTACTCAGTTTTGCACAAAATGCAGAACTAAAAGCTAATGTCACTTTGATTTCAGCAGAGGGAGGAGACCTCTGAGATGGGGCAAGGCAAGTCTTCTTGCCAGGGCAAATGTCTTGCCTCACCCCTCTGGAGTTCAGGCTGCCAAATGATTGTCAGATACTTCTTTCTGTGCTGCAGTAGAGACAAAAATTAACCAGCTTGAGCAGAAAAGAACCTCAGAAGGCTGGGGGCATCTGCAGGTCAAGGTCAGCCATGTCAAGATGTAGCCTGCAACTGAACAATGGAAGCTTCACCTCCTTTTTGTGAGCATTGTCTACATAAAAGACAAAATTGTGAAAAAACAAGCAGAATAGGTTCAGCAAACACTCTGCATATAGAAAGGCCCTCAAATCGAGATTCAAACATTTTAAAAAGAATATTTCTGTCTGACTCAAAAGAAAAACTGTGGCATTCCAGAAGTTGGCAAACTATTATTCAAAGCAGCTCCAGCTAGCTGTACTGATTGCTAGCCATGCTGAAAGTTGTTCACTGGTTTCTGAAGAAAAGTGGGACTCCTGTCTATGTCCTCCTTTAATTTGGTACTAAAACTATCTTGAAAAATGCAAACCTTGGCTCCCTAATTTGGTAAACGAGCATATTATTTGGCGTTTCCCCTGCTCCCTACTGCCCTACCTTCATCTGTTCAGGTTTTTTTAATTAAAATATCACTGGGAAACGAGCATAACAAACAAGCTATCAATTTGAAGAATAATTTCATGTGTGAAGAATTTTTTTCTCTATATATACTTCAGGTAAGTAAAATGGCTTTAGCACAATGTTGTTGTCTTGGCCTCCTGATATATTGGTGTTTTGTAATCAACCATTTGAACCTGAAGTTCAAGTACTTTGGCCACCAAATGAGAAGAGAGAATTCATTAGAAAAGACTCTGATGTTGGGAAAGATGGAGGGCAAAAAGAGAAGGGGATGGCAGAAGATAAGATGGTTAGTGTCATTGACGTGGTAGGCATGGGTTTGGGTGAACTCCTGGAGACAGTAGAGGATGGGGGAGGATGGTGTGCTGTGATCCATGAGGTCACAGAAAGTCGGGCACAGCTTAGCAACTGAACCATTAGCCATCGCTTGGTAGGATTTTATATTCAGATCAATATAATGATGCTCTGGAATACAACATGACGACAGCCTCTACCTGCAACTCATTAAAGCAGCTGTGTCTTAATATGATTGAATCTGTTGCAAAAAAGTGCTAAAGGAACCATTTATAATAGCACTAAAAAGATAGCCTTGAAATTCTAGATTTACCTGTTGGGATCACTGAGCACAAATCAAAATAATCAGCAGCACTATCATCCTCACCATAGTCATTCCCACTCATGATGATGATATTATCTGTATCAGTACAGGGTTTAGATTTAGATTTTTTTTTAAAAAAAAGGGTAGAAGAAAACTAAACTGAATTATGGCATTGGAGATAGCTACTAGACAGCAAAAACTACAGGTAAAGATATTTTAGATTGCATCAAGCCAGAATATCACTGAAAACAACAGTATGTAGTTAAGGCTGTTTTATTTTCATCATGCTACAAGTTCAAATTCATTAGAAAAATCTATTATGCTAGGAATGACTAGTGGTACTAGAAAACAAAACAAAAGTGGCAAATTAAATCTAGAAATCTTAAATGAAATTGCAAAACAGAAGAGAGAGAGAGAGAGAGAGAGAGACATGCCTTTGAAAATCAAATGCAACTGAGCAGATGAGGGCAGAGAAATCAGTACTGCTTATGTTGCAGAGCAGCATCTGGGCAAAGAGCACAGCTCAGCAGAGCACTCGATCTTATCTTTAAATTCATTTCAGTAATAATTCTTGTTTTGTTCTGTTCTCTTTTGAGAGGCTTCTGGCTCATCACATTCTCCAAGGTCAGGTCAAGTCATCTAGAGGTCATCTGAGCCTAGGGGAAAAGGTGGAGAGAATAGGACTTCAAAGCAATAGGATCTTATGTTTAATGTTGATCACATTAATATTGAACCAGATAAGAGAAACACCAATCAAATAAAATGTAACAGGAGTTTAGTTGAGGCTAGACGCGAGGAGTGGAAAAAGGCTTACTAATTCAGACGTTTTCAAAGACTAATACTTAGTATTGTATACCAGGTGTCATGATGATTGCTACATAATATGTTTTTATGTTCAATGTTGATTGTTTTAATAAAAGAATTTTTATACTGGGGAAAAAAAACAATCCTCTGTACTTAGAAGGTACACACACAGACACAGGTGTGGAAAGTTTCAATAGCTAAGGCTAAAAACAGGCCTATAATCTACCCATTGCTTGAGGCTGCAAAGCTGTAAGGAGAATCTTGTCAATTATAAATGGGGGGGGGAGAGGGTTCTGAAGAGGAATCAGTTTCTTCTAGTTTAAAAATGAATTGATTTGTGTAAACATACTGAGGATGACTTCAGGCTCACCATTATTAATTTTTTTGAAGTAAAAGCAGCATGCATGCCTGATTGACTACACAGATACCTGGAGGAGGGAAAGAAAACTTCAAAAGCTAAGTGATTGAAAATGTCACCTCCCCACATGATGCAGTTGCTGTAGCTAATACAACTTTCTACATAAGCAGTACTATGTCTTCAATGACAGATGTTCCATTTAAAAAATGGCCTTAGGGTGTAATAAGATGCAATTAAAAATTAATCTTTAAAGATTTACATTAGAATTAAATTTAGAACAGCTTTTTGCTGTCTTTTTGCTTTATTACATTATCGAGTTGCTATAGTAAGGCTCAAATTATCCTACTGTATGCGAAGACTTAGCTTTCTGGAGAGGACTTGGCTAAGGTGGAAGGAAAGAAGATGACCAGCAGCAAGATGGATGGACTCAGTTACATCTGCAGTGGGAGACTTGAAAGATCAGGTTAAAGACAGATTGTTGTGGGAAAATCACTAGGAGTGAACAAATACTTGATGGCACATAATCACGCATAACCACTGTGGTGCAGATTTGTTATTAATGATGTCTCTCTCACAGACAAACTCAGTATCAGATTATTGCAGTGGATATAACTCTGCAGATAGCAACAAACAATTCTGAAATCTCATGAACTCGAAATTCAAGAAAATTCAAACTCACCCACAGAAACATTGTGGATAAAAATCCCAGGACAGGAAACTAATCTGACGTTAGGGATCTGCTATCGCCCTCCCAACCAAACTCCAGAGGCAGATTGCTATTTGGAAAAAGAATTTAAGGAGGCCTCAAAAAGAAATAGGGTAGTCATAATGGGGGACTTCAACTATCCCCAAATAGATTGGGTAAATTCTTGTTCTACACATGAAAGAGAGACAAGGTTCCTCAACATGTTAGCCGATTATTCCCTTGAGCAGATGGTCATGGAACCTACCAGGGGAAAGGGGATCCTGGACTTGGTTCTAACTAATGCACAGGATTTGGTTCATGATGTCCTTGTAACCGAGCCCATAGGAACCAGCGATCACAACACAATAACCTTCAACTTAACCATGGATAGCAAATTGTCAGTGAAAACTAACACAGAGACCTTAAACTTTCACAGAGGGAATTTTGACAAAATGAGGAAAATAGTAAAGAAGAAACTAAAAGGAACAGTAAAAAAAGTCCAATCCCTCCAAAATGCTTGGAAACTGTTTAAAAATACGTTACAGCAGGCTCAAATAAAATGCATTCCTAAAAGAAGAGGACTGGAAAGTCCAAGAGGATACCAGTATGGCTTACGAATGAGGTAAAGGAGGTTATTGGAAAGAAGAAAAACTCATTTAAGAAATGGAAGGCTCTTCCTACCGAGGAGAACAGGAGGGATCACAAACTCTGGCAGACCAAATGCAAGGCGATAGTCATGAAAGCCAAGAGAGACTTTGAGGAACATATAGCCAAGAATATTAAAAATAATAACAAAACCTTTTATCAGAAGCAGGAACCCAACCAGAAAATCAGTTGGGCCACTTGATAACAATGGTCAGAAGGGGATAATCAGAGAAGACAAGGAGATTGCTGAGAGGCTAAATGACTTCCCAGCCTCCGTTTTCACCGAGGAGGATAGAGAACATCTGCCTGCCACTGAATTAGTTTTCCCAGGGAGGGAAATAGAAGAATTAAACCTGATAGAGATAAACAAGGAAGATGTTCTTGCATGCCTTTCTAAACTAAACGTCAACAAATCGCCGGGTCCAGATGGCATCCACCCTAGAATTCTCAAGGAACTCAAGTGTGAAATTGCTGAACTTCTAGCTAAAATATACAATCTTTCTCTAAGATCAGGCACTGTACCGGAGGATTGGAGAGAAGCAAATATAACCCCGATCTTCAAGAAAGGATCCAGAGGTGATCCAGGAAACTATAGACCAGTCAGTCTAACCTCACTTCCAGGCAAACTGATGGAAACCATTATTAAAGATAAAATTACAGGGCACATAGAAAAACAGGCATTGCTGAAAGAAAATCAACATGGTTTCTGCAAAGGCAAATCATGTCTTACTAACTTGTTAGAATTCTTTGAGGGTGTAAATAAATACATAGATAAAGGGGCCCCAGTTGATATTGTATATCTTGACTTTCAAAAGGCTTTTGACAAAGTTCCTCACCAAAGGCTCCTAAAAAAGCTCTCCAGCCACGGAATTAGAGGACAGGTCTTGTCCTGGATTGGTAACTGGCTAAATTGTAGGAAGCAAAGGGTGGCAATAAATGGACAATTCTCCGGATGGAAAGAAGTGAGAAGTGGTGTACCCCAAGGTTCAGTTTTGGGACCTTTACTTTTTAATTTATTCATCAATGATCTGGATGTACAAGTTAATAGTGAGGTAGCCAAGTTTGCTGATGACACTAAATTGTTCCGGGTTGTGAAAAGTGAAACTGATTGTCGGGAGCTCCAGAAGGATCTCTCGAAATTGTGTGAGTGGGCAACAAAGTGGCAAATGCATTTTAACCTAAACAAGTGCAAAGTTATGCACATCGGGGCAAAGAACCCCAATTATACTTACCAACTGATGGGGACCAAACTTTCTGAGACAACCCAAGAAAGGGATCTTGGGGTTTTGGTGGACAGCTCGATGAAGATGTCAACCCAATGCGCAGCAGCAGTAAAAAAAGCAAATCCCATGCTTGGCATGATTAGGAAGGGAATAGAAAATAAGTCAGCAAGTGTTGTATTGCCTCTGTACAAATCGATGGTGAGACCACACTTGGAGTACTGTGTACAGTTCTGGTCACCGCACCTCAAGAAGGATATAATGGAACTGGAAAAGGTGCAAAAAAGGGCAACAAGAATGATCAAGGAAATGGAGCGCCTCCCTTATGAAACCAGATTGCAACGCCTTGGTCTCTTCAGCCTTGAAAGAAGGCATTTAAGGGGTGACTTGATCGAAGTGTATAAAATCATGCATGGGATAGAAAATGTGGATAGAGAAAAATTCTTTTCTCTATCACACAATACCAGGACAAGGGGGCACTCCCTAAAGCTCATAGCTAAGAAAGTGAGGACAAATAAAGGGAAATATTTCTTCACCCAGAGGGTCGTTGATTTATGGAATTCACTTCCTGAAGGGGTCGTGACAGCTGTCAGCCTTGACAGCTTCAAGGCAGGGCTAGATAGATTCATGGATGCAAAGTGTATCGGTGGTTATTAAAACGGATGTCCATGTGCCGCCTCTATGTTGGTTGAGGCAGGCAGGATTCCCTTGGGTACCATTTGTTGGGGGTCAAGGGAAAGGGAGGGTTTTGCCTTCTCTTTCTGCTCAAGATCCCCATGTACAATTCGTGGGCCACTGTGTGACACAGAATGCTGGACTCGATGGGCTTTGGCCTGATTCAGCATGGCTCTTCTTATGTTCTTATGTTCTTATGAAACAAGAAAACAAATTATGCCAATTACATGTTTTACTTTGCTTGTTTAAGTCAACCATGTGTCTCACATGCCATGGCACAGAAAGCCCTTTAATGGTCTGTAAAGTTCATATCCTTATAAAGTCATCATCTCATTGCCAGCCTGCTGCTGAGGCAGCCCAAAGTCAGTTTCAGGAATGTTCTCCTGGAAGTTGTTTTCCCTCTTATTCTACCACAAGACTTCTCCTGTGGACAATGTAGAGCACATTGTGATGGCTCTATCCATGTTGGTAATCTCATTTTCAATTGGCCCATCAAGTCTGCTGTAGGGAAGCCCTCTCCCTTCTGAATGTTGGGCAATGCACCTCATTGTTGTTTTGGTATGTGGGGAACTGAAACTCCAACTGAATTTTAACAGAAATATCAACCCACAAACCTACAGAGTTTTTCTGCCTTGGAATAAGAATACATATGCACACGCACACATATTTTCTTGAGAAACATCTCTTTCATTTATACATACCCAAACCACTCTCTCATATTTCAACTCTTTAGTAGCACAACAGCTTCATCTCAGTTGCATAAATTTGGATAACCACTAATGGATACCCCTAACCCCAAAAATGCAACTCTTGGTCGCCACATAATAGTGAATAGGTTGATTATCCTTTGGCAAAAAAACAAAAAACTATTGAGTGGGTGGAGCACCCAGAGTATACAAGCCTTGCCCCACACATGTTCAGTATGATGATTGGTAGGGGCATTTCTGTGAGTTGGTGAAACTGAAGTTTCAGCTGGGGAAAACCAAGTCCTGCCCTTACAACATACCGGTAATTGTTAGACAGCAGCACAGCAGACACCATTTTGTATGCACTGTAAAGACATGTTACAATGTGCTACCAGATTCCTTTTTTTTTGTATATAAAATTATAACAACCAGAAACATTCTATAAATAAAAAATGATAACTAAACATCAGTGGTTAGCCTACCTAGAATTTTCTTAAAGAGATTGTACAATGAAATCAGGAGAAGAATTGATAACAGAAGGATATCCTTGTCAATGGTTTTCTGAAGTACAATTAACAGAAAAGTTTGAAGTGGATAAAAGTCTTATGGATTTGGACAAAGGAAGAAACAGAATTATGTACTAAAATGACCATGTTATTGCTAAGATGTATATACTTTTGCTGAAATATGAGACAGAAGTACAAAAAGAATGTATGATAAAATGGGCTAAACATTTTGGCTATAATATCAAGTGGACTAATGGGAAAATATGGGAAATGTGAACAACTTGAAGGGACAATTCATCATGCTTGCTGGACATGTAAAAAAGCCAGAACATTTTGGATAGAAGTACATGCATTAATTCAGAAGATTTTAAAGGTTAAAGTACAACTGAAACCAGAGACTTTTCTTTTGAGACTAATGGACAGGCAACTAGAAAAAAGTCACAGAACTTTGTTTTTATACATGATAACTGCAGCAACAATATTGTATGCTCAAAAGTGGACTGTCTCGACACTATCCACAACAGAGGAATGGTTGGTGAAGATGATGGAACTTGCAGAGATGGCAAAATTAACTTCTTTGATTAGAGAAAAAACAATATCTACATTTATGGTCAACTGGAAACCCCTTGTGTACTTTTTGCATGAAACAAAAAAAATGCACTTATGATTTATGGTTTTGATGATTTAAAAAATGGAGAATAGAAACAGTGAGGCTTTTTTGTAATCATAAATTTAGAAACAGTTTTGTAATTGTAGTTATAAGTGCTGCAAAAGAAATTGGGAGCTTCTATTTTTTTTTCTGTTTGATTCTTTCTTTCTGCACTCCTTCCTTCCTTCCTTCCTTCTTTTCTTTTCTTTCCTGCTGCACTTTATTGGTTTGTGTTAGACTTGTATGTTCTGTAAAACTTTAATGAGAAATTATTTTAAAAAAGAAAAATATAATGTATCACCTTTTCACTTGCAAAAATCAAAGAACAATCTAATGAAATATAGGCAAACATTGGAAAAACAGTTCTTATGTAAATCACGTATGCAACAATTGATTTGATCTTGCTGTAGCTTCTTCAAACTCACTCTTAATCTGCTGATTGTAATCAGGAAGTCAAGATTTAACTTGTGTGGCCAAATTTGATGGATATAGCCTAAGGTTATGGTTCCACAGGTGATTATTTGCTCATGGAACAACTGTCTCCTTGTCTACTATTGGCTGTCAAAAACATCACTACAGGATTAAGCAAACAGTGGTTACTAAAAGGAAGAATTAAGGAGTATCCCTCTGGGGAAGAGGGCTCAAACTTCTAAGAGCAAAATATTTTCCTTTGTTAGATTTTACTCCTTGAAGCTTCATCTAAATAGAAGTACATTTAAATAGCCACATTTAGATTCATTCAGTACTGCTCCATTGAAGTCAGAGAGAGGGATTCTACCATCTCATGAGTCTCTTGTCATAAAACAGTCTCCTCACTAATTACCTGAGAATTATAGTTCACAACACATTTGGAGTTGCCAGGTTGAATAAGGCAACACGAGACAGAATCAGGCATTAGCAACAATGCACAAATATGGGTAGCATCTATTGCCTTACGAGCAACCTAATGTTTGCCAATAGTAAGTAGGTATAATAGTAGGTATTACAGAGAGCCTATTTAGTGTTGTAGTTAATGACAGATAACTGGATGATTGTGACTTCTTGTCTTTAGCAAGAAAGCTAACTGGGTTACTTTTCCCTCTTGGCCCAATAAAGAAAGTGGTAGCAAATGAGGTCTGAAAATATTGCCAAGACAATTACAAGAACTTGTCCATGTTTGGAGTCAAAATTGATTTAGAGGCACACACGGACAGGTACAAAAGAAGTGTTCCACCAAGCAGCACTATAGATCTACTCCATTCTGGCCTGGGAAAACATGTCATAGCTGCATATAAATTTTTGGTCTTGTTTGCATGCCATGTTTACCTATAAATAAGTAGTTTACTCAACCGAATGTTCTGGATTTACACAACACACAGGTTAATTGTGGATAGCTAATTTATGGCTCCACATGTCATACAAACTCGGCCTTTAAGTATTTTGTCCTTGGTGTTAAAATAAAATTCGACTATGTGCTTCATGCACTTTCTTCATGTTTTTCTTTGTGCTCAAGACATAACCAATTGATCTATTTGCGACTAGGAAGAAGAAACATCCCCTGGGTCATAGGACTGGTAAGAGCATTTAAACATCAATAGTTTCAGGCAATTATTTAAAAACTTCGGCTCCCATCATCCTGTGCCAGAGTGGCCAATAGCAAGGGAAGCTATAGTCAGAACATATACCGGGTCCAGGCAACCTATTTCTCTGAGACATTTTAGTTTTTTTGCTCTGTATTATACAGTAAGTTAGTGCAGAAAATCTTGTGTCATTCCTGCTTAATATATATGACTTGGGAGAAGAGCAGCAAGCAGCCATGATTTTCCATTAAATATAGGAACACACATTAAGATAGCATAAAATGTATCAAGTATAGATAATATTTGGGAATAATTACTATCCTGATTTATCTTTCTTTCCAACACATTTGGGCTAAAAATCTTTTTAATCTTTAGCAATTTCCACCCCACTGTACTCTTCACTCAGATGCGCTAATCAGAACCATGAGATTGTACACATACTTTTAGCCTCTACTATTTTCCTTGGAAATTATCCACACTCATATCATGTCCAAAAAATGTTTAAATGGCTGTTACTTGCCCCTTGATGATGTTCCTCTCCTTTCTTCTCTTATTAATTAAAGGTTTTCTTTTTTTCTTCAGGTATTTTTTCATGCTAATTTTCTTTTCAGTTGAAGGGCAAAGATTCAAAGATTCACCCTTGCTCTTCTACCAACATGTTATTTAGTGTTTGGCCATGTAGTATTTCCTTTAAAATAATAAAAAACTTCAAGTCAAACAGAAAACCCCTGTCAAAAGAGCTCATGCTGCAATTGCAGTTTCTTTTTGGTGGGTGATAACACATCTTGAAATGGGATATTTATAATTTGTTAAGTTTTCCATTTATCCTCCCAATCCTAAAGTGTAATGGCTATCAGCTAAGAAAACAGTGAAGTAACATGAAGCATCATGGAGAGATAAAGAAATAATTGGAAACAGGAAGGAACTTCATCTTCCAAACATCCTGATACAATTCTACTTTGCCAAACAGCTTCCTGGAATTCAGGAATCCACGGGGGACTCTAATCCAAGCACTCTCTGGATTCTGCTGTTTTTCCAAAAAATTTCAAGCAAAGCTTACCTTAGATTTCTACACAGATATTCTGCTTGGTATACTGACATTAAAGAAATGCTGCTGTTGGATGCAGCCAGTTAACTTGGACAAAGTAGACCTCTGCCTAGTGGGAAGGAGACATGGATGTACAAATGAAGTTTTCCCTTATTTATTTTGTTTCTGCAATTTACAGCCCACCAAATCTCTTGAGATTTTAAGACAGATAAAGCCTTGATTTTTATTTTCACCACATCAGCAGCTCTGTTAGTTTGAACTGAGAGACAGGAAAGAGTCAATGGCCTAAAGGCATCCAACAAACTCCATTGTTGGGTGGGAAGGTGAAGCCAGGTCAACACAACATACTAGCTTTCTTTCTGGGCTAAACATATATGGATTCTTCCCCCCAAAAGGTAATATATTAATCATATATTAGTGCTTTTAAATGCTGATATTTTTATATTGCAATTTTTATAGTTTTTATTGTAAGCCATTCAGAGACACAGCCTGTGTGATGGGCAGCTTTATACCGGTAAATATGATAAACAATTTTCTTTCTTAATGAAAATTAGAGAAAGTAAAGGCAAATATTATTATACAAGGCAATCAAGTAGGCCATGCCTTAATTTTCTCATAGCTAAGGTAGACAGATATTTTTATTTAAGTGTAAGAAGTAAATAACTCTTAACTGGGAATGAAACCCAGTTTGTTCTATAGAACTATAGAACTAAGCTCCTGTTTGAAAATGGAGCTTCCCAGTTCCATTTTTAGGGCTATAATCTAACTATGTGAAAATTACATCAGGTAATGAAAACACGTTAGATATCTTTTAATGTCATTGGACTGGGATAAGGCACAAATACAGATTGGACAAGACCTGGCGTACAAACAGAACTGTGAGAGGGAACTTGGAGTCCTAGTGCATGATCACTTGACTATGAGCCAGCAGTGTGCAGCAGCAACCAAAAAAGCTAATATAATCCTGGGTTGTGTAAACAGAGGCATAGAATCAAGATCACATGAAGTACTAGTACCACTTTACAAAGCCCTAGTAAGACCACACCTAGAATACTGCAGCCAATTTTGGTCACCATATCACAAAAAAGATGAGAGTTTGGAAAAAAATTCAGAGAAGAACAACTAAGATGATCAAAGGCCTGGAAAACATACGAAGAATGGCTGTGGGACTTGGATTTGGCTAGTCTAAAGAAAAGAAGAAATAGGGGAGACATGATAGCAGTGTTCCAGTATCTGAGGGGCTGCCACAAGGCAGAGGGGGTCAGGTTGATCACCAGAGCACCAGAGGGAAGGACGAGAAACAATGGTTGGAAACTGATCAAGGACAGAAGCAACCTGGAATTAAGGAGAAACTTCCTGACAATGATGACAATCAACCAGTGGAACAGCTTATCCCCAGAAATCATGGGTGCTCCATCAGTGGAAAGTTTTAAGAAGAGACTAGACAATCACCTGTCTGAGATAGTATAGGTTCTCCTGCTTGAGCAGGAGGTTGGACTAGGACCTCCAAGGTCCCTTCCAGCTCTATTCTATTCTATTCTATTCTATTCTATTCTATTCTATTCTATTCTATTCTATTCTATTCTATTCTATTCTAATTTTTAATTCATTTTCTTTCTATTTAGAAACATTTGTCTCTTCTTCCATTGCATCAACTGCTTAGATTGAATTTTAGGAATAAGGATTAAATCTAAGGTTCCCTGCCCCAATTTAACTTTCCTATAGTCATATATCTACTGTATAGCTGCACCCAGATGGGTTGCTTAGGAATTCTTCTTCCTTTTTATTACTCCCCATTCTGTAAATGAGGTGACAGTGAGATAGGCAGTGAATAAATGTAATAAATACATAAATGAAATGTTTATATAAGTCCTATTCAATCACATCACAAAACAAATGGCAAAACATTGGATTGCAATGAAGCATGCAAAATAAATACTTGGAAAACTGCTTGATAGGCAACCATAGTTCAAACATTCAAACTGAGCTCATGCTTTGATTCATACATTAGATGGAAACCTACTTTGATTCATTTTCCAGAGCCTCAAATGACCTCCCCATCGATTGGAATGGAAAATTTGACAACTGTTCTTTTCTTTTTAATTTGGGACCTGGAGCAGCTGGTCTTAAGAGGTGCAATAAATAGCACTTTACACAAGTAGCTGCAGACATTGTGAAAAATGTGTTCTGCTTTCTGTTCAGTTTCAATTAAAATTTGAGAATGCATGATTGAGAAAGGCTGTGTTCTTTGGCTGATAACTTCACTACTTCTATGTTAGCCCAGAGAGGGCCCTCCTGTATATGTTTACAGCATTGTACTATGCAATACATTGCTGCAAAACTGTTCTTCCTTCTTTTAAATATTTCAGAGAGTAAATCCTTTCTTTTAGGTAGTGTAGGGGATTGGATATTTTTATTTTTATTTTGCTTTACATCAAAGGTTAGAGGTAATTTGTTACGGTACATTTAAAATATGAAGTTGACTAACTGAAGCACTGTCTGAAATATAAATATCTCCAATTTTAAAAAGATAATAATTAATTTTAAAACAACAGATTATTAAAAAGTCTGCACAAAATTGTGATATGCATGATTTTAAAATATTATAATGTGTTATTTCAGGGGAAATAACACACAAATTGTGTGGTTTAGAGATCTAATCACAAAAAGCATAAAATAATAATGCATTTGTAAAAATCTGAAGTGGTATGACTTGAAGCTAAAGGAAGGAAAAGAAAAAAGAAAGAAAAAGGAAGGAAGGAAGGAAGGAGGGAGAGAGGGAGAGAGAAGAGAAGAGAAGAGAAGAGAAGAGAAGAGAAGAGAAGAGAAGAGAAGAGAAGAGAAGAGAAGAGAAGAGAAGAGAAGAGAAGAGAAGAGAAGAGAAGAGAAGAGAGAAAAAGACCAAAAAGCTTAATAAAGCCCTTGGTTGACTCCTTTTCACTCACAGCCTTTTTCAAAGAAAGAAGAAATTCCAGTATGATGAAAATGAAATTTATTCCAGGATAAACATGTTTGAAAAAATCCCTCTTCAGAGGCATGTTTGTAACAGCAATTCTCAATTCCAAGTGACACTGTAGTAATTTTCACTCATAACAGGAGAAACAATATTTCTAAACTGTCTTGAGCTTGGAATAAATTTAATTGTCAGCATCTGGATTTCCCCTTTTTGTCTGTTAGTGGTTATATCTTATATTTGCGGTTTGTTTTCCAATTATGGAAAAGTTTCAAATATGTATCAAATTGGCTAGAAAGAGGAAAAACACCATTACAAGGATCCAGAATGTTTCTGAAGCCTTGGAATCTGTTGACTTTGGTTTGGAATGCAGTGGACTCCTGTAATAGCATCAGTGGCAGACTCAGTATCTCTGAAGTCAACCCACTTTGGCCTGTATTCCTACTTAGTCTAAGCTGAATGCAGAACTAATTCTCTGATAATATTGCTCTTGGTTTTCTGTGCAACGTGCATGAGTACAAGATGGCAACTCAGGAGGGGAAAAATTGTGAGTGTGAAAGAGCTGAAATCAGGTGTGGGTGTGGTACAAATTATTGGGTTACTAAAAATACTGAAAGAAGTATTTGTAAGTGTACATGTTACACGTGTAACAATATTTAAATCATTATATAGGATAAGCAAAACCTCCCCCAGGAATTCAATGATAGAACCCATTTTGTTCCCTTTTGGTACATTTCAGTCAAGAGAATGTATATCAGATTGTAGTTATCCCAGATTTTCCCAAATGAGTTTCCAAACCCTAGAATAGCATTGTATATGACACATCATTAACCCTGCTGAACCAACCTATCACCCTTAAAATCAGTGGAAAACAATGTTTTCCAAAACAACATATAACACTAGGTATTAATCTTTGTAGACGTCTGGTTTGGTAAATATCTTTAGTAGTTTAAATGGCAGCTTGAGATTCAAAAATTGCATGCAAGAAAGCATTTCAAAAACCAGGCACACATTTAAATATACTAAAGCAGGGGTCCCCAACTCCCAGTCCATGGACCGGTATTGGGCCGTGGCATGCCAGCAATTGGTCTGCACAAACAAGCAAAGTCCCATCTGTGGGATGTAGGCAGCACACAAAACCACGCACTCGCCGGTCTGCGGAAAAACCTCCCTCCCTGGTGCTCAAAAGGTTGGGGACCTCTGTACTAAAGGAAAGCTGCTTTCAGAGAACACATTGGAAAGAGAAGAAATGTATCCCCTTTTACTTTTATAACATCATTTTACCCTCAATATTTCTTTCTCCACACAAGAGTCTAAATACTAGGCCACCAGAAAGGCTTATTTCTCCAATTGCACAGCAGTGTGATTTTTTTAAAACATGCACCATACTGCAGTTCCTTCACTAAAAACCACACCCAGCCAAAATAAGCCTCAGCCCTATGAACATGCTTTATGCCTGCAATGCAGTTGAAAAAGAGGTAGGACTTCAATCATGCAGTACTGTTCTGTTTTAGAATCAAAGACATCGAAGCGAGGCAGGGGTAACAAAACACAACTTTTTTATTGAGATCACAAAGAGAACAGCAAACAAAATGGTGCTGGCTCTTTTATACTTCCCTTGCAGGGACAGCATCAGCCTATCAATGCAAGGCTAGTCTCCCACCTTGCACATGCTCACAAGGCTGGAGACAGCCTGTCTGGTCCCAGGCAACCACGTGGTCTGCCCAGGCCTTCTGCAGCCTGCTGAGCCTGCTGAGTCATTCAGCAGGCCCAGGACATAACAAGTACTATATACCATCTTGAATTATTTGACACTCTCCTGTGGTCATCTCAACTCCATGACCTTGCTATATTCCTTTACTAGAATCCTTGACAATATTTTCTTCAAGTGATTGCTTAGATTAGTTGGGCAGCCAAGAAGTAAAATGAGTCAGCCCTAAGCTGATTAGGTTGGTAAATCTTTGATTTGTTTATCCCACTTCCCTCTAAACCTGTCCACAGCTGCTTGCCTTGATTCATTGGTAAAATCATCCAAGATCTCACCCAGAAATAAGATCCAGAACTAATCCCACTGTTATCTATGAAATCGGAGTCAGCAATCTTGTTTCCAGAACGAGGTCTGGGTTGCTATAGATAAGGCTAGAGTGTCTCAGAAGTAAACGTATTTTAGCTCATTGGGATAGCAAATAGGTTAGAAAGAAATACAAGTATTCAGGAGATCTTCTAAAAAGCCTGTCGTGCAAAAGAAGCAGAGATTTCCCAAGTTGGTTGGATTTCTCCGGATGTTTGTAGGGTAGCCAAGTTCCCACCTGCCCTAATAAGTAATTGTTAAAGGCTAGGTCATACATAATGCAAACTGGGTATTAAATGGGAAATGTGGTCCCAGCAATTCCTGAACTTTTCACATTTGTTTGAATGTGAGAACAACTCCCTGTATGATGCAAGTTCATAATAAAGCAGGGTCCCAGTTCTCACTGAAAGTAGATTCTTACATATAGAAGGACACGGAATAGGTCAGGGGGCGCAAAGAATATGTTTGAAGATTGGCTGGGAGTTGTGAATTCCCCCCATTTTGTTAGCTGTGGAATTCTGGGTATTGAAGTCCACATATTTTAAAGTTGTGAAGGTTGAGAGACATTAAAGGATCTCAAAAGATTTGGATTCTGTTGGAATGTTTGCTCATCAGTTGTGCCTCTGGCTAATGATGTGGGGATAAAATGATAGCTAACCAGCCCATCCAAAGCTTTCCTAGGGTTATTTGCATGTTTGTTTTAGCACTGTATGTACATATAAGGAATTGTTAAACTTGCAGTGTTTCCCAATTTGGCCATAACATAAGTCACCTATTACTGACCACTCCAGCCAAAGAATAAACAAACATTTTACTGCCGATAAACTCTCCTCCTTTAGCTTTGGAGTCTGTGAAGCCAGGAGTTCATTTGGATCATGTATACAAAATGGGTAACTGCATTCCTGACTCTGTTCAGTGCCATGATGCTTGCTATTTTCCAAAACAGCACTGTAAACAGTGACAATTACTGTCCAGACATTTTCAAACACAGCAGGGTATTGGCTCAGAGAGTGATGGAAACCCTGAAATAATATATAAATATTTTGAAATATACTGTAAATCAAATATGTACACTGCAAAATAGGAGTGGAATATTTAGTCAGCCAAAATACTTTAATTAGGAGACCTTTTCAGTGCTTATTCACCAGAGAATTAATCAAGCTGTTTATTATTGAAATGATAAATTATGCTTCAAGTGTTTACAGTAGTTATATAACATATGTTCACAAATAGTAAATGGTTCACAAATTTCATTTATAGGACTTGGATTCTAGTCCCTGATAATTCCTGTTGCTTGTCTCTGGACTTTTTCCATTTTGGCTGTATACTTTTAAAATCATAACTTAACGAAAGTACAATAAAGTAGAACTATTACTTCTTTTGATTTGGAAACAATTAACTTATGTCATTTCATCAGCCCATGCTTAACTAACTTGCCATGGTTTGTACATTTATCATTTGTAACAGGGCAAAGTAACCTGTCTACTCAAGTGTCATTTCTTCTGTTCATCAATTTTGCAGCAAAGTGCCTTTCCCAATGCTTCCAACACGATTGAAGTCCTTGTAGGTGGCTGAAGTGCTGAAGAGGGTACAATTAGCTCAAAATTAAAAGCACAAAGACTGAAGAAGCTGATACCTCTTGTAAGGATATTTGCACACCATGTTTCAATTCCAAAACTGTTTCACTTCACTCCCTTGACACAAAAGAGGAAGGAATATAATTTTTTTAAAAAGCAACCAACCTTTCTGATGCTTTGCATGCCTTTCCCAACAGAAATGGGAAACAGAATTCTTCTTAATTTCATGCACATAAAATCCAGCCAGTATTCTCCCTAAGATACCAGGAGGAGAAGTCAAGAAAGAATGTTTGCCAGTGAGGAAAGAGAACATCCACAAGCTTGGCAGTGTATCACTGCTGCAAAAGAAAAAGTGGTTTTGTGTTTTTTTTGGCAATTTGGGTTACACCTCAATTCAGCTGGAAATGAATGGACTCAACTGCCAAATTCATCTAACACTATTATATCACAGAGATTCAGCGAGTTATTTTTCAACAGGTACTGAGTGCTGTGATCACATGAGATCAGCCATGGAACACAAAAATATCAGCTATTGTTCTTTTATGCAAGGTTTAGGCCCAGGTAAACTGAATCATGGATAAAGTATTGAACCAAAGTCTGTGCTGTGCTTAATTTTGCAGTTTGCAATTGTATTTTATTTAATATGATTTTGCTAAGCTTGCTTGTTTCAAATATATTTAGAACATAAGGATTGGAACAGTAAGAAATAGGGAACTGAAAGTAGCTGATGGATGCAGGTTCCAATGTACATGGGTATATGTGGAAAGTTATGTTCAGCAGAAGATTAGCAGGAGGTGGGTAAGAAGTCAGCAAAAGTCAGTGGACCTTCTGACTATAGTCTTAGAACGAGAAAGGGTATAAAAGATTGGGACTGGACCTGATTGATTTGCCCTTGGCCTATAGCTATCCTTTTGGAATCTGCTATGCCATATGGTCCTCATCGCAATGGGTTATTAATGTAAGTGATGTTGTGTTATTATGCTTGTTATGTTCCAAATCATTAGCAAAATAAACCTCTGAATCTTACAGTAAGAATTATTGTTTTGTGTTGCTGTCTCTTGTCTTTTCCATTGGGTTTTTCCACGACAGTTTTTGGTGTGTTGGCTGGGAAGAGAATGTTGCTGGAAGAGACCTCCTGTCCAGCTAGGATTTCTGACTGCTTCCTGGCTTTGGGCCACAGGTAACCAGCCGCTCTCTCCGAGCACTCACAATCCACTTTGGATCAGAGGTTAGAAAAAGGCCCCTTTCCTTGGGACCTTAGGGTAGATAGATAGGGAAGTTGTTGTGATTTAGTTAGTTAGTTAAGCCTGTCTTCCTAATCTGGCAATAAGGGAAGGGTCACAACCGGACGTGCTTTGAGGACAGACTGATTGTGTGGAAGTGTCATCCCTCACTGGCAAAACAGTCAGAGCAGGTCTCGTGGCTGGGACCTGGTGAGGAGCTGACAAAGTCCTGGGAATTGATCAATCTCTTGCATTGAGAGAGTTGTGCTCTCATGTGTTATCTCTTGCAGCCTCATTTATGAGGGGTTTTTTTTTTTTTTGCTCCCTCATCAATGACGCTTGGCAAGAAATATGGTTATGTCATTTTTCCGGTTGCTGGTGATTTGCAGATTGAGCTCTGAAATTGCCATTTCGAAATTTGTACTTTGGGTTTTTATTTGAGCTGTGTGAAGATGAAGGTATGTTGTTTTTATTTTCACCCTTAGCTGATATTGTGTATTGGATATTTTTGTGTGTATGAAAAAAGAGATAGTGTTTTAATTGTTTGTTAAATTTGGCAGCTGTGTTATTTTATTCATCTGCATTATCTTTGTAAGTAGTGAGAAAAATCATGCATTTCTGTTTCTTATCATGTATCCAGTTCAGCAGTGGAGTGATAAGACTATCTTTTAGTATAATGGTGCATTGCATCAACTTATCAAATGCTTGAATATCAGCTTTATTCATATAGTACAGTAGCTAGTTAACACGTAAGATGCATACCAAACACTGAAGCCAGATCAGCCAGCAAGTCCTTATAATCACAAATAGATTATTGGCTTTGGGTCAAAAAAAACCATCCCAGCTGTTTAGAAAGTAGACTAATCATGGCAGAAATTCATCTCATACTGAGTGGTAGAAAACATCAGAGGTTTTAGTTAAAAGGATAAATAAAATTCATAAATTCAGATTAAAGTGGGTTTTAAAATATTTAATAATCTCATTCTTATGGTTCCTGGTAACAATAAGGCAGTTCTCTTCTTGTTCACCATCCTATTATAGAATTAATGAGAACCTTTATCTTTTTGATTTTTCCCCCTCCTATGATGGCTTAGAGTTTCAAAAAATTCACTTTGCATTTTAAGAATCTCTGCTAATAGAAATAGGTTCTTAGATAAATATCTAATCTGGTTGTTGGATTTATGGCTGGATTTAATGGGAATGAATGCATACAAGGGTTTCATTTACTACAGGCCATCTGAATAATGGTTCTTCAAAACACATTTGTCTTTATAACATGACAGCTGCTTGAAACTGCTGCTGCTGCAAGATACACCAGTCTGCTTTAGAACATTTTCACACCAAGGACCTTGAGCATTATTGTGTATAAATACAAATAAGTTCTTTCTACTTAATAAATGGAAAAATATACAGCAAAAATAAATAATCCAGGCCTTATAGTTTAAGGCTGCTTTCCTTAACATGGTCTTTGCCAAAGGTGCTGTGGCTCTAATTCCCATTAGTTTTGTTGTCTGGGAATTCTGAGCTACAGTTGCCCTGAATCTGAAGAGCACCATATTAGGGAAGTTGTAATTAAAAACAAATAGCTTTCAGGCATCAATCATTATAACTAAAATGTTAGAAAGATAAAAGCAATGCCAGTCTGCATAGGTATATATGGAAACTAATCAAGGAGAGAAACAACCTATTTTATTTATTTATTTATTTTTAAAACTTTTATACCGCCCCTCTCCCATAGGACTTAGGGCGGTTTACAGCCCAATTTAAAACAGATAATAATAATAAATATTTAAAAATGAATTAAATTAATACAGGGCTGTTACTAAAACCTGTTAAAATCCCAATTCTAAAACCCAAACAACCTTGTTTAAAAAAATTTACATAAAAATTTACATAAAACCCGAGGAAGTCTAGGCCAGGCCGGCTTGATTGAAGAGATGAGTCTTCAATTGTCTTCTGAAGGTGCGGAGATCATGACACATCCGGAGTTCCGGGGGGAGCTCGTTCCACATCGTTGGTGCCCCCACAGAAAAGGCTCTCTCCCTGCTTAGCCGATGGCACCCTGAGGAGGCCCTCTCTGTGGGAGCAAACTGGTCAATGGGAGGTATTTACTGGCAGAAGGTGGTTTTGTAAATAACTGGGTCCTATGCCATGGAGCGCTTTAAAGGTGGTAACCAACACCTTGAAGCGCACCCGGAAAACCACCGGCAACCAGTGCAGCTCGCGCAGGATGGGGGTCATTCGTACCTGCCAGGGTGCCCCCACTACCACCTGCGTGGCCGCATTCTGCGCCAGTTGGAGCCTCCGCGTGCACCTCAAGGGGAGCCCCATGTAGAGAGCATTACAATAGTCCAGTCTGGAAGTGACGAAGGCATGAGTGACCGTGCGTAGCGCGTCCCGATCTAGAACCTAGAACTAAGGAGAAACTTCCTGACAGTTAGAACAATTAACCAATGGAACAACCTGCCTCCAGAAGCGGTGAATGCTCCAACACGAAGTTTTTAAGAAAAGACTGGACAGCCATTTGTTCGAAATGGTTCTCAACCTATGGGTCGCGACCCCATTTGGGGTCGAACGACCATTTCGCGGGGGTCGCCGGACACTGCGGCCCACCATTTTGTTTTGTTTTTTTATTTTTTTATTTTTTTTCATCGTGCGCACGCCACGCATGCGTGGTTTGGGCCATCATGCGCGCACCGCACATGCACGGATCGGCCCGTCGTGGTCCACCATTTTGTTTTTTTGTTTTTTTTTAAATTTTTTGTTGTGTGCATGCCGCGCATGCGCGGTTCGGGCCGTCGCGCGCGCGCCACACATGTGCGGATCGGCCCGTCGCGGTCCGCCATTTTGGTGTGGTTCTTTATTTTTTTTTTAGTTGCGCGCACAAAAAAAATTTAAAAAAACCAAATCAAAATGGCGGGCCGCGACAGGCCGATCCATGCATATGCGGCCCGCGCGCGCGCGACGGCCCGAACCATGCATGCGTGGCACGCGCACGACGAAAAAAAAATAAAAAAAAACAAAAAACACAAAATGGCGGACCATGACGGGCCAATCCATGCATGCGCGGTGCGCGCACGATGGCCTAAACCGCGCATGCGTGGCGCGCGCATGACGGAAAAAATAAAAAATATATAAAAAAACCAAAATGGCGGACCGCGGGTTGGGGTTGCGGCACGCAATGGGCCGATCCGCGCATGCGCGGCACGCGCATGACGAAAAAAAAATAAAAAAAAAATAAAAAAAACAAAATGGCGGGCCGCGGCGGGCCGATCCGCGCATGCGCGCCGTTGTTTGTGCCGGCCTGAACCGCGCATGCACGGCGCGCGCGCGACGAAAAAAAAATGGCGGGCTGTGACGGGCCGATCCGCGCATGCGCGGCGCGTGCACGTGCCGGCCCGAACCGAGCATGCGCGGCACGCGCGACGAAAAAAATAAAAAAAATATCAAAAAACAAAATGGCGGACCGCGGTTCGGGTTCGCGGCACGCATGGGCGGCGCAAGTGGGGTCTCAACCTGAAAAAGGTTGAGAACCACTGGTGTAGGGTTTCCTGCCTGAGTTGGACTCGATGACTTGCAAGGTTCTCTTCCAACTTTACTACTACTACTACTACTATTATTATTATTACTATTATTATTATTATTATCTTTACTTTATATTCCAGATATACAGCTAGAAAGCCATAGAAAAGATACAGACTGGTCAAATTAAGATCTATTTTGCTCATTCATTATTATTTGAAAGTATCTCTTTGATTTGGAATGCTCAACTTTATGTATCAGTGTTACAATTATTATTGGTACTAAGGAAGGGCAATACAAAAAATAAAGTAAACAACAAGAGTAAGAATGTCCCCAATACCAAAAAAAAGTAAAACTGGTAGCTAAATGCCACATGTTGATAGGATAGTTTGAATGATATCAGCTTTGTTCAAGCAAGCTATACTCTAAAGTAGAGATGACCAAAAATAAAAGCAAGAAACAAGAACACTGTATCACTTTTTAAAAATTCTACAGAAGAATTTAAATATGCCATTCAGTTGCACGTCTGAATGTAGATGTACATTTGGCAAATGTACATATAAAGACAATAATGGCTGTTTCTCTCACCTTTTTTCCTGTTCAGAATTAATTTCTGATTAAAGACTGTTATTTTATATTAGTTCTGTGTCATAGCCAGAATGGGAAGAATGGGAAACTAAGCTTATAAAAAAAAAAACTGCCATTGTATATTGTATATTGTCAGGCCAACTTTATACAGAATAAGTTTGAGTCAGGATTTACTATAGAGAAGTTTAAAAAATATAAATGTATTGTAATTACGGCTGATCTTCATGTGCTACATAGTGCTTATTTCTTATTTCTCTTCATCAGTGTGTAAGCCATTTTCACATATATGTGGGGTCCTTGATTGTTTTCTTTCAGATGTTTCATTACAGAAACTAGATAACATCATCCACACTGAAGTTGTTATCTAGTTTGGGTAATGAAATGTCTGCAAGCTCAGAGAATACCAAGGACCCTTCATTTCAGCCCTGAGCTACAAATATTTCCTCTATTAATATCATTTATATGTATGCTTCTGGAGAAATCTTGTATCAGCATAACAATGTACATTGCTTACAAATATTATAGCAAGAAATTCAGACTACTTTGGTTCTGTATGTAATGACAAGATAGAAGAATAAATATTTAATATAGTAGGGAATGTAGGAGATGACCAGGCAAAGCCTGAGGGTGGGGTCAAATGCATCATCAATTTGGAGTCATTCTACTTCCACAAGAGACCTACATTGACTCATTGACTCTTTTCTATCATCAATTTGTCTTGAATATTAGCAGAACAGATTGTTATGTATAGGTAGCATATAATAAACTTGTTACTGAACTCCTGTTCCTGGTTACTTGCACCTGACAGGGAAATAGTTACAAATGTACTATCTAATGTAGTATTATAAATAACACAGACACTTTTTACATGTAAGAAACAGATTCATTATTTAACCTAACATCAATTTATGACATTGCTGCAATAGAATAGAAAATTAACTATCTACCAATAGTTAATCTTTATACAGAGAAGCCCATATCATGCAGTCCCAATACTGAAAATCAAAAGAAGTATGTAAATTATTAACCATAACACTTATTTTAAAATAATAATCCAACCTGCAAATAGTCTGCAGCTACTCTCAGAAGTTACTTCAATGAATTTTAGCAGTAAGGGGGAGGGATTGTTGTGTTAGTATTGACCTAGAATTAACACTTCACCAACCTATTCAAAGATGATCTCTACAGATGACCTGATTTTGGACTTGGTACCATATCATTGCCATATCTGCTACCATCATTGGCCTCCAAAGACCTTCGTATCTAAACTGGAGCTGCCAACCAATAAACATGACACATTTCCTGATTTAAACACTTGTTAAAGAAGGATCAACTATTTTCTGTTAGAAGATGTCATAGAAGCAGAAGCACATGTTAAAATCTGTGCATCTGCCCTCTGGAATAAGGTCCTCCTAAGATCTATATGGCTCCCACCTTGATGCCCTTCCTTGAACCTTTGGCTAGTTATTCAGATCCTTAGGTAGAGTGGATGACATTCCCGTTTGCAATATTTTTTGTTTTGCTTTGTTTGGATTGCCATCTTGTAATTATTTTATACTTATTTTTTTTAATTATCCCAGTTGTTTTTCAAAATTTTGTTGTTTTTATGCTACTCTTATTGTTGTGAGCTGTCAGGTAATGTGTGGGATTGGGCAGCATCCAAACTGAATAAATAAATAATAAAATGTTCTAGGAAGGGAAAGACATTATGAAGAATAAACAAGCTGTATGGTTTTACAATTTTGTTTTTAAGATTACCAATTTAAATAATTTGTTAATTGTAATAATACAAGCAAATCATATGCAGGTTTATTCAGACTAATGTTCCAATTGTAGGAGATGATCAAGCTGAGCCTGAGGGAAGAGTCAAATGCCTCATTAGTCATGAGTCCAAGAAAACTAAATCCAGCCCACCTGTCAAGAGTGATTCACTTTTCACCTAGTTTCTTCTCTGCTCTCAACTTGACACCATCTTGAATTTCTTTCTATTCTTAACTCCCACTAATTTCCTTTGACCATTAGTAGTTCAGATGAATATCCAGCAGCAAGGAAATCAAGAGCCAGGTAGTTCAAATGAATACTTCAGATTCTTGTAGAGAGCTAAAGCGTACAATAAATCTTTATACACATTTGAACTGCCTGGATCTCCTGATTTTCCTGGTGCTTTACACCAATGTTATCAGTGGACATTTTTCATAGGTGTCCACCTGTGCTTCAGATCCTACATTAACAAAGAAAACTTTAAAAATCAAAATGGATTAGGTTAAAAATGTCAGGGGTTGTATTTGTAATGTAATAACTACAGTGATAGAAACAGAACTGAGGAAGCAACAGGATAATATTCTCAACACTATGCTTTAGTGTTTTTGCTTTGTGTAATGTTCACTGAGCGATAATATGAAGCACAAGCAGTCAACAGAAAATAAATGGAAAAAGAAACATAAAATGAAACTTATTTTGATAAAGTTAAAGTTAGAAACTAAAGTATGCTCTTCAATTTATATGTTTTTAATTTTGGGCTGTACACCGCCCCGAGTCCTTCGGGAGAGGGGCGGTATAGAAATCGGAAAATAAATAAATAAATAAATTATTTCAATCTGTATTTAGTGAAAAGTTAAGTCAACTTTAGAAATAATATCTCTACACAACATTACAGACATCTCGTTTGAGGGAGTTGGGGAATGTTCAATCACCCAATCTTCTCCTCCGCAGTACCATCAGTCTCCGATCCCATCATTCTCCTGACAGTTCAATAACCATTTAGATCAATGTTTTTCAACTTTAACTAGATTGCAGTGGAATTCTGGGAGTTGAAGTCCACACATCTAAAAGTTACTGAGGCTCAGGAATGCTGTTTTAGATTGCTAAATAACTAACCAAACCAACAAACAAAACCTCCTGAAAGCATGGTGATTGTAATCCAGAAAATGTTGCTAATATGAATTAGCTATAATCTATATGGTAGTCTTTTTGAAACAATAATTTGGAAGGAGCAATGGGTGGTAGTTTAGTCTATTGTATTGCATTTCCATATCACACCCAAAGGAGATCATAGCCAAGTATTGAGACAGCATAGAAACATCATTTGATGTATCTTTAACTAAAATGTAAATATACTTTCAGAAGTGCTTTAAACAATGTAAATATTTGTGCTTGCAAAATTCTTGCACAGTGAACAGATTGTTACCATAAGGCTCATTCTTAAAAGCTGCATTTTTTATTTTACTAAATTATCTGTGTTAAAAACAAATCTGTGCCTGGTGTGGAATTTTACTGCATTAAGTGTTACAAGCAGCAGAATGCATGACATGTAAGAACATGTGTTAGACAACATGGAAATAAATTAGCATATAATTTACAAAAGCAAAAACAATTATAACAATGTAACAGTGTACCACATAATACTGAATATAAAATAAGAAGCAAATAATCACAATAAAATAATTCATTTTCATTCTGAACAGTTAAGGAAACTTTTGTTAGCCATAGCATCAATGAACCCTTCAAAAAACAACAACTTGGATGTATACTTTGACTGAACTGTAAGTCTGATAGTTTTAATTGGTGGCACTGCTCAATGGAAAAACCAACAGCACATTGTTTAATATCTGCTCTAGAACTGTTAATCTTCCCATCTTGATGCAGCCTATACAAACATCATATTGTCATTATTTATGAATATAATACTTGGTCTATTTCATCATAATTACATAAATGGCTATAGTGTAGCAGCTGCAATGTCCTGTGCTGTCAGAACAAATGATTAATTTTTATTCAGAATTTTAATGGGGTGGGGCATTACATATTGGTCCGTTCATAATTCAAATACATTCTGTGTTTTTTTTTCCTTTTAGCAATGCAAGTCAACATTGCTCCAAGGAAAGGGTTTCTTAAATTCCAACTCATTGCTCTTTTTATGCTTCAAAGTAAACATTGGATTCCCTGGTCATCTAGCACCAATGAAAGAGCAAAATATGCTTGTGAAAGCAGTCTTTGCAAAGGCAATGTCCTAAATGAGGTAAGAATAAATTCCATCATTTCTTGCTAATTGAAAAGTCACATTAAGTAATAAATATATTGATGTTTCAGAGGAACCAGAGGGTGTTACACTGTGGTATTTTGCCTAGAAAATGTCCTCACGACAGCTATCTCTTCTATTGTACCTTTGCATAATCAAGGCATATTAGCACCAATATATTTTCTTAATGAACAAATATACAAAGTAATTCACCCACTAATTATGTTGCTCTCTTGCCTACATGTTAAATTCTAAATGTGTATAGTTTTCCTTCCTCAGCATTCATTCCACTAACAGTTGTGTAAATTGCAACTGAGCAGTAAATGGCTCCGGGTAAGGCTAGATACCAAAAAGGAATTGTACTGCTCACATGTATGTGGAGATGACTGTCAAGAGGTAGCATCTGACTGGAGTTTGGTGGTTATGGTCTACAGAAAACCCTACAGAAGGATTGTCAAGATTTCTCCATAACACAAGTCTCTCTCTATTTCCTGTTAATTCACATTAGTTAAGTATCATTCAACACATTTGGCTTACTGAAGTTTGTTAAATATATTGACACATTTAGATACTATAACATGTTAAAAAACTTGTCTCATTAAGAATATTATTTTATAAAAGTGCCATTTAACTTCTAGTATTAATACAAGGTGTTGTTGTTGTTCACATCATCATCTCAATTGCACTACAACAAAGGCAAATTGGACACAAAAGCACATTCATCAAGGACCTGCTGCAAACTGCAAGTGTTCAAGTACAATTATAATAATATAAACAAGTACCCACTTTCCTTATCTCTTTGTTGTCTGATTGACAAAGAAGGGACTAGGAGTGGGGGAAGTATGGCCTTCAGGCTTAACTCACAATGGATTTTGGAACTGTTTTATCCAAGGAGCTTGGCTTCACATTTCAGAATATTATTAGATTGATATAGTGACTATAAGAGTTATGGTACTTCAACTTGAAATATTTCTTATCAGTTACGTACTTTTTGATTGTTTATTTTGTAACTGTCCAAAAGTGAGAAAACTCATATTTTCTCTTCCTCTCATTCTCTCATAAAACATTCTTCTATTGTTTCAGTGAGGAAGGAAATGAACACCCAGAAGAGTTTCAGCATGATTATTAGAAGAGACCATTCTCCACTATACAGCCAGTTCATCATTGATAATTACACAGTAATTAGTTGCCACAGAGATGCCTTTCTGTAACTGCCGGGAGAAGTTGTGAATTTGAGAAGATTTGTTTTAAGCAGTCTCTACATAAGTACTGAAATAGTAGTAAATATGTTCTTCACAACTGGAGTATGAATACATTCCCTTTAGTAAAAATTCCAATTTATTTGTAAAATGGCAAGATAGCTATAAACCTGCAGCACATATTTATTGTTTGATGCAATCAGGTAATACCTGATGCATTTTCAATAGCTTTATATATGGCTCACTGCAGTCCTCTGGAAATATGGATTATCCTTTAAAAACTTAGATGAAACAAAGGAAAATACATTTGTTTTACTTTGGATTTATAATTGCTTCTAAAATAATATTCCCAAGCTCACTTCTTTACGATAAGTTGTGGTGCTATATAGTAAGATAAAATAATTATTAATTATAAGCTATGACAGAGTTTTTAAAATTCTTCTTTACTTCTATAGATGACCAAACCATAACAACTACATTTTAACAATATTAAATACAAATGGATTCAGTGTCACTGCTAGGTCCATAATAACAATTATCTTAATGGTCCAAGGAGGTAAACAGGATTTGGTTGAAAGTACACATATGTTCTCTATGTGCTGGGTATAGTTTTCCATTTTGGCGTTGCCTCCTTATACGGTGTCCAGCACTTTGGATGAATAAATCCCACTTCACAGAAGTTAAAATAATTTTGTAATTCTGTCAGCTGGAGCTGACCAGTGGTTATATTTTCCACAGGGTGATGAATGTAGACTATCTGACTGGTTGCACAGTGCAGAAATCTTAGATGGACACATTTGCACAATGAAGCAACAAGGCACTTTTGGTTTCTGCTGGTCAATGTCCTTGGCAGGTCTTGCAGCACATCTGTCTGAAGTACGCTCGACTGCAGAATTTGAACTTCAGCACCAGTGGGCAATAAGCCACTTTGTTCACATCTTTGCATTCTATTTGAGGTACACAATGATTATATTGTCACATAAATTTAAAACATGCATAATGAAAAACAAATAGCATTGAATAACATGCTTCTTAGTCTTATTCTGCTACAGCTTGTCATCTACAAAATAATGTTAACATTTAGAAAGGGATGCGATGCCTTACCAAAAACATATTTCAAAGTATATCTATTGCTTTTTAGGGAGCTAATCACTTGGGATTACTAAAAAACAAATGACACTGCTTTCATATACAGGTAGTCCTCGACTTACCATTCATTTAGTGACCATTTGAAGTTACAACAGCACTGAAAAAGTGACTTATGACCATTTTTCACACTTACAACTGTTGCAGCATTCTCATTGTCACGTGAGGAAAATCTAGAAGCTTGGCAATTGACACCTATTTATGACAGTTGCAGCATCCTGGGGTCATGTGATCACCTTTTGCAACCTTCTGACAAGCAAACTCAATGAGGAAGCCAGATTCACTTAACAACCATGTTACTACCTTAACAACTGCAGTGATTGACTTAAAAACTGTGGCAAACAAGGTCACAAAATGGGGCAAAACTCAATAAATGTTTCATTTAGCAACATACATTTGGGGCTCAATTGTGGTCATAAGTTGAGGACTACCTATATATAATTATAGCTTTTTTAAAGATTTATCCGTTTTTTCAGATATTTTCCAAACCTAAATGAAATTGTGCTCTTCAGTATCATTGTCGGAAAACCAACAACATATTCAGCTTTTAATGATTCTGAAAAGAATCAGCAGTATTAATCATAACATCACAATGAGTAGATCTCAATCAATTATCTAGTTGCTTGTAGAGTGCCTTAAGTCTTTAATGAAAGATTGTGGGTTGTGTGGAAAGAAAAAGTATTTTTGAAACTAGGAAGATCTTCCTACACAGAATAGGGAAATAGAAGTGTCCTACTACCACTACACATTGCTTCCTCAAAAACTTTGATTGAGAATAAATTTGGTCAAAAGTTTAGTATTTTCTTCAAAATCCATTCCAAAATGAATATTTTCACATGGCTTAAGGTCACAAGCTTTGTAACAGACTGAAACAAAGCCTAACTGTATTTGCCCAAACTCATATTTTGCAAACTGGCTCCATTCAGGCCTTTTTTTTTTTTTTGCCTCCCCCCCCTATTGATGACGTTCAGACTGCAAGTTCTTCTGTGCAAGAACCAGCCTTTACTCTTGTTTATGTTTGTTTGTAGCACTTTATACTCTTATGGTACTAAATAAATAAATCTCTAACTAGATTTAAAGAACAGGTAGTCGTCATTAAAGCAGCTTTGGATTCATGCCACCAGACAAAACCTGCCATTCAAAAGAAGAAAACATCCTATTTTCAACTCGGCACATCAAAACACACCAGAAATAGCTTGTTGGATCCCAGCCAAAATATATCAAGCCAGTTTCTAGTTCTGTCAAACAAGACATAGAATGTAGGGCAGGTGCGTGAAAATGAATGAGCCAGCATACTGAAAAAGGAACCAATAACCTAAAGTTAGGATATAGCTAAGGGTGGGTGAATGATTTGGATCTGGTTGTAAATATATTCTTCAGTCTTGGTTTAAACCAGCGGTTCTCAACCTATGGGTCGCGACCCCATTTGGGGTCGAACGACCGTTTCGCGGGGGTCGCCGGACACTGCGGTCCGCCATTTTGTTTTTTTTTGTCGTGCGCGTGCCGTGCATGCGCGGTTCGGGCCGTCGCGCGCGCGCCGTGCATGCACGGGTCGGCCCATCGCGGTCCGCCATTTTGGTTTTTTGTTTTTTTTCGTCATGCGCCGCGCATGCACAGTCCGGGCCATCGCGCGCGCGCCGCGCATGTGCGGATCAGCCCGTCACGGTCCGCCATTGTGTGTTTTTTTGTGTTTTTTTTTGTTTTTTTTCGTCGCGCATGCGCGGTTCGGGCTGTCGCGCACGGCGCGCATGCGCGGATCGGCCCGTCACGGTCCACCATTTTGTTTTTTGTTTTGTCGCGCGCGTGCCACGCATGCGCGGTTCGGGCCGTTGCGCGCGCGTCGCACATGCGCGGATCGGCCCGTCGCGGTCCGCCATTTTGTTTTTGTTTTTTTTTTCATCACGCATGTGCCGCGCATGCACGGATCGGCCCGTCGCGCGTGCGCAGCAGCGTGCGCGGGTCAGGGCCGCGCCGCGCATGGGCGGCGCAAGTGGGGTCTCAACCTGAAAAAGGTTGAGAACCACTGGTTTAAACCAATATGGAAAGAAAAAGCTGAGGGAAGACACTGTTCTGGCTAGCAAGTGGACTGAAATGTCTTCTTATATTTAATTATAACCAACAGTCAGTCTGAAGAAGAACATTTATATGAATACATTGTTAGAATGGAAAGAATGTTCCTAACATAGTCCACACATTACCTATTCCTTTTCTGATCAGACTGATCTTCAATTGACTTCTGTGAAATGTTTAAATCTGAAAAACCAATTTTCAGCCACTAAAATATTTTAAAAGAAAAAGCAACTACAAAAAAATCACTCTTATTCAAAAACAGATAAAAGAACAGCAAGGTTATCATTATTTTATGAATGTCTGTATTAGGAATTTATGATATGCTATACCAAATACACTGATAATATCTCACTTTGAAAAACAAAAGAAATGTTTTGTTTAGAGTACTTGTACAGCCACCTATCTCATATAATGATTCTAGGCAGCTCACAACAAACCATAAAATAACATTAAAAACAAATGCCAGAGCATCTTTACAACACCCATCCTAATTCAATACATGGAGGAACAGCCAGGTCTTCAAAGCCCTTTGGAAAGCTAAAAGGCTTAGGGATCCCAGACCTCAGATTAGCTGCTCCAAAAGCTGGGCAGACACCAAAAGGGCCTGCCTCCAAGGTCTCATCAGATGTTTCTGGTGTCTTTGAGTCAGTAATGACTTATGACAATTGACTGGACTAGTCCCTCTAGTTTTCTTGGCAAGATTTTCAGAAATGGAACCACTGTCTGCTCCCTAGGGCTGATAGTGATTGGTCCAAAGACCAGAACTCACAGTCTTTCAATTTCTAGCCTGGCCCTTAACCACTAATATTAAAATGCTCTAAGTTTCCAGTTAAATGTTTAACAAGAATTACAACGGATGGTAAATGTGATGAATTGTCCTTCTCAGATAGCCAGATCATTTATGAGCCGATGTTGCCAAAGATGAAACTGATAATTTCCTTTGTTTCAAACTACCCTATGTTTAGACTTAAATTAAAAGAATCTTTAAAAGAAATTAAGTCAACTGGAGCATGGACTCCAATGAGTATCAAAGAAAATTCTTGGCCACTCCTGGACACTATGCTGGGTATTCAGGTGCTAAAATCCATCCTGAATATTATGATTTATATTAATATTTTAAAATGCTAATTTTAGTAAAAGCAACTTTACCTTCTGCATTAGAGACAGGGGTACTGTCACATTTGCTCTCACACTGCTGCATTGTTGGAGGTCGAAGGGCATCAGGGCAATCACTGGAGGCTTGTCCAGTGTATGAGAGGCATTGCACAGTTCTCATCTGTTGTCCAAGACCACACTGTGCAGAACACTATGTCAGAAAAAAATGAAAAGGAGAGAGGGGGAGAACAAATGTCAAAGTCTTAGTAACTAAAAAAAGCAATAAGATCCTGAACTTACTTATAATGCTTGTGGAAACATTATATAGGACAGCGATAGAAAAGTCTGATTAGCACTATATTGTACAATATATATCAGGCAGTATACAGATGGTCCTCATTTAACAAGAGCAATTGGGACTGAAATTTCTGTTGTTAAATGAAGCTGCCATAAAGTATAATATTGTATGACTGCACTGCTTAGCGCCACCACTTTTAACACTTGTGGTTGCCATCAAGAGAATTCCATGCTTTTGTTAAGCAAGGACATCACATAGCTGCCATTGCAACCATCTGCTGGCTTCCCAAGTGATTTGATTTGTAGGAAGCCAACAAAGAAGGTCACAAATGGAGATGACATGACCATTAGACAATGTAACGTTGTAATCACACCCTGGATAACCAGATTGCAATCACGGGACTATAGAGATGCTGCAATAGCCAGAACTTTGAGGACCAGTCATAAGTACTACTTGGTTACTGAAAAAGTGGTTGTTAAGGGAGGACCATCTGTATTTTGTTTCTATCTTAAAAAATCTTATTATTCTGTTTCTTCCAGAAGCAGCTTTCAGTTAGAAATGGTGTTTTGCTTTCTTTTTTTTAAAATAATGGCTAGTTAGCAGACTCATTAAACCTAGGCTGAAAAGCCTAGCTATGGTAGACGAGCACAACTCTTCTTATAGAAAAGGGTAATCAATGGAAACAATGGAATGGAGCCGCCTGCATTACTGGTTGATAAGGGAACTATTCATTTAACAGGCAGAGTTGTTTTTTGAAAAAGATATTTTTACTATATACTGGCTAATAGCTGTCACTGAAAGCAGAGTCATGCATTTTTGCTACTTTATTTTGTTAACATAAGAGAGGCAAATGAGATGAAAAATGTGCTGTTTGTTAGTAGATACATCATGGGCACAGTTCAATGGACATTTACAAAATGTTCTTCTCATTGCAAACAAAAAAGATGTATTGTACTATGAATTGAAGAAGATGGTGTTTTATAGAAACAAAGTATTAAGACTGAGTAAAGTTATAGTATCATGCAGTCATATTTATGATATCAGGTGAAGATATCTGCAAATAACAATTATATACTTATTTCACAAGGTGACCATTTGGAAGCCTCAAAGAATATCTTCGATGGGTCTAAAATAGGGCAATGTGAAATAACAGGAGACTTTTCTTCTCAAATCCATTTCTGAGGTCTGTGTAGTCACACCCAAGTTTTTTTCAGTAATATATTTATTACTGCAAATATATATATTACTGTAAATTTATTCATAAGTGTTGTATGTTAGCTATTCTTGCAGCAGACTCATACGTTTAGTCCTTTGAACTTCAGTACCACTTTAGACACTCAAGAAGCTTGCCTATGTTACCTGTCCCCAATCTCCTGTAACCCATCGTGGTGGAGGACACCTGCCCAAGCTGCAGCGCATACGGACAGGCGGCTTGTTTTCTTCTTGGCAATGTGCAACTGGAAATGTTTTTGAAAGATCGCTGCTTTTGCAGAGAACAATACGATGCTTAAAACCAGGTCCACATTTTGGAGTACACTATAAGCCAAACATGATTTTTAGAATTAAATACACATGATTTTTAGAATTAAATACTTTAAATTGTGAAAAGCTGAAAACATTAACAACATAGCTCTATTAAAAAGGAAAATATAAGTATATATTCTTAAGACTACAAACAAAATCGTCATATTAAAAGTATTCATTATCCAAACTTTGGACATTATGTCATAATTTCAGATACATTTACTATAAACTATTGAAAAATATTTTAGAAGTTCTACATCAAATGAAGTGGTTAAATCACTTGTTGGGCACAATGACATATCAGCAACTCTATTCAGCTTTACCTCTACACTGAAGTATGTCATTTAATAGGTAAAATTAAGTCTTTAAATCTAGATTGATGCATGCCATTTTCATTTGTTTTATTATCTATAAGAATGTGTTAAATCATACATGTAAAACGAAGTGTCTGTTCTATGGACTAAAGAATAAAGAATGGTGGATGAATTTCTTTGCATCAGTTTCATGATAAATTGGGATTTTGGGGGGGCAACTGGATGAGTACCAATATTTTTGGTCATCTCTGTGTTTTTATAGATGGAGAGTTTAGAATTTTAAGTATTCTTTAAAACCATAACTTAATCATTCTGTCTGCTGATAGAAACTTGGAAAGGTTTGAATAAGGATAAAATAAGTGGGGTAGATGGGGTCTCATTTCCAAATAAATAAGGAAAAAATTACTAGTTAGGAATAATTTTTTTCTTGCACTTCAATGCCCAGTTCCTCCTATTCTCATAATTCTAACTCAATTATGCAAAATAGGCACTGGAAAATAAATTGTTAACACAAGTGTAATGTTACTATAGGCTTCCGGAGAAATGTTCAGTTAAGAAATAATATGGAATTAAATAAATATAAATTAATTCAAATTCATTAAATGTAGTATTTAATATTGTGTACAGAATCAGCTCTTTTGAATTAATATTGAGTAGTGTTGAATTTAGAATTTGTATTATCAGGTTACAGAATCCAGTTTTTTCAGTATGGAGTAACAAACTTCTCAATATATGGTTGAAGCATTGAAGGAATATAGCTGAAAGAGTATTGCTAATATAGCTTCCCTTAAAATGCCAGCTATAAACTACATATAGGAAGTCCTTGATTTACCACCACAGTTAGGACCAGAAATTCTGCTGATAGGCAAAGCAGTTATTAAGTGAGTCATGCCTGATTTTATTATTTTTTTTGCCATGGCTATTAAGCAAATTATTGCAGTTGTTAAGTGAATTCCAGGGTCACTAAATGAATTTGGATTCCCCCATTGACTTCTCTTATCAGAACTGACTCCAGGAAGCTGCAACTGTCATAAATGAATGCAGGCCAAGCACCCAAATTTTGATCTCATGGGGATGCTGTGACAGGTATAAGTGCAAGGACTGGTTGCAAGTCACTTTTTCCAATGCTATTGCAAATTTGAACAGTTGCTAAATGAATGGTTGTAACTTGAGGACTATCTGTAGTTCCATTTTAGTTTTACACTAGCATGTTGTGCAATCCCAGACCATGCATATTGCATGCATGATTTACAGAAGACAGAAATTTGATAGTTCTGGAATATATCACATTTAATAAGTTAGAGTAGCAAGTCAGATACACTGTAATATATCCTATTGCAGTACCGATATGTGTAAAGGGGTTATTTAAGGAGTTATCAAGATCACTCACTTCTGACCAATCCAAAGGAACCCACTGTGGGGGGCAAGATTGATTGTTACAGGACTCTTTTTCAACTGGGTGATGTGTTAAACAATAAGTACTCCCCAATGTCTCTTCTTCAGAAGGTCCAATCTTCCTGATACATAGAACAGTTCGTGATCTCATTCCTCCATCACAGGTCTTACTGCATTCTGACCAATCACCTATAAACCATCTATAGGAAGAATGTTAGAAAAAATTATTAATTCAAGAAATGAAATGATTATCCCTGCAAATTGTACATGTCTTTGTAGCTCTTCTGGGTGTTGAGAGAAGAGAATAACATCATCTGCAAATCTTAAGTAATTTAAATAGATGCCATTGCTATACACACACACACACACAACATTTATTAAGGATGCTGCTTATCTCTTTTTCTTTAAATTTGATATTGAAATAATTGAACTCTTTTTAGAAAAATAAAAATATTTTTCAATGTTGATATATTTATAAGAGTTAGTCTATTCTAATATTTTAAAACTATTATAAAAAGATTTCTTTCTTTGGTATTTGTACACTATTGTCACCAGAGTTTACGTTTATTCATATGTATGTCATTTATATGTCAATGACCATAAACCCCCCCCCACAATATAGGGTTTTTGAAGATTATGTTTGTGTGAAGACATTCCTCTAGAAAAACAAATAGTCATTCAGTATCTCCAAGTGCAAATTATGTAAAAGTTTAAAGATAATCAATAGTATCTTGAATAATGACTGGGAATAAACTAAACATACATCATTTCAGAATCAATAAGATCAGGATAGCAATTGATTGTATTTTTTTTAACTAATTTGAATTTTCCCAATGGTGTTGAAAGATTTTCTCAATGGTCTTCAAAGATAATCCTACAAGCTATATACTGCAACAGTGTCATGTAGAATTTAGATAAGGATATTACTGTTCCAGAATGGTTCACAGAAGTTGCTAGTAAAGAAAATACACATCTAGCTGGATATGCAATACTTTCAGTCTGGAGATATAAATAACATAACATAGAATAAAGAAGTACTTACTCAGGTGGACAAGGCTCGGTGTTGCAGGCTCTTTGATTTTCTGGTAGTTTACTATCAGGATCACAGTAATTGTTCTGGACTAGAGAACTGTCATCTAGCCTTTTGCATACTGTTTCTTGTTTCTGCATACCTTAGGAAGGAGTGGAATAATATTAGTTTTATTTTTTATTTCCTTATTTTAAACCAAGCAAATCTGTGACCCTGTAGCTCAGTTAAGTCATATACCCTGGATTCTCTGGCCTTCATGATTTTACTACTTTCCTGAAGATATAAAAAGAGGAAGATTTCAAGCAACTGCTAGATGGTTGTCAGCAGCATTCAGCTCTAGAGATGCCCTATCCTATTTTATCAATTGAAGTAAATGGCAAATTCAATAGAGGTACAGCTTCTGTACCTTCCTTTCTTAATCAATATCAGAGATGTTTCCATTTTGCAAGAGAAAATTAAAAAAAAACTAAAACAATATTTGTTTTAAAACTTGAGTTTCTAATAATGTCAATTAAATGGTTAGATTGAAAAATATCAAAATCTATCTTTGTGAATATTGTATCAGTTGTCCCATTGTATTTTGAAAATAGTTAAGTTTAAATGAAAAATATATGCAATATATCAGATCAATTAATAGGGAATGGAACTTGAACAATCTGAAATAATTTTTTTGATAAAATATTTATCAGTCTTTGCTCTGCCAAACAATAATGAATATATATTATTACAACTTAATTCCTTTTTTAATATTGTGCCAATATTTTCTTAGTATTACTTCTAATATCTAAAACAGTTTAAAATAATAAGAAATCAGATTAACTTCATGAATTTGTTTTGGGATAATTCTTTTGAGTGTCTTAAAAAAAATAAATGCATAATTTGCACCAGGTGAATTACATGATGATAATACTTTAAATATTCTTATTTTTCCTAACAGTATTTGCTACTATTTCAATAATCACAGCAGGTGGCGGCATCTAGCTGGCCAATATTGAAAAGCTAAGTAAGATTAGATTTGATTAGAACAGTTTTTCTATAGTAGAAAAATTCCTAATAATTAATAGGGAAATGATGTCTGTATAGTACAAAGCACAAGGATGTCAGGCAAAATTGAATATGGCAGTCACAACTATGGAAGGCAGCCACTTAAAAAGAGTTGTACTTCTTGTCCAGTATGATGCTGGTTCTTTGAATGATGACTATGAATGGGTAGAGTGTTGCTATGAAAACTAACAATGCTCAAGGGACGATGACTGATAACAGTGGCTCAGAGGTGTTTCCAAGAATAATAGTCATTTTAGAAGCAGCCAGATCAATAATGGGAGCCATATATCAAGCAGTGAAACAACTCAGAATCTAGACTTTTGCACCAGTACTAAAATAACTAATAAGAAGGAGACCAATTTTGGAACCAAAATGTATCATCCATTAGAATGGCCAATAGAATAAAGCACTAGATATTATTATAATGTCTTTAATCCACACCTTCAAAACAGAACCCAAAGTAGTAATTGTTTTTTCAAGTAGAATACTTAGTAGCTGAGACAGCAACAGTAGCAGTGGATATAGAGTCAATTAATTCAAAATTTCAATGATCAGTAGTTTTATGATATTGGTAGCAAATGGGATTTACCCTTAATACAAATGCTAGATTTTATCATGGGATTCATCATTGCAAACCAAATACTGTATATTTTACTGCAATATGTTCCTTCTTTAGATTCTTGAAAATGAATTAGTCATTATTGATAGGACTGATGATATTGAGGCTAAAGTTATCAGTACAAATGGTTTAGTGGTGGCTTTCTTGCCTTTAAGAAAGTATTAGGTGTAGACACCATCTTGGTAGTGGTTAATAGCTGAGCACAGAAGTATTAGACTTAATACCTAAAGCATTTTTCCCACAGCAGATTCCACCAATGGGCGAATTTATTATGCCATGCCTGGTCTGGCAACTGAGTCAAGTGTTTACAATTAAGCTCAAACACACTACCATAACGAGTGTCCATCTGGTGGAATTGATTTTCATACCTATGAAGTAGGCATTAGAAGCATGATAAATCACGGGGGGGGGGAATCCAATACTCCACTGCATAGTCCTGTGATTTTATCATATAAAACTTTTATCACATAATTGCTATTACATTGCTATCAGAAGTATGCTGGGCTTTCTGAAATATAAACTCAGATTATGGAACATAAGTTTTAAATTAAATTGTTGCCCTTCTTAGAAAATAATGGAATATATCATACCCAGAGTTCAAGGACCCCTAAACTTGTATAATCTAGCCCAAATAAATATGTGATGGTATACAGTTAACAAGACACTCAACCCCAACGTTTAGATATGTCACTGAGGCTGTATATATAGCTCCAGTTCCCACATGGGGTGTCATTTTTGAAAATATCATGCCTCACAAATTGTTCAATTAGAGACAATATTTTCACATCTTTTATTTATCCAATTTATATTTAATTTTGATTTTTGGGTTAAAATACTTTTCTCAATCTTGGCAATTTTAAGATGCGTGGATTTCACCTCCTCAGACAGCATGTTGCCTGGACAATTTTTGGAGTTGAAGTCTACACATCTTTAAATTATTAAGATTGAAAACCACTGCAAAAAGATCATATCAGTCAATTGCTTGCTTTCTCTCCATAAGAACAATGTTTTGGGGGGACCAATCACTAGTTGCAAACTACTTCTGAAATCTTTGCTTCCTTCCCAGAGCAGAGAGAAAGTGACTAGCCTAAGGTCACCCAGCTGGCTTTGTGCCTTAAAATGGGACTAGAACACATGGGTCTCTTGATTTCTAATCTGGTACCTTAACTACTACACCAAAGTTGCTCTCATGTAGTATAGACAAATGTCTAACTATTTTATACTTTTAATCTAAAGCCAATGTTTTGTTTTATATAACTACAATAAAGCTAACAAAGGATAAATTGAGGAGCAAATTGTTAACAAAATATCTTTAGGTTTATCAGAAATAGAAACAGAGATTAAAGGATTGCTCAAATTAATATCAAAGTGGCAGAGTAGTAAGAAGAAAGACAAGCAGATTACAGAGAATCTGAATCAATTGCATTAATATATATTGTAGGAGAAACTGAAAAATTACTCAGTCGCAAACCTAGATAATAACAGCATAATAGCTACTCTATTTACCCTTGAATTTAAAACAATCTAGTTTTATCAACTCACACTAAAACCAATCCCCCAAGCAATGTATATACTATTTATTATTTAGCATATGGCATACAATGTTAGGGAAATCTACACATGCTAGACACAATGCAATCCTGACAGCCTAGATTGCTAATTCATTCTGTTCAGCACTTGTGTGCCTTTTGCGGGAAGGGGGACAACTACCTTTACTCCAATTAGCTAGCAGTACTCAGATTGCTGGCTCTTCCAGGCTCCTCTTAGTCTTGCCTCACCTTGCCTTGTGTTGTGATGCCTTGATCCAGCACGGGCTTCGACTCTCTGCACACACGAATGCAGCTCTGTTTTTCCCACTGAAGTGGTACAAATTGATCTGCTCACAATATTGCATGCTGGGTGGGCAGGAGCTAAGGATCAAGCGGATCAATCTCATGGAGCCGGACTTGAACTGCCAGAGTGCAGACCATTTCTGCCTGGCAGTTCCAGTGTTATTAAGCCACTGCATCACCATATTCCCTGTATATACTCTGTCTGTCTGTCTGTCTGTCTATCTTTCTGTCTACTGACCAGAACAATGCTCTAAAGCTAATATTAACATACCTAATTTCTACCACTGACTTCAATTACTCTTATTCCCAAGTAATTATACAAAGGTGATGCTCTACCTAATCCAGTGGGTCTTATAAATCCAGTTCTTTCATGCAAACTGAGATGGAAGCTACAGAGGAAATCATTTAAGTAACAAGGAAATGAATCAACAGATTTTTAAAGTGCTAGTTTCAAGTAGAAAGAAACATCTGTATGGTCACTCCACAGTAAGCTTTAATAAGCTTTGCGGCTCTTATTCTGAAATAAGTATATATAGGACTTGTTTTAATTAGTTTCATCTCCTTTTCATTTCATCAGAGTTATCCTATTACCATGTTTTCAGGAACTATATGCTCAACACTTCCACAGGAAAAAACAAACAAAACAAAACCCTTGTCTTCCTTTTATGTAAATACTTGCATCAAACAGAATGACAAATGGTTCAGTTTTAAGGCAGAAAAATAAAAAAGAGAAATATAAAACAGTTGTGAGAAAACCAATAGCTATTAACACCTACACAAATAGAGGAGTAAGAACTAGACACCAATCCTTATTTATTTATTTAAAATAACTTTTCAGTTCAGCTTATCAGGAGACATCATATAATTTATAAATTTAAAATACAATCTCTAGATGAAAATATTTATTAAAAATAAGGAAAAAGGAGAAATCAAGAAATAATTAGTGATTCTTGACAGAAAAAACAAGGAGGGAAAATTGTTATTGTTACTGGAAGGGACTAAAGGAAATGGCTACAGGCAACAGACTAATCTCTTCAACTCTTAATATAGCATAGACACAAACACATGGTGGTATAATTGGAAGGACTAAAAGAACAGGTGTTGACCTTTTTCATTCCTCGCTCTCCCAATTTCTCACTGACAGTCTATTCCCTTAAATATCTATTTTTTCTTGTTTGGTCTGAAAAAAGCTGAGAGAAGCAGCTTTTTGAAGTGAAAGTATATTAAAAAGAGATAGTAATCAGTCTCTGATTTAACGATTACTCAGAATCGTTAAACCCTAGAGGGAACTTGATTTTTAATTCATATTTCTATTTCCATTAAAAAGGTATTAAGAAGATGACATGCTTGACTTCCGGTTCCGGTTAGCAGAAACGCCAGTCGCATCTGGGGACTTGTCTCCAGCCCAGCCGGGTTTTCTGCGTCAGTAGACCCCCCAGTGGGTCAAAAATTGCCCTGGAGGGGCAACCACCGAGAAGGATGCTTGCTGGTGGCTGCGGGAGAGTGGCAGCTTCTCCCACGGCTCCAGCTATTTCCTTAGGGCCGACGGAGCAATGATCGTCCTGCAAGATGGCCAATTATCCTGCTGCACCAGCCAAACTCACAATTACAACTAAGCGATATTAGACCCATCACAGAGGATCTGGGTGAGACTCTTTTAGCCCCTCTCTTTCCCTTACTTGGTTTTGTTTTTTTTTGCCTGAAAAAACTTGGATTGGAATTATTTCCCCGTTTGGAAAGGGCGGCTTCTGTATGTGTGGGAAGAGAGGCGTTGAGAATAAAAAAATTTTAAGGACTACACTCTATTTTTACTCACTTTGGGATACATAAAAACAACCAAACGCTTTTTTGAATTTTATTAAGAGCTAATATTGGAAGAATAGTTCTTTCTCCACTCTTTAAAAGAGAGAAAAAAGGAAAAAAATGGTATCTGGAAAAGTGTTTTTATTTACTGAGGACATCTAGTAGTGAAAAGTCAATGTTGCAACTATTCTTTGGATAGAAACCTGACCTTCAAAATATTCCTGGAAGAGATAAGCTGGTGCAGCTGTGGGAAGTGAGGGTGGACACTGTTTAATTACAGCCTTCATTAAAATAATAATAATAATAATAATGATGATGATGATGATGATGATGATGATGATGATGATGATGATGAAGAAGAAAAGACTTTATTTGATTACTTTTAAAATGAAGAAACTCCACTCTCATTTAAATTGCAAGCTTATACTGGAAAAGATTTATGAGGTTTCTGAAGAAATATGTGCTATAAGAAAAAGGATTACTACAGAACGAAGAGTCAATGCTACCCCAAACTTTCAAACTGACTTTCAGATCACATCTGTTTATGCTATAAACCAAAACATACCAGAAGAGGAATTAAAGGAAATTAAAGAGGAATTTGTTACAATGAAAGAGATCACCACAGAACTAAGAACCAGAGATTATTCTTCAAACTTTAAAAGTGACTTTCAGATTATACCTGACTACTCTACAAACCAAAATACACTAAAAGATGACTTTATTGAGGATACAGAGGAACTTATTTCATCCTACAAGCATCTTATCTATATTTGTGACAACCAGAAAAAACAAAGATTGAGATTTGAACCTTTAATGCAGCGAGGTTTCAAGAATAAGAGAAATGGAGGTCCAATTCAGATGACAAGAAGCTTATTACTTGCTCAAATATCATCACAAGCAACAAAGAGATTTACTGGTTGAAAGGGAAGCGTTGTTGTGGAAACCTGCTTGGCAGAAAAAAAAAGTCTAGAATAACATTGAAAAGAGAAATTTAAAATTATATATATTGGATATAAGGCATTTTAGAACTATGGACTGAGTTAAGGATTACGTTTTTGAATACAAATAAGAAAAAATGGGTGATTAATGTATGAAAATTACTATATAATGGAATGAAGAAAAATGAAGAGGTGTTTTAGATTGGGATTGAATTAATAATTAATTGAATGTGATTTTAATAAGATGATGTATTTTGTCTGATAATATGAATGATATTAGGTTTGATAATTAATTGGATGAAAACAGAACCTTGTCTAAAGGACTCAAATGATTTAAGGTTGTTATTATGTTAACAAAAAAATTGATGGGTTAGATATGTATAGGATAGATTAATATTTTATTTTAATTGGGAGATATTTGTGGAAGAAGAAATAAATAAGATTTATGATGAAATTAAAGAATTAGGACATATTTGGAAGGGATACCTGAACTGATAATGTGTGTATTTGAAGTTAAATTAGATTATGGTCTTGTAATTGCATAAAGCTTTAAAACAGATTTAGAATTAATAGAAATTTAAGGTAGAAATAGTTTAAATATATAAGCTATTTGAGGGAAATAAAGAGGGAATATTTGATGTACTGATTGAATTACTTATATATGTTTTGTTTTTGGATTTTTGATTACCCCAGCCCTACAGTGTGTCTCGAGCACTTTGTATTAATTAAAAAAACCAATAAAATTTGTTAAAAAAAAAGAAGATGACATGCTTAAAATAAATACATTCTATTATGCTGGTACATATGCCAAATTAAGACATTTTTCACAAAATTAATGTAAAAAGTGGCTGACAGCCACCACATAGGATAAACAGGCAGAAGACTGGCAGAATGCATCCATGAACACCAACTAGCATTCAGAAGACACGATGAAAACTCTTTCATTTGGACAGACTTAGCCATAGCTTCACTTGGGAAAGTGTGACCATCCTAGATCAAGCCAAGTCCAAAAATGCTTAGGGAATTTCTAGAAGCCTGGTACTCTGACAAATTAGCCATCAACAGACACGTAGACATAAACAATATGAAAAAAACAAGCCAAAAAGGGAACAAAAAGACAAAACACCTCCCTACCAGCAATCAGCACCCAGATGAGCATAGATTAATTCCAAGATTAACATCAGACCAACAATCAAGTAAACAATACCCCAATCAAGGAACTGCCAAACAAGCCAACAATAAACAGTCCAACCAGAGAACCTCTAAGACCACCCAAAGGTAAGCCACTAGAATATAAACTGAGAGCAAACCCCATTCCTTACTAACACTGATGATGTTACCTAGTTTGGGTAATGAAATGTCTGCAAGAACAACCAAGGTCAGAAAACACCAAGGATCTGTCATTTCAACCTTGAGCTACAAATATTCTCCTTTATTAGTACAGACAAGCCACTTATTATTTATTTATTTATTATTTATTAATTTGATTTGTATGGCGCTCCTCTCCGGAGACTCGGAGATGAACTAGCTAACTCCAATACATATTGATAGTTAAAAACTATACAATTTTACTTGAAGGTGTATTAGTGGGTTGATTTTATGGTATAATAATAGTATATTAGGATGGGCTTATTTATCATTTTTGGTGAACAAAGAAATTAAAATTGTGCCCCTCTCCAAAGAATGTGGGTAGTAACTTTTTGTTAACAGTAATGTTTCTATTAACATAAACAACATATGTTTCCTTTTATTATATTATAAACATTTCAGATATTTCTATTTAGCTTATCTTTCAATATGGTTAGAAGCTAACTTACCTCCAGCACAAGTAGCAGAGCACTCTGACCAAGGGAGGTGATTCCATGTGAAGCCAACTTCATTGTCACCACTGCCAGTACGAGAGATGGGAACATTGAATTTATACCTTATCCCCAGATTTTGCTCCTGTAGTAAAATCTGCAGTTGAAAATAACTGGTTTTATCATTAAAACACTTTGGTATATTAACAATTAGTTACTTTGAGTTTGATTTTTGAGAAAAACTTTGAACATTGGTACAGATGTTTCTAAAATTTAAGATAATTTACTTTAGTTGTTTCAAATTTAAATATTGGAGTGCTCCCATCCAATGGGGCATTTGTCATAACTTCTAAAGCCTAGGTGTCCAACCTTTTGGCTTGCCTGGGCTGCACTGAGTGAAGAGGAATTATCTTGGGCTGCATATAAAATATAACAAATGATATTACTTATAAAAATCACATAATAATTTTAAAAGTGTACAATCTTGTGAAGCTACATTATTAGCTATCCAGAGCTGCATGTGGCCCACATACCATGGGTTGGACACAACTGTTCTAAAGACTGACAGAAAAGAAACAGCTAGTATATAAATACATGTTTATTACACAGTACCTAAACTTGACAAATAAAAATAATAATACTCCAGCAATATTCTGAATAACATATAAATCTGAAAATATTTGAGATGAAATGAATAACTACTTATGCTATCATAGAAATATAGTAGGTTTAAAAAGAGAATTGAATCATAATTGATAAAGCATAATTGGTTAATAATGGTAATTGGAACCAGAATTTATGTTGCTAAGCAACGAGTCTTTTAGCACAACATCACGTGACTGCATTGCTGAGTGACAGCTATCCTGAGAGTTCTCATTGCTGTTGTTAAGCTAAGATTAGAAGTCATTAAGTGAGTTCAGGTAGCTTGCAAACAGGCTAGCAAGTAAGGCCTGGCGAGGTCAGGGGTAGATTTTGCTGGGTGAGGAATGGTGTGCCAGTGGCCAGTACGATGTGGTGAGGCCTTAAGTGACTGCTGCCAGGCACAGGAGAATGTGCAAATGGCCTGCGAGGTGCAAAGGTAGGACACAGGGCTGGAGGTGGCTGCTGCTGGGACAAGCGACTTACCAAAGTGATTTGTATCTTTCTCTGATGGCTTTCCCCTTGATTTTGCGGGAAACTGGCAGGGAGTTGAAAATGGTGTCAACATGACCATGGAAAGTTGCAATGGTTGCAAGTGAGAGCCAGTTGCCATGTACCCAGATTGCAATAATATGACTGTGAAGAGTGCTGTGATGGCCAGAACTTTTAGGACCAGTCGTAATTTTCCTTTTTCATCACTGTCATAATTTTGAGCAATAGCTGAACAAATGGTCAGTATGCAAGGACTACTGTGTTCAATATTTCTTTTATTTATATTGAAAACAAGACTAGTTTATATTTCTAATATATACTCTGGGATTTTAAAACTTTAATTTAAGTGATATCATTCTTATTTTCCTGAAAATGAGATGCTATTTATTTCTATCAGCTCCGTAGCAAAAGAAAATGAAATATTAAATTATGTTGTCCCCCAATTATATCCAAATTGCTTAACAGATTATCAGAGGCTAACTGGAGACTATTGATAGGAGTGAGTTACAAAATGGTTAATTTCAAAACAATATAAATACTGAATACAAATTTGACAATGTCAGATAAAAATGATTATATTTATATTTTAGAAACCTCAATTGGTTTAAAAGTAGATTGATGCATTTCAAAACAGCATAAGTCTATTATCTAGGAAACACTATTCAAAAACTAGAAATACAAAGCAATGATTATAATACAAATGATATTTTCTGAAGGAGTATCTAAGTAACATAGAAAAGAGGCTCATGAATAATATAGAAAACTAGATTATCTCTTAGATAATCAATAAAATGAAATAATTCATACTTTACCATAACTATAAGGTTTTCTGAAGTAGGACCCAAAGCTTCCAAAGATTCTGCTTCATCGGCTGGTCTTTTGTAATGGAAAGCTGTTCCAGCAACATCAAATTTTCTAGGCCAATCAATAGTCCAGGCTCCATTAATATAATAATCATCCTCTTCAGTTTTCAAAGCTTAAAAAAAGTTTAAATGGTATGAAGATAGAAATCATTTAGAATGTATAAGAACATTCATTAAATATCAAAGCAATATGAAGAAAAGTGGAAGTTATATCATAGGAACCATAACTTCCTAAAACATGCTTGCTCTCTGTGGCCTAGTTGGAAAATGGATATACATTATTAATGTTGTTCAAAATATAGAAAAATCCTCTACAATGGAAACCAATGGCTTCACTTAAGGGGTCTGAGGGAGGAACCAAGAGTGGTATACAAAAGATCCTAAATTTAAATTGCTTAAAATTCAAAACAACTCCATTTGAAACAGTTGCATTTTGCTTTAAGCAGAATGTTTTGATCATTCTGGAAGTGTTTCAAGCTTAATACTAAGTTTTCTGCTATTGCAATATTTTAAAAGTTGAATTAAATTTGTGAATTAATCAATATTGTAATTTTGACTACTAAATGTCTTAAGAGTGGACAAAATATGCTTTAATCAGCTAACTAGTTCTAGTTTTTATAATGCAAAATATTCAAATCATATGGGTGAGGAAGGGTCGACTGCCTACTCCCCATTGCAGTGCTTTTTTAATGAACAACTGCCTTCTGACACTGGAAAAGATTTGACCAATAAATGATTCAAAATAAAGGCTTTTAAATCCTTATATTTAACATATATACTAAAAATAATTAGTTCAAAGGGAAAATAAAATTTGAAAAGTAGTTTACAATCAGCATAAATTGATACATTTAATTGTTTTAAAGCCAGAATCAAGTTTACAAATGAGCCTGTACCAATGTTAGTTTTAATTTGCTGGAAATATTTCACAACACAGAACGCAATGCACGCTTTCTCAGAAGTGTATGTTTAGTGTGATTAATTCTTGGCTAAATATATATGGTACAATGGTATACATTTATTTTTCAAATACATCTTACTTGTTTTTAGTTATTATTTTGTGATAATCCAACTGCAACTTTAGTTTTCAAATTAGAGTGGATTTTCTAATATTTTGTTTGTTTCAGTTTCCATTCTATAACAAAATAGTTATAGACTAAAATAATAATCATTCCTCAAGAGTGTCACCACGTTACGTGGTGCTAATTAATAAACAACTACATTACTATGTGTGTAATATGATCCTCTAGAGCTTGGCAAGAATACTTTGTGGTGGGCATTTGTATGCAAGCAATATTTCAAAAGGAAGGAAAAAAGGGATATCAAATCTGCTCAGAAAATTTTTTTCTTTTTTTTCTTCCAGTAATAAGTTAAGAAGGTTTATCGTCTGTCACATTTATTATTGGATATGAAATAAACTGCCTGTACTGAACTTGTTATTTTCCTCTTCAAACAAGAATTAAACATTTATTCTTGGCTTTATGATTCCGGCTTATGGAAAAATTATGTATAGCAGGTTAGATACTATGTTTGAGAAATCATAGATAGAAATTTTAGTTTTCTGAATTCTTCAGTAACTTTCACTAACATCAGAAACCAGATGGAAGTGGTTAAACAGAACTTCTATCTGCAGTATATACGCTCTTACTCCTAATAAACTAAACAAGGTCATAGACCAGCGTTTCTCAACCTGAGGAACTCTAAAATGTGTGGACTTCAGCTTCCAGAATTTTCCAATCAACATCAAATTTACTTATATGTTTACTATCAGAAAGCAGTAGAAATAAATTAATTGAAATACTAACTGTTCCAGAAATTTCTGGAAGCAAGAAACAAATACAAATTTTCTCTAGCTTTACTAGCATTACTAGTCTCAGTTTTAAAACACTGACAAAGTGCTTCAGAGAAATCATTATGTCATTCCTACAAAGAGGAAACATTTGAAAAGGAAAGAGATTCATAATTAATTTATATCAATGTGGCGAATGGCAGTGATTCCAAAGTAGTAACATATTTGCATATATCATCAGACAAACACAATCATCTGACTAAATACATAAATGACATTTGTATTATAATATTGTAATGCATGTTTCATCATTTAGGCCACTCCCTATTTGATTCTATTTCTGCTATAATGATGGAAACAAATGCAAGTTAAAAGATCTGCTGTAGTTTGTTTTTTAATAAAAGACTAGTTAGAAATTTTATAAATAAAACATAGTGTATGTATGTATGTATTTTATGTATGTATGCATATATTTTATGTATGTAGTTTTTGTCTTCAGCTAGGAAGTATATAATTTGGACTGAGAAAGTAGACATAGAGATGAAAGTGGACATAGAGAAGTTCCTTCCCTTTTACTGTGATACTAACGGAAGTTATCTTCCAAGTTTAATACAGTACCAGCTTTCAAAGTAAATATTATCAGAGCCACAGCAGGAAGAATGTTAGCTCCTGTCTCCCAAAATGTGTCTCAATCAGGTTTTCATAGTGTTTCTTAAAACAATATCAAAAGACCCCAGCCACTTATATATTAAACGAATTTGGTGTAGTGATTAAGGCATCAGGCTAAAAACCACGAGAGTGTTAAGTGGACAGCATTGGGTTAGTCACTCTCTCTGAGCCCTGTGGAAATGTCAAACCACTTACAAAAAATTCCTTGCCAATAACAGGGCAGGGACTAGTATAGGCAGTTGCCAGGTGACAACTGTGACTTGAAGGATCATTCCCTTCCCCAAAGTCAGTGCAGCCAGTGCAATGCTATTATATGGAATCTATCTGAGAGTTCTTTGAACTCAGCAACATTTATCAGATTTTGTAATCATGAGATCATTAACTTACCAATGTAGTTTTTTGACACTGCCACTTCTTTGATTTCGATATGAACAGAACCTTTAGGAATTTGAACCACTTCCATGTAGCCTATAAAGTAATCAGGGCAATTGTTTCACTGATAAAAGCAATAGTTTACACTTTTAAATTTTTTATAACAAATGCAATTAGATAGCAAGAATTCAAAAGATCTTAGTGTTATTTCTTATTGCAATCAAGACACAGAGACCCATTGTTCCATTACAACGATGGAAATGTAAGAAACAGAAAAAAACACTTTACATATTTGCTTTCAGTTGTATGACGAGTAGCTATTTCACTATAATTTTACAATTCATCAGAGAACAATAGATAATGGATCTGGGGTTGATATAAGGAAATATATCTAATAAGTACTCTAGAAAGAGTGTACGAAAGTAAAATGGCAGCATCCAGGTGGCTATTGCCTAACCTATTTTTAAATAGTTGTCAAATAATAGTAATACAGCTTAGATCCTGTGACAATACCTTAACACTATCAAACAACAATATCTGCCTATCTGAGGTTCTTGGGAAGGACTTAATAGATGGATAAAAATCATAAATCCATTTTAAGCATATGGTTGACTATACAATCAACCACAATAATAATAGTATAATCACAATAATAATAATAGTATAAGCTTTGAGACTCACCCCCTCTGGGCAGTGTATCATTGAAAAAACCTTCAATAGCTTCACATGTACTCCCATCACCACCACATACCCGACACCTGTCTTCTTTAGCATCAGATCCCAAAATATTGTCACATCCGACATGCTGAAAATGGTACAGTCAGAATAACTATACAATAAGGGGATTTAGTGTTAAAAGTACGTTGTTAATGTTCAAATTAATGGCATTTTTAATTGTTGAAATTCCTCCTTCTTTATTGAAATCATTTTTAATTCATTTAGCAAGAATGAATTATTTCTCTGCTCTATGATCCATATATTCAAATCTAAATGGTTTCTCACAATATTTGAGAGGGCTATTTAATATCACACTAGTATAGAGTGCACGTAGAATTGCCTCTTAAACTTCTAGATGGCATGATATTCAATTCACAAAAATATCTTTTTATAGCCTCTTAATACACATCTTTATAACCAGCTAACTTTAGGATTGATAAACTTTTTGTCATATAATCCTGCAATATTTTATCATATCCTTTGCAATTCTCTTTTACCTAAAATGAACTAAAATTAAATTGCTTACTATCAGGCAAATTATTCCAGTTGCATTTTTATAATCTGCCATAATTTTTTGCTCATTTTCTGGTTTGCTAGCGGGTGAATTTGCAAGATGCTTCCTGTGTTTCCATTTTAAAGGACAGAGATCATATTCAGGACTTTCCAGTTTCTCAGTTGTGTGAGATGGCTGTTTCCATTTAGAATGCTCATTGCTTTTTCTCATAATTGTTTAAATCATGTGAGCAGTTTTATAACACATTTATAGAGAAACTTGAGATAACTCTGGTTGGAATCCTCATTCACTGCAGTTCATATTTAGCAGATAACATATATGAATATAAAGAAGCCCTTTAAGAGTATTTAGAGACAGATGCTTAAAATATAATGTAACAAGGACATTTATAAGGAAATGGCATGATCTAATAGAAAGATTGCACCTTTGTTTTTTCAATTCCTATGCCAAAGAAAAAGCGAAGAAAGAAGAAACTATTTCCCTGTAAAAAGTAAGCTGAAGGCAAAAATTCAAGAGTACAAATCAGCTTTCCAATCAGGGAAAAACAAAGCAGAGAGAAATAAAAAAGAAACTGTTGCTTCCTTGCTATTTCTCGTCCTGCTGGCTCTAAGTTGTCTATAAGACAAATGAGGTAAAATGTCAGTGCTTCTGGAACTGTAGTTCTAAAATATTAATAAAGGCAGTTTCTTGACAGCTGTTTCCTTAGAGGATGTTGCAGTATAGGAATATTTTAAATTACTTTTACTTTTGTGTAATGTTCATGTATTGTACCTTGCATTCTCCATTGATACAAATATCCAGGGAATCTGCATTGCACTGTGTTCCGTCTATCACTGCAGGAGCACGTTCAGTATAGAAGTTATAACCTTCTGCTAAACAGTTTAATGCACATGGCTTAACCCCACCTAGACAAATAAAACATTTTAAAAGATCAAATTCCAAAGCTTGAAGTATTATATACAATTTAATATTAATCTTTTTTCCCCAAAAATTCTGTCACTGATTTTTTTTCAACAATTTTTCAACAGATTAATGAAGTTGTAGGATCAAGACTGATAGATTTCATTAATTGAACAAGACCTAAATATTTAATAAGTTATTAAACAGTATTAAATATTGCCTTTATGGCATAGACTTTTCAGATAGCTTACTGGATTCCAATAACAATATTGTGCTTTGGCTTTGTAGAGCTTATCCAGACAGTTGCTTTAACATGTCTTCCTCAAGTCTGTGATGTGATACAAAAAAATTTACTGTCCTGACAGCCTCAGTTATAAGGCTGATAAGTGGAATTGACAGTCCTTGACTTACAACCAGTTGCTGCCTGACTTATGCTGAGCTCTCCAAAAATGTTATTTCATTTCCTTTAAAACATTTATATAGATGCTAATCTTCCAGAAACTCTGGGCAGCTCCCAATCTAAGATTAAAAGATTCAAGTGAAAATTATCTACATGCATGATTCAGTCCTATATGAAGTTCAGCAAGGGTGGCTTTTGCCTCTCGAACTCTGACAAATCTAACACTGCACAATCAGGTATGACCATCTGCAATAGGACAGTTCAGAGTTATGCAGTATTTCAGAAATAATTTGGAAAAGGGTCTTCAAAGAATATGTGGGGGGGTTTTAATGGAACATGACACCTGCCTTCAACTCTTTAAAGCAACTTCATCTTGATATCATCTTTTCTGATATCAAATGACTACTCTCTGAAACTGCTATATGATCCAAGAAAAAGAAACAATTGTTTTAAGGTCTGCAGACAGATACTATGCTCATGCCCTTGAGCACTCCAAAACACCTTTCTGAAATCAAATCTAAAGCCTGTAAAGCCCTGGTACATATATCCATATTCTCAAGGTCCTCTTAAGAAAAACTAATATCCTGCCTTCCCTTGGCAGGACCTAGAGCCTGATTATAGCTAAGATTACAGAACTTCACATACCTCCTGTATATGGTTTCCAGTTGTAAAATTTTCCTCGAAATGGCATATTATCAAAGTCTGCACACTGTTTTTCTCGAAAATCACGGGCTCCAAGAGGACATGGCTAAAAAACAAAAATGAAAACAAAAAAGGGATCAACGTGAAATTTGAATATACACATGAAGTGCATTTTTAATTAAATATGAAAGTTATCATAGATGCTAACTATGATAACAGCCTCTGGTGCACATTCAGTAGTGTGATATTCTCCCATTGAAGCCCCAAGTTATCTGTAAGAGCTAGGTCTTCAAGCCCTTATGGAAGTCAGAAGGGTGGAAGCTGATCTCATGTCAGGAGGTAAAATGTTCCAAAGAGCAGGAGCCATAGCAGAGAAGGCCCTTCTCCTGGACCCTGACTAATTCCTTGACTAATGGAGCCCACAGAATGCCTCCTCTGCTGGTGTGGGTGGGGTGCGCCAGTCTCAGTGGGCTGAGATAGTTCTTCACATAACCTGGACCCATGCCATGCAGGGCTTTCAAAGTAATAGCCAACACCTTTAATTGTACCTGGAAGCAAACTGGCAGCCACTATAGCTTGTGTAGCAGTGGTGTAACTGCTGTGCCACTGCACTCTGCATGAGTTGAAGCTTCCAACTGCTCTTCCAAGGGTAGTCGCATGAAGAGTGCATTGCAATAAGTCCAGACATGAGAGGACCAGGACTTGAATAACTGAGCCCTGGGACTCCCAATCCAAGAAAGGCTGCAACTGGTGCATAACATGAAGTTGTGCAAAATCTTTCCCAGCCACAACTGACAGCACATGATAGGATATCATATCTGAAACACCTTTATATACTAAAATATTTTTCTCACAATAGGAAAAGTAGGAAATACTTATTTTAAATAGACTCAAATTTTTACCATAAAATTATTTGCTGCAGCTTATATTCTAAGCTTACTAAAAAACATCAGTAAAAAAATTAAGTACTTTCTAAATGACTTGAATATCAAATATATATACAATGAAATGCAACAGACACATTTAAGTCAAAGGTTTATTGATACATTTTACAAAATAAATGTAACTTTGAATTTTTATGTATATGAAATATGTAATGTACTTATATATTTTTCTATTATTTATGATTTACATCTTTTACTGAGAATAACTATTCTCAATATCTTCTTGTTAGATCCCATTTTCAGTATTGATGGGTGGATGTTGAATTCTATACTGCATGTACTTGCCCTTTATGAGAAGTGCGATGGCTCTGTGGCTAGAACGGAGACTTGACAATTGGCAAGATGGAGTTCGAGACTCAGGGACTATTACTTGTCCCAACTCCTGCCCACCTAGCAGTTCGAAGGCATGTACAAATGCGAGTAGATAAATAGGTGCCACTTTGATGGAAAGCTGCAGGGGGATGAGAGAGGGAGTCCCCATTGGATTCCCAAGGCAATGGTGATGTCACTGCCTAATACTTCTCAACCCAGAAGTGTCTTGGTGGCTACTTCCAGTCCCGTCAGCTGCCGAACATCTACTATTTCTGATGCAGCAGATTACAGCCTTTCTGTAAATCACCATAAGCTAAATAAATAGCAAAATTCTGACCAATCTATAGGTACATTTGCTTACATTTCAAGTTAATTTTGATCTACTCACATCAATATTACAAGAGCGATATCGTTTCCTTTCTCCAAGGCAATATTTTCCCCCACCAGAAGGTCTGGAAGAAATAGTTTAAATTTTATTAATATATATATATATATTCTACGTGGGAGAAAACCCGAAGAACCAAAGACCTACACAAACACACACACACACACACACACACACACACACACATATTTGTTTTCTGAGGTTTTCGCGGGTGTTTGTATGTAGGTCTTTGGTTCTTTTTTTTTCAAGAACTTTAGACTGGACCACTATTAATATAGATGGCAAAAATATTCATAAATGATTTAAAAATTAAAATATTTTGTTTAATACTTGTATCTTGTTTATCACTATTTAAAAATGTAGAAATACTTATTTTTCTTCTAATTAGTTAAATAAATTATAAACATCTGAATTCAGCACCAATAAAAATATAATTTATAATGTTCAATTTCAGCAAGTTGTTTCATTTAGATCTAAGCATTTACTTGCTACTCCAGGAAATGTTTAAAACAAATAATGTTTTTTGAAAATATTATTTTCTATTATTATATAGTACTGGTATTAAAATAAATAAGATATTATTTATATGAATTCATGCCTTATACATTTATATAGTATTGCAGTCTCTGAAGACTTCAATTGTATATTAAGAAGAAAGACGCATTTTGTTTAAAAAGATGATTTGCAAATACATTCTAACTGTATTGGTACACTGAATCTAACTCCCAACTGTTAGGCTATGGCCATTAGTAAACAGATTTGAAAAGTTCTACACTGGTGCTATGGTATGCAATAATAAACTTGGAAGACACCACTCTCAGGATAATGCTCAGATAAGTGGCAACTTAGCCTGCAGAAGGAATGTGGGTGGGTCAAACATCTCAGAAGAGATGTGCCCTAGTTTCTTGGGCTGTAAAGGTAATGGTGGACACTTGCAAGATTCTGTTAATGTAACTTTGCAATAAAGTAGAGAACATTTCTGGGTGTGCATGTTGTCTAGACTACTTGAAAGGCTGCCGAAGAAAGGTATGTCTCTTCCCTCCCTGCCAGCTATACATAAAGTCAGTGAAGAAACCAGCAGGAAGTCGTAGCTCACAATCACATGAAGTTTTCACTTAATGATCCATAATGATTCATTTAATGACAGTAACTGGGGCTTGCCAAAACTGCTTTTGCTAAACAATACAGTCACATGATATTGTGCTTTATAACTGAATCAGTGATAGAAATTCTGATCCCAATAACCATAATTAATCCTTGCTTTCCTTCTTTTTCATCTTTGTTGCAGGTAAAATGGTTGTTCTATTTTCCTTCCCATTATAAAGATTACAGAACCCAAGTCTCCTGAAGATCTAGGCCAGGCATGTCAAACTCGTGATGTCACGTGATGCTGTGCGACGTATCGTGACTTTTTCCCCATTGCCGGCAATGGGGTGGGCGCGTTTCGGCGTGACGCATCTGGCCCATGGGGCGGCAGTTTGACATGCCTGATCTAGGCTCTATCTGTATTTTCTTTTGCAACCATACAAAATAGGATGCAGATTATGAGATAAGAGTATCAGACATCAAATGTAGAAACTATTTATGATAATCTAGTCATAGCTCAGATCCTACAGATGAATTGTGCATTAATGTACAGCTGACAGAAAGCATGTAAGACACACAATGTATAATTATTGTCACTATAAATAGTCTACAATATAAAATATTTTTTAAGTTTTCATCCTTTTTAAATTCTCTTTTTCAGCTTTTTGTGCTCTGTAAGTTCCTGATCTGAGTTAAATTGCCAAGGGTCTACTACGTTTCACATTTTATAGTTATCACTCAAGGGTGGTATGGAGAAGCATTGGAATTACTGTAATATTTGTATTATGTAATTATAAATTCTGGGCATAACCAGAATATCCTAGTTATTGCAATTAGTGGAATTTACCACAGTTTGCAAAATAGTTTCTCCCTATTGACATAAATCTAAAAATGACTATAATAGATGTGAGTAAAAGAAACACATTATATGAATTAGTTCAGTAAGTAAAGCTGTTTCACATAACATTTTGGCTAGTTTTTGAAGAATCACAGAAAATATGGAGAGAAATTTTTTTTAATGAAAGGATAATAAAATAGCAGATGTAAACAAATGTAGCAGATGTAGCAAAGGGGATGAAGATGTACAAGAGACAAAAATGCATGAAGATGGCAGGGTTTGCACAAAGTCATGTAAAATTCAATAAATAATTATAAATACAGTCTGGCAACCTCATATAGAGGCCAACTGCAAAATTCTCATAATTCTCTCCATACTAATAAAAGGATTAAGAGAAGATATTCATGTTAAAAAAATCTGTCAAACTATACTTATTTTTTTTTATTTTTTCCAAGTCAACAGAAAATTTAAAATTAATTATTCTGTTTTTAATCAGCAAAATAACTCTCTGAAAACTGAATAGAATGGGATCAAATTTGGCAGGAGAAGCTAGGAGTTTAGAAATCAGCCAGATACCCCAAGGGGCTGAAGAAGCTTCTTGGATGAGAAGCAAAACGTTTTCAAAGAAAAAACCCAAGAAAGTCCAGTTTAGAGAAATCACCTTTGGGACAATCCAAATTTTTCCAATGCCTTGCAATGGGAGAGGCTGTTGGGTAATGTTGATGTTTGATATTTGAGAAGGTGTACATTAAAAGGAATTAATTAACTCTTAGATTTTAAAAATGGAGGAAGAAATTATTTGTTAAGTATAACATGTAAAATCTATCTGTGCTTACTGCATATAGTCAAACATTTGAAAGTATGTAAAAAGTAATTTTTTTCTAGGTAGTTGATATGGGTTTTTGTTTTAAAGGTAGACTGATATAGCACAAGCATTTTGACAAATAACATATGAATCCACATTTAAAATTATTTCCAAATATGTCCTTTATGTTGATGATGGCTTACTTTAGCTACTTACACTGGACTGTCACAGAAGCATTTTGACAAATAACATATGAATCCACATTTAAAATTATTTCCAAATATGTCTTTTATGCTGGTGATGGCTTACTTTAGCTACTTACGCTGGACTGTCACAGTGCCTTATGGATGATGAGACTCCTCCCCCGCAGGTCCTACTGCATTCTCCCCATATTGACCAGGGACCCCAACCCCCATCTATGCTCTGGGGCCAAGTGCCAAAAGGGACGCACTCTCCCTGATAACACCACTGAAAAGATTGCATAAAAATAAAGAATTAGCTTTTGATTAATAAAATATTCAAGACAGTAAAATATATACAACCAACAATAGGCATCAACATTTGTTGCACTGCTAACCTATATAAGCTTTATTTCATTTAACCCTGTTAAGTTATAGGTGCAGAAAAATGCTACTTGCTTTTATCTTTGACCAAAACTGAATCATAAAGACCTAATTAACAAGTTAGCTTTTTCCATTTCATAAACAGTACAGTCTTACTATCTCTTGTTAAAATAAACTGGAAAAAATTAAAATATTATTTAAATATTATGAATCATTCTAAGTGTGCTTAAGCACACCTGTATTAGGGCTGTATTACTTAACAGAACAACAGAAAATTTTTTGTAAGAGCTATTGGCTATCAGATCTCCATTAAAACAAACAAACAAACAAACAAAAACATACTGAAATAGAAGTGATGTTACAACGGAAGATAAACTTGAAGCACTATTTCATTAATATAATAAAAATAATGCCAAGATACTAGAAGGAATCTAAATATTTATACACATAACTGGCCAATTTTTCAGAGTGTAAATGATTATCTGGATTAAAATACTAAAGTTTTAAATGTGATTTTTGTTATTAAAATTATGAGACATTAGGTTAAACAACTGTATTACTTAAACTAAATTTATTCACATGATATTAAGCAAAATAATGAAGTCCTAATTTAAGACAAATATCTTATTTTGCTTAATAAAATTGAAGGAACACATGCAAAAAATTAAACATATCTTTTTCCTATGAAAACAGAGTTTTGCCATTATGTGTCATACATACGGTATATGCATACTTAGATCATACAATTCACCTTTTGCATAATATTTTATAAGCATAAAAAAGAAGAAAATAATAAAATAAGTGCAAGAGACAAGAAAAGGAAATTTAGGTGAATCTAATGTCATTCATTGTATCTTGCCATATGTTTTTGTTCTTGCAAATCATTTTTGCCACATATATACATCATATACTATGCGGTATATTATAGTGTCATTATAATGGCACTGAACAAAGAAGAAAGGGGGGAAATCCCAAATGCCAGTAAAAAAGGTTTTTATTTGCCTGATACATTTTGAAAAATCATTTTTGCCAAGGACTTATACAAATATCAATAATACAAAAAAGGACACTAAAATGATTGGTGTCAAACATAAAATATTTAGAAAAATAAAATTCTCATGTATAATTAAAACAATTCATATATATCTAAAACAAGATACAAGCAGTCAGATTACAGTATTTGTAAAAAAATGTGTTAGATTATAGAAATAATATATTAAAGGTAGAGGATCAGTAAGATTATTCTCTCTTCTTACATTCAAGATGCTAATGATATCATTCAAAAAGCATATATACTGGAAACTTTCCATGACCCTGAGCCATCTAGTGCTTTAAAGTGATAATCATGACCTTGAATTGCACCTTCTAGTGCCAAGAGAGAAGCAAGAATACCAGAAATTAAGTTGATCATAATAAGAGATCGATGAATTTATTCCTGATTTTCAGATCATATCTCAATTGCTCCACGATAAAAAAAAACTAGTTCCAATATGTGGCATCCTATGCAGGCAAGGCCCAAGAAACCTTTGGGCAATGGTAGTCATAAATTCTTTGGCTGCCTCCTCATCTAAGGATGGTAAATTGAAATCTCCAAGTGCCACAACTCTGGGGACTCCAACAACAGTTCTGCTATGAGGTGCAGCAAACCCAGTAAAGGGATACAGCTGTGCAGCAGGCACACTCTCAGTTTATCTCACATCCAGCTATCTGTGGAACAGTTCCACTGCCAGCTGCAGGGCCTTGCATATGCCAATCACAATTCTGCCATTTTGATTATGGGGCTGAGGCTGACAGAATTAAAAGAGCACATTTCTCTTTAGTGAAGACCGACATATTTAACTCTATTAATTTTTATTAATTAGAATCTGCCCACTTCTCTACATTCACAATATCCTTTGGAAATTTGTCTCCTCTATATTATTGGTTATTCTATCTTTTTTATTATCTGCATCCTTCATAAGAATTCCTTGTATTTCTTAATATAAGTCATTAATGAAAAATACTAGAATCTGATCTGTGGCATTCCAACTGCTACCTTATTCAGTGTTGATGAAGAAATGTTAAAGAGTAAAATTCAAACTGGGTGAAGATATTCTCAAGTCAATATACCATTTTCCAATATGTAACTGTTTTGTTTGACAGAATGTACTCAAATACTTTGTCAATGGTGTTCCTGAAATTAAAATAAGTCTACAGCACCTCCACAACCTTTTAAAGGAGTTAGCTGATGGAAAATGAAATAAAGTTAGTATTTCAAAATCTGATCTTAATACATTCATGTTGACTTTGTGTAAATACTAAAAATTGTCCAACATGGTAACTTTATGTTATGATCCAGAAACTTCTGAAATGTCAAATCACAATGACTGACCAATCTCCCCCCCCTTTTTTTCTTTTTTCGAAGATTGGAACAATATTTGCTTTGCCTTCCTTTCATTGCCTGACAATTGAGAAGTTTTTAGGGTTATTTGTAACCATAATTCAATAGCCATCAAAGACTAGTCCAAATCAATAGGCTACAATTTGCTCTGCTGTTGTATAAGCAGAGAATGCTGATCAAAACCACAAGTACAAACTCATTTCCAAAGGAAAAGTAAAATTGTCATATTAGAGCACTATATCCAAATGTGCTGAATAATATTTGGCTAATACCACATAGTTGCTTTGGCTGAGAGATCCAAATGACACAGAAGAGAGAAACAAATTTAACAATATTTCTGAAATACGAAATATTTAAAGCCAGTCCAAATGTTTGAATCAAGTAACATACTCTCCTTTTTAAATAATGCATCAAATCAACCCATTTTAAAAAGATGTACATTTCTATCAAATGATCATCATAATAACTTAGAATACAGGTGAAAAAAATCTGTCTTCAAATATCTATACATAGACTCTGCCCATTTTGATCCTCTGACTAATCTCTAATAGTTGTTTCTTTTCTCCTTATAATTATGTGAGGTGAGAACATCCAGTGTTCTTTGATTCCTGAAGGGTGATAAGAATCAGTGTATACTTAGTTCTGTTCTCTAGTCTCAAGACTATCACCAATTGAAGATGAATGTATTTTTTCCCCAAGTTGATCTTGATTTTGCTAAAGTGAGTTTAAACTATCTATTTCACAAGTGTGGTCAAATGCTTGGTATCTTTTAGTAAGCAATTTGAATTTAATTCAAAAGAAATAAAGCAAGAATAATCAGAAAGTTGTACGATTCTGGGACGGAATTAGCTATCTCCAAATGACTCACATTTAAGCAACCAGCTCTAAAATAAATGGAAATGTGTCATAGATACAGTATATAGAATAATGCAATAACTCACATTGCTCTTGTCAGTTGAATTAATTCAGAAAAATATATATACAGTGTTAGCACAAAATATGTATTCATTTCTTATATTATTGCAATTAATCTTTTTTCTTTAATAACTAAGCTATAAATTATCTGCTTAAATTTCTTTCAATTTTAAGAGAAGTATCTAGTGCTCCAGTCTGTGTGCTGGGTCCCTGTGCTATTCAACATTCTTGTCAATGACTTGAATGAAAGAGTTGAGGGAACACTTAAACACTTTTCACATTACACAAGTTGGGAGAATAGCTAACACTTTAGATGAAAGAGAAAATAAAAGTCCAGACAGACTGAAATGAATAGGATGGAATTTAAACCTCGAGGGAAAATGTAAACCTCTGCATTTTTGTAGGAAAAATGTAAGTCACAAATATAGGATGAGATAGGCTAAGTTTGGCAGTATTTCATATGAAAGGATCTGGGTTTCCTTGTTAATCACAAGTTAAGCAATACTGTGATGCAACCAGTAAAAAGGCAAATGATATCTGGGGGATCATTAATAAGAGAACAGAATTCCGATCACAGGAAATAATTGTTCTGCTCTAGTCTACCCTTCACAGACTCCATTTGGAATACTGTGTCTAGTTGAGCCTATCTTCCATTATGATCTATTAAACAACTAATTTTATAAAAAGAGGAAATGAATTTAATCTGACATAATTTGTTCACAACAAATTTATGTTGGCTCTTGTTAACTGTTGCATTCCTATCCAAGTGGTGATAAATATGCTGCTTAATGATCCGTTCAGGATTTTGCTCAACTGACAGGTCTTTACTTTCCCAAGTTGCTGTTCTTCTCTTTTTTGTTTGCTTTCCTTCAATCCTCTGGGATTTTGCCAGTTTGCCAGGAATTTTCAAAGATTACCTTTACTGATTTACAATAATCTCCATTAGTTTCTTCAGTAACCTATTCATTCAAATTAGCTAAGTAATCTTTTACCTTTTCCTTGTCTATCCTGAGCTGCAGCTCTTCCTTCCATTAGTGGCACAATGATGGCCAGCTAAGGCTTCCTTTCTCTTCTGAGAGAAAACAGATGTAGAATATAAGTTAAGACATTCTGCCTTACTGCCATCACCGTTACTAATTCACTCTTGCTACTGTAAAGACTTTCTCCCTTTTCTTTTATTCCTGGCATATCTGAAAAGTGTTTTTTGTTGTTTTGGGCATTTCTCACAAGCCTCAGCTCTTTCCTAATTCGGCTTTCTATCACAATTTACAATTTCTGGCAACTGCTTTGTATCATTTTTGGCTATACTGCCTGCCTTCATTTCATATATATATGAAATATATATATATTATGGATAGCATGGTCACTTTCTCCCAAGGTTCAAAGCACCCTCACTTTTTCAATAATTCCCTCTCAATCAATAAGGATTAGGTTATTTCTTCCATCTTCAGAAGAAATTTCAAATGAAATTGTCAACAATATATTCAAAGTTTTCTCACAGTGTCATTAATTCCCATGTAAATATTTAGAAAATATGGATAACTGTAGAATAACATATACCTGCAGTGTCATACCAGGTCTATGTATTGTAGTCTCAAACTGTTTGAGCAGAGAATCACATGTCACAACATCTTTTTTCCCAAAGTGATTCTTGGTTTGTTTGAGGCCCATATATTTTCCACCTTGTTCCATGAAGCCAGAATTGGTGAGGCATGCTCAGTCATGAACTGCCTCCAAGAGCAGTATCAATAGTTGAATTCCAGCAGTATCAAATGCCTTTTGAACTTGCTTCGTTGGTCACATATTGTATTTCCATCAGTCTTCTTTTTTATGTTTTCTGGTATTTTCCTTCTCTGCTTTTCTTGAGGAGCTTTACATCTCCTGTCCAAGAATTTATCACTTTCCATGATGTGTTTCAGTTAAAAAATCATTAAGACCTTTTACTTTTTCCTCTAGTAAGGACACAAGTTTGTACTTCCAGAATATGTCATTCTGGGATCTCTTCAAGCAGTACATACCTTGTAGGTCATAACTGACCTTCCTTTGCTTTCCACGTAGATTTGCAATTGACAATTCCTTGCATAATTTCACATAAAACTCCCCAATTTGCTAATTCAGGACTCTTGCCCTCTGGGGAACTGGTTGCGTTATATGTCCTCTGAAACCTCTTCAACTAGATCAGCAGCAAATAATCTCCAGTCACACACAGCCAGTAGTAGCATTCAGTCAGCCATTGTAGAGAAGAAGGATTATGGATAAATGCATGAAGGATGCATATGAATATGCACATATGAAAAAAGATTATGGATATATGCCTCTTTTGCCTGGGCAATGGAGCCTACATATATCCACCAAGTTCATCTTCCTTGCTCAATAGAGTAGTCTCTATTTCCTTGGTTCTACAACTTTCTTCTTCCCCTTCCTCTCTTTCCTTTGTCTTGAACTCCTACTCAAAAATCTCTTTCTTTCTCTGCTTTTACATTCACTTAGTGACTTAAAGAACATTATCTTCTTCAACATGGTAGGAAATAATTATTTTTATTTAAATAACTATGTAACTGATCTAAAAGAACAATAGCATCTTTGAAATTAGACTCCTTTTAAATATCTGAAAAGGTATCATAATATTTTAACAGAGCTCTGGGATTGCCCTTGTACACCTACATTTCCTAAAGTCTAGGCAGGAGAAAATGCTAGCACCATATCTCGCTCACGTGTTACAGGTATCATATAACACAGAAACACATAAAGCCAGGATTGTCTTGCTCAGTTTTTATTTGAACATTTACCACAAGTTAATCATATAACAATAGAATATATAAATTTCTTGATAAAACCCTCATATGAGAGTGAATAAGAGTTCCTCATATAGTTGAGATTGTCTCACTGGAGTCTAAGATTATATCATGTATAGGTATTCTGTTTTTTAACTCATCTGAGTTGAACATGCAAAGCATACTTTTTAATGAATATAAATGTCATTGCACATATTTGTTCCACAAGAGACCAAGGGAATCTGTATACTGAGCACACTTCTAGTTTTGTAGAAGTCTAACATTCTACTCTTTTGAATGTGTGGATGTTTACACAAATGCTTCAAAGGAAACTGAGTGCTTTAGCTCACTTCTGCAAATATGTGGAGTGTAAATATCAAGTAATAGTTCTGGATTCTATATGTTTTTCCTCATATTATTTAGAAATAAATATTCCAAACCTACTCAAAGCTGCCCACATTCCCTCTGCCTTAGAAAAAATAAGCAACACTCAAGAAAGCTGAAAGCATTTTAAAAAATTTAGATAAAAACCGCAAAATTGTGAGAGTCAAATTTATAACAATATGTAATGCTGTTAAGAAGTACAATCAACTGACAAAAGCTGAAGTGAGTGTTCATGCCTTACTACCACCAGAATAGTTGAAATGTGTACATGGCATAATAACAGAAACAGTGTTGTTAAGAAGGGCTAGGCGTCACTGCATTTCAAAACATCAGTTTGATACCTTCCTTTGCATATAGTTTCTATTCATTTTCTTCAATAAATTCAGCAGAAATCTGAGGATTTTCAAGGTTTTGTTAAGAAAAATGTGATGTTTGTTGTCTGGGTATTTTTTGCCATTTACCGTAGTTAAATACCATGGATATTATACAAGGGAGAGAAATTGTTCTGGACCATTTCACTTGAATTACTTAATTTTTTTTTCCACAGCATCTCAAATAGCATTATAATAGGATTATGCTTTCAGATCAAAAGCATGGAAAGGAACTACAACTGAGAACTTTTAGATAGTATTATCTGTTTCATAAATATCACATAATGAAACCACATCAAAAAAATTTAAAGAATTGTTTTATATATTTAAGAAGTGAGTTAGAATGAACATTCCATTTTGTTGATGCCTTATTTATACTTATCATTTACATAATATTTAATAATCCTTTTTGGTCTTCTGAAACTTTCTGTGCCCTGCAAAATCTATAAATAAATAAGATAAATAACATTAAGAGACATTTAAACTTACCCCCTTTTCAATGCTCCCAGTTTGGCAAAGAGTACCCTCAGCTGCTGGAATACTGTTGGTAACACAGCGATTACTTTTGCTGAGACACCAAAGCTCTCTACACACTTCCTGGGAAAGAAGGCAGAAGCAAGTTGTTCAGAATAACTGAATAATATGTATTCAATGCTCCTTAAAATATACTTGTGTTGAAAGTCCAAGATAGTGTTCTAGATGCATATAAAAAAAAGAAAAGAAAAACAAATTGAAATGAATTTTAGAATATTTAATAGAATGGAACCATTGACATTTTTTAAAAAAACAAGTAATATTTTTTTCTGAATTCTTACATAGTAAAATTGTTGAATCATTCTCCATAAGCCTAATTAGTAGTGCTGTACATTTTATTTTTAGCCATGTGCAGAAAATCCATCACAGAATAATCTCACAATGTAAAAGTCTCATTTATCACATATAAATCCCAAAATGGGTTGTGTGAATTGGCCCTGAATCTACAATATTCTACAAACAAAATATACCATTATGAACATAAATCTTCAAGTATATACAGAAATAAACTTTCTTCTAGGTAATTATTTGCATGATTCACCACAGGTCTCTTGTAGGAACAAGAAATTTCCAGGTCTAGAAAAAGTAATTGCCAATGGGATTGATTATTGCCTTGTCAGACAATAATTTTTTTTTTTTTTACTATACTGGATGTAGAAACCACAAATAATTTCTTAGCCAGGCAGAGCCACTTCACCCCTTCTCTAAAGGTGAGAGTTAAATCAATCTCATTTGACTGAGTCCAGATTATTTTTAGCCTCACAAAATAAAAAAAACACTCTTCCATTCTTCTGGACACAAGTCTTCTTAATTCATCATCCCTAAGTATAACAGGATACTGGTGTGACTTGGGAAACCCAGCAGTGCATAAAGGAAATGAAGTAATCCATATCACAGTTTTAAAGACAGGAAAGCATTCTGCAAGATTCATATCTGGTCAGAATCATTCTTACTTATCATTTCCTGCAGATTTTCCCAACAAATTTAAAAGTACTTCAGAATCTTGGTGCACTAGTCTGCAAAGACTCTGAGGGGTGGGGCATAGGTCCAAGGATTCCAGCAGAGTGAGAAGGGGGGGAGGTGAGAGGGGCTGCTGTAGCATCCCTGCTATTAGCGACAAGAGCTGGTGGATTGCCAAGTGCTTGGATTTTGCTAATGTGCCTGCAAGGGTGATGCCGTGGCCATAACTTCAAATACAGGTCATAAAACCCTTTGTTCAGTACCACTGTAATTCTGAACAGTCACTGTATCATAAATTGAGGACAACCAAAAATAAACTTTTCAGCTTGCTAAATATCATATTGACTGTTTATTCATGAAATTCAGGATGATGGTCTGGGGTTTATTTAAAACATTCCACTGAATATTTTAAATGGCTCTATCATTTTATTCAATGCAAATAAAAGAGATAATAAGTATTAATGTAAGCATACTTCTTCACCATATAATTTTTGTCATTAAAAGGAAAATGGGGATATCATTATGTCCTGACTCTCAAGCTAGTACTATCACTTGATATAACGTTTTGATAATATGACTGTGGAGAGTGTACAATGTGTCCTTAGTACTCATAATGGAAATATATATTGTAACTTACCACATAATATACAATTGCTGATCATTATTATATCAATGTTGTATGGCCTTATCCTTAAGGCTATTAATTTGCAGCACTCCCAATTAATTAACAGCACAATCTAATTCAGGATGAGTTAAAGCTTACATTTCCTACCAATGTACTCAATTCAAGGGCAACACAAATATCTAGTCAAGGCAAGTGAGGTTCAAAGAGTCAAATGGAAACATGATCAATATGAAGCAACAAATTAAAGATTCCAGCAGTCAAGTACAAAACAGTTTGACCCTCATGAGGCTTTAATGGGAAGCTTTTTTCCTGCACTATTTGAATGATGTCTTAAATGGACATTATCTCAGCTTTTGACCAAGCGTAGCTAGTGTCTTATCAGCCCTAATTACTGAGACTGCAACCTCAAGATCACATATTATTTATTGTCTGTTTATCCTATCAGAAAGTGGATTCTTCCTTTCTGTCCTATCTGAATTCAATTATGTTTTTATACGATAGACATCACTATCACATTCAAAGTCAAAATTTGTGGGAATTGGGAATAAAGTAATGCTATCTGAATAACCCTTTGAATGGTGTCAAGATTCGGTCCATTTCTACTACCGGTAGCATGCTGTTACCATTGATCATGCAGTGGATATTCATTGTATCAGTCTGAAACTAATAAAGAAATCCTTCCCTATTTATTTTTTACATTATTTTTGACAGCATAGGCTAAATCATTAAATCTCAGCCTATAATATTCCAAATAATGGTCCTATATCAGATAATTAAACTATCACTATAGAAATAAGTTATAATATTTGATGGATATGACATTGTTAACCTGAAAAACAAGAAATGTATACAACACACATTGAAGGTGCTAAGTATTGCAATAAATGATATATTTAATGACATTGCCATTTTGGTTTTTGATTAATGTTAGAAACAAGATCATTTCTGGCAAAGCATCCACATGTCTAGGTTTCTGCTAATGCACACAAAAATATTTTCCACATCATCATATAATCTGGTGCATCAGAAAATAAGCAGATAATTAGGAAAGACAATCTATTAATGTTTTTTTTGCACTTGCAGATATTAAACAATATATTTCCTTGTTGCTAACAGGCAGCCTAATCAAAACATTTGATATAGTCTGGACATCATGTATCACTAAGTTCTTTTTCAATATTCCAGCACTATATTTATGCATAGAACAATAGCTGAATATTATGCATACTTATTCATAGGAGGACAATAATTATTTAAAAACAGTAGCTAATTGAATGTAAATATGTATAAAATAAGTTTAGCTATTTTATAACAGTTTGATGTAGTGGTTAAAGCATCAGGCTAGAAATCAGGAGACCATGAGTTCTAGTCCCACCTTAGGCACAAAGCCAGCTGGGTAATCCTGGGGCCAGTCACATTCTCTCAGCCCTAGGAAGGAGGCAATGGAAAACCATTTCTGAAATTTCACGTCAAGGAAATTGAGTGGACTTATCCATGCAGCCTCTGAGAATTGAACAAGATTGAACAGCAGAAAAAAAATCTATATCTACTCTTGTAAAACAGAAACTTCTCAGTTTTCTATCTCATCTATCCAGCAAAATAGATGAGGTTTTAGCCTGCATGGGGCACAATGGAGCTGCATCCTGCTTCATCTGAATCACTTAAGTTTGCCCATTAGCTTAACTTGCAAGTTGGACAGCACAGACTGAATCTTTTCACCTAAAAGCTTCAGTTCTTATTTATTTCCATCTTGCCACTTGCAGTAGCTTGCAGTTAGTTGCAAACTGGTCTGTGAAGATGCCTACAACTACAAATGAAGAAATTCACTATATTCTATTATAATGTTTCTTCTTGTTCTTTTATGACTGCAAAAGCAGAATTCATAATAAATAAAAGAAATAAAAAGAAATATTTCTGATGAAAATACTAAAGAATTTCTGTTGAAAAAAGCTGATATTTGGTATCAAAATATTGAGAACTATGGTGCATGTTCAACTAGACAATACAAGTTTGGTATAGTAATATAGTATATTAAAATAGTGTTTGCTCATAAAAGCATCTTGTAAGATTGTCAATTGTTAGCATCCAATCATATTTCTTGCATTGTCTGAAATAATGTATTTTATTTTTAAAAAAAAAAACAGTAATTATAGCTTTTTCAGTTTTCCAATAGTCCTACTTTGGCCTTGGTTTAGTATAATCAAACTTAACTGAACTCAGGAGTGGGAAAAGTGCCTGCAGTTAATAATCTGCTCAGGAAATCAATCAGATTTTAAAACATTTATCAGGTTTTTTTACTACCCTAGTAGATTAGATTTGCATTAGTTTAATTTGCACATAAAAAGATTGATTACTTTATATTGTTACATTAAATAAAGGGAGACTTTATTTAAGAACACAAGAAGAGAGAGTCCTTGTTTAAGAGATATTTTTGCTTTTAAATCCAAATACGTAAACAATACTATTTGTAAAATTGAATATCGTAAAAATTCAATTCAATTGAAAACAATATTCAAAATTACGTATCTGACTTGAGAAGAAAAAAAGTTTAAAAATTTATATTTTACATTTCACAGATAAAAATAAACATTAAAATAGTTATTATTAGATGAAACTTTTAATATATCTGTTTTGGATTTTCTTTAATTGTTAAGAAAAACACAGGATAATCAGGCATCTTATTCAGTAGTGGATTCAAATATGTGAACAATCGGTTCTCTGTGTGGATGCCATTTCCGGAAGTCCATTCTGGGCCTGGGCAACAAAAAAATAGCTACCGGTTCTGACAAAGTGGTGTGAACTGGCTGAATCCCACCACTGATCTTATTGCATTGTGTGAGATAATAAAGCATTACCTGTTCTTATTTATTTTTACCTATTACAATAATTTTAACAACTAAATTGCTGATCTTATTTACATGCAAGATACAATTCTAGATACTGTAGCTTCAAGTGGTCATTAAGTGACCAGTCATAAGTTGATGACTCTCTGTAGAATAGGAAGCATGCATTCATATTTAGGTCATTCAATATGATTTTTTGCCTGTAAATTAATTATACAATTTATATTCTAACACATGTTTATATTAACAATAAATCACTACATTTGTATCTCAATTATATCCTTTTGTTCCCTAATATACTATTTAGATTTCTTCCAAAACAAGATTTAAAACAATACTTTTGTGCTGACTTTGCCACAGATACATTGCATTGCATTATTAAAGATATTACATTCTTGGATAATTCTTCCTCACTTTCCCCCTTCCTATTCCAGATATTTTTTTAAATAATGTATCTGCTTGTTAAGACATACAAACATTCCAAAACATTTGGAAGCATGAAGATGAATTTAAGAATTACTTCAAACATCATAATTGATTCTCCATTTCTCTGTTTGCCCTGACCTTAGATCTGAAAATTATCTAGTTGCTCTTTATGTAATGATAAGTGGAATAACCATGGGAAACCGGGAGAAGAGACACAGCCTGCAGCAGGAATGCAGGCAGGGTAAGCATCTCAAAAGGAACTCTCCCAGATTTCTTAGGCTGTAAAAGGGACAGGTGGGGGACAAATGTACTTTCAGACTTACAAGATTGGTGTCAGTCTTGCAAGCTAGACCAGACAGGAAACACGGCTAGCTGAGCAAATTTTACTTTATTGTAAGTTTACATTAACAAAATCTAATAACTGGAGAAGGTTCCTTCTGAGCTGCTTGCCTTTCCCGTATTCCTGGTGTGGATTAAATTGCCTTTTATCTGATTGTTCCCTTGGCTAGTCTCTTCTCACTATCTCCCAAGGTCATTCCCATATACTATTACATTTTATATAGTAATTAGTTTTTAAATCTTTTAAATTTGTACTGAGCCATCTTGAGCATGCTGGAGATGGAAAAGTAGGACACAAATTAAAATAATAAAGAAATAATAAAAAAGTAAAAAACAAATCCTACCTTAAGGTATGTAATTTTAAAATGTTATTATCTTTTATCTTTTATATTCTGAATAAATATTTTTTTAAAAATCTGAATAAATCTATCAAAAATCATATATCAGTATAAACCAGGGGTAGGTAACCTTGGCTCTTTTATGACTCGTGGACTTCAACTCCCAAAATTCCTGAGCCAGCCATGCTAGCTCAGGAATTCTGGGAGCTGAAGTCCACGAGTCATGAAAGAGCCAAGGTTGTCTACCCCTTGTATAAATCTTCCAAATATTCTTTAGAAAGTCTCTCCAGAGTGAGTTCGGTTCCATTGCTATAAGTCTTGTTAGAATTTCATGCAACAAAATTATTTTTCTAGGATTTTTTTGTAATATGGACCAACAAAAAGGCTATTCCAGAGCTAATGAAAGTATCACCTAGTCACTTATAAATACCATAAGTTTATGATTTACATCATTGCTGAACTGACAACTCCTGGTCATGAGTAAGTTCAGTGCTTAGTAGAATATTGTAGAATAATTAATTGGAAGCAAAATACAAGTTGGAATTCATTAAATTGTACAAAGAATATATTCTTTAACATATGAAAACAATGTTCACTAGGATGTTTTAATTTTATAGCAATATTAACAATTTTATGTACATTTTTGGAGAAAAGACAAGTTTAGAGATGTTTAAAATAATCATTGTGATTTTCTTTATGTTTATGAACTTGTATTTCCTAAATTTAATACCCCAAATTTGATTACCTATTATTGTACCAATAATAATTCAATAGGACTTCATTTAATAATCTACTATGGAAATAATCTGAATAGCCTAGAAAGATGAGACCCAGAATGAAAATGATCAAGAATGAAAATGATCAAGAAAGCTTACATTTTCAAATTAATATTGTGATTCACCATTGCCATTCTAAGTAATTTTATTCTCTGTTATTTCCAATGTCAAGTAGAAATTCACTCACACTCTTCAGATAGATCTTAATCCTATTCTCTGAGTAATTTAGTTAAAAATTGTCTCAAGGAAGCAAAATTTGAAACCTATAAAAATCAGTTCAAAATCAGAACCTGCATTTGTGCATGTAAAAACAAACATTTCTCTGAGAAATATGGGCAACTGTAGTCAAAACATAAACTGAAGTTGTAGCCTTTCACAAGATCAAGACAAGATAGATCACAACCTGTAACGGTGTATCTTAGGGCTCCATGACTTCAGTTTGGAATTCGGAAGCTTGTATTTGCAGTAAATTAAAGAAAGCTGAACCCATCTAGAGAAAAAAAACAGCAAATCAAATTATCTTCTTTTTGCTTTTATGTTATATATGATGGACCCTCTTTTCATAAGTCATGCAGAATTTTACAAGTAGGCATATTAAATAATCTCTAAAGTTCCTGCATAATATAAGTAATATAACAAGACCCCTCCATTTATTATTATTTGTATGATGAACAACATGCTGTATTATTTCCCATATATAAATTTTAGCATAAATGAAAAAGATGTACAATTTTTTTATTCACAATATTAAGAAAATAAGAAGAGAAATAAATGATAAAAACATAATATCATTGGAAAACTATTGCAGTTTACTTTTAAAATATTTTAAAATATTCCTTCAGTATATGCTAATCTTTAATATGCTGCACCTCTTGATGAGCATTTGTTAAAACAGAGCATTAAAAAAAATACTTGGATATTATATTTCCAATTCAGAGCTGCAAAAATATCCAGCTAGTATTTTTCCACCCTCAGTTGTTTCATGCTGTTGTGTTTTATATATATGAGGGTGAATATTAAAGATATATGAACCTCAGTTAGATTCAGATAAGCACCCAAAAATCACAAATCTTAATGCTCCATTTTCATAAATGCTCATTATGAAGCGATGCAGCATGTTATCAATTCATACATGCTGAAGGTTTTATAGTATCTAATTTAAAATTCCAACTATAAAGTAAATCATATTCTCATCTTATTTTCCTATATATTGGGTGCTTATCTGAACCTTAGCAAATCTGTGAATCTCTCAGCTTTTCCTTTCTTGGCCCTGACTTACTTTAACCTTCCTCAACTGTCAACTAGCATCTGAGACTTAGCCTGCATTATAAGCAACCAATCTTGCTACTGTAATCCAAACTGATATGATCATTACCAAGACTCTTTTTTAAACCCTCAAACATCTATGCAGTGTATCAGTAGACCTGATTGGTCCTTTTAAAGATAGCTAAGACAGAAGCAATAATGTAGACTGAAGCTCTTTAACACAGTCCTAAAGTTCAGAGGCAGGAAATAAAAGATAAATAGGAAAAACTACTAGATATCATCAAAGACATAATTTTAATTAATACAATAATTTTAGTAGAAACAGATTTCAAAAATGGATCTATAATCGTTTGACTATATAGAACTGATAACAACTTTTCCAAGAAATTGAAAGCATTAACCAGAAGTAAATAATGCAAAAATCTAGGCTCTCCATACCACTTGTATAGGGAAAAGGCAATGTGACAATTTTTTCAAAGAGTGGGCGAAATATTGGCTTCAACTTTATTAATTACAGCTAACGTGAAATGTTGGTGCAGGTTGCTGCATTGACAATTTCCCTGTTAATTGGGTAACTGCTACAGGCCAAAGAGCCAGTAATCAGTAGAGTAGCAATATAAAATATATTTCTCAGATGCTCATTTGTCCTTGATCAGTGGAAAGAGTTTGTCTTTATGTTTCCTTCATCATCTAGAACCATTTGGCCTTCCTTTATCTTAGATCCCTTCTAGAAATCCCTATTCCAGAGTCACAAGGTCCTCATAATTCTATAACACCACCGAAAATCTGGCCCAATAATCCAGATATCAGCACTGATTTCATCAAAGGAAATAATTTTACAATCAACTATGTTCATTTAAAAGGTATCAAGTAGGTTATAGGAAGAAGGGAAGTTACAAAAATACATCATTCCTTGTTCTATTTATAAAAATGATTCAGTAGTAGATTGGATACAACCCTGTGTTTATTTTAGAATATATCCATGTCTATCTACTAGATGCAAAATTCATAATGTTCTCAGTAGGCACTGAAGCAAGAAATATTGGCCAATAATATCATAACTGAACATCTTCAACTTCAGATACTCTTTTGCTCTTTTAATTAAAACTATACAAGGCTGTTGTGTTCTAGATTTTTGTGCAGTCATTTCTCCTTTTCTAAATATTTGATTCATGTAGGACTCTATAAGAAAACTAAAATCCAGACGCCAGGAATGCTTCTATCAAGTATAGAGAAATACGGAAATAGCCTTTGAAGAAAAGATATAGCAATCATTACAAAAACATCAGCTTAGCCATGAAAAGAAAGAGGAAGTGAAGAAGAAATTCAAGTCTAACCTATCTTGATTCTCTTTAGTATATAAGGAAAGGAAAGTAAAACTAAACAATTCAACAATAAATTAAGTTATAGTAGTTCCTGTGGAGCCTATTTCCTCTCCTAGTCTACCTCAAATGGCTGACAACTATTCAGCAGTTTTCAGAATATTTTTCCTCATGTTAATTATGTTTTCACAACTAGCATGCATCTCCATTAATAGGCTTCATAATTTCCCTTTCTTAGCTGGCACTATTGTACTGATTTGGAATTTACAAACATGTATAAAATGCCTGACATTATAGATGATTAAGGATTAGACTATATTTCTGATTTCACTATAAAAATATGTATGCTTACAAAAAATATACCTGGAGCTAAGAATAAAATATAAAGATACACACGCACAACCTGCCAATGGCCTATGAAAAGTACTATAAAAGAATTGCAAAATAGAAATACCCAAACTCTGTTGCAACTTCAGTACTAATTGTAAAGAGTTTTACAGATAGTCAAAAGTACTACAACAAGTCAACCATATGCATAAAGTACTTAGTTCTAAAAATACATTTCACATTTCAGCTTTAAGTTTGTAAATGTGAAGCAAGCAAAAACAAACACATTTGTTCTAAGCCTGATCATTCTGAACCCAATTTTTCTTCCTTCTGTTAACACACTTCAATCTTATGAGATCTATAATCAGGATTTTGTGCCAACCTGAAAAAAGGATGCTGTTTAACCAACAGCACCTTGTGCAAAGTCAGAACAAGGTTCATCTGATTTAAAATGCAGCAGAATACTTTGTATGTTTGCAGGGCTTTTTTTCTCATAGAACGCCCAGAACGGAGTTCCGGCACCTTTTTTGGATGGAACCTTGTAGGATAGGCAAGGTGTGTGAGTTCTGGCGCCTTTTTTTTTTTTTTAAGAAAAAAAGCACTGTGCATATGAAATCTGAAGTAATTCTTTCATTTTGTTTTTGAAGTGTGCACGCACAAGCCTAATGAATAACATGATATAATATAACATAGATAGGCTACAGTTTTTTATTTTGATGTTTTGCTGCATTAAAGTCATTAATTGCATTCCTCAAGATATCATTTCAGTCTGTATTTTTTTAGAAATTTATAATCGGCAATATAGCAGTTATAGCAGCAGTGCTGAAAGTACTGGTTGGTCCTCAAATCCCTAAATCCTGCATCACTATCCAACAAACAGCAAAAAAAGAAAAATGAAATCATGAATATTAACTAGTCATGGATTCAGGTTAATCAGACATGTTACAGGTAAATTACCTTATGTATTAAACTATTCTTCCTGGAGAAAAAATTAACTATGTGGTTGCTAAGAGACAAAAACAAAGTGATTTCCTGTGTTTCCCTGAAAATAAGACCGACCCCAAAAATAAGCCCTAGCTTGATTTTTGGGGTGGACTTTATATAAGCCCTACCCTGAAAATAAGCCTACTTATTTGCTAAGACATGAGGTGACGCAAGGTGGGGGAAGGGGGGAGCTTTCCCACGTGCCCCACACCCACTTATTCTGCCACACGGCTCCTGCTGCTGCTGCCTCCACAAATTGCCATTGCCGCCCTCATGAGTTGTGTCCTGCTGCTGTTGCCATCACTGCAAAGTGAAACCTGTCACCATTGCCACCACAAGATGCATCCTGTTGCTGTTGCCGGTGCTGTGAGGCGCACTGCACTGCTGCAAGGTGCGTCCCATTGCCGCCGCCAGCAACAGCAGCAAGACATGTTTCGCTGCAGCAGCAGCAACAGCAGCAGGACGTGCCTCGTGGCGGCAACAACAGCAGCAAGACACACCTTGCAGCAGCGGCAGCAATGGCAGGACGCACTTGTGGCATTGGCAATGACAGCGGGATGTGCCTCGCGGTGGCAACAATAACAACAGGACATGCCTCATGGTGGCAGGGCATGCCTTGCGGCGGCGGGTGCCAATGACAGCAGGATGCGCCTCGTGGCGGCAGCTACAACACAATGGCCTCGCAGTGGTGGCAGCAGGAGCCCTGAGGCACGGTAAGCTGATGCAGGGCACATAAGGCAGCTCCTGGAAAAAAATAAGACATCCCCCGAAAATAAGACCGAATACCTCTTTTGGAAACAAAAAAATAAATATAAGACCGGGTCTTAATTTTGGGGAAACACAGTATGTAATTGATCAACTATTTTCTATGACGTTTTCATAGATAAAAGTAAGATCTATACAGCGATTTTACAAGAAGTGAAGTTCTAGTTACTCTCAAAAATTATGCTTAACTAACGCAATCCCTGGCAAGTTATATGATACAGTATTTTTTATTTCTAGATATCTGAAATAAACTGGGTATGTGATTCATTTGACTCAATTCATAATTTTTTTATTTAAGAATTCATATGCTTGTAGAAATCATTTTGTATAGTTAAAATAGAAGCTGAAGCAATAAGCATAAGAAAAGAAGAAGCAGCAGGTAAATATTCAGTTTAAACATTCATCAACAACTTCTAGTATACTGAAAGGGCTTATTTGTTTTAATTGCATCAGATGGATAATAAAGATTTTGTCTGGGACTAAAAAACAAAAAAGTTGAAACCAGGAATGCCTTCTGAAGGAAGATTGCAGATGGAGACATGACATTTAAATGGGGCAATTAATCTATGGCCTTAATTTGTAGGTTGAAAGAGACTGTTTTTTGTACCTAGATACCAAGTCATTTAGATGTCAACATATGCAATTTGCATTGGGCATATAAATGAATAAACAGCTACTAAATTCTTTCAAGATGAGCAAGGTATGTTATGAGGGAGCTGTTCCCATGTAAATTCTAGCCATTGTGTTTTGTGCTGATACTTCCCAATTCATTTTAAAAAAAACCAGTATGTCATTTCGAAATAATGAATAATGTCAAAACATGAAGAACTCCAGGAACTGACAACTAACCTCCATGCTAAGTATCACTTATACCTTTCAGATAGGTGGACAGAAAACTTGGAATAGAAACATAGAAAACAATAGCTGGGGGAAAAAAGACATTGGTCCTTGTCACACAAAACTCTGCAGAAAAAGAATATAATGTTTTCTATCCAACTGTAGGGAAACTTGGAAGAAGGTACCTATGTCAGCCTACAAATATCCAATCAAGGCAAGTCACCATTCCACCGTAAGTTGTTTTTGTACCAATATCATTTAAGAATTATCTTTTTAATCTCTTATTAGTTTAAAATTAGTTAAGAAGGGAAGGGGGTATAGAATTCAGAGCCAAGATAGCACAATACTTAACAGTGTCAGTCTAGAACCTGGGAAATCTAGATCACAAACTATGCGTATCACTGGGTAAGCCTGTACAGCTATGAATTTTGAAATCTTATTTATCTCACAAAATTGTTGCAAAGATAAAATCAGATAAATGCACTATTTGAGAAGCTAATGAAAAGTCTGAGTTTATTTCTCAAAGATAATATGTACACTGATGATTTTTCAGTGTCAAGCATATCTCAAAGTCAAATGACTGCACCTTTCTATTATTAAATATACCTAAAATGGGATAACTAAGCAAAAAGAGTTTATGAAAGTATGTGGACCTCAAGAGGAGAAAAACAGAAACAGAAGTAAGTAAAAGAAGAAACTTAAATAGAAACAATACAGGCTTTTTGTTGAAAAAAATCAAGAACTAACAGTTAGTCAGCCAACCACAAAAAACTTTTAAATCTATTGCTATATGAATTGCCAAAATTCATCCCAAGAATAATATTGTACTTATCACCCTCGGGATATTAAAAATGAATTCCTTTTGTACTGTGGTTCTAAAATAAGTGATTATTGCAAATGATTAGGTAAATTATTAAATGTAGTTTTTAGACCCGACAAAACACTATCATTCAAAAAATATTTTATTTAAAAAGTATATAAAATAATATGTAACTTGGCAACAAATCTACAAAATACCATTTTAATACCATTTTCATATTTAAACCCTACTGGTGACAGAATCATTGTAAGTGATGCTTTAGCTTATAAAAACCACTAAATGCTATTTCAAGCTGTTCTTAAGTATTGGTAAAATAACTAAAAGTTTATTTTGTGTTAATGATTTTTTTATAATCTTACTATATTTGGATGTTGGTTTTTAATGCATGTGGAAGCCGCCCACAATGGCATTTTCAAAATAAATAAACAATTATTTTATTAAAGATTACAAGGGATGGAATATATTCACAACCCAACTCAACTATAATAATGTAATAATGAGTTTAATAAACTCATTATTGCAGTGGTTAACAGTAATAATGGTAATTGTCATAATCACTAATAATGCCATGAGAGAAAGCAAAAATGCATAATACATAACATAATTAAAATTGTTTATTATACAAAATCATTTCATATTAAAGAAAAATGTATCCTGAGGTTTGTACTTAAACATATTATAACTTTGTCATTAGCAGCATTTCTATAGGTAACTGTTCTGAGTTAGCTAAATTTCTAAGATCATCCAACTGATTTTGAGGAAAAATGCTCAGTTCAAACATTTAGGTATAAAATACATACAAACAACTCAAGCAAAAGATGCAGCATAAAAAATTGATGTTCCTTATTTGAAACAATAATACAATCAAATTACTAGTAGAAAACTATGAACACTTATATGTTAATAAACTTTTGTGTCAGGGTGAAATATATGTAAGTGACTACTTTGGGCAGTTAATATAGTATAAGGATTTAGAGCTCTTACCCCGTATTTACACTGCCGTGATGCAGTTCCATATTGGAAGCGACACTGTTCATCAGCATCATACACCTGACCTGGGGCCACCACAGGGTAAAGAAAATCACGCTTCGGAGGTTCATTATCAAGGCAAGTACCACGGCCTGAACTGTCCAACAAAAAAAATCAGGAATACTATTCTTTAGTAAAAAGGTGAAAGATTTATATGATCTGAAGACAAATCAAAGTCCTAACTACATTTACAGCTATGTACATACATGTGTATTATAGAAAATAGAAATGCTTTCCTATTATGGATCGTTACTGCATAACTTCTCATTTGCAAAATATTTATAAAAATGCTATTTTGTGTACCCCTCAAGAATGTCATTGTATATCAATGATTAGGAGTTCACCGATTTTTCTTTTTGTAGATAACATCAGGTAAAATTACTTTGCTGAAGACCATCAGTGAATTCATGATCAAGCATTGAACCCCTACCTTAAATTCCATATTTCCTCCAAACTTTATGCAGCCTAAGAAAAGACAGTTTTAAAAATTCATTTATAAGTGCAGATTAATACTTCTTAAATACTTTCAGCGTTAACATTACTTTTGTGGACATTTCTTGAATAACTTCAGAAAGTATGTGTATTTATCGTAGCTACAGTAATTAGGTAAAAGAACTCAGCATATATCAAACTTATCTCAATAGATGATTGACATAATTCTTCTTCATTAGGTCTAGATCTAGTTAAATAAAGGTTTATTTTATGAACTTAAATTTTAAAGACCATTTTAAGCATAAATAAGACAAAACACATATACAAACAAATCTTTTTGAAGAATGCAGAGATCTTCCTACATAAGAATAACTAAGTCAGAAAACTATTTCATTTGAGGCTCAAAACTAAACCCTTAAAAAAAACATTTCACCCATATATTTATGCAGACACATCTTGTGGCCACAAGTCAAATAAATGTAATGTACAAAGTAATTAAAGAAAGTTCTGAATGATTGCCAATCCTCCATCTGACCCCAAAATCTTGCCATAACAACATGAATGGAAATAAGAATAGTTTTCAATCTATAAATTATTTATAACAGAAATGAATAATAAACTAAATGAACCGTTAAAATTAGTTTCTCAAGCAATTGAACATTTGGAGGCCTTAGTGGTCTCTGAGATTGGTTGTTTGCTTGCGGATGTCTCATTACCCGACTAGGTAATATAAGATGTTGGGTAATGTAATATCTGCAAGCAAATAACCACGTCAGAGAACAACCTATTGAACTATTAAATATTCTATTGGAATATAACATTTCTACAATAATTCTTTCAGGTGTCAAATATTTAACTGCAAAGGGTGAAAAAGAAGTAGTGATAAACCAGGTTCAGGTACACATATAACATATTACTCAACTAACCAGGGATCTGATACAACAATCTACTTTTGAATTACAGAAATTGGAGCCAGGGAATATTTTGTTAGGTAGCAAGACTGAATGAAACTAATGGTGTTCCACATCCATTAGGATTTTTTTTTACAGTAACATAAGTTACAGTAAGTAGGGGAAAGTTACATTTTGTTGTTGCTATTATTAAGAATCTTAAATTCCTAGTGATCTATAAAAAAGGATCTAAAAATAGATATAAAATTATCTTTTAATTAATGTCTATTAACTAACAGAAGGGCAAAACATACCTAGTCATCAATTTTAAAAAAAAATAAGTTCCTGGGTGTTCTTTTCTGTTTTTCTTACTAAGGTTATCTCCTTTGCTTTTTTTCTTCCTCTAGTCCTCCAATTTTGACTACTGCCCTGCTTACTCTTCATCAACCACCCCAGTATGTTTTCTTCAGCTCTATTTCATCCTTTCCTGTCTACCCTGCCTCCTTCACCTTTCTCCTCCTTCTGTTCTCTTTTATTACCAATCATAAATGTTTAAGGGGAAAAAATGTGTGTGTTTTTAAAGCCCATGATGTAATTTGGGCTTCTTATCCCAAAGTATATAACACCTTTTCTATTCTTTAAATAAATTCAATTCTGTCTCCCAAATCAATGCTTAATTAGAAATATTTTTTACTAAAATTTTCTACAAGCACATCCTTTCTCAAACATCATAGAAGAAGTAGAGACTTTTGCTCTGGCCAAATCATCACCATAATCATCATCATCTACAATGTTAAAGTCAAATGTCATTTAATCATATGAATGAAGTAAACATGTTAAATAAAAAGGCAAACAAGTCTTTCATAACATGACATATGAGGTCTATATAGTGAGGGCAGAATAAGGGAACAATGACATCCAAGACCTGAAGGTGGAGTTCTTGCATAATGATGGGAAGCACTGTCAGTATTAACACTTAATATTCATCCTAAATGATATTTGGTAGTGATTCCTGTTTTCTACTCCATTCTATTTTCTGATTCTGTACATCAAAATAGTACGAGCAAATCTGACAGTGCTTATCATCCACTTTCCATATTTTTCTGGATTGGGGCTTATGACTACACATTCTCTAGCATTGTTATTCACACTAGCAAAGTATAAATATGAGTGAATCCCCCCCACATAATTTATAATTGCCTTGAAATAATACTTACTCTAAAAAACTGGTGATATAATCCCTACTGCAGGTTGACCACGAAAAGGGGTTGGTGTTTGCTGTAATGTGAGCTGCCATAAGTTTTGCTGCTTCATGACCTTTGGTTCCACAAGAATTTCCAATTCCATCATGGTTCATACCAAAACTATCAGAAAGAAAAAGGAGAGAAGAGAAACTATTGTTTTTATATGAAACAGCAAATGCAACAATACAATATAAAATTTCATATCAACTGAATACTGAAAAATGTTCTGAGGGAATGAGGTACATAAAGGGATATATATATAAGTTACATATGAGAGTTATTAACACAAAATTATTAGCATGTCTACATAGTTCATTTCACTGTACATGTTTCACCATATTGACAGCATAATCCTATCTGATTTTGTGCCAACAAAGATTACCATTTTGAATCTTTACATAAGGATAAAATAAATAAAAAAATATAAAGCGGTTAAAAGATTTTCAAAAAAACTAGATAATATTTCATATTAATTGAAACAATATATATCATTTTTAAATTATTCAGAAGTGCCTTTTTTAAAATAGAAGAATAGTCTCCTCCACTAGAAAAGGTAGCAGGAAAATACTCATTGATTCTAACAAATATATATATATATATGTATTTTTTACTGCTATTTGCTGTATGAAGGGCAATTTTTCTTTTTCAAGATTGCATTCCCAGACATAACAGTCCCAAATGCATATTGGCTTCCAAAGCACTTGACTTTAACTTTTTAATAGAAGCAAAACTGGCAGTGTATTGAATATCATATGTATTATTTGATCGCTTTTTTTGTTTCAGATGCATTGAAGTAAATTGGACTACAGCAGTAACTCAAGAATGTCTTCCTTTTACAATTTGTCATCTTGTTCTAATATTTGAGATACTTTAACACAGTAATTAATCATCAAGTTACAAATATTTCTGCTAGATGTTATTCCACTCTCATAAGTGTTATTAAAATTGGCTGAATTTAAACTTCATAGAAAACAATGGTTTTGTAACAGAAACATAGTTAAATCCTTTCCTTCTATTATGTTTTCTTGCTGAACACTTGGTTTTAAATACCAGAAAGCAAATGGAAGTATGACTTTTCTAGTTCTCCTTACCAGCTTTTACTTCCACTGCCCATAGTCTCAAAACTGTGATTTGAGCTCATTGTTTTGCAGTAGTTCTGGTCTTTGGAATAGATGCCATTAGTATGCTGAGGACACCAAATCTAGGGGTCTCTGCCTTCTAATGTCAAGGCAATCAGTACCCTTGAATATCAATATCAATGGGCTGGATAAGATATAACAGATCCAATTACTTCTGCAATTAAGGTAAAGCTTGATCTGGAAGGTGGCCCTCCCACAGGAAGATGTACTTTGCAATTGGAAAGCACTTTTTCACCAACCATCACTGGATTTACACATGACACCTATGGTAAGGAGCATATCTGAGCTATTATGACTAGGATGCTGTGAGCCTTCCTAGACTGGTCAGACTTAGTAGCAATTATTCATGTCTTGATCACAATCTTCTCAGCTACCCCACTATGCTTTATGCATTTTCAACAATGTCTACAAATTGTAATTGGTGAAAAATGTAGCAGAAGACAGCTGACTGATGTAAGATGTAAGTCCCGTGATACTTACATTAAAATAACTGCACTGGCTAGCAACTGCTTAATGGGCACAATTAAAAGGATTGGTGTTAGTCTTATGAGTCTAAATGACTTAAAGCCTAATTATTTGTGGGACTGCATCTTCATTTATGAAAATGCTCTGGAACTTAGATCAATAGGATTGTCCATTCTGTTAGAAATTTGATCATCATATATATATGAGAAAGGATCTTATTCTTTGGATCTCTTTAGTAATGGGATATGCTCCCTAAAGAGTTATGTTTGGCTCTTAGATATGTAATAAAATGTATGTCTTTCACCACATTTCTAATTGTTGGTTATTTTAATTTTAACTGTACTATTTTGTTATTTTTAGAGTATGTTTTATATAAGCTATCAAGAATGTTGGAATAAACAGAAATATGGGACATAAATGCGTTAAATAAAGATCCTCCATATATCCAAATAAATCCTTTCTCCAGGCATAAAATACATACATACATACATACATACATACATACATGTACAGGAGAAAAAATAGAGACTAACATGTATCTCTGTGCTAGATTAACTGATTGGAAATAATTCCAAACAATTGGTTTTCATTGTCACACTGCTATATAACTCCCACCCTTTCCATTTTCCTTGTCTTGGTTTGCTGTTGTTGCCCCATTAGAATAATACATTAATTCTAACCTTCTGATGTTGCCCCCTTAGAATAATACATTAATTCCGACCTTCAACATATCTGAACTGAAACAAGTATTCTACTCCATAATGATGCATGGAAAATGTGCACAATGAAGATTTCCACTTGAAATCCCCCATTCCCACTCTTTATTCATTGTTCCATGTACATCTGCATATTTATTGCTTTTCTGCACCAACTTATGTTCTCTTATGTCAGAACTGAAAGGATGTAGAATTGGAATAGAACTTTGTTCTCAATACCAGATATTCAAAGTCTTGCTTTGCACTTTTTGAGATGAATTATCAGTATAGAAGAGAAATTATAAAAAAATACTATTTCATTCATTATACCTCCTTATCCCAGTCCTTTTAAGAAATCTTTACACTGTATGTCAAATTACTGTAATAAATAAAGATCTAAAATAAAATGCATAACAAATTTGAGACATCTAGCATGTAATTCCCTGAAGCAGTTTGCAACGACTCTTGAAATCTGTTCAGTTTCATCATCTAAAAGATGGTAACATAATCTTAAATGTGTCTAGTTTTGTAAAATGAAGAAAAGACATGATAGAGATTTATTAGATTTATCAAAATAGTGAGGAAAGAGAAATGGAGATAAAGATTTCTAATATATTAAAATCACAGAAAAAAGAACTGAATACTCTAGATGAATTTCAACTGTGTAATTTCTACATGTGTAATTAATTCTGTTAAATTCAATGGCACTTATTGCTCTCTAAATATGTATTGGAATGTAACTGTTGTTTTGCCCTTAGTATCAAATGTAACAATAGAATAGTAAGCTGCTAAGAATGGTGACTTGTTTCTATTTGAAGAAACAGTTCATTATGCCAAGATGACTGACTTCTAAAATGTAAAAAATTAATGCCACAAAATTTGGCCTTAGTTGACTTTTCTTCCTCAAACATTACTTAAAACTAAACTATCATTGCTGATTTAAAAACTGCAAGAATTCTCTTTATTTTATTTCCTGTGCAGTTAACAAGATGTATGTTTTATGTATGGCAACATACATATTTCTTAAAAGCCATTGCTTCTTTGTTCCTGAATTCTAAGTGTTAGCAAAATGTCAGCATGAAATACTAGCAACTGAATAAATCTGACTCTCATCCCCATTTCTGCACTGAATCAAAAAGAAACTTCCAACAGGAATTCTCAAACTATGGATCATCCCTCTCAGATTAAGCATCTGGTACAAACATGATGACGAAGATAATGACAAAATGATTGTCACTTTGCAGTTGCATTATTTGCACATGGGTTCCATCTTGTATTAGATAAGTGTATCACATGGGTAAGGTCACTCTGTTACAGGACACATTTCAATATCCCCTACACATTAGCTCATTGGTAATATGACAATGCTAGCAGGAAGTTTCAAATGAATTGAAACATCTAATCAGGTTTATGCAGATCAAAGGTGAATACTATCAAAACTTCGTCTAAGCTCTGTTCATTTTCACTGTGCATGTCTACAATAAATAGAGGGCATCAACGTTCAAAAACTTCTATAATATTTAGATTAAATTTTATTATAAGTGTTCTATTTATCATTAACTATAGTTTCATTCATTTTAGGAGATCCTGATATTGCAACAGTGAGGACCAACAGTGAAAATAATCAATTAAAAATAATATGATTAAATCATGTAAATTAAACATGGTTAAAGCAGCTTTCAATGTGTTTCCAATTGAAACGTTATAAGTAGTACTATATAATCTGATTCTGAAATGAAAAGGTAAGCAACAATATATATTCTGAACTGTACTGTTGTTACAGCATAGTTGTACAATGGTTGCATAGTATTTCTCCATGCTTATGATTTATTTTGTGCTATTTTAGCAATATGCTGTAACAGATTTTATGTTAAAGTGATAGAGCTAGGAGCAATTTCACATTAATGATATATATGTGCTGCAGTAATAACTCTTTCAAGATCATATGGTTGATGAAATCAAACAACAACAAAACAAATAGATTACAGAAAAGGCAGCCAAGATAAGAGGGCAAATTAAGATAATTAAACTGAACGTATTAAAAAATTAAAAATATACGCACTTGTGACCAATCTCATGGGCTATGGTAAAAGCAGAGCCAAGGCCAATGTCTTCATTAATACTACAGCTCCTTTCAGGCTCACACATTCCAGCAACAGAGGCCAAGCCTGAACAAACAAAAGGAGACACAAAGGGTCATGCCAACGTGTTTCAGTCTTAAAAGCTTTTGTTATAAATGCCTGGATTCTTTTTAATAACCTCCATGCCTAAAAGCAGCAGTTGGCAAAAGGTTAACTTTGTAGCTCTTGCAAAATCACTGGGGGGAACTTCACTTTGCCGGCTAGACATTAATATTTTTTGAACTGCAGTCATTGCTGGAAAATGTCTAGACTAGGGGTTAGATTTATAAATTTTGCTTCTGGTAACTTGGGACCACCTAGTAACTTGAGCCAGGAGAGGGAATTCAAGCAAGCATTTCTACTTTAACATTTTTGAGGTTGCAGAAAGCAAAATGTGTCCACGTTACTTTTCCAAACAGAATGGTTTTAAGTTTAGTGGGTTCATAAAACATGCAAGTAACATTTTAGCTACCCCCAAATCCCCAAGTGGTATATTCTAGAGAAATTTTATGAGAGAAAAATAACCCTCAGTACATCAATTGCAGAGAAAGAAACATTAATTTGTATTCACTATCATGTTTTTCTTTTATTACAGCATGAAACATGTACCTTAAAAAAATCTAAACTGAATTAAAAGCTTCAGACATTTACATATGGAGTATTGTACATGATATACTTTAATTCAGGACTAATCAATTATCGCTACTGATAATGGATCTGCTACAGTCTTAGTGATATATTTCTCAGAGTACTGTATGCTTATCTGGAAAAAACATTAATGTGCATCCCTAAGGATTATATGTGTGCTGCAAAAATATTGTTACAGGATACTATAAAAAGAATACTTTTAGAACTCAAAGCAATATGTTTGTAAAGAAAAAAAGAAATAAAAATATTAGATTCCTCTTTTCTATAGGAATAAATTGCAAGTATTTCATGGTTTCACCCTAGCTTTATACCTTTTCTGCCTTCAAGGCAGATTATTATAATTCAGGATTCCAACTGGTCTCTCCAGATGTTCTGCACTATCTCTCCTATTTGCCTCAACTAGCATGATCAGTTATGGAAGCTATGTTATATATAATACCAGGAAATACCTAGTCTGAGAATAACTGGTATAAAACAAGTTAAAAATATTTTTATCTCAACCATGTATATATCCTCTCTGTTAGTCATTTCTTACCCCTTAGTTCCCTTGGTTATAATTACAATATGCAAAAAGCTGTTAACTGGATGCATGTATAGCATTATTATCTGTAGCTGACCTAATTCTGTGTGTTTTTAAGAATTTTATATGTATAGATGATTTCTATTAGCTTCCCAGCAATTAGATATGGACAAGAGATAAAGATAATCTGATGTTTTATCTTCAAGTATATGTTTAGATTACATAACAGTCACTGGCTCCAGACTAGGCAAAATAAAAGTAATCAAAACAAGTTTTGCTAAAGTAGATGGAAATTATTTTAACCAACTGTAATTTCTGATAGAAAAAGGTTACAATCATGTTTTCCTTCCAGTAATTTTAAAGATAACAACATAACGATAGCATTCAATTTTCTAAATTCTACCCATTGTGACAAAAGTATGTATTGATGCCTTTTTCTTCTATAGTACAAATAATATTGTTAACACTTTTGGAATATAATGAACACAATTCACATTTATAGCTGAGGACTGGAATAATTCCTATAATCATGCTAAAAAAAAACCCAACAAACCCAACAAATGATCAGTTTTAAACCACTTTATCCAGACTATTGTTTTTTGTTTCCTTTTAGGTCTATTTATTTTTTTCTCTCTGTTCAGGCTGCTCCACAAAGTTCTGAACTTTGTCACTGTAATTGTAATTCTATTTCTTTCCTCTTTTTGCTTTATGTACCTTTTTTCTTGGGACTCTGATTTTTTTTCTCTTGGAATATGTAGCTTTTTATCACAGAGGGACATCTTTGGCAATTAGGAGTCTGTAATTCCTGTACAATGCCATGGAAACATTTCCAACTCTAGGTGGTGATCCTGTCTAATTCCCAGACCATCATTTATGCAGTCTTATGCCACTGTTTTCCATAGTACAGAAACTCCAGAAGTCATAAAATACATGGAATAGGTTTTTTTAAAAAACCCATTATGTACTTTTTAAAAAACTACACTAAGGGTTGGGTTCTACTAAATGCTGCTACAGTATGGAGGAAGTGCTGTAAGTCTCCTGATTTAACGTTGCTATAAAGACATGTGGGAGATGTCATCGTAGCTGGCAGATATAATTAGAGCAGAAAAGCTATGTAAAAATGTTTCTTGATTCTTGGTTTGAGCAACTGAGTTATATGTAGAAATTAGGCAGGGAAGATGTAGAGTTCAATGCACCGAGAGTCAGTATCTTCTAAAGTCAATGCAGTCCTATGCTGCATCAATAGGGAGATAGTATCAAGATCAAGGGAACCGATAGCACCACTCTGTACTGCATTTGGAATACTGCATTCAGTTCTGGTCATACCAATACCAAAAAGATGCTGAGGCCTCAGAAAGAGTGTAGAGCAGAGCAAACTGTCAGGCAAAAGCAAACAGAACCATTCATAAAGAACTTCAACACATATAGTTAAATTTTTATTAGGATTTATATAATAATTTTGTTTAATATAGTGGGTTTTTTTTCCTTTTTTCTTTACCCTGTATTCACTCTGGGAAGTGGGGGGGGTAGGTTGGGGGGTTTAATAACATACTCAACTGTAATACTTGTAATATATAAGAAAGAAATATTTACTTATAGATGAGGGGTTGCTCGGACAGTACCTCTGTACTACATCTGGAGGGGGTTGTGAGGGAGGAGTGAAAGAGGGGAGGGAAGTAGGATGGTTGGAGGAGAGGAGGGTGGAGAGGTAGGGAGAGAGGTGAGGAGGAGGGAAGTTGGAGAGGGAGATAGGGAGAAAGGGGATGTGGTAGGGAGGGTGCTGCCGAGCAACACCCATAGTTACTTAAAGCACTGTATATACGCATTTAAAAGAATGTATGTTGGTTTTTTGTTTACTGTGGGAGAAAGTTGAAAAAGAATGTATTAAGTTGAGTTGTCTTGTTTTTCTCTTTTTGTTGTTTAAAATTATAAAATCAATAAAATATTTAAAAAATATATAAAAAATAAGAACTTCAACAGTAGTTTATTGCTAGTCAACTAGGTTACAAGAATCTTGCCAAACTAATTCCATTCCTTTGGGAATGGCAAGTTAAGGCTTCAAGGATTCTGGGGAGGTTTGATCTGTACCACTTACCGCAGTGCAATGACTCTAAACCTGGCCCCCTCTTGACCTCTTCCCCCAGTCTAATTGGAAATTCCACCACAGCAACAAAGGTAAGAAGTCTGGAAGCTAAATCCTATGAAGAATGGCTAAAGGAACTAGATATGTTTAGCTTAATAAAGTGAACACTGAGGGAGACATGATAGCAATCGTCCGATATTTGAAGGGTTGCCACTGGCATGAGGATGTTGTTTCATTCTCCATAACACCTGGTAAGACAAGAAGCAATGTGTAGAAGCTTGTCAGAAGGAGCTCCAACTTGAAAATAAGGAGGAATTTCCTGACAATGAAAACTATTAAGCAGTGGAAGAGCTTGTTTTCTGAAGTTTTGGATGCTGGGGATTTTCAAAAAAAGATTGGACAACCATTTGTCCAAGATGGGAGGTGATGATTCCTGCTTTGGGGAGAGTTGGATTAGAAGACTACCAAGCACTTTTCCAGTCCTATGATTCTATACAAGTACACTCAGGAAGCTGACCTAGTGACCTGCAAAACAGGTATCATGTGCGTCCTCTGGACTCCAAAACAAAGGGCTTGAGATATATTTTTGAACTTTTGTATTATTAGGAAGGAGGGATATGTTGCTTTTAGATGAGAGCCAGTAAACCCTAATAGTTTGTAAGAAAGAGGAATAAAACACAGAAGAAGAATGAAGTAGAAAAATTTTACACACAAACAAGAGGAGACATTTGTGTTTCTGACATTAAAGAAAAAACATTAGTCCTCTTTTCAGGTGAGGAACAGGACAGGAAGATACTTAGGCTCAAATGGATAGGAATGACTTAGCAGCAACTCAAAAGGAAGGCATATGCTGGTGTAAAGACAAACAAAACAATTAGACTACCTATTTCATTTCAAGAGCTGTTGGAATTCCAAAAGCATATATTCATGATGTGACAGACAAAATACTGATACTCATCAACTCAGTTATATTCACCTGCTTAGGATTGAAATTCTATCTAATAAAAAAGCATTGGATAAATTTAGGACTGAAAACAGGTGTTATTGTTGCAGTACACTAAAGCAGAGGTCCCCAACCTTTTGGGTACCAGGGACTGGTTACATGGAGAAGGGTTTTCCGTGGATCGGAGGGGTCGTGGTTTTGTGTTCTGCCTGCATTTCACGGATGGAGCTTTGCTTGTTTGTGCGGACAGCTGCTGGCATGCCATGGCCCAGTACTGGTCCACAGATCAGGAGTTGGGGACCCCTGCACTAAAGGCTATCCAGCCAGAAGTTCAGTAATACAGAATTTCTCATAACTTGTTATTGAATGGAAAACAAACTTTGCTGATAAAGGAATATCCAATTAATTATTCCCTTGTTTGTATTGTTTTGTCCAAGTCAAGATTTTATATGTGACCTGGATAAAATAATAAACAGAATGCTCATCAAAACTAGATAACATGAGAGAAATCAAAATTCACTTAACAATCTTGGATCAAGATAATAGCATGAAATTCAATAGCATGAGCAAATGTGAACTTTATATCAAAAATATCAGATGCAAACACAAAATGAGGCAAGTTGGCTAGACAGCAGTATTATGCAATATTTAATGTCTTAATGGATTGCAAAGAATTATAAGAAGCCCTTAAAATAGATAAAGAAATCTACACTAGCAGAAATAATGTGGCATTATGAAATGAAAAGCAAATGTAATACAAAACAAGTGAACTGTGCACGGAGATCTGAGACATTCACACATGTTCTGTTAAGTAACACCTTTTAGTCAGTAATAAAAGTGACCTGTATTATAGTTCTATATACTTAGCTAAATCCTATTAAATTCAATAGGATTTCTCTATAGATTTGGGCTATTTTTCTGCTGGCTTTTAAAAGTAATAAACATATCTATTTATCTGTATTTATTTATTTAATTTTATTTGTATGCCGCTCCTCTCCGGAGACTCGGAGCGGCTCACAACATGTACAAAACATCAAAACATTAAAAATAGGTACCCAACACACACACCACATTCGAACCACAACCCACAATCATCCCCAGGCCTGCCGGCAAAGATAAGTTTTAAGGTTCTTTCGGAAGGCCAGGAGAGTGGGAGAAACGTGGACTTCAAGGGGCAGTTGGTTCCAGAGGGTGGGCACCACAACAGAGAAGGCCCTCCCCCTAGGACCCACCAAACGACATTGTTTCGCTGACGGGACCCGGAGGAGGCTGACCCTGTGCGCTCTCACCGGTCGTAGGGAAGTATGTGGCAGAAGACGGTCCCGCAAGTATCCTGGTCCAGAGCCATATAGGGCTTTATAGGTAATGACCAGCACTTTGAATTGCGCTCGGGGACCAATAGGCAACCAATGCAGCATGCGGAGGGTTGACGAAATGTGGGCACAACGTGGAAGGCCCACAATTGCTCGCGTAGCTGCGTTTTGCACTAATTGTAGTCTCTGAACACTCTTCAAGGGCAGCCCCATGTAGAGAGCATTGCAGTAGTCGATCCTCGAGGTGACAAGAGCATGTGTGACTTGAGGAGAGACTCCCGATCCAAATAAGGACGCAACTGGTGCACCAGGTGAACCTGGGCAAATGCCCCCCTCGCCACAGCCGATAAATGATGTTCCAATGTCAGCTGTGGATCAAGGAGGACACCCAAGTTGCGAACCTTCTCCAAGGGGTATATAGATTCACCCCCCAGGGTAATGGAAGGACAGATTGAAGCGTCCTTGGGAGACATAACCCACAGCCCCTCTGTCTTGTCAGGGTTGAGCCTTAATCTGTTAACGCCCATCCAGACCCTCACAGCCTCCAGACACTGGCACATCACCTCAACCGCTTCACTGATTTGGCCAGGAGTGGAAATGTACAGCTGAGTATCATCAGCGTACTGATGGTATCTCACTCCATGCCAATGGATGATCTCTCCGAGTGGCTTCATGTAGATGTTAAAAAGTAGGGGGGAGAGAACCGACCCCTGAGGCACCCCACACGGGAGTAACCTAGAGGTGGACCTCTGACCCCCCACAAACACCGACTGTGACCGACCAGAGACATAGGAGGAGAACCACCGTAACACGGTGCCCCCCACTCCCAATCCCTCCAGCTGGCGCAGAAGGATGCCATGGTCGATGGTATCGAATGCCGCTGAGAGGTCAAGAAGCACCAGGAAAGAGGACTGGCCTCTATCCCGGGCCTGCCAGAGAACATCCATCAGAGCGACCAAACCAAATAAGTTTATACTGTACAATATTTTACAAGAAAAGGCTATAATTATAAATCAGTGCATGAACAGCTACTATAATGAAATAGAACAATAAACGAAGAAAAACTGATAAAGCTGATATAGTAAATGCTACTGCCAAAAAATACACATATGCATGGTTCTTGAAATCCAATTCTTGAAATATCAAGCTAGTTAATATTAGTAATAGTAGAATATCTACTACTCTCATCTTTCATATACAAAATATAGTGGCTTTATAAAGATACCAAACTACCTCATGTTAGCTAGGGTAGATACCATTCCAAATAATGATTTAACAATATATGCATACATAAAACTCTGCCTTCTCTCTTATCAGTGCAAAGAAAGCAGAATAATAAAGGTGTAATGCTAAACAGTTCATTTATTTAATGTTGTATATATTTTATAGTTTTCCTTTAAGTCTGCTAATAATTGGTTTAAATAATGGTAAATGATGAAATAAATGAAGAATTCATCCTGGCTGCTCTAATGAAGTATAGTTTAATTTATTGCTAGGTTCATCACAGTGGGATTTAATATAGAATTCTTATATCAGTATGAAATATGATGACAAGTGCCATCAACAAAATATTATTCAAATGCCAAACTTGAGAGATAATCAAAGGAACATGTATGTTTTTATTTATCTGGAAAATATTATCTTCTTTCTGCTGACTTTGGAGTTACAGGACGGTCTAACAATTGCTGCTACTCTGTCCCATTCTTTTTATTTAAGCTTGCAGACTCCTTTTCACTTTTCTACCCAATTTCAGTATGGGAATTCTTGCCACTTGCAAAATAGTTGCCCCATGCTCCAAATGACAAAGAGAAGGGATGACAATTTTGTGAATGTGGAGGACTCATATGCTAATTATCAACTGGGACAGAATGTAACTCTTCCACTCAGCTTTCAGGATAGTAATAGTAATGATAGTAATAAGGCAGCTCTGTGAACATAGTGAAATCCTGTAGAGATTGAATTTGTGAACTCCTTTCGGTACACCAGAATAAATTGGTTTTTTGTATGTATTTAAATAGCTTCTAGACAAAGATTTTAGGTTTGAATGCAGAGTTTAAAATGAGACCACCTGGCCCATGTATTTTCCCAGGTGCTAGGCAGACATGTCTTCCCAAGTAAGGAAATGGCGGGGGGAAGGACAAAAATCTGTCCACAAACAGAGTATTTATCCTTCCCACATATACTTAAGCTTCACTTAAGAGTGAAACAAGAATATAAACAGGAGTGAAATTTCAGGATGATTCAGTCATTAGGAGTGGCAAATTATAATTTAAAAGCTGAGCAAAGTGACTTAAATGTAAAATGCATGCAAATTTTCTGAATACTTTATGAACGCTAGCAGGTTTGATACTACAGCAGTCATGAGCTGTTCATATTTTCTAAAATATAACAATTTTACAATGTACATTTTGATTTCTAACAGTCTTTCCTAAGGGTTCATTTTGTATTATGTATCAGGCTAATCTTCATAATGAAAAAAGCAGTATAAGCTTCCTTTTTCCCTTAATGTTGTTTTGATTACTTCTAAACCAGTGTTTCTCAACCACTGCAGGCTGGGGAATTCTGAGAGCAGACGGCCACTCATCTTACAGTTGCTGTGGTTGAGAAATACTGTTCTAGACTTTTAAAGTAATCCATTTATTGAAAATAATAAATAATAAAATTTAAAATTTCCCTTTTGAAAGTAAAATATATTTTAAAATCTATCCTTATGTAAAAGAGACAAATATAGGGAAGCCATCTTATCTGTAGAAACATTTAAAAAATAAATACTCATTTAGCTTACACTATGAACCTTACCCAGAGTTCCACAAGGCTTGTTTTTATATGTGCAGATGTCATATCTGTAAAGAATGAAAATAGATATATTTATAAGAGATGCCTCTTAGTAATGTTGTTTTTAAATATTGATCACATTACTGTAGTGAAACTGCAGTTGTCAGACTGCAATCATTATAATTATGTGCAGCCAGCTGGAGTGTCAGCCCTGCAATCTAGTATAAACTACAAGCTACAATATGCTCATAGCATCTGACCTGAGGCCATAAAGAAACCTTCTAGGAAGAAAAAGAGGTTAAAGTGGATCTTTTTTTTTTTAAGTTTTTATTGAATACAAAGAAAAAAAAGGATTACAAACACTGAACATGGTAAATCGTCTTTGACTGACATCTCAGTCCATATTGTACATTAATTGTATATAACATATCTATATATAAACTATACATTTCTGGTCTCTATCTTAAGTTATCTTTATTTGTGACCTCCATTTTTTTCCCCTCCATCTATAAAAATTTATTCCATATTCGATAAAATTCTGTGTCTTCCTGGTTTTTTAATCTTTTAGTTAACCTATCTAGTTCTGCGCAATACATAATTTTCTTTATTGGTTCTTCCTCACTCGGTACTTCCATTGCTTTCCATTTTTGAGCAAATAGTATCCTTGCCGCCGTAGCCACGTGGATAATTAAATATGTGTCCTCTTTATTTACATTTTTCTCTAGTATTCCTAATAGTAATGCCTCAGGTTTGAATAGAATGTTTTGCCTAGTCATTTCTATTGCCCATTCCCAGACCATACGCCAATAGACCTGTGCTTCTCTACATGTCCACCATATATAAAAAAGGTACCCTTTTCTTTTTTACATTTTCAAGACATAGAGGAATATCCTTTTTACATTTTGGCTAATCTGGCCGGAGGGAGATGCCATCTGTAAACCATCTTATACAGGTTTTTTTTATATGATGTCGCCAATGTGATATTGTTATTTCACTCCCATACTTACTGCCATTGATCCATATTTATATTATATCCTAGATCTATTGCCCACTTCACCATTGTTTCTTTAGGTTAAAGTGGATCTTTATCATTTCTGGCCTTAAAAAACAGCTTATCATTTTGTAGGGAAGTTATAGCCATATGTCTGCAAAATATTAGTATTGAAACAGGAAAAACATTCACTATTCTAAATCTATTAAAACTATTCCATCATAAGTACTTTAGAATACTGAGTGGTAATGTTTTATCTTAATATTTCACATTTTGCTTAATTTTTAATGTATTATCTAAAATAGCACCATATTAAATAATACCTTAATGACTGGCTCCTGATAATGACTGGCTCCTGATTAGTATGATTCATGGATAACAGAATATCAGTGAATTCCCTACAGTACCAGCTCATCCCTCACTTCCTTTTACTTTAAAACAAATCATATACATATAACATGGAGATTGTCCTGTTATGCTCTGAGTTCTGTGGACAAATATTTTAACCAAAAGCATTTTTAACTTTAATAAATAACCTATACAGAACAAATATTATAAACATTAACTATATATTTAATATCAACTATATTTGAGTCATGTAGTTCAAATGTTAGCAGACTAAGGTTCAAATTAACAGAGTAAAAACTTTACAAATACAAAAATGCTTGATATAATACTTAGTGAAACAGATAATGAATTCAATATGAAAAATTAAAGAATTATGATTGGGAAACAAGTATTCCATCTCAGAAATTAAAAAAAAATACTGTTTTTTTTTCAGATTCACTCTTTATTGCTATAAAAATTGATAGAAATTACATGAAACTGAACACTGGATACTACCTATGGCAAAGAATAACACATTAAATAGAATAACATATTGAGTAATATTTTGCAATTGAGGTTTTTATATGGGAGCTAAGAATCCAAACCAGCTTCAGCTCATTCTGACCTGCTACATTCATGCTGTTTGCTACATGCTTGTGAATTGTTTCTACTGCCTATTAAATAGTAGTAAACAGGAGTGCACAAAACATCCCCAATTTGAAAGATTCTGACCTTAATTTCATTATTATCAGTATTTCCAGCTTGAAAATAGATGAAGATATTTTATTTAGCACTTTTAGAGCAATGTTTCACAATCTCAGCAACTTTAATGTGTGGACTTCCCAGAATTCTCCAGCCAACATTCTGGCTGGGGAATTCTGATAGTTGAAGTTCAAACATCTTAAAGTTGCTGAAGTTGAGAAACACTGGTTTAGAATATTGCACCATCCTCTTTCTTGGTTTTAATTTTTTTTTTTAAAAAAAAAAACCAAACTTTTAATGCTAAGTTTTCCCAATTTAAGCCAGGGTGGTCTAAAACAGATTACAATTTTAAACAAACTGAACATTCAGTAATTAAAATGCATAATACTAAAATCAGAAAACAACAGCATTTCTCATACAATTAAAACATTTATGACAATAAATATATTTAAAATCAATATATTAAACGGTTAAAACCCACAGAAGAATAAAAGCATGTTTACCTAGTATCAAAAACAAAAACCCAATATAATTGGTATCCCACCCACCCCCAAAACAGTTCCCTCTAAAAAAAAAACAAGTATGGTCCCATGCCACAAAAGGCTTTATAGACAAATGCCAACTTGAACTGAAACCAGAAACAAATCAAGAACCAAGGAAGACTAGCAATTCATAATGTCATGTTCCAATCAATACTATTGTTTTTTCCTTTCCACACCCTTCTCAAGCACAGTCACACATATAACTCACATATAACTCAAGAAGTAACCATTCTTTAACAAGACTGTATTTATCTAGGTAAGACTATAACTGGTAGGTTTGTCAACCTAAACTGATAAAAGATGCTTAATATTACAAAGGTCACTGATGCTTCTATTGACAAAGTTGAATTTAGAGTGTTCCAAAGCTGCAAACTTTATTCTTTAGAGGGAACCATATTCATTTCCAAAAACAAAAAAAAGGTTGAGCACTACCCACATTGGTAGATGAATCATCCACTAATAGCATCTGTATCTTGTTCTGAGTAAATGACAGTTTGTTGGCCATCATCCAGTCCATTACTCTGGCCATGTACTGATTCAGTATTTCCACTAATGATAGAGAGACTGAGATGTTGTCGTCAGCTCACTGCTGATCTTCACTTCAAATTTCCAAAAGACCTCACTTAGCAGTTTCATGTAAATGTTAAATATGGGACATAAAAGAACCTTGTAGAATCCTATATTATAAACACCTTGAGCAGAAACCTTCTGTCAACATATGTCCAGAAATGAATGAGTAGAACCACACCAAAGGTATTCCATCCATACTTAGCTCAGATCATCTCTTCACCAGGATGGCATGGTCAATTTAAAGTCAATGAAAGCACCAGGAAAATCAACATGATGCATCCCCCCTGATTTTTTCAGGCAAACATTATCCGGCAGTTTGACAAAGGCATTTTTAGTGCTAAAACCAGACATGTAAGGAGAAATATATAGTCACCTGGACCCAGGTGAACACTGCCATCTTACTAGACTGAATAAGGCATGAGGGAGAAGTATGGAGTCACTGGGAAATTGGCTACAGTCTATCAAGCACTATGTTCCTATCTTCATTTTAAATTCCTTCAAGTCAGTTAACTAATAAATCAGCAAGAACAGATTCCATCTCTACCATCACTAGATGAAAGTGGGTAAGATAGGAGTTAAAGATGAATGACAGCCATCTTGTTGTCCATATATATTATGACTGCCATTACTTCTTTTGAAAGAGGTTACAAATGTACAACTACATGCACTGTGCAATTGATATACATTATAGATATTATTTATTCTGTTGTGTTTTCAAATAACAAATACAAAAATGTTACTTTTCTGGGTGATTTATACTTCTGTAGAGAAGTATATTTTTCATTTTCCTACATTGCTCTTGGTTCGTGCTGAACTATGCTTCTATGCATATCTATATGTTCAGGCATGCTTAATTGTTTTTACTTTTTTGGTTTGTTTATATAATGTAATTGTAATTGTAAAACTTTGTAAGAACTTTGTGGTAGGTAGTAGTTAGTTACTTTTCTAGTCTCACAATGAGAAATGAAGAAAACAGGATTTAGTTTTGAGTTCTTACTATTCCTATAAGCATGTTCTTCAGGAATAATTCACTGGAAGTTGTATCACAGATATATAGGTATGGATATGGTGGAGTGGTTATAGTAAAAATAAAACATTGCTTAAAATGCCTATTGACTCTCTCTTTCTCACACAAACAGTAAACAAGTTCGTAACAGCAGCATTTATGTGATGATATCCTAGCATGCATGTCATTATTTTGATGTTATTGTGAATTGCTACAATGTCAGGTGTTTAGAATGAGTACATCCTATCCTTCAACAAACCATTGGAACAACTTGGATTTAGTTAGGACAAAAATGTACTTTTATTGATTAGTTAATTTACTCTAAAACTGAGGTCTATTTTAAAGAAATGATTTCAAATGTTAAAAATTAAAATGTTATTTCTATGTTTTAAAAAGAGCCATGATATGTTTATGTTTACTTAATTTGTTTTCCTACATGCTTCTCAGTGCCAAAATCATACCCATTCATCCAATCAAAACCCAGAATCTTAATTATAAGTACTAAAGCAGCTGGAGTTTTAAACAAGTTTCATTTATTATGATTCCTTAGTGCTAAGTCTTGTCTTTGATGCAGAATACATGGAGATTTATAGCAGTACTAGAAAGCTTTAAAATCTTAACAGCCCATGAATTACAGGATGTAGTTCATGAGATGTAATGGGTGGTTGTTAAATTGAGATAGAACTATTCTGGGGAGTGGAGATGGGTAGACATAGAAATGTTTGTTTTTTCTTTCTGTGTGAGACCAGAGCAGCACTGGAGAAAAATCCTTTAAAAAGCATTGTATTTTACATTTGTTATATACAGTGGTTCAACTGCTTTGAAACCCATCTAATTTGGTACTCAATGCATTTTGATGCAAAAATTTTGCCCTGGTACTCATCATTTGTTTGGTTCTCAATGCACAAGCTAAAGTTGTTGGTGTCAGTTGCCTTGTGACTCACTACATTATTCCTTATGGAAAAATTTGTTTGGTACTCATTTTTGGTACTCCTCACACCTCCTAGTACCAATTAATGATGAGTACCAAGATACCACTGTACTCTACCTGTTTCATAAAATATTTGATCAGTTTTGCTGAAGAATTCTTCAATGACTTTTAGATACATAAAAATTATAGATTGCATTATAAATTGTATAGTATAGTGAAACACCATTTACCTTTGCTCCATATTTTAAAAATGACGACTTATGATATTAGTTTTGTGAGTAGCTCATTCATGAGTGTCATTAAGTGCAAGATACTTATTCGATACTTATTCTTCTTCTCTAACACAAAATTCTTATTCATAAAATCATACAGGATTATCTTTCCCCAGTTGTATCTACCCATTCTGTTAGATCTAGCATGAGAGGCGTGCTCTGAATCTCATTCATTACAGAGTGCCATTTGGTGAGGCACTCTGTAATGAAGGAAGAGAACATTTTCTGCTGTGGTGCTCACCCTCAGGAACACTGTTCCCTGAAGATCAGACTTGCCCCAATCTGCTGGCCTTTCACAGATACTTAAAGACCTGGTTCTGTTGTTGAACCTAGGGCCATGATTGGCGAAGATGAGCCCATTTCTTGATTATATTGTTATTAATCTGATAACCCACTATTCTTGTTTTTTTGTATTTACTGTATACTTGTTAATCACTATTATCCCAATGATAGTGACAATTCAGGTTATCTGATTCCTTCCAATCCACAACTTTTCAAGAATGACTGCCGAGGAGCATATTAAATAAACATTTAGTTCACTTAATATGGTCCTCGGCAGAAATTTTTGGAAAATTGTGGATTGGAAAGAGCAGATCATCTGAATTGTCACTATCATTGGCAATAATAGTATTTTGCCTCTCTTTATATTATGGCAGAACAACTGCAGGCAGTAAAGTGTACAATAGCTTTATGGTTTCACTTGCTATATACTTCCAAGTCCAAGAAAAACGCCAAGAGAAAAAGCCCTGTTTTTTGGTCTTGCTTTCAGCTGAAGACAGGGAAAGAAAGTACCTATGTTTTACTAAATAAAGCATGGAAAATGTTGTAATGCCATCAAAATATGTTCTATTGAATGTGAATATATTCTACCACCTTGAATTCCTGAAAAACATAAATAAAGTGAATAATGCATTTCACAAGAAAAAGGTTAAATGTATAGTTACAGAGTCCATATGTTTGAACATAAACATAGAATATGCCTGTTTATTTCCTAAATAACAAAACAAGACTCTTCAGTTTCCCTTCCCTTAAAGTCTGACACAAAGGAGATAGGAAGTATTTGTTTCCTAAATAACATTATCTTCAATTTATTTGTATGCCTCTAATTAATTTAGATTATGATTTGTTGAAAAAACAATCAAATTACAATATATGCTCTTATTTATTAAAACGAAGTTTACTCCAACCATTATTTTTTAAATATAATGATAAACTATAGTTTTTGTAAAATAGGAACCACATGTTTCTTATCTCTACTTTGCAACTCTGCCAGCTGAGTGGGAAAGCACGTCAGTTCAAAGTTTGTACAATGTAATTCATATAATGTTAAATTTTGAACCAATGGCCTAGTTTGAATATTCAGTTCTTAAATTAGCAAAGTGACAACTTTTTTAAAAATAGTATGTTCATGTGTGTGTGTTTGTATGTTGTGCTTATATTAAAAAGAAAATAAGTTCACTTTTTTTTTCTTCCTAGCATTTCCTGCAGGTGCAGGACCTGCATTTTGACACGAATTGATACACTAGCTCAGCAGTTCTCAACCTTTTCCGGGGCTCGACCCTGGCCCATATCGTCCCAAAAAAATGGCGGGCCCGCATCGCGCATGCGCGGCGCGACGGGGTGCATCACGATAGGGAAAAAAATGGCCGACCAAAAAAAATGGCGGGCCTGCACAGCGCATGCGTGGCGTGACGGGGCGCATCGCGCCTGTGCGGCACAACGGCCCGCATCGCGATAGGAAAAAAAATGGCCGACCCCCCCCAAAAATGGCAAACTCAAAAAAAAATGGCGGGCCTGTTACCATATTAAAAGCCAGTATTTTATAATGGTTGTAATGCTAAACTGGTAATGGGAAGACCAAAATTCAATCCATCTTTACCCCCAGAAATTTTCTCTTTTTTTAGAAAAACTCCCTTTCTTTTATTAAATATTTTTTAAATAATAGAAAAAGAAAAAGACTACACAAAACTATAAAAGAAAGTGAAAAGCTAAAAAAGAAACACAATCATACTAGGTGTATAGTTACATACGTAGATATATACAGTATAAAGTTGTATAGTAAACTTTGCAATGAATGGAAACAGTAACTATAGACAAAATGTATATAATATTTTTCCCCAAATGGAATCAATTGTTGGACTGTCGAACTATTTAACTGAAGTATTAATTTTACTACATCACCATTTAATCAGGAATTTTTAAATAAATGTAAATTAATCATTTCTGAAATATATTTTCACTATAAAAATATTATCTAAAGTCTACTGAACATACAAACAAAAAAAGCAAAAACAAAGAGAAAGGAAAATGAGATACACACACAAATGATGGTTATATAAAAAGATGTTTCAAAGTTAAAGAAAGCAAAACAGATTAATATATATATTTTAAAAGGCATTCTAGCAGCCCCCCTCTCCTCCTATTTTTCCCAGACACTAATTGCTATTTGAATATTTTTATACTATATTTTGGATAATGTTAATAAGTTGTGTTTAGATTATTTTTACTATTATTTTTTAAGCTCTGTTTTGCTTCAAATATCATATTTCAAGTGTCTGAATCTGCTTTGCTGTATAATGTGTTGTATATAAGGAAACCATTTTTTAAAAAACTTGGTTAGACTTCTGCTGTGAATCTATATGGTCAATTTTTCCATTGACACCTATTTTTTAATTTCATTATTTTTATTGACAGTAAGTTTTCTGCTTTTCAATGTTGTGCCCAATTGATTCTTAGCATATACAAAATAAATTATGGTGCTTTTTATTTATATTATCTGGAATCATATTTTGTAAAGTATTTGTGGTTGTAGGTCAATGTTTACTTTTAGAACTGTCTGAATATTTTGATCTATTTTGTTCAAATAACTTTCAGTCTTTTTGTATCATCACCATCCAATAAATTGTTCTTTTTTTGTTGTAGCATTTCCAGCAGAAGTTTACTGAATATATCTGAATCAGATTCTGTCTTTGCCCAAATGAGCTTGCAGGACTGTTATTGGGAAAATGTGAGGAGGTAGTGCTATGTATGCCATACTGAACTCCTGAAAAGTTGCAATATAAATATAACAAATAAACATATAATATTGGTCATATAAACAAATATGTATTTGAACAAATTGGTGAATGAGGAGTACCATAGTAAAAATTACAGTAATAAATCTTTAAAATAATTTAATAAAACAGAAAAGTTGCAATTAATTTTATCACTGCTTTAGTTAGTAAATCTCATCTTCAACATAGTATTTCTCATACTTTAAATACATATTAAAAATTCCTATTTAAAACAATATCATTTTTAATGCTCTAATTTGTATGTTCATAAATAATTCTATCATCCAGGTATGCTTTCAATTTTTCTTAAGTATAAGAAAGCTCAAAATTAAATATATTAAGTACTATAAATTCTCAATGCAATGAATCTGAAATTGGGCAAACTCTGGGAAGACAGGAGAGTCTGGCATGCCTTGGTCCAAGGGGCCCATTTAACAATTGAACAACAACAACCATAAATCCATCTTAGCTTCACAAGCATATCAAAATCTAAACAATCTATTACAAAATTCCTTCTCCCAGTTTACCTCAAAATTCCCAACCTTCCCGACTTTGTGGACCAGTGGAGGGGGGGAAGAGGGAATGGTTCTGTGCAAGTTGCTGGCAAGCATGCATCCGCAGCTCCATTTGCATGAGCGGCGTGCATGCACACCTGTCACTCACATAAATGAAGTGCTTGTGCACACGCTGGCCCATTGTTCACACAAGTGGGGATGAGAGTGTGCACATGCTCACCCATTGTTTCCATGGCCCAGTTGCAAATGACTCATGGCCCAGTAGTGCATCGTGGCCCAGAGATTGTGGACCCCGGTTTACCTAACACCAGCACTGCATTTTTAAATGATTCACAAAAGCATTTTTATATTCTAAATATCTGTATTTAGAAATTAGTCTCATTGATTTTAATAGAATTTAATCTCAGGAAATATGCCTAGAATTATTAAGTTTGTTAAATATTCTAAGAAGCATCAGAAAATATTGTTGTTCTCTTTTTTCCGTAATGGAAGACATGATTTAAGAAAAATTGATGCCAATATTTTCCCTTTTAATTACCAGCCTCCAAAGTTAGTTTTCCCAATTATAGAAGCTATGATATTGGGCTACCTGAAAACAAGAAACTCCTTGGAGGTAATTATCCTTGAGGAAGCTATCATATTCCACACATTGAATATTTACACCAATGATGAATCTAAATATAAATATATTTTCTTCAATCATTAAGCATATGGATTGCTCTCATATCATAATATGGACAGTACAAAATACTAAGAAGAACTTTATTATAAATGTTACACATGAAAGTAGAGACCCTAAAAGTAAGATAAAAAAGAATACTTGAAAACAAACATTAGACCTGTTACATTAGGTCTAAATATTAGATTAAAATTATCTATTAGCTGACAAAATGAAACTATTTTATAGAAATGAAACTAAACAATGCCTTCAGAATATAGTATTATTCTTGAACAAAGGCTTTTGTAACAGAAAATACCATGGAAGGTGAGCCAGTTCTTATTAGCTGTAAGCTCTGGAATAGTAATTCTTAAATTAAGTAGCCCACCCACTTAGATATCACTGATCTTGAATAAATATGCCTTTCTCCTCCACAATAAAATAAAAGAACTTGCTAGCCCTTTCCATGAGCCATGTACATGTTATTTGTCTTGTCTTAGAAGAAAAATCATATCCTGGGAGAGAGTGGAGGGACCTGAGGAAGAAAGGTTATACAACTAAAAATATAATGGTAGTTTAAGAGAACACCTAGTTAGATCATCCCAGTGTACAGTAATATTGCCATTCTGCATTTAAATATCTTTCTGAATAATTATGACACAAAGTGCATGTTAGTAAACTAGTGGAAAGTACAGAGAAAAGTAAATTCAGTTCTAAAAATTCATGTACGTACTGATAATAATTGCTATATATGTCCTGGCAAACCATGACCATAGGAGTTAAGACAAAACCTGAGACTCAAGGCAAGAATTTTACTGGAAAATAGGCTCTTCCTTTTGGCAGCAAAACTGCCAACTCAGTGATGCCATAAGGAGGAAATGGATATATAAGTGTGTATATAACATTTAATAGACAAAACATCTATAATATTCTAAAAACTTCCATTCATTTGCAGGCTCTGCTGTTGAATTAATACAGTTTTCTGAAATGTTCGTAGTTTAAAAACATTTAAGACTCTCTGAACAACAACTTCCTGGAGAGTTGTTCTAAGAATATCATATACATAATTTATTTATAACAAGAAAATGATAACAGCTTGGTTGACTTTATACAACTCAATAATTACAAGTTATATAGAATATATGTGCTAGGACAACCAGAACTGCAAATATCAGATATTTTGCTACTGGTGGCAGCAAAGAGCAACAAAAAATTCTAACATTTTGCTGGCATCTGTTGGTCACCTGTATATTTTCAACCAGACTAGATTATATTAACAGATGTGAGGTAATGCAACAAAAGCCAGATATGAATCTCAGAAGCTGATTGAACTATTCCAGGCAGGTAATTTTCTTTTAATCTACCCACAAAATAACTATGAGGTCAACATAGTATAAATGTTATTTATGTGCGCCTGAGCTTTGTAATAAAAACATGATCAGTAAATTAAAAAATTATCTTGAAGTTTGAGAACTAAAGAAGACCAGTGTCTTATTTCTCTCAGCAATCAGCCATAAGCCATGTGTACAAAGCAAAAGCTTTCTTCCATTGATATATCCCATGATCTAAAACTTGTTTGATAGATTTATCTATAAGGTGATTCCAAAAATCATAATTACAAAAAAGATAGAAGAATGCACAACTTTCAGAATTCCATGCACAGGAACTTATTAGGGTCCTGCTCTCGGTTTGTTCTAAAATAAAAAGTCTAAAATACTTTTAAAAACATTAAACATACAATTCTATTATTTCATTTCATATACAGTAGGCTTTATACTTTATCTATTACTAATGGAAATGTATGCTCTGTTATTGAATATTGTATAACTATGTCAGTATAAGCAATATTTTCATCTTGATGTGATTACTACAAATACTTATACTTTAGCTTTTTAAAAAAAACACAAATAAGTGAGAAACAGAAAGGAGAAAAAAAATCAATGAATCATACCTAGTAATAAGGACTGCATTATCATGGTGGGCAATTCCATTTTCTGGAATGGTGTTTCCATCACTTTGGTGGGACAGAATGGATTTCTGCCACTTACAGAAGCTATCAAGGGACTTGTCTGCATGGTGATTTATCTCCAAGTTTGGCTGCAATACAACATGCATACCAGAAATGTTCCAAACAAGTTACTAGGGTCAGCAGTTAAGACTTCTGAAGTCTAACTATGATCTGTATTTAGAAGCAGTGATTTCTAGGAATAATTTCTTCTTGCCAATTTTTATCACTGTTAAATCTGTCCTATAGTATGTTTTGTGCATGCATCTTAAAGATTTAATTTAATTTCAAACTTCAAAATGATTTTGCCAGAAGGATTATAGATTTAGTCTAATATTTATCTTTTCCTCTCTTACAGCAAGTACTGTTATGCAGAGGAAAATGCTATTTGGAAGGTTTTTACAATTTCAAAATTCAAGAACAAAGAACAAATTAAGACAACACTTGTCCAATCTTCCACTTATGTAATTTTCATGATATTCAATTGAACTGATATTCAATTATTTACATAATACTTCCCTAATCTCTTTAAATTTAAAATAATGCAGATGACTCTTGGTAATGGTGGTGTTATCATTAAACATTTTTTCCAAACAATATTTAGGCATATTTTATTATATTTAATTTGCATTACTTATATTTTAGACATCTGAACTTGCTTACCTGATCTTCTGTGAGGACAATTAAACGAGTCACTATAATATTCACAACGTTTCCTAGGCTGGAATCACGGTAAAGTTTGGCAACCTGACCTCCAGAAAAGAAGAAAAGACATAAAGTCAGACAAATAAAAACCTGCTAGCTTTGAAATATATCTCATGTCTCATCTATTTTTTTATTTTTAAAAAATATTTTAATTGTATGATAAGGTGTAGGTAATGTATTATTTGAGTATAGTGGTATTTATCCAGTATAAACTGTAGATGATTAACACTCTAAGAATTAGGTAACTTAAATCTTGAAAGATAAGGAAAAATGTTTATATTAATATTAACTATGGTACTCCCCCTGAAATGTTACATTAAATTTTGAGCTATCCTTTAAAGAATCCAGTGCTGCTAAGAATTCTTTTTCCAGACAGTGTTCCATTTTACTTTTGCAAGAAAAGATAAATTTGGATACAATAAATTTGAACCATCTCCCATATAGATTAGTATAATGTGCTCTATATCTAGCTGCCTTTGAGAAAAGCAATTAATGTAAAATGATGCGCCTAAATTGCTTTCTCACATTTGCTGTTTACAATATTATATTGATGTCTTAACAGACGCTATCCACATATTCTAAACACAAATTAGTCCTTACATGAAAGAATGTATGGAGGATTAGGCTGATGTGGGTTACAGGTATCCCCTTTAAAATTCTTTACAAGAACAGTTAAAAGGTACCAACCCATTAAAATGTAATATTGAAGTAGTCATCTGAAACTGAACCACCACACAATTTGATTTTTAAATAACTACTTTAACAATGTGCCTGAAAGTGGTTTTACTTGATAAAAGCCCATGAAGAAGCAGAAGCACTAGCTCAGAAGTTTATTTAGTGCAGTTTATTTAGTCCTCTCCAAGAGAAAAGGACTAAGGCTATTGCCCTCCTAACTACCTAGAGTGAAGTACACCGTCCAGATGATACAAACTGACTGGTGATATGGTCCCATGTAAACAGAAGACGCATTTATTAACAGAAGAAGCACATTTATTAATTATGTGGAGGCTTTTGCTACTGGAAAAGTAGATGCCAGTGTGATGGTTATAGCCTATTAACTGAACTGGTACCAAATTTAAGGAGGGGGGGGGATAGCAGTAATCTCTTCAGATCAAGGTCAATCTTTTGTGACTCGGTCATCCAGTTAATAGATACTGCCCTGGCCGCAGAACTAAAATATCACTGAGAATCAGTTTGATCTAGTGGTTAAGGTGCTGGCCTAGGATCCAGGAAATCATGACTTCTAGTCCCACCTTAAGTCATGAAAAACCAGCTGGGTGACTTTGGGCCAGTCACTTTTTCTCAACCCATCCCATCTAATAGAATTTTTGTTCCGGGAAAAATAGGAGGAGGAAGGAGTATTGATATGTTCACCACCTTGAGTTTTATAAACAATAATAAAGAAAGGATAAAAATCAACTCAATCAATAAAATAAAAATTGCCTAAAAATACCTGTAACTACAGGTAGCTCTCAACTTAAGAATGTAATGGAACCTAACCTTTACAGCTGTAAGTTGCGATAGTTATAAAGGGGATTAGCCATGTGATTCAATTTTATGAGCTTTGTTGAGTGGTTGTTAAGTAAAAGCCATGGTCATTAAGCAAAACCAATGGTAACTTCAAACAGAACTACCTTTATTGTATCTAAAAGACTACATTTGGTGCATTGCTAGCACATGATTGGTTCATATTTCATAGCCATTTCCCAAAGAAGTAAATAACATACTTCATTGACAACTGGGATACATTCTTAGAAAAAAAGCATCTGAAAAAATAACACGTTTACTAATATATTCTTATATTTTAAATCTAATAACATTACAATGGCAGTGCTAAAATAAGTTAGGTGAATATGTAGAGGGATAAAACTTACAATATTCATAACACTCAAAATATAATGTTCAATATCTTTGCGCCCATGGTATCCCACCATCATTTTGTCTGCTACTACCAGCGTCTCCACAAAACGTTCAGTGCTTATTGATCTCTTCAATCGATGATGATTGTTCAAAGTCTGATTAACTGGTAGAAGAGATGGAAAAGCAACAGTATTGTTCAAACACCAAGGTTTACCGCTTCCCATGAGTTCTTCTAGGAATCAAAATAATTAGTGACATTACTGAGTGCTCTTTTATTATTTATTTATCTATTATATGTTATATAACATGCATACATATATATGTATTTTTAAATTATTTTGTTCCAATTTCTTCAATAAGCTGGTATTTTGTTTAGCATAGGAAAAATTTAAAAATTAAACCATAACACAAATTATACAAATTAGAAATTTTAAAAATTAAAAACACTAGATAACCTGATTTGGTATAAAACGTTATACTTGCCATAACTATTCTCAAATACTTTATTATAAAAGGGGATAACGTAAGTATAAATGGTAATGATGCAATGGTTAGAATGCAGCATTTCAGGCCAACTCTGCCCACAGCCAGGAGTTTGATCCTGACCGACCCAAGTTGACTCAGCCTTCCACTCTTCCGAGATTGGTAAAATCAGGACCCAGATTGTTAAGGTCAATATGCTGACATTTGTAAACTGCTCAGGGAGTGCTGTAAAGCAGTATTCCCCAACTTTTCTGGGATTGGTGGACCAGTGGAGATGACGGTAGCAGTGAGAAGGAGAGGGGATGGTTTCATGTGCATGCTGCTTTCATAAATGGAAAGATCGGTTTCCAATGGGATGCAGGTCGGTTTCCAATGGGATGCGGACAGGCAAACGGCTGCAGACTGTGGGGTTGGGGATCCTTGCCATAAAGCACTGTGGAGCAGCATATAAGTCTAAGTACTATTGCTATTGTTATTATTCACTAATGTGATATTCACATAGAAATGTAGAACTGCATAGTTAAACCTTCATATTTGGAAACTCATATTTTGGATACTTGTGTTGAGCTGAAATTTAGAATGTTTCCAATGTTTTGGAAAGTTCTGAATGTTTCTCAAAACATGTTGCAAATAGATTCTTACCTTAACTTGAAAATCTAAATTGATCATACTGACCTATTGGTTATATGTGAATTATTCCATTATTAAATCAAACCTACTTTTACAATATAATGTTGCTTTAATTTATACTGAACATAAAAATAGAAAATATTAGTGTGAAAAATAACAATCTGTATCAGCATATTAATTACTCTATCCGGATATCAGTACTATAAACATTTCTATTAATGAAAATGCTTCTAGAAGCTATAAAATAGTTTGTATTTCTTCCAAAATATCTGCTGCATTTCTTTAAAATTAAACATATTGATTCTATTTTTATTTATTAATTAAATTTAGATGCTGCCCATCTCATTGTTATAGCAACTCTGGGCAGTTTAAAATATAATAAAAAGGTGAAAAAGATTACAAAATAGCTAAAATTAAGAGGATTAAATTTAAAAAAACCTAAAAACCAAGAAGATAGGCACTATAGGAGAGTGGATCTTCTTTCTACTCCATCAGCCACCCCAACATAGCACACCCTTATTGGGGCCCCAGTTCAACCAGCAGAATCAGGTTTTAAGGCTCTTCCAGAGGCCAGTAGTATGAGGGTGGACCTCACCTCTAGTGAGAGACTATTCCAAAAGATAGGGGCCACAGCAAAAAAGACTCTTCTCCTCACTGAAGTGAGTGGGACGGGCTAGTCCCATTAAGATGAGATGGCTCCAGAGGTACTCTGGACCCATGCCATAAAGAGCTTTAAAGGTAATGACAATACCTTGAACTGGACCTGAAAGCAACTGATAACCAGTGCAGCTCACACAATAGTGGTGTTATATGTGCCACTCCAGGGGCCTCCAGAATTAATCTTTATCTGAAACTGGAAAACCTATTCCTCTGGGGATCTGAATTTGATTCTGATACGAAAGTCTTTGATTGAGAAACCTACAAATAGATTTACAGCTTGAACTGATAAGGAATTTCCTATTGATAATACATATGGCTTTCTATTTGATAACAATTTAGCTGCTTTAATAGAAGCTGAATAGGTAGGCAGTATTTTGGATTTTTGCTTTTAGTATTTTCTAGTATTCTAAGGTCCACGATATTCTTGGGGAAAAGTAGTACCAGAAAACAAATTATAACAAAATATACATTGTATTTTCCTTTGAATGAAAAATAAAAATAGCTAGGTATTTTTTCACAATTGGTAATGAAATTATTACTGGAATTTTGACCTATTTACCTGAAATATCACAATGGGTATGATTATAGAAGAACTGATGATACAGTGAAGATTTTTTATAAATTACATGTGGATGACCAACTTCGAAATGAAAATTATCAGACTGTTCACTTGTGTTCCTTAAAGGTTCAATAAAATATTCTTCATCTTCTGTAGCAATTATACCATGCTTAAGGAAAAAAGAAAAGATGTATCTAAAAGTTATCCAAAAATATAAAAATATATAAAACATATATTTTAATATACTATATAATTTTGTCTCTCAGTTAAAGTTTTTAATTTCAGTAAAACATTTCAATATGAAAGCAAGCATACAGAATACTATTAATAAGTGCAAAACTATGCATGCATAATTAACATTCAATTTGAAGATTCATACATATCTCCCTTAGACATATATATTCTCCTATAGAAAAAGTTGTGCATTTCCACCTGTTTAGACATCGCAGTTTATATAATACACAGCTTTCAATTTTGTACAGGCATGGCAAAAATTTAAGTATGAACTATGAATACAGCAAAAATAATGAAATTATATCATTGCCATCCTTAATAATTAGATCCAAAGAAAAGATTAACATGCAGATATTATAGTGGCATATACTATAGATCACAGGTGTCAAACTCGCTGCATCAAGTGACGTGTCACGATATATCATGACTTTTTTCACATTGCCAGAGCTGGGGTGGACGCAGCCTCTGCATGATGCAACTGGCCCACGGGCCGGTAGTTTGACATCCCTACTATAGATCATTTATTATAATATACCATAAAAGATTAAGTCTCCAAGTTGAACTCAAGTCTAGGTGACTTCATGGATACATGAAATACTATGGAAGTATTTTGCCATTATCTTCTTCCAAGATGCTTTCCAACTTCCCATACTAGCCTACATTTTAGTATTGCCTCATCCAAAAACAAACCAGGCTGGACCATGCTTAACTTCCAAACTCAGATAATGTCAGTCAAAGACCATTACCATATTAAAATTAATATATTAAAATAGCTATAATTATAACACATTCATAAGATACTGTAAATATTTGAATTACAAAAGTATTCAAAGCAATATGAATCGTTTTGACCTAATACCACCATCTAAACAAAAACTACAAAAATTACTCATGTTATTTAGACTGCTTATAGAAACTGTTTAAATTCCAATCATAACTGCTGTACAAACCAGCACATCATCAAAACAGAGATGTAATCCTCAATTTCTACAATAAACTGATAATTAATTTAGGGTATTACTTATTTAGTTTTGACTATTACTGTTTGAGTGTTATAACATAGGGAAAATACATTATGCATATCAAATACCTAAAACTTATCTTAGAACTTTCACTGATAAGCACAGAACATAAAAATAACAGGAAAATCATGACAGCCATGACTTCAGACTAGCTTTTGATGTAGAAATGAAAAGTAAAGAATATTTTGACATGTTCAAGAATATATTTTAATGGTCTTCTCTTTCAATTCAATTAATCCATAGGACTAACAAATGCAGAAAACATTAAGAATTACTGAACCAAAAAAAATCAACCTCCCTGAAAGAAAGACATATGGATACTATATTAAAACCCATCACTAGAACAAAACTGTATTTTCTTTCTTTAAAAGCATAAATACATTACAAAATAAAATAAGTGCTTATGAATGTGTCAAAGGAAAATATTGAAAGAACTGAAAACTATGGGTATGTGATGCAGTTTATGCAAACAATCCTAGTTGTTTCTTTTGACAATAATTTATATTTTATGTTGAATAACTTAGTCATCTGAATTTTTAACCAATTTTATCTTTAAAAAGATAATAATCTTGTATTCTGATTTTCATTTTGGCTCTTTTGTTAATTCCTTTTTTACTTGATGTCCCAATCCTATTGCACAAGCTGCCTCAAGTTATGGCATACAAATTGATAAATGAAACAAAAACCCAAGTTGCCACCTGTAGTGACCACTTCCCAGTCCCACTTGTAGATGCTAAACGAGGACTATCTGTATAATTCATAGGGCAACCTCTGATAGAAAGAGTTGCCTCTTTCTCCCAGCTGCACAACTTTCACCAGTTCATGAGAGACGGAGAAGAGGTCCCCTAAAATGAAGATTTTCTTATAACCCTGAGGAATCTTGTTTATTTAAAGAGAAATTCCTCTTTTTTTCCCTCTCCTCAGCCTTTTCCAATTAATACAGGGAATGATTAAAATTCGCTGAAGGAAAAAGTTACAGATAAATTAGCACTCTTTAATTGAATATGTTTATGCATTAAGATATGGGGTTTTAAAATAAAATTATCCAATCTACTCACAAAGAAAAATCCTATCTAGACAACCTTTATTTATTCTATTAGGATAATTAATTGAGTACTGACAACTAACAGAACAGCTGCTCTGTACAAGAGCCACGCAACCAAGCATACTGAGATCTGCTCTGAATAAAAATTCATCATGAACTACAGTTTATGGTTAAGTGTGAAATCATTGCAATAAAACTTTTTTTTTAACCTCACAGAAATGTCAGGAGGCAAGTGAGATCATTTATATTCTGCCAAAATCAGTGAAGATGAGGTCTAAAGAGAAATTAGCCCCATTTTCTTAAAAGTAGAAAACACAAATATCATAAACTAAAATATGACTGAGAAGATTGTGATGTCTTAAGTCTGTATTTCTCAACTTTAAGAAGTGTAGACCTCAACTGCCAGCATTCCTCCAGTCAGCAAGCTTACTGGGAATTCTGGGAATTGAAGTCCACACATCTTAAAAACTGTTGAGAAACACCATTAACTGATTGCATGTTCCAGCAATGTTACTGGAAATCAAGAAATAACTATTTAGAGAATAGCAGGTACCTCCTAAAACCAGTCCTGCCCTTCAAAATGGCTGCATATTATGATTGGCCACAAAAAAGCCACATATTTTTATAGTCACCTTTTTTTCATAAGGAAAGCCTATTAGTTATTTATTTGTATCCCGTCATTATTGCATAAATAACTCAAGGTGGCGAATATATCCAATATACCTTCCTTCTCTCATTTTCCCCACAACAACAACTCTGTGAGGGGGTTGGGCTTAGAGAGAATGACTGGCCCAAAGTCACCCAGCCAGTTTTCATGACTAAGGCAGGACTAGAACCCAAGAATTTCCTAGTTTCTAGCCTGGCGTTTTAACCACTATATCAAAACATTTCTCTATTTAAAAAACATCAGGTTATCTATTTCTATTTTATTTAACTTCTTGAATGTATTGAGCTATAATCCAGAATTCATAGTCCTCTTCCTTTTTCCCCTTCACATAAAATGATTCAAAATTCATAAATACATATAGTGTGCCATTTGACTGGTATTTTTGTTATTAGAATAGAAAAACTAATTCTTTATTAATCTTGCCTGTGTACTGTATATTCTATATTTATTTCATGGCCCTTAGGAAGGGTCTGTAAAGATGCATCTTCTTCTTCAGGCTAGTAAACTCAAAGCATCCACTTCAATGGAATTGTTGCTTTGAAAAGTAATTCAAGAGAAATTTAATAAAGCTGCAACTATGCTGATCAGTGTTTTAAAAGAATAAGGATTAATGAAAAATAGACAGAAACCTAATTCTAACATTTTGGAATCATAATGAATAATCCTATTTGTTGAAAATTTATGAAAGTTTAAGAGACCTATATGCAAACCAACCATGATTGTCTCACATTATGGATGATACTTAGATTTACTACAGTAATAAGCAGTGTGTCATTCTCCAAACATGGTGCTCTTTTACCATTTTCTAGCCAAGTGCTTTACAGTTATTTTTAGATTTGAATTATAGTACAACTATACAAGTCTATTTCCATATAAGACTCACTCCTGAAATAACACAGAATTGTGACAGCAAATTATCACTTACAAAAAATACAGCTTATCCGTGGATTATCCCTTTGGCTGTGATTTATTACCACTAATACTGAAAAAACTGTTATTTTCGTTCCCAGTTTGCATGTTTGTAGGCCAAAGAGTTGTGCCAACAGATTTGCTAGTATTAGGAAATTGCATTGTGCAGTTCATAAGAGGAGCTTATACTACTTTCACCATAAAAAGATTCTGTCCAATAAAAACATCTGTAAAATTATACAGATGTTGCCAATGTGATATAGGCATTTCAGATATTTTCATGGAACATCTGACCACATAAGCTGGAAGCCAGAACTGATCCATATAGAAAAGACCTACTGAAAGTGAGAATAATGTAATAATGACTATACCACACCAGAAATTTATGAAAATTTTATCTAAATTCTTACTGCAGGCAAACTATTTAGCTACAGTGAATATTTTATTTCTACAGCATTTTGAACTGCTGGGAGTCCTAAGGGAATCCCTATACAAATTGAATGAAAGGAATAATAGCATAGTGTTTGAAATGTCCCTGAATACATACATACATACATACATACATACATACATACATACATACATACATACAATCACCACATAAAAATATATGAACCATTTTGAATTTTCAATATTTCTATAAAAATATGACCTAAAAACATGATCTGTACTCAATACATTCTAAAACTAGAGAAAGCGAACCCAGTTAAACAAATAAGTTGAAAGCATTATATTGGTTCATTTATTTATTTATGAAAGTCTCGTCACTCATTCATTCATTCAATAAACATTCATTCAATAGTCATTCATTCCTATCTCTATCTCTTCTTGTTTACAATGGACTCCTTCAGTACCCCATTCCTAGTGCATTCAGTTTACTTTTCTCTGTCTTCCATTAATAACCACTCTTACTATACGTAGCCATTTTTGTTATTTTTAATAAATATTCATTCATTGCAACCATGTACTGCCCACTATTTTTCTATCAGCATTTACAATCTTAACTAAGGAAATAGCGTGTAAGTGTGTATTGTTAAGTTTATTGCTAGATACACTGATTCATTTACTTACTCTAGTTTTTTGGCACTTGTATATAATTTGCAAATGTTCAGTCCAAAAACCTATCAAACCTAGTCCCTGGTCTTTGAAACATTAATTTTAATTTCCATGAACTTCATCATATATCCTGTTTAAAATTTGCTATCAGGTTTTCAGCCAACAATGTGGCACTACCTACATACAAAAAGACAATATATTTACATTATGAACCTTTCTTTATGACAAGTATTCTTTAAATAGTTATCAATAAATATGTTAAACAACCAACAGGACATCATACATCATTAATTTACTCCCTGTTTAATATTGAATATAAGTGTTTATTTATTTTCACACATGCTTTACTTCCTTCCTATGCAGTTCTTACTACATTCTGCAACCAAACGTTTAAAAAATAATGTATTATTGCATAAGATTAGACAAATAATTTAAAGTAATCACAAAAAAATTAAGACCCAAAAAGCAAAACAAAATATAATCAACTACTAATAAAATGCAAGTAAAAGGTTTATCAAAAAACTTTTGATAATTTTAATTTTAATAATATTTTTAATAATAATAAAGTTGGAAGGGACCTTGGAGGTCATCTAGTCCAACCCCCTGTTCAGGCAGGAAACACTATACCATTTCAGACAAATGGCTGTCCAGTCTCTTCTTAAAAACTTCCAGTATTGGAGCATTCACAGCTTCTGGAGGCAGGTTGTTCCACTGGTTAATTGTTCTGTCAGGAAGTTTCTCCTTAGTTCTAGGTTGCTTCTTTCCTTGATTAGTTTCCATCCATTGCTTCTTGTCCTGCCTTCAGGCGCTTTGGAGAATAGCTTGACTCCCTCTTCTTTGTGGCAGCCCCTGAGATATTGGAACACTGCTATCATGTCTCCCCTAGTCCTTCTCTTCATTAAACTAGACATACCCAATTCCAGCAACCATTCCTTATATGTTTTAGCCTCCAGTCCTCTAAACATCTTTGTTGTTCTTCTCTGTACTTTTTCTAGAGTCTCAACATCTTTTTTACATTGTGGTGACCAAAACTGGATGCAGTATTCCAAGTGTGGCCTTACCAAGGGTAAAGTGGTATTAATACATCATGTGATCTTGATTCTATCCCTCTGTTAATGCAGCCTAACACTGTGTTGGCTTTTTTGGCAGCTGCAGCACACTGCTGGCTCATATCTAAGTGATTGTCCACTAGGACTCCAAGATCCCTCTCACAGTTGCTACTATTGAGCAAAGTACAAACTATACTATACTTGTACATTTTGTTTTTCTTGCCTAAATGTAGAATCTTACTTTTTTCACCATTGAATTTCATTTTGTTAGATAGTGCCCAGTGTTCAAGTCTGTCCAGATCCTCCTGTATCTTTTTTTATTAACATTTTTTATTATTAGATATCCATTTGTACATGTAAACAAAGAAGAAGAAAAAATAATTTCAAGTTAAAGCCATTCAGCTCAATACAATCATTTTAAATTTGTAGACTTTCTTCACTCCATATATCCAAGTTTAACTATAAACCAACTACATTTTAAACATTTTAACTTTCACTTCTTTTCAGATCAATCCATTGGACATCAAACAAACAAGTCATCTTATTAAAGTTAATAATTTCCATGTCGATACACCCATCCCTTCAACAAGTACATTCTTAGTCTATTTGATATATATCTTCCAATAATCAATAGATATATATTTGTATATGTAAACCAGGGGAAAATTCAAGCTAACTGCTATCCAACTTAATACAATCGATTTAAATTTGTAAACATTCTTCACTCCTTATGTCAACATTTAACTATAAGCCAGATACATTTTCTTTGATTGGTGTTTCTCTTGTACCGTATGTAGTCTATCCACTGTTTCCAGTCTATCATATATTGTTCATTTGAGCGATCCTTCAAATATGCCGATATTTTAGCCATTTCTGCCAAATGTATTACTTTCAAAGTCCATTCTTCTATAGGTGGTATTTCTGGCTTCTTCCAGTATTGTCCCACCAGCAGTCTCGCTGCTGTGATCAAGTTCAGAATTAAGTTCGTCTCTGTGGTAGTGCAGTCTTTTATGATCCCTAACAAAAACAACTGAGGTAGAAATTCAATACGCTTTTTCAAAATGGTTTGGAGTGTCCACCATATTTTTCTCCAGAAGGCTTTAATTTTTCTACATGTCTACCATACATGAAAATATGTAGCCTCCATACTATCACACCTCCAACATTTAGGTTGGATGTCTGGATAGATATACGATAATTTTTTCGGATCTAGGTGCCACCTATAGAACATTTTATAAAAGTTCTCCCTTAAATGTTGCGCTTGTGTAAATTTTACATTTCTCACCCAGATTCCCGCCCATGTTTCCATCGTGATAGGTTGCCCAAAATCTTGTTCCCACTTTACCATACAGTCCTTGACTAGTACAGTTTCAGAGTCAATTTCTATCAGTACACTGTACACTCGTTTGATATGCATGGGCCCCTGCTCTCTAACCTGTTCAATTAAATTCTCATCTGTTAGGGATAAACCCTTCTTCAGGTCTTTTTGCCATCTGGACTGCAGTTGCAAATATGAAAGCCAGGTACACACTATTCCTTCATCTGCTAGCGTATTTGATGGTTTTAACGAAAACACATTTCCTTCTTCCATTACTAGTTTACTATAGGCACCACCTCCTGACCTTGTATTATGTTTATGTCCCCTATTGCGTGTCCGGGGATCGTCCAGATGGGAATCTTTTCGTGTAGTAGGTACTGATATTTCTTCCAGACCCACAACAGCGGGGTTCTCAGTGGGTTCTCCCTGAAGCTCTTGTCCACCTTCTTGTCATACACTAGGTATGCATGCCAACCATGCCCTTCAACATTCAGTACTCTGTCATTCGTTATATTAATCCAGTCACTCAGCGCCACCAGCGCCGCAGCATAGTAATATAACTTCAAATTTGGCATTTTTAAACCACCTCTCTTCCTTGTATCCTGGATGATTTTTAATTTAACCCTCAGTTTCTTGCCATCCCAAATAAATCTGTTAATGCCCTTCTGCCATTCGTCCAAGACCATATCTTTTTTGAGTATAGGTAGCATTTGAAAGAGAAATAGAAATTTTGGCAATACATTCATTTTTATTGCTGCTATCCTGCCCAGCAGAGACAGTTGTAATGTTTTCCACCTGACCAGATCTGTTTGTATCTTGTTCCACAGCACCTCGTAATTATTTTTATATAATTTCCCATTTGTAGCTTCTATTTCCACTCCTAAGTATTTAACTTTCTTAACTATTTCACAGCCCATTATTCTTTCTAAGTCCTGTTTTGAGTTGTTATCTAAATTTTTAACTAGCATCTTCGTCTTAGATGTATTTACTTTGAAGCCTGATACCCTACCATAGTCCTTCATTATCTCCATCAATCTCCTAGCTGATTGTGCTGGTTGTGCCATTGTCACCAGCAGGTCATCCGCGAAGGCATATAGTCTGTAGTCCTGTTGTCTAATCCGTATGCCTTTTATGTCATCTGCCGCTCTTATCTTGTTCAGTAGAATCTCCAGCGTTAAAACAAACAGCAAGGGGGATAGCGGACATCCCTGTCTAGTACCTTTCTCTATGTTAAATGAGTCTGTTAAGTCCCCATTCACAATGATCTGGCCTGTTTGTTTCTGGTAAATTGCCAGTATAGAATTAATAAACTGTTCTCCCATTTTCATCCCCCCAATCAGTTTTATCAGAAACAGCCAATTCAATCTATCGAAGGCTTTTTCTGCATCTACAAACATGAGAGTAGCGGGCACCTGGTTATACCTTTCCAAATACTCTATTATATTAAGAAGTTGTCTTACATTAGTTTTCATCTGACGTCCTTGTATAAATCCAGTTTGGTCCGGGTGAATTATTTTTTGTAACACTGTCATTAATCTGTTAGCCAAGATTTTAGCAAAGATTTTGTAATCCGTGTTCAATAGCGAGATGGGTCTGTAGTTTTCTGGTTGAGCGTTGTCTTTTCCCTCTTTAGGGATTAGAGAGATGTAGGTTGTTTTCCACGACGGTGGAACTTGACCACCTTCTTGTATGTTGACAAATAGCTCTCTAAGGGGTTCTATCATTTCCTCTTGAAGATACTTGTAGTAGGTCGCTGTTAACCCATCCGTCCCGGGCGATTTTCCCTTTTTCAGTTGTTTAATCACTGAAAGTATTTCCTCTTGTGTGATCAATGCATTCAGACTATCTCTTTGTTCATCGGTGATTATCAATAACTTTTCATTTTGCAGAAACTTATCTATCTCCTTGTCTTGTGTCTTCTCTTCAGCGTATAACTTGGAGTAGAATTCTGTAAAAGCTTTCTTGATCATTTCCTGTTGAAACTCTTCCTTTCCTTTATACACTATCTTTTCAATTATGTGGGATTTTTGCTTCTTCCTTAATATGTAAGCCAGCCACCGACCAGGTTTATTGGAATTACGGAATGTCCTATGCTTTGCGTATTGTATATTCCTTGCCACTTGATCTGCCATCAACAAGTCAAATTGTTTCCTTAAAATCTTGATTCCCTCTTTGGTGACTTTGTCCTCCGGTCTTTTTATTAATAGTTGCTCTTTCTTATCTATCTCATCTTCTAACTCCTTTCTTTTTTGTTCTTGTTTGCAACAGTGCCTTTTGTTCATGTCCATGAGAATCCCACACATGTATGCCTTGATGGCATCCCATATCATTTCTATAGGTGTCTCTTTATTCATATTTATGCTAAAGAATTCCTTCATAACATTTTTGCATTCATCCACCTTTTCATCGTATTTAAACAGGTTTTCATTAATTCTCCAGGATCTCCTAGGTTTCTGTCCATGTCTTAATTCCATCCACACCGGGTTATGGTCTGATAGTACTTTGGGTAGGATTTTCACCGTCTTTAGGTTAACAAGCAAGTCGCTGGTTGTTAATATAAAGTCAATTCTAGAGCATGATTCGTGTCTGTCTGAGAAAAAGGTAAATTCTTGCTCTTTGCCATGTCTTTCCCTCCAAATGTTTATCAGTTCGAAGTCATCCTTTATGTCAAAGAAGGATTTAGGCAACTTGGAGTGTTTTTGCAGGTTTGGTGCTGTCTTCTTTTTATCCAGGTCGACCTCTATGACACCATTCCAGTCTCCCATTATAATACATGATCTGTAGTTGAGTTGTATTAACTTTTTATGTACCAATTTGTAGAATTTTCCTTGTTGTTGATTTGGTGCATATACGCCCATCAAAAGAATTTTCTTATCTTCCTGTACTATTTCGATTGCTAGGTATCTACCTTGAGAGTCTGACTCTATTAATTTAGCTCTTATATGCTTTTTCACATAGATGACAATGCCATTCTTCTTTACTGCTGCCGCTGCAACAAATTATGTGCCTAGCTTGTTGTTGGTTAAATATTTCTGGTCCGTAGCTCTGATGTGTGTTTCTTGAAAGCAAATTATATCATTTTTACCTTGATTCAGATAATGAAATATTTTCTTCCTTTTCTGTGGGGAGTTTAACCCGTTAACGTTCCAAGTCAAATATTTACTTGTCATGATCGGCTTCGGGACACTCCTGCCAGACCACTTCCGCTTTTTCTCCTGCTTTCTTCTTTGGTCTCGCTCCCATGGTATCCAGGTTGGTGTTCATGTTGCTTTGTGGGATCTTTTCTTGCTGTTCTATGCGTTTAGTAGTAGCCCTCGTCTGTCTTAGCTCTTTAATCTGCCCTGCTTCCATGATTTTGTTGACATCCATCCTCTGTGCAGTCACATCCCAAGAAGATCCTTTCTCTTCTCCTGCTGCTGCGGTGGTCTGTGCTTCTGGGGAGTTTGATCATTGTTCTAAGTCCCTTCCTCTTTCACGTGGCCAGTCTACATTATCCCGTGTTGTGGGCTGGAGTCCCCCCGCCTTCAGTTTCTTTTCAAGAAATTCTTTTGCTTTCTGGATTGAGTTCAGATGGTATCTTTTGCTTTTATAGAGTACTGACATTCCAGTTGGGGCTTCCCATCGATATTGTAGAGCGCATGTTTTCAGTTCAGTGACCAAGAACTTGTAGTCTTTTCTTTCTCTTAACATCTTGGGGGGGGTCTCTTTCAATATCATCACCTCTTGCCCCTCTACATACAATTTCTTGTTATAGGATGTTGTAGAAATACGGTCTCGGAATCCCTTTGTTACAAAATGGATAACCACATCTCTTGGTAGATTTTTGTTTTTTGCGATCCATGAGTTGACTCTGTGGATTCTGTCAATTTGCCCAGAGATATTTTCAGCCTCCTCTCCCAGAAATTGCACCAAGGCTTTTACAAAAATTCTTTTCAAGTCCTCTTGCTTTTCATTTGTTGATTCTTCCAGTCCCCTGACCCTGATAGCAGTCATCATTTGCCAATATTGCATCATAGTTGAATGGTCCTGCATCTGACTTTTCATCTCAGCCATCTGGCCCTCAGTTTGGCTCTCCACCTCTTCCATCCTTCTTTCAACCCCCTCCCAGACCTTGTTAAAATTTTCCTCCATGTCTTCTCTCATTTTCTTATTGTTTGTTTTTATTGTTTCCTTGATTTGGTCTAGGTCTTCAGTAACAGCTTTGCTTTGTGCCTCCATCCTCCTCTCCAAGTCTCTGCTCTGTTCCTTCAACTTCTGTTCTAGTTCTTTGTATTGTCTCTCCATCTGCATACCCATTCCCACTATCTTCTTATCAACTTCCTCCACCCTCTTCACCACTGCCTCTAGCTTTCTCTCCATTGTTGACATTATCTCTTTTAATTCTTTCATCATATGCATTTCTGGAGAAGCTTGGGTAGACAGGGGGGCTTGGGGTTCCGTAGGCGTGGAGGAAGATGAGGGGACTGGTAGGTTGTTCCCTGGTGTTTTAAGGAACTGGCCTGGGGAGGGTGTTGCCACCTTTGAGGCTATTATTTTGGACTGCTTAGTGGCCATCCTGAGTTCAGTCTCCTGTTAACCAAGCTTTTTTGTTACTTTTTTTATTGCAGAAGATTAATTCTTACTCTTATATATATTTTATCTTCTGTTAGTCTTCTTATTCTTTTGCTCATGTATATTTTGTAGGGATTTTTAAAGTTTGCATCTAGGCTGCCCTCTAGTGGTCACTCTCACAATGCTGTCTTTCATTCCACTTTCCCTCCCGTCCGTTTACTTTCGTTTAAAAGTAACAGTCGTCGCCATCTTGGCTACTTTTTGTGTATTGTGAAAGTAGTTAATCAGCTGTATAATATACGAAATACTTGCTTTTTTTGGGTTCTTGGTTTCAGTCCATCTGTCTCCTTGCCTCTTTAGCGCAGTTTTCCTCCCGCGGAGGTTGTTCTAAGCTTTTAAGTCTGTCAGCTCCTGGCTGGAACTCTCGTGAGCGTCCGGGGGGAGTCCTCTATCTTTCTTCCCGACCTCTCTTCCAGGGAATTTTTAGAGGCTCTCAACCCCCTCTCCCCGCTCTAGACCCCTTCTCCGACCGAGGAGGGGTTTTTCTACCGCGAAAAACAGCTGTTTTGCGCTGTTTTCGCGGCTTTTTAAGTTCCAGAGTTCGGAGCCTCACAGAAGCCGGCTGCTTCCGTGCCTCGCGCATGCGCCCCTTTCGATCCTCCTGTATCTTAAGCCTATCTTCTGGAATGTTGGCTATTTCTGCCAGCTTGGTGTCGTCTGCAAATTGATGAGTTCCCCATCTATCCCGTCGTCCAAATCGTTGATGATGTTGAAGAGTACTCGGCCTAGAACAGAGCCCTGGGGCACCCCACTACACACTTCCCCCCATGTAGATGCAGTTCCATTGAGGACCACACGCTGAGTACAGCCAGTCAGCCAGCTACAAATCCATCTGGTGGTGATGCTGTCTAATTCAGTTCCCCTTCCCTTCCATTTATCTCCCCAACTGCTAACCATTCCCAAATATTAGTCCTGTGTTGCATATAGTACATAGTGCAGTTATTTCATCTATTTTTTATTCATCTCTTAATTTTACAATTAAAGAACTGCAATATGTTGTAAAGAAAGGAGCCATTTCAGATTAAATTAAATTATACTTCTCTTGTAAGTATATAATATCACTTTTGCTATTTCTGTATGTTTTCCAGTTTTGGTATCCCAATCTTATATACCGAAATTACAAAAGTTTCACTTTACCAATGTTGTGCCAAATTTGTTGTTGCAGCTGTCAGCATCTATCTTAGTAAATTGTGATAATTTTCATTTATGTTTTCTGGAATTATTCCTAATAAAGCATTAAATATCATTCATTTAAAAATCTGAATAATATGATGTATTTCCTTTCAATAATTCTGAGTTTTTTAAAATGACTATCAAATATGGTAAAATGTTATAGTGTTTCAACATTTCTTATTAAATGAACTATCATTATTAATGGGGCTATGTACTATCTGTAATACATTTTATAACAATTTTTCATCAAATTATAGTTTGGAGTAAATTTTATTATTTTTTTTTCCTCATAGCCATTCACATTGTTCTACTGAGATTATGACTTGAAGTTCTGAGCCAATTTTGCATCTCCATGTCATATTTTAAAAACCATATATAGAGAGATTGTAATAGATTATTGTGGTTTTGTATAAATGCTCAAATTGTATGATCTTTCTCAAGGTTCCTCCTTTTTCTCTGAAATTACTTTTCATTTTCCAGCAAATTCCAAGTACATCGATCATGGTAAGTTTCTGTCTTCATTGAGTAGTTCTTGCTGTATCTGCAGTCTATTTTTTGAGTCTGGATGCACAGTATTGGCATATATGATTAAATTTTTATTACTGTAGTTGTCCTTGAAGTAAAAGGCATTTGGCAGTGACACTATTATCCTTGTTTTTAGAAAAATATTTTTTTAACATTATCTTATATTTCTCTTCAATATTTTTTCTTTTCTTTCTTTTATACACAGACACTTATGGAGTTCACTAAGACACCTCTTTCCATGTAATTGATATTCTGCTGTTTGGGAATTTTATCCATTCTGTTATCCATGATAGGCAGCTTCCTCAATAATATAATTTAAGGTTAGAGATGAAAGTCCTCCTCTTTCTATTGAATCTTATGAAATTTTGACTCTTACTCTTATTCTTCCCACTCCATATATAGCTATAGATTGTTCTTTGCAAGATATAGAAAGTTTTGTCTGAGTTTGAAATTGATGCTATTTGGAATAGGAAATTCATATTAGGTGGTATATTCATGTTTACTATCAAAGTAAGTTCTAGTTTATAAAGTTTTATTTTTTTCCACATATCAAGGGACAGTTTTATATTTTTTTTATCCTGCCTTTTTTATAAATAACTAAAGGCAGAGAACATACCTCATACTGCTTACTTCTATTTTCCCCACAACAACCCTTTGAGGTGATCTGTGCTGAGAACTGCCCAAAGTTACCCAGCCAACTTTCATACTTAAGATGGAACTATACACACACAGACACTTATGTGTATTAATTTATATATATATATATACACAGACAATATATATATATATATATATATATATATATATATAAAGTATGTCTTTGTTCCATCTGTCAAATATAGTATCAAGTATATCACTGGGTTTTTTGTTATACCACAATCAGCTTTGTTTTTTTACACAGGTTCTTAAAGGTTAAGTATATCATTATTATTTTTGCTTTCTTTTCAGTAATTTAGCAACCTAAGAAATGGCCCAAGTGTTTTACTGTTTTCATCAACTGTCTTATGCAGCCCTGTGGTTATATAATTGTTAATATTACATCATCTGTCAGCATTTCTTTTTGTATTCTTACCCTGAATTTTGATCCCACTAATTTGTTTGACTGTTCAGATCTTGTCCATCAAATCTTCAAGAGCAATTACAAATAGTAAAGGAGAGTAGATGTCATTGTCTTGTACCTTTACATATTAGCAATGAATCCATAGCTAAGCCAAAAATTAATCGGGTCAGTTTATAAAATATTTGCAAGAAGTCACATGCCACCATGAAGACATGGAATATAATGCTTATCTCAGAACAGCACAGTCCTTGCAAGCAGAAGGGATATAAATCAGGATACAGGGATTGTAAAATAAATGTCAATAAATAAATAAATCTGAGAAAGACACAAAAGGATTTGCTGCTGCTGCTGCCCTGAGTTAAGAAAAGAATATACTACATTAACTATCAGTGAAAACAATGTGCACCATATTTTTACCATACATATTTTTTTAAATACCCATTAAGCGTAGCATACCTATATCTGTACTATTGAACAATTTTAAAATAAGTAGATGTGTACCTCACTTAGCAAGGTTGGCCCTGGTAGATATAGCATACCTCGTCTGGACATCAGATCTGTATGGTGCTACTCCATACCTACCATTGTCTAAATCAGGTTTGTTAACTATGGTCCTGCTCAGGAATTCTGGGAGTGGAAGTCCATAAATCATAAAAGTGGCAATTGTTCTCCACCTCTGCTCTTAATAGTCATTTCTAAGAAACCTGGACTCTGACTGATATCCTCTACTTATTTATTTTTTATGCCCTACCATGTCACTGATACAGCGACTTTGGGCTGTATTGGTCCAGTGTCACATTTGGGCCTTCCCTACCAACTTTCTACCTTTGTCACACTGAAGAAAAAGATCTGGACAGAGGTTTCATTCTGATTCAGATACTAAGGGTATATGGAGCTATACTGATTTACTCATTCTTCTTTTGTATGGAACATCTATATCACTTTGTAAATTAATCAATCACCTAAGAATGAGCAAATAAAAAGATTTAGGCTGTGCAGTAATCCTATACCCATTTCTCTGCCAATAATTCCTTTGAATTCAGTGGGATTTATTCCTGAGCACATGTGTACAGTATAGAACAGCACTGTTAGTGGTCTATCAATCAGTTTTATGTTCCTGTTACCATCGGAATGTAATTTACTTAATTTTTCATTTTTAAATATACTGCTTCTACGTTTCTAGTGTACATGTATTACATGTTTGGCTTGAACTTGAAGGAGACACTCATTAAAAAGAAAATCTAATAAAAGATTCCATATATCCTTGTATGTCAGAGTAACCATTCTTAACTTTCTTCTTCATACCTTTAATACGCTTAGTCTACATAAATTTATAAAGGTGTTATTTTTCCTCATTTTTCCCACCTCATTCAACAGAGTTCACAGGATTATTGCCTGCAACAGAATAATTATAAAGTTTCATACAAGTATCAGTGGGAGACAGATAAAATATGGGGGGAAGGGTAATATTAGATAAAATACTTGCTAATGCTTCACTAACATTTTAAACTGATACAAATGTTCGCAACTTTTGTCAGTACCACAATGATGTTAAAATAGAGTACGAGTATGGACAGAGTCTTTCTTTCTGCAAAATTAAACAATTCAGAATATTGACAATCCAAAGTATATAATTTGCACTTACCAGACCATTGCAGTTGCTTATTGCTACTTCAGATGTACCATGCTGGCCACGTAAATATCCTGTATAGTGACAGTTGTCTAAAAAATCATGCTTCCACTGAGGTCCATCTTTACCCCAATATTCTACTGTGAAGTGTTTGGAGACCAAATCTGTGTTGAGACTCAAGTTTAAATGAAAGTGCTTGCCGTAGGCAGAAAGTTTAAAAAATAATTTAGAAACTGCCAGTTCTTGGTCATAAAACTCAGTACTTCTCTTCTTTCTTCCGCTGGGTTTAGTATTTTTCACAGTAAAGCTGAGGAAGGCTCCATTATGGTCAACCCTTATTGGGATTGTTAGTTGATAGTGTTCAAGATAAGACAGGAATTCCTCTTTCAAATCACATGGTAAACCAATCCAAGAAACAGGCATAAAAAAGAAGAAAATATAAAAGGACACCAAAAGGAATAATACAACATTATTTACATGTTATGATATCCAAGCAACTTCAGTTTAAGAATCAGCATTTCTTTAAGAAAATATTAGCTAGTATTAATCAAAAAATCTGTTTTATTGTATATTTGCTGCTAAGATTTGTTATTTTTGTTGTCTATAAAAATAATTTGCATAAAAATAATTTGATAAATAACTAAAGGCTAGTTCATTATTAAAATTCCCAATGATTTCAAACAATTAGAAATATAAATAATGTCTCAGTTTAATGCCTTAATTTAGTCATCAAAATAAAGTATACAATTGTATATAATCCTTGTGTAAATCTCTATGTCACAAAGGATTCCCAAATAAACTGCAGTAGGAGAATTAAATCTTTGAAGGTGTTCATATATATCTATCACCCCCATTCAAGTTAACTAGGGAGTCAACATACAAAGAAGCTTAGTGTATGTCTTATAATGCAGATAGCACCTTTAATGATCCTATTGCTGTAGGATCCTTAGCGCTGTAAACTAATCACACTTCAATAAGCAAACAAAAAGCAAATGTTTTAAGGCATGTTTTAGACTGTAATATTACTTCATGTTATTTAGACAATAATTGAATGCTGAGGATTTATTCATACATAACAAACTAATTTTTTTGCCTAACTAAAAGTTTTAAATGTTATTTAGATGCCTTGAGAGAAAATAACTAAAATCGCAATTCATTTAAATTTTGTCTCAAATATATCAATATTTGTATATATGAACACTCAGAAGTAAATTGAGTTCACTGGGGCATATTCAAAAATAAGCAATTTAGGACTGTAACCAAATTAAATATAGGTCAAAAGACATTAGCTTAAAACGTTTGATCCCTACCTTGAGAACTATATGAAAGCCTGCTGTCACCGTGATATTCTGATAATACCATAATTAAGCACAAAATCCATGTCGACGTCTTCCACAAAATTTCCATAATTTGGAAGATGTAGGCTACCTATGTACTATAGTTTTAACTCCACTCCAGAACTATACCATAACCAGAAAATATTATATTTCTTCTGCTACTTCTTGTTCCACTTCTTGATAGATATTTTGAAATAACATAGTTTCTTTCCTATATTTGCAGGCATTTTCAGTCAAAAAAGCAAATTTAAAAATTATTCCTTCATATTGCAGTGAGGCGTTAAAATTAATAGTCAATAAATGTCCATTTCTTTACCTGAAAAGCACAAACAACATTGAAAATCATTATCACATACTATCCTAATCACTGCATTATCAATATTCTTGTTAACTGTAATAGGTCTGCAGCATTCTTTTTAGCTGATTTGTTTTTCATTATAATAGCTGAATTCAATATAAAATTCTAAATTCTTCAGAGTTTCAACCAAAAAAACCCCTGACTAATTAGGCATTTCCAGAAAATATATTCCAATCTGCTTACAACTGTGTCAACCAATCTGTGGTTAGGATTGTAAAGTTTAGTATAGTACCTCCTATACCTTAATGTTTGGTTCCTGCTGTTTGATGACATTGAAAAGGAATTCAGTGCTATCAAAGGGTTCCAGTGTGAGTTATCAACCATATTTCCTATGGAAGGTGTAAATCAGCATAACATAAGATGTCCATTCAATTCTTGTTCTTAGATATTAGATTTGTTATAAAAGCTTTAGGAAAATCAAAAGAATCTTTCATTGCCAAGTAGTATTTAAAAGTGTTGGAACTTTCCCTACATGAAAAACTGAAAAAGAGTTTGAAAACTTCTGCAATGAAGGATAATTTCACTCAGATTTATTTATAATTTATAATCTATATCAACTACATTTTTCCTATAAGATTACCATCTGTTCAAATATGATTCTGGTTAGAAAAAAATGATTATTTGTTCATTTATTAATTTTTTAAAACCACCCATCTTCCTTATAGAGGGATTTTGGACAGTATACAGATGAAACCAAACCATCAAAACAGTATATAAAATTTAAAATAAGGCAAGGATGAGTTAAGAATCAATGTAAAATTGATTAAAAGGTGGGCTCAGGTCTTTTTGGGCACTAGCCAGCCCCATGGCTGTATGATCCTATCTGAGCCTCAAACAAGGCCGCAGAGCCATGTTTTTCACACCTTTCCAGAAGTTGAGCAAAGACTCTTCTAGCTACAGTACGGCTACTACCAGCTGCCGTCATGAAGAATGCTTCAAATGTTTATATTTCTCTCTACATTCACCTAAGTATTCATACATAGCAGGGGTGTTGAACTGCTGGCCCGCGGGCCAAACATGTCATCCGGAAGTCGCACCCACCCCATTGCCGGCAATGGCAAAACCATCCCGATACGTTGTACAACATGACGTCACGAGTTTGACATGTCTGATATATAGTAAGGTCTCAGCTTAAGAGGTGAATAGGCCTATTAAACCCAAAATGTAGTGTATGACAAATGGAATTGTACACATATGCAACATCATTTTTCATATCCACAATAGATTTTGCTTACTGCAAAGTCCATTAAATCAAGCTCTGATAAAAAAAACTTCCAATTGTTTTTGGTTTTGTTGCTAAATTTTCTTTTTAAATTCTGTAGTATGGAATTCTGTTTCCTTTTCATTTTGGAAAATAAAAACATGACATTGTTTTAGTTATCCCACTCAACATCTTACAGGGGAAGGGTGAGGGTGGCTCCTTACTGGAGAGGAAAAGACCTTTTTAATAGTTCATCCCTATTAGAGGTTAACCCAATCACTGGGAGTAAGTTAATGTAGATTTGGAGAAAGCTCAGCAGAATGTGAGCAGGTTCTTGATATACAGACAGGTATATTTTACAGTTGACATACAACTTCAACAAAGATATCAGATTCTTCCCAAAAAATATCACTGTAAGTAACCTTACTCTAAAATAATGCTGTATATTGTTTGCCTGGAAAAATAGCTATATCCAGAAGAGTTCAGACTGTTGGAAGCCTAATGAACAATTGAAGAAACCATTGGCTTGGCTTGGCTTGGCTTGGCTAGGCTAGGCTAGGCTAGGCTAGGCTAGGCTGGTCAAATCAGGCCAGGACTCAACAAATCATTCTGGGAAATATTTCACAGAACTGAGTAGGCTTCAAGAAAAAATACACTTATTTTTGCTTGAAGTTAGTATGTCCATGACAAGTATATCTTAAATACAAGAGATAGATGGACATCGATAATAAAATGATAGACCTCATTCTACAAATATCACATTTATGCCATTATTCATTAGATTTGCCAACATTTCTGTAGCTGCTTAAGAAAGCATAGTATTTGATTCTGTTAATTTTTTTCTCACTAAAAGCAATCTTGAGGGTTGGGCTACAAATGCAGAATTGCTGACGATCCCTCAGGGAACTTATATAGCTGAAACTGGACTTGAACTCGGATCTTCTTGGTCATAATCAAACAATCTAAACACTGTATTATATCATCTCTCATCTTAAAAGTAATGACTGTACTCTGTTCCTACCTTGTCTCCAGCCTTGGTAAATTGTATTTTATGTCCATTACATAATTAGGCATTTCAGAACAGGATATTCTACATTTTCATTTAGAGTATGCTTAAATTTCAAATGGTTTCAGCAATGGAGAGCAGCATTTTGTGATCTTAAAAGTATTTAATGCTGTTATGCAAGTATTATCTTGTATATTTTATTCACTCAAACTATCTATTGACATTTAGCAAGAGAAAAAAGGCTTTTAGTCTATTTCAAATTATACAAATATTATCAAAAATCATACACATAAAAAGTTGTATACTTGCAACTGTCAAGTACATATTTAACATGTTTAAGGAGTTGGCCCTTTTATAACAAAAAACAATTGCTATAAAACAAAAATTGCAAAAAACCCCACAAAATTGTAATTTTGTTTCTTTTAAAATACTGGTCTCCAAGTATTTTATGCTAATACATAACAGCTGTCTAAGATTTGAGAATGTGCAGCTACTTGTAGTCAAAACAAAACAAAGAAAATGTTAAATTAATATTATAACAGAAATTCATGGTTTCAAGTCAGACAAATGTCAGAAACAATATATTTATCCTGTCTGTGAATACAGGATGTTTTGAATTATAAACAATTCTCCATCTTTTTAAAACTCCTAAGCATGTCTCTTCACAAACCTTTCCTTCCTTCTCTCCCTCCCTTGCCTCCCCTTCCCCTCTCTCTTTTTACCCAGAGATTATCTTACATATCCTATCTATGGTATGTTTTACTGTATTTTCCCAAAAGTAAGACCTACTCTAGCTTGATTTTTGGAGTTAAGCCTAATATAAGCCCTACCCCAAAAATAAGCCCAAGTTTTGGGGCGAGGCGCATGCCTAAAAATCAAGTTAGGGTGGGGTTGGGGGTGGTGGAGCTGCCTCCCTTGCCTCACACCACTTATCAGGCCTCCCATGAATTGACACCTGCCTCTCCTGCTGGCCCACTTCTTCTGAGGCATCCCCTGGCCTGCATTTCGTAGTCAGAGGACTTTCCAGAAGGCCTCTGCAGCTGAGCTACGGATTCAATCCGTAGCTTGGTTCTTGATTGCAGAGACCTTCCAGAAAGGCCTCAGATTGTGAAATGCAGGTCAGAGCTCCATTCTCAGCTTCAGAATTAAGCTGCTTCTTCAGCTGCCGAAGAAGTGGGCCAGCTGGGGGGGGGTTGTTGGTGCTGCAGCCGCGGTGAGTGGAAAAGACACCCTCCAAAAATAAGACCTGGTGCTTCTTTTGGAGGCAAAAAAATAATAATTTAAGACCAGGTCTTATTTTCAGGGAAACACGGTATGAAGAAATGTGAGACACTTCTTTCAATGAATGTTTTTAAGTTGTGGCAATCCCTACTCTAAGGGAACTATTTGGCTCCTTCCTTTATATCACAGGTGTCAAACTCACCATGTCACATGATGTGTCGCGACATATCATGACTTTTTGCATTGCCGGCAATGGGGTAGGCGCGGCTTTGGTATGATGAAACCGGCATGCTTTATATCTTTCTGTCATTGCTTAAAACATTCTTATTCTATCAAGCATTTTATTTGTCTAATTAAATTTCAAAATTTATAATGTTAAAATTTAAAATTTAAATTTTTAAAATTAAATTTCTTTTAAATTTTAGTTATATTTTAAACTGAATTTAATTGAGTAGACTTTTTAAAAAACACAAAGCTAAAATAAAAAATAAATAAATGATAAAACATTTTGCATATTACAAGATTTGAAGATATGCTAATTGTATTTGCAACAGACTTTGAAACATAATTAATTTCCCCCCTTATGGCATGTTAGAGAGAGCACTGTAGAGAAAATGCAAAGTATTAACTTGCTTAAGTTACATTCAATTTATTTTGTAATGTTTGAAATGGCATTCATTTTATTCATTCAAAATTTGTTTTGATTTTTAATAAAACCTTTCTGTGCATTTTAAACTATAAGCTAAGTTCCAAAGATCTTGCCCAGATCAGCAATTCTGAATCTTTAGGGGCAGCTTAGGCAATATAAAAAGTACATGCAGCCTAATCTTAGGGATGTTATGTTCCTAATAAATTTCAGCTAAATGTCTTTATTTCTAAAATTTGCTACTCAGTCTGAAGCAGCAGCATCATTCAGAGCACTGTACAAGAAAAATCCAGCCAAAAATCCATAAAGGACATAATAAACCATTCTGTTAAAATAATCAATAAAAAATGTTGCTGAAAGCAGCTGACTCTATAGAGTAAAAGATAACATTAATTAGAACAACAGATGGCAGCAACAGTGCAGAAAATTAAATTAAATGCCCTTAGAGAATAAAAATCTTTGGCACCAAAGAGACAGCAGAAAAAAAAGGGCCAGATGTGCCTCACTAGAAAGGATATTCTAAAGTTGACATGCTGTTAATGAGAAGACCTGCTATTAAGTTGCCACTTGCCATTATCTCCTTCTGTGCAAACCTTCTGTACAGGGCCTCCAAAAATGAGCTTAGATAAGAATAGATGTGAAAAGGAGTTGCTTTACATGTTTTGGTTTCAAGCCAGAATTGAGCTGAAAGCACACTGAGGGCCAGATAGTAAAAATGGCATACTGTACAGTGGGCCTCTCTGTGGATAAACATCCCCCATTTTTTTAACCAAAATACAATGAAAAATGCACTAACTACAGATAAGCCAACTCTCAAACTTTTTGTATTATTTTTTCAATATATTATAAAGGACTTCACAAGTTTTCATAGTTTGTATCAATAAATATCTTCCAGAACAGATTCTGTTTTAAATTTTCACAATTGATTTATCTGCAGGTGGAACATTTTTCATGGTATTTTGGTTTGGTTTATCTGCAAGTATATGGGGTGCAGTGGTGTGGTTGCTTGCAAAGCTGAGGATCTGGTCCGTGTGCGTGGGTTTGTGGTAGACACAGGTTTCCAGTTCTCCATTGCCTAGTCTCCTTATGTCATTGTTGAGGAATTGGAGTTTATTGTCTGTTTCTTCTTTGTGTGTGAATTTGATCTCAGGGAATATGTTATTGAGTAGGTTGTGTGTTTCTTCAATTTAGGAATGATGAAAGTGTCATCGATGTAGCATGTCCATAATTTTGATTGGAGGGTGGGTAGATTATGGATTTGAGTCGCTGAATGACTGCGTCTTCTATTAGGCCAGATATGGGTGATCCCACCGGGCTACCTTGTACCTGCTTGTAGATTTTCCCATTGAACTTAAAGTATGTGTTGAGGCATAGATCCAGGAGTTTCATGATGGTTTCTGAGACATGGAGTGTTCTGTAGTGGCATCATCTTTGTGGGTATGGTAAGGTGGCCAACCTTCCTCCTTTAGGAGGGACAGTCCTCCTTTTGTAAGTTCTGTCCTCCCTCGAAAAGTGTCCTCCTACATGTCCCCATTTTCAATATTTGAAGACTAATCTGCTGGGCTTTTTTTTTCTCATAGAACACTCAGAATGGCGTTCCAGCACCTTTTTTTGATGGTTTTTTTTTCAACTTTTGCATGAGCTGTGCTACTCCCCCTATTGGCTTTCGAAAGCCAATAGAAATTGCTGCTGAGTGTGGCCGGCAAACTTTGCACATGCAAGTTGTCTACAGCGAAGGCAAATTGGCACGAACTTTGCACCCCTCCCTGCTACCCTATCTCCTAGTTAGTCCCTAAGATATCTGGAGGAGACTGGAGCGGCGACACCATGGTAAGTTTCTCTTGATCTTTTGCCCTGCTAGGGCAATAATGGCTGCGGGTGCAAAAGGCAGGGGCGGCGGGGCTGCTGCGGTCAGGGGTGTGAGGGTGGCGGTGGCTGGCTGCCCCCCCGTGCTGTGGGAGCCACGGGGCCCACTCTACACAGGGCTATGCAGGGTGGACGGTGGTGATGGCGGGCTGCCCCCCGGGGCCGGAGCTGGCGCGGCTGGTGCTTTGGGAGCCGTGGGGTCCACTCTGCATTTATCATATTATAGTGTATTCTGTATTATTGTTGCAATGAATAAAATGTTTTTTTTATTTACGATATTTTTTTCTTCAATTTATTTGTGTCCTCCTTTTCATTGTAAAAAAGTTGGTCACCTTAGGTATGGTGCTTAGTGAGTAGGTGGTGTATGGTTTGTTTAGCCAGGCTGATGTCAATCGAGGGGAAGAGAACAGTGAATTTCTTCCTTGTTGATCTTGGTGTATTTGATGCATTGGAGAAATTGTTTCGGGCAGTTGAGTGGGTTGATCCATATGCTCACCCTCATCCTACACCCAAGCTATAGATATTCGCCACTATTACAGATGTTCTTTATATTTGATAGCCATGGCCTGACTTGTTGATAGGCAAATCAATACAATGACAAACAGTAGTGGTGATAGTTAAGACTGCTTGAAAGATTTCTCTCTTGATGTTAACCTCTCTTGGTCTATCACCATTGACCAACAAGTGTGTCTTCCATTCTTCCATTGACTTCTGCACAAAGTTTCTGATGTTCCTATTATTTTTAGGCACTTGGATTATCCAATCAGGAGGCAGGGAGTTGAATGTCTTCTTTTAATCAATTCAAGCTATGTTCAAGTTATTTCCTTTCCTTAGAGTTTTCCAAAATCATCTTGTCAATGGGGAGCTGACTTTTTGTCCTTTTGCTGTTTGGTAGATTTCCTTTCTGCTTAGGTGAAAAAAGCTAGATTTCAACTAGATGCTATTGGACTGCATCAGCTACAACACCACTTAGTAATTTGAAAGTTGTTGGTAAGCACGTAATTGGCCTTGGTTGCCTGGTACTACTTCTTTTGTTGGATCTTTCATTATCAGGTAGGCTTTACCAGATGTTAATCAATCTTCAATTTCACCTCCTTGCAATATGTTGTTAAACTGCTTGGCAATGAGTTGGTGCATTGTTTTGTCTCTGTCAGATGTTGACTGGTTCATTGCTGTCTCTCCATTGTTGGATTCATAGAAATATTTCTAATTTGACTGGCGTTGGAGATTCTGCTTACAGTGTACAATCTGAGCTTCATATCTGCTGATCTTCTTGGATATAATTATTATTTGCTGCTTTATTATTTCCAGTGCTTCCTTAAACTTCCTTGTTAATAGGTGATATTTCTTAATCAGGTATTCTTTGGCTTTCTTCTTTTTATTCAGGAGTGGTAAAGAAAACTGCTTCTTCATTTACATCACTTCCACAGAATAGACCTAGCAATGGATCAATTGTAATGAAACACATGCTGCACATAACTTGAGCAAGTTGATAACATTTTACATGTCTCTACAATGCTTCCTGTAACATGCATAGGAAAATGATGTATTGCTGTTTTCCTTAATTATGTTGCCAAGTACATTACATGTATATATCTCAGAAAAAGACAATGGCAACCACTTATGTATTGTTGCTATGGAAACTACATGGGTGAGTCCCTGAAATCACCAGTAGCCAAGTTCAGTTCAAAGGAGACTTTACCTTATTAGCCATTTGTCTATTAAAAGACTTTAAAAGTCTGTTCATTTGAATATTTCTTGTTTCTTTCCCATTAAATAATTCTTGTGCTGAAATTTTCTATAATTTGCTCAGTGTTTTTTTCTCCCCTATACTAGGGTTCTAGTGCACTAAATTCATCTTATGCGATTTAAAGTTTGAAGCCTCCAGCTGATGATGTGACCACTACATTAAAGGTTATATCTCTATATCACCTAATGCTCCTAATCCAATTATATGTTTAATTAGATGTAGTGGGAGTTAAACATGTAGGAACATCAAGAAGGGAATAATTGACCCTACCAATTAACCTCCAGAAGAGTGGATTTAATCACAAGCAAATTCCATCATGCAAAGCATTACATTAATTCCATCCAGTTATGAGTATCATGGAAACATCTAAACCCCTAAAAATTAACCTACTTTGCATACCTAGTCTTTCAAGAAAAAGTTCAAGAGAGAAAAAATGGCAAAGAATGTCTCACTTGCCATTTTGAACTGCAATAATGGTACAGAAGATGCCTCCCTAATTTTTACTAGAATCAGGGAAATAAAGCCATATTCCCCACCCAATCCATCATAAAGACTGCTTTTGGCTACACTTTTAGAAAGTATTACAACCAGCAGTGAAAACAAGTGGAGCCCAAATCCCTGAAAAATCTCAAACATTCCTACATACTCACAAAGGAAAACAAACACAATCTAATAGATATGTAAATTATGGCTCCTACCACCCAGATTTTCCCTATATATCTCTGAAAATTGTGCCAGTGACTGCAAGCCTTAACTAAGAACATCACTCCATCCTGTGATAGCTACATAACAACCATCAGTTGTTAATAGGTGATTCATATCTAAAAAATAAGTGGTACTTAGTTACCTCACCCTATTCTACCCTTCAGAGTTACCATACCCTATCCTATTCCCAAAGTACATAAAAAAATAACCACACAAACACCCTTTGATAGGCAAACACCCAAGAAAAGTTGCACTAATTCCATCAGCCAAATGCAACCTCAAACAATCTGGTCCTTCCCCCACCCATTCTGAGAGCAGAGCAATGGAGATATCCCAGATCCACAGAATACCATCATTCCAATGTCAGTTCCCTCAGGAATCCTAAGTACTATGAATATATACATTTTTTTAATGGTCTGTATACTTCGCCCACCTTGTGGCATCACTTACACACACACACACACACACACACACACACACACACATGCACACACACACACACATACCAGAAGTGCTGTAATGTCTTATTCCCTTCCCCAGAAATGCTTCTGATTGGTTCATATCCACAGAGGGGAGTTCACTGAGAGCTGCTGACTATGATGATATTGTTCCAGCTCTAAAAGTGCCTCTGATTTATGCTAAATCTTGATCAACAGACTGAGCATATATCCTAGTCCAGGGGTAGGCAACCCAAAACACTCAAAGAGCCACTTGGACCCGTTTCCCACCAAAAACAAAACACTGGGAGCCACAAAACCCATTTGATATCTAAAATGAAGCTAACACTGCATATATCCTTTTTTACCTTTATTATAAGTGTGTGTGGGGGTGTGTGCGTGGGGGGGGGTGTATAACAAAGGTAAAAAAGGATACACGCAGTATTATCTTCATTTTAGACGTCAGAAGGGTCTCTGTCTCTGTGTCTCTTTCTCTCCCTCTCTCTCTCTTTTTCTCTCCCTCTCTCTCTCTCCCCCCTCCCTCTCTCCGATCTTCTGCTTACCTGGCAAGCTGGCTTCAAGCTGTTCTCCAACAAACTCAGGGGTAGGCAACCTCGGCTCTTTTATGACTCATGGAATTCCTGAGTCAGCATAGCTGGGCTAGCCAGCTCTCTCCTGCCCTTCCTGTTTCCTGCTTTCTGCAGAGACGCAGCAAAGGGAGGAGCTCCGGCCAATAAGCTTTTCAGCTCCTCGGAGAATACTGTGAGTCCACTCTCTTTTTTACACACAAACACACACACACACACACACAGAGAGAGAGAGAGAGAGAGAGAGAGAGAGAGAGAGAGAGAGAGAGAGAGAGAGAGAGAGAGAGAGAGAGAGAGAGAGAGAGAGAGAGAGAGAGAGAGAGAGAAGCAGGGAAGCGCAAGTGCCTCTCTCTGTCTCTCTCTGCAAATGGCAGAGGAGGCTGGGAGCCACAGGGGAAGGCTCAAAGAGCCGCATGCAGCTCCAGAGCTGCAGGTTGCCAACCTGTGTCCTAGTCCCTCCCTCAGAAGCACTTTTGACTGGTGCAAAATCATTATTGACTGATTGAGCACATGGTGGACTAGTATCACCCCCTGAAATGAATCCAATTGGTCACCGGCCAGCAGGAACATAACCCATTACACATTACACAAACCAGCAAGTAATGAGACAAAATCATTACTAAAAAAAAGTTAAGCAAACCAATGGATGTTTTTGTTTTGTTTTGTTTCAACACTAGAACTTTGGGGCTTGTCCCCTTCTTTTCTATCAGCTTAAACAAAACTGCTTACAACTGTATTTTATCCTTTGTAAAAAAAAACTGAAGAAAAGCCTATTTTGCAAAATATATTTAAGCATGCATTTTATCACAATTGTTATGGTCCGCAGTATAGGCAGGAAAGAAATTAAGAGTGGGGAATCTGATAAGGATCTCACACAAACTTACAATAAGTCAGTAAATATATCTGCAGCCAAAGAACTTATTATAAATAAAATTAACTAATCTACAAGGATGGGTCATTCAGAGCATTCATGTTTCTGACATAAACCTCCAGGAGGCAGTTACAGACATGTCAGAGCTGCGCAGGCATGTTTGTAACAGATATGATCAGGGCATATTTGAACTTGTCCTAGAGGTGTCATTCTGAGCATGTGCTAATAACAATAGTGTTTGCAGGCGGTTGTAAATTTCAACAGTTTAAACCCTGGCTTGCATTTGACAATAGTATGGCAGCCTCAGAGTCCAAAGACGACTTTAATAAAGGGGATGCTATCCATTAAACCTCATGACAGACCTCTTGACAGATCATAATAAAATCTGTTGTTGAGTTCCTGATAAAGAAATAGGATACTTCAGACTGATTTTGCCTGATTGCCACTTAATATATTGTAATGTTCATGATGTGGGATATTTGAAAGCAGAGGACATGCTTGGTAATACTTACCAGACAGCCTGTGAAATGATGAATAGTTCTTCTTTATCACCCATCCAAAGAACAGGCTTAGGTAAGTAAATGGCTTTTATATAGTCAGCAGTAAAACAGGCTGGTGATGATAGCACATTTAATAGGTTATGTTTTATATTTTGCAGTTTCTGTTTGGAGATATAACTGTGACATCAATCTATCATTAATGAGATACAGTACATCTCAAGTGATGAAGAGTCACAGATGCTTGTAGAAGTGGTCTAGGGTCTGCAGCATGTTTTTGCAGTTTATCTACTGATAATGATGACTACGACAATGAGAAGCAATGTTTTTTCCACAGTGAATTAGGTATATCTCAAGCGAAGATGATCTTACTAAAGGGTGTGCATGTGATGATGATAGTCTTTATTGTCATTTTTTACTATGGGCACAATGGCATACATTAAAAATGAAATTTAGGCACTCACGTTCCGAGCGGCTTAGAGAAAAGATCGGAGCCAAACGCTCTTGGCGACCCCAGCTGACTCGACGACGGTTTGGGACTCCTTGGCCTTGCGTGCATCCGGACCCCCGTTTCTCCCCCCGAGTCTAGCCATGCTTTGTCGGGCTCTGCTCTTCCTTTCAAGCGGGCTCTGCACTTGGGGTTTCAACCTGGACTCCAAGGCGCCGACGGTTTTGGTCGGCCCCCCAGGCAGCTTTTTTGGCTTCTCCGTGGACTTTTACCTCCCGGAACAACAGAGGTCCATATAATTGTCCGGAAGTGGTTTGCCATTATTTTCTTCCAGAATGTTTCTTAACTCCGAATTGTAGCATGGGATTTCCTGTAGTCCTCCTTCAAATACAAACCAGGTCTGAATCTGCTTAGCTTCCAAACCCAAGCAGGATTTGCCAGCTACTCCCAACACTTGACCTTCCGGGCTTTTCTTATGATGCTGATTTTGGAATCTGCCCTCTGTGCCTAGCCAAGCCTTTTTGCTGCCTCTTTGCGTTAATCAGAGATTCAAAAGGTCGAAATAGCCTTGCTAAGAGGCTCTGCGACACGGGACCTGTAAAGCCGCCAAAGCAGCGCAAACCAGCTGTTTTTCACGGCGAAAAAACCCCTCCTCGGTAGGAGTAGGGGTGAAGAGCTGTGGGTGAGGGTTGAGATCTTCTGAAAGCCCCCCGAAAAAACGCTCAGGGGGGGAGAAAGAAGACTCCCTGTAAGCTCACAATCGCTCCAGCCCGGCGCAGCATCAGGACGCTGAGACCAGCCACCACCCGAGGAACACATCTCAAAGAAGCACAGAGATTGACAGACTGAACCCAGGAGCTTAAAAAGCAAGTAGTTCTTATATTTTACCTCGGATCAATTAGGCTCACAATAAACAAAAGGCACCCAAGATGGCGATCGCTCTTAATTTAAAGGGATAGGCACCGGAAGAGAAAGGCGGAAGAGAAACTGTAATGCAAAAGAGACCTCTAGAGGGCAGCAGAGACGCATAACTTAAAACCTGTGCAAAATAAACCTAAGGAAGAGAAACTGTAATGCGAAAGAGACCTCTAGAGGGCACCAGAGACACATAACTTAAAAACGTTGCAGAATAAACCTAAGGATGGATGCCAGCTCCCCAGAGATGACGATGAAGGAATTAAAAGATGACATATCAACAATTATTGAAAAAATGAAGAGAAAGATGGACATGATAATAGACATGCATGCAAAAACATGTGAGGGAAGAATGGAGGCGCTGGATGCAGTGGAACAAAACGGAGAAATGGAGAAAATGGTGGAAAATCACAGCAAAGCAGTTATTGAGGACTTGGACCAAACCGGAGGAACGTACAGTGGGGAAATGAGAGAAGATACTGGGAGAAATTCGAAGAGAGTCTGGGAAGGAGTTGAAGAAAAGATGGAAGAGGTGGAGAGACAAGAAGATTTGAAAAGAATTGTTATAAACGCATGGGGAAAATATCTAGGAGAGGAGGCTAAAAATTTCTCTTGGCAAACTGACAGAATCCATAGAGCATGGCTTATATGGAACCAAGGGACATTGCAAGCAATAAAGAGAGACTTATTACGTGGAAGGGAAGCTGTGCTATGGAAAGCCACCTGGCAGAGGAAGAAACCTAGAATTCGTCTGAAATGAAGAGAAACTTAATATTTTATGCAAGGAATTAAAGGCAAAGAATTATGGACTGATTTAAGGACTAAGTGCAAGAGCAAAAGACATGAGAGGGTGATTAATGGAAGATGTATATTAACTAGACTAGGAATGTATGCATTGAAGGGAGGGGGCAAAGACATGATAATTATTAACTTTAGAAAGAAGACTTGTTTGTGTGATGTACAATGGATAGATTTGAAAAGAAGTGAAACTTAAAATTTATAAAATGTAGTTGGCTTATAGTTGGACTTTGATATACGGAGTGAAGAAGGTCTACAAATTTGAAATGATTGTATTAAGCTGAAGGGCTTTAACTTGAATTTTTTCTTTGTTTGCATGTACAAATGGATATCTAATAATAATAAATTTAAAAAATTAAAAAAAATGAAATTTAGTTGCTTCCTCTCAAAGAGTACACATACCGGTACATAACACACATTTAAACATATATATACAATGTATGTATAGACCTACACCCTTACATATAAGTAAATAAAAATATTCATCACTGTCCATCTTGAATACATAACGGAAGGAAAAAGCTTTAGAATTCACAAGGTTAATACTGTATGGAACAAAACTGTGACTGAATCTGAGTCTTCTGCTTCAGATACCGTGAAGCCTACTCCCAGAAGGTAACAAAGAAAACAGGTCGTGAAGAGGATGTGTAATGTCCCAGACAATCTTACAGACTTTACTCAAGCAACGCTTATGTGCTATGTTCTGGATGGAGGGAACTGCCAATAATCTTTTCAGCCATTCTTACCACTCTGCACCGCCCTCCTGTCCGAAGCAGTGATGCTTCCAAACCAGATTGTGATGCTGTATGACAGGATGCTCTCAATTGTCCCTCTGTAAAAAGTGGTAAGGACAGGAGAAGGAAGAGGTACTTTTCTCATGTGACGCAGAAAATGCAGGTACTGCTGTGCCCACTTCACCAGTGTCTCGCTGTTGAGCGACCAAGCCAACCTATTTGTTAACTGCACACCCAGGAATTTGATGCTGGTAACCATCTCCACAGGTGAATCATTAATGCACAGAGTGTGGCTATGCCTGCCTTTTGTGAAATCAACAATGATCTTTGGTTTTTCCAGTATTTAAAACTAGGCTGTTTTATTTACACCGTTTCACCAGTTCACCACATGTGGCAGGAAGGAGTGTGTATTTGCACTTCATCTATTGATGATAATACGATGGTGATGACAATGATGAGGGATATTTTTCCAATGTCAAATTTAGATCCTCTGAACTCTGAATTGCCAATAAAATGCATGTGCTAAAGAGAAAAGTGTGATTGTCAGTAGTGTTTTGACAGAATGAAGTATGAAAATATCCTATGGGAAATTTATTATACACTGATTGTATAATATCAGATAACTCCAATTTTCCCAGCTCCATTGTGAAGTTTTTAGAGCTGCAAGCTAAGAAGTACATATTTCACCCACTTCAATTGTAACATCCCCAGGTAATAACCTGTGGACAGCAGTGTGTTTTTTTCTACTGAAGCATTTAAAGGCTTACCTTATGAAAATGTTTTAAAGCTATACTCTGAGAAGAATGATACAAATGATCAAATGATAAAGCAGTTTGTAAAAAGTATCAAGTTGGGAAGGAGACTTGGAGCATGTAACCATTATCAACACATGCAAACATGTAGGGCTTATCATAAAATAAAGACAAACACTTAAACTCATTGCTTGTTTCACAGTATTTTTTATTCATTTTATAATTTGAGCTAGTCACTAAACTTTAGGACACTTGTCGGATTTGACATTGGGGCCTCAATAAGTGCAGTCGTAACAGAAACAGGAATAGTGTCACTTACATCCTTAAGAGCCACAGACTCTGTCAGCGTTTCTACAGTAATTGTTCTTTAACATAGTTAGATTCAACAATATTGTTAGAACCTTCATCTCGGCCACAGCACTCATAAATTCATTCCAAACGTTAGGGCTTGTTTCACAGTACGTGTTTAGCATTGCTAAGTCCCTTTTACCAAGTCTAAAATATTAGTACCAGGAAGTGGGACTTCCTGGTACTAATATAAAAACGTACCATGGTAATTCCAGGCCATAATGCCCCAAAGCTGTTTCATTTTGTTCAACAAAAGTTTGGCATTTTTTCTATAACGGGTGCTCACCCCATCTAGGATCTCCTGCATTATTGGATCCTGTGGCAGCTGTTGCGATGATAGTTCTGGTAATGCTGGGGTGATCAAGAGTCTTCTGGTAAATGAGAGTCAAAGTATCCTTCTCAGATTCAGCTTTAGAAACCTCTGCCGCACCAAACTGTAGAGCAGTGCTTCTCAACCTGTGGGTCGCGACCCTTTTGGGAGTCAAACGACCCTTTCACAGGGGTCGCCTAAGACCATCGGAAAACACATATTTCTGATGGTCTTAGGAACCGAGACACCGCTCCTCTATCCATCTTCACACAGCTTCGAGCTGGGGGCCGTTGCAGTGCCAGATTCATTTCTGTCGAGCATCTCCTAAGGGAGGCTGCGCTACTTCGTGGCCCTTTCCGCGGAGGAGGCTGAACTAAGCTCTGCTGGCGCTGGCGCCCTCTTGTCTCTCTCTCTCTCTCTCTTCCTCCCTCCCTCTCCCTCTCTCTCTCCCTCTCTCTCTCTCTCCCTCTTTCCATCTCCCCATCCCTCTCTCCCCGCCTGGGCGCTTCTCCAATCAGGCTGAGCGGAGCCGGCAGAGGGGCCTTCCTGCCCCCCCTCCCCGGCCAGCTGGAGGCAGCCAGGCCGGCGACCTTCAGAAGTGAGGCGAAGACAGGCAAGGTGCGCTGAGCCCCGGGCGTGGTGGGTGAGTGGGCGGCATCAGTGCACGCTTGGAGAGCCCTTAGGGTTGGGGGTCACCACAACATGAGGAACTGTATTAAAGGGTCGCGGCATTAGGAAGGTTGAGAACCACTGCTGTAGAGCTTAATCTTGATGTCCTCACTCAAATTAGATCTCTGAAGAATGAATCACATGTCATTATCCAAATGGCTAGTGCCAGTAGTCCCTACAATAGAGACTGATGACGTGACACCAAATACATTTTCTTGGTATGCTCATGTTTACCTGAGCAATAGAATTAGAATCAGAATCAAGCTAGAAGGGACCTTGGAGGTCTTCTACTCCAGCCTCCTGCTCAGGCAGGAGTCCCTATAACATTATATCAATATATCAATAGATTAGTGATCAGTGTTATAGCAATTCCTAGTAATGGCCCAATAAAGCCTTCTGACTGATGAACAATCTGCTTTGAATCACCACAGATGTAATTACTTGGTGCTCTGCCCAAATTTACCCTAAAGAGTTCAGCAATCTGCATTTCAGCGGAGTTGACTTCAATATGCTCACACTATAAGCATACACATTCCTTCTTTTCATAATCACAAATATACTGTTCTTTAGCCTGCTCTGATTGGCACTAATCAGGGTAAAGCACTGGCCTCCTTTTTGTCTGAGATGCATGTTAATATAACCAGAAAATAACATTTGTCTTTCTTTCAAGCTCATAGATATCTGCAATTCCGTAACCTTCCTCTAAAGCAGCATTCAATAAATAGTGCACTATGTTCCAGATAGGATTCTTTCTTCATTGAGTGATCTGCTACTTTTCTGTGCAGATTGCACATAGACTAAACAATAATCCCCCCCCCCCGATTAATGGGGTGGAACTGGAAAACAGAGGTTCCTCCATTGGTACACTTTAGTTTTAGCAAGGCCAGAATATTGTTTTATATCCCCAAAGTTTTGATAAATGATTGGCGGGTGACCAATAAGACCAATATACCTTGTTCTTATTCACAAAGGGATATAAACTGGTGAAATTTGTTCCCCAGGTTTATAGTATAGGCATGTAGCTTTTGTTCTACCACCACCACGAAAAAAACCCCAAAACCATCTTGTTGGGAATTTATTCTTTATTGGAAAATGCTTCAAAGTGGCATCTCTCTTCACCATGGCATTCAATTTGTGTTCCCAGATGCTGTGTATTACATAGCCCAAACTCCTGAGGTGCTCTTCTTTCATTCTATTATATCAGGGCTTTTCAACCTTTTCACCCATTGTACCACTTTTAGGATATGGCAACATCCAAGTACCACCAGTCGCCTAGCAAGGTGTCAAAAACTTGATGACCAAAAAAAAAAAAAAAAAGAAAAAATGATAAAGTACAGGTAGTCCTTGACTTACAACAGTTCGCTTAGTGACTGTTCAAAGTTACAATGGCACTGAAAAAAGTACCCCCTAAGCCACAGCCAAGCAAGACACCTGCCTGCCTGCCCGGTGGCGCTTTTCCTCCTGTCCGAGGTTTTCATTGTTGTGAGCATTTCTGTTGAGGATTGGCAGCGGGGGTGGGGTAGGGGGTGTTTGGTTTTTATTCCCCCTGTCTGCTGGGTGGTTGCAGCAGGTTTTGGTCACTTCACATGACCCTGGGACACTGTGACCATCATAAATATGAATCAGTTGCCAAGCATCTGAATGTAAATCACAAGACCCTGGAGATGCTGCAACATTCCAGCTGACCGACGCTTCTTCTGGACTCAGCAGAAGCACCAGGATCAGTGCTGCTTTCCAGTTGATCGGTGCTTCTGGGCTCATCAGAAGCGCCAGGATCAGCACCAGGCTCCAACTGGAGCCTGGCGCTGATCCTGGGGCTTCTGCTGAGCCCTGACAGCCCTCCAGCTCCAGCCATCTCTCTCTCAGGCTTGTGCGGTGCTACCACCGGTTCAGCTCATTCCCCTCCCCCGCTACCACTTTTCTAGGATGGTCGCGTACCACCTGCTAGGTGCCAATGTACCACAGGTGGTACCCGTACCACTGGTTGAAAAGCCCTGTATTACATGCATTCAGAGCCCCATAGTTTGAATCGAGTAAGCTGTTGTAGTCATTGGCACAGTAACATATAGGACAACCATGAAAAAAAACAACATTTAAATTCAAAGGCTGTGGGGATTAATGATAGCAAATGCATCCAAAAAGTAAACGCCTACTTGCTTTTCACTTCCTTGCAGAGTATGCTAAATATTGAGTTTCTCCATGTGCGCTATATACATCGATCAGGGTATAATGGGAACAGGATAGCTTTCCAAGGTCTTCTGGTAATTATCCAAAGGGGCTAGTGCAGGGGTCTTCAAACGTGGCCCTTTTATGACTTGTGGACTTCAATTCCCAGAATTCCTTAGCCAGGCATGCTGGCTGAGGAATTCTGGGAGTTGAAGTCCACAAGTCATAAAAGGGCCAAGTTTGAAAAGCCCTGGGCTAGTGCAATGGTGTTCTTCTTCAAAAGCATGGATTGGTACTGAGTCATGCAAATAGAGGCTGATGTAACATACTGGAAAGGGTCAATGCAGATTCTTCAATAATGTCTCCACCTCTCCCAATGAAAATATCACACTCTGTCATTTTCAACACTTGTTCCCTAAACCAGTCACAGGCCTCTCTCAATATCTTAACATCTTCTCTGCAGAAGTAAGCAAGGTCTTTTTTGAGCTTAAACATGCTACCTCTATTACAGTGTTGGGATTCAAATACCTGAACAACCGTTTCTCTTATTGGATGCAGGCCTGGGCCCCCGAGGCCTAGAACGGACTTCTGGAAGTGGCATCCATGCACTTCTGGCAGGCCGTTCTAGGCTTGGGAGGCCTCCTCCAGGCCTCCAAGGCCTAGAATGGACTTCTGGTAGCAATGTGCATTCAGCCAGGTCTCCAAACTCACCAAAATTCAGCTACCGGTTCTGCTGAACTGGTGCAAACCAGCTGAATCCCACCACTGCTCTATTAGCAGCGCATCATTTCTTAAATTCTTCTCTCTCACTGGGCATCATGGTTTCAGGACTGCAATACTTGGCATCAGGTAGCGGCCCCACATAATCTTGATTCTCTGCTATATTGAACAAATTAGGAAACTCATAGCTTTGAGTAGTTTACTTAATTTAAGGGGCAAAAAGGAGAGGCTATCAATAAATCAAATCTTAAATGATGGCAGGTTGTACATAACAGTTTACAAGCCTGAGTTAAAAGTGGAACCTGAACCTTTTCATGGATCAGCTGCCTGAGGATTAGATATCCATCACAACCCTTGGCATTGTGAGCGATAAACGTACACAAATTTCTTCAGACAATTATTACTGTAACATCCCCACTTCAGAACAACCTCATGCTCCAGAATATCCATGGCATAAACATTTCAGAATGTGCACTCCTATTTCTTGACAACATTCAGAATCATAAATGATATATCTTGTGCCTAATTTGGGGTAAAATATCATTTTCAGAAAATATAAATGCCCTTCCAGACTATCTAATTTCTCTTTGCACTGCCCACCCTTGATTTTCTTACATTCTTTGTGTGGAGTAACCTTAATTTTCTACATCATGTGAATTAAATACTATCCCTTCTAATTCATTGTCCTCTGTTCCTCGTGAAGGGGAAGGCCTATGTTCCCTTCCCAATGGTATATATTGATACCATTATGAAAAACTGGCAAACAGTTCACCTTCCTCACATTCTGAAGGAAAAATGGAAACAGATTCACCATTTGGTATCTGTCAGAACTGACAATGATAGCGAATGATGATCATATTATACTCACTCTCATTAATATTATATAACTTAGTTCTTTTCCTAACTCTGCGACCCCACATTTCTGCTCAGGAATCAATTTTACATCAAGCAAATTGTCATCAGATTCTGTCTTGCCATCCCCTTTTGTTAGACTCTTCATTGGAGTCTGAGACTGCCATATTATTCTCAGATGCAGATCAGGGTTTAAACTGTTGAAGTTCATATCCACAGACACTACTGTTAACAGCACATGCTCAGAAAGACAACCCCAGAACAAGTTCGAACATGCCCTGAGCATGCTTATCACAAACATGTCTGCGCAGAATGCATCATGGCTTTGTCATGTCTGTACCTGCCTTCTGGAAGTTCATTTCAGAAACATGAATGCTCCAAATGGCCCATCCTTGTAGATTAGTTACATAGCCTTTTTATTTTATGCTAAGCCCTCCCCCAATAAGTCTTATTATTTTATTTGTAATACATTCTTTGGCTGAAGATGTATTTGCTGACTTATTGTAAGTTTGTGTGAGATCTTTGTCAGATTCCCCACTCTGTTAATTTCTTTTCTGCCTTTACTGCTGGATCAGAAAAATTGTGATAAAAGACAAGCTTAAACATATTTTGCAAAATAGGCTTTTCTTCAGTTCCCCCCCCCCAATGATAAAATCCAGTTGCAGGCAGTTCTGTGTAAGTTGATTAGAAAAGAAGGAAACAAGCTCCAAATTTCTAGCATTAAAACAAAAAAACAACAACATTGGCTTCCTGCACTTATTTTAGTAATGATTTTATAAGATTACTTCTTGGTTTGTTTAAACATTGTCCCTCTTTTCGGTTACATAAGGTTCCCACTGGCTACTGACTAATAAGAATCATTTCTGGGGGGTGGTACTACTCTACCATGTGCTCAGTCTTTCAATCATGTTTTTGCATCAATCAGAATCATTTCTTGGAAGTATTGGGCAACCAGTTTGTCAATCATGATTTTGCACCAATCAGAAATGCTCCCAGGGATGGGAGAATAGTATCATAGTCAGCAGCTGTTAATCAATGCTCCCGCCTCCCCCATAGATGTGGACAAATCAGAAATGTTTCCAGTGAAGAGAATAAGACTTCACAGCACTTTCAGGGGGGATCCTGAAGTGACAGCAAGGGGTGGGCAAAGTATAAACTACATTTAAAAATAGTATGTACTCATACTACTGTCCCTGCCATGTTTGAAACAGGAAGAAAGCAGCAGACTAGAGTCTCCATCCTCTGCAACCGCCACAATTCTCATAGAACAAAATGTCAGGTTAAGGTACTGTACATATTTTCCAGAGTCAATGTCCACATAAGTCTGCCTCTTATTCACAACATAAACAGGTCAGAGAAAAACCATGGGAGAGTTCATACACTCTCTATCTTATCAAACTCCTCACCTGTGAAGAGATGTAGAAGAAAAACCCAAACTCCACAAAGATGTCATCATGATCTAGATAACAGAGAAAGTGAAAAAAGAGGACCGTCATCACATCTCCGAACAGAGAAAGTGAAAATCTTAAAAAAATAAAATAAAATCCAGGAAGGTCACAATAAATAACAAAAGACACAGGTTTGTATCAAACCTATAGCCACACTCTTGAAGAACAGGAAGATACAAATCTAAAGTACAAATCTGACTGAAAAATACCACCCTGGCAATAGAACAAGTGCCACAGATAGTCTTTTGTTCCATGGACGCTATAGAAACCGTCTACTACCCCACACCAGCAATAAAGATGCCAACAGCTCCTCTCCAGCACTAGCAGTCACATTCTGGAGAACCACAACCCCCCCCCCCAGATATCCGTGTATTTCTAGCCAACGTTCTGGAAGCCACTACTGCCAGCAGCATATGAAAAGTCTAGGCGGAACAGCTAAATGCCAGAGACCAGAATTTAATCAAGACTTCCTATGAAAGAGGAGTTACATCTTGAGAGTCCTTCTACTTAAGAGCAGTCCACAACTATTACACATTCACACAGAGCACCAAAGGTGCATTCATATCAAAGAGGAAAGGGAATGGAAAATTGCACTGCAAATGTCTCCTAGAGCAGCATTTCTCAAAGTGTAGTCCACAAACTCAAACAGATAATAAATTTTAATATTTCACAATTTTAATTTCTAATACAGTACATACTGGCACATATAACCCACCAAAGTTCTTTGAGATCTTCTATTATTTTTAAGAATGTAAAGGAGTCCTGAGTCCTGAGACTCTTATTTGAGAATCACTAGAGAATGGGTTGCATGATTGGACTATGAAGACATGGGCAAGGCCTTGCTGCAGGAGCCATTAGATGAGGGCTCACCCACTTGGAAGTCAGCTGCTTATGAAAGCAGTTGAAAGTAATCCAGTCCACAATCTATGGCATATACATATGTGCTTTGTTCAAGACGTGGCAGTGGATCTGCATTTCAGAGAAAAAGAGGGATCTAGGAAATGAGACAAAAGAGTCTGGGAAAATAAAATGTGGTGCTATCCATAATCATAGATCATCTTTCTACAAAGTATGATGTTTCTGCTGAAGAAAACAAGAAGAGGACACAAGGGATATTGGCATAACTGGAGTCCACAAAGGAGTCTTTTTTGATCCCTGAAAAAGCTGATGATTTTATCTAAAAAATAATTAGATACTCACAAATATGCAAAAATGTCCATAGTTATTGTGAAGAAAGTTGATAGGTTCTGTGAAGTCAGGGATCTAGAGGCAACTATCAAACACAAGAACTTGGATCTGGAGGGCAGGGAGATCTAAGAATGTGGAAGGACCACATGCTGTTCACAGGTTAGTCCACATGCCACCCTTTTCATGTCATATTCAACTGATCATCTCTTCCAGTGTTGGAAGTCCATATCTTTCACCTCATACCTTCCATTGTCTGTTGGCAGTAAAGAGATTAACTTTTTGACATATGCATGCATAAACAAGCAGAAGATTCCATGTGATTCAATGTATGGCTGAAATTTTCTTTTATAGCCATCTACAAATCATGGGGATCCATCAAAGATAGTTGTTTGTTGTGGACATTAATATGAATCATTACCTGTTTTTTTCCACAAAATTGCACAATGAGCCACAAGGTGAAAAATTGATTCAGCCTATTATGACCAGTCCAGATTACTTATAACTAATTTGTACTCAGCAACCATCATGAATCTTAAGCTCAAACTGTATATTGACATTCCAGCTATAGATATAAATCTAGTTCATTTCCTCAATTTCCCTGCCCCTCCAAACTGGAAAAATAGAAAGAAAAGGGCCAATGCATTTCAAACACATAAAGGTTTCTGAGGTTGTTTGAGAAAGAAGTAGATGACATTAATATTCTAGAAATTTTCAGAATTTCAGGGATTTAACTCTTACTAAAAAACAAAACCCTCTGATGGAGCATAAAAAGACTTCTCGAAAATCTTGATCATATAGGAGCCTATAGACTAAAATAGACTCTGGGTAAGTGCCAATTCTGCCAGACATCTGAGGTGTGTGTGTGACTGCAAATTACCACTGATCCCAAGACAGATGTTGCAACATCTTAGCCAATGTTTGTTACCTTAAAAGACTTAGATCTAACTACATTCAGAAGTAATAAATATCAGTGGTCAACTGACATTATGAACAAGTTGAAGTTAAAAATGATATTTCTGTCTGAAAACAATTTTAAATAGACAAATCCTGTATAAAAAAAACCCGCAAACCCATTCAAGCTATCTCTGAATCCTCTCTAATGTAGTGTACATTTCAGATATTTCTTCCCCAAGTCTATAGATTTATACTTGCAGCACTTGTTTTTATTCAACCTGATATGTCTAAATTATTTCCTAAATTAAAATCTGCTACATCAAGTTCATGTTGCAAAATTGTTTCAATTTTGCATTACTTTCATTAACAGAGTGAGAGTTGTGACTAACTTTCTCTGGGCTAAGACCATGATTACTTGACTCAAAATATATACCGAATACATCTAATGTGTCACTATAATATATATGTACCGGTATATATAAAGGTTATTATTTTGCATGCCATAGTTTTGCCCAAATCAAATTTGCAGTTGTTTGGGCTTAGTTGAATTTCTCACACGTTTTAATGCCACAAGGGAAAACTGCAGTTCTTTGCAGTTTGTTTCTCTTTAGAAAAGAAGCCAGTCTAGAAAACATTGTCTGTCACACTATGTTTATTCTAAATTATTCATATGCAAGCATGGATTGGAGCGTATTAAGTAGATTATCAAAGGCAATATTCCTGACATATATAAATACAAGACAAGGCATGTCCCATTTGTCATTCTCTTGAGGTATCTGTGAAACTGGCTTTAAAAGGCAAAAAATATTTTAATGACCATTTCTACATACCGTAGTACAAGCTAAGGAGGTATTAGATGAAAGCAACCTCCGTCCTCACTCATTCAAGTTCTTTGCACTATCACCATGCTGATCAAAGGACTCTCAAGTGCTGCTTCTACTACAGAGAGCCGACACTTAGTTCTAAGGCAAGAAACATAATCTGAAAACAAAATTTATGCTTTGAGAATCACGTGGAGCATTCTATGGACTAATGATCTCAGCTGTCCATTATGGTTTTGGTTTAGATGGTTTTTTTTAAAAAAAAGAGAGCTGCATGCACCTGGATTAATGTTATGCCTAATGGAAAAAGGCTCTCTGGAATAGGAAGAAAAGAGGCAATAAATAATGCACAAGGAAATTCCATGAAGGTGCAGGTGATTGGCTTAGCAGCTTTTTTTCTGACTTGCACAAGCCTTCCTTTTTTCTCCTTCAATATGCTACAATTAAAATGCTATAAATATATTAGCAGTAGGGAGGGCGTGATATAGTTACATTGACATTCACCTCAGTTTCCTTCTGCAGTGAATAGTTATTTTAGAAAGCTTGCCATAGCAGAGGCTGGAGTAAGGACTGTAGGGCTCTTTGCAGGGAAGCCTTAGTTGGCTGGCTCAGTGCTTATTTTTGAAACAGAGAGGTGCCAAAGCCAAAGCAACCTACCAGCCATGACATCCAATTGGAAATGGCAGCAGACAGGAATGAGTAGTATCATATTTTCAGCCAATACAATATTTTCGTTTGCATCTTGTCCCACAGCCAGTGAGATAAATCCAACCACATATGGGTCTGCCTATATGCCATTGATGAATGGCTACAGGGTCTTTTCCCATTTTTTCTCTTCCCTTTTCCTAAAGATGTTTCATTCTGATGAATGAAGTTCAGAAAGCTTGCTAAAGGCTTGGAAGGGTATTTATCTTGTTCCAAAAATACCATAATAGTGATTTTAAGTTTCTACCTCTGTTTCTACCTTCTGTAAAAGTAATCCTTGATTTATGACAACTGGAACCAAAATCTTGGTTGTTGAGTGAAACACCCACATTATTGTTTCATTCAACAAATACAACCCTGGCTCTCCTAGCTGTAGCTCTTAAGCAACTGCATGGGCCATTAAGCAGACAGTACAAAGGAGGCAGGCAGCTCCCTTCATGCACGGAAGAGAATTCTTGCACTGGGCTGGAGAAACAAACCAGGGTCTTCAGGATCCAAGCTTTGTTTCTGCAGCCCTTCAGAGGAGTTCTTTTCTTCAACATGCATGGAGGGAAACTCCTTCAAGGGGCTGCAGAAACCTTTTGGATCTGATCTGCATTTCTGCAGCTCTTCGAAAGTTTCTCTTCCCTCTGTGCATTGGGCTGGAGAAACAAAGCAGAAGATCTCTGTTTTATTTCTCCAGCTCATTGCACAAGCACCTCTCCACCTCTCCCCTCTATGTGCAGAAGGCAACTCCTGAACTGGGCTGGAGAAGTTAAGTGGGAATCACAAAGATCCCTTCTTCATTTCTGCATCCCAATGAAGGATTTCTGCCCCACCCTCATATTTTGAGGGGAGGGGAAATCCTTCTGCAGGCAGCAGCAGCTTGCAACCTTCCCTGCCAACTTCCCCACTGACTTTCTGGGAAGGCCAACAGAGAAAATTGCAAATGGAAGTCATGTGATGCTAGCTCGCTTGGCAACCAGTTGTAAGAGTGAACAGGTTGCCAAACATCCAGATCACAATTGTGTGTGTGTGTGTGTGTGAGAGAGAGAGAGAGAGTGAGAGTGAGAGTGAGAGTGAGAGTGAGAGTGAGAGAGAGAGAGAGTGAGAGTGAGAGAGAGAGAGAGAGAGAGAGAGAGAGAGAGAGAGAGAGAGAGAGAGAGAGAGAGAGAGAGAGAGAGAGAGAGAGAGAGAGAGAGAGAGAGAGAGAGAGAGAGAGAGATTTTATGATGGCTACTGGTAGAAGTGCTTTACACCAGATTAAGCACCCTTTCCGAGCCACCACCCTAACTTTGAATGGTCATCAATGGACAGGTCATGTTGAGGACTACTAGAAGAAAAAATATATAGCTCAGGGTCAACTAGTGGGCAAAATGTATTATATAAATACAGGGAACTAATCCCACACTAACTTGCACAGATTATGTTCCCTAGTTGGGTAACAAAAACTCTGCAAGCAAGCAACACAGCTCATAGCCCCAAGGACACCATAGTTAATCTTCAACTGGAGAGTGGAAGGGAGAGGAAAAACAAGTAGAAGCAACTCTGTGCATGGGCAGTGGCATTCCGGCCATCCTCTCTTTGGGTATGTGCGTCCAGTTACAGAGCAGGAGCGCCTAACCTACGCCACGCTCCAAGCGAAGCTCTTCCTGGCCCTCCGCCAACCCACTCCTGGCTTTTTTAAGTCAACAGGTAGCAGCTGCTGCGCTGCCGCCGCCGCTCCGGTCTCTCTCCTTCAGACTGCATCCTTTCTTCGTCCCCTCGGAGCCTTGGCCACCGTTCCGCGCCCGCAGCTCGTCAGTCATCACCGCCGGCCCCGGGACCGCCTCCAAAGGCAGCGGCTGCAGCAGCGGATCTGAAGCTAGACGCAGGGGTTCTCAACCTTGGCAACTTTAAGACTTGTGGACTTCAACTCCCAGAATTCCTCAGCCAGCTTTGCTGGCTGAGGAATTCTGGGAGTTGAAGTCCACAAGTCTTAAAGTTGCCAAGGTTGAGAACCCCTGAGCTAGAGGCTTTCCGCCGGCTGCGGCAGGCGCCTTTTTTTCAATGGTCCTCCTCCTCCTCCAGCCTCGTCCTTTCTCCCCGCGCGACGCCCTCCCGGCTGCTGCTCGCCTTCCCCCGTCCCACCTGCAGCCCGGTTACCGCCGGGCATTTAGTCGCGCCAGGTCTGGTTCCGGGCGGGGCAGGGGGGGAGGAGGAGGAGGAGGAGGAGGAGCGGGGAGAGACTGGCCGGATGCCGCGCTGCGCGTAAGACCAGAGCAAGAGGGAAGGTCACGGCCTCGCCAGCCAGTTACGCGCTGGACACGGGGCCCCTCGCCGCTTCTCCTGGCCAGCGCTTCCCTCGAGCTCCGCCGCGCGGCCTTCAGGTTAGCGCCTATGCCCGGCTGGTGTCTCTGGCAGCGACGCCCTTGGCAAGAGGCGCCTATAGTCCTTGGCGGGCGCTCCGGTTCCCTACGGGGAGGACGCGAGAGGCAATGCCGGCCCATCCCCCTTGCTTGGCTCGCTGGCGAGTCGCGGAGTCTGCTGGCATGGGGCGGAACTCGGGAGAAAGCTGCCTCTGGACGGGGAGGGCTGCGAGAAGCGGCCAGCCGGAGGTTTCTAAGGCGATACCCGGGGGGCTGTGGAGGGGGGGGACCTGGGATAATCGCTCCCAAAGCGATCCCAGGTAACCCCTTGGCGCCTCCACAGCCCGTCTGTTTCGGCCTCCGCAGCCGGGAATTTCTACGCTCAAGAGGACGGGAGATTTAAAAAAAAAAAAAAACGATAAAAAGGTGGACGCGGAGACTTAGTCGCTTCGGCTTTCAATTGTGTATAATTTGGGGAGAGAAAAGGCGAAAGGAAAAGACTGTTGCCTGCCTGTCCTCTCGGAGGCCAATTTCACTGAATCCGATAGGGTTACTCTCATGGCAGGCGAGGGACGACTGCAGATCCGAGAAGAAAGAGGTGCCACCTGGGTGGTGGAGGAGGGGAGTGGGGAAGAGGGCAAAACTGAACTGATTCGTATAACTTTGCGCCGCCCTCCTTTTCTCCCCCTCTTAACTCTCAAAGGGATCGGCTGTCATTTTTACTGCTAGAAGTCCAGACAAAACTTTTTTTAAAAGTCCTCCCCCTCACACACACACACACAATCCTACGTCGTACAGAAGAACACATCTCCCCCTTCAAGAGAAGTAGAAAGAACAAAAGCCTGCCTCCCCGCCTCCCCTCCTCCTCCTCTCCCCCCCCCAATCGGAGGGAAGAGTCTGGAGCTGTTCTAATGGAGCTGATCCTAAAGTTAACATTCAGCAGCCCATTTCCAGACAGCAGCGCTAAATCTATTTGGATAAAACGCGTGTAGCCCAGACACTTGGCACGAGGCCCATAGGAGTTGCAGAAGAAGCCCAGCTGAAAACAAGCGTCTGGGACTGACTGACTCCGCGCTCACAGCAGTGAAAGGAACCAGCCAATACAAGGAGTCTGGACGCAGAAATTCGTCCTCCATCCCTACCTTCACTCTCCGGTCACGCACCTTCGCAGCCACCTTTTCCCCGCAATCCCTCTGAGCAGCCCCGCCGCGATTCCAGAAGCTCCGTGAGGGCTGCGTGTCTAGCAAAGCCCTCCGGATCGCCGAATAAATCAAAGTTCCGCTCTTCCACCTCTCCCATTAATCCCTGAAGAGTTGAAGACCCCTCTTCCTTCAGTGGATCGCCCAGGCTCGAGCGATCCCATCAACGCCAACCTTGCGTCCATGCACAAAAACACGCACTTGTCTTTCCCATTGCTATAGACACTGGGCGGCCCACTGCCAAGTAACGGGTTTAGATTAGAAGCAAAGTCTCGCAGACACCCAGTTTCACGTTCGTGGCCAGATGTTTTGCTGGGTTCTCAGTGAAGCGTTTCCGCTCCTTAGGCGCACACTTGTTAAATCCAGCTGCTTTGCCGCAGAAAGTCTTCGCGCCCCTCGTCTCCCCCCCGCCCCCATTAATCCTCACCGCTCAGAGATCTCTCTGAAACCATTGCAAATCCAGATCGCCCAGTGTATTTACCAATCACCCCCACTCCGTATCTGTGCGGGAGACAAGAAAATCATAAGGCGAAAAAGCCCGTCAAAGCTTTCCTTACCGTTCTCATCTTCAATTTCTTTGCTACAAAGTGACTTTCAAACAATGGCAATTGGACTGGACGGGTCCCGTATTCCTCTCTGATTTCCCTCTCTTGGCAAAAGCCAGCCAGAGGTAAATTCTAGAGCAGAATAAAATCCTCTAGCTTTTCCTAAACTGAGACAAACTGGACAGACTAAGCAGGAAAGAGGGATGCCATCGGCTTATCCAGCCTGTCTAAGCACCCTGCATTTTTTTTTGTCTTTTTACAACCGAGAGAGAGAGAGAGAGAGAGAGAGAGAGAGAGAGAGAGAGAGAGAGAGAGAGAGAGAGGTGGGAGAGAAGGGAACGGGGAGAGAGAGGAAACGGGGAGAGCGGGAGGGGGGAGATTTAATCTGGAGTTAGGGTTTGCTTCTTGGCCACCCTTTCGAGGCAGAAATATGATGTGAATACCATTCAAAAGAAGGAGAGAGGGGAAGGAAGGAGGGGAAGAGGGAGTAGGAAAGGCTGGAGAGAAAGTTTTTGTTGAAGTAGCTCGAGATCCCTTCTCACTACCGGCCTTTAGCCAAGTTTAGAGCTGCAGCAGAAGCGGACTATTTTGGCCTGGGAGGGCACGCTGACGTCAGTTTGCAAATGTGCCGCTGGCACTGCTGCGCATGTCGGGCCATTACGTGGAGGAGGAGGGGAAGGCAGAGGTACAATTAAGGGGTAATGGAGTGGGCTAGGACAATGTAAACTTAGCCCCCCCCCCTCCCGCCGACTGTCTGTTTCTTTTGCGCGCGCCGTAGGGCTCTGGCTCTTCTCTCTCTCTCACGACTCTCCCCCAGGCCGCGTGTGCTGCTTCTGCTCGTTCTCTCGGTCAGACGGGCTGCTTCAAAACTGCTCTGCTGAACTGGGGGAAAGGCGACTTGACTCGGGATGATCCGGTGTCTCTGGAAAAATCTTCCGCGCTCGGGGAACTTAAATGACCGCTGAAACCAGGCGGCTTCCGCCCACTGGCCTGGACGGTGTACTCAAAACTGAGGGAGGCGGAAGAACAAACGAGCGGCCTCGGTGTGAGGTTTATCAGCTCGGGTACCTTCGGACTGCAGTTAACTTGCAGAGGGGTTATCCTACTACACAAAAAGATTATCCCGTCGCCCCTTCAGGAAAAGAACACAAAGCATTCGATTCCTTTCCCTTGTATTAATCTAGCCTGATATACAACTGAGCGTGTGAATCCATCAATGGTTACTATAGTTTAATGGTTACATGCTCCCTCCATCAAGATTAGTTAAAAGCAGATAAGCGTTGCTGAAGAATTATATATTTTGGCCTCGTGGGCCCAAGTGTGAGCCCATCTGGACATTTAGTTGCAGGCTAGAAAGAAACGATATTGGAGCCACCTAACCCCTTATCCAGAGAGCCGGTCTATTCACTGCAAAACATGGGAGAATATGAACCATTGGAGGTAATATGTTTGTGGCAAACTGAGGCTCTGGGACTTTTAATTGCCTAATTTAATCTGTTACAGCCACCCACTCTGTTTAAAGTCCAGGTACGATAGTATGTTCGCCTTATAAAGTCACCAGTTCCCTTTACAGGCATGAGAGGCCATATGAGCAAGCAGCCACATGGCAACGTGCACAGGATGAAGGTGATGAATTCCTTGTATTAATGGAATTCCACCACCCAAGACCAAGATTCTGTACCCCCAGGTAGGAAACATAGGCAGCTGGTGGCTCTTGCGTGCTATATCACACCTATTTAGTGGTTTCCAAACATGTATTGGTCTCATTCACATCTGATTTTTGTCTCATTCTAGCATCCACATAGTAAAGATATGAGAACTTTGAAAAGCAACAACAAATACTCCTCCACTGCTATCCCATTTCTGTTCACTGAACTAACCCGGACTTGTGAAAGAGATTCTATTTTTCCCTTCTCTATCCCACATTATTTCCAGATGGGAACAAGAAAGTAGCTGACTTTGGAAATGTAGTTGACACGATTCTCGGGTTTGTTTTTCTCCCCCCCCGCCCCCCCATCCTTTCCTCAAAAGTTTCCTGCATGGAGAATATTCATGGCCACGCTGCGCAAGTCGCAGCCAGGACGGGAAAAGCTCTGCAGATATGCACAAACCAAGTGGGGGGGGGGAGCTACGCAAAATTCCGACTAAAAGTGTTAAAGCACTTTCGCTTTCATTTAAACTGCCCTTCACACCTAGGAACAGGCAAAAAACAGTTGCTTGGAGAGGATCCGAGTGGAAGGGCGGGAAAGAGACAATTAACTCAGGCTTAGTTTCTCCAAAGAAGAAAGAAGCAGCAAAGCTAGGCACAGATCGCAGACTGGGCGAATGAGTTAGCTGGGTCGCCCAAACCAACCCTCAGCCTTTCCCCCAAGCTGAAAGTGTGCGAGGCTCCAGGAGGAAGTATAATGAGCGCCTTAAAATTTCACCCACCACGAGAGGGCTCAGCTGGGCATGAGTGGGACAAGCTACCCACCCCTCCAAAGTAGCCAGAGGTTTGTCTCGCTGGGCCCATTAATGACTCTGTGCCCGTCGAGGCGCGATCTTCCCGCGGAACCCACCAGCGCTCCTGGGCTTGATGCAAATTTAGGATTCAGCTTGGCGGTTTTCGGTTTGTTCCACAGCCCAAGGCAGAACCAACGTAAACCCCCCCCCCGGCCTTCCGCCCCCTGAGATCCCGGCGAGGCTTAGCTTCACGTTCGCAGACGCCGAAAGAAATGTGGTCTGTGGTGGCCCGTACGAAGGGCGTGGGTAGGCTGAGATTTGGAGAAAAGTTTTCCCGATTTTTAACTTTAGCCATTAAGCGTTTCCGAGACAATGGGCGTCGGCGTGGGGGGGCAAATCCTCTCGGCTGGGCTTGGGTTCGACGGGATTGGAAACTCGGGGAGTTTGTTGGGTAGGTTGCTAAATGTGACATACCGTACAGCCTTCGAACCCCTCCGTTAAGCGTTAACAACAAAAGGGAGCGAGACTGGATGCATCCTTTAAAAAAAGGAAAAGAAACGTGCGAAGCTGAGAAATACTTATTGACTATTCGAGGAGCGCCATCCTGCGGCCAGTGGCGGTAAAGAGCAACGATTTGAATTGGATAGTTGATGGAACTGGACTTGGCTACTTGTTTAATGAAAATTGCGGTTTCACCTACTTATGTTCATTATGAACCGCGACGGCCTGTCCTTTGTGCTTTTCTTAATATAAATTGTGCACCCCTAGAAGATGTATACAAATAGAGCTAAATCAGGAATGGGCAAATACTGTCTTTCTTTACGTTTGAAACCAGCTCTGTCACTTGCATCGAGCAAGGACCCTATGAAGCATGATGGGCATTGCAATCCAAATATCTGGAAGGCCTCTCTCTTACCTGGATAGATTCCCATTACTTGTACAATTTGCTTGGGTTTTAGGTTTGCTTGGACGTACTGCCAAAAAATAGAACATGCACTAATACTTGCTTTGCTTCACTTCCTGCTTGTTTTTCCAGAAAGAACTCATTTGAATAGTCTTCATTCAATTTATCTGAATGTTACTTCATTCCAAGTAATCTTTCAAAAATATTACATTAAAAAATGGAACATTTTTTTTCATCAGCTCTAGGAAATATGGGTAGTCCTCGACTTACAAGTTTGTTTAGTGACTGTTCGAAGTTAAAATGACACTGAAAAAAGTGACTTATGACCATTTTTCACTTACAACCATTGCAGCATCCCCATGGTCACATGATCAAAATTCAGATGCTTGGTAACTGATTCATAGGTACAATGGTTGCAATGTCCTGGAGTCATGTGATCACCTTTTGCAACCTTCTGACAAGCAAAGTCAACTGGGATACCAGATACACTTAACAACTGTGTTGCTAAATTTGACAATTGTGGTGATTCACTTAACAACTATGGCAAGAAAAGTCATAAAATGGGACAAAACTCACTTAAGTGTTTCACGTAGCAACAGAAAGTTTGGGCTCAATTGTGATTATGTGATCATTAGGTTACTGGAAGACCACAGTGGAATTTTCAACCTTTTTTCATTTAGAGGGAAGTTTGTTCTGCCTAGAGATAATGGAAAATTCTATTTCATCAATTTGCTTATTTATGTTAAATATTTATAAATCAGCTTGTGGGTCAACTGTCCTCAGACTCTTGCTATCATCAATTTAAATTTTAAAAAATGACTACAAAAATCTTTGAGCGGTGTACAGTCTTTAAAAACCATGGTTAAATATAAAATGAGACCAAGCTGGGCCAGGAATCAATCATTTGCAATATCTAAACTACAGATTATTAGCAATGTTTGGCTGAGAAATCTTTTTTTTTTTTACAGCATATGGAGGGCTCCTTGTCCAAGTTAAAAAAAAATCAGCAAGGAGCTTCAGCTTTGCAGTTAGAACCAAAATGTTTCTGCCATCTGCCCCCACTCTCCCAATTTTTAAGGGGAAAAATTGAAATGAAATTGAAATTGAAATGGGTCTAATTCAATTCCCTATCAGTGAAGAAAAGTGATTATCCCTTCAGGCTTAATGCAACAGTCTCAGTCTATTTTATCTCTGTTTATAAAGCTCTAATGAAGGAGAGTTTACCACTTCTAAATGCTTATACTGCCAAGAAATTCTTCAAACATTCAGAATCCACTTTCTCTTCTCTTCTCCAGACTAAACATATCCAGTGCGTCTAACAATTCCTATTAGGTTTTTCCTTCCAGACCCTTACTATATTGGTTGCACTCTTTTGGACATTCTCAGGTAGACATTGTCTTTCCTAAAACATGGTTTCCAGAATTGGATGAAATATTCTAGACACATGGTCTTACCTCTATTTATTAGGAAATAATGGAGATGGGTATGGAGAGTTGTGGCAAATGGATAAGTCTGTACATGCCTTTGTGCCTGCTTTGCACCAATCTTCATGTTGGTTTTCTCCTGCTTTCCTTGGAGGTTCCTGTCTGGTAATATTTAGTTGCCAGTCTGTCCAGCTGTGAGATAGAATATATGGAAATAGTGGTAGTCCCAAAGATGAGCTCTTCTCCTCAAGAAGCAAAATATCTGAGCCAGCATTGAAAAAGGGAATGAAATGGATAGTATTATTTTCAATTATCCAGCAATAATTCCATTTTCTTAGAGGGTTAAGGTCAAAACTTCAGTTACCTATTGGATACTACTTTATTAAGCTGATGAGTATGTATCAATTGAATATGTATCATCAAGTCAGGGTTGATTCTTGACAATCACATCAATAAATTTTCTCCATGGCTTTAAAATTGAGGAAAAATCTTCAAGATGCAGGAATAGAATTAGAATGGTGGGCATACCTCCAACTATAGGCAAGATACAGGAAAGACAAAAAAAGAGTGGGGTATAAAAATAGAACCGACAGAACTAGACAAAATATTAGGGGCCAAGGATAAAATGATTAAAAAATATATCACTTTTTTTTAGAACAGGCAATGTATGAAGAACAGGTCAAGGAGACTATGCTAATTTGGAGTAGGAATTTTGGTTTCAGTATCGATCTGCATATTTGGCAAGAACTGTGGGAAAGAAATAGGAAACTCACTCTAGCTACCTCGTACAAGGAAAATCTCTATAAGATGTTTTATAGATGGCACTTCCCATCTGTAAGGTTAGCTAAAATGGGTCCAAATATCTCACCTTTATGCTGGAAATGTAAAACAGCAATAGGATCATACTGTGTTTTCCCGAAAATAAGCCCCATCCTGAAAAAAAGACCTACCCTCATTTTGAGGGCTGGGCCTAATATAAGCCCTACCCCCCAAAATAAGCACTAATTAGGACCCCGCCCACTCCATCCCATTTTGCTGCCGCAATGGGGCAGGAGGCAGTGCCGCACATTGTGCCGTGGCCACGAGGCGAGGCAAGTGGGGGAGGGGATGGAGCTGCCCCATGCATCCCGCACCCGCTTCCTTCAGAGTCCCCTCAGCCAAGCCATTCCTTGTTAGGCGAGATTTTTATTTTTTTTTGCGAGAAGTTGGAAGGTGTGACTGAACTTTTTTTAGTCTCACAAACTCTGTTTCCCTGCAGCAGAAGAGAAACCTGCCAGCGCTGGAAAGCAGGTTAGTTTTGAACTTTTTGCTTTCAGGAGAAGCGGCAGGAAACGGGGCTGCCATTTCCAGAACGGAGAAGGGAGGCACAGGGAGATGTAGGGCGGCAAGCAAGTGTTCTTCTCTGCTCTCCATCGCTGTGTGGAGCCACACCGCTCCCCGTTCTCTTCAGTGGCAGCCACGGAGGGAGGCAGCAGGGGGATGCTTGTGCCACCCAGTTAAGGCGCAAGCCACGGGAGAGTTAGTGAGAAGGTTGTGGCTGCCACCAGGCAGGTGATCTGTGGTGCGAAGCGTGAAGAAAGCCCCTCCAATGGCGCACAGCAGCAGTGGAGTCTTTCACCATCACTCTCCCCTGGCTCCAAAACGGCAGAGGGGGACCGGGCCTACCCTGCCCATCCTGCATAGCATGGCAGTCCAGCTCAGGAGGGGAGTGAAAGGAAGATCGCCTAACAACGAATGGCCTGCCTGGGGGGGGCTTTGAAGGAAGCGGGTGCGGGGCACATGGGTCAGCTCCACCCCTCCCCCATCTGCTTTATCTTGTGGCAGCGGCATGATGTGCTGTGCAGCCTCCTGCCGCAAGCAATCACAGCAGAAGTGGGCCAGCAGTCACACGGGCTACTGCTGGATGGGGCTGTTGGTGCCGTTGCTGCAAGGCAAATGTCATAAAAAATATAAGACACCCTCCGAAAATAAAACCTAATGCCTCTTTTGGAGGCAAAAATAATATAAGACCAGGTCTTACTTTCAGGGAAACACGGGTATTATCATATGTGGTGGGAATGCTCAAAGGCTTGTGAGTATTGGAATAGGATACGAAGATGGCTGAAAGATATATTAATGTTGGACTTAGAGTTAAAACCTGAACTTTTCCTGTTGGGAATAACTACAGAGAAATACAATAAGGGAACAATCTATTTGCTGTTACATATCTTGACTGCAGCTAGGCTAGCATTCGCGCAAAAATAGAAGAGCAAAGAAATTCCCACAGAGGAAGAGAAATCATGTGCGGAAATGGACAGGCTCACAATGGTATTGAAAGACAAGTTTATTTCGAAACCTGTGATAGATTTTACTGCTGGAGGGATTGGAGGAGGACGGTTGGGATTATAGGCTAGCGTTAAGATAGAAATATATGTAACTTTAGGTTAGCAAATAGAGAAATAGATTAAGTATTGTATATAAAATTTAGATGTATATTCAGAGATGAAGAATCAATTGTAAAATGTGGAATAATTTGATAAGAATGTATATACTGGAATGTCACATTATATCCAATATTTCTTTTAATTGTATTATAAATAAAATTTTGTAAATAAATAAATAAATTTTCTCCATGGCTATTGTCTCCACCATGGTATTCAGGTCTTCCAATGGTGCATCCGTTGGTACTCTAACTTAATCCATGACCTTCTTGTTGGTCACCTCTTCTCTTTCCTTCTACATTTCCCAGCATTAGAGGCTTCTCTGTAGAGCCAGACCATATCATAACTTGCCTGAAATACAATAATCTGAGCCTGGCTATCTCTGCTCTTAGTGCGAATTCTGGCTTCATTTATTCAATGGTCCATTTGTTGAATATCTTGACTGTCCAAGGTATTCTCTGAGGCTTTCTCCAGAACTAAGATTTAAAAGCATCAACACTCTTCTTATTGTTTCTTCAACACCCAACTTTCACTTTCATAAAGTATCACAGGGGATACCATTGCCTGCATGACTCTAATTTTGCAAGTATAGACACATCATGCCAAGACCATCCTGGCTACTCTACCAAGTGGTAGTTTGTGGCATTTTTCTTGGCTGCTGCCCCCTTTACTGTTGATGGTTAATCCTAAAAGGTAGAAATTATCCACCACTTTTTGATATTTTCATTGTCAATTCTAAGGCCAATTATTGTACTTATCATTAATTTGGTCTTTATATTTAATTTTAGTCCCATTTTTTTTCATTGTGCTCCTTGCCTTTTATTACTAGCTTTGAATTTTTGGCTATCAGAGTAGTGCCATCAGTATATCACAGATTATTGATGGTTTTTATTTCCCATTTTAGAACCCTATGCATCTTCTTCCAACTTTATTAAATTACCAATAGAAAAATTCCCTCTTGAATTCTGGTCTGTAGTACTGTCTGAGGGTGGCAGACAAGGGTGTCAATGGGTGTCAATGGAGTATGATTTTAAAAAATGTCCAGATGGCAGCCATGATGGTATGGCTGAAACTCTGCCTGATTTTTTTACTTTGTAATGCACGTAAAAAGGACAGAGCTCCAATTGCACTACTTTAGCTGTCATCTGGACTTTTCTGACCATACTCTATAGACACCTCAGTGATAGGGACAACCTTAGCTGGAAACAGAAGATTTCCTTTCTTTCCTACTGATCTCCTTTAAGTAGACATAAGATCTTATATTTAAAAAGTTAAATGAATCACGTTTGGACCTGGATCAGCTGCTGCTGTTTCTGCTATAGCCATTAAATGATTTAAATGTGTCAATAGACAAATGATGGAAGTAGGGGGAAAAAGATCAAATTCTCAACTTTATGAAAAGTTAATGTTGTGGTTCTAACTGACTTGCATGGCATTCAGCTACAAAATATCTGAAAGACAGATTGAAATATTGCTTTTCAAGATGCCAGACGGGGGTTCGGGTACAGGAGGGAGAATCACATTCCGTTTTCTACATTGTTGGATTTAACATTGCTGTAAAGAATTCAGGCCTGACTGCAGCTCCAAACATTTCTCTTGCTGAGAATACATATACAGTCCTTTCCTCAAAAAATAAACGCTTGTTTTTGTATAAGATAAATTCTTCACTTTGTGCCAGGAACTATGCTAGCCATAATTAGAGTTGAGATGATTCAAAGTCTTATTTAACATTTCATTGATGATTATAACAAGGCATATGGAAAACTATGTATGAGTAGAATTATAGAGAACACTGTTCATTTATCCAAGTGCTTGTTTGCTTGCTTTATTTAATGCATACAGTCTATAATCAATCTTTTTGCCAACAGATGGCACTCAAGAGGCCTAATCAACTGCGAGCATCAAGTACGGTATATAAAAGATAATGAGCAGAGCATAAATAATTTACATTATTCTTCTCCTGGACAAAATTCCATGATCAGCCTAGGTGCAGCCATCAAGGAGGCACCAATTACATCAACATCCCAGTTTCATCCTCATGTTCTCTCCCCACCTTAGGAATATGCCCTAATGATATTTTTATAATACCCTTAAAATGTTGTTTAACTTTCAGCCCACAGCTGGTCTAGCTTCAAGTCAACTTTAACTTCTCTAGTGTTAAAGAAGTGTTTTACTTCTCTTGTGGCTATGGCCACAATCAAGCACATTTCACTGGTCAAGATGGTTAATGACATGGGCCCTTTAAGCTGTTCAGGCACAGCCTTCTGTGGCCATTTTGGCTTGGGCTGGATAACTGGCTTATACAAAGCCCACTTTCCAAACTCACATGGGTCCATTTCATATATATAGCTTTATCATGGGTATCACAAATAGGGATTAATTTTCTAAAGATCAAGATGAAATCTTAGAGACGCCTTGCACTTTTACTGGCACTATGTCTTTAAGGCTGTTTTGGATTTTATCCATCCAATGAGCCCCAAAAGGATGAGGGTAATCAGTGCTTTTTTTCTAAAAAAAAAAAAATGCTGGAACTCACACACGTCATACAACCCGCCTTGTCTACCCTACAAGGTTCCATCCAAAAAAGGTGCCGGAACTCTGTTCTGGGCGTTCTATGAGAAAAAAAGCCCTGGGGTTAATAAACCACCAGATGGAGAATGGGTAAACACTTTTCTTGACTATGTCTGTAGAGGCACAGATCCTAGGCTATGTCATTGTGGATTTTTTTCTTACTCTTTTCATTGCATTTTAAGAAAAGGCAAGAAGTAGCTTCCCAACTCTCATAGGAGGTAGGAGGACTATAAAACGGCTGTTGCTATATAGATTCAGCCATCCTCAGTTTGTATATCTGCAAGTACACAATTGTGAATCTTATGACTGGCAGGATGATTGATTGATTAAGTCGGCACAGACTCTTAATAACCACCAAGTTTTTCTCCAGGACTGGCAAGTAGAGAGGATGCCTAAGCATTTGTTGTGATAATAGTTCTTTTTGACAACTTCCTGTTGGTTCCAAGTAAATCCCAATAGCAATAATAAAATTGTGGCCTGTTTCTTCCCAGTTAGATGTGCCATTGCATTTTTTTTCTTTCTATTTCAGGTGCAGAAAAGGACACAATGGCAACTTTAAGATGGATGAACTTCGACTTCCAGAATTTCCTAGCCAACAGTGGGAATTCTGAGAGTTTAAATTCCATCTTAAAGTTGCTAAGGTTGAGAAACACTGTTGTAAAGTATGTAGAGCTAAGATCCTCTTGCTGATTTGTTGTTGTTGCTATTGTTTACATATTGGAAGGAAAAATTACTACGGATTACTAATTTGAGATAAAATAGAGGTTTGTCTTAAAATATAAAATTGTGGGGTTTTACAATATCAGTGCCTGCTTTTAATTTTATTTGACAGCAAAAGGAGTCTTGAAACTTTGTAGACGCTTCTAAAAAAATAATAAAAAAACTCCCCTGTAATATGCTGTAACAACATTGGAAGAAAATACTTTACCACAAAAAATTCTAATGATTGTTATGGACTAATATTTGAAAACTACAAACTTTTAAATACCTTTCAAGTTATTTTAGATTAGATTTCAGCAAAAATATGGATCTCTTTCAAAAGCAATCATTTATAAAATCTTGATTATATTTGACCCAAACCACCTCTCTTCAAACAAGATTCTGCAATAAAACAAGAATAATGATTTTGCATAACTTCAAATACAGCCTTCTAGGTCTTCCATCACCGGAAGTTTTTAAGAAGAGACTGGAGAGCCACTTGTCTAGAATGGTATACGGCAGGGGTAGGCAACCTTGGCTCTTTTATGACTCGTGGACTTCAACTGCCAGAATTCCTGAGCCAGCATGGCTGGCTCAGGAATTCTTGCAGTTGAAGTCCACGAGTCATAAAAGAGCCAAGGTTGCCTACCCCTGGTATAGAGTCTCATGCTTGAGCAGGGGGGTGGACTAAAACAGGGCTTTCCAACCTTTTCATACATTGTACCAATTTTAGGACATGACAATATTTGAATACCACCAGTGCTGAGCAAGGTGTCAAAAACTTGATGACTAAAAAAAAGATAGGGGGATTTTGGGTTTTACTGGTTAGATTCATTTGTTGTTATAGAAATGGCTAGTTTATAATATTACAGAAAAGTAAAAAGTTGAGGTTCAGTGTTAATGCTTCCTTCCTACTGCAACAGTGGAACTCAGAAGGCAATGCCTTTTCTTTTCTTTTTCCCTTCTCCCCCTCACTTTTTCTTTTTCCTCTCCACTGTGTCTACTATTTGTTTTTGTATTTTTGTATTTTATTCTATAATCTAATAAAATGTTACAAACTGGAAAAAAGGAGGGAAAGTATCGGTTTTAATTTATTTGGTGGCAGTTCCTTTGCTGAATCACTTTCCCTTTGCACTGACAAATGTATGGTGAATTAATATATTTATTAATATGCACTACTACCTCCCTCTCCTCTCTCATTCTCACCCTTCACTTGCAAAAGCCCCTCACTCTCTCTCTCACACACACTTCCCCCCAAAAGCCTTTCCTCTCTGCCTCACACCTCCCCAAAAGCCTTTCCTCTCTCCCTCTCACACACACTTCCCCCAAAAGCCTTTCCCTCTGCCTCTCATACACACAGACCTCCCCAAAAGCCTTTCTTCTCTGCCTCACACACACACACACACACATTTTCCCCCTAAAGCCTTTCCTCTCTGCCTGACACACACACTCCCCCCAAAAGCCTTTCCCCTCTACCTCACACACACATACTTCCCCCCAAAGGCCTTTCCTCTCTCTCTCTCTCTCTACCGCTACTCTGAGAAAAGCCCTTTCTCTTCTGACTCTTTCTCCAACATCTTTTTTTCCCTCTCTCCCTCTCCTGCCAAAACTGCCTCCTTTTATATCCCTTCCTGTCTCCGCCCTCCTCCTTCTTTCTCTTCCGCGTGTGCCGGAAGTGCCAATCCTGGGGCGTTTGTCTCACCCCAGCAGCTCCTGATGACTCTCTCACAGCAAGTCCTACACTGTGCCACTTTAGTTCGTTCCCTCCCCCCGCTACTCTTGGATAGGCTAGGCAGGGTCGCGTACCACCTGCCAGGTGCCAATGTACCACCTGTGGCATGCATACCACTGGTTGAAAAGCCCTGGACTAAAAGACCTTCAAGGTCCCTTCCAATTCTTGTTATTCTGTTCTGTTCTGTTCCGAGTCATTGTCATTTGGCAGATAGACTCAAAGTGCCTGGCAGGATAAAATAATGGCTTAAATCAAACTTCCTTCAGCATCTCCAACATGGTACTCTCTATACTGAACTATAGTTACTGGATTTATCAGCCAGCTGGCAATGCATGAATGCAGAGCATAGAAAAACCTTCCCCACATTTTTTATAAAGGTAAAATACTTCCATCATGGAACTGGAAAGTATTCCATATTGCTACCGTTAAGGCAAGTGTGGAATGCATTAGATGCTACATACTGCATATTATTAAAATATATTATTTTATGAGTTTTTATGGATGAGGGACCAACTTTTTAGATGAATGAACTGGTTGCTTAAACATATTGATAGAAGAAAAATAACAGGCAGTTCATTATTTACAAACTGAGCCCAGAAAAATCAGTCACGTTTTGTTGTTGCAAAATTATTTATAGACCCATCTCTTTTTAAAATTTAATGAGGCCGTTAAAAAACTAAAAGTAACAGAATAAGAACACATAGTATTGTTTTGCAATCAACTTCAAAATATAAATCAATGGGCCAAGTGATCAATAAATATAACCCATAACATTTTGGCACGTTATCTGATTAGAGTACTAGAGCTGAAGCCTCATAAAAAAGATGTAATGGAAAGGCTATTTTTGGTTAATCCATTAATTAATCCATATTTTTGGGAACTCCCCATATGCAGTTCTCTTTCAACATTTTTAAAAACAATCTTGATGATTACTTTTGAGAAATCTTCATTTTAAGTTAATATAGTTAATGTGCATATTGGAAAATGCTTTGCTCCTTTTTAATTTAATTTGTAATGAGATTAATATATAAACAAGAAACAAAGAAGAAATTATACTGAACAAAGCTAGTGACAACTCATTTTATGCTAAACATGACTACGAAGCTACTGACTTGACTGAATGAGCCTTTCCAAAGCCAAATGGATGGCATACCATGAAACAAATACATATCTTTGATATAAACAAGTTTAAAAAGTACTTGTAATAGCTTGCTTCAGTTTAGTTTGTGAAATTTATTCAATTTACAGTAATAATCCAAAAAATACAAAAGAGATAAAGGAAAAGGAAAAGCAAGTCTCCAGATAAAATATAATTTAAAAGCCAGATGTAATAGCTTGGTTGCAATATTATGATTTTTACTTTGTAGATTACTATTTCAGCCAATGTTACTATACTAAACCTGATTTATCTCCCTCCATATGGAGACTCCTAGTGTAGATTCCCGTGTGGTTATTAACTTTTGATGTTATTTGCAGTGTTGGCTTCTGTTTATTACATGCTACACTATGTGCTTTATATTGTTTTTCTGTGCTGTCATGGGATATGTGGCCTGAATAGAAACTCATTAAATAAATAATAAGTCTCTTAGGAAAATGTTCTTGAGAAAATTTTGGCCATGGATGATGTTTTGCCAACCCATTGAAACACAGATGAGAATATATTAAAGCAACTCCACCTGTCCCTGAATAGATATAAAGATAAGAGCTTTTTCAATGGAGACAAATAGGAAGCAACCAACTTCTCTGTGTGCGTTTCTTTTTGATGCTGCAGCTTTTTACTTTTTCAGGCATGTATCTCCTTTAATATTTAGGAGCCAGTCAGCCTTTTAGTTTACAAGGAATCTAAGAGGGATGGAGAAAAATAGGTTAGCATAACTCAAGATGGATCGAGGTAGATAGAAGAGAATATTTGTAGCTCAGGATTGAACTGTGGGGTCTTTTGTGTTCTCTGAATGCTTGGATGTTGTCATCTAGTTGGGTAATGAAACATCTGCAAGAAAATATTCAAGCTCTGAGAGCACCAAGGACCCACATATATCAGATGTATATGGAATAATCCATGTGAAGATCCACTTGAAGACCTTACCTGGCAGCAGTAGGAGCAACCCAAAGGTTGCTAGCCTACCATTTCAGATTCTGATATAATTACTTACTTAGTTAACAGCATATCTAATTTTAATAAAATCTGCAAATTTAAAGAAATTGTTTAAAACAATTAAAGAAATATAATTAAAATCCATTAATAAATATCAAAAGCACCTTAAAAAGTAAATGAAACTACCTCAAGGGCTAAATGTTTTCTGGAACAAAACTGCTTTAGTTTGTTTACAAGATACCAACAGAGTGAGCACTATCCACACCTCTGCGGGAAGGCTGCTCCATAAGATGACAGCTGTGACTAAGGAAACCTATTATGTGGTTCCTATGAACCCTGAGCTTATAGATCTCAAAATGTAATTTGGGTGGGTAAAGAGTTGATAGCCACAGTCTGTGTGGCTATTCTGTGCTACTTCTGGCTGATTAAATTACCCAGAGTGTGACTGCCCCCCTGGTTAAGGGTGGTGATCAAAACCTCCACATGTTCCATCTTTCTCCCTTGATTCAGATAAACTGTACAATTTTAGTCCATCCTAAAATGTTCTATTTTGGGGGAAAGTGATTTAAAAAGTGGCTGTTTACTTTCAAACATGATGTCACCTCAGATGACAGAGAAAAGGGAGGAGAAATAATAAAAGCCCGGGGAAAAGGAACGGAAGTGGATCTCTGCCCTCTGGGCTAATTGGAAGATGTGACTTGTGACTGCAAGATAAGGGAGGGGTTTAGCAAGAAAAGTTAGATGCCAGCAAGAGGAATTCAGATTCTGGCATAAACCTCCATGATGTGCCGTCAATTTGTAACACTGTTAATAAAGGCTTTAGGATAAACATGCCTGGAAGTTCTTTGAAGTGTTTCATTAGTCAGAACCATGACATATGGATGATAAGTGATTTTCTGGATCAGTTTCATCTTGGTTTCCGGACAAGAAATAATACAGAAACTGTTTTTTCATCTTAGTGACCTGTACTGGCTGCAGGGCAGAGGATAGGAGAGTAGGTGAGGGTTGGAGCAGCAGAATATAATTCTATTGGTTTCCTGAACTTCTCAGTAGCTTTTAATGCCTTCAACTTCTGGAGTATCTGGTGGGATTCAATCTTTCAAACCTGAGGGACTTATAAGGGGGGATAAGGGATCAAGGAATCAGTCAGTACTCTTGAATGCTGTCCAGGTCTGATGATAGGTTACATGGGAAGAAATGAGCTGAAATTATATTCACACAGAGGTTATATTGCTAAAAGAAAAACTGGACTCAGGGATTAAGCTCCAGTTGTTTTGAAAAGGATTGTACTCCCCTTGAAAGACTATATGTTAACGGAGTTTCTGGTTTAATGGACATCTCTTCTGCCTATTGGTCCATTAAAGGATTTATTGTAATAATATAAATCAAACTTCAATTTCAAATTGGAACTTAGTCATTGGCACACAGCTGTTAAAAAAACTAGCTGATGTCCCTCTCCCATTCTTGTAGGCTTAGCCAGTATTTCTCAACCTTGGCAACTCTAAGAGGTTTGGGCTTCAATTCCCAGAATTCCCTGGCCAGCAATACTGGGCTTAGTCAATGGGTTTTATTTTCTCAAGAGCATTCAGTTACATGTTCACAAAAGGAAACTGAATGAATAGTTTTGCGTTCATAATATACACATAATTTGAATATATGGTGATAATGAAACAATTTAGCAATATAGATTTCAGAAATTATACAAAAGCCACAAAAGAAAGCAGGTAGTGCTGAAGAAATTAGGAGATAAGGGAAAATATGTGTCCCATTAAGTATCAATTCATGGGGATTATTTTTCTGAACATGAATGATTTTGTGACTTATTTAGAATTTTGGCAGTGACATTGCTGGATGATCTTTTCACCAAATGGCTAACAGCTTAACTCCTTGCCAGCCAGCCAGAATTCCCCTGTGTTCTTTTAGCAAAAGAAAGGATATTATAACATTGGAGAAACATGAGGAATTGATTGAAAAGGAAATGATTTATTATAAATAGTAAAGGTCTCAAGTTGCTGCTCATATATATCAAGAATCTCAAAACAGTCATCTAGATTAATTTGCATTTAAAGTATGTCTGTAAGAAACAGCTTCCAGGACTCTTTAAATGAGTGCTAAATTACAATAGAAATACCACCAAAATTACATTTTTCTTGGCTTACTGTAATCTTAAAGCTCATTTGGAAGCACCTGCAAATTGTATTCTTTGCCAGAAAGAGAAGGCCAGATTAAATTTCATTTGACATAATATATTTTGTAAAATACAGAATTTGAAAAGTTTTATAAACAAAAGAGTTTCTGGAACTCTGGCTGATTATAATTATGGGTAGATCTGTCTGCCGAGGGTCCTTGGAATGTTATTTGTTTAATCTGGAAACAATTTGAACTAAGACAGAATGCTAAAGTTATCTGAGATTAGAAGAAGAGAGGCAAGTGGTTTAAACAATGAATTACTCAGCTGGGTTTCAGTAACAAAACACAAAGTTCTGATCAGTTGCAGAAATAAGAGTTCTACCACTAAAAGGATTCAAATTAATTTATGTCTTTAAGAAATGGTAGAGATGAAGAAATAAATGAAGGTATGGTACACAGGTAATATTCTTCAGGTAATAATCCTCCTTGCCATAGCTGATATGATTGAAAGTTAAATCTTCCCTGCTCAGTAACCATGCTGAAGTTTTAATCAGTCCATTTATTGTTTCATTTGCACAGATCAAAAATCTATCTAGTGCCTCCAAATTATTATTTACCTGTCTATTCTGTCAATCACATGCTCTATCTGGTTTATAAATTTCAAGCTAGCAAGGCCATTAGAATCAGTATAAACAAAGCCTATTCACAGAGCGATGTTTTAAGGATTTTAGATATTAAAATTAGCTCAAAAGGGAGATCAGTAGCAACTTTACCTTGACATCAGATGGATATGTGGCAGCTGCAGGTACTTTCTCAAAGGATTATTTAGGGAAATGCTCATTCAGAATGGTTCAAATCCAACTCACCTGGAGCTTTAATGGTCATTTCTGAATTGTGTATTTTGGTCAGAATGTGTTGGATTACAGATTTAATCTTCCTCATCAAGTTTTGTTATAGTGCATGCATCTGAAGAGTGCCGTGCTTGGCTATTTTAGCTAATGTGGTGACTTGGAGCTGTGATTAACCCCATAGCAGCTGCTACGGTACTGATGATAACCTGATCAAGATCACATAACAAGCATCATAGGAAAGATGAAGCAGAAAGCCAGGCATAACCTGATGGAAAGTCGATTTAAAAGTTTACTATATTAAAAAAGGACTAAAACATCTTATTTTACATAACCAGAACCCAGTAAATTCCAAGGCCCCACTTTAATGCTAGAGCTTTCTTGAAGTGTGTGGCCTTTATAGCATGGGTTGCTTGAAAGAAAAGACCCCCTACAGTACTGGAATACATTACCTACTAAGACATTACTAATACATTATCTGGGTTGAAGTGTGATATTTTATTGCAAGAATTTTAACAAATACACAATGCATAAAATATTACTTCATAGGTAATATAGAATATAAAGCTAACAAGTAATATTCTACGGAAATGGGGATTATACAATAATGGATTTGCTGAACTACATATTAATAGAAATACCTTTAAAAGTGTTCAAGCCTTAAAATACTATCAAGCTTAAACCAGCTGAAAAGCAGCAATGTTCTCGAGTTACAGCTAAAATGACATTATGTCCTTGCTTATTCTACTATATATTGTCTACCTTCTGATTTTCCATCCTTTGATTGTTTATACAGATTCTAATTTTTCACTGTTGTTGCTCTGTTTATCAGAAGAGATATGTGCATTGACTACAAAATTAGATTTGGGGATGGCCTAATTCAGAACTTCTATCAGTTTAGACTGAACAATTTTCCCCTTCAGTTTGTTCAACTTCAGAGCAAGATTTGTAAATATGGGTAAATACTTCTGTGTAGTATAAGAGAAAAACAAATAGTTGTTCCTTTTTTGTTTTTCAGCAAAATTGAAATCAGTTTCATTGAAACTATGTCAACAAAAATCAATGTTGTTGAAATCTGACTGATTAAAAATGATCTGTAAACTTGTTGCTCTGGAAGAGAGTATTAAATGTGTTGAAATTTGAAGTCAATCTCTAAAGTACAAAATATCCATCCCAAAGTTTGGGACAAAAACAAGAAGTATGAATATACTGTTGTATTGTTTGAAATGTTCCAAGTGTCTTTATTTATAAAAAACAAATCAACCAGCATAATGTTTTAAGAATATATTAGATAATAGCAAATAGTTCCATTCCTGATGTTGGCTGAAACTAGCTGAAGGATAGACGGGACGGAATCAGTTACACATTTTTTAGTAATGGCACTTATTGTTTCAGACATCAGAAAATTATACTGCTTTTTAAAACTCATTACAGGGCAAGTAGTTCAAAGGTAATTCAAAGCTTATATTACTATTCCTATGGTCTCTTTTAAGTTGTGCTTTCTTTAAGACGGGCTGTTAAATGCAAAAAATGTATCCTGTGCTTGTGCTTTACAGGTAGATTTGATATGCTGTAGTTGTGTTCATAAAAATGTGGTTTGCAACAACGTGGGTTGCACTAAACTAGATCTACTGCTGTTTAAATAATCTAATCCAATTTTCTTTTAATATGAATTATAGGTAACATTCTCTCTAGACTACATTATCTATTTTTGTGTCATGGGATAAAACCATGAAAACATTGCTCCTGCTTTGCATCTGTTCAGTATGACAAAACATTTGAAATAAGTTGCGCTTTGTTTAATGAGAATATACTAAAATGAGCCATGGTGGCACAGTGGTTAGAATGCAGTACTGCAGGCTACTTCTGCTGACTGCCGGCTGCCTGCAGTTCGATTCTCACCGGCTCAAGGTTGACTCAGCCTTCCATCCTTCTGAGGTCGGTAAAATGAGGGCCCAGATTGTTGGGGGAAATATACTGACACTGGAAACTGCTTAGAGAGGGCTGGAAAGCGCTGTGAAGCGTTATATAAGTATAGCGTTACCCCCTCAGAGACTGCCAAAGCCCAAGCCCTCCCAGCCCTGCTCCCCTCTGTCGCACTCTGCAGCTGCGCTCTCAAGGTGGTAGTGAAGTGTCTTTTCTAGCAGCTCATGCGAAGTGAGGAGATAGCAGACTCTCATCATCAAAGTGGGGGGGGGCTTTCAGGAACAAAGATGACCAGCCCCTAGCCCCAATAGTCAATGTGTGATGGTGTTTAATAGCCGCAGGCAATCATAGCAACAATAGTCAATGCTTTCACAGCGACCATTTGGAAACAAGTGGGATGGGGAAAACCCTGGCTCTAGGCAGTGATAGGAACACGAACAAAGGTAGTCAGCGTTCTGCAGTAACAGCTCACCCCGCAAGGGCAACTCCCCACAATGTCTATAACTTGCACAAGTAACAACAATCAAAGTCCAGATGGCCGCTAGACTCCAAAGCAGTAACGACCAACCTCTCCTTCTCTTCTGTCATCACTCGCAGTCTCAGGTCTCGTTGGTGTCAAAACCCCTCCCCCTTTCCTTTATTGTTAAAAGTCTGAATTTAGCAACCCCAGCAACTTTTTCTCTCCTCACTCTCTCTTGCCTCCGCTCGGGATATCCCCCCCTGCGAAAGAAAGCAGTAAAATTCCACCCTCTCACTCTCTCCTCCCCACAAAGGGATCAGCTAAAACCTCAAATCCTTTTTTGACTTCACCTGGTCTCTCTCTGACAACAGCCACAGCCACAGCAACCACCCCACCCCTTCTTTTCTCCCTTTTCTTTCCTTCCGCCCGATCCATGCTCGCCGCACCCAAAACCGGTAGCAGCTGTCCAAGCTTCCCTCTCCCCGGGCAGGCTCCTGCAAAGCCTTTCAGCCAGCCCTGCTACACAAGTCTAAATGCTATTGCTATCTGTAGCAATCTGTTGAAAGGAGACGCTGCTTGTCATGATCTTTTGAGGGATAAACCAGAAGCATCTAATAGATAAAAGTAAATAAAGGTCAGGCTGGTGGCTTTGATTACAGCCACCATCTTGGCTTTTTAAATCTCTACTGTGAATGGACTACAATATTTGTAAAAGACATATTGTGTTTTTTTAAAACATTATTTTCCCTCAGACAATTCAGATCAGTGTTTCTCAACCTTATGAATGTTAAGATATGTAGATTTCAACTCCCAGAATTTGGGGAGTTAATGTCTATCTAAAAATTGCTGAGGGTGAGAAACACTGCTTTTGATATTAATACAGGTAGTTCTTGACTTACAACCATTTGTTTAGTGACTGTTCAAAGTTACAAAATTGAAAAAAAAATGACTGATTTTCACACTTTCAACTGTTGCAGCATCCCCAGTCACATGATCAAAATCTGGCATGTATTTATGACAGTTGCACTGTCTAGGAGTCATGCAATTATCATTTGTAACCTTCCCAGCCAGCTTTTGACAAGCAGTCAATGGGGGAAGCCAAATTTGCTTAATGACCACATGATTCACTGCAGGATTGTAAAATGGGACAACACTCACCTAACAACTGCCTTGTTTAACATCAGAAATCTGGGGATCAATTGTGGTTGTAACTCAAGGACTACCTGTATTCTATTACATTTTCCATTATAAATGTTTTTTAAAATACATTGTTATCAATGGATGAAAAAGTTAGTTAGTGATACCAGCATGAAGCCAGAGATTTTCAGATCTGAATTTAAACTTTTAATGACATCTCCCTTGTCTTTCTTTCATATATTTTCTTACAAAATCATGCATGTATAATCTTATTTAGAAAGCCAATGTTTTTTTCCTTCCACCATTTCATTTCTTTTGAACAGATGCTCAGGTTTGACATTTGATTATAGAATTAATGGGAAAGCTAGTCAAACTACTTGTCTAAAATAACCCTTTAATCTGATCTCTTAAGAAAACCAACAGTTTTTAGAATACAAACATTATTTACTAACAGCAGTAAAACATAAAAAGGAATTGTGACAATCATAAACTTTTAAAAATGAGTCAATAGATGCTACTTTACAAAAATATTGTAGGATTCTGCCTGAAAAACATGAAGTATTTCCACTTGATATTCTCAGATTAGAGTTTTTTAGTTAACTCTGTTCTGCTGATCAACCTTCATCTTAAAATATCTTGCTATTGGTGAAAATTTTCTAGACGTATCTTGTTTGGATCTTCTGGGTGTCTCAATGCAATCCCATATCTCAGCAGAAGCTCAATGTAAGGTAACCAAAATGAATCACTGATTGTTATATATGGATCATGTGGAGTGTTTACCAGTTTATTGATGAGACTCTGTAAAGAGAATGTGTTGCAATATGTCAGATTTTAGTCCTCAAAATATGAAACCGAGATGAAAATTTTCAAAAACCGTAATTGTTATTTGAATGAAATATTTTCCAATTTATATTGTATAGAATGAAAGCTGTTTTACATTTCTTAATATATTTTGAATTTTCAGTCCATAATTTCTTATTGCACTGAATTAATCCCTTATGAGTGACCTTAGACATAATTTCCAATTCTAAATAGCCAGCTTTAGGACCAAATCACAATTAACCTGGATAATCCATTAATTTTGACTCTTCGACCTGATTTGCACATCAAATTAACCTGATTCTTCCTAGCCTAGCAAGTGGAGTGTCGGTAAAATGGATTAGATGAAGAAACAGATAAGTAGGCCTATAGCTACTTTATTAAAATAGCTATAGAGTCTTCACGTACAGCAATTGGACCTGATAACTGTTGCTAATGTGGTCATGAAGTGAAACAACAAATGGCCACACCAACTTACATCATTTCTAGTTGCCGTTAAGTGAATCAGCCAGTTGTTAAGCACGTCATGTGATCAAAACTTGCAATTTCCCTCAAGCACCCCCATTGACTTTGTTGGAAGCTGTCTATGAAAATTGCAAATGGTGATCATGTGAATGCAAGACACTATAGCTGTTGTAAATGTGCACAATTTGCCAAGCACCCAAATCATGATCACACAACCCATGGGGATGATACCGTGACTGCAACTTGAAGGACCAGTTGTAAATCTCCTAGTTCAGTGCTGTAACTTTGAACGTTTGCTAAATGAGCAGTCAGTAAATGAGGCCCCTCTATAACAGAATATTGCAGGCCTGAATGTGCTTCTCTTCTTTCCTATTTACAGTATCTTTGTGTGAATTAATGGAGACATTGTCTGGGGTGTTTTTGTAAACCACTTTTTTGGCCTAGGTTCAAAACCCATTTATCTGATTGTTGCATTGGTAATGGATAAACAAAAACTGTGGAAGGCAGATGGAAGCATGTCCTATGCCATAAAGGGCTTAATAGTGATAACCAGTCTCTTGAATTGTACTTCGAAGCTTACTGGTAATCAATGCAGTTCACAAAGAAAAGATATTTCATGGGATTGAATGCCCATATTTGCTCAGATTCCTACTGCAATCTGAATGAGTTCCATCTCCCAAATAGATTTCATGGGCAACTCCCTATGGAGCTCAGAGTTCATTGGCAAAGTGAACAAAGTCTCTATGAATGGTTCCCAGTCCAGGTAAGAATGCAGCTGGTGCATAAGATGGATTTATATGAAGGCTTTCTTATGCACAGCTGCCATCTTGCCTATGACCCCAAAGTGCACACAAGTCCCAAAGGTACTAATAAAGGAAAATATTTGTAGTTCAGGGTTGACATGAGTGGTCCTTGGTGCTCTCTGAGTGTGCTTGTTTTCTTGTTACCCAAATTAGGCAACATCATCAGTGCTAACCATGTTTCCCCAAAAATAAGACGGTGTTTTTTTTGGGGGGGCTCTTATTTCAGGGAGTGTCTTTTCCACTCACCTCGGAGCCATGGCACCAACAGCCCTGCCCAGACAGTCCACCTTTTCTGCAGCCGAAGGAGCAGCTTCATTCTGCAGCTGAGAATGGAGCTCCGGCCTACATTTTGGCACCAGAGGCCTTCTGGAAATGACTGCAAAATGCAGGCCAGGGGACGCTGGAGAGGCAGGTGTTGATTCATGGGAGGCCTGGTAAGTGGGTGCAGGACATGTGGGGCAGCTCCACCCCAGCTTGATTTTTAGGCATGTGCCTCTCCCCAAAACTAGGGTTTATTTTGAGGGTAGGGCTTATATTAGGCCCACCTCCCAAAATCAAACTAGGTCTTATTTTTGCAGTAGGTCTTACTTTCAGAGAAACAAGGTAATGAGTGCTGTTTGCTGTCAGTTTATATTCTAGTGGCTTGCCTGTCATTGTTGGTGGGAGTGGTCTTAAGAGATTCTTTGATTGGGCTGTTTGCTGTTGGCTTCTTTGGGTATTGTTTTCTTGATTGTTGGTCTCATGTTAACCTTGGAGTTAATCTATGTTGATGCTGATTGCTGGTGGAGAGGTGCTTGGATCTTTTTGTTCCTTTTTGGACTAGGTGATTGTCCCTTTTGCATAGTCTATAGATGTTGTTTATGTCTATGTGCTATTGATGGCTGATTTGTCAGAGTGTCAGGCTTCTAGAAATTCTTTGGCATTTTTGGACTTGGCTTAGTCTAGAATGATCACATTTTCCCAACTGAACCTACCTATAAATCTGTCTATATGTTATGAAATTAAAGAATTTTCATGTCTTCTGACTGCTAGTTGATCTTCATGGATGCATTCTGCCAGTCTTTTGCCTATTTGTCCTACACAGTGATGGTTGCAGTCATTACATTGTATGTTATAGATTATTCCTGGTTATTCTTTTGGGGTTGCTGGAGTTTTTGGTCTGCTTAGGATAATTTGAAGGGCTTTACTTGGCTTGTGTGCTATGCTGATTCCATGTGGCTGTAGTAGTCTATTGGTGATGGATATTCACATCAAGAATATTTCAGAAACCACCAATAGACTACTACAATCACATGGAATCAGCAAGTCCCAAAGGGGAAAATGGTATCCTATTCAAAACTAAAGATGAAATATTTCCCATTTTGAGAGCTATTCAAACATCTACAGCCACTAAGTCTTATCAGGGGAACATTTTGATGCTACTGAAAGCACTACTCCCATTCTAGCTCCACCAAAGGTCATTAAAGAGCATAACCAAAGTTGTTTCGCTATTGTGTTTTGGCCTGAATCCTGACTGAAAGTGATCTAGATAATTTCTTCCAAAGAGCTCTAAAACTGCAGCCCAACCACAATCTCAACCATATTCCCTGAAAAGAGGAGGTTGAAGACTGAAGAAAATTTGTCCAGTGCAGTTAGGTCCAGAAAGGGGCTTTTAAGGGACATGCAACCATTTCCCTCCAGAAGCAAGGAGCACCCCTTTTTGAATAAATTAAGTTTTCATAGTTCCATCCGCATTCACATTGCTTCTACCATAGATAGAAAAGGCTAAGCATTACGATTTTAGGATGTAGGAATAAGAATCCCATATCCCATAGAAATACAGGTAGTCCTAGAATGGAGCCTGCCCATTATGGCTGCAAGTGGTGATGGTCATGAAGTGAGACAGCCTCATTAACGTAAGTAACTTACAGATTTTATCACTCTCATTTCAGGCAGGTGATAAATTTATCAAATGAGGTGGTTAAATGGGAGATTGGAAGGCAGAGATGGTGAGTTTAGTTTCAGCACCTGACTGGAGGGAGGAGAAGGGAGAAAAAGCAACAAGTCTATCCCACCGAGCTCTTTTTTTTCTAATTCTTTTTCCTTCACTGTGGAAATGTGAGTTTGGGAGGAAGGAGCTAAGGAAAGAAAAGATTTAGGGAAGCTTGTCCTGGAGCAGCTGCTTTGCTCGCAGGGGGCTGGCTTCTGTCAAATTGAGCAAGAACAGGAGGGGCTTGCAGTCTCCTGATTGCCAGCTGATCAGGACAGAAAGCAGCCGCCATTTCTTCAAGGAATTGTTGGCTCATGAAAAATGGCAGTCACTTCCGGGAAGTAGCCACGCAGCCCTAGAACGTGTTGCCATGCCCTACCTGAGGTCCATAAATCTTCAAAACAGGGGTGTGTGGAGAGCAGGCACACATGATCCCTGTGAGGCAGGAGGAGGGCACAGTAGTGTCCTTGTGATCAGTCATAAGGGTGAATGACAATGGAGGGTATTGTAGTGGCCATTACTTTGACACAGGATAGCATATAGCTTCTTGGGGGAGGGGGCATCTGTTTTAACTTAACGTTAACTTAATGTTATTTTTCATAATATTTTGATGTGAGACATTTCAACAATAGCACAATTATTTGTCATTCAAAACTAGGAGAGCTTTTAAAACCTTTAAAACAGATGCAAATGCCAAAATACTAAGCCAGGGGTTCAACTCCCAGAATTCTGGGAGTTGAAGTCCACAAGTCTTAAAGTTGCCAAGGTTGAGAACCCCTGTACTAAGCATTTTAGCTTGAAATAGGCAGTGCATGATAAAAATGTAAAAAGATGTATCTCTAAATTGGGTCTATTTAAAGCTTCAGTTTAGCTAGTAAGTTTCCGAATATAATCCCATTTTCAATTGGAACTACAGTAAATTTAATAACTTACTTCAAATAGACTATATGCAATAGCACATACAGTACTGTATTATTCATTATTTTTCAGTTGAAACACATTTATTCCTGAAAAGCATGAGTACCAAACGATGATATCTATAGGTAAACTAGTAAGTATGAGAAACAAGTTGCCTATCCCTGTTTGAAATGAAAAGAAATTATAAGGAAGCATGAAATTGGGATTCCATGGTAAGTTTTGGATACAAAAACTCAACATTCTAAGACAGTAATCATTAATCTGGAATTCAGCTATGCCTAACTATAGTTATCAGCACTATTAGTCAACAGTCTAACTTTCTTACCTCTAAAATTTCATGTAATGATATGAGCTGCACGTGTTCCTCTTCTGATGAATGCTAAAGTAAGTAAAAGACTAGATGTTTTTATATGTGAGATACATGTTTACAATGAAAAACAGCATTTCAATGATATGAATTTATGTTTAGAAAGCATTTATTTACCTTTAGACTTAAACTTGTACTTATCTATAGCTAGTAGTACCAGAATGTAGATAGGAATGTGTGCCACATTTCAAAGAATATTGTATGAAGAAAAGATATCCTTTTTCATATGGCCACATAACTTATACTGTACAAAATATTTGAAAGAGGTGCTTTGCAATACATGGAAATTGTCTATTGGGAACAGTTCTTGGCCATCTCTGCATTCATATGCATACATAGCTATTTTGCTTCACTTTCAGGTATGAAGAGTTGGGATTCAAAGATTCAATACAGAGATCCGAGATCACATGCTGGGAAATCTATATCCTGCTTCTGTATTCTGTTGGACAGTAGAAAGACAGATAAACCATTGTCCCCATCTAAACATTCATCTATCTCTTTTCTATCCAACTCCAAATTTGAGTTGTTGTCAAAATTCGATGTGGTTTCTTATCTTGGTAAAATTCAGCTACAGAGATTAGCATACAAGGAAGTTTTAAATATCAACCATCATTCAGGAACAGTAAGCTTTTATTTCTGATAATTATTTAAAGATGTACTGGTAGTCTTGCCAGAATTAATGGATTGAGAACAGGCTCTGTGTACTGTCATGGTCCTATTTCCCCTCATCAATATTTAAGACTTCTATAGGATACCTCGATGTTTTATTGACCATATAGCATGTCTGTCAAAGAAAATATACATTTACCTATATCTTTCTACTGTGTTTTCCCGAAAATAAGCCCCATCCTGAAAAAAAGACCTACCCTCATTTTGAGGGCTGGGCCTAATATAAGCCCTACCCCCCAAAATAAGCACTAATTAGGACCCCGCCCACTCCATCCCATTTTGCTGCCGCAATGGGGCAGGAGGCAGTGCCGCACATTGTGCCGTGGCCATGAGGCGAGGCAAGTGGGGGAGGGGATGGAGCTGCCCCATGCATCCCGCACCCGCTTCCTTCAGAGTCCCCTCAGCCAAGCCATTCCTTGTTAGGCGAGATTTTTTTTTTTTTTTGCGAGAAGTTAGAAGGTGTGACTGAACTTTTTTTAGTCTCACAAACTCTGTTTCCCTGCAGCAGAAGAGAAACCTGCCAGAGCTGGAAAGCAGGTTAGTTTTGAACTTTTTGCTTTCAGGAGAAGCGGCAGGAAACGGGGCTGCCATTTCCAGAACGGAGAAGGGAGACACAGGGAGATGTAGGGCGGCAAGCAAGTGTTCTTCTCTGCTCTCCATCGCTGTGTGGAGCCACACCGCTCCCCGTTCTCTTCAGTGGCAGCCACGGAGGGAGGCAGCAGGGGGATGCTTGTGCCACCCAGTTAAGGTGCAAGCTACGGGAGAGTTAGTGAGAAGGTTGTGGCTGCCACCAGGCAGGTGATCTGTGGTGCGAAGCGTGAAGAAAGCCCCTCCAATGGCGCACAGCAGCAGTGGAGTCTTTCGCCATCACTCTCCCCTGGCTCCGAAACGGCCTACCCTGCCCATCCTGCATAGCATGGCAGTCCAGCTCAGGAGGGGAGTGAAAGGAAGATCGCCTAACAACGAATGGCCTGCCTGGGGGGGGGGCTTTGAAGGAAGCGGGTGCGGGGCACATGGGTCAGCTCCACCCCTCCCCCATCTGCTTCATCTTGTGGCAGCGGCATAATGTGCTGTGCAGCCTCCTGCCGCAAGCAATCACAGCAGAAGTGGGCCAGCAGTCACACGGGCTACTGCTGGATGGGGCTGTTGGTGCCGCTGCTGCAAGGCAAATGTCATAAAATATATAAGACACCCTCCGAAAATAAAACCTAATGCCTCTTTTGGAGGCAAAAATAATATAAGACCAGGTCTTACTTTCAGGAAACACGGTAGCAGTCAGACAATAAATTACAAAAGAAAGCTATACTGTTTAAAAAACAAAAATTCAAAGATTAGTTTTCAACAATTATAATTCTCTCTCAAAATATTATAGAAATTTGCTTCTGCCCTAAGTACATCTGATATAGATTCTCAGAGCCTGTGCATATCAGACTTACGCCAGACTGGGTTTGAATAGAAATTTGCTGAGCTGTGACAAACTTCTGAATCTACAATGCATATTCCTAATGACAAATAGTGCTAACTCGGCTACTCATTTTGATAGCCTGCAACAGTCGCTATTGATGTATACTAGGAGTTGCACTGGTTACCAATACGTTCAGATGCAATTCAAAGTGCTGGTTATCACCATAAATTCTATGTGGCTTGGAGCCATATAGTATCTTAGTATCTTTGAGATTGCCTGTTTTGTATAGAATTTGCAAATCTTTTCCATGCACAGGGAGTGACGGATGAGTTTCCCTCCCAGTTAAGATGTGCAACAGAAGGGAGCATTCTCTATAGGAGGTCCCATTTTTGGAACAACCTGCATTCAAAAGTGAAAAAGGCACCTTTCCACTCAATTTTCAATGAGATTGTTAAAATTGCCTTAGGATTTTAGAAAATACCATAGAATAAAGAGTTAAGTTAGGAATATGGCGCCATCTACTGTACTATTGTATTGTGATATTAAGTTTATTATACATTATATTATTATACATTATATTATTTTTATGCTATGTGCACTACTTCAAGTCTACTGGAATTGAAAAGGTATATGATTGTCATAAATAAATATATCCATAAATATAAAAACCAAAATTTTAATATGAAAATGCAATAAACCTGCCCTTTTCTTTTTTTTTGCAGTTCCACTATTTTCCGGAAGTGGGAAATGCTCATCAAGGAAATCTCCCAATGCATTCAAAATATCTTCCTTATAAGCTTTTATTTTCAGCATTTTACTTTTCAGTTCCTGAAAGGCTCTAAGATATAAAAAAAGATTAGATTATGGACTTTTTTAAAAAAATAGTGGTAATAATTTATAAATGTGCTTATAACAAAACACAAAGTTGCTGTATTAGTGAGATAGGTAGCATAGAAATTTAATAAATAAATAAATCACAATCCAATTAAATAAACATTAATTAATAGCATGTAGGTGTATTAACTTCTCTACATCCAAATTAATAGGGAAGATGAAAATCCAAACATCATAGCAGAATTACACTATAGAAATAGCCCAACAAATGACTGAGTGCTCAATAATAACTCATGAAGATATCTTAGGACCAAAAATATTAAGAATAACCCATGGTTATAGATTAGGGTGAAAATGCTTTGCCAAAAGCATAATTCTAGATTAAATTTGGGTTTGAATGACAGTCAGTTATTAGTGACATGGATGTTAATACTCAATTATCCAAAGAAATTGATACTGCAGTTTGCTTCATCTTAAATGAAGTTGGAATACCTTTTTTCAGAAAATTCTACTACGTAATTACTCATTCTTTCCGCTGTTTGGTTGAGACATTCTATAAGCTGTTCCTGCTCCTCCAACCATTTTTGTTCCCTTTGAAGAGAATGTGAGAAGCATAAATAGCTAGTTCAGATTTTTCAGAATTGCAAAACAGTTTCAGCACAAACTATACCTTATAAAATCTTCCTTTAGTTTTTTGTTCTTTGCATTAACTGTTGATAGCACCATTTTAAGTTCGTGGTCTAATTTCTGCAACTAAAAACAAAAGAAATGTATTTTCAAATCATTATGCTATCAAAATCATAGTTTTTCCAGTATAGAATTATTTGCTTAGATAAGCTGTGTGATATATATTAGGCTTATACTTCAAATTTGCAAATTCTAAATTGAAAATGGAAGAAATTATATCCATATAGAAAATGGATACTTTTTAAAAATTATTGCTATCCAGTATTCTAGGATACATTATAGTTTTTTAATGTAAATACTTTGATTTAATTCAGGATAACATATTGTATGATTTTTATTTTACGAATCCATAGCAAAATGAAACAATGAACAATAACATAACAATGAAATCATAGCCAACTCTTTCTGTTATTTCATGAATGAGGGACTGAGAGACGACAGAACCATCATGATAACTGTAAAAAGCAATGGACATAATGGAAGTGGAAGGTAGAGTTATTGACTGAAAAGCAAGTCTGTTGTCTACATACCATCTACTCCTAGAGCAGTGGTGGCGAACCTATGGCACGGGTGCCAGAGGCAGCACTCAGAGCCCTCTGTGGGCATGCGTGCCGTCGCCCCAATCCTAGGCCTTCAGCTGGGTTTTATAAAACCTTTTTGCTTTAGGCCTCCGCTGTCGTGTGCAAAAAAAAAAAGGTCCAATCAGTCAATTTCAGCTTCTTGCAAGGAAAAAAATAGATCTTGCAAAGTTGGAATTGATTGATTGAACTTTTTAGTCCCACCCAGTCTGCCTTTACCACCGCAGCCACACCCAGCCAATGGGCCACACCCACCCGGCATGTGGGTTTTGGGTTGCAGTTTGGGCACTCGGTCTCTAAAAGGTTTGTCATCACTGTCCTAGAGCTTATTTATAAGCTGAAAGCTATGTCAGCTAACCTAGAGGTGCTAATTATTGGACTTTGTTCGAGAACAATGGGCTAACTTGGCTTGCTGAAACTAGAAGGGATACAAGTCTCTCTAGGTCAGGGGTGTCAAACTGCCGGCCCATGGGCCAGATGCTTCATGCCAAAACCATGCCCATCCCATTGCGACACCCCTGCTCTAGGTATTTGAACTGACAAATCAGGAGCAGCACCAAGCTTTACTTTCAGAACAGATATGTTGAGCCACCAGCAGTTGACCAGCTTGATTGTTGCTACCTATCAGGCTTCTCTGAATGAGGCAGTGGTGAGTCACACTCTCTCTCACACACACACACACACAAACATACACACACATTTCACAATTTTAGCTCTTGTCTTGGCAGAAGACTCAAAGAACCAGGTCAATGAGATTATAATCTTTTTTGTGGATTAACAACTAATTGCCCAGCACAGTGAAAAGATAGCATGGATTTTAAATTGTTGTACAAATAACTCTGCAGGCATGACATCACTGCAACTTTTCTTATGTGACATCCTAGTCAGCAATGTAAACAGTTGCTTCAGGTGGGCAGAAAAAAATTAGAATTTTATTTCAAATTTAACATCCTGACTTCAATCATAACTACAATTTCTTAACCTGGTACCTTCCAGATATGGTGGATTTTATCTATAATCCTATATGATCAAAATTTTCTAGATCCATCTTAACACACTCCAACTAATTAACTCTAGTTGGTTTTTGTACCATATCATAGTATACAGCATATTTGTTTAAACAAGAGTCTATAGTGAACTTCTTCTTAGGGAAACTTAGCCATAGGTTCCTATAATTACTCCTAACATTATAATTTTACAAAGTTTCAGCCACTTCGTTAACATACATACCTGGTCTCTTCCTAATGCTACCAGGACATCTGGATTTGTAGTAATTACTGAAAAAGAGAATATGTCAGATTTTTTTTTTAAAAAATGTTGTTTGTAACTTATTTTGTCTGTCTGTCTGTCTGTCTGTCCACCCGCCCGCCCATCCATCCAGTCAGTGTTGACTCCTGTGGCTACCTGTACACGGTCCTGTAGTTTTCTTAGCAAGATTTTTGTGGAAGTGGCTTGCCATTGCCTGCTTTATATGGAGGAGAGAGAGTGATTTCTCTAAGGTGACCCAGCTGGCTTTGTGCCTAAAGCGGGACTAAAACTGATTTCTACTCTGATGTCTTAATCATTCTACTAAACTGGCTTTCTAACATATATTATCTGATTGAATCAATAACTCTTTGTTGCATTAGTACCTACATAAAATAGTTATTCAATTAAAGATGAATTTATATATTTATATTTATGGAAAATCAGTTGAACAAAACAATAGAATAAATCAATTAAAGAAAATATCAGACCCAAAATTCTTAAATGTTTCTGCATTTTGAAATACAGTTATTAGTATAGGCAGAGTATGTATCACTCACTATAACTTTAAGTAAATATGAAACATCATTTAGGGGAAGTGTTTTAGTATCTATTATTTTCTTTCAGGATTGATTATGAAAAAATATACTGTTGTTAGGAAACATCATCTAAAAGAGGCTTTTTCTTTCTGTCAAAAGCTTGGAAAGAGTCAAGTGGAAGAAACAGAGAATCAATCATCTTTGACCACTCCTTGTTATTATTCACAGATCTTGCTATACTTTCCAGACAGTTCTGATAGCAGTGACTATCTATTTGGAAACATCTCAAGCTGACTACTATCTTCCATTCCACAAGTTGCATTGGCTACCAATTTGTTGAATATAATTGAAGGTGCTGGTTTGATTTTAAAGTTCTATAAGGGCACAGGACCAGATTATTTGAAGGGTCACCCCAATTACGTTTATCTGTCCCATCAGTCAGATAGGGGCAAACATACTGAGACCCCCAAAAGAGCTCCATGACAGGGCCCAGGTGGTGTGCCTTTCTGTTGTACTCCCACTCTGGAGCATCATTTCCCGGAAGGTGAGATTAGCCCTATCTTTGTTAGCCTTCCATACCAAAAGGCCCTTAAAACATGTTTTTTCACCAGCCTTGGGATCCCAGGGAGAGTCTGCAATGTAACTGGATGCGATTAAATAATGTGTGTTCTCTTGCTTTCTTGGGTTTTATTTGATTATTTATTTAACATGTTTACATTTATTTTATTTTTTATTGTTTGTAGTTTGTTACAGAGTTCTTAACTGTTGTATTTATAGAGTCACATGTTTGTGAGATAGGCAGCCATATAAATATTCTAAATAAAAAATATTGTAATCTGTTTCACACATTTGCTTGTTTGAAAGGGCATGAACGGAAAGGAAAGAAATCCAATTGCTCAATTTAAATTCTCTCATGGATTACAGATTACTTAAAACTCAAAAACAAGATGTCAAAATAGTTAAATGCTATCAAAAATAGCATAAAAAAACGAAACATCTTCCACTTTAGTACAGAGCAGGTCACTGAATACAAGACATGACTGGGGGAAGGAGACTATTACTGAGAGTGTCAATGGTAATGTACTATTTCATTGCTAACAAAAACAAAGACAAAAATAGAGAAGAATTGATTTCCAAAGGAACTAAGAATAAGAAATACTGTAGTGTCTTAAACTTGCTCATTGAAGAGAGAAAAGATGGCCAAAATAAAGAGAATATATATGATACAATATGATACAATATCTATTTTATTTATTAAATTTATTGGCCAACATATTATACAATATGATACAACAGATAAAAGCTGTGGCACTAATTTAATACAATTATTATATATTCTATAGAAGGTACAATTGTATATTTTATACTTCAGATTTTATAACTTTGTGTATAATTCAATCCAAATAAAAAAAAACTTACTTTCTGGCTCTCTTTTTTGCCATTGGTTAAATTCAGCTGACAGAGCCTTGAATCGTTTCGCTAACAATGAAAGCTGTCAGATATGGCAAAATTTAAACATTATCACGATATATAATTATTTTTATTTGTTTATGCAATTTATAGGTCACCCATCTCTCTATCAAGCAAATTTGGCTGACTATTTTTATATACAGTGCTTGAAATAAAGTTTCAAAACTATCCCAGTTGAAGCATGAGACTGAAAAGCATAATTTCCCCCATAATATTCATGTTCAGGCAAAATCTATGCTCAGAACAAAGTTAAAATATACTTGTATGAACTTTACAACCATTCATGTATTGCTAAACTACAGTTTCATCAGCATATCAATATGATGTTGATAACTCAGCAAAATCATAGAATTAGAAGGGGCCATTCAAGTCATCAAGTCAAATCCTATGCTCGGACCTAGAATCCAAATTAAATAATCTCCAACAGATAGTTGCCAACTGTTTGGTACCTCATTATTTCTCTGTATACAGCAATTTCTAGCAGTCCTTAGGTTCCCTACTTCATAAAAAGATGTTTGCTTTTAACCTGGAACTATTGTATTCTAGAAAGCAGGTGTTTTTATAAAAAATAATTATAATTTATATGGAAATTTATTCTTTTGTTAAAGTTTATTTGATCTATATTCTACCTTTCATGCCAGACCTCAAGACAGCATACATAGTACTCCCTCTTTTTGCTTTTTCCCCATGACAACTACGTTGTAAAGTAATTTGGGCTATAAGAGTCCTAAGTCACACAATCTTTTGTGGATGACAATGGACCAAAACTTCCCACTGGTAATCCAACATCTTCACTATCATACCATGCTGTCAATGCATTATACTGTGAAGCTCCATTTTAACCAATGAAACAAATTTTGCAAAATTTCCTCAGTAATCTGTCAATTTGCATCAATGATATATTCAATCCCTATTACCCTATTTTCTGACATTCTTGAGTAACAGAAATCCCATTTCCCCAATTAGTCTTTTGACAAGGTTTCATTGCTTAGAAAACTTACTTCTGAAACTTTACTCTTACCTTGAGATCTGAAACTGGAAGAGTTTCAACACTTTGAAGAGATAATTTGGTATGGCACTTCAAAGGAGAAAGGGATATAAAAAATTAAATGTAAGTTTATAGTAATAAAGCATATTCTTAACTCCACTTTAAAAAGTTTATTATTTAAGATACAGATCAGTTTGATCAATTTATCTCCTATTGAGATTAAATACAAAACAATTTTAGAATAATCGTGTCTAAGAAATATCTATTTAGTAAATAAATTTATATTATATAACGCTTATCGTTTTAAAAATATTCCTAATATTAAAATAACTTCAAGATACAATCAACTTTTATTTATAATTTATTCCATGCCATTATGTTAAAAATATTGTGATAATTAACATTTTGATTAGTTTTTTCAAAAGGTTTTTTGGGAATGTTTATTTGTATCTTAAAGTTAATGATTTTTTTGTAATGATAGTAAAGTTCATCTTTCTGCTTAGGCTGAGGAAGAAACAAGGAAATTAACAGCAAATATTCACATGCATAGCTTCACTTATCTCATAAATACTTGCAATTATTGTTTATTACCTCCTCCACTTGTTTCCATATTTCTTCACATTCTTCTAAGAGTTGTTCTTTGGAATCTTCTGAATCTAATAACATGTTAGGTGAGCTTGAACACACGTCTTGCTTATCTGAAGAAAAGTTTTTGGCAAGTTTCTCAGCCTAGGAACAGTATTATTTGTATTTATTGTTGACATAAAAGGAGTTTGTAACTAAAAGCAGAGCATAAAACAGTTTAAGCAAAACCAGCATTCACATCAACAGTTAATACCAAAATATATATTTAATTTATAAAAGTTTTTTTTTAAAAGAAAAATAAAAAACCCCAAGTGCAAAAAAAGCTTCAAAGAATATATTACAAAGAAAAATATAACTAATTATAAACAGTACAGCTGCAGTCCTTTAGAGGAGGGATTAAGCACCTAAGGCAGGGGTTCTCAACCTTGGCAACTTTAAGACTTGTGGACTTCAACTCCCAGAATTCCTCTGGGAGTTGAAGTCCACAAGTCTTAAAGTTGCCAAGGTTGAGAACCCCTGACCTAAGGCTTTCTACTGTTGCTGAATCATAGCTCCCCGCAGCCTCATCCCAAGTGACCAGGGCTGCCAGATGTGGTTCAGCGACATCTGGAAGACCACACGTTCCCCTAACCCTCCCGGACAGACAGCCGTTTCTCAGAAACCAGACATTCTGTTGCAACCTTTTCAGTGAAACGGATGGAAGCGTTCGTGCCGCTTCTACCGTTGCTGTGATGCACCGCCTCCCATCCGACATTACCATAGCAATAGTTCTGCTCCCTCCTTCTGCCCCTTTCGCCTTACGGGGAACTCCGACACTTGAGGACGTTCTCTCGCGTACAAATCCGCGCGGGCTGCGTTCTCATTGGCCGCTCGAAAGGTTGGCGTGGGAATGCGTATATGCGTCATTACAGGAGAGCTCGCGAATGGCCCTCGGCGACTTGTCGTCAGAAGATGACGTAAGGCAACATGGCGTCGGCGGAATGTGTTCGCAAAAGAAGGGCTCGAGAAGAAGAAAACGAGGAAGAGAAGGAAGAAGAGGAGAAGGAGGTGGCTGAAAAACATGAAGGGTCTGAGGAGGAAGGAGACAAAGACCAAGAGCGTTGGGTTGGGCCCCTACCTGGGGAGGCTGTGCAGGCGAAAAAGAGAAGAGGTAAGGGAGGAATAGGGACCAAGTCACTTGGTTGAGTTGAGTGGCTATAGCAGGGATCTTCAGGCTTGGCACTTTTATGACTTGTGGACTTCAACTCCCAGAATTCCTCAGCCAGGGACGTTGGCTGAGGAATTCTGGGAGTTGAAGTTCACAAGTCATAAAAGGGCCAAGCTTGGAGACCCGTGAGCTAAAGAAATTGAATCAATCAATAAATATAAAGTAATAATGATGGGATAAAAATCTAATAAATTATAAATAAAAATAAAATTAATCCGGAAGATCAAGAGTGGAGTAGTACCTATAGCGCCGTCAATCCTGACACTTTGATTCCAGACATTTTTTTCTCGGGGAATCCTACTGCATTTAATGTTAACTAATGCCAAGTACAGAGTTGCAAGATTGCAATCTAAGTCTAATCTGGCTGGGTTTCCTTGTCATTATCTTTAAATCACAAGTTTCCACTCAGCACTCATTGATTTAGAGCAGCCTTCAAATCTGTGGATTAAATTGATGTATATTTCCTAGAAGTGGCAAGCTTATAACTGTATACCTGTATCTATAAACCTTTGGGTTTCACATGATTTAATCCACCTATAGCAGGCATGTCAAACTTGCGACATCACGTGATGTCACGCAACGTATCGGCCGGTTTTGCCTTTGCCGGCAATGGTGTGGCCGTGGCTTCCACGTGATGCATCCATCCCATGGGCCGGCAGTTTGACACCCCTTAGACCCACACATATTGTGGCATTTGTCAGTATTAGTACTGTTATCAAGATTACTATTTACTGTTATTATGAACAGTTTGGGGTTATTTTTCCCCCTGACTGGATGTAGTATTTGGTTTGTTAGTAAATGGGCCAACACTTTTTTTTTTTGTAGCTTTTTTTTGTAGCTTATTGTATATTGAGAATGCCCCACCACTCCATGTGGTTAACTTGTTCACTGTGAAATCCCAGCATGCTACTTACTACCGGTAGTTCTTCTACAAGTCCTATTAACACAATTTATATTACCCCTATTTACCATTTCCCTTTTTTAACTGATGTGCAGATTGTTAAATTAATTACAGAGTACCCAAACTTATCAATATTTTTCTTTATAAAAGTTTATTTGCTTATTTATCAAATTTGTAAGGTCCTCAGACTTCATAGCAGCTTAGATGGTGTACAATCTTAAAAATAAATTAACAATAATGAAAAAAAAATGCTAAGCCTTCTAAACAAAATGAAACTAACATCTCTCAACATATGGTATATCCACCAGAAACTCACCATGCAACCTAATCCAAAGCCTGAAGGAATAGGCAGGTTTTAAGGCATTTAAATAGGTCAGTTGGGGGTCATAAATCTCTGGAGGAATGTTTTTCCAAAGGAATTGTGAAGAGAAACTCACTTTGTGGATCCCATCAGAGTAATTGTGAAAAAATAGTAATGTTAGCTATGTTTGCTATCTTGAATTGACCAAAATACATTTTTAAAAAGGTGAAATAAAAATATAATCATTATCATCATAAAAATGATTTAGAATGAAAGGATTTCAGCCATGTGATCTTACACATATTTCATTGTTGTTTGTACTGGGATTAAATTATGCATACTTCTAGGGCACATAGCTATGGAATTGAGATTATTGATATTTGTATTGCTCTGACTAAAAAATTAAATTTTGCTTTAAATCAAATCTGAGTGAAGCATTTTCATTAAAAATGTTTCTTACTTTCTTCATAGTTCTTGAGTTTGAACACGTCTACCTTGATAATCTTCCCAGTGCTTCAATGTATGAGCGTAGTTATATGCACAGAGACGTCATCACTCATGTAGTATGTTCTAAGTAAGTCTAATATTTTTTTATCAATGTAATATTGCATTGCATATCTCTTTCAGAAAGTGTTTTTGCTTAAAAGTTACTTTAGATGTACAATTTAACTTCAGTGTGGTTAGCTGAATCCTGCTTCAAATTCTTTGGAAAGGTTTTCTGAACTGCACTCTAGAGTACTTGGGGTAAATCCACATCATAATCCAGAGTTCCAAACTCAGTAAAAGGCTTAATCCAAATTGTGTGACATATTCTGAAAGAATTAATGATCTTGGGATGTTTGGTGTAAAATGGCAAGGCTTCCCTCAAAATTCAGCATGGTACCTTGCACTCCTTCATTTTTGTTCCAGAAGATCCTTGCTCAGGTTTTACAGTTTTATCATAGTAAGATCTGAAACATGTCTTAAACATCAGTGTGTAAAACTAGGGAAGTACAACACCTTTTAGTACATTAGAATCTTTAGATCTTCTAGGCCTTTATTTCTTTTATATCATTGTATTTGCAGAACAGATTTCATAATAACAGCCAGCCATGATGGACATGTCAAATTCTGGAAGAAGGTAGAAGAAGGAATTGAATTTGTTAAACATTTTCGTAGCCATTTAGGTAAATTATTGTATATCTGCATAGTGTAATTTTTATACTGCCTATTTTTCTTTGTTTTTTCTGTGTTCCCGCCCTATTAAATATAAATTTGCTATATTAAATTGTTACTATAGATATATGTGTCAGTGTTAATTAACTTTTAAGCTTTTTGTTAGATAGCAGTCTGTCCCTTTAGTTACATTACTCAGCAGAAGCAGGCAAAAATTAATATGGCAGTTCTACTAAGGGATTGGAAAAATTATCCCAAAGGTGCTTTTGCATGAGGCAACTGGACTTTCCTACTTTCTAAGGCAGGGGTTCATGGACCAGTACCAGGCCGCGGCATGCTAGCAACTAGGCCCCACAAACAAGCGAAGCCCCATCTGTGAGATGCAGGCAGCACACAAAACCATACACCCTCCGGTCTGTGGAAAAAACCTCTCTCCACGGAACTGGTCCCTGATGCCCAAAAGATTGGGGACCTCTGTTCTAAGGGATTTCTTCAGAGCTGAAGAAGCTTCTTGGATGAGAAGTGAAACGTCTTCAAAGGAAAACAAAGTCCAGTTGCCTCATGAAAAAGCACCTTTGGTATAACTATGTCCTGGATGACTGAGAATCTCTGTAGACATTGGAAAGATTTCTTTCTGCAAAATACAGACCTCTGAGAATTTTCTTTTGAATGTCTCAGAATCATAAAAATTCTGAAAACTGGCTTTTCAGGACTGTAGTTGAAACCATGCTATGATACCAGAAAATTTAAGTAGCCCTCAGGTCTCCATGTATTGTGATCTTTGGATATCTGCCATACAGCAATATCCTACACAGATCTATTCAAAAATTTAATAGGAAGAGTTCTGACATAGTTTTTTATAGAGTCATAGCCATCTTTGAATGTTGATGATAAAACTTACTTTTAATCATTTATGTGAGTTTATTCAAACATTTTCTCAAATGAATGTTTTTTGGTTTTTTTTGCTAGAGAATACTTTCTTTGTTTTGGTTTATCCACAATAGGGGTTATCGAAGGCATTGCAACTAGCTCAGAAGGAGCGCTGTTTTGTTCTGTTGGGGATGATAAAGCAATGAAAGTTTTTGATGTGGTGAACTTTGACATGATCAACATGTTGAAACTTGGGTAAGTCACTTAATATTTGCAACTATACTGGTTTGATTGCCAAGTGTTTTATAATATATTTGCCTAAAATGTCATTAAATTAACTTTTTTCAGTGTATTTTGAGACAGATTGCATAAAATCAGAAGCAATATATTATTATGGATTTAATTAGTCATTTATGGTAACCAAAGCATTAAGGTAGGTTTAATTGCTTGCATGCTTCTGCCAATGGAAGGGAAAGAGTTATACATAGTTGTGCATTTTAGAAAACAATGACCATCAAAAGCAAAGATGCTTACTTTGGTGAGCTTGCCAGCACTTTTGAATATATCCAGAGTTGGACTACTATAAGGATAAAATGAATAGCAGGATATACATTGAATGCTTTAATAACTCATAAATATTATTACTAATGAGGCTGTAGTGTATTGTACTTTAGAAATACATTAATTTTTCTATACATTTGATCCTTATAGCTTTTAAAATTTGTTTTGAAATGTTAAAAGGAATGTTAAAAATATTAATATTATGTTCATCTCATTTTAGCTACCATCCGGGCCAGTGTGAATGGGTCTACTGCCCAGGAGATGCTATCTCTTCAGTTGCAGCCTCTGAGAAGAGTACTGGAAAAATATTTATATATGACGGTCGAGGCAATAACCAGCCACTTCATGTTTTTGATAAACTACATACATCCCCTCTTACTCAGATACAACTGAATTCTGTTTTTAAAATCATAGTATCTTCTGACAAGTCTGGAATGATTGAATATTGGACTGGTCCTTCTCATGAATATAAATTTCCTAAAAATGTCAGCTGGGAGTATAAAACAGACACCGATTTATATGAATTTGCTAAATGTAAAGCCTATCTAACCAGTATGAGTTTTTCCCCTGATGGCAAAAAAATGGCTACTATTGGCTCTGACAGAAAAGTTCGGATTTTCAGATTCTTAACAGGGAAACTTATGCGAATCTTTGATGAATCTTTGAGTGTAAGTATTTTTTTCCTTATATTTATTTACTTTCCAATAGTTTCTTTTAATTCTTTCAGTGATGAGGTTATCTATATTTTGATTATAAGAATTCTTTTGTAAGAAATGAATTTTCTTTCATGTTTAGGCTGTAGCATTTTTGTATTACTGATACGTCAATAAGAAAATGCCACAGTTTGGCTCTGTTTTCTTTTTTTATACTTTTTCATACTTTTCATTTGATTTTGATTTTGATTTGATTTGATATTATTAGACTTATATGCCGCCCTTCTCCTAAGACTCAGGGCGGCTCACAACAAAAATACAAGTATAACACAAAATCAATTAAAACTACCAATTCACAATGTAAAAACCAGACAATCAATTTCACTCATACAACATACAGTCACAATCAGAGGCCCAGGGGCAGAGCGCAGTTCACACGCCCCAAACCTGTCTGCATAAATGTGTTTTCAAGAGTTTTCGGAAAGCTAGGAGGGAGGGAGGGAGCAGTACGAACCTCTGAGGGCAGCAACAGAGAAGGCCCTTGCCCTAGGCCCCGCCAGACGACATTGTCTAACAGACGGGACCTGTAGGAGGCCAACCCTTTGTGCCCTAACCGGTCGCTGGGATTCATGAGGCAGAAGACGGTCTCTCAAGTATCCTGGCCCATTGCCATAAAGGGCTTTATAGGTCATAACCAACACTTTGAATTGTGTTCGGAGACCAATTGGTAGCCAGTGCAGCTAACGGAGGGCTGGAGTGATATGAGCATGTCTTGGGAGACCCAAGACGGCTCGCGCGGCCACATTCTGGACTACTTGCAGTCTCCGGACATTCTTCAAAGGTTGCCCCATGTAGAGAGCATTACAGTAGTCGAATCTCGAGGTGACAAGGGCATGGGTGACTGTGAGGAGTGACTCCCAGTCCAAATAGGGCCGCAGCTGACGCACCAGGCGAACCTGGGCGAATGCCCCCCTCGCTACAGCCGAAAGATGGTGTTCTAAACTTAGGTGTGGATCGAGGAGGACACCCAAGTTACGAACCCTCTCCGATGGGGACAAAACTTCTCCCCCCAGGGTGATGGACGGACAGATGGAATTGTCCTTGGGAGGCAGGACCCATAGCCACTCCGTCTTGTCGGGATTGAGTCTGAGCCTGTTGGCACCCATCCAGACCTCAACAGCCTCCAGGCACCGGTTCATCACTTCCACTGCTCTGCTGTAATGACGCGGGGTAGAGATATAGAGCTGAGTATCATCAGCATATTGATGACAACTCACCCCGTGTCGACGGATGATCTCACCCAACGGCTTCATGTAGATGTTAAAAAGCAGAGGTGAGAGAACACCCCTGAGGGACTCCACACGGAAGAGACCTCGGAGCCGATCTCTGACCTCCTGCAAACACCGACTGCGACTGGCCAGAGAGGTAGGAGGTGAACCACCGCAAAACAGTGCCCCGCACTCCAAGCCCCTCCAACCGGCGCAGAAGGATACCATGGTTGATGGTATCGAATGCTGCTGAGAGGTCAAGAAGCACCAGGATAGTGGAATATCCCCTATCCCGGGCCCGCCAGAGATCATCGGTCAATGCGACCAAAGCAGTTTCCGTGCTGTAACTGGACCTGAACCCAGACTGCTGAGGGCCCAGATAATCAGTTTCATTCAAGGACCGTTGGAGTTGGAGTGCCACCACCTTCTCAACAACCTTCCCTAAAAAGGGAAGGTTGGAGACTGGACGATAGTTATTTAAAACTGCCGGGTCCAGGGAAGGCAATACCTAATAAAGCTAATGAAGAAAATGTGGATTACTAGAGTGCAGGAAAGATTCTAACAGCTGATGTTGTTTAACACTTTGGAACAAACTTTACCGAAAGTTTAGATTATAAAATCATTGAGTTAGTTCTAATCTCAGCGGGCATTTAATCCAGCCCATAGCTCAATGCAAAATCTATGCAAAGAATTTCTTTAAAAGATTAATTTATTTTCTATGGAATTTCCCCCCCCCCCGCAAGACAGCTTTAATTCTTTGATTAAAGAATTAAGCTAATATAGTTCAGTCTATGAGCTAATACATAGCAAGGCACAATAAAAAAATCATTACAACTAATATAGAAATAGTAATTTTACCAACTGTCAACTCCCTCCAGAAATTATTAAACTAAAACAGTACTGTTACAGTGCTTTTACTATGATAGTAATAAGCATACTGATGATGCTTTCTTAAAACTCAAGCCTAATGGAGCAATTTGGACTACAGTTTGAAGGCTAGTTTAATGAACTAGGTGCCACTACTGAGAAACAAGAGGATCAAGCTTTCCCCTGGGCCTCACGTATTATGCAGTTATGAAAAGCCTCACATTAAATAATTCTGTATTTTTTTTAATATAAAATGTATGTATATTACCTCTCATACTGAAATTTTCTGCTCAAGGGAAGTTTGGGCATGCAGTTAATGGCAATGAATAAATGAATTAACAGTAATATTTAATAATTAAAACTTCTTAATTATATTAAATTTGAGTCATTTTATTGTAGTGTTGATGTAAACAATACAATATCCTTGATGGTATTAGGCATTAATAAAATGGATAATATAATAAGGCTCAGGTAGTTACCTTTTCCTTATGGCTAAATGTCATCTTGTAGATGTTTACTGAGCTACAGCAGATGAGACAGCAACTACCTGATATGGAATTTGGACGACGTATGGCTGTGGAGAGGGAATTGGAAAAGGTGGATGCTGTAAGGTTAATTAACATTATTTTTGATGAAACTGGACATTTTGTGCTCTATGGAACAATGTTGGGAATTAAAGTTATCAACGTGGAAACAAATCGGTAAGTTGAAATTCTGGTTATTGTAACTAGCATGATTTTGTAATGTTAGAAAATTTTTCCAGGGATCTTAAAGCATTCAATCTTAGCATTCCTATTTTGAGTTCTTGGAATAGGGCGGCATAGAAATCTAATTAATTAATTAAATAAATATTTTATTTAACAGTTTCACATTTGTGTTTGATATAAATGTTGCCTCTCATAAACATTGCAAATCAGAATTTTGGAGAAAGTTGACTTATCAAACACAAATATATACATTTGAAATTACTTTAGGATATAGGAAAAAAACTAAACAGGAACAAAAACACAACAGAAAATAGAAAAAAATGGAAGCATATCATGTTAAAAAGTTATTCAGACAAGTTTTTAAATATTTATTATTAAAAAACCTTGACCTTTTGGAATAACATCAGTCTTTTCATTACATTGATAAAGAGCAGGTTAATAAACACAAAGTGATCATAGATCATGACTTAAGTTATTTAAGATTTGTTTATAACTCAGTTGCACTGCCTAGCATTAAAGAGTAGTAGTTTGCTGTGTCTCCTGCTTGATAAATCCTTAGTTCATATATATCTATATGGCTGCATATAAGGTACTTTCACTTACAAAGTGTATTCACATCTTTAAAATGTTTTGATCTTCATGATACCATATTTACAAATCTGTGGAAATTAAAGCAAAATTAAATAATATTTGGACAAGCTTATATGATCTCTAAAATAATGAGATTGATAGCCAACCGGTTTTAAACCATCTCTGAGTTACTGAATAAACACGAAAGAAAATATTTTATTGAATTAGTTTTATCTTACATTAGTAAGAAATGTATTGTTTAAAACCTGATTTTAAACAATTGGATTATTGGATATTTCAGTGATTTGAGAGTTCTTGTAAATAGCTGATATATACCTTAATGATCTTCTTTAATTGTTTATAAAAATATTGTAGACTTAGAAGTATTTAAAACCCATTTTAATGCCATCAGTGATTTGGGAGTTTTAGATGTACAAATGCATTGGATCAAATTTTAAAATCAAAAGATTAACTGAATAAAACAATTGCTGTCAGGGGGTATTAGGTAATCAGATTCCTCTTGCAGTAATTCCATAGATTGAAAATTAATAAATATTAATATTTCTATACGCCCAAGACTTAGAAAAGAGATGAATTTGTAATTTTCAGACTGGGATTTTATTTATGTTTGTCTTATGAATAAAGTTAGAAATTACATTTCCCTCCAAAATTTTCCAGATATGTCTGGTAATCCTTAATGAAGAAAATGCAATAGAACTATTGCTTAAAATTAGAACCAAGTCCTTGCCAAATTATCAAAAGAACCATATAATAATTTGCTCATAGATGCTCTTCTTTATTTGGTCACTTGCATTCCATAGAATATTTTGAAGTCAAAATATATGAATTGAAAGATATAATTCAGGTTTTAATTTTTGTGACTGTCTAATTATATGATAATCGTAATTTAGTTATAGAAAAATGATGGGGGGGTGTTTGTATTATTCTTTTAGATTTTCTTTGGGGAGGGTGAATTGCACTTCTCGTTCTTCCAAAAACAAACAAAACAAAACCTGCCGGTGTGTAGGTATGCGTCAGTGGTTTGGGGATCCAATGTGAAGAGGCTGGACGGAGAGCAGGTGGTGAAGAAGCAGATTCATGGGGCAAAATGGATACCAGATCAGACTGTGATTTTCATTTGTGCTATATGTATTCAAAGGACCCTGGACACTATGAAATATTTATTTATTAGATAAATTTATATAGCCACCCATCTGACATACATTAGTCTGGGCGGTGAAGAAAATATTAAAGAATAGCAGAACAAATAATAAAGAACATAGAATATTAAAGTCTTAAATGCAGTAAAACCACTGAAATCATAAATATAATTTGCAGGAAAGCACAGTCAGTTTCCCTAACCATATACCATCTTACAGATTCCATACTCACATTACTGGATACCTAGGCAGATGGCAAAGCCATATTTTCAGGTCTTTCTAGAAGATTGTCAAAGTCGGGGCCAATCTGACCTTAGGGGGAGTTAAGCATGGGTGCCTGTGCAGAAAGGCTCTCCCTTCCTGGGTGCTGTCAGAAGAATTCCTTCATGAATGGGACCCACAACACAGCTTTCCTGCCAGGCCTAAGTTAAAGCAATATTTTGCGTTATGTTGTTGATTCGAGAGTAAAGATTGCATGATGAATTAGAAACTTAATGGTGATCCTAGATTTTACTTTCTAAATATAGATGTGTCAGAATCCTAGGTAAACAGGAGAATATCAGAGTTATGCAACTGGCTCTGTTCCAGGGAGTGGCAAAGAAACATCGTGCTGCTGTTACTGTTGAGATGAAAGCATCTGACAATCCAGTTCTCCAGAACATACAAGCAGATCCAACAATAATCTGTACTGCCTTTAAAAAGAATAGATTTTATGTGGTATGTTTTATTTTTTTTAATGTATTGCTTTATGTAATTGCTAAGGAAAGCTGAGACTTAACAACATAAATATAACAGCATAAGCACTGTCTTGTACTCTCAAATCCATGTTCACTCCTGGTGATTGTTTAGACAAGTCCTCATGATTTTCTTGGCAATATTTTCAGAAGTAGTTTGTGTTGCTTTCTTCCTAGGGCTGAGAGGGACTTAAAATCACAATCTCCTGATTTCTAGCCTGGTATCTTAACCACTTCACCAAACTGCCTCTGCATATTGATGAAGTTACCTGATACAACAAAGAACAGCACACAACACATTGTAGCTATATGCCAGAAGCTCTCCAAAAACAATCTTCATCTTCATTCTGTTTCAACCTGTATTGTCTCATTCAAACCCAAACAGCTTCCAAATGAATTAGCAACTACCCCCCCAAAATAGTATGTCTTTTCTTATGTACTTAAAGATATGGTTCTAATTCCAACTTTTGTATATGCATCCATGTTGAATTATGAATTTTCTTAGGGCTAGATACTCTAGGTAACATTATAGCTAGGTGAACTAGCTATTTTCATACACAGTTGCACTAGATTCAAAGAGCTTGTCATGCCAGTAATATGTTCCATATTCTCTTAAACCAAGAATAACCACGTTTTATTAAAAGTTAAGGTGTACTTAAAGCGGACCTCTGATTACTGCATTCATGCACTTTTCTTGATGGTGTTATGGAAGCAATTAGCTATTGCTATCTTCAAGGATGCAGTCCTTTTTTAAGTTTATGTATTTCTTTACATTTGAGTTTTCACATTGTAAATTAATTGCAAATGTGACACCAAATATATCTAGCTAACAGTTCTTAATGTTATAGAGGACAGAAATCAATCCATCAGATATTTAGATCCCAATCATTGTACATGCCAAATCCAGCATGTAGAAATGGACTCAGTAGCAAATTGTTTGTACAGCTTTTTTAGAACAAGAGTAATACTGTAAATTCACAACAGTTTGCCATTTTTAGATTTGTAGCTATAGCATTTTATACCAGGAATCTTGCTGCACTGTAACTGCAAGCAAACTGAAATGAGAGCATTCATCTGTCTTGTCTTTCAGTTTACTAAACGTGAACCAGAAGATACCAAGAGTGCAGATTCTGATAGAGACGTGTTCAATGAGAAACCATCTAAAGAAGAAGTCATGGCAGCCACTCAAGCTGAAGGGCCCAAAAGAGTTTCTGACAGTGCCATTATCCATACAAGCATGGGAGATATTCATGTGAAGCTGTTTCCTGTTGAGTATGTATATGAAGACTACTTTAAATTTATTGTTGGACCCTTCACCAACATAATGGATATATATTGAGATGTTTTTAGTTCCTTTTGTTCTAACCCCACAGCTGTTTTCTGATGTGCCATAAGAATGTATGTATTGGGTGGATCATTAGATGGAAATGGAAAGGTGAAAGGAAAAATGGAAAAAATGAATGCAATAATTATCTCCAGTTGCTCTTCCTTCATTCAGAAATATGTACTTGATGCACACACAGATAGAAGACAGAATGAAATAGAACAATGTATAACAAAGACACCCAGATATAATTCATCTTCCAGAAAATAAAATTCTGATCCTCATTTTAACCTGGGATTGTAAAAGCTGATTTATCTGACTTTAAAACAGTCCAGGAAGACATGCTCTTAATACCCTTATGAGAGAAAAAGGCAAAAGACAAAAACGAAATAGAGCTGGACCCTTTTCTAAAAATCCCACCCGCAGATGAGTTTTTCCTTTTCTCACTGGTTCTCTAGCATTTGATTTCCCCTTTTTCATTATACACAAACTTACAGAATAAAGTTTTAAACTCAACGTAGGAAAATATTAGTTATGAAGATGACTCTGATATTGCATTGCTCTGACTATTAGTTTTGAGAAATTAAGAGTTGGTACTGCATTCCTATTCTGTTTACAGCTTTTCCACTAACATTGCATTGGTCATTGTAAGAAAAAAAAAATCCTACCTTAGATAGGCTCAATGGGGCCCTTCTTATGTCTAAGTGAAAACATTGGGTTGCTACACTTTACTAAACATTGTATTAACTGGAAAACTCTCTTGACTGCAGATGCCCCAAAACAGTAGAAAACTTCTGTGTACACAGTAGGAATGGTTACTATAATGGCCATACCTTTCACCGGATCATAAAGGTAATTGATGGCTATTCATCCTTTTCAGCATTTATAATATACTTTCATATTCTTGGTTCAGTGAAATGGCCAAATTGAGATGCTTTTATTTACATTAGCAAAGTTGCTGTAGCTTTGATTTACCTAGTTAAATATGGCCCTTTACACTTCATGTGAGTTTTGTCTTTCTGAAATAAATCTCTGCCAATTTTTAAGTTACAGGAAAAATCCATTTAAAATATTCGTACATTGTTTCTATCATGTTGATATATTGTTTTTGTTTTATGATGTGTTCAATTTGGGAACCAAGTTGTTAGCTAAAGAGATAATTATTTTTTTACAAATAAATTTTTAAAAAGCTCCATCATTGATTCTGTGTTACCCATGCAATAAAACATTGAAACAATTTTAAGTTAGATATATATTTGTGCAGAGATTAAATGTCTATGCAGCCCTTGATTCTCTCTGAGCTTGGTTGTTTGTTTGACGCCATTTCATTTCTCAACTGGATAACATCTTCAGTGCAAGTGATGCAGGATTTGCTCTCTGTTTATATATAGTAACTTACTTGAGGGAGGTATGGTTTTTTCCCCTTGGTACTCCTAATTGGGGTACTGTTTTCTGCTTGGTTATTTGTCTAGTATTAGCCCTTATCTGGGTGCTGGCAGCTTGAGAGGATGCTTTCTGATTTTTTGTTTTCTTCTTAGCTTTATGATTGTCTCTTTCAAATGGGTGTAAATATGTTTTATTTCTATGATAGCAGATTTGCTGGCTGATTTATCTGGATGCTAGGCTTCTGGCAATTCCCTAGGTTTTTGGATTTAGCTGGTTCTAGGAGACTCAGTTTCCCAGTTGAAATATGGTTAGTCTCTCCATAGATTGTGAGATTAAGTTTCATCACATCTTTTGACTGCTAGTTGGTGTTATAAATGTGCTCTGCTAGTCTTCTGTTGTTTGCCCTACATAGAATTACAGTCCTTTACACTGTATGAGTCCTGTTTTTTCTTGTTGTGCTACTGAGTCTTTTGGTTTACTTAAGGTGTCTTTGAGGGTTTATGTACTACAGCAGCAGTCCCCAACCTTTGCGGCTTAGCGGCCTGGCTGAGATGGAGGAGAACTGGGCTGCGTGAAGCAGCAGGTAGGTGCGATTGCCGGCTGGCCCAACTCTCGCACAAGTTGAGTTGCATGTGCGTTACGGCCAGCCATCCACATGGCCCAGTTCTGAATAGACCACTGCCTGGTAGTGGGCTGCAGCCCAGAGGTTGGGAAACCCTGTTCTACAGTGTTGCTGCATAGTTGTAATTTTTTTTAGATGTTTTTGATGTATGGTAATTATTCTTTTCATAGCTTGTGTTGTTGTGCTGCAGTAGGTCAAGTGGTCAGGCACTTCTTTATTGTTACATAGCTCCACTTGTGGGAGGTTAGGGTATTTTTCAATAGACTTATATTTCTATTTTGCTGTAGTTTCTTCTGATGAGGAGGATATAAAGGCAGTGTAGTGTATTATTTTCTAGTTACCTTGTGAATATTATTCCTTTGAAGATGTTTTTCATATGTCTTCCCTAACTCGCTTTTTTATTACAACAAAAGTGTCATCTGCATACTGGATCCAGTTGTATGTGTGGGAGTAGTATCTATGGTTTCTAGATGCTGCATTACAGTTTCTGCTATATCCCACACTAACTGGCACTGATGATAGTGCCTAGTTGGGTGATGAAACTTCTGCAAGCAAACACTCAAGCTCAGAGAGCACCAAGGATTCCACAATTAAGCCCTGAGCTACATATATTCTCTCTCAAAAGTATTTGGTATAGTTAGTGTAGAAATATACTTAACAGATAACATATTGTATTAGGGAATTAAATTATTCTTGCTATGAGAGAAACAAAGCATATTTTCCTTCTTTCAATGTTATATTTTACATTAATGATAATATATCCAGGATTGCTTAAAACTGTTTCTCTGCAAGTTTAAAAATATATGAATGTCAACTCCCAGAATTTCCTACTATGCTGGTTGGGGAATTCTGGGAGTTAAAAGTCCACGTTAAACTTTCAGAGTTTGAGAAACATTGGCTGAAAAATTGTATAGTTGTGAAATTTAAGTGATAATATGTGGTTAACTCTAGAGCAGGGGTAGGCAACCCTGGCTCTTTTATGACTTGTGGACTTCAATATCCAGAATTCTTGAACCAGCCATGCTGACTCAGGAATTTTGGGAGTTGAAGTCCACAAGTCATAAAAGAGCCAAGGTTGCCTACCCCTGCTCTAGAGCATAGTATTTGGAGAGATTTTATAGAGGTTATATCACTCACTTAGTAATCACGGTACTTCCCCTGAATGCCAACTGCTTAGGCCTCAAAAGAGTGATTCAATCCTATTTTTTATGCTTGAGAATTTCTCAGGGAGATCTTATTAATCAGTAGGGTGTTCAAGTTGGTGAGGAATGGGCATTAAACTGCGGCACTAGGACTGCTATTAATTACATTATTAAAATGGTAATGTTAACTTAAGATCATTTTTTTGCTCAATGCAGGGTTTTATGATTCAGACTGGTGATCCTACTGGCACTGGCATGGGAGGTGAAAGCATCTGGGGTGGAGAATTTGAAGATGAGTTCCACGCAACTTTACGACATGATAGGCCATATACTCTTAGTATGGCCAATGCAGGACCAAACACCAATGGCTCACAATTCTTTGTAACAGTAGTACCAACAGTAAGTAACATGTCATCTGTTTGTCAGTTATTCAGAAGATTATGTTTTGTGGAATGAAAGGCTGCCATGGGCAGTGTGATGTTGCAAAGTGAATAGAGACAGGATTTTATTTTCTAATTATCCTTACATTAAGGGTTACTTTGTTGCATCTCAAGAATAAATGTCAGTGGAAATTCTCAATCATCCAGGTCATGGTTTTCCCAAAGGTGCTTTTTCTGAAAGGCAACTGGACTTTCTTGGGTTTTTCTTTGAAAATATTTTGCTTCTCATCCAAAAAGCTTCTTCAAAAAAAAAAAAAAAAAACCCGGAAAGTCCAATTGCTTTTTGGAAAAAGCAGCTTTGGGACATCCCAACTCTGCCAGCATTTTTGCTGGCTCTTTGAGGATTACAGAAAAGGGACTTGAGAGCTGCATGTGGCCCTGAGGCCGCACTGCTCACCCTTAATCTAGCTGAAATGAAAACAGCTCTGTGTGAGTGACAAGAAGGATTGAGATAGTTGAGGATCTGAACAGGAATTTTAAGAAAGTTTAATTGTATGTTATCTGCTAAGTGTGATTAAGGTGCAATCCTGACAGTTTTCCTCAGACTTTAATAGGAAAAATCTAACCACTGAAACATAGATTTGCTGTTTACTGGTAAATGAAAGCAACAAGAAATCTAAGCATTTCTTCATAGAATTTAAGATTGGAATTGAGTCAGATCCTGAGATCCCTGTAGCCTAAGTAGCAGTTGCATTTTTCCACATTTGTTTGTGAAATAATTGTATTATATTGAATTGTTGCCTGTTTTATGTGGCCATTGAAATCATAAGTAGAAATAGAATCCATGTTAATAAAATCAATCATTTCCCTTAACATAAAGTGGCATATTTATTTTTTCCTCTGTCCTGCTACCCATTTAGAAAAGAAACATAAACTGCTAAGTAGAATTTTTTCTTGGTACATGATTCCTATATAGCCGTGATGGCAAACTTATGGCACGCATGCCACAGGTAGCATGCAGAGCCCTCTCTGTCAGCATGTGCGCCGTCACCCCAGTCCTAGGCTTTCAGTCCCATCCATGAGTAACCTGCATCAATACCCGTGCAGGGTAAGCTTGTCGCGCCTGTCCCCGCCTCCCCAAAGTATTTTTTTTACTAACTTGCCTTTCAGCTGTATTCTTGCTTCTCAGCCTTCGCCGCGTGTTTGTGGGACTATCGGTTAAAAAAAAAAGTTCCATCAGACTTTCCTCTTCCTATTCGCGTTTTTACCTCAGGGCTGGGCTGAGAGGTTTAGGCTTCCCTTGCAGCCTCGGCCTCACTTAGGGCAGCCAAGCCTGGTGATGACGATGCCACTACTGCTGCTTCTTTTGAGGCGGGTCCCTCGGTAGGTGCTATGGAACGCGAGACCCAGCCTCTGCCACTGCTGCCGCTGCCATGCCGGCCAAAAGGAAACTGGTACCGCCGGCCCTGAACATCACCCCCACCATCGCTGAGGGACCCATCCCCACCGGCAGTTGGAGTGGAGCTGCTGGAATGGGGCACCGGTTATGGGTCTGAGGGGAGCGGGCGAAGGACGAGGTATTTGTGAGGGGCGGCCCAGGTGAGCGAGAAAAAAAGAGAAATTGTTCCTGGAAGGTTATTTCGGGGTTGTGAGTGGTTGTGTGGAGCTCAGGCGATGAAAGGTTGGGGGAGCCGCTGGGAGGGAGGATGCAGTTAGTCTTTGGAGGAACACCCCGATCCATGAATGGGGGTGGTGGTGCCACGTCCAGGTGAAGCCCCGAGAGGTAGGCAAAGGTAGAGGTGGTGGAGCAGCTCGGAAGAACCGGGAATGCAGGTGCTGATGGTTGAGAGAAACTTCATTGATCTTTAGGATCCAGAAAATGGTGGAGGAAGGATGGGGACATTGGGATGTGCCCAGTGGTGGGATTCAGCCAGTTTGCACAAATTCGGCAGAACTGGTAGCTAATTTTTTGTTGCCCAGGCTTTGAATGGACTTCCAGAAGGGGCATCCAGACAGAGAACTGGTTGCTCACATATTTGAATCCCATCACTGGATGTGCCCCATGGGAAAGCAGAATGAGGTCCTGCCAGGCAGTTCTTCTGCCCTCAGACGGTCCGGAATGCCAATCAAGGAGAATATTTCTGGCTCGAAGTTAAAATGAAGGGTCCTGGGGGGGGAGAGTATCTCTGAGGATGGTGGTTTTGTTGCAGATGTTTCAGGACCCAAAGTGGGATAATAAATGAACTAATGATGTTACCTAGTTTGGGTCATGAAAGCCACAACTCAAAGAGGACCAAGGAACCCACAATCGCTTTCCTCTTCTTTTCTTCTCCTCCACTCCACAAACCCCATTCTCTTCTGGCACTGCTGATGTTACCTAGTTTGGGTCATGAGACGTCTGCAAGAAATGCTGAATGGAAATGGCACCCCTGCTTTGCCCCCTGCCTCGCCTCATCTCACCCCGCAGGATTAGCCTCTTGCTCACCGTCCCACCTGCCAGAGATCCCCTGGATCTCCCGCAACCATGCCCGGCCCCCACAGGCGTGCCTCCCCACAAGCAACATCGAGGGGGCTACGCCCACCCTGGCCACACCCACCCAGTCTGCCATGACCACCACAGCCACGCTCACCCAGTGACCACGCCCACCCAGTGGGCCATGACCACTGCAGCCACTCCCACCCAGTGGGCCATGCCCACCCGGCACCTGATGATAAATAAGTGGGGTTTGGGTTGCAGTTTGGGCACTTGGTCTCTAAAAGGTTTGCCATCACTGCTATATATTTTGGGATATATGTATATTTGCCTGCATGCATGCCTCTTGGAATGCCAAGGCATGTTTATGTTTATGCATATTCCGTCAATTACAGATTATAGGATCAATTTGTCAATATTGTTACTTACAATTTTAATGTTTTTCTGTTTATTTTCGCATGTCAACTAATTTCAACCACATACAGCCATGGCTGGATAATAAGCACAGCGTATTTGGAAGAGTAACTAAAGGAATGGAAGTTGTTCAGAGAATTTCAAATGTGAAAGTTAATCCCAAAACAGATAAACCCTATGAAGATGTAAGCATTATTAATATCACTGTGAAATAATAGTAATATTAATTTAAAAAACACCTCAGGGACATATGGAAATCTAAGTATTTCTGGTACAAAACAGAACTTATTTCAGTCATCTCTTCAAAATGCTCTGAAAAAATATTTTTAATGTTTTTAATAAAGATAAAAAACGAACCATATTAAAATGATCATATTTTGTTTCCTGTACATATGTCATATGTGGATTTTAATTGGTTTCCAGGCTTTTTTAAATGACTTGGCTAAGCTGGCTTGGGAAGCATGTACTATTCCATTTTCATATTATTATGTTACTATTACTGGCATGATCTACAGTTGGGGATAAAACATTTTACCAAAATTTGTTTATTAGCAACTCATCTTGTGAAATAGTCTTCTTGCAGATGACTTCATAAAAAAATTAAATTAAAATTAAATATTCCAGATCTGATTAAAAATATTTTACTAATGTTTGGTGGGTCAAACATGATTGTTAGTAAATGCCGTTGCCCAAACTATAGTTTTGGGAAATCTGAAATCAGTACTTAAAAAAAAAAGTCTTAGTAATAACACTGTGAACTTATTAAATTGGGTAGAGGATAATTTGGATTTTAAATGTAACAATATTCAACGTTCTATCATATCGGCTTTCTCCTTTCTATAACCCATTATATCATTTTGTGGGATGAAAAGATTGGACAAACTAAAAAGCTAGCACATTTTTATGATCTTTGAATTAGCCCAGTATAATTAATGACTTAATAGAAAAAATATTATGGCTAATGATATTACTCTTGTTATAAAGAAGACATTAGCTGGGATTTCTTGAAAATGGTTTAAGTCTATATTTTCAAAGCATGTTCAAAAGATGAGACCAAAAAGTGGCTCAACGTAAGTAAGCATTCTTAATTTTCTGAAGCAAATACCGGTATTAGATACAAAACAGGACCTGTTCATATGCCATTTTAAACCTAACCAGATTACAATATTATAGTTCAGAATGAGAAGTGAGTGGAAAGCATATTGAATTCATTGTATCTATACATGCTAAATAAATTAAAATTTGGTCCCAATGGTTTTTGACTTAGAGTGTTAGGTAGTGTTCCATTAAGGATAAATCTGACAAAGCTCTAGCTATTGGCCAGTTAAGAAGAGAACATGACTGAATCATGCTATTGACAATTTTGAGTTCAGTTTTGTTAAATTTAATCTAGACAGTTTTATACAGAATATCCTGTAAAATCTATTCAGAAGCTCTCCAAATTTTGCCAAAATTCCAAGTGAAATTACATTAAACATTGATGATAGGTACAGTATAGGAAAACCTGGGACTAAAGATAATACTGTATATCAATTTAAGAAAAATAAATTCTGCAATGTAAAAATTCTGTAATTTAAAAAGTATAATAATTATAACATAATTATTTTATGTTGTACTAGTATTCTTCATCATATTAATTTCTTTTAGCAACTTCTTACTCTTATTTTTCCTCATTATGTTGATGCTGACTTTTGTTGCTTTCTATTTTTATAATAAAGAATATAATTCTATTGTGGACTCAATATTGGAAAATTAAATAATGTCTTCTTTGAATCAAGCACTTTCTGGTAACTTCAGTCACTCATCCATAAAATTTTCTTACCAATAATATAGAAAGAGTTTGTTATTGTCTTTTTCTGAGATTTTTTTTTAAATTTCAAGTCTATAGGGACATATTCATGATTTTTTTATTTAAATACTAATTAGGTCTGATCCTGCTTAACTTCTGATGACCTAATGACAACTAGAAAGGGAAATGCCAGTTTTAATATACAGTAGTCATTTCCCTTACACTATCATTTAGATAGATGCCACATCAGCTTTGTATATGATGGGATTTTTAACCTGCTTTAAAAGAATTCACCAAATATTAGTTTAACCACACAGAGAAACAGACAGACTCACATTTCTAACAAGAATAAGCTTCAAAGAAACAGTTTTGATGAAATAATTTTATTACTATGATTCGCTATCACAACTGTTAAATATTTATTTTTGTGAGCTATTTTACATCTATTATCGTTGCAGAAGGTGGATATTTTTATACAATAACTCCTGTTCCTTTGACTTATTCCTGTTTGTAATTAGAAAATAACTCATGACATAAAGCTAAGCTAAACTGTAACTGAATATTGTTGTATATGCTATTATTTTTATATGTGATACTATATGATGCCTTTCTTTATCATTATTGAACACTTAATTTTAGTCAAAATTCAACAATATCAGTTATTTTACAAAGATATCTTTAATCAAATACAGTCCACTCTTAAAACAGTTTATATGAAGCTCTTAAAAATTTCCTTGCAGCTGAAACAATTTTAAAAACTTGCACACATTAGTACACTAACGAGAATTTAAGGTCAATGATGTATGAAACAAGTTTTAATTTCTGCTTGAACAAGTTATTTACAGTACAAACAAGAAGATGCTAAATGCGGTAAAACTTGAATTCAGACAACTATAATAGTTACATTCACAATAACTTTTGTGAGTCAGTTAAATAATACTTTTATACAACTATACTATATTTGCAGCAGAGCTCAACTTTTGTCAATATTAACCAACAATTATTTTTGCATTGTCCTACAATCAACACCTTCAGTTTTACATAAAGCAAGCGATAGCATTTAAAGCCACTGATATAACAATTTACATTCAGTCTTTTGAACTGCTATATATCAAGTGATATCATGCACTCTAATAGCATTAAAATGAAATATAATAAGCAATACAGTAGCAGAAGTCTGACTTCATTAAAATATAGTAAAACCTTTTAAATTACTTCACACAAACATCTAAACTTGCAGTGTATTTTGACAGGAGTTGAAGCAGGTAAGAGATGTTTGTGACCAATATCCCCTACTTTTATAATATTTAGGTATCTATAGCCAATTATTTTAATACATCAAAGGTTTTGATTAATGAATAAATGCTACAGAATGCTGAAACATGCCTGTCATCCAAAGGGAGGGAACCACATAATGGCAAATATTTTATTTTAAATAGGTAGCATTTTTTTAACTTTTAAAACAATTATATGCAGCATTACTTACTACTACCAATACAATATGGGGAAAAAATCGATGGCTACAGATTTTTCACTGACCTTGTTTCAGAAATGATTATGTTTTAAAGGTGAACTGATACTTCACTAAGTTGATAAAACTATAATCCTGGAGGTTATCTCGGATTAAGCTCCAATGAACAGCACAACACAGAAATACATGCTTGTGCTGTATAACAACATGATTCAATCACTTCAGCAATTATATTTTGAAGAGGAAGACACACTTTGTGCCAATAGTATTAATTGGGAAGAAGGAGAAAGCAACAGCATTTAGCCAGGACTGGGTTGTAAATAACTGCAACTTCCATTACTTACAGTCTACAGACTTTGGAATACCATTCAACAAGGATCTTATTATTGGGCACCCAAATTCTGGGCTGATCCTTCACTGCAGCTCATGCACTACTGAAGCAAGTAGCAAAATCTCAAGTCAATCACACTAGAAAACAGTAACAATGCCTCCTTTTGCAATCTGAATGAGCTTCATGCATGGCAGGTTCTGACTTTTTATGTAATGTATTCAATGAATAGACTTAAGAAGGAACTCTTAGTTTCCTCTTCCTTAGGTTTCTGACTCTGGCAACCTATCACCACTGCTAATTGTTTTCCCCAGGTCTGCCACTTACTTCGACGCAGCTTCTGGACTCCTTGTTCTCAGCAGCTCATTCTCAAGGAGATAAACAGGTTTTTTGTTGATTCATCTATTATTGATGATGGGGCACGTTTACATATTTGCTATCTAAATCCTGTTTTAATTGTCACTGGACTTTTGGGGAAGAACTATTGCTTTGGTAAGAAACATTCTACTAAGGACATTCTGCTTCTTAGGATAGCATCAATAATTATATCTATAGCTTCACCCTTTGCAGTCTTAAAACACAGAACTGATTGCAGCATTCAATCAGAATTCTGAATCTGAACATTTATGTATAAACTAGAGTCTCTTCAACAAGAAAATTACAAATATGCACTCCTAGATTTCTCAGAAAATTATCCAAATTTACAGTCTAGTTACTCTATCAAGTTAATTCTACCTTAAAAGTTAGTGCATGTCAAAATGAATGAATTCAAGTATTAATATGAAATTATTAACTATGGTAAAGCATGACCTTTACAATGATACAACATAGTCAAAGAATTAAACAATATTAAAGATCAAAATTACCAATTCATAGAACTTTCCCTATCAATAAGCCAACCAATATCAAGGGGAAAATGCAGAATTATCTTTATAGAATCACAGTAAAAAAAGAAACTTTAATCTGAAAACAAATCTCAGTTCAAACTAAAGTAGAAATAAATGTGCAGTCTGTGGCATTAGGGAGATAGTGTGCTTCCATGTCCTACAGTGAGGGAAAAAATTATTTGAATCCCTGCTGATTTTGTACGTTTGCCCACTGACAAAGAAAGGTTATAATTGTAATGGTAGGTTTATTTTAATAGCAAGAGACAGAATAACAACAAAAAATCCAGAAAAACGCATTTCAAAAAAGTTATAAATTGATTTGCATTTTAATGAGTGAAATAAGTATTTGATTCCCCTATCAATCAGCAAGATTTCTGGCTCCCAGGTGTCTTTTATAAAGGTAATGAGGTGAGATTAGGAGTGCTCTCTTAAAGGGAATGCTCCTAATCTCAGCTTGTTACACCTGTATAAAAGACACCTGTCCAAAGAAGCAATCAATCAGATTCCAAACTCTCCACCATGGCCAAGACCAAAGAGTTGTCCAAGGATGTCGGGGACAAGATTGTAAATCTACACAAGGCTGGAATAGGCTACAAGACCATCACCAAGCAGCTTGGTGAGAAGGTGACAACAGTCGGTGCGATTATTCAGAAATGGAAGAAACACAAAATAACTCAATCTCCCTCGGTCTGGGGCTCCATGCAAGATCTCACCTTGTGGTGTTTCAGTGATCATGAGAACAATGAGGAATCAGCCCAGAGCTACATGGGAGGATCTTGTCAATAATCTCAAGGCAGCTGAGACCATAGTCACCAAGAAAACAATTGGTAACACACTACGCTGTGAAGGACTGAAATCCTGCAATGCCTGCAAGGTCCCCTTGCTCAAGAAAGCAATTGTACAGGCCTGTCTGAAGTTTGCCAATGAACATCTGAATGATTCAGAGGAGAACTGGGTGAAAGTGTTGTGGTCAGTTGAGACCAAAATCAAGCTCTTTGACATCAACTAAGCTCGCGGTGTTTGGAGGAGGAGGAATGCTGCCTGTAATCCCAAGAACACCATCCCCACCGTCAAACATGGAAGTGGAAACATGCTTTGGGAGTGTTTTTCTGTTAAGGGGGCAGGACAACTTTACCATATCAAAGGGACGATAGACAGGACCATGTACCGTCAAATCTTGGGTGAGAACCCCCTTCCCTCAGCCAGGGCACTGAAAATGGGTCATGGATGGGTATTCCAGCATGACAATCACCACAACACACGGCCAAGGCAACAAAGGATTGGCTCAAGAGGAAGCACATTAAGGTCCTGGAGTGGCCTAGCCAGTCTCCAGACCTTAATCCCATAGGAAATCTGTGGAGGGAGCTGAAGATTCGAGCTGCCAAGCATCAGCCTCAAAACCTTAATGACGTGGAGAGGATCTGCAAAGAGGAATGGGACAAAATCCCTCCTGAGATGTGTGTAAACCTGGCGGCCAATTACAAGAAACATCTGACTTCTGTGATTGCCAACAAATATTTTTGCCACCAAGTACTAAGTCATGTTTTGCGAAGGGGTTAAATACTTATTTCACTTATTAAAATGCAAATCAATTTATAACTTTTTTGAAATACATTTTTCTGGATTTTGTTGTTGTTATTCTGTCTCTCACTATTAAAATAAACCTACCATTAAAATTATAGACTGATCATTTCTTTGTCAGTGTGCAAATATACAAAATCAGCAGGGGATCAAATAATTTTTCCCTCACTGTACATATCTATATAGAAACTAAAGGATCTTCAACTTTCCAAGATTTCCTGCTAAATAAGATTTTGAATAATTAAATATTAAAGAGAAGCCAAGCCTGATCTTAAAGGAAAGAGGGACATAGTCATGTATCATCAGATTGGAATGAACTGCAAAGCATAACACAACTCCCAAATTCTGATAAGGTTTAACATGACAGGAAAATGAGAAGGGATTCAGGCATGCAATCTCAACTAAAAAAATGCTAAGATGCTAAGACAAGGGCACATTTAGTCTTTTAAAGAAAGTCTGTTTTCCATGTACCAATTTAGGCAGATAATTGTAAATTCTGCAGTATTTGTTACATAATTTGAAATAACATCTGCCATATGTTTAACTGGTCGTTTTTCTGTAAGACAATGCTGTTCTTTACTCCAACAACATTCCAACTGAAATAAGAAAAGTGGAAGACAAACAATCTGTGGATAGGGGCTTACTCTTCATGAGTTTTTATGACAAGGAATTTAAGAGCAATCTGTCAAAGATGTAAAAACCCAACTCCTACAGAGAATTTTGGTGAAAAATAATGTGAAGAGAGAAATAAGAAAGGCACATGGCAGAAGCAGTCTACATAAAATGGAAAAGGCAAATGAAGCAGTCAGGACACTTTATCTAAGCTGATAATATTTGGGTGGGTTGGTATATTTCCCACAATTCACAGCGAGCATGTGTAACTTTGACATCTTTGTAAATAAGTTGAGAAATGCTACTCTATCATTTTAATATTCAAGAGGCCACCTTCATTTTCTTCTCCATTTTTATTAGAACGCAATTTTTTTTTCTGGGCAAAAATTTTCTGTCCTTTCTGGAGTTGAACAAATGGTTTGCTGAATATTTAATTTTTGCTACAACTTGCACTATTAATTTTTAAACTTCTCATCTCAACTACATTAGTTGAGGTCCTATTTCACTACTGTTATTTTTTCTGCATTTTCAAGGCTAATCATAATTTATCAAAAGCACACCAGTAACAAGCAATGTGTGTATGAAAAATTAACCACCAATTAAATAGGCTATATGATTTCAACAAGTTATAAAGTCAACAGATTATGTGCAATTAAAGCACACAATGTATTTGTAAAGAAATTTCACCTGATAAACAGCTTATAGAATAACTTTTCAAACTGTCAGATATTAAACGTAATGCTTTAAATATCAACTTTGAATGGATGGAACATTTGTACATTAGACATTTCTTTTCTAAATGTATCTAAAAATTAACATGAACATGTATGTTATATTAATGCCATTTTTAGAGGCAGCATCATTATATATACTTTTGTAAGCCACATTTGCAGAATAATAGTAATAAGTAAGTCTTTGATTAGCACAACAGCTTTTCCAAGGTACAAATAAAAAATCCTATGCTTATCGGAAATTGTACCTAAATGGTATTTGCAAAAATGTATAATTATTTAATATCAGAGAAGAGTTCCCACAAAAACAACGTGCAAATGGAATAAAATAAGAATAAAGGAAGTAAATAAAAGCAATAGTAAGGCTATAGCACAAATGAAAAACTGTTATTAGTATAGTAGTATAGATATGGGCTTGAATTTTGTTTTAAGAGCAAGAGCTATTAACCAGAACCAAGCTTTTGTGCAGTTCAGTTCCTGCTTCACTTTAATATATAGTAAACTATGTTGGTAATGTGAAACAAAGGTTATACATGCACCCAAATCTGAGAGAACAAGTGGATGCACCAAGGCCATCACTGAAAGAAGTGAAATTACATAGACACTAAATCCTGAGTGAAGGATGTTTAATAGGGAAGGCTGAAGATCCTCAGTTCAAATTTCTTTAAAAGAAATTAAGGCACCTTTCCCACAAATACGTTATATCACTCTATTTGGTTACTGTAATTTACACAAGGTATACCTACACTGTGCTTCAGTCTAGCATTCCAACAAAACTTTTTTAAGGAGTTAACAGGTTTAGATGAAGTTCATATCTGACCATATCAATTTACATAAATAAATAACTGATCTTTATGCTTACTAGCTCTCTTAAGCCACATCCAGTACACCTGCAGCTACCAGATGCCTTGAAAGCCAATCCAGTCCTTCGTAAAGTCCCATGCCACTTCGGGCATCACAACCTTGAATGTACCAGCTACGACCACAGCAAAGTTTGTGGAGATTCAGTAATTCTGTGATTTCCTCTACTGAAAGTGCCCCTGGCACATCCTGTAAAGGAAGCCCCATAGTATTAGTATGCAGACAGATAGTACTTTAAAAGTAAATGCTCTTATTTAAGAATATGGTATTTTTTTTACAGTTTGGACATGTAGCACAATGGGGAGGGAAAATGCATTTAGGACACTGAGCAGGAGAGAAAAGATAGACCACAACTTTTATTATAAAAATATTGCTACAAATTGCATATAATAAGAAATGCTAAGTCCAGCCTACCTGTAACTCTTGGAAGAGAGATAGTTACAGTTTCTGTAACTGCATTCAAATTATGTAATATATAACAAGATACTTTCTAAGGGAGAGGTCCTTCCAATCAACTTTCAGCTAAGATCCTGCCTTAAGTTCCAACCATTTGCAGAAATAATTGGAAGAAATAAACTCACCTCAAGAAACCAGACACAGATAACTACAAAGGGGTAGGCCAAAAAACTAGTGTTAGAAAGCAAAATTTACTTTTAGCTCTACTAATTACTGGCTAACATAGGTTCACATCAGCCTTTAGCATGGTTTATTAATAATGTAACAAGTAACACAAGGAACAGCATTTGATATTCAGTGAATGGACATAGGACAGAATTTCCTTTTTGTTCCACCCTACCCAAGAGTTATTTTGCTCTCAATCTATCTTCTGATGGACTAAAGAGAGAGAGAGAAGGAAAACAGAAAGTCATCCTTCTTGTGGATGGCATTCCATTTAGCCAGTCACGTAGAGAAGGAATGGAAGTGAAGACTGAGTTTTCAATGAAAGCTGCAGATAAAATAATTAGATTATTTTAATAGAATAATCTAGTATTTATTTTGACTGATTTACTAATGTTTCTTAAGGATTGTCATTTAAATTACAACAGTATTTGATATATTCTGTATTTTCTCCCATTTTATAACTGCCAAAATGAAAACAATGGAAATGAAACAGAGAAAAAAAAAAGGGCTGTAATACCTGTTTGTTGGCAAAGATCAGTAATAAAGCATCACGCAGTTCCTTTTCTGTTAATAGTTTGGCAAGTTCGCTGTGTGCCTCGCTGACTCTGTCTCTATGGCTGCTATCAATGACGAAGACCACGGCTACAGAAAAGAACAATTATGCAGTTACATTTGTTATGAATTTGCTTCATCCTACTAAAATTTTATTTTTTTGGGATCAGGAAGAAAATTAAATTTTAAATTCAATTTGAAAGCTAGGGATTAGTACAAAATTTGAAACTGGCATCTACTTGAAGCAGACTCTTATATTATACAAAAAATGCAGCCTCTGCAACACCAGAAAACTTTAGAAATAGCTTTCAAGGTTATGCAGAAATAAACTTTATTAGTTGAAGAACCAGCAAATCGAATGCAAGGAAGTGGTTTTTAATGAACTGCTCATCCAATCTAACAAAATCTGCTCCAAATAAAATAACACTAAAAAGAGGATGAAAGAAATCAGTGAAAATATCTATATTTCCCTATTCCACTGTGTATGTGGCAATAGTAGAGACAGGAGACGCTGGTAAATCCAGTTCAGCCATGAGAAGAAACTTCAATTCATGGAGAAGTAACCATGGATCAAACCCAATGTTTCAAGTGTTACAGATGGGCCTCATTTAACAAGACTTGTTCAGTGATCAAATTTGCAATGGTGCTGAATGAATGGTAGTTATAACTGTTTGTCAAAGTTCTCACAGAGTTCTTTAGTCATATGATCACAATTTACAACCTTATATGCCAGATTCCTACAAGTAAAATCAGCGGGGAAACAGGCAGGAAGTAAGAAATTGGGATCACATGAGATCTTCACTTAACAATCCATAGTCTTTACTTAACAACAGTAACTGGGACTGCTGGAACTGCCGTAGTAATATGGTCATTTTATGCCATGCTTTACAACTATATCACTTAGTGGTGGAAATTACATACCCAGTTACTAATGTTAATCAAGGGCTACTTGTAATTGAAACTGTAATATGGCTAATTGCAACTGTATATAGGACTGTTTATGAAAAGTACTGGAATACTTAGTTCAGAATATTGCAGCTCATCTGCTCAAAGGAACTCCATATAAGGAACATATGAAACAGTGGTACTAAATTCTAATTTAATTCTCAAAACAATGCAAAATATTAACAATGACTGTCAAAGCCTTGAATGGTATAAGATCAAGATATCAAGATAAGATCAAGAAGGACTACCTTCTTCCTCATGAAACTACCTGTCTAACAAGATCATTTCTGGAGGCCCTTCTGGTATGCCCTACATGATTAGGGTCTAGAGAAAAGTCTTTCAGTGATTGCACATAAGAACAGATTCTCAAACTTCATTCCAATGAAGGCCTCTCTTACTTCCTCCCTCACAAGTGAAAAGTCTTCCTTCTGAGGAGGGTCTTTAGTATATCATCTTTCTTAATGTTTTTTTGTTGTTGCTGTATTGTCTTTTATGTTTCTGCTTTTCAGACAAATGCTTTTACTATTATTTGCTGTAAGTTTCATAGGTTTCTGTGAAGGATATTTGGGGTATAATTTTTTAAATCAATTAAACAACAATCTCATTGTCATTTAGAGACTTTTGCAAATCCCTCAGAAATTCTAAGCAAACAAATATAAATGTTATCTACATCTTAAATATTTATACTTTGAAATTAAATGAATTTCCGTGGGAGTTATTTTCACATTAACTATTACCAAATGTTTGGATGAAAAATACAATTATATTTAAAGTAATTAAGGCACAAAGCATTGTATTTTTACCTTGTGTATTGAGGTAATAATGTTTCCATAAAGGCCTCAGTTTGTGTTTGCCACCTACATCCCAAATAGTGAATTTCAGGTTTTTATATTCTACTGTCTCAACATTAAAACCTAAGGGAGTAAAAGAATTTTAATTATACATTCCTAACAAAACATACCCAAGAAAATCACAATTTTTAAAATCTCTGTTACTTACCTATGGTTGGAATGGGTTGCATGAACTCATCTTGTTTTAGTTTAAATAAAATAGTTGTTTTGCCTGATCCGTCTAATCCAAGGGTCACCACTCTAATCTCCATTTTTGGTCCAATGTGTACTCTATTGTCCTGCAGTAGAGAAAAAAGAGGTTTGTTCATTTTAGAAGCTAACATTCAAAGGCATTTTTACATGTCAGTCAAATATTTTATTCCTTTTTTTACAGAAGTCATAAATTGAGGATTGAGAAAGTAATTTAAATATCTTGTCAACATCCACAGACCTTAATAACTTGATGTTTAGTAAGAAACATTGACCAGTATTATACAAATCTCCAGTTTTGGAAATATACTAAGCTCTGGTGCTCAGATTGTGGTAGATATGAACAATTTTTAAAATTACGGCACTAATCATCTTTCTTAGAGAAAGAAGCTGAAATACAACTTTGGTAGTGGTGGGGTGAATATGCATACATATATGGGCATACAGTTATGCATTTAAGCATTTGTTAAGTAAGGGATAGAGTGCAACATTCTTAAAACCCACCTGAGTGTGGAATGCTGTATGCACCTATACCACGGGAAAAGTAACTGGGCTTTTATGCGTATGATGCTGACTACAATTACCTTTCCCTTCAGTGCTATCCTGAAGAATTCTCCAGTGACTACTGAAGTCTTCCACACAAAAGGTTATCTATCCTGAGCTTATAACATATAATGTTACAAAAATGATTTGTAAAAGGTGATTAATGTTGAAGATTCCTTATCTGATATATTACAACACCGGAAATCAAACTAATATTTTGCTTTCTGGTATTAATTTAAATAGATAGGTCAATGCATATTAAAGTTAATGAATAAACCCACTGTCAGGCCTATACAAATGAAAAGCTGTGCAATCTTTCATTAGCATATAACTGTTTAACTAAATAGAGCTCTTTGTTCCATCTGGGATAGAACATAAATAGAAGGAATGAATGGATCTCAATGTTCCAGGTTCCACTTTTAGCTACAGATCATGAACCAAATTAACCTTTTAATTGTAGTTTTCATTTTAAGCCAAATAGATTCTTGTACCATACAGCAGATTATTTCAAAGTTGCCCAAATTGTTAGTGGGAAAAGAATAAGAACCGAACTCATCTTTTGAATCTTTAACCTAGAGATTAAAAGAACTATACCTTTGTAAAAGTAACTGGAATGCTAGCATCAAGTTGAATGTGGTCTGCAAGTTCTGTAAATTGTTGTTGTTGTTTCTGCAATGTTTCTAAAAGCCTTGTAATTTCCTGTTTAGCCAAAACAACTCTACAGTCATCCTAAAAAGGGAAGCTAAATTTAGTGTAGTAAGCACAGAATCATCTAAATATTATCCTTCTCAACATGTAACAGAATGGGAAATTACACCAAGATGGGTAAAATCACAGTCCTTGCACTAACCTACTTTTGGCTCAAATCATTTTGCCAACATTTGGCAACATAATGGTTGAATTTCAGTTACATTCCTATCTCAGCCCCACCTAAAATAAGTGAAAAACTCATTTTTGCTCATCCTGGTAAGGAGATGATGATGAAGAAGGAGGGAAAATAATAGAACAGTGGTTTACAATACAATTAAAATGATATATTTAACAAAACTACAAATTAGGGTATTAAAAAAAACAACCAAGAACAGCAATAAAAATGCAGTCCAGTGCTACAGCCAACTTAATAACAACACACATTCCAAGTTAAATGCTGATCAAATCTCTGGTGGGATGCTTTTGTACAAGATACCTCCACAAGAAAAGCATGATTTCTGGGCTCATACTATTCTTACTTCCCACATGCTGGTAACTAAACATCTTAGAGCCAAGATATGTATAAAATAAATCAGGTCTCTTGAGAAAGGTGGTCCTGAACATCTGGAAATCAAACCACATCGTTCTTTAAAGCTCACTTTCAATTCTACTATAAACCTATCAGAGATCAATGCAGCAATCAAAATTCAAGTATTAAACAGCTGCAGTGGCTCTCACCTACTTGTGCAGGCTGCTGCATTCTGCATCAACTGTAGTTTCTGAATAGTTATTCAGATATTCATATAAAGAGCACTGCAGTGATCTACTCTTGTGATAATGAGATGTGAGTCACAATCAATAGGTGACTAGAAGGTCTTCTGAACATACAATCTCTCCCCAAACATTTAATTTTATGGGTTAATATAACACAGAACTTATACAACATAGAAGGACAAATCTGTCATGATTTGTAACAACAGATTACTGATACGCATTATTTGTCAACATCTGAATCAGACTTTTCTTCTTGGCCACTTTATCAAAAAAACTTTCAAGTGACAGTAAGTTTTTGAAATTGCTTTGCTTATAAGTAGTTCTTCTTCCCTTCTTTCCATGTATCACCAAAGTCATATAACTTAACAGCTATGCTTATTCATTTTGAGATTATGTTTGATTATTTAATGTTGTTGTATATATTTATACATTTTTCTTATGGATTAGATTACTGTAACAAAGTAAAAAAAATCTGTATGCCACTCTAAAACTGGTTAAGAAATATTTAAAAAATGAAACTTCAACTCTAGCAGATTTAGATTAAAATTATTTTGCAACAGAAATAAATACAACTGTTTCATAACTCATTAATATAAAAAACCTACAAAGACAAGACATTGTTCATAAAAACTTTTGTCTCTTAAAGATCAGAGCAGCATCACACTAGAAACAAGAAAACAAGTTATATTGTATTCAGATGAAATAATACAAGTGAATTGCTCATGAATATTAAAAATGTATTTTAACTATTTTCTAAAAGGTTAAACAGAAAACAAAACCATTCAGTTTTAGTTTACTTATTTTATATATTTTGGACACAATAGGATTTAAAGTTTGCTTAATAATTACATGTTTTAATAATCATGTTTAATATCCTCCATAAACACTTTTACCCATGGAATCCACAGAGGCAAATGACAAAATGTGTATGAGATCATCACACAAATACCACAATCTATATATTTGCATCCAACGTAACTAATGTACTGCAGATACTGATGCTTATACCTCAAAGCCAGATCTAATATGTTTTCTTAGATATTTATATCATTTTTCAGAAATGGGGTCTCAAACATTTTAATAAAAAATAAACCATGAATGAAACTCAAGTTTTAATCTGAATCTGACTTCGACCAGTTGCTTATGACATTGTTGGTTCCCATGACATTTTTGTTATGCTTTTTTTCTGGAGGATTCTGTCTCCCACTGCTATTTATGAAGTCAGTATTTCAGTAAAGCCAAGTTATAATTCAATAAGAATCTGTAACAGAATTAATACAATCTGTCCAATATTTATTATTTACAAATTGTACAATATTTGTATCTGAGAGTTGGCATTTCAAGACATATATATCCATATCTGTCCCAATACTAATTTTGGTTATAATATTGATTCCCTACCTGTTGTAAAGTCTTTTCACAGTGAAGACATGCTGTTGAAACCTGTGATAACAGGATAGTCATATCTTCTTGTTGTTGCCTAAGCCAGATCAATTTTTCTCGCACATGTGCATCCACCACACTAAGTGCCATTTCTTCTTGGCGGCAAAGTGTCTCATGAAGGTCAGAAAAATAGGCTCTGACACAGGACCGAGCATTCTCTGCAGTGCCTGGAACCTGAAGTGGGATTATAAAATCAAACAGAGAAGCTGCAGAGGCATTATAATTATACTAAAACAAATTTTGTTTTGAATACGGTAGTATTTCTCTCTGATGTAAGCTCAATCATATATACAGAGTATTCATTTTTAATGTGACCATCCTGCATTATTTGGAGGAAAAAATGAAATAATAAGAATAGCAGTATTACAAAAGTCAAAATGCATGACTTTCAGATTTCACAATGTATTGTATCTCCAATGTTAAAAATCCTGAAACATTACGTCCACATAAGCACAAAATAAAATAAAAAAATAAAAAAATAGTTTTCTGCCATTCATTCTACACAAAAAGGTGTTTTTAAAAGTTTGTTTAAAGATATGAATGAAACTCCCGCTGAATATGCTTTTGCCCTAGTTTTAAAAGAGTTCTCTGCATCCCTGACATTTTTAATTATCATGTTTCCAAATTCTCCATAATCAATCATCTCCTTAATGTTCTTGACATGTGTTTTATCCTATAGATAAAGCTTCTTGTAAGAACATTATCAATTTTGTGTGAGTCTGCCATGGTTAGTGTTAATTTACTGCAAAAGAGTTCATAAATTGTAAATACTATAGCATTTGACATATCAGTACTTCCAAAAGAAATCTAAAATTAAGAAATGAATTTATTATAAAGATTATACATAAACTGAAGAAACTACAAAATTGCTTACATGTTCTGTATGGGTCATTCCTATACCATCTTCAAAGATCTGTTCTCCTCCTTCTATTTGTTGCACAATTCCATCTAGTTTCCGAGAATAATCTGAGATTTCTTCTGTGAAAGTTCTTATACAGTGAGCCATATCTAAAATGGAAGCACGGATCTGATTTGCTTCTGGTTCCAAAATACTGTGCTAAAGGAAAAACAAACAAACGAAACAATGAACATCCTTTCCTGAAGTTCTTCTGATCTGCATTCCATTTATCGCCCATTATAAAATTGGAAACAGAATGTTGGACATTCTGCTACAAAAACATAAGAATGCAACAGATATGGAAAGCATACTTTCCAAATTCTTTAACAGCATTGGCCATTACAGGAATCTATATCTTTTGTTTAATTATATTCTGTATTTGGGTGTTTCTGTTCTCCCCTTGTGTTGTAGCTACATTTGGGGTATATGGGCACACTGGGAAGCACAGGGGGAGCTGCATATGTTCCACTCTAGATCATGAAGGACAAAGAGAGAGGGGGGCTTAGAATGGAACAGCCAGAGACCTTTCAAGCTTTTAGCAACTGGCTTTCCTGAATGTCTGCATTGGGGAAATGACTTCTGTAATTTTCCCTGAATTTCCCAATTCAATCTTTTATTGTTTTCTCCTTCCAAACCAAGTTTGGTCTCATTCTATTTAGTTTTTGAAGTATGATCCTGTCAAGAGACAGAATCTCAAAGCCTTTTCATGAATTATTTCCAATATTCCATTGGATTGAAAATAATAAAAAGGGCCATGGTAAATTGAAAAAATAAAACTACTTTTTTAAACGTTTTCTGATTTTGACTTGAAGTTTGAAAAAGGACATAAAGTTTATACAGATGAGTTGCTTCTAAAATATTACAGAGAGTAAAATGTAAGCACTGTATACAAACAGCATTTCCAATAAAAGTAGAAACATTCATGCGAAGACATCCTACCCTATTACTGCAGACAAGCAGCTTTAAAGTGATGTTATTGGAATGCAGATGCATATTACCCACTCAGTCAGTCATGTATTAACACAGATGGAAATCAAGAATGAAACCTACTTTATGACCCTGGTGTTTTCCGTATTCTTTGCAAACACAACACATAAGAGAATTGGCCTGACAACCTTCTTCCAAGCACACAAATTCAATGGCATGCACTTGGTGCTGAGAACACATCGTCTTTTCATGTGGCTTATCAGCAAGGGGCACACGTCTGTGTTTTGCTAATGTTTTTGTAGAATGTGTAAGGTGGGAACAGTCTGTACACAGGTGAGTAGCACAAACAGTGCAGTACACAGAAGCTAGATGAGTGTCATCTTCATCACATCGGATGATGCACTAAAAATAAAGAAAACAACAGATTTATTATATGTAGAGAGGCCATTACTAAAAAAACCCCTCTCCTTCCTTCTCACCGATCTAGCTATTCTAACAATTATATATGAGTAAAATACCTGACATTAATTTAAGAAAAACATGTTTAAAATATGTGCCTCCAAAGCCATTTGTTCAATTTAAACAGGGTAAACAACTTGTGATCATCCAAATTTTGCTGAACTATAATTCTCAGAATTTCATCACATTCTGAATATGACAATAAAATAAATACATTCTGCTTACATTTTGAATATGACAATAAAATAAATACAATGAATTATTATTACCTCTCCAGATAGGCCAATAGTTTCTTCAATTGTTCCACATTGACCACCCAATCCATTCTGCAATCGCTCCAGGAGTTCCAACAGAGCAAAGTTTTTTTTCAATCCCCAGACACCAGAATCACCTATTTGGGAAAAAAGACAAAAATCACCACATGTTGTCACTGAAATATTTATTTATTTACTCAATCAATCAATCAATCAATCAATCACTTCAAATAGTCAACAATCTCGCAATAGTAACTCTAGTTGGCTACCATTGGTTTAAAAATGAAGGACAAATGAAGACAAATGAACAATAATACAAATGGCAACTGAGGACAACACAAATCATCAACAAATGCTTATCAATTTCATTAACCTCCCGACCCTTATGCTAAAACAAAAACGACTTATAGAATTTTTTTCCTTCTATGCTAATTATCCAAATAATGACAGATTCAGAACAAATTTTATCAGTAGAAATGATATCAAAAGTGGATTTGCAACTGCAGAAAGAGAATTACTAGAAAAGATGTTTCACTGGATCTACAAGCAAAACTGGTGGAGGCTTTAACATTTAAAAAAGAAGTACAAATGACAAACCAAGTGAAAGATCTGGATTTTTTTCCCCCAGCAAGGCTGGCTGAGGAATTTTAAAATTGTCAAGACTGAGAAACACTTCTGTAGAGAGTCAGTCCCGTTTTCTTAGGAACCTATTCTAAATCCCCTCTTTGTTTCAAATGCAATTCTTTCTCATCACACCAGCATCAGTAGTAGTGAAATCAATGCTTCATCACATATTTTCCCACCCTGGACCAAAATATTCTTTGCATAGGTCTTATAGGCTTAATATCTTAGATTCTTACTAAAACTTCGTTTCATTCTGATCCAAACAATAGACAAAAAATGAAGCTCCTTGACTTTTCATTAACCCAGCTTGGCACATACAATACAGTTAGTCCTCATCTTACAAATGATTTCACAGATACTTTCCCTACATTATCTATTAAGTGGAGATTTTATTATGCATGCATGTGCTTCTCTATGTATATTATTGTATGTATATTCCCTGTGAGGTGAGTTGGACTGAGAGAGAATGAGTGGCCCAAAGTCACCCAGCTGGCTTTTATGGCTACTATATACACCGGCATACATATGAATATATAATATCTGAATAAAATAGCTGAATTCAACTTACTCTTCCACTTACTAAACAGCAAAATCTTAACTATGTACCAAGGTTTAAAAATACCTTACCTAGTTCAGTAACTTGTCGATCAAAAGGACACCGAACTGCTCTGCCATGGAGAGGAAGTCGAGTAAGACAGTCATGACAGACAGTATGACCACATAAAAGAAGTCTGGGAACTTTGTCTCCTTGCAATGAAAACACATCTTCACAGACTCCACATTCCAAAACCTATAATTAACAGAAGATAATTGGACATAATTAAATGGAAGGAAAAAAATGTCAATTTTGAATGATTAAGGATAGCTGTATGATTTAAAGATGCAATTAAGAATGGAAAATGAAGACATTACCAATTTCTTCTTAGTTTAGATAATGCAATCTCAGCCTGAAACAATTATTCTGTACATCAATCAGTCTGGGTGATAGAGTTTACAGCTCACATCCTAGAGCATATCATATAAAGCAGACATGTCAAACTCGTGATGTCAAGTGACGTCGCGCAACATATTGGAGCTTTTTCGCCATTGCCAGCAATGGGGTGGGCGTGGTTTCCCGATGATGCGTCCGGCCCACGGGCAGCAGTTTGACACCCCTGATATAAAGTGATCTGGTTCAAGTGCTTTCTCAACAACCTTACACTGAGAACCCATATGTCCTTTCAGAGGCAATTTTACATGGAGCTTAGTTCCAGGAAAGACAATCTCAGTTCACTTTTCCCTTAAACTCCCAAAAAAATCATAAGAGACTTCTTTAAGATAGAGATAGATAGATAGATAGATAGATAGATAGATAGATAGATAGATAGATAGATAGATAGATAGATAGATAGATAGATCTACTGCCTTTTGGAGTGGAATAATATCTAGGTTTTAAAGATTGTTATTCTACAAAGAAAAAAATCTCAATTTATTAAGGAGATTTTTTCTCTTCCTATATTCATAGTTCCAATGACTTGAGATAAGGACTATATTTACTACATTTGTGAGGGAAGAGACTTTTTCAAGAATTACATGCCAAGAATAATTCAAACTGAAAAGGGCTGATTATGTTACTATAGCTACATCTTCCTGAAGTGTTTTACTCATTTAAATTGTATCCAATATGTCATCCTGAAAGCACGGGATCCTTCCCTGGTGGCAAAAATACTCATCATTTTTCCTTATTCAATCTATGAAGAAAATATGAAGAACTGATGAAGCTTCTTGGACGAGAAGTGAAATGTCTTCTTCCTCAAGGGAAAAAAAAGCGTAGTCCAGTTGCCTTCTGAAAATGCACCTTTGAGACAACCATGACTGAGAATCTCCATAGACATATGAGAAAAATATAAATATAAAAGTATCTGTGGGAGAGTCTATTACTTTAAAGCACTCGTTTTATCAGGATGGAAGAAGGAATCAGGATGGAAGAATTCTGATTTGATGGCTTAGGCAAGGCAGGCCATTTGGAACTACCCCCTTTTTCTCCAACGCCGCCTACGAGAATCTGCCCAGAGAAATCTCAGTGATTCTTGGGGAATGCCGACAGAGAGAGAACAGAGAGGAGCGCTTGCGGGGTAAAGGGACGGATCCTCTCAGTTTTCCGTCGCTCTGTCCCTGAAGAAGCCAAAATCAAGGGCCCGCCCTCTCAGGTTCACTGTCCTCACCTTCACAACAGGCCCCGCCGAACTTCGGCTGTGTCTGTTCCCGGCATCCATCCCAGAGCCAGACCCGATTTTGTTTACACTTAGTGTTGCCATCTTGGACATGGAAGAGAACGACCGAGAGAAAGCGGACTCCACTATGGACCTACAACGGAGGTCCCCCTGGAGACGGAGGAGGGATACGAATGCGCGAAAACGTCACTAAAGAGAGACGGAGGCAGGTCTACTATAAAGACGTACAAAAAAGGCGTTTAACTTGGGCCTTATGGATTTCTTACCACTACGCATGTCTGCTTCTTCTCAGTACGCTACGGAACGCCATATATAAACAATCAAAATTCACCGGAACTACAACTACCAGAATGCAATATTTTGACAATCCGTGTTGTCCTCAGTAGCCATTTAAAATATACGGTATAATATTTTAACATATCGCAAGAATCGTTGGGAATTGTAGTTTCGGAAGAAAGTACGGTAGTGACCTGTCTTCCGGGTAACGCTGTTGACGGGAAATAGCGGCCAGAAGCGGGCGGATTTTTTCTTTTTATGGGGTGGATGGGGAGTGATGCGGCGGCGGCCCACTTCTGATCTTGACTGAAGGAGGGAAGACCCAAGTGGCGTGGTTGAGGCAATGGATGTGACTCAAGCCAAACAAGAGCATCTCTTGGCCTTGAAAGGTACTAGTTTTTCTACTCCTTGTATTAAGCTATTCCCCTCACCTGGTGCTTATCGTGATTTTCATCTATCTGGTTTAGAGAGAAAAAGCCTAAGCTTGGTAGAAAAACGGTATCCTACAAAAGCGGGATCGGTTTTTCTCTTGTACGCCAAGGACAGAAATAACGCGCTTCCTCCCACTTTTTACGATACCTTATTCGGGACGGATGGTCTGGGCGGCAGGGATGATTTGGTAAAAATTGGGAGGTGTGTGAGGCACAATTCATTGAATGTGTTTCATCTCCTCCCTTCAATTTGATCAGAGGGAAGAATCATGCTTCCTATGTGGCTGTGAATTTTCTGCAAACGAGGCAGAAGTTGGTTCCTGGTTCCTATTCTCATTTAGCTATGCAGGAAGAACAAGTCTGATAAGCAATTATAGTATGGTTAGTTTATGAAAATAAAGCCAGCTATTTTGTATCTTCTTGGTTGGTTCTCCTAATAAATTATTTTTTTAGGGATTATGGAAAAGAAACCCCAAATAAAGAACTTGGTAATTCTGTTCTGTAAAGCAAATGTAGATAATCCTCCATCTACAACCTTTCATTTAGCGATCTATCAGCACTGAGAAAAATGATTTATGACCATGTTTCACACTTTACAACCATTGCAGCATCCCTATGGTCATGTGATCAAAATTTGGTCGCATTGAAAACAAAAGATGCTATAATTCTAACTCGCTTGTTTCATATCGGTATCATAAAAAGTCTTGTGGTCTCAATGACAATAACAGAACTGTGAAGAAGCTGTTAATAAAACTGATGTTGTCATATACCATTGGAGGCATTTTCCCAAAGGTATGCATTTATGGTAAATTAAAATAATACAATATTGTCTAACAAAATCTCAGTGAATTTGATGGTAAAGTTGCTAGAGTATCTTATTACTTCTGCTCTAGGTCCTGTTCTGAGCTACACAGCACACAGAATAAGATTCTTTTGAGGAATATAGAAAACTTTTAAAATAAGACATGGATTCCCATTGTACAAGGATGGAAATGGTTCTGCACTACCGAGTTTGGGAAAAGGACCCTGCAGCATTGCAAAGCATTGCAGAAGAAGCCTTGAAGAAATTTCCTAGGCGGCAGCTGCCATTCTTCATACCCTGGTTTCCAAACACACTATGTAAACTGCCTCTTAAACCAAAAAATGCTCCTCCAGTTATTTCTGTTAGAGAAGTGGAACAAGTGAAACAATATATTGCTACTTCAGAAACTATTTGCAACACTTCCTTATGTTATAACTGTACAGAAGGGCTTAAGGAGTTTCAACCTAATATAAAAGCTGAACGGACTTTACATACTGAGCATGGAGAAACTGACTTGACCAATTTGGGAAAGCAACCAGCACACGGCAGTTACAAGCTAAGGAGAACTTGGAGTGTTTCTCTACCCAGCTCAAAACTTAAAGGCAGCATTCTTCCTTTATCTCTAGAATTGCAGAGAATTTTAAAAAAATTAAAGCTGCATGTATTCTATAGAGCATGGTGGATAATAGAACCATCCATCTGTAACAATCAGGTTTTGGAAGATATTTGGGTAAATCTTAATGGCATGATCAAACACAATGAACTTCCATCTTGTAACGCTACAATCCAGAGACATGAAAACCAGATTTTGATTTTTTGTGATATATTATACTGTGAACATGTTGCAAACAGCATCAGAAAAAAATTCAACATTAAGGGAAAGATGAATCTGCTTGTTCACAAATATGGGATTATACATAGTTTCTAATTTTTAGCTAAAGCAAGGCAATGTGCCACTTGGAATCTGATAAACCATAATGAGCATATTTGCTACTGTATATTTGCCAATCACATTCTTCCACTCACCAGCAAAGGGCTAAATGGTAGATAGCATTTACAGATGATTAGTTGAGTATTAGGCCCAAAGTGATCTATTCTATTCTCTATGAAGCTAAAATCTAAATCCTGAATGTTTGTGCAGGCAACAAGCAAGATCTGTCTGTTTAAATATAATGCTAAGTAAACTCTAAATGGAATTTATGGATTTATTAGCTGTGCCTTCTGGCAGGATAAGTCAAGCAGAAGTAATCATGAAGCATGTGCTGGTATAAGCCATTTTAATATTACATTTGGTAAAATACATTCTTATAAATGATAACAGACAAATTTTTACAAGATTGTCCATGTTAAATGTTTCTAGTTCTATAGGACTAAAAATACCAATATTTTGTTGAGTACTAGAAATCCTTATGGTAGTCCCTCGCATCATTTCTGAATTTACTGTTTAATTAAATGATTTTCTTAATATGATTCATTCTATATGGTCAAGTGGAGATAAAACATATTTGCAAATGAATTGATTTTTACAAGATGTATTGTACTATAAGTTTTCCAAAGATGTACAGTTATTTCAGAAGGTGACATTTGGAAGAATTATTCTGCATGTGAATAATTACATTTAGAATCTTTGTTACTAGATTATTAAAGTATTTGTGTAATAAATATTAAATAATAAATACAAAGGCTACTTGTGTCAATACTTTTTTTAAATTTATAGTTTTAAATTTAGAGTTTTAAAAAATTTGTTTGCAATATACTTGACCCTGGTATTGGATTATTATTAGAGTACAGTACTATTAGGATAAGTAAGTACCTTAGACAGTACAGTTGGCAGTAGATTGAGGGACGACAGAGTTATATGCTGTGACGCCTTCTTTGAATTTCCTTGAATGTTCATTTTGAGTTCTAATTACTATTGGAGAAATTTGATATTTTTATTTATAAATTTTAAAAAGAAGTCTGCCTCAATTTATTGAACATTAGTATGCTTCCTCTTCCTTGGCTCAAGCATTTTATTGATCTTTTTTTTACAAAATGTACAATTAGTCTGAATGAATACTTCATTGCAATTTAAAATACAAGCTAAAATGGTATATAACACAGATTAATAAAATGATTGTAATAGAATAATAAGTCAATATTTAGGGTTTAAAATGTAAGTCAAAAGTTTGCATGACTAATTCACGTAAATCCTGCAGAAGTTATAAGAGTGTTTGTGTCTCTAGCTGTAAAACAAAATTTTGCAACCCGATACATACTTTTGGAATCTCTGTATGCTAATAGGTACTGAATTTAAAATTTCTTTTGAGTAGTCTAGTTAACTTTAATAAACGCCTTTATCACTATAAAAGAAATCTCAATATAAAACATGGACAGCTGTCTCAGTCTTACTTTAGTTATTTAGTGGAACCTCTAGGGAGCTGAGATGTTAGAACATTAACATGAGCTCAAGAAAATGCCCATTGTTGGATTACATTTTCTTTACTGTCATTGAGAAATTGTGATAGATAGCCAGATTAGAGTTTATAAAAGAGAGGTTTGTTTGCAGTGCTCTTTTACAATTTTGATCTATAGTTGCCGGATGATACTAATGAGAACAGCCCAGACTGAGCCATGTTAAGCCCTGTATGAGCAAATAAAATAACTAGCAAATTTAGATTTGATTCACTTGAACTTCTAATTTTAGACTTTTATTAGTGACATATCTAAAGGTCAAATAAAATAATAATAATAATAATAATAATAATAATAATAATAATAATAATAATAATAATAATAATAATAATAATAATAATAATAATAATAATGTTGGAAGGGACCTTGGAGGTCATCGAGTCCAACCCCCTACTCAGGTAGGAACCCTACACCATTTCAGACAAATAACTGGCCAGTCTCTTCTTAAAAACTTCCAGTGTTGGAGCATTCACCGCTTCTGGAGGCAGGTTGTTCCATTGGTTAATTGTTCTAACTGTCAGGAAGTTTCTCCTTAGTTCTAAGTTGCTTCTCTCCTTGATCAGTTTCCACCCATTGCTTCTCGTCCTGTCTTCAGGCGCCTTGGAGAATAGCTTGACTCCCTCTTCTTTGTGGCAGCCCCTGAGATATTGGAACACTGCTATCATGTCCCCCCTCGTCCTTCTCTTCGTTAAACTAGACATACCCAATTCCAGCAACCGTTCCTGATATGTTTTAGCTTCCAGTCCCCTAATCATCTTTGTTGCTCTTCTCTGTACTCTTTCTAGAGTCTCAGCATCTTTTTTACACCGTGGTGACCAAAACTGGATGCAGTATTCCAAGTGTGGCCTTACCAAGGCGTTGTAAAGTGGTATTAACACTTCATGTGATCTTGATTCTATCCCTCTGTTAATGCAGCCCAGCACTGTGTTGGCTTTTTTGGCAGCTGCAGCACACTGCTGGCTCATATTTAAGTGACTGTCTACTAGGACTCCGAGATCCCTCTCACAGTTACTACTATTGAGCAAGGTACCCCTTATACTATACCTGTACATTTGGTTTTTGTTGCCTCAGTGTAGAACCTTACTTTTTTCACCATTGAATTTCATTTTGTTAGATAGCGCCCAGTGTTCAAGTCTGTCCAGGTCCTCCTGTATCTTAAGCCTGTCTTCTGGAGTGTTGGCTATTCCTGCCAGCTTGGTGTTACCCGCAAATCTGATGAGTTCCCCATTTATCCCCTCGTCCAAATCATTGATGAAGATGTTGAAGAGCCCTGGGCCTAGAACAGAGCCCTGGGGCACCCCACTACACACTTCCCTCCATGTAGATGCAGTTCCATTGATACTAAAAAGACCAGCAGTACTATTAAAAAGAGCCACAATTATAATAAACGACCTAGTTGTGTTCTATATAGTAAATTGCATGAGGATAGGATAGGATAGGATAGAATAGAATAGAATAGAATAGAATAGAATAGAATAGAATAGAATAGAATAGAATAGAATAGAATAGAATAATAACTTTATTGTCACTTGAATGTACACTAATCGGCAGACATTAAAATGAAATTTTGTTGCATACAGCTCTCAGAGGATCACCAACTCCAATATACACTACATATATATGTCAAAAATAAATAAATAAATAAATACAGAATTATGCATATACCACATATATTATATGACACAAAGAAACAACACACTCTGGTTTAGATTATGTATATATGTGCATAGCAAGAAAAACAAATCTTGCGAGTTTACCAGACAGATGGCATAGGGAACAAAGCTATTACAGAATTGGTTAGTCCTGCTAGAAGTACTTCGAAACCTCCTCCCAGAGGGGAGCAACAGAAACAGACCATGAAGTGGGTGTGTGGGGTCTCTAACAATGCTTTGAGCTCTAAGCCCATAGCGCTTATAAGCAATATCCTGAATACCAGGGAGTGAACTTCCTATGATCTTCTCGGCTGTCCTTACCATTCTCTGTATGGACTTTCTATCTGAGGCACTGCTGCCACCAAACCAGACAGTGATGCAGTTTGTTGATTTTTGCAACAAATAATATGTCAGAAGAATATAAGTTCCTCCCTATATCCAGTTTAATCTTCAAATTGCGGAAGCACTATTTTAGACCACAGAACAGGTATCACTGATATATATATATATATATATATATATATATATATATATATATATATATATATATATATATATATATATATATATATATATATATATATATATATATATATATATATATATATATATATATATATATATATATATATATATATATATGTTTTCTTCCTAGAGACTTGAAATACTATATAACTCCAAAATATCTGAAATATTTGAACTGCGCTATATCATGGTTATCTATGCAGAGTACTTTAAAATTACTGTAAGATACTTTTAATAATTATTTCAAGAGATTCAATGAATTGAAAGAAGAATTTGGGCTGCTTAAATCTGCTGAATGAAAGAATATTAAATTAATACATCTTTTGACTGCTCAATTTGCATTTAAAGAACTAGCATCCATTGTGACTAGTTGGAACATTCTTTCAAAAATTCAAAATCAGACTTATTTTTATTGACTGCTGAAAAATAATTGAAGCTGGATAATTCGCCAGCATTTTAGAATAAAGAGAGGTAGTAGCCTATTTTGAAAAAGTAAATTGTCATATGTCTTAAAGAATGTCAGATATGAATGCAATATAATTCAACAAAATATTCTTTTTGATGTTTATTAGACAGATGTTTAACAAGGGTTGGCCATTTATTTTTATATACTAGAAATGTAGTTGAAGTGACCTGATCCTGATATGGGATTGTTTTATGGTAGCTCAAATATCCCAACTTTCATTAATATGATTTTGTAAAGTAAAATAAGGTTTAAAGATGTTAATATGATATTAAACCACCAACCCAAACTTGATATTTACTGATATTTACTGAGCTTGGAGCATAAACCAAGAAAATGGTTTTGTTGCAACAAAACTGACTGCTTTGGGGGGAACCTGCTTTTCTAGTTTTTAGAATATACTAGCATCAGTGGAATAGAAATGTACAGATTGAGAGCCAAATCTGTTTTGGAGAACTTCAGACCTTAGATAGCTCAATTGCTGCGCTGGTTATTCTTATCCTGTTTTCACCTAGAATTTGTATCTCTGTTTTTCATATCTATTTTAAAAGTGATTTTATATCTTTTATATTGTTGTTTTTACTCATATGTTGTATGCTGCCAAAAGTTGCCTTTGGTGAGAAGGGCAATTATATAAATGTGATTAATTAATAAATAAAATGTTACACAAAAGCGTGATTGGGATTTATTGGGACTCCTGCTGCAAAACTCAGTAGAAATAAATATTTTTAGTAAGATTGAAGTTCATACCTTTACCTGTTGTAAAATAAGTTTCACTCTGTGAAACTAAATTGGTTTTATAAAAACAAACAAAGCATATGTGAAATGAAAAGTCATATTCAACGCAGTTGAATCATTGGATCTAAATTCATCTGCCTAGCATTGTTTATATGGATAATCCTCGACTTACAACTTATTTGTTCAAAGTTACAATGACACTGAAAAAACCGATTTACAATTGGATCTCGCACTTACAACTCTCAGTGGTATGATCACAATTCAGGCACTTGACAACCGGCATGTACCGTATTTACAATGTTTGCAGCATCCCAGGATCATTTGTGACCTCCCCAGCTGCCGCCCAATAAGCAAGTCAATGGGGGAAACTGGATTCATCTAATTATAGTGTGATTCATTTAACAACTGCAGTGACTTGTTTAACTATGGCAAAAGAGATCATAAAATCGGGCATGACTCGCTTAACCACTCTCTTACCTAGCAACATAAATTTTGGTCCTAGTTGTGGTTATAAGTCGAGGACTACCTGTCATGAGTTCTTCCCACTTGGCCATTCATTCTCTTGCAATTATGATATAACTGTCATATTATCCATACAGTTAATAATAGGACTTAATTATCTTCTTCATAATTTAGAGTCATTGACAAAAAATGCCAGGAGCTGCTGGAATTTTCACCCCAATTTAAACTATAAAGGGAGAACTTCTGAATCACTCATTTGGAGGATTGATTTAGCATTGTTGGGTTTAAAAAAAACTTGGCGTTTGGATGGTTTGTCTTATGTTTACCTAATCAATTACATGAATGATTGCTGCAGTTCTATACAGGTAGTCCTTGATTTACAACAATTCATTTAGTGACTATTTAAAGTTACAACAGCACTGAAAAAGGTAGCTCATGACCGTTTTTCACACTTACAACCATTGTAGCATCTCCATGATCATGTGATCAAAATTCAGATGCTTGGCAACTGACTCATATTTATGATGGTTGCAGTGCCCTGGGTCATGTGACTCTCTTTTGAGACCTCCTAACAAGCCAGACTCACTTAACAACCAGGTTATTAACTTAACTGCAATGATTCACTTACCAACTGTGGCAAGAAAAGCCATAAAAGGGGGCAAAACTCACTTAACAAATTTCTCACTTAGCAACATAAATTTTGGGTTCAATTATGGTCGTAAATTGAGGACTACCTGTATGCTTGTACTGTATTCAGTTTTCTTCCTTCTTGAACTTGGTACCAATATTAAGCAGAAACTGAAACCTGTCAAAATGTTATTCTTTCTGTGTTTTGATTATAGAAATGTGTACTGCTGCTCCTTCGATGATCTCTCTTAAAATACATCAATGTTTTAAGATATTCTAATTTACAAAGGATAGAATTTGTAGAAAATAAAATCTTCCAAATCTCATTGTGATGACAGATATTGAAAGACAAATGAATCAGATGTATATATTGATGTAACCATGAATCAGAACTAACTCATGATAACTCCTTGTATTAGTCATCACCAACTTCAATGAAGAAAGCGAAGAAATATTAGACTTTCTTAGAGCTTCAATTACACTCCACTTTCCCCATTTACATAATTGTAATCTGGGAACAAAGAAGTAACAATAGCAATAGCACTTAGACTTATATACTGCTCCATAGTGTTTTACAGCCCACTCTAAGCAGTTTACAGAATCAGCATATTGCCCCCCCAACAATCTGGGTCCTCATTTTATCAACCTCGGAAGGATGGAAAGCTGAGTCAACCTTGAGCAGGTGAGACTCAAACTGCCGAACTGCTGGCAATCGGCAGTCAGCAGAATTAGCCTGCAATACTGCATTCTAACCACTGCGCCACCAGGGCTCTAATTGATAAAATGGTATTAACAATAAAGACAATTTTGTTGTCTTAATGTTTAAGAAATTATGCTGCCTTTTATATTTGTTAATATATTTATTCGTTATTGACTGGCTTTGAATACTATTCAGAAAAATAGAATCATTACAGATAGATTTTTATACAAAAAAATGGAACAGTTAGAAAACAGCCACATATTATTTTTATATATGCTTTTTTCCATATATATTCCTGGATTTTGTTTTATACCTTTTCTATTTAGTTCAATTTAGAAATTACTTAGCAGGGAAATGGCCATCATTAAGTAAACACAGTATCTATACATACTTTTCTAACTCTAGCCCTACTCTATAAAATGCCAAGGGCAATGACTGATAGGTATTATATTTTTTGAAGATTAAGGTTCCTATAATATTTATAGTCTATATTAAATTGAATTTGCTTTTTACATTCACAGTAATGAGATTGACCAAGCCTACATTATTCACCAATATACCAGTGACTTGTGAAGAAAGAGATCTGCCAGGTAAATAAAGTTATGTTTAAAAAACTGTTTTTAATTGTTTAATTGTTCTTACTTATACGCTAGGTACTTAAATTCTGGCAAAATGGTTTGGCTTTTATTTTAAAGCAGTAAGCTTTCTTAGGCTCTGCTGGAATATGTTGTCTTCTTGTCACCCCTGCTACTACAGATGAGTAAGAAGTGGATGGGTGGGCAGGGAATAATAGGCAAAGCAAGTAATATTCATTCCCCAGGGTAAATTATCCTGCTAGTTTTTGTTGCCAACAAAGCAGTATAAATATCTTTATAAAATAAATTTAACATGTGTCAGTTTTGAGTTAGATTATATATAAATATCTGTAATAAATAAAACAAAGATAAACAAAGGGGTTTTGGGGGGGGGGAAACAAAGTCCAGTTGCCTTTTGAAAAGCACCTTTGGCACAACCATGACCTGGATAATTGAGACAGCTTTTCCATCTATCAAATATGAAATCACCCTGGTATTGGCTTTTTTGGTTTAAACGTTGACTTATATAATTAATACTGTGTGTGTGTTTGTGTGTGTGTGTAAATATATGTGGAGTCCTTGGTACTTTCTGAGCTTAGCTGTTTGCTTGAAGACATTTCATTAGCCAATTAGGTAACATCATGAGTGTTAGTGAGTATATACCGGTAGGGTTTGCTCCCTCTTTATATGTAGTAATTTGCCCTGCCAATGTTGGGAGGGTTCTCCTTGGTAGTTTCTTGATTTTGGTATTTTCTGCTTTATTGTTTGCCTGGTGTTAATCTCTGCTTATTTGGATGTTGGGTGTTAGCTGCTTGAAAATATGTGTTCTAATCTTTTAATTTCATTCTTAGTTTTTTATTGTCTTTTTTGAAAAGTCTGTAAATATGCTTTATTTCTATGTGTCTATTGGTGATTGATTTGTCTGAATACCAAGCTTCCAGGAATTCCCTAGCATTTTTGGATCTAGAGTACTGACAGCTTCCTGCCTGAAACTAGCTAAGGTTGTTCATATATTGTGAAATTAACATTTCACTGTGTCTTCTAACTGCTAGTTGGTATTCATGAATATATATAAGATCTTTAATTAATTTGCATTCTAAATAGGGCTGACTTGACATAATTCTGTATTCTTCAGGAGATCTATTTAATCAATTAATGAAAGATGATCCTTCTACTGTAAAAGGAGCAGAAACCTTAATGCTTGGAGAAATGTTGACATTGCCTCAGAATTTTGGGTAAGAATTTGTACATAGATTTAAATTTATTGAGTTAATTAATTATGCTATCTGACTACATACTTAGTTACATTTTTGAGAGGAGCAATCGCATAAACTAATTCAAATACTATTTTTCCAAGACTATGAAAAGACAACGTATGTTACTAACTTTTCAACACAAGAATATCTGCTTTATTTCTGGTTAATATAACAACAATTTTTCGTTTCCCCTCTATCTTCCCTCCCTCTTTTTCCCTTTCCCTTTTCTTGAGTTTATTATCTTTATTCAAAAGAAATATACTCAATGGGAAGCAAGAACAACAATAATGAGCAAGAAAAGGAAACAATGTGTGAGAAACATCTAATTCTCTTCATACAAGTAGTCTTCAAGATGTGATGGCAGTTAAGACTGGAATTTCCATCACTAAATAATGCAGTCATAAAGTGCAATGTCACATGACCGGATTACTTAGCAATGGCAATCCTGGTAGTCCTGATTATTGTTGTAGCCCTAAGGTTGGACAGGTCAATAGTAGGGAAGAAGCACCTGTCCCAGGCAAGCAGACTGTCAAGGGCAGCAGTGCTGCAGGCAGGCACTATGAAGCATGGGCAGCTATAGGAAGCTGCCAGGGAGCATGGAAAACTACAGGCAGGTGCTACAGAAAGTGCGCAGGCAAAAAAGTGGTGGGAGCAGGAGCAACTTCCAACTTCTGGCTTCCCCATTGACTGTGCTTGTGGGAAATCGGCAGGGACTGTGAAAAATCACAATCACGTAAACAGGGCTTACTGTGACATAATAATTGCAAGCTGGGCACTGAATGCCCATATCATGATCACCTGGCTGTGGGGATGCTGTGATGACTGAAATTTTGATGATTGGTTGTAAGTCCCCCTCGTTCAGCACTATTGTAACTTTGAAAGACACTAAACAAGTGGTTGTAACCCAAGGATTACCTGTAAGTTTCTTTTCCCTCGCTGCCCATAACACAGCTGTGTGTACATATAATGTTCTGTATATATGATAAGATGGAATATGATCTTTGAACTCTCCTGCAATAATAAATTTAGGCTTTTAAGGTTTCTCTTTTTCTTTGTTACAGCTGTTTTCTAGAATGAAATGAAATCTTTATATTCATTTTTAGTAATGCAGTGAGACTCTTGAAATATTCAAACATTTTTATATTTGAAAGCATTGACCACTGTGGGAAACATCCTGCATTCTGTTTCGCACAGTGGTCCACCAGTTGCAGCTTGGAAGTTCAAAAACTATTTATATCTTATGGTATGATGGATATGATATAAATAGCTTTTTCCATATATTGTTTCCTAGCAACTAATATGCATGGGCAAGAGTGTGATTATTGGTTTATTTTCTATGCATGTTTAATTTTTTTTGACATCTATGTTACATTCTTACACATTTTCCATATCATCTGTTTTTATTAATTCTGCTTATTCTGAATTTATTTTCTGTTGGTTTTGTCATACAACAAACTGCTGTAGCTAAAATCTATATAAGACACAGGTTCATAATTAATTACAGGTTTAATCAATTTCATCAGTACTAACTGCATTAGCATAGCCTTCCTCATCTTCAGGTTGTTAGACATTAAGTGTCAGAATCTCTAACCCAGGGGAGTCAAACTGCCGGCCCATGGGCCAGTTGCATCATATGGAGACCGCGCCCACCCCAGCTCCAGCAATGCAAAAAAAGTCATGATACGTTGCGACACATCACGTGACGTGGCGAGTTTGATACCCGTGTGCTAATCAATGACATTATTTGGGAACTCTGTAGTGTTGCAGACCAACATATCTGGAGGTCACTGACCTGGGAGATGTCCTACAGAAACTTTGGAAATCTTTCAGGGGTGGACTATCTAATGACTGAACGTAAAAATGAATCAGAGAGCTAGAGAAAGAAAAAAAAGTAATTTTTAACTTTATTATCTTTTCCTCCTTCCTGTTTGAACAGAAATATATTCTTAGGAGAAACATTTTCCAGCTACATTAGCGTTCATAATGACAGTCACCAAGTTGTAAAAGACATTTTGGTAAAGGTATGCTTCATTTTCTATAATCACTCTTAATACATTAAAATCTTCTGTTTGTAAGTTGTAAGATTATTTAGTCCACAAATGTGAGAAAATATAAAGGCATGTTTTTTTTTCTTTTAGTAGGAGGATTTTTAAAGAAAAGCTGGAAAATACCTTTGTTCTGCATTTTTTTTTCTTTCTTTAAAAGTGTAATCCAATGGAAGTTCTACCTTGCAAGCTTTTTGTGTAATAAAACATGGCAGGGACCGATTGGCCTCAGTGATGCTTTTGTAGCAGATCTTCCCAGTACATTTTGCCCGAGAATTTACTTATGAGTAAACTGTTGTATAAAATGCTAACAGTTTAATAATTTTAATAATCAGTTATTGTTGGAATTCTTTTCTTCTTTGAATGAAAATTTTCTTCTTAGTGAATGTCTGGATTTTCAGTTTATATATTATTTAGATTTATGGCCACTTTCCTTTCATGTACCATTCTTTCCACTTATTTTTCAGGGGAGGGAGGGGGCTTCCCAAGGTCACTTAGGAAATTTCTGTGGCTGAATGCGAACTTAAGTCTGGTCTCCCTGGTGCTCTTCCAGCACCTTAATCCTTATATCTCACCAGTTCCAGCTTAACTATGACCGACTTAAATGTATTAGCCAGAATTAATGTAAACTATATAGTAGATATATGTCAGTTTTACTACTAAAGCAAACTGGGCAAAACTACAGTTCAGGGATTATCTGTGTCCCATGTGTCTCCTTGTTTTGCTAATTCTGAATGCTGAAAAATTAACAACATAATTTCCTGACATTTTCAAAGGAGTAGTAAATGCATGATAGCTGTGCAGTAAACTATAAAATAGACATACTGCAATTAAAAACAAAGAAATGCCACCAAACTATCCCATAAATCCAGCCCTGCCAACAAGTGATGGGCTACCTGCCAGCCATTTGCAGAAGTGAAGGAATCAGTGCTCAGTCATTGCAGGGTGCAAATACGGCTGACCGCCTTCGCAGCGTTTATTCTTTTATACAGTTTTCCAAGCAGTAAAAGTTTAACATGGCAATAGCGTAGCAATAGCATTTTATTGGTTAAACTCCTTACCAATCCTTAAGAAGATATCAGCTAGGAGGCCCCAAACAGGGAGCAGTTTGCTGCTACATCCTGTGGTGTATCCTAGCTGATATCATGCAGGTGAGGTCATTGTACCAGCCTGGGGTAGTTTCCCACTTTGCCATGGCGATGTGAAGGGATGAGATCATGTAGAGAGAAGAGGCATGCAGGCTTTGGAGGGGGCAGTTTGCTGCTCCCGACCTCTACCTGGCCTCTATCTCTACACAGAAATACAGCTCTTGACCACCAAATGCCAGTTTGTTTTTAGGCCAGGAAAAGTCAGGTTTCATAATGTAAGTAAGTCATACTTATAAATATGACCTTAGTAGAATGCTATTGAGTATGTCTTGTTCCATCTGTAAAATGTGAAGATGAGAATTTTCTAATAGAACAGTATTGACTTCTGTTATTTTCTGAGCCAATCTACAATTTTAATATAACATCATTCATTTCTATTGGTGTCTTCCAAAATTTATTTACTCTTTTATTTAATGATTTTTTTTTTGCCTTTGTTCAACTTCCAAGGCTGACCTACAGACAAGTTCACAGCGCTTAAACCTTTCAGCCTCTAGTGCTGCAGTGGCAGAACTGAAGCAGGACTGTTGCATTGATGATGTAATCCATCATGAAGTAAAGGAAATAGGGACACACATGTGAGATATTTATATTTTCTTATATTCATAACCACATACTCATTGTTCATACTTTGTAATAGATAGGTAGACAGACAAATAGATAACAGATATGCATTGTCCCTATCCCAAATAGTTAAAATCCACTGAACTATTTGTGTCTTTCAGTTTGGTATGTGCCGTAAGCTATACCACACAGACTGGTGAAAAGATGTACTTCCGAAAGTTCTTCAAGTTCCAGGTATTGAAAATACAAGCTAGGGCTTGACACTAACTGCCAGTAGTATCTCTTTATTCTGCAATCTCTCTTTCGTATACATTCTCAACATTGTATAGAATGTTTATAAGATAAATCTGGGAGGGGAGAATGTTCAGGTTGTATTTAATATTAGGCTTGTTTCACTACAATGTATCACTCCTAAAATAAACTACCAGGAAAAGGGTTTGATGCACATGAGGAGGGGGATCCAGAGGAGTATGCAGTGCTGGACCAAAATGCCATGATTGTGCTGGTGAGATGCTAAGTAGTTTTCATCACTATGTTATTCACTGTGTAAAGCTCATACATATGGGCTATTTTTTCAAATTAAATATTACATTTTTTAATCACTACTTAAAAATAGATGAAGATAGAACAAAATTAGATTACATTTAATAAAAAATTAAAGCAAAATTGCATATGTTCTCTCGTATTCTAGAGTCTACTCATTTAAGGCTGGAAGATGCAACCATCCATTGAGACTCAATAACACCAAGTTTAGGAAATCTCTAGATTGTGTAACTGACTCTACACAAATAGTATAATATTTTCTGAAGATGATTGAAAACTTCTATCCATACTGGTACTTTTTTCAAATAAGCCCAGTTTATGTCACAAAGGTTTCATGGAAAGCTGAGCTTATTTGAAACAAAACTTATTGAACCCACATAGATAAAAATGCTTGATCTTTGTATAAATCTTCATAACTTTTTGGAATTGTAATAGAATTGGGGACAGCTTGAGCTTTGTGAGAATGCTGAGGAAGGGAGCACTGACAGAAAAAGGTCCCTGATGAAGCACTTCTTAAGTGTAAGGACATGGAGGATTTTTTTCCGTCCTACCTCTTATTGAAAGAGCAGATATTAATGATAGAAGACAGATCCTGAGCCATAGAGGGTTTTAAAGGACAAAATCAGTACCTTGAATTGCACCAAAAGTCAATTGGTAACTCGTACAACACTAGCGATGTCACGTGGGAAGATAATATAGAACTTGTAGCTGTTTGAGCTAGTACATTCTGGATTAGCTATAACTTCCAAATGGTTTTGAAGAATATCCTTTTCTACAAGAACTAATAGTACTCATAAGATGATCAAGGTATGATTGACTGTGAGGAGGGCCTTCTGATCCAGGAAAAATTGCATTTGGTACACAAGATGTAATTGTCTGAATTTTGCTCTTTGACAAGCAGCTATGAGTTCAGGAAAATTTCCAAACTGCATACCAGTTAAGCATGAGAGAGCACAACCCTTTCCAAAATTAAAAGAGAAAATTCATTGGTCTCAAATGACATCCAAACTCACAGCTATTCACTCTTGCTAGAATTGTATTTCCAACTGTTCTTCTCCATCTAGACTCTTACAGCCTCCAGGCAACAGCCTTAATGGCATCTTCTGTTTAACTCAGATATACAGTTGGACTTAGAAAAACAAAAGCCAGTAAAATTAATACCAGTGAAGGAATCTAATAAATCTTCTGTTAGTGTTTATTATTTTTTTCTGCAGGTCCTTAAACCACTAGATGTTAAAACTAAATTCTACAATGCTGAGGTAAGTAGTAAAAATTGATGCCTTTAATGTACAGTAATATAAGGAAATTTCTCTTAGGAATGGAAAGTGTTATTTTTAGCCAGGTGTCAGGATTTTTTTGTGTATCTCTTGCATGAGATAAACTAATAAGCCCAGTTTTTTTTATCAACATGACTTTTTAGCCAGCTTCTGCCTATACTTGGGTATCTTCTTCATATAATAAGGATAGTAAGGATCTTTTGAATATGATTATTTTTATGGATTCAGAGAATATCAAACAGATAATATCAGAAAATTAAGAAGAAAATCAAACAAAAAGAAAAGTAAAAAAATGGTTTTAAAAGTAATTGAAAGAATAGTTCATTTAATTAGAGCTTATTTTGTTTAAATCTGTGTCAGATATCCCCAGCCATTTTTGGCCCAAATAGCACATTTTGAAGTTTGATAGCAGCACATCATATCACTCTCACAAAATGATGAGAGTGTGGTGGCCATGCCCAGTGATAAAATATCCGTGTTGCTGTGGTTTTTCCTGAGCATCTTCAGAGAAGGAAATACAAAGGATTTGAATGTTGTGCTTTTGAAACCAGCAATCACTGGAGTTGTTTTATTAAGTCTTGCTAACTTTTCTTCTGTAAATATATGTATCAGAAGTTATTACATTCTTCTAAACTTGGTTAAATGATTCAGGTCCTAACTATGGGGTACAGCCTGATACCTTGAAAGATACTCTTTACTACCTTAGGGTTTTTTCCCCCTGCCTTTTTCAGCATTGTATTTTAGCCCCATTTTTAGAATGCTTCTGTGTGTATACAAATCCATTCATTCCTGTACATACAATCATACAATCCAAACATTCCTATAAATAACAAATTAGCTTATTCACTTTTTTACATCAAAGAATCTAAATAATTTAATTTAAATTGAAAGAATCTAAATAATCAATACAACATGGAACCTAAGGGGCATCAAATGTGTCTATGGCACAATGGAGCCTCTGGGGACCTTGGTATGATGTTGTATGCATGAAAGATGTGCAAATTGGGGATGTCAATCCTGACAATACGTTTAGATATGTTGGGTATATAAAATAGCTACCTAATAGGTTCTGTGACAATGGAATATCTGTTTGAGTGAGTGTGAGGGTGCACATGGAAGGGTGTATCCCTATTTATAACTGAGCAAAAATTGCTGAGTAAATACAATTTACTCCCTTTTTAATCTACTCATTTATAATTGCTATTCCAATATAATTATATGTTTTGACATGGGGAAAATATTGAAAGTATTGGGTATTTTACTCAATATTTCTCCCCAAAGGTGGACCTGTATTCAGAATTATTACTTAGAGAAGAATGGTCTTAGCAAGCAAGAAATAAAATTTCTGTGATTTTTCTCGACTCTTGCCTGCTCCATAGTATTGCTGCCTCTCCTGCACCTGCCAAATTAAAGAGAAAAAAAAAACTGTGATAGGAGACAGAAAATGGACAGTCATGCTCTTCTGGCACCAGACTGTTAATCTGATTTTCATAGGTCTTCTGCACAATATTTGCAGAATATGAAATGAATGAACAAACAAACAAACAAACAGAAGGCTAAATAATAGCTTCATACAGAAAAAGAAAATATGCCTCAACAAATTAAAGTAAGTTGAGAAATTGAAGCAGTTTCATGTTTCAATGTATGTAATTGAGTGGAGGATGCATTTTTAAAATTATATTTCCTTAACCATGCTTCCTGTAACTTTGCACTTGGTTGTATGCTTTAAAGAGGGAAGTTATCTCTAAACATATTTGGTTTCTCTTATGGAAATCTTCCATGTTGAGACAGTATAGAAGATGAAACCCTAAAAGAAAAGAAATCCAGATATTTTCCATGTAGAACCTCTTTCCTGAGCATGTGCTAGTTTACCACCAGTCTGTTCATTGTGCAATTACTGTCTTTACCATTCCACATAATTTTTCTTTTGTTATACCATTTGCTGGCACAAGTCTTATTTAGAAGTCAAATGTCTTATTAGTGATCCTTTTCATTTTACTGCAGTGTACATTTTTCTCTTACTAATGCTGTCTTGTTGAAATACACAAAAAAATGCAAAAATATGCATTTTATTTGAAACGTTATCCTCCTCTTTTCTTTAACATTTAACCCTAAATTCTCTAATGTTTTTCTTTTTATTTTCCCATTAGAGTGACCTCAGTTCTGTGGTAATTTTTATTTATTATTTATAAATATGTATGTATGCTTGTCTTCTGTTTGTCTTTCTGCCTGTTACTAACATTTTGTTCAAATATAATGGAAAAGCAATGTTTGCTGTACTGACCCATAAATATTGCCTTTTGCTTTTTTTTTGTTCTGGAATTTAAAAAATATTGGTGAGGGTGGGGAAAAAACAGCTCTCCAAATGCATTAGCTCTTTCCTTGTTATCCATTGCTTTCATTAGTTTTCAGTAACATGCTCTCAAAAACAAACATTTTCCTTTTTTTTTTTTGCTTGAACATAGAGCAACACATGATATTCTCAAGGTTCATTACACTACTACAAGATTATATACATAAGGCTGCTTGTGTAACATGGAAAAAAACACAATTTTTAATTGGAAATAAATTCACATTCTAGGGAATACAGTATATGCTTTCATAATTTTTAAATATAATAACATTGGAAAATGTCCAGAAGCTAGAATCTATCTGAAAAATTCTGAAGCCAAACAGGAATTTGAATAAATTTTTTGCTATTTGATAGTAAAAACTACTGGTCTTACATTTTACATGGCCCTCTCTCATGACTAACAAAGCCAGAATAAATTATGCAAAATGATAAAGAAAATATGTAAAAATCAAAAGGATTGGGTGAAAAAGATTAGCAAATATTTTTCTGCTGACAAAAAAAGAATGTTTGCTTTGTGGGGTTTTTTCACTAGAGGTTTTTTCCCCTCCCCCAGTTACAAAAGTTTGGGACAAATTGAAACCTACAAACTGCTATGAAACATATTTTTAGAACATTGTGTCAAGCAGAAGGTGTTTTTAAACAGAAATCTGTCAGCCATTTTACTTCCTCTTGTAATTTTTTGTACCCAGGCAAATATTCAAATTTCTTTTATGTATATATCTTGTAGTTTCTCTCAGTTTGGATGGCTTGAGGGAAAAGGTGTGTTTTGTTTTTTGAGTAGCATGAAGTATATGCACCCCTTCATATAGGCTTATATCATATTACATCATGATTAGGTTTCTTTTACCTATTTTTTTGTGAAGACACTGGATTGGAGGAGAGAGTCTAAGATTTGTTGCATTTTTCTTCACATGCTTATGCTGCTTTCCAATCCTAAATGCATGTGGCAATGTTTACTATAACATTATTGCAGTGTGATTTTATTTCAAATTTTAATATATATGGTGGAATCTACAAATTTGTTATGAAACATTTTGCTCTAATAAAGTTACTAGTAAGATTAATCAGTTCTTGCTTCATTGTATTCTACTTTGCTTTTTCATTATATTACTTGATTTTGCTTTCTTCCCTCAACTGAACTATTGCTAATTTTTTGTTAATGGATTCTATTTTAAATCTACTAGAGGGATATATGGAAACCCCAGAGATTAGATTTAGTGGATTTATAAGGTATTATTGCAGAATAGTAGAATGTTTTGAATATCAGATACTGGAAAATGTGGGAGCAATTAAGCTCAAATGCTTAAGAAGCAAAATAACTGAATTTGTCACTGGTGTTTTGCTTGACAAAGGCTGCATTCAAACATAGCTCTACATTTTTAGTATCTTCATGACCTCTTGAATTCCTTGAATTCTTCCAGTGTGATTAGGAAGGGGACAAAATTGACCATATTTTAGTATGGCATCCAAATCTTTATCTATCTTAACTATGGGTAATGCAAGTAAGCCATAATTAGTGGTGTAAAATTAAATTGATTCTCATAATTGTAATTAATTTGAAGTATTGCAGAACTCAGAAAACCTATGGATTGTGTGCTAATCTAAAATGGGAAGAAGAGCTCTGAACATTTTTAAGGTGCACCTGAAAGGAAGCAGTTTGCAGTCCCAGTACCATATGCCCTGCAATGGTTTTAATAAGGTTATTTGGGATTTAGTATTAAAATCCAAACTGAGTCTATTTTTTCTTTTTTTGCTCATTTGGATTAGCACACAATCCATAGGTTTTATGAGTTCTGCAATACTTCAAATTAATTACAATTATGAGAATCAATTTAATTTTACACCACTAATTATGGCTTAGTCAATATCCAGGAATATTTGTTGTTGTTCAGTTGCTAAATGATATCTGACTCTTTGTGACTCCATGGACCATAGCACGCTGGGCTCCCCTGTCCTCCACTGTCTCCTGGAGTTTGCCCAAATTCATGTTCATCCAGGGATATAATAGGCTAGAGTTTACTGTGCAGTTTGCTACAATTATTCAACATGCTATTCTGAATAACTTTTTACACATTAGGACTCCAAATCCTTTAAAAGAGATGTTTTGCAATGCATGGGAGCGCATATGAACCTCTTTTTTTGAATCTCAAAGCAATGTAGTCTTTTTTTACATATGTGCAGAGACAACCAGAAGCATCTTATGAAGCAGCCATGTGAGAAGGGTTACTGCAGATTTCAAAGGCCTTTTTAAAAAAAGATTTGCCTAGCAGTAGAAAACATGCTGTGAAATTTTCCTTGCATATGTTTTGAAGAGCAGGGTGTGATTAGGAGACTTGATCAAGTAGCTATTTTCATCTCTACCATGCTAGCCTCTTTAATCATCAACAGGTTTTGATTTCTGCTTGAAAAGACTAGCTTCTTTATTTTGCTTTGCAGCACTAAGCTCTTGGAGAGAATGAAAACATAAAGAATTATTTTGCTGCTAAGAGGAATCATGCAGTTCACATGCAAACATCCATGAATCTCTGCATATTGCTAAATTATTATAATTAGTTTTAAAACATTGAATCACTTTTACTTGCCACTTAATGATTTATAAATATTTCAATCCTGAAGATGAATAGTTTTTGCTTATTTTTATTATGCTCCTTCTGTGTCTTTTACTTCACGTTTTATTTTGACATATAATTGAAATGATATAATTTATTGATGAAGTCTGTTCATTAACTCTATTAATGAACTTAAGTAAATATATTAATATCTGAACTAATTAATATAAGGAGATGTACTAGATTACATTAGTGCTACTCAGGTACTTTTGCATTCTGTCTGTGAAGAAAATGACCACTCAGGCTAATATCCTCTGCATATTTACCTAGGGAGTTGATTTAATTGAAATTAGATCAAGTTGAGTTCACACACATAAAGACTGCATCTGCTGCATGCTTTTTATAGTATGTCTTTGTCTGTAAATCTTTGTGAAAGGTGAGAACAAGCTTAGGCTTTTAAAATACATGCATTTTAATCTTGAAACTGACAACTAATCTTCTTATGCTAAATTAGTTGTTTTGGCAGAGTCCACTAGTGTCAAACTGTTCAGTCATGAAAATAAAAATAAGATCACATGCTTATTATTGGAAGTCTTAGAGCAAGAAATAACAGTGAGATAATAAGAAAATTAACCTATGTGACAATATTAATTTATAAGAGCTTCAGAAGAAATTCATAGGAATAAAATGTAACAGTAAATAGTGATTATAGCATTTACTGTACCAGAGCCTCTGGGATAGTTGGCATACTGTCAGAAACAGTTGCCAAGCTCCTCATTAATAATCCCATATTTTCTTTGTATATAGTCCGATGTATCACTGGCACGGCATGTGTACATATGCATTGCAGTCATTTCTCATTTCTTAAACCTACTTTCCTTTTTTGATAAATTCTGAATTGATGTGATTGTAGATCAATATGCAGACCTTAAGATATTACCACAAGCCAGGATAATGTAAGAAATTATCCCACACCCATTGTTCAGCACAATTCCAGTTGACTAACTTTTTTGCTTCTATTGCTCTTCTTTGAGATGAAGACTTTTCTCACATTTAATTACTGTGACTTTGATTTTTCAGGCATGAAACTAACTGCGTATGTGGTTTAATGTTTTTCAAACTTTTAAAGTGCTGGAACTTTTCTCAGTTCAGACAATTCTTTTTATTTAAGCATTTTCCTTGATTTTTCAGACTGATGAAGTGTTTTTGGAAGCTCAGATTCAGAATATCACAAGCTCTCCAATGTTTATGGAGAAGGTATCCTTAGAACCGTCTATTATGTACAATGTAGCAGAATTAAATACAATCAACCAAGGTAGGGACAGGTAAGAGACTTGTTTGTAGCCAGTCTTATTTGAGAATACTGTATTTACATTCACCTATAGAAAGCAAAAACATCTGTATCTAATTGGAACTGTTTTTATATATAGGCTCTGTGTACTGTGCTTCCCTATATTAGGAGTACTGAGGGCAGTTTAGCATCAAATTGTCTATTTCTTCTTTAGTTTTTCTTCCTTTCCCTAGGTTAACCTTCTTAGGTTATGAGCTAAGAATCACAAATGTTATGGTAGTGATTTTTTAGCACCCAACTCACATAAGTTTGCAGTTATGAAGAACTAGATTATAAAAGATATTGATCTACATTGCCTAAAATGGACTGTTATGTAAAAACCCTAACCGCTTATTTAATTAAAAGTTTTTGCAAGATGAAGAGTGTCTCTCACTGGTAACAGAAATAGAAATGTGTTTTATATTCCTAAGCATCAAGTTTTTTATCTGTGTATGATGTGATACAAACTTTATTATTAGTGCTGTTCTTTGGATTACAGTACCTCATTCAGAAATAGAATAAACTTTATGTCTAAATATTCTGCATGTGTTAACATGTGAGGAAAACTAGTATTTTAGAGATTTTTTTTAAAAAAATCTTTAAAACTTGGAATTTTTTAAAAAAAACATCTTAACTGCCACCATCTTTTCAATTCATAGATTGTAGTACATAACCAAATATATATATGACAAACAGGCTTTTAACATTTATTATGTGTTGGTTAGCTATATATCTTACCTTTCATTCTTGAACACAACGTTATAGAATGTTCCATCTTCCTATTTTTTTCTCTCAGCAACCCTTTCTGAGATAGGTTGGTGTTAGCTTTTTGAGATAAGACATGAAACAGGACCAGATGACGTAATGTTACTTTACTGTAAGGTTGTACTGTAAGGTTACTTTAACAGAAACTTGCAAGTCTGAAAGGGGAAGATTCCTTTTGAACCTCATTTTCCACCTATTATGTGGCTGTGGGCTGTGCCCTTTCTTATCATTTCCTAGTAGGCAACATCTCTTCTCCCCCTGCCCCGTCCCTCTTCTCCCAAGGCACTTCCACTTACCTTTACAGTTGGGATGAGAGTGACCCACTTGAAGTTATTCGATGACCTTCCATGATTATTTTCCTCATGCCAACCCAAACATTTAACCCCTAAAGAACAAGGGCTTCAAATTTAATTTTGAGTGATTTTGTTTTTCTTCTCTTTGTGTCAATTTATTTGCCATATTTGTAGACTGATTCTTAAATGAATTATCTAGAAATCTAAATCTGAAGTATAAGCTAAGGTGAACTTTTACTTTCCCTCTAGTGTGTCAACATTTGGTACAAGAACATACTTACAACCAATGGATACACGCCAGTATTTATATTGTCTGAAACCCAAGCAGGAATTTTCAGAAAAAGTTGGTGTTATTAAAGGTGTAACAGTTATTGGGAAGCTCGACATTGTATGGAAGACAAATTTGGGTGAAAGGGGAAGGTTGCAAACCAGCCAACTTCAAAGAATGGCAAGTCCTTTTTTACGATATTCTCTTTGAAGAAAGCTAAGCTGCATTTTCTTTGCTGTGAACACAAGGAAAAATAGTGAAGAATCTGACTGCTGACAATTCACACTGAGCATGATGAATATATGTTATACATGATAAATTAGTGTCTTAATATTTACCTATATATTTTTCAGAAAATACCTTTTTAGGTATATCTGAGCATCTTTTTTAATCTTCAAGAACAATTTTCAGAAGTAGCAAAAAGCCAATATGTGTTTTTTTTTCATTTGTCATCTGTTGTTAAAGAGTTGGAATGAACATATTCCTTATTCTTCATTATTTCATTGTTTTCATTCCACAAAATGGCCCTGTAGGATGATGGCCATTTGCTTAAGTGCCTTTAAAAGGGATTAGACAGATTAATGAAGCATAGAATTATCAGTCTGTAATAACATCGATGTCTCAGCGGAGCCTCTGTATATAGAATCAATATCAGATGCTAGGAGGCAGCTAGTAGGAGAAAACTATCACCTTTGTGCCTTGCTTGCAGGTTTCCCAGAAACGATTAGATAACCAGTCCATTGAAATCATCGTTGAAATAGGAATGTTTTTGTGGTCTCATGCAAATGGCAGTACAATATCCTTAAAAAGAATTTTAAAAATGCTCTTTAAAACATAGTCCATGAGGAATAATAGCAGCTGGAGGATGCCATTAAAATAAATGGAAAATATAAAACTTGTAAATATTATATTGCAAGAATGTATAGCTTGCAACTGGTGACTAATGCACTATTTCATGAATATATATGATTCTAAGTGGTGTTTTTTTTTTTAAAAAAAAGAATCTCATGAAGGTTCCTCCTGTTTATACCTAGCCAAAGGAAGATATTATGGTCTCTCAATGACATTTGAAAGGTTAATTTAATTTCTTACACTTTCATCCATAGTACACTGAGGTTAGACAAGGTGCACAAAGATATTGTTATGATGCTTTGTTTTTGCTAGGAGTTAAAAATGACTTGATGGCACATACTGTAAGAATGATCAATCATGCTTTGCTAAGCTTTTAATACTCCTTAGGCTCCAGGTTATGGTGATGTGAGGCTTTCATTGGAGACAATACCCGACACAGTCAGCCTGGAAGAGCCTTTCAACATCACTTGTAAAATAACAAACTGCAGGTAATGCAATACTTTCCCTTGCTCATTTGGATTTTCAGAATGGAATCTTTATTTTCAATCAAAGGAAAAGCTGTGTAGAGATGGCTCACACAGTATGTTTTGATCATTATTTTTAGATGCACAGGTAGTCCTCAACTAATGATCACAATTGGAACCAGACGTCTGTCACTAATCAATTCACTAGTTAATCAGATATCACATGCCCATGACTTGTGATTTTACTGCCGGGTTCTTCATTGACTGTCAGTCAAAAGCCAGCAATAAAGTGCGCAAATGGCTATCATGTTCATGGGATGCTGTGGAGTTTATAAATACCTGCTGGTGGCAAAGCATCTGAATCTCGATCACATGACCCTACAATGGTCGTAAGTGTGAGGACTGGCCAAAGTTACTTTTTCAGTGCCATTGTAAATTTGAACAGTTGCTAAACAGGGCTATTGTTAAGCGAGGATTGTTTGTACTAAAATATTAATAATATGAAATTCACAAAATAGATTCATAATATTATGGTTAAAATTACTTTGTTGAAGCAATTGGCTCTTAGAAATATTTTTACAAATGCCAATAATCCTACCTTCAATCACTCAGATTTAGAATCAGAAGTGATTTATTTCACAACGTTTGAGGTGTATGTATTAATAAGAAAGGATAAAGTTGTGTTCTAGTTTTAATTATTGACTGGGTTCAAAATTACAGTTTAATGTGATAACTTTAGTTTTTAACATAGCTAGTGTGATTGTAGCTTATCTAATAAACTGTACCAAGTCATTTGCTTAACTGTGGTTTGTTGTTTAATAAGCCACAGTGGCTAGATGCGCACACCACATAAGCACACAGTCGCTAAGTGCCCACACCACAAGCCAAAAATAAGCAAACCACAGTATGATTTAGCATAATGTAAAGAAGGTTGGTATGTGTATTTTTGCTGAACTTTCCATTATAAATACTGTATGTAGAACTTGGTTTGTACAACCCGTTAACTAAGATAGGGTTGTTTGTAGGTTAGTATGCTGTAGGAATCTAGACAAGTTTCATGAACCAAGCTTTCATAGACACAATATGTATATGTGACATGTATTCTGTTAACAAGAGTATGAACTTAGACACTCTGTACCTTGCTTTAATACTTCATATTTAAATCAATTAAAATTAAAATTTTCTAAAATTCACTGCTGAACATCATATAAACCAAGCTGGGGAATCTCTAATTCATCTGCATCCTATCTTTCTTCAATTGTAATGCCATTTATAATTTCATAACCAAAACACAGAATTTCTGAGGTATAGATGGATGGGTATGAATTATTAGATCAATATTATTTATGAAAGGCCAATATGCATAAGAGAGAATCTAGCGGCACTTGCCCAACTGTTAAGTGATTCCTAGAAAAGATTTCTCAAAAGGATGTGGTCTTTAAATTTAAATTTTCTATCGCCGTCCCTGTATTTGAAATTCAACATCATAGAAATGTGTACATAAGATGAATGAATCATGATGTGTACCATCTAAAATTGCCAAAAAGAAAAACTGGTATAGTAAGAAAAGTGATATGAACTGGACCTTTAAAAAAACTGGTATTTGTATTAAATTATATGTATACATTTTATCTAGCAGTGAAAGGACCATGGATCTGGTTTTGGAAATGTGCAATACTAACTCAATTCACTGGTGTGGTGTGTCAGGAAGACAGCTGGGCAAACTGCATCCTACTTCATCTCTATATTTGACACTTACATTGCTATCATCAGTACAGGGACTACAAGTAAGATATTAAAGTGGCTCTGATTTTAGCCTTATTCTGTCTCCAATCACTTTAATCACTGTGTCTATCCTTTCTTTCCATTTTAGAGTGTCTCTGGCTTAAGATTAACAGATACTTTCTTGAAAAGAACATATGAATATGATGATATCGCTCAAGTCTGTGTGGTTTCTTCAAAATGAAATAAAACTAAGAAAATCTTTTTAAACATTTCTTAAGATTTGTGGACCAATTGTCTGACAACAATCTAATAAATCCAGAGTACATCTAACTGTATCAAGAGAAAAAAATGTTCTTCTTTAATAATCCTCCTATAAATGAACATGACACTTTTGGAACGTTTAAAAATAGCAGCTAAGGGTCAACAATGATGTATATTTTAATCTATTTGGAAATAAAGACTTAGGCAACTTACACAACTATTTGTGTTACATTTTTGTACAGATCATTTTCTAATACTTGCAGTATGATTTGTAATTCAATAATTCTGTACATGGGGAGGAGACTGGAAATTTTTCCCCAGTCTTCATTTGGAAAAAAACAGGATTCTATAAATGTAGGAACATAGATATTTATAGATGATATTTTAAGATTAAAGGATTAGTGGTTTGAACCATATTATATAGAATTATACAACATATATTGCATGACTCTAACTTTACATGTGCACCTGCAACTCTACATGTGAACCTAGAGTTGGAGAAATAGGTGGTTTGGAGGAAAATTGATTTGGGAAAGAAACAAAAATGTAGATTTGAACAAAGTAAATTCTTTTTTTTTCTTTTTTTTTTACAAAACTTTTATTGGTTTTTTTAATTTTTACAACAAAATGCTCAAAGCACACCATGGTGTTAGGGTAAACAATCATCCAAAAGCAAAACATTTATACATACTTCAATCAATACCTCTAGTATTCCCTCTCTTTCCCCTTAACTAACATAGTTTATTTAAAATAGTTCAGTCCGATTTAAATTTAGTCAACCTATACCTGTTTCTAACACTTTAAAAAATTTATACAACCATAATCAAATTAACTTTAAATACAAACTCTATCAGTTCGGGTATTCCTTCCAACTATATTCTGGTACCTTAGTTTTTATTGTAAATTTTATTTAACTCTTCTTCGACTAATATCCCTTAATTAAACTAAAACATTAATCTATCCTATATATATCTATTCTATCAACTAATCAATCTCTTATAGCTAACAGATAAAATCAAATCTTAAATTTTTTCAATCCATTAAACATAATTCAGTTCATATCCAATTAAATTGTCATAACCAATGACATCAATCTTATCAAGCAGAAATCATCTTATTAGGTTAATTCAAGATTGCATAATAATTTTCTTACAAATAACCCTATTGTCCTAAACAAAACAAAAGAAAAAAGAAAAAAGAACAAATACATTCTTAAAGAATTTAATATGTATTTCATTAGTCACTCCTTTTTTCTCTTATATCTCTTTTTTTAAACTAAAGTATTAATCTGTCCTAAAGCTATATAAACCATCAGTCAACTTTAAACTAACAAGATAACATCAAACTTTAAGATATTTCAATTCATTAATCATCAAACCAGTAAATCATCAGTAACTTCCATGTAGATAAATTTTATATCTTCCATTAATCCCATTTTCCTTACATCTAACTTATAATCTTGGTCCTTAAGTCAGTCCATAGTTCTAGATTGCCTTTAGTCCATTACTCAAAACTTTAACTTTCATTTTTTAAAAAATATTATTCTAGGTTTTTTCAAATGCCATGTAGGTTTCCATAGCAAAGCTTCATTTCCAACAGATACCGGTAAGTCTCTCTTTGTTGCTTGTAATATCTTTTGAATCAGTGAAAACCATCTTGACCTCTGAGTTGGCCTTCTGATTTTTTTTTTGCATAAAGTCTCGTTGCTTTAGAGTTCCAAGTCCCAATCTTTGCTTTTCCTGATTCTCAACGCCATAACTGAGTTGCATATAAAGCAGAGTCAATTTCTCTTGAACAAAGTAAATTCTGAATCAGATTAAACTTCTGTCTAATATAGCATTCTCTTTTCCAGTAAGTAACCAGATGTCTCTGGGAGTCAAGGGATGCTTGAAATTAATAGACAGTTCTCATTGTTATTTCTTAGAAACTGTATATATGTACCGGCATACAGGAAGAGTTTACACCTGATGCTAACGAAAGGATAACTATGGTTTGCTAAACAAATCACAATGTCTTGGTTCACATATAACCTTAAATTGTAATATGGATGCATATGTAGCTTTAACTCAAAACGAGATGCATCATATAATAGCTTAGGGTTATGCATGAATAAAGCTACTGCCTATGAACTAGAAGGCTTCTTGATGAATAGCAATCTATTTGCCCTTTAAGACTGATTAGACATTCTGTTGCAAGCAATTTTGTATGAATAATTTCATTTTAGGTTGTTCATCCTTAGTATATGAAACCGGGAGAATCCAGGTGACTCTTAAATCTAATTGAGTTACCATGACATCTGTAGCTATTGATGAAAGATGCTGGAAACTGTAGTGCAAAAACAACTGAAGGACCACAGGTTCTCTAACCTTTACCTAGTTTAATTCAAATGGGCCCATGAATGTTTCCAGTACCTTTAGGCATGGTAAGTCCTGCTCCATGTTCCTGGTTTTGTTTTTTTTATAATTAAAATAAACTTTTATTAAATATATACAAACATTAAAAATACAAAAGTACAATACATAAAACAAAAACATAGAACATACATCAATTATAATGTATCCTAAGTTAATATCTATATTTGTAAACAAACAACATTCAACAACAGTATCAACTGTTCAGTTGATTCTCATTCATGTGCAGTCCGGTTCCCAAATCCATACCGTACATAATATAATTATGTCTTATAAACTAAATAAATAACAAATATACACATCATATATTTATCTAAGGGAGATTATCACATATTTCGATTTTAGGTGATATATCATAATTTTCGGAATTCTTATCAAAGTATGTCGGTAGGTTTTTCTTTTATTTAGGTCAGAGGATGAATAAGATTGTCGTCTATATCTTATTTATTTATATTGCATTTTATTTATATTTTTAGGGTTCCAAATATTTTTTTGCCTCTAGCCATTCGTACCATTTATCCCAGGTCCTATAGAATATTGTATCTTCCTTGTTGCGTAATTTGAGAGTTAATTTGTTCATCTCGGCTACTTCGTTTATTTTGCTGATCAAATTCAAGGTTGATGGGGTTTTTTCAAGTTTCCAGTGTTGGGCATAAACTAATCTGGCAGCTGTAATTATGTGTATTGTTAGGTATCTATCTTCTTTAGTTGTCTTATATCTTATTATTCCTAATAAGAATAGTTCGGGGTTCATTGGGATTATTTGGGTAGTAATTTGTTCAAGGTATTTTTTGATTTTTTTCCAAAAATTTTTGGCCTGCGTACACGTCCACCAAAGGTGGTAGTATGTCCCAATTTTGACTTTACATTTCCAACACTTGGGGGATGTATTAGGAAACATTTTTGCCAATCGATCTGGGGGAAGGTGCCAGCGATAAAACATTTTAAGTATATTCTCTTTGTAGGCGGATGAGATGGTAAGTTTATAATTAATGTTCCAAATTTTTTCCCATTCTGCCAAATAAATTGTGTTTCCTATATTTTTTGCCCATGCAATCATGTTACCTTTAACTTCTTCTTCACACATTTCATCATATAATAAAACTTTATATAATTTAGAAATAAGTTTTTGGTCCGCTCCTAATAATATTTTATCTAATTTGTTCATTTTTTGAAATCCATGCTTTTGATCTTCCGTATATTTTGAATTAATTTGAAAGTATTGCATCCAGTCTAGAGTGATTCCTTTTTCTTTTAAAATTTGCATTGAAATTAGTTGATTATCTTCTGTTAGGATTTGGTGGTATGTCATTATTGTGTTGGGGTTTAATAAATTAGGATATGTTGTGGATTCATTTGGAGAGAACCATCTTGGTATTTTAATATAAAATTGTCTTTTAATTTGGAACCAAATTGCTAATAAATTTTTCCTTATGTAGTGTTGTTTAAATTGTATGTATGATTTATTTTTTGTCCCAAATAAAAAGGAGTGCCAGCCGAATTCAAGATTAAAGCCTTCCAAAATTAGTATTCTCCTATTTTTAAGTTGTATCCAATCTTTGATCCAAACCAGTGCAGATGCTATATAGTATAGTTTCCAATTTGGGAGTCCCATTCCACCTCTTGATTTGTGGTCTTGTAGGTGTTTGAGCTTAATTCTTGCTTTCTTTTTGGCCCATATAAATTTATGTATTATTTTATCTAATTTATCAAAAAATTCTTTATTTAACCTAATTGGCGCTGTTTGAAATAAGTACAGTATCTTTGGAAGCACATTCATTTTTATTACTGCAATTTTCCCTAATAATGATATCTGGAGTTTGGACCATTTGTCTAAATCTACGCTTATCTTTTGTATTACTACGTCATGGTTATCTTTTTTTATCTTACTACATTTGGCCGAAAGTATTAATCCCAAATATTTGGCTTTCTTTACTGTTTCTATTTCTAAAATATTTTCTAATTCTTGATTTAAATTGGAGTTCATATTTTTGGTTATTATTTTAGTTTTATTTTTATTAATTTTTAAGCCTGCCACTTGACCAAATTTTTCAATTTCCTCTATTAAAATTAAAGCTGATTCTAAGGGGTCCTCAATTATGAAAGCCATATCATCCGCATATGCTTGTAGTTTATATTCTTCTTTTCTTACCTTCAGTCCTTTAATTTCTTTCTTTCTCCTTATATTTATTAGCAAGGCTTCCAAAGCGAGTATAAATATCAGTGGAGCTAGGGGACAACCTTGTCGGACTCCTTTTTCTATTTTAATTTTATTTGTTAATTCTGAATTTATAATAATGTTGGCAAATTGTTGATTGTATATTTCTTTAATTAAATTTGTAAATTTATTTCCAAATTCCATTTTATTTAATTGTGTGGTGAAAAAAGGCCAGTTTATCTTGTCGAAGGCTTTTTCTGCGTCCACCAAAATAAATGCGACTTGTTTTTCAATATGTATGTCATAATATTCTATTGCGTTTAATATTATTCTTGTATTGCTTCTAATATGTCTATTGGGTAGAAAACCATTCTGATCGGGGTGGATAAATGTATTCAGTATTCTTTTAAACCTTGCTGCCATAATTGCTGCAAATATTTTATAATCTGTATTTAAAAGTGAAATTGGGCGGTAATTTTGAATTTGATGTTTATTAATTAAATCTTTAGGTATTAAACTAATATATGCGTCTTTCCAAGATTCTGGTATTTTACTTTTATCTAAAATATAATTAAATAGTTCCAGAATCAATGGTGCTAGAAGATCTATTAAAATTTTATATAATTCTGATGGGATACCATCTGGACCAGGAGTTTTATTGTTTTTTTGAGCCTGTATCACGTTTTCTAGCTCTTCCAGAGTTATTTTTTTATTTAGCATTGCTCTTTCTTCTTCTGTAATTCTTTGTAGGTCAGTTTGTTCTAAATATTCGTCAATTTTTCTTTGTTCAATTTCTTCTTTTTTATATAAGTTTGAATAAAAATCTATTACTATATCTTCCTTTTTTTGAGCATTGTTTTGTCTTTCACCTTTATGATCTATTAGAGTTTCTATATTTCTTTCTATTTTTTGTTTTGCTGTTTTATGAGCTAACCATCTACCCGGTTTATTTGCATATTCAAAAAAGTTTTGTTTTGTGGCTTTTAAATTTTTTATCATTTCATTTTGTGTAATAAGATTTATTTTATGTTTATTAGTATTTAATTCTTCTAACATTTTAACATTTGAGGGGTCTCTGTGTAATTGTTTTTCCAAACTATTTATTTTCTCTGTAAATTCTTCTATATTTTTCCGTTTTGTTTTGTTTAGAAAAGCTGAGTATGAAATTGAGAGCCCTCGTATATAGATTTTCATGGTATCCCATAAGTTTAGTATTGTTGTATTTCCATTATTATTTGTCTCTAGAAAGGATTTAAGTTCTTTTTGAATCATTGTAATATAGTCTTTTTCTTTAATTATCATCTGATTAAGTGTCCATCTTTTGATAATATTTTTAAAATTTTTTGTTTGTTGATTCCATTTTATCAATAATGGATTGTGGTCAGCCCATATGTTTGGTAATATTTCCGACTCCGTTATTGTTTTCATAAGTTCTGGGTTGGCCCAAGCCATATCTATTCTTGACCACGATTTAAACGGGTGTGAAAAATAGGTGTAATATATATTGTCTGGATGTAAAGCTCTCCAAGTATCTTTCAATTGAAATTCTTCTGCCATCTGGATAAAAGGAGAAGGTAGTGTTCTTCTTATTATTTTTTTTTCCGCCCTATTCACACTTTTATAATCTTTTTTCTTATCTACTATTGCATTATAATCACCAATAATTATTAATTTTAAGATTTCTATTTCTTGAAGTTGTTTATAAAGCTTTGTATAAAATTTAGTTTGTTGTGTACTTGGAGCATAAATTGCAGCTATTGTTGTGGGATTATTTCCCTGATCAATTTGAACGATTAAAATTCTGCCTTCTTCATCTGCATAAATCAATTTTGGATTTAACCATGATTTGATGTATAGCACAATTCCACATTTTTTGATCTGGGCTAAAGATACGAATGATTCTCCTAATTTTGAACATTCCAATAATTGTTTTTGATTCTTTTCAATATGTGTTTCCTGTAGGCATATAATTTCTGAGTTTTGTTTAATCAAGTTATGAAATATTTTATTTCTTTTCTTAGGTGAATTTAATCCATTAATATTTATAGATAGAGAATATTTATAGATAGAGGAAAGAGAAGGGGCAACTACAAGATCGCAAGCAGGCACAAAGGGAAGAAGATAGACAATTTAAACAAGTAAAAAAGGCAGAGGATGAAATAAGGTTTTGTTTTTTTTAATACTAGATGAAGTTGGCAGTCTCAAGATTTATTTCACATTTCACAGCTAAATTTATTTACACAACTCTCAGACAAGAAATACCTTCCAACCTTCATTTGTCCCTATATTTGTCAACAAATCACTAGAAAACTTTGATAACTAATTGAATTTTGGGTTTAAATGCAACACATGTATGCTGTGATTCAAATTTTGAATTAAAGAGAAATAGATAAAAGTAATAGAAAAGTGAAGAAGTAGAAGAGGAAAAAGAAAAAAATATTAAGGAAGGGGTTTCTGATTTTCTTAACAGCAGTTATAAAAATACTTATATTTTTATAGTGTTGCGTTAAAGTTTCCTTCTTCTATAATCTATCATTTCTAATATTTTTTTCAGCAAAAAGTATGTAAGAGGTTTGCAGTCACTAAAATGAATTGAAGCAAGTTTCAATAAAAGATTAATATTATTGCCACCGGCTATAATGTATACTTAGAGGAAACTGGAATCCATTGAAGCCTTTCAGAAACAGGTCAGGGTGCTCCAGACTATTACTTTAGCAATTAAATCAAGTTTCTGGAAAACAGAAGTTTCAGCCATGTATTTTTCAGCCACCATTATTCAACTAATAGTGCACAGAAGTTTTAATTCCACTATATATGCAAATTAGCTTAGCTGTAACAGAACTGTGCCATCTCCAGTAACTTTCTATATATTTCCTTAGGTCTCATTTATTAAAGAATTTGTATGGATACACCTATAACTCATGGCAACACTTTGTGCTTTTGAAAGTATTGTAACACAGTACACATATTTTGAAATTACTATGAATTGATACCTTCAAATTGCTACAAGATTCTTTGGTGGACCACATTACTATGATTCTTTTGAAAAAGGCATTATTGTATTTTTCCAAGATGGTTTCAACTGATGGAGAGTGCTGGATTCCGGTTGGGCAGATTCCCTTTCTTCTCATCCCCGTTATATTTGACATGGGTCACCTCAATCTGTACATTAGATGGTACATTGCCTGGTTGAAGGAATATGTGTTAGTAAGGCTACATATAGTGATTCAGTAAAATGAGTGGTTTGATAATTAAAAATTCAGATTTGTAGACCAAATAAAGGGTATAAAGAGCTGGGAATAATAAGAAAATTTAATTATATCAGATACTAATATAATTATATCAGATACTGTTTTCTGTGGTGATTTTTGGTACTTGCCACAATTGTTGGCATTTGTTATGAAAGTTTAACATGAAATAGGATTTTTTTTTACTCCTAATGGCAATCTTTACTTAGGAAACAAGTTATATTAAACTTAAGAAGAACTCTGTCACTTAATAGCAATGGCTAAATTTCTAAATAGAATATGTAGCTATAAGTGCGGTTACCTCTACAAATATCCCTGGTTTAAAATAGCTTGAGACATGAGAATAGACTTTTTCCTGAAATAAAGAATGAAAAAAAACTCACCACAGACAATATTGTATATGAAAACGGCATATTTGTTTTATTAAACTTATTCCAAATAACAGAGGACTGATCCATTATACGTCCTTGAAAAATTGAGATAAGGAATAGAGTGGAATGTGAATAGTTATTTAAATGTTACTTTCTGAAATACGCATTCATTTGGCAAATACTCCACTGTGAATATGAAAATGCTAGTGCTGTATTACACACCTATTTTTTTGAATTTGAAAGACAATGAATCAGGATACACAGGACATTTTAACACATGCTAATAGAAGGGGTGGGGTAGCTAAGAAAAACATGGAATCTTCATTTTAGAATTAAACTAGCAACAGTAAGCACTATAGCAGCAATTATTAAGTTAGCATTGGAGTAAATTTACCAAATGATTTCAGAACATTAATTACACATAGTATAATTTAGAACAGTTTTTAGAGTTAATTATTAACATCTGAACTACAAACTTATTCTGAATTATTATTTGTTAGCAGTTTCTTCAACTTTTAGAGTATACACTTAATGCAGTGAGTTTAATCTGTTCTAGTGTCAACAAAACGTGTTAAAACACAGGAGGAAAGTTTATGGAAAAGTCAGGATGGTTCTCTACATATATTCAGAATAAATGTTTAACAAATTATTGTTTGGAGCAGAAGGTTGTCAATGTTCTTCCACTCAATCAATATTCCAGGATATCCTCCCATGAAAAGTTTTCTAAATATAACATACTGTGACACTGAAAGCTTTCTTCTGAATGAACCGTTCTATTCTTGCAGAAATGATTTAAGTAATTCTGTTCTGTATTATTAAAAAATGGGAGGGAGAAAAGAAACAAGGAAAAATAATAGTGGGGGGTTGCAATCAGATTCATAGTAGAGGGATAAAACTATGATGAACGCAGTTTTATATATTAGTCAGTGTTTTAAACAATATACTTAGGTATGCCATCTCAAATACTTAAATGGATCTGTAATGTACAGTCAACCTTCCAGGACTATGCAAGCAGGTAGATGACAAATACAGTTGATACCATGCATATAAAATTATATTAATATAGAACATGGTATCATTTCATAAGAAAGGTCTTTAGAGTTTCCATATGCAGATTCTCCCCATTCTATATTCTCTGGAGCGTTCTCTTTAACATTCCTTTATGTACTACTTCTGGACATCCATTCTAACTTCATCCTTCTAACTATTGAACACAAGTTATGTGGAGACTCCATTACTTAATTATACCTCTTAAAGATGGAATTCACAATCGTATTCTCCCATCCCCATAGTATAGAAGATTTGGATGTTAATCCATTTGTAAAACAATACAGAAGAACAAGCATTTCTCTATATCTTCTTTTCAAACTTAGCAGTTAATCAATAGCAATCACTCTACAAACCGATTTGGCTTTAGCTGCCCTCTTACATTATAAATGCAGCTTAATATCTCTGGTCCACTTTCCATAATCACCCCTATCCATCTTTCCCCATCTTCTGTTCACTCAGCTTTTCTTTGTCCTGCCATATTATCTTATCCTGAAGCAAGTCAAACAGGCTGTCTTTTCTTTCAACAATTCCAATAATCAACCATACTTTATCAAAAGTGAACTCTTTATGTTTATTGCCAATTAGACATGCATAATTGTATATGTACCCCACAGCCTTGTATTAGAGGGCAAAAAACAACCTTATCAAATATAATTTATACCTAACCTTTATACAAGAGTGATAGCCCATCTTCTATTCCTCTTACATGCACCAGCTGTTTTTCAGTGCACAGTATGCTGCAAAAATCCATTCAGAATGAAAAATCCACATGCTGTTGCTTATTAATATAAAGATGCTCCCCTGACATAGAGATTGTAATAAGTCAACAGTTCTAATTATAGTCCATGTACAAAGGCATCACTAAACATACATGATATGTTCAAATCTGTGTGCAATGATCTGTTTTCAACAGACAATAAGGAATACACACAAATAATTTTCTATCTCATGTCTGAGAAGAATTACAATGGTGATATTTGCTACAAGCTACAATATGCCTTTTGGAATTAGTAGAACAATATTTTAATTGATGTTTCTTGAATCAAGAATGTTCTTCAGTGCTACCACTGAAAGATCTGCTTCGAACATGGTTTCGCAGTTGCTCTATGAGTTCTGGATTTTGTTGCTGGATCTGCTGGGCAAATTGCTGTCCCCTGTACAAAATGTGTATTTTTTAAAACAAAGATAAAAAAAGACAGTCAATATTGTGTAATACTCAAAGATGTAAAAAATAATATTATTCAAACAGAAGTTACTCTGTTTACCCTAAGAGAAAAACACATAAGCACTTTAAAATTCTCTGTAACTTAAATGTTAATCTAAGGATGTATAGGTAGTCCTTGACTTATGTGACATGTGAAGCCGGCCCAGTATGGTCATAAATTGTGATGGCCGTAAAGTGGGTCAGCACATGACCAACTTTATTTTACCATTTTAGCAGCCATCATTATCATGGTAATTAAGTGAATCCACTATTGTTAAGCAAACCCATTGTTTGCTATGAGGTATTTTGCTGGAAACTGAAAGTAAATTCTGGTTTTTGACAAAAACATAAATTACAGTCACATCACTTTGGGATGCTGAAAATGGCTGTAAATGTGGGCCAGTTGGAATGCATCTGAAATGTCATGTAACTGAAGAGGGGGCAGAGGATGCTGTTGTCAGAACCAGGCTATAACTGCCTTTTGGAAGGGTCCATCATAACTTCAAATGGTTGCTAAGTGACTGGTCAGAAGTCGAGGATTACTATGTTAATATAAAAAGTGATAAAAACAACAAAGAATAATCTTTATTTCTGTGTTATATGTCAATGTACATTATATTTTCTAATTTATTTTTTTTAAGATTTAGGTTTACACTTCATCAGCGGTTCTCAACCTATGGGTCACGACCCCATTTGGGGTCGAATGACCATTTCACAGGGGTCGGCGAACGCCGCAGTCTGCCTTTTTTTCCGCCATTTTTTTCCGTTTTTTTTCGGCCGACGCAGGGGCAGCACCGCGCATGCGCGGGGTAGCACCACGCATGCGTGATGCAGGCCGTTGTGCACGCGTTGCGCATGCGTGATGCGGGCCATTGTGCGCACGCCGTGCATGCGCGGTTCAGGCCGTCGCGCTGCGCATGCGCGGTTCGGGCCATCGCGCGCGCGTTGGGCATGTGCGATGCAGACCGTCGCGCCGCGCATGCACGGTTCGGGGCGTCGTGCGCGCGTTGCGCATGCGCGGTTCAGGCTGTCACGCTGCGCATGCGCGGCTCAGGCCGTCACGCCGCGCATGCGCGGCACAGGGCAGGGTCACGCCACGCATACGCGGTGCAGGGCGGGGTCTCGGCCTGAAAAAGGTTGAGAACCGCTGCACTACATTAAGCCATAAAGTGTTTTGGTTGGCTTTGGCTTAATTCAGTATCTAAACTCAGCCACATTTGATATGCGTGAGAGCAAACTAAGCCTGATGAACTAGTTGTGGGGATAAAACTATATGGTTTAGAGCAGTATGTGAATTCAGCCTTGGTAAGAATTGCTGAATTTCTTTCAGGAAGTCTAACATATTTTTACTACGAGTAGTATTTGCAACAATATACTATATCAAATGAGCTCTCAAAGTAGTGAACTAATGGAATGGGTATGAGGGACAACAAGGTGAAAAAATAAAAACCAAAAAGGTTTCTGGGAATTAGGACACACTATAGCAGGGGTCTTCAAACTTGGCCCTTTTATGACTTGTGGACTTCAACTCCCAGAATTCCTCAGCCAGGCACGCTGCACTATAGAAATGACGCTGTGCAAGTTGATGAAAAAAATGCCTTATTTAAGGAGATACATGCAACATATATACAATAAGCACATGCCAACACCCAAACTAAAGAAGCTCTTTTCAACTTTGGACCCATGAATCCAGCTGGGCCAGTCACTTTCTCTCAGCCCTAAGAGAGAGGAAATGGCACCACTTCTGAAATATTGCCAAGGCGACAAGAACAACTCAAAAGAATTAAACAAAACAAAGTAAAACAAACACCATACTACTTTTACTTACTGTAATTACAAATCCTTCATTAAATTATTTCTAGAATTTCTAGTCATTTTGACAGCCAGAAATATCTATAAAACATCTTAAACTTTTTAAAGCCTAACCTTTTCTCAAATGCTAACTAAATGGATTAAATCATATATACTCACGCGTGAATTAAGCTTGAGAGATCAGTGAGACCACCAACACCTGCAGCAGGACCACCAATAGCATTTGTCATCATTCCTGACATTCTAAAGAGAATAGATATGACACTGATAGAGAAAAATACAGATTTTCAACTCCATTGTTATTAACTCTCATGCTATACTGTTTTTATCTTTAAGAGACTACAGGTAAATGTAAAGCTCTCATAAGTCTATTTACATTGAGAATGAGATATATTAATACAAACAAGTTTTTTAAGAGCACAGTTGCCTATTTTACCGTGAAGGTTGCTATCACTTGTGAACAGCTCAAGGAAATTAAATGTAGATTCTACAGATTCTAGATAGTAAAAAATGAAGAATAAATATCATTGAACACTGGCATGAGCCTCGGTTTGGATGTCTCTGTCTATCTGTCTGTCTATCTATCAAATTTATTGGCCACCCATGTTACCACAGGGCAACTCTGAGTGGCTTACAATATTAAACATTTACTTTGCTGGTTAAGATGGTGAAATAGTTATATCTGTACCCTTATTATTTCTGTGCATCTCACAGCTCTGTTTAGATGGACTGGCATGCTGTTGGGGAATGATAGATGAAAAGAACTTCCGGCTGCCGGGACTTGTTTATAAGGCATTTTGGAGATAAAAAAATCACTTGAATTTGCAAGTTGGACACATAATTAAAGGCAGAATTCAATGACGTAGCTGATGCAACAATGGCTTGTAAGGTTCTCTGGAACTGTTTTCTCTGCGGAAACTTTTGGAGCAGTTTTTTTTTCTTCCTGGACTTATATAAGCAGACAAGGAAGAAACGGGCAACTGGGTTTGCGGGATGGAAAATACTTTGAGGGAAGTGACTACTATACCAATTACCTTGAAGAAGTGATCCCTTTCTACATAAAGGCTGAGAATGTGATGAGGATTTGACTCGAGAGCATCCTATATGAAGTGAATTTTAACCTGAGCATGTGATCAAATCATCCTGATCACCACCTAGGTGGGTAGAGTGCAGTGTTTCTTGCTCTACTGGGCCTCTCAGCAACATTCAAAACTATTGACACATCCTGAACAGCAGATGGAGGTTTAGTCAGGAAAACTTTTACTCAGCTTTAGTTGATACACCAGAGCACAGGTGTCAAACTCACCACGTCACGTGACATGTCATGATGTATCACAACTTTTTTTGCATTGCCAGATCTGGGGTGGGCGTGGCCTCCATATGATGCAACTGGCCCATGGGCCAGCAGTTTGACACCCCTGCACCAGAGTGACAATTTTTGGAGCAGCATATTCTACTCAATAGTCACTAATGCTCTTTTTATCACATACTGCTCGAAGCTACCTCTCAACACTACTTACAAACTTCATATTTTGTACTCTATTAGTATTATGAGTCACCTAGAGTCTAAAAGTGTGGTGGAATATAAACGATGTCACATAACACACATGCACTCATTGTATTAGGTTTTGAATTTCAGAAACTCATGTATTTTCTTTGAACCCATCAAAGAACAGATTCCACTGCCAGATTTTCTTCTTGAGTTCAAAAGCAGACCTATAATCTCTTCTTCATCCTACCCTAATAAATGGAAAAATTATTACTAGAAAGAAAATTGTTCAGTGAGAATTCAGCACTAAGTGTGTTTCCTGAAAGTGATGTGTGCTCACCCTAATCCTTTATGTTATGCTCTCTTTGTCACCTCTATGACAACACAGGTGGCCTATGTTGATACTTACAGTTGCTGGACTTGAGGATTCTGCATTAAACTTGCTGCCTGAAATAGATGAAATAATTTCATCCACAATGAAGCCAAAATTAGACAGGATAGTTTCATTGGCCAGTAGTACTGTGAGTAATGGTGCACTTTCAAAATCAAATTTTCTTGATATTTAATTAATCTTAACATCTATAGACTATGGTATCTCAACACTGCCCTATTAGGAGTCTGGCTATTTATATAATATATGGTTTTTTGAGGATGCCCCAACTGTCAAAAGCTCAGCTATCTAATCTTTTCTAGTGTGGGACCAAACTATGAAATACTTTTCCAGGGAGTATATCTTTACCCCACCTTCAGTCTCCCAGGTTTTAACAAAATATCAAAAACACTCTTTTTCACCAGGCTTTTAACTGTTCAAGCAGTTTTAATTGTCCTGGTGTTAAGAAAATTGCATGTCTCCATTGATTTTAATTGTATTGGTTTGATTGTTGAGTTTTTGTATTTTGCTTTCCAGTTACAAGGTGTTTTGAATAAGGGGAAAGACAGGATTTAATTTTAATCAATGACATCATCAACATCATCATCTTTATAAACAATGAAAATATTATGAGTAAGGAATAGTTAGCCAATATGAGAAACAGTGGAACCCAGGAACAACAAAAATAATTTTTTTAGTGCACTTACCATGCTAATGAAGGCAGGATTGTTTATCAAACTTGCCATATCAAAACTCAGACTAGTTCCAGTCTGAAAATAAATACATGTCAATTATAAGTAAAGAAGCATTGGATAACTAAAATATTTAAACAATGTATTATTACAAATGGTTTGAAAGCTAACTTACAGGACTGGACATATCTCTTGATTTCTGTTCAGCTATTTTCAGATTTGATTTGTAAGAATCATTTTCTGGATCAAGATCCAGTGCCTTTTGGTAACTGTTAATTGCCTCCTGATATTTATTCATTGAAGTCAGAGCCAATCTAATATGAACAAAGGGAGCCAACATGAGGACAATCTGAACAAATATTTTTATTTTTAAAAATCTATTCTTTAACAATATAAATACAGTTTAAATTGTAGAGAAAAGAATGGGCTCGCTCAAATCCAATAAAAGTATGCCACAAAGTAATAAAAAGGTTAATATTTTCCTGGCTCTATAGCTTTATTTTAAAACAGCATTCACCGAATATTTATATTTGTTACTTTATTGCTCAGTTTATCTACAGAATCTAGTAGTAATGCTTTACTGCAGTTTCATACCAGCTTCCCTCTGCCCCTTATCCCTACTACCTGTAGAATTGTTACTCATCCATGCTGAGGTGTTTTTGTAGAAGAGCAGCCAGAGCTGGGGGTAGGGGCGGAATAAAACACATCATCAGTTTAGAGTCCTTGCATTATCAAAGTGATCCAAGCCTAGCCCCTCCTTGACTTCCTTTGCCACTTATCTACTGCCAATTTAGTGCTGATCGTTAGTTGACCAGATTCTTGTGTATAGACTATTGTATATAGGCTATAGGCTGTATATAGTAAATAAATCATTTATGCTGCAACCTACACAAATGGTTCTGATTCTTTGCATCTGACAGTTTTGTATGCAAAGTCTGACTAAGGAAAGTTACAAGAAACACTTTTAAAAGTGTTTATATATAAATTTATATATAAATTTGTAATGATATTATATAGTAAACGTATAGCTAATAGTATCACACCACATACAAGGATAATTTTATTACAATTTGCATACATTTAGAAAATAGGGAGTGGTATATAATTTCAATTCTGTGTAACATGATACCATGAGAAGTCGGCTTACCATATGGTTATATGCATATTACACTAACTTCTCACTTAGTAAATGGTAAACAGTATTTGAAAAAGAATGTAAAGTATAGCATTTTTCTGTTTGCAAGATAGTTTCCGGTAGCTTATAGATTTGTTACACAAAATAATCATCAGGTTCTAGAACCAAAGATCATTTCCCACAGTAAGATCAAATGTTACTTTTAAGAAGCTCAAATCTTGCTTATCTTGAAATAATGAGGGTCAACAGAGACGGTCAATGTAATGAGTCAAATGAAAGCATACCATTGATTAAAGTACTCCCTATATTTTTGAAACCATGTTATATAAATCACCAAATATTATCACGGTTTAAAAATACCCTACATTCTTAAAGTTCTCAATGGGCCTTTAACTAGGGAGGGAGGGAGGGAAGAAAGAAGGAAAGAAAGGAAGGAAGGAAAAGAAGGAAGGAAAGGAAGGAAGGAGAAAGTCTTTTGTACAGAGAAAAACTTTCTTGATTTGGCTTTTGTTGATTTTTCAGTTATAAGATAGAGAATAGAAAATTAAAAAATGTTTTAAAAATGCATTGATTAACATACATGAAATTGTCTGAGACACCACAAGTCTCATTAATACAAGAGGTAGAACCTCAAAATTAATTTATTTGGTTTTGAATTGAATTAAAATAATGTCTTCAGAATGAAGTCATGCAGTAACCCAGACAGTCCTTTCATTTTGGGGGTATTAATTTAAAGAGCTTAGATTAGTTAAATTGATTAAATTATTGTTATTCAGATTAATGAATTCAAATTAATCTTTTAGTTTCTTGGTAGTCAGGTAAAAAGATTTAGTAATTTGAGGTGCTGGCAAATATTTTAAATATTTAGAGCTTTTCCATTTTAGAGAACATGGTTCAGACTACTAGGATGAGGTTCATATTCCTCCTTTTGTGAGAAAATAGAAAAGGAGATAAAGAAGAAGAAGAATACCACAGAGATTAAAAAGTGTGGAGAACAATAGAGAACAAGGGAGATAAGGGAAAGAAAGAACAAGAGAAAGAAGAATATGGAGGGGGAAAGAAATGAAAGAGTGTCAAAGAATGAAATCATAGCAAATATAACAAACGACAGAACAAGTCTCTCTTTGAAGGAGATGAGTGGTCCAGAAATCCAAGATATAACGTTAATTTGCTTACCCCATTCTCCCATACGCTTTGCTGTATTTTGGATCTATTGCAATTGCTCTCTCACAGTCTTTTATTGCTTCACTGTGATTGTTCAGTTTACTTTGAGCAGCAGCTCTATGGTGTGAAAAAAGAGCAAAGCTCAAAAAATATAAAAGTCAACAAACTGATCTCCATCTGACCATCAACCATTTATACACTTATCATGTTGGCTCGCTTTGAAAAAAAAAAGCTGTAGATTGTTTTTCCACCCACCAATTTCATGTTTTTTGAATAAAAAGAATATTGAGGAAAAAGCTCTACCAAAGTCACTTTCTATGTTTTGTCAAAGAACACATTCTTATAACAAATATTAAGAATACTTTCAGAGTAGTGTTTCTTACACTTTTTGCTCCGGGGCCCTTCCCACTTTTAAAAATTATGGAGGACCCCAAAAGAGCCCTTTTTTTGGTAAGGCTTATATATACATATTAATATTTATATTAAAAATTAAAGCTAATGCATTTATAAAATATGTATTGATTCATATCAAAATAACAATATTATACTCATTATATGTTAACGTAAATATTTTTCATGAAAAACCCTATATTTTTAACTAAATAAAATTAATAATGAGAAGAGTGATCTTGTTTGAAATTTGTGCAAGTATCTTCTATGTCTAGCAAATAATTTTGAGTTTTGGACTTCTGAGGGGTCCCAGGGGTCCTCAAACCACACTTTAAGAAACACTACTTTAGAATTTATTTATTAATATAAATGCCACATGACTTCAGAGTGACTCTGGAAAGTTTATTCTGTGGAAACATAAACAAATAAACATAAACAGAGGAAAGTCTGTATCTAGACAAGACAACCTCCATATATTATAAAAACACACCTGACAGGAGTTAAAAACCACCCCTACCCCAGACCTGGGAGAAGAACCATGTTTTTAAAGACTTCTACAACAACATTAGTAGGCTATTCCCAGAGGGCAGGAGCTGTGTCAGAGAAGGCACAATTCCTAGGTCCTGACAGATGGTATGGTTGAACGCAGTGTTTCTCAAATTCAATAATTTTAACATGTGGAAGTCTAGAATTCCTCAGCCAGCATAGTGGTTGCAGAATTCTGGAAGGTGAAGTCTACGCATCTTAAAATTGCTGAAGCTGAGAAACATTGATTTAAATGGATATAACCTGAAACAGTCACCTCTGCCTGATCTTACCAGACAGACAGAAACCATGCAAGAGAATCGGCTCCTCAAATAGCAATAACAATATCATTGTTACATCATGTTGCTAACTCTTCAATGTCTCCTTAACTCAAACATATCTTTTCTTGGGATCATGTAGTTACTATGCAAGGACAGGAAAAGAAACAGCTTCTTAAAGAATGCACATATGCCTTCCAAAGTATTTGTCCTTCAGAACTGAAGAGCTACACATTCCTAATACTAAACTAAGATTTGCCTATCTAACTCTACTAAAGTTTTTTCAAAAGAAGTTCCATTGATCTCTAATGGGCCTTAAATTTCAAGTAAGAAGGACAATAAATACAGCAGTGAAATTGTACAAATGTAATGATCAAAACAAAAACAAAAGTTTGGCGTAGCATTCTGCCGAAGAGTGGTAATATAGACCGAGAGAAGTATAAATATAATTCAGAAATAAATATTCACATGCTTTATATGAACTTCACCTGTTGCAGTAATAGACCGCATTATTTGGATCTAATTCTATAGCTCTTGTGTAACAATCCACAGCAGCTGCATAATTGTCTTCTTTCATGTGATTATTACCTAAAATAAATCATAATAAAATGGTCATGAATAATTGAAATGATGAAATGCTGTTTTGAACAATAGCCTTAGGAGTGCTGTAAAATAAAGCCCATAAAAAACAACTTGGTTACCCTTCAAAAATATTTTTTGGAAAAAAATTGTTTTGAGCAATGTTATACAAACTAGGACTATATTAATACTTCTCTCCTGTAATTTTGTTTGACACAAGGTGGCACATTCCTTGAAAAACTGGCTCAAATTAGTGATCCATTACAGTTCAACAGCTAGAGTATCATAGCTGAAATCAAAAGATTTGTGTCCAGATGCCATGTCATGAATGATGGCAATTTTGGATATCCTTTAACTTAAGTTGGTAATAATAATTACCTTAGAACACAGGTCAAAAATAATAGATTTAACCCATAGAACAATAACAGATTTAATTTATATTTATAGAACTATAAAGAATAGTTTAACAGTGGAACCAATTACCAATAATCTCAGAAATGGACTGTCTTTGAATGAAGCACCGAGCCAGAAGATGGATAGCCATCTGTCAGAAATGCTTTAATTTGAGCAGGGAGTTGCTAATTGGAGTAGCAAAAAAAATAGCTACTGCTTGCATTCTAATAAACTACTTATGAGATTGTATTCTTTTGTATGGGAGTCACACTGAATATATAGTATATTATGATCTGAAAAGAAACAAATGATGTTACCAAAATGAAGCTGACAATGATAGGAGATGCAAATAAAAGGCCTCATTCATGAAACAAGAAACTGTAAGGAATTTTAGGTTAATACAACATGCTATAAACCAGCGGTTCTCAACCTGTGGGTCGCGACATTTGGGGTCGAATGACCATTTCACAGGGGTCGCCAAACAACACAGCGCCATTTTTCCCCCTTTTCCCCTCGGCTGGCACAGGGGGCAGCACCACGCATGCGCGGGGTAGCACCACGCATGCGCAATGCGGGCGGTTGCGCCACTGCGCATGCGCAATGCGGGCCTCTGCGCCCCGCATGCGCGGCACAGGTCGGGGTCACAGCCTGAAAAAGGTTGAGAACCGCTGCTATAAACCATAGGCTGCAGACCACAAAGTCTTGTATTAGTCTATGCACTAGACCAAAATTAAGGAAGCCATACTATGCTAATGTGATATGTGATTTAAATGCAATATAACTTTCCAGTCCTAAGTCCAAATTAGCATTTAGACTGATTTGCTGTACATTTTATGTTCTTGTGTTTTTTTTATTCTTCCACAGCAGCCAGGAGACATTTAAACAGCCGTTCATCCCATACAAGATCTATTAAACCAGGGGTGTCAAACTCAATTTCATTGAGGGCTGCATCAGCATTGTGGTTGCCCTTGGGGGGCCGGGTGGGTGCGGCCAGGGTGGGTGCGGCCTACTGGGTGGGCGTGGATGGAGTGGGTGTGGCCTACTGGGTGGGCGTGGTTTCGGCAGGCAGCCGGGCACTCTCCTCACAGCGCCGAGAGGTTGAGCTGGGCGGTGCAAAGCTCGCCAACTTTGCACTTTGCTGCCTGCTGAAACTGGGCAGGCTGGATGCTAGGCAGCATTGCACTTCTCATCAGATTTGCGCCACCCAGCTCAGCTCTTGGCGCTGTGAGGAGAGCGCCCCGCTGCCTGCTGAAACCGGGCAGGCTGGGAGCTAGGCAGTCTCGCGTTTCTTTTTGGATTTGTGCTGCCCAGCTCAGCCTCTCAGCACTGTGAGGAGAGCGCCCCACTGCCTGCCGAAACCCCTCCCCCAGAGCCCATCAAGCCAGATATGTGAAGTAGGCAAGGGCCATTTGCTGGCCACTTCCAGGTGATGGTGCATTTCTTCATTCCTCACACTTCCCCAGCATGCACCCAGGGGGTGGGGCTGATGCGGCAGGGGCTGGTTCCTCGCTGTTTCCAGACAGCTTTGTGGAGCTAAGACTGAATGCGTTTCAGCATAGATGGCCACCACAAAATTGTACATTGGCTCCCGGCAGGCCTGGGCCAGGGCCAAGGCAGAGGAGGCCGTTCCCTCACTGTTTCTAGGATGGCTTCGTGGGCCACATGAAACCACTTTGCGGGCCGCATCCGGCCCCCGGGCCTTGTGTTTGACATGTCTGTATTAAACACTAATAGTCTGAGCATTTGTAATTCATTCATGCGCTTATCTCTCATCATGACCAACAAATAAACTACATTATCAATGGAACAAAGGATTCTTTTTTTCAATTCCTTTTACGTTTCCTACCTTCATCCTTGAGCTGATCAGCTTTTTCAAGGTCCTCTGGCAAAGAATCTGAGAGAGGCAGAATCTCATTCTATGGGTATGTTAGAGAAAGAGAAATATTATTTTCTATATCCCTTTATTTAGGGTCATTTATATCACTGATCTTAAACAAGCCACGAGGGGCCTATTTTGCAATAAACATCAGTAATGTAATATCAGGAAGAAATCAATGCTGTAAAGTAATTTTCCTTTAGTGCACAATATGTCAGAGCAGAGACACTATCCAAAATAGTAATCTGGGAGTACTCAAATCTGCTCTTTCATTCTTGAGTTCCATTTACTATATTAATTTTGAACACAAGCACTAGGATAAGCAATGCACCAATCTATGCAGGATTTCACCATATTCAGTCAGCTCTGAGTCCATTTCTTACTTCTGTGTGTAAAAGAAATGGATCTGATTGCCTTCTTTTGAAACATTTCTCATTCTCTTTATATATATTAAGATCTGAATGCAGGAAATATGCAAATTAAAGCTAGTTTAAATATTAATCAGCAGTGTGTAACTAAGATATCTGATCTCAGAAAGTTTGTATCAAGGTATACAAAACTAAACTATAAACATTTATTTTCTGATTGGCATATCTACATAAAATGTATGTTTCTAATTAAGCTATTCTATTTACAAATGTACAATTATTATTTGAACAAATCAGGCTCTCAAATACATTTTAAACCATATTTTTAAATTGTGATATTGTCAATAATAGTCTGTCAATAATCTGTCAATAATAGTTCTTGATCTATATGAAATCAAAACCTATCACAAGTTGCAAAAAAAGGGATGAAGATAAAATCTATAAGCTGAGTAAAAATCTTTGGCCCAAGCTAACAAAAGTATCATAACATTTTATAAATAAGGTATCACCTATAAGAAAGGCATTCTTACAATTCTTTGGTAGCAAACTGGACTTAGAATTATCTATATAAAAGTGTACTCTATTAAATAATACAAAAATTAATTAATTTATACCTTATGACAGGAATCTGCAAATATTTCTATCAAACGTGAAGGTACTGCAAGACGGGTATCCTCTAGATTAATTTTGAAGACTGTCTCCAAACACTGAATTGCCACTAGAGAGAAATAAATTATTTTTAAAAATAATGTGATGTTTATCATTATGTACAAAAAATGTAAATTTTATACCGTAATTGTTATCTGATGGCAAGAGAACACTCATCCACATTTATAGTCTCCATTTACAATGCTTCTCCAAACTCACTGCAAACACTAGGAATTGTTATGTTTTAAAATCTGCATTAGGCAACTCTAAATTTTCATATATATTCATAAAAGATGTAAAAAAAATCCAAAAGGAAGTTTCAGTAATCCATCCTAATCTATGTTGCCAAGTAGATTATTTACTCCCTGTTGTACCATGTCTTCTTAAATGGTCACCAATTCTTCCTCTTCTACATGAATTACACTCTTTTCCCCTACTAGATCTCAAAAATTTCACTGCTACTATACTATATTCCCCATGTTCTCCTTGATAGTGATCTATTTGGCAGATCTGTTTATCTCTTTCCTACCTCATTTCTGTGGAGTATTCCTAGGGAATTAATTCCTATCTGTCTAGTTAACATATTCTACTCATCTAGTAAATTGCTACTAAAGTGTTTGTTCTCTCCTAAATAAATTAAATGGGAAAGTCATCAGAAGAGAAGCAGAAGGAAGGAAGGAAGGGAGGGAGGGAGGGAGGAAGGAAGGAAGGTAGTGTAAAAAAGCTTTGTGCTTATTTATACAGAAATTCCATAATTTTAATGACACTTTCTCCTGAGTAAGAGAATTGATTTCCCTTGGATTAACACTGGATTTCCACATTTCACTAAGCCATAGGTTTAGCTACAGTTTTATAGAATAAGCTATATTTAGTTGGGCTCATACTTTATGCTAAACCTAAGCCACAATGTGGCTTAGCATATGTAAATCCAGCTTATAGTAGCTTTAGTATAAACTGATTTTGGGATATATTGCAGGAAATTACAACAGTTTCAATTACTACATTGGAGTTATGTTTACGAATAAAAATTAAATGAAAAGTGAGGTTGCATGACTTCTGTAAGATATTCAGTAAATCTCTTAAGTTATGATAATAGCTTAGAATTTTACTTCTCTTAATCACTAAAGAGTGAAATGTTTTTACCATTTGATTTGAAGCAAGTGTTTTATAATACCTTTTAAAATTATTTTAAGAATATATCAAAATACTTTCCTAATTAAATATTTTTCTTAAAAAGTATCAATATTTTATTGATATATAGAAAATCTCAAAGATTTCAAAGTACACTCATTACTTCAACCAACAATACCTCTAAATGTAATTTCATTTGAATATTCTAAATTAGATTCAATTATCTAGACTTAACAGTAAACAAAATTTGTTCAGACATAAGCTTCAAAATCTCAATCATATGCCTACATTCCCAAATACCTACAGCCTGGCTGGCAAGAATAACTTAACATATGGTAGGAAAAATATATTTAACAAATCAGCACAATTGTTAGCCTTACAGCTAGCAGCATCATGATCATGCTGTCCATATATTCACCAGGAGTTGAACTTGACAGAAAAAAAACTCTTAATGATTAAAATTGTTTTATAATTAAATGAGCATAATTTCATTAAAATGGATGCTATAATAATCTTGCAATCTCTGCTAAGAAGGAGATGGTAGTATCTAGTTGGTCTCAAAAAATAAACAGGGTTGAGAAGATACTCACTGTAGCATTATAGGACTACAGACTAGTTACTCTGTGGTAAGATGGGCAGCCAGTAAATTTTATAAATAAATAGTCTGGGAAGTGGGGGGGGAAGGCTCTGAAGAAGATAAAGGCAAAATATTTCATTATTACCATCAAGAAAACTACATGGATGTTTCTATGTAATTATTACAATTCCTTGGGACATGGAAAATCCAAGCAATTAAAAAGCAACTAATAGATAAACCTTTTATCATCACAAGGTATCTTCATACTTGTGGTTAATTCTGGAACTTACTATCAAGATGCATTCAAAGGGCAATCATATTAGGATTGGTTTAACATACAGTAGAAAATAATGTATCTTTCCCTTTATTAAACAGAAAGCTAAACATTATCAGCTACTAAATAAAGCCTACATATGAAATTTACTCTAGGTTTGTGAATTCTTGCCTGCCATCATAATTCTCCATGTGAACTGGGTGCACATTCTGGAATACCAAACATTCCTCTATGTCTATGACTATGCACTGAAAGACAAAACTGACTGTTGAACAATCTTTCTAATTCTCCCTTCTACTTTTTTTAAAGACTGACTGAGGTAAAAGTCTAAGGGACTCTAAAGATCTTCAGTTTTAAATACATTTATGAAATACAATAGATAAAGCATTCACTTCTTAACAGCAATATTTCATTCAAATACCAACTTGCCCCATCTCCACACACCTTCCAAGCTTTCTTGTTCATCGGATGTGAAAGTATCCATCTGACTCTGTTCTCTCAGGAAATGGATGATAGCATAAACAAGGTGTTTCACTGAAGACATTCTCAAATTTAGCGCAGCTTTCCTGAATCATAAAAACAGGACAATCAAAACACTGTTTAATGAAATTAACATGTCCATTTCTTCTATTGCACTGAAGAAATGGACAAATAAGGAGTTGTATTCTGAATCAGATTTTTATCTGAGAATCTCTTTCTTGAGGAAAACCTTTCAGTCACTTTTAAACATCATGGCTCAGTTCTTCAAAAAGGACAAGAATTTTTTAGATATTATTTTACTCCTATTAACCTGCTAGAAGTTTCATAACATTTTCTTAATCCACACAGTTGGATTTGTCCTTTGACATCCCTGCCATCTGGGGGCTGAAGAAGCTAGATCTGTGCATAAACTGATTTGCTCCTAAAATAGGAAAAAATAATTTTAGCTCAAAGTTATATCAAACTTACAATGTAAAAGCAGATGAGTAATTGATTGTACCTACTTTTTGTATACAACCTGGGCAGAGACAGTGAACCATGAACACTGCAATATTTGCTCTTTGCTTAAGAGACTTCTTAAAGTAGATTTAAAACACAATAAAAAAGCCCAAATAGGCTAATAAATAAATTTAAGCCACTAATTAAATATTCCTAAGCTTTGTTTCTATTCTAATCAGCCTTGTTTCTAGCCTGAGCCATATCTGAACCACATTTGGGCGTACCAAAAATAAATCTGAGAAATCTAGATTGAAGTGATCTCAGTAGGCTAGAAAATTAGATTATGGACTGACAGTTGCCCCAAATAGTTATTGTACTAACTAAGCCTTTGTCTACAAAGTTTAATAGTTCCAAATAAATATCTATTTCCTTATGAATAATAATAATAATAATAATAATAATACTGTAAAATTGCTGTGGTAGTTTTTTGAGCCAAATCAATAACATAACCAGTATCAAAGCCTCATCTAGCATTTGACTGGAATTAAACCCGAGATATATAAATATTGAACGTGTTCTGTCTCTAACCATTAATGACTAACATTTTGGAGTTTTTTTAATAATTAACCATCAAATGCTTTTTAGGGCAAAGCTGGACCAAAGCAATGATAGTTCTTTTATGACCAGTATATGTTTAGAATGACAGCATCATCTACATTAAGGTGACCAACCGTCCTCCTTTTGTAGGTTCTGTCCTCCCTCGAAAAGTGTCCTCCTACATGTCCTCCTTTTCAATATTTGAAGACTAATCTGCAGGGCTTTTTGTTTCTCATAGAACGCTCAGAATGGCGTTCCTGCACCTTTTTTTTGATGGGTTTTTTTCAACTTTTGCATGAGCTGTGCTACTCCCGCTATTGGCTTTTGAAAGCCAATAGGAATTGCTGCTAAGCGCACCAAAACACCCGGCTGACAAACTTCGCACATGCAAGTTCTCTGTATTATTGTTGCAATGAATAAAATGTTTCTTTTATTTACGATATTTTTTTCTTCAATTTATTTGTGTCCTCCCTTTCATTGTAAAAAAGTTGGTCACCTTATCTACATAAAAATTGGAGATGTCGATTCCCCAGTTAGGGAGCCAAAATAGCTATAGATTTTGATAAGAGAATTAATATACACATTAAACAAAATGGGAGCTAGAACACAACCCTGGTGAAAATCATAAATATCAAATAGATTTTTTTTTAAAAAAGTTCAACACCCAAACTAACTTATAGAAAAGTAAGGTGTTTATCACTTGATGTGTTGATGGGTTTAGACAAATTACAAGAAATGGCACCACTTCGAAGTCAACTAAAGTAGTAAACTGTTGGCTTAGGACTAAGTTGTTACGAAATGTGTGGATGATCTTGGGGAACGAAGGGAAGAGATGCTACTTAAGAAATAATCAGACAAGAAAGACAGGAGCCCTCAGTGGCTGAACAATCAGAGAAAGAAACTTAGGAAGGACCCATCCTAATGGATGAAGTAGTTGAAAGTGGCAACAGGAAGTTTGTAGTTTTAGGCTTGCAAAATTCTGTTAACATGGCCTTACCAAAAAATAGAATTAATTCATCCACTTTGATCATGTTTCCTATCTGATTTATCTGGGAGAGATGACAAAGTGCAGCACAAAGTGCAGACACAAAGGCTCAGATATGCAACAAATGGCTGACCATTTGCATGTGGTTAAGCATTGTGAGAACAATTCCAAACCCCTTCAAAACTATTCAGATTGGTAACAATCACGCCATACAATGAATTCCACAGGTAAATTACACACTGTATGAAAAATTACTTTCTTTTCTCTGTTTTAAATTTCCTATCAGCCTCACTGGATGGTCCCAATGTTTTGAAAGTAAGAGAAAAGCTCTTCCCTGTCTTCTTTCTCCAAACCTGTTTTATTTTATATTCATCAGCCATGTTCTACTGTGCTAAAATCAGGGGTGAGGGTGTTAAATCTTTTACATAAGCAATGATGCTCTTCACTAAAACAGTAGAGTACAATCTAATGCTAATGATTCAAATATCAAAGTAGCATTAAAATAAAAAGCCATTTTGGAGATAGTCTTCCAGTTTATGTATCTTGGGAAATCATAAAATGCTGACTTATAAGGGAAGCAAAAGTTCCCCAATCTATATATTCTAATGTTTCTTCTATTATGATTGTCAAACTTCTTGTCAGGCATGGCAATAAAATTTGACTTGCCAGACATTAAATCCATAATCGGGAATTTGCTTCTACTCACCGGCACACTACAGTTTTATATAATTGTTTTATTGTAGACAAGAGAAATCATGTATAAACAAAAGATTTGCTTAATGCAGAAGGATCGGGCATTAAATACAATATATGTTTGTTTCAAAATTTAAATCATAATTTTTTTCCTCCCAATTTTTGAATAAAAGGACATTGGGCTGTTCTCTTCCCAGCCTTGAGATTGGCAAACATCTGTTCAATGTTTATTCAACAATTCTGACAAGCCTGAGAATTCCTGTTTTACTCATCGGCTTCAGCCCTTACACTAATCTGCGTCATTCTTTGATAATATTAAATATTCTATTAATTAAAAAATTAAATGTTATTTCATAACTTCCAATATCTCAGGGGTTGCCACAAAGAGGGAGTGAAGCTATTCTCCAAAGCACCTGAAGGCAGGACAAGAAGCAATGGATGGAAACTAATCAAACTAATCAAAGAGAGAAGCAACCTAGAACTAAGAAATGTCTTGACAGTTAAAACAATTAATCAGTGGAACAACCTGTCTCCAGAAGTTGTGAATGCTCCAACACTGGAAGCATTTAAGAAGAGACTGGACAACCATTTGTCCGAAATGGTATAGGGATTCCTGCCTGAGCAGGGGGTTGGACTAGAAGACCTCCAAAGTCCCTTCCAACTCTATTATTATTATTATTATTATTATTGTTGTTGTTATTGTTACTTTATTCCTATATTCTACCATATCCTTTCTTCTCCATTGCTTTAAAAATATTGTGGTTGTCAGTTATCCTTTAAAGAATGTTAATTTCCAGCCTAAATTATACCACTATCTATCAAGTTCTTTTCAATTTCTAATGTAGTACAAAACTTTGAGGGCTATTTTTTTTACTTTTATAAGTCAATTAATGCATTAATATCCATTCTGGATTATTTTTTTCTGATTCCCTCCTGATCCTAGTTTCCTGTCTTACATTGGAATCAAACTTGTCTGTTTGAATTTCTGATTATATATTATTACCCAAACCCGGGCTGGGCACACTTGAGGCATGCATGATTTGATTTGCTTTTTACTAAAATCCACAAATTCATCAAGCATTACCTGTTGTAAAATGCATATACCTAAGATAAAAAGTGTCAGATCTCAAAGAATTTAAGCACCAAAAATGTATTTTGAGTACTAGGACTGAACAGTTTTTCTACCCACAAATCCACTCATGGTTCTTCCAAGCTTTCTTCCTGCAATCACATAATTTGGGAAATGTAATTATCATAACATTAGCTGTAAGCAATCTACTGCCAATCACTCAGAATTAAATATATCTGGATCCATCTTATGCTGAGGCAGACCTAAGTGGTTCTTTCCAATGAATCATAACAAAACCTATGCACTGTAATGCAGAATAGCAGAGAGAGAGGTAATTTGAGTGCTCTACTGGTTGTACTGTCATTGTTTTATTTTGTGAATGCTTTCTTTGTGCCACCTGCTTGTTTCTAGGTCTGATTTCCTTTCCTTCCCCAATTTCTTTCCCTTATTCTAAAATATAGAAACAGTTTTATGATTTCTTTATCTCTGCCATACTTGGAATGCTATTAGATGTCTTAATCCAAAATGGACAGGGTTTCTTTTCAAAAGATTGTTTCTCAGAGTTTAGTTTCTGGTTCACAATTCAATTCCTCTGCCACATAAACCCAGCTCATCTTTGCATTCTAGTCAGGCTTCAGATTCATTGCATACTGGCAATGGGCAGAAAGGGAAAAAGGAATTAAATCTACAACAGGAAACTTGCCAGTTTCAAACATACAAGCTGCCAATGTGTGGATAATATCAATCTAGGATAAACTTCTTACCTTTATGTACTTGTGACACAAATCCTGCCTCTTATTTTTCTCTATTCAAAATGTATCTTTGCATATATCCAGTTCTATCATTGGCAGTCATACAAAGTTTTCAGTTCTTTCAAATATCAATAATCATCCTTCCTCTTCCCTCCCCATGCTTATTCCTTATGCCTGCAATTATCTCCCTGAATACATTGTCTTGTTTCCTTCCAAACCCATTTTCTTTGACATTTTGGGCCCAATAATCTAGGAAATTTAAGGCTGCAATCCTAAAATGTTTACTTGAGAGTAAACCCTTCTAAATTCAACAGCTACACTTCTGACTAGAACAGCGGTTCTCAACCTTTTTCAGGCCGAGACCCCACCTGCGTCGCCCATGCGCGGCGTGACCCCGACCTGAGTCACGCATGCGCGGTGCGACGGGCCGAACCGTGCATGCGCGGCGCAACGGTCCTAACCGCGCATGCGCGGTACGCACACGACGACCCAAACCGCGCATGCGTGGCGCGACGGACTGAACCATGCATGCGCGGCGCACGTGCGACGGGCCGAATCGCGCATGCGCAGCACGCACGTGACGGCCGAGGGGAAATGGGGAAAAAATGGGGGGAAAAAATGGCGGACTGCCGTGTTTGGCAACCCCCGTGAAACGGTCGTTCAACCCCAAATGGGGTCGCGACCCACAGGTTAAGAACCGCTGGACTAGAAATTCACAAAATAAACATAAACATCAAAAAGATTTTTTTTTGCTTCCGCTTGGGTTCCCCATTATCTCTAATATACACTTTATATACACAATGATTTGTTGAACAGCAACTCAGTGGCAATTTTTCCATGAACTCAGACACAGAACCAATACAACTCATCATATTGCGTGAGTCTAGCAAATATGATTTATTGAATAACCCACAAACAAACCACAACTGACAGTGTGAAACAGAGTACAGTAATCTTGCTGGAAGAAAATTTTATGTAGCTTCTTGATCAAATCCCCGTTTGTCTTCCCTTAGGCATGAAAGCTTTCGGCCAATCACTCTCAGCTCAATTCACCTGACAGAGTTGTTGTGGTGGGGAAAATAGGAGGAGGAAGAAGTATTGTGTATATTCACTGCCTTAAGTTATTTATAAAAATAATAAAGGCAGGATATAAATAAAGTTAGTAACTATTCCCCTTTGCACATTATACAGAAAGCCATAACAGTAAATACATAGCTAAGAACCATTTAGCATTTTGTTTTGTGATGTCAAATGCTAGTAATTTGCTGTATGGCATACAATACAGCACTTAGATATTTATGCACTATAAGCTGTACAATCTAAATGTTTAATAAACTTTAAAACTAAAACCATGCCCTTGTTAGCCCTACTACTGAACCAAAAGCATATTCTATTACAATGGATGAACTACATACTTCTCCAAATAGGTTTCTGTCTCCTTATTCTTTGCAATTGTGATTGCAAATTCAGAATTGGCTTTAGTATCATCCAAACTGAATTATATGGTTTAATTTAAACAATGTACTTAAAAAAAACAAAGGATTCTGAAGATATCCCAAAGAAGGGAAGATGACATCATATTTATACTCACAAAAATGACACAAATTATAAACTCACATCATTTCCACAATGAAGTCATGGTGCATTATTTACTACCCCTTTGTGAGCACCCATGAAAATGTCTTACTTTTCACTTGACTTATAAGCAGTCCAACTTTTCATAAACCTTCAATTTATAATGAAATCTAGAACATTGTGACCTCAATGCCAACTTGTGATTAGTGCCACATGCTGAGTCAGAGCTTAATTTACATTCAATATCTCCTGTGCCTATTAGAATTATATAACTTCAAGAAAGTATTTTAGCCCAACTTCCAAGATTCTCAATTTTCTTATAACATTTTTTTCATATTTTATCCTGGAAAAATAAGTTTTACACATCTTGAAATTATTGCTGAAAAGACTACAAAGGTTTTTATGGCAAATGGTAAAGCAGTGATTGGAGATTTGCAAGAAGGGAAATGCAAGTGTGGCTATATCAGCATATTTTTCTTTAACAGGGGCATAGCCCACTGGAGGAGAAGCTGTGGCCACATAATGATATTAAAGAAGCATGTTTTGTCCGAATGATGCTACAACCCATTCGAAAATGCAGCGTGATTCAACCCCCGCGATATGCTTTATGGGGTTACATAACTGGGCAATCTAATCTTTGAAATGTCACACCTTGGGACCCACACTAGGCAATCAGCGGCATCTTTAATGGTCCGAGCACGTAAAATGAGAGCGATCGTATTTTTACACGGAGAACACCTACCAGGCAGCACTCGAAAAGAAATGCTGGCCCAAACAGCATCCGCTCGTCCATCTTTCGCATCCCATCCCCTGAATCCTAAAACGCAACCAGACGCGGGCTCCAGCATCCCTGAGTCCTCTCAAGGATGCTGGAGACGGAAAGATGACGGCCGGGCGGGAGGACGAGGAAGCAGGCAAACCAGGTGATTTGCCTTGATGGTGGCCAGTCACTAGAGACGGCTCTCGAAGACGCACAAACAAATCCGGGAGGCAGATGCGGGTTCCACTCAGCGTTTATAGGTAAAGGCGGCGGCAGCTTCTTACAGCGCCACGGCCAGGGCTCCTATTCTGCCGCACAGCGGACAGCGACCGTCCGCGCCCAGGGAAGCCAGCGGCTGTCGCTTACCGTGCCAACAGGAGGGAGGGTGACGGCTGGTCAGACGGGCGGGCTGCTTGCTTTCCTTCGCTGACTCGCGCGGGGCGTCCGGGCGCCGCAAACTTCTCCCTGCCGCTGGCTCGCGGGCTCCCGTGGCGTTCTCGGAAGGGAGAGGGAGGGAAACGTGAGCAGCGCGCGCGGGAGTCTGTAGAGGGCGCGCGACGCCGAGGCTCAGATGGGCGGAAGTGAATCTCTGCCGCTCCTTCCCCGGAGTCGCCGGCCAGGCTTCTTGGCGGCACGTGGGGAAGCTGTTGCCGGCGCTCGTGGTGGGGAAAAGCAGCGGTGGCGATTGCGAAGGCTCGGCGGGAGCAGCTGGCTGTCTTCGGGCCGGTCGGAACGCGGCTGTCCGTTCTTTTCCTCGCTCTATGCTGTCCTTGGCCATTTCTGCGGGCCGAAGCTTGAGCAGGTATTCTGTGCAAGACACACCCGTTTCACCAGCACGGAATTTGTCGCCCAGATAAAGATTCGGGTGGGGATCGCGCAGTGTGGCCCTCCGACGCCTGCAGTGTGAGATCATCTGCATCTTCCCTCGATTCCCTAAAGCAGCAGCTTGCGTTAGCAAAAAGAGAGAAGTTTAAAATGGCTAGGCCGGACTGAAGTAGCCTTGTATGAAGCAATTGTCCTTTTGTAAATCCCTCTCTGCGTGAAATGTCGCCTGTTGCCAAGAAGGTCAACAGGCTTGTCGCCTTTTAAACACTGGATTTCGACACCTGGATTTCCTCCTGTCAGTTAATTCGGGGGAGGGGGCAATCCCCAAGCCATAACAATGATCAGTGGTGTTAATCCATAGCAAGAATTATAACTTGTCTTTTTTTATTCCCTGTGAATATATTGATTAGTTTAGTTTTCTGATGGGTACTGTGTTGTCAACAGAACTTGGATGTTGCTATTAATAAGCAAAAAAAAAGCTTTGATTTTCTAGAAAATGAAAATTATACAGACAATATTCTGCAGCTTCATAATGTTGGATGTGTTATCTCTTGTGACATTAGGCAGTAAACATTATAACATATTCAATTAATTTAAGAAAGCCAGTACTTGCTTCTGCTGAAATAATTTTTTATTAAATATTTTATTAAATCCATGCCTCTCAAGTCAATGTGTATTGCATTACAGTTGGAAAATTGGAGTTGCATAGCATCTAAAGGAATTCAAATTAAAATTGTTTTTTAAGCTAGAATAATATATTTTATAATACAGTTTTTGATCATCAAGATTCAGATCAGTGACAAAGAATAAAATAGCCAATAGTAATTGATAAACAAGGTCATTTGAAAAGCTTTTTTCTGAACTAAAGATATTTGGCTATGTTTCAAGAAGTGCTTATTTTTCACAGCTAAAATAGTCACAAGAATACATTATTGATAATTATAGAGGTATATCATTAAGGCAATGGTAAAGGTAAAAAAGATTAAATAATGGGTATATATACCCCAGCTGTTTTTCTGTGTGCATATAAATTTAAGATTTTAAATTTTAATTGAAATGAAGGTACTTGTTGTTTTGGATATTGGTTGGATTCCTCAATACAAAAACCAGATCCAAACTTAATATTCTGTCTTATTTAGGATGGGAAACCAACCAAAATCCTATTTTATTTCAAGAATCCATGTGCATGCTGATAAAAAGTAAAATAAATATCTCAAATTGATTTTTGCTGGAAATCTCCTGTCTTTGTGCATGCATTCATGTAATTTCTTGGCCATAATATAAGTAGTTTGTTATATGCTGCTCAGAGTTACTCCTCTATATAAAAAATAGTTTTCCAGTGTCTTCTTCAGGACTGTTGTTTGGCTTCCATATTTGATGCTTATATTTGTACATTATTTAACCTATATGTAGAATATATATTGAGGAAAGCTGAATTGGAAAATGGTAGACAGATCAAATAACCTGTGCTATGGTCATAACACTATTCTGTTGAAAAGGCACAGGATTTGCAGACTCTAGTAATAAAAGTCAAGGGGCACAGTGAAAAATTTATATTTATTACATTTTAAAAATTTATATGTATGTATGTACATATATAGACAAGAAACAATGGTTGGAAACTGATCAAAGACAGAAGCAACCTGAAATTAAGGGAGAAAGTTCCTAACAGTGAGGACAATTAACCAGTGGAACAGCTTGCCTTCAGAAATCGTGGGTTTTCATCATTGGACGTTTTTAAGAAGATACTGGACAGTCACCTGTCTGAGATGGTATAGGTTCTGCTTGAGTGAGGGGCTGGACTAGAAGACCTCCAAGGTCCCTTCCAGCTCTATTACTCTATTACAACAGATACATCTTCATTAGATATTGAAGATGTTGAAGATATTGAAGTGGTAAATAGCTTCTGTCTTTTAGGATCAACTATCATCAGTAAAAGAACCAGCAGTCAGAAAATACACTGCAGGCTAGTATTTGCTGGAGTAGCAATGAAGGCTTTGCAAGATACTAGATGCTAGGATATATCTGCTCACGAAGATGAGAATCATGCAGACAATGATATTTTATATGATACTCTAGGGCAGGAGTTCTCAACCTTGGCAACTTTAAGACTTGTGGACTTCAACTCCCAGAATTCCTCAGCCAGCAAAGCAAAGCTGGCTGAGAAATTCTGGGAGTTGAAGTCCACAAGTCTTAAAGTTGCCAAGGTTGAGAACCCCTACTCTAGGGAGTGAAGGTTGTGTGTTGAAGAAGTAGGATCGAAGGAATATTGATGCTTTTGATTCTTGGTGTTGGTGAAGACTCCTAAGAATTCTATGGATAGCCAAGAAAACAAACAAATGAATAATGAACAATTCAATCGAGGCACAAACTACCAGGGTCAAATATTTCAGACATGTTACAAAAATATCTAGCTCTTTGGAGAAGTTTATAATGCTGGAAAGGATGAAAGAAAAGACAAAAAGAGAACTATCAGGAGCAAGTACATGGACTGAATTGCAGCAGTGAAGAGTGTACTATGGGGAAATTTACAGTACCAGACTGGGGACAGATCTTCCTGGAGAAAATCTGTAGGGTCACTGAGAGTCAACACCAATTTAATGGCACTTGATCAATATTTGTGTACCACTGAATCAGATCAACTCATAATTGTTTATAAATAGATGAAACCAAAATACAAAAGTAAAGCAATAAAATAAAAATGATAGATATTAGACTCAATTAACTTAGCAGTAAGTAAACTTCAAAGGCCCAATAGAAAAGTTTGATTTTGATGGCCAATTGGAATGACCCTACAATGGATGCCAACTGGACTTCTTGAGGGAAGTTATTCCTGCAAAGTATTTTTTTGAATGACTCCCATTCAGGTATTGACCCAGCTTAGCTTCAGAGCCCAGACAGAATTTATCAATTTTGCCACCTTCACAGATAATGTTGGTAAAACATTAGCATAATTTTTACCAAGCTTAGATTCATCTACATTTATATATCTGCTTAATATCCAGCAGCAAATTGTTGATAGCCAAAAGCCTGAATGTCTGATAAATGTCTGTGATGAGTATATTATAGGAAAACATATAAAATCAGAAAATCCTTGAGTTTGATCCTTAATTGACATTTTATTTCTGCAAAATACATTAACAGTTTTCACTTTGGGAAGTTGGGGGGGCGAGGGGGGTTTATAATTCTCTCAACTGTAATATGGTATTGGTATTATTTCAGTATGATATATGTTTTGCTTTTTGGGTTTGGAAAAAGTTGTATATGATTTTATTCAGTTGAGTTTTTATATCGATTCTTTGTTATATTTATAATTTTAAAATCAATAAAAAAATTTACCAAAAAAAACAGTATAATGCCACTATAAAATGGAACACATACATGGAATAAAATGTTGTGGAAAACCCAGGAACATTCTATTTTTGTCCAGTTCATGCTGAACTTGCTTCTGGACTGTGCTATATATTTTAGCACCTGCCTCTGGTTTGAGGACTTATTTATGAAAATTGCTCAACCTCCTATGGAAAGATGTAGTCTGAGAGGAGATGTGACATGCCATGAGTAAATGGGAACATTCCATTCTTCTCTGGAACACTCCATTCCCAGATCAATGGATTTTGTACTGCTTAATGTCTGGAAAGTAATATTACCATTATATAAAGTAATATAACTATTACTAATCCATATTGTTGATTACTTCTGGAAAATAACAGAGATAGAAATAAGTTCTATTATCCCTAATGTTAAATGCATTCACATAGAAACATTTAGCTGGATCTTTTAAAGTAAGCAGAAGAGTAATGATATTTAAGCTTAATTATAGAAATAGCTCCATTATTTAGTGTGTAGCTTTATTTGCAATGATACAGAATTAAAGCCAATAATCATTTATCTAACTGAATGTACTTGTTTACTTCTCATACTTACTTTTGAGCTGATAAATGGATAAAAGCTTTTTATATGAAGTGCAATCTCACAATGCATTAAGTCACTATGGTTTGAAAATAGAGGGTTTATAGTTTAGCATCCTTATTTGAACAAATTCTGCTTACCATGATGTATACTCATAGAGCCTCTTTGAGAGTACCTTCAGTTTTCATTTATACTGTTAATGAAAATCTCAGGAGGATTCTTTGCCTGATTAATGGACGTTAGACAGGAAGAAGATTCTTCTTATGTTTGCCTTTGAAGGCTGAGTTCAAGCTATGTCAGCTTGAGGAATTTATGCCAGAGAATTTAGCTTTAAATGGCTTTGGTCTGTTATGTTATGTGGGATGTAGTGATAGGAAAAAAATTCATTTGTGTCTTAGGCATGCCAGGACTCCAGCATTTCTTTTGAAGACAAGAATAAAGCTTAGCGGTATTATGTTTCTCTGATGTTGTCAGAATTCCAACCATGACTGTATTTGTTTGGTGTGGTCTTCTAATGGTTAGCAGATAGGGAAATATTCACTGGCATTCCACCCTTACTGCACACTTTGTTCAGATGATGTTTTTTTGTCTTGCAATTAGAAGAAGAATTTTACACTCTGGATAAAGAAAAAAGAAGTGCCCCCTATGAAATATCTGGGCACTTTTTCTTCATCTCAGATAAGGGCCACTTCAAGGAAAATTCTGAAAAGAGTTCGTAAAGTATTTCGACTTAGTATGTTGAGACAGAACAAGAGATCAAGAATACAATGAAGAGAGAGAAAATACTTTTTTAAATAGCAGAATATAGTATTTTAAAAAGCTCTCTGCTTTTATCAAATAGTTCCCCAGCCACAATATTAAGAGACTAGTCTGCAGCAGGATTTCAGTTCCAGAATTTCATACCCACAAATAATCTGGTTCACATTATAAACTAATCCTAATGTGATGTGTTTAGTTTTACCATAAACTTTCATGCTAACCAGCAATTGTGATTTGTTAATTGTTTTATAGGGAAGTTATTGTATAAAGCCAGCTGGTTGTTTTGGGGAAGAAACCAATCATGGCTTATCATGTTGTCTATCAATAGGCTTGTTGTTGAATTCAGACTTGCTTCATATGATATATTATCTAAGATCTTCCTCTGGCTTCCATTATTCTTTTTTATTCCCATCTTAAATACATTATGTTGGGTTCCCCTTTTTGAAAGGTGACTTCTCGCACCTATTTAGAGAATCTGGGAGCCTGATGGATGGGGCACATAGCAAACCATTTTGAGGTCTTGCCCAATAGGCTGTATTTTGTTTTGTTTAACAAAGAATGCTTCTTAGGAAAAAAAGAACGAAATGTAGACCATCTGCCCATGTCAGTTACCATTCTGTCCTACAGAAAACGTGTCTATAGCTATGTCCACACAGCTACATTTTTATGCTCCCACTCCATTGTAGACCTGCGAGGAAATAATCTCACTCTAAATCATTCTGTCCCCACTGCACATTCTTAATGCACATGTGGAATGGATTCTATGCTGCCCTGTTGTCCCTTTAAAAAAAAAATCCTTGAATGATAGGTTAGTTGGATGTATGTTCATTCTAATAGCCATTAGATGGCAGCAAAATTTAAGATTTTTTTTTAAATTGATTGCCATTTAATGGCTTGTGCAGCCATGATGCAACAAGTGGAAAAAGTACTCTTAAGAGTTTGAGAAGGGGATTTAGCCATAGAGAGTAATGTAAAAGCTGTAAACATCCCCCCCACATTGTGGGGAAGGGAAGCAAGAAGCCAAGACTCTTCTGGGAGCAGCAGCCACTGGGAAGGGAATTCCCAACTACACCAGTGATAGAATAGCAGCAATAAGTACTTTCAATTGCATGTTCATAACTGGAATTAAATCAGGAATGAGCTAATCAACGTTAATGCTTTGTTATATATAAATCAACAAGTAGCCTTTTTTAGTCACTAGATGGCAGAAAACAGCTAAAGGTTATTATATCACTTGGCTGCCACCTAGTGATCATGATAATTTGCATAAGTGACATGCCACTGTTGGATAAAGTGTTGCTAAGAAATTCAGGATAACAGCAGCCACAAAGAAGGAAATTTCTTGTCAAGCTGTAGAAGAACGTGGGTTTTTTGATGAACTGTTCTATTATATGCATTAAAAATTAATGTAATTTCAAAGCTTTGCACTCTCTAGGTTGACCATTTCACAACTCATTAAAATAAAAAGTGATTGCAGAAGCTGGGATTTTGATTTCTTTTCCAGCCAACAGAAGCTGGGTTTGCAGAGAAAGAGTGGTCCCACAGGAAACCAACTGAATAGTTGAGTTTGCATCACAACATTGCTTTCATCATTTTGATAAGAACAATAAGGTTCTTTGGATGCCCAAGACTTAGCAGATTGTGTAAACCTATCTGTCGTAGTGAAAAATAGTAGCTACTAATAAAAGCATTTGTGAACTCAATTCTCTTTTTTTCATACTTTAGTTTCTCAAATTGATTTTTTTTGTTTCATCTATAACGTTCTTCTGAATATATTGTCTGAATACGTATTTTCCTTTTTTATCTTGAATATAATTTCTTAGCAAAATAATTATCCATAAAACACCATGATCTTTCATCTCCCTTAATGGACAGTTACATCTGTTATTTCTGGTTTCATCTTTGGGTGTTTGTAATTGAGTTTCTTGCAGTATTAATTTTTTTTTGTTTTATCCTTTTATTTTAAATTGCAGAGCTAGAAGCCCAAGGATTTTACTCAAAATGACATTAGGAACAGAGATTACATCATTTTTCAAGGTGTCTTCTTACAGTGGAGCTGACCGAAATTTCTTGAAATGGGATCTCTCACCAGAGCAGATTAGAACAAAAACTGAAGAACTTATCAAGAAAGCAAAGCAAGTTTATGACAGTGTTGGCATACTTGATATGCAAGTAATCACTTATGAGAATACCGTGCAGGTGCTAGCAGATTTAGAAATGGAATATTCAGGTATGTATAATAATCAGTATAATTGGACTGATAACTGGAATCAGTCTTAATTGCCTTCATCAGAAGAAAATTAAAATCTCAAACAGAAGAAAAAATTGTGTAATGTAATTTTACAGTAAAAGTACTTATGACAAAAGATTGGTCTGATCATATATAGAACCAAACAATGTGATTTCTTTGTAGGTTTTTTTTGGTATTTTTTAAAACTGATCAGCCTTGAAAATCTGCCTAGAAGTCTAAAGTCACTCTGTTTCACCTTGCCTCACAAGGTTGTTAAAGTTTTAAAAAAAAAGAGTTCAATAAGCAGTGCTGAGAACATTTGGATGAAGGTAGGGGACAGATAAAATAGATATTTATATTTTAGTGTTACAACAACAACAATAATAATAATAAAGTTGAAAAGGACCTTGGAGGTCATCTTTTAGTCCAACCTCCTGCTCAGGCAGGAAGCCCTATACCATTTCAGACAAATGGCTGTCCAGTCTCTTCTTAAATACTTCCAGTGTTGGAGCATTCACAGCTTCTGGAGGCAGGTTGTTCCACTGATTAATTGTTTTAACTGTCAGAAAATTACTCCTTAGTTCTAGGTTGCTTCTCTCTTTGGTTAGTTTCCATCCATTGCTTCTTGTCTTGCCCTTCAGGTGCTTTGGAGAATAGCTTGACTCCCTCTTCTATGTGGCAGCCCCTGAGATATTGGATCACTGCTATCATGTCCCCCCTCGTCCTTCTCTTCATTAAACTGGACATACCCAATTCCAGCAACCGTTCCTTATACATTTTAGCCTGCAGTCCCCTGATCATCTTTGTTACTCTTCTCTGTACTCTTTCTAGAGTCTCAACATCTTTTTTACATCGTGGTGACCAAAACTGGATGCAGTATTCCAAGTGTGGCCTTACCAAGGCATTGTAAAGTGGTATTAACACCTTTTAAGTGATCTTGATTCTATCCCTCTGTTAATGCAGCCTAGCACTGTATTGACTTTTTTGGCAGCTGCAGCACACTGCTGGCCCATATTTAAGTGATTGACCTCTAGAACCCCAAGATCCCTCTCACAGTTACTACTATTGAGCAAGGTACCACCTATACTATACCTGTGCATTTGGTTTTTCTTGCCTAAATGTAGAACCTTACTTTTTTCACCATTGAATTTCATTATTTTCATTATCTACTTCATATAAAGTAATTGGAAATAACTCCCTGCAGGTATATATTTTCCCTTTTTCACACTTCTGAATGAGGTAATTCAGTAAAAAATATATAAAAATGTCAGAAAATGATTTAACATTTTGAAAAATTGTCTTCCAAAGATGGGAAACTATTGTGCTCTAGAAGCTGGTCAACCCTAAACATACCCTAAATCTAGGCAACAAAGCCAGTGAGGAGAGATGCTGGGGATTGTAGTTCATTAGGTGGAAGGATACTAGTTTTCCACCATTTCTCTACTCTATCATTACTGATTTTAAATTATATTAAATGCTAACTACTTTGTATGATCCCTCTCATACTTGCTACTATTGAGCAAGGTACCCCCATACTATACCTGTACATTTGGTTTTTCTTGCCTAAATGTAGAACCTTACTTTTTTCACCATTGAATTTCATTTTGTTAGATAGCGCCCAGTGTTCAAGTCTGTCCAGGTCCTCCTGTATCTTAAGCCTGACTTCTGGAGTGTTGGCTATTCCTGCCAGCTTGGTGTCATCCGCAAATTTGATGAGTTCCCCATCTATCCCCTCGTCCAAATCGTTGATGAAGATGTTGAAGAGCACTGGGCCTAGAACAGAGCCCTGGGGCACCCCACTACACAGTTCCCTCCATGTAGATGCAGTTCCATTGAGGACCACACGCTGAGTATGGCAAGTCAGCCAGCTACGAATCCATCTGGTGATGATGCTATCTAACCCGCATTTTTCTATTTTATCAAGTAGTAGGTTGTGATCTACTTTATCAAATGCCTTACTGAAGTCCAAGTAAATTATATCCACAGCATTCCTCTGATCCACTAATTTTGTCACTTGGTGTTTATTTAATAGATGTCTTAGTAACCATAGCTTAAAAACTTTAAATGATATATTTGTAATGAGAAAGTCTCTCCCTTCAAATACTTAAAGTAAATCAGTCTATGTTATCTGTTAAATTTTCTTTGAAAGTTTTTGTTTCCTTCTTTTGATAGTGGAAAGAAGCATATTGGATTTCCCACAACACGTATCCCCTGATAAAGATATCCGTGCAGCAAGTACCGAAGCTGATAAAAAGCTTTCTCACTTTGATGTTGAGATGAGCATGAGAAAGGATGTGTTCCAAAGGATTGTCCATTTACAGGTAAATAGAAATAAAGATTACTAGATATTTGCAGAACTTTTTATAATGAAAAGCATTGCAGTTTGAATAGTCAGTGCTTTCATCATTTTTGTCAATTGCTATCTCTTTAAAAATGACAGAAGAGGCACTACAGTAATATTATTAAATACCTGTGGAAGTTACCAAGTTGAAAAACATAAGTATTAGGTGAAAAATCCACATAAAACTATATAATAGCTGCATAGGTACATTCTTAAAGTTCATAAAACAGGCTGAGAGTTTTATGAACTTTAAGAACAGTGCTTCTAGATTTGATTTTTATAGTACACAGTCTATAATTCATTTCATTTCATTTCATTTTCATTTCATTTATTTCGACTTATATGCCGCCCTTCTCCCCAGACTCAGGGTGGCTCACAACAGAAATATAAGTACAAAATACATAGGTCACTTAAAAAATGGTACAATATAAAACTATGAAACTATAAAAACTATACTCACTCATACAACATACACTCCCAATCAAAGGCCCAGGGGCAGAGCACAGCTCACACGCCCCAGGCCTGTCTGCAAAGATGTGTTTTTAAAAGTTTACGGAAAGCTAGGAGGGAAGGAGCAGTACGAACCTCTGAGGGAAGTTGATTCCAGAGGGCTGGGGCAGCAACAGAGAAGGCCCTAACCCTAGGTCCCGTCAGACGGCACTGTCTAGCAGACGGGACCCGTAAGAGGCCAACCCTATGTGCCCTAACCGGTCGCTGGGATTCATGAGGCAGAAGACGGTCCCACAAGTATCCTGGCCCATTGCCATATAGGGCTTTATAGGTCATAACCAACACTTTGAATTGTGTTCGGAGACCAATTGGCAGCCAATTGACTTTGCTTTCAGAAGATTGTACAAGGTGATTACAAGCTCCTGAGATACTGCAACTGTCATAAATATAAGTAGTTGCCAAGTACCTGAATTTTTATCACATGACCATGGAGATGCCACAATGGTCATAAATGTGAAAAATGGTCATGAGTCACTTTTTTCAGTGTTAATTGTAACTTTGAAGGGTCTCTAAATGAACTGTTGTAAGTCGAGGACTGCTTGTACCTGTACTTTCAGACTTACAAGGTTCTATTAAGTGACCTTGAGATGGAGTTAATATTCATTGTGCTTCTTGTCTGGATTTCCTCAAAGGTTTGACCCTTTCAGGTAGAGTTTGCCAGTTTGGCTATCCTTGAATTATTTGCCCGCTTTTTGCCCACTTTGGAAGTTGGCATAATCATGTTTGCCACAGGGTTTCTTGTTTCAGAACTAGCTGCCTTCAGGCTGCATGCAGGGTTGTTCTAAAGATCCAAGAGGAGCAGCGAGCAGGGCCGTTCCTTAGTATCTGAGCTCCCAAGCAGCATTTCAGGCAGACTTGCGGTTGCTTCCTGCGGCTCTTGTCTTTGTGGCTGAAATACTTGATAGTGAGGATGGAGCTTCGTTCTCCGAGCTTGTGGGTTGGTTTCTGAACATTTCATTACCAGGCTAGGTAACATCTTCAGCGGGGCTTCAGGTGTGGGTGTGTCAAGTGAGGGTCTTATGATGAGTCGGGAGTGAGTCATCAATGAGAGTGGGAGGTAAATTACTGGTGGGAGGGGGGCTTGTGTGGGCTGGTTGAAGGTCGGTGCTGTCTCTGGTTGGCTGTGCAGTTGATTTGGATTCTGAGGGGTTCATGGGCTGGTTGTAGGTTAATGTGTCTATTGATGGAATTGCTTGTGGAGTGCCAGGTTTCTATGAACTCATGAGCGTGGTGGATGGTAGCGTGGGCAATGATTTTTGTGTTACTCCAATTGAACTGGTGTTTGGGGTCGGTGTGGGTAGAAATTAAAGATTTGGGATTTACTCCAATTGAACTGGTGTTGTTTGGGGTCGGTGTGGGTAGAGATTAAGGATTTCGGATTGTGGCATTTGACTGCCAGCCGGTGTTCATAGATCCTGGTTTTTAATTGGCATGATGTTTTTCCCACTTAGAATTGGTTGCAATGGTTATAGTTGATTTTGTAGATTACATTGTTTCTTTCATCCTTCTATATCCTCTCTTTGGTTCTGGATAATTCCTGGCAGAGTATGGCTGTGGGTTTATGGACTATTGCTATTCCTAGGGATTGGAGAATTCTGGCTGTCATTTCCGACACTCCTTTTGTGTATGGTAAGGTTAGTTTTTGTGTGGTGATTGGCTGGGTGGTATGTTGTGGTTTGGGTGTTGTGTGTTGGAATACAAAGTTTTTGGGATAGCTGTTGTGGAGAAAGACATCAAGCAGGTGTTTCTCTTCCGCTTTCTTAGATACTTGATCCTGATAAGCCTTGCTGTCTGGTAATAGTAAGAACTGTTGGTGGACTCCTTTGTTGGCTTTATTTCTGCTGTCAGAACCTTCCTTAGTTGTCTTTATGTTTGCCCACGCGTCCCCCATGCTTAGCTCTGCCTTTAACTCTAGTTCTCAGGTTAGGCAAATGAGTCAAACTGTCTGACTACAGAAGAGTCACATCACAGAAGAATTCAAGGCTGCATGTGGTCAAACAGTCATCTGGAAATACTGATAGGGGATACAGGAGAAGCGGGCTTTGGCTAGTCAGACTCTTCTATATAGCTTTCCCAGCTGGATAGTTCCTTTTTCCCTGCACAACTTTGGGAAGGTCAGGGAGGCACCATTTGAGCTGGCATCAGCCGCCTTGATTGTTTCCATGCAGCCCTTTTAAAGTGCAGAGATGTCATTTCAACCTGCAGCCACAGCCATCATATCATGCTGAGCTGGGCTACTTTTTTATACTCTTTACAATAAAATCAGATAGCTTACTGCCCAGATTCAGTTTGCTTCCCAATCTGATCCTTTATGTTGATGCTTAGAGATATATTGTATTGGTTGGTATACACCTATAACAGAGAAATTTGCTTTTCTGTGAGCAGTATATATATCATTTCTGCTAAGGCAAAAATTTGTTCCTCTTCGCCTGATGGTGATGGCCAGCCACTATGCAGCCACATCAGGAACCTTCCTTGTGAATAGAAATTGAGATGACCACCACTGCTAAGCCCAAGCAGACAGTGAGGGAAAAGGAAAATGCATCTGTCAGTCTGTTTTTTTCCTGTGGAAAAGTGTTTGTTTTTTTTCACTGTTTGCTTCCAACAAAGTCAATTTACTTAAGATTGCATCACCTAGGGCTGGGATTTAAAGAACTGCAGGTCTGAGATAGCTGGGAACACTGCTTTTTTGTTTGCATAAGATGGAAAACCTTGTATGTGCTTGTCATTGTGCCAAATCATTCTCTAGTCAGTTTTAGACTGACAGTTCATATCAATGTCTTCAGACTTCAGGGGTGGAAAATTGTATACTTAAATGTCCAATTTAAATGTCTGGTAGATGTGAATAAGTTAGTGGAAATAGATGCTTCCTACATTGTGTTAGTGCTCATGCCTGGTTAACCTGTGGAATGTGGCTACAATTGCTTCTAAAGAGTACCTTTATAAAGCCAAATTATAGTAATCCTACTTGTTCTAGTTGAATGGGGTAAAGCAAATGAATGGATCAGATTATATAGAATGTGGGAGTTATGTCAATGCCCATTTACATTTCTATTCTATGACAGAGGAGGCAGTTAGGAATACTTCTCTGTCTCCATTGTGCTGCCTGGAACAAACTGGCATTGATCTCCCATAATATGCAATATCTTTTTCAACATACTTAATAGAGAGAGCCAGAACAATTGATGGCATGCTTTCAACAATTTATATCATTCTTTATGAACATAATTGATTAGATTTGCCTTGATTTAGACTCCATCATTGGGATGTAACTTCAGTAATCACTTGTCCTCTAATTTTGGATCCTTTCCAGCTTATACAGTTCAAGAATGTGCGCATATGAATAAATTAGCATCGTCGCCTCTTTTTTCAACCTTTGCCCTTCCTGGCACAAGCTGCAGAGTTAAAGAAACTAATCATTGCTTCCTTATAAAAGAGATATACTCCCAAGTTGCCTAAAGATGTAACTCAAATTGGAAAATTTGTGCAATTATAGGCCAGTTGCAAACATTACATTTCTGGGAGAAATCATTAAGAACATGCCCTGACAATTCCAAATGGATTTAAGTGATGCAAGTAGTCCTTGAGATATGACACTCATTCAGCAACCATTCAAAGGCCATGGTGGTGCAGTGGTTAGAACTCTGCCCACTGCGAGGAGTTTGATCCTGACCAGATCAAGATTGACTTAGCCTTTCATCCTTCCGAGGTCGGTAAAATGAGGACCCAGATTGTTGGGGGCAATAAAACCAACAAAGAAATCCACCAACAATTCTTACTATTACCAAACAGCAATATGCTGACTCTGTAAACCATTTAGAGTATGCTGTAAAGCACTATGAAGTGGTGTTTAAGTGCTATTGCTTTTGCTAATCAAAGTTATGATTGTGCTGAACAAGAGGTACTTATGATTGGTCAATGAAGTTGCAGTCATTGCAGCAATCCTGCAGTCACATGAATGCAATTCAGCCGCTTGGCAATTGGCTCACAGTTCTGATAGTTGCAGCCTCCCACAGTCACATATGTGTCATTGGTGACCTTCCCTTTGGCTTCTCACAAGCAAAGACAATGGGAAAGCTGACAGGGAAAGTCACAAGTCTTTGCCAAAAGTTTATCTTGCTGCTTTTTCTACCAAGGAGCCATACTACAGAGTACAGTATCCCAGGATTTTTGTGTACTGCATAGCACCTTCTATCTATTCTTAGTGTGTGTGCATCTGCACTCCCTTCCCTACCCATGGTCCTTGCTGGCACCCTGCATGCCATAGCATTGGCCTGCAACCCCTGCTGGCCTGTCTACAGTTGTAGGCACCTGCCCACAGCCACTCATTCCTCCATGCTCTTTAGCTGGGACCCCAGCTTTCCCCCCAATAACCCATGTAGTCCTGGGGTTATGAAAGCAACTGGGACTACCAGGATTGCCCTCACTATGTGATGTGGTCATGTAGCATTATGCTTTACGACCTCATCACTTAGTCTAGTTCCAATTGCTGTTATAACTCAAGGATTACCTGTACTGATTTCCTCTATTTCACTCCTTGTTTCAACCAGATTATGATTCTGAAACAACTTTAGTTGATGGGTGACTTGTTGATGAAACTGGATAAGGAAAGTACATCTGTGCTAATCCTTCTGGATTGCAGCATTAACATCTGTGATATTCTTCTGGATCACTTGGTAGGGGTAATTTGGGCATTAGTATATGGTGGTTCTTTCATTCTTGTCAGGCTATGCCCAGAAAGTGAAGCTGGGAGTTTATAAAGTATACAATTTATACTGAATACTCTGCACTGGTGGCCAATACCTAAATGGACACAAGCGCTTAATGGCCCAATTCTTTGCTTATAGTTCAATGATTTAAACATGTAAGTGGAAATCAAACTGAGAATAAATCAGGAAACCTTATACAAACCATGCAGTCCCATTTACAGATGCAGTCCCGTTCTTTACAATGTATAGATTACAGTCTCATTCTTGAGTTCTCTTAGATATATGTTTTGGGTCATTATACAGCTGACTTGCAACTGAATTTTCTAACAGTGGGCATTGTATTTCCCTCCAGAATGTCCTAATGATTTCCTGATTTCTTTGTACTCCAACAAATTCAAAGTACCCAGTAAACAATGGTATTCTTTTCTTTAATAGCATCGCTTTTTCTTCTGTGAACTTATAGCTGCTGTGACTTAGCAAAAAGCTGTAATTTGTTTTCATCTTTCCAGAGGGCATTCTCCTAGAAAATGTGACTTGTCAACATTCATTTTAGCAAACTCCAGACTGGCTTTTTTATGTCTGCCTTTTAGAAGTGGAATCTTCCTTGGTCTTCTTTCATGGAGGCTTCTTTTAGTGAGATGATGGATGGTGCAACTTGATATTGTTGTATCTTGATCTTTGAATGTCAGACAGAATCTCTTTCAAAAATTTCATTGGTTCTTTCTAATACCATTCAAACCATCCTTCTGTTCAGTCTGGGATCAGCTTTCCACTTGTGGCCATGTCTAGGGAGGTTGGCTATGGTCCTGTGGACTTTAAACTTTTTGATATTAGCAGTTGTGCTTTAGGAATACGAACTTCTATGGAAATAGTTTTGTAGTCTTGATCCTTACAATGATTGGTTATTATTTTCTTACTTTCCTCCTCAGAAAATTCTCTGCTTTTCTTTTTCTTGTCCATATTCACTGTACTGCACATAATGACACAAAATGCCTCATTGTTTTTATCCATAATCAGTGACTTATTATGAGATTGAAAATATCTATGATACTAATTAAAGAAAACCAACCTGCTTGAGAGATCACTAACATCCAATAATGATTTTATTTTCTAAGGCATACCATTTTAATTTGCTTTATTATTTACAAGAATAGATGAAGTCATACATCAAAAGCAAAGTGTCTGCTCTATGGACACTGCAATAAGAATAGTGGATGTCACTACCTTATATCAGTTTCAGTTTTATTTAACAGGAAATTGGGATTTGGGGGGAGGGAAAGGTGGATGGATATTAATACTTTCACCTGCATCTATACACTGAGGAAACAGTTGTAATTAATAAGCCAACAAGAATCTTACTTTTTTGTTTCAATTTATCTTTAAACTAAATTTGTAAAACTACCTAATGATCTTCACTAATATAAAACCTTTATTCCATGTCTAACACTTTCCATAGAATCTATTCTTCTTTGGTTACTTGTCTGACGATTATTCTATGATTGTTTTTGTACATAAAAGGACCGCCAATTAAATGGCTTCTTCAAGTCTTGATGGCAGCTGAATTACTTCTGTGGCGCATTCCTTTGCTGTTCATTGGAGCATTGTTTTTCCCTTTTATATGAATAAACAATGCTCCATCAGGAAGCCTGTCTCTAAAATTGATGATTTTCAATAGAAGACACTCAGTTGCCTAGAGGTGTTGCCCTGCAATTTGATTCCATTTTTGCTGATGAACAGAAAAGAAGTGTCCGGCTTGGCCTGTACGGCTAATGAATTCAGCCTCTCTTTGTTGAATGAAGGTTCTGCTCAAAGAAAATGCCTCCACTCAGTTCATGTGATTCTCTGCCACAATGCATTCCATTTCTGAACTTGCATGTCTCAAAACATTAAAAAAAAAACTTGAGGTTGTAAGGAACAGAAAGGAATGGTGAAAAATCATTTTACATATCACCTTCTACCAACATTTGTCCGTATTTTTGGAATGATTCAGTGGGTTCATTTGCCCATCACTTTAAGCCTTAACGCACCACACAAAAATTAAAGATATATTGTATCCAGGATTATATTCTATAGGGTTATATTCTATCCAGGGATATATTCTAAAGGGTTACGTAACAGTACAATCCAAGGAATAGGCAAGAGTTCATAAACTGAGGAAGACCTGGATATAACTTTGCTTAGCACACATCTTCTGAATCAGTCCTTCCATATTCTGAACTGTTCCATTACATCATGTCGAAAAAGCACATTCACTGAGAATTGCAACATTTGATGCTGTTATATGGCCACAGAATAACCCTAAATATATGTTGGATGGAAACACTTTCTCAAATGGGGGTGAATTTCAGATGTCAAAAGTGCACGTAAAAAGCATCATTGTATAAAGAAGAGCATAATTAGGTATAGAGAAGCAGTTCTAAAACCAGGGTATGTTTATAAACATTTGTTGAAGGTAGCCTGTTAGTCTTGATGTTCATTAAGCTTTCCAGGGTTGAGAGTTGAAAAGAAATCTCCCTCCTACCTTCAAAGCTGTAGAGAAACAACACTCCTGATCTGTTATGGTTGTAAATAGTTTAACTCAGCGGTTCTCAACCTTTTCCGGGGCTCGACCCCAGCCCGCGTCGCGCATGCGTGGTGCGACGGGGCGCATGCGCAGTGCAACGGGGCGCATCGTGCATGCGCGGCGCGACGGGGCGCATCGTACATGCGCGACATGACGGCCCACATTGGAAAGGGGAAAAAAATGGCCGACCAAAAAAAAATGGCCGACCAAAAAAAAAAGGCGGGCCTGCATCGCACATGCGCGGCGCAACGGCCCGCATCGCAAAGGGAAAAAAATGGCCGACCCAAAAAAAATGGCAGACTGCGGTGTTTGGCGACCCCCGTGAAATGGTCATTCGACCCCAAATGGGGTCGCGACCCACAGGTTGAGAACCGCTGGTTTAACTCCTCTACCCACCAACCAATTTTATTCCCAGATCCATTATTAGAAGGAAAAGAATGCAGTATTTCTCTGCTGAGGCAAATAATATTCTGCCTTTGTCTACCCCAACCAAGGCTTTGAGTTCATACATCATGCTGAATAAAAAAAATTAAACCATAGTTTGTTTACTAACCCATAGAAGAAATGGTTCCTCTTCTTGCTCTAAATTGTCTTACTCAACAAGGGTGTGGCAAAATACATGCAATCATGTTAATCTTTTCATGATATGTCAGAATGATCTGATCTAAGGTACAAAGATGAATGAATTTGTTAGAGATGAGCTTGCCTTTAATGGCTATGAATGTTTGTTACCCATTGCTATGATTAAAATACAAACATTAATGAAAGTTCTGCCCTTGTGAACTGCAAATGTTTAGCATGTATTTTCCCTATTTATTGATATAGTAAGAATGAAGTGATTGGTCATTTTATATTTCTTTGACAAGAATGTTTTTGTCCTTACCAGGATACATTTGGTTAGATTACTTTTGCCTATAATGAGTGAATTAAAGGTTCAGCCTTTTGCCCTTCAGACAGAAATCTGAAAACTTTTTAGAATTGGCAGAAAGAATAAGATATTATACATGATGCTTCTAGCAGTATTTTTAACCGTCATATCATGATTACTCTTACCTATATTGCTCCATTATTTTTTTTTGTTCTATTTTAATTTTATTCAAAAAAGTTAAAATACAAAGCTCTAAAAATTAAAAAAGACACTAAAAAGTGCATAAAAAAGAAAAAACTTAACACATGTACATATACTATCCCCTTTAGGTGAATACTGTTTAATACATTACTACAATATTAGTTTCCTATCCCTTGCGAAACAGTCCCCCCAAATTTTTAAACTACTAAATCTATTTGCAAATTATTAACCTATCATCTGAATAATATATTAATGACAAAATAGTTAACAAGAAAAATAATAATAAAAAGGCAAAAATAAAGTTTCAGAGCCCTCTCTGTTAAAAACCATTATTGTGATTAACTCGTAGAAAATTTACCACAGTATCTTATCTATCCCAAATCATCCCCAAAGTTAACAGTAATTTGTCCTGGATTAAATATCCACATTTGTGTCTTAATACTATCTCTTATCAATTATTTTCTGGTTAAATATAATAAATTTGATCTCCAAAGTTGGTTTATCTTTCCAACAAAGTCCAGATGAAATTGATTTCCAGTTAAGTGTGATAAACTCATTCCCCAATCTTCTTCAATCCTCCTAAGGAAAACCAATTTATCACTTCTCAACGAGGTTTCTGCTGTTGTAAAAGAATGCAAACTTGAATTTCAAGGAGGTATGCAATTAACTCAGTTCTAAGTCTATACGGTCCATATTTCTTTCCAACAGATCTGCTGATTTCAAAACATTCCTTTTGTGAATCTAATTTATGCAGAGCTACATGCATCTGAATATTTTCCACAGCCATTATCATGGCATCAAACTTTTTAAAAAAGCTTTCTTTCAACTAAATATTGCATGTTGCCAATTTTTTTTTTCAAATATCAGCCACATTTGCTTGTCTGTAATCTGATACATTGTTGCTCTGTGTAACTTAGTCAGGAACAAAGAATGCTGAAGCTAACTGAAGAAATAAATAAAGAAGTAGGGAAGATATTTTCTGGATATTTCAATCCAAAATTAAAAGAAAAAATTAAAAAATAAGTTCCAAATATTTTGCAAATTAACCCTGTGGTGAAAGTCCACTATTAGATGTAAATCAAATGAAAGCGCGTTCACTATCCTAGAACCAGCATGTTTCCTTACAGAAAAGCAAAAATTATTCAAAATAACATAAATCAAAGGAGAAAAAAATCAGATAGAAGTTAAAATAAATCAGCATTCAGCCAGCCAGTCAACTTTGAAAGATAAAAAGCTAAATGAATCAAAAGATTCAAAAGTGAAATTAAAACCCAGAAATGCTTAAGAAAATGAACTGCTGAGAAGAAGATGGATGACCAGTGATTTTATTTATTTATTTATTTATTTATTTATTTATTTATTTATTTATTTGACTTATATGCCGCCCTTCTCCCCAGACTCAGGGCGGCTTACAGCAGAAATACAAGTACAAATATATATAAATCATTTAAAATAATAATATAATATAAAACTATAAACTATACCCACTCATACAACATACAATCCCAATCAAAGGCCCAGGGGCAGAGCGCTGCTCAAACGCCCCAAGCCTGTCTGCATAGATGTGTTTTTAAGAGTTTTTTGAAAGCTAGGAGGGAGGGAGCAGTTCGAATCTCTGAGGGAAGTTGGTTCCAGAGGGCTGGGGCAGCAACAAAGAAGGCCCTAACCCTAGGTCCCGCCAAACGGCACTGTCTAACAGACGGGACCCGTAGGAGGCCAACCCTATGTGCCCTATGTGATTTTCCAACCACTCCTGTGGGGAACTGAAATCTTCAAGGCTCCCCTTCCCAGGTGGCTCTGCAGCCAACTGAAAGCCGTCTTGGGTCTTTCCTAAGTGCGTCCGTACAAATCCAGGGAACAACATTGCCAAAGAACCAGCTTTGGCAGCAAAATCAGCAGATCTTTGGAAGGAAAAAGAAAAATTCTTATTGTTCAGCAGCCATCTTGGGAGAAAGTCTGCTCCATTATTATTATTATGCACATATCAATATGTTCAGATTTTGGACATATAATTCCTCAGGAGGTAGAAGAAAGGGCATTTCAACCAAAGCTAGATGAAAATCTAGCTAGATGACAATCTCCTCCCAAAGATGCTGCTAATTTGATGTGTTACAGCTGGCCTATATTGTGAGACGTGTCAAGTAAAATCTTAATGGCAAATTTTGAATTTAAATGAATGTGGAAACATGGTGGGTACTGGTTTAAACAAAACAAGGATGGGATATTTTTAAAAGCATAAATCTTCCGTGTTCTGAGTCACCTTACAGCATCCTGAGTTAAAGTGGTTTGTTGTTACTCCTCAGCTGACAATAATTTCTTGTAATATCTATAAATGGAAAATTAATTGAGACAAATCTGATTTTTTTTTAAAAAAGTCTATATCTTCGTAATATACTGTCTTATACATTATGTAATGTTTTCTTGCTTTTAATGTTTGTTTACATTATTTTGGTATTAAGCATACTTTTGAAAGAATATTAATTGATAAATAGGAGTTCTGTATTAGCTAAAGTTTCTCACCTGGCACCAATGCATATTTGTGGGATAGATGGGCAAAAATTAAGATGTTTATACCAATAGGAAATGGCTAGCTGGATTAATTAGTTCACTATTTCAAATAAGAGACAGATCAGCTCCTTTTCCAGTCTTGCTTCTGGCACAAACTACTAGGTGATTTAAGGCAAGTTTATTCTTGGTTTCTAGCTGTAATCTATACATATAGTCTTCAAGTTTATGAGGCTGTTGTTAGTATACAATTGAAGCTGTTTAACACCAGCTTTATACCCCATATTATTTTTTGGGGAAAAGGCGCTCCTAATCCACTTTAGGAAATAAGAGGAATTCGGAAGATAAGGAATCTGTTCTGCCAAAACTGTTTTTTGCTGTTGAACAGGCATGCATCACTGAATAGAAAAATTCAAACTATTCTTCTGATACCAGGTGAAATATTTCATGTTTTATATAGAAATATAACTCATGTATTAATACTGAACTTTGAATATATTAAATGTTATTATTTCTTTACATTTCAGCAAATGTGTAACCCTGAAACTTTAAGACCAGAAGCTAAAAGATTCTTAGAGAAGTCAATAAAAATGGGGGAAAGGAATGGGCTTCACCTTCCTGCAGAAGTCCAGAATGTAAGTATAGCATAATTCAATACTTTTTAAAAGGGAAAAATTATATTTGCCCCAAAGTATAATGTGTATATTAATTTCAACTTTAATAAGTCTTACAAATAACACATTGAAATCCTATACAAAAGTTCCCTTGGTTTCCTACTTACTCTAAGAATGCAAATTCTGTAGAATAAAAGCGATTGAGACTATTTCAAGTGTTATAATTTTATGGTCTAACTGTACTTCCATTATTTTGTGTTATATTCTTCTGAATTCAATCTTTCTAAACTGTTTGCATCTCATAAAAGACTTTGAAGGTATGGTAAGAATGTTTTGCCAGGTAGACACTGATATTTACATATCTTATTGGGTGGGATTATTATATTTCCATATTTGTTTCATATTTCTTAGTTTAATTGAACAGTGCATAGCAATAATTTCCTTTAAATATATGTACAACCAACAGCAGACATTAACTGAAGACTCAATGGTATAGATTTAAAGAATAGTTATGCAATATTCATTAAGCTAAAACTAATTAACTGGCTCCCTTAACAAGATTTATGATTAATTGGGGATTTAAAATATCCTTATTCTGTAGTGTTAAACATGATACTAATTTTTTCGTTAGCTAATTGCTTTCTTGCATTATTGACAACTTTCTACTTATACATATTCAAGAAAACCTACCAAAATAATTTTTAAAATGCCAGTGGATATTGGGTGATATTAAGGTCTGTTCATCCATTCATGGAACAGCATCCATTAATGAACAAGTCTTCTTTTTGCAAACCTCTTCCCAAAATCAATCTATCTATCTATCTATCTATCTATCTATCTATCTATCTATCTATCTATCTATCTATCTATCTATCTATCTCCATAAGATCATAGGGAATAGGTATCAAACCTATGTAGGTGTCTTTGTATAGTAGTCTCTCTAGGCTGAGAGTCATAATTTCCAGCCTTTCCAATTTCTGCCTTGATGAGATGGTAAAATACGTTGGATGACCAGAGGTTTGCTCCTTGTTTTAAACTGTATGTAATCTGTTATCTTAAATACATGAAAGTATGGATAAATTAAGAAATACTTACTTTAAATGTGTTTCTTTTAGTTGAAAGCACACCACATTGACTTATGACAAAATAATGCACTTAGAATATATAAAAGGAAATAAATGTATAAAAGGAAATAACTTACATATTAAATGAATACTAGGAATTTTTTGTATACTTTAATAAAGAAGTTTATCATATTTTTTTATCTGCCTTATCCAGCTATGGTACCATAGTTCAGAAAAGTGCTTAAAAGATAGTAGTTTCCTTATTCTTGTTCCCTTTAAACTGTGTGTCAAAGATGAGAAGAGAATAATAAGAATAAAGCTGGGCCATGTCCTTGAAAGCAAAACAGTGGAAGGAGGTTGTTCACAAAGCATGTTAGCATAAGGAAAGCATCTCTCTTTGAAACATTAAGGCATTTGTGTCTCGTAGGAAGCTCATGGCAGTTTCTTCATAGACTGTTCCATGTTCATGCAGAACATTAGGGACAGCACAACTTGAGAAGCACACCTTGTTTTGAATGTTCTGTACAACTTCAGTAATGAACAATGATACCTTTAATGTAACATTTTGCTTTTTATATATGAATTTAAATTTAGGAAATCAAGACAATCAAGCAGAAGCTGAGTGAGTTATGTATAGATTTCAGCAAAAATCTCAATGAAGATAACACATTTCTGATATTTTCTCAAAATGAACTTCGTGAGTATTTCTGTTTGCTATTTTTGAGATATGTCTATATTTCAATAATACCATCGTATTAGTAAACACTACAGTACAGAAAGTGTTCATGCTATATTGAAATCGTTTCATACGCTGATCAACCTTAATTGCTTTGACAGGTTTTGGCTACTTGTTCCTGAGTTCTCGACAACGTTCTACTTTGATTTTAAATACTTTATTATTTAACTCCAGAAAATAAATGCCTGCTTAAATTTCTATTGTTATCACAACAACGCATTTAAATAGATATTATAATTTTGCTCTTCGTTAATAATAGAGTAAGCATGATTACTTTAATATGGACAATTAACTGATAAAATCATTGCTTACTCATTTGTATGTACAGGCAGTTTTAACTTATATTTCAGAAGTAAAGTTCCTTAAATGCCTTTTGTCTGTAGAAAGCTATTGGCCACTAAACATATAAAATGATTTGTTAAAAGACATGCCTGAAAAAATGTGTCCTTATATTAATCCTGTAGTGAAATATGTTTCTCAGGTGCCCTGCCTGATGATTTTATCAGTAGTTTAGAGAAGATTGAAGCTGACAAGTATAAAGTTACCTTAAAATATCCCCACTATTTTCCTGTTATGAAGAAGTGCAGCATTCCAGATACCAGACGAAAAATGGAAGCTTCTTTTAACAGCAGGTGCAGAGAGGTATGAAAATTTTCTCCCATTCATAATATGTCAAAATAAAATGTAAGGACTGTACTAACAAAGCTAGATATGTGAAGGGCTTTCTAAGTTGAATGTTCCAGATTTATGTCCTATTTTAATATTATATAAAATAATCTATAATATACTTCCTGTGATAAATACATCATCATATATAATTACATGTTCAAACAGTGTTAATAATTATAACATGAAGATGAAACAAATTAGGATAATACTATTGTTTGTGTTAATTTTTACTTAATTTATTAATATTTGTTTGTTTATTAAATTAATTTTAGCCCATCTCAGCCACAAAAAGAAAACATATGATTACCTGGATTGCCATTCCAAAATTGGGGAGAAACTCCCGTCTCAGGAGAATGAAATTTAAATTACTTTTCCTGATTTCTTACCAGCTTTTGAAGATTGTAGCTTAATGGTGCTTAAAACTGTTATTGGAGAAATAGCAAAAAAGGAAGGAGGAGATAAGAAGAAAGGGTCCTTGGATTTGAAGTCACTAACCTTCGTGTTTCTCTGCTGGGTCAGCTATTCCAGTACACTGTCCTCTACAAAAAATTCTTACCTTATCACCCATTATAAACAATGATAAATGTTTCTTTGCTTGAAAAAAATATAATGCAAGGAAGTTTTGCCTGTTTTCAGTTCTGCTTTGCCAATCTGCCACAAATACAACATAGAAAATATTAGCAATTCTGTAACTGGAGGTCTATAAGGCAAACTTTTGGATTATTTTAAATATATATCATGTAAACATCATACAATGAAAAATAAAACAGAAGTGTAGTATAAAAATGTGAAAGTATAATAGTGAGTTTCAGCTATTTCCATTCTGTCTATGAAAAACAGTTAGCTTTTTTAATTTAATTACAAATATGAAAATATTTTAAATTGACAGAAGTATTACAGATTCAGAGTTTGGAGCAGGATGTTATAAAGCCCCTTGAAAGAAAATACAAGTGTTCAAAATAAATAAATTCTATAGTTATATGTGTTCTTGGGCATGAAAGATACCAGTATGGCTTTCTCATCTTTGCATAAATTCTGTCTATAATTGAGTGATTTTATTTCCAGAAGCAGAATTTCATAAACATTACTGCTGATATATTTAATTACATTTGTCATATAAGCAGACGAATGTATTTTATATTAGCCTTCCCAATTTGATTCTTTCTGGATATGTTGGGTCTAAATTTCTCAGAAGATTTAATGTAGTTGAATAAAATTTAAGTTATTAATTACAGGCTGAGCAATGAATGAGTAAAATAGATGGATAGGTTTGCTTGGAAAAGATACATTGTTAAAGCAGTTATGTCACAAGAAAATTATGATATTGTCATTTTACATTTCTAATGTGTTGATAATTGATGTTGATAATTCTTAAAATTCCAGGATATCATAACATTTCCCGGAACTGAGTAACATAATTAATTAAATGACAAGCCAGACTAATTAATACCCACTTCATACTGAATTTATTTGATTCATTTCCTCTCTCTTCAGAAAACTTATCAAATGTTCTATTTGTTGTATATGTACTTATACCATTTCCAGAATAATGCATGCAAGCAATGGTTTGCTTTGTATTAAGTTAAGTCATTTTGTTCAGTGTTATCCTGCTGCTGTCTTTTTTCTAGAGATGCCAGAATTGGAACTGAAACCTTTGGCATACAATCCAGACATTCGATCTGAAAATCTTTTCTAAATAGTGCAAATATTCCTTATAAATTCTTTGTTACAAAATAAAAGGGAACTTTAAACTTTTTAAAAATCCGTTATTTCAGACAAGAATTAAGTTTGGTTGCAGTTCAAAATTTGAATATGCAGTTTTCAACTATGTTTGTAACATACTTGAGTTTATGTTTTTATATTATATTTAATGACTGAAAACAAATGTATTTTTCTAGGAAAATGCTGACATTCTTCAACAGCTTCTTCCTTTGAGGGCAAAACTAGCAGAACTTCTGGGGTATAGCACACATGCAAGTTTTGTTCTTGAAATGAATACTGCAAAAATAACAAACAATGTTACAACATTCTTAGGTCAGTTTTCATTTAATATGTAAAATATTATCAGAGTAATTTAAGTCATAGTAAAATATTTATAATGAAAATAACAGTTTTTTGCCAGGGACAGGATGAATCTGAAGTATTTCAAAATTTTTAAAAATAGTAGTAGGTAATTGTATGTTCATTTAGAGATAATAATTATAATATTGTATTAAGGAAACAATTTGATGTGTACGGAGACCAATACCAGCTAAAGAACTGGCAGCTGTGATTTCATATTTTTGTGTATTTAACAATGCCTGAAATTTAAGAAAAGTGATTCAAAATTGAACTCACTATTTTTAGTTTGTAAATTAGAGTAATTGCCAGAACATGAACTTAATATTCCTGAATTTTACACATTATAAAACTTTCCAGTTTTATATGATTTAGACCAGCGGTTCTCAACCTGTGGGTCGCGACACCATTGGGATCGAACGACCATTTCACGGGGGTCGCCAAACACCACAGGCCATTTTTTTTGGTCGGCCATTTTTTCCCATTTGCGATGCGGGCCGTCGCGCCGCGCATGCGTGATGCGGGCCCGCCATTTTTATTATTTTTTTTTGGTCGGCCATTTTTTTTTTGGTCGGCCATTTTTTTGGGGTCGGCCATTTTCTTTTCCCCTTTGCGATGCGGGCCGTCGCGCCGCGCATACGTGATGCGGGCCCACCATTTTTTTTAATTTATGTTGGCCATTTTTTGGGGGGTCGGCCTTTTTTTTCCCCTTTGCGATGCGGGCCATTGCGCCGCGCATGCGCAATGCACCCCGTATGCGTGATGCACCCCATCGCGCCGCGCATGCACGATGCGGGCCGGGGTCGAGCCCCGGAAAAGGTTGAGAACCGCTGATTTAGACTATGGAATTCATTCCACCAGTTCCAAAATAGATACTTTGAACCTAATAAAATCTTATCAAGATCATATAATTCCAAAATGGTTTGGTCCAATTGATGTATAATATTTGGACCAGAATGAATTGTTTTGCACAAAGTTACTCTCACTATTGTTTTCAGTGAAATTGCTTCTTCAATATCATTAATATTAGCTTTTAGTTATGGAAGAATCAATCAAATGTTGAAACATTTACTGCTTTTATCAATCAGTATCACTCACATAGAAGGCCCAGTGCTCATAATGCGGGGGTTCTGCCGGGCTGTCGGCTGCCCCCCCCTCGAGCTGGTGAGAGGAGTGGGGGGGAGGGGGGGCTGACGGAGCCTGGCTGTTGCCTGAGATCTGAGCCAATGCTGGCTGGTGGCGGTAGCTGTCGAGGAGGATTTGAGACCTTTCCTTTTTCTCCATCATTGCCGTCCTGGATTGTGAGGTGGCGCTTGAGCTTGTTAGGCCTTGTGGAACTTATGCTGACTCATTGCAATTATATTCGGCTACTTCGTCTCTTGTTTGTCCCCAGTGGCTTCTCGTCTTCCTCCCCCTCCCTCCCCCTCCATTTGACCCCCCCCTCTTCCTCCTTGCACTGGGATTGCACTTAGGAACTGAACCTGTTTGAGAACTTGGAACTTATGCCCAGGACTGATTAGATTCTTTTAGCATTTTTCTGTTTTTTATATTAGCCCTGCCTAAGTCCAGTTTGATAGGATTAAATTGATAAATTGATATTTTAATTGATTGTTTTTAAATGTAATCAAATTGAGTTAAATTAAGCAATTTATTTTTTAATTGTAACTGATTGATTATTGAATTTTAATATTTTAAATTGATCATTATACTGAAATTTAATTATATTTTAAATCGAGGGGGTGGAAATTAATTAGTGGATTGGTGAATGGTGTGACTGTCACTGTTTGAAGGTTGGATTATTAGAATGTGGGGAGGGGATTTTTGTGATGATAGTGGGAGGTGGGGGGGGAGTTCTATTCTTATAATGAATATGGAATGATGAATGGATATGGTTGTATGAATGGTGCCAGTCTGCCAGACGAATGGGAGGCCGCGGAGTGGGGGGTGCTAGACCCGGGGTGGCAGAGGGTGGGCCTATACCGGTCGTATGGGGGAGAGGCAGATATGGCAGGAACAGAGGGGTAGGCCGCTCTCGGGGAACAGGGATCCGCTGCCTTACAGCGATTCCCTGTTCTGGCCCCTCTATAACAACTGGTTCAACCTGCAGTACTGGTGACGAACGAAATCCGGACCCTGGACTCAGACTGTTGCTGCTTAATGCCAGGTCAGTTCAAAATAAAGCTCCCCTCATCCGGGAATTAATCTGTGATGAGGAGGCCGACCTGGCATGTATCACCGAGACCTGGCTGGGCACCGAGGGGGGTGTTCCCCTCTCGGAAATGTGCCCAGCTGGGTTTCGGGTGTGGCACCAGCCGCGACTCCAGGGAAGGGGGGGAGGAGTGGCTATAATAGTCCGGGAGACCGTCGGCTTGCGCAGGCTCACTGTTTCCGAGATTTCGGGTTGTGAGTCCCTCCTGGTGAAGTTGGACCTAGGAGTTCAGGTGTGCTTGTTGCTTACATACCTGCCTCCCAGCTGCGTGGCATCAGCCCTGCCTGCGTTGCTCGAGGAAGTGGCTGGGCTGGCAGTTGAACTCCCGAGGCTGATAGTCCTGGGAGACCTCAACTTGCCTTCGCTTGGCCGGGCCTCTGGGTTGGCGCAGGAGTTCATGGCTTCCATGGCAACCATGGACCTGACTCAAGTAGTTCAGGGTCCGACCCACCAGGGGGGGCATTCGCCCGATATGATCTTTCTCTCGGAACAGCTGAGCGATGGTTTGGTGTTAAGGGGTTTAGTCACGGTACCCTTGTCATGGTCAGACCATTTCCTGCTGCGGCTTGACTTTGGGGCTCCAATCCTCCCCCGCAGGGAGGCGGAACCGATTAGGTGGTTCCGCCCCAGACACCTGATGGATCCAATGGGTTTCCAGACGGAGCTTGGGGAATTACCAGATTCGCTCGTACACGGTTCGGCAGAGTCCCTTGTGGCGGCCTGAAATATAGCTGCTGCGGGGGCTTTGGATCGGATCGCGCCTATGCGGCCTCTCCATGGTTTCGGACCCAGGAAGTCTCCTTGGTTTACTGAGGAGCTCAGGGGGATGAAACGTCTTAGGAGACGTCTAGAGAAGCGTTGGAGAAGATCGAAGGCTGAATCTGATCGAACCAGGTTGAGATCACACATTAGATCCTACCTGAGAGCGATTAAAGCGGCAAAATCCCGGTATTTTTCCGCTTTAATCGCGTCTGCGGAATCGCGCCCGGCTGCCCTGTTTAGGGTGACTCGGTCTCTCCTTGGTACGGGGAGGTCCGGGGGACCCTTGCAGGGAAGTGCCGAGGATTTTAACAACTTTTTCGCAGACAAAGTCGCTCAGATCCGGGCGGACCTCGACTCCAACATTGTAGCAGTGGCGACTGATAATGATTCAGTCGAGGTGACTGGGGCTCGTCTTAGTCAGTTTATTTGGGATGAGTTTGAAGCTGTTACACCTGATGAAGTGGACAAGGCCATTGGAGCTGTTAGTAATGCCACCTGCTTGTTGGACCCGTGTCCCTCCTGGCTGGTCTCGGCCAGCAGGGAGGTATCACGGAGCTGGATCCAGGAGATAGTCATCGCTTCTTTGAGGGATGGGTCCTTTCCGGCTCCTTTAAAGGAGGCACTTGTGCGCCCACTCCTCAAGAAGCCTTCCCTGGATTCAGCCATTCTTTCGAACTATCGTCCTGTCTCCAACCTTCCCTATGTGGGGAAGGTTGTTGAGAAGGTGGTGGCGCTTCAACTCCAACGGGCCTTGGAGGAAACCGATTATCTGGGTCCCTTGCAGTCGGGATTCAGACCCGGTTACTCTACGGAAACTGCTTTGGTCGCGCTGATGGATGATCTCTGGCGGGCCCGGGATAGGGGTCTATCTTCTATCCTGGTGCTTCTTGACCTCTCAGCGGCTTTCGATACCATTGACCATGGTATCCTTCTGCGCCGACTGGAGGGGTTGGGGGTGGGAGGCACTGTTCTCCAGTGGTTCTCCTCCTACCTTTCTGGCCGGTCGCAGTCGGTGTTGGTAGGGGATCAAAGATCGACCTCTAGGCTCCTCCCTTGTGGGGTGCCGCAGGGGTCGGTTCTTTCGCCCCTGCTGTTTAATATTTACATGAGGCCGCTGGGTGAGATCATCCATAGACACGGGGTGAGTTACCATCAGTACGCTGATGATACCCAGTTGTACGTTTCCACCCCGTGCCAAGTCAGCGAAGCAGCAGAAGTGATGTGCCGGTGTTTGGAGGCTGTGAGGGCCTGGATGGGTGAGAACAGACTAAAGCTTAATCCCGACAAGACGGAGTGGCTGTGGGTTCTCCCTCCCAAGGACAAGACCAACTGTCTGTCCATTACTCTGGGGGGGGGGAACTTTGAACCCCTTGGAGAAGGTTCGTAACTTGGGTGTTCTCCTCGATCCACAGCTGCACTTAGACCAACATTTGGCGGCTGTGACGAGGGGAGCATTTGCCCAGGTTCGCCTGGTGCACCAGTTGCGACCTTATCTGGACAGGGAGGCCTTGCTCACAGTCGCTCATGCCCTTATCACCTCGAGGATCGACTACTGCAATGCTCTCTACATGGGGCTACCCTTGAAGAGTGTTCGGAGACTTCAATTAGTCCAGAATGCAGCCGCGCGAGCAATCGTGGGCTTACCTCGGTATGCCCACATTTCACCAACGCTCCGCGAGCTGCACTGGCTACCTATTAGTCTCCGCTCGCAATTCAAAGTGTTGGTTATTACCTATAAAGCCCTACATGGCCTAGGACCAGGTTACTTGCAGGACCGTCTTTTGCCTCATACCTCATCACGACCGGTCAGAGAGCACAGAGTTGGTCTTCTCCGGGTCCCGTCGACCAGTCAATGTAGGCTGGCGGGCCCCAGGAGAAGGGCCTTCTCTGTTGCGGCCCCTACCCTCTGGAATCAGCTCCCTCCGGGGATTCGGACCGCTCCCACTCTTCTGGCCTTCCGAAAAGAATTAAAAACTTATTTGTGTCGGCAGATCTGGGAATGATTGGTGTTGAATGTTGGATGAATGTTTTTTATTAAAAAATTTGGGGTATTGTTTTAACTTTATGATCATCTTAATTTAATTTATATTAGACTTATTAAATGCGATTGTTATTTATCTATGTTGTAAGCCGCTCTGGGTCCCCTGGAGAAGAGCGGCTTATAAGTCTAATAAATAAATAAAATAAATAAATAAATGCTAAGTTGTAATTTAATACATTTGTTTTGGGATTATATGATATATAGAGCAAATCAGGAAACAGCAGTACAAACAGTTGGAAAATGTTTTTCAAAACTGTATCTTGTTTTAGCATCCAATAATTAGATCATGAGAAAAATATTTCTCTTTTAATCTTGAATGTAATCTGAAATGGGATGTAACAAGCGCTCAAAGTAATTTTTTAATTTCTGTTTTGCAGATGATCTAAGTAATAAGCTAAAACTTTTGGGTAAAGAAGAGAGAGCATTTATTTTAAATCTGAAGAAAAAGGAATGTGAAGAAATAGGTGTTAAATATGATAGAAAGATTAACGCATGGGATCTACATTATTACATGAATCAGACAGAAGAGCTCAAATATTCTATAGACCAAGAAAAGCTGAAGGAGTATTTTCCTATTGAAGCAGTCACAGAAGGCTTGCTGAAAATTTACCAACAGCTATTGGGACTTGTATTTGAACGAGTGGAAGATGCTCATGTTTGGCATGAGAGCGTTACTCTTTACACAGTAAAGGACAGTTCAACAGGAGAAATTCTGGGGCAGTTCTATTTAGATCTATACCCAAGGTAACACACTTTTTCAAAGATAACATTTGTATTTTTCTCTTTATCCAAGGAACTCTTTCAATAGACATGATTCAAGTTATGATTGTATTCCCATAATAGCCCTGTAGGGTTAGAGGGAGGCTGATACAAGGTCATCCAGTGAGAATCAGTGAAGATTTGAACAAAGGTTATTCCACAGCAATGTTTCTCTCATCTTTCCAAACAATATGTTTTTGGGAAATAATAGTAGTTTTCTGAACATCCTAGTTATGGTACATCTCTAAGTGTTACATCACACTGCTTCTGTTGATAGTGATAAGTAATGTGTAAGTTTTAATACAGGTAGTCCTTGATTTACAACAGTCGTTTAACAACCATTCAAAATTATAATGGCCTCAGAAAGGGTGCTTTACTGTCTGTAAAGCAATTCCGGCCATCATAAAACATCACACTGCCAGACAGCACACACAAACTCTGGTCACATTACTGCATTTCAGGCTCACACTTGCACTGAGCTGCAGCATCCCATGGTAACATGTCTGTAGATTCACTTAATGATCATGTGATTCAGATTTACGATTGTGTAATTCATAGAATCGTAGAGTTGGAGGGGACCTCCCAGGTCATCGAGTCCAACCCCCTGCTCGAGGCAGGATTCCCTAAACCATCCCAGACAGATGGCCGTCCAGTCTCTGCTTGAAGACCTCCATCGAAGGGGAGCTCACCACCTCCCGTGGCAACCTGTTCCACTGGTTGATCACCCTTACTGTTAGAAATTTTTTTCTAACCTCCAATCTGAATCTTTTCCCCTGCAGTTTCATCCCATTGTTTCTAGTCCTTCCTTGAGCAAGTGAGAACAGGGCTGATCCCTCTGCACTATGACAGCCCTTCAGGTATTTATAGACAGCTATCATGTCTCCTCTCAGCTTCTTTTCTGTAGACTAAACATTCCTAATTCCTTTAACCGTTCCTCATAGGACATGGTTTGTAGACCATTCACCATCTTGGTAGCTCTCCTTTGAACCTGCTCCAGTTTGTCAGTGTCTTCCTTGAACTGGGGTGACCAGAACTGGACACAGTACTCCAGGTGAGGTCGGACCAAGGTAGAGTAGAGGGGAATAATAACTTCACGTGATCTGGACTCTATGCTTCTCTTGATACACCCCAAGATCGTGTTTGCCTTTTTTGCAACTGCTTCACACTGTTGCCTCATGTTCAATCGATGATCTACTAGGACACCGAGGTCCTTTAAAAACACTTTCAAAATCAGATCCAGCCACATGGGAGCCTTGACTTATGATCACAACAACTTATGGCTGAAATTCCAGTCCCAGTTGTGGTCGTAAGTTGAGGACTGCCTATATTGTCAGGCATTTAATAGCTGCCTGACTGGTGATGACACAGACCACAGAAGATCTCCTTAGCTTCACTACCCTTTAAACATCCTTTTTCATCCACTTTCTTATCATTGGTAAACATTCTACCAAGGTACACAAATTCATCTATTTATTTGTCCCGTATTATTACTGAAATATATTTTCAGACCATTTGACTATTTTAGTCAAAATAGTTATCTTGGTCTTTAATACATTAATTTTCAGATATATATTTCTTGCTGCATCATACAGACTTACCTTTACTTCACCCATTCATTCAGCATTCCATTTATTATCACTGTTTGTTTATTTATAACATTCTTATTGCACTAGGCAGCCAACCTTTGGTTCTATATTCATACAGAATATTCCATAATTCAAAGAGATTCGCTTTATCATGTTTTTTGTAAATCAACAAACATGCAGTGAATCTTCTTTCTCCTCCATTCAGCTTATGGATGCACTTCTCCAAATTTGTTTGTCATCTCTCATACCTTTTCAGTCAGAATTCTGCCAGATACTTTTTCAGGATGGTTTAAGGTAATCCCTCTATAGATTTTTCATCACTTTTGTTATGTTCCTTTTGTATAAGGGAACACAGATTTTTAATTCTAGTTTTCAATTTATTAGTCTCACAGAAATCTCTAAAATATATTTTACAGCATATCCTTACCTTAGGTTTCCTCCCAAATCATTTTAATTTTTTTTTCCATTTTTAATTCTTTGCAGTCAGAAAAAGAGTTAGAGATTCTTGGTTTAACCTTTTTAATTCACTTCTAAAATTGAATCAAAATTCATGTGTATTTCCTTTGGTTCTGTGAAATGAAATGCTCTTTGCTATCTTTGAAAAAATACTGTACGGCTGTGCTTTTGTGCATATACATTTTATTGTATTTCTTTTATTTGGCTAATATGCCTGAAGTACAAGCCAAGCTGTTTTACTCCAAGCATTCACACACCGCCATCTAAACAACACACAGTTGCTTATATCTCACAAAAGAGGTATTTATTGGTAGTCAAGAACTTAATTGAGCCTGGAATTATAGTCATAAATCACTAATTAAGCAAGCTATTATGTGATCACATCTACTTTTACTACTTTTTTTGCAGCTAGGGAATTCTGGGAATTGAAGTGCACTCATCTTGAAGTTGCCAATTTTGAAAAAGACTGGTTTAATGCAAGTGTGATAGTAGAAAATATGATGAGATGGAGTGATACCATTTGCTGTCCTTATTTTACTTCCCACTTCCAAAAACTTGGTAGAAAGATAAGCTAATGGTTCAAGCAATAGAATAACTCTTTTGTGTAAATTGCTATGACTTAACATAGCGCACAGTGGAACCATCTCACAAAAACATTTCTTTTCTCTCTCTTAAGAAGAGTTGTACTGATTTTTTTTTAAAAGGAAACTGTTTAGCATTAAGATTTTTTAAAAGATGCAATGTATACATCTGACTACTACAACAATAGAACCCTAAAAGCTCATTATGAAATTTTAGGCAAATGTATTGTTTTCCAGCATGGGTGGATTCCGAATCCACCAATGGGTTGCTACAGCCTGCTGCCCAATCAGAGACTAGGTCTGAAATTTAGCCCCGCCTCCGGCCGGATGCTCTCCAGTTTTTTACCTAGTCTGAAGCCCAAAGCAGCTCTTCGTGATAGCTCCACGAATAGTTGTTATTTTTGTTGGAAAAGGACTGGTAAAGTATCTTTTTTTTTATTATTTTAGTACTTAGCTCGATTAAACATACGAAATTTAGGAAGCTTTTTATTTTACCCCTTTTTCGGGACATTTTTTCGCCCTTCCTCCTTCACGCCACCGGGACCGCGACGGCGAGGCCATTCCAGGCCTAGGGGAGAGCGGGAGCCGAAGGGGGTGACGTCCCTGGACTCCCGGCTGGCCGCCGGACCGCGTCCCGAGACCCCACAGGAGCGCAGACGTCGAACGAAGAGGTTGACCCAGAGGACTTCGCCACAGTCAACGCAGAAATAACGGGGGACCGCTACAACTAACAGCAAGTGGGGCAAAAAAGGAGCGGGAGGAGGCCGCCGAACCGCCGAGAGGGTGGACGTTGGTGGGGGCAGCCGTTAAACCGGGCGGGTAGACCGGGGCCCGTGGCCGATAAGCACCGCGTGGTTGGGAGCTCAGAGCTCCGACCAAAAATTTGGCGCGGTGGCCATTTTGGAAAAGAGGTCCCGGCTCGTGGCGCGAATCGCCATCTTGAAAGAGGGGTGTTGCCTTGCCTACCGAGTTATCTGATTGGGGGTTTTTGCTCCGGCGCGAAAACTCATTTGAAGAAGAGGGCGTGCCTATCTTCTTTGTTTCCCTGCTGGGGCTTGGGCCCAGGGAGGTAAATTTCTGCCGGCAAGGCAGAGGCTTTTGTTGATTTACCGGCCGGCTTAGATCGGTGAGAATCGAGAGCCGCCTGTTTTAAGGGGAGAGTTTTCTCCGGAGGTGTGTGTCTCGGTGTATTTGGCTTTTCAGCAGCGAGTTGAGCCGGAAGGGATCCCCAGTGGAACCAAGGCGGCGGGGACAGCATAGGGATCGAAATCCTCTGGCTAAGACCTACGCGGCCGCTATCCACTACCGCCAAGCAGGTTAGGGAAATACTCCCTTAAGCGCTGCCGGCGACAGCTGTGCCCGCCAGATACCCGAAAAGGGTGCTAGTTAGAGCATGGCGATGGCAGATGGCACCTGGGCCCAAGGCTCAGCGCCCCCTCCGTCGTCGCCAAAACGCAGAACGGAGGAGCCGGGGGGGGCAAGAAGAAGGCCAAGACGAAACATCTGACTGAACCATCGAAGACTGCTGAGCGTCAGGCCATAAGGAGACACCAGGCTTTGGAAAAGGAGTTTGCCAAAGCGCAGAGGCTCAGGGCCAGTGGAACAGAGAGAGCGGCCCTGCCTCTTCTGGAGACTTCCATTCCCTTTGGGCCTTCGGGATCAGCTGACCAAGAATCCAGGGCATGGTCTCCAAGGGGGGAGACAGAAGGGGAGGTGTCTCCTATTTCAGTGCCATCATCACCAGAACGTTCTGAACCCACAACCAGCCAAGAGGAGGCTGGACACAGAGGTAGGAAAAGAAAGAGGTCTGGTAAGTGGTCATCACAGATTCATTCTCTTTTACAGGAAGCCCTGGAACACCTCGTGGCCTCTAGGGGTGATCCCTCACCTCAGAGAACACATACACCACTGAGACACGCCCCCCGTGGGGGGAAGGTAGTGTTCCATGACTCTGATGTATCTGAGACTTCTTCACAGGTGGCAGATGAGGAACTGGAGGAATGGGACGCTGAAGGTGCCCCGCTGTCGGAGAATGAGGACACAGACCCACAACCGGCTCCGATTTCAGGTTTATTTGACCACACTCTGTTTCACTCCCTCATGCTTAAGACATTTTCTGTACTCGATCTGCCAGCTAAGACCAAGGAAGCCAGACCACCGTCCTTGGAAGAGGAGGACGCAAAGGATCCGCTGATGCATTCACCGGTGTCAGAGGTAATACAGGTACCATGCACCAAGGTATTCAGGTCAACAGTACGGTCCCAGTGGACCAACTTAGGTGCCATCCCCTCGCCAAATGGCGTGGAGAAAAAGATGTTTAATGTATGCAACCCCTTCGCATCACTTATAGAGGTGCCTCAGGTAGACGCACCGCTCATTTCTCTTTTTTCTTCCTCAGCCATCCCAGGAGACATGGCAGAGTCGATGAGGGCGGAGGATAAGAAGGTAGAGCTCTCCCTCCGCAGAGTCCATCACTCATCGGCTTGGGCCATCAGGGCAGCGTCCACTACCTCAGTTGTCGCCAGGGCAACGATTAGGTGGTTGCGGGAGCTCCAGGCAAGTGTTCCTGCGGACCAGGTACGCATACAACAAACACTGACTAAGCTGCGGACGGCGGCGGAATTCATGGCAGACGCCACCTTGTTTGCCTCACGATACTCGGCCAGGTCCATCGGAGGGACAGTGGCCGTCAGGAGGCTTGTATGGCTCAAAAACTGGAAGGCAGACCTGAAGTCCAAATGGCGCCTCGCCACATCTAAGTATTCAGGATCAAGGCTCTTTGGAGCGATCCTGGATCCTTACGTGATCGAGGACAAGAGTAAACGGAAGGTTTTAGCTCATCCCTCCAAAAAGACACACAGGGGAACCCAGGAGTTCCGTAGACAGGCTCCCCGACAAAGCGGGAGCAGGGAATGGAGGCAGCCCTTTCAAGGGGGATGGTCCTGGAAGGGGCCCAGAACTCCGCGCACCTTCTCATACAGGCAGGAGCGCGGCCAGGACCGTCCAGCCTCTGGCAGGGGCCAACCTTCCAAACGCCCCTTTAAAGGGGGGGAGGCCGGCCCTACAGACGTACCAAGTGACGCCTGGGACAGTCCCATCGGGGGTCGTCTGGCGCTGTTCAGCGAGGCGTGGCAGACGACCATGACAGACGCCTGGGTCAGGGAGACAGTGACCCGGGGCCTAGCAATAGAATTCTACAATCCTCCACCGGAACACTTCATAAGATGCCCGGTATCACGCAACAAGACCAAGGCAGGTCTTCTAGATCAGGCCATAGAGCACCTGGAGGAGATAAGAGCTGTAGAGCCGGTTCCTCCAGAGCAGGAGGGACAGGGGTTCTACTCCATCCTCTTCCTTGTGCCAAAGTCATCGGGGGATTGGAGGGCAATCCTCGACCTCAAGCGGTTAAATCGCTACGTAGTGTACAAAAAATTCAACATGCAGTCCCTCAGATCCATACTGGCCAGCATCCGAAGAGGGGATCTGCTATCATCCATAGACCTCACAGAGGCCTACCTACACATCCCGATAAGGCAGGAACACAGAAGGTTCCTCAGGTTCTGTCACAGGGGGTGGCATTACCAGTACAGGGCCTTACCATTCGGTCTGTCCTCAGCACCCCGAGTGTTCACGAAGGTCCTGGCGGTATTGGGAGCGCACCTACGCAAGATACCAGTGCGAGTCCAATGCTACCTGGACGACATTTTGATTCTTTCACGCTCACACCAGACAGCACTGACAGACCTTCGGGTCACCATAGACACCCTCCAGACACACGGCTTCTCAGTAAACCACAAGAAAAGCCAACTCACGCCATCAAGGAGACTCCTACACCTAGGGGCCATCATAGATTCAGAACAGGGCATGGTGTACCTCTCCCAGGAGTGTCGGGAGAGTCTACAGAAGCTAACACGACTGGTAGAACAGAGGAGGGTGGTCACCATAGTACAGCTGTCTCAGCTTCTGGGGAAGATGATATCATGCCTGGACATTGTTCCGTGGGCAAGGCTTCACTCCTGAAGTCTACAATGGCTTCTACTCCCCTACCAAAGACAGAACCAAAGCGCTTCACTCAGGAGGGTCAGGGTACCACCCCAGGTACTAGCATCCCTCAGATGGTGGAGATCAGGTGCCCTGAACAAGGGTACCCCACTCAGGGAGCCAGACAGGATCACAGTGACGACCGACGCGAGCCTGTTCGGTTGGGGAGCCCATTGCAGGGACCAGATAGCCCAGGGAAGATGGAGCTCATGGGACCTACGCCACAGGATCAATTGGCTCGAGCTGAGGGCCATCCACCTGGCCCTGCTTCAGTTCTCTTCTCTCCTGACAGGGAGTCACATGCTAGTCCTGACGGACAACGTAACAGCGAAGGCGCACGTAAACAAGCAGGGCGGGACCAGGTCAGTGGCCCTCATGCAAGAGGCCCGGGCACTGGGTCTGTGGGCAGAACAGCACCTGGCCTCAATCAAAGCAGAACACATATCAGGGGAGGCAAATCATCAGGCGGACTCTCTCAGCAGAGTCACGGTAGACCACGCAGAGTGGAGACTGGCTCTGGAACTGTTCGAGGCAATCTCGGGCAGATTCGGACGTCCCTGCCTGGACCTCTTCGCGTCCCCAGCAAACACACAGACTCCCCGTTTCTTCTCCAGGTTCCAGACTCGGGGAGCGGAAGGGACGGACGCACTCAGATGCAGGTGGCCCCAGGGGCTACTGTACGCCTTCCCTCCTCTGCCCCTGATTCAGGCTACAATCCGCAAGCTGATACTGGAGCAGGCGGAGGTGGTATTAATTGCTCCATACTGGCCGAGGCGTCCGTGGTTTGCAGACCTGGTGGACCTATCGCTTTCGCCAGTGTGGAGACTTCCTCCGAGTCAGGTATCTCTGAGTCAAGGGAAGTTCCAGCACCCAGACCCGCAGTGGCTACAGCTAGCCGCCTGGCACTTGAGCGGGAGGGACTGAGTAGGCAGGCCTTTTCAGAGGGCGTCATCTCGGTCATCCAGGACGCCCGCCGACCCTCCACCAATAGGATCTACGATGTCACCTGGAAGAACTTCTCTTCCTGGTGCAGCAGGCAGGAATGTCTGTCACCATTCCCAACATCCTAGAGTATTTGTGGGAGGGCATGAACAAGGGTCTAGCGACCAACACCATCCGCAGGCAGGTAGCGGCACTGCAAACGGTCCTCGTTTGCGAGGACCGGAGACCCCTGTCACAGCATCCAGCGGTGAGCGCCTTTCTAAAGGGAGCAGTCACAAGATGGCCTCCTGTAGTTCACCGTTTTCCATCCTGGGATCTCCACACGGTCCTGCAAGCGTTAACTGAGGCTCCCTTCGAGCCGCTGGGGGTTAGCTCGCTCCGTTTCCTGTCTCTGAAGGTGGCCTTCCTAGTGACCATCACTTCAGCAAGACGGGTTTCGGAGTTGGCGGCCCTTTCGGTCCGTCCGGATCTGATCACCTTTGCTGAGGGCAGGGTGACTCTGCGTCTGGACCCATCCTTCTTACCTAAGGTCAATTCATGGTTTCACAGGTCCCAGGATCTGGTCCTTCCGGATTTCTGTCCAAATCCCACACATCGTCTGGAGAGACGATGGCATACACTGGACGTGCGCAGGGCTCTGCGTCACTATGTCAACAGGACAGCGACCTTTAGAAGGTCAGAGGCCTTATTTGTCTCTTATCAACCTTCGTCCAAGGGACAGAAGGTATCATCCTCAACCATAGGCAGATGGATTAGGGCATGCATAGCCAGGGCCTATGTTTCATTGTAACTGCCGGTACCAGATAACATCATGGCCCACTCCACAAGGAGCGCGGCCACATCGGCAGCCTGGCGCACACAGGCATCAGTGGAGGAAATTTGCAGAGCGGCCACGTGGGCCTCTCCGTCCTCCTTTGTGAAACATTACAAGATAGATCAATTTGCTGCAGCCGAGGGTTCGTTTGGCGGGAGAGCCCTGCAGCAGATTGTTGAGTCCTAGTAAGAGATAGCCTAGACCCCCACCCAAAGGGACTTGTGAGGGCTTGGGTAAGTCCCATTGGTGGATTCGGAATCCACCCATGCTGGAGAAGAAGCGTTGGCTTACCTGAACGCCTTTTCTCAGCATGGGGGGATGGAGAATCCACACCCTCCTCTAGCTAGTCTAGGCAGGACTTCTCTTACAGGACGATTGAATGGAGCTACACGGTCCGATCTTATGGAGAGCTTCGCCTGGCAAAAAACTGGAGAGCATCCGGCCGGAGGCGGGGCTAAATTTCGGACCTAGTCTCTGATTGGGCAGCAGGCTGTAGCAACCCATTGGTGGATTCTCCATCCCTCCATGCTGAGAAAAGGCGTTCAGGTAAGCCAACGCTTCTTCCTGACTATTCCAGGAAAAGGATGAGTCATTCATGTAGATATCAGTTAAGAAGTGCCAAATGATTTATTTTCTTTCTTTGTGATGTTTTCCTGTTTTGATCTATTTTATTTTATTACTCAGAGAAGGAAAGTATGGGCATGCTGCATGCTTTGGTCTCCAGCCCGGCTGCCTTCTTTCTGACAGCAGCAGAATGATGTCAGTAGCAGCTCTTGTAACTAATTTCACAAAACCAACCTTAGATCGCCCATCACTGCTGCAGCATAATGAAGTGAAAACTTACTTCCATGAGTTTGGGCATGTAATGCATCAGATATGCGCTCAGGTAAGTACTTGCCTTATTCTGACATTCTTCTACTATAGCTATGTGGCTTCTATGCTTAAAGGGAACAGCAGTAAAGAATTGCATGGCAAATTTCTTCAACTGAAATATAATTAAAATAGTTCCTTTAACCCTGATTTCATAAAAGTTACTATGAGACTTGCCAGTGAGTTTTGCAAAGACACTGATTGAATTAACACATTGTGATGAGTTATAGTTTATTTAACAGTGTTTACTAAATCCATTATTTGTTCTGTTCTTACAAGCTAAACTCTAAACTTTGGTTCTTCAACTATAATGGTTTCCAATATGCTAAGCCATAAGCATACATTACAGTTTAATTTGTTAACTTAGGAACTGTTCCTTGGAGGATTAAACCTGCTTGTGCATTTGTTGATTGAGCCATTCAGAATCAGCCCTATTTGTACTCATAATGTCTACTCTTGATTCTGATTCATTAATACTTTAGAATATTAAACTGGACCAGCTTGAATATTATCTGAAAAGTCTGGTATGAGCTATGGTAGGGTTGGTAAATTGGTTTTGCGTAGTCAATTTGTGTTGAACAAAATTGTCAGCCAGTTCCCAGAAATAGTGATTGAACAATTTTATTTCATGTATGTGAGCCATAGTATCAGGTCAAGGGTATAACATATTCAGGGACGTACTCCAAAAGTGGATTGTCATAAGTTTTAAAGGGTTAAACTGATGTCTTAAACTAAGTAGATCCATTTAAAATTCCAATCATTTACCAAATCGCTGAAATTATTGTCCCCGTCTATTCTGAGACTGCAAATAGTATGCTGGTAGATTCCATGCTACACATTTTGCAGGTGATAACAGACTTTATTTGTCTGTTTAATTCATTCATTCCATGTGATTTTAGCTGAGCTAGTTAGAGAAGGTTAAAAATTGCAATAATATATCAATAAAAATAAATTGCATTGGGGGCTTGTAACTCCCATGACATAATCTAAGACAAGTTCATCCAATATCCTGAGGAAAGAACCAAGTCTTCGAGACTTTCTTGAGCAAGATTGGGGCCATCTGTATTTCAGGAGGGATGCTGTTCCATAGGGCATAATATCAAAAAATGCATGACTCTTGATTCACATGAGATGGCATTGTTTACTTGATGGGGCCTGGACAATGCCAACAGACAGCAACAATAGAATGTAGATGCAAATATCCAGGCTCTTTTGGGAAATTTGCTGCATTTCTATTTAGGAATTGCCCGAACCATTCCTAAATATTGAAACTATGGTAAAGAATATTGAATGTTTACTTTTCAAGCTATGCTACAATTTAAAGTTCTATCGTTTATATTGATTCACATAAATTTTTGTTATTTATATTGTTGTCATCTTTCGTAGACTGATTTTGCTAGGTTTAGTGGAACTAATGTGGAAACAGATTTTGTAGAAGTACCTTCACAAATGTTTGAAAACTGGGTTTGGGAAAAAGAACCTCTACAGCAAATGTCCAGACACTATAAAGATGGAAGTCAGGTCCCTGATGATCTCCTTGAGAAACTAGTAGCTTCTAGACTAGCAAATACAGGTATTTTGCTTATTTTTTTTAGTTAATTTGATTTTGATAGTTTTAAGAAATAATTGTTGTAATCTGAGTCAAGCAGAATAATAAAGAATATATTTTGTAAGATTTATAAAAAAATCTAAAATGTAAGAAAAATATTCCCCTCCCAAAAGGGAGAAAAGATTGAAGCCCACTTGGAGAAAATAAACAGTTTGTTTAATATTATTTAAATGAGATTATTTATGAATGAAGTTTAAGAAATGTATCTTGAATCATCCAAAGATTAATTCTCCCTCAAGCTGAAGTCAATATTTTCATGTTGTTTCTTTGGTAACAGTATAGAGCAGGGGTGTCAAACTCAATCTCATTGAGGGCCGCATCAGCATTGTGGTTGCCCTTGGGGGGCTGGGTGGGGTGGGTGCAACCACTCGGTGGGTGTGGTTGGAGTGGGTGTGGCCTACTGGGTGGGTATGGCCAGCTCTACATCGTTCGCGTCAAGGATGCCTGTGAGGGCCTGGGTAGGAGTGGGACAGATCTGAGGGTCTTTGGCAGAAGGGGGTGGGACCGGGGCAAGTGCCAAGGCATGGTCCATTTCTTCATTCCTCACAAAGGGTGACACCTCCCCAGCATGCACCCAGGGGGCAGCACCGACACAGCAGGGGCTGGTTTCTCGCTGTTTCTGGACAGCCTTGTGGAGCTAAGACTGAATGTGTTTCAGCATAGATGGCCACCACAAAATTGTACATTGGCTCCCGGCCGTCCTGGGCCAGGGCCAAGGCAGCGGGGGCCGTTCCCTCACTGTTTCCAGGATGGCTTCGCGGGCCGCATGAAACCACTTTGCGTTACTTTCCAGGCTAATCTTATCTTGGATTCTCCTACTGGTTTCCCATCTAAGGCTAGCTTAGCTTTTTCAAGATCAATCAAGGTTAATTAATTACTGGGTGCATGCTGTTATCTGCTGTGATTTGCATTACACTTAGATAGTAAAAGAATTTAATGAGCACTGAATGCATTATTGAATAAAAAAATGCTTAACTTGGAATCGTAGAATGCTTCCTTACATTGAAACAAAATTGTTCAACCTACTTCAGAATGATCAAAAATAACTGGTAGCATCTCTAAATAACTACAGGGAAGATTCTCTGCTAACCTTGACTTGAGATGCTAGATACTGAATCCAGACCAGTTTTCATAATTATAGTTATATAAACAAAGTCTACTGATATTCCTTTCGGTGTTCTTATTTAACTAGGTCTTCTGACTCTTCGTCAGATTGTTTTGAGCAAAGTTGATCAATCTCTTCATACACAGTCTTCTGCTGATCCTGCTGAAGAATATGCCAAATTCTGTGAAGAAATTTTGGGCGTATCTGCAACCCCTGGTATGGAAATTCAAAACTTTTATTTACTCTTTGTCACTATTTTATCAAGAGAAGTGTGCTTATGGATAAATACATAATGGCATTCTTTTTTAAAAGAACACAATGCTTATAAAATAGTTTAGACTGAGAAAACCTCAGATGAAAATGTTTTAAGTTTAAGGCATGTTTGGATTCAGTTCAGTGAGCTTCAAGCCACAGAACATAAAGAGGATATATTTCCAGATATACATGGCATTCTTGTCAATATATACATTGATTCTAGCCAGTCTGAAACATATTAAGCGTTTCAATAACATAATTAAACATCTTCAGATTGTTCTCTGTAGTGTTTTATTTACATAACCTGTACAGAATTATTATTGGTTTCTTTTAAGGTACCAATATGCCAGCTACTTTTGGTCATTTGGCAAGTGGGTATGATGGTCAATATTATGGATACCTGTGGAGTGAAGTGTTTTCTATGGATATTTTTTACAGTTGCTTTAAATGTGAAGGGATAATGAACCCCAAGGTAAGAAACTAGTTTTATTCTTTCTTATCCTTCGCCCCTCCCCATTTCTAAGTATAGGAGGACAATATGATAGCAAAAAGGAATTAACATATTTTGTCTATTTCAAGATTGCATCTGGCTTGTTTAATATAAAATAGCTAAAGACAATCTTGGCATTTTTATTAAAGCCATGCATTTGCTGCTATGTTTGTTCCAGGGCCTTTTATAATAAATCATAAAGTTTATATTGAGATATTTTAATATTTGATTAAAATTTAATATGCTTTACTTTTTTATTGTTTTAATTGTGACAGCTGCTCAGTCCTGATGAACTATATATTTAAATAAACATCAGTAGTTCCTGTAAGTAATACTAATAAAATATCTTTATTAGCTTTATTAGCTTCTTATGAAACCCGGTATCTATAGTGCCAGATGGAAAATAACTGAAACAGAACTGAAGATTTAGAAGTTTAGACAGGTGAGAAAGAGGAAATGCTAAAGGAAAATAATGGAAAAATAATAGACAAATCTTTAAAGATTTCTTGAAGATCAGGAAGGACTAGATTCTACTAATACATGAGGCAGTAAGTAAATTCTAGTACCACCAAAAAAGCAGAAGGTGTCATGAAGAAATAGAACTAATGTTTGGTTTAGCTAAAAGAGAAGTAACAAGGATAAAATTATAGAGCTAATTTGCAAAGAGCCTTAGTATCAGTGATATACTGGAAAACCAGTAATAGGGCTATTATAATAATCTCATTATTTCACGCCTAGCTATCTTCATGCAACTTGAATATGAATTGAATTTTACCAGTTATATGGAATCTTATCTTTATCGCCATTAGATGCCTCCAGGAATATTCAGGACTGGTATGAAAATTATCTGTAAAATGGGTTAGTTTTAGGCAACAATTTGTTCTCCAAGCTTGTTTCAATTTCATTTCTGAACATTTCATTATCAGACTAGGTAACATCATCAGCAGGATTTTCTTGTCTTATTCCTCTTTAGCTTATATATATCTTGTTTGCCACTGGCACAAGACATATATAAGCTAAAGAGGAATAAGACAAGAAAATCTGATGATGATGTTACCTAGTCTGGTAACGAAATGTTCAGAAACTAAATTGAAATAAACTTGGAGAGAAAACCACTGCCAAACTCTAAAACCCGAGCTACAAGTATTTTCTATTATTTCAAATGGGTTAATCTTCAGAGGAAGGTAATAACAGTAAAATACCACATGAAAGCAATTCCCAAGGTTTGGATGAATGGAAGAACACTTGCAGATATTTGCATATATAGTGGAAAGATGCAGTGGAGATGTACTATTAAGGAAAATACCTAAACCCATTAGCTTCCCTGTCATGCCCCTCCCTTCATGAAAGACTATCACTGGGTAGTAGTAAAGCCTGCTGCTGAATCCACAGTATAGTATAGTATAGTGTAGTATAGTATAGTATAGTATAGTATAGTATAGTATAGTATAGTATAGTATAGTATAGTATAGTATAGTATAGTATAGTATAGTATAGTATAGTATAGTTGACTATAGTGACAAACCCTTTATCTTAGCTACTGAGGCTTCAAGATAGGTAATCATGTTAATGTGTGGGTTTCTGGGATAAATTCTACCACATGCCCAGCCACAAAGACAGGGCTCAGTACATGTAATCATATAATGCTTCTTTCTTCCACAAAACATGTTGCGGTTAAAACTTTCAGCTGCCAAAGATGAATAAATATACACTGGCAATAGAAGATAACAGTCTGCCTTAGTGAAGCAGGGACTTGTCTATGAAATTTTATACTGTTAAATCTGTTAGATTTGTTTAGATGCCATAGATAGTTTTGGATTTTTTTATTGCAACAATCCCTGACTATGAAAACATGCCAAAGGAAAACAATCTTCCAAAAGGATTATAGAAACACAAAGCATATTCCCATAATTATGTAACAGAGAACCCTGGGGAAGTAGAGGCAGAGATTGACTGAGTGCCAGGTAAATTTTTGTAATAAATGATCAAGAGAGATTTCTGTGCACTGTGAACTCTGCTAAGTATAAAACTTGGCTATAAAATGAGACTGTGATAAAAACATTCATTGTTCCTTCTTTGTCTGTATAAGATGCTTTTAAAAGATTTTCTTGTCACCTAGAAACTTATGAGCATGGGAGACGTCATCATGTCCATGCCAGTCACATTGTGAAATGACATTCTGGATTGCAGTAGAAAAAAATAGCTTGTATAAGAATAGAGAATAGAAGAGAGAATAGAAGAGAAGAGAATAGAGAATAGAATAGAGAATAGAATAGAGAATAGAAGAGAATAGAATAGAGAAGAGAAGAGAATAGAGAAGAGAAGAGAATAGAGAAGAGAATAGAGAATAAGAGAGAATAGAAGAGAATAGAAGAGAGAATAGAATAGAGAAGAGAATAGGTCATGAGAGAGCTACAAACTGTTGCCATGCAGGCAGATTTCCTTTTTCTTTACTTTTTGTACATTTAGAAAATTCATATAAACGTAACCTTCTCATTTTATTTTTTATTGTTTTAGGCTGGAATGAAATACAAAAATCTTATCTTGAAGCCTGGAGGCTCATTAGATGGAATGGACATGCTCCAAAACTTTTTAGGTCGTAAGCCAAACCAAAAAGCATTTTTATTGAGTAAAGGATTATGTACTTAGTAAAACTATGAGTTCTTTGGCAAAAGATGTCACCTAGGAGACCATCTTAAAATACTATCATGAAAATTTAAAAAAGACTCTTTGTTAGGGAAAGTCTGTTTGGGATTTTAAATGTTTTTTACCAGTTTTCAAAATTATAATTCTCATTTTCATCTCAAACGTCACACAGAATCATGATACCATATATTTTTAATTGTTAACAATATTTGTGCACTGTGTTGAATCTAAAGTATAATATTGTTGCGATTTTACATGGTAAGTGTGTTAAATAAAAGAGCCATAACATTCAGCTTTTGTACATTTTTAGATTTGAATAACAAAATAATCACTACATTTCAGCCTTCTTAGCAAATTTTATCTAAACATTTTTATTCTTTTTTTGAAATCTAAAGAACTCTATCCTAGTGTCCTGAAGGACTCATCAAATCCTGACATACTTGATTATTTTCCATGGACGCGGGCTCAAATTCACAGAAACAACTTCCAAAATGCTTTTTTTTTTCCAGTTATGATGTGATCAAAAATACAGAATCCAAGGATATTGCTTTAAAACAAAAGTGCTGGGGGAGAAATATACGCTTTTCCAGAGCTGAAACTGGCACATAACTTTGGGTTCAATTTCCTAAGCCTGGGATATTTTCCTCCTCACACACTGCTATTCCAATGTAAATAAATTTCTTTTTGCTATAATATGTGTTCCTCATGGGAACTGAAGCCAGCCTGTTCCGTGTTCTTTGTCATTGTGCCAAGAACTCATGACCTGCCTTTCTATACTTTTATTATGGGCCTTTTTACATAGAAGATAAGCTGCAGAATTGTGGAAGAAAGAACAAAAAAATGTTACACATGATTGTCAAAGGTAACATTTTTGACTATCAACTGTCTTAAATGCTTGCAGAAAAAGATTTGTGTTTGTGTGTGTGTGTAAAACTCCTTAGAATCACTATAAGCTAACTCAGGCTGTAGATTTTAAAGAACCTTCAGCAGATAAGAAGGAGGGAAAGTGGGGCAGATGTGCCAGATGATTCATGGCTTAGAAAAGAACCAGGAAGGAGCCTGATGCAGCTGAAACCAAAGAAGAATCTTCAAAAAGAGCCAACAGAAGGCAAACATAGCTTTGGATTTTAGGCAGTGGCAGAGAAAACTCCATGTGGTTCAGGTCCTGGATTACTAGGCAAGGGAATATTAAAGAGAGCAAGATAATCACCGTGTAAAAAATTGGCTTGAGAGAGAAGGAAACAGATTGGTTAAGTTCATAATATTATATTTGCCTTGAGATATGGCTTCAGAGTTGAAGAATTGTTGAATTTAGCTGTGACAAAGTAATAAAATGGTATGTGTTCATAATTAGTATTAAAAGTTTTCTATTCAACCCCTTGCCTACCTTAATTAAGAATGTATCCATGATGAAGTGGTTACATGTGATACTGGGCATACTTGTTCACATCTGGTTGGTCACCATTTTGGCAAATACATTTTCATCTGACAAATATTAATCTTATAGTTAATCCTCTATGGAGATTCTCAGCCATCTAGGTCATAGTTATCCCAAAGATGCTTTTTTCATGAGGCAACTGGACTTCCTTGGGTTTTTTTAAAGATGTTTTGCTTCTCATCCAAGAAGCTTCTTCAGTTCTGACTTGATGGTGGGGAATGGAAAGATTTACTCCTGCAGACAGCTGTTAATTTGCATTCTTTTAGTCTGTTTTAAAGCAACCTGGAGGCTTATCTGTGTCTCCAGGTTCACCTGAGTAGTGCAAATGGATTTGAAGTCTTCTTGGAACTGTTGAAAGGACTTACAGTTAATCTTTACAATGTCTCAAGATATATTAAAACCTCTAATAAAAATTTAGTAATAATCATTTTTTCTCTCCTACAACACAGCCTTTCCCAAATCCCCTCAACCATCATGGACAAAGGGACTAGGCTTCTGTACAAACTGTATGGTGCATGATGATATTGTGTTTTTTTCTTAAATTTAAATAAGCTTCCAAAGGAGGGAAACCTTTCCCTGAAGAGAATGTATTTGGGCTAGAGGAATAGCAGATGGGGCTAATATTTGGAGAAAATAGTAGATTTTACTAAATTAATGCAACAAGTTTGAATAAAATGTTTTCATTCATATTGATCACAAGAATCACTACAACCCATGCTATTAGAAAAGCTGCAACACCCTCTTTTATCTTAACCATTAAAAGCAACCATAATATAGTTAAATATTTTTAAGAGTTAAAAATGCAAGAGGTGGTTATTTCTTGTTATAGCCAAATAAATGTGAACAAATGAGCAAGCATTCCTCTTCAATAGACTTTTTCCCCTGTCCCTTTCCTCACTTAAACATTCTTTTTAAATAATCTTAGCTTGAAGAAGCTTTCTAACAATTTGTTTTTTCTAAATAAATATTATGCTTTCTCCAGTTAATTATTATCCCAGAGATTTTTCTTCATTAGACAAGAAAAAATGACTTAGGCATTGCTTCCCCATTCCATTCCACAGTCACCTCTATATTATTTACCTTATTAGACCTGTGTATTATAGAATGGTTAGCATCTTTTAAGGGATGCTTGGCGGATAGAAGCATACAAACATTGAACTGAAAAGGGCTGTTTAGTCCAATCTTCTCTTCAATGCAATAATCCAGTTATATGGGACTGTCCAGCTTCTAATTAATTATATGCATAGGCAGAGATTTTTCTTTTTTTTATTTTAGTCAAAAAATTAAAATACAAAACTCAAAAAATGTATAGAAATGAACAAAAAACCAAAGATATTAAAATGTGCATTAAAAAGACACAAATACATATGCATATATTATTTCCCCAATACATATATATTTGACTTTTCTTTCTTAAATATAGAAAAAATATTTGAGTTAAACTTCATTATGTCATTTTGAATTGTATTTCTGGTGGCACCACCTAAATAGGTTAATTGCATCTGGTTCTGTGCCTTCTGAAATATGGAATCTGTTCTTGAGTTTATTGGAGAATTATTAAAACTTTGATTTTAAAAGGCCCATTGACTTCCTTCATTTGAACATCCTTCTAGAAAAGGGTTTCGTAACCTTGGCAACATTAAGACTCATGGCTGACTGGGGAATTCTGGGATTTGATATCCTTGGATCTTAAAGTTGCCAAGGTTGGGAAACCCTGTTCTATAGTTTTATATGAATGCATATATGTCATGTCTTGTATAGTTTCCTGTGGCATTCTATGAAGAAATGCAAAATTGTGACCCAGTTTCCCTAACATGTATGCCATCATGAACACTACACAAGTTTAATTAAAAGGCAAATTAAAATAAAAATATACCAGGTAACAGTTGTGCTGTGTGTCTTGGAACTTGCTGAGCTGTAAGCGAATACATACAAAAGGTCCTGGATTGAACATCTGCCATGTCCAGGGAGTGTGAGAAAAAACTCCACCTGTTAGCTTGACTAAAATAGAAGGATTTGTGATCCAATTTGCCATAATTTGTTTTTCCCCAGTGGCCACACTTGGATATAATACTAACACTTATGATCAGCACTTGTGGAATATTGCAAGCAAACTGATGAAATACTTTATGAACACAAAAATTCATAGCACTGAAACAAAATAAAAGAATTGGAGAGTTGACCATATTTCCTTCTGTAGTGGTATACTGTACTAAAATTATTTGCAAAATTTTAAGAATACTTTCAACAGGGTGCTTGAGTAAAGAAGCAACAGTCCCTTTGAGTTTTACTTTTCTTGAAAAATAGCAGCCAAGAAGCTGCACAGGATGTCTTGAGAGAGAAAGCTTGTGAGAAGGAAACCCGGGCAGAAAAAAAGAGAACCTTTTGCCAAGCTAAATTAGAATGGAGAACTATTTTTGGAAAAGTGCCAGTGAGGAATTCTTAGCCAGGAGCATAGTTTCATTTTCTAGCCAATTCTCTCCCAGTCAATTGTAGCCTGGTGAAGAGTTACACAGGGCACCAAAACAGAAAGAATGAGCCAGGACAACAGGCAAGTGAAATTTATAAACCACCAATAAATCAGGAATTTGTGTAGTGTCTCAGAAGGCAAGCCATACATTCCTATGACAAAGCCAGCAGTTCAAACAACGGGCTTAATAATTATATATAGTCATCCACATCCCCAAAAGAAACTCTGGGCAGCATACAATAAATAAAATAGCCCAAATAAAACTGATAAAAATATAAAAGGTCACAGTAGTAAATAGCATAAAAACAAAAATAACCCTGGGATAAGAGAGGACAAAAATGACTCCCTCAGCAATGGAAGCATTGCTGTTTAAATTTATTTTTCCTACTGTTCTTATTCTGAGCAGTCTTTCTCAGTCTCATTTTAGATTTCTCATAAATAAGCAATATGACAAAACAATAGACAAACATTTTATTTGTCTACAATTCTACATAAAGAATTGGAGTCTAATGAGAGAAGAAAACAAAATATGTTGAAGGACAAATTAGAAGAGAAAGATTTGGGAGTGAGAAAAGGAAAAGAGAAGATTGTTAATATGGAAGCAAAGGAGATGCTGTCAATATATGCAACAAACTTGTTGATGTGCCTTTGTAAAAATTAATAACATATCCTATATTGTTCATTCAGTGTTATTGTTCAATATAAAGTGTTAATTCTTCATAATAGTCTGAATATATCAGAGATAGGAGTAATTTTGGGCATGGATGGCAGTTAAGTTATAAAATGTATTTTTCTTCAAAATAAACTTGTGACACTTCTGGCCAAATATAGCCAGATTTGCCACAGGTTGCTGTTCCGATTCATTGTATTATTCTGTATCTTAGCTGGAGAGGGGCAACTGGGAAGAGGTCGCATCTGCTTGTTTGTGGAACTATTGCAGGTTTGTGGCACTGGATGAAAGAAAGCTTGGGGATTTTGTTTACCTTTGGTGTAGTGCAGTGGTTCTCAACCTTTTTAATGCTGCGACCCCCAACCGGTCGTAAGTCAAGGACTTCCCAACCGGTTGTAAGTCGAGGACTTCCCAACCGGTCATAAGTCAAGGACTTTCCCTGCCCGGGAGCGCAGCACATGCGCGGTGCTGCCCCCTGTGCCGGCCGAGGCGTAGCTGGCAAGGGGCAGCGACAGCGCAGGGCAACCACTGGCTGGGCCACCAGCTGGCCCAGCCCAAGGGAGGTAAGGCACCCGCCAGGCCCCACGCGCGCCAGCAACCCTTCCTGCGCCCGCCGGCCTCCCACCTCCCACCCCTGGCCCTCTTTTACTTACATTTTTAGTAGTTGTATAGCAGGGAGGAGTGGAAACTTCTAGACAGCTCGCCTTTGCTGCAGACAACTTGCAGCATCGTTTGCAGACTGAGACTTTTGGCAGGCCCAGCAGGGCAGAGACAGCCTGTACAATTCCTATTGGCTTTTGAAAGCCAATAGAATTAGACTCTATTCAAGAGAGTCTATTCTATTGGCTTTCAAAAGCCAATAGAATAAGAGGGAGTAGCTCAGCTAAGGAAAAGGGGGAAAAAATGGCGGACTGCGTTGTTTGGCAACCCCCGTGAAATGGTCGTTCGACCCCAAATGGGGTCGCGACCCACAGGTTGAGAACCGCTGGTGTAGTGTTTCTCAACCATAGGAACTTGTAGATGTGGGGACTTCAAGTCCCAGAATTCCCTAGCTAGCTGACTCTTCTAGAGTCTATATCAGAGGTAGGGAAGTAATGTCCTCCTATTTAGGCTGACAATGGGGCTCTTCTTTTAGAGAGTTTATTTTTTTGCTCAGACTTTTTCTCATCATTATCCTACAAATAATTTATTTATACATTAAGCAACTCATGTTTGTATTCTTATAATCTGCTTTTTTTTCTAAAAAAAAAAAAATGGTGCCGGAACTCACACATGTCATACAACCCGCCTTGCCTATCCTACAAGATTCCATCCCAAAAAGGTGCCAGAACTCTGTTCTGGGCGTTCTATGAGAAAAAAAGCCCTGATTATAATAATATGGCAACAAAGTCCTAGTGTCTCTGGAACATCTCCAATAGGCTAGAACAGTGGTTCTCAACCTTTTTCAGGTTGAGACCCCACTTGCCCCGCCCATGCGCGGCACGACCCCGGTGTGACCCCAGTGCACGCGCGCACGCGTCGGGCCGATCCGTGCATGCGCAGCGCGTGCGCGATGAAAAAACAAAACAAAAACAAAATGGCGGACCGCGACGGCCCGAACCATGCGTGCGTGGCGCGCACACGACAGCCCGAACCGCGCATGCGCAGCGCGCACAATGAAAAAACAAAATGGTGGACCGCGTTGTCCGGCGACCCCCACGAAACGGTCGTTCAACCCCAAATGGGGTCACGACCCATAGGTTGAGAACTGCTGGGCTACAAAATATCTATTTTACATATGTCTAATTCATTTATTATATGCCATATATTAATAGATCTTAAAATGGAATGTGTAGCCTTTGGATAATATTATCTCTTAAGTTACTGGTTCCCCATATATGTTTGTTTCTTGTTTTGTGCTTGTTTACTATTAAGATTTATTGGATGGTGATAGTTTTAGCTCATCTCTGGGGACTTAGTTCTGAGTTCTGTCCCCTTATATAAAAAAAATTGCAAGTGAAGCTTTCAGTGTGCAGGTGTTAAAGATAATAGTGATGTCTAAAATACTTGATAGTCTACCATTGTTATCAGCCCCAATCGCAATCCTTATTTTAGAATAAGTCCTGTGTTTCAGTATTACTAATCACAGTCCCCTAAAACAGGTGTCAAACTGCTGGCCCACGGGCCAGATGCGTCACTTCGAAACCGCGCCCACCCCATTGCCAGCAATGGGGAAAAAGTTGCAATACATTGTGACACATCACGTGACATTGTGAGTTGGGCACCCCTGCTAAAAGGAAGCAGCAGGTGCAAAAGAAATGGAACAGAAAAGGCTTGTACTACAGTTAGAATAGGAAAATACAACAATTTCACAATAGATGTTATCCAGCAGGTGCTCTGTTTACCCTGATTTGGCCAGCTTCTGCAGCCTGTTGAGTTCATAGGGCTGGCTCTCTCCCACTATGAAGTAATCAGTTCTATTGCCCTAGATAAGGATGGGAGATACATATTTGTCTGCCAGCCTAATTCCAGGGTTGGAAGGAGAGATTTAAGATCTCTTATGTAATTTGTTATGGGGACCCACTTACCAGGACTGAGAGTATCATATGCTCATATCCTCAGATCCATCTACCCAAAACACTAACCAAGAAGTTGTATAAAAACTGAAACAATTTAAATCTCATATTTCTTGGAACATCTGATAGGTTTGCAAATTTAAAGTCAAATCAATTAGACTACATGTCAGATCAGCTCTTTAGATTCCAGAAATAATGCACTTGCACATCAAAAAGTCAGATATATATGCCACCCAATATTTTCTAGTAATAGATGTTTATTCAATGTTTGCAGATTAATGACAGCTACTTTCTTTGTTAACATGTAATCTCTTTCAAGAGGGTCAAAACAATTGATACATGTATTTGGTATAGTCAATGCACTAAAAAAAGAAAATGTTTTTGTAAGAGGAGAAAGAAACATACTACCCAATAGCATATTATAAAAGAGTCTGTGTTGTCAATGTTTTTTTTTTACATTCAGAAAAAAGACACCATAGCATGGTGATCCCCACTGTCAAGCACAGGGTATCTGTATATCTATGGGCAGCCAAATCTCTGAATATTCCTTTGTTTTTCAGAATCATCCTCATTAGAAACCTTTCATTTATAGTTCAGGGCAATAAGCTACAGCATGCTTAGAGCAGAATGTTTTTGGGGCTATGTACTTTGATTATCTACAGAAAATGGTTCTCTGGTGTGTCTGTTTTCCCTGCAGAACCATTTCTCCTCATTCCACCCTAATCCAAGGAAATAACAAGTTTTTCAACATTCCACATTTTTGGCAAACAGGGCACTAAGTATGTACCCATTTTTAGGCCAAGGATCACGTTTGTCTGTGACAGGCTAGATTCCAAAAAGTTAGTAAGACCAGGAAAAAGAATTTTAATTTAATCAAAACAAGTTATTATATGCAACTAATATGAATAATCCAATATATGTATTATTTTTCAAATGCTGTGAAATTAAAACTTGCATCTTAGAGCAACTTTTGAAAGGTTTTCAGGGAGCATAGGTAGTCCTAGAACTGCTGGTACTACATTGCTACATTATGCTACTTTCACTATATTGCAGTTTTTATCCCTCCCACGTTAATAATAAACAAGTTGGTTGATTTCGGTATTTGAAGAGTATGATATAAAAAGGATTAGGCAGACTAGTGGACTGAAATTGTAATGACCTTGGAAGACAGGTGGAATTGCTGCAGATTAGGCAACAGATAAAAAACAGCTGAGTTTGCAGAAAGAATGGGGATGTGGCAAAAAAGGGTTCTTCCCTATTTTCTTACATTGTAAAAGTGAGGGGGAAGATTTTTATCTTGTTCAGAAAACTTACCAAAGGACCATCTGCTTCAAGAATCATTGCTTGGCTTTTCTCCCAGAAAATTCAGGTTGCAGTAGGCAATGATATTATTGTAGATGACCAGGCTGAACCTGAGGGAGGGGTCAAATGCATCATAAGTCACAAGTCCCTGTGCGCCCGCAAGAGATCTAAATCCAGCCCACCTTGAATGCATCTCTTATCTCCCGCTCATTTCCCTTGACTATTAGTTAGTCAGATTCTTGTAGAGACCTTAAGCCAGCAATAAATCTTTATACTCCTTTGAACTGCCTGAATCTCCTGATTTCCCCAGTGCTTGACAGTCATTCTATAATAGGATTCCATCACAGACTAATTTGTGTATTTTTGAAATGTCAGAGAGTGCACACACACATGCACACAGTTATAGACAGATTGCTTGGGTGACCACATTATATATATTACAGTGAAAAAGTGTTAAATCCATTATTGGTAAAATAAAAGATAGTAAAAACAGCAAAAAAATAATACCATACCTTCTGGATATTAAATTCTTTTGCAGGGCATAGATAACTGTTACTTACTGTTGACTATTTCTTCCAAGTTCTCTGGATTGTCCAATTATTTGGGGTCTATATCTGGTTTTCCTTACTTTCTGCAAATTTACCAAAGGTTTGGAAATGCCACAACATCCTCCTACCATACCCCATTCTGCTCTCACACATTTATGTTAATATTGTGAAGTTGTTCTGCTTCTGGCTTCCTGTTACCCAATGTTTTTCTTATCTGCAATATTTTTGTTTCTAAGGGGTCAAAAAGGCCATCACCACCTTATCCAATCACCTAAACCAAAATGAAACCCTAGAAACAAAGTTGGATATATAATGTCATGCTGAAGCTGGTGAAGGATCTTCAGCTATAGGACCTGGTTTTGGGTTGAACCTAGACATTCTGCAAATGCTTTTCCAGAGAACTATTGGGTTGTTGTCCCTTTTTCTTCTCAGCATCTAGGAAGAAAAATGTATTATTTACTGGTATGTCATCTGCCTTTAGTTTTAGATATATGCAGTTGACTTGGCAGAACTTAATGCAAATCAAACAGAAATCCTTGGCAGAACTTAATACATATCAAACAGAAATCCTAAAACTTTATTTTGAGATAATATATTTTAAAGTAAAATGTCTTCAGTGGAATGGACTTATATCTGTGTGTAAACGTATAATCATCTTGAAGTCGCCTCAAGTGGCATAGTGTATATAATTACATGGGATGGTCTTGTCACAATTTCTGCCCAATAAAACAGTAAGTTTATTACAAATTTAAAATTAATAATAATATCCATTCTTTTGAATAAGACACACCAGAATGTCTTATTTCCTTATGATGAGAATGCATTCTCTTGCAAATCTGCAGCCTTTGTCCTCATGATAAAAAAAAACTGCAGTATTAAAAGTAAAGGTGAATAGGAATAGGCTTCTTGGCAGTAATGTTGCCTGTGCCAAGCCAAGTTAATTAAACAAATTATTAGGGATATAGTTTTTACCTTGCTGCTAAAATTGTTCCTCCTACACTTTTAATGTAATTTCTCATTTCATTAAAGGAAATGGGACTGCAGCAAAAATTCTTCACGTAGGAACATCTGATGTCTTATTTACATTAAAACCTATATGACTTTTTAGCTAAAGGGATTTTGAGAGATGGGATTGGCAGGTGTGTGTGTATGTTTGTGTTATAATAAACAAAAAGAGAACAAATGGCAGATGATGAAATGAAAACTAGTATGCAACAGAATAGCTATAGTTCTGAATGTAAATATATTTTCAGAGTGGAAGAAAATAGGGTGAGAATTAGAAAATAAATTTCCTTAATGTTAGTTTGGGAGCAAAGAAAGCATTTTCTATATCATAACAAAATATAGCTTAGATGTTTCTGAGTTCCAGAGAACCTCCATAGGAGATTTTAAAAGGCAGACAATCTTATATAGATATTTGGACTGCTATAGCAACAAAAATCCAGATGACTCCATGACAGAGGCAAAAAGGTAAGTGCTCTCATGGATAGGCTGCTCAGCCTAAGATAACATGTCTTTATCAGTTATATAAATTAGGATGTCAAAGACTTAATGCTTTGTACTAAAGATTTATACCTTTGGAAAGAGACCAACAAAGTATAGTTATTTTGTCTTTGATTTTTAGTTAATTTGCCTATACCTGAGGCTTTGCCAGTAACTAAATAATTGCAACTCTTCGTGCAAATATGTAATAAATTTGAGCAATTAGAAAGATGTATGATTAGAAAATATAAATCATTGAGTTATTACATCTTTCAAAGTTTGCAATTTATTATTAAAGTAGTCTAAATAGTAAACTTACAGTGGATTCCTGTTTTCTATCATATATACAAAACTCCTGAGAATGTAGGAGAAATGCTATATAAGTAACATGGTCCTCACCATCAGCTTCAAGGGGATTTGGAATCTTCAAGAAGTTAGAGTACAGGTAGTCTTCACTTAGGTAAGTTTTGATGGACCCGCCCCCAACAAAGTATTTATGACCCGGATCCAGAATTCCAACAGCGCCCCCTCCTTCCAGCTCACTTTTACGGCCAGCTGCAGTGTTCCATGGTCAAATTTGGTGTCTCTATACTTTCATTGCACTCCTATTTAGGTTATCGATATACTTAATATTTAATAATTGCATATAATACAGGTAGCCATCACCTTACAACTATTGGTTAGTGACCATTCAAAATTACAACAGCTCTGAAAATAGTGACTTACCACCGGTCCTTGCATTTACAAGCTCACAGCATCCTCACAGACACATGATCAAAAATCAGGTGCCTGGCAATGGACAAGTATTTACAACAGTTGCAGTGCCTCAGGGTCACATGATTGCCATTTGAGACCTATCTAGTTGACTTCTGATAAGCAAAGTCAATTGGGGAAACCAGATTCACTTAAGAACAATATGATTCATTAAAAACTGCAGTGATTTGCTTAACAAGCAAAAGATCATAAAATAGATGTGACTCACTTAAAAACCACCTTGCTTAGCAATGGAAACTGCTTCCAATTGTGACTGTAAGTTGAGGACTACCTCTATAGGGTGTTCATAATGAATATGGCAATTAAACTGGGTTTCTCCTAAATAGTTACACTTGGAGGAGAATCTGAAGTGGATCACCGTTGTCATCCTTACTTTCATAACAGAGCAACGTCGAATCTCAGCCTCTTATTTCTGTGACTTAAACCTAAATTTCATCTCCCATATGTCTGATCTGTTATAAATGTCATCAACTTTTTCTATTCTAAATATAACTTATGACCAGCTGATTTGGTAACTTTCATGTACTCTGGGGAAGGGCAAGAGCTGAGTAACAGAGAGCATGTTGTGAAATATCAGTGACTCATATTATGCCCTATAAATCTAAATGGATATGAGATAACAAAGTTGAGAAAATGCTTCTTGGCAGTACTGGATTGAATAGATTTGGCTCTGGGCTTCTTAGATCATCAGCATTGAAAAGAAATAGGTTCATTTTCTCACTATTTAATACACATATATGGCCCATGATACAGTCTTTGGACAACTGCATGAAGTCTGAGAGCCAAATACTCTTCCACAAACATCTCTGGGTGCATGAAGGAGTGGAGGGGAGGGAAAACCTACCTCAGAGCAGAAATCATGTTTTTTGGTAGCCTTTCCTTTGAACAAGAGGAGGAAAAATGTGGTAACTCTCTTTCTCCTTCGGTACAGCTTCCTTACTGAAGGTGGAAAGGTATGATGTCATGAAGAAGCAGAATTTATTTATTTATTTATTAAATTTCTATGCCGCCCTATTCCGGAAACTCAGGGCGGCTTACAGCATATGCACTAGGAGGCTTTTAGTTATTGGATAGATTTATTTAACACTTCTTTTTTAATAGATACAGTATGCGCAGAATCTGGATCATATTCAGACTGCTTGAATACTGCTGTATAATATATCTTTTACGGTTGTAAATAAGAATAAAATGAGAAGAAATGAGGGCACTTTGATACAGTGATTAAGACACTGGGATACTGTGAATTCTAGTCCCGCCTTTGGCATAAAGCCAGCTGGTGACCTTGTACACACTCTCAGCTCTACAAAGAAGGCAATGGCAAACTACTTCAAAAATCTTGCCAAGAAAACCACAAGGACTAGCCAAGCAGTCATCAAGAGTCAACAATGACTCAAAGTGGGGAGTGGGGTGGGGGAAAGCAGCAATTAAAATCTCTGCTGAGCATACACTCCTAACTTCCATATAGAAAAATTGGTGATACAAATTGGAAAATAAATGCTTTGTTCTGATTCACTTGGACTTGCGTGGAGAGGGAGTGGTGGAAAATATGTTAGCCATATTGGCTCATTTTGCTATCAAAATGTCAGCTGTCCAAGGAAATCAAATACATAGCAGGAACTTAGAACACTCCCCTTCACTATGTAAAACAATTGTACAGAATATATGTATTTGTGTACTCTTTCTATTGATGTAGTGTCTTGCTGTGGATTGTTTTGTTGCGTTAAGTATTGCATGCCAGCCTTATGATCTCAGCTGAGTTGCGGGTATCAGAGAGCCACAATTTCTGCCTCTCTTTAATCATAACTGATAGATGAGATCCAGTCTGACTCAATAGTCTTGGAATAAATAAAGAAAAGACTCTGATTTATTGTATTAAACTGGGATAAATGAGACTGAATGTCAGGGCCTTTTCAGTCTATCGAATGCAGCTTGGCATTCTACTGTCCATTTTAACAGCTGGCTTGGCTTGGAGTTCCCTCCTCCCCTGGTTTTCAATAAATTTGTGATTGGTAAGGCTATTTGGGCAAAGGAGGGAATGAATTGTCGGTAAACGTTAGCGAACCCCAGGAAGCTCTGCAATTGTTTTCGTGTGTGGGGCGGTGCCCATTCTAGCACTGCTCGGACTTTTTCAAGGTCCATTTCTATGCCCTCTGGGGATATGCGGTATCCCAGATAGTCAATTTTATCCTTATGAAATTCACACTTAGAAAGTTTTGCATAGAGGTGAGTTGCCCATAGTTTGTTTAGCAGATTCCTCTCTCTTGATTTCATTGTCTGACATGATTTGCCAAGTCCCCCAGTAAGGGCTTTCCTTCCGGGCTGATTGTTACTGGAGATCCTGTCTAATGTCAGGGCCCAAACCCTCATCCTAAGAAAGCAGAACTTGTGGAAGCAGTTTCTTCCAAAAGGAACTTTTATTAGGAGAAGCTGATAGCAGGCATGATAGACAGGATCTGAGGGTTTCCCGCTCAGAGCAATAGGTTAAAAGTGTCCCAAGCAAACCCCACCCCAATAGTTCATCCGGTCAGTTCAAATGGGCCAATCCCCAGGTGTTAAGTCCGTTGTGGGAAACGACTGATAATGCCAGACTGTCTCAGACTTGCAGCGATGTTTTGTTGGGTCTTCGCACCTTTCCTTCCAAACAAGGAGACAAGCCAGTTGCCTGGAGGTGCATTCCTTTCTTCCTCCTCCTTTGACCTGACATCAAGGGGGAAGACAGTTCAAAGAGCGTGTATCGGACACAGCAAAAGCGTTACAATGTAGCGATAGAGGAAAAACAAAGAAGCAGCCCGCAGCGTTTCCTCCCTCCCTTCCAGGAGCATGGCAGAACCCAGGAGAATAGAAAGAATAAAGTAAGAATTAGAATTAGAAAGAGTCCCCTTAGAAATGTGGCTTCTGACACTGAAGATCTTCCAGAGACAAAGATACTACTAGACTTGGTACTGTATTCTCTCTTTTCTGACACTATAAAAATACTGCAAAAATAAGGAGAAAAATCTTATTTTTTCCCCTTAAGAATTGCATGTATATTACCGACATTGGCTATTCAATCTAGTGAACTGGCATTAAGCTGACATGCCTTGTTACAGTTTAGTCATGGTGGATTTTAATCTAAGCTTGTTTTTCTTATGCAGATCCTGACAGCCTCAAGCCACTGGTTAATGCTTTCTTTGGCACTTCCAACTTAGCCTGGGTTAGCTATGAATGAGTTTGCTTGTTTATGCAATTTAAAGACCACTCAACTCTAAATGACTCTAGGAGATTTATACTATAAAAATGAGAAACGACAAAGTGAACAGATTACATATGCACCCAAAAGAAATCATATAAACAAACATAAAATCCTGCAAATGTTGAACCCTATGCCAGATCTGGAAAAATAGCCAAGTTTCCAATGCTTTTCTGAACATGGAATAATATAGATACTTCACTACAAACCAGCAGATGGATATTTCTTAATCTCAGCAAGTTTAAGATCTGTGGACTTCAATTTCCAGTTGAAGCTGAAGTTCACATATCTTAAAGTTGCTGAGGTTGTAAAACATTGCAATAGATTGTCTCTCCTAGCAATATCAGAAGTCAGGGCCTCTAGCCTTGTAGTATTCCACATTGGGCCCCACCCCATTATGAATGCAGACTGGAATTGTCCACTCAGGTAGGAGCAGAATCATTATATAATTGTGACAACTCCAAACCCTGTTATTTCCCATGAATTTAAAACGTTCATTCACTTATTGCACCTTAAATTGCATTTATCTTTTACATTTTTTGCAGCCAAATCACAGTGCTCACATTCACATTTAACAAATATACTAAAAATCCTTTCCATAGTACTATTCACAGTCCAGAGAGTGCCCCCCATCCTATACCAATGTGTTTGATTTCTGCACCATAAGTGAAGAATCTTAATTCTTAATGTTAATGTGAATTCTTAAGAATTCTTAATTCTTCTTTTACCTCTTACAATTTTAATTCTCTTGGCTTTCTAAAATATTAGCAATGTCTCTACATTTTGAGTCATTTGTAGATTTGATAAGGATTTTCTCTATTTTTTTATCCAAGCTAATTATATTTATTTATTTATTTATTTATTTGTTTATTTGTTTGTTTATTTATTTATTTATTTATTTATTTATTTATTTATTTATTTATTTATTTATTTGACTTCTATGCCGCCGTATTCCGGAGAACTCAGGGCGGCTCACAACATAGTAGAAATCAACATATAAAAATACATGTATATAAAACCCCTTAATTTAAAAAAAACAATCATTCAACATACACACAGACATACACTGGCTTGGGGCAAGATGTTAACTACCCCAGGCCTGCCGGCAGAGGTGTGTTTTAAGTAATTTACGAAAGGCGGAGAGGGTGGGGGCGACACAGATCTCCGGGGGAAGTTGGTTCCAGAGGGCTGGGGCCACAACAGAGAAGGCTCTTCCCCTAGGCCCCGCCAGGCAACACTGTCTGGCTGACGGGACCTGGAGAAGGCCGACTCTGTTTAGGCCCTACAATTGAAACCTGTAGTTTCCTGATTAACTCCTCCTTCCAGTTTGAGAAGGAATCTTTGTTAAGTCCTCCTGAGTGCTCTGAACCACTGAACCATCATGCTAAATAAACCCCACTTTAATTAGGTTTAATTAGAATGCTTTAGAGTAAGCTGTCACTGAAACGGAAATATATTGCAAGTGGTTGTCAACTTACAACCAGTTGCTCAGTGACCATTCAAAGTTACGTCAGACTTCTCTAAAGACATTTATAACCTGTTCTGAAATTATGATGGCTGGTTCTCTTCCCTAGGTCACATGACTGAACTTTGGCAATTGGCTCACAACTGCAGCCATTTGCAGCATCCCACGGTCACATAAGTGTGTTTTATTATTATTTTTGTTGAAAATTGGCCCACAGCAAACCATTGGTTCACTTAACTACTGCAGTGTTGTTTAACGACTAGCACAAAAAAGCTTGCAAAAATGTGTCCAGTCATATGATGATCTGATTTATGACTGTCACAGATCACAGCTCTGATGGGCAGGCTCCCTTATGGTTGAGGACCAGAATTTCTCAGAGATTTCTAAACTTCAAGAAGACTTTTTTGGGCGGAATGGGGGACAAGGTGAGGAATTGTTTGTTGTTTGGCTGGTTTTACTCAAATATTTTACTTGAGCCATGTTTCAAAGTCTAACCTTCATGTTTTGTGTTCTGAATTTATTTATTTTTTTAAAAAATCAGATTTAGAGGGCAGCTATATAAAGTTGATTAAAAATAAAATACAGCAGTTGTTCAGGGGATTCCGCTTAAGAATAAAAATTCTGAATGACTTGACAGCTGTCCAGAAGAATTCCAGAATAACTAAATCACCCATATTGAAGCAAGAAAAATATGATTTGTTTTATAGGATCACATAACACATTGAGTTTTAAGCCTGCCCTTCATTAGTGATTATTGAGCATCTGCTTCTTATATCTGGTGACTGTAGAAGCCAAATTTCCTGCAAGTGCTATTTAATAGCATGCAACAGTTTTTTGCAGAGTGGCAGAAAATAAGTGGAAATTATAACCCCTACTGGAGCATGATAGATGAATCAGATCTTATTGGTGTAAAACTAGCTTACATAATGCAAATTCTGCTCAGATTGCCTCCAGTTATCTAGAAGGGAAAATCAAAATCCAAAACGATGCTATGACTGGAGACTAAAATAGTTTGACCTGGTTTTTGCATTGGTAGAACACACTTTCTTTGAGGCAATTTCAAAACAATTTTTTCTTGTAGTGCCAAACAGTACAGTGTATTATGCAGATTCAGCATATATGATTTTATATTTAAAAATAATAACTGGCATACTACCGTAATATAACAGGGATCTTCATAAATAAGCAGAAATATATTTTAAATTTGGCAAAAATGTCACATTGATCAAACACTACATTGTTAAAAAGTATTCATGTGATATTTATTCGTTTGTTTGTTTGTTTATCCTGATGCATACATTACTCTCAGTGATGCACGACATTAAAATATAAGTTTGGTATTTAAAAACTTGTTTGGAAACTCATTATCTTACTCTAAAATGAATATAATTGTGATTCTGCATTCCTCTTAGGGATCATTACTAGAATTCTCGTCTTATGTATTCCAGTGAGCATCAAAAGGGACCTCATAAAATAAGCTATGTCATTATTGGAAAAGGAAATTCCAGGTTTGTATTAGATGCTACTTTAAAGCAGAATCAAAATATATCTTGCCAATAGGAATGAGGGTATATTTATTTTAAAAACAAACCAAAATAGAGTGACCGATCAACACACATTCCAGTAAATCCACTTTGAGTCCACTTTTATTTTATTATAGTTGGGTAATAACTGCCCAGTGGTACAATTTAGCTCACTATCATTTTATTGAACTAATAACCCTGCAGTGCAATTCACAATGCCATTTAAAAGTGGATGTGTCTGGTTAGGAAAATACTCCTCAAACTACAGTAATAATCCATTGGGTAACCTGCTTGTTTGCCTTTCCAATGCCCTGGTCGATTGGATACAGAAGCTTGTTATTTCATAGCTGCCCTACAGAACCATCTCAAATGCAAAGGAAAAACATTTTACAGACAATCTAAGAAGTCAAAATGTACTTTTGCTTTTTAATTTCTGTGAAGTTGCTGGCCACTGCCTTCCTTCAGGGGTATGGATTTTTTTTTAACTTCTCTGTTTAAACTGCAAACTGATACTCTCCCGTTCAAGAATAATTAAGGATGGTTGGATGTTAGGCTCTCCCACAACTCTTCTTCATTATGGATATCACCAACTTTTTCTGGCTTTCTCTATGCAAGAGCAAGGTTGGGGAGAGGGTTGTTCGAATTGGAAAATTATCCTGATTTTTGTCCTCTATAGAGGGCAAATTTTTCAAAAAAGGAATGAGACTGCAAAAAAAGTCTCATTAGGAGCACAGCACTGTAGCTTAGTGATGCCCTATGGAAGTTTCCACTAATAAAGGAAGCTCTATAATGCATAATAGGCTGCAGAACAGGAGGTGAAAAGAGATTTTTATCAGGTGAAGATAGATCTTAGTATCTGTGACAGGAACAAAAACATGAAAGGGGCCGCAACAAAAGAGCCGAACCACTAAGAATTCTATAACTAAGTTCTTATTATATTTCCTTCCAATCATCTATCATTGGCTTGTGCATACAATAAATGCAGTTTCCAATTTGCAACATGGCCTTCTCATTCTTTCCAGCCTACATAAAGGGACTCAGGGCTCTAATTCTCCATCAGTAGGTTCGCTTTAAGCAACCCGAGCCAAACAGCATCAGATTTAGGGTGTGTACATGCTGAGGGGGAGATAAACTTTTTTAAAAAATGAAATTTGACATGAGGAAAGATTCAGCTGGTGCTGCAAAGAATAAAAAAATATATAAAAAATTACCCGCTGTCTATAGCAGAAGCAATTGGGCAGCAGTTCCAAATGCTGACTTCTCCATTCTAAGCCATCCTTTGTCTTCTTCCCGGTCACAGGTCCCAGAACAAAAATATTTTTAAGGGTTGGAAAGAATTTCAGGAGCCAAGTTCTGCATGATTTTAACACTTGGTTTATTTTTCTCAGAATGCTGGAAATGAAATATGTACCGTAAATGGGACAGGTATTTTCTCTTCTGAATTCTCCCTCAACTGGACAGAATGGGATCAGAATTTGGTGCATGAGGAGAAGCTGGCAAAGGAAAAGTCTCATCTGAAAATGGGTTCGCTCTGACCAGGAGTGGTGGTGGAGAAAATTTCCAGAGAAAGTTCCAACAGCACAGCCCACTGGGACAGGTATTCAGGCAATGGCTCAGAATATTCCTGGCTGTGCCATTCCTGGATGTGTGATCCAGGGTATACCCAGAGTATATAACATACAGTATACTGTATTATCCACTTTTGTCTGCCTTCATACATACAACAGAAGCACCTCTAGAGATACATGTTCTTTCATTACAGGCAAACATTCATATGTTTCCTGTAGCCAACGTACATAAACAGTTGCATAAACCATGTTTTACATGCTTTCTCTAACTTATTATTGTATACTATTCAGTTGTTTGGTTGCTTTTGATACTTCATGACCCAATGGACAACATTTCCTGGGATCATCTATTAGTAACTTTTTTTTTTGCTTTGCTTTGCAAAGCAATATAGGTAGTCCTTGCTTAACATTCATTGCTTAGCGACCATTCAAAGTTACTTTGTGAAATTCCAATGTCTGCATTTCCCCCTCATACATGCAGTCACGTGATTGGATTTTGGATGCTTGGCAGCCAGCTTGTATTTAGGGCTGTTTGCAGAGTACCACGGACCCACTTAATTATCACCATGATTCACAAGCATAATTGTGCCTGGAATGATGATTGTAAGTTAAGGACTACCTGTCTTTTTCTCTTCAACAAATAATGAAAGAATAACAGAGTAAGAGAGTTGAAAGAGATCTTGGAAGTCTTCTAGTCCAACCTCCTGCTCAAGTAGGAGACCCTCTGCTTTTTCAGACAAATGACTGTCCAATCTCTTCTTAAAAACCTCCAGCAATGGAGCACCCACCTTCCAGAGACAAGCTATTCCACTGATTATTAATTCTTCTCGGGAAATTTCTCCTTATTTCTAGATTGGATCACTCCTTGATAAGTATTCATCTGTTGCTCCTTGTGCTGCCTTATTTGGAGAATAAGTTGAGTACCTCTTCTTTGTGGCAGCCCTTCAAATATTGGAACACTGCTATCATGTTACCCCTAGTCCTTCTCTTCCTTAGACTAGACATACCCAGTTCCTGCAACCATTCATATGTTTTAGCCTCCAGCACCCTAATCTCCCTCATTTTTGTTGCTCTTCTCTGCACTCTTTCTAGATGCAACATTTTTTTTTGTATTGTGTTGACCAAAACTGGATGCAGTATTCCAGGTGTGATCTTACCATGGTATTACAAAGCAGTACTACTTTGCATAATTCTATCCTCTGTTAATGTAGCCTAGGACTGCATTGGCTCTTTTGGCTGCTGCACATATTGTAATTATATAATTATATATTATAATTATATTATAATAATATAATGATCAAAGTTCTGAATTAGATTTATAATAGGTAGAAGACTGATGGAGTTCTTAATTAAATCATTTATGTCCAGCAAATATAACAGTGTCTTTGTTCTGATTGTTGTAAAATCAAAGAATTAGATTAGCTGTGTATGGAGCTATCCATCCTTCCTCAGTTGTAAAGTTCGTAAGATATCCTTGGACTGTTTACTATGAATCATTCCCCCATTCCACCTTAATTTTTTACAATGTATTATCATGGATACATAGAAGATGCAGGGTGAATATTTGCATTTCTTTATGTATCATTGCAAGTATATACATAAAATGGAGTGGGCACTTTTTAATAAAATTAAACATTAATGGACCATGAGCTCTACATTACATTTTATAACATAAACAATGGAAAGTAAATGGTAGGCTTGATATGATGTCAGTATGAATCAACTAGCTGTTTACTGGCGCTCTGGCACAATCTTTCCCATAGACTGCATCAGTGATATCATCAATATTCCCAGAAAGCTACAAAGAAAATCCTTTGCTTAGTTCTTGTACTGCTGAAAGAACTGAATTTAGAAGTTACATGTAATGCTAGATCATCACCCTGTTTCTTCATGCCCTCTTTTGTTCAGTTTTGTTGCCCTGGCTTCTTATTCTAGTTGCATGGTAAGAAATGGATCTTTTTCTATATATATTCACTCCTTCTTTTCTCCCTTTCAAAATAGGTTTTCCAACAATGGTCTCAATTTCTCCAGTTCTAAGGCTGAGTCCTGCATGTTTTCAGATGCATCACTCTTAAAAGAATTTGACATTGAGGATAGCAGCTTAATGGGTTGCACCCTGCCTTTTTTTGAGCCATGGCTTATTGTGTCTCCTTAGATTAGCATTGATCTCATCCACTCATGATTTTCAGTACTGCTGGGGAGCCTGTTTTGGAAGCTCATAATATGTATGACAAAACTGTAGACAGTGAATGTGGATAGCTAATGTTACATCTGTAGTGCTACTGAAGACAATAGGCTCTTTTATGATGCCAGCATATCAGCCTTGCAGGATGAGGAAGGGAATTAATTCTATGGGAACAGGAATGCTGCAATACTGGGACCACCCATTTTAACTTTTTGCAGGAGTCCCTAATTATATCTTGTTTACCACAGTTCCCTAGATTCATAGGTGTTATATATAGAGTTGCAAGAATCCTAAAGGAACCCTTAGCCCAAGAAAAGACGGGAGGCCCAATAAACTACCTGGATGAGTGGAGATTCAAAATCCTAGCCCAATACTGTAATTGCTCCATCATGTGATGTCTTTTGTGTGTTGCAATATATTATAATTTATTTAAAACATTTCTATACTGCTCCTCAGTTGAAAAGGCTGCTAGAAGAACTTACACAGTTAATAAGGAAATCCATAAGGGTGAATTTGTGCATGTTGGGAGGAAAGGCTGTAATGCAAGCACTTGGATGTAGACTGGATATTGCAAATTTCTTTCCACTAAACATTTAATATAATGATGGGTGTGGTATTGTATTTCTGTAAGCACTAAAATAGAATAATAAATACTTAAATCTGGAAATAACCCAAGTGCAAAATTGAAATATGGATGAGCAAAAAATTGGTACAGGATGCCACTGAACATGCTTAGCAAAAGATTTTTTTGTGATGGGTCCTATAATTAGGTTCACAATACTTTCACACTAAAATCACACTTCTGGTTACCCTGTAATGTTCTTTTCAGCAGCAAATAGCCCATGTTAACTGCTGTGATACAGTAAATGGGAAACAGATGTCCTTGATCAGCTATTGCAGGAAATCTATAGAGGATTCCATGTATCCTACTGCCCCCTTCCAATTTCTTGAAGCATACTGCATATTTGACAAAAGAATTCAGTAATTTGATACAATGGCCTCAGTCCCATTCAGTCCCAAACTGCTTTATGGGACTTGGAACAGAGCTCCTGCCTCTTGCCTCCTCCTCCTCTTATATGCCCCCCTCCTTTGATATGAGCAATGTGATTTGATAAACCACATTCTCCTCAACTGCTTGAATCAAGAAATTGCTGTTGAGTACTGCAGTGCATATAAACCAGACTATCTTAACAAGTCCATAAGATGCGTCTTCCCCTCAAGAACCAACAGCTTCCACTTAGATACTACATGGCACATGTGTTTTTATACACATCTTTATTTGCTTTTAAAATAATAACAAAAAAGGAACAAAACACAGAGATATAGGCATTATTTAAAGAAATACATAACAATGTTTAAAAATGGAAAAATAGAACAGAAAAAATACAGAGTACAATAGGTTGTTACAACAGTGAACAGTTGCAATTCTATATGTAATTATCTAATGCAAATATTTTGCATTTATTTAGCAATCACGCTTTTAAAAAGTACTGTGTTTTATATAAATGAATCCCATATTTCATTATATTTAGCCATACAAAGTTTATATCTAGGCAATCAGCTCATAGGTAGCAAGTATAATCAACTCTTCAATCCACTGAGTAAATGGGACCATACATTTATCTTTCAAATGTTGCAGTGTCAATTTTTAGCTACAATAAGGGCACAGAAAATCCACTTACTTTGTCTAGTTGTCAACTTCCATGTACTAGGTATGTAATTCAAGAGAATATTTTCTACAACTTTTAGCTATTGTCACCCAGGCACATTTATCTTGTCTACTACTTTCTCCCAAAATTTAGCAACTATAGGATATTGTAAAAACATGTGTTTTAAGGAACCACTGTCCTTATTAACCTCCAACAAAATGCTTTTCTAAACAATCCTTTTCTATACAGACACAATAACATTCAATAAATTCTAAATATTAATTGTGTTGTTTAAGTTGTATTTTAAGGTCCTACTTGGGATATATGAAAATTAAATCTTCAGCAAGTTCTCTGCTCCAAAAATGTGGCTGTTGTGTTTCCATTTTGACCATTGTTTCCCTTTGTCCTCCTTTTCTTCTTCCTCCTCCTCCTCTTTCTCTCTCTCTCTCTACCCTGTGGCTGCTGAGTAAGAGGGAGAGCTTTTTCATGCCAGATGTTGGAACAGATTGCTTCAAAATGGCTTTTGAAAATAATCCAAGGGCCCTAGCTCACCCATTTCTGTCCCTGAACTTCTTGCTATGTCAGCAACTAACCAATGTGTAATAATATAATAGTCTTTTTTCTTTAAATTGATGCTTGATTATGGGTCATTATTTTTGCTCATAGAAAAATTCTACACAATCACAAAATTCAGATTGAAACACTCAAATACACCAAAGGTAGCACAGTGAGAAATATATTTATATTTATCATACCATATGATGAAACAAGTATATTGTCATATAGGGAACTCTTTCTAGGGAGGCTAAAGAGAAATTCCAACCTGTTTGATACAGGCTGTCTGTGCATTGTAAAGGATTCTTTGATGCATTCAAGGTACATTAGTGAGTTGACTATGGGCTGCTAGTCAAGCATGTTGCGTGTCGTTTCTCCTCTTCTGCACTCCATTGTGCTGAGTGGCATTTCCAGTGATCAACCCCTCCCTCAACAGATCTGCTGACAGCCTATGTGCCAGTTAAGGGTAAGAACATGTGGGGTTTTCATAAACATTAGGCTTAATGGGAAATACATCTTTGAAACAGGTATCTAAACAGCAGAGAACAGAAAGTTAGACTTACTTTTCCACCAGGAGGACTAATGCGCCTAACAACAGAATTTCAAATATTGAATTAAGCACAGATTTTGCTCTTAATTTGAAAAGAATATCAAAATGGTTTGCATCTGGTTTTCTTTTCAAGGTTCTTCTGTTAAAATTGGAGATCTCTTTGTAATCTCTTCTCTGAGATAATATGGAAACACTAGATAATATATGGAGACTCTGTGGAAACTGTAGTAGTGGAAAATAATTTTTTACATACTACCGGTATTTAGGAGCCTGGGTGGCACGGTGGTTAGAATGCAGTATTGCAGGCTAACTCTGCCAACAGCCAGGAGTTTGATCCTAACGGCATCAAGGATGACTCAGCCTTCCATCCTTCTGAGGTTGGTAAAATAAGGACTCAGAACGTTGTGGACAATATGCTGATTCTGTAAACTGCTTAGATAGTACTGTAAAGCACTGTGGAGCGGTACATAAGTCTAAGTGCTATTGCTAGTGCTATTTCTACCTTAATTTTGGAAGTAGAAAAAAATCATAAAATGTAGACCTTTCCAGATTGTTTATCTAATATGCTTTAGCCATAGATCAATTAGTTCAAAAAAACTAATTACTTCTCATAATGAGTTATCCTTAATCAAATATTAAACAGAAAAAGGCTTGATATTTTTCTGCTATATATGATAGTAGAACCATACCTTTGTTAAGTTTGAATTAAAAAGAACAAATTGTGACTAAACTTTCATATTAAAACTCTTCAAGCTGAATTTGGAAGGAAGGGAAGATTATTTTTCAAGAAATGTTGAAAATCAACTATCAGCTAATTTATTATGACTATTAATAAAGGGATTCCTAGATTATTATATTCCTTAACTGATGGATCAACTTAGTTACTTACACATTTGTTTACTGCATGATAAAGTATTTACTTTGAATTATGACCAAAATGGAGCTTGCCTCTTATGGCTGTAAATCATTTTGGTCATGAAACATGTGATCAATTTAATTTTATGATTTTTGTGGCAGTTAAGCAACTCATTATTTACTTTGGCATAGTTTTGTGAAAAACCAGTAGTACTGGTTTTCACCAAAACAATAGTAAAATGCAGTCACATGATCGTATGACACTGCAAACATTCATAAATGCAGCTGTGTTGCCTAGTGCCTGAAGTGAAATCACATGACTGCAGGGGTCAGCTGATAAGTGCCCTTTTTCAGGTAGTTTATAATTTTGAACTGTTGTTAAGCAACCAGTCGTAAGTCAAGGAATACCTATATGGTGTCTTATAGGAGAATATTTCAGTGCCTCTTGAATAACAGGATTTTCAAGTAAGTATAAAAAATAGCACTGCTCACTAAATAAGCTAAGCTGGGTCATATGTTTGTTCAGTAGGTTTAATGACTTAAAGCAGACCCTTTAAAACCTTTCTGGAGAATGTTTGGGAAACATGAAATCTATCTTAAGGAAGCTGAGATAGCCTGTTCCATGAATGCATTCCCTAGCCTAACATTCCAGGAACAAAATGTCCATATGATCTCTTGGCTGAAATCCATCAGACAGTTGTGCCAAAAATACCTGAAATATAAACTGGTTTAATTCTACCGAGTAGATTGGGTTTAATCCAAACATCTAAACCCAAATGACTATAGATCATGCTGATTGAAAGGAAAATATTTTACTCCAAAAGCACTGTACTTCTCTGATTCATGTAGGTTACCCATAACTAGCAATTACAAAAGAATATTAGCAACTAACATTGGAAATAATATAACTGCAGGGCTGTGAAGGAAAGATGCTTTCTCTACATTTTCTGCAGTAAATGAGAAATTATTTGGCACTGGGTAGAAAAGAGAGATGCCTGTTAAACTTCAAATATTTTTATTCAGTTGCCATTATAAGGTTGCAGACTAAGAATGGCAGGGCTTTTGATCACAGCTCCTTTGTTTAGATTTTGTAAAAAAAAAAAAATCCTGACCTAACCAACCTCTGTTTTGTTATTTTATCTGAATTGTGAATGGGACAGGAAAAAAAATCTAAATGGCTTATAAGGCTTATATAAAAATGGCTTTTAACTGGAAATCAGACAATTGTTTTCATAATTTTTATTAAAGATTTTAATTAGAGCAGTAAAAATGAATACAAACTAAACTTAGAAAAAGAAATAAAAAGAATGTAATGTACAAAGAAAGAAAAAACAGTGTAAATTAGAGAAAAATATATATAAAAATGACTTCCAATCTTCATAGCAACAGCAAAATCACATCCGATAACTCTACCGTTATAGGGTTTCAGATAATTGATTTGCTACTTGAAACAAACAATTGATGTGGAAATAATTATATTTGAGGACCTGAACCTGCAATTAATTGAAATAGATCACTTCACTTTATTGATTGGTATCATTAATCATAAACAGATGCAACCCTATAAATGCAACCAGAAACTGTCACAGCTTTTTAGTATGAACTAAAGCTAATCTTTTCTAGTGACTTAAGATGAAGAAGAGCATAGTTAAGAATTTGTATCCTGATGGTTAGTTTCTGCCTGAATATAAGAAAATAGAATTGGATCTCTGGGCTATCTAGTCCAGAAGTCTGTTTTCATAGTGGTAAACTCACTGCACAAGGAAGCCCAGCAGGTATCCAGCAGGTGGCCTTCAGAGGCAAGTCACTGTCATCAAGGCTAATAGTCATTGAACTCCAAAATGCAGAATGTGGAAAGGAGACAAATATAATCTAAAATATAACCTAAATGTGATAATTTAAAAATTATATACTGTTATATAGGAAAACGTATTTTCCATTCTACACTTGCCACCAATTTTGTCTCATTTTCCCCTTCTTCTTTAATTAGAATAGAGCTGGAAGGGACCTTGGAGGTCTTCTAGTCCAGCCCTGCTCAAGCAGGAAACCCTATACCATTTCAGACAAGTGGCTGTCCAGTCTCTTCTTTAAAACCTCCAGTGATGAAGCACCCACAACGTCTGAAGATAAGCTGTTCCACTGGTTAATTGTTCTCATTGTTAGGAAGTTTCTCCTTAATTCCAGGTTGCTTCTCTCCTTGATTAGTTTCCATCCATTGCTTCTTGTCCTGTCTTCTGGTGCTTTGGAAAATATGTTGAACCCCTCCTCTTTGTGGCAGCTTCTCAAATACTGGAACACTGCTATCATGTCCCCCCTAGTTCTACTTTGCTCTAGACTGGCCATACCAAAATCCTGCAACCATTCTTCATGTGTTTTAGTCTCCAGGCCTTTAATCATCTTAGTTGCTTTTCTTTGCACTTTTTCCAAAGTCTCAACGTTTTTTTTATAATGTGGTGACCAAAACTGGATGTAGAATTCCAGGTGTGGCCTTAATAAGGCTTTATAAAGTGGTACTAATACTTCATGTGATTTTGATTTTATGCCTCTGTTTACTTCCTTGCCATCTTCTCTCTTAAGTGGACCGACTGTTTCCTTGACTTTTTTTGTTATTTATATGTTTAAATAAACTTTTTTTTAATTATCTTTGACTTTTGTTGCAAGTCTTTGTTTATTCTGACCCTTTGCTTTCCGGACTTCAGCTTTGCAGATTCGGGCTGTCTGCTGATATTTTGCCTTAGTTATGTGTCCCTCTTTCCATTTTGTGTATTTATCCTTTTTGTCTTTCAGTTTATCAGAGAGATTTTTGTGCAACCATGTTGGTTTCTTCTTGGATTTCTTGTTTTTCTTTTTTAGTGGTATTGTATTGGTCTGGGCTTTTATGATTATATTTTTCAGTGTTTCCCATACTTCTTGAGTTGAGTTAATTTTCAAACATCTGGCTACTCTTTTCTGTTGATTGACAGAGAGAAAAGAATCATCATCTGTTCATAACCATTATTCAAGCATTTCATGGTGGTTCAGCATATGTTCTTTCTGATAATGGGAAGAGCTGTGGCTCTGCCCTCATACAAATTAGCATTAGCTGCATGCTTTTAGACTAGATCACTATTAACTTTCTGGAAAAGAAAATATAACTAGGTTTGCATAAATGATTGTGGCCAAGAAAGCATGGAAGGAATCCAGAATCCTAAGGTGTTCAGAAGAATTCCAGCCCAAGTTGAATCCCATCACTATGAAGGAAAAACATGACAACAAAATAATGTTTGACGTTGAATGCTTTTAAGAAGAGATTGGACAACTATTTGTCTGAAATGGTGTAGGGCTTCCTGCCTGAGCAGGGGTTGGACTAGAAGACCTCCCAGGTCTCTTCCAACTCTGTTCTGTTATTCTGAGGTTTTTCTATCTGGCTTTTATTCTCTTGGCTAGTTTTTGGAGCCTAGAAGTGGATTTACACATCAGAATGGCTAGTTTGGTTTCATCTCACCATGCTTTACATCTTAATACATTGTGCAGACCCAGATAATAAGAGTTTATTGGGGAAGAAATGGTTAAACAGTGGCATAGCATGATATGTAAAACTTGTCAAAGTATGCCTGTCCACAACAAGTTGTAATTTGAGTAGTAGTTTTGTTCAGGGCCAATATAAGATGCTCTCTCAAGAACTCTCATCACAAACGTTTTGAGCCAAAGATAGTATAAAGCATATTCAGCATAATCATTAGATTTCGGGAATATAGTTGTATTCTTTCCATTTGCTAATTAAAATCCAGTATTGAACACTGCTAAAGATAATTTAAAAATTATGACTAAGATTTTCTTTTTTCCCTATGCTGCAATATATTTCCTAAATTGAAGGGTCATGCATATATGACATTCCTCTTATGAGATATACGAAACTAAAAAGATAAACGTATCTCTCAAGAACTCATATGAGAAAATAAACTAATTATTCCTTTTACTCAGGTAGACAGGTCAGATATCTTTAGAACATAATAATGAGGAACACTGTAGCTTTGTGTGTGTGTGTGTGTGTGTGTGTGTGTGTTTGTGTGCATGTGTATAGATTCTATAAAAAGGGGAGTGGGAGAAAAGAGTGACTTGTTTCTTATCCTCTTTGAGCAAACCTACCAATTAATGCTAAACTACAGTATGCCAATGTACAGAGCACTATATGATACCTACAAGTCACTGCATTTGCCTTTTAAAAGTGGAGTAATTCAGTTAGGATGGTATGCATAACTCAGACTCTCTGACCGAACTCTCACTCTGAAGAGGAGATGACAGAAGAGAAATAGCTTAAGGCAGAGAGTGCCAAAAGCAATGTACAGCCTGCTGGCACACTTTAACATAAGCTAATTTAAGGTAAGAAAGTATTCTAAAATGAAACTCAGATTTCACAGATTGTGCAAAAGCAAGCCAATTAAAATATGGTTTGAAATGTGTTGGATTTTTTTTTTGCTTATTTTCCATAAATGCTTTGATTTTATAACATTGAATAATTTGTTTTATTTACAGAGAGTCATTACAAATTCATTTTATTTATTACAAAGTTTGAAAACCCTGCCTTGATACATTCCCCACAATTAGTGACATGCTAAATGCTAGTCTGAGAGCTGCGCGGTCTGGAGCTACCCTTTTGAAAGAAGGATTCCTAGGTCTTGTGGAGATCCTTAAGAAAGGCTTTCCTTGCATCATTCTTTTCCTCCAATTTCCTCTAGGTCTGGAGGTGGAATATCTCCCATCTTATCACAGGTAATCCCTGTCTTACCATCATAATTGAGCACAAAATTTGTGTTTTGCTATCAAGACAGTTGCTAAGTGAGTTATGTGTCCCATTTTACAACCTTTTTTTAAGCAAATCACTGCAGTTAAATAAATCATGCAGTTCTTAAGCAAATCTGGTTTTCCCCATTGACTTGGCTTGTTGGAAGTCAGCTGGGAAGGTTACAAATGGTGATTGCATGACCCCAGGACAGTGCAGTTTTTCTGAATACATGCCCTTTGCTATGAGCCTGAATTTTGATAACATGACCATGGGGATGCTTCAATGGTCGTAAGTGTGAAAAACGATAGTTACTTTTTTCAGTGCCGTTGTAACTTCGAAGGATCACTAAATAATTGATTGTAAGTCAAGGACTACCTGTAGATGGTGATCACTAGGTGGTCTTGGCTAATCTCAAAAAGATGGAAAATGGACTCGCCTGGTTCTTAGATGCTCTATGGAAACACTAGGAAACCTAAGCACTTGAGGCTGAGGTGTCACAAGAACATTCCTGAAGAATGCAGAAGCAAAACCAGTGGTGAGATTCAAATACTTGAACAACTGGTTCTCTGCGTGGATGCAGGCCTGGGCTTCAGAGGCCTAGAATGGACTTCCGGAAGTGGCATCCACGTACTTCTGGTGAACTGTTCTAGGCCTAGGAGGCCTCCTCCAGGCCTCTGAGGCCTAGAAAGGACTTCCAGAAACAGTGTGAATTCAGCTGGTTCTACGAACTCAACAAAATTTAGATACCGATCTGCCGAACTGGTGCAAACCAGCTGAATCCCACGACTGAGAAAAATCTTTTCCATTTGGTTGCAAAGGCAACTGAGCAGAGAGAACTATGAAGCCCTAGGAACCAAGCTCAACTTGTGGGAAGCTTTACCTTTCGTCATATAAAGTATGACTAAGAACTATATATAATTTTATAATCCATTTATTTACTTTAGGATTTGTTTTGCTTGTAAAATATCTAAGCCATTTTCACTGCTAAATTTGTGTTAAGACAATTTGCACTAAATACCATCCAAAAAGTCTCCACCTCTTTAAAACCACAAAATAGTTTCCTTTGTTGTCTCCCTCTACACATTTACTTTACACTGTGACAAATGTCATAACTCTGTATAAATTATCTTTCTAACTCATAAATCTTTAATTCTTTATCCTTTTACCTTTTTAATGCTTTAAAGTGAACAAAAAATGGTAACATAAAGCTGTAAGGGAAAAAAACTTCAATAAATATTGAATTCATCCTTTAATGGTAAATAAATAAATATGCACAATTCTATTATTTAAATCAGGTGGCTGGCTGGGAAATTCTGGGAGTTGAAGTCCATAAATCCTAAAGTTGCCAAGGTTAACAAACACTGACCTAAAATCAACAATTAATAGGCCAGGCATGTCAAACTCGTGACATCATGTGACATCATGCGACATATTGCAACTTTTTCTCATTGCCAGCAATGGGGTGGGTGTGGTTTTGGCGTGACACATCCGGCCTGCAGGCCGGCAGTTTCACTTGCCTGCAATAGACATATATTAAATATTAATATTAAAATTAAAGTGCACAGTACAGGAAATATATGTCATTAAGAATTTGTAGCATAAAAAAATCTTTCAGAAAAGTTGACCAAATATTATGACTTTTCTTGGAAAGGAACTACTTCACTACCCTGATTTATTTGTTTTTCTGTACCTTTTCAAGACCCCATATTCTTGTATTTTTTTCTGAAATGGGATGATCAGCACTGTGCGCATATTTTAAATCTGCATATTCCATATATTTTCTCTCAAATGATTATGATTTCATGATTTAATTTTAAATGCCTGATCTACTATCAACTGTACCTTCTTTTATATTATCTTGTGTTTTAAGTTGTTTGTTATAACTTCCATGGTGGAGAAATCTTTTGCACTATAAAGTAACTTCTACATTAACTGCACCTAATCAATTAAGTTATTACATTTGCATTATAATTGGAAGAATTGACTGTTGCTATGATTGATGGCCTGTGCCCTAGGATCTGTAAGAACTGGATGGAGCATAGGTGGGACAAGAAATCATGAAGCCTGGGACAAAGAGACTGCCATGCCATGTGCTTGGAACAAAGACAAAGGAACAAAGACCCATGTGGCTTGACTATGAGATTTTGGAGTAAACAGGAAATGAGGGAGGAGCCAATAGGTGGAGGAACGTTGTACCAAGATTTGAATCTACCGGCCACAGGTATAAGCTTTGCCATTGGCCACAGGTGTAGCTTTGCAGTGTAACCTTGCTATTGGCCACAACTATAACATTGTCATTGGCTGTTTGTAACCATGTGATGCCTTATGTAACCGCCCACTGTAACATGCAATAAATAGGGAAAGCAGCCTTCTTTCTGGGTTCGCTTCACCCCAAGGAAACCTGCAACCTGCATGCTGTCTCCTTAATTCGGCTATCGTGAAGAACCCACCATTGGGGCACAACGAGGTGCCACAATTGACGTTTCCTTCATAAACTAAGTTATATTAATTTGGGCATTATGAGTTATAAACTCAAGTGTATACCATATTACAAAATATGATTTTGTACCAGCTGTCAGTGCAAGACCAGACCATTCTGTCTGATCCGCTAGAGAACAGCTGCTGACTTAAACTGCTTAGGAAGCTTTTTATTATTAGCTTCAAAAAGCTATTTGAAATTGAAATTGTAGGGAGTTCCTCATCCCTCTAACCCCCCAAAACACATGGCACAGACTACAAATGCATGTTTACAACACAGAGAGCAAGAAAGAAAACCTGGACAGGTTGAATTTATTTTTAATGTAAATGACCATGTTTTAAACTTATTAAAAAGATTAGAAATTAAAATTAGGATCAGATGTTATGATGGATTACATCTCTTTATAACTCAGATGTTACAATCCATTTAAAAAAATAACTGGCTTTGATTATCGGATCTGGATCAGACATAGTAGCATACTGTAATATTCTCTGGTTCTGTTTTAGGATCATAGAATTAGGTATGAACCGAAATCATATGTGAGTTGAAGGGGTGGGGAGTAGGTATATGAATAGTTAAAAATATCCTATAATATTCAGTCCCAGTATGTCCCCCTTCCAGAATAACTTCCCTTCTGAAGAAATTGAATCAAACCTCCTTCTTAACCATTATGAGATATATATTTTTTAAAGGAAAAGAAATCATCTTTAGACTTTTTTCTCTTAATATGTGTCTCATCTTGGTAACCAACTACAAGCAAAAATAACATTTTCTAAGAGTTTTCTTTGACAAATCTTATTGAATAGGAATAGAATGAAGTTTTGGAAATACCAGCAACTCGACTCTTTTTACTTTAGAATCTAATTTATATCTGTTTAAAGGAAAAACTTGTTCAACTGGCTACTAACATATTCTCACTTTTGCTGATTATGATAGATCTCTTCAAACTGAACATAAATATAATTTCAGAATGACTATCATGTAGGAATCTTGGGAAATTAACTTTTAATTACTATAATGTATTTAAGAGTCTTGGGTCCATTGTTAATGACAGTACATTTTACTAAAACTAAATTGGTTGCAGAGGAGACAAAGCTGGATCTGAGTTTTTCGTGCCCAAAGCATGTGGGATGGCTGACAATCGCATATTTCTGACATTATAGGGCTAAAAGTGTTTTGCTGCTGATTTTCATTTGTACTTAGTGTCCAATGCATTTTGCTGCAGTGTCCAACAACAGTTAGCCAGCACTGATGGAGTCCAATTGGTCTGATAACACTTTTCATTGTGGCAATGTCTTGCTGAAAACTTTCACCATGTTGGTCACTGATTGCACCTAGAATTTTGGGAAAGAAGTCCAAGTGTGAATGCAGAAAACAAATCTTCAGTGACATGTTGCACTTCATGGTCCTGTATGCTGTAAGACAGAGGTGTCAAATTGCCGAAGCTGCGCCCACCCCATTGCCAGCAATGCAAAAAGAGTCACGATACATCATAACACGTCACGTGACATGGCAAGTTTGACACCCATGCTGTAAGAAGTCTATCAACCAGCTGAATCTAATTTGGTGCTCTGCAGTTGCCAAGAAAATTCTTAAGGACATCCTTGAATGCTTTCCAGGTGATTTTTCTCTTTCCCCACTAACTGATCTTTGAATATCTTGTCACTGATGACATAGCTGATCTGTGGAGCCACAAAAATGCCTTCCTTAATCTTGACATCGTTAGTCTTGGAAACATCTGTCTCAAATAACAAAACTCTTAACCATCCTTGTTCATTGTTTTTACAAAATTTTTCATTAGTCTGAGTTTTATGTGAAGTGGTGGCAAAAATAACTTTGTTGGTATGTCAGGTTTTTCTATCCTGAAACCAAATTCTTTTGGAGTGGCGATATCTGTTTAATGCAACATGAGTCTCTTGCATGGCTGTCCCATTTGCATATGTAACAACAGTATTTGGTATATCCAAGCAGCATTCTAAGCCGCAAACAGACTATTTTTAGATCTCCACAAATATTTCAATTGTACTTGTGTACTGGATGTGTTTCAATAGCAGTTCCATGTTTTTGTATGTTTCTTTCATGTGTGCAGCATAGCCAACAGGTACTGAAGGCTGTACATTGCAAAACCAAAAGATTTATATACAATGGTTTACAATAAGTTAAATTATAGATTATTTTCATCATTAGCAGTGACTTTCAAAATATCAAAATAAATCTTGTTGGGTTTTTCTGTAAGTCAGAAGCAAATAAGTATTATTCCAATGTGTAACTTGTTTTACATGAATAACTAGAGTCACAATTATGCATCTATCACAATTTTTTTTGTAACCTTTAATTCAAAAAAGTCCAAAAAAGCTATGGCTAAATACACACCAAGCTTCTAACATTATATAATAGAAGTTGCATAATAACATTCCAATTGTATCCATGATTTTTTTTAGTTATCTGCATTCCATAGATCAGGCATGTCAAACTCGCAACATCACGTGACGTCGCACGATGTATCGGAGCTTTTTCGCTATTGCCGGCAATGGGGTGGGCGCGGCTCTGGTATGATGAAATCGGCCCACGGGCCGGCAGTTTGACACCCCTGCCATAGATAAAGTGAAAATATATTTCCAATATAAAACCGCAGTTCAGAAATTTAAATTTCTGCAACATTATATAGTTTTTAAAACAATGCTGCTATCAAAGCTGTTGATTTGATTATTTATTATTTGTTTCGATTTCTGTGCCGCCCTATTCCGAAAACTCAGGGCGGCTTACAACATAATCAGTAGCATATAGAAATCAAATACATTATAAAACCCCTAGATTAAAACCAATCATCCGAAACAAACTACAACAAACATACCCTGGCTGGGGCAAGGTGTCAACTGGCCCAGGCCTGCCGGCAAAGATGTGTCTTTAACAGTTTGCGAAAGGCGGAGAGGGTGGGGAAAATATGGACCTCTGGGGGGAGTTGATTCCATAGGGCTGGGGCCGCAACAGAGAAGGCTCTTCCCCTAGGCCCCGCCAGGTGACACTGTCTGGCTGACGGGACCTGGAGAAGGCCGACCCTGTGGGCCCTAACCGGTCGCTGGGTTTCATGCGGCAGTAGACAGTCCTGCAAGTAACCTGGTCCGATGCCATGTAGGGCTTTATAGGTCATAACCAACACTTTGAATTGCGTTTGGAGACCAATTGGCAGCCAATGCAGCTCGCGGAGTGATGTTGAAATATGGGCATTTCTGGGTAAGCCCAATACAGCTCGTGCGGCTGCATTCTGCATTACCTGAAGTCTCCGAACGTTTTTCAAAGGTAGCCCCATGTAGAGAGCATTGCAGTAGTCGAGCCTCGAGGTGATAATGGCATGAGTGACTGTGAGAAGAGACTCCCAGTCCAAATAGGGCCGCAGCTGGTGCACCAGGCGAACCTGGGCAAATTCTGAAAAAGATCATAATTATGCCTATTATTATTAGCTTATATTACTCACATTAGAAATAACTATTACTCACATTAGAAATAACTATTCATTTTAAAGTTCAAAGCAAGGATTATCAAGTTCAATTAATTAATTATTCAAATTTCACATTTAGGTAACTAATGAAATGAAAAATCACAGACCCCATAACAACATTTAATTGGCCACATATCACAGCCCAATAAATGTAACAACAAAAATGAATTATTAACATGGAGCAGAAGGTTGGGGCATAAAATCCTACATTCCCGATTCTTCCCAGATTTCCCTGGTTGATCATATTTATTTTGTGTATTGTTCAAAATGAATTGAAATTGAAAAGGGCATCACATAATTTCACATCCATACTATTAGGGAAATAAGGCAGTAAAATACCCAAAGAGACTTTGTATCCCTTTATTTTTTTAGTCAAAGTATGAAGGCAATTAAATAATTCCCTGCAGCTAAATACAGTAATTCTCTATAACTGTTGGTACAACTACAATAAACAACAATGACTTATCCCGCAGCATTTACAATATATTATGCTTACCAACTGTATTATTCTCCAAACTGATCATTAGAGTATAATATTAGCAAAGGATTCTATAAAATTATTTCAGTATTAATATTTGTTTCACCCTGAACTCACAGAGCAGCAGTTAACTATACCTATACTGTCTGTTGATATTATCTTATCTACCGTAATAGGATTGGGTCTATGCACAAACGTATGCATAACACAGGCTCCCCCCCTCCCCATTTCAGTATGTGGGACTGGTGAACTTGGGGTCAGGAAGAGTTTTTCTACCTTACCTGCGCACTACAAACGTTTTCAAGATCAACATATGTACCAAATATAAGCTAAATTTAAAACAGATCTGATGGTTTCAGATCAAATTCTTCCCTGTTATTTTTCATTTGCAAGAGAAAGAGAGCATTTTTTTTTACTTATTCTATAGAATAAATCACACTTTCAGGGAACTGCAGCCTGTTCTAACCAGAGTTATTTAAAATATTATGAAATGAAATAACGAGTTTGCTATGGCCCATTTGCAGTGATCAGAACTAAAGCTTGGATGATCCTCTCAACAGTTAACTGGTTCCCAGAATGGCAGCATCTGGGTTATACTAGAGTTGTTCTATCCCTTTCGCTCCATTAATTGAAAATCCTTCATTTTTTCCTCTATCCTACATAATCAAGGGCTTTTCAGAGGAGATCATATCACTACATTTTTCTCATTTAATCTGCTTATATACACTAATTATTCTCTAGCTCTTGCTTGTTCTTTCTTGTACTTTTTTGAGCATGTTGCATTTTTAGAATGCTTTGTATATTTATTCCATTCTACTATTCTAAAACAGATTCATAAGTTATTGAATCAATTTCTTTGGCAAAGGTCTCCTCCAAGATTTTTCATTGTGCAAATAATTGGGAAAAATGGACTTAACATTCCTCACTTTCAGGGTTGTCACTGGGCATGGACCATCACTTTGGTCACTGGTTAGAATAAGTTTAGAACTGGGCTGTTTCTTAAGTTAATTGGAAAGTTTCTGTTTTACTGAAACATTGAAATCTCAACTGCACTAGAAATCAGTGTTCAGCATACAATTTCAACATCTGTATAAGTCAGAGAAAAACAGCCTGCTATCAGATGTGTCCATTACTAAAACAAGAGACAAACAGAATCAATCTTTTGGCAGACAACTTCAACACAAGGGAAAGTTCTCCCACCGTTTCTTTTAACAACATTGATTGAATGAGAATAATTGTTAGAGAAATTCTGCTGTTACTTTAGAATCTGATTTATATCTCAGCTAGTTAGGGCTGAGACCTTTTCAATCTTTCACTAGTGGCCTCAGTATGAACCTACAAGGAGGCTACTGTTTTACTTGCCTTTCTTCCTAACCCAAGAAATGACAGTTCATTGCATTTCAAAGCTTGGCTGTGAAAAAGAGGCATAAAATTTTGAACTAATTGGTTCACTACCAACCAGCTTCACATTTGGGACACACTTCTGGGGACACACTTTTCTGTCTCTCTTGGTAGGTTAGAAAAAACAGCATGCATGATTCAACAACTTTATTAGTCCTATTAATCTAAAAGCATACATACACACACACACACATACACATGGGGGGAGGAGAGAGTAAGTATATATTTCATTTGTTTCCTAAGTTCACATTAGATATTGTCTCTATTTATTAGTAATGTCTGTAAGTACTTGGTGTCACCTCTGGTGAGATAGGTGGCATACAAATTTAATAAATAAATATTTGTTGATTATTAATTTTTTATTTCTTTAAAAGTTATAAAATCTGATTCAAAATGCTACATTTGTTTGTTACATTTTATTCTGATTCCAGATGCTACATTTATTTGTTACATTTTATTACTTTCTATTATACTTCTGAATACCTTCTGTTATACTGCTTCTCTTTCAAATATTAATAGACAAAAACTGTGTAGTAATCCATGGAGTGAATATGTCACCAAAGCTTTCCTTATCAAACTCTCACTTTCAATTGGACCAGGAAACATACCAAAAACCAACGCAGTGCCTGCTCTCATCCACCAGTACATGGGCTGTTACATTTTGCACCAAATATAGTTTCAAAGTAGTTTTCAAGTAGACCCAAGTGAAGTCCATTGCAGTTGTCTAATCTGATGGCAATGAGAGTAACTGGCCTATCTGCTGTGACTGGATGAAGACTGGCTTGGCCACGGTCTCCATTTGCAAGTCAGCAGTAGCTGCAAGTCTAGGACAGTTATGGGTTGCTCCTTCAGGAAGAGGTATGATTGGAGCATATCAGAGTGCAAAGTGGTTTCTGGATAAGCAGCAACTTCATAAGTCTGTCAGTCCAAGTCAGCTTCAACCTATGTTGTCTCCAGGTAACCTCCACAAACCCACTAGAGACCTCCAGACCTATACACCTCAGGATAGATGGATAGAAGCACACACACACACTTATATATAAAAGTGGCATTGTCACCATATTTATATACTGCACTCCAAACCAACCAACCTTCTCCTAGTGGTGTTAAGAAGTAGGGTGAGAAGAATCTACAAGGGAGTGACCTCTCTAGCTTTCTTTCCTTATTGACTGAGGAGCAGAACCAGTTCAAAACAATGCCTCTTACTCCTACACTTTGCATTACAGTCAAGAAGGATCAGAAAGGTGCACTCCCACTATCTAAGCCTTAACAAAAGACAACTAATGCCATTTTTGTCCCATTCCCAGACTTGAACTTAATACAGTGGGTAAACTGCTTTTTCTAGCCCCATCACCTTCTCAAAAGGTGATCTAGATTAAAAAGGAAGGAGGAAGAGAGTAGTCTAATATAACCTGATCCAAGTTAAGCCTCTTCAGAAGACACTATACTTCTGCCTTCTGTAAGGCTTTTGGCTCAACCCTCTTTCCCAAAGAAGCATTAAACAGCATCCCAGTTCCAGTTACTCTACTCACACCACCCCAACTAATGAAGGAGCAAGGAAAGCCATAGATTCAAGTCATGTGTTAGATCTCATGTTTCTTTATTAAATTTATATCATGCCCAACTTGTGCTTCAGGGCACCTCTGGGCAGCTTACAATGTTATAGGTAGTTCTTGACATATCACCAAAAATGAGCCCAGAATTATGATCATAAGCTGTGCCAGTCATTAAGCAGTTCACCACATGACAGTGCCTGAATTTATAGCAGTGGTCATTAAGTGAATCACCATGGTTGCTAAGCAACCTTGGTGATCTTTAAGCAAATCCAATTTCCATAATGATTTTTTTTTTACCAGAAACTAGAAGTAAATGCTCGTTTCCAGAAAAAATGTTATAATATGACCATGGGATGCTACAAACAGCTTTAAATGGAGGCTGGTTGCTAAGTGCCCCAAATGCAGTCATATGACAGGGGGGCAACCATCAGAACTTCAAATCCAAGTTGTAAATAGCCCTGGAATATCTATTGTAACTGTGAAAGTCATTAAGCAACTGGTCGTAAGTTGAGGATTACCTGTACTTATCTAAATAATAATAATAATAATAATAATAATAATAATAATAATAATAATAATAATAATAATAATAATAATAATAATAATAAAGTTGGAAGGGACCTTGGAGGTCATTGAGTCCAACCCCCTGCTCAGGCAGGAAACCGTACACCATTTCGGACAAATGGCTGTCCAGTCTCTTCTTAAAAACTTCCAGTGTTGGAGCATTCACTGCTTCTGGAGGCAGGTTGTTCCATTGGTTAATAGTTCTAACTGTCAGGAAGTTTCTCCTTAGTTCTAGGTTGCTTCTCTCCTTGATTAGTTTCCATCCATTGCTTCTTGTCCTGCCTTCAGGCGCTTTGGAGAATAGCTTGACTCCCTCTTCTTTGTGGTAGCCCCTGAGATATTGGAACACTGCTATCATGTCCCCCCTCGTCCTTCTCTTATAGGCTGAAATGATTTCCAGATCACATTACAAGAATTACCTGAAATATCATTTTATATTGTGCCCATGTAAAATAAGGCGCAGGTAGCTTTATAGACAAAATGTATCCAAAAATGTCACAGTGGCCTGTGACAGGGAACAGACCACCTTAAATAGTGCTGCTGGGTGACAACATACTATTAGAAGGGCAGAGATTTATTGATGCTTTGCCACCTTTTCCACCATGGTATAATTTCTTAGCTGTGCCAGTCAAATTCACTATTTTTCTTCCTCGAAGAGTGATCAAACTCTCTCTTTTGTTATTTTATCTCCTAGACTCCCTCAATAATCTCTACCTCAGGATCTTTTGTTAGGGTTCATAAAAGATTGCACTACTACTGAGACGAATTTAATTCTGAATTTGGGCACAGCAGCTAGACTGCTGGTGGGACAATACTGGAAGAGGCCAGAATTACTACCTATTGAAGATTGGACTCTGAAAGTAATACATTTGGCAGAAATAGCGAAAATTTTGGCATACTTGAAGGATCGCTCGAGTGAACAATATGTGATAGACTAGAAATAGTGGATAGACTATATATAAGAGAAACACCAATCAAATAAAATGTATCAGGCGTATAGTTGAGGCTTGACGTGAGGAGGGAGGAATGTTTACCAAATCAGACGTTTACAAAGACTAATACTTAATGTTGTACTTTATGTTCTATGATGATTGCTTCTTAACATGAACTTATGTTTGATGTTGAAAAAAACAATTTTAAAACCCGAGGAAATAAATAAATAAATAAATAAATAAATAAACCAAGTGGCAGATAGAGAAAGGCCACTTGAGGGCAATCATGTCAAGTAGCTTTGCCTCTAACTTTAGAGCATAACCATACTCATCATTGTCTAAAGAAGGCCTCCACTATATTCATCCCACAGACCGCATGCAGCCCACCAAGGAGCCATATGCAGCTTGCCAGCAGGTTGTTTTTTTAAAAATAATGAGTTTACCACAGCTGTTGTTGAAGGATGCATGACTGAGTGCCTCCAAGCCTTACTGTTACCACTAGCTCCAGCGATGCTGTTGCTCTGCTAGTTGCCAGATTGTTAAAAGTACACCAGGTATTGCTTTGGCTTGCAATGATGTTTTACTAATGTGGCCCTTTGCCCTCTACATGTTGTGTAGGCCTGGTTTAAAGAAACATTAAAAAAAATACACTAAATATAATTTTACAAGCAAACCAAATGATAAAAAATAGATTTCATGTAATAATAAAGCAATTGTGCATATATATAGATATGATGCTAAAATTGTATTCCATATATTTTCTTTGGAATTTAATTTACATATTTTTTTTCCTGTCATTACAAACTTTCTGGAGGCATGAGATAAAATTTGGTCTTCATGGGAATTTTACTTTTATGAGCCAAAGTTATCTCTTAACCTTTCATGTTTTTGCTAATTTTGCATGTCACCATGGGACACTGCAAATGGTTATAAGTATGCTGTGTTGTTGAGTACCTGAAATTCAGTCATGCAACCAGAGGAGGCTCAACTGTCATAACTTTGGATTTGACTTGTAAGTCACCATTTTGGGGTCTTTGTAATTTTGAATGTAAGTTGAGGACCACCTGTAGGACTTCAATACCAAGCTACCTGATTTCTTGTAGATTTATTTCCTCTTGTAGAGTTATTTCCTTTCCTCTGAGCACTGACCAGGAAAAGCCAGGTCTTCAAAACTTTATGGAAGGCTAGGTGGGTAGAGGCCTGCTGTACTTTAGGGGGAAGAGTGTTCCACTGGACAGGAGCTGCCACAGGAAAGGTATACTTCCTAGTTCCCATCAGATATTTAGGGACTAGGAGTGTGCCCACCCTTTCTGATCTGGTAGGATGGATAAATACCCTTTAAAAAAGGCAATCCTGCAGATAAGTTTGAATTGGAACCAAAAGGAAACTAGAATTCAGTCCAACTTGTGCAAGGTGTTACATGGGCAAACCTACATACTGTGCATATTGCTACATTCTGGACCAGTTGAAGTTTCTGAGTGGTCTTCAAGGGCATCCTCATGTAGAGCACATCTTCATAATCCAAATAGAAGGTGACCATTTGGTGACCATGAGCAAAGTGTTCTGGTTGAGGAAAGGGCACACTAGAAAAATCTATGCAAAGCCTCTTTCCTCCCCCCCAGCCACAGCCACAGCTGCCACCTGCTTCTCAAGCAGGAACTGTGACTTCAGGAGGATCTGTAAATTGCATATCAACTCAGTCCAGGGAAATGCCACCCTGTTCAGAGTCAGATGAGGTATCATCTGGTTGGGGTGGGGGCAAAACCCCTTGGCCACTCTGTCTTGCCAGGGTTGAATCAAAGCCAGTTAGTTCCTCCCCATGCAGATCTTTAACCATTCCAGTCACAGCATCCTCTATCTGATAAGGGTGGAGATATATAATCGGGTATCATCAGCATACTAATGATACTGAACCCCATACCAACAGATCATGTCCTCTAGCTGTTTCATGTAGAATTTAAAAGATGAGCTGTGAAAGACTCATGCTCTGGGGCATACCACATTGCAGAGGCCTAGGGCTAGACCTCTCCTCTCCTGCTAACGCACCCAGAACCAGCCTTGGAGGAAGGAGGAGAACCACCGTAACATAATGCCTCTCATTCCCAATCCCTGAAGCTCTTCCAGAAGGATAGCATAGTCGAAGGTATCAAAAACTCCTGAGAAGTCTAGGAGGGCCTGAGTGGTCATATCAACTATAGATGCTGCTGCAGAGTGTAGCATAGAAGGCTATTTTTACTTTCTGTGTAAAAGAATTCAGATTGTTTCTTTTCTCTAATTCAATACAGTAATGAGGAAAAATCATGCCCAGTCTTTTAACTCAGTGGCCCTCAACCTTTTGGGCACCAGGGATCAGTTCTGTGGAGAGAGGTTTTTCTGCAGACCGGAGGGGGTATGGTTTCATGTGCTACCTGCGTCCTGTGGATGGTAGCTTTGTTTCTGTGGCCCAGTTTCTGGCATGCCACGGACTGGTGCTAGTCCACGGACTGGCAGTTGGGGACCTGTTTGAACTAGTCAATTTTTTCAGAGCTAGAGAGAAAGGCCTTTGCCTAAACTGTAGCACTGAAATGAACTGATATAAGTCAACATCAACAATAGCATCAGACTAGAAACCAGGAATCATGAGTTCAAGTCCCACCTTAGCCATGAAAGCCAACTGTGTGACTTTAGGCCAGTTATTCTCTCAGTCCAACCCACCTCACAGGGTTGTTCTTGTAGGGACATGGTAGAGGATGATGTGCCCGATACGTTCACTGCCTTCAGTTGTTTGTAAATATAATAAAGATGGTATGCAAACAAATAAGTCATTTATTACTCTTTAGGAGCAAACAAACTCTGGAATGGAAACAATAATGAGAGAAACCAGATTAAAAGCAAGAAAATCAATCATAGGTGATTTGAGATGGTTAAGAGAAATGTGAAATATACCTGATTATATGTAAGTGGATTAAAGTGCACGTACAGTACTGAAGGAAGCTGAAGATTTTTAGACTACAAGCAGTATTTGCATTCTCTTCCACTCTTTGCACATTGTTGACTGTGGGAGGGGGCCTTATATTGGCAGATATGTATGCATGCAGAAATCTTCTTGACTGGCCCAGAAACCCCTTTACATGCCAACTTACTGTGGCCTACTGGCATCTTGGCTGAGATAGATCAAACTTCTCCAAGACCCTCTGAAGGCTGCTTCAAACGTTATTTTACATAATTACCCCATACTGCATAGGGCCAAGTCGGTGCCACATTAACAATAGGCGATTTTGCCTAAACTCTTCCTGATCCGGTGTTTTCCCCCGCTGGGATAGCTCTTCCTTATAGTTCCTCAATAGTAACTCAAAGATTAGTATTGCCTCCTTCCTCTTCCTTAATGATATTTGTAAATGAACTCAACCGGTTCCTTCCTTTTCCATGCAATTTTTTTCGTGATCTCTTTTCAAGACCCACGACTTTCCCCCCATCTAATCTCGCCTTCAGCCTTTTCTCTATTCCTCTGGCACAAAACACTCAACACCAACCCTGAGACCCACCTCGGTGGTTGGAACTCTCTATCTATCTCGCCACTTCTCTCCCCCCCCCGCCGCTTTTTTTTCCTTTCCTACACATCCTAACATGATCTGCTTTCCTACACGGCCGCCCTTCAGAGCAGGGTCATTGGCTGTTGCTAGCGGCTCCTCTCTCCGGATTGGCTAAGTCGCGCTACCCCTCGCTTCGCCTTGGTTCTAGACTTGTTGTCTGGCTCCGAGGCTGAGAGTCTGGGGGGGGGGGGAACTGGCGCTGCTCCGGCGCGGGAGGGGGGGAGGAGGAGGAGAGTATCATTCAGTCACGCTTGGCTGTCTGGGCGGCGCAGCGGTGCCTCTGTTACCCCCCCTTCCCCGCTCAGCGGCGGTGGTAATCGTAGTAGTAGCACCGCTCCCGCCGCCCTCGTGGGCCGCGAGCGCCCTCCCTCGCTGTTGCTTGTTTGCTCTCCCGCCGCCGCCGCCGCCCTTCTCTCTGGGGAACGCGGCGGAGACGATCGTGGCGGGCGCCCACGGAGGGAGCTGCCGAGCGAGAGGGGCGGGAAAGGCTAGAGGAAGGAAGGGGGAAGTGTGGCGAGGAGGAGCCGGGCGTACGAAGGAGAGAAAGACTGAGCGAGTGAGTGGAGGCGAGGGAAGAAAGGAAAGAGGGGGGAAAACTCTACGGAAGCGCCGTTCTTCTTCCCCCACCGCGTGCGGCGGGTCTGGGCAGGAGCAGCGACGGCGGCGCTAACGGGGGGCTGCGGCAGGCGCTGCTGGTACGGCATCCGGAGCCCGGCCTACGAAGCGGACGCAGAAAAAGCCCGAAGTGGTGGGGGGGAGAGAGGGATCGGCCTCCCGCTTCGGAAGAACCAAGCCAGGCAGCTGCGCAGGCACTGCGGCCCCGTTGTTGCTCTTAGCCGCCGCCGCCGCCCCCTCGAGAGGGCAGGAAGTGACTCTAAAGCCGGGACTGGGCGGTGTGTGAGGCACCTGAAACCGCATATTTGTCGGAGCGGAAGGAGGGCGAAGACGCCGAGACCCACCGACACCTTCCTCTCCTTGCAAAAGTGAAACGGCGGGCAGGGAAAGGGGGGAAAAGACCCCCCCGCCGCAGTCCCGCTTCTGTGGCCTCCTTTCGTCGCGCTGTCCCGTTGTCCTCGCCGAGATTGGCCTTTTCCTCCTCGGCTTCTCTCTCCTTTTTAACTCGAGAAAACTTGCTTTGGATTTAAACCATCGCAGAGTGGTGAAAGGGCCCGGTGTAGATGGAGGAAATCTGGACAGCCGAAGTGTAAGGTGGGCAAACCATCATAAGTACCAATTTGTACGTGGAAGTTGGGTTGTTGAACGTTTCTAGGAAAATTTCTTTGCGCCGGAGGCGGGAGGGAAAAGTACTTTTTTCCCGAGATATCCTGATCTGTTCGCTTGCGTAATTGATTTTACAATACGTACTGTAGTTCACTGGGTTGGGAACGAGCTCCCCTAATTCTGTGAAAAGTTGGAATGTATGTATCTGTCCCGCTACTTGTTCGTGGCCGAAGTGAAGTGAAAGAAAGCCGATTTGGTAGGGGGACGGGACTAAAGCTTCTCAAACAGGAATTTCTTTGTTCCACGGTGGAAGGTACTGTATTGAAATGAAACTGCTTGATTATGCATTCGGTAGAAACTATTTCTGAAATGGTAACTTTCCCCCTTCATGTGTTGATATTATAGTTATAATTCTTTTTCACTTGTAGGCTAGAAAAGTTAGATGTTTGGACAGGGAAGATCGATTTCCTCCTCTATTTGGTAGTTAAGGAGTAAGGCCTGTTGAACTGCTTATGAGAGTTGTGGTTCCTCTTCCAAGGTCAGCAATTTGAAGATATTCGATAACTATTTCCAATTCCGATTAAACAGCTTTTTTCGTGTAAATTATTTGAAAACTTTTCAAGAGTCTTATCAAAGTTGTAGTTCGTACACCAAATCTATAATAGTAACTGAAAACAGTAGTGGAATTTGCCCATATAGTGTTTATTACTCTTTGGACTAGATATTTTAATTTGAGAATAATTAGGTAATCAGGAAACATATATGAAGATATTTTAAAAAGATTTTTGAAAGTTTTTGTAAAACAAAAATCTTAGATTTTTTTTTGTATGGAATTAAAATATCCCACCTATAGAATTACTTAATGTTGATTAGGCAAAAACTGAATGTTTTATATAAAGTGAATTGAGCAAAATTGTAAACTATGTAACTCATAACTATAACTAAAGTATGTTTTGTCTAAAACACATGTTTTTATTTATCTAGTCTAGCAACTCCCAACTTTTCTATACCCGGCACCCCAAGAACACTTCTGATATATTCTCGCACCCCTTACAAAAGTTTAAATTATGCATATACACTATAATTTTGAAAAGCCAAGTTTTCACACCCCCTGGAATATGTCTCTCACCCCCACCCTTGGAAACCCCTACTCTAGTCTATATGGATGGAAAAGTAAATCTTTGCTCACTCCAGTTAGCTTTGTCAGAATAAAATATATAAGCCCTTTTACATCCAGATAGCATGAGCTGAGCAAAGATTACTTTGTTATCCAACAATATTCAATAAAATAGATGGCAATGAAATTTAACTTCCTTATATGGCTTAGTCATGAACTTGAAATAGAGTACAGTACCTGTAATCCTTTTACAGAAAAGGGTCATTTTAAAAGCAGTATCAATTCCTACCCTTGGCTTTAAATGCTGAAGAGACAAAAATGTATAACTATGAAAGTTACAGCTGTAAAACTTAACATTTGTATTTTGAACTGTGGGAATCTTTTCAACTGGAAACCTACAAAACATTACCCTCTGTTTTGAAAATTTGACTGGATGCTGTTTTTGGCTAATTTTGATGTCATAAAAGTCCATTAGTTTAGTGTAAAATTATTTATTGGGATTATTACTCCTGGCAGATAGAGAGTTTATGATAGTAAATTATTTAACCTATTAATTTTCTTCAGTTGACTTGTGTATTAAGTTTAATTGAACTTTTCAGAAGACTGCATTGGTGCTCAGATCTCTTTATTAATGTACAAAACCTTTATTTTCGATCAGGAAAATGATAATATATACAGCATATTGTAGAAGTCTCAAGAATATTCTACAGTTTTAACTTTTGAGTAAATAATTTTGTTCTGTCCTAAAACATTTTGGTGACTACAAACTTGCTTCTCAGTTTATATTTTGCAAGTGTATTATAGGTTAGACAGTTCTAACCCTTTAGATAATATATTTATTAATGTGTCTAGTTTTGTAAGACTATATGCCCCTGTGTCAGCCTAAGTAGTAAGTAACTAGATAAACTGAAGTGAATATACCTTTTTGCAGACACTTTATTAATCAATTGAACGCAGAGTCTTTGTTAATTCAGATACATTCCTTTCTGTTTCCCTGCAAAAAGAAAAAAAGAAAAAAACCCTAGCAAAAAGAGTGTAATCTATGCAATTGCTGTTCATAGTGTGAATGGGCACAACATATCTGGAAAATACTACCGTACATTCGAGAAACTCAGCAGCGTCAGAATATTGAAGAAATTGTCACTTTTTCCTATGTTTCAGTTTAAAGAAGTGGTATTAAGAGTCTATTCTTAATGCCCCTGGAAATAAGTAAAATAACCTAAACATGTGGATCCAGGCCTTTCATTGGATAATGCCCAGAGGGCGTATGAAGTCTATGTGCTCCTGCCTACTGTTGTAATGTTTTCCTGGTAATTCATTCCTGTCAAGGCAAGTCTTTCTGCACCTTGCCAGCTGCATCTTTGAAAGAAAAGTAAATAAATATAAAACGTATTAAGTAGTGGAAGTATAATTAAAATATATGAATTATTATGAATAGAAATAAATCTGAGTATAATTTAACCTTTCTTTAAAGAGATTGGTAAAAAGTATCTGAGATCTACAGGTCTGCATGTCCTGTCAATGTTGAAGTATTATTTGTTTCAGTTGCCCATAAGGGACATTCAGTAAATTGGGATTTGAATCTATTTCTACAGCTGCTACCAAAGTATTTTGGTTCAGCCCTGCAAAGGCTTGTCCTATGTTGGGTATTTTTTCAGATATATCCTTTGTAACAGTAACAACTTAGTTGCCATATAAAGTGGATCTTCTCTGAGTGTTAGAATGTTTAATTTAATCAGTAACCACTGATTTGCAATTTTGATGAAGTTCTTTTGAAGTCTATCATACATTAATTGACTATGATCTTGGGTAATGTACTCTGCCTCTGTTTCAGTTTCTATTTTATTTCCTGAGTTTGTTCATGTTAAGTCTTAGAATTTTCTCAGTGTGAAATACCAGGTGATCATAAATTTGCTTAAAGATAGAAGACATTTTATTTTTATGTTTTGGTGTGTCATTTTTAATGCCAAGTAAATGTTGAATTGCAAATTGCTCAAACAATGGATTGGAAACAAATTTGTTCTTAGGCAAATATAAATTCTTGTTTCATTCATGTGAGAGATTTATACAGGTAATCCTCCAGTTATGAATGTAAGGGAGCCTGCCCATTCCATTCATTACTCGAGGATTTGTAGGAGTGAATGGCATACCTTGAACGCAATCACTCCCTGCTTTCACCCACCTACTCGCTAATCGAATTTACAGTTCGTTAAGTACACATGAGGTATCCCAGGGTGGGGAAGGCCACGGCGGACCTAGTGATGGAACAGGCCACCTACTTCAGACCATCCAAGACCTCCCCCGACACACTGAGATACTTCTTGTTCCCCACAATTGCTTCCCCCCCATCGTGCCACTTGCAAAGACCTAGCGAACTGTCTCCTCTCCAGCTGTCTTCACTCCAGCCTCTCTGCCACACAAGATCACGGTTTGCAAGCTGAGGGAAGACTTTGGGTTAGCGAAATCACTGCCTCAAAGTGCCTGGCTGAGACTGGAAGCTCCTGGGGGGGGCGTGACATAGTGTGACTTCAGGCTTCCAGTCTCCACACAAAATGTGCTTGAGGAAAAGTCTTTGCTGATGAAAATGGAGGCCAAGAGCAATGCATGCATCAATGGAGGAAAATGCTTCGATGTTTCAGGCTTTTCCTCCATTTGCAAAGCCTTTTGCCACATATCTCGTCCAAACCTCTGTTCGCAGAGAATAGAGGCCTAAAGTACAGTGAGATCACAAGAGATCAGTAGCTTGAAATCTTGCGCTACTGATCTCCCATGATCTTGCAGAACTTTAGGTCTCCATTCTCTACAAACACACCGAAGGTCTAAAGCAGTGAAACAGGTCAAGAAATGAAGGCTCTCTAGATCTTCGCAAAGTTAGTATCCACAGGCCTAGTGCCTATGGAGACCAGGCGGGTGGGGGGAATAGCCAGGGTGAAAGTTGCAGTGCCTCTGTGGTTGTTTGTAAGGGTGAACGACTGCTGTGGTGCTGCAATATTCATAATTTTAGGACTTATTCGTTAACTCTAGAGGGTGCTTATTGTGTAACTTCGAATGTTTGCTACGGGAACATTCATAACTTGGGGATTACCTGTATAGCACAGACTTCCATTGGAACAAAAGGGAGGCAGTTTATGCTGGTTTCCCTATTTACATAAGTAGTCCACTCATACCATCTCCCATCTAAAATAGAGGGTTTTTTTTTGACAATGAAAGCTGCAACGGGAAGGAGAAGGCACATTCTGTAAGTCATGTGAGTTCATATTAAGTATGAACTCAGTTTGTTAAAATAATCAGGACTTTTAAGTCATAGTGGCACTGAGTTTTGCTATATTTATATTTTGCTGCTGAGACTCTTAATAGTGAGGGAGGAAAAGGGCAATTAATGGCCAGAAATGATCTGTGTGATTTTCAGTGACTTCCTCTTTTAATTTTGTTATAAATGTGTAGCAATACCACTTATATACCACTTCTTGGTGCTTTATAGCCCACTCGTAAGAGGTTTACAGAGTCAGCATATTGACCCAACAATCTGGGTCCTTTTTTAACAACCTCGGAAGAATGGAAGGCTGAGTCTACCTTGAGCTAGTGAAACTAGTTATCATTGTTTCAAATATCCAAAAAGGATTTAATTAGTGGAATACAAATAATATTCTTAGAAGGTAAGATTTTAAAATCTATTTAACAGCCATAAAGAAGCATATTTGGTTTCAGGGTAAATTGAGATGGTAAAATGGAATTAGTCCATGCCCATATAGATACTGGCCTTACCACTAAGCAAGGTTATATAGCACTATTAATTTCTGTTGTCTTCTATGGAATGCTGTGATCATTTGTTCTATTAAGAAATAATCAATTTTTCAATAATGTTTGTATAATAGATGAATTGAACATTAGTATTAGTTATTTCCATTCAGAATTTTCAAACTGAAAGATACTAAAGAGGGATTCTTGGTGCTCTATGAGCTTGGTTGCTTTTATCCAGGCATTTTATTACACAAGTACTGTTCTCCATTCTTAAATATTTCTACTGATCTTCACATACCAATATAGTTCAAAAGCTCTCATATCTGTTATCTTTAACTGGGCAAAATTGTGCATCATAGAGGAAAATGTTGTCAACTGAAGTACCTCAAATGGCTAACTTAGAGAATGCGAAAAATCCATTTCTCCTCAGGGAATAATATTTGGGAAAGTTACCACTACTATGTTGCTGCAGCCATGTGATCCTTATTTTCATCACTTTTGCAATCCCTTGCTCCTCCTGTGCCCAGCAACAGCCACCTGTTTGCTAAGAAGGGAAGTAAGGAAGCAAACAAAGAAGGAAGAGAATGAAGGGAGGGAAGGGAAAGGAAAGGAAGGGAAAGAAAGGTAAGAAGGAAGGAAGGAAAGTGAGGGGGAGGGGAGGGAAAGAGGATAGGAAAGAAAGAAGGAGGAAGGAAGGAACAAACGGAGGGAGGAGGGAAAAAGAAGGAAGAAAGAAAAGAAATAATGGGGATGGGAGGGAGGGAGGGAGAAAGGAAGGAAGGAGAGAAAAGACGAAGGAGGAAGATTTCCAATTCTTAATGCCAGTTCCCCACAAAGAAATTCAGTGGGAACCTGACAGGATATTTGAAGTTGCTCCTGCTCCCAGTGATTTTTTGCCCATCTATGCTCATTCTGTTCCTCTGTTAAGGTAAAGAAATATCTCAGGAACTTTGCAATTCAACCCTGAGCTTACATAATATTTTCTTCTATTGGATATGTACTCAGACAAAAGTATTACAATGCCTAAAGCTGTTATGTGGATTGGAACTGTTTGTCTTTAAACATAATTTATTAAATGTGAGCAAGTCATGTTACATGTACTTCCCTGGGTACTGAAGCAGGGAAGAATAGAAGTTATAGAGTTATAACTTCTGAAAAACTAATCCCCAAAGTGATAAGTAAGAAAATTTGTATTTAATGTTAATAATTCAGCATTGCACAATTCACTAATAATATATTATGTTATTTGCCTCTTAGAACTTGAGAAGTTTCAATTGTACTAGAAACAGGTTCCTAAATGATTTTCCAATTCACTGGAATTCAGTGCTTGAAAAATATCAGCTTTACTATTTTGCATCAATTTTCTGTTGGGTGAAAAGTTCTTTACTTTATAAATGAGAGATTTATGAAAATAAAATAAACTTGTATTTGTAATTTTAATTTTAATTATTCATTTTAGTAGATATTTAAAACCCAACTAAGAGAAAAGCAGCAAAAGAATTAGAAAAATAAAATTTTAAAATAAAAATGTGTAAGCTGTATACAACTGAATAAAAATTTCAAAATAATGTTAGATTAGTGCTCAGCATTAACGATTCTTGCATCAGAACCATTAATCAAGTCAAGATTCAATAATTAAAAGTTAAGTATAATATGACATGTAAATCTGAATGAAAAATTAATAGAATTTTCTACTTTATTTAAAATACTAGCTTGATGTAATAGTGAATATGTTAAAGTTTTAAGAGAAACAGAAACTTCAAATGTGGTACTAATTCACATATAGAATTACAGTCCACAAATAGTTTTTTAAGTTGAAATAAATTCTCTATCAGAGTTGTTTTTCAGATAGGTTGTCATTTTCCATGTAAGTTGCTCTCCTATGAGCTATTAAGTAAAAAATCTCTTACGTATATTAAGCTTGGTTTGTATAGCTAATTGTTTTACCTGGCTAACAATTTTCTAACAGGACAGAGACATGAAAAAATAATGAACATAATACTGGCTCTATGAACTTTTCTATTATATGTTTTGTGGAATAAATTATATCTGGCATACAGTATCTGTCATTCTGAATCCTTGTGTAGGATTGAGTAGAACTTTAAATGTACGTTTGATAGTCAGAGTAGATAATAAATTTGTGCAATTAATTCAGTGAGGTACTTTGTTCACAAATGTAACCTCTCTCTGGATCTGCTCTTTAAAGGCTTCAATGTCTCCCCTTATGAGCGCATATGGATAGCAGACCTTTGGAGATATTTGAAGCCCAGCTAGACTTCTAAGTTGGTCATGACTTTAAGAAGTGAAAATCAGAGGTATACTTTAACTCATAAGCAGAGCAGCAAGAATAGGTAGTTATTTTTATAGGTAACTATTTTTTTCCATTCACTTTTGTTCTCCAAAATAATTTTAGAAAATGCTTTTCTTCTTCAACATAGATAGTAGTACTTCTGAATTATGTGTTGTTAGCGTAAACTTTAGAAAATTTAGCAACAAATGAATTTTACTATAATGTCTATTTTTGTAGTACAGCTTTATCTTGCATGAATTTGGCTGCATTCTCTCTTGATTGGTCCAGGAAATCTAATACCGGTAGTAGTAGTAGTACTGTACTATTAGCAGTTTTAGCTGTGATTATAGTTTAATAAAGCAATAAGCCACTCTGTGCACCTGATAAAATGAACTGCAAGTCACAGTTTACACCTTTTATAAAATTGGTTAGTCAGAAAAGGCAGTGGAGACTTACATTGTTCTTCCATTCACAGTAAGATGTATAAACTTCAGGACAAAGGGATTCATCCAGAGAAATGGCAGTGCCTATTATGGCCTTTTCTTTCAAACTGATTTTGCAGCAATAAAGACACTGATAAACTTAGGCAGAATAAACCCCCCAAATATGATTTAAAAAAAAAACACCATCAGGGGGCAAATTCTCTTCCCTCCCACATACTCAAATTCTGCTCTGAAAATTCATTCCAAATCTACAAAATACATTGAAAGAAGACGTTCTATGGTATTTGCATTTTATTCAGTTTCACTTTTACTTTTTAAAATATATCAAAACATTAAAACAAAAACATGTTTTTCATATTGAATAGAATGATTTTCTGATTGTCAGAGTTATATAATTTTAATTACGTTAAATATGTAAAGGAATGATTTCATAAATATCGGCTAAATTTATGAATTTTAAGTTATTCCTTTTGAATATTTTGTTTAGCAGAACAATACTGTATGTTTAATACTTCCTCGTTTATTACTTGGATAGCTTATAATCTGTGATAGGCCATGTAGTTCCTTCCTCTTTCTTTCTACTTGCTCCAGTCTTCCAATTTATGTACACTGAAAATTTCATACGACTTTCCAGATTTCATCAGGTCTAGTTATATAGTTTCTCTGCGGACTCCTTTTGTCTCATGTTATCTATCAGTGCAGTGCATTAAAACATTTATTGGGTGTATTTTTTTCTTTTTTTGTGAATTTAAGCAGAAAAGTTGCCAAAGATTAAGCAAGGACTATGGCAGCGCTGCATGAATGGTATTTAAGGCTGGTCCTTGAAGTTGTGGCCATTGTTGCACTCTTCCAGTCATGTCATCAAAATTCAGACATCTGGCAGACTACCTGCACTTATGACCACAGTCGTGCTTCTGATCTCCTCCCCCCCCATATTATCTTCTATCTCTGTCCTTTTGGCTCTCCTCCACTCCATGATACCCCTAATTCTCCCTGCTGCCTCCATCTGACCTTATATACTAAGGTAAAAGTCCCAAACTTAAAACGGTCAGGAGTGCAGCATATTCATAAGCCTGAGGATTATAAGACTGAAACCCTATCTTAAATTATATAGAAGTCTAAAGTAAGAAGTCACATGATATGTCATTAAACATAAATCACAGAGTTCCTTGTAAAATAATGCTGTTAAACTGAGCCACTTAGTTGGTGGTGTTTTTTTTTAAATTAATCAGAACACTAATTTGGGAATTACTTTGGGTTCATATTCATAATTAGTAAATGTGTCTCAATGCAACAGAGACTGCTTGTTTTCATGATTTTTCTCCAGAAGAAAGACTTTGACCAAGGGGAAGCCGCCTGGTTCTCCTCAACTGCTTTTTCAGTTTCTTTCTTCATTGGGCAGCCCCAGCCTCCCAACCTGTCTTTTTTTTTGGCTAGACCTCTCCTCACTGCTGTCAAAGAACCAGATACTGTCTTAGAAGTAGTGACTGCCACAGACCATAACAGCAGGCTGGTGTTCTCATCAACGTTGAGCTGACCATGCAATAACTTGAGTGCAACTGACAAGACCCTGTTGTTGCTGGAAAGCTGATTAGGTCAGGGCAAGAAACTATGTCTTGATTTTTCACTGTTTGAGCATTTCCTCTGGCCCAGCTTGCTCTTAATTGTGAACTGAGCTCCGTAGCATTGCTGGGCAGTTTTGAGCTGTGTGTTTGAGATTCTGTACTAAGTTATCTTTATTATAAAACAATATGCTAACAAAAAGATTTTTCTTTAATATATCATGAAATATTTTTCTAGCATAACTAAAGGATTTATTAATTCCCAGTGACAGAGGTGCTTAGATCTAATACAACCCAGTGGCACCACTTTAAGCACTTAATGGTAAGTGCTTTGGTATTGCCTTGGGTGCCAGATTTCATATCTGGCCTAATTCTCTGAATTGGCTTTCTGTTGTATGGCCTGAGGGTAGGGAGAAGCTGTTTTATTATAAGGCCAATTTTTGTAATTGTCTGACCCTGTTCATCATGTCTCATTTATGTTAGCCAGGAAAGATTGATTGAATCAGGTGCAGTGATGAATGCACTATTGCATAAGATGGTACTGAAGACTCCCCCCAAAAGACGGGGCTCTGCCAGGCTAAACATACTGTGGATCCTACTGAACAGTCTATAACATCTTGACTAAAAGGTAACAGTTCAGCTCCGGATAGCCATGATTTTGTAGAACTGTTTCAGTATGAGTTCAAAATGTGATTTAGGAACTGAAACATCCTCAATTACTGTTGTGGTCTTTATTGGAAAATGGACAGAGAATACAATCCTGTTCTTATTCATAGTCTCTGAGCAGCTTCTAGTTACTATTGGCCAAGGTCTGTTAGGCAGTTCATAGGAGCAATCTAAGAAGGGCCATTGTTCTCCAGCATGATGACTGAAGAATCCACCAATGGGTTATTTCAGTCCTCCTGCCCAATCAGACCAATTTGTCAAGTTGTCACACCTCCTCATTATCTGGGACTTCCAGTTTCATTTTGGTCTCTCGCCCATGAGGACCTGATATCTTGACTCTCTCTTTCCTTTGAAGCAGGTCAGGCTAGATTTATAATTCATTGGTGGATTCTTAGAATTAGGGGAACTAATAGAAAATTATTTTCCTTTCTGGGGGATTTAATTTAATTTTTCCCTCCCTGCTGGGATAGAGTAGGACTCCTCTCCAGGACTGAGTGAGGGGGCGGCTCTTTCCCTTCCCTTAGCGTTTTTGCTAAACTATTACAGGGACCTGTAATAGAAGTAAAGAGAGTTCCCCTTCAGGGAGTTTAGGTTTTTTTCCCCTTGCTTGTCTCCCTTGCTTGCTTGCGTTTGGGATTGTCATCTGGAAGCTGCCATTTTGGAAGCCTCATGGCTTCTTTTGTGACCAGGCTCGGTCAGGGATTTTGCTAGCGGCCGCCATTTTGAATTCGTGGAGCAACCTGTTTTGATTAAAAACTTAACTTCAACACAGTAATTTGAAGGGACTCACTGAAGCAAGTAGCGGGGAGGGAAAATCCTTTCCAGGTGTTTCTTGGCTGGCTTGTGGCTGCCGCTGAAGCGGAGGCAGCCTTGTGGCACGGCAACGAGACAGCTGTTAGGCTAGTTTCACAGCTCCGTTTTCTTGCATTGCTGCAAAGCCTCGGATTTTGACTATTTGCCTTGGAATTTGTTTTGGAAGCACCTTGCACTATTAGGAGGCTTCCCTTATCTCCTCTCCTTTCCTCCCTCCACCACCCTTCCCCCCTCCCTACTTTCCTCATCATACTTGGAACATCCGCCATTTTGGGGACATTTTTCCTGAGGGAAACGCCCATTTCACACCCAGGCTACAACTCCATTTTGTACAGTCATTTAGTGGACTTAACATAACTTTTAAATTTCACACATTAATATTTTGTTATTATTTGTCTTGAGCCTTGGTGTTTCAGAAATTGTTCTTTCTCATTGAGGACATCAGTTACCTACTAGAAGGTGGAATCAGCAACAGCAACGGTCCTTCAGGCCTGGTCGCCTATTGCCTGTCTGCCCCTCTGCATCTAGTGGCTGTTTCAAGATCCTGACCATCGCCACTATTGTAGGACACGTGTGATTTCACCCCATCATTGCGGAGTGACGAGTGCTTCTGCACCCAGCGTGAGTTCAGGTTAGCCAGTGGGCCTACTCACGCCAATCCACGTGACGTCAGTACCCTCTTTATGGGGGTCCCCTGACGTCCCCTGCAGACCGAGTCAATCCCAAAGGGTTCTTTGGGTTGCATCTCAATGGAAATGGCAGAAACCACTGAGCCAACTCCTTTGGAAGCAGACATCACTCCTGTCCAAGCTGAGCCGGCACCTGAGGCACCTTCAGGTAAGGCCAAATCCAAATCCAAGCACGGCAGGAGGGTTGGCACGGCAAGCGACAGGCAGGCCGACCGTACACACAGAGCCCTGGAGAAGCAATTCTCCCGAGCCCAATGCTTGTCTGCTGAAAGGGGTCTTACACTGTCGACCCCCATACCACCTGACGCGGGAGCGCCTCAACCGTCCATATCGAGAGCTTGGTCGTCTGAGAATGTGCATCAACAGGTCTCGACTCAGACCTTTGGTCAGGTAGGACCGCCTCTGTTTGGGGAGGACCTTAATTTACCCGGGCCGTCTTCAGCACCCACTGCTGCAATCGCACCACCTGCTGCGGGGGTATGGCTTCCACTAGAGCAGCCCTTCTCCGACCAGCTCCAAGCATGGATTTCGCAGGCTGTGATCCAAGCCATGGCATCAACGGGTCACCAGCAGGCGTCTCCTGTTCCAGGGCCTTCTTCTTCTTCAGTCCCAACTACCGCTACACGTCATTCCTTGGATCGGTCAGGTATGGTCTCCCCATCCCATTCTCCCGATTCTGACTCTGAAGTTTCAGATTATGAGGGAGGTAAGGACGGTTGGTTGGACTGTGAGGAACCCGCTTACGAAGCTCAGCCCATGTCAGAGCTGTTTAATTCTTCGCTTTTTCCTGATTTACTGCGCAGGGCTTTCGAGGCAAGCAAGCTTTCCTCACACCAGGTTCCAACTCCTCTACCTTCCTCTGATCAGGTAACTAATCCCGTTTGCTGTGCCAGTGGACAAACACCTCCACATTCCCTGTCCCCCATTATTCCTCAAAAATATTCAGGGACCGTGGGAGTCACCAGCTGCTCAACCGACCCAAGGTGCAGCTGAGAGGAAAATAGTAGACATGGCAAAGACCTTAGTGGACCTATTAGAAGTTCCGAAGGTAGACGAATCTCTGGCCCCACTATTTTCAACCGCCAGTCTCCCGGCAGATGTATCAGACGCCCTTAAGGCTGAGGATAAAAAATCCGAAATGGCCTTGCGCAAGGCACATTTGGCATCTGCCTGGGCGGTTAAGACAGCTACAACCACTTCCTTTTTTGCTAGGGTTTCCATCACCTGGCTTCATCAGTTGCTGGACAGGATTCCGCTTGAGGAAACCAGGATCCATCAGGATTTGACTAAGTTATTAGCCACATCAGAATATATGGCGGATGTTTCCCTGTATTCGGCCAAACATTCTGCCCAAGCGATGGCCTCCAGCGTAGTTGCTAGGAGGCTTCTATGACTAAAAAATTGGAGAGCCGAAAGTAGGGACAAGTGGCGCACCTTTATGGTTGGCAAATTATTTGGGGAGGCCCTAACGCCATATCTCGTTGAGAACAAGCAGAAACAAAATGTCATCTCCCATGTAGCTAAGAGAACCTCCAGACGGTTCACCCCTTACAGTCGCCGGCAGTCCTTTCAGACCGGGGCAACAACTGAGTCTACACAACCGTACTGGCCACAAGCTCCTAAATCTGAGCGTTCCTTTGACAGGGCGGGCTATAGAGACAGAACCAGGTACCAGCCACAGACTAAACATTCCTTTCGTGGCAGAGGAGGTCGACCCTTCTGGCGCGGAAAATGACTCGGAGAGAGCGCCTCCTATTGACAGCAGACTCTCCCTCTTCATAAACCAATGGGAAAACACGACCACAGACTCCTGGGTTCTGCATACTATCAGAGAAGGCCTGTCCCTGGAGTTCAATTCCATGCTTCTAGATCACTTCTTGTCTTGCCCAGCCATGAGAAATCCTGTAAAAAGGGGGCTCATGGAAGATGCCATCCAGCACCTTCTCACCATCATGGCAATAGAGGAGGTTCCCCCAAACCAGTTGGGGCGGGGGTATTACTCCATCCTGTTTGTGGTCCCGAAGTCTTCGGGAGGATGGAGGGCAATCCTCGATCTCAAGGGACTGAACCTCCACCTTCAATACAAGAGATTCAAAATGCAAACCTTGCATTCCATCTTAACCAGTATCTGGCGGGGAGATCTATTGCCCTCAATAGATCTAAAGGAAGCATACCTTCACATCCCCATCCTACCGGCCCATCGCAGGTTCCTAAGATTCTTGTTACCTCAACCGCCATTTTCAATACAGAGCCCTTCCATTCGGCCTCTTCTCAGCCCCCAGGGTTTTTACCAAAATCCTGGCTGTGTTGGCAGCTCACTTGAGACTGGTTCCCGTACAGGTTCAGTGTTATCTGGACGACATTCTGATCCAGTCCCAATCAATCTCAGCTGCCAACTCGGATTTCCATAAGGACCCTGCAGAACCACGGATTCCTGATCAATTTCAAAAAGAGCCAGATGACTCCTTCTACCCGTCTACTTCATCTAGGAGCGGTGATAGACACAGAATTGTGTCACGTGTACCTGTCAGAGGAAAGGCGCAGGAGTATCAGAGACCTGGCCTGCACGGTGAGCAGGGACAGGGCTGTCCCTTTGGCCACACCCTCTCAACTCCTAGGCAAGCTAATATCATGCATAGTGATAGTGCCATGGGCTCGGCTTTATGCCCGGGATCTGCAGTGGTTCCTACTTCCGTACCAGAGACAGCATACCAGTACTTCAAACAGGTTGGTACAAGTTCCTCATCAGGTATGTTTAGCACTCAGCTGGTGGGCTTCATCAGCCATTCACAAGAGGAGCCTGTTCAAGGAGCCCAGTCGAGTCCAAGTGACCACGGACGCAAGTCTCTTTGGCTGGGGGGCTCATCTCCAGTCCCAGATAGCTCAGGGCCAGTGGACAAAAACAGACCTCAAACACAGCATAAACTGGTTGGAGCTCAGAGCAATACATCTAGCTCTCAAAAAATTCCACACAGTGGTCAAGGGACAGCATGTACAATGTGGCCGCAAAGGCTCACGTGAATCGACAAGGGGGCACCCGGTCCAAGGCCCTCATGACGGAGGCTCGAGCATTGAGTTCCTGGACGATGAAAGCACCTACTCTCCATCAGGGCCGAGCACATCTCGGGAGAGGCAAATCGGCAAGCAGATTTCCTCAGCAGGTCGATAGTGGATCATGCGGAGTGGATGTTACATCCAGATATTTTCACGGAGATCTCGGACAGGTTTGGTCGTCTGATCGTAGACCTGTTTGCCTCTCCAGAGAACGCTCAGTTGATATACTTTTCAGGAATATAAGGTTTGGTGATATTTAATAGAAAAACATACAGTCTTTGGACTATAGAAAACATTACAATTTAAAATACATTTTTATTATAATTTTTAGTACAGTAAAAATGAACAAACAAAAGATAAAAAGTAAGAAAAAAAAATACAAGAATTAAAAGGAAAAAACACAGAATTATACCTTCTCTGTATTGAGTAATTTTCATCTTAGCCATTTCTCCATCCATTTCATGACTTTTTAGTCACCAAATCCCAAAATAATCAATTTGATGTTTACTAATTTGTTTCAACAAAAAGTCCACATAAAGTTTCCAGTTTTTCAAAAATGTCTTTGTTGTTTATTCTCTGGTTAATTTCATCATTTCTTTAAGTTTAGTTCATTTTATAATCTAATCTTCCACTGTGTAATCTAATCTAATCTAATCTAATCTAATCCTCTCATTGTAGTTACTACTTACAATATTGATTTTTTAAAATTTCTAATTCCTTATGTGTAAGACCCAATATGAGTAATTATGATTTTATCACTATATTATCCACAATATCTCTGGCATCATTGTATGGATTTGTATCAAAACATTTTTTGCTTTTTCATGCATTGTGCATGTCCAAAATTTTCTTTTAACATGTAAGGCAATTTTAACCGCTGTATATTATTTCTGTAAAGATTCTCTCAGTGTAAATTCTCCATATATATCCATATTTATATTGTTGGGCTGTCATAAATAATAATAATAAATAATAATAATAAAAGCACCGCACTGGGGAGGATTCATATTGTTATTTAGTACAGTAGATGAGATACAGTATATGAATTTATTTTCAACTTAAAAAATATTGGAATTGGAGGAAAAACATTTCTCTGAGCATCTATTTCCATCATAATTATATGTCTTTGCATATAAATGCATTCATATTTTTTTAAAAAAAATGACTGAAAACTTTGGTGTGTTTATGTATAACTGTATATGGAAATTCAATTAAAGACTGCTTTAAAACTATTAATACTTATGGTAAAGTTATTGTAAGAATAAATATTCCACCTAAAACTCTTGAAATGTTCTTTACTACAGTTTTATATTGTCATATAAAAGAATTAAGTTTTTAATGGTACTTTTTTCTATTACAGTTTTGTTTTCAAATGACAATTTAAATATAAAAAAAGATAAAAGCATAAATTGAATTAGTACAAAGAATCAGTAAGCGTTTGAGAATGGAAAAAATAACAATTGTTGTATTCAAGTGGGAGGTATCCAGTATTTGAATTATATACTAGAGAAGATTTATATTAGATACAAAATCACATTTTTCCCGAGTTTATCTATGGTAGTCCTGTAGTTACGATGGGTCAAAAATGTTTGCCTTTGTAAAATCATGTTGTTGTTATCTGGGTGCTTGACAGTCTGTTTTCACTTACTATGAGAATGCCAAATGCCCCACCATTTGCAATCTTTTTAGCCAGCTTCCCCAGAAAGTCATGGGGAAACTAGCTGGGAAATTTCAAAGCAGCTGTCACTTGCTGAGGTATTTCCCTCCCATCCATGCAGGCTGCAGAAATGAAATTCAGATCTTACCAATCCTTGCTTTGTTTCTTCAGACCAGTGTAGAATTCCCTTCTACACATGAGAGGAAAGGAACTCCTCTCAAACCTGCAGAAACAGAAGTCAGATTGCAATGTTCTGAGCCCTGTTTCTGCAGCCCCTGGAGTTCCCCTTCATGCATGGAAGTGAGGGGAACTCCTGTGGCAGGCTGCGGAAATGAAGCTTGGATCCCAAAAATCTGAGCTTCATTTCTGCGGCCTGCCACAGGAGCTCTCTTTCGCACACAGAGAGAAGCTGCCTGCTCTCCTTTGGCAGACAACTCTTTCACTTCATAGGCTTAACGACTGTGGGGTTGCTTAATGACCACAATTGGGAGAGCCAGGATTGCAGTTGTTGAGCGAAAGCAGTCAAATGGGTGTCTCACTTAATAGCTGCTTTGCTCAGCAACTGAGACTCTGGTTGTAAGTGAAGGATTACCTGTATACGATTTTTTAAAAAAACTATTAAGTGTATCGGCAATTCCTTTGTGCTGTAACAGTATGCTTTTCATTATGCTATTGAGTCATTTCAGGTTTTTAGTTATTGAAGCAATAGTAAATATGGCTGTCTGTGAATAGATGTGCACATTTATATACAGTAATTCTATACTTTTATATTTACATCAAACTTTAGGGACTATTACAATAACTTACATTTTGATAAGGTTGTAATCTGATTAAAGACATTACATGAATCTGCAGGCTACAATACTAACGCATTCACAGTGTTCATTTTTGAAGGGTGTAAGAGCTTGCAGAAGTTATACTACTGAAAGTTGATGGCGAGTTGCTGAATAATAGCAATGCAATTCTCCTGCATGGGTGGATTTCGAATCCACCAATGGGTTAACACTGTCCTCTGCCCAATGGGAGACTAGGTCCGAACTTTAGCTCCGCCTCCGGCTTCCTTCTTCCCCAGTTTTTACCTAGTCTAAGCCCAAGGAACAGCTCTTTGCGTAGCTCCGCGAAAAGAGGAAATTTCTTTTCGGTTAGGACTGGTAGAAAGGTTTTTGTTGATTGTTTTTGGAGTTAGGTTTAGTTCGAACTTTAGTTTGATTTGTTTTTTGACCTTAGAGATTTTTTTTTTTCTGGCATTTTTCCTCGGGACCTTCGGTCGATCCTTCCCCCCCACGCTTTGGGAGCGCGGCTGCGAGCCCGCCCGGGCCTAGGGCCTGGGAACAGCGGAGGGAAAGGGGGAAATTTCCCTGGACTCCGCTATTCGATTCGCAGCGCCCCAGGAAGCTCCGAGGGACCAGGCGTCGAGGGAAGCTTCGAGGAGATCGACGCTGATCGTCGCCCAAAAACCGCAAGTGGGGCAAGGGGGCGCGGGGAGGAGTCCAGCCAGTCAGCCGGGAGGCGGACAGAGGCCGGGACCGTCGGTACCGGAGGGGTAGGCCGAGGCCAGCTTTCCTTAAGGCACCGCGTGGCCGGGAGCACAGAGCTCCGAACGAAAATTCGGCGCGGCGGCCATTTTTAAAAAGGGGCGGTCTCGCCTACTGGCGCGAAGCGCCATTTTGGAAAGGGGGCGTATCAGAGCGCCTCAGACCTCTGATTGGGCCCTCGCTTTCTGGCGCGAAAGCCTTTAACCCCTGGCGTGAAAGTCTTTTGTTTCTGGCGCGAATCTCCTTTCTTCACCCGGTCGAGTGCCTGCGGGGCCAGGGGGAAGGGAAGGGACTGCCGGTGAGGCGGAGGCCTAGCTTCGGCTGCCAGACCAAGGAAACGGAGACCGAGCACCCAGGGGGGTCCAGTTGGAGGCGTGTGTGTGTGTGTGTTCTCGGTGTTTTTGGCTCCTAGCAGATTCCCCAGCGGAGTCAAGGCGGTCTGGACGGGCATAGGGACAAAGCTCCCTGGCTAGGTTTCCTCGTGACCGCAGGAGCTCTTTGACCAGGCACGTTAGGGGCATTCCCTGTAGCGCTGCCGACATCGGTCTGTGCCTACTAGATACCCGGAAAGGGTGCTTCTTGGCACATGGCAATGGCAGAAGGAACACCGGCCCAGGGCTCAGCGCCCCCTCCGTCGCCGACTAGACGCAGAACGGAGGAAGCGGGGGGGGGCAAGAAGAAGGCCAAAACAAAGCATCTGTCTGAGCCATCAAGGGCGGACGAGCGCCAGGCCGCAAGGAGACACCAAGCCTTGGAGAGGGAGTTTGCCAAGGCGCAGAGACTGAGGGACAGCGGGATGGAAAGTCCGGCCTTGTCCCTCGGGGAGACACCAACCTCCTTCGAGCCTGCAGAGGCGGTTGAACAGGAGTGGTCCCCCAGGGGGGAGACAGAAAGGGAGGTGTCCCCCATTTCGGTGCCATCTTCACCAGAGCATTCAGAGCCTTCCACAAGCCAGGAGGATCCTGAGCACAGAGGTAGGAAAAGAAGGAGATCTGGTAAGTGGCCTTCACGACTTCATTCCCTCTTAGAGGAAACATTAGTGCACCTCAGGGCCTCTAGGAGGAGTTCTCCTCCCAAGAGAGCTCACAAAACACGCACACCATCTTCCCGTGGGGAAAAGATATTGTTTCAGGATTCTGATGAGTCTGAGAACTCTCCACAGGTGGCAGACGAGGAGCAGGAGGACTGGGACGATGAGGATGCCCCGTTGTCAGAAAATGAGGATGCAGAGCCACAGGCGGCCCCAGTGTCAGGTTTATTTGACCATAATCTGTTTTATTCCCTCATGATTAAGACATGCTCTGTTCTAGAACTGCCAGCTAAGACCAAGGAGGCCAGACCGCCGTCCTCAGAGGAGGAGGACGCAAAGGATCCCTTGCTTCACGCACCGGTGTCAGAGGTGATCCAGGTACCATGCACTAAGGTGTTCAGGTCAACGGTAAGGACCCAGTGGTCTAATCTAGGCACCATCCCAACGCCTAATGGCGTGGAAAAGAAAATGTATAATGTTTGCAGTCCATTAGCAACTTTAATAGAGGTGCCACAGGTGGACGCTCCACTAAGCTCTCTTCTTCCTTCCTCAGCCATCCCAGGAGACCTAGCAGAATCCATGAAGGCGGAGGATAGGAAGGTAGAACTTTCCCTCCGCAGGGCTCACCATTCATCTGCCTGGGCCATCAGAGCCGCATCTACGAACTCATTAGTCGCCAGAGCTGCGATCAGGTGGCTGCGGGAGATCCAGGCAAGTGTCCCACCTGAGCAGGTACGTGTAAGACAAACACTAACCAAACTGCGGAGGGCAACGGAATTCATGGCAGATTCCGCACTGGCCGCGTCCAGATACTCAGCTAGATCCATTGCAGGGACAGTGGCAGCTAGGAGGTTAGTATGGCTCAAGAACTGGAAGGCGGACCTTAAGTCAAAATGGCGACTCGCCACAGCTAAGTATGCAGGATCAAAGCTCTTCGGGGCAATCCTGGATCCTTACCTGATAGAAGACAAAAACAAAAGGAAGGTGCTAGCTCACCCTTCCAAAAGAACGGACAAGGGAACCCAGGAGTTCCGTAGGCAGGCCCCCCGTCAGAATGGGGCCGGAGAATGGAGGCAGCCCTTTCAAGGGGGACGGTCCTGGGAAGGGCCCAGAAATCCGCGCACCTTCTCATACAGGCAGGAGCGCGGTCAGGACCGTCCAGCCGCGGGCAGGGGCCAACCGTCCAAACGCCCCTTTAAAGGGGGGGGAGGACGACCCTACAGACGTTCCAAGTGACTCTTGGAACAGCCCCATCGGGGGTCGCCTGGCACGGTTCAGCGAGGCATGGCAGGCGACCACGACGGATGCCTGGGTCAGGGAAACAGTGACCCAGGGCCTAGCAATAGAATTCTACTCCACACCACCAGATCACTTCATAAGTTGCCCACTATCACGCAACAGGACCAAGGCGGGCCTCATAGTGCAGGCCATTGGACACCTGGAGGAGATAAGGGCCATAGAGCCGGTTCCTCCAGGACAGGAGGGGCAAGGTTTCTACTCCATCCTCTTCCTGGTACCAAAGACATCAGGGGACTGGAGAGCAATCCTGGACCTCAAGCGGTTAAATCGCTACGTAGTATACAGGAAGTTCAAGATGCAGTCCCTCAGATCCATACTGGCCAGCATCCGGAAAGGGGACCTGCTGTCCTCAATAGACCTCACAGAGGCCTATCTTCATATCCCAATAAGACCGGGGTACAGAAAGTACCTGAGGTTCTGCCACAAGGGGCGACACTACCAATACAGGGCACTCCCGTTCGGGCTGTCTTCAGCGCCCAGAGTGTTCACAAAGGTGCTGGCGGCATTGGGAGCGCACCTGCGCATGAGACCGGTGCGGGTCCAGTGCTACCTGGACGATATCCTGATACTCTCAGCGTCCCACCAGGCAGCCCTAAGGGACATCCAGACCACCATAGCCGTACTCCAGAGGCACGGCTTCTCGATCAACCACAAGAAAAGTCAGCTCACACCCTCAAGGAGGCTCCAGCATCTGGGAGCGATCATAGATTCGGACCAGGGCATGGTGTACCTCTCCCAGGAGCGCCGGGAGAGCTTACAGAAACTAGCGTTTCGGGTAATGCAGAGGAAAGTGGCCACAGTGGTGCAGCTCTCCCAGCTCCTGGGAAAGATGATATCATGCCTGGGAATTGTCCCGTGGGCCAGACTGCACTCCAGAGGTCTGCAGTGGCTACTGCTCCCCTTCCAAAGACAGAATCAGAGCGCTTCACCCAGAAAAATCAGAGTGCCCCCACAGGTCCTAGCCTCCCTGAGGTGGTGGAGGTCGGGGGCCCTGAACAGGGGCACCCCACTCAGGGAACCCAACAGGGTAACCGTCACAACCGATGCAAGCCTGTTCGGTTGGGGGGCTCACTCAGGGGATCAGATGGCCCAGGGAAGGTGGAGTCCAGGGGACCTAAAGCACAGAATCAATTGGCTCGAACTGAGAGCCATCCACCTGGCCCTACTTCAGTTTGTACCCCTGTTGGCAGGGAAGCACGTGCTAGTCCTGACGGACAACGTAACAGCAAAGGCGCACGTAAACAAGCAGGGCGGGACCAGGTCAGTGGCTCTCATGCAGGAGGCCAGGGCGCTGGGCCTGTGGGCAGAGCGACACCTGGCATCAATAAAGGCAGAACACATCTCGGGGGAGGCAAACCACCAGGCAGACTCCCTCAGCAGGGTCACCATAGACCATGCGGAGTGGAGGCTGGCACCGGAGCTGTTCGAGGCGATCTCGAACAGGTTCGGCCGGCCGTGTCTAGACCTCTTCGCAACACCAGAGAACACTCAAACCCACCGCTTCTTCTCCAGGTTCCAGACCAGGGAAGCGGAGGGGACGGACGCACTAAGATGCAGGTGGCCCCAGGGGCTACTGTACGCCTTCCCTCCTCCGCCCCTGATCCAAGCAACGGTTCGCAAGCTCATCCTGGAGCAGGCGGAGGTGGTACTGGTTGCGCCATACTGGCCGAGGCGTCCGTGGTTTGCGGACCTGGTAGACCTATCGCTTTCGCCTGTATGGAAACTACCGCCGAACCAGGTGTCCCTGAGCCAGGGGAAACTCTTGCACCCAGACCCGCAGTGGCTACAACTAGCCGCCTGGCACTTGAGCGGGAGGGTCTGAGTAGGCAGGCATTCTCCCAACATGTCATCTCGGTCATACAGGATGCCCGACGTCCTTCTACAAACAGGATCTATGATGCAACATGGAGGAATTTTTCTTCCTGGTGCAGCAGACAGGACATAAACCCCCTGACCGCCAACATCCCTACCATCCTAGAGTATCTTTGGGACGGCATGGTCAGGGGACTAGCGTTCAACACCATCCGCAGGCAGGTTGCGGCATTACAGACGGTCCTCGTCTGCGAGGACCGGGGACCTCTGTCACAACATCCAGCGGTGAGCGCATTCCTAAAGGGGGCAGCCACTAGGCGACCCCCTGTAGTTCACCGTTTTCCATCCTGGGACCTACACAGGGTTCTACAGGCATTAACCGAGGGTCCTTTTGAACCACTGGGGACTTGCCCACTCCGTTTCCTGACGCTGAAGGTGGCCTTTTTGGTGGCCATCACATCGGCAAGAAGGGTATCGGAGTTGGGGGCCCTCTCGGTCCGACCGGATCTGATCACCTTCGCAGAAGGCAGGGTAATCCTACGCCTGGACCCATCCTTTGTGCCGAAGGTCAACACATGGTTTCACAGGTCTCAGGACCTAGTACTACCGGATTTCTGTCCGAATCCCACTCATCGTCTGGAAAGACGATGGCACACACTGGACGTGCGCAGGGCTCTGCGCCATTATGTCACCAGAACAGAGGCCTACAGAAGGTCCGAGGCCCTCTTTGTGTCATATCACCCAACATCTAAGGGCCTGAAGGTATCAACCTCGACCATTAGTAGATGGATTAGGACATGCATAGCCAAGGCCTATGAGGCGCTGGATCAGCCAGTACCAGACAACATCACGGCGCATTCCACAAGGAGTGCGTCCACATCGGCTGCCTGGCGCACCCAGGCATCACTAGAGGAGATTTGTAGAGCAGCCACATGGGCTTCTCCGTCCTCGTTCATAAGAAATTACAAGATAGACCAATTTGCTGCAGCAGGGGCTTCATTTGGAAGGAGGTCTTTGCAGCAGATAGTTCAGGACTAGTAAGAGACATCCTAGACCCCCACCCGAAGGGACTTATGAGGGCTTGGGTACGTCCCATTGGTGGATTCGAAATCCACCCATGCAGGAGAAGAAGCGTTGTCTTACCTGAACGTTCTTTCTCTGCATGGGGGGATGGAGAATCCACACCCTCCTCTAACCGGTCTAGGTAGGAGTTCTCTTACAGGTCATTGAGAAGGAGCTACACGGTCCGACCTGATGGAGTGCTTCGCCTGGCAAAAACTGGGGAAGAAGGAAGCCGGAGGCGGAGCTAAAGTTCGGACCTAGTCTCCCATTGGGCAGAGGACAGTGTTAACCCATTGGTGGATTCTCCATCCCCCCATGCAGAGAAAGAACGTTCAGGTAAGACAACGCTTCTTTTTCCTAACTTTGAGCAGGAAGCAAACATAAAAAAAAATTCAGTTGTATTGAGATTTGGTTAGGCTTACTATACCTGTAGAAATTATACAATGATCCCTTCAGCTAAATTTTTCACTTAAGGAAAAAAAATATCTTAATTTCCTTTAGTAATGGAATTCTAATTCTGTTTTTGCCCTTGGCTACTGACATTTTGAAATTGTATTTACTCTTGGCCACTGACAGCTGTACTGCCTACTCATCCTATTTAAAAGTGTTAATTGTTGTGAATCTTTAAGAGCTGTGATAGTTAGCATTTACAAATTAGACAAATAAAATTAGATGTTTCAATGGTTCTTTAAAGACTGATTATGCATTAATATGGTAAATGCAGGGTGATATAGATAATAAAATTTAATCCACTGACAATTGATTCTTCATAATTTAAATAATTCCATTGAAATTAGGTAAATGTTATTCTAAATAAATATATCTAGATTTGAGCTACATTCAGATTCGTAAAACATCGAACTGAAGATAATTTATTCAGAGCTTTACAGCAATACATAAAAATGCAACATAAATATCTACACATCTTAATCTCTAGTTCCATGGGTTTATATCCTTTGTAACACATCTAGTGATCTTCAGTTTAAATGCTTGTGAAAATTAATGTGTGCATTTATTAAAGTAAATTTCTAGCTGAATTCTACAGCATAATGTGAAAGTTTGTTCCACGATTTTATTATTCAGCATGGAGAACAGGTCTTCTGACCCCATCAACCACCTGCAAAGCCCAATTTTAATACCCTTCCAGAAGATCAAAAGGATGGGAGCAGTTTTCACCTCTGGTGGTGGAGTGTTTCATAGGGATGGAGCCACAGCAGAAAAGGCTGTTCTCCTTGACTCTGCCTTCCAGAATTCCTTAGCAGATGGGATACACAGTAGGCCTTTTCCGTTGGCATGAGGGGGGCAGATATCCTTGTACCATGCCATGTAAGGCTTAAAAAGTAGCAACCAACAGCTTGAATTGGATCCAGACGCAAACTGGTAAGCTTGTGCAATAATGGTGTTATATGTGCAACCCTAGGGCTCCCAGAATTGTGTATGCCATTGCATTATGCACCAGTTGTAGCTTCCGAATACCTATCGGGTATACCCCGTGTAGAGTGTATTGCAGTGATCTAGCCAAGGGAAGACTAGGGTATGGGTGAACATGTGCAGGGCTTCACAATAAAGTTAATGGCGCAAAGGCCCTCCTAGCCATGACTGCCACCTGCTCTTTGAGCAGGAGTCGCAAGTATAGGAGGATCTCCATATTGCACAACAAGTCTGTCTGAGATAGTGCAACCCCATCCAGAACGATGATCCCTTGCATCCACCATCTTGCCTGGCTTCAACTGAAGCCAGTTGTCGTCCATCCAGATCCCTACAGCCTCCAGGCACTGAGAAAGGGCAGCCACATCATCGCTTGGATCACCAGGAATGGAGATGTAAAGCTGAATATCATCAGCATATTGATGATATCTCAATCCATGGTATTGGATGATCTCACATAGAATTTTTAACTTTATGCACATTATTTGAAAATATATTTTTAATTTTATAAAATCTGTATGTCATTTGTCCTTGATAATAAAATTCAGTTTTCTTTCTCAGCAATCTGACTAGGTCAGTGGACTAGGTCAAGAATCTACAAATGGAACTCCAAAACAGCATGGTTGAAAGAAGGTTGGGATGCAAGATATTATATAACAATAATCATGCTTATATTTTTAAATATATTTGCAGCACCGTAGTCAGGTTTAAATTTTTACTTGGCTGCCAAAGCTTACAGGATGACTTTGGGCAAATTGCAGTCTTTCATTGAAATTAACCTGAAAAGTAGAAATCACCTGGGGAAGGATGGCTATAAATATAAACAAATTTAAGGTCATGTGTTTGCTGCTTGAAACTGGGAATTCAATAGAATTGTTTTTTGTAATATATAAAGTAAGCAAAAAAAGAAAAATAAATCAAAAATATATTTTTCTCAGTAATAGTCTTTTTAGTCAAGGGAACCACATCCTGTTTTGTGAGCCAGAGCTCACAAGCAAGGCATAGAGTTAACAGTTCTTGGGATTATATTTTCTTAATAGAAAAGGTAAGCAGATTTTTTTATTTTTATGTGGGGGGGGGTGCATGATGGGTTGGTATTCTTCAGGCTGGTAACCCAGGGAAAAGTAAAATTTCACCTAGGAATTATTTCTGGCATTATATCTGGCAAGTTTTAATTAAGGGAAGCTTAAAGTTTTCTTATTGTTAGTAACTTTTAAATATCCTGAATGGAGTATATATAGCATTCACAGACATCTCTGTTTAATTATAATACATTGAAAAGTATATATTTAATTTACTAGAGATATTCTAATCTAAAAATTCTTTTTAAATTAGAAATCAACTTACGTGGTTTTTCAACGTGTGGCCGGAAGAATGAGATTGGTATAAGCAAGACTGAGAAAGTAATTTGCTTGCATAAATAGTGTCAGCTTTCTGAGTAATCTATCCCCTTGTTTTTAATCAACTACTATGGCTTCCATGTCACTGAGGCAAAGAAACCTTTTAAATCCTCTAATATTGCTTCCTGCCTGCTTCTTTAAATTAAAAAAAAACTTCTGATATTGAGGGTGTTAATGTATCCCTACAAAATGTAATGCTGTAGCAATAAACTTTGGATCTTTTAAAGTAGTCTTCAAGTTACGACTATAATGGAGCCTACTGATTAGAGTTGGAAGTTGGGACAAGATTAAATGGAACTGCCTCAAGTAACAACCAGCTATCCCTGTTCTCCACTGTGCATTTATTAAATGAATGCACAGGTCTTTAAATGGAGATCGAGGATTGGGGAGATCGTGGCAGGCCTGGTGCAGGCACAAACCCACCTGTTTACAGCCTCTCAAGGTCTCCACACAACTTCATGCAGGCCATCATAGCTGATCATCCTGCTAAGGGCTGGCTTCCTAAAGCCAGGCATGAGAGTTTTGCAGTCACACAATGGCCAGCTGATTGTCACAGAAAGCTCAGAAAGCAGTTACCATTTCTGCAATGAATTATGGGGACACTGAAAATGGTGGCTGCTTCCAGGAGGCATGGCAAGCAGGCCTGAGCACTGCAGGTCACATCAGGGCAAGCTGCAGGGGGTGCTGCAGCTGTTGAAACTTTGAAACATGGTCACATATTGTTTTGGGTTATTGGTTGTAACTTTGAACCATTGTTAAGTGGCTTGTCATTTCTTGAGGACTATCCATTTAAAGATCTTCTATAAATACAGTGGGGAAAAAAGTATTTAGTCAGCCACCAATTCTGCAAGTTCTCCCACTTAAAAAAATGAGAGAGGCCTGTAATTGTCATCATAGGTAGACCTCAACTATGAGAGACAAAATGAGAAAACAAATCCAGACAATCACATTTGTCTGATTTGGAAAGAATTTATTTGCAAATTATGGTGGAAAATAAGTATGTGGTCACCTACAAACAAGCAAGATTTCTGGCTCTCACAGACCTGTAACTTCTTTAAGAGGCTCCTCTGTCCTCCACTCATTACCTGTATTAATGGCACCTGTTTGAACTTGTTATCAGTATAAAAGACACCTGTCCACAACCTCAAGCAGTCACACTCCAAACTCCACTATGGTGAAGACCAAAGAGCTGTCGAAGGACACCAGAAACAAAATTGTAGACCTGCACCAGGCTGGGAAGACTGAATCTGCAAAAGGCAAGCAGCTTGGTGTGAAGAAATCAACTGTGGGAGCAATAATTAGAAAATGGAAGACATACAAGACTACTGATAATTTCCGCGATCTGGGGCTCCACGCAAGATCTCACCCCGTGGGGTCAACATGATCACAAGAATGGTGAGCAAAAATCCCAACACCACACGGGGGAACCTAGTGAATGACTTGCAGAGAGCTGGGACCAACATAACAAAGGCAACCATCAGTAACACACTACGCCGCCAGGGACTCAGATCCTGCAGTGCCAGACGTGTCCCCCTGCTTAAGCCAGTACATGTCCGGGACCGTCTGAAGTTTGCTAGAGAGCATTTGGATGATCCAGAAGAGGATTGGGAGAATGTCATATGGTCAGATGAAACCAAAGTAGAACTGTTCGGTAGAAACAACTCGTCGTGTTTGGAGGAGAGAGAATGCTGAGTTGCAGCCAAAGAACACCATACCTACTGAGAAGCATGGGGGTGGCAACATCATGCTTTGGGGCTGTTTCTCTGCAAAGGGACCAGCCCGACTGATCCGTGTATAGGAAAGAATGAATGGGGCCATGTATCGTGAGATTTTGAGTGCAAACCTACTTCCATCAGCCAAGGGCATTGAAGATGAAACGTCGCTGGGTCTTTCAGCATGACAATGATCCCAAACACACCGCCCGGGCAATGAAGGAGTGGCTTCATAAGAAACATTTCAAGGTCCTAGAGTGGCCTAGCCAGTCTCCAGATCTCAACCCCATTGAAAACCTTTGGAGGGAGTTGAAAGTCCGTGTTGCCCAGCGACAGCCCCAAAACATCACTGCTCTAGAGGAGATGTGCATGGAGGAATGGGCCACATACTAGCAACAGTATGTGCCAACCTTGTGAAGACTTACAGAAAACGTTTGACCTCTGTCATTGCCAACAAAGGATATATAACAAAGTATTGAGATGAGCATTTGATATTGACCACATACTTATTTTCCACCATAATTTGCAAATAAATTCTTTCCAAATCAGACAAATGTGATTGTATGGATTTGTTTTCTCATTTTGTGTCTCATAGTTGAGGTCTACCTGTGATGACAATTACAGGCCTCTCTCATCTTTTTAAGTGGGAGAACTTGCACAATTGGTGGCTGATTAAATACTTTTTTTCCCCACTGTAGCAGCTAATTGTAATTTTTCAGTTAATAATTTTGAATGTATTGTTTTTAGAAGCTGGAAAAATCATTCTAAAATCATTCTAAAGGGAGCTGAAGTTTTGAAAATTCACCTTAAAAGTGAGAAAAGGGCATTAAACAATATGTCTGTTACAAAACTAATGAAAAATATATTTATTTTGAATATATTTTTCTTCAGTTAATCCAATTTTTTTCAGCCTTAACATTGAATACAATGTAATTTGGGGAGAAAGATATTTTTGTTATCTATACCCAGAAAGCATACTCTTGGACTTCGTGGATTTATATGATCCTTATTTTATTTCATGATAATTCAAATATAAAATATTTAATTAGCAACATTTTCAGTTATTATTTTTCTTCTATTTCTTCCTTAGCTTAGTTGTTCTGTTGTATGTAGAATTCAGAATGTTGCTATACACTATAGCAGTATAGACTATGCTATAGCAGTATAGACTATGTTGTAACAATAGATTTTGTTCAGTTTTTAAATACAAGCAATTTGCATTCATCAGAGAACATACTTTAACGGAGAGAATAGGTATGAATGGAAGATAAAATGATAACAACTGTAAGCACAAATTTCAAAGTGGTCACAATGGTTGCAGAAATTAAGGACAAATGAAAATGGGCCAGCCTACCCAAAAGAGAGAGCTGACTTTCTGTGCCTTTAAAAAGCACAGAAAGAAAAACCAAAGATATTTCAGATTTTGTTTTTGTATCTCTGTACATATATTTCACTTATTCTTGAGTCATGACAGTTGGTGGAATTACTTCTTTATGGCTTTTGTCAACAACAACAACAACAACAACAACAACATAATACTATTTAGAAGTTTTTGGACTTCTTATAAACTTTCTTGATTCATTTTGGTCTGCTTTAACCATAACACTTTTGTCAAGCCCCTGTGGCTTGCCACTAACAGGAGAGTGGAGGGGGACAAGATAGTTGGATGGAGGCATCCGGAGGCAGCAGATGGTTCCAGCAGCAGAGATGGCAGCGGCAGCCCTTTCCCTCCCTTGTACCTGTATGCTGGAAGGGGGACCCTGCGGAACCTGACCGGGAGGCTGTCCCGCTGAGCAGCTGATTGTCGTGGAGAAACGGGGAGATGAAATCCTGCCTTGCTTCCTTACCTTGCTGCCATACCAGCGCTCACGCCGGATGCTGGCTAGGTGGGTGAGGCTGGATGGGAGGCGTCTATTTAGAGTGATGGGAGGCGGTTGCTCCCAGCACTGACTTCATTTGCAAGGACCTCTGACAGCTTTGCTCTCTGAAGTCCTACCTAATTCAGCATTTTCTGTGATGCAATGATCAACTAGATGCCTTCAGAAATTTACAATTTCTGAGAAGGTAATAATAAACCTTATTCCACTGCTTCTGTGTAGCAACTTGTATTTACACCATGCTGCCTGTTATTTACCATGCTTGTCATTGAGGGTTCAGTAAAAGCCATCAGTGTTGCCCATTGACATTTCATGTAAGGAATGAAGCTTGTAAACAGCACTATTTATTTATTTATTTATTTTATTTATTTATTTATTTATTTGTTTATTTATTTATTTATTTGGGGTTGTATGCCGCTCCTCTCCGGGGACTTGGAGCGGCTAACAACATATATATATAACAATAAATTACAATAAAAAACCCAAACAAAGATATCTATAAAATACAATAAAACACACATTCAATTCAACAATCAACCACAATCATCCCCAGGCCTGCTAGCAAAGATGAGTTTTTAGATTTTTCCGGAAGGCCGGGAGAGTCGGAGAAACGCGGACTTCAGGAGGCAGTTGGTTCCAGAGGGCGGGCACCACAACAGAGAAAGCCCTCCCCCTAGGGCCCGCCAGATGACATTGTTTCGCTGACGGGACCCGGAGGAGGCCAACCCTGTGCGCTCTCACCGGTCATAGAGAAGTATGTGGCAGAAGGCGGTCCCGTAAGTATCCTGGTTCCATGCCATGAAGGGCTTTATAGGTAATAACCAACACTTTGAATTGGGCTCGGAGACCAATAGGCAACCAATGCAGCATGCGGAGAGTTGGTGAAATGTGGGCACAACGCGGAAGGCCCACAACTGCTCACGCAGCTGCATTTTGCACTAATTGTAGTCTCCGAACACTCTTCAAGGGTAGCCCCATGTAGAAAGTGTTACAGTAGTCGATCCTCGAGGTGACAAGGGCATGTGTGACTGAGGAGAGACTCCCGATCGAAGTAAGGACGCAACTGGTGCACCAGGCGAACCTGGGCAAATGCAATAAGCCCACCTGGACCCCTAGGTCCAGCATCATAAGGATGGACTCGCAACCCGGAATTTCGGAAACAGTGAGCCTGCGTAGACTGAGGTTCTCCCGGGCCAAAAAAACCTCCCCCCCTTCCCTGGGGTCGCGGCTGATGCCATATCTGATAACCTGGTGGGCATATACCCGTGAGGGGAACTCCCCCCTCAGGGCCCAACCAGGTCTCAGTCACACACGCCAAGTCGGTCGGTCTCATCCATGAGAAGATCATGAATGAGGGGGGGCCTTATTATTAACAGACCTGGCATTAAGCAGCAACAGCCTGAGCCCAGGGCCCGAGCTACACCCATCGCCAGGATCATGGGGAGAGCAAGATTTTTCAGAAGGGCCAGAACAAGGAACTGCTACGAGACAGCAGGACCGAGTTCCCTGAGTGCGGTCTACCCTCCTGCTCCCGCCATATCTGCCTCTTCCCTGAATGACCGGTATACTCCAGCCCTCATTGACTCCAGAGTCCACATCTCCCCAGCCCCCGGCCTCCCTCGAGCTCGGCAAGCCTGTCCATTCGTCTGTGATACATTCTTCAGACATATCTCCATCCCATACATACATCACTCACCCTCCAATTTAATAAAGATTAAAAATTTAAATTTAAGAATTTAAAAATTTAAAAAACAGCGTATAAACATATTAATTAGAAGAGCCACAAGCAGAGGTAAAGAAATAAACCAGTCGCCCCGAAGTGCCTCATCAAGTACACACAGTGAGCTTCAAGGTCAACTGAAAAATATTCACTAAAAGTTGCTCTCAAGAACTCCACAGCCATGTCCCGGAACATCATCTAGTAGAATCACTGTGTAAGTATAGACCAGATGCATTATAATCTCAATCCTGGTAAAAGAATGGTCAAGAGTCTGTTGAGTAGAAAAAGTGTGAGGAAAAGATTTCAGATTCAAACTCTGAGAAAGTTCTGAAAACTTGATTTCACTATTCTGCCTCCGTCTGCAATTAACTATCATTGTGAAATCTATTAGCTTCAGTAATTATGTAGTTACTGAATATGGATTATGCTTCGGGAGATAAGATATTTATGTCTGAAGTCTGACAACCGATTTCTCCATGAATTAGTCCTACTGTCTTTTAAAATTATCTAAATTGGGATTCATCTTTAAATCCAGTTCAGAGCTGTCTACAATGTATAAAGAAATGCTTCCTCTTCCGTCTGAAGTTTCCCACATTTAATATTCCTTTAACATTGTTAGAATGGAAGAAAAACTTTTCATATGGTGCAGGATTTTGTGTTCCATCATTATACTGTCTTTTTTGACTAAAATTTCTAATCTCTTTAGTTTCATAAAGTTGCTGTTGCAGCTTCAGTGATTTTGATTACCTTTTCTGGCACCTTTTCCAGTTCTGTAGTATTGTAAGAGGAAAGGTAATAGGAGAAATTAAGTGAATCCATTCCTCTGAATGGGCATTTTTTACCAGAAACTGGCAAAAAACATTGGAAACTGACAAAAAATGTCATCAGGTGACCACTGACACCGCCAAGGTGGCTCAGGCGGGCGCTGGGAGGAAGAGGGGTGCCTGGGGGGAGCAGCCAGGCTGGCGGAGGGGCTGGCGGGCCACATGGCACCAGCCCCCACCGCGGCTCCATCGATGGAGGATGAGGCCGGGCAGCGCGGGGGTGGTGGGGACCCCCGACGATGCAGCAATGGCCACAGCCACTGCCTTCCGCTCTGCTCCCCCTCCCCGCCCGTTCAGCTGAGGACATGGCAGAGGCTGGGCTGGGGACGGTGGGGACCCCCAACGATGCTGCCGTAAGAGAGAGAGGAAAGAGAAACAGGAAAAGAGAGAAAAGAGAGAAAGAGGAAAGAAAGAAAGAGTAAAGAGAGAAGAGAGAGAGGAAAGAGAAATAGAGGAAAGAAAGGAAAGAGGAAAGAGAAAGAGGAAAGAAAGGAAAGAAAGAGGAAAGAGAAACAGGAAAACAGGAAAGAGAAAGAGAAAGGGAGGAAAGAGAAAGGAAAGACAGAGAAGAGAGAGGAAAGAGAGAGAAAGAGAGAAAGAGGGAGAGCAATGGCGCTTCTCCCACCAGGCTGGGCGGAGCTTCCTGACTTCCCTCCCCGGCCAGCTGGATATGGGGGGTTGGGGGGTCACCACAACATGAGGAACTGTATTAAAGGGTCGCGGCATTAGGAAGGTTGAGAACCACTGTCTTAGAATGTATGTTGACATGAAAGCAATATGGAATGCTATTTATTTGGGTCTGACAAGAGCCAGGTGCTCTTTACTGTAAATAATGCTATAGAATTCATCTATGCATTAAAATAAATAAAAGAAGTGGGGTGTCCTCTTCCCAAAGGCTTCTAAACAACCCAGTGAGGCAGAGTAAATTCTTTTAAGTCCTATGTTCAGAAAGCAGATACAATTACCAGCTTGTGACCTTTGCCAGGAACATGAAGTTAAAAAGTCTGGCTTGTGAGAAAGTTGTTTTCCATAGGTGGAAAAGCTGCCAAATACCACAATGTACTCCTCTCTGCCTGGGCCAAGTAGTGCTCCCCCCCAACTTTTTAATTACAGGTGGAGCAACTACAGATCTCTAGACATAATAGATAGTACATAAAAAGGGTTTTATATCTTATGGGGATCATCTTGAATGGAAGGAGGTTCCATTGGTGAATTTATATTCAAGTGTAAAGTTTTGTTAAAATGATGCTAATTATAAAACAAATGGAGTCAAACCTTTTAAAAAAAAGTAGAAGGGAAGTAGTTATGGGATACTCAGGAAATTAAACATTGAATGCAATGAGTAAGCAGTGACTTCGGAAACATTTTAAAAATAATAGTGCAGAAGGATATGAAGGGTCTCAGGATGTATTTTGAAGGAAGATCCCTAAATAACTGTTCTGCAGTTAGTTGCAAGAGGAAAACAAAAACCTTCCTATGTTGCTTACAAGCTTTGAATTTAGGAATTTGTTGTGCACCCTTATATGTGTCTTATTACAATACAAGTAGGTCTGATAGTAGTCAACCACATTTACTTTCCAGGCACTATAAAACAAGCTACAGTGTTCTCAGAACTACATTTTTATATGATACTAAATCCATAACATTTTATTTTGAAATTTTAAAAATGATACTAGCAGCAACTTTTGCAAAGGTTCTGGGTTTTTGGGGTGAGGAATGTTTTTAATACACTATAAGAATGTATTTCATGTAGAACCAGTTATATACGGTGGTGTCTAAAAGTTTGTGAACTCCTTTGAATTTTAATATTTCTGCATAAACAACCTAAAACCAGATAAAGAGCCCCAATTTAACAGATGGGTTAAAAACATTATAATTGTTCATTTAGTGAGGAAAATAATCCTAAGCTAAATATTTTTGTGTGGCAAATGCATTTAAGCCTCTAGAATTTGAAGGGGAAATTAGAGTCATGTGTTTCAGTCACTAGTATGATAATCAGGTGTGAATTTAGAACAGGGGTGTCAAACTGCCGGCCCGTGGGCCGGACACGTCACATGGAAGCCGCACCGACCCCATTGCCGGCAATGACAAAACTATCCCGATACATCGTATGACGTCACGTGACATCGTGAGTTTGACATGTCTGATGTAGAAGGTACTGCCTTATTAAAAAGAATAGAATTTTGGCTATTCATCTTCAAAGTCTCATTTTAACAACACGGTATGTGGAAGTGTATCATAGCTCAAAGGATATTTCTGAGGTCTTCCTTCCCCCCCCAAAAAATATTGATGTTCCCAAGTTTCCAAAAAGTTTTGACTCCACAAATAACTTTGAGGCTGATTGTATAGATCACACCAATGAAAGGAACTAAAAGCTTCTCTTGTGAGGGACCACCCATCTCACAAGAAGTGACTGAGTGGTGTATGGCAATTAAATAAAACAAACACATAAGCAATTATTAATAAAATGAGTCATTATTAAAATACAAGCCACTAGGTACAGGAGAGAATAAATTAAGCACAACGATGGAGCTATCTTTGAATATTGCCCCTCTTCTGAGATCCCAAGCCAAATGACATAACCAGATTTTAAGGGACATTAACAGGGATGGTACCCAACCTTACTTTGTGGAGTATTGCTGAAGGTGGGTACCACGGCAGAGAAAGCCCACCTTCTGGGACATGCCAACTATAAGTCCCTAGCAGATGGGACTCAGAGCATGCCCTCTCTGTCAAATCTAATGGGACTGGCAGATGTAATTGGGTAAAGGTGGCCCTCAAATAATCTGATCCCATGCCATGATGGGCTGAAAAGGTTAAACTCACAACCTGGATTGGATGTGCAAGCAAATGGGCAACCAGTGCACCTTATGGAACAAAGATATCCCATGCATTGTTCTGGAAGTACATGTAATTGCCCACATTATTGCATTCTGTACCAATTGAAGCTTCCAGAAGTTTTTCAAGGAATCCTCATGTAGTTCATATTATAGTAGTCCAATCTGGAGGTGATTGTGAACAGAGCCTCCATGATCTAGGAATGGGTGCAACTGATGCACAACATAAAATTGTGCAAAGGCATTGGTGAATGTCTGTGTTCATGGTGCCACTATTGGGAGAGAACACTAAATAACAGTAGTTGGGTTGCAAGGAGAAAGCTAGCAATCTCTACAAAGAACATCACTGCCAATCTACAGTTTCCAAAGTCCACATGGATAAGCGAGAAGGCTATTGAAAGAATATTTTGTGGATAGATGTTATCAAAATAAAACTTTTTTCCTTGAAAGAAAAGCAGTTTGTTTGGCAAAAGGTCAACTCTGCAATCCAGCATAAGAACTTTATCTGAGAAATGTAGTGGCAGTAGCATGGTTTGGGCCTCCTGTGCTGCCTCAGGATAGTTTGCCATAATAGATGGAACTAATGATTCTGAATTGTACCAGCAAATTGTACTATTTAATGAAAAACTCCTCTAGAACTGTTGTTTGAAATTGGGAAGCAGCCCACAATAGCATGGCTTGATGGGGGTCTTCACTCTATTCTTAAAATTTAATGTATCACTAAGAAAAAAACAATTTAAATAACCTAGAGTTAGATCTTGGACTGAAATAACTGCAGAATGCCTTTAATATTTTTAGGTATATGAAAAAGAATTCAATCTTTGGGAGATATAATAATTAATTGTGGGCAGTATGGCATTCCCTACTGTTCACTTCTTATATTCACTGCAGGTGACATAACTGTTCAAGGTTAAAATGAGCAAAATTCTATCAAGCTCGCACTATTAGTGTAGTGTTTTATGTTTGGGTTAAGTATTACTGGTAGTCCTTGATTTAGAATCACAATTGGGATTGGAATTTTGGTTGTAAGTTGAGACATTATGTGACTGGATACAATTTATTTATGGCAGTTCTATTGCTGCCATAGTTTGGTTAAAACATTTGCTGATTCTTCTGTAGATAGATATCTATATTTCTGTAGATAATTCCATCAATTCCAGTAGCCTTTTGACTTTATAATGAGTAGAGTGCTGCATCATGTGATTATCATGATGCAAATCCTGAAAGCATGGTTGTCTCTTGGAACTCTGTTTTGTTTGCATTTGTTACTGCATATACATTCCTTTACTTCCTGAAATTATTCAGAGGCCTTGGACATACTCAATACCAAATTTATAGCAGTGGAGAAATATAAAATTGAGAGGAATACCTGTCATTAGCATATAGATGACAATTAGCTTAAGGTCTGGGAATAATCCTCCCCTATGGTTGCATATTAAATAGCATAGGAGATAATCATAATACATTCTATTTTGGGCTGTCTTGAGTTGGCCCCCAATAGGGGACCAGGGCTGCTAATTAGAAAGGGATGCTTTGGACAGAACTTAGTTCCTCTAGTTTTTGAATTCAGTTCAAAGCATTTGTCCTGAGCTGTTACATTCTAGGTTGTTAGACTTACTGGCAAAATGTCTTTAGTATTTGACTTAGTGGAGGTTGAATAAGATACAGGTTCTCTCCTAAACAGAAAGTAACTAGCTACTTGCATACTAGGGAGAAGCCCTGAAACAGGTAATGGCAACCAGATGTCCAACATGCATTGTATACTAACCATAGTCTAATTCTGGCTCTTAGCCTTCCCATGTTTTCTCATTATTGATCTTTGCTTTTTAGCCTTGAAGCTGGGCACTGTTGTTTATTGGCAGTTGACATAAAAAGTTTGAGTTGCCTTGTGCAGTATAAACCTACCAGAATATGAAGCCATTATTGGAATACAGAGGCAATATTCTTGGACAAGGGAACTGGACCTGTTTGTGAAATACCCTCACTTGGTAGCAGATGGCTGCATTTTGAGCTCTTTTATAGATTTTCTTCTATTGTACATATCTTAATGTCTTTTAAAATTGTTACTGCAGTTTGGTGTTTGATTTATAGCTTATTTTTGTTCATATTTTAATGAAGGGAAAGTATTAGCAAAAAATTAATGGAAAGTTGTAGAATATTGTATACAGTTATAGTTTTGACCAAAATTATTGTTTCTTTTTCACAGAATGTTGGTTTTGAAAGCTCAGGGAAGAAGCAACAGAGAGAAAATAATAATCCAGTGGTAAGCATGACTGCATGGATATCTCATTTAATTATTTAACTAGTAATATTTCAGTTGGGCTTTTTTATTGAAATAGATATAGCAGTTAGGAATGTTAATAAAATTTTAGAGAATAATCAGGAAATGAAATAATATTTGACTTGATTTAGGTACTATATTCAATTATAAGTGCATAGTTTGAAATTTTGGACAGGGTCTAGTGCTCAAGTTTGTCAAGATCCTTCTGAATCTAGAGTCTGTCTTCCAAAGGGAGGTTCTTGGTGTCCTCTGAGCTTGCTTGTTTTCTTGCAGACTTCGTGAGAATGGTCTTGGTGGTTCCCTGATTGGGCTGTTGTTTACTGTTACCTTGTTTATCTGAATTGATGGTTCCTTGATTGAGGTATTGTTTGCTGCTTCATTGTTGGTTTATTAATTGGCCAATTAAGGAATCACCAAGACCACTCCCATCAACACTAACCGGGAAACCACTAATATATAAAATGAGAGCAAACCATTGTCTACTAGCAGTGATGATGTAACTTAGCTTGATAGTGAAATATCTGCAAGAAAACAACCAAGCCAGAAAGCACTGAGGACCCCACAGTTCAACTATGAACTACAACCTTTCTCTTCTGTTGATCTTCCCAAAGTGTTGTCTGTTTCCTCCAGCTTGGTGTCATCTGCAAATTTGATGAATTCATTTTCTGTAAGTTCTTGGATTTTGTTCAAGTTGAAAAAGATAGTTACATAGCTGGCTTTCCAATCTTTTTGGGAAGATTCATTAGTATAAAGAGGCTAATACTTCTATTTAGAGATAATTTTGCTCAAGAAGATTCGTGAACATAACGTTAAAAAGTTTGTATGTGATTTGAACTAAGTACTTAGTGTCTTCCATTTAAAAACAACGCATCTGTAAATCTGTGGCAATATTTTATTCAATTTCCTAGGTATGTTACTATTTTTAGAGTACTTCTTTGTTTTCTTAACAATAGTGCCTGAAAATGACAACAAAACGGAACTTGTTTGTGCGATTGGTTCCATGCCGTTGCTTGCGTGGAGAAGAAGAAACTGTGACTGCACTTGATTACTCTCACTGCAGCCTTGAGCAGGTTCCTAAGGAAATTTTTACTTTTGAAAAGACATTGGAAGAACTCTATTTAGATGCTAATCAAATTGAAGAGCTTCCAAAGGTATGTTGCATTCTAATATTGCATTTCTTTATGTAAGTGAATAACAGTGAATCCTCACATAAATGCTTTGTGTATAAAGATAGAGTAAATTTTCTAGTAATTTTAAGTTTGTACGACAGGAAAGATATATTGATATGACAAATCAAGGTTGACATATCAATATTTATATAAGGTTCTGTACACATGCATGTCATCTTTGTTGAAATTAACCATAGTTGCTTGGTTATTGATTATTGTTCTAGCATTGTGAGTGGTCATCACAATAAATTTTATGGAACAGAAAATAGTGTATAGTATTCTAGGCTATAGATTATTTCCATTTTCAGAAGCATTAACTTTAAAAATATTTCTAAATGACCCCCTTGAACATGGATTGTTGGTAAGGTTTAGAATCCAAGCAATATGTTTTGCACATTCCTAAGTGAAGTATAATAGCACTTTTGCTCCCTAGAGCTTCAGATAAATCCTTCCTAGTGGCTTCCTGTAAACATTAAATAATAAAGGTAAAAATAAAATTGGTTATATAATAGTAATTTTGTGTTCTATTTTTCAAACACAGATAGTAGAATAGAGCATAACTTCTTTAATATATTGATCTCAACCCTACCTTAGGAAGGGGCGCTTCAGAAAACTTGTTAATGTGAAGAAAATATCATCATTAAAACATTAAAGCAGACTATATACTGACAGGCATCTCTGAAGAATGTTGTTAATTTTCTACATGATGTTTTCACTGCAATGACTAGTAAAGTGAAGCATTTGCATTCACATACAGACCTATCCAGGAATAGCCTTTGATGAAGCCAAGCAGGCCTTCCGACATTTTTCATGTTTTCACAAAAGGTGCTTCACTCAAACTAGCATCTTTTGTGAAGCACTCCTTTTAGGTGCTTTGTATGGCTCTACTGCTGTAAGTTATTTTGGTTGCTAACACTAAAACGTAAAAGAATTAGATAGTTTACCAAGATGACCATGGCAATCTTAGTTCAATATAAAAATCTTGATAAAAAGGCCCATATAATCAGTATCATTCTGATGACAGTGATATTGCAGTATCATCACATGCAAAGAAACATTTTTCACTAGCTGAATCAGCAAAAAATGTAATGTTGAAAAGCAGCTTCTGTCACTCAGACATTCTGTCTGCAATCTCAAGATCCAAAAGATCAAGAAATTAAAAACTATTAGATTACCTGAAACAAATGTTTCACAATGAGCAGTTGACTGCTACACCTTTTCCTTCTGCACCACCCCAGCAAATAAAGCTTCATATACTACAGAACAATAGTAGATACAAGCTGTGTCAGTGCCCTAAATATAATGAGGTAGGTATCTTATTTACCTCTCTGATCTTACTCATCCCAAGTTGCTTTTTGTTAGGACTCTAAATGTCAATCTCCATGTTTCTGGAGATCTAAAATTGCAGAATAACTGTACTTAAAATATACCTTAGGAAGATCAAAATGTTTTTATCTGCAACAAACCTCTCAATGATGGCAAATTGTATGTAAATTACATTTTGAAATGTGCACTATAATCAGGAATATGTGATTGAATATTTTATATAAATTGATTTTATGATCCTAGCCTTATTTTTACTTCTTGATTATCACTTCCCAATTTAAGATGTGGCACTTTTTCAGATAAAATTTAAGGTTAGGATTTATCTAGTTTTCACTGGGAAGGGAGATCTTGTAGACCTGAGAAAGCCTGCCAGCTTTGATTAAGCTGTCTGTATGCTTTTATATGCATACAATTTTGTAGTAGGTTTATATCTATATTTCCTCCTTCCAAGTTAGAGGTAGAGTTTCTGTGCCATTAATGAGGATGTATTTTCCTGATATCCCCCTACAGAATGGGAAAACAGCTTACCATATTCTGTTTTACGGGATATACAGTATTTCAGTTTATGAAGCCAAGGACATAGATAAGAATTGTGTACCTGCTTGGCTGACAACACACTTTGTGATCTCTGGTGATGTGGCCTCATTTGAGGTGGCTGAGGGATTGAATGGGTGGATGCAGGGAGTGGTAAATGAATCTTTCCATGGGGGAGTAGTGCCATCAGACTGGAAGAAAGGCCATTGTCTTTCTTCTCCTGAGGAAACATTGCCCGGATTGTCTCAAAGTGCCTCAGCACATAATAGTTTTGCAGTTGCACTGCTTAGAGCAGGGGGGTCAAACTGCTGGCCTGTGGGCCGGACACGTCATCCAGAAGCCATACCCACCCCATTGCCAGTAATGGCAAAACCGTCCCGATACGCGATGTCATGTGACGTCACGAGTTTGACATGTCTGGCTTAGAGGATACTGATTATTACTTTTAAATATGTTTATTGAAGACATTTTTATGAAGAACAATGCAGGTATTAGAAAAGAAACAGAAAATAAGAAGGAATATTGAATAAGAAAGAAATTAAGAAAAAGAAATAGAAAAGAAAAAAAGATTATAAAGAAGCGGCTTCCAATCCTCTTGACAGTGGTCATAAATGAATTTATATTTTACCCTCTCTCTCTAAGGTTGCATTATAATTTCCTTCTTTCAATTAGATACCCTTTCTAATCCCCAAACCCATAAATTACAACTTCATTTTTCTCTTTTTTTTTCAGCAAAAAGTCCACAAGGGGTAGGTTGTTTTTCTAATCAAAGGAGTTAATTTTGCCACTAGCTTTATAAACCTTTCCTCTATTTTCCAATTTTTGCACATATATTTTTATCCTTTTTGATCTTGGTTCAGCCCTGGTTTGCGGACAGAGTCAGCATAGATAGATTTATTTACTTATTTAATTCAGTTAGATAGATTTATTTACTTATTTAATTCAGTTTAGGTGCTGCCTGACTCTGGGCAGCTCACAATATAATAAACTATAAAAATGCAGTACAAAACAAAATGGGATCCTGTTACTTTACACAAAAACATAGACAAAAATACAACCAGTAAAGGGCTGTATTCATTTTAACCCAATGCTCAGGAAAACAATCCCATCTTCAAGGCATTGTAGATTGCCACAGCAAAGAAAGCACATTTCTGGAACCCCCCCCATAGATGGTACTGTTGGAAGGTATCTGGAGCATGCCAAATCTGCCAGTACATAGTGACTTGGCAGAAACATTGGGTGTCTGTCAAATAAGGTGCTCTTAGTCAACTAGATGAGATGAATGATCTCTTATGGGAACTGAGATAAAGAGAATGTGAATTTATTTATTCTGTTTTATTTCTCAGCAGCTTTTGGTATTGTTGATAGAATACTCTCTTGGGCTATCTCTGTGAGTTGGGAACTGGGGGCACTGTGTTACAGTGATTCTCCTTCAACTTGCAAGGACAGTTTTGGAGAATAATATCCTGGGCAAGTGTGCTTTTACACCCTAACACTATGTTATGGGGTGCCTCAAGGCAGTCTCCCCCCCACATGTTATTTAAGGTATCTGTGAAGCCATTAGGACTCATCAAAATTTGGGGGGCTAAATATCACCCTTGACTTGACTTTTCTATATCATTCAAATTAGGAGAAGTGTGCAGATTCTGAACCAGTGCCCTGTGCAATAATGGGGAGGGGAAACAAAGCCTGAATCTTAATAAAGTTGAGACTGGTGGGTGGGTAGTTCCTAATTCAGGAATTATGGAACTGATTTTGTTCTACATGGGTTGTGTTTACTTAGAAATAACAGGTACATGTTATTTGGATGTAGTCTGCACTGCACTGCATTCTCTGCCAAGCTAGGTTTATGTTTTTTATGTTATTTTAGACTACAAATAGTCCTCAAATTTAGTGACCTCAATTGCAACTGGCAACTTGGTTGTTAAACAAAGCCGATATGGAATGAAGCTGTGGCTGTGCTTAAATCTTACTTCAACTTTCCTTGTTTTACAGACTTGTGAAGGTCATAAAACACAAGGATTAGGTGTAAAGTTACTTTTTCATCACTGTTCTAACTGCAAATGGTTGTTGTATGAGGCGATTGCTAAACAAACTAAACCTGTGTAGGAGATCTGCTAGATTATAAACCTTGGGAAGGACTTGCAACTTTTACTGAGAAATGCTGAATATCATCTGATGGCTATTCACAATCTGATCTTCTCAGTGAAAATTTTACACCCTGAAATTTGGGGAAGCACCTACTTTACTATACTATTATTTAGGCACCAGTTGAAAACTTGCCTTTTCAAGCCATAGATTCAATACTGTTTTTATTAGTTCATTGTTCCCCAACGTGACTATCCAGTTGTATTAACTTCATCTCCCAGATTTCTTGAAGTTGTTACATAAATCTCGGTTGTTACATAAATCTGGATTATATGAAGGTTAGGGAACTTGTATTTATATTAATTGAAGGTTTGTTGCAAACTTTTGATTTTTTTAAACTCTTGTCAGATCACATGGGTTGGAAAAGGGTGAGCAGAGGGGAAGTGCTGGTGTTTGACCTTGACTATACCAGTATAAATTCTGACAGGTTATTGGGGACAGTCTCCAATTGTGTGATTATTTATAGAATTTATATTGGACTACACCAAGGAATCTCCAAAAGTTGGGGGTTGTGATGGGGGAAATCACATGTTTGTCATGCTTCCATTTTTATAAATACAAACTTTATTCTTACCAGCATGAATAGAATCATGTGTGTCTCTGTGTTCACTTGATAAAAATAAATGCGCTAATCATAAAAGTTATAATATTTGCTACAAATGTTACTTATTGAAGTGTTATAAATTATGAATTAATTATTTTCAAAAAGTTGTACAATGTTTTTATAGATAATTTTGAAGATTTGTAAGTATTGTGCCTCATTAACAGTTTTATTTATTTATTTTTTGCCTCAATAGCAACTTTTTAATTGTCAGTCTCTATACAAATTGAGTTTGCCGGACAATGATTTAACAACGTTGCCTGCATCCATAGCAAATCTCATTAACCTCAGGGAACTGGATGTCAGCAAAAATGGTGAGTTTTTCATAATATTATAATGAACACTAAAGAACAAGGGCATAAAAATGGACATTTAGATTTCTGAATCTGTGGAAATAACCTTGGGTTTAAAGGTCCAAAGGTGTGCTAGTACATGACATAATTTTTGTCATGTACTAATTTTATAATGTGTGAATCAATTGATTTCACCAAAACACTTTTCATATTTCTTTTAGAAAGGAATGTGCTTTAGCATGGCACAACTGAAGTTGAAAGAAAATAACCTGCATAATGCTTTCCTATGCAACCAGACTAAATTGGAGACTACAGTTATGGAAGATGTTTATATTTTAAATCACAGTAACTGGAGAGTTCTTATCTGCTTGCACTACAAATATTTTATGTGTTTGTTACAGTATATTAGTCATATATCAGCCTGACAATTAACTATTTTATGGACACATTTATTTATTTATTTATTTATTTATTTATTTATTTTATTCGGATTTGTATGCCACTCCTCTCCGAGGACTCGGAGTGGCTCACAACATATATATAAAACAATTTCAACTAAATCCGAACAAAAAAACATTAAAAATAAAACCCCATACATACTCATCAGTCACACCACAATCAACAATCATCCCCAGGCCTGCCGGCAGAGGTAGGTTTTTAAATTCTTTCGGAAGGCCGGGAGAGTCGGGGAAACGCGGACTTCAGGAGGCAGTTGGTTCCAGAGGGTGGGCGCCACAACAGAGAAAGCCCTCCCTCTAGGGCCCGCCAGACGACATTGTTTCGCTGACGGGACCCGGAGGAGGCCGACCCTGTGCGCTCTCACCGGTCGTAGAGAAGTATGTGGCAGAAGGCGGTCCCGTAAGTATCCTGGTCCCATGCCATGAAAGGCTTTATAGGTAATAACCAACACCTTGAATTGGGCTCGGAGACCAATAGGCAACCAATGCAGCATGCGGAGAGTTGATGAAATGTGGGCACAACGAAGAAGGCCCACAACTGCTCGCGCAGCTGCATTTTGCACTAGTTGTAGTCTCCGAACACTCTTCAAGGGTAGCCCCATGTAGAGAGCGTTGCAGTAGTCAATCCTCGAGGTGACAAGGGCATGTGTGACTGTAAGGAGAGACTCCCGATCCAAGTAAGGACGCAACTGGTGCACCAAGCGAACCTGGGCAAATGCCCCCCTCGCCACTGCCGACAAATGATGATCCAATGTCAGCTGTGGATCGAGGAGGACTCCCAAGTTGCGAACCTTCTCTGAGGGGTTTATAGATTCACCCCCCAGGGTAATCGAGGGACAGATAGAAGTGTCCTTGGGAGGCATCACCCACAGCCATGTCTTATCGGGGTTGAGCCTTAATCTGTTAACACCCATCCAAACCCTCACAGCCTCCAGACACCGGCACATCACCTCAACCACTTCACTGATATGGCCAGGAGTGGAAATGTACAGCTGAGTATCATCAGCGTACTGATGGTATCTCACTCCATGGCAGTGGATGATCTCACCCAGTGGCTTCATGTAAATGTTAAAAAGTAGGGGGGAGAGAACCGACCCCTGAGGCACCCCACATGGGAGTAACCTAGAGGTGGACCTCTGACCCCCCACAAACACCGACTGCGACCGACCAGTGAGATAAGAGGAGAACCACCGCAATACGGTGTCCCCCACTCCCAATCCCTCCAGCCGGCGCAGAAGGATACCGTGGTCAATGGTATCGAACGCCGCTGAGAGGTCAAGAAGCACCAGGACAGAGGACTGGCCACTATCCCGGGCTCGCCAGAGATCATTCATCAGAGCGACCAAAGCAGTTTCGGTGCTGTAGCACCGAATTGGAGTCTAGGTCAGCCCGGATCTGAGCCACTTTGTCTGCGAAACAGTTATTAAAGTCCTCGGCACTACCCTGCAAGGGAGGCCCCGGACCCCTTGGGTTAATGAGGGATCGGGTCACCCTAAACAGGGCGGCCGGACGAGATTCCGCAGACGCGATCAAAGCAGAAAGATACAAAGATCTTGCCGCCTTAATCGCCTTCAGATAGGCTTTAATAAATGAGGTCAATCTGGTTCGGTCAGATCCAGACTTACTTTGTCTCCATCGCTTCTCTAGACGTCTCTTATGGCGCTTCATCCCCCTGAGCTCCTCAGTAAACCAAGGAGACCTCCTGGGGCCAGCACCACGGAGAGGTCGCAAAGGCGCAATCCGGTCAATAGCCGGATTAGTTTTCTTGATCTATCATTGCCTTCTTTAGTGATAACTTTATGATACCTTTATGGTTTCCTGGTAGCCTTCCATCCAAATGCTAACCAGGTCTATCCATGTTTAGCTTTGCAAGTTCAATAAAATTGCCTAGCTGAACAAAAACAATATCAAATCCAGCTTGACTCCTGCTGCCTTTATTCAGACATGCAAGAAGAAGGGGAACATATAGGTGCAGAATGAATTCTCAGTTTTACAGGTAGTACACAGCTAAGTTGCAAACCCAAATTGAAATTAATTATTGCTCAAATAAGTTACCTTTGTTTAAAAGAAATATACTGCTAGGATTGTGACTTGCAACAAATTACCTCTATTTGTGATACTTTTTGTTTAAAATTTAAGCATCACATTTTTCCTTCTTTCCCAATGGCAGTTGATTAGCATTCCATGTGTATTCTTAATTGGGTAGGTGTGATGTGTTCTCTTTTGTTTTGTCTCTAAATACTTTTTTATTATTTTCTGTGTCGACAAATTATAGGATTTCCTCAAACCTGCTTTTATTAGGGCCGTCCTGAGAACTGAGATTGCTGTAAACATTTGTGATCTATTCCAATTGCTGATTCTGTTGTAATGTTATTTGGTGGTCTTTCTTTTTGTTGCCCAGATTCTGAGTTTCATTTCAAAATGTCATAACTAGGTACAGTACTTTGATAAAATTTCATACTCTCTTTGTGGGACAAAGAAATAAAATATTTTAGTGTATATAATTCCAGCATAACCTTTTCCACAATTCTGAATTCTGAGGACCATTAAAAACATTGATAGCTTGTAAAAACATTATTAATACATTTAGTCAGTTCAACGGTCATTTTGGTTAAATTTTTCACTACCCTTTTAAATTAGCTAATCAAACACAAACTTTGTAGTTTATACTTCACAAAAGCTTTTGCTTTATCCAAGAATGCTGTGCCTATTGCAGTTTCAATAAAAAATTGAAATAAAAAATAAGTTCAAAAAATTGATGTTGCAGTTTAAATGAACCTTCATAGTAGCAGTGCACTACCGGTATTACTACTCACCTTTCTCTAATCATAATTGCACAATTGAAGAGAAGTAGTTTGTGCAACACTATATACAGTACCCACACAAAACAAAGGATTATGAAAAAAAGAAACATTACCATAGAAATTTATGGGAACACATATATCAATAAATAGAAGCCCTGATTTGTTACAGTCATGCATAGCTAAGCTATATTAATAAATTCTGCAGACCAGTGGATAGTTTGAGCTATATGTTTGTCTTTCCAGTTCTGAACTGTAAGTCTTTTAGCTATGAATAAGATACAGAAAATCCATTTTATTTGTTTAGATGCCAACTCCCATGTAATATCTTTATAACATAAACTCGCTTTCTGATACTTTTTAACGTTCTGTTTCTACAGGTATACAGGAGTTTCCAGAAAATATCAAGAACTGTAAAGTTTTAGCAATTGTTGAGGCCAGTGTAAATCCTATTTCAAAGTAAGTTCTATTGTAATAATTTTTTAAAAATGTGTTCCACAATGAGTATCACATATGTCTTCAGGTTAAGCATATGATCTTTTATTTGTTAAATTTATCTCTGTTTAAATTTATCTAGGCTTCCAGATGGATTTTCACAGTTGTTAAACCTAACACAATTATATCTGAATGATGCTTTCCTGGAATTTTTGCCAGCCAATTTTGGCAGGTAAGTTGTAAATAAATTTAAAAAGGCAAGTCACTATTAGCTATGAAAGAAGATGGAATGTTAAGACGAGTCTTCCAAATACTTCCAAAGTAGACCATGTCCTTGTACTAAAATGTCTAATTCAGAACTATAGTAGATTTCAAGTGTCTCTATATGTGGCTTTTGTCAACTTTAAATCAGCATTGGATTCAGTCGCAAAACTTCTATAGGGAGAGGGGGATTGGACATTGACTTGAGGCTCTTGCTTTTAATCTAGAAATCATCAAAACTCTAGGATGAGAATAAGATGTGATCTACAAGGTCTAATTTTAGAGCTCATCTTCTGTACATAGGGAAGTCAGGCATTGATACATTTTAGCACCATGTCTGTTCAATTTGAAAATGAACTCATTAGCAAAAAGAACTCTCAGATCCAAATTTCCATCTGCCTAGTATAGCAGATAAGGATTTCCATATGTCCTTTATGCAGATAATGCAGCCATTATCTCAAAGACCCAGCTGGCCTTAGCATGCACTCATAAACCTAGGATACTATTTCAGTGGAAATCACTTTGTATTAAACTTCAGAAGACCAAAATAATGGTTTTCGTTAAAACATTCAGGAAACTTCATTGGATAATAAAAGGGCAGGACATTCAGTAGATCAGGGTTTTGAATAATTTAAATATTGCCTTTCAAGACTCTGGGTCAGTGCAATGTTCATGCAGGTTTAAAAAAGCTCTTCTGCAATCCTAATATTCTTCTGTGCAAAAAGTGGAGAATATATCCCCTCAAATTATTCATAGCAAAATCCCTTGTTCAGCTGCTCTATGGCTCCTAGCTAAGCCCCTACCTCGATTATTCACAGATGCAAGCTTCACAAACCAAGATTATAAAATCAATGTTGCAGACCCCAAATCTGCATATCCAGTGTAATTTTGAGATAGAAACTGATCAAACAAGGATTGAGGTTAGAGCATGGTTAATCATATTTAATTACTGACTTCTGTCAGCCAAGGAATGTTAGTTGGTGGGGACCAAAAGGAATGTCTTTGCTGCTGTAGCGGCTACCCTCTAGAATTCACTTTCTCTTCTGATGGTCCTGCTGGACTTTGGGAAGATTTTGAAGACCTACATGGCGCGACTTGGGGTTCAATGTGTATGAAGGGTCCCATTTCCTGGTTATGCTGACACCAACTAATTGTACCATCTTGTGGCTACAATTTGTATTTAATTTTTTGTTTATATTGTGTTTTAATTGTTTTTCTGATTGTTCAACCCCACCCAGAATCACTGGTTTGAGAATACAAATAAAATTAATGAATGAATGATTGCAGTTCTGTTTTAGACAAACATCTAGAGGATGTTAAATAAAAGGAATTCAGCGATTGAGATGAATTTTAAATACTCGTAAGGAGTATTTAATACCTCATGCCGTGGCAGTAAAAATTATGCCTGCATATTTATTTTGATCAAGTAGGAAGAATAGGCTAACATTATAATTGGACAACACTGTTGCTCAGAAATAAATTCCATTCAGGAAGACAAAATCAGTGAAGTAATTTTAGGAAAAAAAAGTTGAAATGTATGTTTATTTTTTAAAATAATTTTAAGCTCTACTTATGTTAGATCAGACATGTCAAACCCAAGGCCCGGGGGCCGGATGCAGCCCATGAAGTGGTTTCATGTGGCCCGCGAAGCCATCCTGGAAACAGTGAGGGAACGGCCCCCGCTGCCTTGGCCCTGGCCTAGGCCGGCCGGAGGGAGCCAATGTACAATTTTGTGGTGGCCATCTTGGCCCTTGCCCCGGTGGACCATGCTTTGGCCCTTGCCCCGGTCCCACCCCCTTCTGCCAGAGACCCTCAGATCTGTCTCACTCCTGCCCAGGCCCCCACAGGCCCCCTTGATGCGAACGACGTAGAACTGGCCACACCCATCCAGTAGGCCACACCCACTCCATCCACGGCCACCCAGTAGGCTGCACTCACTCTGGCCACACCCACCTGGCCCCCCAAGGGTAACCGCAATGCTGATGCAGCCCTCAGTGAAATTGAGTTTGACACCCCTGTGTTAGATCTTAGAAACTTATTCTTATAAAATAGAAAAAAATTAAATATTGGAGAAAACAAACAGCATGATTTGAAGGGCTGTGTTTTAAATAGTTCTTTATTAGCTAAGGCCACAAATTTATCTTAATAGTTTATACTTGCAAATTAAATTAATAGGTTTATTTTATACTTCTCAAAAAGTAATTCATTGAATTTCTTTTATAGGTTAACTAAACTCCAGATTTTAGAACTTAGAGAAAACCAATTAAAAATGTTGCCAAAGTAAGTATACAGTGGTATTTGAATATATTTTGGTATGAATTACTTGAAATATAATGAAAATCAGAATTTTTAAATCAACTGTAAGTAGTCTTGATGTTCTAGGACCATTATCTTGTTTGAGGTTTGTTCCTGTTGGAATTACTATGAATTATTTCTTTTTCATCTATGCAATTATTCATTTTGACAGTAATTCTCCGTTATAGCTGTATTCACATAGCATGATTAGGTCTGTGATATTTATCATCTAGTTAAAAAACATAACCATATTTTAATAATTGCAGTACAACAGCAGTTCCCAGTGTACAACAGCATTTGGGACCAGGATTGGCATGCAAGTTGTAAAGTGCAACATTATATGATCACATTGCTTAGCAATAGTGATTCCAGCAGTACTGGTTGCCATTGTTAAATAAGCACTCTGCAGGTTGTCATGTGACCATGATTTCCTTCCAGCTTTTCCTTTGATTCTGCTTGTGAGAAGCCAGCAAGCAATATAAGAAATTGTGATCATATGATCGCAGCTAACTGGGATATAGTAATCATGATCTTGTGACTTTGAACTGTTGAATGCTCATAACTTGAGTATCTATCAGCAACATTTCTGTTTGTGTTCTCTGAGTTGGTTAGATGTAAATAGCTCCTTTATCTCTCTGTGCCTGTTGATGGCTGATTTTCTGAAGGCCACGTTTCCAGGAATTCTCCAATGGTTTTGGATTTTGCTTGGTCCTGGATACTCACAGTTTCCCAGTTGAAACTATGATCAAGTCTATCCATGTGGTGTAAAATTAAAGTTTTCATCATGTCTTCTGCCTGCTAGTTGTTCCAGGATGTGCGCTGCTAGTCTTGTTTGTCCTACATAGTGACAGTTATAGTCCTTACATTGTATGTTGCAGGTGACTTCTGTTTTCTCTTCTGGGTCTTTTAATTTACCTAGGATATTTTGGAGGGCATTAGTTGGTTTATTAGTAGTAGCAATAACCGTATTGATTGTAATAGTCTATTTATGGCTTTTGAGATCTTTTGATGTATGGCAATGTTATCCTTTTCACAACTTGTGTTGGTTGTGCAATATTGGGTTGAGGGTGAGACACTTTTGATAAAGTTGACGGGCTATCCATTTTGTTTGGAAAAGTTGTATAGATGATTTCATTATTTTTCTGATGTTCAGGGTTGCTGCAGTGTGTTTGTCTTTGTCTAAATAGTGTTCTTACACTGTTTAATTTCTCTTGTGGGAGGTTGGTAATAGAGTCCTTGGTTGGTGTTGGAGGTTTTGGGATAGACTTGTGTTTCTAATTTGTTATATATCTGCTACTGTTGATGAGGATATTCAGGAAGGATTGCTTTTTCTTTTTCTTTGAAGATGTTGATTTTATTCCTTTGAAGATGTTGATAGTTTTGTGTGTTTTCCCTAATTAGTCCTTTTTATTATGACAAGTGTCATAATTTTGACTTTTAATTCCTTTTCCATCATTATATAACAGACGTCCATTTGTCTTCAGTTTTAAATTTTTTTTATCTGTATCCTGTCTTTATTATTTTAACAAATAACTTTTCATAATTTAGCTTTGAACATCCGTATATATAAATTGATTGTGCCTATTTATTTTATTTACAGAGTTGCTGTGAATTGGACAGCATATACTTTTTCAATAATTATTAGTTAGATTAGAATGCAGGAAACATATATACTAAGATGCTAGTATTTAGAGCAAAATCATTTAATCTTAGTAATAAGATTGAGATGACTGCTTGCTTCTTACGAATTCTGATGCTAATTGGTATGTTTTCTAGAACTATTAACTGTGTAATAATTTAAAATGCATCAGAATGAGCAGATGAAAATAAGGTATAATTTGTATTTCCCTTAAATCTAAGTACTTTTAATCTTTTCTGCAGAACCATGAATAGACTGACTCAGTTGGAGAGGCTAGATCTGGGAAGTAATGAATTCACAGAAGTGGTAAGTTGCACTTAAGTAACAGTTTTGCTAAAAGGTCATATTCTTAAACTTTTTAGACAATGTCAGATAAGAAATTGTGTTAAATTTTATTTTCTAAGCTAACTGTAATCTGTTTTAAGGTATTGAGTTATGTCATTTTAAATCTGACTGCTTTTTTCCAAATTTTATTTGCTCTTAGTGTGGTGTTTTGGTGACCCATTGAAATTATGCATTGAACTGACAATTCTAGTTTTATGTAATTTAATAAATATATTAGTTGAAAAAAAATACAGATTTTGAACAGAGAGTAAAACATCTGTGTATAAATACATGAAACAAATCAGCAAATTCTCAACATTTTTCTCTTAATATTGTATTTTCTATTAAATATTCCATTGTAGAAATATAGTGTGTGGTTTTTTTTTTATTTCTATCAGCCTGAAGTACTTGAACAATTAAGTGGGTTAAAAGAATTTTGGATGGATGATAACAAACTAACACTTGTTCCAGGGGTAATGTATATTTATTATTGTTATATTTTATATTTATATTACAACTACTATGACAATTCAGTAGTATGCTTAATGCCTAAGTGAACAATTATATTTTGTTACAAATATTAATGTTGATCACCTTTCTTGAAAGAGATTAATGAAAATAGTTTACATTTAGCAAAACACTGAACAAATATACCTTTGGGATAAAATTCTGAACCTGACAAGGATTACCGGTAATTCTTCTGTGTCACATAGCATATCACTTTTCTTGAATTCATAGAAAGGGAATTGGTTTAAAATTTTAATAGAATCCCACAATGAAATATCTTCAGCTAGACAATTTTTCTAGATTTGGATTGTCTAAAACTGATTAAAATTTACATCCTAGTTTGTAACAGAGCATAAAAATGATATGTCATAGCAAATAAAATTGCATTAAAATTAATTTGCATTACCTGTTGAGTAATATTCATGTTTTAATTCATAAGCATTATATTTTACTAGTGCCTCTGTATTTTCAGTTTATGGGCAGCTTGAAGCACTTGACGTACTTGGATATTTCCAAAAACAATATTGAAACTCTTGAAGAAGGTGTTTCAGGATGTGAAAGTTTACAAGATCTGCTATTATCTAGTAATTCACTTCAGCAGCTGCCAGAGTCCATTGGTTTGTATTGTTAGCCATAAATATATAATAAAATTGTTATAACATTTTGGCATTCTTTATTTAAATATAAATGTACTTTTGTAGCACATAAACAAAAAACATACCGTGTCTTTTTCTTTTAAAGAACAATTTTATATTAAAGTTAACTTAAAATTCACTCATCAATGGAAACAGTGACAGTGGTTTAACAAATCTAATATAATGGAGTAGGTGGATTAATCTTTCCAAATTAATTTGTGTTAGTTAACATGTTGTAAAATACAGTGCTTGTCAGATTTATTAGTCTAGAATTCTCATCATCCCAATCCAGCTTGGTTTTTGATCAGAGAGCTGGCAAAGTATTAGGTCTGTCAATTATTAAGTATTTATGATTTTAGATATTGCTCTCTAGTAGCCATAAGGACACTTGCAAATAAATTGTTTCCTCTTTTCCTCAATTAATAGAATCTGTGGATGTCCTTTAATAATAAATAACAATAAATTAAAAGAAGTACTTTTTCTTCTGTAATAAAATTTGTTTTGATTTTGGTTGCAATTGATCTAGGACTAGAATAATCTTGCTGCTTAAGCTTGCATAGGATACAATGAAATAGTTGCACATAAAAAAGGAAGATATGTTGAGAGATTGCTATTGCATGCTTCCTCTATAGTGATATAGATTATGTCATATGAATCCTGTATGACTACCATTTTAATATTTCTTTTATAATAGGTTGTCTAAAGAAAGTAACAGTTCTTAAAATTGATGAAAATCAGTTAATGTATTTGCCAGATTCCATAGGAGGGTAGGTATTTCTACATCTTCTTTAACAAAGAACATGTTATATGTCATTTTTAATGGTTCTTCAATGAATACTTGTTAAATAGAATAGTGTTACTTAATGCCTACTTAAATCTATTAGCATACCCGTATTTGTATTTGTAATCATTTTGAAGTTTATAATCCTGCATATCCAGTAGATTCAGATTATTTTGGAGGTCTATAGGGATTTGAGATATTGATCTTTGTTCAATCAGTAGTGATTCAAGTTTCAATATGTATTGTTTATATTTTCCATACTTGACTTTATATTCTACTAGCAAATAAAATGAGCCAACTCTGATTTTATTTATTCAACTTGATTTAGGTTAACTTCAATTGAAGAACTGGACTGCAGCTTCAATGAAATTGAAACTTTGCCTTCATCTATCGGGCAGCTCTCTAATATAAGGACTTTTGCTGCAGATCATAATTTTTTAACACAATTGCCACCAGAGGTATGCTTTTATTCATGAATCCAGTTGTTTCTCTGTATAGGCTTAGATTTATTGAGATATTTTTTAAAAAAACTAGTAGAGTGTGGCTTCAACTTTTTTGAAATCAATTAGAAACTAACTTTGGAACTCTTGATTCTGGGCAAAATGGCATAAAAATGCTGAAGTACAGAGGGTATTCATCTGCCAAATTAATCATTATGGCACAAGTCAGCTCAAACAATAGGATATAAATTTATAAATAAAAATGAGAAATGCTTGGGAGAGTAATTATTTTGTACTGAGAAGGGGGGGCGTGGAGGAAATACCGTACTTGTTAAAAACATTTTACCACATTGTTCTTGATGTGACAAAATTTGATGTTTGTAAGTTAAGGACCCAGTTTTCATGATCATGAAGTACTTTCTTTAAACCCTCTACACTTTTTTTGACGATGCATTAAGTATGCTTTTTCTGTTATTAGAATGCACAGTAAATGGAAAGACTTAAAGAGATAGAATATGTTTTGCTGATCTCTCTTTCTACAAACCATGTAGGGCTTTAGAAATAACAATAAGCATCTTGAATTGCACGCAGAAGGATACAATAAGCATCTTGAATTGCACACAGAAGGATACAAGGCATGCCCATACTGCTGCATTCTGTACCAGTTAAACATTCCCAGTGATCTTCAAGGACAACCCCGTGCAGAATGCATTGTCGTAGTTGAGTTTATAGCACGAATAATTGTCTGAAGGTCCTCCCAACTCAGAAAACAACATCTAATTTCATACCAGAGGCAGTTGTGCAAAGGCTTTCTTTTCCTTCATTGCTAGATGCTCTGGTATTTAAACTTAAGAGAGTTGATCATAAAGAATGCAACTGCTAAAGTATCTTAGCCTAATTTTATTGGCGTATCTTAATTTGATAGTATCAACCGGATTTTCATGTTATGCAGAAGAGGTGTTCAGGAGGGTTACAGAGGCTGCAGATTGCCTTCCTATACATTAGATAGAAAAAATACATGTAATCTCAATTTGAAATATATTCTCTGCAAAGTAGAAAGTTTAAATATAATCAGAAAAAAGCTGTATTTTTTAGCTGTGTTTTCTTGTCAATTTTGATAATTCAAAATTGTCATATTGAAGTATATTTTTATATTCAACAGAAAAATATATGCATTTATTATTTATAAAATAATCTCAATTACTGCATAATTATGTTTATTTTTTCAGATTGGAAACTGGAAATATGTAACTGTTTTGTTTCTTCATTCTAATAAACTGGAGGTTCTTCCAGAGGAAATGGGTGATATGCAGAAATTAAAAGTTATAAATTTAAGCGATAATAGGTTTGTTACTTGAATTATTTTGCATGAACATTTTATTATTCATAATGAAGCTTTGGGTGGATTTAATCCAATCACTTTCTCACCTAGGATTATTATAAGCATAAAATTATGGGATATCCAAATGGGGAATTAATCAGTTTCTTTGGATGAAGGTGAAATGAGCATGTAATATATTTTCTTTATATAAGGCATACTCTAATAAAAATATTTTGATTTATTATTTTATAGTTTCTTTTGGTGGGAAAGGGTTTGTATAGGAAATGTTAGAAAATGTGACTTAAGAATTTAGACAAGAATGGGCACTGAGAAAAGAGAATAGTTGTTTGCATAGGATGCAAACCAAATAAAGCATAGAGCAGCGGTTCTCAACCTTTTTTAGGTCGCGACCCCCGATCTGTCAAGCACCGCGCATGCGCGGTGCTACCTCCTGCGGTGCGCATGCGTGGTTCTGCCCCCTGAGTCGGCCGAGGCGTAGGCCGCCACCCGTTCAGGGCAGCGGCAGGCAGGCCCAGGCACTCCTGGGCGGTCGCAGCAGCAACGGCGCAAGGCGACCATGGGCTGGGCCACCAGCTGGCCCAGCCCAAGGGAGGTAAGCCACCCGCCAGGCCCCACACGGGCCAAAAACTCCCTACGCCCGCCGCTGGCCCGCTAGTCTTGCCTTCGCTGCCGCCCGTTTGGGGCGGCGGCAGGCAGGCCCAGGCGCTCCTGGGCGGCCGCAGCAGCAACGGCACAGGGCGACCATGGGCTGGGCCACCAGTTGGCCCAGCCCAAGGGATGTAAGCCACCCGCTGGGCCCCACGCGTGCCAAAAACTCCCTGCGCCCGCCGCTGCCCCACTAGCCTTGCCTTTGCTGCCGCCCGTTTGGGGTGGCGGCAGGCAGGCCCAGGCGCTCCTGGCCGGCCGCGGCAAGCAGCAGCGACAGCGCAGGGCGGCCACCGGCTGGGCCACCAGCTGGCCCAGCCCAAGGGAGGTAAGGCACCTGCCGGGCCACACGCGCGCCAGCTGCCCTCCCTGTGCTCGCTGGCCTCCCACCTCCCACCCCTGGCCCTCTTTTACTTATATTTTTAGTAGTTGCTCAGAAGGGAGGGGTGGAAAGTTCCGGACCGCTCGCCTTCGCTGCAGACAACTTGCAGCACCATTTGCAGACTGGGACTTTTAGCGGGCTCAGCAGGGCAGAGACAGTCTGGACAATTCCTATTCGCTTTTGAAAGCCAATAGAATTAGACTCTATTCAAGAGAGTCTATTCTATTGGCTTTCAAAAACCAATAGAATAAGAGGGAGTAGCACAGCGAAGGAAAAAGGGGAAAAAATGGCGGACTGCGTTGTTTGGCGACCCCCGTGAAATGGTCGTTCGACCCCAAATGGGGTCGTGATCCACAGGCTGAGAACCGCTGGTATAGAGAGACGTGCTTTGATTCCAGATATGTTTGAGATTGCAGAGGCTGCAGTTGTGTTGGCAAGATAAGGGGAAGTATTTCACACCAGGAAGCCCAAGAGACAAATTGAATATATTAGGATGGATTCTTTTCTTTTTGCCTCTGTTTTTAATTAATTTATATTATTTAATGTTCCAGAGCAGTGTGCAAATGCCTATCCCTATGACCACTGTGTTACTTGAGCTCTGTTTCAGAACTTAGTCACAGTCTAACTGTGTAAAACTTTAACTACTTACAGGGCTGAACTTACCGCAAGAATAACTTGTAAGCCCAATAATAATTAGACAAAAATACACAATTAAAATGGATAAGAATGTGGAAAAAATGACCATTTTATTGCTGTGTTTTACTAATAAATAATTATTACTGTTTTTGATTTGCTGATTAGCTAAACAATCACTTGACTTTTATTCACAGATTGAAGTATTTGCCTTATAGCATTTTACAATTGCAACATTTGACTGCTTTGTGGTTATCAGATAATCAGGTAAATGGTATTTATATTTCATAATTTAGTATTTATAGTTTCCTTTGCAACAGTATGCTTTAAACATAGCACTTGAACTGAAAATAAAGACATTGTGAAATTACTTCATAATATTGGGTTGTACATTTGATATTTTAATCGTGAAGTATTGTATCGAATATGTTGCTGTGTTTCTGGTGAGGAAAATATTTTATTATTACTCTGCCCAGAAACTCTGAAGAAAAAGAGAGGATTTTAGATACACAAAAAACTCTTCAGAGCAGTTATAACTCAGTTTCTTAACAAATATCTTCCCTTCCTTGTCTATAAAAGTGCAGTTGAAAATACAGTGAGTTAGATAATGTTTATTATATTTCTATAACAATCCTTCCTTCCTCCCTCCCTCCCTCCCTCCCTCCCTCCCTCCTTCCCTCCCTCCCTCCCTTCCTTCCTTCCTTCCTTCCTTCCTTCCTTCCTTCCTTCCTTCCTTCCTTCCTTCCTTCCTTCCTTCCCTCTCTGGGCAGAAGGAAGGGAGGGAGGGAGGGAGGAAAGAAGGAAGGAAAATATTTTAGTAAATACAAATTTATACAGTTATCCAACTCACACATATGCATCTCTGGACTGCTTACCAAATATGCAGGATTATAGGCTGCTCTTGCTAATTTTGCTGGTGGCCAATTCAGATTAGTGTGTGTGTGTGTGTGTGTGTGTGTGTGTGTGTGTGTGTGAGAGAGAGAGAGAGAGAGAGAGAGAGAGAGAGAGAGAGAATATCTTTGTGTGTGTGTATAATGTATTTCAACACATGTTTATCTTTCAGTTATAAGTAGAACAATTTTTAGATATTCTTTTGCTATCAATATAACATTTTACTTTGTATCCGAACAGTTCTTTTTAAAAACTTCCAGTGTTGGAGGATTCACAACTTCTGGAGGCAGATTGTTCCACTGATTAATTGTTCTAACTGTCAGGAAATTTCTCCTTAGTTCTAGGTTGCTTCTCTCTTTGATTAGTTTCCATCCATTGCTTCTTGTCCTGCCTTCAGGTGCTCTGGAGAATAGCTGACTCCCTCTTCTTTTTGGCAACCCCCGAGATTGTGGAACACTGCTATCATGTCCCCCCCTTGTCCTTCTCTTCATTAGACTAGACCAGGGGTAGGCAACCTCGGCTCTTTTATGACTCATGGACTTCAACTCCCAGAATTCCTGAGCCAGCTATGCTGGGAGTTGAAGTCCATGAGTCATAAAAGAGCCGAGGTTGCTTACCCTTGGACTAGACATACCCAATTCCATCAACTGTTCTTTATGTTTTAGCCTCCAGTCCCCTAATCATCTTTGTTGCTCTTCTCTGTACTCTTTGTAGAGCAGTGGTGGCGAACCTATTGCACACGTGCCAGAGACGGCACTCGAAGCCCTCTCTGTGGGCACCCGTGCTGCGCCTCAGCCCCACCTCCCCTGTGGCCTCCTCCTCACCAGCAACCACTCTGGAGGAGAGTCGCCCCTGGCCATGGCCCACACAGAGTAGCGCAGCCAAGGATATAGCCGGGCAGCAGGGACAAGACTTCACCCTTGCACCCCATAGCGTGCAGATGATGCTGCAGGGTGTGGGCGGAGGGCGTGGCTGCCATGGCGCTGCAGGGCTGCCTGGGCAATCTGCTGTGGCAGGCCATGGAGGCAGTACGTGGCCCTTTGGGTGGGCAGGGCAGGGGGCAGGTGCGGGTGGAGCAGGCAGGGCAGGAGGCATAGCGGAGGCGGGGGGAGGGTTTGGGGCACTCGGTCTCTAAAAGGTTCGCCATCACTGTTCTAGAGTCTCAACATCTTTTTTACATCGTGGTGACCAAAATAACAACAACAACAACAACAAAATGACAGAGCAAATATAGTAAATTAAGTTTGGGAGCTGCATGCAGTTCTATCTTTTATCACTATACCTTCAGAGATGAGATAGGTTTCTGTTGAGTCAGGCACAAGTATACCTTGTTGCTTTCTCCTATGCTAGAAGATTTCTGCCCCTTGCAGATCTGTAGACGAGAGTCCTTTAATAATCCAGAGCAGATTTTGAACTGGTCTCAAAGAACCATATTTTAATGTTTTACAGCAAGGTATATCAATGATTAGACGAAAAGGAAAATGAATTATAGTAGTTTAACTTGCATAATTTATATATGCATTCATAATTGTTCCTTCCTTTCTTTCATTTACAGTCTAAACCTCTCATTCCACTTCAAAAAGAAGTTGATCCAGAAACACAGGAAACCGTTGTTACTAATTATATGTTCCCACAACAACCAAGATCTGAAGATGGTAAGAATGATATTTATTGATTATTTTATAAATTGCTACCTGGAATTTAAAAAATGCTTAGTGTGGATTAGTTTGCCTGACCTTAGATATTCAAAACACCTGCAAAAGTCTTAAACATGTCTCATTGGAGAAACAAGTATTAACAATATTTAAATTCTGTAGCTCTCATCAGTATGGATGTATTAATACTGATATGATAACCATTAGGATTCTGAAATATTTTTGGGGTTTGGCAAATTATAAACTTGTGACGCAGTATCTAAACCAGGGCTTTGCAACCAGTGGTACGCGTACCACCTGTGGTACTTTGTCACGTGGCAGATGATAATAGACTGTCCTAGAGAAGTGTAGTGGGGGAGGGGAATGAGCTGAAGCGACCCAAGCCTGGGGGAAAGGTAGCTGCAGCTGCAGGACTGTCTGGGCTCAGCAGAAGACCCAGGAGCCAGCAGGACTCCAGCTGGTTGGCGCTTCCAGAAGCAGCGCGTAGCTGGAGGTGAACTGAAGAAAAGGGGGGGGGGAAGAGAGGAGAGGCTATAAAAGGGAGGTGGTTTGGGTGGGAAAGGGGAAAGAGAAGTAGAGGCAGGGAGGAAACAGGGACAGGGAAGAAGTAGCAGCTGTTGCTGGAAGAAAAGGTCCCCTGGTTCATTTTTTCCAGCCAGGAGAATGCAATCAGCACTGATGAAATGAAAAGCCGTCAGACGAGCATGTAGGAAAGGAGGTGGGTTTATTTAGTTCTGGATCAGCTGGCAGCTTGATTGGGTTACCATAAGGATTTTTGTACAGTTTTTACAGCGTTTGGTAATTCAGCGGCTTGGTTTGTGTGCTTTGGTTATTGAAATATTTTAGTCTGTATTTTAGGCTAGCAATGAGTCCAAAGTGTTGACTTCCGTAGGTTTAATCCCTTTAAACAAATGTAATTAGTTTTACCCCCTTATCTTGAATCTGCCTATGGCTTTTAGAAAATTTTCTTTAAAGGTAAACAGGCTTAATTTAAGGCTAAAGCTTTTTGCAATTACCAGAACCTTTCAGTCTCGAGTTGCAACATTGTGACAGGTGGCATGCCTGAGGCAGCTTAAAGAAACAAAACCAGAGTTTATGTGTTTCTTTATTTTGTGAGCCTTTCTTGCTTTGCACTTGATTTCTGTGTCTTTAAGGGTACAAAGAAGGGATGGGTGGGGGATGCATTCTTACTACATTGTGGAAAGAGCTCAGAAGGAAGAGAGGGCTGACCAGCTAGCTCAGGGGTCTACAAATTTAGCAACTTTAAGACCTGTGGACTTCAACTCCCAGAATTCCTTAACAAGCCATGATGGCTGAGGAATTCTGGGAGTTGAAGTCCACAAATCTTAAAAGTGCCAAGTTTGAAGACCCCTGAGCTAACTGGTAGTGGTGCATAATAATAAACATGGATAAATTCATCATACATTTGTCAGTGCAAAAGGAAAGTGATTCAGCAAAGGAACAACCACCGAAGGAATTAAAACTGGTACTTTTTTCCTTTTTTTTTCTACAGTTTGTAATATTTTATTAGATTATAGAATAAAATACAAAAGCAAATAGTAGGACCCAGTGGGGAGGAAAAAGAAGGAAAAAGTGAGGGGGAGAAGGGAAAAAGAACAGACTTCCTCTGTCGTAGTAGAAGGAAGCATTAGCATTGAATCTCAGCTTTTTACTTTTCCATAATATTATAAACTAGTCATTTCTATAACAACGAATGAATCTAATCAGTAAAACCCAAAATCCCCCCCCCTTTTTTTTTAGTCATCAAGTTTTTGACACCTTGCTAAGCACTGGTGGTACTGAAATATTGTCATGTCCTAAAAGTGGTACAATATGTGAAAAGGTTGAAAAGCCCTGCTCTAAACAACTGCTGTTTATAGGCACATTACACTGTAACTCAGTGTTTCTCAACCTTGACAATTTTAAGGCATGTGGACTTCAACTCCCAGAATTCCTGGCTGTGGAATTCTGGGAGTTGAAGTCCACATGCCTTAAAATTGTCAAGGTTGAGAAACACTGCTGTAACTGTACAGCACTTATAAATCAATGTCTTTTGTGTCTATGTTCTGGCCATAGTCATGCATTGAGTAAAGAATAAGTTGGAAGATATGGCTCAGATTAAAATTAGTAGCCGACATCTACTGTCTCATATAAAAAAAACAAACCAAGGTACAAGTTAAACTGCATATAGAAGAAGCCCTCATGAAGTGATTGGGAGCTGTCTGAAGTTTTGCCTTCTGGAATCCATTAGGAATGGAACCACATTATCTATTTTATAAATTAATTCATGCTTTATAAAGTGTTTATAATTGGGATGACAAGATGAATAGATTCATTGTGCATAATTTCTCTCATTACTATTTATAAACATAGATAATTGAAGCCCCTAGGACAGTCTGACTGTAATATCTGGTCCAAAATATAAATTAACAAATTTTAAAAAACAAATGGTTGTTTCTGCAGCAGTCTTTCAGTTGTAGAGAATACTGAAATTGTGATACTCAAGAACAAATAGTAAATGTAGTCCTTGACTTATGATGATACTGGAGCCTGCCAATTGTGTCATAAGTCATGGCAGTCATAAAGCGGGCCCTCACATGACTGACGCAATTTTATGATCTTGTTTGTGACGGTTGTTAAGCAAACACCATACTTACAAAGTGATTGCTGCAGTTGTTAAATGACCACCAGGATCCTTAACAAACTCATTATTCACTGTCGGGCATTTTTGCTGAAAACCAAAAGTAAATGCCATTTTTCGCAGGATGCTGTAAACAGCCATAAATGTAGGCAAGCTACCAGGCGCCCAGAATGCAGTCACATGATTCGGGGGAGGGGGGGAGAAGAAGAACTGGGTTGTAAGTACCTTTTGGCTAGGGAAGGTTCCGGTGTAACTTTGAATAATCACCAAATAATGTCATTAGTTGAGGACTGACTCTATAAAGATTTTGTTTTATTTAAACAGGATTAAGTGATCATCTTGAATTTTCAGATCTAAGTATTTTTCATTTGATTTCATTAAAGTTTATCAAATCTTAAGTACCTCTGTTGCTAGGTAGCAGTGGAAATGGAAACTTCATTTCCAATTTGAGCTTGAATTAGCTGTTTATATTGTATTCAGTCTATTTGTTAAGAAGGTTATTAAGAAATGCTACCTGTTGTGTGAATTACTTTATTTGCTCTAACTTACCTTTACACTTTTATTCAGTTATGTTCATATCTGATAACGAGAGCTTCAATCCTTCACTGTGGGAGGAGCAAAGGAAACAGCGGGCTCAGGTGGCTTTTGAATGTGACGAAGATAAAGATGAAAGAGAGGCACCGCCTAGAGTATGTATTTGCTTTATTTTGTTATCCTGTCTTCAGTTCATCCTTTATAGATAAAAAACAAGCTACTTTGGATGTAATATTTTGCTGAGGTGGATAATCTATAGCAATATTAAATAAATAATAATAATAGCACTAGACTTATATACCGCTTCACACTGCTTTACAGCCCTCTCTAAGCAATTTACAGAGTCAGCCTATTGCCCCCAAACATCTGGATCCTCATTTTATTGATCTTGGAAGGATGGAAGGCTGAGTTAACCTTGAACAGCTCAGAATCAAACTCCTGGAGTGAGCAGTGAATTAGCCTGCAGTACTGTATTCTAAGCACTGCACCACCATGGCTGTCTCATTTGATCTGATGGAATGGGCAGATAATCTCAGGAAGAGGTGGTCCTACAAATAACCTGCTCTAGTGTCTTGTAGAGCTTTAAAGGTGATAACCAGCACCTTACATTGCAAGAAAACTGAGCCAGTGCAGCTTGCATATCAGGCATGTAACATGAGCAAACTGAGGGGTGGTGGCCAAAACTTCCAAATAGTCTTCAAAGGCAGCCCCATGTATAGCACATTGTAGCAGTCCAGATGGAAAGTGACCAAGGTGTGAGTGTTATTATAGATAGCCCTCACTTAATGACCATTTGAAGTTACGTCAGCCCCAGAAATAGTGTTTTACATCCTTTATAGCCTGTAAAGCACTTTTGACTGTCATAAAATGCATCCCCCCCATACCTCGCATTTTGGGTGCTTGGCAGCTTATGACTAGTTGTAGCATCCTGTAGTTACATGACTGCAATTTGTGACATTTCTGACAGAAAACAGCAAAAAAATTCCATTGGATATGCTGGATTCACTTATCAAATACGTGGTTTGCTTAATGTCTGGCAATTTGCTTAATGGTTGCTGTAAAAATGGTTATAAAATAGAATCGGGTCACATGGTGACCCACTTAACAGCTTCCCTGATTTTCAGCCAAAATTCTATATCCTTTGCAATAGTAAATTGAGGAGTATCCTGCACTTTCTGTATTAATCAAAATATGGAACATTCTTTGCTGCAATTTATAACTGGTTAATTTTAAAATTGATTTATTTTATATAGGAGGGTAATTTGAAGAGGTATCCTACACCTTACCCTGATGAACTGAAGAATATGGTCAAAACTGTTCAAACAATAGTACACAGATTAAAAGATGAAGAAAACACAGTTGAAACTAATAAAGAAGCAAAGCAAGAAAGCCAGCAAGTTGCAGTAAAGGATATAGGAGTAAAGGTTAGATTCAGTGTTATGCTTGAAATTGTCTAACTTTTCACCACACGTTCATTAATAATTTTTAAGAGCTACTAATATTTGCACTGTATAATTTTTATTTTAATTATAGTTATTGTGAAGATAATTTAAGAAAACTTATAAACAACATTCTGTACATTTTGCAAGTTGTTCATCCAAGATAAATATATTAGAACTACATTATGTATTTTGCAATTTTGGTCAGTGATAATTAAATAATAAAATAATTAATTTTGGTTAATTATTTAGACTTCAGAAATTGCTCCAGTGAAAAACAAAATGGAAAACGAGCAGAATATTATGGGAAACTGTGTGCAGAAACTTAATGAATCAGATGATGAGAACAGTATCAGAAACTCACAGGTGAACAATCAAGTTAAAGTCACAGAAAATGTGAAGCCAATTGTTAACCATGAAGATACTCTGGAGGTATTTTATATATTTCTATGCTTTATTCTCTATCATCGTGGCATTAAATTTGGATAAAACATAAGGAGTATAATATAATTTTAAATATTTTTTTTTATAAATCTAAAACAATAACTAAACTCCCATGCATATTTCATACAGTAATCGTATACATGCATCCTAAAAATAAAAATAGACTAATCCTATACATGTCTCCCAAACCAGACCATGCATTTGAGTAGTCATGCATAGGAGTGATCTATTAGTTACCAGCGTCAAACTTTTTACTGAATAGTAAATTTTAATAAATGTGAATAATAATTTACCTAATTGTGTAACAAATTTCAAAAATATATTTTTATTATGTCTGTGCAACTAAAATGTGATTCCCCTATTGCTGTTATTTTTACTGTCCTAGCTTTATATGAGAATTTAGATTAGAAAAAATTCAGTCAGCATGGTTAAAAGAAGTCAGGTATAATAAATGTTTCATTTATATAGCCTCAGGTTAAACTAGCACAAATATGCTATATACTATTACTACTAGTATTTAGTATGGAAAATACATTTCTCAGTGCATTCCACATTTTACTATCTTAAATTAAAACACCCACTGAACTTTGAGATAACATTCTTGCAGTCTTTGGTGGCAAAGTCTTCTGAAGACCAGCTTTCCAAATACAGCTATATGCCTCTTACGGAGCAGCTTTTGTGACAAATGTTTTATGGCAGGGGTCCCCAACCACCAGTCCATGGCCTGTTAAGAATCAGATTGAATAGCTGGGATGAGCGGTGGGTAAGCAAACAAAACCGAAAACATCCCCTCCAGTCCTTGAAAAAAATTGCCTTCCACAAAACCTGTCTCTGGTGCCAAAAAGGCTGGAGACCGCTTGCTGCTTTAAGGTCTTTGTATTAATATAAAAGGCTTTTTAAATCAGTGGTTCTCAACCTTTTTCAGGTTGAGACCCCACTTGCGCCGCCCATGCGTGGCGCGACCCCGACATGTGCGCGCGACGGGCCGATCCGCACATGCGCGCGTGACGGGCCAATCTGCGCATGCATGGTGCGTGCGCGACGGGCCGATCCACGCATGCGTGGTGCGCGCGCAACAAAAAAATGGCGGACCGCGGTGTCCGGCGACCCCCGCGAAACGGTCGTTCGACCCCCAAATGGGGTTGCGACCCATAGGTTGAGAACCGCTGTTTTAAATAGATTATAATTATGTTGACAAACCTGATGTACATCTTTTTTTACAGGAATCAGAAGAACTATCTTCTGATGAAGAAATGAAAGTAGCAGAAATGAGACCACCTCTCATAGAAACTTCCATTAACCAACCAAAAGTAGTAGCACTTGGCAATAGCAAAAAAGGTAGGCATTTATTCAGTGATAAATGCTTTAAAAAGATCTGTTTCTCTGAAATAACTAAAAGTTACAAATAGAGTTTTGCATGAAAAGTAGCATAAAAATAAATTTATATTCATATATTCAGTCCTTCAGTCGTTTGTGCCTGGATTGCAGCTATTAGGAAACAAAAGAGATCCCAGTGCTATGTAAAGACAGATCGGTGTGCTTAAATTTGATTTTGTCACTGTTGCCAGTATTCTACCTTACTTCAGTGCTTATTGTTTGGATTTATTATAACTTGTTGTCTTCCATGTCTTCAATTTTGTATTAAACTAAATAAGCCAATCTGCAACTATTTATTATAATTTACAGCCTAGTTTGTTTGATATGCTGATTATTACCTATGTTTTGTTTATTTCCTGCTTTACTGCTTTATTGGTTATTCAGTATTGTATTATCTTAATTTTGGGGTTTTTTAAAATATAACTAATTAGTGCAAATATAGTTAGATTAGCATAATAAAGTTTTACTATTTTTGTGTTTGTAATGACTATAATTTTGTTATTTTGTTATTTGTATGCTTTAAATTTCTAATTTTAAAAAAGTGTTCTTCAGTGCATTTGCTATTTTGTAGGATTTGAACACAGAATTTGTCAGATATTTTCACTGTTAAGAAATGGTCAAATATTTTTATTTAACAAACTGCTGCCTCAGGATTTCACATATTTTAAATATATTCCGCCCCAAGCTGAATACAGATAGTCCTAGAGTCATAACTACAATTGAGCCCCAAATTTATGATGCTAAGTGAGTTTTGCCCCATTTTGCAACCTTTCTTGCCATACTTGTTAAGTGAATCATTGCAGTTTAGTCACATGGTTGTTAAGCCAAGCATCTGAATTTTGATAATATGACCATGGAGATGCTGCAACAGTTGTGTGAAAAAAGATCATAAGTCACTTTTTTCAGTGCTGTTGTAACTTTAAATGAATTGTTGTAAGTCAATCACTTCCTGTATTTCAAGTGAAATTGAATACTTTTGCATAAAGCTGAATGTTCCAGGAAAAGTCATGCAAATTACAAAACAAATATGAATATTATTAGAAATGAGAACTACACGGAGCCATTAAATATGACTTACTATGAAATCAGAATATTATAGAACCATTTGGGAGGAAGGAGTATCTTTAGCCTAATTCCAGTAGGGAAATGCTGTTTCTTCAGCCTATTCAAACTTAAAATCATTTAGGTAGTTAAGTATATTTAGTAAAGTTGTATCAGCCATTCAGAGATGTTCTTCCAAAAAAATAGAAGTGTTTTTCTTAAGTTATTCCGCAAACTACCAGGTTATTGTGACTTTTCTGCCAGTTTACTGGTACTCTGGTGGACATTCCTTTGAGAGGACATGGTGCTTCAATCTGCAGATTTGGAGAAGCCTCACTCAATTCCAGGAAGGTGTTCCTTCAGATGAATCACAAAGGCCCTGATATTTACCGGCTATGAAAAGTCATATGTAAAGTGAATGTGTACTATAGATATACATTTGCATGAGTTAGTAATATGAATATGCTAAATTAAATTAAATTATTTTCAGATGACAGTAAAGCAGTAGATTCTTCATCTGATGATCCAACCCATAACAGCAATCAGAATAATAGCAATTGTTCCTCTCCTTCCCGAATGTCAGATTCAGAATCTCTAAATACTGACAGTAGCCAAGAAGCATCACTGTGTTCTCCAGACAGAGAAATTACCATGACTGTCAATACCAAAATCAGGTTTGAGAAATATTATAGTATGTCATAAGACTTTAAAATAATGATAAAATGTTTCTTTTTCTATTTTTTTATCCTCTGCAATTTTGTATCATCTGCAAATTTAATAAGAATCGTCTCTACCTCTTCATAATTGTCATGGCACCGAGTATACTTAATTAGCTTGTTAATCAATATTGTAAGGCACTTGTATGGTTTGCTAAAGTCAGCATATATTATGGCTACCTCATTCCTTCAATTCATTAATAAAGTAACCCAATCAAAGAAATGCAGTAAGGTTAATTAAGTTATTGACAAATCTGTACATTACATAGTTTTCAAGATGTTATAAGAATTAACTCTATAAATTTCTGAAACATCTTTCTAAATACTAATGTCAGTCGGATTGATTTTCTGGATATTCCTTTGCCTGTTTTTGAAGACAGGGCAACATTTCCTATCCTCCAGATACGTGGTATGTCACCAGTTCTCCAGGATTGCTCAAAGAAGGGTTCAGCTAGGCCAGGGGTAGGCAACCTTGGCAGAGCCAAGGTTACCTACCCCTGAGCTAGGCCATTAACTGATTCCACTATCTTGTTTTGAAGATTTAAGATTCAAATTAATTCGGAATAATGACAATGTTTCTGTTTGTGTAAAGCTTCAGACTCCCCCTTCATCATACAATTCACAATTTCCTGGTGTATCACATTGTTCGTTTATTTGTTAGAAAATACTGAAAAGATGTTTAATCCCATTATCACCTTAGATAAGTTCTACTGCTTCCCCTTGCCTTGGTCGTCTGATACCTCTTCATTGCTCCCCCCTCCACTTATTGCTCCCTCTGTTTGCCTTGTGGTCAAAAAATAATTTTTTTTCTGCAATGTCTCCTTGTTTCAGTATTTTATTTTTTTAGTTTTATTTTAATAAAAATGAATGATCAAATGATTTAAAATAAATTCTTGAACAGTATTTTAAATTGATATTTAATCAACTTTTTGATTATACAGTATTTAAAATGGTTTACTATATTGGTATGATTACTATATGAAATTGAATGCAAACTTAAGTAAAATCTATTGAAATCAACGGATCTTGAGTCCATTTCTTTTGTCTCTATACGTTTATCTAATCTGGTTTAATGCTACTGTCTTTTAAAATGCATTTATCAAATGTGGTCATTTTATAAAATTGCTCTTATATTTATGATTGCTTTATTTTACAGGGAAGAAGATGAAAATTCTAACAGTCTTTTACAAAATGGAGAAGTAAATGTTCTGATAGAAGAAAAATTGAACTCTCAAGATAAAATTACAAATCTATCTGAATTCAGTTTAAATATTGAGAAGAAATTAGCTTTACTAGAGAAAGGTGTTGAACTAAACAATGCCACTGATGAGTCTCATAACTTGCATCAGATCAACAGGAATATTTGCAAATTAGCTGAAGAGGGACTACAATCTAATGTAGTGAATCAAATAAAATCAACAGAAATGTCAATTAAGGACTTGATAAATGACCATATGAAAGAAGAAATTGAACAGTTGGAAAATGAAAATAAATATTCAAATGTATGTCCAGTAAATAGTATCAATGGACATTCTGAAGACATGTTACACACTGCAGGAAAATCAGAGCTAAAGAGAAGTGCCACCATTGATACCGATTCTTCTTCAGAATTGTGTCTTTCAAAAAGTACTGAAGACTTATCTCCACATAGGAGTGGGCCAGTGGTGAAATCCCATAGCATAACTAACATGGAGACAGGTGCTCTAAAAGTCTGTGATATTATAAATGACAGTGGATCCCAGCATGCCAATCCTGCAATAAAATCAGCAGGTATGGCTGCAGATGGAAAAAATATAGTCCGGAGTAAGTCAGCTACTCTCCTATATGATCAGCCATTACAAGTGTTTCCTGGATGTTCATCATCCTCTGATTTAGTATCTACAAAAACAGCAATTAAATTTGATTTCAATCATAATCCTGAAGATACCAATACAGTTAAAGGGCAAGGACCGAATTCTCCACAACCATTCACTACCCCTCAATATAATATACAATATAGCAGCAATATTGTACCTAAAGAGTCTTTGTGGCTCCAAAAACAAAATCCTATAGCCGAACAAAGTTGTTTGTCCTCTCAGCGCTTACCAAGGCTGGATAGTACAGAGAGCTGTACTTCTGCAAAACATTCAGCCAATATGAATTACTCTAACCATAATAATGTTAGAGCTAGTGCTGCCTACAATATGCATCAAAGGATGGGTGGTAGGCATATGGAAATGTGGGCTGTTTCACCAAATGACAGGCATCCTTCTAGTGCAACCCGAAATACTCTTCAGCGACAGAATAGTGTGTCTTCTACTGCTTCAGTTAATGTTGATTCTGGATCTTCACGCCGTCCTCTGGTTTCTGAGGGGGATTATTTAACATATAGGGATTTGCATTCAGTGGGAAGAGTCCCACCCAAATTGTCAGGGCAACAGAGACCTCTTTCTGCAAGAACACATAGCATTGATGGACCAAATGTAACCCGACCTCAGAGTGCCCGTCCTTCAGCAAATGATATACCAGAGAGAACTATGTCAGTCAGTGACTTCAATTACTCAAGGACTAGTCCGTCTAAAAGAACAAATCCAAGAGTTAATTCTGAATACTCTCTGATGGATCCTACTGGAAAAAATAAAGTTCCTCATGACTGGAGGGAACAAGTACTACGGCACATAGAGGCCAAAAAGTTAGAAAAGGTAAGCAATTTTACTACTACTTGAACCCAGCAGTCTCTTTTTTATTAAGCTGGTAAAAGTCTGCCATTTTAAAGAATGTATGGTTGTGATATTATAATTTAAAATTTCAAAAATTTGTTTAGTAATAAACTCATGTTCATAAAATAGGTAAGTTAGCTTTAGGAATAGTCGACTAGATGTTTTATTATAATACATAGTATGATTTGTATAGAAGGAAGAACTCTAAAATCATCAAGAAAATTATTACCATAAAGTTTAACATTAATCACATCTAAGCAGATGAAACTGTAACCATCTTCAGCAGCATGTTTGAAATACCGAGATAATATAATATCCTACCAAAGTGACATGGTTATTACTTTGCTGATAATACATTTTTGTGAAAGTGATAAATATCAAATATATACTTACTTCCCTAGGGCTGATAGTAATTTTTCAAATAATTTAACTTTTCTGGGGTACTAGGAAAGTGAAAATATACAAGTAATCTTCAATTTACAACCAGTCACTTATTAGATGTTTGAAATTACAATCAGTTTCTCCAGGCTACTTAAAGAACTAAATTCAAAATTCCTGGCAGCAGTCACAAAAAAGATAATAAAATCAGTCACATGGTAACCCACTTAATGACTGGAAAAACTTATGACCATAATTCCAGACCTAATTATGGTTGAATGTCAAGGTCTACGTATATCTATCTAGTAACACAGTAACTTGAATCTTAAGATAAATTCAATCTAATATATATCTTTGTAAAAGATCACATAGAAATTTCATCAGTAGATAAGTCTCTACTTATCCTTACACAAATATTGATCTCTGTATTGATCTCTTTTGTACCACTTGTTGCCTTTCCATATGTTTCCAGTCACACCCCCCCCCAATATGGGGTTGGTGAAAATGATCACAAGAACTTGTATTTTCTAGTTTTCTGATATAACAGTAGAGGATTAGAGGAAAACTGCTGATATGGTAAACGGTTAAATATAAGACTAATTTGGCCTCATGTATGACATTGAAGACTATTAGTGCAGGGCTTTTCAACCTTTTCACAGATTGTACCACTTTTAGGACATGACAATATTTGAGTACCACCAGTGCTTAGCAAAGTGTCAAAAACTTGATGACTAAAAAAAGAGGGGGGATTTTGGGTTTTACTAATTAGATTCATTCATTGTTATAGAAATGGCTAGTTTATAATATTATGGAAAAGTAAAAAGTTGAGGTTCAGTGTTAATGCTTCCTTCTACTGCAACAGAGCAAGTCTGTTCTTTTTCCCTCCCCCCCCTTTTCCTCCCCACTGGGTCCTACTATTTGCTTTTGTATTTTATTCTATAATCTAATAAAATATTACAAACTGTAGAAAAAAGGGAAAAAAGTACCAGTTTTAATTCCTTCGGTGGCTGTTCCTTTGCTGAATCACTTCCCCTTTGCACTGACAAATGTATGATGAATTTATCCATGTTTATTATTATGCACCACTACCAGCTAGCTCAGGGGTGATTTACACTTTTTAAAAACATTTACGAACACACACGCATGCAAATTCATGCATGTACCAAGACAGAAGAGTGATGACAAAGAAAACAAAACCCAGAGAGGAAACAAAAAGAAAAAGGACATCAGTCATCCTTGCCAAAGACTCGGCAAGTTAGTGTGTTTGTATGTGTGTGTATTTATACAGGGAAATACATTATGGCGTGTAAATTATTGGTTTATGTGGCTCATATCCATTGATGTTGGTCTGTTATGGTAGGAGTCAACATCCTCCTAGTAGGTCTTCAGTAATTATATCTTGGAGTGGAGGAAAGCTTTTCTTCAATGTTTATTTATAATGTTGGATGTTTCAGGTACTGTTTTCCTTTAAATGTAGATTTGCAGATTGACGTTTCTGGTTTATGAACCTTATATATTACTGTTGGGGGCAGACTGTCAGCCATATGTTTAGTCTGAATTTGGCATTTTATCCACCTATGAAGTCCTTCCCAAGGCAGATGTTGTTGGATGATATTAAAGGCATTGTTGCAAGATATAAGCTGTTCAAAGTAAACTGTTTTTTTGCAACTGATTGATGAGGATTTTGTCAATGCTGTTGATGTTCAAGTAGTGCTCCAGAGATTTTGAGATTATACCCAGGGTGCTTATTACTACTGGCACTATATTTGCTTTCTTTTGTCATTCTACTTCTATTTGCAGGTCTTTGTATAGTGTGATCTTTCTTCAGTTCTTTTTTGTATGTCTGTTGTCTCCAGCTATTGCAACGTCTACTGGCCAGATGTTTTGTCTGTTATTGATATTTTTTAAGTGTGGGATGTTATGTGGCAGGTGTTTATGCGTTTGAATTTTAAAATCCCAGACCATTTTAACTTCTTCATTTTCTGTGATTTTTATCTGTTTTGTGATCCCACCAATTCTTACTTAAGGCAAATGGCATTTCTTGAAGAACTTCCCATATACTACTGTTGTTATTTTCTCATGCCATGGTTTGTAGTCAATCTGTGCAGTCTTCTTGCAGCAGCTAAATGGTCCACTGTTTCTTCAGCTTCTTTGCAAAGGCAACAAACACTTTGCTGTTTATTGCTGTCTTCTCAATTTTGGCTTTGTATGCTGCAAGGCTTGGTCTTGTGCTGCTGTAATTAGGTCCTCCGTTTCTTTCTTCAACTTCCTGCTCTTAGCTATTACCAGACATTGTTATCTGCTTTGTCTGCTATTTTTTTATGTACTAGCCCTGTAATGCTTTACCTTCCATGTCTCTTTTCTAGTCTTCATTTGGTCTTTCTTTAGGCCAGTTTGGTCTCTCTAGTACTCAGTAAGCCTTCCTCGTATATTAGCTTCAACATATCTTATTCACTGCACTTCGGATATTCTCCTAGTGCCTTTTTTCCTTCTTCAACTGCCTGATGTACTTGCAAAATTCTACACCTACCTGTTTTCCTTGGTAAGTGGAGTCTATCAATATCACTGCATGGATAAAGGTCATGATTCATTGTCATCATTTTTTCTAATCTTCCCATCTACAGTTTTTGCTTCTATATGAGTCCAGTCTACTATTCCAGCTGTGTATCTAATTACTGGAATTGCCAAGTGATAATTGCTTTGATGGTATTTCCTCCACCGAGTTTGGACTTTAAGATCTGTACTCTTATTCTGTATTCACTTCTAACGTTCTTGTTAAAGTGCTTCTAACCTTTGGTGTGTTTGATATTGTAAGCTTGAAGAATGCCAGGATCCTTGAAGGATGCTATTTGTAGTTACCATCTTCATCCAGACTCTTGATGTTATTTCTAAAAAGAATTTTGATTCCTTCAGTTTTCATTACTTTCTCCCTATTGATCCTCACTTAATGATGACAACAGAGAGTTCTGGGACTGCCATTGCTAAGGAATGCAGTCATATGATGTCATGTTTTATAACTGCATTGCTTTGTGACAAAAATTCTGGTTCCAGTTACTAACATTAACCAAGGATTATCTGTAATATAACTGAAGGTGGCAAATACAGTGAGGGAAAAAAGCATTTGATTCCCTGCTGATTTTGTACGTTTGCCAACTGACAAAGAAATGATCAGTCTATAATTTTAATGGTAGATTTATTTTAACAGTGAGAGACAGAATAACAACAAAAAAATCCAGAAAAGTGCATTTCAAATAAGTTATAAATTGATTTGCATTTTAATGAGTGAAATAAGTATTTGATCCCCTATCAATCAGAAAGATTTCTGGCTCCCAGGTGGCTTTTATACAGGTAACAAGGTGAGATTAGGAGCACTCTCTTAAAGAGAGTGCTCCTAATCTCACCTTGTTACCTGTATAAAAGACAATCAATCAGATTCCAAACTCTCCACCATGGCCAAGATCAAAGAGCTGTCCAAGGATGTCAGGGACAAGACTGTAAACCTATACAAGGCTGGGATGGGCTACAAGACTATCACCAAGCAGCTTGGTGCGAAGGTGACTACAGTTGGTGCGATTATTCGCAAATGGAAGAAACAGAAAATAATTGTCAATCTCCCTCGGTCTGGGGCTCCATGCAAGATCTCACCTTGTGGAGTTTCAGTGATCATGAGAATGGTGAGGAATCAGCCCAGAACTAATGAGAGGATCTTGACAATGATCTCAAGGCAGCTGGAACCATAGTCACCAAGAAAACAATTGGTAACACACTATCCCGTGAAGGACTGAAATCTGCAGCATCCGCAAGGTCCCCCTGCTCAAGAAAGCACATGTACAAGCCTATCTGAAGTTTGCCAATGAATATCTGAATGATTCAGAGGAGAACTGGGTGAAAGTGTTGTAGTCAGATGAGACCAAAATTGAGCTCTTTGGCATCAACTCGCTGCGTTTGGAGGAGGAGGAATGATACCTATGACCCTAAGAACACCATCCCCACCGTCAAACATGGAGGTGGAAACATTATGCTTTGGGGGGGGGTTTCTGTTAAGGGGACAGGACAACTTCACTGCATCAAAGGGATGATGGATGGGGCCATGTACCGTCAAATCTTGGGTGATTTGACGGCTGATTCCCTTAGCCAGGGCATTGAAAATGGGTCATGGATGACCCAAAACACAAGGCCAAAGCGACAAAGGAGTGGCTCAAGAAGAAACACATTAAGGTCCTGGAGTGACCTAGCCAGTCTGCAGACCTTAATTCCATAGAAAATCTGTGGAGGGAAGGAAGGAAGAATTGTAATGGTTGAAATATATTTGCACCAAAAACAAATATTGTTAGTGGCAATTTATGCTCCAAATGATAATCAAGAACAATTTTATCAAAGATTACACAGGAAATTAATAGAAATGGAATACCAAAATATTTGTTTAATAGGGGACTTTAATGTGATAGTAGATGGAACAATGGATTAAAGAAAAAATGATAAGATGGGCAAAAATTTTTGGCTATAATATAGAATTAGAAAAATGGCAAATGTTATGGGAGAGAAACTATAAATTAACAATGTCAACTTCATATAAAGAAAATCTGTATAAAATGTTTTATAGATGGCACCTTCTACCAGCAAGATTAGCAAAAATGTTTAAAAATATGTCAAATAGATGTTGGAAATGTAAACATAACATAGGCACGTACTATCACACTTGGTGGACATATGGTAAGGCAAAGGCTTATTGGAAAAATATACATACGTGGTTAGAAAAAATATTGGGCGAACAAGTCGATTTTAAACCTGATCTTTTTTTAACTAGGCATTAGGCCTGAAAAGACTAATAAGCAGAAATTATATTTAATTTTACACATCACTACAGCAGCGAGAATAATTTTTGCTTAATACTGGAAGAATGAAGGACTGCCATCAGAGGAAGAAATAATCAGGAAAATATTGGAATGTGCAGAGATGGACAGATTAACTATGAGGTTGAAAGACAAAGAAGATACAGACTACTATCAAATTTGGAACTTATTTTATTCTTGGTTAGAGAAAAGAATGAAGGATTAGGAATTGAACATGTATTAGCATAGCAAACTGCAGACAACTTGTTGATTGGAAAAATTAACATATGATGAAAAAAAGTTAATAAAAAAAAGAAAATCTGTGGAGGGAGCTGAAGGTTTGAGCTGCCAAACGTCAGCTTCAAAACCTTAACGACTTGAAGAGGATCTGCAAAGAAGAATGGGACAATATCCCTCCTGAGATGTGTGCAAACCTGGTGGCCAACTACAAGAAATGTCAGAACTCTGGTTGCCAACAGGTTTTTGCCACTAAGTACTAAGTCATGTTTTGTGAAAGGGTTAAATACTTATTTCACTCATTAAAATGCAAATCAATGTCAACGCTGTTAATATAGGATATTATTGCTTTGACAAAATATACAGAACCGTCTGGTATTTTTAGAGTTAATTCAGATGACAGAGAAAGGGAGGAGATTTATATGGAAAACTCGGGAAAAGGAATGGAAGTGAATCTTTGCCCTCCGGGCTAATTGGAAGATGTGACTTATGACTGCAAAATAAGGGAGGGGTTTAGCAAGAAAAGCTAGACGCAAGCAAGAGAAATTCAGATTCTGGCATCCATCCATCTGAAGTGCGGTCAATCTGTTACACTGTTAATAAAGGCTTTTAGGGTAAACATTGCCTGGAAGTTCTTTGAGGTGTTTCATTAGTCAGAACCATGACAATCAATTTATAACTTTTTTGAAATGCATTTTTCTGGATTTTTTTGTTGTTATTCTGTCTCACTGTTAAAATAAACCTACCATTAAAATTACAGAGTGACCATTTGTCAGTGGGCAAATGTACAAAATCAGCAGGGGATCAAATAATTTTTCCCCTCACTATATATCTAATATTCTTGCCTTCTGTTTTCTCCATACCAACCTTGTGAGAAGGTTGGGCTGAGAAAGAGAATAACTGGCCCAAAGTATTAGTAAAATACACAAACTGGCCCAAGTATTAGTAAAATACACAAACACATAAAACAATGTGTAAAGTGGATCTTTAAAAAAATGTTTTAATTCTAACCAATTTCAATCAGTTACTAATATGAGACTGCCTTAGACTGCTATTAAGTTTTTTAGATAGAAAGTCTGTTTGCTCTAGATTTGAATTGCAATAGCAATAGCACATTTCTTTTCCTCTATCCCTCCACAGAATCTTGGGAAATGATTGATGGATATTTTTCTCCAGTACAGGAGATGGAGAATCCACCAATGGGTTTTCTCTGTCTGCCTGCTCTTGAGACCAAGTAGTCAAACTTGACATGCCCCCTCTGCTAGGAGATCCAGTCTTAACTTGGTCTCAGCTCTTGAAGACGTCTCAGGTTTGGCTCTCAGCAGATAGCAGGGAAAAATATCCATTGGTGAATTCTCCTTTTAAAATATTTTATTTAAATACAATTGGCATTCCCCTTAACAAATTTCCCCACAAACACTGGGCTCAGTGTTCAGTTAAATTTAATTGAAGTGTGTGGGGGTGGAAGGGAGGGGAGGTCTTGCAGCTTCCCTGCGTTCCCTTCCCCAGGGCTCTGGGGAAAAGCTTCCAAGCAGGATCTGCTTGGAACTTTCCCCAGACCTTTCTTCTTCCCCCCCTTCCCATTTGGTGCCTGGAACTTGATTCCAGGCTACAGGTCTGCGAGTCCTTGGACACCAGACCGTTGGGCTTCTCCCAGGCAGCTGGGAATAGTTGCGGCCGCCATTTTTGTTGCCGTTTCAGGCACGAACGTTAAACCCCTACTTTGCCGTTCGGAGGCAGCTCCGCGGAGCTCATTTCGGAGCAGCGCTTAGCACTGCTACTGTGTAAGACCGGCCACAGAGCCCAAAATTGCTGGCCGAGGCGACCATTTCCAACGCGGAAAGAGTCGCGGCCGCCATTTTGAAATCGCCAGTCACAGCAGGGAGCCACGAACGGACTCCCCAGGTGTTCCCTGCGCTCTCCTTGCATGCATAGAGCAGTTTGAGCACTCACTCAGGGCCCCAAATGGCGGAAATTTGCGACTTGCCAAGCACATATAGGGGAGGTTACCTCAATTCCCACGTGGAGCCTCTGTAGGCCCAATGAGGCATACTGGTAGTAGCAGCGGCCATCTTTAAGGCCACGTGGAGGGCTGAAACAAAAAACATTGGGCCCTAATAATCTAAAATGGTAGATTCAAGCAGCATTAGGGGGTGCTTTTCCATCACATATACTATCAGTGGAGTAGCCAAGGGCCTCTAAGCCCTTGGGTTTTTTTCCCCCTTTCACCCCTTTTTCCACTGGTGCACCTTGCCTGGCCACCTAAGGCCTCAGGGCGGAGCCCAGAGAGTGGCCTCAAACGTGCCTTCGGCATCTAACTCAAAGTGCCGTGACCGTAGCCCAGAGAGAAATTTTTTCTGGTTGGGTGGCCAGGGGAACAGTCTTGTTGCTTGTTCCAATCTCGCTTCCGCCAGCTACTTGCCTGCCAGAGCTCTAATCTCAGTTCGCCTGAGATTGCTCAACCAGGATGGAGGGCCACTCGTTGCCTCAAACCTCGAGTTCTGTCTCTCCATCCTCTTACGGCTGCCAAAAATCCTCTGAACAAGAGGCGGCAGGCAAGTCCAAATCCAAGATGAAGCACACGCTTAAAAAGCCTCCAAAGCTGGCGGAAAAGCAAGCCAGTCATAGGCACCAGGCCCTGGAGAAGGAGTTCTCCAGGGCACTGAGGCAGGCCAGACTGGATCCTGATCAATTGGCGGCCCCTGAAGTTGACCTTCCCTTAGGTCCCTCAACTTCAGCTCGGGGAGTGTGGTCCACTGATACATTGGAGATCCACTCCTAGACCTGTTTGCGTCATCAACCAATGCCCAGCTTCCCAGGTACTTCTCCCGTTACTTCCGGAGGGGATGGACGCCTTGCGGACTCAGTGGCCACGAGGCCTCCTTTACGCCTTCCCTCCCCTCCCTCTCATACCGGCGACCATCCGCAAGCTGCTTCAGGAGCAGGCGGAAGTAGTCCTCGTGGCCTCTTATTGGCCATAGAGGCCATGGTTTGCCGACCTGGTGAACCTTTCCCAGTCTCCCCCTTGGTGAATCCCTCCCCATCGCGTGTCATTACACCAAGGGACCATCCAACACCCGGACCCTCAATGGTTACAGTTGACCGTCTGGCACTTGAGCGCACTATAATGACTCAAGAACTCTTTTCCCCTCAAGCCATTGACATGATTCAGGCCTCTCGTCGCCCAGCAACCAATCGTATTTATAATTCCACTTGGAAGAATTTTTGCCGTTGGTGTCGTGGGAGACACCTGAATATTTCCAAATTGACCATTCCTCAAATAGTTGATTACCTTTTGGACGGCCTGGACAAGGGCCTCGCCCCGGCGACCATTCGCCGACAGGTAGCAGCCTTGTCTACAATACTTACTTGCGCAGATTCAGTTCCCTTAGCTCACCATCCTAGGATTCGTGCCTTTATCAAAGGTGCGTGCAACACCAGGCCCCCCGTGGTACATAGGTCCCCTCGTGGGAATTGCCATGCGTCCTTCGTGCTCTAACCAAACCTCCCTTTGAACCCATAGCAACTATTCCGTTGCGGAATCTGTCCCTTAAGGTAGCATTTTTAATCGCCATTACGTCGGCCAGACGTATTTCTGAACTAGCTGCCTTATCGGTCAGAAATGACCTTTTTATTTTCCACAGCGATAGGGTGGTTCTTCGCCTGGATCCTACCTTTGTACCCAAAGTGAACTCGCTCTTCCATAGAGCACAGGAAGTTATCTTACCAAATTTTTGTCCCAATCCTTCCCATGACCTGGAGCGGTAGTGGCACATGTTGGACGTCCGCAGGGCACTGCGGCGTTATATGAAGCGTACGGAGCCTTTTCGTAAGTCAGAGGCTCTGTTTGTTTCCTTCCGCCCGGCTTCAATGGGACACATTGCTTCCGCTGGTACTATTGGCAGGTGGATCAGGGCCTGTATTGCGGAGGCGTATCATCTTTCCTGCCGGCTCCACGTCATCTTACGGCCCATTCCACTCGCAGCGCTGCGACCTCTGTGGCATGGGCCACTCAGGCATCCATCGAGGAGATTTGCAGGGCTGTGACATGGTCCTCGCCCTCCCCGTTTATTCGCCATTACAGAATTGACCGCTTTGCTTCAGCGGACACCTCCTTTGGTCGGAGGATCCTTCAGCAGGTGGTCTCCGGGGACACTACTCCGGCCATATCTGTTTCCCACCCAACGGAACAGTGAGGCTTTGGTATGTCCCATTGGTGGATTCTCCATCTCCTGTACTGGAGAAGGGGCGTTGTCTTACCTGAACGCCTTTTCTCAGTACGGAGATGGAGAATCCACACCCACCCTTTAGGTCAGTTAGGCCTTATTTGAGGGTTTGAGAGCCAACACCTCATCCACCTTCATTCCACTTCGCCCTCGTTATGACTGGATCGCCTAGCAGAGGGGGTGTGTCAAGTTTGGCTACTTGGTCTCAAGAGCAGGCAGACAGAGAAAACCTATTGGTGGATTCTCCATCTCCGTACTGAGAAAAGGCGTTCAGGTAAGACAACGCCCCTTCTCTCTCATGCACAATATTGCATTTAATTTATGCCTGCCTCTGCTTGATTTACAAAAGTACTTTTACTATGTAGTCTATTTTAGTTTTCTCTCTCAGCAGTATCTATTAGGAGAGGGAAAGCAAGAAAAAAAATGCATGGAATAAAATGACACAATATGGGCCATATTAACAATGTTTTGAGGGCCTGGAACAAAATTTGAAATGTCTTGAGTGTTCCATTGGCTTAAAATGCTCAAAGCTTTTCTATGTTTTATATCATAGTTATAAGGAGAAGTTAAAACAAACCCCTGTTCTTTTTAATACCGGTATATTTTTTTACTTTAAAGCCACAAAAATAGGATGGTAGTTCAGGCTGAGTGCTATTGCCTATCCTACAAGAAGATCGACAATAGGATTTTTTTTTTTAAAAAATGTATTTTTCAAAATTGTCTTAGGAAATAATAGAACTTAATTAAAACAATTAATTGTAATATAATCTAGCACAAACTATTTTGAGCCCAGCAGGAAGCAAACAATTTATATTACTTCAGTAAAACTCATAAACAACAACCAGTAAAAAAACAAATGAAGCCAAGACCGCCTTCTGCCAGTAAATACCTCCCATCGACCAGTTCGCTCCCACAGAGAGGGCCTCCTCAGGGTGCCATCGGCTAAGCAGTGTCGGCTGGTGGCGCCCAGGGGGAGAGCCTTTTCTGTGGGGGCACCGACGATGTGGAACGAGCTCCCCCCAGAACTCCGGACATGTCATGATCTCCGCACCTTCAGAAGAGAACTGAAGACTCATCTCTTCAATCAAGCCGGCCTGGCCTAGATCTCCTCGGGTTTTAAAATTTTTAAACAAGGCTGTTTGGGTTTTAAATTGGGTTTTTAACTGGTTTTTAGTAACAGCCTTGTGTTAATCTAATTTAATTTACTTTTAAATATTTATTGTTATTATATGTTTTTATTGGGTTGTGAACCGCCCCGAGTCCTGCGGGAGAGGGGCGGTATAGAAATTTAATAAATAATAATAATAATAATAATAATAATAATAATAATAATAATAATAATAATAATAATAATAATTTCTTATGGCTATAGAGATGGGAGAAGCTTCTTCTTAATATACCTGAATATATGTAATAGTTTTTGTTTTGGGAACTAGACTTTAACTAATAAGAAGCAACAGCAATAACCATGCAAAATGACTTCATAGTAGCTCATGATAAACTATGATGAAATCAATATATTTCGTTGTGGGCAAGGTCTTTGTAGTCAAAGTAATCTCTCAGCTCCAATATGGTGCCCAAGCCTGTACATTTAGAAACATTGACATCCTTGAAGCCATTTGATTTAAGTTTCCTAGCACTATCTTTGCAATCTCAAGATGCATTAAACCATTGCACTTCGTTAGACACAGGCTTTGTTTTCTTTCATGCTAGAGCTTAATACCAACTTTTTAATCTTTGCCTAAAGTTAACTTTTCTAGTTCTTGGTTCTTGTTTCAAAGGGTGATTAGCAAACTTCCTTCTGTAGGACTTTTTTCTGGAGATGCTTTGCTCATTAGGTTTTGATAATACTGGAAATATTGTTAAATAGCACTTGGGGAATATTGATCTTCAATTTAAATCTGGTTCCACTCTTGTAGTTTGTGTGACCTTTTCAAAATAGGTTGATGCCAACCTTTCATCTATTACAGTGCTGAAATTCCATTGGCTTTCACTTTGACCACATTTGTTGTTGTATCTTAGATTTTTATCTTGCCTTGTACTGTCCTGTTTGGATGATACAAAATGTCCCCCTTCATCAACTTATACATATTTGGGGGAATATGGGTCAGTGGAATCTTTGAGCCATTTGCTGTTTTGTTGTTTGGTCTGCGAGAGAGAACTTGAAATTTTTTTAAACAAACATATTTTGTTGATTTGTGTGTCTTTTGTTGAACTTGTTAATACGAATTTTACAAAATTAAATCTTGAGCGATGCCTCCATCAGTACTATTAGATGAGGTTGGCTGTACGGTATATGCCTTGGAAAGGAAAGACCATTCATTCATTCCATTAATTCATTCATTCTATTCATTGATTCATTCATTAAGTCAGTCAATCAGTCAGTCAATCAATCAATCAATCGTTCATTCATTCATTCATTATTATTCATAGAACTCCACTAAATTTCCCCTTTAGTCTTATGTTGCATATTGAAGTCTGAAAACTTTTCTAGAAATAATAAATTCTTGCTGAGTCTCTCATTCAAACTTTTTATTTCCAAAATTGCCTTCTGGGGGAAAACGTGGAAATCTGCACCCCGCCTTAGTTCAATAACATTTAAATCCATTCATTCAGATGGTAACACTTAAAACTATCCTTCATATACTGTGTGCCAAGGACTTGTTCTTGATACCAAATTTTGTGTGGTATCAGGCCCTAAAAATGAACCTGTCCATTTTGCTATAATTATTTCAGTACTTGAAAGATCTTGAATTTTACCAGTATATCATGAAGTTTAATCAAAGGTATGGCCATTGGACTGGCTCATATTTATCAAACAGATATACTCATACATAAATATTTTGCTCAATCAGATCTCCTGCTGAAATTATTCTGGTGTCTGAAAAAAATATCCTTGTGTATGGATATCTCATTTCTGAAAATCTGCAAAGCAAAACTATTATATCTATATGTCTGCCTAGGTTGGATTATGCTATTTTTGCACTAACTGTATCTTAGTCATATGATAGCTATAACTTTAACAATTCTACTCTCAAGATTCCTTATCTGGATGGTGAATTTCTTATTGCATTTCTTCACTGAGGTCCAAAGTATTATGAGACTGGCTCAATATTTTACTGTTCCTTTACTTGTTTTTCTCTTCCTACTCACCAATTTCCCAGTACCTGATTTTGTTTTCTTTTAATTTGTATATTTGTCACTTCTTATTTGTTTGTTTATGTTGAAATAAACCATTGTTTAGTTTTTTTCTTTTTCTTTCATAACACATTTTAATGTCAGTTAAACTACCAGTTCCTCCAGGTTGTTTGACTTTGCTTTTTCCTGTATAGGTTTGTATTCATTGAACAAGTTTAAACTTATGGTGACTATGATCTATCTATCTTTAAAGCTATTTTCTTGGTGTCTTTTGCTCAATATATTGGTAGCTATTTGTGCCACAAACTGATCACCATTCCTGTATTTTTGCCAATGTAAGGACCTGATGTGATCTCATTTATCAAAACAATTTCAGATTCCATAAAATCCTTATGTATTCCCAACTTTCTTCCAATCTCTGGAACAATTTCTACCCTCAATCGATAGCTGCCGTGTTAGCAAATTCTTTCCTTGTTATAAAAGCTCAGCTCAGCTCATTCCCTGATGGCCTAACTCTCCTACATTTCTAGGAAAGGATGTCCACTGTGTCTTGAAATGATATTGTCTGTTCAGTAACCCAGGGGTCCCCAACCTGTGGGCTGCAGGGTGCAGAAATGGGATACCATGCCATGAGGCGCAAAAAGGACCCCACCACCACGCTGCAGGACACAAAAATGGGATGCTGCTGTGCCTCGGGCTGCAAAAATGGGATGCTGCTGCACCGTGGGGTGCAAAAATGGGATGCTACTGTGCCTCTGGACGTGAAAACTGGATGCCGTGCTGCGGGATGCAAAAATGGGGTGCCGCCACACTGTGGGAGTGCAAAAATGGGATGCTACCGTGCTGCAGAGTGCGAAAACGGGCTGCCATTGTGCACCTCGGGTGTGAAAACGGGGTGCCGCGGGATGCAAAAATGCAAAAAATGCCACCGCGCCTCAGGTGCAAAAATGGGACCACTGTGCTGCAGGGTGTGAAAACGGGGTGCTGCCACCCTGTGGGGTGCAAAAATGCCCCTCCCTTTCCCTCTGGTCCACCAACCAAGAAAGGTTGGTGACCTCTGCAATAACTTGAGTTTGCTGTATGTGCTTCAAAAATTACTAAACAATCTCAGTTTTTTTGTGGGAGCATTTTGGGAAGAAATGTAAAATGATCAAGATTTTAAGCTATATTCATTTTTTATTAATTTCTTTGAAGGACAGTTATTTTTTATAAGACACCTGATTTATTTCTCAAGATCGCTAATTTGCAAAGACTTTGCCTTTTTTTGCAATTATTTTTGTCTTATTTAGAAAAGTAATCATAAACATTGGAAAATAAAAGAAATATTAGGAATGCTATCTCTGGTTTTTTTAATAAAAAATAAATAGTATGAAGACATTTAAAATAGGACAACTGAGGATTTATTTTTCTTGGCCATCTTTACCTTTCTTTATTTCTTTTAAAGTTTTATATGAGCGATCCTCTTAAGCAACATTGGACAGCTTATTGCAACAATAAAACCAATAAGTAAAACAGTAATGCAAAATAAAAAAGAGTAAAAGAATAAAATAAAAAGCCTGAGCTTGAATCATCCCTTTGGGATGCCCCATAGCAGGGTCAGCTGCCCTCCTTCCATAAGTTCTGCCTGCACACTCCTATCCCACCACCTACTAAAAAGCTAGATCTTCTGAAAGGGAGGGTGTTTCAAAGTTTAGAGCAGCCATGGAAAAGGTACATATCATGGTTCTGATAGATGAAACCAGTAAAAGAAGGCAAGAATTGTTCCTTAAAGAACATTTTATTAGGAAACAAAAGTATCGGCACTTAAATAGTTGAACCCAAACCTGAGTTTCCTTCCCCCCAGATTCAAAGTAGCAAGTTGCAATTCCTACCCCACAAATGCTGTCATAAATCACATTCCCCAATTAACCAAGTTGCAATTCCTACCCCACAAATGCTGTCATAAATCACATCCCCCAATTAACCCAAGCGTGTCATGCCCACCAAAACCTTATCAGACCATGTCCTTGAGTTCCCACCCTTCTACATTGTTATGGCAAGCTAAACCCTCAAGCATTTACCCCATCCCCCTTCTACATCAGAACTCTAAAAGAATATAAAAGGCACGTTAGGAGCAAAAGTAAAAATGGCTGCTGATCCTCAGTTGTCAGAGTGACAACATCCATTGTCACAGCGTTGACAGTACATTTCCAAGGTCTTACTAGATGGCAAGATTTCAGGAAAAGGATCTGGAGCATGCCCACCCTGTCTGATCTTGTGGGATGGGCAGATAGGGGGAGGCGGTCCTAGCAAATGAATGGTGTATACTGTGCTTTCCGTGGTGATTATGTCAGACAGCATGTTCATTTATATTGTGAAAAATCACATGGCATGTAACTGAGATTTTGTATTCATAGCGGGACTATTCTTTGTTTGCATGGTTATAACATGATATGCAATCTGTGTGTCTGTACTTACTTTGTGTATAACATGTCTTGTGATTTATGCATGCTGCACTAATCTCTATTATCTGTCCCCTCTTTATTCAGAGCATGCTGTCACGGTCCTTTAATTCCAATTATGCTCCAGTTAGCAACTTTTACTATGGCAGCTCTAGGGATCTGCATGGCAGCCAGGGCAATGTTGCTTTGAGTGTTGCAGATGGAAGAAGTTCTGGTGTACCTGTTCTTCGTGTGAGTACATTCCTAATAAAATGCTTGTTGAAAAAAAAATTGGAAATGTCTTGCAATTGCATTTTTGCAATTTGTGAAATCTTTATCATGTTTGGTTTTATTCATTACTGTAATGATTAAAAAAGGTAATGATTTAAGAATAATGCAAGAATCCACCTGTCCTGCATTTCCTGCTCTGAGCCAAACAGCAGATCATCTTCTGATTTTACAAATGCTCATCGGCATGTTTTATTCTGTGGGATAGCTTATGTATGGAATGAATTTATTTGTTGCATTGGCAGATGACTTAAAAGATTTTTATGAAATATAAACATACAGGGAGTCCTCACGTTATAACAGTAAATGAGCCCAGAATTTCCATCATGAAGTGATGCAGTCATAAGGCACAATGTCATAGGATCACATAGCTTAGTCATGATAATTCCAGTTGCCATTGTTAACCAAATCCTATCCAGTTGTAAGGATTTACCCTGACTCAAGCCATTCCCAGCTTTGTCCCAGTCCCACTTCCACTTCAACTACCCACACCTACCTAGCTCTCCCATCTCTGCCCTTTGGCTACCCTGCTACAAATGGTTTTGCCACCCTCCAGCTGATCTTCTCTTATCTTCTTTCTCCCCCTGCTGTCAAGGTTCACCCACTTAGCCCTTTGTAAGGCAGCTGCCTTCTTCCTAAGGCCAATGTGTCCTTGTCCAAATTTCAAGTTTGTGAGCCTTCCAAATTGGACAACAGCATGAACAGTCTCAGGAAGAAAGCTTGGCCTGGCTAAGAGCTGCCTTGTAAAAGTCCAGGCACACTTGTGAAGGTTAGCCAGAGGCACCACACACGGTGGAACACAAAGTGGCCGGGCTGGCAGAAGCGAAGTGAGGGGCAACTAAAGAGCAGAGATGAGAGAAGATATGGGTGGGGGCAGTTGAAGTTATTTATAGTCATAAGTACACCCAAATTTTGATCACATGACAACAAGAGCACTGCAATAACTATAACTTATAAGACCAGGCATAACTACCATTTGTTCAGCACCATTATAATTTTAAACATAAATAGATAGCCTCTTACTTTGAATTTCTTAACTGATTCAACTTTATTCCAAGTTGATCAAGCATTCTGAATTGTAAGGGGTTTTTTTTAGAGGGGGGAAATTTCAAAACGAAAATCTGTTTTATGCAGATAAATATATTTCTTTACATATTCATGTTTAAAAGTAGTAATAGAGCTTAATTTATAAATTTACTTATTCACAGATTAAAGTATATATAATAAAGATTTTGCTATTTTTCATTTTTCTTGATTATTCTCATCTACACTACATCTTTACAAGATTCCCTTAAATCTTGGTGGTTGGGGACATTGTGGAACAAAGCTGCAGACCATATAACAAAGAAGTTCTGTTACATTAATAGAAATTCTCTTGTAATAGTGGATGTACTCTAGTATGATTAAAGCTAAACCTACTTTCCTGTCACGTGTTCGTCTAATTGATCTAATCAGATTTGTTCGTCTTATTGATCAGATATGAATGTGACTATCTTTTATGCTTCCTTCCTTCCATAAGTAGTCTATTTTCAAGTCTGGATTGCTTCTCCATGCACAGCACTTTAAAAATACGGCTTTTTGAGTAAAAAAATTCCAGTTCTCACTCTAGTCCTCCATCACACTGACTACGCAGACTTTTGATTTCTATTGGCATATTTTCTCTTTCTCCCATTTTTGGCACTAGTATAATTTTTAGACATACTATGGTCCTATGTATATGTCCATGTCCGCTTGCATCATGTCCACTTCTATAGTTTCTTTCATTTTTTCAACTTTTAATTCAGGGGCAAAACTAACTATGAAGTTCTGTAATTTAATAAAACCATATTCTTCCTGTGTATAGCTTTGGTCTTTAATTTGGTTTCCTATATTGCTTCCCTGGGGAAAATAAATGTGATAGATCCACAGTTCAAGATCTTTCCTTTTACTTTAAACTGAAGCACCAAGTGCAGCAGTCATTGAATAGCATATCCAATTGTCCAAAGTCATGCTATACTTCAATTTCTAGGAGAAAATAAATAGCAAAGCTACTATTAAGAGGTATGTATACAAACTAAATGACATAATTTGTAAGGCAAAATAAAGGAACAAACTTGTGAACAGCATGAAAGAGGGTTAACTCGCTTTGGTATAAAGCAGAAATGTTTACATGCTTTTATTTGTAATTTTCAGCATCCCCAAACATCCAATCCAGTAGAGGAGGATGTATTCATTTCTGGACAGCAGAATTATTCAACTGCCACACTTGGTCTGAAAGAGGCTGTTCCAGATACCATTAAAAAACTTCCTGTGCAGGTAATAAACTATAAGATTCATTAATCATATGTGACTATAATATAGTAATAGTAATTAGTATTGCTTAAATGTTAATTTTACATATATGACCTTTAGGGTCATGTACTTTATCCTCATCTCTTCCTCTGCTGTTGCTGCCAGTAGCAGATTGAAAGATTGTTCCTCTCTTTTCAGTTAAACATCGTTCTTTTTGGTAAAATATAAAATTGTTACCTTTGTAGCAATGAAGTAGATATTTAATGCCCATGAGGACTAACAAATAATAATAGTAGTAATAGCTGCCTATCACAGGATCTTGGGAAAGATTTGGTAGGTGAATAAAAATGCCAAATCCAGTCTAAACATCTGGCTGACTGTGTGATGAACCATAATAATAGCAACCATCAAACAAAAACATTTGCCTATCCCAGGTTCTTGGAAGAGATTTGATAGGTGGATAAGAATCCCAAGTGTAGTCAAAATATCTGGCTGACTGAACCATAATAATAATAATAATAATAATAATAATAATAATAATAATAATAATAATAATAATAATATGTCCCTGGGCATTAGCACTTAGTGTCTGTTTGTACTGGTATGTCCACGGTATGCATTACCTCTCTGCCTCCTCTTACTTAATCATTAAAGTAATTCAAATTTTAAACAATGTTGCAAAACGGTGAAGTATTTCATTATAATTAGGGCTCCAGTTATGTCATACAAAGTTGAAAAGACAGACTAGCAGTCAAAAGTAGGACTAGAAGCAATGAAACATTGGACTGCTTTTGTTCTAGCTACGGAAAGTGACCCATCTGTGAAAAGGACAGGGCCAGTGTAAGTTAATGCCAAGGGATTTGTAGGAACTGATCTGAGGAAGAAAGTACAGGCTGGATATTGTTTAAAAAAGAAAAGTATATGACCATAGCTACAGTGGAGGTTTAGTGCTATTCGGATAGTTATCAATTGATAAGGCAACCAGGAGGGAGAAATGGGCAGATTTAATACATTCTTTGGTTTGTGGGCAGCCAGAGCAAATTTAAATCAGAGTAATCAGAGCAAAGGCTGTCTCAGTGCAAAGAAAATTAATCACAGCTTATTTTTTAAGGTACCGTTAAGTTGTACATGGATGAGAGATCTGCTGCCAGTATTGCACCAGCTATAAGTAATAACACTTTTAAGGACATTAGCATTAAGCTAAATATCAGAGAAAATATGATGAGCCTAAGCAGTATTGTATGAGATATAAACTGATGTGGAGGAAATGAAGGGATGACAGCCAGCTAGAGTTCCTAGAAATGCTGGCTAAAAAGAATTAAGTCAACAGTTGGATTGGACAATTAAAAGGTCAAGAAAAAATTAATAGCATAGGAAATTTACATAACAAAAACTGATGATGAAAAATGTTGTCCACTAACGCTAAACTGAGTAATATAATCAATGAGGGACATTTTTATTTAGTTATTTATTATTTATTATTAGATTTTTATCACACCTTTATTATTTAACTCAAGCATGAGGTGGGTTAGGCTGACAGAGGTTGACCGGCCTAAAGTCATCCAGCTGGATATCATACCTAAGGTGGAACTATATTACAAAATACTGTATGCGTAGACTTTTATTGAAATGCAAAGCCTTCATTATGAAGTTTATTCTTCAAGGGATTTAGAGAAATATTTGAGGTAATAAGACCAATAATATCAGGTCCAACAAAATCCAATCAAGACTTATCCTTCATTTGCTTTTATCCAATGGATAAAATCTTACCAAACTAAAGCTGTAACACTCTACCCTACTAGATATATATAGAGATTCTAGGATGTGGTTACCCTGAATCTCTTTCCCCCTCCCACATCCAGCTCTCTGCTCTAACTATTGTCATGTAAAAAAATCAGTACTTTTGTAATAACCCATTGAATTAAGGTCAGTAAGAATTCAATTTACTTTAATCAATTGGAGCTGATTATGTTACTATATATCTTTTTTAGAAGTTGATAGAAGGAACTCCTGTGTATCTGGATCAGTGGTTATCAACCTTTCTAATGTCGCGACCCCTTAATACAGTTCCTCATGTTGTGGTGACCCCCAATCATAAAATTATTTTCGTTGCTACTTCATAACTGTACTTTGCTACTGTTTTGAATCGTAATGTAAATATCTGATATGCAGGGTGTATTTTCATTGTTACAAATTGAACATAATTAAAGCATAGAGATTAATTACAAAAACAATATAGCAATGCTCACTGGAGAAGCTTACTCTTCCTTGCTCAAAAATGTTGGGAGGGAGGGAAGGAAGGAAGGAAGGAAGATTGAAGGGGAAAGGAAGGAGAGGGGGAAGGAAGGAGATTGAAGGGGAAAGGAAGGAAGGAAGGAGAAAGAGATTGAAGGGGAAGGGACGGAGATGGAAGGAAGGAAGGAAGATTGAAGGGGAAAGGAAGAAGATGGAGAAGGAAGGAAATTGAAGGGGGAAGGAAGGAAGGAAGGAGAGATTGAAGGGGAAGGGATGGAGATGGAAGGAAGGAAGGAAGATTGAAGGGAAAAGGAAGGAGATGGAGAAGGAAGGAGATTGAAGGGGGAAGGAAAGAAGGAAGGAAGGAGAGGGAGATTGAAGGGGAAGGGATGGAGTTGGAGATGGAAGGAAGGAAGGAAGATTGAAGGGGAAAGGAAGGAGATGGAAAAGGAAGGAGATTGAAGGGGGGGGAAGGAAGGAAGGAAGGAGAGATTGAAGGGGAAGGGATGGAAATGGAAGGAAGGATGATTGAAGGGGAAAGGAAGGAGATGGAGAAGGAAGGCGGCCTCCGACGGTGAGGGAGGTGGGCCAGGCGGTGCGGGGGAAGCTCCGGCGCGGCACAGAGGGCGGCCGGGGGCAGAGCATGGCTGGGCAACCAGGAAGTGTGGGGACCGGCTCGGAGCCTCAGCTCAGCCAGCAGCGGCAGCAGCGGCGGAACAGCCCAGCGGCAGCGCCAGCAGCGGCCCAGACCCGGCTCCGCTCGGACTGGCCGCCCACGCAGCTGAGCTGGCCCGGGTGACATCGGGGGCGCATTTCAAGCCCTGGGCTTGTCATGAGCTGGGAGACGGGGAGGACGCAGCCAGCAGCTGGCCAACTTCTGCATGGCCCCCAGGAGCACAGCCCAACTCCTGACAATCAGCTGGGAGTTGGGTCGGCGTCTGGACATTGGTGGGGAACCAGCGGGGCTGCTACACACAGCCCGGCTCCTGACAGCCAGCTGAGAGTCGGCCCCACGCGCACCAGCTACCCTCCCAGCGCCCGCCGCTGCCCTGCTAGCCTTACTTTGGCCACCGCCCGTTCGCTCCTGGGCGACCATGGCAAGCGGCAGCGATGGTGCAGGCTGACCATCAGCTGGGCCACCAGCTGGGAGGTAAGCCACCCACCGGGCCCCACGCACACCAGCTACCCTCCCAGCATCCGCCGCTGCCCCGCCCACCCTTGGCCCTTTTTTACTTACATTTAGCAGGGAGGGGTGGAAACTTCCAGAAAGCTCGCCTTAGCTGCAGACAATTTGCGGCAACGTTTGGCGACTGGGACTTTTGGCGGGCTCAGCAGGGCAGAGACAGCCTGGACAATTCCTATTGGCTTTTGAAAGCCAATAGAATTAGACTCTATTCAAGGGAGTCTATTCTATTGGCGTTTGAAAGCCAATAGAATAAGAGGGAGTAGCACAGCTCATGAAAAAGGGGAAAAAAACAAACAAACAAAAAATGCCGGATTGCGATTTTATGAGGAAAAACTCCAGGACTTTGGTGACCCCTGTGAAATGGTTGTTTGACCCCAAAAGGGGTCACGACCCACAGGTTGAGAACCGCTGATCTAGATAATGTACTGCAATTTCTAGCATTTATCCTTTAACCATCATAGCTGAGGCTGCTTAGAATGCTCAACTTCCACATATATTCTGTTTCAATGAAAGGCACGAACATATTTACAAATTCTTGAGCTTGTTGACTTTATACAAAGATTGTGACTATATCCCTGATTTAGAGAAACTTGGTTTTATTCTTGTCAAATCCCTTCACCATCTTTAACTTTTCTGCTTTCTTTATATTGTTTGTATTTATGTAGTGTAGTTTTTGTCAACATTGCTTATTCAACCAGACCTTCTACTAAAAAGTGCCCTAGGAGTTAATAACTAGGTGATTGTCACTTCATTTTCTCTGGAAAGGAAACATATCTGAGAGACATGGGACCATGAAATACATTAGCAAGTTCTCAAATATTTTGTAAGTCATATTAGACTTTGACTATCAATAAGAACAATTCCAAGTGAAAGGGAATAGATTTGCCATTTAGAAGTCAGAAAGAAAGTATATTGTATGTTAAAAATACAATGTTTGTTTTTGTGTATGTGTATATGCCTGTGTATAAATAGAACAGCTAAGTAAATCAATATATTCTTGCTGGTGTAAATATTCACTTAGAGATGTTTCATTTATTCAGATACCTTTGATGAATGGGCAGATGGGTCATCCTCCAAGACCTCAGCCAAACTATAGTCAAATCCATCATGCTGGACCTCAAACTTCGGTGGCAAGACACCCTTCCAGAGAACAACTGATTGATTATCTGATGCTTAAAGTTGCCCATCAACCTCCCTATAGTCAGCCTCAAGATCCAACCAGACAATGCCATGAGGTATCAAAGCAAGAAGTAAGGGAGACATTTCTATTTTATGGATCAGTTAATAAATTATGGATTTCATTCCCATAATTAAGCACTGAAAATTATATTTAATTGCTATTTTGTTTTGCTGTTTTCTTCCACTGTGGCCTCTTTCAGGGTTACAAAAATGATAATGGATTTATTATCACAATACTATTTTATTTTCATAGGCATTACTTAGGAATGTTATCAAAATTTTAGATAACATTTTATTTATTTTAAAGAGCTAACTTTTGACTTAAAAGTTCCCTTCAGTGTAGTTTACAAAAGCAATATAAACAATATATAAATAAACAATAAATAAACAAAACAACTGTAAAATAAATAAAACAACTGTAAAAATAATAATATCTCTAACATGTTCAAGATAATTGGATTGATTATCTTCATTTTCACAGGATTGAATATGTAAGTAGCCTGCTTTTAAATATGTTTTATATTTTAGATTCGAGTAAGAATTGAAAAAGATCCAGAACTTGGATTTAGTATATCAGGAGGAATTGGGGGTAGAGGAAACCCCTTTAGACCAGATGATGATGTGAGTATTAATTAAAAATACTTTCTTTAAATGAATATTTATCCTTTATCCATTGAGGCACTGTTTACCATTTGAAAAAATTGAAACTACAAATATTACAAATATACCGATAAATTTGTACGTCAGTGTTGAATATTTTGTTTGCCAATGCTTTTTATGCATTATTTATACATTTTTATAAATCTTTCATAAAAATCCGAAAATTTATATAATTAAACATCATTTTGTACCATATTCCAAATCATGAGTACTTTCTATCAATCTGATTCTTTCCTGCTTTCATTTCTTAACCCGTGAGTTGTAACTCTTCACATATACACCAAATCTTGAGTCTATAGGCATGTCCTCATTGGTTGGCTTGTTTCTGTAGTTTATTTGCTATTCAGTTTCTGAAGATTTTTGGGGTAACAGATAACATTTAGTTGTTTTTGGTTTAAAGTGGAAATTATTTTTTTTTCTCAAGATGCCATTCAATATTTTTACATCTGTATAATGAATATAAAAGATAACAATTAATATATTTAAAATGTGAATTTTAATTTTCTACATCAATTTCAATATCACTAATTTGTGTGCAAATTTATTTTTCATCAACCTTTTATAATATGAACTTTTCAGAATGTTTTCAAATTGTCAGGATTAAAATACTAAAATGAAGATGTTTGTTCATTTACATAATCTTTTGAAAAAACAACTCTTATTCACCATGAAAATAAGAAAAAAACAAAAAAGTTTGTAATAGAAAATAATTTAATATACAATAATAATATAAATTATAATGTCAGATATCATAAAAATTAATTCATTGTAATGTTCAAAGAAAGTTTATATGAGTTTCATTCATCTGTTATTATAATCAGAAAATTCTGTTTCAAGAAGATTGTCAAGATTCTGATCGACAGAGAAAAATAAAGCAGAACTCTGAGGCTTGCAAATTCCTCAAAAAACATGTTTATTGATACAGAATATCGGTACTTCAGAAGTAAAACCAAGTCTGAAGAGATGCATAACAATCCCCCAGTACAAAGTTAAGGAATCCCACCCCCGAAACTATGCAAGCAACTATGTTTTCCCACTCAGCTTGTTGGCGGGCTTTTCATGAAACACCCAGCCTGCAGTCTCAGGAGCAGCCGATGACCTTGGTTCCCATGAGAGAAAGTCGAGAGAAAAAGTCTGTTTTGTCTAGCACAACACCTGGTAAACCCCCCTCCCCCCATACTATGTGGCAACTAGGAATGAGAAGGAAAAAGATGGCTGCAACTTCTAAAGTTGACAAAGATATTTATTTTAAAATAAGCCGCCTTATACTGTATTGTAAATCATGCTATTAAAACTAAGGGGGCTTTGTAGGTGGAAGACTACCCATATCTCTCAACTGTTTGAAGATACAACTATGCTGAATGAAAGAATGGTAACTCTGATCCATTAGAATTGTGACTGTCCCAGCACCCCCCACAATCATGACTGTCATTTCCAAACTTCCCCAAAAAACAATGGGGAACCCAGCAGGGAAGATTGCAAGTTATTGGTGTTAGCCTCCCCACCATCTCCCCTATTTAGGAAGTAAGCATAATTTATGGCTCTCTAAATAAACAAATTTCACTGTAGAATTTGTTATATTATTGAGAAGACGTTAACAGCCTAGTGCGTGGTGGCGAACCTATGGCACGCGTGCCACAGGTGGCACTCAGAGCCCTCTCTGTGGGCACGCGTGCCATTGCCCCAGTCCTAGGCCTTCAGCTGGGTTTTATAAAACCTTTTCACTTTAGGCCTCCGCCGCCGTGTGCAAAAAAAAAGGTTCAATCAATCAATCAATTTCAACTTATTGCGGGAAAAAAAGATCTTGCAAAGTTGGAATTGATTGATTTTAACTTTTCAGTCCCGCCCAGTACCATTACCACCGTAGCCACGCCCATCTAATTGACCACGCCCACCTAATTGGTCACACCCACCCAATGGGCCACTCCCCCTGGCACCCGACAATACATAAGTGGGTTTTGGGTTGCAGTTTGGGCACTCGGTCTCTAAAAGGTTTGCCATCACTGGCCTAGTGGAACCTGTAGATGCCAGCTAATAAAAATCAGTGCCAGAGTGATTCCTGTAGGTTGATAACCACTCTCTTCAGAATCCATGAGATCAATTACTAATGTAATTAATGATCATCCCTCTGACCAATAAGGCTTTTCATTCGGCTTTAGCAAATCTACACACTACAATTATCCCCTGCAGTTGATAAATAGCCTATTCTCTCCTCACAGTTTTGGAGTGAAAGAATTGTATTACTTAAAACTGAGGGGAGTCTTGGGAATAATTGGAAATTTTATGATAGCTTCCTGGTCAGGAACTTTGCCAAAGCAGAAATAAAAGTTTCATGCAGTAGAAAAGATTTGGAATATTAACCATTCCCACTGAACATATTCTACTTGTGCTGTACTGACTGATATGATCTAATATTGTAATATTAAGCTGGTTTCACTTCAATTCTTTATTTTCACTACTATCTAGAGTACACATATTTTATATCAATATTACAAATTAATATTATCTCCAGATTGGGCTGCAGAGTCCCACCTATCCACTCACTGCCCTTTTTATACTAATACCTTCCCTACACATATGTTAGTGGTTAGTGGCTTTAATAACATGCATGAATTTTAGATTTGAAATTTTTTTTGTTCAAAATAATACAACCAGTTTAATTCTGCTGATACTATTAATCCAGTACAAATACATGTTTATTTTAAGATGAATACTACTACTGTTTTTGTTTTCTTGAAGGGTATTTTTGTAACTAGAGTACAGCCTGAAGGACCTGCATCAAAATTGTTACAGCCAGGAGATAAAATTATTCAGGTAATGTAATTTAGTCATCAATTATTTTTCAACAATGTTATGCCTGCAAGATTCTATCAGTTTTCTGAGTTTTATTGTTTTTCATCCCTTCTGTAGATAATTAGGTAAAAAGTCTATTAAAATAATTATTTATTTTCTCTGTCACGTATTGTAAAAAAATTCTGAGGGCAGCATACAAATTATTAAAAATAAATAATTGTAAAGCTTTGATTCTAAATAAAAAGGGGAAAGAATTATCATTGCAAAATAGTACAGTATTTGGTAAAGTTTCCAGATAAAATGTTTGAATTAGCGATTTAACATTTCAGGGTTTGGTAGCTGTATTATCTTAATGGTAATGACAATAATGATTTTGTTAATTCAGTTCCTAGTGGTAGGAGATAGTGGCGATGACTGTATGTTGAACATATGGACTTGTTTGCTCTTTTGTATTGTTCCTCCATGTTATTGGAACAACAACAAAGTTTTCTGAAAATAAATTAGAATTCATTTGAATGATGTTCAAAAAGAAAAATAAGGTTAAAAAACAAAGTTTAAAAACTTATTGAAAACATTCACTTTTAATTTATTAATATTTTTGTTTTTTTCCAGGCTAATGGATATAGCTTCATCAGTATTGATCATGGGCAAGCAGTATCTTTGCTAAAGACTTTTCAGAACACAGTGGAACTTACTATTGTTCGAGAGATTTCTTAAATACTGTGGAGAAAGAGGAATTTCTGTGTAATTTTTGAAGGACTTGTGGAAAACTTAATATTTTGACTATTTTTGTATGCAAAACTTTTAAAACTATGTACAGTAATAAAATAATGAATTTGTGGTTATGGGGAAAAACCACTGTAAAGAATATAAATGAAGCAGTTAAGGAAATGCATATGGTAATTAGAGCTAAATTGTTTTATGACAGTGTAGCAATCAAGGATCACTCCTCCAAGAACAAACCTGTGGTGTATTTTGTACAGATTGTAGGTTTATTTTATGGATAATTCATATACATTAAAGAACTTTGTGTACAAGGAGCCTCCATTGTAGCCAGTGGACAGATGGCAGGGCTTTCTGTCCTATAGCAGTTTTGTTGTCTTTAATTTTTCATTTATTTTTAGAATCTTTGTTGAAACCACTTTGGTAGATATAGGTAAGAAATTTTAAAAGTTGGCTTTGCAATGTGCATATTGTATAGATGAATTGGTAGACTGAAAGTGGAGTGATTGGATTAAATTAAAAGGCCAGGTAAAAGTATGAAATTAAAAGAAGGGGAGAGGAATTTAATGGGAGAATCTTTATGTACCAATTGAAAAAATGCAATAAAACATGAAGGGTTTTTTTTGTAAGGCAGAGACAATAAATATACTTACGGAAGTTCTACAGGATTGATTCATATCAAATCCATTGCCTGTCATATTCTTACATGTAATTTAGTTTTGAGTGTTTTTAATCATACTTTTTTAAAAAAAATAATTATGCTATGGGGTTGTAAAGATACTCTCATTACAAAAATCCCTGGTTTTATATAAAAGGATGATTTTCTTCTGCCTTGTCTGAAATGCTCCATATTCAAATTATTTATACATTTTTTAAAAGAAACTGAAATGGCCAGTTTTTGCTGTGTTGCCTATAATGTATGATGATGCATAGACACATTCAGTTTTAACATATGCATGTTCTGAATAGAAAAGCTGTGCTCTTTTTAAGGAGGCTTATGATACCGAGCCATATGAAGATTGGGATGCGCCCCAGATTAAATGATTCAGAAAGAACTCTTGATTTTTGTTGGCCTTCAATTGCCTTGTGAGACTAAAAGGAAATAATACATATGGAGCTATAACCAAAGCCAGGTTATGTGACATTGTTGCACAGCAATAGAAGGTAGTTCCCTATTGTAAAGGGACAGTATTTTGGGCCCATGAGCTTGTATGATCTTCTTCAAAGGGCTGTTCCTACAAGTGACATTAAATGTGAACTAGACACTTCAGAGTCCATTAAAGGATTTCTAACTATATTAATGTAAGAGTGATTTATTACAAGCTGCCTTTTGTTCATTAGTTGCATAAAACATTGGGTTATACATAATTTTGTTTGTGACAAATGTTTATTTTTTTCATTTTCATGTTATAACAGAGATGATATTGCCTAATTCACGATAATAAGTTAATACATTGGTATTATGCACCACCGAAAAGTGCCATAGAAGAAATAACTGTTTTTAAAAGTGAATGATTAACCCATCATTGGAAAAAATATTCATTTAATTGAAATTTTAATAGAAATTAATACTTTTAAAAAGAAATCTAGCAAAGTACCAATCTGTTAAAGATTTTGCAAAAACATACTTGAATGGAAAATCCACATTGTTAGCTGACAGTAGTTTTTGAATACCTAAACTCAAATGATATTGCACTTCACTTACCAACTGAATATTGTAATGCACATAATTCTTAATTTTAATTGAAATCCTTTAACAATTCTTTGTACATTAACTTTAGTCGATTTTATTAATATTTACATAGGCATTGTTTTTTTTATATTAGCTGAAATGTGCTGTATTTTGGTAAAATTCACATTTTCTGTATGCTGTTAATCTTTTTTAAAAAATAGCTCTATGGTGACAAGCTTCAGTGTTGCTATTTTATTTACAATTTATTCAGTGACCCATATTCATTACTTTTAATAGAGAATATAAAAAAACAAAAAATCATGATTATGTGAAATATAACTTTCAAAGCTGAATATGGATTCAATTTATCTTTGCATACAAGACATACTAAAATATGTCCAAATATATTGCATTTTGTATGAAATGAGAAATATTCCTTAAATTAGAAATTCATTTGAATAATTTTTGTAAAAACATTGCCAAAATTTTTCATTGTTTAAAGTAACAGCGCATTGGTGCTTATTGTCTGTTTGCAAGGAAATAAAATTCTGTTTAAAGTTCTTTTGTGGGGGAAAAACATTGTCAGAATATATGTTTGGAGAGGGATTGTTGCGAAAGAAGCTTACCCGAACAGGAAAACATTTCTTGAAGCCCTGAATGATCAAAATATATATCTGGAAATTTGATGGAAGAGGTACAGAATGGATCATGTTATCAATTCAGGTTTTTTTTTTGTAACAGTTCTTTAAAGAATCAGTTCAAGTGAATTTTTTGGAAAAATTCCCACATATTTATTGTGTAAATATTTTTTTTACTATTTTTGACTGGAGTTTAAAAATGTGTACATACTTGAACACACATCTGTGAACACAATCATAGCAATAAGGGACACACAGAACCAAGCCTTTATCATTAATTTGCTGTATACTACTTTTTAAAATAACTATTTCCTTGTCAGCCGCTCTGTAATGTTTTTATTGATCAGCATTTATTCAGCATTCCAGTTTTTTTTGTATATAATTAAATTGTTTCTGGATAACACATGAAAAGAATAGATAATAAACTAATGCTCTTTAAAGTTATGTGTACTTTATTGGTTTCAATTTACGTCAGTTTTGATTTTTATAAATTGTTAAAAATTCTCTTCCTTGGAATTTTTTTAAACTTTTAAAACGTTTGAATTAAATAGAATGTATGAACAAATAATTTCATACTGATTGCTATTCCTAAAGGTAGGGAGGTAGACAGATTTACTATTAAATGAAATTAACAGCCATTTATCAATGGCAACAATGTAGATGATGCTTTTCCAGGTCTCTATCAATTATGCTTTGTGGGAGCTCCATTTGCACAATTATTAACACATATCTAGTGCTAATTACTAATGAGAGAAGGGAGTATTGCAAACCAAACAGGCAGTTCATTTTGAAAATATGAGAGTATTTAAAATAATTACAAAGTTGTCAAAACTAATCAAGGGCTTTTTGCTTAAGACCATTGCCCATTTCAGACCCAGAAACCAAAGTGTTCCATAATCTGAACCTTTTCTGGAATCTTTTTGATCCCTGAGCCGTTAGACTGACCCAGAGGGAAATGTCCAAAATCTGAGTGGAACCTCTCTCCAATATTTGTCACGCTGCTTAGGGACCTGAAACTATCTCCGAATTGAGTTGAATCTATACAGAGGGGAGCTTGCTGAGGATCCCGGCACCGAGACAACGATGGCTTCTGGGATCCCACGCCTGATCCCTCTCAGAGCTTTTGTCCTTCCCCGCTTTAGCTTTTCCCGGTTATTCTGTTACTGCTCTTTCTCTTAGATTTTCAAAGAGCCGTGAAAAGACGAGATACAGAATTCAACTGATAAATCATGAATTCATTTTATGTGAGATTTGTACTCAATTAGCACGAAAGGTCTGAAAGCATGCCAAGACCAGCCCTCGTTTTGTCCGCAGTCGTGTATCTGCCAACATCACATTGAGCAGCGGATCCCAAAACCCTAACATTTAAATCAGGGGTTCTCAACCTTGGCAACTTTAAGACTTGTGGACTTCAACTCCCAGAATTCCTCAGCCAGCAAAGCTGGCTGAGGAATTCTGGGAGTTGAAGTCCACAAGTCTTAAAGTTGCCAAGGTTGAGAACCCCTGATTTAAAGAGTTGAATGTACTATGGCTCTGAAACTGGCGCAGGAGCCTCAGCCCTAGGATGTGCTTTTTAAACCTGGTCTAAGCTGTATACAACCTAAAACCGCAAATAAAAATCTTAGTGCCGTGAAGCATTGTTCGGTGCCATAGCCTTATGCCTGAAAAATCCACCTGCATTTCACTACTTAAGGATATTTTCTTTAAATATTTATATTTTATATAAATATGAGACAAGAAAATATGCTTACCTGCATTTCACTACTTAAGGATATTTTCTTTAAATATTTATATTTTATATAAATATGAGACAAGAAAATATGCTTAAATAGACCTTGAGTATAACGGCTCTAGCAATTTATGAGTACAGGGTCCTTGTTACCGAGTTTACAAAATACCTTGTGTCGACATATCCTGCAACCGCCTTCTCCCCCCCCCTCCCACTGGACGCACGTGCACCAACCAGTGAATTTGCTTTATGCGGGTTTTTCGGAGAAAAACTTGAGGAAAGGTTGGACTTCGCATTGTGTATTGGTTTTTGTATTAGGTATACTTTGACCATAGAACTGTCCTCTCCAACTTGTTCCTTTTCAGACGTGCTGGACTTCAGTTTCAATAGTGGTGAGATAATTTATCATCACTGGTTAACAATGACACTCCAAAATATCGACTCCCTCCCTCCTCTACAAAACAAATATTCCTAGGCAAGCCCTAGCCCAGGAGTAGGCAACCTTGGCTCTTTTATGACTCGTGGACTTCAACTCCCAGAATTCTTGCCCTAGCCGCAAGAACAAGTGCTCTAACGCTTCTCACCTCAGAGAATACCACGTGAACGGAAACATCGCAACGTATATACACTCTAGGAAAATATGCCTTTTCTATGGTAATTTCCGTCTCCTCTCTTACGTGCGTTGGCTTGGTCAGAGAGAGAAATTGCCGCCATCATGATGAACAGCGGTGGAATCGGGGTCCCCCTCGGCTTTCCTTTAACTCCTACTTCGGTTATTCAAGTCACTAATTTATCCTCCGCGGTTACTAGCGAGCAGATGCGGACGCTGTTCGGTTTCCTAGGTGACATTGAGGAGTTGCGCCTTTACCCTCCGGAGTAAGTGAGGCCGGGAAGCCATAGAGAATGGCGGGAATGACTGTCTTTTAAGAACCGGGGTATATAAATATATATATATATGTAAAACTGACCGGATGCTGCACCCTCCATTTTGCTTGTGGGTGGCTAGTAGTAGCTCAGTTTTGAGGCTTTTACTTTCTGTGAGAATTGTTGCTCGGAATGAAGGTGGCACCTATTCACGGATATATTTTTTTCACTCTTTACCATGGCCGGTTTCGTCTCAGTCCTGTCATTCTTTTCCTTTTCAGTATTGTGAGAAATGCCTCTGACTTTGAGGTTAGCGCTTCTTTGTTAGAAGCCCTCTGCAGATAGGTTCTTTCCGTGGGAGCTTCGTTTGTTTGGCTTTGAAAAGATAACGGCGGGGAAGCCCTCTAGCTCCTTCTCAGACTTCTCCCCCTCAGTTCATCCAGCCGCTTTAATTGATTTTATTGTGCAGTTACTTGGGAATCAGCCTTATTCTTTCAACCAGCCTTACGTCCCTGTAGAGCTGCTGTCCTTTCCTTAATTGGAACAGGGTTTAGTGAAATTTCATGGGCTGAACGGCCAATTCAGCACACTTAGAATGTTGTAACATGGTCAGTGATCACAGATACTGTATCACCTTATGTAAAATCTAAAATCCTGACATACATATCTTACAGTCTTTCTATAATGTTGAGGGGAAATGAATTGTTATGGTTTACCAGAAACATTTCTGACGCTTAACATGTTATAATCAAGTACTTAGAATTCTGCATGTGAATGTGCTGTGTAATAAAAGGTACCACACATGTCACTGACAGCAGACATGGTTCTTTTTATTAAGATAAATGTTAAGGTTAAGAATTCTATTTACAAAAGCAAATATTTATGTAATTACACATGCTTTTCTGTTGTATCACTGATCTGGCATTGAAAAAGTCATGTTCCTAAAAGCTTCCTGAATATTAGAAGTGAATGTAGGCTTTTAATTCTGATGAAGGGCATTCCACAGAAAAGGAAACATAAAAACATAGAGAACTGACATCAGAAAAAAACCTAATGGTCCATTGAGCCCACTTTTTGAGTTTTTTTATTTTATGTTTTGAATGTTTGTCAGAAGATGGACATGAGTTTATGTTTAAATTCAGTTACTAATGATTGATCCCCTGCTTCTCCTTGCTGAGTCTCAGTAAGGACTCTGAAGTCAGAGTTTTGAACTTTATAAAAAATGAGGATCACAGATAATAAAATTAAGTCTATAGTGCTATTAAGATTTGGAATTTGAAAACAATTTAAATTTAAGATGGCCAAGAGGCAGCAATTACTGATAACTTCTAGGATAAGGACTTACTTAAAATAATCATAGTACTTAGGGCTTATTAATATTCTTTTTAGATAAAAAATAATATGTAAAGGATGAAAATATACATAAGAGAATGTTCCTAAAAAAGGCAAGTTGTAGTTAGGCAGCATCAGCACCAGATGGATTCATAGCTGGCTGAACGGCTGTACTCGGCGTGTGGTCCTCAATGGAACTGCATCTACATGGAGGGAAATGTGTAGTGGGGCTCTGTTCTGGGCCCAGTGCTTTCAACATCTTCATCAATGATTTGGATGAGGGAATAGATGGGGAACTCATCAAATTTGCAGATGACACCAAGCTGGCAGGAATAGCCAACACTCTAGAAGATAGTCTTAAGACAGAGGTCCCCAATTTTTTTGGCATCAGGGACTGTTTACGTGGAGAGAGGTTTTTCTGTGGACCGGAGGAGGAATGGTTTTGTGTGCTGCCTGTATCCCATAGATGGGGTTTTGCTTTTCTGTGCAGCCCGGTTGCTGGCATGCCGCGGCCCAGTATTGGTCCACGGACTGGGGGTTGGCGACCCCTGGCTTAAGATACAGGAGGATCTTTTTTTTTTGAAAAATATTTTATTGGTTTTTATAATTTTAACAAAAAGTACTTAAGACACACTGTGGTGATTGGGTGAACAAAGATTCCAAAATAAAAACACACATAAACAGTTCAACTTAGTACATTCACTATCATCTCTCTATTTCCCTCAAAAAACATAATAAATTTAATGTATTCCATTTCTATCATAAATTTCTATTACTACTAAACCTGTTTTAAAACTTTGTCAGTTTCAATTACCATAGTCAAATATTGTTTTATATCAATAGATTAACACTTCAAATGTCTCTTCCACGTATATTCAAGCTCTTACTCTCTCTCAACCCTCTTTATCATCAATCTTAATTATTTATTCTTCCAATGATAATTAACTTATAATTATATAGCCATATATATATAAATCTATATTTTTTCTCCTTAATAAAGCCCATTTTTATTGGTTATGGTGGTCTTTGAGTTAATTCATTTCAATTCATTACACAAAGTCCAAATTCCATCCAATTAATTATCATAACTTATCAAATCATATTACTATACACAAAAATCTCTTAATTGGTTAAGTTTCACTCCAAATTTAACTTTCATATTTCCATATCAGACAAGTTTCGATAAAACAATGAAAAATCATCAAACTGAATTGAACACACATATATATAATTGCCATTTTCATATTTCTAAGTCTAAATCATTATCCTTAAAACAATCCATGTATCCAGCATTACCTAAATTTCTATTACTGCTAAACCTGTTTTAAGAGTTTATCCATATGTATATATATATCTATATATTTTCCCCCTTAATACAATTCATAAAACCCATTTTTATTGGTTATGATGATCTTTGACTTAATTCATTTCAATTCATTACACAAACTCCAAAATCCATCCAATTAATTATCATACCTTATCAAATCATATTACTATACACAAAAATCTCTTAGTTAATTAAGCTTCACTCCAAATTTAACTTTCATATTTCCATATCAAACAAATTTCCATAAAACAATGAAAAATCATCAGACTGAATTAAACACACATTATCATTATCCTTAAAACACTCCAAAAAACCAGTATTGCCTTTTAATCCATTAAACAATTTTAAATCAATTTTCATACTTCTAAGCCTAAATCATCCTTAAAACAATCCATAAAACCAGCATTGCCTTTTAATCCATTAAACAATTTTAAATTTCTTTTTCAGTCTAATTCTGGTTTTTTTTCTATACCAGACAGGCTTTCATAGCAATGCTTCCTTTTCAGCCAGTGGATCCATTTTTATTAGTTGTAGGATTCTTTGAGAGAATATAGATCTTTCCCTCTGCAATAGAAACCTTTCTGTCTTCTTGCAGCGTCGTTGCTTTATGATTTGAAATCTTAGTCTTTGCTTCTTCTGATTCTCTAAGTTGCAGAAGAAAGGGTTGTCAAGCGAGATACATTCCTCTTCTATCTCTATAGATTCCTCTTCTGGTATATTTTGATTTATACCATAGTCAGATGTAGCCTGGGCATCAGTTTGAACAGATATAGTAGACTCTCTAAATCTTGATTCTAAAGTACAGTTTTTTATTGTGGCACATATGTCAACAGTGGCCTCATAAATCTTTTCCAGTATGAGTGCATAATTCAATTGTAGCTGAGTCTCCATTTTAGATGATAATACTTAAAAGAAAGTCTCTTTTGTGAAGGCTATATTTAGAGTAAACAACATCCACCTCCACAGCTTCCATAGCTGCACAGCTTATCTTTCCAAAAGTATTTTGAAGTTAAGTGTTCCATCTTTAAGAAAATAGTCTCAAACTTTTGCCACTAGATGTCCTCAATGAGTTAAAGTTTAAAAAAAATCCATTCTTTTTCCCCCCTGTCCTTTAAAATGTAATATATAGGAAGAAAAAAAATACAATTCTTACCAGGAGAGAAGAAAGAGAAAAAAAACCTTTTTCAACTTTTTTCCTTCTTTGTATCCAAAAAAGATAAATATAGAAATAAAGTATAGTCTATTTCAATATTTTGAAAATGCCTTCTTTCCCCCAAAAAAGCAGAAGCTGCCTTTCCAAGCCAGGGAAATAATTCCAAAGGCTCTTGCAGGTATTAAAATAAACAAAAGATAGAAAGGAGAGTTGCAAAGTTCTCACCCAGGCTCACCACGGGGGCATTCACAGCTTAGATGTTATCTGACTTACGGTCTGAAGCGGCTGGGCGATCAGCCATTTTAGTGGCCGATCTTCTCCGTCTGCCCTTGGAGTTTCATCCAGACAGCTGGAGGAGCCGCCGCTCCTCCACCGTCGGATTGCAGCCTCCTTGTCGGAAATCGCACCCTCCAGGGTGACTTTGGACCCGTATAAGGGTCCACTGACGGAGGGAAATCTAGTTGGCGAGGAGAGAAGTCTCCCCGCCCGACTAGCGACACCGCGAACCGGAACCAGAAGTCAGATACAGGAAGATCTTGATAGACTTGAACATTGGGTACTATCTAATAAAATGAAATTCAATGGTGAAAAAAAAGTAAGGTTCTACATTTAGGCAAGAAAAACCAAATGCACAGGTATAGTATAGGTGGTACCTTGCTCAATAGTAGCAACTGTGAGAGGGATCTCGGAGTCCTAGTGGACAATCACTTAAATATGGGCCAGCAGTGTGCTGCAGTTACCAAAAAAACCAACACAGTGCTAGGCTGCATTAACAGGGATAGAATCAAGATCACGTGAAGTGTTAATACCATTTTCCAATGCCTTGGTAAAGCCACATTTGGAATACTGCATTCAGTTTTGGTCACCACGATGTAAAAAAAAATGTTGAGACTCTAGAAAAAGTACAGAGAAGAGCAACAAAGATGATTAGGGGACTGGAGGCTAAAACAAAGAATAGTTGCTAGAATTGGGTATGGCTAGTCTAATGAAGAGAAGGATGAGGAGTGACATGATAGCAGTATTCCAATATCTCAGGGGCTGCCACATAGAAGAGGGAATCAAGCAATTCTTTAAAACACCTGAAGGCAGGACAAGAAGCAACGGTTGGAAACTAACCAAAGAGAGAAGCAACCTAGAACTAAGAAATTTCCTGACAGTTAGAACAATTAACCGGTGGAACAACCTGCCCCCAGAAGCTGTGAATGCTCCAACACTGCATGTTTTTAAGAAGAGACTGGGCAGCCATTTGTCTGAAATGGTATAGGGTTTCCTGCCTGAGCAGGGGTTGGACTAGATGACCTGCAAGGTCTCTTCCAACTTTATTATTATTATTATTTAAAAATAAATACTTTCAGATGTAGGTGTAGTGTTTTTTAAAAAGCCCCTTTGTTGATTGAAATATTTGATTTTATTAAATCCTGCACAAGGGGGCACTCCCTAAAGCTCATAGCTAAGAAAGTGAGGACAAATAAAGGGAAATATTTCTTCACCCAGAGGGTCGTTGATTTATGGAATTCACTTCCTGAAGGGGTCGTGACAGCTGTCAGCCTTGACAGCTTCAAGGCAGGGCTAGATAGATTCATGGATGCAAAGTGTATCGGTGGTTATTAAAACGGATGTCCATGTGCCGCCTCTATGTTGGTTGAGGCAGGCAGGATTCCCTTGAGTACCATTTGTTTGGGGGTCAAGGGAAAGGGAGGGTTATGCCTTCTCTTTCTGCTCAAGATCCCCATGTACAATTGGTGGGCCACTGTGTGACACAGAATGCTGGACTCGATGGGCTTTGGCCTGATTCAGCATGGCTCTTCTTATGTTCTTATAAACGGCAAGTAAATTAAAACTTGAATCCCATGTAAAAATAATTGTGACTGTTTTTTACTTAGGTTACCAAAAAGACCACTTTTTGTACTATGTCATGTTCTTGTAGGGCTGACAGTTCTGTTTTCTAGAAACTTGGTAAACATATCTGGAGCTTAAAAGATACATGTACACTTTAATGTGCTCACTTTAATTTTTTTATTGAATTCAAATATTTTGAGTAGTTTTGTACTTACTGTTCTTTTTACATTTCTGTAATCAATATTATTGTGCTCAAATCATCTTAATAAATTAGCTGCAGACAGAATTTTCACTATCTAGAGCAGGGGTGTCAAACTGCTGGCCCGTGGGCTGGACGCGTCATCCAGAAGCCGCACCCACCCCATTGCCGGCAATGGCAAAACCGTCACGAATTTGACATGTCTGATATAGAGTCTAGACAGATGAGAGAGATGGAGCTACTATACTAGTAATCCAAGCTTTTTAATCGTTGCTGGTTTTCTCCTTTTTTAAGTTTTTTTTTTTTTTAATTTTAGGGAATAATTTTCTTACTTTGATCTTTGGCTTCGCCATTCCCAGCTCTTCATTGTCATTTATTCTTAACAGTAAACAATAAAAAAACTAATTTTATTTTTAAATTCTTGACATGTAAAAATATAGAATGCAGAAATAAGAATTGTTTTATTAGAAAAGCCAAAATATACTTCAACATTTACTTTTCATAAATAGACTGTTCTAGCCTTCCCACACTCTCCCTATGAGATTCTGATATGCAGGACACAGAAAAATACTTTCTATTGGTTATTTTCATAAACCACAGTAAGCCATTACATTGTTAACCCTTTATTAATTCTTAATTAGCTGGATTTGTGCAGTATGTTCAAATAATGCACCAAGGTTTACAAAACGTAATAGAATTTGATAAAAAAGATGCCTTAGAACAGTGGTTCTCAACCTTTTTTAGGTTGAGACCCCACTTTGTGCCGCCCATGCGCGCTGCGACCCCGACCTGGGAGCGAGTGCGCACGCGCACCAGCGCGCGCGCGCACCCCCGAAAAAAATGGCGGACCGCAACATGCCGATATGCGCGTGCGACGGCCGATCTGCGCATGCGTGTGCGACAGGCCCAAACCACGCATGCGCGTGAAGCGCCGAACTGCACATGCGCAGAACTGGCGGGCCCGAAAAAAATGGCGGACCGCAACATGCCGATCTGCGCATGCGCGTGCGACGGCCGATCTGCGCATGCGTGTGCGACAGGCCCGAACCACGCATGCGCGTGAAGCGCCGAACTGCACATGCGCAGAACTGGCGGGCCCGCCGGCTCCAGACCAGGCCGGCCTCGCCTCCGGCCGGTCTCGTTGAAGTGCAGGCCCGCCTCGAGGTCCGGCTGCCCCGACCGCTTGGCCGGCTGCCGGAGGGTGAGTTGGAGGCCGGGCCTGGGATGTGGCGGAGCGGAGCGGGAAGGAGGCAGCTTTGCGCCCGCCTGCTCCGGACCGCTCCTCCGTGTGCCTGCCGGAGTTTTGCGCATGCGTGTGCGGATCGGGTCGTCGTGCGCGCCGCACATGCGCGGTTCGGCCCGTCGCGTGCACGCGACAGGCCGAACTGCGCATGCACCGGCCAAAAAAAAAATTAAAAAAATTAAAAAAATTAAAAAAAATTAAAAAAATTAAAAACAAAATGGCGGCCCCGGGGTGTCCGGCGACCCCCGCGAAATGGTCTCGCGACCCCAAATGGGGTCGCGACCCCAAGGTTGAGAACCGCTGCCTTAGAAAAAAATAAAAGTTTTAGAGCTGTATTCCATTTTAATATTTCTTTTAATTTAATAGCAGGAAAGGAATGGGACATCTCTGAAAGAGACAATTATTATCATTCTTACTCACCAGTAAAATATCCAGAATTTGGCTCTGCCAAAATAGCCTTTTTGTTATAAAATGCCAGTGGTATGATCCTGGAATTTTGAGAGTCTGCATATGGATAACAGGTTGTCCATACTCCTCTTAAGAAAAAACAAACTATTGGTCACCGACCTTTAATGTTGTTTCTTTCTTGAATTCAAAAGCCTTTTAGTTTCTCCTTACAGCAATCTCTGTTCAGCAAATTCAAACTGCACACAGTTGAAGTATTGTATAACTCTAAATATATTCTTGTTGCCCAGTTTTGGATTTCATTTTTATGGCTTTCTGAATATGAATTTGCATATTTCACTGCTTTAGTAAATGACCTAAAGTTATCCACGATCCTTCTACTCTTAACCCTAATTCATTGTGACAGTTAACAGTTCTGCCATTTCAGACCCGGTTACCATTTTTGAGATCAGGATATTTTGTCTGATTATATATTACTTTGAATTAACTGATGTTGAAATTTTTCTATTCTATTTTCTGTTTATTCAGTGTGAACAGATTAATAATTAATTGAATTAATTGAAATATACCGTAGTTAATACAAATAAAGTATTTGTAGACTTTGAAGCATACTTTATTATTTTCTAATGTGCAATAATAACTAAGCTAAATCTGAACCATATATGTAATTAGCAATATGTATGAATAGCTTTTAAAAGTTGAATGCCAATGCAAAGGACCCATCATAGATAGCACTATAATGTTGGAGATGCTACTTATTGGCTACAATATTCTAGTTCAGATTTTGGTCTTCCATGTCTGCAATTAATTCAATTGCTAAATGTATTAAAATTTCTTGGTTTTGGCTGTTTTGACAGGCCTTGTTCAGAAATATGGAGTATTAATAATATATTTAGTTTGATTATCAACATTGTATCACACAATTTGAGCCCAAAATAGTTATTAATTTAAGCCTTTTAAGAATACAACCTGTGCGGAGAAAGATAATTGGAAGCATTTTATATATACGCTTACTTTGTAAATGTTATGTCAAAATATTAAAAATGATCCTGCAAGTTTAATGTCAAAGAAGGAGTGATAATGTAAGAAAGAAATAAGACATTCAAAGGAAGACATAGAAGTCAGGTATAGTTTGGAAAACTTTTTTGATGGTTTCTGTTAAACCATTTCTTAAATTTCTTAGCATAATTATAGTTCATAAGTCACATATAGAACTTCAAATAATGCATTATCTTTATTCCAGTTTAAGTTTAGTTCATAGAAATGTCTAGGAACTAGAAGTTAGCTAAATAGATTAAACTGTGGTTTTTCAAGATCAGCCTAAGTTGGTTAGAAGGTCTCGTTCCTAACCACACATGAAGTAGACACACAATACATTAATCTGTAGAAGAACTAATATCTTCTGTAATTAACTTTAATGTGCATCAGCCTAAGAAGCACTAAAAAGATAACAAAAAATATAAGTTTTATTTTTTTTATTTTTATTTTGGTATTTATGTGTACATAATTGCCTTTGAGCACAGCTTGAAAAAAAGATGAAACTGTAGCATCTAATTGGTTTCTTTTTCTTGCAGCAATGCACCACTCGCTTTTTCCTCCAAAGTATGTTATATTAAGTTTCGGGAGTCTTCAAGTGTTGGTGTGGCCCAGCATCTAACAAACACAGTTTTTATTGACAGAGCTCTGATAGTTGTACCCTGTGCAGAAGGTTGGTATTTTCAATATTTTTTTTTTTAATTTTGTGGTCTCCACTCTGTCAGTTTGTTCCATATGTTTTTTTCAGCATTTGGGAAGCAGATGATACATGTACATTTGCTGTTCTTCCAGTAAAGGAAAACAATAAAAGGAAAGAGAAGATATTACCTGGAATTCTACAAATTTCCAGTGTTTAATTAGTTCTAAAATATGTGGATACTTTCCTTAATGTAATATAGACTTTTATAAGGATGAAGACTTGTTTCTTTCACTAATTTTTTTTCTTCCAAAATGTGTTGTTCACCATTTGCCTAGAAAAAGTGAGTTGAACAACACAGATGAAAACATAGTTTTCCCAAGCTAGGTATCGTACCTTTTCCAGTAATAAAGTGATATAGAAGATATATTATAGAGTAGTTGGGGTCTGCACCACACTAGGATCCCCAGATTGCATCAGGTAATCTCAAAATTGAATATTTTAAAAATTGAATATTTAAAATGACTGAAATCAAATCTTCCATAAGAAATAATATATAGCACGGGTGTCAAACTTGCCACACAAACTTGACGTGTCGCAACATATCGCAACTTTTTTTGCATTGCTGCAACGGGTGGGTGCAGCCTCTGCATGATGCAACCGGCCCATGGGCTGGCAGTTTGACACCCCTGATATATTGCATAAGGTTTGCGCCATTTTAATTTAAGGGTTTTTTTTTTAATGTCCATGCCATTTTTCAAGACAAAGGCCTGCCTAAAAAGCTATTCCTGTATTTACCTCTAATATTGTTGGAATTTTAGTTAAGTGGGATGTTCTATGGGCTTAATTGGACTATGTTAATATTAGGGTACTGGAGAACATTTATTTTGTATAGCAGTGTTGCAAAGTATTTATAATCAGTTATTCCTACATTAGCTTTGGTTTTTGTTAGCTCAGTATTAATACCTGAATGCCACTTTTGTAGCTTCAGTAGAGAGGCAAGAAAGTGGAATAGCCTTGCAGGTAAGAGAGGATTTTGCAAAGTGTTATTACTAATGATTCATTCATAGTTCATAGTTGGTAGAAAGGACATTTTGGGGACAGCAGCTGAAAACCACAGGTGGTTTTAATTTAATTTAATTCTAATTATTCAGGCAAAAGTTAAAAGGTGGGATTTTGAACAAAAATATAAATAATTCAAAATTGAAGATACAACTGAAATGGCACTCAGTGAAGGCACAGCATGTTTCAAAACTCAACAGTTGATTGCCCACTACAACCTTATAGCTGCAGCTATGCTCCAGAGTTTAAACTCTAGGCATATATTATCTCCCTTCTGAATTAAAATTATTTGGTGGGATACAGGATGTCCCTTGGAGGTGGCTGAGTTACTTTTTCTATAATGGTTCTGTCTAGGCTGGGCACCACTGGTTTCAGCATTGCCATTTTTTATGGTTTCAGCATTGCCATTTTTTTATGTTTCTAGACTGCCTATCTCCCTCAGGGAGGACACTTGCAGCCTTTACATCCTCAGCCTTTTGTTCTCTATAAATCAATTAAAAATGTAGACTTAACAGCATCTGGTTCCTTTCATGAACTGCTCTTGCTGTTACAAAGTTTCTTCCAATAGTCAAAGTCTACCTTTCTGAAATTTAAAATATTTTTTTGGTTATTTACCCTTTGGAGTGAGAGAGAATTGATTTGATTTCTTGTAACATCCCTTCAGTTATTTAAAGAGTTCTATCATATTTTCCCTAAGTTGTGTTTTTTACCATCAAGTCTAAGCATGTACAATCTTTGCAATATCACTTCGTATTATTTAGTTTCTAGGTCCTTATTGCTCTTCTCTCTTTGAATCCTCCTTGAAGTACTAAACTATTATAATCAAAACAGAAAGAAATAGAAATAGTATTTGCCATGATTCAGGCAGATTATTTTTGCCTTTTTATAAGTATTATTCCCAGGCTATATATTTTCCATCCTATGCTTGTACATTTAATGGTTGTTTCCTAAATAAAGTTTTTGCACTTATTTCTGATTAATTTTATTCTCTTACTTTTAGACCATTCCCTAAATCTCTCAAGTTCATTGCTTATTTTAGTACTGACTTCGGAGGCATTAGCTAGCTCATTGTGTTATGTTCTCCGCAAATTTTAGAAGCATTTTCTTTTCTTCATCCAAGTGATTAATAAAAATATTGAAGAGTTGAAGACACAAGACTGATCTTTGTGGCATTCTGTATGATACTTCTCTGATTTGATGAGCAACCATCAATATGCACTCTCTGAGTATGATTTCTGACCCAGCTGTGTCCACTTAATTGTCACCCAGTCCTTACTTAACTATCTTGCTAATAATGTCATGAGTTACTTGTTGAAATGTTTGTGCCGTAAATATACAGCATTCCCAAAATATGTCCAAGAAGCATTCAGTCAAAAATGACATAAGGTTACTTTGACAAGATTTGTCCGTACTAACATTTGGTAAGTAAGTAAGTATATTTTTCCAAATTAATTTCTTTATCTTCATCTCCAAAATTTTCCTAAGTATTGATGTCACTCTGACTGGCACATACTTTTCTGAAACTTTTTCCTCTCTTTGAAGATAGGGACATTATTGTCTCTCCTCTAGTCATCTGGCACTTGCTCAGTTCTCGAGGAATTCAAGACAATTACTTATTTCCTAGCATGCAGTTCACCTGGCCCTGGAAATTTAAACTCATTCAAAATAAAAAAAGATAATCCCCAGCTATGTTTCTGTTATTCCCAAGCTTCAACCACAAAATTTAAAGGATTCGTTTAGGTTACTGAGTACAACTCCAAATTAAAGCATCTCAGCCTATTGCTTTTCATAATTTCTTGACAAAATTCTTTTGTTCATTAAAAAAAACACAACTAACTGTATTTACTTTGTTATCTGTTAGTATTTTGCCGTCTTTATTTTTATTTATTATGAACATATCTTAAAAAGTCCTTTCTGTTGATCTTAGCATTGTTAGCTTATGCTAAACTTTTGCTTTCCAGAAACCATCTGAGCAGTTCTATGCAACCTGTCTATTGGCTTCCTTTGTTACTGGAACACTTTCAGTTTCTCTCACTTGTTTGTTTTTTCCATTTTTCTTTTGTAATGTCTTTATCCAATTAATATAGTTTTTGTTTATCGTTTTAATGAAGGACTGTCGAATGAGAAGCTCCCTTAATAGGCCTGTGTGTTATCTGAAACTTTGTTTTATGAAGTCTATTTTTTATTTTTGTTTTAAATTAGCTTCATAGCTCTTTGGGCTGAGGAAGATTATTTGCTAAAATACAAATATCAAAAAAGTATCTGTTGGTGCTGTTACATCTTTACTTGCTTTTCTTAGTCCTTATAATTTTGTCACAATTCTTGATAAGCTTAATTCTGTGAAATCTTTGATTAAGTATCGTGAAGAAAATAAAGCATATATATATATATGTATGTATGTATGTATACAGATTTTTTCCCCCTTCCATTCAGTTGTGTTTAATTCTCATTGTCTGCCTGTAGAAGGCCCTGCAGTTTTCTTCACAAGGTTTTTCAGAAGTGGTTTGCCACTGTGCCTCCTTCCTAGGGCTGAGAAAGAAATTGGCCCAAGATTACCCACCCGGTTTTTGCCTGAACTGGAACTAGAACTCACAGTTTCCTGGTTTCTAGCCTGATGCTTTAACCATTATACCCAACTATCACTATATATAGAATGGAATATGTTAATTATAATACAGTTATATACTTTGACTTCAGGGAACACAATGTGGAAAAGTTCTGTTTTAAGTAACAGGTTTTTTTCTAGTCAAAAATGTGGACATATTTGGATAGAGCAGGGGTTCTCAACCTTGGCAACTTTAAGACTTGTGGACTTCAACTTCCAGAATTCCTCAGCCAGCTTTGCTGGCTGAGGAATTCTGGGAGTTGAAGTCCACAAGTCTTAAAGTTTCCAAGGTTGAGAACCCCTGGGATAGAGAGTATTACAAATGAGTTTCTTTATTTCGTTTTAAAAGCAAAATTGTCTGATAAGAATGATGACTTAAAAGTATTAGTAAGTTAAGTTATATGATTTTTTACTAATTCATTTTGTTTGTACTGATATTTTATATGGTTTATTCAGGAAGAGCAAATATTTAAAAATACTGCTTTGTTGTGTTCATTCCCTTTGTCTACAACAATATATTGGAGTAGCTTCATTAAACTAGCATAGTTATCAAAGGTTACATATTGTACATCTTTGAATTTTTTTAGTCTTAATATATTGATTTGTACTCTGATCTAAATTATAATCTCGCTTGTGTTTTTATATTTGATTTCTAATAAGGATACAACAGAGAATATACCATATCTCTCTCATGTATCTATGGAGTTTCCATGCCTGAAGAGCATATGAAAAGACAATTTCTGTTCTTCTGCTTGTTATTATGCAAAAAACAGTTCAGAAAGACACAGATTTCTCCAACTGAAAAATCTCTCTTTACTAACTTTAGTATTTTGCTACTAGACAAATACAGAGGATTTCGTTCTTTAGCCCTATACTCTCCCTTTATATTTGGCTCAATAATAAGATGAGTTAACAGAAAGCAAAGTCATTTATATTACAATAGCACTTAGATAAGTTATAATTCCTCCCTCAACGAGTTATTAGATTTTTTAAAAATGCATTCCCTATTATGTGGTATAAAGTCAATAAGATACTACATCAAGGATTATGCATATAATCTATCAGTTTGAATTTTGTCTATAATTTACCAATTTAACTGCATGGGATACAAAATCGATACATGTAAAACAATTGAAGAGAATGCAGCAATCATTGGCATTTACTCCCTCCTCCAGAGTAAATTCTTTTTTCCAAACCTCTGAATTTATGTGGTGATCTTCCCAACTTTGTACTTCCCAGATAAGTTAAATTTCAATTAATAGAATTTTTAGCCAGCTGTTTTGGCTGAGAATTTGAGGAATTCATTGAACACAGTGGAAAGATACTTGGATTGGGAAGGATTATTCTACCAATAAGCCTACTAAAAGTAAGCCTATTAGCAGCTATTCCAAAGTAAGTATGCAAAGCTATTCCTCTGCAGTCAGTGCTGGGTAAATATAATGTCTTAATTATTTAAATTTTGAGATTAATTACAAGTGATTCATATGGTTTTATTAAAGTAAAATGCTCAGATCAAATCAATAGGCTTGTATATTAGCAAACTCAGCAGCTTCCTTGGATTTCATATGAAAAGTGGAGAGTTACATAGGATGTAGAGCACAAGTGCTCTGTTGATCTACTCTCTAGTGGGAAATCCAAATGGTGTGAAAGCTAATATTTATGAATTTATTATTGTACAAAATCGAGACACAAAAACAGGAGGGAAGAATGTTGAGACCTTTTAAAAATGTTCATCTTGTCTGTCAGGGTATTACTCTCAGCATTGCATGGCAATGGCTTCACTGAATATTAAAAATGGTGTCAAATACATAATTCATACTTCATGACTAACTTTGTGATTTTGGATACAGTGAAACATCACATTGTCAAAATGCATGGTCCCCTTCTCATTTTATGTGTATTTGAGATTTCTCTCTGACTTTGGTCTAGTTTGAGAGAAGACAAGATTGAAATACATCTGATACCACCTTTAATCATCATTCTAAACTTTATGTCCACATTTTCTGGTAGATGGATTTTGACTATTAATTTGGTTTTGTATGTTTTCTCTGTGTGATATTTGTGCATTATTAGATGACTAGACTGGCCAAGGCAGACCTGTTACACTTGCCTGAATTAGGCATTGTTTGCCATGCCACTAAACCTGCCGCCAAGTGACAACTTCATGGGGGAAATGAGAACGAAGTCTGGCCTGCAGAAGATGGACGCCCTGTCTCTGTTTTATTATTTTGTTTTGCTTTATTTTTCTTCTTCTTTTTTTAATTTTGTCCCTTTTTTGCTGTAATTCTTTTGTTTCTACTTGTGAACTGGTTTTTCAGTTCTGTAAAAATGCTGTTCTGTTATAGGAATTCATAACTCATTTTAAACTTATCCTGTGGAACTAATACTGTGTCAGTAAGAGCTGACATAATTCTAAAGTCAGTTTAGACTTTGCATTTAAACTGTAAGTGCAATTTTAAGTTTATAAAATTTGAAATCAGTGGAAATAATTTGTCTTAATTAGGACTATGTTGATTATCAAATGAAGTGATCAAATTGTTTATATTATCTCCATATAATTCAGCTTCTATATTATTGCTTTCTTTGGACTTAGTTTTAAAGTGCTCATTTCTTCTGGAATGTCTTCAGAAACTTTCCTATCCCTATGCCCCCACCCTGAATCTCTCTGTTACTTTTCAAAATATGTATTTGAGCAAATGTTCTTCTTCATGTCTAAGTTTTATGGAAGCCTGTTGAGATTTCCCATTGAGATTTGAACTGCAGAGTATATAAATATATTGGTAATATGATATATGTCAAGAAGGCTAATGTTATTTCAAGACTAATAGGTTTTCTATTTATTTAATTTTGATATTCAATATACTAATTTCTGTAACAAATCTAAAAAAAATTAGGGAATACTCAAAATAACTTTGTGCTGACCAGTGTTTGTTTTGTATATTGTCTTCTCTTCACTGTAGCATTCTGTGAGAAGGTGACAAGCATCACTATTTTTTTTTTCCTTGCATCTTGGCACATGATTATGACAGTCTATCTCGGATTAACAGACACATAGAATTTGAATATTTTCTACAGAAACTTTCCAAGAACAATACCTTTTGTTACTCTTTTTTTTTGCAACAGGGATGAGAGTTCACAAATTATTTTTGGCATCTTTTATCATAGTTTTGCATATGTTTTTTCTTTAATAAAAATATTTTACTGTGCTCTGATAGTTTTATGAATAAACAGAGAATTACATAATTAGCAGTAGATCTTACGAGAAATTTTGATTGATCTAATGGACCAGCAGGATCTATATTAGAGCTACAAATTATTTAGAATATAAAGGTGGCCTAAAGTAAGGGGCTAAAACTTTTGATAGAAGCTTTAAATTGACATAATTAAATTACACAGATTGAAAGTAGTAGGTAGAGTTACTAATCAGTTTAAAATGACATAGTCTAGTTCTGAGTAAAAACTGTTTTGTGCATCTCCATGCTTTATATCATCGCTTTTAAGTGTCATTTGAGCCATCACCAGTGCTGAGTGTTGTGCACTTGAGTTCTTTGCAAAAATAACTGTTGAAATACATTTTTATGAATTTTCATTCTTACCTTTTTATGATTACACCGAAAACATGCAGTTATATTTAGTCTGGAATAGTTTACTGAAATAAAAATTTGAGCCTTGCACAAGTTCAGTGAGGTACAGTTGGCCCCTTTCTGGATGTAAGTCTATATTTACCAGATGTTTTTAAAAAATCTTTTATTTTCTTTAGTTTTGAAGATAGATATTCATATTTTTGCTTTTTAAAAGAAGGCTTGTTTTCTAGTAAATTAGTATCATGTAGGTATGATAGCTTAGAAAGTTAGGTATTTACTATAAGTTGCTATGCTGTTATATTTACTTGGTGGCCACCCACTGATCAAAAGTTCCTTAATTAAGTGAGAGAAGCTACTTTATGACTTTTCACTTCTCTGTATCATTTCCCATACTGCTTCCAGGAATGAGGAAATTTATAGGGGTGAGGAAAACCATTGAAAATTAGTTACTTCTCTTTTTGACTGATGGATGCCTCGATTGGATTAAAATGTCTTTTATCAATAGGGGAAATTCCAGTTAGATACAGTCATGGAAGGCTGCAGTTTATAAGCATTTAATTTGGAATGTGCAATTGAATTCTATGGGCCTGTAGAACGATAGGGAATTGGGTTTGAAATACTTTCATTTAAATGCAGTCCACTTACCATTTCAGTCAAGATCCTATTGTTTTTAAATCCATTCAATCAAGTGAAACTGTAATATGTTTTTTATGTTGCTGGTCTATTCTTTCCTCTCAGCCAAAGTCTGCAGTGTTTCAACTTTTATATATAAAAAGCTTTAAATTATATCCTTCAAAAACTCAAATTGTCAGAAAGTTTAATGTAGATCTTCAGGCAGCTTTTTAACATCAGAAACATCTTTCTCTTTTTGAAGTGGAATAACTTTTTTGAGCTTAATATGGAGATCCGCATTGTTATCTACATCATATCTTTGGCTTTTTTAATGGAACATCAACATTATAGCATTAGTGGATTAATTGGTGAGGCTTTTAAAATAAATAATAAAAAAATACTGTGTATTTTTTCTTATTATAAATGCCATTATAATTCTAGATAATGGATCTCTGTGAGGCCAGATTGACTTAAATTCTTATGCTTACTCTAATAACTAACAGTTACTTCAGACAGTGGTGGCTCCTTGGCAGAATACTTTGCCATTTTCAATATGTAATATCTGGTTTAGTTAGTAGTCTGTGCTTAAAATATTTACTTTTGGATTCTTTGGGCATAATCCACAAATACAGTAGTTAGCTGCTGTAAGGCATTTTAAGAGTAGTATAAATTGGTTATCCTTAAAGTACATTTTCAGTAAAGATCAATGCAGTAGTAATCCATTATTTGAATATGGAGAACCATAGTGCAAAATAATTTTTATTTAATTATTTAAAGTATTTTTATCCTGATTTTCAATCCGTAATGTGAAGCATTTCTGAATTAAGAACTTGAGCAATTTTATTGAGGTAAGCCTTGCTCCCTAAATATGTATAGCAAGAGACAAAATCTCCTTGTCATCTTTTAAGAACAACAGTCATCTGTTGCACTGACACTATGCAGATATAACAAACATTGTGTCAGTGATCAAGTAAATATTTTTGTAAAGACTAGATTACACTATCCCTCATAATGCTACAGAACAGTGAGCCTTGTTAGGTCAAAGTACTTAACGCTACGAATCATTATGTTTCTTGCCTTGCTTGATTTGTTGTACTAGATTGACAACTGGTGATCAAATGGCAATATTTTTCACAGCCACTTTCAGCAGAAGAAAAGGCCAGCTTTTGCTTAGCACACTCCTGTTTCCTCTTTTTTCTTTTTGACTGATTTGGTTATTTGCCATTTCTGGGGATTAAACTTTAAAAAATGTTCTTCTTTTCTGTATCTGATGTTCTGTGTGCTATTAGTGATGCAGCCAACACGAACGGTTGTCATGTGTAACACACCTTTCGATCACCGTGAAACAACGTCCTGCGAAAGCGTCCATGCTTGATATCGTTTGGTTCATGAACATTAAGTTTCCAGTACAGGTGACCCATAGCTCAAAGTGTTAAATAATTATCTACTCATTGTTCAGTTTTTAAAGTAAAAATCCGGTAATGAGATTGTAGTTTTGCTCACTTACTGTTCCTAGTGGAGTAGGGGAAAGAAAAACGTGTGTTGTTTTGCTTTTTTAAAAGGCTGTTGTAGTTTTTTTTCTTTATTATATTTAAGTTGAAGGAAAATAGTAAATAGAAGAATAAAATTTGAAAGGTGGCCTTACTTTTGATAACAAAATCATTTTGCTCTTCAGGTAAAATTCCAGATGAAGCCAAAGCCCTCTCTCTCTTGGCTCCTGCCCCAACAATAACAAGTCTGATTCCTGGTGGAGGGTTGCTTCCTATACCAACACCTCCTGTGAGTTCAGTAAGTAATGCTGGATGTAATAATGTAGCTGATTCAGTTACATTTTTGGTAAGTGGTCCATGGTAGGGATGGCTTTTACACAATTTAATGTGTTAAAATCCAAAGTAAGGTGAGGCATTTATTAGGATAAACTAAAATCTTTAATATAGCAAGATTGAGACTTCACCAGAAGCCTATATTAGCAAAGAGGACCAGAAGAAAATAGAAAGAAAAAGTAATGTTAAAGCTAGAATTTTTACAGATTAGTACCGTCTTGCATAGAAAGCTGCTAAAGTTTCTGGCTTTAAAAAGATTGAAGCTTTGCAGTATTTCTATTATTCAATCTTTGTACAAGCTTTTCTGCTAAGAATATTGCCTTATTGCCCAGAAGTCAAAGAATTATTCCTTCATTTTTTAAAACTGAAGATGTACTTTATAGTATTTTTATAGTGATTTCAGATAATTTTAAAATTATTTTTAAATAATTAAAAAATTTTTTTATTGATCCGAAGAAGAAGAAAGACCCCATGCTTGTTTCTATATTCCCTCTTTTCTATTTACAGATAGGAATTTCCCTTGGTCCACTAGGAGCTATACCAGCAACATCATTGGATCATACCATTACAGCCATTGGAGACATACCCCAGCCACCCATTATGGGCAATGTGGATCCTTCCAAGATTGATGAAATTAGAAGGACTGTATATGTTGGAAACCTGAATTCCCAGGTAAACATTTCTGTTACAGAGGAATACATTAATAAAAAGTATAGCTGCTTATTTTGTCATTTGTGTATAATTGCAGTTTGCTACATTCTCTCCATCAGATCCAGTTACCTTGGTCTTTCACACAAGCAAAGTCTGGGAAAGCTGTTAAGTCAGAAGTCACAGTGACATGAGATCTTTGCATAACGATTCATATGGTCCTTGTTTAATGATGGCTGTTCTGACGTCAGAACTGCTGTTGCTAAGTGGCAGCTCTAATAACGCACCAATATAGCACTCTTTTATGTATTATTTTAATTTATTTATTATTTATTTATTTATTTAATTTACATGGCTGCCCATCTCAAATTCATGATTCTGGGTAGTTAACAGTATTAAAAAATACAAAAATAGAAACTTCCCCCCCCCCCAAAATGGAACATATAAAACAACAGCTGAGTTAAAAAGAGATGCATAACCAATACCTGGGCTCAGGGGCAGGGGCAAAACCAAGTTTTTAAGGTCTTAGGCTAGACCAGTGATGGCGAACCTATGGCACGCGTGCCAGGGGTGGCACTCAGAGCCGTCTTTGTGGGTACACGTGCCATGCCCTGGAGATGGCAACCGTCCCTCTTCAACCAGCCGCCTGCTAACTCGCTGAGGTCCCACATGGCCAGATGCATCCCAGCACCCATGCGCTCGCTGGCCTCTGTGTGCAGGGGCCGATGGTGTCAGGCAGCAGGCACCCCAGCCCGTCTCACCTTGCCCTGGGACAATGGCACCCCCGCCTTGCCTCGCCTCACCCTGCAGGACGAGCCTCCTGCCCACTGTCCCACCTGCCAGAGACCCCCTGGATCTCCCCCAACCCTGCCTGGCCCCCACAGGAGTCCCTCTCCACGAGCAACATCAAGGTGATCACACCCACCTTGGCCACACCCACCCAATCTGCCATGACCACCACACCCACGCCCACCCAGTGGGCCACGCCCTCCTGGCACCCGGCGATAAATAAATGGGTTTTGGGTTGCAGTTTGGGCACTCAGTCTCTAAAAGGTTCGCCATCACTGGGCTAGACTGACCAAGTTGGAGCAAATCTGATCTTTATGAGGATAATGCATTATTATATGTATTTGTCCCCACATACACACTTTTTTTTCTATTTTTTGCCACCCAACTCCAGTGGACTCTTTGTGACATACAAAACTCTAGAGAAAACATAAAACAGCTAAAAACATTTAATCATGTAGACAGCCAAACTAAAATAATCCAATAGATAGCAAAATCAGTAAAAAGGACCATTGAAAAAATAGTAACTTCTCCAGCATGTAGAGGAATGTAGAATCCACGAATGGGTTTTAGAAGTCCTCTAGCCCACTTAGACCAATCAATCAAAGTTGCCACGCCCCTGCAGGGTCTGACCATGCCCCAGTTTCTTTTGGTCTCAGCCCTGAAGAGACGTGGAAATTTGGCTCCCGATTATAGCTTAGGAGGACAGGTAGTAATTATCCATTCGTGGATTCTTTGTTCCTTTGGGGGGGGGACTGGTTCAGCGCTGGGATCAGTGCTGCCCTAGCGTTCCTATTTTCAGCATCAATTTCCTTCCCAGGCAAGCTTTCTAGCTTTCCTGATTTCAGCATGCCTTTCTAACCTCCGGCTGATTCACATGTCTTTCTAGCCTCCTGCTGATAGCCAGCCGATTGTCGCTGCGATTGCCCCCCTCCCCCCCTAGGTCACAGCTTCCCAGCCCCATTTCTCTTAAATTCGACAAACTCGCCTTCAGGTTTCCCCTTGCACAGGGAAGCTCCGTAATTACTTTCTCTGGGTTCCTTTACTTGTTCGATTGTCGCGACCACCATTTTGAGCCTCTCTGCGATCGTGGCCTTTTAAGAATATCTTTCCTTGCCTTTGCCGGCTACTTCTTCGTAGTATGGGCCGTCTGGATAACTGAGGGGGGGCTCTTTCTCTTGAGTTACTTGAATCCAGGCCTCTCCTGGTGGCCGCCATCTTAGGCAACCACGTGGCTGGCAAGGGAAAATTCTCTGAATCAATCCTCCGGTATTTCTTTCTAATTAACATCTACAGCGTGCAACTTCATTATTTTATATTATATTATATTATATTATATTATATTATATTATATTATATTATATTATATTATATTATATTATATTATATTATATTATTATTCATTATTACATAAATTATATAAATTCTCTGGTGTCAAATACCACTGGTACATCATTCTGTAAAAATTGTATTTTAAATTACTTATGAGCGGATTGCCTATAGACGTGGACTTTGTATGTATAAAAATAAGGAAATATGGCATCCCCTTATACACACTAGAGTAGGTTACAGTAGGTTAAATAAGCATATATGAGTATATGTGCTTATAGATACATTGTTTATTAGATAATGTATGTAGAATAACTTGCTCTAATGCTATATTTTATTTTTCATGTATTTTTCCACTTTTTAAGCACTTGTTATTTTTTATAATATATGTATTTTCTTTTCTTTTGCTTTTTATTTTTCTGTTATTTTAAGAGCAATTATATAGATTATTAAAAATCTATTTTAAAGTGTAATATACTGTAAATTTTAGTTTATCTCCACTCTCTCTCGTTGATCCATCTGTATATTGTAACCATTTTATTATGCAATCCTTGATTTGTTCCTCTTCAGTTTTAAATTTCAACAAAGTTTGTACATTTTTGCAATCACATGTCCATTTGTACACAATTCGTTTTCAGATTCCATATTAAGTTATTCAATCTCCATTACTGTTTTATCTGTATTAAATCTTTCTTTTAATTGTGCATATGAGAAACATTGAAAACAAAATCTTGCTGTACTTAAGTGTTCTCTTGACTTTATCTTAAGCATATATAGAACTTCTCATCACCCATAGATACTTTACTGACTCTTTCCGTTACTCCCTCAAGGAAGGACTCTGGGTGCTGTACAGTATAACATCAGAATGCAAACAGTATATAAAATTAAAACTAAAATATTAAATTTGATTTAAGAGTAAAAATGTTAAAATTATAAAGTTATAAAATTATAACAATTTCAAAGAGACTATTAGATTATACGTATTTATGTATATATGTATATGTATTTATGTGTATATGAGTGTATGTGTATATATATATATGTAGGTCTTTGGTTCTTTGGGTTTTCTCCCGCGTAGAATTTGAAGTGTCTTGGCGACGTTTCGACGAAATCCCATTCGTCATCTTCAGGATATATATATATTTATTCATATTTTTAAAGGAGATACTCACCAAATAATCATTGTTGTCATTCATTCTACGGTAACCAGGCAATTAGAAAATTCCATGCTTATAAGTCAGATAAATTTAAACAAAATCTTTAAGGTGTTATTATTTAGAAATCATGGAAATAAAAGTGTTATTTCTTGCTATTAATATTGGTATTCAAGATGTAGTTTTCATTGGTATTCAAGATAATGTTCATTTGTAGATCTATTATGGTGACAGATATTAACATTGTAGTTGGCATGATCAGAATAAGCAGAATCAAATACAAGTTATTTTTAATTTGAGTTGTTTGCTTTTTCCCCCCTCAGACTACAACAGCTGATCAGTTGCTTGAGTTTTTCAAGCAAGTTGGAGAAGTAAAGTTTGTGCGGATGGCAGGTGACGAAACCCAGCCAACACGCTTTGCCTTTGTGGAATTTGCTGACCAGAATTCTGTACCTAGAGCTCTTGCCTTTAATGGAGTTGTGTTTGGAGACAGACCATTGAAGTAAGAAAAACACACTTTTATAATCAATTTCTAACAACATTAGCCAGAATGAAAAGAGTTTGAAAGAGTTGTAGTCCAAAACATCTGGAGAGTATTAGGTTGCCTATTTCTAGCATAATATATACATACATATTCTTCATAGGAAAATTCATATGCATTTCCACAAAATTTGTGCAAGTCCCATGGGTTTACTTAAGCAATATATTGCACACGCTTAACAAATAGTTCTGCTGTATGTCGATGGGGAAAATGCAAATGTTTTTATTGGTAACTCATTGACTTTACTCAAAATGAAACAAGTAATAACATTTACTATAATTAGTTAATAAATAGCCTTTGGACAGAAGCCCAACTTGTAAGTTGGGGATTTAGCATAGAGAATTTGGTCGGCCTGTGGGAAGTTGAAGTTCATACTTGCCATCTCCAACTATAAATATTTCATAAAATGTGAATGGAAAGATGCTTTTATGAAAATCTGAGAGAACACTCCCACTATGTATATATTATATTTTCATAAAGGCAGCTGCTAAATTGAGACCCAATTCTGTACTACATTGATAGGGTCCTGTTCTGTGCTAGAGATCTTAGACAATTCACTGTACTGATTGAGAGTTTTGGAAATCGTAGGCTCTTTGAAAGCACTATGTTAAATGCTGTAAAACTTAGATGTCTCTTTAATTTAATTTAGAGAATAAAGGCATATTTTGAAAAATCAGATCAGAGGCTTCATTTTTGTATTTGTACAGGGATAGGCAACTGGCCACAAACATCATTCCCACATTCTCTTTTACATTCAAGAAGTGTTCTCTTAATATCTAATAAAATTTAAAATGCTATGCTAATTTAATATTTTGCTTGGATCTCATCAAAAGGAAGCAGTGGGCTGAAGCTAAATTGTATCTTGATAGTCAAAGTGCCTCTGGGCTTTGGATAGATCTGCATGCATTCTTAGGAAATTAAGAAGGTGGAGAGAAAAGGAAGCTTAGGAGAGCAATAATGTAACAAAAGAATTAGATGTGATCTAGTTAAATTAGAGAGTGATGGAAAGGATTAAGGATTTATGGGATTATGATTTGACAGAAGGGGAAGAAAAAAAACATCTGAGTTCAAAGGTATTTTACTAGCAGGTCTCAGGTCTATCTTGTATCATGTTTTTCAAATTAGTTTTCTATATTGTCAGCTGAGAGGAGGAATAAGCAGGGTAAGCAATTGTTAAAAGCTATAGGCTTTTATGAGGGGGGCTTGATTGGCTCAGCAGTTAAAGATGCTGAGCTTTAACTGGAAAGCCGACAGCCTGGGTTTGAGACCTGAGCGCTGCGCAATGAGGTGAACTCCTGTTCCTGCCCAGCTCCTGCCCACCCAACAGTTTGAAAGCATGCAAAATGCAAGCAAATAAATAGGTACTACTTTGGTGCGAAGGTAACCATGTTCTGTATGCCTTTGGTGTATAGCCATGCTGGCCACATGACCACGGAAAAGGTCTTTGGACAACACTGGCTTTCTCGGCTAAGAAACAGAGATGAGCACTGTGGCCAAGAGTTGGACACCACTGGACAGGCTTTTATGTAAAATGTATCTCTGATAGTTTTAACCCCTCCCCCCTTTTTAATCATAATATGCAAAAAAAAAGACTGATTATTCCTCACGGAATAATAAGATAAAAAAAATCAGTAGTTTTATCTGTCAGATTCATTGTTTTGAAGTCTAGTCCAAACCATTCATGAGCTAATAGAATGAGTCCATTTTCTACTCAATTGTACAATTAAAAAAAAGATAAAATAAAGCATATGCATAGATGCAGTGAAATAACTAAATAATATCTGTGGTTTAATTTAGAATAAATCACTCCAATAATGCAATAGTGAAGCCGCCTGAAATGACACCACAAGCTGCTGCAAAGGAGTTGGAGGAAGTGATGAAGAGAGTACGGGAAGCTCAATCTTTTATATCAGCTGCTATTGAGCCAGGTAGGCTTTTCCTTGCCCTGTATTTCCACTGGGATAACTCCTGACATGTATATTTGGTGGAGCATTTTTTCTTCTTCTAGGAAACAGGGAGATGCTATCCTGGGCAGAATTCTTTGGTGGACTCAGTAATTTTTATGAGTGGTTTAGTACTTTATAATCAAGAATGTGCAGTTAAGGTACCTGATAGCACTGCTTTTTAATGTCAGAGTATTGAATAAGTTCTAATCATTTAAAAAAAAGTACTATTTTGTTGGCCCATTCTCTGGTCTCCTTAATTCTCCTTTCAGATTTTTCATTCTTCTTACTGCCTGATCGGTTTCCCTACTTTTTTCTTTCTTTTTGGACTTCTTTCTCATTATGGTTTTCAGCTCCATTATTTTGTGTTGAAGTATAACTTTTCCTGGGAACAGCAATGTGTTCTTTGAGTGCAGATAAGTAATGTGCTCAGTTGTTCTGCTTTTTTACTTTTAGGTATTGGGATTTAGAGCAGGGGTTCTCAACCTTGGCAACTTTAAGACTTGTGGACTTCAATTCCCAGAATTCCTCAGCCAGCAAAGCTGGCTGAGGAATTCTGGGAGTTGAAGTCCACAAGTCTTAAAGTTGCCAAGGTTGAGAACCCCTGATTTAGAGGATACTTCTACATTTATTGAAGTAGTAGTAATACCGAGAATCATCAAAAAATTATAATAATTAGAAAAAGATCATAAGTAGCATTATTCATCTGTTCAGCACTTGCTTTTATAAAAACTGCTAAAATAATCCATGCAGTTAAAATTAGTCATTTACCAGAATACGAGAAGACAAGTGACAGGCAAAGTCTAGAGATAACTTGATTTTGTAATGAAAATTACTGAAGTAGTTGGCAGATTATCCAAGAAACAAATATCAATCCATGAAATTTTCTTAAGTACCTTACAAAGAAAAAGAAATTCTGACCCTTAAAATTCTTGTCCTTATTTGAATAATATGGGATAACCTTTAAAAATGAAAGAAAACTTCATACAGATTATCTTGGTAGTTTTTCCTGATATGGCTAATATCTAGTCAATCCGTTTTCAATAAACAATGTAAAATAATTTAGTGACCTTAAACACCATAGTCATTTAACTAAGTGTGTAGAATAGTAATGAACATACATTATGAATCAGTCTATCATTTCATTTCATGTTATTAGCTATAACATAAAAACTGAATGAACAAAATTTTATTTTCTTGACTGGTTCTAAAATTATTGCCTTTCATATAGGTTGAGTCCATTATGTTCTTAAAGATTTGAGGATTAACTACCTAATTATAGCAATGCTTTGATAGTAAAATTCCAGTGCTATTCATGTGCATTTCTGCATAGGTTTTCAAAATTCTATCAGATTTTGTGTGTTTTCTGTCTGAAATCAATTTTACCAAACATGTTTTAATCTTGTGCATTGTGGCAGCAACAAATCCCATTCCTTATTTAGCTAGCTGTTTATAATTATCTGGTTTATGTGTACTGCTGCAGGATGGCTGCACTCAACGAATATATGCAATGACTTTCTTGGATGTTTCTGAAGGATTTTTGCAAAGAAGGAAGATGTGCAGAGAGTAGGCCCCTTGCAATATATGTGGTACATTCCACTTGTGCCAGATTGTTAGCTGGGATCTTTAAATATTCTGAGCTTACACTGCAAAGTCGTTTTTTCTCTCAGAGTCTGGAAAGAGCAATGAAAGAAAAGGTGGTCGATCACGTTCCCATTCACGTTCAGAATCCAGATCTAGTTCAAAATCTCGAAGGAAAAGATCACACTCAAAACGCAGGTAAGTCTTCTACATAAGGCTTCTCTGAGATCTACAGTGAATTTGTCTTCTATGTCAGCTAAGGCAGGTGTCCCCAGTTCCCAGCCATGGCCCATTAGGAACTGGGCTGCGTAAGCAGCGGGCGAGCACACAAAGCTTTATTTGTGCACATGTGGGATTAGGTTACTCACACAAAACCATCCCCTCGGCTAGTGCCATCTCTGCTGCCACTGCTGCCAATTCATGGAGCCGTGAATTACAGGGGTTACAGGGATTACTGTGATACACTGAAGTTGTATTTTGAGATCCTTTTGTCCAGTTTAAGAAGCTAGTAAATTATGGCATGAATTTTCAGATCTTTATGCAGCCCTGAGGTGGTACCCAAATTATTGAATTTTAATATTTTCACATGCAAAGCAAATGTATTAATTTCCTCTTAATTTGTGCTAAGTTAAGTTTAATGGTGGCCATGAATAAAATTACTAAGAATCCTGATTTATCACAATGGGTGAAAAGCTTGCAGTCCTTCTTAGACATCATTATAGTATTCTAAACTGGGAACTTATTCAGATATGGATTCCTTGCTTGTTGCTTGCCAATGTGCTAAGACTGCACACACATAAAAATTGTTTCTACAAATTCAGCTTGGTATTTTAAATCAAAATACACTGATTTAGATGACAAATGGAATTTTCAGTTTTTGGTTAAGTTAGAAGGAGGGTTCTACCAAGGAGGACCAAGATGAGATTGAGCCTTCTTTGTGCATCAATATTTTATTGTAGTGTACATTGTGATAGTGGTGATATATGCTACAGAAAATAAAAACAGAGAAAAATGAGAAGTGTCTCAAGATTGAAAAGTAAAATTGTTGTAGATAACCTGTGAAGTAATAATAAATATATAATGTTTTTTTTAAATCCAAAAATTCTTTAGACACAGATTTCACGAACATAATAATACATTATGAGGAAATTGTATATGAGAATACCAAAATGCTGCCATTATAATGTTATTAAAAATGATTATGAAAAAATATCTGTCTTGATCCATAGCATTCATCCCAAGAAAGTGCCACATAGTTAATATTCATATTTGTCTCCAGCCATTTTTTTTACATCCAGTAATTAATATATACTGAAATTTTAAGACCTTACTAAAAACATAAAATATTAATAAGTAAATGTATGTCTTAAATTCTGTTCCTTCTTATCCATCAATCCACATTGTTGCTCATATGATTGAAGTTTCTCCTGTGATGGAGTAGGCAGTCTAGCTTCTCCCCAAGCATGGCTGTAAGGATTATTGCTAAAATTGGCATAATTTTATTGCATAAAAATAAGCTTCATAGGTTAGTTTCTCTTCCCTTGCCCCCTTCCCAAAATGGGAGACACAGGGGTGTTACAATATATAATTAATACTAAATTCAGATGCCTTGAATTGGCTGTGCATGTTGTTTTATTATGTTGTACTTTTGGAAGAACTTTTGTAGCCCTTTTTGTAAACAGATAAATTATAAGATTATCATCATTTGTTGCCTTTCTTACAATAATTACATTTTAGTTGCCTTTTGCTTTGAAGTTGGCTTTGGAACATATTATTTGGCTTTTCATGTTGTTTAATAATTTGTGAATGTTCTATTTTTAAAAAAAATGCACAATAATGCAGGCAACAAGGAAGAAAACCAATATAATTTATAGCATTTAGCCTCTACAATTATTTGCTACAGGAGTAGATCCCGTGATAGATCACGCTCTAGTCAAAAGGACAGACGCAGATCCAAAAGTCCATCCAAAAAACGTTCAAAGTCTAAAGAACGCCAAAGATCAAGAAGCAGCTCTCCTTCTCGGTGAGATTACTATAATTAATACTATCACATATTTCTGATATTATCATCTTGCTATAGAATTATAATTGTATGTTATCCAGCTGTATATTTAACAGTCACCACAAATGGCATGAGGATAGATCAGTTAGCATAATATTATTTTCCTTTACTGATTTTTCTATCTCTCTGCTAGATGCTATTTTGTAATTTTTCTGCCATCAGTAATTGCTGCACCCTGTTAAAAGACAAGTTTAGGAATTGAGTTTACTTGACTTGTACTCTCTTACAGTGAATACTGGGTAAGCTGAATTAATAAATATTTTCTTTCCACAGGGAGAAGAGAAAAGAAAGCAAAGAGAGGATTAGAGAAAAAGAGAAGATTAGAGAGAGAGACAGAGATAAAGAAAAAGAGAAGGATAGAGGTAGAGAAAAGGATAGGGGCAGGGAAAAAGATAGAGGCAGAGAAAAGGAGAGAGGGAGAGAGAGGGAGAAGGAGAAGGAGAAGGAGAAGACCAAGGATAGAGAGAAGGAACAAATGAGAGATAGGGATAAGGAGCGAGAAAAAAACAAAGAGAAGGAGAAAGAAAAAGAGAAGGAGAAAGCAGCAGATATGGAAAAAGATAAGAGAGAAGATTTGGACAAAGAAGGAGAAAAGGAAAAGGAGAGAGAGACAGAAGGAGACAAAAAGAAGGATGACAAAGAACATAGAGAAAAGGAGGAACACAAAGATAAAGGAAAGGAGGGAGAAAGGGACTATGAAAGAGACAAAGAAGCGGTGAAGGCAAAAGACAAAGAAAGAGACCGAGACAGAGAAAGAGAAAGAGATGAAAAAAAGAAAAAGGAGAAGAGATCTAAAACACCCCCTAGAAGCTATAGTTCCTCAAGAAGATCACGTAGTTCTAGCAGGTTTGATTTTTTTTGAAGTTCCTCAATTCATTTTCTTTAAAATTGAAATTGTAGTAAATAGTATATTTAGTGTGCATTAGTGCATACTAAGACAATGATAAGATTTATTTGATACCTATTTAATCCCTTCAGATTTGATATCTGGAGAGATTAAATTAGGGCCACATAATGAATCAATTACCATGTACTTTGATCTGTTAAATAATGAAGGATTCCAGAAATAAACCTTTGGTACTTCTAAGACAAGATTTTTCTTGTGCAAATCCCTTGCCTTGTCTTGATATTTACACATGAAGTTCATATAATCATGCAATAAACTTCCATACACAGCCTTATATATATTTGGTTATTCATCAAATAAGTAAGTAGCCTCTGCTGCATTGCAAGTGTTTTGTTCTTCAAAATATATCACATCAGTTTTCTTTTAAATCAACTGGACTTGTGTTAGGTTTTAATGCATTTTTATGTGAATTGTATAGATGGCCATTATGCCAAATTAGCATAATAAGCACCCAGAGCAGCTTATAGAAGGCTCTCTGTTTTTCTCTGGTAAGGATAAAAACAGTAACTGTTGCTTTTGAATTAAAATGTGCACTGAACTAACTTTATAGGTGAGGTTGACTGCAATTTAAGGATGTACATGATAGAGCAACCTGATCTTAATTAAATTAGTAATTCCCACTGGACTTCCAATTTTTGATTAATGGATCTTACAGAGATCGAAGGAAGAGGAAGAGTCGAAGTCCTTCAAAGTCTCCTAGATCATCCAAAATCACAAAAAGGAAATCATCTCGGTCTCCATCTCCAAGGAGGTAAGTGAATAGATTTATCATGCAGAGTTTTTGTACTGTTCAGATTCTTCTGCAGTACATGCCTCTCATTAATAGCAGACAGATTAATGCAGAAAGAAACAATGAACAAAGAGAGAAACAGAAAACATGTCTGGCTTTTGTTCTTCGACTATAATTATCTTCAAGGTTTTTTTTCTTTTTAGGATATTCTAAATAATTTACCTTAAATTGTATATATATATATATATATAATCTCCAAACTATAAATAAACAGTTTATTTATAATATAAATCTCTAACCATTATTGTTCTTTTGAAATATAGAATTCACTTTAAAAATAATTTTTTGTAGCAGTTCCCTGGCTGGAAGTTGAAGAAACACCCTAGAAAAAAAGATAGTGGTAAACCAGTTCTCTAAAGACTGCAGAGGAAACATGTTTGAACTTGTCTTGGAGCAGTCTTTAGCCTAATTGTTGTTATTGGAGCTTGCTGCAGCACATCCTAAAGGGATTATTAAGACCCAGGGTTTTTTAGTTTGATGGGTACACTTTATAGCAGTGGTTCTCAACCTTTCTGAGGTTGAGACCCCACTTGCCCCGCCCATGTGCGCCGCGACCCCGACCTGGGGGCGTGCGCGCATGCGCGCAAAAAAAATTTAAAAATTTTTTTTTAAAAAATAAAAAACAAAATGGCGGCCGCGACGGGCGGATCTGCGCATGCGTGGATCAGCCCGTCGCACGCGCCACACATGCGCGCATCCGCCCGTCGTGGGCCGCCATTTTGTTTTTTTTTATTTTTTTTTTAAAAAATTAAAAAAAAATGGCGGCCGCAATGGGCGGATCTGCGCATGCGCGGATCAGCCCATCACACGCGCCACGCATGCGTGCATCCGCCCGTCGCGGGCCGCCATTTTGTTTTTTTATTTTTTTTAAAAAAAAATAAATAAAAAAACCAACAAAATGGCGGCCGCGATGGGCGGATCTGCGCATGCGCGGATTGGCCCATCGCACGCGCCACGCATGCACACATCCGCCCGTCACGGGCCGCCATTTTGTTTTTTATTTTTTATTTAAAAAATTTTTTTAAAAAAACAAAATGGCGGCCGCGACGGGTGGATCTGCGCCTGCGTGGATCGGCCCCTCGCACCCACCGCGCATGCGCGGATCCGCCCGTTACGGTCCGCCATTTTGTTTTTATTTTATTTTATTTTTTTTTATTTTTTTTTAATTTTTTTAAAAAAAATTTTTACGGCGCGACGGGCGGATCTGAGTGTGCGCCGTGCGCGCGCGCCAAAAAAAATAAAAAAATTTAAAAAAATTTAAAAAAATTTAAAAAAATTAAAAAAAATTTAAAAAAATAAAACAAAAAACAAAATGGCGGCCGGCGGTGCCCGGCGACCCCCGCAAAATGGTCTCGTGACTCCAAATGGGGTCGCGACCCCAAGGTTGAGAACCGCTGCTTTATAGATATTTTTATTGTTGTAAGCTGTCCAGAGTTGTTTTAGATGGGTTTAAATTGTTTAAGATACAAATCTTCTAGACAAATAAATTTTAAGATGACTTAAATAATTTTATTTGGGAAAGAACTAAGACAGTGGTGGTGAACCTATGGCACGGGTGCCAGAGGCGGCACTTAGAGCCCTCTCTGTGGGCACGCGCGCCATCGCCCCAATCCTAGGCCTTCAGCTGGGTTTTATAAAACCTTTTTGTTTTAGGCCTCCACCACCGTGTGCAAAAAAAAAAAAAGGTTCAATCAATCAGTCAATTTCAACTTCTCGCGGGGAAAAAAGATCTTTCAAAGTTGGAATTGATTGATTGATTGAACTTTTTAGTCCCACCCAGTCTGCCGTTACCACCGCAGCCACACCCACCCAATGGGCCACACCCACCCGGCACTTGACAATGCATAACTGGGTTTTGGGTTGCAGTTTGGGCACTTGGTCTCTAAAAAGTTCGCCATCACTGAACTAAGATATATTTTGTTTTAAAAAAATGCTAAATTTGACATGTATAAAACATTTTTCTATTGCTAGGTATTCTATGTTGAGCAGCCAAATTATTTAATGCAAATTTATGTGCCAATTTTGAGAATAGTTGATTATTTTTATCCAGGTATCTTGAGTAAAATCTAAAATTAATTTCCCTATGTTTAAAGTAAATATTTAGAAGAAATTGCTAAAATAAATTTTACTTTTTCTGTCATTAAATATATTAAGTACTATGAACTTGTTGCAATGTTATTTGTCATGAATTCAGTATTGTTTGAGGACGTGTGACTTTGCTGATTGTTCTTTAATGAATTCATATGAAACTATCTGTAAGCATGAAATGAATCATCCTATTTACATTGGGGGGTATAATATTTTTTCCAAAACAGAAGCAAGAAAGAGAAAAAGACAGAGAAGGAGAGAGATATAAGTAATGATCGAAGAGAGAGGGAGAGGTCTACCTCAAAGCAAAAGAGTAGTAAAGACAAAGAGGTCAAACAAAAATCAGATAAAATCACAGTTGTGAAGGTAAGTCTCTTTTGATTAAGCCAATGCAATTATTATAGAATATTTTAGGAAGACTTCAGTGCCTGCTACCTTTCCTTGGTTCTTTGGATACCTCCTGAATTGTATTTAATTACTGAAAAATTCTCTTCTCAATTCCTTAGTAATTGCAAGCAAGAACAAGAAGTCATATATACCATATTCCTTTTTTAAAAAATAATCAAATAGTTTAGTGTGGAAGTACAAAATTTGCAGTGTTGAATTTTATTCTTTTGGGGCCTTCTCAGAATTATTCCCTTGGTAGAATGTTGTTTCCAATAGGAAGGAAAGACAACTGTTCTTAATTGCAGAAGATAAAGTAAATCAGTTGGATTCAGTTTTAGCATATTTTCTAATACTGTTCTGAAGTTAATAATAAACTAAATAATATATGTATGTAATAAGCTATGTTGAGTGGTATTTCTGCAAGAAATGCATTAAATAGCAATTTTAATGGTTTTGTAGCTGTCTATTGTAATGAATAGGCAGACAAGTTCCCAATACGCTTTAGTGGCAGCCAGCAACCAGATAGGATTGAGTTGACTCCACTTTTACAAGAGCAACCTGCTCCCCTTAGCATGTAAATGGAAAGATTTCTCAAAGCTTTCTCTGTAGGCTGGAAGAACGTTGGTAGACATAGAAAAAGGAGGGTTTTCAGTGAAGGTTTTCAGTCACCAAAATTCTCTTAGAAGCCTATATTGAATTTTAAATATTTCTCCATATCCTATTGAATTGTTGTCATGTAACAGTTCATGGAAGAAGATTGTGCCCACCTATTACCCTGCCCCTCCCCTATTTTCAAAAGGTGTTGGGTTTTTTTTTGAGTAAAATGAAAATGGAAGTAATTCTCCCCCCCCTGCCCCCCTTCCTTCACTGTTCAGAGTATAACTCACATTTTGCATAACAAAAGGGTTGCTTTTGGGCCAGGAGAAACACTGAACCTTTCTCAGGAGCTGCAGTAGTGATTTTGCAAGCTTGGCAAAATTAGGGATGAATTTCCTGTAGAAGTTAGCAAAGCCTAGAAAGTGCTGCAGTCTTTTGCATAACGCGGAATGGCAGTGGAAATACTGTAATAGAATAGACTGCACCTTTGCTGGATCCATCTAAATGCTTTCTGGATATTCTACAACCCAAGTCAAATTGAATGTGCATTTTTCTAATTTAGCAAAGAGCTTATTGTCTTGCAATTTGTGCAGTATATTTCTCATATGAGCTACATGCAACCAGGGATCTTCAGAATAAACCAAGAGGTTATCCAATAGACAATAATGTCTGCAGAAATGTTTCTTTGTGAAGCTAGAAAAAAACTTCGGAATAAACCAGGCTGAAAGACATCACTATGTATTCAAATCTCCTGTACCTTGTATCAAAGATTCATGCCCTTCTTTCATTCTGATTAAGTTGTAAGCACTTCTCAAGTCTAGTTTTGTAAAAGGGATGTTTTTAGTAACTGGTTTAGTAGATCTGAGATACGTGGGAGTGAATAATGGTGTCTAATCAGTGCTTTTTATGTTACAACCCGCCTTGCCTACCTTACAAGGTTCCACCCAAAAAAGGTGCCGGAACTCCGTTCTGGGCGTTCTATGACAAAAAAAGCCCTATATCTAATTGTCACTTTGTTCAGGTCCTTGTAGTCATGAATTGTGTGCATTTGGGTTCTCTCTTTTCCCTTTAGATTGGCTGTTTTTCTTTTTTGTCCCAAAGGTGCCTTTTCCAAATGATTTGCTTCTCATCCAAGAAGCTTCTTCAGTTCTAGCTCAGTTCTTCAGTTCTACAATTAATGTAGTAACTAAATTATAAAACAAATGTTACCAATATAAATTCAACAACAATATAATAACTCCAAGTAGCCAGGTTTATTGTATCTCTTGCCTTAGTCCCTAAATGTATATTTTAAAAACTATTGCTTTTAAAAGGTTCCTAAATCCTAGGGTATGGTTCTTTCATTTGGTGGAAGATAATTTCCCATTCTGTGTAGCAGGTTTAGATAGTTAATTGGTGGCTAGCTAATGAATACTATAGGAATAGAAGAAACTAATTGTTGCAGTACTAATAGCAATAGAAGGATGCAATGTTCTCAAGGAACTGGCAAATGTGATCTCAGAACCACTGAACTATATTTTTCAAAGATCTTGGAGCACTGAGGAACTACCAGAGGACTGGAAAAGAGCTGATGTAGTTCCCATCTTCAAAAAAGGGAAAAAAATGGACCCAGGAAATTACAGACCTATCAGCCTGACCTCAATACCTGGGAAGATTCTGGAAAAGATAATCAAACAATGAATCAGCGAACACCTAGAGGCAAACAAAGTCATTATTAAAAGCCAACATGGGTTTGTCAAAAACAGATCATGCCATACAAACCTTATTGCATTCTTTGACCAAGTAACAAAATTAGTGGATCAGAGGAATGCTGTGGATATAATTTACTTGGACTTCAGCAAGGCATTTGATAAAGTAGATCACAACCTACTACTCGATAAGATAGAAAAATGTGGGTTAGACAGCATCACCACCAGATGGATTCGTAGCTGGCTGACCGGCCGTACTCAGCATGTGGTCCTCAATGGAACCGCATCTACATGGAGGGAAGTGTGTAGTGGGGTGCCCTAGGGCTCTGTTCTAGGCCCAGTGCTCTTCAACATCTTCATCAACGATTTGGACGAGGGGACAGATGGGGAGCTCATGAAATTTGCGGATGACACCAAGCTGGCAGGAATAGCCAACACTCCAGAAGACCGGCTTAAGATACAGGAGGATCTGGACAGACTTGAACCCTGGGTGGTATCTAACAAAGTGAAATTCAATGGTAAAAAAAGTAAGGTTCTACATTTAGGCAAGAAAAACCAAATGTACAGGTATAGTATAGGTGGTACCTTGCTCAATAGTAGTAACTGAGAGGGATCTCGGAGTCCTAGTGGACAATCACTTAAATATGAGCCAGCCGTGTGCTGCAGCTGCCAAAAAAGCCAACACAGTGCTGGGCTGCATTAACAGAGGGGTAGAATCAAGATCACGTGAAGTATTAATACCACTTTACAATGCCTTGGTAAGGCCACACTTGGAATACTGCATCCAGTTTTGGTCACCACGATGTAAAAAAGATGCTGAGACTCTAGAAAGAGTACAGAGAAGAGCAACAAAGATGATTAGGGGACTGGAGGCTAAAACATATAAGGAATGGTTGCTGGAATTGGGTATGTCTAGTTTAACGAAGAGAAGGACGAGGGGGGACATGATAGCAGTGTTCCAGTATCTCGGGCTGCCACAGAGAAGAGGGAGTCAAGCTATTCTCCAAGGCGCCTGAAGGCAGGACGAGAAGCAACGGATGGAAACTAATACAAGGAGAGAAGCAACTTAGAACTAAGGAGAAACTTCCTGACAGAACAATTAACCAATGGAACAACCTGCCTCCAGAAGCGGTGAATGCTCCAACACTGGAAGTTTTTAAGAAGAGACTGGACAGCCATTTGTCTGAAATGGTGTAGGATTCCTGCCTGAGCAGGGGGTTGGACTTGATGACTTCCAAGGTCCCTTCCAACTTTATTATTATTATTATGTATTGTGAATTTCATTAAAAAGTTGCCATTTAAAAATAAGTAATTCAAAGGTTTCAGTTTTTTATCAGATTTCTTTCTTTCTTTCTTTCTTTTTCTTCCTTCCTTTTCCTTTCTTTCTTTCTTTCTTTCTTTCTTTCTTTCTTTCTTTCTTTCTTTCTTTCTTTCTTTCTTTCTTTCTTTCTTTCTTTCTTTCTTTTTGCATTTTTTATACACAAGATTGAAAGGAAGTGACTGGCCTAAAACTATTTTTTTTTAACAGAAAAGTTACCGGTTAATGAGGGAGGAATCATTTTTTTGAATCTAGAACTAATTGTGCTTACCTATTGTCAGGCGTTAAATACTGGAATTCAACAATTGCTGTTAATTTTCTTATTTGGACAGCTTCGGAATATACATATATTTGGCTGGATACACAGCATTACGGTCTAAATACAGTAGAACTCTAGTTCTCTGGAAAGAACTATTCAGCAGAAAGTTATGGAATGGAATGTGTAATAAAAATAGTAGAAGAAAGAATTTCTATGTTGCTTAGACAGTGGGAGAGTATCTTAACTTCTATAGCAAGAATGTCAATGGATCTCAAAATATCTCTAATACAACAAAATAGGCTTAAGTGCCAGACATTTCTTACAAAGTTGTGGTTAATATGAGAAAAATGTTTTAAAATTCAAATTTTGGAGTGCATGAGAGTGCATACCTTCAAAAATCAATTAGATAAATTTGATGTGTATTTTTTATTTCTTGCCTTTTAAATATTTTTTCTTTATTTATAAAGGATAAAGATCTCAGTAAAGAGAATAAAAATTCTGAAATCAATACAGCAGCAGTGGAAGAGGAGACAACAATTGCAGCAGAAATGGAACAACAGAATGGGAATTGCCAACCAAATGAAGAAACAATCTCAGTTAAAACTGAAGATGTGTAGAATGTTGATTGGACATTTGACCCATTTGGCAAAAGAAAGAAGACTTTTTCTCTGATCTCAAAAATCCATCAAAAGAGGATAAAAAATTATTAAGCAATCAACTGGACATACCAAATTGTGCTAGCAGCTATTCCAGTCTTGATGGTTTGGTCAGTGTGAGGACACACAAGAAGCCAAGGCTGACCAATAGGATATGCTGTGACAAAACCAGACAGCAGTGGTCAAATTGTAAAATAAAAAGTGGTTGCAGTCTACTATCCTGAAAAGCTACACAGATGCATTTGGAAGTTGTTAAAATATTTGTAGATTGATAAATTTTGTTTTTCTTATGGTTTTAAAACTAAACTCCACGTGATATGTTTTGATGATGTGCTTGGAAATGGTGCAGAAATAAACATATTTCCCTTGATGTTGTAAATTACAGTGATGAAAAGTTTTAACCCAACACAGTTTTATAGTTGTGTTTATGCCCACAAAGGCAAGTGAAGATTCTTTCCTCTGTTGTTTGTGACTTTCTTTTTATATTTTTTAAAAAATTCTTTAGGACATAAGTCTAAAATTCTTCTCTTAACTAGTAGTTGATCAATGCATGCTAATTCTAAAAAGAAGATCCATGTTTGTACTAGAGTTCCATTCTTCCAATTATAAGCACATCTATGTAGTAATTCCAAACAACTGACTTTGTCTTGAGTTGTATTACAGGGTGCCTAGTAACAGAAAGCGAAAAATGAATTTTTACTTTTGAATGGAGATATAGAGCACAAGCTGATGCTTTAGTGCCTTTGACACACAGAATAGTGATTTCTGGTAACGTAGAAGTTTTTTTTTAATTTCTCTGTTTATGAGTTGCTCTTTTTGATGATTCAATCACACCAGTAGGCAATCACACCAGATGTCAATCATATCAACCATTAGTTATTTGAAATAATTTGAAGATCTCTTGATTTTATCCCTAGCTAATTGCTGTTTAGGGACCATAAAAAGGCGGGCATGATCCAGCATACAATCCAGTTAATCCATACATTTTTTCAGATCATATACTGAATCAGGCAGTTGAATAGTGCTAAATAAAAGTAATTTACCTCTCAACAGGACTGGAGCATAAAAAGCTCCCTTTAAAAGCATGTATATAAGAGGTTATTTCTATACTACTTGTGTAATATCACAAGTAAAGAAGTAATTAAGATTTCTGTTCTGTTTGATAAAGATCTGAAAGAAAATAACTATGATGAGTGCAACTCATTCTGGCCTCATTTGCAGCCTTTTAAAATTTACAGCAAAGGATTGTACCTTATAATACAGTTGCCGTAAAATCAAGAACTATTTGAATACAATGTAATACAATCATATGGCTTTATAGCACTGAAAAAAGGTATGAAAAGCCAAATAATATAGCTTTCAGTTTGTGTTCTCAATATTTCTGTTTATGGACAGATAGGTGAGTATTTATAGAAAAATGAAAGCTATAAGGTAATAGAGCCCATAGATTGTGACACTGCTTTAGTAGCTCATTGTTGGGTGAGGTTTTTTTTTTTTTGTTACAGTCTAAAGTTTCTTCAAAAATAAAACTTTAGTGAATGCTTTACCATGTAAAGTATAGACAGTAATTTTTGATGTTTATGCCACATGAAGTTGGCTAGTGAACAGCTTATTCTGATAAAGCAATGACAAATCTCATGCTTCTTGAAGAACTGTGAAAGATTGTGTCTTGGAACAGCAGCTGTCATATTTATGATGTGTAAGTAGCGTAGAGCAAAGATTGTATACCTGCTATCTTTGGTACCATCATTAATAAATTTTAGTATTTTAGAGAGAAGTAGTTTTGATTTGCTTTTTAAAGTAATGCCTGGAAGTTGATTATCATTTACTACAACAGCTGCATTTTGTTATGTGGATACTTTGGTTTTCGCTGGTATGTAACAAAGTAAAAAAAAATGGAATATAGAGGAGGTATGTATTAAAAGTTTATAACTTTTCAGTATACAGTAATGGTTAGTACTTTATGTTTCTCAAATATTCCAAATTATTTTACATATATTGCCAAAGATAGCATTACTTTAATTTACAAGCAGAGGCTGAGATGGTTACAGTTGGCCTAGTGAATCTTTTATTGGGATCAATTTAAAATTAATGTAGTAGCTGAATAGGTTGTCTTGTAAGTCTACAATGAAATCCTCTTTTCCTATTGAAATTGCATCAGATAATTGAGACACTTTTTGTTTTGTTTCTGTGTAATTCCACAGGAATACATAGACATTTCATTATACAAAATATTGCACCAAATTGAAGAATACTGTAGTCAGTATTTGCATGATCTTTTCTTCTACAGTTTTTCCTGGGGGCTCAGATTCCTCCTAAAGTTGCAATGGGGGGGAGGGGGCAGATGAAGACAGGAAGATGTAGAGCAAAGAAGAGAAAGAGCAAAGACTGCACAGGCTTCCTTACAGAATTCTGAAAAACAATTGTTAAAAAATCCCAAAGTATACAAATTATTTCAATGTGACCAAAAAGTCTGTATAAGATAGTGCTGTCAGCTTAAAAACATATAAGTTCTCAAGTTGAATTTATTTTTTTAAAATTTCCACAAAATTGTTAGCAAGGACACAGCCTATCTTTCTGCTCATGCATAATTCACAAATGTGTAGCTCAAGGTTGTAGAATAATCTGTCTTTAATGTCACATATAGAAATGACAGATTTGGAGATACAAGGATTAATGGGTGCATATGAAGACCCTGTTGTCTGCCATAGCATCTTGCATAAATGTGGAAAAATTTTCTATCTGCACAGCTGCCAAAGAAGCTAACTTTGCTAAATATTGCTGACAAGACACTGGGCATAGTAGTTTTAGATCCTTATAGGACTAAAAAACGCGTTAGAACAATTAAACAAGTTTGGGATTTACCTTGCATCTTCCAAGAGTTCTAGTAATGTAAATTTAGAAGTAACTTATTCCATAGTGCCATCAAAGATGAAGTCATAACACAACGGGGGGGGGGTTAAACTGGAAAGCATGAAAGATACTGTACTTGTTTTAATTTCCACTGCCTTACCACACGTTCTGCTATTAAGCCAGTTCCAGTCTGAGTCTCTGATTAAAAATATTTTTTTTGAAAATTGCTAGCTCAGTGTTATGCCTTTTTTAAAATACTATTTTATTTCATTTAAACAATTTTATAGCTGACCATCTTCGCATGAAATTCTGGGCAATTCACAACAATATAAATCAGAAAATGAAACCAAAATCTGGCATCTCTGCCATTCTTGAATACATCCAGCAGAAACCCACAGGTCCCCAGCTCCTATCCTAAAGTCTGGGGGAAGACTAAAAGGTTCTGTTGGCTCCTGGGTTTGGGGGTGGGTGGGAGATAACTCCATGAAAAAGGCACACTTTATACTTCCCACTAGATAATATTCAGAGTAAGGGACCTGGAGTTGTCCACTCTATCCAACCAAGTGGGGAGCCCTGAAAATAACCTGGCCTTCTGCCATGTGGCACTTTCAAAGTGGAAACTGGCACCTTGGATTGCATCTGGAAAGCGAGAGGTTTGCATAATAGATTAATATGGACAAATTGAGTGTACAGCAGCACATTGCTGCATTCTGGACCAGTTTTAACTTCTGAGTGGCCTTCAGGGGTAGCCCCATAGACAAAGAAATAGTGATTACAGCATGAATAATTGAGCAAGTTCCTGTCCATAAAGTTTAAATACTAAATAGCATAAACTCTGATTGGTAAATACTAATTTCTAAGTGACTTTATTCATATCAGAGAGCTTCAGGAGAAGATTTTTAAGCTTAACTAAAAAAACAGTTCATTGCAAAAATATCAATATAGTTATTTGATAAATTAATTTCTTTTTTTTGAAACACATTTTATTGTTTTTTTCAATCTTAAAAAAAGGTGCTCAGGACACACCGTGGTGATTGGGTAATCAAACATTCAGCAATAGAACCATATATAATTAAGTCAACTCAATACATTCAATGTCCCCTTTCTATTTCCCTCAACTAGCATAATACATTTAAAATATTCCATTTCTAATTTAAATTTCTATAACTGCTAAACCTGTTTTAAAGCTTTGTAAATTTACAATTATCATAATCAAATTTAACTTTAAATCAACAAGTTATCAATTCAGGTATCCCTTCCAGCTATATTCTAATTCTTAATATCTTATATCCCTCATTTTATCACTAGTCTCATTTATTTCTTCTTCCACTACACAATACATATCCTAATTAAGATAAAATATTAATCTACCCTATACATATATAATCCATCAATCGATCAGTCTCTTTAAAATAACAAAATAGTGTAAGTCTTAACTCATTTCAATTCATTAAACAAAATTCAAATTTCATCCAGTTGATTATCATGCCTTATCACATCTATATTATCATACAGAAACATCCTAGTAATTTAAAATAATTAATTATTAAAACAATCCAACTCTAAAAAGCCAGCTTTTTTCCATTCCAATACATAATAATTTTCATAAAATAAACCTGTTATTCCAAAAAGTACATTCTTAATCTACAGTAAATTAAAACATCTGTTCTAATAATCAACCTTTTTTCTTACTTCTAACTCTAAATCTTAATCCTTAAAACTGTCCATAAATCAACATTGCCTTTAAATCCATTACACAATTTTAAATTTCTCTTTTCAGTCTTATTCTGGCTTTTTTTCTATGCCAGGCAGGTTTCCATAACCAAGCTTTCCTTTCAGCCAATAGATCTCTATTGCTTGTAGTGCCCTTTGAAACAATAGGAATCCCATCCTCTGCATTAGGCATCTATATCTCTCATCCTTAAAGCGTCGTTTCTTTAAAGTGTCCAGTCTCTGTCTTTGATTCTTCTGGTCCTCAAAGCTGTAGATGGAATATTTATAAGATAAAATAATTTATCCTCATTTATCTCAGTTGTTTCCTCTTCTACGATGATTTGATTTATAGAATAGTCAGATGTAGTCTGGAGATCAGTTTGAAGATTTGAAGTACTACTTCTGGATCTTAATTCTGTAGTAAACTTTCATTGTAGCACATATTTCTGCAGTGGCCTCATAAATCTTTTCCAATATAAGTTTGCAGTTTAATTGTAAATGAACTTTCTCCATTTTGATAGTAATTAAAAAGAGTCTCTTTTTTATTCTTGTGGAGGCTGTGTTTAATAAAAAATAAACTGTCCACTCCCATAACTCTCACAGCTGCATCAGCTTATCTTTTCAAAAGTAATTTGAAGATCCATCTATTCCATTTCCAAGGAATAGCCAAAAGTCGCAATATTAGATTTTCGCCACTAGATGTCCTCAGTAAGTTGGAAAAAAAACTTCCAGACACCATTTTCCCCTTTTTTCTTTCTTTTGAAGTATAATGTGAAAAAAGAAATAATCTTCCAACATAAAATGATAGTACAGCTCTTAGAAAAAGAAAAAGAAATTCTGTACCCCAAAGCATATGAAAATAAGATATAGTCTTTAAAATTTTATTGTATTCTTTTGTTCAACGCCTTTCTGCCCAAACATGTAGAAGCTGCTTTTTTAAGCCAGGGAAATAATTCCAACAAGGCTCTTACAGGTAAAAAAAAAAAAAAAAGCAAGATAAAATGAAGAGAGGAGCAGGAAAAAGAAAAAAAAGTCTCACTCAGATTCACCACAGTGGTTCTTACAGCTTAGATGTTCTTTGACTTGCGGATTGAAGCGGCACGGTGATCGGCCATTTTACTGGCCAATCTTCTCCATCGGCTCTCAGAGATAGCTCGGACAGCTGGAGGAGCCGTCGCTGCTCCGCAGCCGAGCAAAGCCTCCTCGACAGAAGTTGCACCCTCCAGGGCGACTTTAAACCCGCATAAGGGTCTACCGGCAGAGGGAAGCTAGCCGACGAGGAGACAAGTCTCTTCGTATGGCTAGAGGCGCTGCGATCCGAAACCGGAAGTGGTTTGATATATTCATTTCTGTTGTAGCATAACTTTAGGGATCAAAAGCAATGTGGCCCTTTGATTTCAGGCTACTGTAATGTTAATTGAAGAAACTGTTCAAGCTTAGACAACTTGAGTGGCACAATTTAAAATACGTATTTTGCTACATTGCTATAAATAGAACTGAATTGTGAAAAACATTGGACATAATGTACATTAGAAAAAATATCTGCAAAGAATGGAACAAGATGGTGCCTAAGCCGTTTAAGCTATAGGTTCAATAGCTCACAACATCCCTCTAGAAATATAGTGCTGAATTGCTCCCAGTAAAACTCAAACCATTAGGCTTAAAAATAATTAAATTCCCATGGTACAAATTAATATAATTGCATGACAGAGCTTAAACTGAGCTGTATTTGTAATTATAATTAGACCCTTCCCAATGTTATATGCAATGTAATGAAATAAATAAATAATTTCAATAAGATTGTCTGATTAGAATCTATCAAACAATTGCTACTTATGCCACTATGAATTCTAATTACATTTCTTCTATCTACCGTAAGACTATTTTGCTTGTATTTGGGTATACTTTCTAAGGATTGGCTTACTGCCTGAAGTATCATCGGCTTTACTTCAGAGGATCTCGAGTGCAGCTGGATACTGGCGATTCTTCTTCACTTCCTGAGCTTTTGGAAAACTCCTGTTAGAGATGGACTGTTTTCATAGACAGATTTTCTGGAAACTTTTGCATGGCTTTGTGACTGAATTCCATACCAATATAATCAAGGTGAAGGCCTGCCTTTGCCTTCTCACTGGCATTAACTCTGTTATGAGGCTTGGGAAGTGTTCCTTCCTTTTGCCCTACAATTGCTTCAGAATACTCTGTGGAAACTCTCCCAGCTGCTGGACTTGTTGAAAGGAACATTTGCTGGGGAAATGCCTCCAAATCATCCTTTATCACATAAAGTTTATTGGCTTCATTCAGTGGTGCTGAAGGAAGCAATGGTTGTAAGCTGGGTCTCAGGAGAGCCTGTATATACAATGAAGTTGAAAAGAAAATAACTTGTCACTAAGTGCCTGTATTCAAACAACACACTAATCTACAAGCCAGCCAATCTTACCAGTCCATTTGGGTAATTAGATACCTTGCAAGCCCAGAACATTGGGCTAATTGAGCATAAGAGTTAAATTAACCATGGGTAAGTTTTGTGCAAACACAGCTTTAATTTCTTATGGCAATATCAGAGTTAAAGGTATTAATCTAAAGTAAAATTAATAAGAAACAAATTGAGAAAATTACTTTTACTGTGATTAATGAATCATGGTATGACACTGCAAGGTATCCAACCTAATAACCTCCAGTTGTGCTGGGTGCAGGGCACAAAATTCCTAGTCAACATGCCCATTAACTATGTTGGTTGGCAATTAGAGAGTAGAGATCAATTTATTCGGAGGTGGCAGATTGATATGGTTGACCTACTTAGGAACTGACAACTATTCCTTTGTCAGGTTTAATCTTTTTTATAGGAAACCTCTTTCACTAATCATAATCTGTTTCTCTAATATATTTTTAAATATTCATCTATTTTCAACACAGGGATATTATGTTCTTTGTACAAATTATAGTAATACTAATGAAAAACCTTTTGTAACCTTTTTGTATTGCCGTATTAACTGTTATTACAGGATCCATGGGGGTGCAGTGTTTAGAATGAAATATTGCAGACTAATTCTGCTGACTGCCAGCAGTTTAATCCTTACTGCCTCAAGGATGACTCAGCCTTCCATCCTTCCCAGGTGAGTAAAATGAAGTCCCAGATTATTGGGGCAATATGCTGACTCTGTAAACAGCTTAAAGAGGGCTGTAAAGCTCTGTGAAGTGATATATAAGTCTATGTACTATTGCTATTGCTATTGCTATCTCTCTCCCTTGAAGTTTCAGTAGCATTTTCTTTCTTTTTTTTTTTCTTAATTTATATGCCAACCATTTCCTAGTTTATTTGGAAATTTATTGTATATAGAAGATAGTACACAGAATTAAGAAACGTAGGTTGAGTTAAATTAGTATGGCATTCTTTTCAGGCAGAAAATTAACTTTGTTAAGCCTTGATTATTTAATCTGACTTTACACTTACAAATTTGAAAATGAGATGATTTATTAATGGAACTCAACAGAGCTTTCTTAAAAAAAGAAAAATAATTCTACACATTGTCTGCTCAGGATTATTCTAGACCAGTGGTGGTGAACCTATGGCACGGGTGCCAGAGGTGGTACTCAGAGCCCTCTCTATGGGCACGCGCACCGTCGCCCCAGTCCTAGGCCTTCAGCTGGGTTTTATAAAACCTTTTCGCTTTAGGCCTCCGCCACCATGTGCAAAAAAAAAAAAAAAGGTTCATTCAGTCACTTTCAACTTCTCACAGGAAAAAAAAAGGTCTTGCAAAGTTGGAATTGATTGATTGAACTTTTTAGTCCCACCCAGTCTGCCATTACCACCGCAGCCATGCCCACCCAATGGGCCACGCCCACCCGACACTCGATGATGCGTAAGTGGGTTTTGGGTTGCAGTTTGGGCACTCAGTCTCTAAAAGGTTCGCCATCACTGTTCTAGACCCATAGAAGATGAGAGTGCGAACCCAACAGTATGTTGATTCGAATACAACAGTGGAAAGGTACTCTATACATAAACAATTATGCTACAGCTATATTGTTTAATAATGGAGCATACGTCCACAGTATTATAAAGGTGCTATAATGCTTAAAAGAACCATACCACTGGAAAGGTTTTTTCTGCAACTTGCATAGCACTGCTATCTCTTGGATTTGGAACAGGTGGCCAGCATGATTTTCTTGATCTGAAAGTCCAAATTTTGTTGAAAACGGGAAAATTATGTTTAGTTCTTAAAAACCTATTCCTGCAGTTTCATAATGAATTCAATGTTAATACGATATACAGCTGAGCAAGTTTTATAATGAATTCAGTGTTAACAGGCTATACAGCTGAGCACCTGGCAGAAATGACCTTTTGGCCAAAGCATTTAGAATGGGCTTATCTGAGAAAAACCAACTAGCAGGTGCAATTTACATGCTGTAAATATCAATTTGTGCAATTTGGTGCAGTTTGTAATAGTATCTCGTAGCTAAAGTTGCATGACATACACTATTTAAGCATATAGTTTCTTTCTGTATAATCTATATGTGACATTTATCTATTAGTATATTTATTACCAAACATTCATTTTTTTTAATTACTGTTCCATTCTTTCTTTTTACAGAGCATTTTCTTACTGGCAAATACCAATGTACTCAATTGTTCATAATATTTTTCCTATTTGCTCTGTTCTAGTCAATGCATCCTGATCATCAAACCCTTGAAAATTATTTTCTGTTTTATTAAAACACTTATTTTATAATTCAAGGGGTTAAAATAGTTTTACATTTTATTGGTTTACATGCTCTCTTAAACTGTAAACAAACTATCGTTTCTGATTATGGAAATTCTGCATTACATGGTTTCTGAGAAACAAGATTCTAATCTGCCAGTAAAAAACTTGATGTAGTTTTAGAATATTTCTCATGGGGACACAATAATTGCCTTTGCCCTTATTTTTGCTGGCACTCTGTGTGCAAAAGGAAGAAGAACTGAAATGTGTTGAGGTGGCAGAAGCTTAAATGTGCTGGATCAAAAGGCCCCCATTGCCCTAGCAGGCCCTCAATAAGTAAAAAGTATGTTTGCTTTTATCCTTACTGCAGAAGAGGAAAAAGAAAAGGGGAAAAACTATTTCACATGATTTTAGAACCAGTTCGTTTGCAATGGATTCTCTGCCCTTCTCCTGTCCATTATATTGCACTTGTATACTTCTCCTAACACCCCCTCTGAATGCTTATTCCCAGATGAGAGTTAACAGAGGGATAGAATTAAGATCACAAGAAGTGATACTACTTCGTAAAATCACACTTGGGAATACTGCATCCAATTTTGGACAACACAATATAAAAAAGATGTTAAGTTTCTGGAAAGAGTACAGAAAAGAACAACAAAGATGATGGGTGGGGGGAGCTGAAGGCTAAAACATATGAAGAATGTTTGCAGAATTGGGTATGTCTAGTCTAGACAAAAAGAAGAACTAGGGGTGACATCATAGCTATGTTCCAATATTTGAGGGGCTGCCACAAAAAAGAAGGAATCAACCTATTCTCCAAAGCACCGGAAGGCAGGACAAGAAGTAATGGGTAGAAACTGACCAAAGAGAGAAGAAACCTAGAACTAAGGAAAAACTTACTGACAGTAAGAACAATCAACCAGTTATTCCACTATCCTGGTGCTTCTTGATCTCTCGGCGGCATTCGATACCATCGACCATGGTATCCTTCTGCGCCGGTTGGAGGGGCTTGGAGTGCGGGGCACTGTTCTACGGTGGTTCACCTCCTACCTCTCTGGCCGGTCGCAGTCAGTGTATGCAGGAGGTCAGAGATCGGCTCCGAGGTCTCTTCCATGTGGAGTTCCTCAGGGGTCCATTCTCTCACCTCTGCTTTTTAACATCTACATGAAGCCGTTGGGTGAGATCATCTGTCGACACGGGGTGAGTTATCATCAATATGCTGATGATACTCAGCTTTATATCTCTACCCCGTGTCACTACAGTGAAGCAGTTGAAGTGATGAACCGGTGCCTGGAGGCTGTTGAGGTCTGGATGGGTGCCAACAGGCTCAGACTCAATCCCGACAAGACGGAGTGGCTATGGGCTCTGCCTCCCAAGGACAATTCCAACTGTCCGCCCACTACCCTGGGGGGAGAAGTTTTGTCCCCCTCGGAGAGGGTTCGCAACTTGGGTGTCCTCCTCGATCCACAGCTAAGTTTGGAACATCATTTTTCGGCTGTGGTGAGGGGAGCATTTTCCCAGATTCGCCTGGTGCTCCAGTTGCGGCCCTATTTGGACCGGGAATCACTCCTCACAGTCACCCATGCCCTTGTCACCTCGAGATTCGACTACTGTAATGCTCTCTACATGGGGCAACCTTTGAAGAATGTCGGGAGACTGCAAGTAGTCCAGAATGCGGCCGCGCGAGCTGTCTTGGGTCTCCCAAGACATGCTCATATCACTCCAGCTCTTCGTGAGCTGCACTGGCTACCAATTGGTCTTCAAACACAATTCAAAGTGTTGGTTATGACCTATAAAGCCCTTTATGGCAATGGACCAGGATACTTGCAGGACCGTCTCCTGCCTCATGAATCCCAGCGACCGGTCAGGGCGCATAGGGTTGGCCTCCTACGAGTCCTGTCTGTTAAACAATGTCATCTGGTGGGACCTAGGGCAAGGGCCTTCTCCGTTGCTGCCCAAGCCCTCTGGAACCAGCTTCCCTCAGAGGTTCGTACTGCTTCCTCCCTTCTAGCTTTCCGGAAAGTGCTGAAGACACATCTATGCCGACAGGCTTGGGGCATATGAGCTGTGCTCTGCCCCTCGGCCCTAAGAGTGTCCCACCATCAGCGACTGCGAATTGATTGTGTTTGTATGTGGTATGAATGTGGTTAATTTTAAAATTGTTATTGTATTCTTGTTGTGAGCTGCCCTGGGTCTTCGGAGAAGGGCGGCATATAAGTGTGAATAAACTAAACTAAACTAACTAAACAGTGAAACCTCTTGCCTTAAGAAGTTGTAGATGCTCGAAAACTGGATGCTTTTAAGGGACCGGATAACCATTTATTGAAAATGGTATAGGCCCCCCTGCTTGAGCAGGGGAATGGACTAGAACAGCAGTCCCCAACCTTTTGGGCACCAGGGACTGGTTCTGTGGAGATAGGTTTTTCTGCAGACTGGAGGGAGTGTGGTTTCATATGCTGCCTGCATCCCATGGATGGGGCTTTGCTTGTTTCTGATGTGGCCCAGTTTCTGGCATGCTGCGACCCAGTGCCAGTCCATGGACTGGGGTTTGGGGACCCCTGGAATAGAAAACCTCAAAGGTCCCTTCCAACTCTGTTATTCTGTTATTCAGTTAATAATGTTACTTTAATTCTTAACTTTTGCAGAGCCGGACAAAAGGTAGTGGTGAGTCCATGTGGTGGTGAGCAGAACCCTGTTTTTCTTTTGTTCACAATTTAAAAAGTTTTGCACCATTTTTGACTTCCATGGCTTTTGTTTGCTAATTAATACAATCTAAATAAAAATATGCAAAGCAATTAAAGTATTTCTAGATCATGAAAATATTATTACCGTTTCAGTAGTAAGGAACAAATTGTGATAGTAATAGCTGGGATTATTATGAGGCCAAGACAGAGACTAACAACCATTCCTTCAAATTCTCCTTGATCTAAGAAGAAATAAACAACAGAAAAGGATGAGAAACATGGTCTAGGGAATTAGCCTTTCTGGTAGAAAATGTTCCACTGGCAAGTAAGATAACTCTTTTTTCTAACAAGGCTCTGTTCTGTCTGGCCCCTCTCAGCTCATTAAAATCCACATAAATATGTCTTTAAGAGGTTTATTTAACACATTTCAAAAGGATTCACTTCAGAGCACGCTGCTGGCATGTTGCTGGCAAGAACGGCCAAATCTCATTTATTTACATTTAGATTAAAACAGGCTCTGCCCACACCTTCCAATTACTCACTCTTTCTTTATCACATTGTCCAATACCTCATTATTCTTCCGTAGATTTCCAAAACATCAGAAGACTGAATTCAAAGGCAATGCTCCAGATATCAGGCTACTCCTTGATTAACGTTGCTCGTGACAAAGGCGTAGTCTCTCTGTCCCCTTCTAATATAGTGTCCGATACGTCACTTCCCCTCATTACTTCCTTTTTCCACTTAACTGACACCGTCGCTTATCAAACCTTCGGAATCTCGGATCAAGCCATTTATCTTCTTGATCCAAATCTGACTCCTCACTTTGTGAATCTGATCCAGACTGCCTGTAAATCTCCTCCCTGTCTGGCTCAGCTGCCGGGAGGGGAAAATACCCAGAGGGGCCTGGCTGCTCTTCCTCGGCTGCCGGGAGGGGAAAACACCCAGAGGGGCCTGGCTGCTGATCCTCATATTCTGACACTTCCCAAGCTGGTCTAGGGACACTCACAACAGGCTCTAACATATGCAGTTATTTATGGTCCAGAAACTGGTTGGGAGGCACAGCTGTGCCTATTGTTGGCACTGATAAGGTTAGCCATCTCTTCTACATCAATGTGGAATACAACATGGACTTGTAGATATTCTTAATTTGACTAGACGTACAGCCAAGTAATACTAACGTGGAAGAATACAATACACATGAAAAGTAAAAATAAGTAAATGCATAATAATAACATATCAAAATACCATATTTCAGTGTAATAAAATCCTGTGGCTGGCTTTGAGCTCCTTCTCCCTTTCTAGTGATGCCAGAGATGTGGACTGTATAATGGGTATTTGCCTTAAGATTAGTCAACAAGTGTTGTTTCATTGAAGAATTGAGAGTAACAGCTGTAATGGAAAGGCAGAAGAGGAATAATTCATTAGAAATGTATTTGGGTGATAAATGAATATCTTCTAAGCCAGTGTTTCTCAATCTTGGAAACTTTAAGATGGGTGGGCTTCAACTCCCAGAATTCATGGCTGGCTGGGGAATTATGGGAGTTGAACTCCACCTACCTTAAAGTTGTCAAGATTGAAAAACACTGTTCTAAGGTCTTAGTGATGCTTTCCTCAAATGATAAACTGAAAATTCTCTTGAAATTTGACCAGTGATTGACCTTGTCTCTTCTCTTAATGTACTTTACATGGTAGCATGGCATCTTTCTATATGTGGTGTAGAAGCTATTGTATTCTGTGTCCACTTACATATAGAATCAAATGATCTTGAACAATTCAAACTTTGCTTAACAATACAGGTGGACCTTATTTAATGACTACTCATTCAGCAACCATTCAAATTTGAATGATGAATGACGGTAATTATGAACAAATCTCATAAACAGTGATTGCAGTGTCCCCACAGTCAAGTAATTAAGATTTTTGATCTTACAAGCTGGCTTCTCACAAGTAAAGTAAATGGGGAAGCTGGCAGGAAGTTAGAAGTTGTGATCACTAGAGGTTGTCACCTATCTACCTGTCTTTGCTTAGCTATGACAACCAAAACTGCCAGAAGTACTGTCAGCATGGTGGTCATATAATTTTTTTGACACGTTTGCATCACTTAACAACATTACTAATTAGCATAATTAAACAAGGACTACCTCAAACATGATATGAGCAGACAATATATGTGTCTTCTCTTTAAAGAGGACCATCAATAGAACTTCACTGTGCTTTATGTACTATATCATTATTTTTTAGATGTCTGCAAAGTACTGTCAATATCTTCTTTTTAATTCTAGTTTAGGTATGTTTGTTACCTTCCCTTCTTTCTCCTCTTTTTACCCTGTCCAACTATCATCTGCTTCTCTTTTTTCTTTTGACCTTTCCTCTCTCTCAGTTCTTTTAATTTCATAACCGGTTTCTTTATAAAAGAAAAAGATGAAGAAGAGTTGAAGGGAACCAGGTCTTCTGCATTTAGAACTATGATGCCTTACTTTTGTAAAAGACTTCAAATCCCTTCTTTGACATTTAATCATGCAGCTCTGTAGGAGAATATCTTACAGTATTCTAAGTATCTTTTTCACCAGCATTTGAAGTTAAAAGTATTTTTTCACTTAAATATTTTGTTGAAGTAGAATAAAAGATTCATATTATTTCAAAATAGTAAAGCATTTGCAGCATGTGGGTCATTATGAACAGTGCTCACTGCTGCCTCCAAAATCAAAATACCGGTACATTGATGTGATACATGCATGCTGACTTTCCTTTTCTCTCTTTTATAGGAAACTTTAAAATTTAGGAGTCTGATATTATATGAATTAAAGAAAATCTATTTCTTGTGATGCAAGCTTGTTCCCTTTTACATGTTTTCAACTGAAATTGTTATCTGCCTGTTATCATATCTTTTTAGTATATAGATCATATATCTGAATAGAAAACTCACTTGATAGAAATGGCTCTGCCCCTAAGATAGTTCACTTATCTCTTATTTGCAACTTAACCAAAAAACAAAATTCAGTTACCAGTAGTGAACATTGCAACATTGACTTGTTAGTGAGATTTTTGTGAGTAAAGCTTTGAAACATATGGGGACATCTGATTTGTTACTTGAACATGACCTGGAGATCTACTTTTTCCTTGTTCCTTCCCAACCCACCACATTTAAAATTTCCTCTACTACATAGGCTGGTGATACCAGGTATATATAACATTATATACATTATATACATTTATTATTATATAAAATAATAAACAAAATTATTTTTACTGGCCCTTTGAGGACCTTTGGATATTAATTCAATTATTGCATTGCAACACAGCTGGGGATGTCAGCTTAGGTCAGTGATGGCGAACCTTTTAGAGACTGAGTGCCCAAAACCTGGCCCTGCCCCCGCTCCATCCCCTGCCCTGCCCCCACCCCACCTGCCCGCAGGGCCACTCACCACCTCCAGGGCCCACCGCAGATTGCTCAGGCAGCCCATTGCGGCCATGCCCTCTGCCCACGTCCCGCAGCATCAACTGTGCGCGATGGGGTGTGAGGGCAGAGTCTTGTCTATGCTGCCTGGCTGCCATGTCCTTGGCTGCGCTGCTCTGCATGGGCCATGCTTGGGGACTCTCCTCCAGGGGAGCTGCTGGTGAGGAGGGAGTCATGGGAGGAGACAAGGCTGGGGCAACGGCATGGGTGCCCACAGAGAGGGCTCCAAGTGCCGCCTCTGGCACACATGCCATAGGTTCGCCACCACTGGCTTAGGCCTTCAGGTCCTTATATTATTTTTGTGTTTTATTGTGAGAAAATTTAGAAAATATAAAGAATATTACAAGTGATGCCCAATGTATTCAACAGTGCATTCACACACATCCACAAAAACTTCTTGCAAGTTCAAGTGCCTTGTGCTAATCCTACTTTATAAAGTTACGGGCTGGACCATTCCTGTTTAACTAAGCTTTCTATAACATGACAAGCGAACATTGGGAATTCTCAGTTTAACTTTTGCTTCTGATCTGACTTGAGCAAATGGTCTTAGGCAAGAGGTCTACATTACAGGATTGTCCTCAACAGAACTGAGAAATAGGATATACAATGCATATTTTGATTAATTATGCCCACGTAGTGAAGTAAATTACCCCAAGAGATGTTGTTTGTGACTTTTGTGAAGTAAATTCTATATTCCAAAAGGAAACCCAAACAATCTTTTGTAGGTATCTCAGTCCATTTCACAATAGCTGAATGTTTGTCCACAACAGTAATTGTTACATTAGCTGGACCTATCCTGGGAACTTAAAAAGAACATCCAAATTAATTTTCCATTTTCCAAAATTATTTTGATCAATTGTATACATTCTTGTGCTGTTAGTCTTTGCAAAGTACTGATACAAAAAAAAATCTTGGTTACAGCTCCTATCTATCACATCAATATACTACAATACTCCTGCATTTATTCTTAAATAAATTGGACTGCAACCCTCACCATCAGGAGTCAGCACACAATGGAAATAATGGAATTGTGGTCTGCCACTTCTGAAGCCCATTGACTCACAGAAATTTTTGTCACATAAAATTATTTTGACTTTTATAATGAAAGATATGATTTAGGATTAAAATAGCATTTTTTTGTTTTTTTGATATGGGAAACATGAAAATAAGAGGAGGATTGGTGTGAATAAAACTTTTAGCTATATAAATGTAATTAATATTGAGAAAATCATAACTGACAAAGATATTTCAAATATTGATGGGAAATCAAACCTTAACAAGAGCATGGAAAACAGGATATTGATTTATGAATTGATATTATTGTTATTTGTATAATATTAGTAAAATATGATGTTTATATATAACTTTGTATACATCAATAGTACCAAGAATTGTAATTGTGTAACGAGGGGTAAATGGAAAAAATAAGGGGAAGAAAGGAGGATCAGGGGAAAAATACTGGATTGTGCAGTACTGAATTGATTTATATTGAAGAAGTTTATGTTAAATATGTGAACCCAAACAACACGTTGTTTACTAAGCATTAAAGATTGTAATTCTTAAAAATAAAAAAAAACATTTTTTAAAAAAAATGCCTGGCCCCTCAACCCAATATAGCACAAGCTGTGAAAGGATAATTCTACCTATACACCAAAAACATCTCAGAAACATCAACGGACTATTACAACCACATGGTATTACTGTAGCAATAAAACAATCAAAGCCCTCCAAAGCAGCCTAAGTAAACCAAAACACCCAACACTCCCAGAAGAAAAAACAGGAGTCATCTACAACATACAATGTAAGGACTGTTACAGCCATTACATAGGACAAAGTGGAAGAAGACTGGCAAAACATATTCACAAACATCAACCAGTAGTCAGAAGACATGGCGAAAACTCCTTTATTTTCATAGCACATGGACAGATTTAACCATAATTTCAATTGGAAAACTGTGACTATCCTAGACCAAGGAAAGTCCCCAAATGCTAGAAAATTCTTGGAAGCCTGTCACTGAAAGAAATCAGCCATCAACATGCACAGAGATAAACAACATCTACATACCATTAAAAGGAGACAATCAAAAAGCCAAAAAGGATACGAAAAGACCAAAATACCTCTTCACCAGCAATCAATATCCAGAAGAACAGAGATTAATACCAAGATTAGCACTAGACCAACAATCAACAAGTAAACAATACAACAATCAAGGAACTATCAACTCAGACAAACTAACAGTAAACAACAGCCTAATGAAAGATCCATCAAGACCATTCCCACAAACACTGACAGGGCAAGCCACTAATATATAAAATGAGAACAAACTCCACTCCCTTTTAGCACTGAAGATGTTACCTAGTTTGTTAATGAAACATCTGGAAGAAAACAACCAAGCTCAGAGAGCAACAAAGACCCCATACATTATCAAATCTATAAATCTTTTGGGAACAAATTCGGATTTTCTATTCCCACTGACTTCTATATGACATGAATGTTAACATTAAAAATGTGTCTTAACTTTTGGTATTCTTCAATCAAAAGTTTGTAAAACATGTCTGAAGAAAGTTGAAAACTATATACAGACAATTTTAAAACTGGGAAATATACATGAAAAAAGCTCCACATCCAGAGAAATATAGATGTCAAAGAAAAATCTGCATTGGAGCTTTGAGTAATCTGAAGAATAAAACTTGAAAATGCAGAGGGAGGATTATAGAAGGTGTGCAAGGGAACTGCTGTCTTTCTGAAACTGCTGATAGAAGCAATTCTGCTAGGAGGAATGCTGCACTAGATTTCATTCCCTATTTGCATTGCAGTATTTCATAGCAGAAACTGGAAAACAGATAGAATTTATATGTATGCTGATGTTCTGGATTAGTGCAAAGAAAAAAATTCATGTGCTTGATAAAACAGCCAAAGAATTCCCCTCCCCCAATTCATTCAATTTCTGCAGTGTATTACAATTACTTTCTATTTTAGTATTTATTTAGATTCTTTTATCATACTGAACTTATAATATAAAGAATGAAGAAAATTGCAAGATTAATAAGCACAGCAATAGAAATTAAAAATGGAAAAAAGAAAAGAAACACTTGGAAACTATATTATAAAAATGTTAAGCGCGATTCCTCTTATATATTCAAACCCCCCAAACCATAACAGTATGATTAGAGATAGGAATGAAATTCACTAAAAGTGAAAAACAGTAAGCAAAGCAAGAAAATGTTGTAAAAATACCTCCTTCCACTGCATAGAAGTTGGCCATAGCCAGTGTCCGTTCATCTTTCATTAAGTCCTTGCTTTGACGGTCCAATGTATGCAACATTACTTTATATAACTGATAAGGCTGAAGATTATCTAGGTAACAGAAATGTCATCACTTGGAAATACACAAGTAGGAAAACAGTATGATTTAAGAAAAAAGAACAGTGAACAGTTATCAGTGAAAAACAGATAAGACAAAATAAAGTAGATAAATTTGCTAATCCACATTGGAAGCAAAGACAGTAAAAATGATAATGTGTAAATTCAAATAATAGAAGTAGCTCTAAGGAGCTACTAAGTAGCTGTAAGAAGTAGCTTTGCTGCATCAAAGGAACTGGGTTCAAATGGGTTAAAGCAGAACAATTGATAAAAGGAAGGACTGGCAATCCAAGGTGAATACAGACATTGTCTAGGAGCAGCTGGCTGCCATTGCTTAGTTTGTTGGTAGGACCAGATTAGTTATATCAAGAGACTTGAAGGACCTTGTGGATGTAATTTCAGAGGCCTTTTCTATGATCATGGAAGATGGGCACAGCCCCAAGAATTGGAGGGGGTGATTAATAAAATGTTTTTAAAAAGGGAGGGAGAGGAAAGACCATGGATAATTAAGGAGTAACTAATTTGATTGATACTGTGCAAAATTGTGGAACAAATAAACAAGCACTCTGTGAGTATTTTAATAATGCCTCGCAGGCAGGAGGCTGCATTGATTGACTAAGAATAAGTGATGCCAAATCTGTCTGACCTTCTTTTTTGATAATGACCATTTTAATTAACCAGAGACATGTAGTGGACATAGACTTTTCAGCAAAAAGTCTCACAAAGTCTCATGAAATTCCAGGAGAGAAAGTGATTTTATCAACTTTACAGGATTTTATTCTATTTGTTTCTCATTAAAATCTCCCAGTTGTCCTTTTGGATGTCATGCTTTTGGCATCATTGCTATGAATAATGCAGTTTTCTTAATGTATTCACTTAGCATTATTCAAAATTTGAGTGTAAGCCTCACTAAAAGAGAAAATGCACAAAAATTCCACAAGATGGATTAAGATGTAATGATCAATACCTTGCTTCCGTACTCAACTTCTGCAGTATTTGAAATATTTTGCTTTAAAATTGCATTTGCTGTTAAGGGATTAAGATTATGCTAACTGCCCTGTTTTCTTGTTGGTTGACAAAACTTAATCTACAGGTCAACAAATACTTCAGTCCAGTAAAGGAAACCCATATGAGGCAGAAGTTGCTCAGACCAGAAGACCCACATTTACAATCACGCTTTTTAGGTCACAACAGACATTTGATATCAATTGATTTAAGCATATCTAATTCTGTGTTAGATTGTGATCGAAATCTACACGTATAAAGAATGCCAAGCAATTCTAACACACAACGATAGAGGGTCTTTTGATGCAGTTGGAAATTCATATTCCCATTTCAGTCATTATCGTTGCTCTTTTTGTATGCCTATATAAAACTGTGCGAACAGAACTATAAACTCATTTTTATTGTGGTTTCTTAAAATGAAAAAGAAAACAAAATTCTACTTTTAACATATTATAAAGATGACATTACCAAGTATTACGCTTGTCTCATTTTGACACAAACATTTGGATTTCATATCCGCTGTTCCAGTGCCCCAGTCAATAGCAAGGCAATCAGGGTTATATTTTAGATTCCAGGTTATAATAGTGTAATTTTGCTGATTTGAGATAATGATATGACCAGGTAAATCTATAAGAGTAAGTAGAAATGTTAATAAGTAAAACAAAATATTCTTCAAAGAAAACTCACTCCTAACTCTCACATGGGAGAAATCTATATTTTTTTTCTGCAGAATAAGCTGAAAAGAGGGATACAAATGGAATAAAATACATAATATTCCACTCTATGGTCTGAACATCACATTGAACATCATATGTTAATGCTATAGCATCTAAACATATTGAATTTTATTTTTTTTTATTCCATGAATTCAGAGATAATAAAACAGAAAAACCTGATTTTCCATAGTTCGTTATCTGAAACTTAAAATACAAATGGAAAGTTTTAAAGGTCACTTTTTCTTGATGTTGTTTTAAGAAACTACTTTACCTAAATATGTTGACATGAAATCTGGAACCCTGTATGTCACTGAAGATGAGTTTCCATGTTCATTATAGGCAGTGATTTTAATATTGTAAGCTGCCATTGAGAGATTCAGATGCAGCGAGGTTTTCTTTATGTTGAGAGATATTATTCCATGGAAGGAGTCAGGTATTCTCTTAATATGTATGAAATATCCAGTGGTATGCTTGGTTTCACAAGTCTAGGACAGATAAACACTAGCACTGAACATAAGCACAACAGTAATATTATACATAGACTTGAATTTGTAAATAATGCAAAAGTAATCCAAATAAATTATATAATTTATTTTTCACGGACAAATATAATTAACCATGACTTCATTAGATGTTTTCAATATTATTTTTTCTTGGTTATATTTAATTATCTTGAAGTATAATTCAGTGTTTCTATGCCTTTATAGAATATGGCTTAATTTACCAGTTTCTTGGATAGGAAACAAATAATGTGAATGTGGGCTTCCTCTCATCTTTCAGCTTTAAACCTTCTAAACCATAGTTTTCTAATTCAGATGTCAGGGAAGTTATGATTACATAAATCAAGATTTATTGAGCTAAGGATTTAGTAGAGATGGAGCAAGGAAGGAGGCAGCAGGAATTATTTCAAACAAAAATATTATCTATAGGCTTAAATATCTTTTGGATATACACTAGATGACAATCATTGTTTATAAGAATCTCACCAATTTTCTATGTAAGTTATAATTATTCTGGTACTATGTAGATACTGAAAGATGGAGGGCCTTGTTTCAAAGTTCTACTAAGGGATTGATTTTATCATATATTCTTATGGGTTTTTAATGAGACAATAGCAAGGAAAAAGCATTCACGTATGTTTTCTTAAGGACAAGAAAAAGGCAATAAATAATTATGAAAATGAATATATACCTCCCATGTAAGAAAGATACTTCTTTTCCCTTGTGAGATCTCTTTAGTTATATTTTCCAAAATTGTAAGTTTTTTGGTAAGCTCTGTGAAAGGACAATAGTATGTCAAGTCTCATTTCAGAACTATATGCACACTCTTTCATAAGGGAAACTTTGAAATTCATCAATAATGTTGTCTTATCAATTACCCAACAAGACACTCACTATATGGGATACTAGTTTCTTCTGTCCAAAGACAAACAGTACAGCTGTTATTCTTGGGGATGCATCTAATGCGAACCATGTAGGATGTTGTTGGGTTTACATCAGGGATGGTAACATTAAAGGCTTTCATCTCCACGGAGACCTGCAAAGAATTTGAGATAAAGCACCTTCATCGCAAACACATCATTTTCTATTTGCCATTGGCTTCTTCATACAGGCCTTTTCTGTAGGGATACTATATGCATTGTTCCGCCTTTATCCTATTTCTTTTAAACATTTTAATACAGAATGGTTTTATGATTATTACTTCACATTATTGACTTTTGTATCTTAACTAGGTGCATTTTTAAATTACAAACATTGTTTCGAGGTGTTCTGAGCATAGGAAATAATACAAAAACAGAAGAAAAAATTAACAAATTAAAGTCCCCCAAATGATCCCATTAAGTTCAATAGACTTATTCTTAGGTAAACAAATATAGAACTGTGTTCTTACAGCATAATCTGATACACTTCACTAATAAGGTACTCTATTATATGGGCTTATCATTGTTTATAGAGGTGTCCATTTAGGCCAAAGTCCTTAGTCAGCATCCCAAGACCTTTGAACAAAAAATCAGATACATTCTTACAAGCATCCCCTTTGCTGTGGATGCAGAAATCTCATTCAGCATACTGCTTTGTTGTCAAGGTATTGATGCTGTTGTTAGCAGCAAAATGGCAGATCTAAGTTGATTCAGAATGAGAGAAAATAGTTCTTGGGTATCTCTTCAAGATTAACTCTTGTTTTTTTCTGATGGTTTTTATACTTGATTTTTATTTGCTTCCCAAAGGCATCTGGAGTTGGACAGTCATATAAATATGATAAATAAACAAACAAACAAACAAAATCTGGATCTAGTGTACTTCTTTCTTCTCCAGATGCTACTCTCCCATTTTGCCCTGATAGGTTCAATTTCTTAATTCATTAACATACATACAGTATATCTCCTTCATCTGCCTTCTGGATTGTTCTGTAAGACTTACTTAATTTGGGGACAACAACTTCATGCCAAGTACCGGTATATCTCTTTTAGAAGCCTGTGTCTGAATGTCAGAAAAGAAGCTGCTGGTCGGCTCAAAAGGTGAAAGGATACTAAGGATCAGATGTCAAACAGCCTCCTGTGAGGTTTAGAAACTCTTTGAACAAGCTAGAGAAAGAAGCAAAGAGCTGTAGAATTAAACTTTAATGAATTGGCTTTCACTGAAACGCCAGTTTAAAAAAAACACATGGAGGATATCTAGATTTTTCTGACAATGAGAACATTTTCTTCTGTCTCATATCTACTAAAAATACACACCGGTATCCAGGATGAGGTTCTTTGCATTGCTTCCTTGTATTGCAATTCATACTGTAGTATATTTTGTGGCGATTCCCATGTTATTATTAGCTTATTGAATAATTGTTGTGTGTTTACGTTGAAGGGTGAAGGGCATTTTTCTAGAATATAAAAATACGCAAAAGTCATTGATTTGTACAAGTTCGAAAACACTTTCTCTAGTCAAAGGAAAGATTTTTAAAAGTGGGTGATAAAGTATCACTACAGCAAGTGGGAATACCCAACTCACTTTGATCTCAAAAATTAAAGAGGGTTGAAAACACTTAGTGACTTTGATGGGAAATCACCAGAAAGTGTATGCTAGGTTGAGAAGTTAAAAAAAAACAACACCCGCCATTCTGGAAGAAGTCATCAGAAAACCACTTCCTTACTGTTCTCAAGAAAACTATATAGATGTACCCATGAAGTCACCAGGATAAAAGCTCAGATCAAAGGAGGCTTCCTTTTTAATTATGAAGATGATGGAGGAAACAGGGCTTCCCAGTGATGGAAGTAAGTTCATCGTGAAGCTTTGCAGCATATAATTTCAAATTGGCATTAGAACATTTAGTGCATATAAGAGGTAAAGAAACATCCATTCATTAACATTATTTCTTTCAAGTGATGGTAATTAGAAAGTGATTGTTTGCCCAACACTTTTTAAAAAATATAGTGCTACTATTTTTATTCTCCTTTTCCAAATAGACTAAAAGGTGGCACACTGGGCATTTCCTCCTCTAGATTTCCCTCACAGTGAGCAAGTGCTCTGGAGATTAAGACACCAACTCAGTTTCCATAGCTGATGGCAGACATGAATTTGGGCCTTTGCAATTCTAGTTCAGATCTTTAACTTTTACTTATCATATTATGATGTGATCGTGTTCTTTCCACTAAATGGCATTTCAATGCCTTGTTAACTATATAACGGTGAAATGACTATTTCAGTGGTAATTAAAGGTTTAAAAATCTTACAAATTAAATAAACAGTGAGTAAAGGTATCTCACCTATTTCTTTAGGCAAAATTGTAATGTTCTTTGTTGTCACACAGCTTTCATTGGGATAATTAGCTATTACCCATATAGTCACATGTAAATTTTTATGCATGAGGTTCCGAGTTCTGTTGACAGGAGATGAAACCTTTTCCAACTTGTTACAACATTTGGGACCCCTGTAAGTGAAGGGAAAACAGAAAACATGTTTTAATCATGTTTCTGGTTATAATACCAGATGCACCCAGGCCATTACTGCACATGTTACATCTTCTCCATGTAGATAGTTTTAGCAACTTTTCTCTCTCCCTAAATCCCATTTTGATGGGCAAGTTACCCAGATATTGAAGTTTCAACTTGTAGTATTTTGGACTTCGAACATCAGGAGTCCTTGAAGTTTATTTCATTTGTTCATTGAATTTACTTTATGATTTTAGGTTTTTTTATTATCTAGAATTGCTAGCTGCTTCGTTTATTTATTAAATTTATATGTTGCCCATCTCACTATCTGGGCAGCTTACAGTACAGTACAATACAATAAATATAAACAGATTAAAATCAACAAGAATTAAATGAAAACTAAGAACCAAGAGCATGAGGGGTATGGAGATGGAACTTTCTCTATTACTCCACCAACCTTCTCCAGAATAAGCGCCCCCATAGGTGCCTTAGTATATACTCTGAGAATTGCTGGGGAGAAGCTGTCGTAACTCTATTTTTCCCAACCAAATTATCTAAGCTATCTTTGCCCTCTGGAATGCAGCCCCACCCTTTTGGGAATCCAGGCTACATTCCACTACAAATTACTTGAAATGACATTGGTGTCCTTTGTGCCTAATCTTGGCACTTCATCATATAGGAGAAGCAGTAAGGGAAAGAGTTGTCTGCAGGGCTTTAAAGTGAAATTAGATACATTTGTCTGCCTTAGCAAGAAGTACAGGAAAATTAATTTAACATAATAAGCCCAAAGGACAAACTACTATGACTCTCTCTGATAAAAAAATCCATTAAAAACCTTCACCTATGGCAAAAAAAATGAATAAACAACTCAATGTGGCAGCTAAACTGGGCAAGGTTGAAGTCCGGCTAATTATTTTAAGGTTCAATATGATTCTGCATGATCCGAATCAGATCTTCCCCAGGGACTTTGACAAGGGAGAGAGAAACCATTTGCTTTGTTTCCATCTAGTCCAGGGGTAGGCAACCTTGGCTCTTTTATGACTTGTGGACTTTAAGTCCCCGAATTCCTGAGCCAGCATGGCTGCCTCAGGAATTCTGAGAGTTGAAGACCACGAGTCATAAAAGAGCCAAGATTGCCTACCCTTGGACTAGTCGGTCATTTTTACCATTTTTTAAGTTTTTCCTTTTTTAAAATTTGGCTTTGTTGTAATTTCATTTTGGGCAGTTGCTCTAAACCCCATAGAGTCATTGAGAGTTGGGCAACATACAAATTTGGTAAATAAATAAATAATAAAGTCATGCAACTATGACTATCCAGATCTTGTAGCACATCTACTCCAGCTTGTCTTTTCTAATGGCCAATTACCTCAAGAAGCAACACACAACAAATGAACTTAAAGATTTATTGTGCATCTATCAAGATTAGATTTAAATGATCAGAAATAGTTTGAGATTTCCTATACCAGTTCTTCAAGGAGGGTCTGAAAGGAAAAGTGCATAATTCAGAGAACAGAAGATCATATGGAGAGATAATACTTTACTTCAAGTATCCAAAGAACTCTAATGTAAGAAGATGTGAGCCAATCAGTAAGGTTTTAATTCTGCCATTTTTGATCTAGACAATCAAATCTCTGCTTCATCTCTAAAGAATAGCATTTCCTTTCTCCCATTCATGCTTTTATCTGCATTAATTCAGTGATTCTAGAAGACTATAAATCAGGGGATGAGTTTCTTTCTCTACTATTTCTCTTACTGAGCAGAGATAAATTCTGAAAGGGGGAGGAAGAAGGAGTGCTTCTTGTTTTCTTTTTCTTCTTGACTTCAGATCCATAATTTATCATCACCAAGAGTAATTTAAAAGAAAGAGGGCAAATTGCTTAACAATTAGCCAGTGAGAAGATAATGAAATAATCCTTAATCTGAGGAAGAACCAAGTTCATAAATGTAGCACATTTCTATATTAAGTTCTTACAGGTTTTCATCCACAAAAATCAGAATCTTAAATTGTGAACTTCATTCTCTCTCTCTGCATATTTAGAACTATCTGCCTATGCCATTTTCAGTGAGTGACTTGCCAATCCTGGCATACTGAACGTTTATATGAATTAGACAGGTTGTATACATTTGGGGCTATGTTAGAGCTCTTTGATGTAGTCCAGATAAGAAGCACAACATGAATGCTGTACTAGTTTTATCTTTATTTTAAGGTTATGTTTTTTATTCATTAAATTTATGTGCTGCCCATCTCACTATCCAAAGTGATGTTTGCAAGTTTGAAAGTATTTTATCCTGTCTTTCTTTGTACTCCCTAGAAAACTAGGGAGGGCCCTTTTGCAACATTTGCCTCTGTTTCTGTGGCTGAGATATCATTTGCATGTTGGTTGTCTAGGCTGTGACTCTTTCCCTTGTCTCTCAGGGTCTCCCAGGATACACTAGTGCTCAAATTAAAAATCCACAAGTCCTTTTGTATTGTCCCTCAATTTTAGCCAAATTTTATTCCCATTTTTTGCCTCAAAGACCCAAAAAGGCAGTAAGTCTTATTTTTATGGTTTATTCCCCCCCCATTTGCCTCACCTCACAGTGGTGCCACCAACAGCCCCAACTAGCAGGAGCCCGCGTGACTGCCAGCCCACTTCTTTGACCGGTCGTGGCTGCTCATGGCAGGCCACATATCCTGCCGCACCATGCTGCCGCCATGAGGTGAGGCAGGTGGGGGAGGGGGTGGAGCTGCACCAAGTGCCCCATAGGCACCCAAACACTTTTCACCCAGAGGGAGACTGGAAGGTTTGTCTGCTTGCAAATGGGGCACCTAGAAACTGAGTGATTCGCTCTATCTCCAAGCACCCCATTTACAAGCAGGTGAAGCTTCCAGTCTCCGTCATTTCTCCATCTGAGAGAAAAGAAATTACACAACAAATAAAATGTCATAATCAATTTTTTTGACCACTTGTTACCCATAGCTCAGCACCACCTCATCTCCCTCCTAAACTACATGAATAGGAGTACAATACAATCTAAAGCAGAGTTCCCTAATCTTTCTGGCTTTGTGGACAGGCCGGGTGGTGGGGAAGAGGGTATGGTTCCGCTTGAGAGGTGGGCAAGTGTGTGTGCGCGCAGCTCCATTTGCGTGAGTGGTGGGTACATGTGCATGCAGTTCCATTTGTGTGAGTGCAAGGGTAACTGCCGCTCACACAAGTGGGGATGCACACATATGGGCATACTCACCTGCCAATTCCAGAACCTGGTTCCAAAGGGCTCAAGACCTGGTAGTAGGTCGTGGTCCGGAGGTTGGGGACCCCTGATCTTAAGCATATTTTAAATAAAGTGACAGAGAGATAAGAGTTCAACTTATAAAGAGTTCAACTTATAAAGACATAAGTACAGCAAAGCAACTCACTAACTATACCATTAATCAGGAACCAGTTTTATCCAGATTTAGCTCTTGAGCTGTATTTTGTTCAATAAGCTAGAAGTATCCTCTTCTATTTTCTAAATTCTTTCCCAGTTTTTGACCATCTTACCATTTTAAAAATACTGTATATGCAAATAGATTGGATGTGTGAGAAAGCGGTGACCAAGAAATGTGGAGTCCAGATTTTTCCTCAAAGTAATAGTTCATATCATCCTGCCAATCTGTGAAGGAAACAAAGAAAGAAAACAGCTTCATTCACTGGTGCTAACTCAAAAGAAAGGAAAGAGATTACAAACATTATTGGAACCATTCCATGACTTCTGGTTTTTCTGTATAATAAATTATTATTGTATTTATGTCTGTCTGGCATAAACAAGACTTAACTATTGACTTTCCCTTTAATTATAGTTTGAAAAAAATGTTATTACAGTTGTCCACCATATATGTTTCATACAATATGGCATTTTATTATTTAGCTTTTCATAACAGATATAAGATGGAAATATTAATTTGGGGGGGATTATTTTGCTAATTTCCCCCCTATTTTATTTACATAATATTAGCAGTTTGCATTAGCCTCTGATTATGAGTACTTATACACAAGGACTTTGCAACACATCAAGGTCAACATTAGACTGATAGCCAAATAAAACCAAAATAATGAAATTTGCACTGTGAAATGACCATACCAGCTCCATCCTTCCATATTTGCATTATGATGCTATGGGAGACAGGTGGTCCCGCAAGTAACCAGGCCAACCAGAGCAGCTTGTGAATCAGAGGATCATTGATTCTGGATCAGTTTCAGCTTCCAGATGACCTTCAGGGGGAACTTCAAGCTATGCACCACTGTCCACATCACATAGTCAAGTGATGTGACCAGGGCATGAGTGACTGTCTGATCTAAGAAAGGGTACAACTAGTGCATCTGATATAGTTGGGCAAAAATGGAAAATTTTGATTTTTTTCATAATGCTTAAAGGCAGTCCATTTTCCCATTGGTGGTACTTCTACTTCATCAACTTCCCAGTTCCTGAGTTTAAAGAAGACATTCTTTCTCCGTCTTCCAATAATGATTTCTGATATCTTGTTTTCTGAGACTGTATATGCTGATTACAATGATCCTTTTGTCTCTTCAGTTCCAGAAGATAAGGGGTACTGGGAAAGTTTACTGATAGGCCATCATTTACATTTTGCAACCTATGCTACGATCAGGCATACTTTAGGGGGTGGGGTGGGACAATATTGAATTCTCCAATTAGCCAGATGCAAGGTATTCTTTGTATGTTTTCTGCATATCAGTTCTGGTGGAAATGAAAATACTTCATGCTGCTTTGTAAAGGTTTGGTAAGTGGAAAAGTTATTGCTATGGAAGAATACTGTTTTGTGATTGTATAAGTAAAGAAGAGATGGTCTTGTTTATGTGGACCCATTGCCTTATTGATATTCGAGATTATAGTGATTTTTTTTAATTTTCAAAACTTCAGAATCTAGCATCACAGTTATCAGCCACTGCTTTGCAGAATTTTAAAAATAGAAGCAGAGGATGACTTCTGAGAACTGTTTCACATTTGTTTATTAAAAGACGCAGTACATGAATAAAGTGTGGAGTGATCAGAGATGTTAATCTTTGTTATACTATATAACCACAAGACTCAAGTTTGTGCTTCCTGCAAATTAATTGCATATTAACCCAGTGTGTTCCAAAATGATCTGCATATAGCCGCTGGTCTTTTTCTATTTTGGACCAAATATTTCCTTTGTGGTGGCAGGTGAAACAACCAGTTCACAGATTCTCACTTAAGCAGTGAGAATCTTTGACCTATCCTTCTGATAAACTATGTTCAATATTAGTGTGTTTCTCCCAGTTCATTTATCAAGGAGCACTTGTATTTATACTATTAGAATCAGGGAACTGCCATGTTGAGTTTCCATAATGCCCTGGAATAACTTTCATATTGGAAAGTTGGGTGGAGTTTAGTAGTGTCTGTTATCCAAAGAATTTTATTTATTATTTTATTCAATTTTATGGCTTTTCATCTTGCCAAAACAACTCTGGGCAGTGAACAAAGTTTTAAGTTTTAAAAACAGCAATATAAATAACTTTAGAAAACACAAAACATAACCAAAACAAGCAAACGAAGCAATGAAGAGTAAAAATCTCAAAGCAACAACAAACCCCATGGATTTCATTTACTCTCTGACCCCTATACATGGGCAAATAGTTCTTAAAGACTTTCTGAAAGTCAGGGCCATTCTGATCTTGCATGGTGAAATGTTCCAGATGGCAGGTGCCATGACAGCACCCTTCCTGGATCCCCCAAGGTGGCCTTCCTTAATCATTGTCCCTTGTCAGATCTTATAGGGCTGAATTGGAGAGAAGTTTCAAGGCTTTGTAGATGACAACCTGCACCTGAAATCGTAATTAAGGAGGAAATGGGAAACATACATGGAACCAGGCTTATGCAGGTACTGATAAGCAAAGATATTCACCTGGTTGCAATTTGCACAAAGGATAGTTGCAACTGGAATCAACTATAAGACAACAGAAAAAAATTATGGATATGAAAAATTGATAAGTGACATAATTTTTTTAAATTATGAATGCTTGCCTTGACTTATTTTTATATTGCTCACTTTCTCACTCTTGACTGATTATGTGCCATTAATTCATTGACTCTTAGCAATCACGCAAACTGATCTGTTCCATGACAATCTGTCCTTAGCCTAAACTTTCTGGCCTTCGAACAGTGCACCCGTGACTTACTGTAATTAAGTACATTCACCTTACTTTTCTTTCCTTCTAAAGCCCTATTTAGAAAGCCAAATCTTTGCATTATGTGGCTGAAGTAGGATAATTTGAACTTGCTTGATTGTGTCTTGAATCAGAACTCTGGGTTGATTTGTTCAACGATACCTTTGTTTGTTGTCCTCTACATATTCACAGAAGCCTCCTCCAACAGCAAATTGAAAAAACATCAATACTTTCTATTCTGCTTCTTAAAAGTCTACCTTTTACTTCCATAGAGTGCCACAGGAGATAATATTGCTGGCATAATTCTGATCTTTGTAAATATAGACAAATCAGAGCATCTGAACATCTTTCCAAGGGCTTAACTGCTACTTTATCAAGGAGTAATCTTGATAAATTTCTTGCCTGGTTTTCTGTTTGATCCTAAAGGCTGAAGCGATCTATCACATAGTATTTTCATAATCCGTTCTAAGGCTGGTTGATGTACCTGTTGTCATTAGTTTGGTTTCTTTCTATTTGAAGAAGCCCCATTCGTTCACTGTGTTTCTTGATTTTTATCATTAGACTTGCAGATTCATTGAAATATCGTAAGTACATCATAGCTTTTTAGTGTTTCTTGTCTAATTATAAAACTACACTAAACTTCTTGCAGTCCAGCTTCCATAGAAAGATATAGATTTGGCATATAGCTGAATAAATAAGGAGAGAGCCTACAGCCTTGTCTCCTTTGCCAATCTGGAACCAGTCTGTTTTTCCATGCCGGTCCATACTATGGCATCTTTAACTGTATGTAGGTTTTGCATGAAGCCAGTGAGATGTTCTGGGATTCAACTTATAAATAATTAAATCTGTCTATTTTAATCTTCTTCATACAGTAGATGTTTTTTGCAAGCTCAGATGTGTTCCACCCCATTTCAACATTTTTTGCACTTCTATATGTTTCATAGTTCTTATGCATTTTGTTCTCATTTGTCCTAATGTATACAATAAGTGAGAAATGTCTCTAAATATAAACATTTATGTATATTGTTTACTTGAATAAATGCACCATCTACAATTTTTTACAGAATGTTTGAGCCAACTTCCACATTTAAATAGTAAAGATTTGCCTTTTCATTTCTTAATTAATTTGGGAAGTATGATTTAGATCAATTCAAATTAAAATGAAGGCAGAGAAAAAAACTATTTCTCTTTGTTACACAAATATTTTCATTGACTCAAGGGCTTACATGCATAGCTGTCTCAGCTCCAATGTTAGGAGAGCAGTGAGAGAAACTTCATCAAGAAAAATAAGACCTAAATGATAGGGTTGGCATTTACCTTTTGGGGGTAAAATGCAGCGAATGGCAGGGGTCTTCTTTGTGTTTGTCTGAATAGAGAAATTATGCTCACAGGACCCTGTGGAAAAAATCAAAAGAAATAAGTTGGAAATAACCAGCAGCCACTAGAAGGCACTCATGTCTAATCTTTGGAGAGTATGGGTCAATTAATCGCTAAAAGAAAAGCAAGACTGGAATATCTAAAGCAGCTTAAATCTGAAGAATGGACAATAACTTGTCCCATGAGCTAACTAAGAGTTATGACTTGTTTAATGAAATTGAGAAATATTCACAGGAGGACTAAACCCATCCTGTTCTGCTGAATGAGAGCTCTATCAATTATCCTACATGCCATCTTTGGGTTATTTGTACTGGATTCCTATCTCCCTATGTCTTTCTTTCGGACCAGACAACTAGTTATCTCAAAAACATATTGTGGCTAATATTTTCATGATTTTTCTAATATTTTTATTAATGTAATTACTATGCACATCCTATTGACTACAACCTACTGAGAAAAGACAGAATTTAAATAAGTAAAATAAAATAACTAGTCACACTAGATTGCTGGAAAATGAGTTGAAAAGATGCTTACAGTTACATTTTCTTATAGCTGCTCTGCTTAAAAAAGGTCTCTTACTAAATATCCAACTTTGATCAATTTTTTTGTTCCTTATCTATTATTCAACATAATTAAGTGATAACACACTCTAAAATTTCTTAGGTAAAAAAGATTTTAAATGAATAAAAAACTTACCCACTTTGAACCAAGCAATGGACAAAAAGAATAAAAGCTTCCTTAATTCTCCTTTGGAAGAAAAAGAAACATTAGGCAACTCTCACTTGTTTCAGTATACTGTATCATACTATTCAACAGTTTTATAATAGGTTGAAAAATAATGTGATAACTTCGGCAAACTTTTGACCTTGAGCCTTTCCTAACTTAAGGACCTTCCCAAGGTGATGACTTTTGTTTCTGAATTTCCTAGCCAACTCGGCCATTGTTGAAGATTGGTCCACACATTAGGATAGTGCACAGATTAAAGAAGAATTCCCACTCCAGTTAATAGAGGGATCCTCAGTTTCCTTTCAAACCAATGTGATACTTCAAAGAATGCAGCTCGGAACTCCATAGTTGTCGATCCCCAGAACTGCTACCTAACATATTACCTAGTGAGGAAAGGAAAATAAAGCAAATTCCTCAATTACAGTACCCCAAATCACAGAGGTGAGGTGCTGTGTTCTGCTTAAAGGTTACCATCCCATTTCTTCTCTGTTCTTGTCTGGCATTTACAAAGTAATATACGCAAACAAATTTCTGACATTTATATATATGGTCACTACAGTCTCCAGTTTTTTTTTCTGATTGCTTTGCTTTGTGCTTTGTCAGGTGTTACCATGTTTTCTCCCACATTTGCATAATATTATTACATAAGTAGGCAAGTTTTCCAGGGTTGTTTTACAAAACAGCAGATTTATCTATTACGTTTTCAACAATAAATGAAATAATTAACTTAAATATCTGTTTAAATCGATAGTTAAACACTTCATTTTTCATAAAAGGACACAAGTGTTTCCTTTTTTGTGCTGTAGACTGTTTCCATACAGCAAGTATACACAGGGCTTAAGGATTTTTTTTGTGTATGTTTATGTTTTTATCTCTTTCAATTTCTGCATTTTAATTGTCATAATTTGCAAGTTGTCTTACTGTGTTATGGAGAAAATAAATGTAAATTCAAGAGAAGACCTGGGCTATTTCATAACCAAGGCAGTTCGCTGCTTAGATTGGTAATCTTATTTACCTGCCTCCTCTACAACAAACGTCTGTCCTCCTCTCCACCACTCTAATGGTCATAGTGACTATAGATATTTGTTTAATGCTCCACTGCCATATTGGGATATTATTTCTTATTAGCTTACTCCAAGAAAGCATCTGTTATCTTTGAAAATTAAACAGTGGGTTGAATAATGGGCTGGATGAAAAGTTAATAAGATTAAACAATAGTCAGAAGACAGTCTGGCTCAAGAATTGAGATTTGATTTATACTGGAAATATTAGTTCATAGTTAAAGAAATTCATTCACCTTATCCTTGGATTTTGAGATAGTAGTGTGGAAAGAATCCAGAGAAAGAAATACTTTGGGAAATATTAAAAAGGCAGAATATATTTCCCCAAAGGAATAACGGAGAAGATCTTTAAAAAAGACAGAAACCAGCCCCCAGAAATCAGCCCCAGTCCCTAGGCACAAGCCAGCTTTTAGAAATGCAAATTCATTAATCCATTCAGGAAGATTGGGGCCAGGAAGATAGAAATTAGGAAGACAAAGACACCTAAAATCTACATACCCCCACCCAAATTCTAAGGACAGGAGACATAATAGGATTAACCCTCCAATACCAAAAGGGCACACTCAGACTCAGGTCAAAGTATAAATATAAATATAAAGCCTCAAACAGGAACAGGAAACAACTTCAAGAGCCCCAGAAGGTATAAAAGCCCACCACTCTGCTCCATGTGGTCAGTTTTTTTCCAGAGCCACCTTTCTGTCTGGCTCTCCTCTTCAGTAAACTACAACCTTCTTTCTAAAGCAGTGTCCGTTTTGATTATTGCCAACTTGGACTGGACCCTGGTGAAGATTTTTCCTTCAATAGTAGCAAGAATAAAAGATATACAAGTAGGTTGCAATTAGTGCAAGGTTAAATAATGCAATATTAGATGGTGCAAATTATAAATTGATAACAGGTCACATTTAATGCAATCTAAAATTCATTTAATGTGAGGGTAGTATATGCACAATTGAGACTAGCACATGTGCACTTGTAGTGCTAATCTTAGCGCAAAATGAAGAAAAGGAACATTCATCAGATGAAAACTACAAAAAAAAGTTTCATTATTGTGTTAAAGCAAAAATTTGATGTAATTAAATATTGCTAAAACAGGACTAAACATTGGAACACCTGCAAATACTGCATTAATTTTTAATTTTGATTTCTGTAACTACTGTGTGACTTTTTAAACCATACATTTAAATTATTACATAATTTTTATCCTCTAATGTTTCATTAATATAGATATACATGTTCAAAATTTTTCATGAACACAGTTGTAATAGAGATTTATTGTTCTGAACCAATCTTGACCACAGTTATCTATATCCTGCTTACTTCATACCTAAACTTAAGAACACAGGAAAGATTCAGCTTATGTAAAATATAGATCATTTACTAACTGATGCATAAGAGGAGGATCACCCTTTCCCAAAAGCTCTACATAGACCCCACATTGTTTTCTCAGTTCTGTTCAAGATAGTGATTTTAGCTATGGAGCTGGGTGCTTTATGATACCTGATTTGTCTTTAAAATGTTAAGAAGTGCCAATCTAAAAACACTGCCGCTTGCAATGATTCTTGGGCTGTTGTATTAATTATAAAATGTATTCCTCTGGAAATTACAATTAATACATGCTATCCCTGCTTTCTGAAAGGTAACCCAGAGCGTATTTTTAGTTGGCCTCATTTACACACTTAGGCTTTGATGATTGTTTAATTGCTTTGTATATTCCTTGACAATCCTCCACAAGACAACCTACAAATATTGTAGATAATTAAATAATTACTAGGTACTAAAAAAGAGAGAAGACAGTGGAAGTCCATACATTAATCATTTTTAAACAACATAAAGCCTAGGAGTTGTGCTGGAGAAACAGGTTTAAAGCATTTTCCAGGAGGAAACAACAAGAGCCAGGAGCAATAAGTAGCAATTGTCTAAAACCATATGAAGCATAATTCTATATTCCACATTCAAAGCAGAATTAAAATAATTTTAAAAAGTAAAAATTCAAATTCCTGGAAGACATATTAGATAATGCATATACAATATATATTGTTTGTTTTAATTTATTCTTATCTTACCTAGGTTGAGAAGATCATTCAACTCCATCCTGGAAAAAACAGGTTCAAACATTTATTTCAAGTAATATATGCATAAAGCACTTTAAATTAGTTATCATACAGAGTTTATGATGATAAACTCTTTTGGTTTTGAGTTACCAAATTTTTGATCATTTCCCTCTGCTTAAAACTGTTTTAAATGAAAACAGCATTAAATAGTTTTTGCTTAAAAAAAAATTTAACAAAGCCCTATAAGACTAAAATGTTTGTTGGCCAAAGCTAAGGAGAGAGGTGAATTCAGATACTTATTACAACTCTCTACAAAGTACCAGGATACAGCTTCTAACCTCCCACAAGAAACTTTCCCCCATCTGCTGTGTCAACTAAATAGATTTAAATTGCTTAGCAAAAATAGCTTATCATTTAAGCATTACCATATTATCTAAACCACAAATCAAGTATACTTTAGCTCTATAATTTTCAAACTGCTACCTAAAAAATTCCATGACATGTAATGAAAAAAAGCTTTCCAAAATTATTACTGCACTATCTAGTTTTAACAATAGAAAGTCAAATGGCATATTGCTTGGTACAATTTTGCCTTTGAAAATATGTATTCCTCCAAATATTGGACATAAATTATACTATTACTTTTGGGGAAGAAAAAGAATAGAAATAATAAACAAAAGAAACCAGAAGCAGGAGGTAAGAAATTTGAATCTAATTGACTGTACATCTTTCACTCTGTATCTCTCCATTCTTGCAGATAATAGAGTTGGAAGGGATCTTGGAAATCTTCTAGCCCAATCCTCTGCTCAAGCAGGAGACCCTATATCAGTGGTGGCGAACCTATGGCATGCGTGCCAGAGGCGGCACTCGGAGCCCTCTCTGTGGGCACACATGCCGTCACCCCAGCCCCGCCTTCTCCCACAGCCCCATCCTCATCAGCAGCCCCCTGGAGGAGAGTCGCCCCTGGGCACAGCCCGCACAAAGCAGCACAGCCAAGGACATAGCCAGCAGCAGGTCCAAGACTCCGCTCTTGTGCCCCATAGCATGCAGCTGATGCTGCAGGATGTGGACGGAGGGCGTGGCTACCATGGCGCTGCAGGGCTCCTGGGCGATCTGCTGCGGTGGGCCATGGAGGCGGTGTGTGGCCTTGCGGGTGGGCAGGACAGGGGTGGGTGGGGGCGGAGCAGGCAGGGCGGGAGGCGGAACAGGGGCATGGGGCAGTTTTTGGGCACTCGGTGTCTAAAAGGATCACTATCACTATCCTATATCATTTTGGAGAAGTCTCTTTTTAACAGCTTCCAGCGATGAAGTGCTCACATATGTCTTAGTTAATAGGGGACATATAACAGAATAATCCACAATTTCTCCTTAGTTCTAGGTTGCTTCTTTCCTTGATTAGTCTCCATCCATTGTTTCTTGTTTTGCCTTTTGGTGCTTTGGACAATAGTTTCACTCCCCTCTTCTTTGTGGCAGCCCCTCAAATATTGGAACACTATTATCTTTTCTCTAGACTAGCCATACCCAATTCCTGCAACCATTCTTCATATTTTTTAGTCTCCAGGCTCCTGGTCATCATTGTTGCTCTTGTCTGCACTTTTTCCAAAGTCTTGACATCTTTTTTTATAATATGGTGACCAAAACTTGCTTGTTCCATATCCATATTTTGATTCATACATTAACTTTGTTCTTGAAACTGCTAACTTCTCTGGTCATCTCACCAATTCAGTTAAGCTGTAACTTTTTTAGTCTTTCTATTCCTTTCAATTGTTTCTTTGTATTGGACTCTCATTCAATAACCCAACCTCTCCATACACTTCTCTATACTGATCACTCACATTGATACTCAGTCCACATTATTTCATTACTCTTTGTTCTTGAAACTCTGTTCCCATTCCTACATTATTCAACTGACTTGTGTGTTTCTCTCGAAGTATCCACGTCACGTCCATATAACAAACTTGACAGAAACTTGCAGTGACATCTGTAGCAAACTATGACATGACATGAGTGTGATGGCAGCCTCATGCAAATACTATGTCTAAGGCAAATATGACAGTTGTGGCATTTGCACGAGGACATCATTGTGCATATGTTTATCATTTGTCTACTTATCTCCCTATGGAGATCTATGCCAAGCATGCATTTATTCATTTCCATTTTTGCTTCTGTTAACAGTTATTCATTATTTACAGCACACATATACTATCCACTACCCTTCTTTCAGTATTTGAACATATTAATTTTATAGCTTTAGTAAACATGCTACCAAGGTTTACAAATTTATTGTTCTGTTTCATTTTTTAAAATTATGCATAATATGCAAGCACTAACTGACTTGCTCCTATCAAACACACTATCTTGGTTTTAAATATATTACTTTTCAAATCCATACTCCACACTGCAACACACAATTTAATATTCATTGCAAATGATTTTGGCTCTCAGCCAATAATATGGAAATGTTTCACACAAAAACTACACACGTTAACATCTTAACTAACAAGCCTCTACCATGAGCATTCCTTATACATTTATCCATAAATACATTAATAAAACCAAGGGATACCACACAATCTTGTCTTCCTCACTGATAAAAATGAACCATTTATGTTTTATTTCCATCATATATCACTCTTTTCACATTTCCAAGTTTAACTTCTGTATTTGTGCCAACCATCCTTAATTCATGTTACTGTAACATTGTTTAGATAACTAAAGGCAACTGGCTGGGAGACATTAGCTTAGGTGAATGTTTTTTTACATCAAACAGTTATAAAGTTGAGATCAACTTGTATTTAATATGAAATAGCACAGCTACTCCAAGGGGACTTACTGAGGAATTCAGACAGTATATACACTGGAAAGCATCTGATCACTCCAATAATAATTTCTATTATTCTTTCTCCATATTAACCTGGGAGCATTATTTCTATTTTTGAACAACTATCATGGAGAAGAAAGAGTTGCTCAGAAGGAGCCAGCATGGGTTTATTAACAAGTTCTGTCAACCAAGCTGACTTCCTCTGAACCAATCTCCTTTTTTTAAAAGAAGTTTGATTGACTATGGGAATACAGTGGACATGTCTGGACTTTAGCAAAGCATTAGACAAAATCACCTATCTTGTCTTAGTGGAAAAAGTGGCAACCTATGCCATAATTAGATGGCTACTATATAGTTGAGCTATTGTACTCAGTGAGTTTAAGATTATAGTTTATAGCTCCATGTTGTCTTGTAAGATTGTTGAATAGTATATTATAGAGCTCTATTCTAGGCAGTGTACTTTTCAATATTGATAGAAGAGAATATTTGTAGCTCATGATTGAACTGTGGAGTCCTTGGCTCTCTTTGAGTTTGGTGGTTTTTCAATATATTCATAAATGTATTGGATAGAAGAAATGGAGGTAGTGACAGATTTTATTTTTCTGGGCTTCAAGATCACTGCAGATGGGGACTGCAACCAAGAAATTAAAAGATGCTTGCTCCTTGGGAAGAAAGCTATGGCAAATCTAGACAGCATACTAAAAAGCAGAGACATCACCCTGCCAACAAAAGTGCATATAGTCAAGGCCATGGGTTTCCCAGTCACAATGTATGGATGTGAAAGCTGGACCATAAGAAAGGCTGAGTGACAAAGAATTGAGGCTTTTGAACTGTGGTGCTGGAGAAGACTCCTGCAAGTTCCTTGGACTGCAAGGCGTTCAAACCGGTCGGTCCTAGGAGAGATCAACCCTGACTGCTCTTTGGAAAGCCAGATCCTGAAGTTGAAGCTCAACTACTTTGGCCACCTAATGAGAAGGAAAGACTCACTGGGAAAGATTGAGCACAATAGAAGAAGGGGACGACAGAGAATGAGGTGGCTGGATCGAGTCACTGAAGCAGTAGGCGTGAGCTTAAATGGACTCCAGAAGATGGTAGAGGACAGGAAGACCTTGAGAAATGTTGTCCATGGGGTTGCGATGGGTCGGACATGACTTCGCAACTAACAACAACAACAACAAGTTAGAATATAAGATTTTTACATTTGCAGGTGATAGACACAAAAAATCATTTTGTAAACCAGCTAGAATCACTGATTGATGCAGCATGTACATTTGATGCAAACAAACAAATAAATGAGATAACAAATACCTTAGAAAACAGCATTAGGATTCAGGTGAATTTTGACAAGCTGGAACTATGTACAAGAATCTATAAGATGAATTTCAAAATACTTTGGCCAGAACTAATATGCCTTCTCCTGTAGCGCTGACGAACATATTTCAAGATGGCTGGCTTCAGCAAATACTATGGAATTATCTGCAATTTTGCTGAAGGCTCAAGCCATCCAGCCTGAAGCTATCTTGGGCAAATGTTCTAGGCTAGATGGCTTGATTAATATTATAGGTCAGTGATGGCGAACCTTTTAGAGTCTGAGTGCCCAAACTGTAACCCCAAACCCACTTATTTATCGCCGGGTGCCAGGTGGATGTGGCCCACTGGGTGGGCGTGGCTGTGGTGGTCATGGCAGATTGGCTCGGTGTGGCCAGGGTGGGCGTGGCCAGCTCAATGTTGCTCATGGGGAGAGATGCCTGTGGGAGCCAGGCAGGGTTGGGAGAGATCCAGGGGGTCTCTGGCAGGTGGGGCAGTGGACAGGAGGCTATGAGGCAAGGGGAAGCAGGGCGGGGATGCCATTGTCACAGGGCAAGGTGAGTCAGGGGCCGGGGCGGCTGCTGTCTGACACCATTGGCCCTTGCACACAGAGGCCAGCGAGCGCATGGGTGCTGGGATGCATCCGGCCATGTGGGACCTCGGCGAGTTAGCGGGCAGCTGGTTGAAGAGGGACAGTTGCCATCTCCGGGGCATGGCACACGTGCCCACATAGAGGGCTTTGAGTGCCACCTCTGGCACGCATGCCATAGGTTCACCACCACTGTTATAGGTAATCATGGAGCCAAATGGTTTGAAGCATGTTGGTCAACACTGGGGACAAAGATTCAGCCTTTCCCCATAACAATGGACTGCAAAAGTTCAAGCTGCCATAGTTGGTGAAGTGAATCAGGTCATCTCTAGTAGCTCAAATCAATTTGATGAGTCTAATTTTAGTGACTATGCATTGACCTGTCTATTATAATTTGAGATTGAATTAGAATAAGTCTTTAATTCAACAAAGATAGCATGTTGAAAATTCCCATGTACTTTCAGAAAAATGATTTGGATTGAACAACGTCTATCCGAAACATACACCTTTGATTTAGTTAACTGGCATAAAGCCTACCAATTGTTGTTATCACATTAATTAATTTTCAAACTAGTAATAGGACAGCTTCAATTCATGATACAAGAAGTTACACAATCCTATTAGCCTCAGAAATCCAGATATTACTATGTTTAAACCTGGTATTTTCCTGGTTTCTAAAGGAGAAATAAATTATCTAATTCCAACAAAAGTTACATAAGATTATTTAGGAGATTCTTTTCTATTACCAGAAAGTGTGTATCATCTTTAAATTTCCTAGAATCTTGAGAAATATTAGCAGAAATATCATGCTTCCCAAATATTGGCATGAATATTACAGTCAATTCATCCAATATTATCTTAGGAACAAACTAAGACTGCCCAAAATTTATGCTATTTAATATGTAGACAGATTAATTAAAGCAGTTCTTTATTTTCACATAGCCTGTATTCGTTTGTAGTTGAACAAAGATTTAGACTGATTTTTAAGTTAACAATATCACAGAGGAAATAGAATTATCTTTTCTATTTTGCTGGTATGGATTAATTATATGCTCCTACTTTGCTTTGAGAGTAACTGGCATGTCTGTGGAGATTCTCAGTCATCCAGGTCATAGTTATCTCAAAGGTGCTTTTTCAAAGGGCAACTGGATGGGTTTTTTTTTTTTGTTGGGGAAGACATTTCACTTTTCATCCAAGAAGCTTCATCTATCCACATTTTGGATAGAGAGTCTGCATTCTGGATTGAGTCCACATTCTGGATAGAGAGAACCATTGGTTTGAAAGAAGAGCAAAAGAGGCCATTTATGTTAACATTGAGCAGCCTTCTCTCAACATATAGGGAGGGATAAGACACTGCCTATCTTCTGTGTACAATGCAGTCCTTTCAGCAGTTCCAAGAAGGTTCAAGCCCCATTTGCACTCAGGTGACTCTGAGGGCACAGATAAGCCTCCAAGTGGCCTCAAGAGCTCTCAGGGAGAGTGTTAATGACCAGATGACTGCAAAGAAATATGATCCTTCCAACCCTCCCCCACCCTGTCAGAACTAATCCTTCCATTACCCCACCATCCTGCCAGAACTGATGAAGCTTCTTGACTGAGAAATTGAAATGTCTTCCTCGAAGGAAAAAAAAAAGTCCAGTTGCCTTTTGAAAAAGTATTTTTTAGAGCAACTGGAATGTTACTTATGTGGCATAAGAGAACAGCAAATGTATGGATATGATTCACTAATCATGCAGCAGATTAAATCAGGTTGAGTTGAATTAAAAAAAATATATAGATGTCCTAGAAGTTTATTTACATATGATATGAAACATGGCAAGAATAGGTTCTCTACCCCAGAACCATCAGCTAATCAGCTTTTCTAAACTTAGATTATGCCAGATATATAAAGTTTAGGTGTTTAGCCTATAACAACACCCATATTCTTGATCGCTTCTAAGGTTCATTAAGGAGTTGGGACTTGTAGATCAAAGTATTAGAATTAACAATTAATAAATCAAGTGCCATTTGTTATTTCTGAAGCTAGAAAGAGCAGGAGAAAGAAAGGCAATATAGTAAATGACCCTAATTTTATGCTGTAGCCATGCAACCTCATCTTTTTATATTTTACAGCTTCATTTAGAAGAAGAGCAACTTGACGATGCTACCTGCATATTTATATCATATTATAAATGACTGGTGAATTTTAAGCATCATTTAAAAATCTAATTTTATGTTGGCTTACTATATATAAATCTCCCTAATAGTTATTTGCTTTTAATGGATTGTTTTCATTCTATTTTCATTATGTTTTTAACCAAATGTTTTAACATCTATTATATACTCCTTTAGAATTTCCTTTATTAAAATACTTTTTTGAAAGGTTTTAACATATACATAAATATTTCATCATTAAAGCTTTGGATGGGTGATTAGGTATTAAATTATAATATTATTGCTAGATTAATTTTACTTTTTAATTGCTACATATATTTCTACATTGTTTGCATTGGTATTTTGATATTGTTTTTATTTTGTATAATATGGGTAGCTATTTTGGGCTTCTTCCTGAAAAGATAAATGTGATGTATCTTAAAAAAAATCTGTTTCAAAAGTGTTCAACACATTTCCCAAAACTATTTGTTGCAACAACTATGCAAGTAATCTGCTGAGAAGGATACATTTAAGTCTGTTTAAATTGACTCTGCACAAAGATCTTGCAGTATTGAACAAATCACTTTTGAAAGTTGCATAGAGTAGATAAAACTCTTTGTAAAATTAAGGGTATTCGCATGGGAATAACAAAAAAATTGTTGGCCACAACTGCACAAAGCTTTCCATTTTTAACATGCACTCCTTATGTAACACAAATAAAAAAAGGGATGTGGCTTTAATCAAGTGGCTGCTATTTTTACTTTTTTGATCCTCTGGACACACTTGGTAAAAGTTTCACGTGAGCATGAAACAAATTACAAAACCAATTGTGTTAACCTCCTCCAAGTATTTTTAAGGCACACACACATATAAACTTCCTATGGAAGACATTCTTTCAACTGAATATTTTACTGCCCAAGGTATCACCATCTGTTGGTAATTTACCAATGAATAATTGGTAAAAGCTACATAAGTGTAAAGCATCCAGTTTCAATATCAAAATGCAAGATATGAATTCGCCTCGACTAAATACGCTTTCCTCATCATATTCTGCCACTCTTACATATGGTCAAGTAGGAGATATACAGTGGGGCAAAAAAGTATTGAGTCAGCCACCAATTGTGCAAGTTTTCCCACTTAAAAAGATGAGAGAGGCCTGTAATTGTCATAATTAGGTAGACCTCACCTATGAGAGACAAAATGAGAAAGCAAATCCAGACAATCATATTGTCTGATTTGGAAAGAATTTATTTGCAAATTATGGTGGAAAATAAGCAAGATTTCTGGGTCTCACAGACCTGTAACTTCTTTAAGAGGCTCCTCTGTCCTCCACTCATTACCTGTATTAATGGCACCTGTTTGAACTTGTTATCAGTATAAAAGACACCTGTCCACAACCTCAAACAGTCACACTCTAAACTCCACTATGGTGAAGACCAAAGAGCTGTCGAAGGACACCAGAAAAAAAATTGTAGACCCACACCAGGCTGGGAAGACTGAATCTGCAATAGGCAAGCAGCTTGGTGTGAAGAAATCAACTGTGGGAGCAATAATTAGAAAATGGAAGACATACAAGACCACTGATAATCTCCCTCGATCTGGGGCTCCACGCAAGATCTCACCCCGTGGGGTCAACATGATCACAAGAATGGTGAGCAAAAATCCCAGACCCACACGGGGGGTCCTAGTGAATGACCTGCCGAGAGCTGGGACCAACGTAACAAAGGCAACCATCAGTAACACACGCCGCCAGGGACTCAGATCCTGCAGTGCCCCCTGCTTAAGCCAGTACATGTCGGGCCCATCTGAAGTTTGCTAGAGAGCATTTGGATGATCCAGAAGAGGATTGGGAGAATGTCATATGGTCAGATTAAACCAAAATAGAACTGTTTGGTAGAAACACAATTCGTCGTGTTTGGAGGAGAGAGAATGCTGAGTTGCAGCCAAAGAACACCATACCTACTGTGAAGCATGGGGGTGGCAACATCATGCTTTGGGGCTGTTTCTCTGCAAAGGGACCAGGCTGACTGATCCGTGTACAGGAAAGAATGAATGGGGCCATGTATCGTGAGATTTTGAGTGCAAACCTCCTTCCATCAGCAAGGGCATTGAAGATGAAACATGGCTGGGTCTTTCAGCATGACAATGATCCCAAACACACCGCCCGGGCAACGAAGGAGTGGCTTTGTAAGAAGCATTTCATGGTCCTGGAGTGGCCTAGCCAGTCTCCAGATCTCAACGTCATAGAAAACCTTTGGAGTGAAGGTTGAGGGAAGTAGGGAGGTGGCATGAGGGGGAGGAGAGAGTGGGGCTAGAGATGGTGGGTGGATAGAGGTAGAGGTAGGGAGAAAGGTGGAGGGGGTGCTGCAGAGCAATACCTGTAGTTAACTTAACTATTTTAGTTAAGTTTTTATGTTTTGTTCTGGTGATTGAAAAAGTTGTAAATGTTTTTATTCAGTTGAGTTGTTTTAATGTGATTTTTTTTCCTCTTTTGTTATTTATAATTATAAAAATTAATAAAATTTTCTTTAAAAAAAAAGAAAACCTTTGGAGGGAGTTGAAAGTCCGTGTTGCCCAGCGACAACCCCAAAACATCACTGCTCTAGAGGAGATGTGCATGGAGGAATGGGCCAACATACCAGCAACAGTGTGTGCCAACCTTGTGAAGACTTACAGAAAACGTTTGACCTCTGTCATTGCCAACAAAGGATATATAACAAAGTATTGAGATGAACTTTCGATATTGACCACATACTTATTTTCCACCATAATTTGCAAATAAATTCTTTCCAAATCAGACAATGTGGTTGTCTGGATTTGTTTTCTCATTTTGTCTCTCATAGGTGATGTCTACCTATGATGACAATTACAGGCCTCTCTCATCTTTTTAAGTGGGAGAACTTGCACAATTGGTGGCTGACTTTTTTGCCTCACTATAAAAATCAATATCCTTTTGTGAGCTTTCCTGGTAAAATTCTGGATAGTATTCATGATCTTCCAATAGCACAGACCAGAAATCAATCAAATTACATTTATATCAGCTTTAAAGATACCGGACTTTATCTGCTTTTGCTATTTCAGGCTAGCACTTGCTTGAAAACTAAAGAACAGGATGTAATCTTGTTCAAGAATAAGTCTTGAACTTTGTAGCTCACACTTCTAAAGAATTATGCATAGATATAATCTGTACATGTTTCCTGTTTATCATGGGTAAGGAATCTGTCTCTCTTCAGATGACACCATAGTTTGTGCTGCCTTCGGTTACTATTCTGCATCTACAATAGTGGAATCATTGCTGGTGCAAACTCACTGGCACATATTAATTATCCTAGCCCCTGAAGCATGCAAGACCGTTATTATATGCAATCAGCAATTGCCAAGATATTAGATGAATATCTGAACAACTTCCAGAGATGTGACAATTTTGAAACCATCAAAATCATTGGTACCTTGAAGATTTATTGTTATAAGATAAACGCTTGAGGAGTTTCCTTTATATCATAATAGATGAATAATAAATCTGTTAGTCCTTAAGATATCCTGATTTATCAAACTATGTTGATTGGATGAATCATATTTATCTATGTGAGTTCACATAACTCACATAGAGATTATAGTTTACAACCTGGATTTGCACAAGCTAAGTCAAAACCAAACTACATTATGGCTTATAATATCATAAGACCCCCGCCTTTTTCTAAATTTTGTAAGTTATTATATTTCAGTTTTGTCACATCCAGTTTACCGTATTTGATTTTATTAGTGATTTATATTACTCTTATAATATACCAGACAAAGTAGAGTAGAAATAAAGATAAAACTAGGTGTTTTCTACTACAAAATCCAAAAATCTTTTAAATCTCAGTATCTATAAAGATGTAAATCCGAGATTTAGCACTGACATTTCTGACTATCATTTTATCCACTTGAAACAACATCCAACCACCAGTATGGCTTTTGCAGAGACAAAAGAAAAAACTTCAATAAGTTCCAGTTACTCCTTATGCAGAAAGCAATTTCAGAGGTAATAAGCCCTGGGAATTGTGGGACAGACTGCATAATAGGTTCATTTGCATGCACATTTCCTTCTCAGGTGCTTATTTGCAAGGAACCACTTCTACCGGGAAACTGAACAACCATAGCTGATTTATCATCCTTCACTGTGTATTAAAAAGTGACTGACTTATAAGGCAGAGGACTATGTGAAAAAGTGAGAAAATCTAATGGCCTAATTATATGCTACTTGTTTTTAAGAATGACTGTGAGAGGAGATCCATCAATTTCCCATTAATTGATAAATAACATCAACCACATTGAATTTTGAATAAGCCAATGTCTTAGTGGAACAACAACCCAGATTAGTTATGTGGTTCTCATAGGAGTTAGAAGCCTCCTTATAATTTTATTTATATAGCACCATTGGTAACAGAGACAGCAGTGAGAAAGCCTGTTAGAAATACCACACCTGTAAACCAGAAATGCAGGGAACGGGCAGAAGAGAAAAGAATCTAGGCAAATATTTGAATTGTACATCTTTTTCTTTTTAGAACTCCTTGATTTCCCAGATGGCCAAGCTGTACTGCCTGAGAATTCTGGAAATTTATGTCCAACACATCTTTGGGGGGAGGGAGGGGCACCAAGTTTAGGAAAGCTAGTAAACAGAAAATACATAGTAAGAAGGCAACAGATCATGCGAAAAGGAGTTGGGGGAATTAATGTAATTTTACCACATGAAAGAAAGAAGACAGAGAAGTGGAAAATATTGACTATATACCACAAAAGATAGAAAAAGCAACCAGCCATTGTGGAGGATCTGTATAAATAATAGGACTGATAGAAGAAATTCTAGGAAATTATGATTAAAAATGGAGAATGGAGAAAATGGTATAGAGTGTTTTTTTCCCCTTCTGAGCATGAGTCAAGAAATCAAGAAACAATGGATGGAAACTAATCAAGAAGAGAAGCAACCTAGAACTAAGGAGAAATTTCCTGACATTTGGAACAATCAGCCAGTGGAATGGCTTGTCTCCAGAAGTTGTGGGTGCTCCAACACTGGAGGTTTTTAAGAAGACACTGGACAACAATTTGTCTGAAATGGTATAGAGTTTCCTGCCTGAGTAAGGGGTTGGGCTAGGAAATCTCCAAGCTCCCTTTCAATTCTGTTATTCTGTTCTTCAAGAGAATCAAAAAAGATTCCAGATTCCCAGATGAGACTTATTCAGACCAATGTTTTAAAATGCTTTAAACACAAGTGAGCAATCTACATCAACCATTTGTCTGAAATGGTATAGGGTTTCCTGCTTGAGCAGGGGGTTGGACTAGAAGACCTCCAAGCTCCCTTCCAACTCTGTTATTCTGTTATCTAGGAGTCAAATGTGGCTGCTTTTTCTTCACTTAGTAGCCCTGATTCTGCTGGTAAATATACCCCTTTGGGATATATAAACTTTTCTTATAGAGCTAAAGGCAGACATAGAGGTATTAATTCTTTATGAAACAAAATATATTTCCTTAAAACTCTCTTAACCTTCCCTTTAATTTACTTATTTTCTCTCTCTATATCTCTATCTCTATCTCCATCTATCTAAATAGACTACTGTTCATATTTTTATAATGATTGTTTTTATGATGACTATTTTTAAATTATTGTTTTATTTAATTGTTGTAAGACAATCAGAATCACTTCCAGTGAGATGGGTAGCTATATAAATTTAACAAACAAACAAATAAATAACAAATAAAAATAAATTCACAAACTTGAAAAATGGACTGAAAAGTTTCAGTGTCACTAACCTAGTATCATAATTGACCAGTTAAACTTTATCAGTCCAAATTTTCTCACAGTGTTATGGTTGTGAAGAAAATAGGAGGGGTCTCTATGTATGCTATGGTGAGTGGTGGTATATAAATCTAATAAAAGGGGATGGGCTATCATTGGTAAGTGCTCTGTTTCTCTTGAAGAATTTTATTATTTTTAATCATTTGTTTTTGGAGATTTTATATTGTACGGGTTTTTTTCCCAGATACAGTTAGAATTCTGGGGTAAGTCTCTAGCCCCAGTCAAGCAATGAAGGAAATGGTGAAACTGCTAAAGATGGATCACTTACTGGCTACCTGAAGAACACAGTGAGAAATCAACTGTATTTAATTTAAAAAATATTTAACACTTTAGAGAACACCATCTCTTGCTCCACAACTAATCTCCAGTTTTGGAAGAGGGAGTGGCTTAGAAAGTATTACCCAGCTTTGTTTTCTTATTATTCAAATGGTTAGAGCCATCTTTGAGAGACAAGGGGAATGATCTGAGAAAGATCCTAGATTATTTTTTTTGTAATACTCCTGCCTCTCAAGACAATGGCCGCCTGTGAGTTTCCCCAATATCAGCTCTCACTTTTCAGAGTGTACCAGATAAGCAAGTTCTTTTCCAGGTTGATATGAGTCTTATCAACAAAAGCCAGGAGCTGGATTGAAGAGTGTTTAACATCCCTCTAAGATGTTCACCACAAGTCACTGATTCTGCAATCAGAAATAATCCTCCTCATACTTAAACAACAATATCTCCCAGCTGTGAGATGAAATCATTGCTTGCTAAGTTTCAAATGGTTTTCAAGAACAAAACACAAACACCCCACTCCTATTACAGCAGAGTTAAGACTACAATAATCTAGAAGAGACAGTGTCTGACCTTGAAGATAAGCTTAAATTGTCAGCAGACTTAATAGGAAGCATGGCTATTTTAGAACAGCTGTTCCAGCTGGAAAGAGGGCATGTTACTGGGAAGGTCAATTTCACAAAATAATTCACAAATGTAGCAAGGGGGAAGAGAAGGGAAGAGCAGCAGAAGTCCAGATGCCTGAAGGAAGTCTCTATTGACACAAGAAGTCATAGAACCAGTAAAAAGATGTTTATATTTTACAGAACATTCAAAGCAATTAATGTTTTCTTCTACAAGGTTAAGCATAGAAGGCAAGGATGACATTGCTGCAGCTGCCAAAAAAGCCAACACAGTGCTAGGCTGCATTAACAGAGGGATAGAATCAAGATCACGTGAAGTGTTAATACCACTTTACAATGTCTTGGTAAGGCCACACTTGGAATACTGCATCCAGTTTTGGTCACCATGATATAAAAAGATGTCGAGACTCTAGAAAGAGTAAAAGAAGAGCAACAAAGCTAATTAGGGGACTGGATGCTAAAACATATAAAGAACGGTTGCTGGAATTGGATATGTCTAGTTTAATGAAGAGAAGGATGAGGGGGGGACATGATAGCAGTGTTCCAATATCTCAGGGGCTTCCACAAAGAAAAGGGAGTCAACCTTTTCTCCAAAGCACCTGAAGGCAAGACAAGAAGCAATGGATGGAAAGTAATCAAAGAGAGAAGCAACCTAGAACTAAGGAAAAATTTCCTGACAGAACAATTAATTAGTGGAACAACCTGCCTCCTGAAGTTGTGAATGCTCAAACTCTGGAAGTTTTTAAGAAGAGATTGGACAACCATTTGTCTGAAATGGTATAGGGTTTCCTGCCTGAGCAGGGGGTTGGACTAGAAGACCTCTAAGGTCCCTTCCAACTCTATTATTGTTACTGATATTGTTATTTTTTTCTAAACATGGTAGTTCCAAATCCAACTTTGTCACTCCAAATGTCTACTGGAAATCTGATGCAGGAAAATTGAAATTTATGTTCTACAAAGGGCATTCAACAAAGTATATTTTCTACTCTTGTCCAACAGCCTCATTGCAACCTTTCTATTCAAAGTGCAAGGAACTTTGCCTACTCTGGCATTGGACCACATATTGAGTCCTGGAATCAATCAGGAGTTGGGAAATTCACACTCATTCAGACCCAAAGAACCAAGAATGACATTTCTGAATAGTTTCTTTAATGTTATTTGCCTAAAGCAATTATCTACAACAATTACACACAGTACTCTGAATTGCTAGAGAGGATCCACCTTTGCCCATCTCTTGCCTACCAGATATTCCATGCTCCACTGTCTTTTGCCTTCTGGGAAAGAGCCCCTCCCTCCTGTGATTCTGGACTACATTCCATGACACCCCTTACAGAATCGACACCTTTAAAACATCCACAAAAGTGGGGAATGTGATATTTGTTCAAATTGTTATCTCTTGGAGTATTTCAGTCTGGGCAGCAAATGCAACAGACTGATTTCTTTTAAAAGTACCTTTCACATTTTGATATCCTTTTTTTTGGGGCAGGAGACTTGTGTTACAATTACCTTGGAGTGTAGTGAATTTTGTATTAAGTCTTGTATAGCAGCACCTGGTAAGATAATGGGGAAATCTAAAAGAAGATTTATTTAGCACAGATTGGCATTTTAGTATGTCTGGCTGCCACCCCTACAGCCATTAGTAGCAACTTCTTTACTGTGTCTCAAAAAGTTTGAAATTGTTTTCATTAATATATACATTCACCCTCTTAGGGTTCACACCCAGATAAAAACCAGCCAGGAGTGCATTGAAAATGAAAGTTAAATGCACTAAACCCTATCCTGCATCACCAATCACAATAAGAGGGGATTTTAATGCCAGGCAGGAGGACCCTGATGGCCATTCCTAATACCAATGATTTTGATGTTATGTTGAAGAAATTCCAGAGGAAAACCTGAATGCAAGGGAAGCAAAATATCAAAAGTGCAACCTGGCAGGGTTTTCTGTCAAACAGATGGACATGCACCTGCATTTATGTATCCTCAGTGACTACGCAGTTGGGGACCAACCTGAAAAATATACTTATAATCTCTCAGCCACATTCTTGATGATGGAGTGGATCTATACTTAGAAAATAGCCACCATCTTTCAATATTAAGTATATTATTTCACAGTAAATTTGGCAGAATTGAGAGAAATGATGCCCCAACCTAGGAGAACATGTACACTGTGGTTCAAATCAGATGGCATGAAAGAAGTACCAATGTTTCTAAATGTTGCTATTTTTATTAAATATTCATTCATCCCTAACAGCAAAAAATAATGGTCACGAAAAGGGTATTCAGGGATTTAATTGTTTGTTTGCTTTGCTTTTTTAAATCAGTCTTGACTCCTGGAAAATGCATGACCAGTCCTTGTAATTTTGGGGGCAAGATTTTCAGAATTGGTTTGCTAAGAGAAGACCAAGGTCAGTCAGGTGGATCTGAGCCTAAAACAATCTCTGGGTTTGTAGCCTAGTGTCTTAACTAATACGTCAAACAGGGGAATAAGATGTGCTCATTAGTATTTGGAAGTTCATATTTATATATATAAAAAAAGAAGTATCATTATAATCTGGGCAACAGGGAGCAAGCTTGATTTGGTTAAGAGTGGGCCATCTTAAAAGGAAATATACTGTGTGCTGCATATATAGTTTATAAACAACACCCCTTGAAGATTCTGATATCAGGACCTATTGAATCTGAAAATAAAATGTAAATCCCTTCTAAGAAAAAAAAAGAAGAAAGGCCACCAAGAAATTATAGCTAATGATGACCTAATCCGTTAAGGAAAGAAAATCTTCTTTCTCTGTGGAGTTACATATAAAGAGCTGGGTAAATCTCCAGGCAATCTAGCCAATCAGGTTCTGCTTTAAGCATGTTAGGACTTCCACAGTCTCACAGATCACAAGCCATAACCCAAGAAGGTTAGGGAAAATAGCCAATGTGACATAGAGGTCTATTTCTGCACTATTTTCCCATGTCAGTTTCCTACCCCTCCTTCAGAATTTGGCATCTCTCCTACAATGGAAGGTGAAAATTAATTTCCAGAGCATGATTTAAATGGACAGAAAAGAGTAAGAGAGAAAAATGCTTGTAAATTTAGAAGAGCAATCAATTAAAACTTTTTTTCCTAAAAAGCTTTCTTTGCAGCCATTATAAGAACTGAAAAAGAACTTAATGTTACTTGCATGCAAATTTATTTAACAGAATATTTCCTTTGATAATAATAAATAAATCCAGCCAGCTTCATCACCCTGGGATTCCTAAAATAATACATAAAAGAATCAGCTCGTCTTGTATTAAATAATAAACAGAAAGCAGCTCCATGCGGACCCAGATGTTTTGGGAGGTCAGTTCACAGAATTCCCAGGCCACGGCTCTTGTGGCTATGAGAATATTTGGAACTTGACTTCTAATACCTCTAGAAGGCACTTAAGAAAGCAAATCAAGTGAAAACCGATAATAGGACTGTGAAAAAGAATAAGACCAATCCAGAAATATTCTTTGTATCATCCAGTTTGGTTTTGGGGCACACCTTTCCCCACTGTACTTTTTGAGGGCTGAATGTTTATTCACGTTAAAGCTATTATGAAAATTTCCAGGTTGCAAAATGCCAAAATGTTACACTTTCAGTATAGGTAGTCTTCAACTTATGACCAGAATTGCTACCAGACAATATCAATTAAGTGAGGCTATTGTTAAGTGAGTCATGCTTTATTTTATGACCTTTTTGCTATAGTTGTTAAGTAAATCACAGTGGTTGTTAAGTAAAGCACATGGTCATTAAGTGAATCTGGCTTTCCCCATTGATTTTGCTTGTGTTAAGCCAGCTGTGAAGGTCAGAAATGGTGATCATGTATCTTGGGGCTCCTGTAAACATCATAAATTCATGCTGGTTGCAAAGGGTCCAAATTTTGATCATGTGACCACAGGGACACTGTGTTGGTCATAAGTGTGAGGGCTATTCCTAAGTTACTTTTTTCACCACCATTGTAACTTTAGTTGCTAAATAAATGGTTATAAATTGAGAACTACCAGTATTATAGTTATCAGAGGCTTTTTAAATAAAAACAGAACTTATTTACTTACTTACTTTATTTATTTGGTTAGATGCACAAGGAAATTGTCTCCAGTACAGAAGCATTCAGTGTACTTACAAAACATCAGAACAACAACAACAACAATAATATGTATAGCTAATAAAAGGGAGAAGTAAGAATAATAAAAGTGATTAATGCTGCAGCCATGCCCTATGCTGCCCCATGAATCCCAGCGGCCGGTTAGGGCCCACAGAGTCGGCCTTCTCCAGGTCCCGTCAGCCAGACAGTGTCGCCTGGCGGGGCCTAGGGCAAGAGCCTTCTCTGTTGCGGCCCCGGCCCTCTGGAACCAACTCCCCCCGGAGATCCGTATCACCCCCACCCTCTCCGCCTTTCGTAAACTGCTTAAAACACACCTCTGCCGGCAGGCCTGGGGCAGTTAACATCCTGCCCCTAGCCAGTGTATGTTTGTGTGTATGTTTGTTGAATGATTGGTTTTCTTTTAACTTAGGGGTTTTTGTATATGTATTTTTAACTGGTGATTTCTATTTATGTTGTGAGCCGCCCTGAGTTCTCCGGAATAGGGCGGCATAGAAGTCAAATCAAATCAATAAATCAATAAATCAATAAATCAATAAATCAATAAATCAATAAATCAATAAATCAATAAATCAATAAATCAATAAATCAATAAATCAATAAATCAATAAATCAATAAATCAATAAATCAATCAATACCTATGGGTTAATATATATACCCATACCCAGCTGTGAGAATTAGGGCAATGGCACAAAGGAAGAAACTGTCTCTGTGTCTAGTTCAGTAGTTCCCAACCTTTTCTATATCCCGCACGCCTAGAATGCTTCTGATATATTCTCGCACCCCTTACAAAAGTTCAAAATAACAGCAATAAATTATGCATATACACTATAATTTTGAAAACTCAAGTTTTCGCACCCCCTGGAATATCATCTTGCACCCCTGGTCTAGTTATTTTGGCATACAATGCCCTATAGCACAAATTTCCCATTGAAGTGCTGTTTTCAAAACAGGATTACTTCCCTAACATACCGTGTTTCCCCGATAGTAAGACACCCCGATTGTAAGACGTATCGGGGTTTTCAGGGGGTCGGCTAATATAAGCCGTACCTCGAAAGTAAGACATATTACTCCTGCCCACTTCCGCCTCCTGCTTAAAATACTTAAATACTTAAAATACTTAAATACTTAAAATACTTAAAATACTTAATATACTTAAAATACTTAAAATAAAACTGACAATTGTTTTCCAATCAATATAAGCCGTACCCCGAAAGTAAGACATAGTGGGGCTTTTGGGGATAAAAAGAAAGTAAGACACTTCTTCCTTTCGGGGAAACACGGTAGTAAGTGTTCTTATTTCTTTGCAGATAGAAATGCACACCTGAAAAAAATAAAATTATGCGGATTGGGATGGACTATTTATTTTATTTTGTTTGGAGTGATGGGAAGATATTTTTTATTACTCTAGAGAATGTGACACAATTTGAATACAATTTTAAAAACACATTTATTGGTCAGTTTGGTGAAGAACCAATCAGTTTATAATGTTGTCTTTCACCACGTTCAGGCTGGCTGAAGTAAGATGAACAAACACTTAACACAAGTGTGTAAGAGATTATAAAGAGAAAATAAAATGAAAATCATCATATATGAAAGTACCTCCAATGTATTCAGGTAACCTTTACTCAAATTATACAAGATTTTATTTTTGTGGTATCTTCTTCATTGTCCATTAGTAGCTGGTGAATTAATGAGCCTTTAATAAAGTTTAAGGGCCTGCCCGGAAAGTCTCACTGAGAGGCGGAGGCTTCGGCCTTCCTCCCCGGGCGGGCCTGGGACTCCCCTCCGGGGAAGGGACGAAGCATTGACCCGCCTCTCCTCCCCCCCCTTCGCCCCTGCAGGAGGACGGGCGAGCCCGGCGGAGGAAGGAAGGAAGGAGGCGCCACCCGAGAGGACAGGAGGCCCCGCGGAGCAGCCCCGGGAGGAGACGGCAGAGGAGGCCCGGAAGGCATGAGCCGAAGGGGACTCCGGGAAAGGAGGCCGCCTGGAGGGAGAAGCGGGGAGCAGGAAACGGGCAGAGACCCCGACACGGGCCTGGAGGGCGGAGGGTCCTTCAGAAGAGGCGGGAGACTCGGGAGTCCCCAGAGAATCCAGGAGGGAGGAAAGAAATATGAATGTGCAGAATGTGGAAAATCCTTCAAAACAAATACAATTCTTATAAACCATCTAAGAATCCACACAGGAGAAAAACCATTTAAATGCCTGCAGTGTGGAAAGAGCTTCACTGGGAGGGGAAACCTTTATAAACACCAAAGGATCCACACTGGAGAGAAACCACATAAATGCCTGGAGTGTGGAAAGAGATTCAGTCAGAGGGGACACCTTTATACACATCAAAGGATCCACACAGGAGAAAAACCGCATAAATGCATGGAGTGTGGAAAGAGCTTCAATCAGAGGGGAAACCTTTATACACATCAAAGGATCCACTCAGGAGAGAAACCGCATGAATGTCTGGAGTGTGGAAAGAGCTTCAGTGAGAGGCGAAGCCTTTATACACATCAAAGGATCCACTCAGGAGAGAAACCGCATGAATGCCTGGAGTGTGGAAAGAGGTTCAGTTGGAGGGGAAGCCTTTATAGACATCAAAGAATCCACTCAGGAGAGAAACCGCATAAATGTCTGGAGCATGGAAAGAGCTTCAGTCTGAGGGGAAGCCTTTACAGACATCAAAGAATCCACTCAGGAGAGAAACCGCATAAATGCCTGGAGTGTGGAAAGAGCTTCAGTCGGAGGGAAAACCTTTATATACATCAAAGGATCCACTCAGGAGAGAAACCGCATAAATGTCTGGAGTGTGGAAAGAGCTTCAGTCAGAGGGGAAGCCTTTATATACATCAAAGGATCCACTCAGGAGAGAAACCGCATAAATGTCTGGAGTGTGGAAAGAGCTTCAGTGAGAGGGGAAACCTTTATACACATCAAAGGATCCACTCAGGAGAGAAACCGCATAAATGCCTGGAGTGTGGAAAGAGCTTCAGTCTGAGGGGAAGCCTTTACACACATCAAAGGATCCACTCAGGAGAGAAACCGCATAAATGTCTGGAGTGTGGAAAGAGCTTCAGTCAGAGGGGAAGCCTTTATATACATCAAAGGATCCACTCAGGAGAGAAACCGCATAAATGCCTGGAGTGTGGAAAGAGCTTCAGTCAGAGGGGACACCTTTATACACATCAAAGGATCCACTCAGGAGAGAAACTGCATAAATGTCTGGAGTGTGGAAAGAGCTTCAGTGTGAGGGGAAGCCTTTACAGACATCAAAGGATCCACTCAGGAGAGAAACCGCATAAATGCCTGGAGTGTGGAAAGAGCTTCAGTGTGAGGGGAAGCCTTTATATACATCAAAGGATCCACACAGGAGAAAAACCGCATAAATGTCTGGAGTGTGGAAAGAGCTTCAGTCAGAGGGGACACCTTTATAGACATCAAAGAATCCATTCAGGAGAGATTGAAACCAAGTCACATGGCTAGACAGACCTTTTTGGTCTTAAACATTATTTGCATATTGCTGGCAACGATCTGGGTCCTTTTACCATCGTCAGAACGATGGATGACAGTCAAGGCTTGAGTGCTGTCAGAATCAAACTCCAGGGTGTGGACAGTTTGCCTGCAATACTGCACTAAGAAGCTACTTGAATGTTTATCACAGACCTAATTACAGCTCATTAAGAAAGGTGCGAACTCTTATCCTTCATTGCCATCTCAATCTTTTGTCAACATGAGTGAATACTATATTCTCAGTCCAAACATTCAGGAGTAAGGAAACTTATGGACAGCACCATTTTATTATTCACTTTATTGCTCTACTTGGTTTAATGATTGTGCTCTTCTTTAATGCCAAACAGTGGAATTTGAATAATTTTACACACTTTTTCAAGGGCTCTGTAATGTTACTCATTACTGCACACCCAGGAATTTGATGCTGTAACCATCTCCACAGGTGAATCATTAATGCACAGAGAAGTGTGGCTGTGCCTACCTTTTCTGAAATCGACAATGATTTCTATGGTTTTTCCGGTATTTAAAACTAGGCTGTTTTCCTTACACCAGTTCAACAACCCCTCAACCTCCTTGCGGAAAGTGCCCTCATTGTCATCATGAATAAGGCCAGCTACTGTTGTATCATCTGCGAACGTCACAATATGGTTGGTGGCAAACCTAGCACAACAGTCATGGGTCAACAGGGTGAACAGCAGCGGACGTGGGACACAGCCCTGAGGAGAACCTGTGCTCACGAAAATGGTATTAGGGGTATTTGTTCCAACTTGCACATATTGCAGCCTTTGGTAAGAAAATCAAGAATCCAGTTACACAAAGAGAGTTTAAGCCCAAAAGGCCCAGTTTGTCTACTAGATGCTGGGGAATGATTGTGTTAAACGCGGAACTGAAACTCTGTGGTTGAAATTTACCTTTTAGTAACAGCCTCATTTGACTCTTGAGACACTTTTTCCCATATCAGCATTCTCCTTTTAATGCAATGGACATTTCAATGGTTATGCTTAATATTATGGGATGTTACTGTCCATGTCTCTGGCATAACTGAGCAGGGTGATTTGTTCCATCCAATCAAGTCTTGTTTTGTACTTTTTCTACTATAAGGCGTATAAAACGACTTTGTGTCCTGGATTCCCTCTTTTCATTCAGGACTAATAAATTGCCTTTAAACGATCAAAAAAAAAATAAAGTTTAATAACAGCTTCTTCAAACCACCCATCTTTGAATTCTTAGGTCAACTTTGGCAACATTAAGGAGTGTAAATTTCAACTCTAGAATTAGCCAACTGGCACTGGCCTTCAATTCTGAGAATCGAAGTCCTTAAAGTTGCCAATATTGAAAAACTGCCTCAGACAATTCCTCAAGTACATCCAAATCTCATTCCTATATCCTCCTAACAGGTATTTAGATAAAGATCTAGCAACATTCAGAAAGTACCACATTGGCCTGGGATTTTGAAATTCCACCAAATCTCGGTATCTGTCAAGTTGGAGGGCTTCAAAATCATGGTTTCCATATAACAGAACACTGTAGTTTAACTGTTTTTTGTTAAATAGATTTAAATTGTTTGCAATATGATTGAGTTTGCAATATGATTCAGGCTGAATGAAAGGGGCCTGTAATTACAGGCATTCAGTGTGGAGGCTCTCTCTCCTTGGGAACATTGTGTAGTAGTGGAATGTGTGGATAACCTTGGGAATGAAGGGAGGAGATGCTGCCTAGAAAACAATTAGGCAAGAGAGGAGGAAGTGCTCAGAGGTTTACTAGTGAGAGAAAAAAATTCAGAGGCAAGGCTCAGCCTAATGGATCAAGCAGTTACAAGAAGTTTATACTTTCAGATTAGCAGAATTCTGTTAATGTAAATTTTATAATAAAGTAGAATTAGTCCATCTAGTCATGTGTTTTCTCTGGGAGGGCTGACAATTGGCTCCCACTCTCACAGTCTTCTGTAAACAGGTAAAAACACTGAGTCTTAGGTGCCATATCAAATATTACAGCTTATTTTTAGTGTCTGTTGGGGAAAAGATATGTTTTCTATATTATTATTTTAGGTAATCATAATTCTGACATTTATATTGTATTTTTGCATTACAGGTTTTGTAATCTGCCTAGACACCTTTAGATTTCAGGTGGTAGAGAAATCACATAAATAAATAAATCCTCAACCCTTAATGAAGGTTTACAAATCATAACTGTTGCGCATAACTCATTATAGTCAAACAAACCCACAAAGCTAATACAAAGACATCCTTACATTGTGATGAAGCTCAGCTTAGCTTTGCCTAGCAAACCTTGTTGTTACAGCTTAGTGTGATGCACAAGACCAGATACTGGAAAAAAAAGTCAAAACGGCAGAGAGGACAATGATTAATGCTTATTTTATGTATTAGAACTGATTTCTGTTAACAGTTTACTGTCACATAAAAATAAATATCAGTTTTTAAAAAGGGACTGCTAGGGCTCACAGAGATTAAATCAAATGCTTACACTAAACAACTGAATATGCTGGTTATTTTAATTCAATCTGTCTACAAACTAATTCTATTCTCCTCACCCCCCTCCAAACACATAAACCCCTCTAGAAAACCCACATATGGTGCAAGGCATCCAAAAGGAACTATAGTGATGCGATTTCTTACAGTTGTTTATTTTCCTCCTCCTCCTGTTTTCTTCTTTTCTTTTCTTTCTAAGCTACTATTATAAGAAGCCCTTTTTAAAAAGCCTGAAGCAGAATATTCAAGAAATTACAGTGTAAGTGGTTGCTAGTTATGATTGGTAGATGAGAAGGAGAGAGGGGAGGTGGGAGAAACAATGAAATGTAGCAGGAACAGAGAGTAATGCAAAAAACTTCATGCCTATTTGCCGAATAATCTAATTCGCATAAAAGATTTCATTCTAATGATAAATGTGCATGGCCACAGCAGAAAGAAACAGAAAAGGGAAAAGAGCTTTCAAATGTTTTAAACATTACAGGCAGCCCTTGACGTATGATCACAACTGAGCCCCACATTTCTGTTGCTAAGTGAGACATACGTTAAGTGAATTTTGCCCCATGTTATGACCTTTCTTGTCACAGATGTTACGTGAATCACTGCAGCTGATCAATTAGTAACAGAGTTGTTAAGTGAATCTGGCTTCCCCATAGACTTTGCTTGATAGAAGGTCACATGACCCCGGGACACTGCAAGCATCATAAATATGAGTCAGTTGCCAAGTGTATGAATTTTGATCATGTGACCATGGGGAGGCTGCAATAGTCATAAGTGTGAAAAACAGTCATGTCACTTTTTTCAGTGCTGTTGTAATATTGAATGATCAATAAATAAACTGTTGTAAGTCGAGAATTACCTGTATTGGGGGGCATTTTCATAGTACTTTAGGATATCATCTGTATCAAAAATTATAGCACTATTTGCTTTGTTTTTGCCTGTTCTTGTTCTAATACTTTGAGCATTCCACCCAGCTTATAGTTGCCACATAGATGTGTTTCTACTATTTACTATACTGTTGGAATAAAACAGCTTTGTTTAGTTGAAAAACAAAAATTACAGATGATGGAATGAAATAAATAATAAAACCCAACCCAAATGATGGGTTGAGTTAGTTGGAGTCAAAAAACTAAAAATATTATGCAACTTTATATGCAGATATTTCCTCTTTGTTTTAGACCTTGGGATTTGGTAGCTCTAAATAAGGAGCTGTGTTACCCCAGTCTCACTTTTTGAGTTGCATGGTGGGAAACAGAGTTTGATGTAACAAGACTTGTAGTTAGAGCAGCAACCTCAGAGGGAGAGACTTACCTGTAAGTGTCAATTTTGTGGACGCCTCTGGCCAATCCCACATGTGCAAGCACATTATTAATTCATACATTTTCAAATTGCTCAATAATAAGCACAGCTCACATGATGTCATAAGTACTTCAAGTCATTAAATTCTCTGCATAAAATATATGTTGTTTAGAAAGTAAGAAAACATGGGATATTAAAAAGATACTCTAGAGTTGGGATCTCTATATATGTCCAATTATCCTTCCTACTGTCCTACTGTCCCCAATCTGGATGAAGCAGATAGAGGGAAGCCGTTGTAGGAAGGAGACATTTGTAATAGAATAACGGAGTTGGAAGGGACCTTGGAGATCTTCTAGTCTAACCCCTGCCCAATCAGGAGACTCTATACCATTCTAGACAAATGACTGTCTAAAAACCTCCAGTGATGGAGCACCCACAACTTCTGGAGGCAAGCTGTTCTACTGATTAATTGTTCTCACTGACAGGAATTTTTTCCTTAAGTCTAGGTTGGATCTCTCTTTGATAAGTTTCCATTTGTTACTTCTTGTCTTGCTCTCAAGTCCTTTGGAGAATAGGTTGTCCCCCAGTTCTCCTTGACAGCTGCTCAATGTTGGAAGACTGTCATCCCTAGTCCTTTGTTAGACTAGACATACCTCACTCCTGCAACCATTCATTGTATGTTTTAGCCTCTAGCTCATGAATCATGATGACAGCCCAGGTTCAAGACCAGAGTTTGAAAGCATGAAAATGCAAGTAGATAAATAGGTACCACTTTGGTGGGAAGGTAACAGCACTCCGTGCACCCCGCCATATAATCATGCTAGCTGCATGATCATGAAAATGTCTGTGGGCAATGCTGGCTCCCTTGGCTAAGAAACAGAGATGAGCACCACTCCCTAGAGTTGGACATAATTGGACAAGGGAAACCTTTACCTTTATCTTTATTCTTAATCATCTTTGTTGCTCTTCGCTGCATGCCTTCTAGAGTCTCAACATGTTTTTGTATCGTGGTGAACAAAACTGGATGTAGAATTCCAAGTGTGATATTAGAAGGCTGTATAAAGCAGTACTAACATTTCACGTGATATTGATTCTTTCCCTGTATTGATGCAGCCTAGGACTGCATTGGCTTTTTGGACAGCTGCAGCACACTGCTGGCTCATATTTGGCTAAAGGATTGTGAACAGACACACAATCCCCCCCATGACAATTCCCAGCAGCCTATCAGCATGAAGATTTCTCAGAGATGTGATGTATAGGTAGTCCTCCTTACAACAGTTCATTGAGTGATTGTTCAAAGTTACAACAGCACTGAAAAAAGTGATTTATGACCGTTTTTCCACACTTACAACTGTTGCAGCATCCCCATGTTCATATGATCAGAATTTGGATGCTTGGCAATTGACATGTATTTATGAGAGTTGCCATGTCCCAGGGTTATGTGATCATCTTTTGCAAATTCCTTTTGTGAACTCCTGTCAAGAAAAGTCAATAGGGAAGCCAGATTCACTTAACAACTGTGTTACTAACTTAACAACTGTAGTGATACACTTAACAACTGTGGCAAAAAAGATTGTAAAATAGAGCACAACTCACTTAACAATTGTCTCGCTTAGCAACTGAAATTTTGTGCTCAATTGTGGTTGCAAGTTGAGGACTACCTGTAGTATGTCAGGCTGCAGGTATCCTACCTCTAAAGGACTACAACTGTTGAATGTCTTTTGTCTACTCAAATTAGATTATCACAGGTCAAAACAAGATAGTCCACATTACAAGTGTAAAAGAAAGCAACAGATAATTCAGAGTAAAGGAGCCCAGCTGCAAACTACAGTAATTGTCATTTAATAACCACAAATAGACCAACAACTCTATCTTTAAGCAAAGTGATCTGTATGTGAAACCACAATGCAGGCACTAAATGAGGCAGTCACTAAATAAGGACTACCTTTATATGCTATTAGGTACGAAAACAAGGGAAAAGATGTTATGAATTTAAAAAGATTTTGTATTATACATGTCCCTATTTCCAAAAAAGACTTCAAAGAAGTACTGTAGGCCAAATAAGTAAATTATTATATAATCAAAAAATGTGACCTCAAGGAAAGACCATTTATTGTCCTTTTCTTGGAATCACAGAACTGAAAGAGGTCACTTGGACCATGAAATATAAATTAAAGTATTGCAGCTGATAGATGCTCTGTTTATGCTTGAAGGCATGCTTGGAGAATATTGTTCTCCCATATATTAGACTGGCCCTGACCCTGTCAGCCTTTCATAAGACCTTTGAGACATGGTTTTGTCACTGGGTCTGCGATTCTGGAGGTGTGTAGCTGAATCTGTGTAATGGTTGTGGCGAGGTGAGTTTGCTTTTAGTCTTGGTTGTATATCATACGTATGTTTTTTCTTTATTTTCAGGATTTTTTAAAATGCTGTTTTAAATATTTGTTACCTGCTCACAGTCATGAATGTGGGCAGCCCTATGTATAAATGGAGATAGACAGATAGATAGATAGGTCCATTAAAGCACAACTGAACATCCTCTCAGTACGATAGAGCTTTGGCATTTTTTTTCTTTAAATTTCAGTTGGAATCTGCCTTCCTGCAATCTAAACCACTAATTCCACATCCTGCCATCCTTGATGGTAAAGAATACTTCTTGATCTTCTTCTGAATGGCATCTTTTTTGGTCTCTCACATACGTTTTCTCTTCTCAGAGTTAAAATATACCTAGCTGTCATTTAGTTCTCTTCATATGACTTTGTTTTTAAGTTGCTGATCATTCCGCTATGGTTCCAATTTCTCAGAATCCTTCTTAAAGCACAGTGCACACATACACAAATATATGTGTGGGCTAATGCTGTACAGCAATCTAGATTCATCTAGTTTCATTCATTCGTCATTAATCTAAATGATGTTTTGGAATGCCTGTGAGTGCACATATAGAACTTGTCAGAACCTTACAGGTATCCTCAACTTATAGCTACAATTGACCCCAAAATTTCTGTTGCTAAACAAGACAGTTGTTAAGTCAGTAACACGTTTGCTAAGGGAATCTGACTTCACCATTGATTTTGCTTGTCATAAGGTTGCAAAAAGTGATCACTTGACCCGGAGACACTGTGACCATCATATAAATGAGCCAGTTGCCAAGCATTTGAATTTTGATCATGTGACCATTGGGTTGCTGCAGTGGTTATAAGTGTGAAAAATGGCCATAAGTCACTTTTTTCAGGTCCATGATAAGTTTGAGTGGTCACTAAAGAAATGGTTATAAGTGAAGTACTACCTGTATTGAGTGAAGCACATCTTTTCTGGGTTCACGAAGTAGCAGCTGTCAGATGTGTGAGCTTGGGAAAAGATGCAGTTTCTTTAAAGAAATGCTGCTTTAAAGCTCATCTCATAAACAGCAACTTAGACCAGGTGGAGAAAAATTTAGGGGGAAGCATTTCAAATCTGTCAAAGAGAACTTGCCTTAATTAACCTATTATAAATAGCGGGACACTCCCCTTACAGTTTCCAAGATTCTGTATTTACTCCAGGCTACTGCAGATTTAAAGTCACTTTTCTGAAAAATCTGTGTAGTTCTTGCTTCTTTGAGGGACCTTCCTCCATGCCAATATTCTGATGTATATGTTATTGTGTGGGTTCTTCTGCCCTATTTGACCTGTTTATTTCCATTTTGGATTGCACAGAAAACCCTCAGCAATTCTTCACATATCATCTCCCTTTCCCCATTCACCTATTTTTCTGCCTGCTTTTCTAATCTGCTGAAATTTATCTGGGCAGGCATAAAATAACATACATATCAGCAAATATTGAAAACTCCCAGACAAGAAAATGAAATGAAAGGAAAAGGTGTGATTGATGCATGAAAATTTCAGAGATACCCAAGGATGATACTTGGATAATAGGAGATTAGATGACAAGAGAAGAGCTGGTGCTCAAGATTCACTTTGTAATAGTGTATACAGAAAACAGGGTTTTGCAGCAGCACACTTCAATTTTTTAGGATTAATAAATTATAATGTGCACTGCCACCCTCTTCTGATTAGACAGAAGACTGAAAATGCATCTGTATTGCCCTGTACAACCCTTTTTAACAATGCTGCTTTTCTTCAGTCGCATAATCCCACTGTGTGTCACTTAAATGAGAGGATGTATATTTGTTTAAAATGATTTAATAATATTCTGTAGTAATATTATATAACAAAATTATGGAGTATTCTTTAATAATATTCTGAGAAAATGACCAGAGGTTTTTTTTTTGCCAAGAGGACATTTATAATTATCCCTCTGCAAAGATAATTCTCATATATTGTTCCGTAGTAACTGAAGTATACAGGTAGTTCTTGACTTACGACTGGTTGCTTAGCAACTGTTGGAAGTTACCACAGATCTCCCCAAAAAGGACTTATGACTGGTTTTGAAATTACAATGTCTGCCCTTTCCCTCTGGTGACATGACTACATTTTGGGTGCTCGGCAACCAGCCCGGATTTATGGCACTTTGCAGTGCCCTGCAGATATGTGATTTTTGATGTTTTTGCTTCTGGTTTCTGGTAAAATCGCCACATAGCAAATGATGAGTTCATTTAACAATGGCAGCTTTTGATCAACAAGCACCACAAAAAAGGTCATAAAATTGGGTCTGGTTATGGGGTGACCCACTTTGCCACCCTCGTGATTTATGATCATAGTTGGGGGCTCAATAATGGTTATAACTCCAGGATTCAAAAGTAGAGCAAATTATTTGAAAAATAATCACTTGTTATTGCTGTTGGTATGCAAACTCTTTGATTCCTGACTTATTGAGTGTGCTTATGATATTTTAATATAGTAGATGTTCTTAATAATAATTTTGGGGTGGGAAGGTGAGAATTAACTTAGTTACAGATTCTTTCTTTCTGATTATATCTCTAGAAGCGAAAAGTTGTCTACACTATTTTCTTCTACCTACCATGTAAAGCTGATTGGATTCTTCCCTTCTTCTTTCAAGCTGCAATTTAGAACAAAGTATATTTCTGCCTTTGATGCAGGCATTGATTTTAGAATTACTGTTCAAAGCTATGAGATAAAACATGACAGGCTACAGACAAAATTATTCAGAAAAAGCATTGTGAAAATGTAAAGAAAACAAAATGTTTAATACAAAGCCTTTAGCTAATTTGTGATTATGGTTTTTAACTTAGACTCATAGATTAATTTTTTGAGACTAAAAAAAAAGAGAAGGCAACAAATGAAGCAAAAATAATTGCTAACATCCTTCGATAAGACTAAGCTGATGTATAAGACACTTTGATGTGCTTGAAACGTTAAGAATAGGAAGGAGGAAAGTTATTGTATAGAGGGGAGGAAAATCAAAGACATTCCAGGCTGGTTTGATTCTAAATGCATTTTAGCAATCTCTCAGTAGTTTAGCTGAAAGCCTTGGGGAATGGTCAAAGAAAGCAAACAGACCTACTACAACACTACTGCAGCATGTTTTCACCATCTCCAAATCCTTGCTGATTGCTGATGCTATCCAACTACTAGTCTATAACTCTTGCTGCAGAGAGACAACAGATAGAAACATAAAGATTGGTTCACTCTGTCAACTCCTGGTGACATTATAGAGATATCCTTGTATTTGCTTGACAACCAGATGGAAATGGTTTGTCATTGTCTTTTTCCAGAGTGTGTTATTCCATCTCCCAGTTTAGACTAATACTCTGGGATTGTCTAACAGCCTCCTTACTTGGTTAGGTGCACAATCATAAACTAGTTTAAGCCTTCCATGTTACACAGAACTCATTTGAGTTTTTCTTCATAATATTCTGTACTGTTGATTAATAGTATTGTAGAGAAATCTGTTGAATAACTTAATGGCCAAATTATATGTGGTGTTCAAAGATAAAATATCTTCCTTCCAGATATATTTGAATCACAGATTCCAGAATCACAGATCAACATTGCTAAGAACTGGCTTGGAACTCCAGAAATGACAGTTCCAATGTATCTGGAAGCCTCCAGTTTGAGGAAGGCCACCACAGATGGCTATACTATATGTCTCCATTTGAATATTTTAATACTGATTACTTTAAGTACAAATTCTAGAGAGGAGCGGTTGAAAAGGCTTCTTTTGTCCTGTTTATAAGTTTTCAGGACACACTTGGTTGGTCATTCTATGACACAGAATGCTGGAACCCAGGGAGGCTTCTCAGCCTTTTGGCTAAGATCAAGTGTAATGTAGTAATATGCACACATACTATTGTTTATAACATTCTGCATTATGTTTCTCATCCTAATAAACAAAAGAAAGCTCTATATCTTAGGTGCAAAATATGTTTTCCATCAGAAGCTTTCATCATCAATGGCAACCATAACAAGCAACAATGATGTCAAAATAAGGACATGTGTATCATGGTGCAATTGAGTAATTATATGTATTGTCATTTGCCTCCCCCATGAATAGTCATATCCATCATCTCTAACTTTCAACATATTAGCTGGATTAGATGGAAGGCAAAATATTCTCTACATTCAGAAGACCACACGTACTCTGTCACTACTCTATTAAAAAAAGAAGGAAACCCCCAATCTCCGTCTTCAATTATCAGCTTTTCTGGAAAAATGTAAACTTCATTCATAGCAAATGCTATTAACTGCAGCTTTATAAGTGTCAAGATTCCATATGTACCAACAGAAGAATGCAGTTGGTGTATGCAGTTTCTTCAGTTAGTGAACTTCATGGCTGAACAGGATAAGTTCATCTTTACTGTGCATCCCTTAGAGCAGCGGTCCTCAACCTGTGGGTCGCGACCCCTTTTGGGGTCGAATGACCATTTCACAGGGGTCGCCAAAGTCCTGGAGTTTTCCCTCATACTTTCCTTTTGAAACGCAGTCCGGCATTTTTTTTTGTTCCCCCCCCCTTTTTCATGAACTGTGCTACTCCCTCTTATTCTATTGGCTTTTGAAAGCCAATAGAATAGACTCTATTCAAGAGAGTCTATTATATTGGCGTTCGAAAGCCAATAGAATCTATTGGCTTTCAAATGGCAATAGAATAGTCTCTTGAATAGAGTCTAATTCTATTGGCTTTCAAAAGCCAATAGGAATTGTCCAGGCTGTCTCTGTCCTGCTGAGCCCGCCAAAAGTCCCAGTCGGAAAATGTTGCTGTTGTCTGCAGTGAAGGTGAACTGTCATGAAGTTTCCACCTACTACTAAATGTAAGTAAAAGAGGGCCAGGGGTGGGAGGGTTGCCCAGGAGTGCTTTGGCCTGCCTGCCGCCACCCCTATCGGGTGGTGGCCAAGGTAAGGCTAGCTGGCATGCATGGCGTCTGGCGGGTGGCTTACATCCCTTGGGCTGGGCCAGCTGATGGCCCAGCCGGTGGTCAGCCTGCGCTGTCGCTGCCGCTTGCCGTGGCTGCCCAGGAGTGCCTGGGCCTGCCTGCTGCCACCCCGAATGGGCGGCGGCCAAGGTAAGGCTAGTGGGGCAGCAGCGGGCGCTGGGAGGCTAGCTGGCATGCGTGGGGCCCGGTGGGTGTCTTACCTCCCTTGGGCTGGGCCAGCTGGTGGCCCAGCCGGTGGTCAGCCTGCGCTGTCGCTGCCGCTTGCCTTGGCCGCCCAGGAGCTGGCGCGCGTGGGGCCGACTCTCAGTTGGCTGTTGGGAGCCGGGTGGTGTATAGCAGCTCCGTCGGTTCCCCACTGATGTCCGGACACTGACCCAGCTCCCAGCTGACTGTCGGGAGTCGAGCTGTGCTCCTGAGGGCCATGCGGACGTTGGCCAGCTGCTGACTGCGTCCTCCCCATCTCCCAACTCATGGCAAGCCCAGGGGCTTGAAACGCACCCCTGATGCCGCCCCAGGCCAGCTCAGCTGCGTGGGCGGCCAGTCCAAGCCGAGCCCTCCGCATGATGAAATCGCAGGTGGTGTTGCCTTGCCAGCTACACCTTGGCCGGTGCAGGGGGCGACACCACATATGCGCGGCACTCCCGGGCTGAGGCGGTTGCTGGGCGATGGCCTGCATGTGCCCTTGGCCTGCCCGGCATGCACTCCAGTCGCAGGAGAGGAGGCAGAGCGTGTGAGCCAGAGAGAGAGAAAAAGAAAAAGTGTGTTTGTGTGAGAGAGAATGAGAGCGAGCAAACCCCGCCCCTCCTTCTGCCCCCGCCCGCAGGGAAATACAGGTAGTCCTCGACTTATGATAGCATGGTTGGGGGTCGCGGCATTAGGAAAGTTGAGAACCACTGCCTTAGAGCAAGGGCCAGCTGAAGATAAATTGCAGTATGATTTGCAGTAAATTGCTAAGATTTTGCAATACTGAATTGGAAACCAGCTAAAGCTAATTTGCATCATCAAGGTCATATGAGCCTCTAACAACAATGATGAAGCTAGGAGCAACTCTTTGGTCTTTCAGAAGAGTGCAGCTCTTTCTAGGTAATTTTAATATGCATCTCTTGCATCTGTAGGGGGTGGGAGGGGTTTTTTTGGCATTTTTATGAAAAATGGCTTTAAAGATGCTGATTTGTCCCTGGACACTAACTGTCAAACATCCTTGATAGATATATTTGTCATAGGTCACATATGTTCTGATGCAATTTTATAGATTTTGCATTTTATTTCCTTAACTCTTTCTATTGAGAATCAGGCAGCATACAAGTTTAATACATTATGGTATTATGGATGGATGCATATTCAGCCAGATGGTTAGACTGGACTTGACATTCTTGTTCATCTATCGCAGCGGTTCTCAACCTGTGGGTCGCGACCCCATTTGGGGTCGAACGACCATTTCACGGGGGTCGCCAAGCACCGCAGTCCGCCATTTTTTTTGGTCGGCCATTTTTTCCCTATCGCGATGCGGGCCGTCATGCCATGCATGCACGATGCACCCTGTCGCGCCGCACATGCACGGTGCGGGCCCGCCTTTTTTTTTGGTCGGCCATTTTTTTTGCCGGCCATTTTTTTTCCCTATCGTGATGCGGGCCGGGGTCGAGCCCCGGAAAAGGTTGAGAACCATTGATCTATTGAGTCCCAACGACCTGGAATAGGGAGATATTGTTTGATGGTGTTAAAGGTTTTGATGCTGATAGCCATGGCCTGACTTTTTCAGTACTGTTGAAGGAGGCATCAGTGCAATGATAGTGGTTCTTCTTGAAATATTCTTCTCTTGATGTTAACCTCTCCCAGTTTATCACTACTGACTAAAAAAGAGAGCCCTTTCCCCAAAACAATACATTCCTACCCAAACCCACTTACTAGGATCTGCATCATTATTGCAATAAAATGTGATACACCTTGACCTTTACTATTATTTGCTGAACTATGCTATCCTTTACTAGGCCTAGGAAAAGAGGTAAAACTATTTCTAATAAAACCTCTGTATCCTATTCTTCAGGGAATATACTGGTATCCATTTCACATTTTGGAATTTTATCAACTTGTTTCATTGAACTGGACATTATCCTTAAGAGAAGGTTCAGTATAAGATATTAAATGAGATTATTTGTAATTCTGCTTAGCAAAACTTTCCTTCTTGACGTTTCTTTATGTTGTGCTAAAGGCTAACATAGACAGGTTAACTTGACATGACAGAAGATCTTTCCCAGAAGTTTGTTTTACATTTACCTATACTTACACTCTAGGTAATATTAGATAAGGTTAATATATACTTTACAGACCATTTATGGAAGTTTCTTGCACAAACGGCTGAATTAACTTATAAGTGATTTCCCACAAAGTCTCATAACACTGTGGAAAAAATCATCAAGTCTTGTGTATTCTCATGAAAAATCATGGAAGAAAATAAATTATCTTGTAAAATTAGCAATCTTGCATTATCTTCAATCATTTCCTCCCCAATTTTGGAAATCAGTAAGTACATCTTTGGTGTTATACCGCCAGTATAAGTTTTATGAAATATTAAAAGCCTATTAACTGTTCAGCGGTGCTGTTAAACTCTTCTGTTATGCAGTCAATTCTTTGCTTTGCACTTCCTGCTTTTCAGACTTATGCGTAAGTTAGGATTGAAGACTTAGGAAAGCTTTTGTATGCTAAAGACTGCATACCTATATGGACAACTTTGGAAATAAGCCACACTCAATTTGAGGGGATTTTCTTCTTGGTAAGCATTTCTAGGAATATGTTATATTGCAAGTTCAGTTGAATGAAACACCTTTGTTGCAAATAGTTTTTAATGTATGATTTTTTTTTGAAAAAATACTTTATTCTCCAAATGGTTATTTTTCCAGTATTTATACTTGTTATTATTGTTCGTCCATCGAATTCGATGAGGACCTTGACATCTTATGGATTATGGGCCATCAATGATGTGTCCGTAGGTGGCTGATAAGACCGATGTTAGCACGGAATGTTCTGCCACATACTGAACAAAGAAATGTAGACACTGTTACTTCGGCATTTACAGCTCTGGCTTTGCGGAGTGCATGCTTCTCTTGTGCCAAGATTGTCCTTCTATGTTCATATGTCTAGCAACCCTGGTACACCAGAGTACGCCATGTCAATCGATCATGTGCCAGAGGTTCCCAGGAGGTGATGTTAATATCCAGGGACTTGAGAGAGGCTTTCAGCGTATCTTTATATCGCTTCTTTTGTCCCCCGTGTGATCTTTTTCCTTGAGACAGTTCACCATAAAAGAGCTGTTTAGGGATGCGATGATCTGACATCCTTACAACATGGCCTGCCAGCGCATCTGGGCTTTCATCAACAGAGTATAAATTAATAACTTGTTATTAGAAACATGGGCAACAGCTATGTTAGTTTGCAAAGTAGTCTCCAGCTTACACAGAACAGTTTGAGCATGCTTAAAGTAAAACTGGCTTTTGGTTGTACTGTACATGCTAGCCACCCAGTGCCTAAACTGACTGGAACTATCTTTTAACAATGTCTGTGAATACTGTGCATGACACAGCTAAAGTTGGTAACTTAATCAAACGTTGCTCTATATTACCACCAACAACAACCACCTTTCTACAAAGGCATTACTTGACCAAACTGATGATGAGCAGTGAAGGGGAATGAAGTGCTTGCAAAGATGCTTAGAGCAACAGTGTTGTAAATCTAGAAGTGGCTCTGACTCAGCACTAGTAAGAACTCACATCTTAACTTGCCCTGTGGTTGTAAGAGGGGCAAAATGTCAGTTCTTCAAGTGTTTTGTATCTGCAAATTCCTGCCTGGTGGTAACATTCAGAATTACCTGGACCATTTTAGGAAAGGATGGGTGGTTCATGGGTAGGCAGCCTTGATAACAACTTGAGAGGGAGGTGGGAAAATTAAAGAACAAAGCTAATGTATGTAGTATGGGAGGCAAAGAGGAAGAGAAATTGTGCACAGCACGATGTCATCATGTAATGGCATACACTCCGTATGTCATTTGTGTCATGATGCAATAAGGATAAATTATACAATTTGCATCATCTGGGGATGATGTCATAATAGTGTAATGTCATTTTCATTTTGTGCTATGGACAGATGGAAGCAAATATGGACAGAAGGAAGCAAGGATGGCATATAAAGAGTTATGGAGAAATATGGGGTTAGTGTAAGCTACTTTTAACTGTTTCCTTTTTAAAAAGAAATCTCAGTTTTTGAAGTTTGGGCTTTCTATTTCTTACCCTTTTGTCTAACACCCATTATTTCAAAAGGGACCAACTTAATGAGTCTGTCTGTCTATTGGTAATATAATGTTGTTTCTGGCTACAGTCACCTATATAGTTTCTTAGCAATAAGCCCTGCTTAATTGAATAGCTTTAGTTTTGAGTAGACATACCTAAAAGTAACATACATTTTTTTTCTTTTTACATGTTCAATTTGGAGCCAGCTTGGTATAGCAGTTACAGGTACCAGGCTAGAAATCCATGAAGAAGTGACTTTGAATCCCGCTTTAGACATGAAGCCAGCTGGGTGACTTTGGGCCAATCACTCTCTCTTAGCCCTAGGAAGGAGACAATGGCAAATCACTTCTGAAAAACTTTGCCAAGAAAACAGCAGGGACTTGTTCAGACAATCCCTGGAATCAAAATTGATTCAAAGGGATCCCCCCACCCCCCAAAAAATAATTTTGGATCATGTTGAAAGAAGGAGGAAGTAATATTTTAATAAACATTTTGAAATCATATTTTTGTGCGTGCGTACATATCTACACACATCATTAAATGTCTTTCTGCTGTAAAAGGAACCGAGTAAGCTTTCTCTAGAGCTATGGATGATTCCACAGCTGACTTATTTTTCTTTGCTCTTGTTATGAATAAGATAAAAAGGTCAAGTGGCAGATTCTGTTAAAATTCCCAGTTAGCAAGAGAAAGAATTGTGCTGGAAAATCTCATTATGCACTTTCTCCATCCCTCTGCTTTTTCCACAGTTAAAATTTCAATGGGGCAGAGTTTTACATAAATAATGCGCTGAATTTATTATTAGATACATTTCAGGGGCTGTAGGGGATTTCACATTCGGAATCACGATTTAAATGCCGAAGTGGGGAGAACAGGGTGTAGCTTGCCCACAGTCCTCTTGGTTGCACTGGGGGATTGGGTTCTGATTCTACTTGGTTTTAGAGGGGTGTTGCTTCTGAAAGAAAAATGGTCAGGGCTAGCAAAGAAAATAAGTTCTGTATGAAATGTCCCCCTGAAGAAAAATAACTTGCTTTGCTACAGACTTTTTCCCAGAGGTATTTAATCAGAAAGCTGTTCTTTTTGCCTCGGCAACAAACTGTCACTGTTTAATAAAGAAGATATTTTGTATTCCAGCCCTCAGGAAGTTAAATGAAATTATCTTTTTTGCTGCTATAATACCAAACAGTGCACATCCAACCCCCCTTTTTTAGCTGAACTGACATCTCATTTAAGTGCCTCCCTCAACAGAGATATTCCAAACAATATGCAGATATTTAGCATAACACTTCTGGTTCTCTCAGTTTTATTTTTGTTTCACTTTTAGGCAAATGTTTGGGATTTTGTCGAAATGTTTTGGGAGTTTACCAACAAGTCCTGAGATGTATGAAACACTAGATAGCTGTGGGATTTTGTACCAAAAGACTTCTTTTGTTTAGGATTTTGGCTGTATGTGAAATTATGAGAGGGAATCTAAGGATTTCCCCCTCCATGTTTTGCAAGTAATTGCTATCACCACAACATATACCAGCAGAGGAGCCCACTGTCAACTACTGATCTGGTCTATTGATCAAAAACTAGCCACCTTTTTGGTTTCTTTCTGCAGCAATGGTTGTAGTCAAATGGCTATAAACAAATTAGACTGAACCCTTTTATCAGGAGCTGCTTATGAGATTTGCTCTGTTTGATTTTGTATCCATTTTAAGAACTGGAACCTAGCAAAATGCAACCTAAGTATTGCTACCAGGAGGAATGTGCACTTAATTAATTAAGACAGGATGGTTCATGACTGGAATAAAAATACCAGGCAGTCAAGTGAATTTTTATTACAGACCTTGGCCAAACAGCAAGAACCTGCAGAACAAACATATAAGCAACTAACAAGCAGATAGCAAATATGTTCATATGTTGTAATGCACATGTTTACCTAAATAATGAGAGCTAACAAAGCTCAGATTAGTGTGATCTTGTGCCTAACAGGCAGCAGCACAGAATTTTCTATGCTGAGAGTGATTTTATTGTTTCAGATTTGCCAAAAGTAATTGGGTATAATATTAAATATAATAAATATTCACATTCACTAAAAATGTGGTGGGAGTGGGCATGAGAATAGATCAGGTGCCACAATAAAATGAACAATACAAAAGGGCATGACTGATTGTTTCAACTCTTTCCATTCAGGGCAAATAATATTCCCCAAGGGAAACCTTAAGTATCTTCTCTGTAGAAATGCATAAAGGAGAACATTGAAATAACCAAAATGAATGCTCTGTATATTTTAAGACTGTTGGGTTATACAGGCAACTGGTGGGGCTTGAAATAATTCAGAAATTCTCTCAGAAAGTTAAGACAGTTTCCTCACACTTAAAAAAACTGCTCAGATGTGGAAATAAGGTGGCTTGATAACTAGCATAAGAGGCAGCTTACTAAAGTAATTCACATTTGTCTTGCGGGAAATAAATAGGTTCCTATCTACCTTTCTTAGTTTAGAGAAAGATAAGTCACTGTGTCATAGCTCAGATAACAGTTACTCCATGGCATACGAACTTTGGAATTACATACATTTGGATGTATATATTCATTATTCTTAGGAAGTTACATTAAAAAAAATCTATATGGCTGTTTATACTGATCCACTCAGATGTATTATGTAAAAGATAATCCTGGAATCTTAAAAGAATTGATGCCCTTTAGATTTAAGAGAGCCTTCTTCAAGCTGGCACCCTCCAGATGCGTTTGATTAAATGTTCCATATTTTTGGCTCTGAATTTAAATTTCTTTCATTTCTGAAACAAATTATTCTTCATTTGGGCATTCTATGACCCATGGGCCACGTCTGGCTCTTTGGCTGTTCCTGTCTGGCCAGTGGAGGTGACAAAGCCCTATTGGTTTGGCTCTGCTAGTTTCACATGTGGCCCCTTGGAAGAATTAATTGTTATAGCAAGGAAGAGGCAACTGACAATACATAATATCATACTGAAATTGTTTTCTAGATATATGGATAATGCTTTAAATATCATGCTGTATTGTCAATTGCCTCTTGCTTGCTGTAAGACAATGAAAAATCATTTCATCCATCATTTGATAAGGTAAAGACTCTTCTATTTTACTAGGCTATAAAATGTACTTTTCTCCCATGGGATTCAATAGGCATTCATTCTTTTCTGTCTGACTCTGGTTCAGGTAATTTCTTTTTGTTTCATCTCTCTACCTCTGTGATCTTTCTAGTGACTTTTTATCCCTTCCCATCCTAAAAAAATGTTATATGTTCCAAGTTTCCAAAGCATCTCAATTACTTTGCACAAGCTACTTTATGTTCTGTTATATTATACCTGTATATAAGGACTGGCTATAGAGAAATCTTTAAGCACTTCTCTTCTCCATAGGACCCTAAGTTGTCAGAATGATAAAAATGTATGAAGGACAATAAAGGAGCCAGTTATATTCACCAGGCAATAATGATATCTTCTAATCAAACAGGCTTGCTATGATAGTGCATATTATTGTCTGTCCTCAGCATTAACAAAATACTACAATCTCAGGTCTGATTCCCCCTCTCCTAAGCAATTTTCCATTGCTTTCATCTCTAACAAAGCAACATTTCATTGTACTGTATTTATGCAAAGAGGTCTCCACTCCTGGCAAGTTATTCATATAACTGGGATTGCTGTATGTTACCACTTTAAAATAAATCCCCAAAAGGTGGAAGCTTTATCTTGGAAATTGCATTGTTAAGCCAAACATTTAGGTTCTTTTTGCCCTTCTCCTAAATACGCATTTTACTTAGAAATTCAACTAAGGGATTAACTTCAACCTGAGGCAGCATCTATCCAATTTAAGCTGATTCAGAAGCTAAGCAGGATCAACCCTGATTAGTCCTTGATGGGGAATCACTGCGGAATTGAAAAGTCCCAGAAGAAAGCAACGGCAAGGCATTTCTGTAACACTGCCAAATATATTGCATTGATACAGTAAAATCACCAGAGGTATCTTTACTTTGATTAACTGTTATTGGTCATACAGTACCTAAATGATGTGGTAAGGGAAATGGTTTGTAACTGGAGACTGTGATTCCCTGAAGTTAGGGCAATAGTCACATATTCTCAGGCCAGAAATGGCAATTACATAAATAGTGAACAGCCATTTGGCTTCAAAGCCACCATGTGCAAGCAAAGAATTCATTAATTTATGGCGCTTTATTGGTTTAAAACACTGGGGAGATTGTACCTTTGCATTGGCAGAAGCAAGTCCTTTTTTCATTTGGCTTCATTTTTGTTTGAAATGAATATTCTTAGATAACCAAGCCATGATTGTGAGATTTCTGTCAAGTCCCACAATACATTAAGTCAGAAGATCTCTGCTTTTCCCAAGGGTGCTTTTTCAAAAGGCAACTGGAGTTTACTTTTCCTTGAAAATGGTTTACTTTTCATTCAAGTATCTTCTTCTGTTCTGAACTAAGAAATCTTTTGGATGATAAATAAAACGTTTTCAAGTCCAGTTGCCTTTTGAAAAAGCACCTTTGGGACAACCATGACCTGGATGACTGAGAATCTCCATAGACAAAAATCTCTGCTTGACTGCTGACCTGGTCAGGGAAACTTGACACCTGGACTATGTATAGTTTTGGTAGAGTGGCTACTGGATTTTCTCAAAGTTGTAATCATGGACTGAATCAGCTGGAAAATTTGGAAAGGAGATTCCTGTTGTGGCCTAACAATGATATTTGTATAAGTAGTAGACATGGTCAAGAAAGGCTCTGGTCAGCACATTTTAAAATGTCATACATTTTATTATTTGGCTACCATCTCTCATCAGACCATCTTTTTTCTGCCCTTCTGGAGATTTGGAAATGCCTCATCTTCTCCAATAAAGTCAAACATTTTGTTTATCAGCAACATGACAATGAAGAAAATGGTAATCTACAACTAATTTAGGACCCTTCCTTGTTAATTACTTGTAATATCCATCCTGGATGAAATGAATCAATTAATATATGTTAAAAGGCAATCAAAAAGCTTACGCTAAATCGCAGTTTGTTTGCTAATGAATGCTGATTTGCATTAAATATTTTAATCACTAAACCAGAAAGGCTATGATTTCTAAACAACCTTTTGAAAGCCTTTATGAAATGCAAAAGAGAGAAAAGAATGTAGTATATGAGAATACAAATATGCATACACACCCCAGCTATTTTCTCTTGAGGTTAGCAATGTTATGCAAATATCTGAAAAGAGCAAAAATGACGTGAAATACATGAATAACTAAATCTAATTTACACCAATACTATGGCATTCATACTGTGTACAGTATCTTTCAATACCATTCTAGTCTTGCACATAGGTACATCACTTCTATTGCTTTTGTTCTTTAAACTTCCCTTTCTCTTTTTGGGGATTTCATCATCTTCTTGCAACCATGATTTTACATTTTTTTTCTTTTTCTGAACCCATTGATTCTTTCATACATTTGTTTTGCAATTCAGTTCTAATTCACTCCATCAGTATGACTAAACATGCTTCTTTCATATTGTTCACATTGCATTTATTCTTTCTAATTTTACTATCCTTATTTTTACCATTTATATGTCTTAAATAATCCATTCTCATTGCATTCAACCTTTTCTTTTTCTTGACATACTTATCTCCCTACTATACTGTATAACAAAGTGGATATAAACATTACGCTATTTGCATTTTTTCCATGTCCTTTGACAACATTTATTCCTTGTAGCAGACACAGACCACCCACTACACTACTTTTACCAGAATCTGCTCATCTTAAAAATTTTACAACGTATTTCCCTTCTCCCAACATACAGAAATTCATTGACTTGCTCTGTTTTGCTATATATTGGTAGTCCTTGCTTAACATTCATTCATTCAGTGACAGTTCAAAGCTATGATGATCCTGAACATGGGGTACTTGCGATGGGTTCTCATAGTTGTGGCCATTGCAGTATCTCTGCAGTCACCTGATTGCAATTTGGGAACTTGGCAACCAACTTGCAATTATGACATTGCAGCATCCTATGCACATGTGAATACCATTTGTGACCCTTATTGTTGTCTTCCAACAAGCAAAGTCAGTGTGGAAGCCAGCAGGAGGTTGTAAGTGGTAATCAGGTGACCACAGGTAGCTGCAACTATGAAGTATTTGCCTACCAGCAGCAACTGGGATTGCTGAAACAGCCATTGTAAGTTAGTGTGGTAACATGATGTTGTGCCTTATGACCATGTTGCTTAGTGACAGAGTTTCAGGTCCCAATAATAGTTGGTAAGCAAGAACCACTTGTATTTATAACTTGCAATAATTCAGTCTATTTTATAAACAACTACTTTGATAACTATTTTTCAGATATTCATTACATCATAAAACCTATTTAATATTCATTGCAAAAATTCAGTTCTCAGACAACAATATGGCATTGTCTGCATATAAAAGTACACGTACATTTGCGTTTCCAAGCAAGGGGGGGGTCTGCTGTCACCACAAGGATTCCTTATATATTTACATGTCAGTACATTAACTAACCAAAGGGACAACACAAATCTTGTCTTACTCCCCACTCAATGTTAACCTATTGGCTAAAAATTCCATGTATGCTTTACTTCCATCATATACTACTTTAAAGATATTCAGTGGTGGAGTTTTAACTCTATACTCAGGCAAAATATTCTTTAACTGAAGCTTATTTACTTTATCATACCTAGTTTAAATCAACACAAGTACAGTAAACTTTCTTTTCCACATTCATGCATTTTTAAATTGGCCTGATGACAAGCAGACCTTTGCTCGGCTTACTCTCTGCCCGGCATAAAACCAAACTGCATTTCCCCTGTTGTGCTCACTGTCAAATTTTATACCACTTCAATGAGAAATCTGCTGAAATGTCTCTTCTGGAACACTTAACATATTAATCCCCCCTGCTGCTTTCAATATAAATAATATAATTTATAAAATTTATTTCTTTTCTTCCATTAATTCATATCATTTACTCTGCTTGTAACAATTTCCCATATGTCATGGTCATCACCAGATGAGTCTATAGATATTCCCTACTACTGCTTTGGGCAATTGAGATTTTGATGTAAAACTTTTTAATTATATAAAAAACGGTGAAAACTAGATTCCAAATCTTAATTGAGTGAACCACATGTAGCATTGTTCTAATCTGTGTTGGAACATTTGGGCCACTATGACAAAAGTTCTTTTGTTTTTTTTCCAGAAAATGTTCAAATTATCTATAGAAAGTTAATTCTCTAATCTAGAGAATATCTTGCAAACCAACATATATTTGCCTGCTTCCTACCAAGGTGAATTGCATGAAATAGAATTACAGTATATCTGCTTAGATGTGATGTGATACACATTATCACCACTTCCTAAAAATAAACAAAGCCAATTCCCCCCTTCCTAATAACTCACTTTTTTTATTCCCCAAAATAAAACCTGGACACTCTCTGCATCTAACACATGTTCTGTCATGATGATCTAATTCTCTCCTAATACTATTTATATTATTAAACAGATTCAGTAACCATGGCTATTTTTTTGCAATCTGCTGCATTCTATTGGACAATACATACATATTCATGGTTTCAAAGATGTACAGCTACTCCTTTTATAGTCCAAGGAGCAAAGAAAAAAAATAATGTTATTCCTGCATGGTTACTTCATGATCTTTAGAGTTTCAGTTTTTCCCACTTTAGCATGTTGCATCAATTCCACCCTGAGGCTATCATTCAAGGGGCAAGTGCAGCGTGTTTGCTGCAAATGTTTTGTCATTTGAAAAGGAACCTACTTACTCAGCCCCCAGCTTTCACTTATGGTGTTAACTGCCCTGTCCTTCCTTCCTTTAAACTAAGTTTTGTTACATGGCTTTTGACAGCTGAGACAAGTAACACTGTCTTTGCTGTTGGATATGGCAGAGTAATTAACTTCATTCTCAGCAAATAAAGTTAATCAAAGAATCAGTCTACTTGATATTACGAGCAATAATCAGAGTCAAAGGTTTTCTCTGCTGCTATAGAAAGTTAATAACAGGCTCATTTGGAATAGAAATGTCCTATTGATGAAAGTACTCTAATTAAAATTTTCTAATTAAATCAGTTTTTTAAAAGTTTATTCATTTTTTGCTTTGTTTCTTTGCTGCCCATTTTACTCTTGACATCTAACAACACCAATATATAAAATCATGACCCTTAAGCACCAAATATATATATAAAGAGCAATAAGGATAAAATAGAAACGCCATATACTCATAGCCCCCACCTTCAATTACAACACCTCCTCATGTGGAAAAGGAAACAGGCAGGCCTACACAATTTTCCTACAGCCCAGGAAAGACAAAGGGGAATCTCTGCTAGGAGGGAGTTCCAAAGGCTGAAAGTGGCTACTGTCCTCTCAAAACTCTCAAATTAGTGGTTCACTTAAGTATATCAGGGCATACCCATCATTACTTGGGCTTCCAGATTCTGTACTTGTTGTCACTTCTGAATGCTTTCAACAGCAGTCTCCCGTAGAGAGGACATGAGTAGATTATTTTTAGGGAAGGTTGTTGAGAAGGTGGTGGCACTCCAACTCCAATGGTCTTTGAATGAAACTGATTATCTGGGCCCTCAGCAGTCTGGGTTCAGGTCCGGTTACAGCACGGAAACTGCTTTGGTCGCGCTGACCGATGATCTCTGGCGGGCCCGGGATAGAGGTTATTCCACTATCCTGGTGCTTCTTGACCTCTCAGCGGCTTTCAATACCATCGACCATGGTATCCTTCTGCGCCGGTTGGAGGGGCTTGGAGTGCGGGGCACTGTTTTGCGGTGGTTCACCTCCTACTTCTCTGGCCGGTCGCAGTCGGTGCTTGCAGGAGGTCAGAGATCGGCTCTGAGGTCTCTTCCGTGTGGAGTCCCTCAGGGGTCTGTTCTCTCACCTCTGCTTTTTAACATATACATGAAGCCGTTGGGTGAGATCATCTGTCGACACGGGGTGAGTTGTCATCAATATGCTGATGATACTCAGCTCTATATCTCTACCCCGCGTTATTACAGCGGAGCAGTGGAAGTGATGAACCGGTGCCTGGAGGCTGTTGAAGTCTGGATGGGTGCCAACAGACTCAATCCCGACAAGACGGAGTGGCTATGGGTTCTGCCTCCCAAGGACAATTCCATCTGTCCATCCATCACTCTAGGAGGGGAAGTTTTATCCCCGTCGGAGAGGGTTTGCAACTTGGGTTTACTACAGAATTAAGATCCAGAAATCTCACTTCAAACATTCAAACTGATGTCCAGACTACATCTGACTATTCCATAAATCAAAATAGAAGAGGAATCAACAGAGATAAAAAAAGAACTTATTCTACCTTACAAACTTTCCATCTGTAACTTTGAGGAACAAAAGAAGCAAAGACTGAGATTTGAAACTACAAAGCAACGATGCTTTAAGGATGAGAGAAATAGATGCCTAATGCAAAAGATGGGATTCCTATTCTTTCAAAGGCCACTGCAAGCAACAAAAATAGATCTACTGGCTGAAAGGGAAGCTTGGTTATGGAAACCTGCCTGGCACAGGAAAAAAAGCCAGAATTTAAAATTGTGTAATGGAATAAAAGGCAATGTTGGATTTATGGACTGTTTTAAGGATTAAGATTTAGAGTTAGAAGTAAGAAAAAAAAATAGGAGGGTGATTATTAGAATATATATTTTAAATAGATTAAGAATGTACCTTTTGGAATAATAGGTTTATTTTGATGAAAATTATTATGCATTGGGATTGAAAAAATGTTGGCTTTTTAGATTTGGATGGTTTCAATAATTAACTGAGTATTTTAAATTAGTAAGATGACCTTTCTGTATGATAACATAGATGTGATAAGGCATGATAATCAATTGGATGAAATTTGAATTTTGTTTAATGAATTGAAATGATTTAAGGTTTAACATTATTTTGTTATCTTAAAGAGATTGATTGATTGTGGGATTATATATGTATAGGGTAGATTAATATTTTATTCTAATTAGGATATCTATTGTGTAGTGGGAGAAGAAATAAATGAGATTGGTGATAAAATGAAGGATGTGAGAGATTAAGAATTAGAATATATCTGGAAGGGATACCTGCATTGATAACTTGTTGATTTAAAGTTAAATTTGATTATGGTAATTGTAAACTGACAAAGTTTTAAAACAGGTTTAGAAATTTAAATTAGAAATGGAATATTTTAAACGTATTATGCTATTTGAGGGAAATAGAGAGGGGACAGTGAATGTATTGAGTCAAGTTGTTTATATATGTTTTTACTTTTGAATGTTTGATTACCCAAACACCACAGTGTGTCCTGAGTACTTTTTCTTAAGAATTAAAAAACCCAATAAAATGTGTTTTTTAAAAAAAAACAAAAACAAAAAAACCCCAAAGCCATTACTTCCTGGAAGAATTTAGTCAGAGTCATCCCAATGAAGCCTTGAAGTACTGGGTGAATATTTCCTCCATATAACAGGGTACCATCAGCATATTGATTGTGCTGATAGATCCCCCAGGATTTTCATGTTACATGTTAAAAAAGAGTGAAGGGAAAGATTCCTTAATTACACCAGAGATTAAAAGTCTACTTGCAGATCTCTTCTCTCCCACCATCACCAACCTGAACTGCCCTTCAGGAAGGAGGAGAATTGTTGCAGAACAGTATCCCTCATTCTAGTCCCTAAGAAACAGAACAGAAGGATATCATGTTTGATGGTATGGAAAACTATTGGGAAATCAAAAGGACCAAGACGGTTGCACTTCCCCAATCCCTATTACTCCAAAATCTGCCAGAATTGTGACCAACGTCATTTTCATGTTGTATCCAGGCCTACCCTATTGCTGCCCAAGTTCCAAACAATCTATTTCTTCTCAATATTTTTAAAACTGTAAGGCATTTTCTCTACAATTTTCCTAGAAAAAGAAGATTGAAGACAGGGCTAAAGTTGTCTAAAACAATTGAATCAAGTGTAAGCTTCTTGAGCAGAAGGCATACTATAGCATCCTGCAGAGTTAACTACAGGTACCTATTCAATCAAAGAAGCCTTTATTATTTCTCAGATCCAACCTTCTGCCAGCCCACAGGAGAGGTTAACCAGCTATGGGAGGCAGGGAACCAACAGGGAAATAGTAGAACTGATATTGCAGGAGGCTTATCATGTTGTTCAAGAGTTTATGATTCCACATCATAAATAAGGACCCAGTCATTTCCAGCTGGAGTGTAGTTCTGTTAAACTTGAGCAGTTTTGTTTGCCATATGCTGCAAGAATTCTTAAGCAGTACAGATGGTCTTGATAATCATCCTTTCCTAGAAAGGAGTGAGTCATCTTAAAAAGGACTACTGGTGGCATTTAGCAGATGCAATAACGATGGCAAAATATATTTTTTTTAGTAGTTCAAAAAACTACTCTGAAAGCTTGAATGTGTACCAGTATCCAATCAGACTTGAGATGGGACTTCTCCACTGATGTTCCAGGCATTTTCCTGAGCTCTTTAGTAAATTAAAGGGTTCCAATGGAGCTGTGATCAGGGAGCAGCTGTCCAGGTACAATCCAGTCCAGTACCCCAGATATTCTTTCATTCCAATGGGCAACCAGAATCTTGGCTAATTTATCCATCAGATCTTAAGGAAACTTCTCAAGAGACCTGTGAAAGCCCATGGATCTCCCAATAGGCATCTGGGACATACTAATCTAATAGGCCTTTCCTCACTGTAGACAAATGGTGCTAATCTAGCACTGATGATGTTATCTAGTTTGGGTTATGAAACGTCTGCAAGAAAACAAGAAGCACAGAGAGCACCAACTCATGTTGCATGAGTCCTGTGACAAAATAAGATGTACAATAGTATATAACTTTCATGTGTATCAGATCCTGATAAGTTGGGCCAAGTCCATAGTTTCACAATAGACATGAATATATGGGCCAGTCTTTCGTCAGAAGGCATGCTGAAATTCTCCAACATTACTAGCTAGGGAACTCCATCCCCTTTTCACATTCAGGTCAAGCAGCCCTATCAAGGAAATTGTTGTACAGTACACAGTATAAAGCCAGAAAACCCAATCCATTCCTCTGTCCTAGCAAAACAAACATGATTCTGCCTCCAGATATTTGTGGAGTAGAGCCTCTTGGTGCCAACAGAATCTCATTGATAACAATAGTTACACACTCATCTTCCCTAAGAGTCTTGGGATGGTACAAGACCCCAAACTGGATGGGCAGATTCCTGAGGAAGTCCCCTCATTTCCCCATCCAGGTTTGTATAATACAAGATTTTCCTTTCAGTTATCATGGATGATGAAGGACTTATTACAGACAGGTTTAGATTTAAAGCACCATTTAGGGCCCTATCAGCACTGAGAGCTGGAGGGAGAAATAGACAAAAAATATTTAATTCACCTTCCCCATATGCAGCCTGTTCTCAGCCTTCATCATATCTCCTTTGCCCTTATCCCCAAGTTCCTGTGCTCCATAATCCCCTTCCTGTCTCAGCTAGCATTTTCCTCCTGTCCAAAGACATCCCCAGTCATTTGACACAGGAACACTCAGATGATTTCTGGCTTAAATCAGCTCACAGTCTCTTCACAAACTAGATCCCCACAAGCCAACCAATCAATCCCGTAAGCTGTCCATGTTACTTTCCTCTTCTCCCCTCCCTTACCATAAAATAGGGAAGCCCTCACAAAACTGGAAGACCTAAACCCCAGCTGTGTTTCTCACATGTGATATTTTAAACTGATTGAGCCCTCATCAATATTTTAAAGATCTATTTTCACTCAGGACACTTTTGATTGAAAAGGATATCATTTCAGTTAAGAAAATCTTTGTTATGAGATTCTGGTAAATCACATACATTTAAGCAGTGCTTTTTTTGTAAAAAAAAAAAAAAAAAAGATGCCGGAACTCACACATGTTATACAACGCACCTTGCCTACCCTACAAGGTTCCATCCAAGAAAGGTGGCGGAACTCCGTTCTGGGCGTTCTATGACAAAAAAAGCCCTGCATTTAAGAGCATTTTAACTTGGGGTATGGGAATAAAGGCTGTCTCCAGCCAGTAGATCATTTAAAAAAAATATCTCTCTTTAAAAAATAATCTTGCAAAGACGCTATAACAATCAATGTTTATTCAGGGAGCCACAAAGTTAAAAACCACTGACTCATTTTGAGTCCATTATCTGCTAATGATAGATGTATCTATTTACCCAGTGGAGTGAGCTGGAACATAACCAAATGTGTGGGAAAGTGACAAATTGTGTTAGTTCTCATTCAGCATATTTAGCAGAATAGTTGGTCAGCCCTATGGCACATAATCGCTTTGACTAGGTCAGTTTGTATAGATGTGTAGATCTTCATTCTATTATCATAATGGTGGAATAACACAACTGATCAGCCAAAAGCATAAAAAATATAAACAAAGGATCATAATTAGGAAAATGGAATGATGTGCTACAGTAGCTAACATTCTTAAGGAGTAGCAATAGAAGACAAATTTGTCCTTTCCATTTGTTTTGTGTTTGTATCTCTTACCACTAACAATCTACAATAAGATCACCAAACATTTCCTCTATTTAAATATCATGTGCATAAATTAATGGGGTAAAGCTGACTAGCTCTGAAATGAAAGGCAAGTCTCAGAAGATGACTTAGCCATTAAAGCCAACTGGGTGACTATGGGCCAGTCACTCAGCCCAACCCACCTCATAGGGTGGTTGTTGTTGTTATGGGAAAAATAGGAGGAGGAAGAAAAATTAGATATGTTCACTGCCTTGAGTCATTTATAAAAGTAATAAAGATGGGGCACAAACAAATAAACAAACAATAAAACAATAAATAATAAAATAAATAAATTACTACAGCAGGCCAAGCTGGTTAAAAAGGAATCAAATTACAACCCAAAATAAATCTAAAATTGGGAGGGGATTGTAACGGAGAATGAAAAATAAATGAAAGTGAAAGGTATGTGAGTGCATACTGTTAGATACATCTTGTCTGTTCACCAGATTAGAGGGAGGATCACCTGGGATCTTATTTCCATCTTCATCCTACTATGGTTATGTACATAAAAAGATTAAAGCTGGGGCTGTCAGTGTTAATTAACACAGTATGTTTCCAGTGACTCTGGAAAGTTCCATGCTTTTTGATATAGATAACTAGCAATATATATATTGTCAATTCTTGCTTGCTATTCTCCTCTCTCTCCCAGCTTTTGCCTGTTTTTGTCCCATTTAGCCAATTACCTCTTTTGACGTTTGCTGATATTTAAAAAATAAACATCAAGCTATATTTTTGCTAGCTGAACTGAGTGGCATATCTGCTTGCTCAGATCTGAGAATGGGGAGTGACTGGAAGGATGCTGAGTGCAAACTAAACTGAGAATTACCCTCTGAAATTTCCTAACCCCTACTGAAGATAATATCATTTTAATTCACATTAAATGGAATATAATTCAGATTAATCACCCATCTTCTCAGCTCATTAGCAGAAAGAGAAGTAAGAATAAGCCTTCCATCTACACTTGCCCACTGAAGCAATGTAAAAAAAATTTTTAATGCTGTTTTAGTGAATCTAATTATATGAACCTATTATAAGTTATGCAATGATTAAGATATATCTTATACAATCTTTGCTGTATGAAGTCTACACCTGAAAAAGAGAAAAAGTGCTCTGCTTTAAAAGAAGGCTAGGAATCAAAGCAGTGGATAATCTTAAGAGCATGTGTTGGCTTGTGTCGATCAGAGGTCAGATGACGGTTTGGTACATAAATCTACAGTTCCCACTGTTTAACATAAAAATAAACAATTATTTGGGAAACAGCAGCCCAGGCCTACTTTTGCACAGAACAGTTTAGTCAACTAGAACAGGGTTTCTCAACCTCAGCAATTTCAATATGTGTGAACTTCAACTAGACTTCAACTCCCAGAATTCTCCAGCCAAGTTGGGGTTGCTTAGGTTGAAAATGTTCTAGAATATTTCCATCCCTGTTTGTGAAGAAAATAAATAAATTTGTTTGTTCAATTTCTATAGCCACGTACATGCCAATTGAGCCTGGGCAGCTTACAGAAGATTAAAAATATTAGTGAAAATAATAAAATACAACAATAAACAAATGTGTGTGTATAATATATATATATATATATATATATATATATATATATATATATATATATATATATATATATATATATATATATATATATATATATATATATATATATATATATATATATATATATATATATATATATATATATATATATATATATATATATATATATATATATATATATATATATATAATGCTAATTTGTGCCTTCCACTTATGCCAGGTTGTGTGAGGCATCTTTATAACAACAACTTATAATTAATAATCAAGGTGATGGTTTGTACTGCAAGGCATGGGAGAGAACCATATTATATTTTTTTAATATTTATTTGCCTATAAAACAAGGAATGTGGTGGCTCATGAGGTTAGAATGCTGGGCTGATGATAGACAGGCTCGTGTTTGAGACCCTTTGCTGCCATGAGGTGGGGTGAGCTCCTGTCATTCCAGCTCCTCCTGACCCAGCAGTTCAAAATCAAGTGACCACTAGTAAACTAATGGGTACCACTTCGGTTGGCAACTTCACAGGGACATGAAAGGACCCCCCAACTGGGCATCCCCCAGGCAATGGTGATGTTACCAGCAAATCACCACAGAAGCACAAAAAAAACCCTTACTGATTCAAGGGGACTGACTTCCTCTCAGCGGAGGGAGCCTGCATTGTTTGAAAGATGTTTCCAGCATCATGTGGCCAGCATGAAAATACAGAAGGCAGTAACCTTTTCTGCCAAAATGGCACCTATTTATCTACTCACATTTGTATGTTTTCAAATTGCTAAGTTGGGGGCAATTAATGGGAGCCCACTTTGTCACACAACACTCGGCTGTTGGCTTTCCTGCTAACCAGTTCAGTGTCTTAACTGCTGAACCATCACAGCCCCTAACCACACATTTGTTTATTTAATAATGGACTGAGAAGTCACTCTTAATGTTTTTTTCCAAATGTTTTGTCAGAAGTAAACACTGATAATGACAATAATAACAATAACAATAATAATAAAAATTGGAAGGGACCTTGGAGGTTATCTAGTCCAACCCCCTGCTCAGGCAGGAAATCCTATACCATTTCAGAAAAATGACTGTCTAGTCTCTTCTTAAAAACTTCCAGTGTTGGAGCATTTACCGCTTCTAGAGGCAGGTTGTTCCACTGGTTAATTGTTCTCACTGTCAGGAAGTTTCTCCTTAGTTCTAGGTTGCTTCTCTCTTTGATTAGTTTCCATCAGTTGCTTCTTGTCCTGCCTTCAGGCACTTTGGAAAATAGCTTGACTCTCTCTTCTTTGTGGCAGCCCCTGAGATATTGGAACACTGCTATCATGTTCCCCTTCATCCTTCTCTTCATTAAACTAGACATACCCAATTCCAACAGCCTTTCCTTATATGCTTTAGCCTCCAGTCCCCTAATCATCTTTGTTGCTCTTCTCTGTACTCTTTCTAGAGTCTCAACATTTTTTTTACATCGTGGTGACCAAAACTGGATGCAGTATTCCAAGTGTGGCCTTACCAAGGCATTGTAAAGTGGTATTAACACTTCATGTGATCTTGATTCTATCCCTCTGTTAATGCAGCCCAGCACTAAAGTAACTGGGGAGCTTCATATTAATTGTAGCCAAATTTTGGGCATATCAGCCTTTTGTTTTAGCAGATGATCAGTGGAATTCGATTTGAATTTGTATTAAAGGACTCATTCCAATTTTTCATGATGTTAAATCTTAAAAATACTCTCTTAACCCAGAGTCTGAATCTGCAAATGCTTTTTTGGTTAGAGCAGCGTTCCTCAACCATTTTAAATATTATCGATGAGCATATAAGGAGCTCTGCACACATTTTTATGCATATATGGCACTCTATTGTTAGATAGAAGAATCTATGAAGAAGCCCAGTGGCTGAAGTTTCACTTAATTAATACTGTACATTCACTTCTCACTAAAACTGTTTTAGTAGTAACTGCTCCAGAGGGCCTCCTTATGGATAAATTTGGAAGTGTCTGGCTAGGAACATTTGAATTACAATTAATTTTCTGATGGATATGACTAAGTTTGCTTGTTCTGATACTGTATTGGGCTCTCTTTATAAGACATAAATATACAGTCTTCAGACTGAACTAACATAGCTCAGTGACCTTGCAAATTGTTTGGTTACTTGGCAGCTTAAAGGCTTCCAGCTGTGCTAGGTGCTTATTTTGTTTCATGCTAACACTATCATTTGCTTCTCTAGAAGAGTATAACTTTTAGTTTCATTAGCTTAGCTTATGCCCACCTTCCTTTTCTGCAAGAGGGATGGAGGTCAAATAATGAAGCAGACATTTCTATGTTATGATGCAAATTTTGCTCCTTACACACTTGCATTCAACATTACAGCAGAAGTACAAAAGGGTGGAGCTTAACATTGACGTGTCACAATGCACATTTCATCATTTTGGCGTCATTCTAGCTGGCTGTGAAGGTGGATCCCTTAACTGACATACAAGAAATGAGTTTAAACAGTGATTGAACTCAAAGAAATATTGTGACAAAAAAAAATAACTCTCGATTCATCCCACTCATTCATACATTCATACACAGATCTGCTGTTAATGCAATTTTTAAAAAAATCCTTAAGTGAAACTCTTTAATATACATCAAAAGTTTAGTTTAGAGTGCCCAAACCTAGGTTGCATAAATCAGGATGACCGTTAAGTGGCAAAAGGAGTGTTTCCTGTTTCAGATGTCATGGGGAGAGCTCTGCATTAACTTCTGGGGTGTTTGAGTGGTAGGAGCAATTTCACAGTTTAGTCCCTTTCCTGTTGGCTTTTCAGAAGATCTGAAAATGGGCTTCTCCCAGCAACCTTGGGGATCTTGTGGGGAGCCTGTGCAATGATTTAGCTGGGTATTCTCACACAACCTTATTTTTAATTATCTTATTTATCTTCTTTTATTTCTCTTTTAAAATGTTTTCATAGTTGTGACATTGTTTTAACTACGGGTTGTACATTGCCCAGGTTTAGCAAGACAGGCAGCTATGTAAAAATGTTAAATAAAATAAATAATGCTCTGAATATGATTCAGGAGAGTTGTTGGGATTAAGAATAACTATGCCATCCTAGAAACAGATGGTTCTGGTTTTAATGCATCACAGAGAGGGTTATATTCATACTTCCACGTTGTCTGAAGTGTCCCTTCTGAATTGAACTGAATCAGATGCAATAGCACCACCTTACTGAATCATGTAATTTTCTTGGCAGCATGATGGAAGTGGTTTTCCACTGTCTTTTTCTGAAGCATTATTTTACTTCCCAATCTATCTTTTCCAAAATCAGCCAAAACTGAATTGAGCTGAATCCTGATGATTATACAAAGCAAAGAGATTTTCCATTACTTTCTTCCAAGACTTAAAAAAAAAAAACAACCTCCCATTGTAGCCTATAACCCTTGAATTCCCTGGTGTTCATCCTCCAAGTTGTAAACAGAACCAACTCTATTTAGCTTCTGAGGTCACTCAAGGACTCTAACACATACACACAACATAAAGTTAAAGACACTCTTAGATTATCTTGCTGTTTTTAAATAGTCTTGGTATCCTTATACCCTTAGGTGATCTTGCTAATTTTTGGGAGATAACAAATTTTCCTAATATTGGAAGAAAGAGTTCTCATGAAAGAGTTCTCTCCCCCTCCCTGCTGTAAGGTTAAAGAAGCTTGAAGTAATTCAGAGTAGTTCCTTATATTCTTCCTTAGTTTCTGATTTGCTGTGGTTCAGGTAAAGCAGCTGCTGTTGCCTATACAAGATGTACAGTGCAGCACCTTCTGGATGAGAATCATCAACTCAATTTCTGTGCAGTAAACAAATTAGCACAGCGTACTCTAACATATGGTATGGTCAGTATAAGAGAAGTAAAGGGTGAGGAGCTATAATTGCTGTAATTCATATTATGTTTTTTTTTAACATTAATCAGTAGATGCAGATTTATGAATCAAAGAACTCTTAACATTAGCTGGGTGCTCACATAGTGACCAAGCCCTGTGGCAGAGAGGAGTCTATGCCATTTTTCCACTTAACGATATACTACAGTAGGTTTGTAGTCAATTTCATTAAGTTTTCAGGGAAAGCTCATTCTCTAGCCAATTTCCTAGTCTCTTCTAGACAGTTTCACAACATTGACAGAAAGCTTCTGGGCCTGATATCCTGACCTGATCTCCTGCTTCACAAATAGAACTAATATTACATCAATTCTATATTGTAGTTGACAATATAGGAGAGTTATGACTACCTGAAAGGCGTGCCATAATAATCAGGGAATTAGGAGAATAGGTTATAAGGAAGTGTCATGAGCCTCATGAGCAAAGTAATCATTACAGCAATACTATTAAATGCTTGTACAGATCTGCCATATGATATATGTAATTAGTTTCAAGGGTTGCCAGATCAGTTTGGTACTGCCTGTTTTGAATAAAGTTTATTGCAAAGCCAAACTGAAGGGAAGTAATCCTTGAATGGTAGCAATTTCATCACTATCAATCTATATAGAAATAAATAGCCCAATATAGAAAGAACTTCTGGCTAAATAATTCATTCTTTCTGGCTATTTAATTATAGGTCAAATGAGGAAAGGTTCACTTAGTTTTCACAGCCTTCTACTTCTGTAGTTGTAATAATTATAATATAAATCCTATAGTAGTTGTCCCTTTTTGGTCTAGTTGTTCTAGAATTATACTGGCCACACTTCCCTATTGAAAGCAAGATAAAGTAGCAATAGCAATAGCACTTAGACTTATATACCGCTTCACAGTGCTTTACATCCCCCTCTAAGTGATTTACAGAGTCAGCATATTGTCCCCCAAAATCTGGGTCTTCATTTTACCGACCTTGGAAGGATGGAAGGCTGAGTCAACCTTGAGCAGGTCAGAATTGAACTGCTGGCAGTTGGCAGAATTAGCTTGCAATACTGCATTCTAACTACTGTGCCACCACGGCTCTTATAAAACACTTTTTAAGGTTGCTGCTTGTGTAGTTTATTTATTATTCAGACTTATTTGGTGCCCATTTCATAGAAAGTGACTCTAGGCAGATTACTGTTGTGATTCCTTGCCAGCCTGTTCTCACAACAGCTGAGTCTGAGGAATCTGAGGAGGAGGTGGAGGAGGCATTTGAAGGGCCATCAGGGGCAGAGGGATGCCTGGATGAATTACAGGACTCACGATTTGATGCAGAGCCTGGGCCCTCCAGTCGTGTTCCTGATGAAGCTCAGCTGTGTGAGGAGACTGAGTCAGACTCGGAGGACTCACACCTGATGGACTTGCTAATTGATGCTCGCACACGTCGTTAATTAGTGAGAGTAAATCAGCAGCAGTCAATACGGCAACTCCAGAGTAAAAGGAGAAGGCAATCAGAGGCAACGCCTTGGGACTGCTGTATAAAAAGAGGAGGTGTATGTGGGCGGTGCTGGTTGATGAAGGCAACTGTTTGCAAAGTGCTTCTTGGAATCCTGGTCTGTTCGTCTTGCTTGTGACTTCTCTTCTGTTTGCATCGTGTTTTCCTGTGGGCTATTTCTTTCCTTTGAATTTGAGTTTTGCTGTTTGTGTTTTGGACTATTTGACAGGTTTGTCACCCATATTAAAAGGGGTTTGTTTTGTTTTAAAGTCTCCAGCCTGTTGTATCAGCAGGGGTTTGATCCTTATGCCTTTAACAAGGATGGCAGTAGGCTGGGATAGAACAATTACAACATGTTCCTCTTCAGTCTGAAACAAGAATTTTAGAGTATTGACCATATCTTTTCAGGAACTGAAAATCTCAGCGGAAAAGAAGGGTTCTTCCCCCACTTTTTAATCTGAGATCTGCTTAATTATAAACTGGTTCAGTCATCCTCAAGAGCTCTTGAATAGACAAATGCCACCTAGTGGTGATATTTTGGTTTTATTGGTGCAGAAAAGGACTGGAATGAGGGAAGATTGTAGTTGTCTGGGTCGTGTCCTCTTTAGCTATTCTGGTCCATAATCAACATTTATCTGCTGATTTTTTCTGTTGTGTTTTTACTAGAATGTTCCCTAAATTTAGTATTGGCTTTTTTATGTAGACTTTGAAATCTTGTAATCCAGCCCCATTCCAAATTTATTGAACCCTTGCCTCGTAACATTTCCCAGTGGCACAGTTCACATTCTGTAATAGCTTTGTTCCCTATGCAATCTGTCTAGTAAACTCACAATATTTGTTTTTCTCGCCATGTACATGTATACATAACCCGAACTAGAGTGTTGTTTCTCTGTGTCATATAATATATGTGGATATATGCATAATTCTGTATTTATTTATTTTTGTCATATTTATGTAATGTATATTGGAGGTGGTGACCCTTTGAGAGCTGAAAGCAATGAAATTTCATTTTAATGTATGCCAATTAGTGTACATTCATGACATTTTGACTTTCTTCCAAGAAGCTTCTTCAGTTCTAAAGAAGCTTCCTGGATGAGAAGTGAAACTTTTTCAAAGAAAAAAAAAACAAGGAAGTTCGGTTGCCTTTTGGAAAAACAGGGTCAAAACGTGTTGGTTGTTCTGGGATTAATCTGAGAAAAATCTGGAGGTATTTTAAGGACAGGTAGAACAAGGCATTCTGTCTCCCCTTCTCTCTTCATGACCTATGTGCTAGTCCATCCACTTAATCTCCCCACTGTTTTCTCTGCATTTCAGTGCAGTTGAGTGCAAGTGTGACACATGCAGCTGGTTCATGCACCCCTCTTAATCTCCCAACCTTTATCTTTTATCTCATTAGCTATCATTCTATTTCAGGGACCCATATCCAATTGGTCCATATCTGATCAACCCTACTGCCTCTCTCCCACATTTTTCCCCAGTACCTGCAAACCGTGAAACCATGCTTGAAAGAGCAACATACCTAAATCACTGTCTTTCTCTCCATCTTCCCAGGACTTTTTTTTTCATTTTTGCTCTGATTAATGATTGCTGCACAACACAGCCAGGGCCTTATGTTTGCTCCATGATTTCTTTTATCCAAATACCTGTGCCTTGGAAATGTATGTTGTAAGTTACTGTCTGCACCAAATATATATATTGTTGATCTATGGCCAGATGAAACCTCTTGGCTTGACATAAGCCATTTAATAATAATACTATATGTTCTATGTACACAATTATTTGCATGTTCCTATTTTAAATCTTTTATTTAACCTTTCTAACACTGGATTTTCTTTTCTACCGCTGTTCACACTAGGATTACTTTTTCACCAGCTGTATTTGAGAAATAACATTTCTTGAAGCTAAGAAAAAAGTTTTTCCTCTGTGTTTTAAAAATGTACTTTGGATCATTTTTGGGAAATATATGCAATAGGTATGTTTCTATTAAATCTGAATTGTGTTCCTGCTTTAAAAATATAGAATTAATTATTTACACTTCAGTCAGAATACAAAGTTCTTTATGAAATATTTATGACATTTACAAAGCAATTCTATAATATATATTTGCTCAATATAATAATGACAGGCATGAACAATACGGAACTAATTCCATGTTTGTATATGTATGTATATTAGAGGAATGCAGACCAATTTAGTAAAGGTATTGTCTAAGATTTTATTGCTTAAGTTGAAGTTATTCCTTTGAAAAAATAAGACTGATAGAAATAAAACAGTATGATTGCACTGTTAGAGGATACATTTGCATACTGAATTAAAAAAATAAAATAACTTCTACCTTTTAAGAATGAAGTCTCCATAACATGATATAAATCTAGTTAGAAATATTCAGTTACACAATTTTTAGTACATTCAGAGTTTGTTTCTTCTAGGCTGTGTTTCCCACAACAGGTTGTTTTGTTTTTTTTGCTTTTTCTACTTATCTCCTTTTTATCTTTCCATTTCCATAGTAAAGCCAGACAAAAAGCTGCTGATTTCTGACCCTGAGTTAATGCCCCAGTTCTTTAAGATCAAAAGGCCAAAAGGAAATGCAGTTGTTTTTACTATCTGTAAACAAATTTGAAGGCTTATTATGGGTGGAAAGCAACAATTTACAAGGAGCAAATCTTGCTTGTGAAGTGTTCCACATCTCTTAGCTTCAGAAGTCCATTTGAATTGGAAGAGGCCTAGTCTCCTCCTGCCTTTGAGCTGCTTGAAAAGTAAAGCATCGTACATCTTCCAACCCCTGGTACGTCTTCTCTACTTTGCCCTTGATATTCATGTTTGTGTGTTGAGAAAGAATTCTAGGATTCTTTGATTTTTTTTCTTCTTTCCTACAAGTTTTCGATAGTTACATAGGAGAATATTCCCTAATCACTCTCCTCAACACAGAGAATTATGCTTAAGCATAAATTAAAGCCCATTCTCCAGGCTTAGATGATTGAGGTAAATAAACCTATTAAAACCAGGCTTAACCTCAATTTAATCTATGGTCAAAGTTGTCATGTCACACTAAGCCTAACCTAGCAGGATTTTTATTTGTTCAAGGGTAAATAGAAAATGCATTTCCTGACCATGCACAAAAATTTAAATCTGCTGAATTGAAGCATATATTAATGAGATGTAGTTTATTTATTGGGATAGTTACACTAATTGAACAGCACTGTAGGCTAAAAATTCTAAAGAGAAGAACCACCCATCAGAACTTTCCATTTTCTTATTTTGGATAAGTGGATGGTGATTCCCAAAGCAATTCATACATGCATTTCAGTTCAGTTCAAATGCTGTGGATGGAAATGGGAGAGTTTCATATAACTCTTTCTATCATGCTCAGCTTTCTTTAAAAAGTAATAGCTGAATTGCAAACAAATGCTTCACTAGAGTTGATGAGGCTCTGATGGGTTTTAAAAAAATACATAAGCACATTTAGAAAGAAGTGAAATGTGAGTATCTACTATCATCAGTTCTGTGATTTAAAGGAACATACTGAGAAAAAGCAAATTAGTTCAGAAATTTTCTATTAATCTGAGAAAGAGGGCAAGGCTGCATGAAAGCCTGTCCTGCTAGTTTGTTGGTGCCAGAGTCTCTAGCCATGGTCACTTTAATGCTATTAAAATGCCTCCCTGATTTCAGTCCATGCAATTAACATAAATGGCTGCTTCATGGAGAAGGAGAGAGAATCCAATCCCACTAAAAGCCAGAAGCAAATTGAGCAAGATCACTCAATGTTTTTATAAGAAGTTTTAGGTCCCCCAAAGATAAGAGTAAAGTTTGTGATAGAGGAAAGTGTCTGAATGTTGTGTACATTTCATTTGATTCCATTATTTCTACACTTACAGAAGTAGGAAGCATGGTAACAAGTGTCATATTTTGCTTGAAATTGCTTGTTTGTTGCAAGAGAATGTGCCTGAATGGTTAATATATTGAACAAATTCCTTATTGCAAAAGTTGTCTGCCACCCTTCTTGAGATATAAACTGACATATAAAGAGATGTGCCTATTTTTGAATAGGTATTATTGATTTTATATGGGAAAATAAATGGTTTATGGATTTAGAAAATCAAGTAGCAAATAATTTTTCGGGCTGCACACATTCAGATTACAAATGAATAGTACCAAAAATGCTTCCTTACAATCTAGTAAATTTTTGCTCTGTTTTTTTTTTTTAACATCCTTTTTCAAGAGAAGCAATCATATCAGAGGGAAGAGTTTGTCTTGTTTTTTGCCCCTGGCAGATTCTCTTTATGTGTTTTTATGCAAATTCTGGAAGTTGAAACTCAGTCCCTCTGTAAAATACCAGACTAGGGAAAAATAGGTTAAAGTGCAAACCAAGGGTGGGCAATTTTTTTTACACTTGGGAATGGTGACAATTTATTATATATTGTTTTTTTGCTTCTGATGTTAATGCTGCAATGTATCTATACTGATATTGTTAGATGTGCCCTACATTTTTAGTCTTCTTTCTCTATTTTTTAAAAATGTAACATAGATTTATTCATTGATTTGATACCAAATTTCATGCATAATTTAGAAGTTACAGATGCTGTCAAGAAAATGGGGGGAGGGCACCTGGGGAATTATAGTAAATATATGTAGACTATAAAACATATTTAGATCTATTTAGATATTAAAGAACTATTACACCAATTGCATTTTGTATGCAATTCTAAGCTTAAATTATTGGATATCATCTCAAATAACTTACCCTGCTACAATCATGCCATTTGACAAACCATGGAATAAACTTTTTTGAATCCTACAGATTTGACATGGAAAAAAGGCCTTAGTAAATGCGTTAGTGAACTTCAAAAAAAAGTTGAGTGTAAAGCCAAAATCTATATGGTATGGCTAAAGGGGAAGTTTGGATGATACTTTGATATTTATATACAAATCCTTATGAATATGCTTAGGGTTAGCTTAATAGTAACCATTATAGTTCTATTACATAAAATCAGTACTTTTATCAAGTTTGGAAAAAGGTATGTGGGCTCAGCAATTAAGAAATCTATTTCTTTCAAAAACTTAACACAGTTACAGGCATCTGGTTACTTAAATGTATCAGATTGCAACAGTCTGCCATTTCTTTCACTGAAAGATCATTTTTTATTGAGATTACCTCACCTCATCTCACCTCAACTTCCCTCCCGTTCTCCTTTGTTTTTCTACCATCACTCCCACTTCAACTCCTTTCCTCCCCTCTGTTTTCTCAATCCTTGTTGCTTTTCACCTCTCTTCTTTGTTCTTGAAAGCAATTTTCTCTGCCCCTTCAGCTGCAACTTTCACTCTGAAAGAGACCCGATTGCATCTGCAGCATGCAGGAGCCTTTACCTCAACCTGCCTGGCTCTTCGGGAATGCTTTTTCTATGCCTCCATCCTTTCCCACTGTTTGAAGAAGTATGCAAATGCTACAGCTGTGCCAGTAGCCAAACCAGTCACAGATTAGTCATGGGGTGCCCACTCTGACCTGAAGCAGAATGTATCAGAGTATGTAATCATGAATCATGGGCAGCACTAATAAGATGCTAAATCAAATTGTAGTCGCTCATTTGTAAAATGTTGCCACCTAGCATGAGAAATTATTTTCTTCATATTAAATTATGAAAAATAAGAGGAGTGAAACTCCAAATATATAGTGAGGAAACTCAGAAATAGAAAATGCAGTTTAAATCACAACTGCTTTTTCCGGATTGGTTTGGTACATAAGTGATCAGATTGGCATCTACATCCCTATCTATGATATATAAGTAGTCCTTTGCTCACTGTGGTCATAAGTTGTGATGGTCATAAGTGAGTCATCATGGACTGACCTGAATTTCAAAACCATGTTTTGCAGCAGTCATTAAGCAAATCACCATGGATACTAAGTGAATCCGAGATGTTTGCTATGGGCATTTTTGTGAAAAATGGAAGTAAAGACCAAATTCTGGCAAAAATGTAAATTGTGCAAATGGCCATAAATGCAGGCTGGTTGCCAAGAAACAGAAATGAGGTGACTGTCAGAACTTCAGAACTGGCTCCTAAGTAGCTTTTGAGGGATTGGTCGTAACTTAAATTGTCACTAAGCAACTGGTCATAAGTTAAGTGCTACTTATATATTGAAGAACTAGGGTAATGTAACGGTTAAGATGATGGCTTAGAATAGGTAGCCTCAGCCATGGCGACTATGAATAATTTATTATGTCTCAGCTCAACTTACTTTATGGGAATGTAGTTGTGACAAAAAATTGGAGGAGAGTGCCATATTTGCCTCCTTATGCTCTCACAAGAAAGACAGATACAGAATGAATGAATTAGTAAATGAATATACTTTGCCATTTTTATACTAATGCATTTATACCCAACAATTGGAAGACAGATTAATATGCATATTTCTTCCATTGTACTCCTGCAAGGTAAATTTGACTACCTTTAAGATAGTGGTTTCTTCCATGAGTTGGGTATCAGTATGATAGTGTATCAAATTAGCCACATTGATTAGAAGATGATATTATAGTGGATAGTATCCATAGCAACAAGTCCCTAGTGTCAATTCCACAAGATGGGAAATATATGAACATATAAATTGAATGAATGAATAAATAAATACATCCATTTTTAGAGGCAGCATTTAAAAGAGTAGCATGTATACTTCAGGGATGCTTAACTTGTCACTGGCGAACTCATGGGAACCCAACATTGTAGCTACATGTCATCTCTGTATAAAAAGCTCTAAAAACCGCACAGCAGTCTTGTCAGTTTAAGAACTTTGCTTGAAATAGATGACAAGCTCAGTAATGGCAGCAGTTTGATCTTTTTATTCTCTACAGGCTAGGAAAGGTGATATATTTTCACACAAAGATAGGGCTAGATGAGACAGTTTGGCTAAGGGTAAAATGTGGACAATTATTGACCAAGAATGGAGAGGGCTGATTGGTTTTGGTTTTCTACAAACTCTACACACTTGCAAGTATATCAATATGCCTGTGTACACTGTCTAAATAACCAGTCATAACTGTATATTGAAAATTATATCAGATGATTCAGGCAAGAAAAAGACTCATTATCTGGAATTGGTGACTGACTAATCTAAGCCCAAACTATGAGCTTTATATCCCAATGGGAATGTGTTGCTTCAATTCCAGTCTTAGACTGGTCAAAATCTTGCATGCTCAACCTTGGTTTTTCCTGGCTAATTGGACTGGGTAGGCTGAGACTGGCCCCATGTTTATGGAAAGTGATCGATGTCCTTTTGAGCAGAGGTATGTTCCTGCATGCTTATAGGAAGCAGCAATAAGGTTTTATTGAAAAAAAGCTATCCTTTTGTCTGAAACACCTTTCCATTACAGCCTGCGTTCAGACATATATTCTTGATTAAGATAACTGAGAAAGTGATAACAGAATAACAGAGTTGGAAGGGACCTTGGAGGTCATCTAGTCCAACCCCCTGCTCAAGCAGGAAATCCTATACCATTTCAGACAAATGGCTGTCCAGTTTCTTCTTAAAAGTCTCCAGTGATGGAGCACTCACAACTTCTGAAGGCAAACTGGTTAATTGTTCTGACTGTTATGAAATTTCTCCTTAGTTCTGTTTCTCTGTTTGATTAGTTTTCATCCATTGTTCTTGTCTTGCCTTCTGGTGCTTTGGAAAATGATGGATGAAACTGATTTCAGTTGGAGTTTTTTCCAGGATAGGATACTGGTACAAGTTTGTAGCTTTGGTAGATAGGGGGAATGTGACCCTGGATGGAACTCTTAGCAGCATTTGCTATTATATATGTACAGTACTACTAAAACTCTTATGTCGTGTGTCTCTGTAATCTTTAATCTAGCAAAATGATACATCAAAGGGCAGAACCTTTTCATCCAAGATATCTCAGATGGGATAACTTTCAGAATGTGTGCAAAATCCAGGCCTCAAGACTTCTGTGGAATTGAAATTTAGGAAAATTGTGGCTTACACAATCCCTTGCTCCCTCCTTCACTCAGCTCAACAACAGATATCTGCTGGAAGGGAAGGGAAGAGAAGGGAAGAGAAGAGAAGAGGGAGAGAAGAGAAGGGAAGGGAAGGGAAGGGAAGGGAAGGGAAGGGAAGGGAGGGAAGAACTAGGAAAGGAAAGAGTAAGTGAAGAAAGTAGGTAGGAATAGAGAGAGAGGAATGAATAGGGATCAATGGAGAGGAAGGGTGGAAGGAAGGAAGAAAGAGGGAAGGAAGGGAGGAAAGTGGAGAAAGGAAGGAAGGAAGGGGAAGAAAGAGGAAAGAAGGGAGAAAAGAAAAAGGAAGGAAGGACTTAGGGAGGGAAGTTGGGAGAAAGGAAGGAAGGAAGGAAGGAAGAAGGAGAGAGAGAAGAAAGGGGAGAAGGAAGAAAAAAGGAAGAAAGGAATGGGAGGAAGGAACTACCTATCAAAACTGCTACAGTATGCTTTACTTTAGGTGAATATTAAAAAATGTCTCAAAATTGCAATTAGTGCAAAATACGGCAGCTGGTTGCTGACTAGGGCAAAATACAAAGATTTGTGGGATCATTTTCCTACCATGAATCTGTCCAGTTATTCACATTAGGAGAAGCCTTTCTGAAGATGTCAACTGTCAAAAACTTGGCTATCACATACATAGAAAAAGGCCTTCTTCTGGCTACCAGGCTATGGAATGGTCTTCCTAATGAGATAGGTTAGGCTCCCGTTTTTTCCAGTATTTATTCTGTTGGAATGAATAGAAAGTTGGGATCTAAATAAAAATAATAAATAATAATAAGCAATATACATGATCTGAAATATGTATACAACAATTAGTTGCAGTGTTTCTGAGGATGTTGATACACAACTGATTCATCCTTTATTGATATCCTTGAAGGTTACTGTTGTTATAAAACATCACTTATATTAATTGTACAGCTGAGCCATCTCTGACCATATGGCATGATATATTTACAAAAATAAAAGCATTATGTCTTTTAAAATAAAAAAACTAACTGAAAACTAAGTGTCAAGACAGAGAGAAATATAAGTGTTAGGTTTTAAAGACGATGAGTAATGGAATTTCTTATCTTTTTCATTTCTTTTAACCTTGTTTTCCCCAAGCAGACGGGGAAAATATTTTGAATACACCTGCAATTTGCACTCTGAACGAGAACTTAGGATACATTGTCCTAGCTGCTTGCATACACTGCACTAGATTTATTCAGCTCATGTTCTGATGCACTGTCATTCTGAACATGTTTTAGCCTTCCAATAAGTAGCAAGTAGCAAGTCCTTGTAACAGGGTATTTGAATGCTGATTTTTTTGTGCATTCAAAATAATCAACACCAGTTGTTTCTTGGGGGTACTATAAAATCCTTCCAATGACTTCATTTTGTGGCTGCCTTTATGCAGCATTTCTCTTAAAAGAGATTGGATATTTAGACATTTTCATTCTCCCCCACCTTTGGCAAGATGTGATTTGTTGGGTCTGGCAGCCGTGAACTCTGATAGTGACCTATATAATAAAGAATCTGTCTTAGAGCTGAGTCAGGTTATCATCAACAAGGTGTCTCAATTGGTACAGATCCCTGATGAAGATGGAGTAGTCTACTTTGTATTGCTATTAGTGCCACTAGTAATGTGGATGATAGGTCTCCCTTTTGGCTCAGCTTATATAAGGAAAACTGAGTGTTATGTCCTTCACCAGTGACTGGGAAGGCAATCAAACCTGAAATAGCTTTTATAAAAGAGTCACAAAGGATTGGATAATGATTTAAAAAAAATAATTCTGATTAATTCTGACTAGGGAGCCTTTGGGGGGGGTGGAAAGGTATGTTTATCTACTCTGATTTTTAAAAAATCCATATTTCCTTTTTTTTGAAATTAAAAAACTATTGTACAAAATGCCAATGTCCTAATATGTTTTGTGACTAGCAGTAATGCAGAATATTGAAGTGGGAGCAAGTACTGGAGAAGTACAATTTTTGTTATCTGAATCCTTATTTGGAGATGCTGACAGTATATTAAATAATGTCTAGCATGCCAGAAAGTGATTGTTACTGTAATTGTATTGCACGGATGGATGGATGGAAAATTTTGGGAATTGAAGTCCACAGGTCTTAAAGTTGCTAAAGTTGGACACTCCTGGTTTAAAATCTTTAAGGGAGAGTAAGGTGACCATCTATATATGCCCCCATTAGAGCAGTTTTATTTATTTGCTAGATTTCTCTAAGAGGTCAAGGCATGAGGGGCTCTTTTCATGCTATCCTCACCAGAGGAAGCTGTTGAGTTTGTTTATTAATTTATTTTGTATTTTCATTTTTACAGACATTTACACCACTTCAGTTAGATTGAGGATTCTTCCCTCCGTCCGTGGTGATGTGTTTTCCTTCGCTTCTTGAACTGGGAGGCAAACAGAAAGTGGCTGTGACTATACTTCAAAAAGAAATCCAGGGCAGTGGTTTCTGCTTGCTGCTATTGGGCGAATAAGGAAAGCATACACTTCCCTACGAATGAAGGTAAATATACAGCAGGGGTCTTCAAACCTGGCTCTTTTATGACTTGCGGACTTCAACTCCCAGAATTCCTCAGCCAGCGTGCCATATACAGGATATACAGCAGCGGTTCTCAACCTGTGGGTCGCGACCCCATTTGGGGTCGAACGACCATTTCACGGGGGTCGCCAAACAACGCAGTCCCCCATTTTCCTCCCCCTTTTCCTTAGCTGTGCTACGCCATTTCCCCCCTCTTTTCCTTAGCTGTGCTACTCCCTCTTATCCTATTGGCTTTTGAAAGCCAATAGAATAGACTCTCTTGAATAGAGTCTAATTCTATTGGCTTTCAAAAGCCAATAGGAATTGTCCAGGCTGTCTCTGCCCTGCTGAGCCCGCCAAAAGTCCCAGTCTGCAAACAGTGCTGCGAGTTGTCTGCAGCGAAGGCGAGCGGTCCAGAACTTTCCACCCCTCCCTGCTGAGAGACTACTAAAAATGTAAGTAAAAGAGGGCCAGGGGTGGGAGGTGGGAGGCCGGTGGGTGCAGGGAGGGCAGCTGGCATGCGTGGGGCCCGTTGGGTGGCTTACCTCCCTTGGACTGGGCCAGCTGGTGGCCCAGCCTGTGGTCACTCTGCGCCGTCACTGCCACGGCCGCCCAGGAGTGCCTGGGCCTGCCTGCCGCCACCCCAAATGGGCAGCAGCGAAGGCAAGGCTAGCGAGGCAGTGGTGGGCGCAGGGAGAGTTTTTGGCACGCATGGGGCCCGGCGGGTGGCTTACCTCCCTTGGGCTGGGCCAGCTGGTGGCCCAGCACGTGGTCGCCCTGCGCCGTTTCTGCCATGGCTGCCCAGGAGCGCCTGCGCCTGCCTGCCGCCGCCACGAATGGGCGGCGGCCTACGCCTTGGACGGCACAGGGGGCAGCACCGCGCATGCGTGGCGCAGGAGGTAGCACCACGCATGCGCGGTGCTTGACAGATTGGGGGTCGCAACCTAAAAAAGGTTGAGAACCGCTGATATACAGGATAATGTTGCAGGATGCAGTCTGGGTTGGTCACCGGAACCAGAGGTTTTGTCTTCTGAGCAGAATGTGTGACAGAAAAGTTCCCTTAAGATGGGCTTCAGCATGAATCTGAAATCTCTGAAGACTAAACCTCTGGTCCCAGTAACTGACCAAGATTGGATCCTGCATACACTTCCCATTTGCTGCTTCTACTTTCTAGTGTCCTTTCTTGTGCCTCCCATTGTAGCAATCCTTTATTCCCACACTTGCTAGAAGGAATTGCTACTACCTATCTCCAATGATAGTTCTGGTAAGGGTGGGGATTACTATGGAAAAGGCAAAGATTAATGCCTAAGTCTTTTTGATGACAGCTAAGTCTACCTTTCATCTTTGATTAAATTCTGGATGAGGATAAACTTATTCCAGAGAGACAAGTATTCAGCAAATTAGCCTAAGCCACGGGTGTCAAACTCGTGACGTCACATGATGTGTTGCGATGTATCGCAACTTTTTCCCCATTGCCAGCAATGGGGTGGGGGCGGTTTTGGCGTGACGCACCCGGCCTCTGGGCTGGCAGTTTGACAACCCTGGCCTAAGCCCAGTTTGTTCTCCTGCTTTTTATTGAAAAATAGAGGGCTAGAAATAGAGGTTTCCAACCTCTCCTCCCCCTTAATGGCCTTTCATATTTATTTCATCTGCTTATGTTTCCCCCTACCCTAATATTCCTTACTTACTCTGTCTCCTGTGGCTACTTTAGTCATCTTCCACTCAGGCTGCCTTCCAAATTCTCCATATCTATGCCAACATCCACCTCAATTTCAGAGTACCCCCCTCATAGACCCATTCAGCAGTCTATTGAGCTAGGTGTGAAGGCCGCTCCAATTCTGTTTTCTTACTATATGGGGAGTTCCCCTCCCTTCAGTTTCTTACCTAGCTCAATCAACTTTTATCTATAGAATCATAGAGATCATGGGGATATTTTAATTCAACTCCTTATCCAGGACAGGAATTCTCAGACTATCTTGGAAGCCAAATTTCCACTGTATTACCTCCATACCTAATTGTACTACTAGTTATTTGAACATTAATTTCCATATCCCAAGCTGCAGCTGTTCAGATGCTGCAAGGTTCTACAAACTTCTTCCAGTCCATTTTCCTCCTTCTGCTTCTAATAAGGTAGGTGCTAAGCCTGCAAAGTATGTTTTTGACTGTAAGAGTCTCTACCTGATCTTTCCTCCTCCTCTTGTTCCAATTCATTGCAGAACTCTAGAGACTTTCCTCCCTCCTTTTTGATCCCAGAAAGAAAACAACCGGTGGCCATACATTTCTGTTGCATGTATTCTCTGCTTTTTTTTTTGTTTTTGCCAAACTGGGGCCCCAATGGCATTTTTCTGCAAATACTCCTGCAGGTGACAATATGTGCACCATTTATTCTCTCCCCGGCCATTTGTCCACTTTACTTCTGTTGCTCTCTTTTCCTTGCTGAAGTATAAAAAATGCTTTCAACTTTCAAAGGAATTACATGCCTGGTTAACATTTGGGTCTCGGCCATCCTTATCCCATTGTTGGGAGGAAGCTTCCAGATAAAGTACAATAAGGCCATTCTGTTGTGAAGTTAATGAGTTAGGACATGAAGAAGGCTGACCTGAGGAGAGCTAAAGTACTGAGATGAAGCCAAGTGACTAGGAGTTGAAGCAAAAACATCAAGCAATCCTGGCCATGTAAGAATGGCCAAAACCACCCCCCACTGCATAAATCCAGATCAAATTTTAGAAGACTTCAGGATAGAGATGGCTGAAGATGGTTAGCAGGAAATACTCTACTTTTTCCCTCAATTTTGTGATAGAAAATTATTAACATTTGAAACTTGTTTCTCAATAACATTTCAGATTTAAGCATGTAGACATACATTCTAAAGTGACTTTTAATAAACACCTTCTAATATTTGTTCATGCTAAACATGAACATGATAATTTAAATAAGAAGCAGCCCTCATACATATTAAGACAATAAATTATCAGGCTGAGATAATATCTTTTAAGTATCCAAGAACTCTTCATGAGGTAAGATGGTTAAAAATCTGAAAGTGAGGAGGGCAAAAGAAATGCAACTAGTGGTCAAACCATATTGAAACTTGCTTGAGTGGTTTCCAGCCTTGGCAATTAAATCATTATTAGATTGTAATACGATTTTACCAAAGCTTGCTATAAAGCAAGAGTAATCAAATAATTGCCGTCTCTTTTTTGAGGGAAAACATTATTGTTTCAAAACTCAAGACTTGCTTCAGCATGGCTGTTTTGTTTATTGAAATTGGCTGCTTTTTCTGGAAAGATACTAAATCTTTATCTGGGCCGCCTTCTTCTACACATGCAATTTATACTCTTTCCTGTTTCAAGGATTTCATTACTGAAGATGTTTCCTGAGATTTCTGAATAACAATTGTTTTATTGTGCTTGGTAAAGGACCTTGGTTTGCCAATTAGATCCTGATTAAGGATGTCTCTTACTACCACTAACCTAGCAGGAAGGTTAACATTTTTCCCCCCTCTCTTCATTAGTCATACTGCATATGAATATGACAGGCCAAATGGTATGTTTACAAAGTAGGACTGAGCCTTCCTATATTTCCTAGGACAAAACTTGACCTTGTGGCCTGACTATTGAAAAGTTTTGATATGGCTCTTGCTAACATCAAAGGCAGCTCTGCTCTGGAGTCGCAAGAGGCTTTGGTTTCTTTTCAAGTGATGGGTTTTTATTCCTGACTCCTTGTCCTTAAATAATAATTGTTAGAATGCTCTTCTAGCTTCACTCAAAAGCATTTTAGTCTTTTTCTTAGAAGGCCACTTTTGATATATTTATTACTGGCCATAGACTGTTTATCAGGTTTTCAAAGAATTTTGCTGTCCTCTTTTGGTTAATATTTTAACATTCTAGACAGCAAGGTCACAGAATTGCTAGGAAAGTCTGATGGCATAAGGAGTCTTTCTCCATATTCTTCCCTTATATTAGCTAGTTAAAAAAAACATGCTACCTAAATATATAAGGCAATAAAATAGTACACTGACCATGACTCTTTAAATTAAAAAAATGTAATATTAAATAATCATTTGAAGAAGAAGGTATAGTTTTTTCTCATTGCATCTTTTGAAATTGAGGTGAGGATGGACCTAATTATCTTTTCAGAGTACAGCATATTTTTTAGCTACACGCATCAGTAATGGCCACAGAAGGAAAATCTGTCTTTTTTCATTCAATTGCACTGTTCTCATTTATAGTGAGGAAGACCTTTGACATATTCAGTCTTACACAACTAAGACAGAGAGATTTGGCTGTGGCTTTCTGCAGCTTTGAAACAGCTACCTCAGCACTAACAAGCAGCTTACACTTCATTGAAAATGTCTCCTTCATCAGAATATGAATTTAAGGATAAAAAAGGTTTGTGGATGAATGAAGTTCAGAAAAGATGTTCTTTTCCATTTAGATTTCAAAACCTGAATCAGTCACTACATCATGGTTTTAAAGAAGTATAAATGTGATAGAATATGCCGTGTAACCTATAATTACTATGGTAGATGTCATGTATACTTTGTTTCTTATCACACTATTTAAGAGAGGAAAAATAAATCACATTCAGGCAACCTTGGTTTTTTTTGTTGTTTTTTTTTGCTGGTGGGCATCTTTAAAAGTTTAAGAATATGTTGTTGTACAATATCATAACAGTGTTATTTATCCACAACTTGGGTGCTACCGGTATTACAAAAAATTACTCTGCCAGAATACAAACTGTGACGAGAGTTATCGGCTATTTCTTTTAGGCCATCAGATGCTAGTCCTTTGTCTTTTTAGTAGACTAATTTTCTTCCATGTAATTGTCCCAAAGGTGCTTTTTCCATAAGGCAACCAGACTTTCTTGTTTTGTTTGGAAAACATTTCACTTTTCATCCAAGAAGCTTTTTCAGTACCTTCAGTTCCAGCTTCTTGGATGAGAAGTGAAATGTTTACAAAACAAAACAACAAGAAAGTCCAGTTGCATTTTGGAAAAAGCACCTTTGGGTGCTTGAATGAATGATTGAAAATCTGCATAGACATTTTCCTAGGTAATTGTTTCCAATTAAATGCATCTATAAAGAGTAAAGACAGGAGAGGCAGGCATTTTGCAGGTAATAGCAGGAATATCTATGGGGCCCTTGAACATTATTACTGCTTATTATTAGACAGAAATTGATCTCTTATTTGGACAGTGAAATTCAACAATATGACTAACAGAAATAAGGACGTAAGAATAGCTTTTCTGGACACTTGGAAGGTTTTCCATGCTAAGGGGGCATTTTGTCCCTGCATGAATATGCTTCTGAATGGGAAGGGGACTTGATACATTATAGTGGATACACATAGATTGGAGGCAAAGCTGGCCTGTATTCATTTCAGTCCTTCTGAACATCTGTAACACGCCTGTGTACTTGAAATTCCAAACTTGCTATAAAATGTGTGTGTAATATACAATAACTCTGCTTGTCCAAGGAAAGTATTGATTAAGCCCTGCTGAACAGCATCCCTCCCACTGTGCAACGTACTATTTGTATGTTGCTCACAGAAAAATGTGTCAAACACATCACTGGCTGACTCCAATCCATGGGTATGCCTAAAGCAGACTTTTAGATCTCATTCATGATGTTTGGAGTCTCTTTTTTTATTCTTCTTCCTGAAATCTACTGCAATGCCTGTAAGTAAAGTCTTTACTGAAACTGCTTTAACATCACTCAAGAATTATGGTTAAAACTAACAGATTGCAGTAGATTGCCAGCTTTTATCTTCCATGGTTAACTGTGTTGTGCTGATGATGTATTCATAGTGCTGCAAAAATAAGTAATGGATTCTGAATCTCCTTCAATTAATTCAGACTGATGAAAGAGGGGTTAACAGCTATTTCTAATTAAGATTGCAGGCTTCTCCAATCATGTTATTTCTGTGTTAGAGCCAGATGCCTGTACTAATTAAGTCTCATCTGTTATCTATAATCAAAAAGGTTTCACTGCTATGATCAATGCTGATATCCTAGGTGGAGAAGACCAGCTTATTTTTAGTGAAATTGTTTCACCTTCAAACAGAAATAATACAGGCACACACATTAAACATTGTCCTGCCATATGCTGCCTTTCATTAGTGGATGTAACTCTTTCCTTCCAACAAGATAGTTGATCAGAATTCAGTTTTTGTCTGAAATGCATACACATATTCACATGAATAAAAGCTAACACAGTTTTAAGAAAGTACTGCAAAACAAAAGAAATTAAAAATAATACCTTTTATCTAAGCTCATGACAGACTACATTTAAAAGATTGAGTGCAGGACCCACATTTCAAATAGGTTATTGTTGAACTGGAAAAGATATAGAAAAGGACAATCAAAACTATTGGAGGACTAGAACAATTCTGTTCTGAAGAAAGGCTACAGCTTTTGACTTTTAAAAATATTAGTACATTAGTACTAATCAATGCAGCTGAATTCTCTTTATAGGATACAACAAGACTATTAGCATACAGAACTTTAAAAAAGAAGATTAGATAAATTAATGGCTAAGAATCTTACTAATGGCTCCTAATTAGATGGGCATACACAGCCTGTAGGTTCAGAGATAATATTCTACTGAAAATATCAATTGTTGGGAGAACAACTATGTGTGTGTATCATTGCTCTACTTTTTGTGGGCTCCCCTTAGGCATATGGTTGGCTATTGTATGCAACAGGATGCTGTCCTTTGGCCTGGTTCTATGCAGTTTTTCTTACATTGTTATTGCTCTTCTTATGCCTTCCACCTAAGATGCTGTTAAAATCATTTGCATGCCCTCTAAACAGGGTGATGGGTCACTTATGCAGGGACAAAAATAAAGAGGTTAAGAAGAACATATATTTGCATAAAATAGATATAGGCTAATTTAGGCAGAAGAATGAAAGGTCAGGAGATTCAACTCTGCTTCAGCTGAAAAAATGCAAACATCTTTAAAGGGGCTATAATTCAGCCTGGGCCCTGCATCTTGATTACTAGTTACCTTTCCTCTCCAGCCATTAACAAACAATCAATACACATCGTTCTCCAGTACATGTAAGAGAAGGCTGAACACAGAAATCTGACTTACATAGTAAAAAGGTGACCTGATATGTAGAGATGAAACATGATATGATAATTGAAAATCAATTTAATTTAAAGGAATACACAGTGTTTAAATGTTCAATCACTTACTGATTAGCTTAATGATATTTTAACATAGAAATGCTCTTTGTTGAATGGGTTTTGTCTTTTAATGTGCAAGATTTGGAGACTCCCTACTGGCTCTCCTTGAAGTGTCATTCAGACCACTGGCTTAATCAATGTTTGTGAATCTTGTGCTCTAATGCTTAGTGACAGCAAATGTTAGAAAAAGTAAATCTTGATCTTTATTTATTTTAAAAAATCTGCCTTGTACTTAGAAATCAACTGCTCAGCTGCAATGCTAGAAGATTTTTTTTTTTTAAAAAAGCACAGGGCTTATCTCCCTGTTTCTCCTGTAACTGGTTTTATTATTCTGATGCTTTTGGAAGTAATGGTTGCTTTTTTAGTGTATTATGACAGATGCTGAATTAAATTAATTGTTTATAGGTTGATAGGTTCTTTCATAGCTAACATTGTTATATTGCATTCAGAACTTAATTGTGACTGTAGTTTATGGCTGAACGTCCAGGACACAAGCCTGGAAGTCTTGATTCTTCTCTATAAAGATCTTTATCTTGTTTTTGTGTAAGGACTTTATATTTTCCAATCCAATGGGATATAATAATTTGACTTAAAAGAGACAATCCCAAAAGTAAATACTCTCGGTAGATGACATGATGGCACTTCTCTCTAATGAGAGGAGATAGACAGTTTCAAATTAATTTTATTAATTATAAGTTGATTCTACAAAGAAAAAAATATTGTCAGGAACCCAGTGCAAAGTATGAATAAAAGCGATTCCTTGTTTGAAGAAATTCAGAAACATAGGCTTAGCCCTGCACAGAAATATGAACTTCTAATGTAAATTCCTTTGTAGATTGGCTATCTATTTCTTATGAAGAAAGAACCTTTTGACATGTTCTTTGTTCACTCAGTTGAGCTTCTAAGACAGCGGTTCTCAACCTATGGGTCGCGACCCCATTTGGGGTCGAACGACCGTTTCGTGGGGGTTGCCGGACACCGCGGTCCGCCATTTTTTTGTTTTTCTTTGTTTTTTTGTCGCGCGCGCGCTGCGCATGCACGGTTCGGGCCATTGTGCGCACGCCGCGCATGTGCGGATCGGCCCGTCGCGGTCCGCCATTTTGTTTTTGGTTTTGTTTTTTTTCCATCGCGCGCGCACCGCGCATGCGCGGATTGGCCCGATGTGCGCACACCGGGGTCGCGCTGCGCATGGGCGGGGCAAGTGGGGTCTCAACCTGAAAAAGGTTGAGAACCACTGTTCTAAGAGTTGTAGAAATCCTAAACTTTAATCAGAGATTAGAAGGAATAATCTTCATCCAATGCTTTTTCCATTCTTTATTTATATCTTCCGGAATTCTTCCCTAATTTTAAAATGAGCAATGTGTTTCCCTGTCTCAGCAAAGAGAGGATTGAGATAATTAGACACTATGTGTGGCCAAGGGAGTGTGGATTGGGCATCTTATGAAGTAGACTAAACTCTCTACAATAGTCTAAAAATTCAAGAACCATTTATATATTCTTTTGCTTTTCATTGACGAGAGGAAAAGCACTGAAGTCATTTCACATCCCAGAAATACAACCTGCAGTCATACATATCATGGTTCTGCACCTTTATCTTTAGAATCTTTAGCTATTAACTTCTGCTCATGGGAATTCTTTGACATCCCCTAACAATGTAGTAGGGAAAAATACATCCTTCCTCAGTCTATTTTTTCCTTGTAAGGTTTGTAACAGAAAATATGTATTAAGTCTTCTGGGAATTGAAGAATGCCATTTACTTGCCTGCCTCAGCATGCTTACAATCAATAATAACTACATTCAAATGTTGTATGAATGAATTGCAAAGAGTGTTTGCATGCTTGTTCTCGCTATACAGTATCTTTTCATCCTGATTCTTGGGTGTTCTAATTAGTTCAAATGAAGGTTTTGCCTAATTTTATTCTTATAATTACAACTTTACAAGGTATGTTTGGCTCATAATGACTGTGTAGCACATACATACATGATTCTAGTTTATATGTAATATATTCAACCAGTTTTCTGGTTGAATATATTAGTTTATATCATAAATTAATCACATAGGCAGAGCTTATACAATACACTAAGGCAGTGGTTCTCAACCTTTTTAATGCCGCAACCCCCAACCGGTCGTACGTCAAGGACTACTCAACCGGTCGTAAGTCGAGAACTATTCAAACGGTCGAAAATCGAGGACTACCAACCGGTCGTAAGTCGAGGACTATTTTACTGTCTGGAAGCGCCATGCATACACCCCCTGTGCCGGCCGAGGCATAGCTGGCAAGGGGCAGTGACGGCGCAGGGTGACCACTGGCTGGGCCACCAGCTGGCCCAGCCCAAGGGAGGTAAGGCACCTGCCGGGCCCCACGTGCGCCAGCAACCCTCCCTGCGCCCGCCGGCCTCCCACCTCCCACCCCTGGCCTTCTTTTACTTACATTTTTAGTAGTTGCTCAGCAGGGAGGGGTGGAAACTTCCAGATAGCTCGCCTTCGCTGCAGACAACTTGCAGCACCGTTTGCAGACTGGGACTTTTGGCGGGCTCAGCAGGGCAGAGACTGCCTGGACAATTCCTATTGGCTTTTGAAAGCCAATAGAATTAGACTCTATTCAAGAGAGTCTATTCTATTGGCTTTCAAAAGCCAATAGAATAAGAGGGAGTAGCACAGCTAAGGAATAGGGGGGAAAATGGCGGACTGCATTGTTTGGCGACCCCCATGAAATGGTCGTTCGACCCCAAATGGGGTCGTGACCCACAGGTTGAGAACCACTGCACTAAGGGGAAATGCAATTGACCTATTTATGTTTCATTATGGTGTGCAACTCTAGCCAGGGTCTGGTCTAAAGTTACCAGTGAGCACATTTCAGTTGGGTAGGGAAATAAAATAGGTCTTTCTAGTCATAGCTTAATCTACATATTGAACAGCTAGGGTGACACAGTGACTAAGATTTATTTTCCTTGGAAATTGTCATTGACAATGGGCACAATACTACATGTAGTCCTCAACTTACGACCACAGTTGAACCCCAAATTTCTGTTGCTAAGTGAGACAGTTGTAAAGGAGTTTTGCCCCATTTTATGACATTTCTTGCCACAGTTATTAATCACTGTAGTTGTTAAGTTAAATAAGCTTATGGATAACATTCTCTTTCAAGTCATGGGGTCTTCAAGAGCTGTAATTGAGGTATTAGAAAATTGACAGCTTAACTCTTCTTTATGTTGTGGTCAGGCAAATAAGCATCTAAGAGTTTTGTGATACCCCAAGCTGTATGCTGGTAAGTAAGCTTTGAATAGCATGGAAAATAGAATTGTCATGGGAAATGACTTTGCCTGAATAGTTTCTGTACTCCAAGTCTGTACTTACTGGGAAAAGGTTAAATGTTTCAACATGGAAGGAAAAAACAAGAAATATGTAAAGCCAAAGTCAACTATCTAAGAAAAGGAAAATACTTTATGTCTCTGTGTTTGTGTATATATGCATATATATTTGTGTGTGTTTGTGTGTGCAACAAACACACACACACACACACACACATATTCAGGAAGTACAGGAACTGATTTTATCTTCAAATTATCTTTTTTAATCTACCCATGAAACTCCACATTAAAACAAGAATTCATAGTTAAATAAAAGCAAAAGTGAATATGCAGAATTCGGAAACAATAGCTGATGAGAAGAAATGCTTCAGGGAAAGAAAATTTTAAGAGCTGAATAGATATGTATTCAACAGAGCATGCTGTTTTTATGATGTAATCAACTATAGCTTTAACTATGATAGCTTATATCACTTGAGTTGCAAAGATTCCTGAATATAAATTTTTGGAGGTAGGGAATGGGATGAGGAAGAGGGAAACTTAAGAAAGTGATACTACCATATGTGTGAAATTTAGGAGACCAGAGGTTTCAAAAGACAGAACAACAAATAATTAAACTGAACCATATGAAAGACACAATAAAGCCTGAACAAAAGAAAATGTTAATCATAAACTTAAGAATCTGAAATAAATATCCAAAACCTAAATAAGATTTTGATCTTATAGAATTTAAATGGATAAAAGGTCTAGATAAAATTAGAATATTGACACATTTACAGTTAGAGTAATTATAAAAAACAAATGAAAACCAAAACATTTTGCTGAAATAAATTTCAGGTGCAGAATAAACTTCATCTGGCCAGGTACGGTAGAAATAGTATCAAAAGTAGATTTACAACTGACAGGCCAAGAGAAGGATATAAAAAAGGATATTTTACTGGATCTAGAAAATAAACTGGCTGAGGTTTTAAAATTTAAAATGGAACAACAAATTACAAACCAAGAGTGGGGTCTGGATAATTTTTTCCTGCTGGATTTACAAAAGAGGCTTGTTAAAGTCTTGAAGAACTTTGTGATGGGACAAAGAAGAAAAGGAATCAGATACTACAACAACATTTGAATGAACTAAAGATTATTGGAAGTAAAATGAAAAAATATAAAGTTGGTTTATTTGATCAGGGTTAAATAAGATATGCTTTTACTTCTGATTATGCTTTATTGTCTTTCTTCTGGCACTAGGACTGAAAAGATAATCTTTTATTGATTTGTTTATAGATAAAAGATGAGATAGGGGATAAAGAGATAAATGTAGTGTTAGAGAGAGTGAAGAGTTTCTAAATTTGTTTATACTTTTTGTGATTAAGGTTGAATATCACTTCTCTATATATTTCTTTTCTCTTTATTATAATTTTTCTTTTTTCTTTTTCTTTTTTTCCTTTCTTTTTCCTTGCATCTTTATTCTTTTGCGATGGATATTTTTCTTTTGGTCAGAGGAGCTGCCTGAATATTTATTACAAATATCTTTACGCTAAATCTGTCAATGACTTGTTAAAATTCATCAATCAGCTACACAAATAAGGAGGGCTTAGAGGATGTTTGAACAATCTTAAATTCTGTCTGCTTGGAATGGACATCCTTTGGTTCTTTCTAATATCACTTTATTTATGAATTAGCCAGACTGAAACACTGAACTGGGGTCAGATTAAGAACGAAGAAGCAGAAGTGAGGTGGCAGTTCATAAGGGAGCAACTTAAACCATTGACACAGTCTAAGTCAGCGGTTCTCAACCTTTTTCAGGCCGAGACCCCACCTGCGCCGCCCATGCGCAGCGCGACCCCGACCTGCGCCGTGCATGCGCGGCGCGACGGGCCGAACCGCGCATGCACGGCGTGCGTGCGACGGCCCAAACCGCACTTGCGCAGCGCGACGGACCGAATCGCACATGCGCAGCGCACGTGCAACATGCCAAACCGTGCATGCGTGGCGCAATGGGCCAAATCACGCACGCGCGGCGTGTGCGCGACAGCTGAGGGGAAATGGGAAAAGAAATGGGGGGAAAAAATGGCGGACTGCCGTGTTTGGTGACCCCCGTGAAACGGTCGTTCGACCCCAAATGGGGTCGCGACCCACAGGTTGAGAACCGCTGGTCTAAGTCACTTTACAGCAAAATTTGGCTGCACTGACTTCTAGCATGTTTCTAAGCCCAGTTTAAAGTGTTGGCATTAAATTATGAAGCTTTCAATTTTTTAGTGGGGGAGGGCACAGGTTTGTTTTGGAAGGAGGGCTTCTTTCGATATTTCCCAAAGCGGATTTTCGTCGTAAACTCTTGTTCAGATATCCTTGCACAGTGGATTGAAAATATATTTTTTAAAAAAATAACAGGATCCCATTTCTTACATGCCCTGAGAACAGGTTACCTGTTATTGCTGTTTTAAACATAGACAAGAAGCTTTTGAAATAAGTATACAGCCAAGAAGATTATTAACAAAGAGGAGGTTTTAAAAGTATGTGTTTTTGTGTATTGTGTACTGTTCGGATGTATGGACATCCTATAGGTTTTCAACTCCAACTAACCATGTAGAAATGATGAGAGCAAAAGGCCAATGTACGCCAATGGAAGTCAGCAAATTAGGCTCACGAGTGAATGCAGTATCTTTGCTCAGAGGTCTGTCTAAACTCACTGGCTGAGGAATTCTGGGAGTTGAAGTCCACAAGTCTTAAAGTTGCCAAGGTTGAGAACCCCTGGTACTAAAGCTTCTGAATAATTCTTATGGTTTTATATTCATTCATTTATTCACTTACATAATTGGAAAAAATAGATTCTATAAAAATAGCTTCAATATAAAAATGGGATGAGAATAATTTGATGAGCATTAGAGTTCATATTTGGGGGGGTCTCCAAATCCCTTATTTCTTTTTGGTGAATGTTAAAGCATAGCAAGAAGGTCTGTGCCTTTAACATCTGTGTGGGTTGGAATTATTTGGCATTACAATTAAAAGGTAAGAATCAAATCATTTATAGGACAGATTATTTAGTAAACACAGATGCAAAAAAATTAATTCATGTTATCCAAACTGCCCATTTACTAGAAGTAAATTCCTCTGACATGCAAGAATTCATTAATATATATCTTGTGATGTTAAACCTCTATAATGTATTGCAAATATTTTTTCTGTAGAATTTCTTTTATTGTCCAGCTACTTTAATACAAAGTTTCAGTGTAGGCTTTAATAAAAAGCCTTAAGTGTAACATCTAGAATTTCTTGAGAATTTGTTGCCCAACTATAATTTGTATTGTGAGAGGACAGTATGAAATTGATGCAAATAGTTAAGAGTCTTCAATTAATTTAATTTTGATGTTAGTTAAAATTTATTTTTGTCCTAATTTAATCTACCTTTATGTCCTCACATAAACACTATTCTCATTTCTTAGGGCAGGGGTCCCCAACCCCCGGTCCATGGACCAATACCGGTCCGTGGCATGCCAGCAAACAGTCTGCACAAACAAGCAAAGCCCGATCTGCGGGATGCAGGCAGCACACAAAACCACACACCCTCTGGTCCACGGAAAAACCACTCTCCATGGAACAGGTCCCTGGTGCCCAAAAGATTGGGGACCTCTGTCTTAGGGTGAGGTCATATTATAAACAATTCAAGGCTCAAGTGTTCCCAATTTGAAAAAAGTTACACATTTCTATTTTTACAAGGTTTAATAATTTTGTTTTATTAGGTTCAACTTATTTTTATTAAATACATATTTTATACAAATTCAAACAAGCAAACAAAAATTCTAAAGAGCATGAGATCAAGAACTAACTGGGGATTCAATTCTGCCTATGAAGAATTTACCATTTTGAATATAGAAATGCAGACATATAGTGTCTATTATATTTTAGTCAATATCTTTTCTCTGTGTCAGCATGAACAAAGTTAACACAATCTATAACACACTTTTAATAACTGAAAAGAACAAATCAATTTGGAAAGATTGATTCTTTTGAACTTCCATAATCTCACCTTATTTTAACAAGGTTAAAACTCTCATAAGCCACAGATTACTGGCAGAATTAATGTGAAGAGGACCCTAACACATTTGAAAGGTGCCAGGTTGTGGAAGAATAATGTATGAAAAGTTGTCCTAATTCTTTAAAGATATTTAACTCTGTTCTACAATAGCTTTAAATTCTTAGATGGCGAACCTTTTAGAGACCAAGTGCCCAAACTGCAACCCAAAATCCACTTATTTATCTCAAAGTGCCAGGGCTGCATCAGCATTGTGGTGCTCTCAGGTGGTGTGGGGGGGGGAATGGCCCACTGGGTGGGCATGGCTGCAGTGGTCAAGGCAGACTGAGTGTGGCCGGGGCCAGTCCCTCGCCATCTCTGGGCATCCCTTGGGGGGGGAATGCCGCTTGCTCGCTCACTTCCTGCCCTGTCACTTCCAAATGCCATGTGCTCACTACTCTGGTGAACTCTGCTGGGGCAACGGCGTGCGTGCCCACAGAGAGGGCTCTGAGTGCCGCCTCTGGCACGCATGCCTTAGGTTCGCCACCACTGTCATAAGAACATAAGAAGAGCCATGCTGAATCAGGCCAAAGCCCATCGAGTCCAGCATTCTGTGTCACACAGTGGCCCACCAATTGTACATGGGGATCTTGAGCAGAAAGAGAAGGCAAAACCCTCCCTTTCCCTTGACCCCCAACAAATGGTACCCAAGGGAATCCTGCCTGTCTTAGGCTTTAACCAAAAATAAAAAAGAAAAGAAAAGAAAAAACAAAGCAAAGCAAACCTGTAATGCAACTATTGCATTCTGCTCATTAAAACTATTCCCACTGCATACAAATTATCTTGCTGCATTATTAGGTATTTTTGCCACCTTATTAATGAAAATAACAAAGGCAGGATATAATAAGTAAACTGGATTGATGCAAGCATATCTATTTTTCTGTTGTATTATTCTGGTCATGGTGCATAGTTTAATATATTATGTGAACCCTGAAAATTATGATCTATGTGATCAAGAAAATCTTGACTCAGTGTGCTGCTGAACAGTCATAGTCCAAAATTGACTTTTAATTACTCTCAATATTTGCACTGCTGGCTAGCTGTGCAATTTACTACAGAGGAAATAGCTCATAATCTGACCAAGGGCCGGTGCATATCAAGTATTCACAGTAGCCACGCATAAACAGGAAAGATTAATAATCAAAGTTTTCATATGAAAATGCATGGCATTTTCTGGCATGATTTAGATTTTTAGAATAAGATATTTTGTATTGTTGTTGTTCAAAATAATATGATGCGGGTGGCATGACTGGTAGCAGTTGTGAGGTACAGAGGTTAAACAAGAGCTTTCATTACAAACATATATTCTAAGTTAAACTGGGAACACAGTACCATCATGGCATGATGGTTTACAGACTTTAATGGCATTGCAAACTTTTAATATAATTAAAGTGTAAAGACATATTGCCTGTTTTACCTGGGGCTATAGAAGAATTATTGTCTGTCTTGATGAGCTCGTGCTGAAATTTGCAATAGGGAAAAAATTATTATCCTTGATAATAGCAATGAGCCTCAGTATTATCAGGAATAAAGTATTATTTGATATATTGGTTGGTATCAATGTTATGCGAAAAAGATAATATAAATTGTAGAGGTGATATGACAGAAAAAGCTTACAGGAATTTCAGACAGTCCTGGGACAACAGAAGAATTTTAACCAGCAGTAAGACTCAAGGAAAGTTCCCTCAATCAAAACTTCTTATAGATTTTATTTTTGTATTAACACTGCTGCCCATTAATGTGACAACGTTGACTACCAAAAAGTAATTGTGTCCTATAATGTGATGTGATGATTAACATCCTAGTTTAGGACTAAGCAGAACTGAGGCTTGACCATAGAATTTCCCTTGGTGACGTTGGGTTGGTCACTAACAGTTAGTTCAACCAACTTTGCATTTTGTTTTATTATTTAATTTATATTCTGCCTTTAATACAAATAATTCAAGATGGCGAACATACCAATACTACTTTTTCTTCTTATTTTCATCACAATAAGATCCCTGTGAGGTGGGTTGAGTGAGAGAGGATGACTGGCCAAAGTCACCCAGCTAGATTTCACGCCTTAGGCAGGACTAGAATTTACAGTCTCTTGGTTTCTATCCGGGCGCCTAGACCAAACTGGCTCACTAACTGTAACATTTATTTGTTTGTTTGTTAGTTTGCTTGTTAGATTAGTTCACCGCCCATCTTGCTTCATGGCGACTCATGATACTGTTTTGTAGGCAAAATGTTTTATGTTACTTTGTGGGCCTCTATTGAACAATCAATAAATGACATAAAATGTTCAGGTTCCAAATATGAGAAATTGGTGAATCAATCTTGTATCTGCTTATGAGCTGGTGGGATTTCTGAAAAGCATAACATAAAGTTTTCTGCAAAAAGCTTGCACATGCCCTAGCAACCTGAAAGCTTCCTACCAAGATTTGTCTCACATTTGGCAATCTTGGCATATAAAAAGGATTATGTACTTTTATTGTAGCACAGTAATCAAAAGAGCCATTAAAATTTAAAGGCCTTTACATAATAAATTAGTCCCATGTCCTTTCATTCAGATTAATTTTTCAACTGAGTGAAGACACTTTGGAGACTAATATGGTACCTATGTTATTAGTGCAATCTTGGTGCAGTGCATAGCCCTAAAATTTAAATGTCAAAAGGCAATCAGTCTATACAGAACTATTTTTGCTCTTCATTTCTAAAGTGGAATTACAACTTATGGAAAGGAACACATAACCAGAATTCAAATGTGTAGATGCAGAACCATTTTTTAAAAACCATTTTTTTATAACTTGTAGTAACTATTGTTTCTAATATAAGCTATTCTTTTACACAATATAAAAAGAAGGCCATTGAGCCTGATTGTCATTGTCTTCATTTCAACAAGATGCATTAATGGAGCTGAAAATGTATTATCACCTGAGTTTTAACTTCTAAGTAGTATGTTGGCTGTAATAACCCCCTGCTTTACACCTAGTAAAGAAGTTTCAGAATTGCAAACCTTGTTAGCCGGTGCTAAATCTTCATACCCCAAACTCTGACTGGCTCCCTATCAGAGATTAACTCTTCTTGCATTGCGAGATTTCCCCCTCTCGCAATCATGGCCCTCCACTCTATCAAGAGCCTATCTCGAGGATGGACTTTGGAGTCCTGAGAGATGGCATGCGTCAAATAAGGGGCTTTGGGGTTTTTTAAATCGCTTTTTAACTAAAGTTTTAAGGGAGGGTAGAGGTGGGGAAGGGGTGCTTAGGGCGGGGGAAGAAATTGTTGGAGGGGAGCTAGAAGATAGGCCCGACAACGGAAGGGGACGTAATCCTGTGGGTTCAGATGGGGAGCTGATTAAGACTGATTTAGTTCCAATTAGTACCGTAAGCGGGAGGGGCAGATATGGTGGGAGCAGGGGGCCGTATCATAATAGGGGAGCGCGTACCCGCTGTTTACGAGTGGTCATGCGCTCCGACCCCCAAGGCTCTACCTGTTCTCGGGGTTATTCAGAACCACAGGGCCCGGGCTGTAGGCTGATGTTGTGCAATGCCAGGTCTGTGGTAAACAAGGCCCCCCTCATCCAAGATTTAATTTTAGAGGGGGGAGCAGACCTGGCAGGTATTACGGAGACCTGGTTAGGACCGGAGGGCGGTGTCCCTCTGGTGGAAATGTGTCCACCGGGTTTCCTTGCATTCCATCAGCCGAGAGCACAGGGCAGGGGTGGGGGAGTGGCGGTCGTGATTAGGGAAGATTACAGGCCGAGGGAGGTCACTGTTCCTCAGACGGCAGGCTGTGAATCTCTCCTGGTGAAGTGGGACCTTGGGGGTCCAAGGGCGGTGTTGATTACATACCTGGCTCCCTGCCACGTGGCAACTGCCCTGCTCGAGTTCCTGGACGTTGTCGCCGCAGTGGCGGTTGAGGTCCCCAGGCTAATAGTCATGGGTGACTTCAACCTGCCGTCTGTGGGTGGGACGTCCGGGGGAGCTCGAGAGTTCATGGCTTCCATGGCAGCCATGGACCTGACCCAGGTAATTCAAGGCCCCATACATACAGGGGGGAACATGCTTGACCTGGTTTTTGTCTCTGGACAGTGGCTGAGCGGTCAGAATATAGGGGATATAGTTATTGAGCCCCTGCCATGGTCTGACCACTCTCTCCTTTGCTTGGACTTTCTGACCACTGCACCCCACCGCAGGGAGGCGGAACCAGTGAGATGGTACCGCCCCAGGCGGCTAATGGAACCCGAGCGGTTCCAGATGGAGCTTGGGCCAATTCCTGAGGCTCGGATACACGACTCGGTCGAAGAGTTGGCGGCAGCCTGGGATAGGGCTGCGGCCAGTGCTCTAGATCGGGTCGTGCCTTTGCGGCCTCTGATTCGACGTACGTCCCGATCGGCCCCTTGGTTCACTGAGGGGCTGAGAGAGATGAAACGCCAGAAAAGATGCCTAGAGAGCAGTTGGAGATCGAGCCGTGCCGAATCTGACCGAACACTAGTAAGAGACCATATTAGGTCCTACTTAGCGGCGATAAAAGCAGAGAAGCGTTCTTACCTCACTGCTCTTATCGCGTCATCAGATAACCACCCAGCCTCCTTGCTTAGGGTGACCCGCTCCCTCCTTCAGCAGGAGGTGAGGGGAGACCCCTTAGAGGGTAGAGCTGAGGATTTTGGAAAATATCTGTATGATAAAATCGCTCAGATACGGGAAGGCTTTGATTTCAACTGGGTATGTCCGGTGGGAGAGATGGAGTCTGGTCTTGAGACTGCTATCTGGGCTGAGTTTGACCCCGTGACTCCCGAGGACATGGACAGGTTGTTTGGGGGACTTAGGGCGACCACTTGTTTATTGGACCCGTGCCCCTCCTGGCTGGTGTTGGCATCCCGGGAGGTGGTACGAGGCTGGTTCCAGGCAATTATTAATGCTTCATTGAGTGAGGGTGTCTTCCCTGCCGCCTTGTCTTCCCTGCTGCCCCTCCTCAAGAAGCCTACCCTGGATCCAGCCGTTTTATCAAATTATCGTCCTGTCTCCAACCTTTGCTTTCTTGCAAAGGTTGTCGAGAGTGTGGTTGCCCGACAGTTCCCGCGACACCTGGAGGAATCGCTATACTTGGATCCATACCAGTCGGGCTTCAGGCCTGGTTACAGCACGGAAACAGCATTGGTCGCGTTGGTGGATGATCTCTGGCGGGCCCGGGACAGAGGTTGTTCCTCTGCTCTGGTGCTATTGGACCTCTCGGCGGCTTTTGATACCATCGATCATGGTATCATGCTGCAACAGTTGGAGGGGTTAGGTATGGGGGGCACTGTTTTGCGGTGGTTCTCCTCCTTCCTCTCCGACCGGATGCAGTCTGTGTTGACAGGGGGCCAGAGGTCGACCCCGAGACCCCTCGTATGTGGGGTACCTCAGGGGTCGGTCCTCTCGCCCCTACTGTTCAACATTTATGTAAAACCACTGGGTGAGATCATCCGTGGTTTTGGTGTGGAGTACCATCTGTACGCTGATGATACTCAGCTGTACATTTCCACGCCGAACCACCCCAACGATGCTCTTGCCATGCTGACCCGGTGCCTGGAGGCCGTCCGGGTTTGGATGGGGAAGAACGGACTCAAGCTCAACCCTTCCAAGACCGAGTGGCTGTGGCTACCGTCGTCCCGGTTTAGTCAATTGACTCCTTCGTTGTCCATTGGGGGCGAAACAGTGGCCCCCGTGGAAAGGGTTCGCAATTTGGGAGTCCTCCTGGATTCACGGCTGTCTTTAGAGGACCATTTGACGGCCGTGGCCGGGAGGATGTTCTATCAGGTTCGCCTGGTACGCCAGTTGCGTCCCTTCCTAGACCGGGACTCGCTATGCACAGTTACTCATGCCTTCGTCACTTCCAGGCTGGACTACTGTAATGCTCTCTACATGGGGCTCCCCTTGAGGTGCACCCGGAGGCTTCAGCTGGCCCAGAATGCGGCCGCACGGGTAGTGACCGGGGCGCCATGGCGCTCCCATGTAACATCACTCCTGCGTGAGCTGCACTGGTTGCCGGTGGCCTTTCGGGTGCGTTTCAAGGTGTTAGTGACCATTTTTAAAACGCTCCATGGCATCAGACCCGGATATCTACAGGACCGCCTTCTGCCAGCAAATACCTCCCGCCGTCCGGTACGCTCCCACAGAGAGGGTCTCCTCAGGGTGCCGTCGGCCAAACAATGTCGGCTGGTGACCCCCAGGGGGAGGGCCTTCTCTGTGGGAGCTCCAACGCTTTGGAACGAGCTCCCCCCCGAACTCCGTACGATGACGGAATTGCGTTCCTTCCGTCGAGAATTAAAAACATACTTATTCCGACAAGCCGGCCTGGGATGATAGCTCCAGCTCCAACAATGGCCATAACTGTTTTTAGGAGATTGTGTTTTTAGTTGGGTTTTTAAATATTAGGCCAAATTGTTTAATTTATTTTTAATAATTTTAATTTTTGTGTGTTGTTGTTTTAATTGGGCTGTACACCGCCCCGAGTCCTTCGGGAGGGGGGCGGTATAAAAATTGTAAATATAATATATAATAATATAAAATATAATAATAATAATTTGTACTTTAGTTGAGTTATTCTGAAGAGCCCAATTAAAATAAATGGCCTACTTTAGTACAAATGGTTTCAGAATGCACTTCCATTATTTTCTTTATTTAGAGCTTTCTCTTTATATTTATGTAGCCATTTTGAAAATTATGGATGGTATTCCATACAACAAGTAAAGAAAGATATAGTATACTTTGAAGAGATGATTTTCAAAGAATAATTTCCTGGGCAACATTGATTTTGCTGAAATAAGAAACAGCAATATTAGTTCTTAAAGTAGGACACATTTAATTTTAATATATAATTGAACTGAAATTAGTCTAAATTCATCTGAACTATCCAAAGCTGGGCCTGACAAACATTCAGCTCTGAAAGATTTTGAAAGAGCTCAAAACATCTGGTATGCTTTGAACTGATAACAGAGCATCTTGCTTGCCCATAGAACATCAACTCTGATTTTCTAATTCAGATCAAATCTATATACAGTTACTGGAGTAGTTCTCAGTGGCTCCTAAAACTCTTACAAATAAGGCAATTAGACAATAGTTACTTATGCCAATACACTCTAGCATATGTTCTTTGGGTGGATTTTCTATATATGGAATCATTCAAAACTGTTGAAAAAATTCATCATTTGTTGTTGTATGAGATCCTACAAGAAATAAAGAAATAGTTTGATCTCCCCCTGGATTCTTCTAATTAGAAAGAGCCGTAAACAGAATGTAAATAATTCTGGGTTCAGCTCCAACAATTCTCCTTAATTGAATCTTTCTTTCTTCACCTTACTTGCCTAACTGTTGGGTAGGAAAACCATGGGTTGAACTAAATAGGGGAAACCTACATTTTATAGTTAGCCAACTTATCACTGAGGCACATACAACTCCTCCCTAATAGTTTTTCCTACATTCCAGGGTTGGAAATTCACATCTCGAAGTCTCACTGAATTTTATTTGAAGATTCAATATAATACAATTTCTTTTATTCAAAATCAGTTTCTGAAATCCAGTATTTGATGTATATAATTTCTAAAGCAACTTGTATTTTTAAACACTTTCTTTAAAGGTTTTATTTATTGTATTATTTAGTACTGCCTGTGTCACCAGGACTCATACTATAGCTTTGTTGTTAGTTGTGAAGTCGTGTCCGACCCATTGAGACCCCATGAACAATGTTCCTCCAGGCATTCCTGTCCTCTACCATCTTTTGGAGCCCATTTAAGCTCACACCTGCTGCTTCAGTGACTCCATCCAGCCACCTCATTCTCTGTCGTCCCCTTCTTCTGTTGCCCTCAATCTTTCCCAGCATTAGGCTCTTCTCCAGTGAGTCCTTCCTTCTCATTAGGTGGCCAAAGTATTTGAGTTTCAACTTTAGGATCTGGCCTTCTAAGGAGCAGTCAGTGTTGATCTCCTCTAGGACTGACCGGTTTGATCGCCTTGCAGTCCAGGGGACTCGCCGGAGTCTTCTCCAGCACCATAGTTCAAAGGCCTCAATTCTTTGTCACTCAGCCTTTCTTCACAGCCATACATTGCAACTGGGAAAACTATGGCCTTAACTATACATACTATTGTTGGCAGAGTGATGTCTCTGTTTTTTAGTATGCTGTCTAGATTTGCCATAATTTCCTCCCCAGGAGCAAGCGTCTTTTAATTTCTTGGCTGCAGTCTCCAACCTTCCCCATGAAATCTAGTCCATGCCACCATCCTCATAAAACCAAAATCAGAATTTTAAAGATTTTATAGACTAAGCTCTGAATACCAGTGGGAAAAATGCTACTTTTTAAAATGTTCTTTTTGTATATATGTTGAAAATATATACAAACATCTGCCTTGGTGAGTACAACAGTCACAAAACACTCATATGTTGAAAGCCAATTAGCAAACTTGTTTATTTCTAACTTAGCTTCCTATTCTTATGAGTAGGTAAGTGTTGGGACGCATTTCTCAACAAAGCTCTGTGTTGCAGCTTGTCATCCTTATTCGTAGGAATGCCTATGGGGTTTTATGTAGACTCTATGCCATTCTTACAAATAATGATAGTTCAAGAGACTGGCATTTTACCAGCCACTTGCTTATTTTTAAAATTGAAATAATTGTAAAATGTAGGGTGATTTCCAGGTGCTTTCTATGACTACCAGATTGCCTACTCCTGTTTTATGGCATGCTGTTTCTCACACTGCTACACAGCTTTAAACACAAACAAGGATTATGAGTGTCTAGATCAGCGGTTCTCAACCTGTGGGTCGTGACCCCATTTGGGGTCTAACGACCATTTCATGGGGGTCGCCAAACAACGCAGTTCACCATTTTTTCCCCTTTTCCTTAACTGTGCTACTCCCTCTTATTCCACCCCTCCCTGCTGGGCAACTACTAAAAATGTAAGTAAAAGAGGGCCAGGGGTGGGAGGTGGGAAGCCGGCGGGCACAAACAATTTCTAAAGGAAATAACCAGGAAGCAGGCGAAGTAAAGAATTTCCACAAAGGCATTACTATGTACTATAAAGAGTAAATGTAAAATGGCCAGGATAAAGTGTTGATAGGATATTATACATTTGCTGTATGTTTGAAGCTTGGGTTAAAGTAAGTTTATTTGAGGGCTTTCTTATTACAACCTATAGAACAGTGGTTCTCAACCTTTTTCAGGTTGAGACCCCACTTGCCCCGCCCATGCGCGGCGCGATCCTGACCCGTGCCGCGTATGCGCGTGATGGGCTGATCCGCGCATGGGCACACGACGGGCCGATCCGCGCATGCACGGGGCGCGTGACGGGCCAATCCGCACATGCATGGCGCGCGCGTGACGGGCCGATCGCGCATGCGTGGCGTGCGCGTGGCGGGCCGATCCACGCATGCGCGCACGGCGGGCCGATCCACGCATGCGCGCACGGCGGGCCGATCTGTGCATGCGCAGTGCACGCGCGACGGCCCGAACTGCGCATGTGTGGCGCGCACGCGATGGGCAACAAAAATAAATAAATGGCGGACCGCGGTGTCCAGCGACCCCCGCGAAATGGTCGTTCGACCCCAAATGGGGTCGCGACCCATAGGTTGAGAACCGCTGCTATAGAAAGACTAATGGTTTCTCAAAAAAACTCTCAGAGTATGTAGATATGTGTAGATTAATTTATCTATAATTATTTCTTCATCTTTTACCTTAAAATAAACTAATAATTATGTACTCAGCAATTCTGAACAAATCTTCTATCGCACAAACCCTTTGTGATTTTAGTCATAAAGCTGGGTTGGGATAATCACATTTTTCATCCAGTGCAAGGCTGGCTTTGTTTCTTGTGCAACACACACTATTGCTTTATGTTTCAAGATTATTATGCTTACTGACGGCTTTGTTATTAATCTCACAATTGAAAACAGAGTGTTATGGAATTTTCAGAGTGATTAACATGATCACTGAAATACTGCTTATGTTTTCATGTAGAAATGCTTGTGGAGGATGACAGTAATAGCTTAAATAATAGCATTGCACTAATAGCATCACTGTGTTGAAGATCTTCAGCTAAAATGTTATTTAGTGATTGATACTTTTTTTTTTGTAAGGTATTTCAGCAGGTGACAGTCCCTGCTGACCTTGATGAGCTCAGAGCAGAGTTGGGGCTGGTTAGTATTTGAGAGGCTATCAGGAAATGTCCAGACTAGACACTATTTATTTTATTTTATTTATTTTATTCGGATTTGTATGCCGCTCCTCTCCGAAGACTCGGAGCGGCTTACAACATATATATATATATAAACAATTGAACAAATCCGAACAACATTAAAAATACAAACCCCATACATACTCATCAATCACACCACAATCAACAATCATCCCCAGGCCTGCCGACAGAGGTAGGTTTTTAAATTCTTTCGGAAGGCCAGGAGGGTCGGAGAAACGCGGACTTCAGGAGGTAGTTGGTTCCAGAGGATGGGCGCCGCAACAGAGAAAGCCCTCCCCCTAGGGCCCGCCAGACGACATTGTTTCATTGACGGGACCTGGAGGAGGCCGACCCTGTGCGCTCTCACCGGTCGTAGAGAAGTATGTGGCAGAAGGCGGTCCCGTAAGTATCCTGGTCCCAAGCCATGAAGGGCTTTATAGGTAATAACCAACACCTTGAATTGGGCTCGGAGACCAATAGGCAACCAATGCAGCATGCGGAGAGTTGATGAAATGTGGGCACAACGAGGAAGACCCACAACTGCTCGCGCAGCTGCATTTTGCACTAATTGTAGTCTCCGAACACTCTTCAAGGGTAGCCCCATGTAGAGAGCGTTGCAGTAGTCGATCCTCGAGGTGACAAGGGCATGTGTGACTGTGAGGAGTGACTCCCGATCCAAGTAAGGACGCAATTGGTGCACCAGGCGAACCTGGGCAAATGCCCCCCTCGCCACTGCCGACAAATGATGATCCAATGTCAGCTGTGGATCAAGGAGGACACCCAAGTTGCGAACCTTCTCTGAGGGGTTTATAGATTCACCCCCCAGGGTAATCGAAGGACAGATAGAAGTGTCCTTGGGAGGCATCACCCACAGTCACTCTGTCTTATCGGGGTTGAGCCTTAATCTGTTAACACCCATCCAGACCCTCACAGCCTCCAGACAACGGCACATCACCTCAACCACTTCACTGATATGGCCAGGAGTGGAAATGTACAGCTGAGTATCATCAGCGTACTGATGGTATCTCACTCCGTGGCAGTGGATGATCTCACCCAGTGGCTTCATGTAAATGTTAAAAAGTAGGGGGGAGAGAACCGACCCCTGAGGCACCCCACATGGGAGTAACCTAGAGGTGGACCTTCGATCCCCCACAAACACCGACTGCGACCGACCAGTGAGATAGGAGGAGAACCACCCCAATACGGTGTCCCCCACTCCCAATCCCTCCAGCCGGCGCAGAAGGATACCGTGGTCAATGGTATCGAACGCCGCTGAGAGGTCAAGAAGCACCAGGACAGACGACTGGCCTCTATCCCGGGCTCGCCAGAGATCATCCATCAGAGCGACCAAAGCAGTTTCGGTGCTGTAGCCGGGCCTGAATCCCGACTGCAGAGGGCCCAGATAATCGGCTTCCTCCAGAGACCGCTGGAGCTGATGCGCCACCACCTTCTCGACAACCTTCCCCACAAAGGGAAGGTTGGAGACCGGACGATAGTTGGTCAAAATTTCTGGATCCAGGGAAGGCTTCTTGAGGAGGGGGCGCACAAGTGCCTCCTTTAAGGGAGCCGGAAAGGACCCCTCCCTCAAAGAAGCGTTGACAATCTCCTGGATCCAGGTACGTGTCACCACCCTACTGGCCGAAACCAGCCAGGAGGGACACGGGTCCAACAAACAGGTGGCAGAACATACAGATCCAATGGCCCTGTCCACTTCCTCAGGTGTAACAGCCTCAAACTCTCCCCAGATGACCGGACAAGAACATGCCCCTGTCCCCTCAACTGAATCATTATCAGTCGACTCTGCTACACAATTGGAGTCTAGGTCAGCCCGGATCTGAGCCACTTTGTCTGCGAAACAGTTATTAAAGTCCTCGGCACTACCCTGCAAGGGAGGCCCCGGACCCCTTGGGTTAATAAGGGATCGGGTCACCCGATCGGACGATCTGCAGACGCGATCAAAGCAGAAAGATACAAAGATCTTGCCGCCTTAATCGCCTTCAGATAGGCTTTAATAAATAAGCTCAATCTGGTTCGGTCAGATCCGGACTTACTTTGTCTCCATCGCTTCTCTAGATGTCTCTTATGGCGCTTCATCCCCCTTTGCTCCTCAGTAAACCAAGGAGACCTCCTGGGGCCAGCACCACGGAGAGGTCGCAAAGGCGCAATCCGGTCAATAGCCCCCTTCGCGGCCGTATTCCATGCCGCTACCAGGGACTCCGCCGGACTGTGGATGAGGGAGCTCGGTAATTCCCCAAGCGCCGTCTGAAAGCCAATTGGATCCATCAGGCGTCTGGGGCGGAACCACCTAATCGGTTCCACCTCCCTGCGGGGAAGGATTGGGGCCGTAAAATTCAGTCGAAGCAGAAAATGATCAGTCCATGACAAAGGCATGATATCTAAGCCCCTTAAAACCAGATCATTACCCAACTGCTCCGAAAGGAAAATCATATCCGGGGCGTGTCCACCCTCATGCGTCGGGGCCTGCACTACTTGGGTCAGGTCCATGGTTGTCATGGCGGCCATGAACTCCTGTGCCAATCCCGAGGATTCGCCAAGCGACGGCAGATTGAAGTCCCCCAGGACTATAAGCCTGGGGAACTCCACCGCCAGCCCAGCAACCTCCTCGAGTAGCACAGGCAGGGCTGATGCCATGCAGCTGGGAGGCAGGTACGTAAGCAATAAGCCCACCTGGACCCCTAGGCCCAGCGTCATAAGGATGGACTCGCAACCCGGAATTTCGGAAACAGTGAGTCTACGTAGACTGAAGTTCTCCCGGGCCAAAATAGCCACTCCTCCCCCCCTTCCCTGGGGTCGCGGCTGATGCCATACCTGATAACCTGATGGGCACATGCCCGTGAGGGGAACTCCCCCCTCAGGGCCCAACCAGGTCTCAGTCACACACGCCAAGTCGGTCTCCTCATCCATGAGAAGATCATGAATGAGGGGAGCCTTATTGTTAACCGACCTGGCGTTAAGCAGCAATAGCCTGAGCCCAGGGCCCGAGCTACACCCATCACCAGAATCGTGGGGAGAGCAAGTTTTTTCAGAAGGGCCAGAACAAGAAACTGCTACGAGACAGCAGGACCGAGTTCCCCGTGTGCGGCCTACCCTCCTGCTCGATGAAGAAGCTGAATAATATCCCAGAAGAAGTCAATGACAGATCATTCTTGTATCACTGTTAAGAAGATTGCATTGATATCAGTGATTCTCTGCCTTGGCAGTTTTAAGATATATGGACTTCAACTCCCTGAAACCAGAAAGCTGGGTGGAGAATTCTGGGAATTGAAGTCCACACATCTTAAAGGATGACAAACACTGATAGATATAATCAATGAAGTCACCAAGACACGAGCTTGGAAGATACTTGCTTTTACTAATTGTTGTTGAGTTAAAATTTATTTTATTCTTCTAGCTTCCTTCTGGCCTAAAAAGATACTTGATTTTTTAACAAAGACTACAGTAGTTGATGCAGTCATGTATGTAAATAGTAAACATGTAACATGAAATGTCAATACTTTTGTTGGATGAATTTGTCCAGGGTAGAGCCTGGAGTGAGATACGAACCCCAGCAGGCACATGAAATAGATTAAGAAATAACAGCATTGTGTATATTTATTGTTTTGCCAGATGATCTTTAATTTTAGTTAGTTGACATTTAAATTATTTCATTGTATACTTTATGAAATTAAACTGAAAATTTCCCCAAAGAGTCTAATCATTTATAACTAAAATACCTATCAAACTTCAGCAAGTTAGTTCTACTTACTCGTTTCTAGAGATTTCTCTAATTTAAATCTTGTAACTTAAATTTATCAGGTTAGAACTAGGAACATTCAAAACCTCTCACTATTTTCATTTAAAACTCCAATATTCATATTAAGTTCTCAAGAATGACAGGCATTATTGCAAAATTGCTTTTGAAAACTTGAAGACATTTATTTTGAAAAATCTGGTTACTGAAAGTATCAAAGTAATAGAACTGTTATCTATAAATATATTCAATCTGAGTCCTTAATAGAATTTGGTAGAAAAAAAACACATTAAAGATTGAATAAGACAGCATGCCTATTGAAATACTTTCATAGGCAGATTTAATGCATCATTTTCAACAATCTGCTGTAATATATTTAATACCTTAATGAATACATTCAGCTTTGATGGATATAATGTCTAATATTCTGAGAAGGAATTTAATAGTACATCTGTGAAAGAAATAATGTATTTTTCTCCTTTCTGCTTATTGTTATTACTATTATTATTAATAGTAGTAGTAACTTGGCTTAAAATGCATCACAGTGCTTCTTGGCTTTAGCTTCCCCAGCAATTTGTTAGGAATCCTATGGATGGGATCTTATTTTTATTTAATATTTGTAAGTTCTCATTTATACTGAACTGTAGTATGTTGCTTTGGGTGTTAGAATAGGTAAAGAGAATAAGTCTTCTGGAAAAATATTTCCTTCTGAGGGCCACACAGAATGGACTTTATAATACCAACAACATGGATTTTGTAATATTGTTGTATTCGCTAACTAACATAATTATTTTGTATTTTAAGTTGACTTATTTTTCTCTTTTTAAAAATGATATTAATGATTTTATTGATAACTTCTAACATTCTTAAATTTCACGATATAAAACTGTCTTTGTTCCCCAGGTCAAGATAGGATAGGATGTCTGGAGTTTGTCTTCTGATAAGATATAGCTTGTTCGTGCTAATTTGTATCTGTTTCATCTTAAACTCCAAATAACCTTATGACTTTTTTCCCCTCATTAACATCTTAAATTTTATGCTCCTGCTTTCATCAGACCTCATTTAAATGGACATGTGTGTTGTCACATGTAATATGTTTAATTCCATATAACTGATTTTCTATGCAAAGGAGGGATTACCGTTGTCCTGTCCAATCATCTTTCCCCTTGTAATTTCCTTTGATGTGTTAACTAGAAAAGGGACTGAAAGCTGGGTCTTGAGGTTCCTTCTTTCAATGAGAGGAAACTTTTTTTTTAGTTGGAATATTCTGAACAAACCGTAATAAAATGATCTTAGTATCTTGGTCTGTTTCACTGCAAAGTATGCATGCCGAGTACACGAGCCTAGGAAGCCATATTTGGCTAATATCTCCTAGCTTATTATTATTACAGTATATGAGGCTCCTATATCAGTTTCAGATATTTTTATTGGGTAATGTAATACCAAGGAGAATATTAATTTCATATTGGCCAATTAGGCAATATTAATTTCATATTGGGCAATGTGGCACCAAGGAGAATATTAATTTTATATTAGATCTAAGAAAACAGGTATGCATCTAGATCCAGGAAGTATATGGTCAGTAAACCAAAGTATTCACACATAGTTGGGATTTTTTAAAACATAGTTCATTAGTTTGTAGCCTAGTTCACACATCATGCTGAGCCATAGGAGAACAATTCGTATGTCACCATAAGCCAAAAGCAATTATGTTTTATCATTTAAAATCAGGCTATACTATGGTTCCTGGATCTCTAAGTATCTAGCAATGGCCAATTCAAATGCTTGGGATTTCTAAGAAAGTGACAGAATATTTTATTTAGATAATGTAGATCTTTAACAAAATATATATTTGTTCACATTAGCAATTTAGTTCCTATTATCCACTGCTTTTCTTCGTAGACATCCAGTGCAATCTGTAATAACATGAAAATGACAAAACATGCATTACAATGTTATCACATAAAAATTGACCTTTTCTACTTATGTCCCAACACATGATGTAAGTATGCTAGTCATGTGGTTTGTGTTGTGACATTACAACATATGTTTTGCTGCTTGCTTCTCCTTGCTGTGCAGTAGACAACTTTGCTTTCCTTGAACTTTCCATATACTTTCTAATACAAAATTCTTTCCCTTCTTTTCTGCTTTCATCAGATTTCAAGTAGAGGATTGATTTGATATATGGCTAATTTTTAATATGTTTTTCTGTTTTACATGTGTGACACAAGTCTAAAATTACAGAAAATTTGTGTTACATAATTGTCATGTACCATTGTAGTCTATTAAAGATTCATTGAGGCGATAACTAGGGTAAAGGACCTTGAGTTGAAGAGTAAAAGTGAAAATAAATCTGAAAAAAATTCTAAAACTAATAGCAATATGTGTGAAAGACATGTAGCATTTCACATACCAAACATGTTGCTTCCTGCTTTCCTCTTATCTTTCTGAGCTACACTGCAAATCAAAATTGTTTTAATGAACTACTGAGTTTCCTAATGAAATGTTTATATAACATGAATGCAAATATTGGAGAATTAAAATGGAAGAATGCCACGTATTATTCATATTGCTTTTTAAAAAGTGTTTGCAATTGATTGACACTATGATGATTCTTTCAATGACGAACGCCAGAGAAAATATGGAGTTTTTTCAAAACTTTTTCAGCCTTGAACTCCGGGTCAGATATGGCATCAAAAATGGGCAAAGAAAACAGCTGAATTTCCCAAGCCAGTTTGGCTATATTTAAAGGGGCAAATATATGTCATTGCAAATTATGTAAATTGTATTTTAAAACTGTTCTTGGGACTTTTGCGAGGTCCTGCAGTTTTATTTCTAATTCTGGTTTCTCCTTAGACTTCATACATGTTATCTTACTATTTGTCTCTTACCTTCTCACCTCCTCTAAAAAGACAAAATTACTCAGTCTTTCCACTTCCATGCGTGGAAGTTGGAAATTAAGTATTATGCTAATAAGGACTTATTAAGACAACACAAATTATAGAGATGTAGATCACAGTTGTTCAAATTAAAACCTGAGAGCGCTTACATTCTGCTACCAAGCCATCTCCCTAAGTACAAGCCTGGTTTCTTATATCATGTTAATATGATTGGAACTACTATTCAAAGTAACTACAAATTAAGTACTCAGTTAATTTCATATTCAGTTTTTATTTGATATAGAGGAGCATGGAATAACTAAGAAAGGAATGAAAGAAATACAGGTACAGCCACTTGCTCAACCACTGTTCCAAGTTATGAGGGTGCTGAAGAAGGAGTACTTACGAAGAATCATTGTGGGCATGGCTGTCACAGCCTTCCTGCAGTCATGTAATCATAATTTGTGTGTTTAGCAACTAGGTTGCAATTACATCATTGCAACATCCCCATAGTCACACAATCACCATTGGCAACCTTCACTGCCGGCTTCTCACAAGCAAAGTGAACAAGGAAGCAGGCAGGAGATTGCCAATGGCAATCCCATGACCACAGATGTTGCACCCATGCCGGATTCACTTAGTGGCAACTGATACTGCCTGAATTGCCACTGTAAGTCAGTGCAGTCATGTGACAATGTGCCTCATGACTGCATCGCTTAGCAATGAGGTTCCTGGTTCCAGTTCCTTGATTCTGTTTCATATAAGAGAAATAAGAGAAGTATTCTAAGCAGGCTTTCAAGATCCTGCTGCAATACCCTATAACAATGAGTTTCAATAGTCCTTTAGATAGATAGTCCTAGACCAGAGGTTCCCAACCTTTTGGGCACCAGGGACCAGTTCCGTGGAGAGAGGTTTTTCCGCGGATCAGACGGGGTGTGCTACCTGCATCCTGTGGATGGGGCTTTCCCGGTTATGGGACCGGTTGCTGGCATTCTATGGCCTGGTACTGGTCCACAGACCAGGTGTTGGGGACCCCTGTCTTAGACTGTCTTTGACCTGGCTTATCTCAAAACACTGATACCTAGAAGAAAAGATGAAGCCATTGTGCCAGATATCGACAACAAACAATCCAGGCTTGTAATCAAATGAGCAATGTATACCAGCAAAGTGTGATTTTAGTTGAGATATATATCTGGTTTGGCATGTCATTCTGGCAGGCCAGATTATCTTGTTACTTGAAGAACACCTGAAGGTGAATGCCTTTCCTGGTTCTACAGTAATAATAATAATAATAATAATAATAATAATAATAATAATAATAATAATAATAACAACAACAATATAAAGTTAAAAGGGACCTTGGAGGTCATTGAGTCCAATCCTCTGCTCAGGCAGGAACCCTACACCATTTCGGACAAATGGCTATCCAGTCTCTTCTTAAAAACTTCCAGTGTTGGAGCATTCACCGCTTCTGGAGGTCACTTGGAAGTCCAGATATTAATTATGGCTGGAGATGACCATCATTTATGACTTCATAGATTTGAGATCACCATGCATTATATGAAGTGCCTCTGGTGACTTTCTCTCTTGTTAGGTTTGTTACTTAGAATGCATTTTAAAGCAAGAATGGGCAACCATTCCATTTTCTGAAACCTTCTTGAAGTTATAGTCTAGAAATGATGAGTCTAATTGAAAAGTTAGGGCAAAGTACATCACTATTTTAATATTGCTTAAGCACATTTTATGTATAAGTTCTTTCAGTTAATGATTAGCAATTTTATAAAATGATATTATTTTAATGTATGCCTCAAAGTAATTTTTCTCTGATTAATTAAATTATACTTATGTATAATTATCTAATTATCATTGACATATCACTAACCCATAATTTACTGCCTTTCTTTTCAATCACATACTGAATTCATCACAATCATATTACTGCAGTACACAATAATAATTTTTCATTATCAATCATGAGAAATTTAATATGCTTGTTTGGCATTTTAAACTTTTGTCACAAAATTGCTTGTAAACAATATTCTGTAAATCCTTTTTTCAATAGCAAATATTGCCCTTGGGGTCAATTGTAGAAGTCAGAAACAACCAGCTTTGGGGGGAAAACAATGCACAATGGACATCAAAAAAGACAACAGAAGATGGAAATAACTGAAAGTCATTCTGACTTAGGGAATACACACTTCAGGCTACTCCTGGGTGTTTTTAAAGTTTCTGTTGGATTTTGAAATTGAATTGAAATCTGGAATCTCTTTATTCAGCCAGGACTAATTTATAACCATTCCAGTATTCTTTTACAGTACCGAGTAAAATATATTGTTTCTAACAAATCCAAGTTGACAGCTCTGAATTTCTAGTGGAAATGCAGATGAAGATAAAAATATTGTCAATTCAAGCAGATGCTGCTTTCAGAGGGAGATGAGAGCAGAAATGTCCACAGGACCTATGATTTCTGTCAAGATGACAAAAGCAGCATTGGCGCACTGCAAGGCAATTGCCACGTGACATACGTGCAATGCCATGATGTAAGTAGATCATGGAGTGTGAAGCGAGATGGAATGTCTAATACTCTAGGGAAGTGGGGCAAGATAAGACCCTTTTCCCATGTTGCTTTCAATTTGCAGTGCCAATTTCATTTGGCTCTCATATTTTTGGTTTTACAAAAGTATATCCAACTAGCTTTTTAAGTTAATTGTAAAATTTCTCTTAGTATTTTATTGTAATTTTAATAATTTAAATTTGTTATGTTCTAGTCTTTATTTTTTATTTTATTGTGCCTCACCTGAGAGAAATTCCAAAATTGCTGGTATAGAAATTATGTATCAAATGTGCTTTACAACTTGGCTTTTTGGTGTGAACTAATTTCAATTTTGTTTGCAGAAAATATTAGCATAATGTCCTAAGATAATAAAAGGATTGAACCAACTATGGATGGGATAATATGCTTAGAAATGAAGAAAAAGAGAAATTGAAGCTAAAAAGATTTAATATATATATTTTTTTATTATAGAAGACAACCTTGACTAATTAGGATACCGTTGTTAGAACCTTCATTGTTCATATCTGATCTATACTTTAGGTCCATTATTTAGCAATAATCATTCAACACCAAGATGTTATTTTAATTTTTGCTTCTAACTCTCAAGGGGTCATCAATATTGCTCTCAAAAACTGTAAACTCAATAGAGCAGCAATCATATTTTTATGTCTCTGCCACACAAATTAGAATACAACAGCAGTTCCCATTAAATGTCTCTTGGAATCACAACAGTGCTGCTTATACCAATATTTATAACATAATCTGTCTGATGAGGTCAACCTGTGTATTTAAAAATAAACTACCGATGGGAAACTTTAACATTTTGTAGGAGATTGTTTTGTTTTGGTGTTTCTATTCCTCCTGTCTTTCCTCACAGCACAATTCTGTTGGACAGCTTGGTTAAGAGTATAAGTGGTCTAAAGTTACTTGAAGAGGTTCCATGGATAAGGGTTCTATATTGTTAACAACAATAAGTAGTAGTACGTATAAGTAATCCTCAGCTTATGCCTGGTTGCTTAGCAACTATTTGAAGTTACAATGGATCTTCTCAGGGGTACTTACAACCCAGTTCCAAAGTTCCAATTCTACCCTTCTCGTCACAGGACTCCATTTCAGGCACTTGGCAATGAGCCTACTTTATGGCCATTTGCAGCATCCTGCAGTTACATCATTTTATGATGGTTGTTGCTGAAAACTGGCATTTATGTCCAGTCTTTTGCAAAACTGGCCCATAGCGAACAATTGGTCTGCTTAGCAACTGTGGAGTTCGCTTAATGATTTTGGCAAAAAAATGTTGTAAAATTGGTTGGGCATGTGGTTGACCCACTTTAAGACCATGATGCACAAGGTCCTTTATGGTTATAAGTGGATGACTATCTGTAATACGTACCAAAACGAAAAAGAAACATGAGATATGATTGCTTTGTGTAAAATTGAGGGAATTGTTATTGTCTGTAATATCATTAAGAGGTGCTTGAATACATTTCTTATGCCATTAATTTCTCATTAATTGTAAATCTGGTAGTTCAGCAAATTATGGCATAGGTTAAACCTATACAAAACAATCTAGTTAAAGCTTAAAATGAGATAGAGTTCCCTGTAGCCTAAAAGTCTTCTGCTCATATGTTCTTCTGAGATTATGACACCAAGGCAAAAACAAAATTAATTTCTTCTAATTTTTAAAATTGCTAAGTTTGAAAAACACTAATCTAAACAATAAATGAGTTGTTTTGGAAAGAAGTACATTAATTTTAAACCCTTCAATACTATTTTTATATATACTATGATAATCAACTGAGAGGAGATTGCTGTGAAGTCAGTACTGTACAGTGTGAGCTAAGTGCCAAGTTTTATCTAAAAAGTCATAAATAAGATTTACATCTCATTATTTTAGACTTCATGAAGAGGCAGAAAATTAGTGGTACCACATGAAGTTGGACCCTTGTCTGGAAGTAACCATATTCAATATAGCAGGTCTTATAACTGGATAATCATACATAGAAAGTCTTGCCCATTATGGATATCTGAAGTTTAGTACCATAACAGTTCAGAATCAAAACCACTTTAATGTATGATATTAACTGGCCACGGTTGCAGTAACATGGAATAAAATTTTAATCTCAGTTTCCGGGATGGCAGACTTTAAATATTTAAAATACTACCTTACCGCCATCTTTTAATTTTTTTCTAAGCAAAATATAACTGCTATAATTTATTATAGATCTTGGTTCAAATAACTCTCATATTGACCAGCATTATGATGGTCTTAACAATGATGCATATTAGGAAAAGTGTATATATTCATAGATTTCTATAATTATTTCTTTTATCACACTAAAGATGCAAAGAGTGAATTTTCCTAAAATATTTTAAAATTATGGAGACACATTGATTGGAATTACACAATGCATTGCTTGGTTTATATTAGTGTGTTTACAACTAATGTGTGGTTTAAATAATAGTTTATGGACTAATATATTATGCAAAACAACCTATTATGGTTTATTCAATAAACTAGGTTTAAGTGCTATTTTGATGCAACAGAGGCACCCAAACATCACCTTGGAATTTGAAACTAAAGCATTTATTTATTTTTTGAATGTTTTGGCTTTTCATATAGTACTTTTCTTCTTTCCACTATTTCTTCATGGTTGAGCCACAAGGTTAATGGATGCTGCAACTATAGATGCACCCACCTGAGTATACAGCTTTTGAATTCAATAGGATTTACTTTTGAGCAGACACAGTACTGTACAATTAGCTTGATTCCAAACTCTCATGTACTCAGTGATCCATGTGGTAAAACACAATCTTGATTCAAAAATGTAGTTTGTTCATAACTCAAATCTACTAATGGAGCTGTACAGTATTTCAGTGCTGAAAAATGCCTGCATAGGAAAGAACAAGTTAAAAGAGCAAGATAGGAAGCAAAAAAGTTACACAATAAGCTTTCCTTGGGCCTGTTAGTGAAATGACTGCAGTAAACTTCACAAAATGCTTGATGTTTATATAATATAACAAAGTTATTTTTTAACAGAATAACATAATTTTAATTCCAATTTTAGAAACATAAGAAGCACCCTTAAGTCAGTTTTGATATTGTGTCCATCTAGATCAGTGTGTTTATTCTGGCTGGCAGTGACAGAAAGTTACTCAATCTATTAAAACTCTTTAAATAGAAATTACAATTACATGTACTTTCTCACTGAGAAAAAGCTTCTTTCTATGTTGATTCTAGCTTCTCTTTTTAATACTAACTTTTGCTGAATAAAAACAAAATAAAAGTACCACAAATAAATATAGTGAAAAATGTCATTTTGAGCATTATAATTAATATAAAGGTAAGTATAATATCTTTGAAATGTTAGTGCTTCTTTGATAAAAAATGTCAAGGGAGTCTAAACCTTTTGATATATTAGTTTCAAAATGATACCTTGGAAAGAATACCAAATCTTCATACTCATACGGTAGATATATAACACATTTAAAGTAGTTACTATTTTCTGGATTTACAGAATATTTTGAACTATAAATGAATCAAAAGGGCTGGATTCACACAACAAATGAAGTCACGAAAGCATTAACCATGGCTAAGCACTAACCAAGGCTTATATGTTGGGAAAGTTTCAAATTTCCATGATGAATTATCACCATTGCACTAATTTATCATTCTCAGTAAGTTTTTCTGATCCTCTCTCTATAAGATCTGAAATATATCACTAGGTTGCATTTGCTCTGTTCGGATTCCAAAAATTAATAACTAATCCACATTTTGGCTCATCCTAGTTAATTTCTATATATTTTCCCTGTGATTTGTTTTTTTTAAAAACATCTATTGGAAATCTTGTAAATTACTCCAAAAATTGATTTCTGGAAATATAGTTTATAACCTCAATTGTGATATATGACTTAGAGAACTCTGGGATGAAATCTACATGCTACATTATAATTCCTGATTTTTTTTTAGCTAACTTACATTCTCATTCTAAAAACGATTATAATTTTTTGGCCTAATAAAAACATCAGCAGGAACAGATTTAGAGAACTATTGTAATAATAAGGGGTCTAGAAAGCCCAAGAAGGTTCAGTAAAAAGAGTTGAATATCCTTGGATTGCAAAAAGTAAACTAAAAGGATATATGATAGCAGTGTATAAACGTTATCTGAAACGTTATTTGAGAGATTAAAGACCAATGACTTGAAATGAAAAGAATGAAGATCCAGGCTGATTATTAGAAGAGATTTCCTTAACAGAGCTATCAAGAAGAACACTTTGGCTAGATCTCTCTTTCACAAGAAGATTTCAAAGAGGCTGGATAACCATTTTGTTGGAAATGCAATCGAGGTTTTAAATTTCTTAGAAAATAGAGAAACTGTTTCTTAGAAAACAGAGCATTGTTAGTTTGGAAGTGTATCTGTGTGCCTAGGAAAAGAACAGAATGGGGAATAGTGCAGAGAAGCTTATAAAGACAGGAACAAGGAAGTAACATTTTGGTCAACTGTACTTCATCACTAATTGTGTAAGTCAAAGGTTTCCAACACAGCCATTTGTAAAAGTGTCTATAATATGCCAGTAACAAAGACTCCCTGATAAATTTATACACCTGAGACAGGGACATGATTTGCTTGGTTTCCAACAGATACTTGGGATTTTGATGACAGTTCTGCCCTAAGTTGTATTGAATTCCAGAGATGAAAAGGATGCTGGATGCCATTGTTCCTGGAGACCTTTTTCAATATTGACTAGGGAATTCTGGGAGTTGAAGTCCACACATCTTAAAGCTGCCAAGACTGGGAAACACTGGCAAAAGATGAACAATGAGTTTGCTTAGACACAGATACAAGGTTTAGGTTTACATTGCGGCCAAAAGGGTGGCAAAAAATGATAAGACACCCACACTTACAGATTAATTGAAACATTGTCCAGAATGTTTCAGAGTGACTATTCTGTTTGGGGAGGACTGGGGAGAATGATCTCCCATTCAAGTGCTGTGACAGATTTGCCAAAAAAAAAAAAAAAAAATTGCTGATGAAGTTGCTCCTATTGTTCCACTCTGGAATGCACTTTGTTAAATCCTGAATAATAATAATAATAATAATAATAATAATAATAATAATAATAATAATAATAATGATGATGATGATGGATGTGGCAGTGCCTGGAGGCAGCAGAATAGACAAGAAAGAACTGGAGAAGATAACAAAATACAAACAACTACAAATAGAAATAGAAAGACTGTGGCAAAAGCAAGCAAGGGTAGTACTAATAGTAATAGGCATCTTGGGTGCAATCCCAAAACAAGTGGAGCACCACTTGAACTCCATTGGCATTGACAAATTCGCCATTAGTCAATTGCAAAAGGTGGCCTTAGAAACATCCACATCTGCCTATCCCAGGTCCTTGGTAAGGACTCGATAGGTAGACAAAAATGCCAAATCCAGTCTGAACATCTGGCTGACTGTGCTATGATTAATAATAATAATAATAATAATAATAATAATAATAATAATAATAATAATAATAAAGTTGAAAGGGACCTTGGAGGTCATTTAGTCCAACCCCCTGCTCAGACAGGAAATCCTATACCATTTCACACAAATGGCTGTCCAGTCTCTTCTTAAAAACTTCCAGTGTTGGAGCATTCACAACTTCTGGAGGCAGGTTGTTCCACTGATTAATTGTTCTAACGGTCAATAAATTTCTCCTTAGTTCTCTTTGATTACTTTCCATCCGTTGCTTCTTGTCCTGCCTTCAGGTGCTTTGGAGAATAGCTTGACTCTCTCTTCTTTGTGGCAACCCCTGAGATATGGGAGCACTGCTATCATGTCGCCCCTCGTCCTTCTCTTCATTAGTCTAGACACACATAAATGCAGTTCGCTGATGCTCTTTACAGTTTAATTAACAAGAGTATTAAAGCGGTCTGTTACGGACGATTTCTCAGTCTAAGCCTCCTACCTGGGATTCCCAGGAGTTGTTTTGGAGGTGTTTTCGGTCCCTTGGAGATCTAAGGATCATAACCATGAACACATTCTTAAAGACGACGCAGCTTCAGAAGTCAGCCCTATTACATCCAACAGGGGCGTGCTCCGACTTCAGGGCGCTCGGGAGCGCTACCGCTGCGCCCACCACTTCGTGCTCCTGTTACCTGCTGCTTCCCGCTCACCCGGGTCAGGATTATCCCTTAGCAGGCCCGCCCATCATCGCTGCCGCCTTCGCCATTGGCTGTCTGGACAGCCCATCTACCTAGCCTAGTGCCAGGAGGCGGGTCCGCGGAAGGCAAGGGCCGCCTCCCGGGCTGTCTAAGGACTGGCTTGAGCGCCGAGAGCTCTTCTGCAGCCCGCGCAGAGTTTCCGAGCCGCCGGTGTTGGCGAGGTGGCCGAGGTGGGATGTCGCTCCCATCCGGCGAGGTCCCGGTATAGTGGGGCGCGGCGGCGGCGGTTCTGCTGGCGTTTTTCCCTTTCCGGCGGAGGATGCCTCCGGTGTTGATGCCGCCGGTGGAGGCGGGCGGCTGACTTTCTCCTCCGACCCACCCAAGGCGGCGGCGGCGGCGGCGGCGGCGGCCGCGGTCTTTCCGCTGCACTTAGAGGGGCGGCTATGGGCAAGAAAGTTTCCGCGGCGGCAGCTGTGGGAAAGGAGGAGGTTGAGCGGCGAGGGGACGGAGGCCAGCGACTCTCGCCCTCTTCGTCCAGCTCCAGCTTGTCCCCCTCGTCGTCAGACTCCCAAACTCTTTCCGAAGAAGGCGAAGCCGGGTCTGCCGCCCCCGCCCCCGCCGCTCCAACGAGCCGGGGCGGTTTCGCGCGGGCGGATCCCCACCGACGCGGCGGTACCTCCGATCTGCAGGGGCCAGGAGTGGAAGCGCCGGGCGGCCCCACGGCATTGCCCTCGGGCCTCCCCTGCGCCGGGAAGGAAAGCGAGGTGGAAAAGGAGGGATGCGTGGACGGACGGCGGGAGAGCGAGGAAGAGGAGGACGAGTCGGGTAGCCCGGGCGGTCTGGATGGCGGCGGAGGCGGCGCGCGCCGCCGTCCCGAGACGGATGCCTCGTTGGAGGAGCAAGATGAGGAGGTGGGGAGATCAGGGTTTGGAGTGGAGGCGCAGGGATAGGGCAACCAACACGGGGGGGCTCTTCTCCCCCGAAAAGAGCCGGAGGATCCAGGCTGGCTCCTTCCGCCTGACGGTGGCTGCCCGAGGCCAATGGTGGCGGGCGGCCGGGGAGAGGGGGAGAGAGATGACCTGCTTGAGTGGGGAGCGGGGGCAGGAGAAAGCCACCGCCGGCTGCGGCTGCCTGGCTCCTTCAGGGCGCCGGGAAGCGGCTGCCAAGGGCGGGATCCCTGCCGCGTGTTGACGGTCGGGTGAGCCTCTTCCTAATTGCCTGAGTGGGCTGTGTGTTTGCACGGGGCGTTTCTCCTTAACTACCCTTGAAACCGACCACAAATGAGGCTCTGGGAATCGCTTCTCCGCCTCTCCAGGTTGGGCTCGGAGCCCGGGGACGGTGGTTTCATCTTCCACCTCAGGTGGAGCTTGTTGAATGGGGAGAGAGGGCAAGGGGCAATCGCGGGCGCCCCGCTTAGATGGGGGGTCCGGTGGCCCCTGCGACGGCAGGAGAGGCGACTCCTTTCCTTCTACGCGTGGCGGCACTTTGGGGTCGGCGCTTCATTGGGCGCTCAAGTCTCCGGGGGAACTGGACAATGCTTCCTAGAAGGCTTTTGCAAGGAAAAGTGGGCTTGTCTCCGGAAATTTCCAGGGCTACCTTCCCGGGAAGAAGTGGTAAATTCCACAGGGAGCTGCATTTAAAGGCAGCGTAACACATAAATCCAAGGCTCCAGTGAAGGTTTAGATACTTTCCGTGGAGTGAGGCTCCAAGGAGTTCTGAAAGGTGGATGATTTTGCCAAGGGGCCTGAAATTGTGGCGTGGACATCTTTTAACCGCAAACAAACAAGCACTGCTGTACTAGATTGCAGGCTTAAAATATATTTGATATGCCTACCGGCTCCCCATTGTAGAGAAAGACTTCTTAGAAGGTAGGAAAAGAGGACTTAAGGCTCAGTCCTCATAAAAATAAAAACTTCTAATGAAATATGGTTCTCGGTGATGAACATGAACACATCCATGTAATTTGGAGAGCGTACAATCTAGTATCCTTAAGGTGTCCCATTGTTGTGAAGCTGGGCTGGCTAAAATGTAAACCAGCATATGGTTATGTATATTTTTTCATTCTGATTGAAATTATCATTTTTCCTGTGGATTTAGGTCTGTGAATTGATTTAGAGAAGATTTGTTTAGAAGATGCTTCAGAGTTATGACTTTTCACAGGATATATTCTGATGGCTATAAGCAGGAAGTGTCAAGCCTTAATGCCTTGTTATGGAGGCATTTAAATATGATAGCTTAGAGATGATTTTTTTGCATAACTGATCTCCCTTTTGTATACCAACAAGATATATGAACAAAAAAATTAGGAAAGCAATAACTCTAGCATGGTTTAAGAAAAAATTCTCATTTTTTAAGACTCTATGCTTGTGGTGAAAGGGCAATTGAAAATGCAATTCATATGTTGTTGTACTGCCCACTATTTTTTTTTAAAGTCTATGTTTTATATGCATTCTTTGACAATGTGACACAATTAGTGGACCAGAGAAATGCTGTGTGTATATAATTTATTTGAACTTCAACTAAGCATTTGATAAAGAAGACAACAACCTACTATTTGATAAGATAGAAAAATGTGAGTTGGACAGCATTACCTCCAGATGGATTTGTAACTGGCTGGCCAACTATACTAAAGGTATAGTCCTTAATGGGAATGTATCTACATGGGATACCGCAAGGCTCTGTCTTAGGCCCAGTACTCTTCAATATCTTCATCAATGATGAAGATATTGAAGATATTGCAACCTAGAACTAAGGAGAAACTTCCTGACAGTTAGAACAATTAACCAGTGGAACAACCTGCCTCCAGAAGTAGTGAATGCTCCAACACTGGAAGTTTTTAAGAAGAAACTGGACAGCCATTTGTCTGAAATGGTATAGGGTTACTTGCCTGAGCAGGGGGTTGGACTTGATGACCTCCAAGGTCCCTTCCAACTTTATTATTATATTATTGTTATTATTGTTATTGTTATTGTTAGATGAGGGGATAGAAGGGGAACTCATCAGATTTGCAGATGACACCAAGCTGGCAGGAATAGGCAACACTCCAGAAGATTGGCTCAAGATAGAAAAGGATCTTGACAGACTGAACCCCTGGGCCCTATCTAACAAAATGAAATTTTGAGAAAAATAAGGTTCTGTATTTAGGCAAGAAAAACCAAATGCAGGTACCAAAAATGTGGTACCTGGCTCAATAGTAGTAACTGTGAAAGGGATCTTGAGGTCCTAGTGGTCAGTCACTTAAATATGAACCAGCAATATGCTGGCTCATATTTAAGTGATTGTAGTTGCCAAAAAAGCTAGTGCAATCCTAGGCTGCATCAACAGAGGGATAGAATTAAGATCACGTGAAGTGTTAGTACCACTTTACAATGCTTGGTAAGGCCACACTTGGAATACTGCATCCAGTTTTGGTCACCACAATGTAAAAAAGATGCTGAGATTCTAGAAAGAGTACAGAGAAGAGCAACAAAGATGATTAGGGGACTAGAGGCTAAAACATATAAAGAGTGGTTGCTGGAATTGGGCATGTCTAGTTTAATGAAGAGAAGGACGAGGGGTGGCATGATAGCAGTGTTCCAATATCTAAGGGGCCACCCCAAAGAAGAAGGAGTCAACCTTTTCTCCAAACCACCTGTAGGCAGGGCAAGAAACAAAAGATGGAAACTAATCAAGGAAAGGACCAACCTAGAACTAAAGAGAAATTTCTTGAAAAATTAGAACAATTAAGTAGTGGAACGACTTGCCTCCAGAAATAGTGGGTGTTCCAACACTGAAGATTTTTAAGAGGAGAGTGGACGACCATTTTGTCTGAAATGTTATAGGTTTCCTGCTTGAGCAGAAGGTTGGACTAGAAGACCTCCAAGGTTCCTTCCAACTTTATTATTCTGTTATATGTCCCGTATTAACTAAGTAAGTCATTTGGATTTATGTATAGTAGTTGATAAATTTTTAGATCATTTGACTATAGCCAACTTTGTTCTATTGTATGTAAAATCTGCTATAACCAACCATGTTGGTTATTTAGTTGCTGTTTACTTTTATCATTTATAGTGCAAGTTTTAATTTCCACCTTTTCAATAGAATTCTAGAGATAGATTATAATAAAGGATTTCACCTGGCAGGCTTTGGCAAAGGCTATCAGCCTTGATCTTGCCTTTAGCAAAACTCTGTTTCATATTAGGATTGGGCCATAGAGAGCAATTGATTGCCTACATGAAAGTATGAAGATACATTGTTCTTTAACACTGTAATTTAATCCTGACCCTACTTTTTTCTACCTTGAAAAAGGTGGCCTTGAAATTGTGTGTCTTTTGGTATTTGGCACAACTGACATATTTGCCATGAGAAACTATGATTTTTTTTGTTTTAACTATCCCAAGATAATGGGTTTCCAACTTTTCTCACAGTGTCTATTACATGATTTGCATTTCATTCTCCTGTTTAGAGATTTCCCAGTTGTAGCCTGGAACTTCTTTATCACCTCCTATGCCAGGGGTTGCCAAGGTTGAGAACCCCTGTCCTATGGAGTTACCAATCAGAACTCTCATTACTTAGCTTTTTGAAATCAGTCACCATTGGCAAAGTTTTCCCAGCAGTATAACTAGGTGTCAGTCATGAAACCTCTTATCACAGTGGTTCTCAACCTTTTTAATGCCGCAACCCCCAACCGGTTGTAAGTCAAGGACTACCTGTATTTCCCTGCCCGGGAGCGCTGCGCATGCGTGGTGCCGCCCCCTGCGCTGGCCAAGGCGTAGCTGGCAAGGGGCAGTGACGGCGCAGGGCGACCACCGGCTGGGCCACCAGCTGGTCCAGCCCAAGGGAGCTAAGGCACCCGCCAGGTCCCACGCGCACCAGCAACCCTCCCTGCACCTGCTGCTGCCCCACTAGCCTTACCTTGGCCACCGCCTGTTCGGGGCGGCAGCAGGCAGGCCCAGGCACTCCTGGGCGGCCACGGCAGCGACGGCGGAGGATGACCACCGGCTGGGCCACCAGCTGGCCCAGCCCAAGGGAGGTAAGGCATCCGCCAGCAACCCTCCCTGCACCCGCCGGCCTCCCACCTCCCACCCCTGGCCCTCTTTTACTTACATTTTTAGTAGTTGCTCAGCAGGGAGGGGTGAAAACTTCCAGACAGCTCACCTTCGCTGCAGACAACTTGCAGCACCGTTTGCAGACTGGGACTTTTGGCGGACTCAGCAGGGCAGAGACAGCCTGGACAATTCCTATTGGCTTTTGAAAGCCAATAGAATTAGACTCTATTCAAGAGAGTCTATTCTATTGGCTTTCAAAAGCCAATAGAATAAGAGGAAGTAGCACAGCTAAGGAAAAGGGGAGAAAAATGGCGGACTGCATTGTTTGATGACCCCCGTGAAATGGTCGTTTGACCCCAAATGGGGTCGTGACCCACAGGTTGAGAACCGCTGTCTTATTAAATGCTAGGACCTGATTTCATAACACTAAGCATTAATGCCTATTTCTTAAATAGCAGAACATGGAAATCTTCTAGTACAGTATTTTCAATCTGCACACTTCGGAATGAATTGTATTTATTGAACAACTTACAAATGGCTTTCCCTAGAATTTGAACAAAAGTTAATCTTGCTTTTTAGAATTTATATCTGTTTATTGTTCTTCGCCATGGCTATTGGATAAACCATAACCTTGGTTTGTATAACACATTAGACCATAGATTACAACCAAGAAAGATTAGGTTTACCAAAACCAAGCCAATCACTTTATACCTTAGTGTGTTCTGTGAATCCAGGCAGTGTCAAAAACAAACTACATATTCATGCTGCAATAATCTTGGAAGACATGAGTGATGAGGAATAATTACTGACTTTGTAATTGACAGATCTGTTGAGTGTGGTATGCCTGGACATGCTCTCTATACATTTGAACATTATTCTCTAAATGCCTAAGAAACAATGTAGGCTCTTCTGAAGGGGGGAACAAAGGAGGTTTTCCCCTAAGTTATAGATGAGAAGTTGGATGATCTTAATTATTCCTATACGCTAGATACCGCCTTTTTCTAATGTGGACTTATAAATATGATGTGTAAACATATTTTTATAGCAAATGTCCTGAGTGTTGTAATGCATAATAAAATGAGATGGGTTATTTAAGTCAGTTCATTTGGCTTTATGGGTGTTAATATTTTCAGAGGTATGACCGCTAAACCTACAATGTATTTGAATTTTCTTTAAGAGCTACAACTTTGTTGTTTTAGATTTCTGCATGAAAAAAATGAATGCTTAAATATTTCAAATGAGAAGCATATTTTTTTTTTGTTTTCTATTACTCCAGTTTTCCCACATTCTTATCCAGCTTAAAATGAATAGCAGATCAATGGAATCTGGTTTCACATTGGAGGAAGTTCATGCTGATGTGATAACTTTAGTGCCTTGCTTCATAAATTAGTAATTTCTTTTTCTGGGTATAGAATTTTATTCTGTCTGCATTCATTATTTGAGGTCACTTTGCAGTTTGGTTTATAACATGCAGTTACAATTGTGTACTTTTAAGTCAGCACATTTGTTTTAGCTGAAACTGAGCTATAAATGGTCCTTCTGAGGGCATTTGGGGATTCTAGATATAAACAAACCAGTATGTACATAGAACAGAATGTTTTCTGGGTTTAAATAGAATTATCAAACTTCACCTACTCCTCCAAAAAATCTGAAAGAGCTTTTCTTATATCAAGGAAAAAATATTTGCCTACCCGGTGTTAACAAAAGTGTATTAAATGTAATGCATCACAATCCAATACTACACATCACTATCTGGAATGGAAGAACTTATAACAGAGTAGAGAGCTATTTGTTCATAACTTCATTAATTCAAATCTGACTAGAGATCTTATAAATATGGATTTCAGAAGTGTATGTTCATGTATTTCTATGACCTCATTTTGTGCTAATCTATTAATGTTTAGTAACCTATGTAAAGTATATGGAAGGAATTCTATAATTCATCTTTATCTGTGAGAGCTGAAAAGTATAATATTTGTTCATTACAGATCTAATTGTATATGGTTACAAAAACAAGTACATGGTTTCTTGCAAATGGGGTTATTCTGGAGTATTTATCTGAGGTTAATTACTAAGTTATGTTGTACCAAAATTAAAGGTATATGCTTTGTATGTATGGGGCATAAATGTAGGATTTGTCTACAGCTCCCTAAACTATATATGTTTTTTCCTGGGATTGTGTAGCAATTGTGCTGTTATGAGGAGCTGCAATCATGTACTATGTTTTTATGCCCACACATTCCAAAACCTCTTTTTGCCTTTAAATACATAAATGTGATGTCATTCTTCAAATACAAAAGGTTTGTGTTGGTTGATACTTGGTCATATTTACTTTAGCACAATTTTTATATGAAAAAAATAAATGTACAAGTATGTATAAAGCATAGTTAGACATATTGTTAAAAAGAGATTAACAACTAGTATTTATGATATTTGAATATTAGATTTTTATTTTATAAGCAATAAAGCAACCCATAACTTTTGAAAGCATCTTGGTGGAAGAAGATAAATAATAATAGGAAATATAGGGAGCTTACTATTGGAGAAAAGAATAAGTCTTTGTTTCTACTCTGTGTACTAATAAATACAAGATCTACATGGAGAGAAGATATAATGCACGTGCTCAGTTCTCATATAATCAATTTATGAATCAGTTTTGGTTAATACAACACTATTGTCTGAGTTCATTTTTTTCCTTGCTAATACAAGTTTTAAAAATAGTGAGAATTAAAATGTGGTTTGCAAACTATCGGTGGACTGAAATATTACATTGACATAAGGATTCAGAGTCTTCACTCAGTACTTTGTTGAAGCACCTTTGGCAGAAATTAAAGCATCGAGTCTTTTTGGGTATAATGCAACCAGCTTTGCACACCTGGATTGGAGGATTTTTTGCCATTCCTCCTTATAAATCCTCTCAAGTCAGGTTGGATGGTGACCATTGGTGGACAGCCATTTTCAGGCCCTTTCAGAGTCAGGGCTCTGGCTGGGACAACATTTACAGAGTTGTCCCTAAGCCACTCTCTGATGTTAGGATTGTTGTCACGTTGGAAAGTGAACCTTCGGCCCATTCTGATGTCCTGAACGCTGTGGAACAGGTCTTCATTGACGATATCCCTGTACTTTGCTCCATTCAACTTTCCCTCAACCTTGACCAATCTCCCAGTCCCTGCTGCTGAAACACCCCCCCCAGCATTGTTGGAATGATATTGGGCAGGTGATGAACAGTGCCTGGTTTCCTCTAGACATAACATTTAGAATTGAGGCCAAAAAGTTCAATCTTGGTTTCATCAGACCAGAGAATCTTGTTCGTCACAGTCTGAGAGTCCTTCAGAGTTTTTTTTGCAAACTCCAAGCGGGCTTTCATGTGTTTTGCACTGAGGAGAGGCTTCCATCTAGCCACGCTGCCAAAAAGCCCAGTTCCTTCTGGAACTCTGTCCCATCTCCACACAGGATCTCTGGAGCTCAGTCAGAGTGGCCATCGGGTTCTTGGTCACCTCTCTTACTAAGGCCCTTCTCCCCCAATTGCTTAGTTTGACTGGGTGACCAGCTCTTGGAAGAGTTCTGGTTGTGCCAAACGTCTTCCATTTGAGAATTATGGAGGCCACTGTGCTATTAGGAATCTTCAGTGCAGCAGAAATTGCAGAAATTGTAGCCTTCCCCAGATCTGTGCCTTGCAATAATCCTGTCTCTGAGCTCTGCAGACAAGTTCCTTTGACCTCGAGCCTTTTGCTCTGCTACAGTCAGCAGTGAGGTCTTCTATAGAGAGGTGTGTGCCTTTCCAACTCATGTCCAATCAATTTAGTTTACCACAGGGGGACTCCATTCAAGACATAGAAATATGACAGCAATGATCAAGAGAAACGGGAGCCACCTGAGCTAAATTTCAAGTGTTGTTGCAAAGGGTCTGAATACTTATGCCAATGTGATATTTCATTTTTTTCTTTTTAATAAATTTACAGACATTTCTAAAATTCTGTTTTCACTTTGTCATTATGGGATACTGAGTGTAGATTACTGACAAAACGAATTTCAAAAACTGTAGAATCAGGTTGCAAAATTGACAAAAGTGAAGGGGATCTGAATACTTTCTGAATGCACTGTAATTTCATACATTTGGGAGAACACAATGATAAGGTACTCCTGTATTTTACTAAGAAAATCACATGAACAGATAATACAAAAATGATATAAATGTCCAGAGTCAGTTGATTGAGTTGGGTGGCTACAGAAAATGAATGAATGAATGAACGAATGAACAAACATAAATAAATACCTGTAAGTAAGTAAGTAAGTAAGTAAGTAAGTAAGTAAGTAAGTAAGTAAGTAAGTAAGTAAGTAAGATTGGCAATGCAGTGACAAATGATAGGTCCTTCAGATCATTCTAAGGCAGCGGTTCTCAACCTGTGGGTCGCGACCCCATTTGGGGTCGAATGACCATTTCACGGGGGTCGCCAAACAACGCAGTCCGCCATTTTTTCCCCTTTTCCTTAGCTGTGCTACGTCATTTTTTCCCCTTTTCCTTAGCTGTGCTACTCCCTCTTATTCTATTGGCTTTTGAAAGCCAATATAATAGACTCTCTTGAATAGAGTCTAATTCTATTGGCTTTCAAAAGCCAATAGGAATTGTCCAGGCTGTCTCCGCCCTGCTGAGCCCGCCAAAAGTCCCAATCTGCAAACGGTGCTGCAAGTTGTCTGCAGTGAAGGCAAGCTCTCTGGAAGTTTCCACCCCTCCCTGCTGAGAACTACTAAAACTGTAAGTAAAAGACGGCCAGGGGTGGGAGGTGGGAGGCCGGCGGGCACAGGGAGGGTTTTTGGAGTGTGTGGGGCCCAGCGGGTGGCTTACCTCCCTTGGGCTGGGCCAGCTGGTGGCCCAGCCCGTGGTTGCCCTGCGCCGTCGCTGCCGCAGCCGCCCAGGAGCGCCTGGGCCTACCTGCTGCCGCCCCAAACGGGTGGCAGTGAAGGCAAGGCTAGCGGGGCAGCGGCGGGTGCAGGGAGAGTTTTTGGCACGCGTGGGGCCCGGCGGGTGGCTTACCTTACTTGGGCTGGGCCAACTGGTGGCCCAGCCCGTGGTCGCCCTGCGCCGTCGCTGCCGCGGCCGCCCAAGAGCGCCTGGGCCTGCCGGCCACCTCCCCAAACGGGCGGCGGCAAAAGCAAGACTAGCGGGGCAGCGGCGGGCACAGGGAGGGTTTTGGTGCACGTGGGGCCTGGCGGGTGTCTTACCTCCCTTGGGCTGGGCCAGCTGGTGGCCCAGCCCATGGTCGCCCTTCACCGTTGCCGCCGCAGCCGCCCAGGAGCACCTGAGCACCTGGGCCTGCCTGCCGCCGCAGGGGGAAGCACCACACATGCGCAGTGTAGCACCGCGCATACGCGATGCAGGTCATCGGGCCACGCATGCGCGGTGCAGGTCAGGGTCGCGGCCTGAAAAAGGTTGAGAACCGCTGTTCTAAGGAATAGCTGAAGATTTTCAGAGTACTAATAGTGTGTATGATGGCTAAAATACAGATAATCCTTGTCTTACAACCACAGTTAAGCCCAAAATTTATGTTGCTAAATGAAACAGTAAGTTTTACCCCACTTTACGACCTTTCTTGCCAGAGATTCATTTAACACTTCTTCGTTAAGTGAATCACGGCAGTTGTTAAGTGAATCTGGTTTACCCATTGACTTTGCTTGTCAGAAGGTTGCAAAAGGTGATCACATGATTCCGAGTCACTGCAACCATCATAAATGTGAGTTAGTTGCCAACTGTATAAATTTGGATCATGTGACCATGGGGATGCTGCAACGGTTAGAAGTGTGAAAATGGTCATGTTACTTTTTCCAATGCTGTTGTAACTTTGGTCACTAAATGAACTGTTGTAAGTCGAGGACTACCTGTAATGAGAAAGAAACGCAAAAGAACCCTACTTTGGTTTTGTTTGGTATAAGATGTGGCAGTGATAAATTCTGAGTTTCAAAATTATGCTATTTTACTGTCTTGAAATCACAAGCGTTCCTAGAATCTTTACCATGCTGGTATGGTGGAAAATATCCCACTTAAATTAGAAATTGGAGATAGTTGAAGCAAAGTATCTTTATTGGCATGCACAATTACAGTCATCAGTGGTTTCCTCATCATAGTATTCAAACGAAGTAAGATAAATTTTTGTTACATAGGAAAGATTAAGAAAATGTTGTAAATCACACTATGACTTCTACAACTGGAATGCCCCTGAAAATAATGTTGGGAATAATAGTGTCCCCCCATTATTGAGCCAGTAATGTACGGCAGCAGCCAAAAAAGCTAATACAATCCTTGATTGTATAAACAGAGGCATAGAATCAAAATTACATGAATTATTAGTACCACTTTATAAAACCTTAGTAAGGCCACACCTGGAATATTGCATCCAGTTTTGGTCCTCACATTACAAAAAATATTTTGAGATTTTGGAAAAAGTGCAGAGAAGAGCAACTAGGATGATTAGAGGAGACTAAAACACATGAAGAACAGTTGCAGGAACTGGGTATGGCTAGTCTAGACAAAAGAAGGACTAGGGGGGACATAATAGTAGTGTTCCAGTATTTGAGAGGCTGCCACAAGAAGAGGGAGTCAACCTATTTTCTGAAAGGCCTAAAGGCAGGACAAGAAGCAATGGATGACAATTAAACAAGAGAGAAGCAATCTGAAATTAAGGAGAAACTTCCTATCAGTGAGAACAATTAACCAGGGGAATGGCTTGTCTTCAGAAGTTATGCGTGGTTCATCACTGGAGGTTTTTAAGAAGAGAATGGACAGCCACTTGTCTCAAATTGTATAGGGTTTCCTGCTTGAGCAGGAGGTTGGACTAGAAGACCTCCAAGGTCCCTTTGAGTTCTATTTTGATTATTATTATCATCTGAACAGAATGCTTTGATACTATCATTATAAATAGAATACTTTGATATTATCATTATGTAGTATAAGCCAGAGGTCCCCACTTCCGACTGTGACCTCTTGGCCACCAGGCTGTGTGAGTGGCTGGCCAGTGCTTGCGCGTTCACTCTCTCTTGCACCAATGCTGACCGAGCCGCGAGCTGCAAGCCTCACGCCGGTACTAGCCAAGCCGTGAGCCTTGCGCCAGCACTACCGGTAGTAGCTCCATTTGCGGAGTACACATGCTTGCGGCCCCATTTGTGTGCATGTGTGCACAGCCACCTTAGCGTGTGTGCGCATGCGTGCATAAAGGTGCCTGCTAGAAAGGTTGGGGACCCTGGTATAAGCAACATTTATTATGCCGATATACTGCGTTTTTTGACACCTTTAGGAAAGATAACAATCTGCTTTGTTATTATCTGTTATCTGTCCCCTTTATAGGGTCTTTATTTGTGAAGTGATTTTATTCACGTCAAAGACATCTTCAATACCACATGTATACCATTATAATTTCTTGACATTGCCCACCTTGAAGAGTTCATTAGAACAATAGCTGAATCTACCTGAATCAATCCCTTTGATTTAGGATTTGATTGAATCTGGTAAACTTTGATGGAATTGTGTCACCAATGAAACCAACCCATTTCTGAGATTGTTTTGGGTGCTGGTTACCTTTTCACAAAAAGGCTGTCACACTGTACACATAGCAGCAGTACACATACACATGTGTATGAATAATGATGGATAAGTACCCTCCCACACAAAGCCCATAAGAGAATGAACTTCAACAAACACTCAGAGGGAGGTTTAGATCTAGCCTCAGGTGAAGGAAGGAAAAACTCTTTGATATGGCTCAGTCCCCTCCGCCAGCACCCCCTTTCAGTTGCTTTAATGCTGCACATAAAGGTATGGCAAGAACAGTTTCTTTTCTTTCTGAGTTACCCAATATATTTCTCTGATTCTTCTCTTCTCTACTTGGCTGTTCATCTTGGTTTGAAAACCTGCATGGTAGAAAGAGAAGGTTGGAGAATTCCTGAGAGGATTTGGTTGGCTTTCTATGAGACGTAGGGAAGAGGCAATCTGCTGTGCAATAGAAGCCGGCTTGGGCATTGTTGGCTGGGATCCAAACTCCATGGAAAATGAATCCATAATTTTTTTTGAAAGGTTTTCGTTTCTAAAGACAAACCTCTGGTGACACCTATTCATGGGTCAGAACGCAACACAACAGTTTTATGTATTTGAATGATGGCTTGTGAATGGAAGCTGGAGATTGGCAAGACACCACAATAGCTCTCTACTCCAGTGATCTGTCTACTCAAGTCTTCATCCCATTCCCATTAAGCCTGACAATTGTCTGATACCTCTTAAGAGGCAAAGAATGGATAACCCTAAATGTTTATTAATTTATTGAAGAAAATAAGCATTGTTTAAAATCACTTAAGGCTTAAAGTGAGATTATATTATTTTCATAAAGAATAAATGGGATAAGTAGCTTATGTGAAAACAATTTTTAATAATACAGTGATAGTATGTGTATTATTTTGTATAATGGGCAGTGTGTTTGTGAATTTTATGATCTAAAGCAGACATGTCAAACTCGCGACGTCACATGACGTCACACAATGTATCGGAGCTTTTTCGCCGTTGCTGGCAATGGGGTGGGCATGGCTCCGGTATGATGAAACCGGCCCGTGGGCCGGCAGTTTGACACCCATGATCTAAAGCAATACATTGTCTCTATATTTTTTTTAGGTAGAGTTTTGCTTAATTTCGATTACTGCAATGCTCTCTACATGGGGCTACCTTTGAAAAATGTTCGGAGACTTCAGGTAATGCAGAATGCAGCCGCGCGAGCAGTGTTGGGCTTGCCTAGAAATGCCCACATTTCGGCATCACTCCGCGAGCTGCATTGGCTGCCAATTGGTCTCCGAACCCAATTCAAAGTGTTGGTTATGACCTATAAAGCCCTACATGGCATCGGACCAGGTTATTTACGGGACCGTCTGCTCCCTCATGAATCCCAGCAGCCGGTTAGGGCCCACAGAGTGGGCCTTCTCCAGGTCCCGTCAGCCAGACAGTGTCGCCTGGCGGAGCCTAGGGGAAGAGCCTTCTCTGTTGCGGCCCCGGCCCTCTGGAACCAACTTCCCCCGGAGATCCGTGTCGCCCCCACCCTCTCCGCCTTTCGTAAATTGCTTAAAACACACTTTTGCCGGCAGGCCTGGGGCAGCTAACATCTTGCCCCTAGCCAGTGTATGTTCGTGGAATGATTGGTTTCTTTTTTTTTTTAACTTAAGGGTTTTTTATATGTATATAATGTAATTTCTATCATGCTGTGAGCCGCCCTGAGTTCTCCGGAATAGGGCGGCATAGAAATTAAATTAATAATAATAATAATAATAATTTTAAATGGTGTGGGTACATATTTACGTACCACACTTTAAATTTACCTTTTTATTGGAATTTTAAAGTCATTTTTTGATTGCTACTTTAAATTGTCTATATCCTGTGGAGGTCGTGCCCCCCCAGCTCTGGCAATGCGAAAAAAGTCATGATACGTCACAACACGTCACGTGATGTGACGAGTTTGACACCCGTGGTCTAAATCAATTCGCCAAGCCATAGGATGTGACAAAGTATCATGATAAACAACCTGATGTAATAAACACTCTTCTCCCTTCTTCTTATCACCTGCGCTACTATAACTCTCTTGTTGTCTTCCCTTCCTGTCCTCTAGGACAAAAGACCTTGCAGATATAAAGTATATAACATTTCTTGGTTGGTGATCCAAGAAACTTATTTTTTTTATTTCCTAAGACTAGAAATAACAATACTTAAAATTATCTACAGTAAAGTTTGCTTCCTAATTCTTTCCTTAACCTTTTGCAAAAGAGGAATCTCAGCCTAGCTTCTTGCCCTATGTAGAATGGACATTCAGATTCTACCTGAATCCAATAATTCTAGGATAACAAGGTCTTGAGCTATGAAAGGCTTTATAAACCATAGTAGGTAGTAATAGACCCATAATTGCATCTAGAAGTGTACTAGTAGCCTTTACAGCTTCCACCAAAATGGTGTTATTATGGACTGTGAAGTAGCTGGATTCTGCACTAGTTTTGTTTTCATGAGCAGGCCCCATATAGAGAGAATTATAATACTCAACTGAGTGTAAAGAGTATGAATTGCTGTTCAGAATCTCCTGAACAAGAAAGGACTATTATTAATGTACTAGCTAAAGCTGGAGAAAACCCATCCTGGCCATTGCTGTGTTTCCCCCAAAATAAGACCTAACTGGAAAATAAGTCCTAATGTGCCTTTTGGATGCATTATTATAAGACCTGGTCTTATTTTTTGGGGAAAACATTATGTCAGTAGGAGCTGCAAGTCTAAAAAAAATTCCAAATTTAGGACCTGCCATTTCAGGTCCAAGGATAAATATGGAAATGTGCTAGAACCGAAAGGCTTCTATACAAATTACACCTTTGTTTTGCTATAATTCAACCTAAGTTTGTGCCGTGCTGTCTAGCCTCCATGCTCTGAATTTTCATTGCCTTTTTCTGCTTAGACTGAAGATACAAATTGGATGCCAGGATATTGATAATTCCTCACCACAAACAGTAGATGACCTCTTCCAGTGGTTTTGTGTAAACATAAACCAAATGGAAGAGTGGGTTGAACCATGAAGGCATCCCACATTGAAATGTCGAAGATCTCAAGTCTCCTCTCTTCTGTCATTATTGATTAAATTCTCTCACCCAGGAGCTTTCTGCAGACTATATTAAAAAATTATAGTGAAACCTGACTGGGGAGGGGGGATAATTTGACTTTTTTATTTGTAAAAATACTGCTTTGCTAATGTTTGAACTCTGGATTTATAATAAACCAAATGGAACATATTAGATGATTATAATAAAAAAGTTAAAAAATGATGAGTAATATTTTAGTGACTTTGTATAACCTAGAATAAATTCCTAGAATAAAGAAACACAGTGGGGGATTGTTCTCAGCCAAATGTTAAAATAGATTGTCTCTTTTCCATCTGTTGGGTTATCACCACTCTGTTCCCGTAAGAACACTGCTTTCACACCAGTCATTATGTTCCCATATGAACATTTCTTTCATTTTTGTTCTTTTCCCCATTGATTAATTCTTACATGTTATAAAATGTTAAATTCATTTTTTAAAAATAAAATTATATTGTAATCATTGGCAGGTTTTGAATAATACTTCCTTTGGATTTTGCTATATAAATAAATTAATGTAAAAAGGTGGGCTTCAGTAATTACAGAATGTGTTAAGGATTTAGAACTTTATATTTTTAGAAATATTTGTAAATACACAGAAACAAATCACATTTAAAGTTTTAGGAGGTTGTCTTAGATATTAATAGATTGATTAAAATTCTATGAAGTTGCTGGGGTAATATTAATGTAATTAAATATTGCTCCCTGGTAGATTTATGTTCTAAGAGGTGTTTCAAAATTAATTTCAAATAGATATTTCCTTCAGATAGGCAAATTGTTGAGGAAATGTATATGGTTAAATAGGCCACTAAGGATAAACTGAGATTATCTTTTAAAGAAGATAACTCTTAATTTACCTGAATTCAAAAGATGTTGTGGGGCTTCCATTTTATTGTTCATAGATTGATGTTGAAAACTATGGATATTTAACTTTATGGAAGAATTTGCTTTTGAATATAAGACATTCTATTGGAAAGTATGAGTGGAATCTAGAATAAACGTTAAATCAAATACTTTGGGATGATTATTTTAAGGATTGCTCTCAAGTTCAAATTTACAACAGTGGAGATATATATACAGCTCAAGTTGTGTTCTGACAGCTCAGCATGGAAAAGTGTATTTCAAAGAAACCTGAGATGTTTTCTTTTCTGATGGAGTCTAATTCTGAAACCAAACCTACACCTTATCCATAAAGAATATTGTTAAAGTTCAAATCACAGATTGTTTTGATGCATGGACTAAAGAATTAGAATGTCACTTTTTTAATTATGCAGAAAAAGAAAGGTGAAAAATTGAGAGCAAAAGTATGTCTTTAGTACCGTAGACATATCAGTAGACATACCATACACAACTTCTTTCCTGAACTGTAGAATGAGAGGGAAAGGGAAAGGAAGGGAGAGAAAAACCTCAGTCACCCTAGATTCAGTGGCAAATTGAAGTCCACAAGAACTGACACCTTGGATTTTATGGAATCCAGTAGCTCAGGAAGGGACAATGCTGGGCAGCAGAGAGAATAATACACCAGTCCAACTGTTCCCGAGGGCTCAGCTTCAACCAGAGGGCCTCTCCCACGCAGTTATTGTAGATACTGTAGCTGTCCTGGCAAGCATTAATGAGACCTGGATGCACATGTAGTATGAGGGTGAGGACAGATGAGAATGTAAGAGGCTATAGGAATAACTTTGAGGATCAGGAGGAAAAGCTGCAACCAAGAGAAAAGTCAGGTAAAAGGAATTTGAGCCCAAAGTAATTAGAGAAAATGATTCAACTCGACCCTCCCTAGTTCTCCTGAAGATGGAGGGAAGAAGCATATTCAGACTTGCAAGATTCTGTTGCTGTAAACATATAACAAAAGTAGTATTAGCATTGTTAACTTTGGTTTTCTAGTCTGGTTCAAAGGGCTGACAAATTTATTGCAGACTAATCTGGCATTCAGCAGCAACTGCCGGAGTCTGGGTCCATTGAGGAACTGATAACATGATTCTGAGGAAAGAGCCGGGGATTGGAAATTGGGATCCCTCTCAACTAGTGAGCCCAACATACCCAAATACAGTCCATCCCCAAATAGTGCTATATCTCCTCCTTAAATGCTCCTGCCCACCCTCTTATCCTTCCCACTTCACATCCTCCCCCCATCCCATACATGCACACTTCACACATTACCAAATATTCACTACAATCTCTCATCAAATTATATACAGTTACTAGCAACTATCACAGCAACACCTCTCTCGCCTCCCCTCTAGAACTTGCCTGAGGCTGTGTGTTAATCTTCTGTAGTGCTTCCTGCCCCAATACCAACAAACCAAGGTTCTTCACCATAAGGTGGGAAATAATGTGAAATCAGTGCTAATGCCTATGTCCAAAAAGAGGAGTCAATGGGTCAGTGTTCAACCCCTACAGCATAGTGTTCAATCCACAAGCACCCCGTAGCCTTCCCCACACAAGTCTCTTCAGGTCTTTTTTAGAGCACCACCTCAGTTTGCCCATAGCAAAAAAAGGGTCAAGTAGAATTCTTTTTTTGGGGGGATGTGTATATCCATTCATGGGCTGGGGGAGAGGAGAGATTAGCTTGCAGGATTCAAACATTTGAGTGAAGACTGATTAAGGATTGATCCAAGCAATCATCTTTGGAGATTCTTAGTCATTCAGGTCATGGTTGTCCCAAAGATGCTTTTTTCAAAACTTTCTTTGCTTTTCCTTGAAGATGTTTCTCTTCTCATACAAGTTGCCTTTTGAAAAAAAGTACCTTTGGGATCCAAGCAATCAATTATCTTTACTTTCTGCTGAGTTGGTGATGATCTGCTTTTTTGAATTTTTCTACATTCTGGCTGGTGTCGGCTTTGATAATCTCCAGCCACCATATTCTTTGACAGCCTGGTTTCTCCAGCACTGGAGATGGATAATCCACCAATGGGTTTAGACTGTGTTCCTGCCCAATCAGATCAAGTCAGCCATGCCCGTCCTGGACCATAGAGATCCCATTCTTGACTTGATCTTGCCCAGGACAGTCGTGCAAGTTTGGCTCTTAGGCAGGTACAGTCTCTATTGGTGGATTTTCCATTTCCAAATTGCTGAACAGTGCTGTAATCAGCACAGAATTTGGCCTTCTAGTAGTAATTATTCCTCCTTTTCCCATTCAAAAACATCCTGCTTTCCTCTTGATTCCTAATTCGAGGCTTTTTTTTTTAAAAACTGGGTCTTTTATAAGGAAGGGGCTCCTTCCTTAACCCCCGTCCCCCCTTTTCCCTCCATCCCTAGCTTGGTGGATTCAGCCGGTGAACTAACGGCCGTTAGTCCCCAGCTGACATTAATTTGGCCTCTTTCCTACCGGAGCTTGCGGCTGCAGCTCCAGTGGCTTAATATCAGCGCCGCCGGAGGAGGCTGGTAGCGACGGACCCAGGATCCCCCTCGGAAATCCTTAAGTCTCTGATTTCTTGGAGCTGTGGCTGCAGCTCCGGTACCTAATTCCGCCGGGGCCTAATTTCGCCGGTCTTCTCCCTTTCCCTTCAGCTGTTGGGACCTTACTATTGGGCTTTCACGGGGCATCAGGAGGCTACCGGAGGCACGTGTGTGCCTAGAAAAACCCAGTGCCGATCAACTGTTAGGTGGCAGATCGGAGGGGCAGAGGGCTCCGTTTTTGCTTTAAATTGTAAGCTTCCAGGCGGTCGCTCATTCTGCGCTGGCATTTGCCTCAGAAGCCTCCCAGACCGCAGCAGGTCTAGGGCCTCCCCCCCATGCGGATGCCATTTTGGACCGTGTGGTCTCCATCCTTACTGGCTCATTCCAATTCCTCAAGGGGAATACCAGAGGAAGGGGCTCCTTCCTCCTCTTTACTGACTACCCTTCTCTGTTAAGAAAAAGGGACATGCTTTGGAGTAATCCGAGACAGGTGATCCGGGGATAAAAAATTCAAGGCCCCACTGGTGTCAGGAGGCCGCCATTGTTGGGGACAGCCCCCTTTGGGAGCTAAACAGGTCCATTTTACCTTGAGGCCTAATATCTCAAGGGGCAACGGAGCCTCCAAGCCTCTTATGACTTGGTCTGTGACCTGGTCACAGGTGTAGTCCATTATTATTATTATTATTATTATTATTATTATTATTATTATTATTATTATTATTATTATTGTTGTTGTTGTTGTTGTTGTTATTGTTATTGTTATTATTATTATTATACACATTATTGGTTAGTCCCTTTCTGGTTTGGTGTCTCTCGGCCTCACCGTGCTCATATCTGGCCTAACCCAGCATGATTCTGGGCCTATTAAATTGCCAACAACTGTAGCTGGATTCCAGGTGTTCCCTACCATGCGCCTGTTCTTATCCATACAACAGCCTATCTGGATTCCAGGCGTCCCCTATAGTGCGCCTGTTCTTATCCAAAACAGCTCTAGCTGGATTCCAGACGCCCCTGTCATGCGTCTGTCCTTATCCGTGCACAGCTATAACTGGATTCCAGATATCTCCTGTCGTGCGTCTGTTCTTATCCACGCAACAGCTTATCTGGATTCCAGGCATCCCCTATAGTGCGCCTGTCCTTATCCAGTATATACTACTCTCTGGAAACCAGGGGTCCCCCATCGTACTCCTGTTTTATCAGAGAATGGAGGATTCTATGCCTTCTGAGAAGGATGCTTTGCCTTCATCGGCTCCTAGGCATCCTCAATCCTCTATTCAGGAGGTTGCTGGCACGATTGCAGCCAAAACCAAGTCCAGACCTACCACCAAGACCTCCAAGAGAGCTGAAAAGCAGGCCAGCCGGAGACACCAAGGCCTAGAAAAGGAATTTTCAAAGGCACAGAAAAGAGCCAGGTTGGAGTCCCCCCATGCCGAAGGGTCAATCTTTGACTTACCCCTGGGGCCCCCACCTCCCTCCTGGGGATATGGTTGACAGGGGAACCCTTACCTTCCCCTGCACCATGTGGGATGGGTGGAGCTCTCCCCATTTTCCAACCCGCTGTCCCACAGGCTCAACACAGGACACCCAAGGCTACCTTCACACCTACTGCGGTCGGGCTTCGGCCGAGTGAGCCAGCCCCCTTTCCCACGGAGGACCGTTTGGCCTTGCTGATTGCTCAAATGGTAGATCGCGCCTTTAAGGCAAGAGCTCAAGCCCCTAGGCCAGCGGCTGTCGCTCACGCGCCTATTCATCATCCATTTTCTGAAACCTACTACGCTCCTTCATCCCCATCTGGGTCCATCTGCTTGGAGAACTCATCCCTTCGCGAACTTGACATTGAACAGGGGATTCCGATGTCTGAGGAGGAGGAGCCTCCGCTTGAAGCTCCTTCCTTTAGCAGCCTCTTTAACCCTTCCTTCTTTGTTCCCTTGCTCCGCAAGGTCACATCCACAGCCTATCTCAGGCCTAATCCTTCCTCAGCAACAACCACTGTTTCCCCTGAATTGGAGGTGAACCCAAACTTCACTGAATCGGTGGCAGCTCAACACTGCATTCCTTGCCCTCCCATGTTTCTAAAAGTGGTCTGAAAGCAGTGGACATTCCGGCCTCCCTTCCCCTCTCAGGTAATACCGACAAAAAACTATACAAAATGGCTAAGGATTTGGAGGAGGCCTTGGAGGTGCCCACAGTGGATGAGCCCTTAGGGTCCCTAGTATCACCCACTGTCATTCCCGGTGACGTTTCTGATGCTCTCAAGGCTGAGAACCGTAAATGCGAACTCGCCTACTGCAGGACGCATCAAGCGGCTGCATGGGCTATTAAGAGCGGCCACCTCCGCATCTTTCTTTAACAGATCAGCCATCCTCTGGCTAAGGCAGCTCCAGGCCCGTATCCCAGTGGAGGATATCCGCACCCACCAGGACCTTAGCAAGATGGTGGCGGCCACTGAGTATGCGTCAGATGCCACTCTCCAGGCCACCAGATTTTCCTCCAGGGCTATGGCATCCAGTGTCACTGGTCGCCGTATGCTCTGGTTGAAGCACTGGCACGCCGACGCCAAGTCTAAGTGGCATCTATCAGCGGCACCTTATCAGGGAGGCAAGCTGTTTGGGTACGCTTTGAATCCCTATCTCGCTGAAAATAAGGACAAACGCAAGGTCCTTAATCATCTCCTTAAGAGATCAGACAAACAGTCCAATTTTTACCCACAAAGACAGTCCTTTCGTGCAGGGGCTAGGTACAACTACACTCAACCCATCCATCCCTTCCCGGCCAGGCAGGACAGACAGGATAGGCAGCCTGACAGGCAGGCGGCCAGACCTAGACAGCAATCTCAGGGCAAGCGGCCCTTTCACAGGAACGGCCAACCATTCCACCACTCCAGGTGACCCCCAGCGGTCCCTCCCTTATGCTCTCTTTGCCCACCAATGGGAGGCCATCACTACAGACACGTGGGTACTAAACACCATATGTCACGGTCTGTCCCTGGAGTTCATCTCCAATCCTCCAAATCGATTTCTCTCCTGCCCCTACCCACGGAATCGAACAAAGAAAAGACTAATGAACGAAGCCGTTCAGCATGTGCTAAACATACAGGCCATAGAACCGGTGCCAGCGGACCAGAAGGGTCAGGGGTTTTGTTGTCCCCAAGATGTCAGGGGGATGGAGAACCATTTTAGATCTCAAGGGCTTGAATTATCATCTTGCATACTGCAAATTCAAGATGCAAATGCTCCGCTCAATCTTGGAAAGCGTAAGGAAAGGGGACTTCCTGATGTCTGTTGACCTCACGGAAGCGTACTTCCATATCCCCATCTCTCTCGCCCACCGCTGGTTTCTAAGGTTCGCACACAAGGGGCGCCTGTCAAGATTCCGACTAATGAAACACTTCAAAGAACTTTCAGGCATGTTTATCCTAAAGCCTTTATTACAGTGCTACAAATTGACGGCACATCATGGACGTTTTATGCCAGAATCTGACTTCCTTTTGCTGCCATCTAACTTTTCTTGCTAAACCCCTCCCTTATCTTGCAGTCACAAGTCACATCCAATTAGTGTGAAGGTCAAAGATTTACTTCCTCTTTCTTTCCCGGGCTTTTTACCCCCCCACTGTAAGCTATGTATTAACCCAATAAATACCAGACAGTTTTGCATATTGTCAAAGCAAGAATATACAGTATTTGCAGCATTGACATCACCATTTTCAATACAGGCACTCCAATTTGGCCTATCATCGGCTCCCAGAGTATTTACCAAGATCCTGGCGGTTCTAGCAGCTCACCTAAGGATGGTACCAGTCAGAGTCCAATGTTAGCTGGACAACATATTAATCCAGTCATCATCCACCCAGTCCACCCTGGCGGACCTTGAACTGGTGTGAAGCTGCTCCAGGATCACGGATTCTCGGTAAACTTCCCCAAGAGTCATATGGTTCCCACAACAAGGCTGTTACACCTAGGGGCCATCATAGACACGGTGGAGTGCCGGGTCTACTTATCACAGGAACGCCGGGACAGCATAAGGGAGTTGGTCCTCCAATTACGCAGGAGTCGAACTGTAACGTTGGCCAGTCTTTCCCAATTGTTAGGAAAAATGATCTTGGCTATAGCGATTTTTCCCTGGTCCAGGCTCCACTCCAGGGAACTTCAGTGATTCCTGCTCCCCTTCCAGAGACAGAACCTCAGAGCTTCCCACTACAAGTATCGCTCTCTCTCATGTGGTGGCTCTCGCCTGCCATGCTTAAGGGATCCTCCTTCAAGGATCCAGATTGGCTCATACTAATGACTGATGCCAGCCTGTTCAGCTGGGGAGCGCATCTTCGCTCACAGTGGGCACAGGGCCGTTGGTCTCGCTCAGACCTTCGGCACAACATCAATTGGCTGGAGCTCCGGGCCATACATCTGGCACTTCACCACTTTCACAGTCTGGTGACGAGGCATTACGTATTGGTCCTCATGGACAACATGGCTGCCAAGGCTCATATAAACCAGCAAGGGGGCACCAGATCTTGGACCCTATTGACCGAAGCTCTTCTACTGGGCTCCTGGGCAGAATCCAATCTGGCCTCCAAGGCTGATCACATTTCGGGGGAGACAAACACTCAGGCCGACCTCCTGAGCAGGGCAACGATAGATCACTTAGAATGGTGACTCCGCCTGAGGATTTTCAGAGAAATCTGTCACCGATTCGGCTTGCTGTTGCTGGACCTCTTTGCGTCCTCGATCAACGCACAGCTGCCTCGATTCTTTTCCCGGTTCCCATCTCCAGGGGCAGAACGAACGGATGCTCTTTGGAGCCCATGGCCAGAGGGCTTGCTTTACGCCTTCCCTCCTTTCCCTCTTCTCCCGGTGGTCATCCGCATGCTTCTTCGGGAGTGGGCGGAGATCCTCCTAGTGGCTCTGTACTGGCCATGGAGACCTTGGTTTGCCAATCTGCTGAGTCTCTCCCTTGCAGATCCATGGAGGATTCCCCATGACCGGGTTTCGCTCAGCCAGGGGACCATTCTCCTTCCGGACCCCCAATGGCTCCAGTTAGCCATCTGGCACTTGAGCGCTCAATCTTGTCCCGGAAGCTTTGCTCTCCAGGGGTCATTATGGTAATCCAGGCTTCCCGTCGCCCTTCTACAAACCGCATTTACGAGGCCATGTGGAAGAACTTTCTCTTGTGGTGCTCGGTTCAACACCTGTCACTCTCAGACCTTACGGTTCCCCATATTCTGGACTATCTGTTAGAGGGCTTGGAGAGGGGCTTGGCCCCGAACATATTGCGCAGACAGATCGCTGCGCTTTCCACAGTACTCACCTGTGACTCAGCGGCCTCCTTGGGACATCACCCCCTACTCTGCTCATTCCTCAAAGGGGCCGCTAACACCAGGCCCCCTGTAGTGCACAGGTACCCTTCTTGGGAGCTTCCACGTGTTCTTTGGGTCCAAGTCGCGCTTTGAGCCTCTAAAAACATGAGACGTGCGCTATCTGTCCCACAAGGTGGCATTCTTGGTGGCGATCATGTCGGCGCAACGCATTTCCGAATTGGCTGCGCTTTCTACCCGGGATGACCTGTGCATCTTCCACCAGGATCGAGTGGTTCTCCGCCTCGATCCTACCTTTCTTCCAAAGGTCAGTTCTCTTTTCCACAGGGCCCAGGAAATCGTGCTCCCGGATTTCTGTCCTAACCCATCGCATGTTCTGGATCAGCAATGGCATCTATTGGATGTCCTCAGGGCGCTTCGGTACTATATCTCATGGACAGCAACGTTCCGTAACTCAGAGGCCCTCTTTGTCTCCTTCCGCCCTTCCTCCAGGGGTCAGAAGGTCTTCTCCTCCATGATTGGCAGGTGGATTAGGGCGTGTATTGCGGGGGCGTATCAAGCTTCTTCATTGCTGGTTCCATGACGGATTACAGCCCACTCTACTTAGAGTGCCGCTACTTCCGCGGCCTGGGCCACTTAGGTGTCCATTGAAGATGTCTGCAGGGCGGCCACATGGTCTTCACCATCTCCTTTTATACAGCACTATAAGATTGATAGTTTTGCCTCGGCGGAGGCCTCTTTGGTAGGAGGGTTCTCCAACAGGTCGTACCTCAAAGTGCCACGCCGGACCGGCCTGCTCCCCTTCCTCAGGGACAGTAGGCTTTGGTATGTCCCATTGGTGGATTATCCATCTCCAGTGCTGGAGAAGTGGCATTGTCTTACCTGAATGCCTTTTCTCAGCACAGAGATGGATAATCCACTCCTGCCCTCACAGGTTACTTAGGCCTAGGGCTAGATTGATGAGCCAACACATCTTGTGGTCAGTCAATGGCTACGCTCGCGTCAAGAATGGGATCTCTATGGTTCAGGATGGGCGTGGCAACTTTGGCTGACTTGATCTGATTGGGCAGGAACACAGTCTAAACCCATTGGTGGATTATCCATTTCCATGCTGAGAAAAGGCGTTCAGGTAAGACAATGCCCCTTCTTTTTACTGCTAACTCTTCCGAACATAATGGCTTTCTCCAGTGATTTCCCCCACATGACATGGCCAAAGCAAGTGAGATGCAGCTTCTGCTCACCTACTTTCCTTTTGTTAGAATCTTGCAGTTATCATGATGGGAGAGGAAAGGTGATTGCCACATCACTTCTATGGAATCCTTTTTAATTCTTCTATGCTACCGCTATCAACCTCCTGGAATTCAATAGCAGCTACTACAGCCTGGCAATATCCTGATGTTCCTCCTAATCTATTGGTTGTGGTTCTTCAGTAAAATTGTAGATCAGGAATAGCCCTTCACAGAGATCATTCTAAAGTGGCCCTATAGAAAAAAAGCCACTTACACTTTGATACCAAGTTATAATTTAAAATGGTAGGGCATTCCTGAGCACTGCAGGCTAATGCAAGGGACTGGTATAAATGCAGATTTTTAAAGATACCCGTAGCATATTAAGTTAAATATGATTTAATGCTTACATTGCCACTATAGTAAGGGATCCTCTAAAAATTCAGAGAAACTTGATTTAAAAGTTAAGCCAAACTTTCTTTTGCTGCTTGAATCATGAATTAAATGGATTTGAATCAATCCATGCCTCTTGTGAGAGTAGGTGAACCAATGGAATAATTTATTGCAGCATGAATAATGGATAAATTGTCCTAAATTACAATCTCAACTAAGTAGGACTGAACCCTTATAATCTACAGGCTAATTTAAAAATTCTTTCTTCTACGTGATTGCTCTGTTTTCCAGCTTTTGATGTTCTGAAAGTGAATACAGATTCTTTCATATCAAAGACTTTTTAGAAGCATGTAGGTGGCTGTACTTACTTATCATCCTTATTGGGTGTATTCATTTAGTTAACTTTTAAATTCAGATGAAAGTTTTATATTTTCATTGGCTTCTTCTCAACTTTAATGACTATAAACAGAGCTTTTTAGTTTTCTAACAAATATTTCTTTGTTATATAGTCAGATTGTGCTTTGCAGATGTGTTCAATGATACTATAAGAGATACTCCAAATTACGTGTATAGTTAATATAGCAGTTATGCTTCTAATTCTGTAAGAGATACTACAAAATTTCTTACCGTGATTTTATGAAAATATTAAAATATCATCATGTGATAAAGGAAAGCATCACAAGATCAACATCTTTATTGTACAGTACAAATAGTTCTTGACTGATGACTGTAATGGAGTCCACCCATTATGGTTGGAGAGTGTGGTGGCTGTTAAGTGAAGCATCACGATTGCCTCACCCCCCTTGCACTTCCTGATGAAGTTATTAAGCGTAGAAGGGGTTGCTTCATGGGCCCCGGGGGGGAGGGGAGACCACGGGAGTCTTAGCATAGGCCCTGCCCTGAGCATCCTGAGATTTCCCCTTTCCTCAAGGCACCCCATGCTCCATTTCCTACCCCTTGGTGTCCCACAGGCCTAGGGCCTACTACTCACCCTGCCGGGTCCCACATGCTTTTCCCCATGCCCTGTCACTGATTGCTTGTTTGCCTTTGTAGAGCTCCTTCCACAGATCACATTGGGGAAATCTCTGCAACTATCTGCAGTGTTCTGGAGACCCATTGGAATAGAAGAACAAGCTGTTCCATCCCTATGCCTGCTTATCTTTCAAACATCTTTTTATACATCATGTTCATGCATTTCTTCATAAGGTTTTTTTCCTTCAAATTGCTCACCTTTCTATTTTCGAGGATTTCATAATTGTATCTGATTTTAAAAAAAATCTTCATATGCTGTTGTTAGTACCTTCAGCAACCAATCATCACTTCCATGTTTCTGGAAAATATCCCATAACTGAAGTTGATTTAGATGAAGTGTATTGTGAAGGAAATGAGCAAACATTCAATAAACTTCAACAAGTATGCAATAAAGCTCAATTTTTTCCATATGTTCATTCCTTAATCCAACTGAAGAGCCCCCCTAAAAAAAAACCCAAAACCAAAACAACGCTGTGCACATTTCCTGCTTGACATAAAGCTGTACTTCCACTTCCCAAATTGTCACTCTCAATCAGACTTCTGCCAAACTGCTTCTCAAGCGTGCTCCAGTGGTTTTTGCATTCACTCTGGAAGAGAATAAGAGCCTCCAATGCAAGACTGATTATGTTTTCTTGGGGAAAATTGAGTCTTTCATGCATGTCTTATAGCCTGCATTTTTGGTATGGCTTAGCTCACAGACTTAATAACTCTTTCGCTGCTAAATTATTTTGATAGGTCAGAAAGGAAATGTTTGTGGAACTTACCTGTGGAGTTGTCTTCAGAAACTTCTAGGAGAGCAGTTATGTTTTGTTAAATCTATGCTATTCTGTTGCTACTGGTTTAGGCTTTCAGTTGTCAAACATGTATAAGAATACATACATACTTACACTTGTGTGTGTATGTGTATGAATGTTCATGTATCTATATATGTCTGAAATGGTATAGGGTTTCCTGCCTGAGCAGGGGGTTGGACTATTGTTGTTGTTGTTGTTGTTGTTATTGTTGTCAACATTACTATCTCTCTCTCTCTCTCTCTCTCTCTCTCTCTCTCTCTCTCTCTCTGTCTGTCTCTGTCTGTCTGTCTGTCTATCTATCTATCTATCTATCTATCTATCTATCTATCTATCTATCTATCTATCTATCTATCTATCTATCTATCTATCTATCTATCTATCTCATAAAATAATCCGAACACCAGGATAATACTAAAACAAAACTGTTTAATATAAAAGCTGAGCCTTTCGTCGGTCAACACTATCGACATCATCAGAGCGTGATGCAAGACTGCTGGGAGTCCTTCTTATGCTGCCGGGCGGCTTTGCGCTTGGCTCCTTGACCTAGTTACCAGTCCGAATGTTCCCTCTATCTGGTTTCTTAAATGGCCCACCTCCTTTATTGTATTAGTGCCCTCTGAAGTTGCTGTTTCTTTCCTCCTGGATCCAACCACTCTCCATTTCTGCTCGCCCACTCCCACGTCCGTCATCCTCTCTAGCCCCGTTCCATGGTCTTTCGAGGGAGGGGGTGTATCAAGCGGATCCGGACGTCTATTGGTGCAATCTCTGGTGGCTGCATTCCTGCATACGTTCTTCCAACCAGGGACGCTGCCTTCCTCCTCAGGTGTCCGTGAGTATGCTGTACCACTTCTAGTTGTCCCCCTCCTCTTAAGGTTCCTCATTGCTTGATCACACATTGGGCTTTTCAATCCTCCTTCACCGTTCATCAGTTCTTTTGCTCTTTTTGCACGTGTACGGGGTCCCATGATATAGCTTTCCATCATAGATCTATGTTTTCCTTTCTTATTCATGTTGGTGGAATAACCCGTCTCTCCCCTCATGTTAGCGGGGATTGTGGAGCAGGTGTCCCATGGGTTATCGTCCAGACATCCTTGTTGTTCACCCCCATCATTTCCCCCTTTTTGGGGGTAAGTTAAAATATGCCTATCTGGGATACCTAGGAGGGGGGTATTTCTTGTTCCTTCTCTATTCCTCTTGTGTGTTCCTTGTCCCATAGATGGGCTATCTCCTCTATTCTTCCTTCCCTCTGATTTCGTGAGGGGTGTGCTAATTGCCTTTGTTGTGGATTCTGATGTTGTTGTTCTCATTCCTTAAATGTTTGGTATGCCGGGCAAAGCTCTATATGGCAATTGATAGAGTCGCCATCAGAAAGCCAGGCTTCTTTAAGTAAGCGGCCTCCCTTAGTAGTGTCCCTAGATATGGGCTGTGCACCATTAAGCTCATATGAGTCCAAATCTGTGAGTGCTGTTCCTGTCTTCTAACCGCTAGTGCATGCTTATGCACCCTAGTTTTTAACCTTAATGGTGTATCAGAGGCAACAGCCAGACTACTGGCCCCTTTTAATGTAAAAGTGGCCCATAAACCAGATCAAACTCTGCTATCTAAGATCATGCACCCGAAAGATCCACTCCCCAATGAAGAAAAATCTGCAATAATTTATAAGATCAAGTGTAAGGACTGTTCCTGTAACTATGTTGGGGAGACCACAAAAAGGTTAAAAACTAGGGTGCATGAACATGCACTAGCGGTTATCCATGTGGTCTTTTACAAACTGTAGATGGGCAGTAGTCTTCTTTTGTTGAAAGTTGCTTTCTCCTTGCAATCCTGTCATGCATGTAATATTGTTCAGTTTTCTCCACATAGTGGTCTCATAAACAATAACATTCATCTTCTAGCTTCTAGCTCTTATGACTTTATTCTGGGGTTCTTTGCTCTTGGTGGGATCTTGGTTAGTTAACCACTCCTGTGGAGAGTAATAATGGAGTTGAATTGTTTCTGTTTATACGTGATCTGCCTGACAGTGGATTGGTGGCATCCATACTTGTTTTGTAACCTTTCCCAGTTACATGGAATTATATGTCCTGGGGAAATAATCAACTGTTTTGGGAAAATTTTCAGAAGTTTCCTTTCTTCAAGCCATGACATATCCACATATCTATTTTCTAAAGATCAGGCTTTGATAGTGAATACCCAGAATTCAATTCTTTATATAAGTCAGGACCTCTCACATTTGCATACTTAGCTTTGGATATTTCCCATAATATATGAACAAGTACATAGTATTCACTAGTGTAATTGCGTTCTCTTTAACTAGTTTTAGGACTTTTCCATATACATATTTTGCATAAGCACCACTGTGTATTGTTAAAACAATCTGAATGGAAACAGGAAGCTGAACTTTTCTCAAATTTAGAAGATGTTTTTCCCTTTTATTAGATCTTGCTTCTAAGTAGAATGCTCAAGATAGAGCAGATTCTTCTCAGATACAATAAATATTTTAGTATTTTTTTGTTGACACAGTTACAATATCAATGTAAATAAATTGTTGCTGTTTTGTTCATTGTAGTATAGTGCCACCTAGTGGATTTTCTACTTCTCCCAACAGTATTATTAAAATAGAAATCTGGACATGAAATCTGGACAAGCATTCCTTTCAATTTTAATATTTGAACTTTTCAATATAGTCACCTTTAAATGATAAAAATAGTCTTTTAGTTCTTTGCAACATACGTGGATCGGTGTTCGTGGATATGTTCTATTGGGCTTCTTCCTGTTTGTCTCTGTAGTGATGGTCGCAGTCTTCACATTTTATTTTGTATATTGTTTGTATATTACACCTATTTTATCTTCTTTTGGTACTGGAGAGAGAATCTAGGCAGGAGCACCATTGTTTCCCAGGGAGGAAACGGTAGATTCTCCCAGAGAGAATTTCAGTTAAGAGACTGCACAGTCCCAAGCTGGATGGGGGAAAGAAAGAAGATGTCCAGGCTAGCCAGGCCCTAGAATCTCCCAAGTATCTCTTTAGGTTAGAAAGTTATGGCTTTATTCCAGCAAGATTCTGTCTACTAGATACATAGAATCGAACTCTCTTGATTTCACTCTATCGTCTTTGGGCTTGGGCCTGACGTGCAGATACATAAAACATAAATTATTTTATTTGTTAAATTTAAGCTGCTTGACTATTGAAATCTCTCAAAGATTTACAATAAAGAACTTAATCAAAACATAAAACCAAGGATAAAATTAAACTCATACTAGTAGTGTGATGCTTCTGTTATTTATTCAAACTGCTGTTAAAAATAATAAATTGGAGTATATTATTGTACATGTAGTCTTTGACTTGCAACATTTCATTTAGTGACTGTTCAAAATTACAGTGGCACTGAAAAAAGTGACTTATGACCATTTTTCACATTTACAACTGTGCAATGTCCCCATGATCACATGATCAAAATTCAGATGCTTGGCAACTGGTTCATATTTATGACGGTTGCAATATCCCAGGGTCATGTGATCCCCTTTTGCGACTTTCTGACGAACAAAGTCAATGGGTAAACCAGATTCACTTAACAGAGGTATAACTAACTTAACAACTGCCCTGATTCACTTAACTACTGTGGCAAAAAAGAAGAAAAATTGCTCTTGGTTCCATTATTGTGAGAGACAGAGCAATATTTCTCCAGTGACGTTTCAATCACTTTATATACTGTACCTCTGCTATATATGTTCTTCTCTCTCTTCTCTCCAAGCTAACAAGTTCTAGATGCTGTAGGCAAGCTGCTCCGGCCCATAACAATTTTAATTGCCTTTTCCAAGAAATCTGCTATTTTTATTCACTGTCTATATTTATGTTTATTTAGAAAGAAGCACTCATAAATTTAATGGATTTTGTTCTGTGTAAATGTGGCTTTAAGACATAATATCTAATGACTTTTTCAAAATGTCTTCACAGTAACCATAACCCAGCCTCAATGGTTCTATCTTTCTCTTTTTTTCCAGCTTGATAGCATATTGTCCCCTCCACCGATGCCATTTCGGAAATCTAGTAACCCTGAAGTTTCTTCTGGCCCTGGAAAATCTCTGAAATTTAAAAGGCAGCTCAGTGAAGATGGACGACCTTTTAGAAGGGGAAGCCTTGGAGGAGCTCTAACTGGTAAGAAAAGTGACTGTAAAAATACTCAAGTACATTTGCAATAGTGGCGAATATCTGTAGCTCAGATGTAGTATGAGGGTAAAGATTCATTCTCCGAGTTTATAGGTTGATTTCTGAATGTTTCGTTACCAGGCTAGGTATTATTTATTTATTTATTTAATTTCTATGCCGCCCTATTCCGGAGAACTCAGGGCGGCTCACAACATGATAGAAATTACATTATATACAATATAAAAACCCTTAATTAAAAAAGAAACCAATCATTCCACAAACATACACTGGCTAGGAGCAAGGTGTTAGCTGCCCCAGGCCTGCCGGCAAAAGTGTGTTTTAAGCAATTTACGAAAGGCGGAGAGGGTGGGGGCGACACGGATCTCCGGGGGAAGTTGGTTCCAGAGGGCTGGGGCCGCAACAGAGAAGGCTCTTCCCCTAGGCCCCGCCAGGCGACACTGTCTGGCTGACGGGACCTGGAGAAGGCCCACTCTGTGGGCCCTAACCGGCCGCTGGGATTCATGAGGCAGCAGACGGTCCCGTAAATAACCTGGTCCGATGCCATATAGGGCTTTATAGGTCATAACCAACACTTTGAATTGGGTTCGGAGACCAATTGGCAGCCAATGCAGCTCGCGGAGTGATGCCGAAATGTGGGCATTTCTAGGCAAGCCCAACACTGCTCGCGCGGCTGCATTCTGCATTACCTGAAGTCTCCGAACAGTTTTCAAAGGTAGCCCCATGTAGAGAGCATTGCAGTAGTTGAACCTCGAGGTGATAAGGGCATAAGTGACTGTGAGAAGAGACTCCCGGTCCAAATAGGGCCGCAACTGGTGCACCAGGCGAACCTGGGCAAATGTCCTCCTCGCCACAGCCGAAAGATGATGTTCCAAATTTAGCTGTGGATCGAGGAGGACGCCCAAGTTGCGGACCTTCTCCGAGGGGGTCAAAAGCTCCCCCCCAGGCTAATGGACGGATAGATTGAAATATCCTTGGGAGGCAGAACCCATAGCCACTCCGTCTTGTCGGGGTTGAGTTTGAGCCTGTTGGCACCCATCCAAACCCTAACAGCCTCCAGACATCAGCACATCACTTCCGCTGCTTCACTGAAATGACACGGGGTGGAGATGTAAAGCTGGGTATCATCAGCATACTGATGATATCTCACCCCGTGTTGTCGGATGATCTCACCCAGCGGTTTCATGTAGATATTAAACAGCAGAGGGGAGAGGACCGATCCTGAGGGACCCCACAAGGGAGGAACCTAGGGGTCGACCTCTGACCCCCTGCCAACACCGACTGCGACCGACCAGTGAGGTAGGAGGTGAACCACAGCAAAACAGTGCCCCCAACCCCCAACCCCTCCAGTCGGTGCAGAAGGATACCATGGTCAATGGTATCGAAAGCTGCTGAGAGGTCAAGTAGCACCAGGATAGTGGATAATCCCTTATCCCGGGCCCGCCAGAGATCATCCGTCAGCGCGACCAAAGCAGTTTCCGTGGAGTAGCCGAGCCTGAATCCTGACTGTTGAGGGCCCAGATAATCGGCCTCATCCAAGGACCGTTGGAGCTGGAGTGACACCACCTTCTCAACAACCTTCCCTATAAAGGGAAGATTGCAGACAGGACGGTAGTTGTTTAAAACAGCTGGGTCCAGGGAAGGCTTCTTGAGGAGGGGGTGCACAATTGCCTCCTTGCAGGGAGCCGGAAAGGTAACATCTTCAGTGGAGTTTAGGAGAAAACTCCTCACTCCTGACTCATATACATCTCCTTTAAAACATACATTCCGAGTTTCAGGGTTTCTACCAATACTTGCTTGACCACTGCAGGGACAGAGTGCCTTTGAACTCATCATGGTCGAACTGACTAAACAGAAATTAGTCCTCTGTAATTGACCTGATTATGTATGTATGTAACTTCTCTCTCATCATCTTTGCCCTCACTGGTTCTCCTCTAGTATTATTCTGCTGTCGACCATGTCTATATCTCTATACTTATTCCTATAAACAGAATAATGCTTTAGCAGATACTTTTATTTTTAAATCCTTTCTAGACAACAAACTGAAATACCAGAAAAGCTTGTGCGGGTAAATATGCTTGAATGTATATACTTATATATCCAACACACTGGTTTTTTAAGGGTAAGCAGCATTGTGCAGAGTGCAGAAAAGGTATAACAAATAATAAACTAAGAAATTAAAGGCATGAGAAAAAGAAATATAAATGTATCTAAAAATAGCGTATATCAAGCCTACTCACTATGTTTTTGTAACCTTGCAAAGCTTTCTGGCTTTCACCATATCCATACAACACTTCATGCATTGTGGTTTGTTCTCTACACTTCTCACCTCTCCTTCAGGTTATCATTAATTCCATCCAACCACAAGTTTATCAGTTTCTCCTTCACTTTTCTTTTCTTTTCATATATTTTTGTAGGTTTATCCTCATTGAAAATTAGTCCAAATCACCTTAATGTGATTTGGTTACTTACTTGGTTACTTCCTTTTGTGTTCAAAATACATTTGTTCAGTATACAATTTATTCTTGACCCACTCTTTTCTTGCTTTAGCATTACCATAGTTAAGTATCCAATTCCCTCTACAGTTATTTTACTTTTCTTTTGATAAACACTTCTTCCTCCCAATAGATCACATGGTAGTCACTATTCTTCTGCCTGTATTTTCACATGTTAAAGTTTCTCCAGCTGTTTAATTTTCTTTGCTGATCATGCTACCATCTGTTCTCTCCTATTTCTTGCTGTTTATGTATATTTTCCAGTTGTTACTTTCACCTGTTAAGTACAATTGTGTTGGTTTTTGATGCATCAGTTTTCAAATCCATATTTTGCATTGCATCATACATACACAGTGTTCTCTATGGAGTTCTTGGTGCTCTCTGAGGTTGCTTGTTTGCTTGCACTAATGATGTTATTTACTCAGCTAATGGTCTCAAAGCAAACAAACAACCTCAGCATCAAGAACTCCAGAGATCAAACCTGAGCTGCAGATATTCTTTTCTATTGGGATAACATTATTTGCATATCTTTTGGGTTTGCCGCCCACAACATGGCATCATCTACATACAAAAGCATGCCACCCATGTATTTTTACTGTGATGACAAGGATTCCTTCTTGATTTATCCATAAATATATGAAATCAACCAATAACCTATTATATGTTATTTTCTTTCTCAGTGTTGAAACCATGCATATGCATTCCATTTATTCTCATACATGCTTCATTTCCATCATAAACCATACCAAAATATTCCATAATTTCCATCTAAATCAACAAACACACAATAAATGATCTTTTTCACATTTATATGACTTTTGAAAAAAAAATAGTATGTATCTTGCATAGTATTTCACAGATATTGCTCATTTTCACTTTTTATATTCTTTCAGTCAGAATTTTACGAAAGACCATCCTATGTTTGCTAAATTACTTGCCCTATAGCTAACTTTCCCCTTTTTAGGGGAATAATAGTGACAATCTTCCAGTCATTAGTCAGAAATTCACTCCTCGGATAATGTTAAACAAGTTATTCAGCATAAGCAAATATCTATATTTTAATACTTCACTTATATCATTTATACATCATTTATATTTTTAAACTTTCTTATAGCATTTTTACTTTCTTAATTTTTATCCCCTTGGATCTGAAGATTTAGTTCAAGTAATTCTTCTACATTGCATAATCATTCCTATACAAACATCTAATACTCATCTTCTAGCACTCCTCATAATTTGGCATACAATGCATTCTTTTTAAAAATATATTGTTATAGTAAATGGGTAATAAATGTATTTTTACTCCGGGCTTCTGGTTTTGGGTCATGGCGCTGCGGTAATTCAGAGAGACTCCTCTCTTCGCCAGCTGAATTTCCTCCGCCGGTAGACCCTTGATTGTGTCGAAAAGTCGCCCTGGAGGAGCGACTACTGTTGAGGCCCCTCGTTCGACTGCAGAAGGTCATCGTTGTTTTCTGCAGTCCGAGTAAGCTCCTTTGGGCCGATGGAGTAAAGATCGGTCAGTAAAATGGCCGATCACTTAGCTGCACCAGCCGTAAGCCACAAGAACATCTAAGCGAAATAGAACCACTGTGGAAGATTTGGTGAGACCTTTCCTTGCCTCTACTTTTCCTATTCTCTCCCGTGAAAAGCTTTTTTGGAACTATTTCTCTATTTTGTTAAAGCGGCGTTGTTGATGGGGGAAGAAAAGCTTTGGAATAAAAGAAAAATTAATTTCTACTTTTTAATGGTTGATTTTATTTTTGGACATTTGGGGATCCCAAAATTCCCTGATATAGAGACTTAATATGCTAGTTATTTGGAGAATATTGCTTTCTTTTACTTTTCACTATTTTTTTTAATTAAAGAAAAGAAGGAAAAGGGAAAAGAGGAAAGAAATTATTTTTACTGGGGGTTTGGAAAGACTGAATAACTTTGGATAACCCTCTGGGGACATCTTGTGGTGAAATTACCAACTGCAAGCGTTATTTCTTTTTCTTGGACTCTTAGTTTGACTTTGACCTTCAAATTATCACAAAAAGGAAAAGATAAAGAAGCCATGCAGCTACGGTAGGTGGAGGCGGATATTGACCAATTTTTATTAAATACAGCCTCCACCAAAAGAATAATGGCTCTAAACCAGTGTTTCTCAACCTTGACAATTTTAAGGCATGTGGACTTCAACTCCCAGAATTCCACAGGCAGCAATGGTGGCTGTGGAATTCTGGGAGTTGAAGTCCACATGCCTTAAAATTGTCAAGGTTGAGAAACACTGCTTAAACATTACTGAAATGGAGGAACCCTGCCTAGACTTTGATTACAAGTATATATTGGATAAAATTCTTGAAAATACTGAGCTAATAGTTGTCTGTACAAAAGAGATTATTTTTCAACAACAAATTAAAGCACAAGGCGTAAGGGAGTACTTTGCAGGCCAAGAAACAGTAGAGGGGATGTATACCCAAGAGACCTGCTCTCAACTTTGCTTACAACTCACTGAGATGGAGGAATTAAATTCATATCTGGATTATCAACCTACATTGGAAAAAACCTTTGATGCAAATAAATGTATCTTTACTCCATTTTAGCTGATTTTTTTTTTTAAAAATTCAGTATGCATAGTTGTCTAATTTTGTGTTTGGTTTGTGGATGGAATGGAAGAAGAGAGATTGTGTAGTCAAATTTTGCCTGTTAAATTATTTTTCAGAGTTCCTTCTACATTTTCCTGCTTCTATCACAGGAAGATATGATTTTCCCCAAAAATGTCAACAAGTGAAAATATATGTAGTGAATTTATGTCGTTGTGTTCTAATACTTTCATAAAAGCAGATATTTAAAAAGGATTCTGATTCTCACATTTTTTACAGTTCCTTTGAAAGCAGGTTGAATGGTGAGACAGGTAAAGCTTGAACTTCTTTTGAGTTTTAGAAAGCGGCACTTGACTCTGATTTCACTGCAAATCTAAATTTATAGCATAAAATGATTACCTATATATTAAAGCATTTGAAAGAGAGGTTTGGACCCTAAGAGATTAAAGAATCCTGTTAACACTGGTATAGAAAGTGCAGAAAAGTGAAATGCATTCTTCAAAGCCTTACCAAAGAATTAATCGGCAAATAGGAAAGGGGTTGTAATATTAGACAAAACACATTGTACTAATCTTTTTATTCATCTTCTGCAGGAACCTCTCTAAATAAAGTAAGCAGATCATTAAAATAACCATATAAGTGATAGCAGTGATACTACGGTAGGATACATGAGAATAGAACAAAGAAGAAAGAGCTTGCAAAATAAACTTCGAAGTGTAAAATTTGAACAGTTGAAGCATTTCTTTTTATTAGTAATTATACCAGTTAAAAGGAAAATGGATGTTAGCTATTTCAGGACCAATATTCAGGATTCAACATTGCTGAGGAAAAGCTGTCTAGATGTAGAAGAATATTAGGTGATGTAGTAAGTACCATCCTCATGGAGAATAGCTATATGGTTGCTAGGAGCTGACTTCAACTTGATGTCATATGATCAATCAATCAACGCTACATTGAAATTGGGACATTTTTGATGAAAAAAAATATTGACGAAGCATGGTAGGTAAGGGATACAGTACAGAAACATTTTAGACCTAGCCACACTTGACATTTTGAGAATATGTAGTGAATGTACTCACAAAATGGAAACTTGCATATTCTCAATATATGCTGAATGCTGGATATAGCCAGTCAGATAATATAAGAATCCTCTTTCTAAGATATTTTATTTAATTTCAGTAGAGGTTTTTAAGAAACTTTAGTCATTGATGCAATATAGAATGCTTGTCTCTAGAAAAATGATCCAAATGATGCCAACATACAGTAGTTGAAGAGCAATACATCAGTACAGTTGATGAATATTTATAGAATACATAATTTAGGTTGTGAAATTGACTATAAGTTATGAAGATGAGATATGCTTGTGATAGTTTTAATAAAAAATCTGAATAATAACAGACCTATATTACTTAAGGTTGAAGATATATTTCATTTTATCAAACAGATGCAAAGTATCTTATAATGGGAGTAGGCAGGAGTTCATTCCCTGTTTCTGAACTTCCCCAAGGTATTAATTAAATAGCCTATGTTGAAAGCAGAAGGATGGCTTAAATAGTTCATTGGATTGATCCAGCAATCTTTCCATGAGTCTGTTCTTTAGGGCCAGACTAACACTTCCATGCTATTATGTCTTTTTAACGGAGTAAATTTGGTGAAAGTTAAATTGTGTTTCACATCTGCTCACTTGACAATTTCATAATTTTTTATGGAAAAGAATTAAACAGGCCTAGATGGGAGAAAGGCAGTAAGACCTAAAAAGAAAGAGTGTCTGTTAATTCAGAACCTGAATTATTCCAAGACAGCACCAACATTAATTCTGATTTGAGTGGAGCTCCCCAGAAGGAACTGATTCAGAATATGGAGATTTTCCTGGACCCGGAGCTTCTGCTAGAACAGTGGTTCTCAACCTTTTTCAGGTTGAGACCCCACTTGCCCTGCCCATGCGCGGCGTGACCCTGGCAGGCGCGCGCGTGTCGGGCTGATCGGCGCATGTGCGGCGCGCACGCGACAAAAAAACAAGAACAAAATGGCAGACCACGACGGGCCGATCCGCGCATGCACGGCACGCGCGCGACGGCCCGAACCGTGCATGTGCGGCGCGCGCGCAACAAAAAAAATGGCGGACCGCGACGGCCCGAACCGCACATGCGCGGTGCGCGTGCGATGAAAAAAAAAACAAAAACAAAATGGTGGACCGCGACGGGCCAGTCCACGCATGCGCTGCGCACGCACGACGGCCTGAACCGCGCATGAGTGGCATGCGCAACGAAAAAACACAAAATGGCGGACCACGGTGTCCGGCGATCCCCGCGAAACGGTCGTTCGACCCCAAATGGGATCGTGACCCATAGGTTGAGAACCACTGTGCTAGAAGATATGGCTGGGAGAATCTTTGCCCAGTTCCACCTAGTTGACCACTTAACTAATTAACTTTCCTTGAAACAAAATTTACCGGCAACAGTCACTTATGACATTATCATTCTCAAATGGATTATAATAATATGCTCATATGGACCACCTTGAAGATCACCTGGGAACTCCAATTGGTATAACATTTAATAGCCCATATACTAATAAAACTGTTCTGATATTGTCATTCATCACCAGTATTAACATGACCTGCATTGGCTACCATTTTGATTTCATGTGCAGTTCAAGGTGCTTTTAATAATCTATAAAGCTCTACATAATTTGATCCATATCTGTGAGATCATCTGCAGCTAGCTCTTTTCTCTGCTTGTAAAGTTTAGCAGGACGTAGAGATGAGTATTTTGTGTAGAATCAGTAACCTTCAGAAATAAGGTCTGCAGCCTTGTTAATATTCAAATAGTTTGCTAAGACCCAGTAGTTTAGTTCAAGAGTGAAGGACTTGATGGAGTCTGGGATGTATGTTGGTGTTGGTTGTTATTATTTATGTTAAACTGCATGTTATATAAATTGGGGGGCATTAATTGTTTTTATATAAGTCTTTAAACTGCTTTTGATTGAAGTGGCATAAAAGCAATAGAAATAATTAAAGCAATCCATTTATTACTGAGGTAGAAAGCATCATGTAATAGATATTATAAAGATATACTGTAGTTACAGATATAAAACCATGACTAGTCAAAGATCTGAATAGATTAAAATTGAATTCATGTTTTTTAAAAAACCTCTTTTTCTTTCTATCCAATTGGTGATTTTCTCTGATGTAATGAACTGTGATATTGATTAAAGTACATCCTACTCAATCTGAAATGTGCTTTTGCCACTTATTTTCTAAAGCATTTCTATTATTTATAACATTAATTTTAGCTTGAGCGTTGAGCTGGATCTCATTTCTTCCTTTATTACAGATCATATTGAAAAAGTAAAAGTCATTTTTAAAGAGCAAAGAATTAAAATAACACTAATTGTAAATGTTAACTGGATAATTATTTCAAACTGCTGTGAATATTTTAGGACCTCAATAATATTTGCTAGATAGCTTTTATTACTATATGTAAAAAGGGAAGGGCATGAAAGTGCTGAATTTTGTTAATGGGGTTCGTACAAATGTTTCGCTTGCATTAGCCAAGGACAACATAATTAGGACAGCTGTAATTCTAGCTTTGATTGAATTTTATCAGCCTTAATAGACTGGGTGTTCATCACTGTTTTAAATCTGGCAGAGAAAGAAAGTACTGTCCATTAATTTTAACCATATGTACTTGAGTAATACACTTGACAGATGCTAATTTCCTTAAGTTGTAAGCAGCAAATGATGCATGAATTAAACAGCACCATACTTTTTATGCCTGCTTGTATTCCTCCCCTGTTGGGTTTAAATAAAGTTTCTTGAGGTAGCCACAATGAAATTAAATAATAATAATGAAGGGTTTGAAAACATTGGTTTAAAATCAATTCATTATCTATTTTGATATTAAGATCCATGAGGATTATATTAAATTTACATATATTTATTTTAAATGTATATGCAGACATATGTATTTCATCATTTGTTTTGGTCAGGTTGATACAATGGAAGGCATGCAGTAATAAACTATAATTCATGGCTAGATTCTAAAAATATGAATATATTTTTCATCCTGAAGTTAAATTTTAATTATAAAAGTATATTTAATGTAGATTCTTCTCTAGAATAGATATTGTGGAAAATCTTTCCCCTGCATTCCTCTGGGGCATACTAATTCAGAAAGCGGGGTATAGAGGTGAGAAGAACAGAAAAATCCCTATTTTGTAATTGGATTCTGTTGACCTGATAAGATTCTTTATTTTGGTTAGCTTATGTTCAGCTTTTTAAAGCAATAACTTCATCTTTGAAATGTCAAATAGATTTCCTTAGGATTCAACTTCCAATGATTTTTTTCTTTCAAGAGAACTATTGATTTAGTATTTTGACAATGCAGTACACTTAGTAACTGGCATAATATAAATGTACCAGTTTCCTTTTAGAAATCCTCTTAAATGGCTGTCTATATAGACATCTTGAACTGTAGGTGTTATGTCCTGGGCCTGCTGAATGGCTCAGCTGGCTCAGCAGGCTCAGGAAGCTGCAGAATGGGCCTGGGCAGACCACGTGGTTGCCCGGGACCAGACAGTCTGTCTCCAACCTTGTGCGCATGCGCAAGATGGGAGAATGCCATGGAATGATTGGCTGACACTGTCCCTTCCAAGGGACTATAAAAGGGCTTGCGCCATTTTTGTTCTCTGTTCTGTTGGTGAATTGCAATAAAGGCAGACTGTTTTTGTTACTCCGCTTCGTCTCCATGTCTCATCTTTGGAAACAGAACATTGGTGACGAAGGTGGGATCGCTGCAAGGAAAACAACAAAGAAAAAGCTGGGCTGACTCACAAAGAGAGGCCTGAAGCGCTGGGAAGTTCGGCGTCCGGAGATTGCGACTCTGCCTGCCTGTATGAGAACGTTGGAGGGGACCTCGGCAAGAGGGACCCCTTCTCAAAGCTTGCAGCTAGAGGCATTGATGAAGCTCCAGGGCAGCAACAATGTCCAAAATCGGCCGTCTCTCGGAATTTGATACATCACATCCAGAACGCTGGAGTTCCTATGTGGCTCAAGTGGAGAATTACTTCCAAGTAAACCAAGTGAGGGAAGATGGCCTCAAGGCTGCTACTTTATTGTGTGTCTGTGGGGAAGAGACTTTCGATATGGCTGAGAATCTGGTCGCCCCAGCACCACCGGAATCAATTGCTTATGCTGAATTGAAGAAGATGCTGTGAGAACACTTTGAACCCAAGCTCTCAGTGATTGCATGGCGACACGCATTTGAGCAGAGGGACCAGAGGCCTGGTGAGTCTGCTGTGGACTTCATTGCTGCGCTCTGACAAGCAGCTAGGCCATGCGATTTCAAGGACCCTGAAGACAGGCTGCGGGATCGCTTAGTTTGTAGACTAAGAAGTCGTAAGCTGCAGCAGAAGATCTTCGCCAAAGAAGATGTCTCTTTCCAAGATGCCTTGATAGAGATTGCAGCTGAAGAAGCAGCGGGTAGCACTGTGAAGGCCTTGCGGCTCACCAGAAACCCTCCAGCGGCAGTCTCCGTCCATCAAGAGGTTGCTCAGGAGGAATCCAAACAGGATCAAGAAGTGGAGATAGATAGACTTCAGCAGGCAGCAGAGAAAAGACCTCAAAAACACAAAGAACAGACAACTTCATTCTCTTGGTGTTTCGGATGTGAGGACGCCACAAATGCTCCGACTGCCACTTCCGCTCCACAATTTGCCGGGCATGTGGCAGGCAAGGCCACATTGCCTCCATCTGTTTGGGTCGCCAGAAGGACCGGTCTTCGGAAGAATTGCTTCAGAAAAGTACCAGGGTCCCCAGCCAACATAGGGTGGGTTTCTGCATGTCGCGCAGAAACATTTTCAAGACTGGGTCACATAGGCCGCTTAGGAAGAAACTTCACATTGACGTGAAGTTGCAGGGGGTTCCCCTCTCGATGGAGTTGGACACAGGGTCCGCTTTATCAATAATTTCCCTAGACACTTTCAAAAAACTCTCCAGTAGAAGTGGCCTACGAGTTAAACTCAGGCCATCCAATTTAATCCTCACCGACTTCCAGAATTCCAGAGTCCGCGTGAAGGGGGAGGCCATGCTGAAGGTGCAGCGTAAAGATTTTGAAGGGTTGCTAGATGTGGTAGTTGGGAATGATAGCACGAGTCTTATTGGACTCGATTGGTTTGAGGCCCTTGGGATTGAAGTGACTGGACTGCAAACGTCAGGCCTTGCAGGAGTTTGCAAGGAGTTTGCTGATGTGTTCAGTTCAGAGCTTGGCTCATACAAGGAGCCTCCCATCGCCTTACACTTAGACCCAGCTATCACACCCATTAACATCAAGCCACAAAGGGTGCCCCTTGCCTTAAGAAACAAAATTGATGCAGAGCTGGACAAGCTGCTCCAGCAGAGAATCTTAGAGCCTGTGGACAGTAGTCCATGGGAAACCCCCATAGTCACGCCTTTAAAGGCAAATGGAGAAATCCGAATTTGTGCAGATTACAAGTGGACTCTTAACAAAGCCTTGCAGCAGCACGCCTACCTGGTGCCTGTGGTGAGCCACATTCTGGCCTTCCTCAAAGGGGAGCAAATCTTTGCAAAGCTTGATTTGGCTCAGGCCTATCAACAGTTACCAGTTGATGAGGCAATGGCTGAGGCCCAAATGCACCGGGGCGCCTTTAAGGTAAAAAGGCTGCAGTTTGGGGTTAACGTAGCCCCAGGCATTTTCCAAAGCATGATGGAGCGAATGCTCCGTGGCATTCCTGGGGTCTGCCCCTACTTTGATGACATCCTCATTGCTGGGGAGTTATCTGTGAATCTGTCAGAAAGGCTGAGGGCTGTTTTGCTGCGTTTCTGCCAAGCGGAGCTGAAGCTGAAGCAAGATAAGCGTAAAATTGGAGTCACTTCCACTGAGTTTCTGGGCTTCCGTATTGATGCTGAAGGCATCCATCCTGCTGAATCCAAGCTCAAAGCGATTCAGCAGGCCCCAAGTCCCAAGTCCAAAAGCGAACTTCAGGCTTTTCTGGGACTGTTAAATTTCTACCACTTATTCCTACCTCACAAGGCTGCAGTGGCTGAGCCGTTACACTGGCTCTTGGACAAACAAGCTCCATGGAAGTGGACAAAGGTCCAAGAAAGGAGTTTCACAGAGGTCAAGGCCTTGCTCTCTTCAAATGCGGTTTTAGTGCATTTCAATGAGCAGTTGCCTGTGTGCATAGCCTGTGATGCATCCCCTTATGAGGTTGGGGCTGTGCTTAGTCACCTTAAGGCTGATGGGACACAAGTCCCTGTAGCCTACTATTCCAGGACTCTTTCATCTGCTGAGCGTAATTATGTGCAGATTGACAGAGAAGCCTTGGCCATAGTGGCTGGCATAAAGAAATTCCATGACTTCTTATATGGCCGCCACTTCACTGTCTACACAGACCATAAGCCCCTGCTGGGTTTGTTTACAACAAACAAACCCCTCACATAATATCTCCTAGAATGCTGAGATGGTCAATTTTCCTGTCAGCATATGACTACACTTTGTTGCACAAACCAGGTAAAGAAATGGGCCATGCAGATGGCCTCAGCAGATTACCCCTACAGCAGGTAGAGGCAGATCCTGCTCCTGCTCTTCACATTCTCTCCTTTCAGGAATTGCCTGAGTCTCCCCTCAATGCTAGGGACGTGGCTGCTGAAACTGCCACTGATCACACGTTAACACACGTGCTGACATGGGTGCTGTCAGGATGGCCTGACACATGTCCTGGTGCTGAATTCCAGAGCTTCTGGCAAAGGAAGCACAAGCTTTCCACATTCAAAGGGTGTGTCCTATGGGGTAGCAGGGTAGTGATCCTAGCCTCATTGAGAACTAGAGTCTTGCTCTCTCTACATGAGGGACATCCCGGAATTGTCTGGATGAAGGCGCTCGCGCACAGCCATCTTTGGTGGCCTGGGCTCGATAAAGTGATCAAGGCCCAGGTTCATGGGTGCCAAACATCCCAGCAGTCTAGGCCTGAAATGCCCCAGGCCCCTGTACATAGGTGGGAGGAGACACATTCTCCTTGGTCGAGGGTTCATATCAACTATGCTGGGCCCTTTCAGGGGCAATTCTTCCTTCTCATGGACAGCCATTCCAAGTGGCTAGAGGTCGTTCCTGTCTCCTCCACTACTACTGCTAGGACCATCCAGGTGCTGAGAGGGATCTTCACCTCCCATGGGCTTCCAGACGTCCTTGTCTCCGACAACGGACCCCAATTCACTTCTTCTGAGTTTCAGGCTTTTCTACAGGCCAACGTGATCCGGCACGCCACTTCAGCACCGTTCCATCCAGCTTCCAACAGCCAGGTTGAGAGGATGGTGCACACTACCAAGATGCTCTCAAAAGACTCACTCATGGCAGCTGGCATCACAGGTTAGCTGACTTTCTTCTTTGCCAACCATCACACCTTGCACAGCCACTGGGAAGAGCTCAGCAGAACTCCGCTGGGGTCGCTGCCTCATCACAAAACTGGACAGGTTGCACCCAGACTGGGTGGCTTCACAGGTATCACAGCCATGGGCATCTAGGAGACTACAGGTGGGTGATCCGGTCTGGGCAAGGAACTATGGACCTGGACATCTCTGGGTAACAGCAGTGGTATGCAAGGTCTCTGGGCCGCTGTCCTACGAAGTGACCTTGGATGATGGTCGTGTGATCCGACGTCACATTGACCAACTGCGCTGGAGACTTCCCAGCCACACTTCCGCTCCTGGCTCTGCTCTCAGAAGGGAGGAGGACCACAATTACGATTGTGGACCACAGTTTCTCCGCCCAAGCGGACCTTCACATGCTTCAGCACATGTTCCAGAATGGGGTTTTGCCATGGAGGTGGCTCCTGACTCTGGCATAGACACTGGGTCAATGGGACATTGCTGTCAATCGGCTTCTCAGGCCACTCCACCTGCTGGTCTTGGGCTCGAGGGACAGTGCTTCCAAGAGGGATCCATTGTGAGCTTGGGGAATTCTACCCTATCACTGGACTTGGGGAATTCCACCCCCCCAAGAAACTCTGGTTTGGGTTCAGAGGATCCAGCCAGTCAGCAGCGTGGGGGGTCGCCTGGGTCTATGGGGCACAAAAGTCCTGGTCTACCTAGACTGGCAGGCGAGCTGGCAGGCCAGGCATACAAACTGGCTCCAAGAACGTCAGAGTGGGCCAAGGGTCCACCCAAACATTTAAAGGACTATGTGAGGTTCCTGTCAAGTATGGAGGAAGCTAGTAGTTCTCTATCAATCAGAACACACTCAAATGAAGTGTGTTATACTTTATGGTACTATAAAATATGATGTATTGTTGTTGGAATAAAGAGATGTAAATCTTGGCTTGCCTGTGAGCAGGCATAACTATATTGAGAAATAACAACATGCTCAGTGGAACACGTGTATATGTGTATGGATGTACAAATAATAAGCATGTACTTATTGTTTAATCCAAGGGGGGAGGGGTGTTATGTCCTGGGCCTGCTGAATGACTCAGCAGGCTCAGGAAGCTGCAGAATAGACCCGGGCAGACCACGTGGTTGCCCGGGACCAGACAGGCTGTCTCCAGCCTTGTGCGCATGCGCAAGGCGGGAGAATGCCATGGAATGATTGGCTGATGCTGTCCCTGCCAAGGGACTATAAAAGGGCTTGCACCATTTTTGTTCTCTGTTCTGTTGGTGAATTGCAATAAAGGAAGACTGTTTTTGTTACTCCGCTTCGTCTCCATGCCTCAGAACAGAACAGTAGGCATTCACAAACAAAATAATAACACAAACAGCTAAATTATATTGACAGGCCTGGATAGATTATAGAGAATTGTTATCTAACAGTTTATTAATCTCAAAAAGGCAGCACAAATGAAAGAAGAAAGGAACTGCTATTAATCTGTCACTGAACTATTTCTGTTCATCCACGTCATATAAAATTATTACTTTGCCATCCAAGGCTGGTTGAATAACTTTTAGAAGCTTATAAAAGTAGAAATTTGAGAATTACTTTCCGTTAAATTTGTCCAGTTTTTAGCTCTAAGGTACTTTTATCTCTCTTAATTTTGCAGCACTTCGTTAACTTTACAAATTATGTACTGTGAACTTAGTCTTAATAATTATTGTCATTCTCTCGACAGGTAGGTACTTGTTGCCAAACGCTGTTACCCAACATTCATGGCAAGCTGGCGAAACTTCCAATCTTGTCCGAATGCGCACTCAAGCTCTCGGACAATCTGCTCCTTCTCTAACAGCTAGTTTGGTAAGTTACATTTCCAAATATTTGTACAGTAAAACAAAGATTAATGTTAATATAATACTATGGCTAGGATTTTATTTGCACAAAGTCAAATAACCCAAAATTGCTTTCCAAAAACACTATAATTCAGGGCCTTTGGCCTAACTGGAATCGATTATTGTATATCATAGTACTAAACATGTTCAGTGTATCTGAATTATGTTTGCTAGGAGGCCTCTAATTTTGAATTGTGTTGCTCATTTCATATGAAATCAGCTGGCAGCATATTTTATTATAGGTTTTTCATTTAAGTAGTCTGTTTAAGAAAAAGAGGCTTCATTTATTTTTTTTAAAAAAACCACTGCTTTCAAGTGTTAGGTTTTTTTAAATAGATTATTAGTTACTGTATGCATGTAACAGGAATACTCAACAAGTATGGTTCTCTTATATGCATATATGGATGACACCAAATAATGAGCAGAAAAGTAATGTAGTATGCAGTACTTATTTAGTACAGGAAATAAACATTTTATAATGTAAAAGAGTCTAAATCTGATATTTATAGATGGTAGTTTCCATGGTCAGTTTTGCGGGAATGTTGATAACATACCCTTAAAAATCCATATGTGAAATAATTATTGTTTTCCATCTGACTTCTGACTCTACATTAGGCACAATAGTTAATGTTTGCAAATAAATGTGAACGTATTTTGTATTTTAAGGTATGGTTGGGTGGATGTACTTATTAATATCACCCAGTATTATTATGGAAACAGTTCTTGTATACATAATGTCCACTAGATGGCATAAAAACCAAGGTGTATCATATAGCATTATTGCTCTATTTTGAGAAAAGGTTCTTAATATTTTTGTTCTTAAGTCATACTAACTGGGACCCACAGATATAGGAATCCCCCTTTTTCCCTGAGAAATACATTATATTTCTACATGCGTTTTATTATTGTGTTTCTTAACTATTTAGTACATAAAACATTGCAATTATTGTAACATCTTCCTGTGTTAGGATTCTCAAAACAAAATATAGTTTTAGATGAGCTGACTTCTTCCAAACCAAGCAGTTAACTAATGCTTATTGATTATACAGGAGGATTAAAACACATACAGGGATATTAAACAAAATATTGAAATATTTACTGTTATTTGTGTCAATTTTTATGAATGTAATAGGAAGAATATAATTTTGGAATTGAGCTCATGTATCTGGAATTCAGAATAGAGATTTTATTAGAATTGACTAAGTGCAGCTTCAGAATTGTAGAAACCCCCCACGACCAATTCATATTTGTTGTTTTCCACTGCTTTTTAAAAACTGGTTGTAAAGATTCAAAACTTTCAGCTACTCTGAGTTGAGACTCTTCTCTCTTCAACCTTCCCATCTTGTGCTTATTCAGATCACTCAATTACAACCCACTGTTTATGATCAAGACAGTGACAGTTCTGGATCTTTCTCCACCACACACTTCTTGGTTTGGTCTATGAACTGAGGTTTTAGAAGGCGGTGTCCTTGGAAGCTTTCTGATTAGGTGCCACTCAGTTGAGAAAGTATTAGTAGTTTTCTTTCTTTTTCAACCAGGTAGTAAACTCAATTTCCTACTATTGTTCAGTAGTCTTTCAACTTTTCCTTTGACGTTTCTTCTGAATCACCCTTAATTTGCAATACAGTTTAATTTCCTGGAATTACAAAAGGGTGTGAGAGTATTCATTCATTCATTCATTCATTCATTCATTCATTCATTCATTCATTCATTCATTCATTCATTCATTCATTTTGAAGAGGAAAATGGTTGAATATGGTACCATTCCTTTGCATCTATACAGGGGTTCTCAACCTTGGCAACTTTAAGACTTGTGGACTTCAACTCCCAGAATTCCTCAGCCAGCTTTGCTGGCTGAGGAATTCTGGGAGTTGAAGTCCACAAGTCTTAAAGTTGCCAAGGTTGAGAACCCCTGACTATGAGCTATTTGACCACTTGGGCTGATAGTGAGAAATAAATAGGTGTGGGCTGAGGACTTTACACTCAATTCCTGCTGTTTCTCAGCTGTTCTATTAGTTAAAGGAATCTCTGTGTTTAAGAACAAGAGAACACACATTCTCTTACTTGAGACTTAATCACAGCTTTCTTGTAAAGTTGTTAGTTAAAAGGGAGGCTTTTTTTATCTTCTTGTATTTCTTAATAAATATATCTTTTACTTCAAATACCGTAAGTACCTATAAGCATTTGTTGGTAGTTGGACTAATTCCATACAGTTAGTCCTCGAACAATCATTTGTTTAGTGACCATTTCAAATTACGATACTGGGAAAAAATGACTTATGACTGTTTTTCACACTTACAACCATTGCAGCATCCTTAGGGTCACCTGATCAAAATTCGGGTGCTTAGCAACTGGCATGCATTCTTACACTGTCTCGGGGTCATGTGATCATCATTCGTCATCTCCCCAGCCAGATTCCGACAAGCAAAATTAGTGGGGGAAACCAGATTCGCTTAACAAACCAGAAGGTTCACTTAATAACTGCAGTGATTTGCTTAACAACGGTGGCAAGAAGAATCATAAAATAGGGCAAAACTCTCTTAACAACTGTCTTGCTTAGCAATGGAAATCTTGGGCTCAATTCTGGTCATAAGTTGAGGACTACCTGTAATGTCATTCAAGGGAACCATATTCCTATACCCATCTGCTTTTGAGTAGCTTTTTTCCCTTTTTCTTTTCAAGTAACAATAAAGTGGAAACCTTGGTATTATATTACAAAATTACAAATATATATTATTATATATACAATTCAAAGAATACAATACAATACAATATATTACATATATATTGCACTTTGGGGCTGTTTATCTACAGTTCTGGATAGGCATTTAAACAAGTTTACATTAACAATAATATTTCAAAACCATAAACGTTTTCCTTTAACTTTAAAGGTTTAAATTAAATTAAATTAATTAGGCTAAACATATGCAGAACGGTTGCCGAAATTGGGTATGTCTACTTTAATGAAAATAAGGTCTTGGGGTGACATGATAGCAGTGTTCCTATATTTGAGGGGCTGCCACAGAGAATAGGAGGGTCAACCTATTGCAGATTTGCAGATGACATCAAGCAGGAATAGCCCAACTCCAGAAGATAGGCTTAAGATACAGAAGAATCTTAACAGACTTGAATATCATGTGAAGTGTTAATACCACTTTATAATTCCTTGGCAAGGCCACGCTTGGAATACTGCATCCAATTTTGGTCACCACGATGTAAAAAAAGATGTTGAGACTCTAGAAAGAGTGCAGAGAAGAGCAACAAAGATGATTAGGGGATTGGAGGCTAAAACATATAAGCAACGGTTGCAGGAATTGGGTATGTCTAGTTTAATGAAGAGAAGGAGTAGGGGTGACATGATAGCAATGTTTCAATATCCCAGGAGTTGCCACAAAGAAGAGGGAGTCAAGCTATTCTCCAAAGCACCTGAAAGCAGGACAAGAAACAATGAATGGAAACTAATCAAGGAGGGAACCAACTTAGAACCAAGGAGAAATTTCCTGATAGAAGAATTAATCAATGGAACAAGTTGCCTCCAGAAGTTGTGGGTGTTCCAACACTAGATATTTTAAAGAAGAGATTGGACAAGAGATTTCTATGAAATTGTCATGGCCCTATCCCCTATCAGATTCTGGTTCGGAAGAGGAAGAGAAAGAGGAAGAGGAGAAGTTGTTGTTGGAAATGGGATACGGCTGCAATCTGGGCCAGAACAGAAATGGTATAGGGTTTCCTGCTTGAACAGAGGGTTGGACTAACTCTGTTATTCTGTTAAATTACTGAAATACTTAGTCTTAATAAACTCCAATACTATATAAATGTCACTGTACCCAAATGTAATTTTAATATTTTATAATACTATAGAGCAATATTTAAAAAGTAAATTAAATTAATATAAAGACAAAGTGTTGGTCTTTAAGTAAAGGCTAGGTTATCTATGGAATTGTCTTCAACCCATTACATCAACCATCTCACACTGTCAGGCAGGAAAGGTATGTTATAGACCCCTTCAATCAAAGAATTCCAACTGGTGGGGTCCAGGAAGAGAGCCTCTCTCCCACCCTGTGGAACATTCTCTCCCAGATATGAGGTGGGACTCCACTCTCTGGCTTTCCAGAAAGTTGTGAAAACATGGCTCTGCAGTGTTGTGTGGGCACATAGAGGAGCCCACAGCCATGGGGCTGGTTAGTGTCGTGAAAGCCCTCCTCCCATCATTTAATATTTTTTAAACATTGCTTGTCTGTTTTTAAAATTTTATATACAATTTTGATGTTTTTAGTATTTTATTTGTACACTGTCCAGAGTCCCTCTGTGAGGAGATGGGTGGTTTTAAAATTTTGATACTGAATTTCTATTGTTACCACCAGAGGCATTACAAGTTCTGGAATATCTGGAACTTTTGCTTTGTTTTGTTTTTGCAGCATTTGTTATGAATCATCGTGACAATTTGATTAAAACAGTCTAGAGTAGGGTGGAAGTGACATTTAAAAAGATAACAATTTGGCAAAGACTATGTGGAGGAAAAGTGCTAAAATCCACTATCCGACATAGGAATGTCATACACCAAATAGCATAAAGTAATAACGTTCCATTTCTAAAGTAGTATACTAAATTAAAAAAAAATTGGGGAGGAATATCAGGCAGGTTTTTTTCCAGATAACCAAATGTTTTTCCAAATAACCAAATACTAATCTTATGTTTATCTTACATGAGTTATTACTCTTGGAAAAATTTCTGCTCTTCTTGCCTTTTCCTTTCTAATCATTGACATTAGAGATACCAATTAATACTTAAGTAGTTATAATATTTTGACTGTATATCTGAGGACTCTATGTAGCTTTACAGTATGCTACAATTTTGATATTACTTATTTACTGATTGAAGAAGTCTTCCACCAGCCTCTATAGAAATCTGGTCATTCACTGCAGCTGGTGAATTTCAGGCAGATGCACCAGTGCCTCAATAATGATCCAAATATGTCTCAATGGGAAATGTTTCTATCACTAACCGAGTGAGTAGTAACTGTCCAATATTTAAGGTCTCTTGTGTGATATTTTTCCTGACTCGCTTAACATTTGGTAATTAACCATGATACATTTGACTAGGACTGTGTCCCAGCAAATATTTCTGGTACAGTCTAGAATTAATTCTTATTGGATAAATAGAAGAAGGTGCTTTAAAATTAATTTCAGTTGGATAATAAAATGTGGTTAGACATGAGTGTTGATACAGAAAATGTATGATGAAGTTATTAACAGTACTTCCTTTAAGTCAGCGGTTCAACCTGTGGTCGCGACCCCATTTGGGGTCGAATGACCATTTCATGGGGGTCACCAAACAATGCAGTCCGCTATTTTTTTTCTTCTTTTCCTTAGCTGTGCTACTCCCTCTTATTCTATTGGCTTTTGAAAGCCAATAGAATAGACTCTCTTGAATAGAGTCTAATTCTATTGGCTTTCAAAAGCCAATAGGAATTGTCCAGGCTGTCTCCGCCCTGCTGAGCCCGCCAAAAGTCCCAGTCTCCAAACGGTGCTGCAAGTTGTCTGCAGCGAAGGTGAACTCTCTGGAAGTTTCCACCCCTCCCTGCTGAGCAACTATTAAAACTGTAAGTAAAAGAGGGCCAGGGGTGGGAGATGGGAGGCCGGCGGATGCAGGGAGGGTTTTTGGCACCCGTGGGGCTCGGCGGGTTTTTTACCTCTCTTGGGCTGGGCCAGCTGGTGGCCCAGCCCGTGGTCGCCCTGCACCGTCGCTGCCGTGGCCGCCCAGGAGCGCCTGGGCCTGCCTGCCACCTCCCTGAATGGGCGGCAGTGAAGGTAAGGCTAGCGGGGCAGTGGCGAGCACAGGAAAGGTTTTTGGCGCGTGTGGGGCCCAGTGGGTGTCTTACCTCCCTTGGGCAGGGCCAGCTGGTGGCCCAGCCCGTGGTCGCCCTGCACCGTCGCCGCCGTGGCCACCCAGGAGCACCTGAGCACCTGGGCCTGCCTGCCGCCGCCCCGAACGGCCAGCGCAGCCTCGGCCAGCGCAGGGGGCAGCTCCACGCATGCGTGGTACAGGGGACAGCTCCACGCATGCGCAGTGCAGCTCCACGCATGCGTGGCGCAGCTCCACGCATGCGCGGCGGAGCACCATGCACGTGCGGCACAGGGGGTAGCACCACGCATGCGCGGCACGGGATAGCACCACGCATGCGCTGTGCAGGTCGGGGTCGCGGCCTGAAAAAGGTTGAGAACCGCTGCTTTAAGTGATTATCAACTGTATCAGAGATATTGCAGAATTTATATTTTGTTCTGTCAGAAACATCTGGTTTAGCGAGCTTAGGCTTATTAGAAGTTGGAAGAATCTTTGTGTGAATGTCATGATATTGGCAGAACACTTGTTTTCTGATGCATATTGCACCATAACATATTGTACTGCACAAAAATAATCAAAAGTTGTTTTGCAGTCTGAGTTTACCTTCTGGCAGCAATATTGAAAAGCCCAAAAAGGGTATTAAATGTGCCTCAATAGATAGGGACTGGCATACTTTGTAAAAATTACTTTCAAAATGTAATAGAATTTTAGATTTGCTATTTGTATTCAGTGATTTCTACTTTATTTGCAAAATGATATATGTTTAAATCTAGCACATGAAAGCTGAAGGAGATATTTCTGAAAAAAACAATGAGTTTTGTCATTTGGTTTACTTCTGTATCTGAGAATACCTTTTTGGATTTTTATGTTGTTTTTCACCTGATCTAAGCACGTAGCAGAAAATAGTTTTATTTTACATTTTTTTTGTTATATATTTGTTACTGCGTAGATGTACTCTTTCAAAAACTTCATTTTATCCTATATTGTTCCCTCCAGCTTGTAACTATCTATCCATCTATTTGTGGGGGATGGTGGTGGACGTGTGCGTGCACATGCACACGCCAGATGTGTGTATAATGTGATTGTGGCCATATGTGCCTCTTCTCAAAGTGATGCTTTCTGACAGAAAATCAATATTTTTCATAGTAGATTTGATGGTAAGATTGGCATAATCCTATTGTAGACTTTGCTAATGGCTAAATACAAACCTGTATTTTTATCTTTATCATTGGCCTTTGGTAAGAAATGTACCTTTCACCTCTACTCCAAAATGTCCTTGTTTCTCTTTCACCCCTCCTGGAATCTTTTTAAAAAGTTGAAAGTGAAGCAAGAAACTTAAATAGTAACGCTTTCTATATATATTTAAAGCTCCAGGATGATATTTTGGCATAACTTGCAAGTTTGATACTAACAGGTCCTATTTTTTTCCACCTCCTCAAATAATCTGTATTTTGGGAAGCCCTCCCAAAGATGATGAGAAGGGGGACCAATATATTGGTTGTCATCATTATAGATCTATTTTTATTTTATTTTAAAAATAGAAGGTGTATCTATTTAGAGAACAGAAAAGGTAATAATTTAGTAATTCGACATTTAGAAATTCTATAAACATTTTTAAGTGATTCAGTAAATGAGGGACCTTCTCTCGTCTAAAAAGAAATTATATGGGCAGAAATGTATTAAAATGTGATCAGCATCTTGCAATAGTTCAGTACAGGCTACCATTATGTTATGCTTTATGCATAAACCATGTATATGTTATGAACATGGATTTAATGTGCTGTGATATACCAAATGAAGAATTATCTGTTTAGTTAGAATTGAAGATATTTACAGGTGCTAGAAACACAATAGTGCTATGATATAGCGAGGATTGCAAAAAAAATGTCATGGAAATGCAAGGATAAGCTATAAAAGAAGATGACTGAAGGAAAGAGATAGACCATATTAGAAAAACAAAATGCAATTTTGAACTGAGGAAAATAATACTGCTAGGGATCCAAGGAAAGAAGCAGCAAATGTGATTTTTTTTTTTAAAAAAAATATCTATGGAGATTCTCAGTCATCCAGGTCACGGTAGTCCCAGTGGTGCATTTTTTTTTTAACCTTAAGCAGCATGTATTTCCTTTAAGTCGAATTTTCCCACAGCTTCTGGTATGAAAGCAGGAATTTTAGGGAGGCTAGCTGCCTTAAGAGGGGAATTAAGTAATTAAGCTAAAAAATACTGATACGCTAAACCACAGTCTGATACATGTTGCACTTAAACCATGATTTAGCTATGGTTTGGTGACTAATCCATATTGCCTGGATTTTTATAAATCACTTAACCAAAAAGAAATTACATTATGACTTAATATGTGTAAATTTAGTCGAACTTTTTAAGACCCGGGGGCCGGATGTGTCATGCAGAAACTTTGCCCACCCCATTGCCGGCAATGGGGAAAAAATCGTGATGCGTTGCACAACGTCACGTGACGTCATGAGTTTGACATGCCTGTTTTAAGAGAATGGAACTAGATTGTTGTTGTTAATTGTGAAGTCGTGTCCGACCCATCGCAACCCCATGGACAATGTTCCTCCAGGTCTTCCTGTCCTCTACCATCTTTGGAGTCCATTTAAGTTCATGGAACTAGATAAAAGATTAATTATCTGAAATTGGGTCTAACTACCTAGTGCTTTGCTTAGAAGTCCCTAGAAATAAGCTGTTAGCTAGTGGTATGATTGCAAATCTAAAAGAAACAAAAAATATAAAAAAATGTATTTCTATTATATAGCATCTATATGAAGTGATGTTTAAGTGTTTGTATTCCTCTGGAGTTGATCTCAAGTCTACTGAGAAAATGATTATGTAATTCTTTGAGACTTCTTGGATTTTAGTTTTATTTTGTACTTTGGTTTCCTGAGATACCTTATGCATTTCAACATGCATTTTCATGTTCTTTTTTAATGCCTAGTAATCCAAAGATAACTCCCTTTTGCAAGTGCTACTATTAGTAGACTCATTTTGTATACTTTTTAATTGGGAGTATAATCTGATAAAATACCTATTATTTCTTCAGACTCTATCAGCATTTTGCTAATACCATCAGTACATTGTCAAATAGATATGCCACAATAGGTCATCATGACTTGGATTGTGTGCCCCTGTAGCCTTGGGCAACCCAGGATTTTGATGAAATTCCCCTGAGTGGTTTTTTCTTTTCCTGATTGCCATTCCTGGATGCACCTTGGTTTAGGAGATGAAGGGAGTCATAGAAACAATCCTTGGATTACCTGCAAAGAAAGACTGAAACTGTACCTGATCAGGCACAGTTACAATCTCAGATATAAGCCCATACTTTGACAATACAGGAGGAAAAGCATCATTATGTCTCCCTTATTGTATTGGCAAGCTATTGGCTTCCTTTCATGCGTAGGGTGATACGTTGTCTTTTAGAAAGGTTTGACTATACTTCAAAATTGAAGAAGATAGGCAAAATTGTTTAGAGATGCCACTGTCTTGATTCCTCCTGGGCAGATTCTGATATGGAGGCTGGGATATCATCCATCTGCGTTACCTGGAATTCGGAGGAGGAAAGTAGATTGAGGAAGTGGTTTAGGTATTATTTCTGGGAAGTTGAAATTTCAAGAATCTCCAGACCAGCTTTATGCACAAACAGCTACAGTATTGCCAAGGTCAGCTGCAACCATGTGGTCGTGAATTCCAATGTTCCAGTTAACTTCCCACAAGCAAAATCAGTGGGGAAATTGGCAACAAGTCAGAAGTTTCTCCCACTCCCACTGTTTTTTGTCATCTCATGGTCATTCTATTTATCTCTTTAGGTTAGTAAATATAACAAAGCATGACTCAATGGGTTGTAAGCAGTATAATAAGATAACAAATCTATCTATAAGGTCATTAGGAGTTGAAAGCAAAATATGGCACATAATCAATTAATTGAAGAATTACAGAAATAATCCAATACAGTAACACCCTTCCTGCCAAAATATAGATACTGTTAAATTTAGAAAGTTAGCACACACAGAGACACGTGGGCATATGTGGAGTGCCTAATAGTGCTAGCCCCTAGTTGTGAATCTACTTCAGGACTTGGTGTTATTGGCGGTAATCCAGGAATTACAGTTGGATCTCCATCCACATCAAACACAAATTTCTTTCTCTATTTCTATTTTATTCTGTTCAATATGTAATCTTTAAATATTATCTACAGTATAAGAAAAGATTCAGTTCTTTCTTTGAGCTTTCTGATTGTTCAGTTACATTCTTCTCTGTAGTCTCTTGCTAATACAGTTTGGCTAATTGAGGAAATATCAGCATAAGAATATTGTTCAACTTTGGTAAATGAGAAACTTCATCTCCATTTGATAAACCCCTTTGGAATATCTTTCAGATACAGAAGGAAAACAGAACCTTGGACTTTACCATGGTATTCTTCTACCATGAATGGAAAATATTCAGATAAACCAGTGGTTCTCAACCTTTTTCAGGTTGAGACCCCACTTGCGCCGCCCATGCGCGCCGCGACCCTGACCCTGATCTGTGCATGCGCGGCGCGTGCGCGCCGGAAAAAAAACCCAACCCCCCCAAAACAAAATGGCGGACCGTGACGGGCTGATCCACGCATGCGTGGCGCGTGTGTGACGGGCTGATCTGCGCATGCGCAGCGCGCGCGCAACGGGCCGATCCGCGCATGCGTGGCGCGCGCGCGCCAAAAAAAATAAAATAAAAAAAATATATATATAAAAAACAAAATGGCGGACTGCGATGGGCTGATCCGCGCATGCGCGGCGCGCGCGCGGCGAAAAAAAAAATATAAAAATCAAAATAAATAAATAAAAACAAAATGGCGGACCGTGACGGGCTGATCCGTGCATGCGCGGCGCGTGCACGACGGGCCGATCCGCGCATGTGTAGTGCGCGCGCGACAAATAAAATAAAATAAAATAAAATAAAATAAAAACAAAATGGCGGACCGCGACGGGCCAATCCGTGCATGTGCAGCACACGCGCGACGGCCCGAATTGTGCATGTGCAGCGCGCGCGCGACGAAAAAAAATAAAAATAAAATAAAAAAAATAAAAAAAACCAAAACAAAATGGCGGACCGCGGTGTCCGGCGACCCCCGCGAAACGGTCGTTCAACCCCAAATGGGGTCGCGACCTATAGGTTGAGAACCGCTGAGATAAACAAACTTTAGAGAAGACATGTTTTTGTTCATTAAATATCTTCCAAGTAGGGTTTTTTTTTTTAAATAGTTCCTACTTTTTTTTAATGTGCTTGTCAGTCCCTAAATTGGCTGGGAGAATGTCCTTAAGCTTAATAACAAAACAAATTATTTGTTTCTCCTGCATGCTCACCTAGGGATATTCTTCAGCAGTTTCATCCTTTGGTTTATTTTGAAATAAATTTGAAATGAATCAGACTGATTTGTTTTTCCCAATTTTACCAGAAACTGAACAGCTACCATTATTGTGACATCTTTACTTCAGTATTTTTCTGAATATTAAATTATACCTTGTATATAATATTTGACTAGCACCAAATTTTGGATGGCTTCATGGGCCCTACTGTTTTGGATTTCAAGTATAATTGATTAGATATATCTATAGTCACTTCTACATTGATAAGAAAATTGTAATATATGGTTGCATTTTGATTCTTTTTCTCAGGCTATATTGATGCTATAATCCAGACAGAATGCATAAGGAAAATCCACATGTATATATTATCCATCTCACTACCAAACAACTCCTACAATATCATAAAAGCAAAGATATAAAAACATTAAACACTAAAAATATTAAAATTAACAACAGTTTGGTTAACTAGGCTCCAGCATATGAATGCGATGGAGGTGAGATTTTCTTCTTGGTCCACAAACCACTTCCAGTGTGGAATGCTTCCATTGGGGCTCCCAGCCAATTGGCAAAACCAGGTTTAGGGGACCTTTTGAAAGATCAAGAAAATGGGGGAAAGATTTTACTCCAGCAGCATGAGGTTCCAGAGGGTGGGAGCAAAAAAGGATCTTCTCCTGGATCTTATTAGTTGAAGTTCCTTGATTAATGGGGTCCACAGCATGCCCTTAAGTGTGAAAAACTGTCATAAGTCACTTTTTTCAGTGCTGCTGTAATTTCAAACATTCACTAACTGAAGTGTTGTGAGTCGAGGACTACCTCTATTACATCTTGGATCTGTCTTCCTGTATGCTGGCAGCCACAGTGATAGCTAGGCTGGTGTCTCATAAGTTTTGGATAAATACTATTATCCTAAATGGCAATGAAGCAGTAGTGGGCCGCTGATCTTGAGAGTGGAGTATCTTGTGACTGCCCTTAAACAGGGCAATGGAACAGTGTCACACTTGTCAATTTCAGCATATTAACTGCTATCCACTGGGTAAGGGTTGGAGGAGGTAGGGGTGTGCCTTAGTTATCTACAGCTGTAGGTGATTTGGTTTCTGAGTTTTTTCATGTCTTTGTTGACCATGGGATAGGAAAGGGAATGAAGTAGGACAGTGATGGCGAACCTTTTAGAGACCGAGTGCCCAAACTGCAACCCAAAACCCACTTATGCATCATCAGGTGCCGGGTGAGTGTGGCCCATTGGGTGGGTGTGCCTGTGGTGGTAACAGCAGAATGGGTGGGACTAAAAAGTTCAATCAATTCCAACTTTGCAAGATCTTTTTTTCCCACGAGAAGTTTAAATTGACTGATTGATTGAACCTTTTTTTTTGTACATGGCGGCCGAGGCCTAAAGCGAAAAGGTTTTATAAAACCCAGCTGGTGCGCGTGCCCATAGAGAGGGCTCTGAGTGCCGCTTCTGGCACCTGTGCCATAGGTTTGCCACCACTGAAGTAGGATATCCAAAGGTGCTTTTTCAAAAAGCAACTGGACTTCCTTTGTTTTTCCTTGAAGACATTTTACTTGTCATCCAATGAGAATGATGGAAAATGGTGGAGAATAAAAAGATTTATTTTCCTTGTAGTCATCTGGTCACTAGCATTCTCTCTGAGAATTGTTGAGACTACTTGGAGATTTATTTGTGCCCTCAGGGTCATCTGTATAGTGCAGATGGGTGTGGAGGGTGCTAATGATCAGGTGACTGCAAGGAATATAAATCCTTCCATTCTCCACCATTCATTCTGAACTAAAGAAGTGAAATGGGACAACCATGATCTGGATGACTGAGAAGCTCCATAGACAAATGCAGTAGGGTATTGTATGTGAGATTTGTAATAGAGGAGGGAGGTTGTTCAGCTTGAAATCATGAACAGGGGCTGCCGAGTGTACATCAAAATCATCCTCATAGTTGGTACCAATCGCCAAGTAGTGTGTATGAATATTTTGGATGTGACCTTTTTTTCTGAAAGGGAGAATTTATTGGTAAGGGGAAGTTAGATAACATACTGAGTCCATAAGGTTCTGGGTTGGCAGGGGAGTTTCCCAAGTCTTTGGCATTACAGGACTTAAATTCTTGTTGTGGGCTTGGCAACTGCTTGAGAGTTCACAGCTGTCAGGTCAACCATAGATCTGATCTAAGTGATCTCTGGCCTGATGTATAGGGGAAGCATATGTTTGACAGGCAGTCCCATAACAAACTTGTCACTACACCACGTAGAACTTTTTAGGCAACAGTCAGCACCTTTAATTTCATGTGGAAGCCTTCTAGAAGCCAGTGCATTTCATGCAGCAGAGGTGTAATATGAAGTCCCATGCCAATGCACTCTTGCCCAGTTGCAACTTCCAAATACTCTTCAAGGGAAGCCCCACGAAGAAGGCAGTTCTGTAATGCAGGAGGAAGGGATTAAGGCATATCACTATAAGTTAGGCTTCCCGATCCAGAAAAAGGCTACTGAAAATGTCGCAGTGTTAAAATGTCGCAGTGTTTAAGCTCCCATTTGCAGACCTTTCCAACCCTTATTTTCCTATGGACTGCTAGACAGCTCTGCCGTTCAAGGCCTTTCAGAGGCCACTGCAAAGACACAGTGCTTCACCAGAGTTCATAGCTGCTGATGGCCGCTGTTCCAGTTTTCCACTCTTCTTCCTCTCCCTCCCCCTCCCCCTCCCTCTCCCCTCTCCCTCTCCACATGCACATGAACTTACACATACACAAATTTTTTACATCTACTATTTTTGTTAGTTTGCTTTTTATTTTTCTAATTTTTTATTTTTTTTCCTGTGCTATTTAATTACATAAAAGATAAAAACTGCCAATTTCCAAAAGAGCCAATGAGGTTTCTTAACACTAATAATTGCTTCCTTTAACCAAGAGAATTTTCTATTAACTTCAAGAGTATCGGATCACTTTTTCCAAGGCCATCTTAACTTTGAACTGTTGTAAAAGAAATGGTCACGGGACTATCTGTAGACAGAAATATTTCACTTTCTTTTATTTGCTTGATGATGATGATATTATCCATTCAGTTATCTCCGACTTTTGGCAATTCTCTAGGGCCAGGTCTCTCCACATCTTCTAATCTTGCACTAATTCTATCCTCTGGTTTTGATGGTGTCTGGTTGCTTATGTATCCTTAAATTTTGTGAATTAACTTAAAGTTGCTTCCAAAAACTAATCTTCATATATTTTTATTCATATATTAAAAAGGATCCTTTTTAGTGAGGATTCAAATATGTGTTTGCAAGAATTTGTTATGTAAGTCTGAAGAAAATGGCAGAGCCCATTTATGAAGCATGAAATGCAGTCAATTTACTTGGTAGATAGACATTTAAATCCCTAAGCAATTTTTAATGATAATCTAATCAATTGATTTCAAGTTTAATAGCTTGATGACAGCTTCAAAAATCAATAATTGTGGTAACATAAGCTTATACTGATAAGTAAAATCAAATAGCTTTCCCCTTTTCTTTTGAAATTTGTCTAGAAATCATGAACTAAAAAAATATATATGAGGCTTTGTTTAGTTGTCAAGCTGATTTTTATTTCCCTTTGACATTCAGTCATTCTTCTCTACTGAAATACAGAAAGCAGAATTTAAAGCTTTAAATATATCTTGAGTGTTGTGGTACATTAGTTTTGCAATATGCAGTGATCTAAATATCAACATTAAGCACTTTTCTGTTTAGGATTGGAATAAAATGAATACGATTAGAGTAAACAACTGAGAATAGAGTATGAAATTATGCTTGATGGTAGAAATAATATTTCTGTCTATGGGTTTCTTTTTGAACATAGGTGAAGTTTCTAACTAATAATTGTATTTTATCAGATATTAATCCTCTGTGTACTTATATTTTAAATGGTTTTGTATCCTGACACAATTCTTATTTCCTAGGTAGCTAAATAACAGGCACTGTTTTTAGAATCAGTTTATTACGTTGTTTGACTATCCAGCTCTGTTTTTAGTTTTTCTTAATTTTTCTCTTCACTTTAGGTGCCATGCTGATTAACTCAGGCATTTTAACCTCACTGCTTCGCTCAAAAACTTGATCTATAGACTGTGCTTAAAACTGCATGTTAGCACAGGATGGCAGGCGCATTGTTCTGTGTGAATAACAATCCTCTTGCAGGATTTCCTCTGTCAAATAGCTACTCCTGTCTAGATAAATTTGTTAGGTGTCTGGAGCCCACTTGCTGCTTTGTAATACAGTACTGCAAACATGCATGAGCTCAGAAGTTGCTGAGTGAATAACTGGCTAAAGTCAGCTGACCATTCCTTTCCAATCAGATAAACTGTGATGTAAGTGTTTAGCAGCTGCTAGAATCTGAATAAGTGAGCCGAAGTCTGAGATACTAGAGCATGGCTATATTGTTATAGAAGGAATGAGGGAGAGAATGGACGAGTCCAGCATTCTGAGAAGGCGAGGGCTTCAGGTAGGCTATATAGCGATTTGAAAGCTCTTTTCTCAGTGAATAATTTTGTTGTAAAAGTTTCATTTGCATTTATGTCCTGGGCAAAAATTTTAAACTATTGATTACTATGTTTCAAGTACAGCATGATAAATGGTTCATCAGTGAAGTATTCCTTGTCAGAAAGCTGTCTGCTTTTCTTCTCTAAGGATGTGAAATCATAACGTTCACCTGAACAAAAAGCTTTTTAAACAGATACAGTCTGACTTTACAGTCTTATCTGCTCTTTCAGATAGAGTAACAAATTATTGATTCCTTTACAAAGAAATTTTCAAAAAGCATCTTAAATGGGAAAATATTTAGCATTCAGGTAAATATGAGCAGCTTTAGAGAATTTCAAATGTTCTGAATATTTAAGCAAAATAAATAGAAGCCAAAAAAAGCCTACACATTTTAAATGTTTTGAATTTTCAGCATTCACTGTATATTATTTGGCAAATTTGGAAGCTATTAGTAATAATGTTTTTAGCCTAAAACATCAATGATGCTTCAGTGTGATTGTTTTTGGTTAACATGTTGGCAAAGAAAGATTATAGAACCTACTTTTCTGGAAATGTGAACAAAGTTTTAGCAATCTTTGAATTCATTGCCAGAAGAATAATTTTAGAATACTTAGCTTATTGTTCAAGATTTCTAAGTTATTATATATGTTCAGACACGTTATGCCTTTTGTTGTCTGGACTTGTGGATGTCTTAGAATTTCAAAACTTTTTGTCTTGACAACTTAGTGAATTAAACTCTCACAAATCAGTGTTTGGTATTAGACTTGTAAGCAAAGAATAAAACATAATTAACATGATTGAAGACAGTTGAAGTGCCACTCTTAAACCTCTTTGTTTTCTGTTGTTAAAGAAAAAAAATAGCTTAGGTCATTCATCTTTGACTAAACTTCCTTTCCCATGTTTTCTGGGCAATTCTATTGTTTCATTGTACTCAAAGAAGCTATGTTCCTGCCACTGTAACTTTGCACATATTTAGTTACTGAAAATTCTTAAACTTTTAAACCTATAAATGAAAGCCTTTGCTGAAATAACTATTTTGCTGAAATACATGGCTGTTTTGACAATTGTTCTAGTGTGATCAGTATTGATGAACTAAATCTTTTGAGGTTTTTTGATAAAACATGTAGCCTTAAAAAGTACATGTTTTGTTTGTATTAACACCAGTCACAAGAATGGTTGTCATGTATTGATTACATTGAATAACTCTTACGATCTGAATGTATTAAATAACTGATTGTGATTAAAATAAATAGTTTTACTATTAGAAGCACTAATGAATTTCTTGAGCCTAGGATTAAAAAAGTTTTACTTGATTTTTAGTAAGTACTAATAGTGCTTAGCAAAAGCAAATAATTTATTCTTTATAAAATAGATTTATCTATACGAATCAAGTATTTTTGCTGCATATTGAAAATACCATCTTATTTTACTATTCATTTTTGAACTATGCTACAAAAATAAATGCAAAAACTGTTTAAGTACTTATTTTCTCAAGTTTATTCTTCTTTCTTGCATCTCATTCAGCTGAGAATTTGACATAAGCAAAGAAATTTTGAGCTTTGGTTCCTTTATACATTAAAGTTAGAGAAAAAATTCCTCAGCATGTCTTCAATATTTATTAAAATGTAACATTTATTTGTTGCTTTATATTTTAGTTTCAGCAGTAAAGGCCTGCTGCCTTTGTGTTATATTCACTAAAGAAAAATGTGATTCCCTAAGATATTAGGACATTAATTGGCATTGATCATATAAATTGACCTCAGTTTTCTTGCATTAAAGGGATGATATTTTATTAAGTCTGAAGTGGCCAATATATTGACAATGAATATCTGTGTGCCTATTTTTTTTTTGGTACTAGCCAGGCTCTTTGTACAATTGGTCTTAAAATATATATATTTTAAATTCTTTCAATTTAGAGAAAAGGAAAGAGAATATCTGCCATATTGCAAACCAAACACCATTAATCAGTTGGACTGCACAGTGGTTCAGATTTCATTCCAAAGATACAAATTAAAGAATGGGCATAGCACTTGCCTCTAACTTTTAAAATCAACAGACCTTTCCTTGGAAATTGCACAGCTGCCAGTTGTTCCAGGAAAAGACATGGCTGTGTTAAAGAGTTATAGAGAAGTGCTATGGACTCATCCTATCCATACCTTGAAGCACCATTTTGGAATAGAATCTAAATCTTCATACAACTCTTAATATCCATTATCATTTAAATTATTTGATTGTCTCTGGTACCACATATGGTTAGTGGAGATTATCAGGGTGATGATGTTTTGTCTGTAGTCTGTATACATGTACTTTACTTTCTTGGTGTATGTGTGTGGTACTGTATAATGCAGGTTTGTTGTATATGTGTGTTTAATGGTACATTTTCAGTATGGCAGAGTATAGTTATATGTCTTAAGCATTATTAATTTCAGTTCTGCATGTGCAGATAAGGCATTTGGCATCTAGGTCTCAGACTCTGCCTCAGTAAAAAATTCAAAAACCTTGCAAGACTTGAGTAATTTCAGTTTATTTATTTATTAGATTTTTATCTCTCCTTTATTATTTTTGTAAATCACTTAAGGTGGTAAATTTACATAATGCTCCTTCCACCTCTTATTTTCCCCACAACAATGACCCTATGAGGTGTGCTTGGACTGAGAGTCATCCAGCATTCTTACCCAGTGAGAATGAATATTAAATAAATATTAAATGTTTGAATATTAAATTGAGACTAAGAACATTTTAAAATTATTATGATAATTGAGAGAAAATTAAAATTTTATGCAAATGTACTGCAAATTCATAAGCTTTTTCTTTATTCTAAAAATAAAATGTTTTAAAATTAGGAGTTTTGAATTGATGGACATGCCAGTGTGTTGCTGACTCCCTATTATCATAGGAATAAATTTATTTTTATATGCAATTATTACAAGAACAGTGTGCTAATTAGTTTTATTAGTGGGAATAATTGTATAGGTGTAATGTTGATTTATTCAAAAGGTTACAGATATGTGCACTTGTCTCTTTTTGTCTAAGTTAGCATGAATTGAATAGGGAAAGGAACATGGTAGGACAGGAATCAATAATGTTGGCAAATCAGTGGCATATATTTATTTGAAATTGCTCAGTAGAATGGTGGATTGATACTTTACAGGCTGTGATAAAAGAGGAAAATGGATTTTCCCAAGGTACAGCTTACTGTTTATTAGGCATCAAATGAAAGTCTACTTTGGACCTCTACAGTGGTAGGTTATCTTGACACTATTAGGGTAATTGAAAAAGTGCTAGCTTTAGTTTAATTATTTGTATAGCTTTAGCATGTATAGCATTAGCAGGTTTACTTGGGCAAAATTTGGCTATGATGACCTTCTTTAGTGTAAGGGCTGGAATGAGAGAAGAAACTATCAGGCTAAGATTCCCCCCCCCCCCAATGCCCTTCCTATTTGTTTGAATCCCTAAGAACCTGTTTTTGCTGCAATCTTTATTAATTCCAGCTGAAGCAAATTCATTGTTTACAAAAGTTTTATTTACTGAGGACCTGTATCATTAGCCTTTATTATAACTATGGAGGCTATTAAATTTTGAGCATTTATCATAGGAAATTTAAGACATCACCATATAATTATTGCTTAGATGATATGTCTTTCCATCTAAATTGCACAAAATTATTGCCCTTTCTTGGTAATAGAAAGAGTATAGAGTATGAATGTACAAAATATTCCATGCATAAACTGTACCCCCTGCCTTAACTGAAACCCAAATATTTGGATTGTTTGGTCCATGCACAGATTGGAGGCACATATTTTGGGAAGAAGTGGTTTTAGCTGAGGGGGAGGCCAAAGAGAGAGGGAAGGAAAAATGATAGAAAGATGTTGATGAGGGGCTAGTCAGGTGCTACAGTCTGAGGTAGTGATGGCTGAGGGGGGAGGAAATAAGAAAGAAGGCAGGCCAATGATATATGCTGCTGGGAATTAGTGGCAGTCATAAAGTCTGAAGCGATTGGAGGGGGACATGCTGTGAAAGTGCTGGAGTGAGTATGGTGATAAGGCATGGCATAATGGAGCTGTTGAGGAGAAGAGGAAAGAAAGGAGGTGATGCACACCAGCCCTGCTCTACTCAACACTTTTGGATTTTGTTTTATTTGAAACCCTAGCATTGATGATGTTACCTAGTTTGGGTAATAAAACATGTGCAAAAAAACAAGCAAGCTCAGAGAGCACCAAGGACCCCTCATGTCAACTGTGAGCTAAAAATATTCTCCTTTATTTGAAACCCGTCCCTATTTATTTTTTTATATGCCACCCATTTTGGTATTCAGAGCAACTCTGGGTGGCTTACAATACAACAAAATAATATAAAAACAATTATATAGGAATAATTAAACAGTGTTGAGAAACCATGGCTAATCAAAAACAATTTGGTAGAATTTCTGAAAGCTATGGCATGTTCTGGATTTGAAGCAAATTTAATTTCGGAGACAGAGAGAAGGGACAGGAAGTAACATACAATTCTAAATCCATTAAAAACCTAAAATAGCAAGGAAGCTGAATACTAAAAAAAATTAAACGCTAAGACTTTAAAAATATTTGGGTAAGGACGTAGGTTTAAGTTGATATTAAATTGATAGGCTTTACAGAAGATATTCTATAGATACAGGCAGTCCTCAACTTAGAATAGTTCATTCATTTGAGAAACCAGATTCATTTAATAGCAGTGTTACTAACTTAACAACTGCTGTGATTCATGTAACAACTGTAGCCAAAAAAAGTCATAAAATGGGGCAAAACTCATGTAACAAATGTCTCAGTAACAGAAATTTTGGGCTCAATTGTGGTTGTAATTGAGGGCTACCTATATACAAGTTCAGAATTGACTTAGTAAGAATAGTGTCAGGTCCAAGCCCCAGAAACGACACAATGAGACCCACTCAAGGCCGGATCTTTTTTGCTTACACCTAATAGAATCTTGCCAAACTAAAGCTGTGGCATTCTATCCTAACTGATATACCTTGGGATATTGTAGGGCATGGGTGTCAAACTTGATCACATCACATGACGTATTGTAACTTTTTTCCTTTGCGGAGCCAGGGTGGGTGTGGCCTGCAGGTGATGCAGGGCCCCAGTTTGACACCCCTTTTCTAGAATGTGGCTATCCTGAATCTTTTCCTCCCCCATCATCCAGTTAAGGACTGTGCAGTGTCTTATCTTGGACCCCTCTCTGGGATGTGCTGCCTCCTTCCTGGGAAGCTGTAGTACTACTGCTGACACCCCCTCCTCCCCAAATTCTCCTTCAGCAGCACATTGCATCACATATACGGGCAATTTGGACTTAAGTTTCTTGTGATTGGCATGTTTTAATCTTGGATTCTACAGTTCCATAAAAAAATATGGACGAGGGGATAGTTGGGGAACTCATCAAATTTGTGGATGACACAAAGCTGGCAGGAATCGCCAACACTCCAGAAGACAGGCTTAAGATACAGGAGGACCTGCACAGACTTGAACACTGGGCGCTATCTAACAAAATAAAATTCAGTGGTGAAAAAAATTAGGCTCTACATTTAGGCAAGAAAAACCAAATGTACAGGTATAGTATAGGGGTACCTTGCTCAATAATAGTAACTGTGAGAGGGATCTCAGAGTCCTAGTGGACAATCACTTAAATATGAGCCAGCAGTGTGCTGCAGCTGCCAAAAAAGCCAACACAGTGCTGGGCTGTGTATGGCTTAACAGCTGTCTTATTAATTAGCAATATGCTGGACTCAACAACACCATGAGGATTATAGGCAGATGTATTAAAACCACTCTGACTTTCTGGTCTCCCATTTTAAGCCATACAGCACCTCCAGCTTTACGAAGGCAAGAGCACTAGTGAGAGAATAAGAAAAATTATGAACAACTTACTTTTACTGGTGCATGCCAACCTTCCTAATTTATCATCCAGAAGACTCAAATCCAGGAAATCCCCACTGGCACTTGCACAACATCTGCCAAACAACATTAACAATGATTCCCAATGGAAATCCAAATGGGCCACTGAACACCCAGACATAAATGATGCCACAAAAAAAGGTGCCAGGCTTTGAAATACCAGGCCAGCAATGGGCAATCCTGAATAGGATTTGCAGTTCATACAGCATCTGCCGGGACTCCCTGTATAAAAGGGGTGTGGTATCTTCACCTCAGTGTGATTGTGGGGTCCCACGTCAAACTGTAGATCACATTGTGACCACTGTAAGATGAGGGCATATACCACTCCAGGATTTGATTTTTTTCATATAAACAATGCTGTGCTTCAGTGGTTAGATTGCCCAAACATTGGTATTCGAACATAGATCTTGTTAACATTTATATTTTATTGTGCTTTATTAATCTAAGAGAAATATCAATATATATTGCTAGTCTATGTATGATATGCCACACACTAAATAAATAAATAATTTGTAACCTCTAGGATGTCTGTGTTACTCCGCTGTTCCACGAGCTGCACTGGCTGCCAGTTTTGGTTCCACATCCAATTCAAACTGTTGGTTACCACCTTTCTTCATGGCGTGGGTCTAGGATGTCTTAGAAACTGGCTCACCCCGATGTGATTAGCCCACCCCACCCAGGCTGGCAGAAGAGGCATGCTGTGGACCCTGTCAGCCAAGGAATTTTGGCTCGTAGGGTCCAGAAGAAGAGCCTTTTCTTCTGTGATTCCTGTCCTTTGGAACATCTTGGCCCCTGAGTTCAGATTCATTCCCAACCTTTTGGCCTTCCAAAAAGCCTTGAAGAGATGGCTATGCCAAGTAACCTGGGGGCCCAATGCGCACTTTGCTCCCTCCCTCTGCAACCTATTTAGTTTTATTTTAATTGAATTTCAAATTTATGATCTTTATATATTGTCTTAATGTTTTATACTATATTTTATTTAATGTCTGTAAGCCACCTAGAGCTGCCTTTGGCAAGATGGGTTGCATACAAGTTTGATAAATAAATTAAAAAATAAAAATAAGTCTCAGATTGATGAGGTCTGTAGGATCAATACATATTTGCAAAATTAAGAAGTATTCCAAGAGATATCTTTGTGCATTTTCTCAGGAAGAAGACAAGAGACCAAGTTCTGCTGAATATTACTCAACAAAAAAGAACACTTTTTTTCTGATTCCACATTGGGCAATATAGGTACTGACTTTTCCAATATCATGGCCTAATTATGGATGTTAAGTGCTTAATGTGCAATATAAATGGGGAAAATGCCCTTCAACAGAAAAAAAATCGTTTGAAAAATAAAAACAATGTGATTTGCCTACAAGAAACAGACATTAGGAGAAAAAAAATGTAAAATAGCTAAGTCACAAGAATTTTGGTGAGCAATTTATTTAAAAAGAATTGTTTTGTGTATAAATCCCCAACTTTATCCAAAATTTATATTGACTGATAATCATAGTAGCCAATTTGGATAGAAATTAAGGGGGCTAGAGCCTTGATATTGTGAATTTGTGCCCAAAATGAAAATAAAAGCATTTTACAAAAAAGATTGTGAATGAACTATTGAATACATTTTGTTATGATCTCATAATGTATTATTGATACATGACACCAGAGAAATTATCCAGAATATATAAAAGTGCTTCAAATATATTTTGGAAATTTGAACAACATGAAGCAGCATTTATTGCATATAAATTTATGGAGGTGGATATGCATTTATTGAAGAAAATGATCCATGACTACACATTTGTGGGTGGCAAAAGTATGTGAATCTCTAAGATTCACTTGAAGAGTCAGGTGTTTCAATCAGGGTGTGAGTGTGGGAGGTCCTGCCCTAGTTAAAGAACAAAATCCTTAATTTTCACTATCAAAGTCTGTTCTTCACAACATAGGTAGATGCAAATGTCTCATGGCTTGAACAAAGGAGATTTCTGAGGATCTCTGATAGACCATTGTTGATGCTTCCCAAGATAGAAAAGGTTACAAAACTATTTCCAAAGGGTTTGGACTCCAGCAGTCCACTGTCAGGGATATTTTCAAAAGGGTTGACAAATTTCGAAGGCCCATTCTAGAAAACTGCCTGATGGGAAAGCTGAATCTTTAGATCAGATTTAGCTGTTGGTACAAATTAGGAACTGTTTTAAATGTAATATCCAGTCATCTTACCAGAAGCAGATGTTGGTGAACTAGTCACTTCCTATAGAATCCTGAGAACAATACATCTTCTTGATTTAATGCAGCCTGGCCCCTCTGGGAGTTCTGCGTGCTATTTATTACCTTCAAATAAATCCCTACATGATTTGAGAGAAGAATATCTACATGCTAATTGCATAGTCATATAATATGTACATATATATCCTACCTTTATTAATTAATAGAATTATATAATTATGACAGAAACATAAATTATATTTATAAAAATACATTATAATAGTGAAGTGATGCAAAAAAACCCAAGCAATACTCATTAGAAAGTTTGCAACAACACTTTAGTCTTTTAATTATCCTACTTCATTGCTTGCTTTGAATATGCTTAGGAAGCATGACTATAGTTTATTATTTTTACAATTGTGAGTCTCCTCAAAAGTCACCCAAGGCATTCTGAAACATTATGTGACCTTAACGTTCATCTGGCATACAAGGTTTTCAGTGAGTTAATCTGACTCAGAAGATTTTTTTTAACCTTTTTTAAAAGATAGGATTCATTTTGAAAAAAAAATGAAATGAAAATTTGGGAGATTATTTTAGATATGGCTTTACCTGGCAGTAGAGCACAGAATTAAGCATATGCTCATAGTCTGAGAACCTTCAGTTTAGAGCATGGATATCCAACATTTTGGCTTGCCTGGGCCTCACTGAGTGAACAGGAATTATCTTGGATCACATATAAAATATATAATATAGTTAATATATATAAATCACATAATGATGTTAAAAGTTTATGACCTTGTGAGATGGCATTACTAGTTGTCCAGGCCACATGTGGCTGACAAGCTAAAGATTAGACATACCTGGTTTAGACACTGAGCATGGGTCTTCATTAAAAGATTAATTAGAAACTTCATTCATTGTAAAATTTATGTTCAAAGTGTTTGAGATGTGACTGCCTTAAAATGACTGCTACTTCTACATTAAGCTGATCAGATATTAAGATATTACTTATTTTTGAAAGCCAAGCCAACAATGATATTGAACTTCTAAAATATCTCATATGGTAAAGGGTTTTCCTGACAGAGTCAGATATTTTTTTTAGTGCCAGATGAAAACTTTCCAAGTATTTTCCAAGACCAGTATTTTTTCCAAACTTGACAACTTTAACATTTGCCCCCCTTTTCCCGGGCCAGGCTGCCAGGGTATAAAAGTTGGGGACCACTGTTTTAAAACTAAGATAATCATGCCTAAACATAGATATTGATAGCCTGAAGTTGCAGGAAAGGCTAAACTAATATTTGATTTTTGAATGAAGTCTGCTTTCAAATCAGAAAGGAGGTGGCAGATTCTCGTTATCAAAGGGGGGCTTTCAGGAACAAAGATGACCAGCCCCTAGTTCTGATAGTCAATATGTGATGGTGTTTAACTGCCCCAGGATGAGGGGGGACATGATAGCAGTATTCCAATATCTCAGGGGCTGCCACAAAGAAGAGGGAGTCAAGCTATTTTCCAAGGCACCTGAAGGCAGGACAAGAAGCAATGGATGGAAACTAATCAAGGAGAGAAGCAACCTAGAACTAAGGAGAAACTTCCTGACAGTTAGAACAATTAACCAGTGGAACAACCTGCCTCCAGAAGTGGTGAATGCTCCAACACTGGAAGTTTTTAAGAAGAGACTGGACAGCCATTTGTCTGAAATGGTATTGAGTTTCCTGCCTGAGCAGGGGATTGGACTAGATGACCTCCAAGATCCCTTCCAACTTTATGATGATGATGATGATATGATTATTATTATTATTATTATTATTATTATTATTATTATTATTATTATTATAGCAGCAATAGTTAATGATTTCACAGCGACCATTTGGGAACAAGTGGGGTGGGGAAAACCCCAGCTTCAGGCAGTGATAGGAACATGAATGAAGGTAGTCAGCATTCTGCAGTAACAGCTCACCCCATAAGGGCAACTCCCCACAATGTCTATAACTTGCACAAGTAACAATGATCAAAGTTCGGATGGTCGCTAGTCTCCAAAGCAGCAACAACCAGCCTTTTCTTTTCTTCTGTCGTCACTTGCAATTTCAAGTCTCGTTGATGTCAAAAACCCTCCCCCTTTTCTTTTATTGTTAAAATCTAAATTTAGCAACCCCAGCAATTTTCTCTCTCTTCACTCTCTCTCTTGCCTCCGCACGGGATATACCCCCTGCGAAAGAAAGCAGTAAAATTCCACCTTCTCATTCTCTCTCGCTGTCTCCTTCCCTCTCCTTCACAGAAAGAGATCAAATAAAACCTCAACTCTCTCTTCGACTTCACCTGGTCTCTCTCCGACAACAGCAACAGCAACCACCCCACCCCTTTCTTTCCTCTTTTTTATTTCCTTCCGCCCGATCCATGCCTGCCATGCCCAAAACCGGCAGCACCTGTCTGAGCTTCCCTCTCCCCGGGCAGGCTCTTGCAAAACCTTTCAGCCAGCCCCGCTAACTAGTATAAAAGTCCTAAGTAACTTAGGAGAGAAGCGCATATATCAGTTGGTCTCTGCGTTGAGATTGGTCAGAGGATCTGCATATATTCTCAGCACAATTGCTTATTGTGTCATCACTTGACATAAGCCCCTCTCAAAGGTGATGGCCTGATTATAGAATTCCCTTCTGAGAAGTATGAATAGTTTTTAAATAACATTAAATAGAAGTTTATTTCATATTCTTGGAAATAATATTTCCCTTGAAGCAAATTGCTGGAACCTACAGTATTAAGGTTGTGATTTGACACATGCTTTTCTTTAAGTTTGTATAATACATTTAAAATTTTGTGCTACATTTCATATTTGAAGGCAAGAAGCAGCTTATCCAGTGTGTTTTTCCTAGAATTGTTCATCTGCTTTAAGAAGTAATAGAGTAATAATATTAATATTCTCAACAAAATATGGAGTCATACAGTGAAGAAACTCTATTTTTAAACTGTTATCTACTTTAGTTTACATGGCCAAATAAATGATACAGAATTCTTAGAAAGAACTATATAGTTTCTGTAATGGCCTTGAATCTGATTCTATACTCGTACATTCCTTTTATTGTTATTGCAATATTGCTAAATCAGAGTAAAGCTTTCCAAATATTTATAGTTCTTAAAAGAGTACTTGAAACATTCTCACTGGACAGATCATCATAAAAGGAGATAGAGATTTTTCGCTCTATAAGACGCACCTGCTGATAAGACGCACCTAGATTTTAGAGGAGGAAAATAGAAAAAAAAAAATTTTGAGCCAAAAAGTGGGCTAAGAGACATACAGGTAGTCCTCAACTTTTGACAACAATTGAGCCCAAAATTTATGTTGCTAATCAATTTCCTCAACCACATCAGACATAAAAAAATTATTAGCCACAATACTATAATGAACCATGCATTTGTTTAGGATGCATGTGGGCTTTAGCTGACGTTTTTCCACTGAACATGTATCAAAAACTGCTTTATTTCTGCTTTAAAAGAAGGGAACTTTTTTTGTTCTTGGAGCTTGCTTCTTCATTCCAACTGGGTGTAACCCAGGGGTTCTCAACCTTGGCAACTTTAAGACTTGTGGACTTCAACTTTTATCAGCTGAGTTAAATGCAATCTAAGCTGCAAAAAACCTAGTATTGCAATCTAGGAAGTAAATCCCATGAAACCTAATGACCAGGAAAGGGGCAGTGGCTTCTATCCAAGCGAAGCGCCTCAAACACGCACGCAGACTGGAGCCTATAGTAGCCCTGTCTTTTACAGGACAAGTCTGCTCCACACCGACTATCATCCTCTCCAACCGCCCTTTGGACGCGACCAAAGAATCTAGGTAGCAGAAAGCGCTTACCGTAGGTAGGGGGATTGCTGCTGCTGCTGCTGCTGCTGCTGTCACTGCGCACGCGCCACCTGCTGCCGTTTCACCTGCAATCCCGTAGTACTGCGAGGTAGCGCAGGCCAAAAGGCCCGGCAGGTAAGGCGAAAACTCGACTGCGTAACCGTGGCGGCCGGGCAAGCGGAAGGCCTGCGCCCTCAGGAGCTTTCCTAGCGCCTCGCCGCTGCTGCGGCTCATGGCTTCACCACCGGCGCTGAGCTCGTCTGCCTGGACGCGGGGTGGCAGCTGCTCGCGGGCGGCTTCAAAACCACCCGCTCCCTTCCTTGTTTCGCCGCCCCTCTTGTGTGGGCGGGGTTGAGGGAAACGGTCGCCGTCACTGCCATGGTTGTTTTGGGCTACAAGCCTTTCTTCCCGAATGCCTTCTTGCGAGTCGGACTTCCGGTCCCAGCTCGCCCTTCTATGGAATTGCTTTGTGTGCGAGAAGGCGCGCGAGAAGCTTCTCGTGATTCAGAGATTTCTGTTGTAACGCTGGTTTGCAGCATTCGTGCCGTCTTCTAAGGCAACGGCGCTTGCGTCACATCCCCTCTGCTCCAGCGCCTCCCCCCCTCCCTGCCTGCATCTTCGCTCCATAAGACGCGGCTGATTTTTCCTCCTACTTTGGGAGGGAAAAACTGCGTCTTATGGAGCGAAAAATACGGTAAGTTGCACAATACATGCAGCAATAGTATCTTGAGAGTATTTCTATAACTAATTTGTCAATTTACTTCATATGGTTTGCTAAAGATTTTTTACATGAATCTTTAAAAACTACATGAGAAAGTGAAATTTGTAATTTCTGAAAATAACTATTAATATATCCAAAACAATAAAAATTAACAGAAATTCTTATACTCCTTTTTGTCACTTTAGTTTTTGATTTTTTTTAAGCTGTCACTTTGAAATAGGAAATGTAACAGATAATCAAGTTGCTGCGATTTCAAGCTAATGTTGGAAAACTAACAACATAATTTTACTCTTCTGAGAGCCCACTGATAATGTAATAAATAACCTTTAAAAATGGCAGATGGTAGATTCATAGTTACTTTGAGTAGCATCATAGGTCTTGGGATCCTTGCTTTGTTGAGTTTTGAAATTTGTCAAATTAGACTATTTTTAAAAAATATAAATCTTTTATCTAAATTATTTCAATTCCAAAGCTACCTGACTCCATAGTGATTCTAGGTGACTAGAATTAAAAAGTTAAAATTAAAAAGTTAAAAAGGAAACAATTTATGTCAAAGAAGAAGAGTACAGCTGAAGGGAAGAAAGAACCAAAAACCAATCAACCAATCACTGCCATCCTAGCCCAAAGTTTAGGGAAACAACCAGGTATTTAATACCTTGTGGAAAATGAAAAGGGTAGGAGCAGTACGGATCCCTGATGATGACGATGAGGATATATCATCAAGTCTTTCTTAGTACTTAGCAACCACATAGCTAGATTTTCTACGTGATGATCTGTCTCTTAATTTGATTCTTCAGCACTTCCAATGATGCACTTGTCATTACTGTGGCTGACTCATTCATTTTGCTACTGATGAACGTCTTCTCTTTCATTCTACCTTTCCCATCATTACTTTCCAGAGAGATAGCTGCATCCAAAGTAGGATAATTTGAGCCTGGTCATTTATGTTTTGAGTGCAAACTCTGGGTTGATTTGTATCATGATCCATTTGTTTGTTTTGTGTCCTGTCCATAATATTCTCGGGCATCTTCTCAAACATCAACATTGAGAAGCATTAATGCTCTCCCATTTCCTCAAAGTTCAATATGGATTTCTGGATGGATATAATTCCACAAGGCAGGAGCCATTAGAAAGAAGGCATACTGTAGTTCCTGAGTCTTGCTGAATCTGTGGGAGATGGAAAATGTCCATCTAGGTGACCTTATTGGATGGGCAGAAACATTTGGAGATAGGATGTTCTGCAAATAACCAGGCTCTAAGCTATGAAAGATTTATAGTGGATAGCTTACACCTCAGATTCTACCTGGAAACCAACTGCACTGCAGCAAGCAAAGTAGCAGGAACATGTGGATGTATTGCAATGCACCCATCACTGCCCATGCCACTGCATTCTACTGCAGTACTGTAGTTCAATTGAGAGGTGAGGATAGCATGAATGAGTGCCTGATGAAGGGTGTCTTGGTTAAAGAATGAGTCCAGCTAGTGTATCAGATGAACCTGTGCAAAGACCCTTTTGGCCAAAGTTGTCATCTATTCTTTAAGCCTAGGGGACTCCCAGATTGAGCGCTAGTCTTGCATGGAGAAGTGCAACCCCATTAAAGGCTAAAACAAACCAAGCTACTCAATCAGGTCAAGTTATTGAGTCTGTTTTTCCTCATCCAGGCCACATAGTCCCCAGGCACTGGATGATGAGTTTAAGGAGAAAGCTGAAATGTTTGTATTAACGTCTTAGCATCACTTGATCTTAAGTAATCTTTCATTATGCAGTTGAACTGAAGCCAATTGCAGAATTTAATACTTATAATTCAGAGGAGTCAAAGACTTTTAAAAATTCATGCACATTTGTGTTGCTTTTGGTGCAGTCCACAAGAGTAACTAACTACCTGTTGTGCAATGAGCAGATTTACTTGACAGATTTTTGTGAATACTTAAATTGTTGCCTTCATTATAGTTTGACAGTTGAAATTAAGTGTTTTAACAGCTTGAAACGAAAATTGATAAGAATTTTGATCATAGACCCTGGATAGAAGCATAGTGAGAAATATAAAGGCCAGATATAAAATAGGATTATAGTACGTTTTCAAATTTATGTACAAATAAAAGGAAGGATTTTTTAAAAAAAAAACACAGTTTCTGCTTTTCATTGCAAAGATGAAGAACTGATATACATACAATGCAATGCATAAATAAATAACAGTGATATTCTTTTTCATAGGTGCACAAAGTCTCTGCTGTTTCATAACTCTGTGGCTATTAATAAAACTGCTTTTGTGTGTGGGAGCATTTTAATTGACATTCCATTGTCCAATAGCATTTTATTATTGGGAGGCAAACTGAATATGTTTGCAAATACGTTTGTATGATTTTTCAAATATGGAGAATATGAATAATGGTGTTTTTGTAGGGCAGATAGATAAATAGATAAAAAAGTGGTGTTGAAGACTGATGGTTTTGTTACTGGATTACAGCAATGTGATTTGGGCGCATGAATTTCATATGCAACTGATGGGCTGCAAATTGCTTACCTTTATATTAGTAGATGTTTTACAAACTATGTAAGATGCACCAGGAAAGACAGCAATGAAAGATGCAAGCCTTTGTGCCACTCCTGTACAACTACTCCTTGACTCCTTCAGTCATTTAGTGACTGAAGTTTTATTTATTTATATAAGCATGTCTTTCAGAAAGTGGATGCTTGGGATTCACAGAGAAACACACAGCTCTGGGGCTGGTTAGTACCTTGAAAGCCCTCCCACCGCCTTTCAATTAATTAAGGAAATTCTGGTCCCAATTGTAGTTGTAAATCAAGGATTACTTATAGGTGTATGTATCAAAGGCTGTGGACCGTAGCAATCTATATAGTCAACAACGTTTGTCTAAAGACATATTTAAAAGTAAAAATATTCTAGACTATTTTTATTACATAGTTTTTACATGCCTGTTTCTTGGGCTTCATGGCAATTTCATACTTCAGTGAGAAACAAAGTTCTGCATCCTGAAACTAAGAAAACAATTGTGGGATTGTCTTTTTGCCGAGAGGATTAGTACTGACAAGCTATAAATATCTCTGTCTATTACTATATGTATCAATACATTTTTATATTTGACAAAGTGAGATTATAAAAAATATATGCTATGTGTGCTATTGATTGTTGTCACCAGCAGGTGGGGGGGTTACAGTATTGCTTTTTATTGTTGCTTTTACTAGAGTTCGACAGTTGAAATTAAGTATTTTAACAATTTGAATGAAAAATAGATAAGAATATTGACATATTCCATGGATTCACATTCATGAATCCATGGATTCAGCATTATGTTGGGTTTTTATTTGTGTAACCTGCCCAGAGACACTGAGTTAGATGGCTATATAAATTTTCTTAAATAAATAAAATTGTTCTTAAATCAAACTCTGGGTAGAGCTTTAGTAAAACTGGATTTCTGTGATGTATTCTGATAGCGTTCTCTTAAGTGTATTTGAAAATCTCAATTGGTCCAGAATGCTGCAATCTATTTGCAAATAGAAACTGCATATAGAAAGCCTGTGACTCCTACTAAAGAATTGTTCTGGCTTCTGTTTCGTTTCTGAGTATAAGCTCTTTAGAATTCACTCCCTGTGTAGTTGAGTGATGTTACATTTTTATTAGCATTTAAAAGTGTTATTAGCTTTTAAAAAGACAGTTAAAATATCATTTTGTATAGATTCTTAACTGCTGATTTTAGCTGGTAACATTAATAATTTTGTTTATTTTACTTGTTTGTCTTAATTGTTATTTTTACTGTTTAAAATCTTGATTTTAAATTAGTTTTTGTTGTTAACTGCTGAGAGACTTCAGAGATTAGAGTGTGTAAGTTAAATACAAATAATTCAAATCCTGAATGCTTTAGAGCAGGGGTGTCAAACTCGCAACATCACATGATGTATTGTGACGCATCGTGATTTTTTTCCCATTGCCACCAATGGGGTGGGTGCGGTTTTGGCATGACGTATCCGTAAGATGACCAACTTTTTTACAATGAAAAGGAGGACACAAATAAATTGAAGAAAAAAAGTGAGTCTAATGTGTGCGTGTATGCCGTGTCCTGTTTCGATAAGAAGTAAACAAAGCCACTTGTGTGTGGCGCACTCTTGCGCACGGCGCACTCTCTCAAAACAATTCTGCACAGAGCCCATGCGTCTCATAATTGCGTCTTGCCGCACTGTACCAAGCCTTGATGAATTGTCATGTCAAATACAAATATGTCACATCACACACAACGGATCGGGTCGGCATCGATCGAATACGGAGATTTACATATTAGTCTTCAAATATTGAAAAGGAGGACATGTAGGAGGACACTTTTCGAGAAAGACAGAACTTACAAATGGAGGACTGTCCTCCCTAAAGGAGGACGATTGGTTACCTTAGCATCGGGCCCATGGGCTGGCAGTTTGACACCCCTGCTTTCGAGACAGATTATTTGAAAGACTACCTCTGATAAAATGAATTTGTCTCTTGAGTTATCTTCAGAAATGTCCTTCTGAGGATCAGTAATTCCTGAGACCCCTGAAAACGGTTGATTGGGATTAAAGAAAGGTTCTGGCCCAAAGTAACAGGGGGTTAGAGTTATTTCAAGCCCCAGAAACACATTTTTAAAAAAACCACTGAAACCCTGTTATAGAGTTGCCAAAACCAATGGCATAGTGTCATGCCATTGTAAAATGTGGAATGTATGAAAACTGTACTATAATTTTTCAACACTGTTGAAAAAGCAGAACTTTGCCAACCATGCTCTGACAAAGAAGAAAGATCCTAGTCCTACCCACAATCATTGCATTACCTTTTGTACCCTTGTTTCTTCTATATACCAACTTTTATTTTCTGTCCTTCCTTTTTATGTCTGACCTCTGGCCAGTAAAAAACAACAACATTCCTTGCTTATCCTGAACAAAACTTACATTCTAATTAGAAGCATTTCAGAAGTTGGTGAAGACCTTCTTTATTTTTATTTTTTTTTTAAAAAAATCAATTTATTTCAATTTGTCTTTTTGTTGCTGTTTTCTCTTTCATGTGTTAAAGATTGTACTGTTTGCAATTTATTTATGTACTTAAAGGAAAGCCCAATAGGAATAGAGCTAAGGTAAGTGGGGATAGTTAAAATCACTTATCCTCCACAGAGCTCTAGAAGCTCATAACAATGTGCTTGTTAATTGGCTTTCATTGAAAAATGCTTTGGAAGTACTGGAACGGTGTACTGCTGAATTTACCTATCTTTCTTATTTCTTCTGAGTTAAATTGCTTATTAGAAGCTTGTACATCTGAAAAAAAAATGTGGTTTTACTTCTCAAATTAATTGTAATCTGGATGCGCCTTTAATTTCCACTGAGTTCTCATTTTTGTTGGCGTACCAGGTAACAGGATACTTGCTTGCTTTGTCTTATACTTTTGAAACATTTAGCACATTAGCCAAGTTTTCTCCAGGCTCTTCATTTTTTAATTGTCCATCCTGCTATTATTAAAGCTATTAAGCTTCACAAAAGGGTTAACACAATCCCCACTGGCTTCACTATTTCTGCATTCTAGTAGCCTCATGTAACAGCAAAACCTGTTAAGTTAATAGCTAGAGTATTTGGCACTTGGCCAAACTAAATGTCTGTTGCCTGTATCGTACTTCTCATTAATGACTTTTTGTAATTGCACCAACATTTCTTGATGATGTGTACAATATGTTGTTACCAAACTGACTATTTAGTGTTCTGTTTGAAAGGAAAGCATAAACTTAATGTTCCTTCATGTCAAATCTATTATCAAGCAATATGTCTTTATAAAAGAATCTGAGGATATTTTGAATGGCATTACATTGCATTTTTAGTTCATCATTGTGGTCTCTATGATCAACACAGAGGAGTTTATTATTTCACAGAGCCCTGTATGGAGCCTTCAAACATCCCATGTTCAGCATGTTTATCTTAAATTGACCTTTACTTTTTAAATCAAATCTTTGGGTTTTTTTTAGTTTTTTCATATGCCATTTAATCAAATTTTGGAGTTATGGGGAGTGGGTTATTCAGAGAGATCTTTTTGTTGTTCATGAAGCTTTTTTGTATGGTACAACTGAGCTTAGGTGAATGCTTGGAATGAGATGGTACCTGAGTCACATTTCAGGCCCCCACACCTGAAATACCATGGATTATGCTTGATTCTGTGTTGGTGCCTGAAGGCTATGAATGGGGAAATGCCTGCTAGGTTGAGGGTGAGTTATAACAGTCCCTTCCTCTCCTCTGTTCCTATTGTTCCTTGCTCAAACTCGAATATAACACTTATATAACCTACAGCCTTCTCTAAGAGGTCTGCTAATCCCTCTTCCTGTATCCAATCAGTCCTCGGTCACTGGATTGGCAGGGCACTCACTCATCTAGCACACGTTACTCTAATTTAAATCACTGTTTTATTTTCATATTGTTACATATTTGATGGCTGTGCTCTTTGAGTTTTTCATTTCCTGTTACTTTTATCTGTCAACTTTTCATATAGCCTCTATAGTTGTAGTCATCTCAGGTACTGAGGTTTGATCCTTCATACAGTACCTGGTCCTGCATGCAGATGAAAGATCTCATATTGCTTAAAATGTTTTTTGGTTTTCTTCTTTAATCAAAACCTGAATCTCCTTGCATGGAGATTGTACGGCAGCCATTTCTTTTGGAAAGTGTATAATGAGTTACTGATTTATAAGCATCTGACCTTTCTCTAGTAAGAAAGGTTGGTCCAGCAGCAGGTAAATAGCTGAGGTACTTCTTGGAGGAGATATTTGTCAAGTCACACAGCTTATCTAGCTACCCTGATATATATGCTAATTTCTGTTTCTTAATTTTTTTCGTATAAATGTTGCTACTTGTATATTTATTAGGAACTGAGCAGGGAAGCATGCATACTCTTAAGAAAAATGATAAAGCACACTGAAACTTTATTTATTGATTTATAAAATTCCCAGTGGTTTGTGAAAAGTGTGGAGCTGATTCATTTTGTACAAATAACTGGAATAACTACATTCAATCTGTAAAAGACTAATTTTGCTCAGACTAGATTTTCTAGGCTGCATCTAAATAAAAACAATAATTATAAGTGAGAGAAAGAGTGATTCAGGATTTTATATTGGAATTCCTATACATTTGAATGCATTGTAAAAATGATAAAGAAATGTTAAGTAATATAACATTTAGAATATTGAGAACAAAACAGAATATTCGAATATTGGCTGCATAAAGAACTCTCTGATAAATTGAAAGACAAAAAGGAAAAGTATAAAAAGTGGAAAGGCAGAATAACTAAGGCAGAATATCAGCAAATAGCCTGAGCCTGCAAAGATGAAATGAGGAAAGCTAAGCTCCAAATGAATTAACGCTTTTGACAAGTCAAAAATAACAAAAGAAGTGTCTTTCAACATGTAAAAAACAAGAAAAAAAAGTTAAGGAAATGATTGGTCTATTAGTGGGAGAAAGTGGCAAGGAGGTGACAAGCAACAGGGAGTAAACAGAACTACTTAAATCGTTTTTTGCAACTGTCTTTACACAAAGGAAAGAAGCAGTCCAACCTATCAAAAACAGTACTGTAAAAACAGATTAGAAACACATTAAAATAGGCAAGGAAATGGTAAGTGAGCACCTATCCACCCTAGAGGAGTTCAAATCACCAGGAACAGATGGAATACGCCCCAGGATTCTGAAGGAGCTGGCAGATGTGATCTCAGAACCACTGAACTATATCTTTCAAAGATCCTGGAGCACTGGTGAACTACCAGAGCTGATGTAGTTCCCATCTTCAAAAAAAGGGGAAAAAATGGATCCAGGAAACTACAGAGCTATCAGCCTGACCTCAATTCTTGGGAAGATTCTGGAAAAGATAATCAAGCAACGAATCAGTGAACACCTAGAAGCAAACAAATTTATAACCAAAAGCCAACATGGGTTTGTCAAAAACAGATCATGCCAGACAAATCTTATTGCATTCTTGGACCAGGTGACAAAATTAGTGGACCAGAGGAATGCTGTGGATATAATTTACTTGGACATTTGTAAATTAAAGTACTGTACTGCTTAGTAGAGTAAGACATTTGATAAAATGTACCACAACCTACTACTTGATAAGATAGAAAAATGTAGGTTAGACAGCATCACCACCAGATGGATTCATAGCTGGCTGACTGGCTGTATTCAGCATGTGGTCCTCAATGGAATTGTATTTACATGGAGGGAAGTGTGTAGTGGGGTGCTCCAGGGCTCTGTTTTGGGTCCAGTGCTCTTCAACATCTTCATCAATGATTTGGATGAGGGGATAGATGGGGAGCTCATCAGATTTGCAGATGACATCAAGCTGGCAGGAATAGCCAAACTCCAGAAGATAGGCTTAAGATACAGAAAAATCGTAACAGACTTGAATATCATGTGAAGTGTTAATACCACTTTATAATTCCTTGGCAAAGCCACACTTGGAATACTACATCCAGTTTTGGTCACCACGATGTAAAAAAAGATGTTGAGACTCTAGAAAGAGTGCAGAGAAGAGCAACAAAGATGATTAGGGGACTGGAGGCTAAAACATATAAGGAACGGTTGCAGGAATTGGGTATGTCTAGTTTAATGAAGAGAAGGAGTAGGGGTGTCATGATAGCAATGTTTCAATATCTCAAGGGTTGTCACAAAGAAGAGGGAGTCAAGCTATTCTCCAAAGCACCTGAAAGCAGGACAAGAAACGATGAATGGAAACTAATCAAGGAGGGAACCAACCTAGAACCAAGGAGAAATTTCCTGATAGAATTAATCAATGGAACAAGTTGCCTCCAGAAGTTGTGGGTGTTCCAACACTGGAAGTTTTAAAGAAGAGACTGGACAACCATTTGTCTGAAATGGTATAGGGTTTCCTGCCTGAGCAGGGGATTAGAGTAGAACAGGGGTCCTCAACCTATGGCCCATGGCCCGGGATCGGGCTGCAGGCTCTTGGCCAGTGAGCTGTGGAAATGGCTGTCCGGTATGCATATGTGTGGATGTGCATTCCCCCCCACTCGTGATAACGTCCGCGGCTCCATTTGTGTTCGTGTATGTGTGCACACCAATTTGGAAGCTGTTCTCCTTCCTTCCAGGCCGTGAGCCTGGAAAGGTTTGAGATCTCTGGACTAGAAGACCTCCCAGGTCCCTTCCAACTCTATTATTGTTATTGTTATATTTTAGGATACATTGGTGCCTATAATACTAAATCTAATTCTTAGGAAAGAGGTTAATGATTAGGATAAAGTAGACCGTGTGTATTTGTGGGAGTCCCTGTGATACTAGAATAAAGTTTATTTTACAGAGAAGCAGTAATGATGCTCTGAACCTGTAACACTTTGCTCAAAGAACCACAGTTTTTGAAAACTCTGAAAAAATAATCTAAAAGTCATATTACAAATACTGCTTTTATTTTTGTCCGCAAGAAATGTTAACAGGTAGATCTAGTGAATAGACTTATATTTTAAAGACTAAGTAGAATGTTTTGAATGTTTCTATTTTCTTTAAGTTTTCCAAGGAATATAAAATTAAAACAGAAATAAATCTCTTAAATAAGAAACACTGTAAAATTGTTAAAATAATTTAGAAGCATCAAATAAAAAATCAGAGACATACCATATGAACTTAGAAATATAGTAGATGACAGCATCAGAAAAAATAATTAAAAGGACAGAACGAAAAGATATTTAGCAAGTACCAAAATAAATGGATAGTTGTCAGTTGAACTTCTAAATTGGTAAACACAAACTCCCAATTCATTTTTTCATTAAATGAGTCATTTGAAAAGATAAAAAGGTTCAGTGTAAATATATCACTTTCAAACTATTTCTGGTTTAATATTTAAAATATTATAAATATAAATTAGTCAGCTTTTTTCAAAAGCTGTCCATCTTTCTTCATATAAGAGATCATAAACATTTTGCAGATTCTGATTTTTAAAATGAAAAATAGGAACCACGTGATTATCCATTCCAACTATTCTCTCCAGATAGAAGAGCCATCCATTAACAAAACCTCCATTTTGCTGGCATGGACTTTAATTTATTGGTTCTCATCCAGATCATTACCACAGGCAAGCACTGTTGTGGAATACTCACTTCTAAATATCTCACTAGGTGTTGATAGACGAGGGGAAAAGAACTGCCTTGTGTATTGTTGTACATTAAATATATTTCAGTAGATTTATTTCTATATTTAGCTTAATATAGTTGTTAAAATAGTATGGGAGTGAAAAGGAAATGAATACAACAGGATGAGAATGTTGTGGCGTCTGGGAGAATCAGATTGCTAGGTTCCCCTGATTTTTTTTTTCTGGCAAAGATGATTCCCCAGAGTGATCAGGTCAGTTCCAATTAAGCCTTTGCAGTGTTTTGCATTTGATGATGAAAAATATATCTGCAATGTATGAGGGGGTTTGTGGTAGCATCTGTATGCAACTTCTTGTATCAGCTGCATCTTTCCCAGGATCATATGACTTCCCTGTGCAGCAGAATGACATTAAGGTAGTTTTTTTTCCTTTTTATTGGAAAATTTATGGTAGTTTTATAAAAATGCCTAGAGAAGTTGCCATGGTAATGCTTATTTCACAATAGTTATAACTTGGGAAAAGTTATAAAAAAGTTATAACTTGATTTTTATATTATATGTTTTTAGAATAGATAGATAAATAGAGGAATACATTATTTCTCTTGCACTTATGGAATTTTCTTTATATATAATTTATGTAGTAACTACAGATCATAACGTCTAGTCCAGCAATTATTCACTTATTGTCCCATAAAGATAGCCATGCAGAATATAATGGTGAATATCCTTCATTTGATCTTGACCACATAGAAATCAACAAAATAAAGATAATCATCCTGATTAAGTGTATTGGAGCAATGAACCTTTAAAAAGTAAAAATATCAGTATAAATAATGAATGATATTGGTTTAATTAGCACTCAAGAGAATATATAATCTATGTAAGTTATGAATACCATCATGTTATTGTTTACTTTTAACAACCACATAAATAGATTTTCTTCATGATAATCTGTCCCTAACCTGGTCATCCAACGGTGCACTTATCACCAGTCTAACTTTGTCCATCCGTCTTGTATGCTGATTGTCCTCTTCTTTTTCCTTCCATTTCCCCAAGCATTAGAATCTTCTCTAGAGAGCTAGGTCTTCTCATAATGTGCTCTAAATAGGATAATTTGAGTCTGATTTTTTTTGTGAGTTGAGTGAAAACTTTGGGTTGATTTGTGATCCATCTATTGGTTTTTTTGGCTGTCCTCTGTACTTTCAGGAGTCTTCCCCATCACTAAAGTTCCAAAGCATCTATACTCTTCCTATCCTGCTTCTTCATGGCCCATCTTTCATTTCCATAGAGTACCACAGAGGAATACCATTGGTTGTACAATTCTGCTCTTTGTATATATTCAAAAGTTTGTAAATCATGGCATTTGTATATCTTTTCCAAGCCTTCATGTCTGTTCTATCAAGTGCTAGTCTGTGATGTATTTCTTTACTGCTTGTTCTTTACTATAGATGATTGATCTTAAAAGGCAGAAGCTATCCACCACTTTGATATTTTCATTGTCAATTGTAATGCTGGTGGTTGTTCTTGTCGTCATTAGTTTAGTTCTATTTATATTTAATTGTGTCCCATTTTTTCATTATGCTCCGTGACATTTATTCTAGAGCTTGCAAATCTAATGTTGCCAGCATAGTGCAGGTTCTTGATGCTTCTTCCTCTAATTTTAAAATCATACTCATTTTCTTTTAATCTAGGTTCTCTTAATTCAGCATATAGATTGAATAATTAGGGGAGTATACAGTTTTATCACAGTCCTTTGCCAACCTGGAGTCAGTTTGTTTCACCATGTTCTGCCCATACTGTATATATAAGTTCACAGGAGGCCAGTGAGATGTTCTGGAATTTTTAAAAACTGCTAGATATAAATGATATAATCTGTCCTTAACTGACAAGTATGAAGATGCTTGGCTGCAGAGGAAGAGTGAGTGAAATTAGAAAAGTAAGTCACATGATTTGGCTGGATTGTGCTCATATCAATTACAGTATTAATAGTACCTTGGTACCTAGATTTGTTCAGTATTAATATTGTTAGATTGTCTTATATTCTCCTTTATTGGTATTAAATTCTTAGAAACATAGTTAAATATATTTTAGTTAAATACTGTCCCTTTCCCTTTTCCAATCATTTCCCATTCCTTCCTTCCCATATTTCATCTTTCCCTGTCTTGTATTCCCACCCTCCACCCCAACACATTCTGTTCACTGTCAGGAAGGGATACCCCCGAAGAGCCATTTCAGCTCAATCCGGCATCGCCAGCGGCTAGTGGAACCATCAACTACAAAAGTGAGTGGGCTAAAGGGAAATTTAAATGTATCAAACAAGGGAAATTCTTCGTGGCTTTCATAAATGTATGCTGGATATTTTACATTAGCACTGTTGTTAATCATAGACTGCTGGTGTCCTTTGGGTACTGTTGGACTAGTGTAAGTTACTGTGAATACAGGAGTCCTTTCAGAAGCATTTTACTCCAAAATCACAGGTGTAGTTTTCGGATTACTATCAAAGTTATCTTCATACAAGAAATCCATGTTATCTATTTAAGCAAGAAATGACATTTTAATGTATTTCTTATTATTATTGCTTGCTTTTACTAAAATATTATTTTATCTTTATAATCACACCATATCAGGTTTGGAATGAAAGTTATTTCTGGTGAATTAATCTGGCAATAATTTAGGATGGCAAAAGATTTGTTTATCTTAAGAAAATTCTGGTTCCTTTCTATTTCTGGTCAGTTTTGTCTGCTGACATAGAGAAGCATTATAAGGGTATAGAAAAGTGTTGTCTCTTATGTCCTTCAAATCTAGTGACACTGAAAATGAACTAAACTATTGCACTATTTTTCATCAGTTTATAAATGCTTACTGATAATATGTCTGGTTTCTAATAATTTATTAAATAACCTTGTATAGCCAACAAAATCTAGAAAATAAAATGGCAGTAGAAATAATAATTGTTTTAAGAGACAGTTATTATTATTATGCTTTGAAATCTCTGTGTTAGGAATTAGCTGTTTTTTACTTTGGTTTGAAAGAATTTTAAGATCAAACCAATTTGTTGGTCTTTTTGTTTATAATTTTTACTATAGGATATGACTAATTTTTATTTCCATATAACACAATAGCGATGGAAATCAAGCTTCTAATGACTCTGTAAGATTTAATGCAATCAGATAACATGAATTCTTAAATAAGGAGGTCATTCTGAACATTTTTGTTAATTTCGGTATTCTGAATAATTTTGTTAGTATGTTTTCTTATATTTATGCTTTATGTTCAAATTACAATTGTTTTATGCTGTTGTCACGGTTGCCTTCACCATTAGTGGTTTCTGATGCTTGAATAGATGAAAGGAGTGCCATATATCGCCACATACAAGCCCATCCACACTTAATCTGATCTTCAAATTTTTAAACAAGATGCCATGAGAAATGGGTTTATTTATTTATTTGATTTCTATCGCTCTTCATCTCAGCAATTGACTCTGAGTGGCTCACAATTCAAAACATTTATTACAATTAAAATCTTAAAAACATTTTAAAGTAATAAAACAGTAAAAAGTATTAAAACAGTGAGAGCATTAAAAGTTTGAAGTATATACAAAGCAAGATATATGGCCTGTTAACAATATAGCGAGGAGGCAGGGCCCTTGGTGCATGTAGAACCCCAGGCTCAGGAACATAGCCAGGTTTTATAGCTTTATAGAATGCTAACTGGGTTGGGTCCATTCTAATCTCTGAAAGGAGGATGTTCCACAGAGCAGGGTCTACTGCAGAAAAAGCTCATCTACTAGTAGTCCCTGTCAGCTGACATCCTTTGGGTTGCACATAGATAAACCAGATCTCAAAATTTTTGTATGCTTTTTCAATTAATTCTGAAGGATTGTTTATTTCATAGCTTGTATCAAAAATGTTGTTTTCCATAACATATTCTGTTTCAGATTTTCACAATTGGCTTATCCGAGAGTGACACAGTTTTCATGGTATTTTGGTTCAGCTAATTTGTGACTATATATGGGTACTTTAAAAAAGTTTTACCATATATATTTGTGGAAAAGTCTATGCAAGGGCAACCCAAAATTAATTTGGGTATGTATTTTGGAGCCTAAAATTCTTGGCTTACCCACAAGCATATATGGTACATATAGTATTTCCCACAGGTATGTATAATATTTTTCAGCCAAATGGGCATGTAATTAGTACTGTTTGCAAAACCTCAAAAGAGATACTTTGGAATGTTTAGGAACATGTATAAAGTACATCAGATGAATAGTTAAAAAGAACTATATTTTCCCAGACTTGTGGTTCTGGCTATTAGGAGTAGCTTCTGAGGCAGCCCTGTGACCCTGAAAAAAAGGTGCTTCTGCTTTAATGATTTGAAAATAAGATATTAGACTCTTTGGGTGTTGAGCAACAACAGAATTATTACAATGTCCAGTACTGGACAAAGTAGAAATGGTGCAATTCTGAGCACAGTTATGGATAACCCAAAGAAATACAGTAAGAATGCCACTTGGATAAAGGAGGTAGATAAAAATAAAGAAAGCTGAAATGAAAAAAACTTGTAATAATAGCAGAAATGGTTTAGAAGAGGGTAAAGAAAATTAAGAATTGGTCAGCACCTGGTGATGAACTGCATAGTTTTTGGTTGAAACATCTGACTGGTCTATCTACTTACTGTCAAGCAGTTTACTGCAAGGAGATAAAATTAAAAATTGGTTAACATTTAGCAAAAGCTTCCTGATTATGAAAAAATTTGTAATGAAAAGAGCAGAATCAGGCAATCACAAATCAATGACATGCTTATCAACAACTTACCAATTGCTAACTGTTGTTGTAGCTGATACTGTCCAATGTCATCTAGTTGAAAAAAAGCTCTTTCCATCTGAACAGAAAGGAAACCACCCAAACAGCACAGAAACAAAAGATCAGTTCCTAAATGACAAGATAATTTTGGAAAACTGCAACAGAATGAAGACCAACTTGAATGTACCTTAGATTGATTGTAATAAAGTTTTTGACACCTGATTATTGGATAATCAAGTACCTAGAAATAACAGGAGTCAGTAGAAACATTGGAACTGTGTGCAAAGATCAGGAGCACAATGGAAGACAGAATTGCTGGTCCATGGTGATAGACTAGAAGAGAGGAATATTTCAAGGCATCTTGGTATCAGTCCTACTGTTTGTCCTTGCAGATTCTTCTGTCAACAATACTGAACAAGTCAGGCCATGGCTATTAGACATCAGAATCATCTGCCAGGCTATCCTGCCCCCTTTACATGGCTGATCTGAATGAAACTGAATGGAATAATACCATTTGAAATAAATCGCTGTGCAACACTGTCTTTTATATATCCAGAATATTGCAATGGAATTGTATTGGGCAAATGTGCTATCCTTACCACCAATAGTGAAAAAATAGTGAAAATCGAAGATTCCTTACTGAAATAACATCAAGAGTCTAGTTGAAGAAGATCATTACAAATACCTAGACTTCCTTCAAGCCATTAAACATCAAGAATATGAAAGTCAAGAAGAAGGTTAGTAGTGAATACATATAATATATATGAATGAAGAAGACCTTAAAGTCTAAACTCGGTAAAAGAAATACCATCAAGGCAATTATCACCTGGGCAATTCCAGTAGATACACAGTTAGAATAGTGGACTGGACTCAAGCAGAACTAGAAGCCTTGTATAAGAAGACCAAAAATATAATGACAATGAATTGTTCCCTTCATCCAAGCAGCAACACTGACAGACTCTATAAACCAATAAGAGTAGGTTGGTATGAAATGTTGCAAATACACCAGACAGTTGAAGAAAAAAAAAAAAGCATATTAGGAGAATATCTGAATGACACTAAAGAAGATGCAATGTAACAAGTATACTGAGTTGGGAAAGAGACTGAGTGGTGAAGAGACCAAACTGGTCTACAAAAAAACCTAAATGAATAACAGAAAAGAAACATGATAAGGCAAAGTATTACATGGGCAATACATAAAAAAAACTAGCAGGCAAAGCAGATAACAAGATCTGTTCCTGTCTAACAACGGGAAAGGTTAAGAAAGAAAGGGACATAAGAACATAAGAACATGCTGAATCAGGTCAAAGCCCATCGAGTCCAGCATTCTGTGTCACACAGTGGCCCACCAATTGTACATGGGGATCTTGAGCAGAAAGAGAAGGCAAAACCCTCCCTTTCCCTTGACCCCCAACAAATGGTACTCAAGGGAATCCTGCCTGCCTCAACCAACATAGAGGCGGCACATGGACATCCGTTTTAATAACCACCGATACACTTGGCATCCATGAATCTATCTAACCCTGCCTTGAAGCTGTCAAGGCTGACAGCTGTCACGACCCCTTCTGGAAGTGAATTCCATAAATCAACGACCCTCTGGATGAAGAAATATTTTATTATTATTATTATTATTTATTTAATTTCTATGCCGCCCTATTCCGGAGAACTCAGGGCGGCTCACAACATGATAGAAATTACATTAAATACATAAATATAAAAAAAACAAACCCTAAGTTAAAAAAGAAACCAATCATTCCACAAAATTTCCCTTTATTTGTCCTCACTTTCTTAGCTCTGAGCTTCAGGGAGTGCCCCCTTGTCCTGGTACACAGCAACAGACATCAAATGCTGCCTCTGAAAAGAAGCAGAAGAAACAGTGGACTACCTGGTTAGTTGTTGCAAGAAATTTTCATAGACTGAACACCATCAATGGCATGATAAAATAGCAACAATAGTGCATTGGAAGATCTGCCAAAAACACTGTTTTCCTGCCATCAAAGCAAAAACCAGTGGAACCACAAAATAGACAAAGTAATAGAAAATGAAAAAGCTAAAGTAAACTGATAGTTTAGAACACAAACAAACAAGCCTTTGTCACTTGACATCCCAGACTTAACTATTGTTATAAGAAAGACAATTGGAGAAGATAACAAAATACAAAGATGTGCAAATAGAAATGGAACATCTATGGCAAAAAAGGGTAAAAGTAGTACCAATAGTCATAAGTGTGTTGGATGCAATTCCAAAACAATTGAAGCACCACTTGAACACCATCGGAATTGACTTATCAGTCAGTGGCAAAAGGCAGCTTTTCTTTGGGACAGTTTACTTTCTGCAACAATACCTTTAACATCAAAAAACACCTGCTTATTCCAGGTCCTTGTGAAAGACTCAATAGGTGAATAAAAATACCAACCCCAGTCTAATTCATAAATAGAGGGGGAGTTCCTGACTTTGCTGTGAAAGATCTTGAATAATTCAAAATGCAAAGAATAGGAGGAAGTTATACTGTTTCATGGGATGGCATCTTCAGTCACTTTACTCATCTTCCTTCAGTTGGTAGCTGAGGGAACAAAGCTGTGTCTTTCGATCGGTGATGTTCCCAATATGCAGTGTGCCATTGTTCATGCCAGAGACTGAATAAAAAACATGAAAAGCATTGCAGTCATGTCATTGTCTTGAGTAACTGAGAAAATGTAGTGTGACTACTGGTAGGAACATTTTCTGGGATCCCAGGATCTGAAAGAAATAGGCAGAGCTACAGGTTTTTAATTTTTATTTCACGTAGCAAGTTCATCCCAACATTATTGGAAGAGTCAAGAAGTTTTCATTTCCCCAGCTACTTGTTATGTATATAGCATTCCCTCTCATTCTAGGCAAGCATACTACAATATAGCAAAAACTATTTTTTCTTTTTACTATTTTTTTCTCAACTTGTGCTTATTATCCAAAACTTTGTGAATATGTTAATACCAAATAATGTGAACCTAATACATATATGTTCTTAGTGTATGTGCACCATGGTTCATAATTCTTAGTCCTACTCCTATGTACTGCTCTTGATCTTATATTAATTGGCATTTTTACCATGCATTTTTAGGCTGAAAAGTTGACAATTAATTGGATGATCTTGTTGCTGATAAATCTTTAATCAATGCCATGCTCCAAAGTCTTCTAGAATCTAGATGAGAGTCTCCCATGATGCTGTTCCTTTTATTTCTCAGAATGTGTCCTTAGATGTTTCAATTAGTTTTCTGCAGTCTCACCCAGTATCCATACATTGTAATTAAATTACTCAGTTCATTACAGGTTTAGTTTATGTATTCTGTATTTGATATTCTTTGTATCCACAATGTTCTCCTTGGTTAAAATGGTTAAATGTCAATTTCTGAATTGAAGTTAATAATAGTAATAATAACCACCAAAATCTTATTATACATTTGGGAACTCATTGTAAAATACTCTTTTCCTACTTTTGCAGAAAGAGCTGAGCCTTCCAAGAAGGGGAAGTTTGTAAGTAACCAATGTTTATTTCAATTACGTGTATTCATTATAAAGGGTGTGACAGGTCCTCAATATGTATGTGTTACCTTTCAGTGGCTGAAAAACAAGGGTTAAAGGTGGCAGCAGATAGTGGACAAAAAAGTTTATAGTTCTTGTGCTTTATTCTATTTTTTCTTTTGGATATAATGTAATGTTTCAGGACAGTTTATGAAGATTTTCAGATTAAGAGATTTATTAATTAAAATTGTTTATTTGTTTTTCAAAAAGTTTCATTGTAACAGTTTGGGTTGCCAGTACTTTTCTATGACACATAATCACATCTGTATTATTTTGAAACTCTAGAAAAATTGGTACACGCCAACCAAAATAATAATTCTTATTGGTACCTATAATATTTTCTAAGAAACTGTGGCTGTTAAATATGGAATGGGAAATAAAACAACAGTTGATTTAAGAAAGTCTGCTTAACTGAGTGACGAGATTATAACTAAAAAACAATTTCTGCTATCTATTGCCACTTAAATAATTTCATTTTAGCCCATTTCCATTTATTGCCATTTGCCAATGGGACATTAAAGTTGGGAGCAGGTGCATTTTATGACATCTCTGTATCAATTAAACATCAAGCAGAATAGTTTATTGGAAATTTCCAAAATAGATTTTCTACTTATGGTCTGCAAAAATGTTGCTTAATTAATCTTTCTTTCCATGCATATCTCAGATATTTGAAGTTTTATATAAATACTGAATTAATAATTAATAGTAGATACACTTTTGGAGAATGCAATTTTTAAAAAAACATAAATGATTTTACTAGGAAAACTTCAACATCCAAACTTTATGGTGAGTCCTATTCCATTTAAAAATTTAGCTAGTTTCCAGTAAATGATCCTTTAAGAAAATTTTGGCTTTTTTAATTTACTTAACAGTGCTTTATACTTTTGTACTAATAGTCCTGAAACTAAGGTCATTGTGATATTCCATTTGTCATTGTGATTGTCCATTTGTAAATAACAAACAAACAAACAAAAAATGTTGCAAATGACAATTGAAGCTAAATGCCAAACAAAATTCCCATCTGTGTCAGGAAAATTCAGTACAGAAAATCAACGTTATATTCTCTTTCTAACAATGTTCCTAAAACTTTTGAAGACTAGAATACACTATGATGTAATACTGATTCATTGTTTGAGGTTGATTATTGAAGATAATTTTCATTTTTTTTCTTGAGTTCTTCCATAAGGTGACTGTAATGGCTTGAACAAATTATAGCAAAAATCAAAATTACAATTATTTAGAGAGCAATTAGCAATGTATAATGGTTAGGTGTCTAAAAAAATAATATACATTCCTTGATGGATTATGTATAATTCATAGAGTACTATGAAAGTATATTTTTGTTTTAAATAGAAAAATTGAGCTAAGACTTTAATCTATTTTTCAAAACTAGCAGCAGACTCAAGCTGCTGCTAAAATGAAATAGTGTTATGAAAATGAGCATTAAATATATTTTTAAAATTATTACATTACAAATATTTTCTGTGTTATTGAAAAAGTAATTTTGTTCTTCTGTTTTTGAATTTATTTTTAGTCTTTTGAGATTGTTATGTTGTAGAAATGTCCTATTAAAACATGACAATAAGCTTATAAGAATATAATGAGGATAATTGTACAAAATGTTTGGTTTTAACATCATTACAGCCTTATTTATTATTTATATCTAATATGTCAAACTGTTGTCTATGAACATTTTTCATAGAACACTTGTTCTGCAGTTTTCACAATCAGGCAACTGCAGGTTTCCCATGTAATAATTATAAGTATTATTCTGTATTGGGGGAAAAGAGTGGCTGATACCATTAAATGAGATACTGAACACAAAATTTCACATATACAACTTAACTATTAAGCTACTTTTGCTTACAGCTTATTTGGCATGTTTCCTAAAAGTTGATAAAGATTATAATCTTTCCAATAGTCATTCTTGAATGTGAATTATTGGATTATTTTAAGGAAGGAAGGATAATGGTAGAATACAGTATATAATGGAATATTCTTATATTTTTCAAAATACAAAAGTCCATATTAGTTTCTTGTTAACTGTGCCGATGTATGTTTGGTATCAATTTAAGTCCAAATTAGGCAAAATGCAGTTGTTTTAATAGATTTTCAAATCTGTTTGAAATTTCAATCCTGATGCACCGATGCAGAAGAGGTCCCTGTGTCAGGGATCCTAAGAGACCAATCATAAGCCATGTAGTCGTTGGCAGTGTCTTCTGAAATTTTATATATTCATTTATTGTTGGTTTTTTAAAGTTGCAATGAGGAAGGGGAGAAAGCAGAGAAGTACTATTGGCTGATATTCAGTATTTTCAGAATATTCACATAACATAGGATTTATCTTCTCAAGAAATCAAACAGTCACGGCTTTTCCCAGGCAATTAAGTATTATTTAAATTATAATAAATAAATGAAAAATCAGTTATAAATGAATTAAAAAGATAGGCCTTGTTGTATCTGGCCCTTCTCAGCTTAGTAAAATCCACATAAATATTTCTTTAAGAGTTTTATTTAACACATTTCAAAAGATTCACTTCAAAGCAAGCTGCTGGCAGTTTGTTGGCCGGAACGGCCAAGTCTGATTTATGTACATTTAGTTTAAACATTCTCCCACCTTCCAATTAACTCACTCTTTATCTCTCACATTGTCCAAGACTTCATTAATCTTCCGTAGATTTCAAAAACACCAGAAAACTGAGTTCAAACGAACTCGGTGATGCATCAGACTGCCTCTTGATATTAACGTTGCTCGTGACAAAGAATTAGTCCCTTCTTCCTCTTCTAATATAGTTTTCAATACGTCACTTCCTTTTTCCACTTAACTGACACCTCCGCCTATCAAACCTTCGGAATCTCGGATCAAGCCATCTATCTTCCTGTTCCAAATATGACTCATCACTTTGAGAGTCTGACTCAGATTGCATACAAATCTCCTCATTGTCTAGCTCGGCTGCCGGGAGGGGAAAATACCCAGAGGGGCCTGGTTGTGCTTCGTCATCCTCTGATATGTCCCCAGCCGATCTAGAGACACTCACAACACTATCCCCCCCGCAGGCCTCTCCCCCTGGGTCCGTCGTATGGGATGTGGTTTGGAGGGAAACGCAGTATGAAAATCCCACATTAACTCAGGAGCCTCAATATCATGAGCATCTACCCAACAGCCAGCGGCTGGCCCACCCCCGGTCCAATCAACCAAATATTGGAAGCGGTCGTTGAGCCATCGGGAATCTCGGATGCCGGACACCTCCAACCGGGAAACAGGAACTTGAGCACGGCGAGCTGTCGGGCCCGGATCAGGAGGTCGAAGCGGAGAATCAGGGTTGACAGGAACAAGCAAGGAGCAATGAAACACGGGATGTACACGAAGAGACCTAGGCAAAGTCAAACGATAGGTCACCGGATTGATGACCGTCTCCACAGGAAAAGGACCCAGGAAACGTTGATCAAGCTTGCGGTGAATTCTCCCTGGAAACAAGTACTTGGTTGAGAGCCAAACCTGATCTCCAACAGCTAACGGCGGCGTGTCGCGACGAGAGCGGTCTGCAACCCTCTTGTAGTCTTCCTTGGCCTTAGTCAAGTGCTGCTTAACCATCTCTTGGACTGACTGGAGTTCGGTTAAATAGTCCTCTGCAACTGGAACTGGAGAATCGAGGAGCGTGAGCGGGAAAAATCTGGGATGATAGCCGTAGTTGGCAAAAAACAGAGTGGTCTGAGTGGAAGTGTGCTGAGAGTTGTTGAAAGCGAATTCGGCCACGGAGAGATATTTGGACCAATCGTTCTGTTGGTTGTTGATGAAACAACCCAAATACTGCTCTAGGATGCCAATCACTTTCTCTGTACCCCCATCAGTCTCTGGGTGATGCGTGGAGGCTAGATTAACTTGGACTTGAAGCGCAGACATGAGTTCTCTCCAGAACTCCGAGGTGAACTGGGTTCCTCGGTCAGACACTATTTTGTCAGGCAAACCGTGTAGCCGGAAGATATGTTGAATGAACAGCTGAGCAGTGACCTTGGCTGTCGGTATTCTTCGGCAAGGAATGAAATGTGCCATCTTGGTTAACATGTCCACCACTACAAAGACAACGGTGTAGCCGGCAGAAACAGGTAGACAAGTCAAGAAGTCCATGGAAATAGCCCCCCAGGGTCTCTCCGGCGTGGGCAAAGGCTGTAATAATCCCGGAGGGGCTCCTGTGGCATGTTTTGCCTGACGGCACCGTACACAGGAATTCACATAAGACTGAACATCATGGCGAAGTCTGGGCCACCAAAAAGTCCGAGACACTAAGTGGAGAGTCTTAAAGAAACCAAAATGACCTGCCGCAGGGTTATCATGGCATTGATTCAGGATGAGACCACGGAGTGGGCCTGCTGGAACATATAACAGGTTGCGGAAGCGTAATAGACCCTCGGACAAGGTCCAAGGTGAGTCGGGACCCACCTCTTGCCTCTTCTGTGCCGCAAAGTCATCTAGTTGTTGCGCTTCCCGAATCTGTCGTCGTAGATCTACCGGATCGTGCACGGCTGCGATCGATTCGATAGGCAGAACGGTTCGAAGCGGCAAGGGGTCCTTGATCTGTAGATACTCAGGTTTACGGGACAAGGCATCTGCTCTTTTGTTGTACCCTTTCGGAATGTAGGTGACTTTGAAGTTGAATCGAGCGAAGAACAAAGACCAACGGATCTGACGTTGATTCAATTTCCTGGCAGATTGCAAAAATTCCAAGTTTTTATGGTCAGTCCGAACTTCAACTTGATAGCGGGCTCCTTCCAGGTGGTGTCTCCAGGTCTCAAAAGCAGTCTTGATGGCCAATAGTTCCTTTTCCCAAATGGTATAATGGCGTTCGGAGGGACTCAGTTTCCTGGAGTAATAAGCACACGGGAACAGGGGGCCGCCATCTTGGCGTGTTTGAAGAAGCACGGCCCCTACCGCAACATCTGAGGCGTCGGCCTCCACTACAAAGGGACGACAAGGATCTGGATACTTGAGAATGGGTTCCTGAACAAAAGCCTTTTTGAGGGTCTGAAACGCCTGTTGCTCAGCATCGCCCCACTGGAACTTAATGCCTTTCCGTAACAGTCGAGTAAGGGGCGCAGTCAAGGCAGAAAATCTCGGAATGAATATCCTGTAATAGTTCGCAAATCCCAAAAGTCTTTGGACATCTTTTGCTTTACATGGTGGTTGCCAGGTTTGCAAGGCCTCAACCTTGCCAGGATCCATGGCGATGCCTTGTGGAGAAATCACATGTCCCAGAAACTCAATGGTGGTTTGATAGAATTGACATTTCTCTAACTTGGCGTAAAGGTGATGCTCTCTCAAGCGTTGCAGAACTTGACGGAGATGCTGGAGATGAGTTGCTCGTGACGGGGAGTAAATCAGGATGTCATCGAGGTAAACCACCACAAATTGATCTAATAAATCCCGGAAGATGTCATTCATGAAATGTTGAAAGACGGCCGGAGCATTGGTGAGTCCAAAGGGCATGACGGTATATTCAAAATGACCATACCTGGTCCCAAACGCGGTTTTCCACTCGTCCCCCTCTCGGATGCGAACCAGGTTGTAAGCACCCCGTAGATCTATCTTGGTGAAGATGGTCGCTGATCGGAGACGGTCCATGAGATCAGGAATCAAAGGCAGAGGGTACCGGTTGCGCACCGTGATGGCATTGAGCTTGCGATAGTCACAGCATAGGCGTAAATCTCCGGTTTTCTTCTTCACGAATAACACAGGAGCTGACAAAGGCGAGGAAGAGGGACGAATGAAACCCCTGGCCAGGTTTTTGTCCACAAAGTCTTTTAATGCGGCCAACTCGGGTTCTGACATGGAGTAAAGGCGTCCCCCTGGAAGTTTGGCATTTGGCAGCAAATCAATGGCACAGTCATATGGTCTATGCGGAGGCAATTGGTCTGCCTCTTTCTCACTGAATATATCTGCAAAGTCCGCTAGGTCGGCCGGCAAGGTGATGTCAGGGTGGGATGGTAGCTGGGCTGCGCAAACTTGGCGTACGTGGTCTACGCATTGCAAACTGGGAAATGAAACAAAGTTCTGGGACCACACCACACAAGGATCATGGGTTCTCAACCAGGCTAGGCCGAGAACTACGGGGAAATGAAGTCCCTTGGTAATATATAATTGGATGGCTTCTTCATGTTGTCCTATGACCAGGCGTATGGGCTGGGTCATGAACTTGATCGGTCCAGACAACAACTCACGACCATCGATTGTCTCAACCAACATAGGCAGCTTCACGGAGCACAAAGGTATGGCATGCTGACGAGCGAAAGCTTCATCCATGAAATTAGTGGTGGCTCCAGAATCCAACAAGGCGTGTGCCGGAATGCCCTGGGCATGATTTCCCAGAAGTATATTGGTTGCTAGGATCAGATGTCTCGGAGGACCGGAGTCTTCGTCTGCGGAACTGGGACTGGGTTTGGCGCCTGCCCGACCCAATGTTTCCATTAGGCCGGGCTCTGGCCGTTTCCCGGCAAGGTGGCTTGAAACTGCTGAATGGGAGGCCGAGCTGGAACAGGAGTAGGACCTGCCGTACCACGTCGTTTCTGGGGGCAGGCCATGACGAAGTGACCCATCTCTCCACAGTACAGGCACAATCCCTCAGCTCTCCGTCTTGCCTTCTCAGCCTCGGTCAAGCGAGATCTGGCTGCACCAAGATCCATGGGCTCATCTCTGGCCATGGGTACAGGACGCCTCTCAGTGTAAGCCGGCAATGGTTGGAAAATACGTCTGGGTGCCGGGATGGGTGGAGTGATAGGTAGGGTCTGGAATCCTCTGCGTGGTGCAGGAACTGGCTTGGCACTTCCGGTGACTAGAACCATCTGTTTGACCAGGCGGGCATCCGTGGCTTGCGTTTGCGCCTCAATAGCCAAACAATGTTGGTATAATGCATCCAGGGTCGCGGGTATTACAGTATGTCTCAATCCATTCAAGATCTGGGAAGACAGGCCATCTTGAAAGATTTCCATGAGAGCTTCTTCATTCCAATTAATTTCTTGAGCTAGGCGGCGAAAATCTGATATATATTCCGCTACGCAGCATGATCCTTGACGTAGCTCTCGTATCCGCCTGGTGGCATTTTGTCTACGAAGGGGGTCAGCAAATTCTCTTTCCATCAGCTGGCAGAATCCTGCATAATTGCGCAGAACAGGATCTGGTCCGTCTATCAGAGGAGATGACCAATCAGCAGCTGGACCAGAGAGGAAACTTAAAATGAAAGCCACTTTAGTTTCATCAAGCTGGAAATCTGCTGGAGTGGAAGCAATGAATGTTTTGCATTGGTTTAAAAAAGCTGGAAATTTACTACGCTCTCCAGTAAACTTATCAGGCAATGCTAAATAACATCTGCTTTGTCTGGGTGGAGGGGCTGGAGCTGGGGCTGGGGCTCCGGCAGCTTGCTGAATCTGCTGTTGCAAATGTCCAATTTGTTGCTGGAGAGTTTGAATTAGTTGATACAGAGCAGGATTATCAGCGAGAAGCTGCTCCATGACGTCACTGAACTGGCGCAGTACTGAAAGCTCGGACTAATTTTCGTCTTTTCTGGGTCACGAGCAATCTGTTGTATCTGGCCCTTCTCAGCTTAGTAAAATCCACATAAATATTTCTTTAAGAGTTTTATTTAACACATTTCAAAAGATTCACTTCAAAGCAAGCTGCTGGCAGTTTGTTGGCCGGAACGGCCAAGTCTGATTTATGTACATTTAGTTTAAACATTCTCCCACCTTCCAATTAACTCACTCTTTATCTCTCACATTGTCCAAGACTTCATTAATCTTCCGTAGATTTCAAAAACACCAGAAAACTGAGTTCAAACGAACTCGGTGATGCATCAGACTGCCTCTTGATATTAACGTTGCTCGTGACAAAGAATTAGTCCCTTCTTCCTCTTCTAATATAGTTTTCAATACGTCACTTCCTTTTTCCACTTAACTGACACCTCCGCCTATCAAACCTTCGGAATCTCGGATCAAGCCATCTATCTTCCTGTTCCAAATCTGACTCATCACTTTGAGAGTCTGACTCAGATTGCATACAAATCTCCTCATTGTCTAGCTCGGCTGCCGGGAGGGGAAAATACCCAGAGGGGCCTGGTTGTGCTTCGTCATCCTCTGATATGTCCCCAGCCGGTCTAGAGACACTCACAACAGGCCTACACAAAATTAAATGCAGTTAAATAATTATATTTCCAAACATGAGGGAAAGCTCTGCCATTTTGTTTTGTTTTGCTGGCGAAACCTATTGAAATAAATCTGATAAGATTCTATACCTAAAAGAGTTAACAATTTTGATCTCTTATTTTTAGGCAGCCCACATACAGAAATACTCTTCTTATAAAGAATATGGATACAGGTAGTCCTCGACAGATCACTACAATTTAGGACCAGATTTTCAGTTGCTAAGCAAGGCTGTTCTTAAGTGAATTGCACCCAATTTCAAGACTTTTTTTTTTTGCATGATTGTGAAGCAGATCATTGCAGTTTTTAAGTTAATCTTTCAGTCATTAAGCAAATCTGGCTTCTCCTATTGATTTTACTTATTGAAAGTCTGGTTAGAAGGTCACAAATGGTGATCACATGATTCTGGGATGTTAACACCATCATAAATACATACCAGTTGCCAAGTCCAAATTTTGATCACATGACCTTGGGGAATGCTGTACTGTTTCTAGGTTATTTTTTTCAATGCCACTGTAACTTTGAATCATTGCTTACACAACAAATGTGTAAGTCAAGGATTATCTGTATTACAAAGGTTTGTTCAGTCTTAGGATATTCTTTTCTAGTCTTGGAGCATTCAACTGGAATGGAGCTTCAGAAATTCCTGACTAATGTTTTAATACTAAACTTTTTGTGCCATAAAAATGTAATAATTCACCACAAAGCCCCTGGGTTTGCTGCCCATATCCTACTTGCCTATTATAGCCCTTGCATTAAAAAACTCACTTAAAGGTTAGCTGATTAAATACTTGATCCTTTATCTGCTATGGAATATGCCATTTTTTCCCCAGTTATTCATCTCAAACTAATACTTTTCAGGTAATTTTATTACAATATTTTTGTTTTATGTTTTAAATGTAATATCTCAACTAATAATGGAAATAAATTAATATTACTGAAGCAAAAATATTAATATGAAATGCAATGTGAGAAAAACTATTATTTTCTGTAATCATATTGCCTAGTAATAAATTGCTCCTTATTTTTGGTATATAGCAGGATATAATAAAAGTGAACGCGAATCAACATGTCAGAAATCCTTATCAAATTGAAAACTGTAGGTGGGAACTAAAGAAAGAACACAATAGATTATACTATCTATTCGGTATGTCTCAAGTCACCCCTTTTTTGTGCAGTAGACATGTTCTTGAAAAAGTGTATCATAAAAGAGAGAGAGAGAGAGAGAGAGAGAGAGAGAGAATACTCAATAGGTAAAAGGTTTCCAGCAATTGTTAATAGAATGAATAGATGAAACTCATAAAATTCAGCAGAAAACATTAAGCTGATAATAGATAAAAAAGAAGACCACCTCCCCATGTTGCTTTATGTGATACTTCAGAGATACTTTCTCAGTATATTTATGTTTGAAGACTGTGTTTACTAATAGACTATTTTCATCTTTTGCACTGACCTGTTGATCCTTTCATCTTTAAAATGTTCAGTTTTTAATTGTTTACTAGCATGGTGATAAATTGTGGTCAGTGCACAAAAATACTAGAAAGATTAGATTAAAAAAACCGTATTTTATAGAATATATATAATTAATATTATCTCTTCTCTCTGTGGTGCAGTTCTGTTTGGTAGAGAAAGTGCCCAGTATGTATTAGAATATGTTTGACTGTATTTTCTAGGAATAATTCTTATTTATCTTAATAAAATCACCAATGCACACATTAAGTTTCATAGCTATCAAAATATTACTTTAAAGTGAAATGCTATTTCTTTAATATGCTTCATTGTCAGATATGTTTTGTTATGTAAAGTTCCATTGCATATAATAATTTTAAATAATTTTCAATTATTTATCCAATATTCAGTAGTACTTCAATTTTATTGTGGGAGTAGAACTGTATTCAAGACTTTTTATTGTAAATGATAGGCTATTTTATTAATTTGCTCTCTATTAAATATACTTGAATTAAAAATGGCAACATACTTTTAAAATATGATTCTAATATGGTTGTAAGACAACTCTATGTTTCAATTCACATATATTTATAGATCTCAACCATTACTTATTTTTTTATGGAAATAAAATGTGATCCTATTAAGAAATTGATTCTAAATTTTGGCTATACAATAGAATTAGATAAATGGCAGAAACTGTGGGACAAAAACTATAAACTTACAATGTCAACAGCGTATAAAGAAAATCTTTATAAAATTTTCTACTGATGGCATCTTTCACCTGCAAGACTAGCGAATATATATAAAGATAAATCTGATAAATGCTGGAAATGCAATCAAATACCACGTTCATATTAACACATGTGGTGGACATGTCCCAAAGCAAAAAATATTGGAATAAAATACATGTATGGTGGAAGCAATGACAAAATAACATATAGATCTAAAACCAGAGATATTCTTATTGTTACCAGGAAATTACAATAAAGGTAATACTTATTTAGTTTTACATATTTTAACAGCAGCTAGGATAGTATATGCACAATTTTGGAAAAATGAAGAAACTCCTACAGAGGAGAATATAATTTAAAAAATACTGGAATGCGCCGAAATGGATAGATTAACATTAAATGTTAAACCCTTCGTTTGCGTACGAATGATGAAGACACATGGTGACAAGTAACAAACGCTTTATTCTCCTTCTTCAACACCAAGCAAAGGAACAAAAGGCATGCAGGCCTATAGGGCTCTGAACCCAAACAATGTTAACCAATAGAAGCTGGCTGCTTTCGCACCTTGCGCATGTGCACAAGGCTGGCGAGAGCCAGTCTGGTCCCGGGCAGCTTTTGGTCTGCCCGGGACCAATTGCAACATTTCTGAGCCTGATGAATGCTTCAGCAGGCTCAGGAAACAACATTATAAATTAAAGAAAAAGAAGAAACTGAATATTATATGACATGGGACTTATTTTACCAATGGTTAGCTGATATAAACAGAGGTTAGAAAGTTGGAAATATGAGAATATATGGATTATGTGAGCAAGGTTTATAATGGATTAGTAAATACTTTGATTGTTATATAACTAATGTTAATGTGGGTAATACTATTTTTAACAATTTGCTATTTCCTAGTATATGATTGTATTTTGATAAGATTATTATGAATGTGATGATTATTATATTTTAATATTTGTATACCTAGACAACACACTGTTCAATGTAGAAATGGATTTTTAAAATAATAATAATAATAAAGAATTTGATTCTGAAAATGCACATAGTTCCATTTATTTGGTGAAAATACCAATCCTGAATTAGACCTGGATTTAATGAATGTAACAATAAATATTATAAAATTTGGTGTATTTAAAAAAAATTACTAAAACCTACTGTTAGCTACTTGAGATGCAGAGTAATCCCTTGATAGATAATCCTAATTTAAATGGATATTGTGGACATGCTTGGAGAAGAAGTGGGCTCTGACTGCAAATGTAGCATACTGGCCAATTGTAATGCTGCATTTTGTATGGTTATAACTATAGCTTGTACTGTAGTTTAGCACATCTTTTCTTCATTTTACTGAAACGTGAGGGGTTTGATTGGCTAAAGCCCAGAGAGATGGTAGAGATCAATATTCTGGATGATCTGTTCATGAACATTTCATATGGAAGATGTTCTGCAAGAGTATTTTATGACAAAGAGCAGCTATAAAAATAGAAAGAAAAATAGATATGCTGTGTTTGTAAAACTAAGAGAGAGGATAAGAAGATCTATATGTAAATAGTCTGATCTTGTGGAATGGAGTTGATGAATGCATGCATAGAAATGAAGATGAAATGAATTATTATGAATAAAGGGGGTAAAATATAAAAAACATGAATGATATAATCTAGTTTGTTGAATGTGCACAAATGGAAAGCCATATATTGTTCAATGTGGGTTACACTCAACTGAATGATGATCATGAAAAATTAGAGATGCTTTTGAAAAAAATGGTGCAAAATTTTGAAGGAATTATATTTGGGAGAAAATTATTGGTTGACATGAATGGATGTATGGAAGATAAAGAAAAAAAGTTTGAATCATTTGGAGACTCAAGAACGAATGAAAATGATGATTTGGCCATCTGCCTAGAAAAAAAATGAAGGACCACTATGAATGAAACATTTTATGGAAATTAGGTCTCCCAAAAGGAAAAAATGAGTATTGAATCATAAAAAGAAATCTATGAATGAAGAATTAATGGCTTGAGAAATATCTAGAAAGTTGTAGTTGGATGGAGATTCTGAAAAATGAAGTGTTGGAAAGTGTTTGATGTTTGAGGAAATATTTATTTTCCTATTTCCTTTTGATCTGCCTTTTTAATATGATTTGGTAATCTTACCTCATAAAGCAGGGGTGTCAAACTCGCAACGTCATGTGATGTGTCACGACGCATCATAACTTTTTTCCATTGCCAGCAATGGGGTGGGCGCGGTTTCGGTATGATGCATCTGCCCGTGGGCTGGCAGTTTGACACGCCTGTAATAAAGCATTTACCATTTATGGCAATGTAGCTAAAGAAAAAGAAAAGACCCAGTTTTTTAGCTAATAAATCAACAAGCTTTTCCATACAGAATTTCTTGTTTTTATGTAAGAAGAACAAGGTCTTTCCCCAATATTCCCAGTTACACATCTTTGAAGTTGTTAATTATTTTCTTCCCTTGGTATCCTTTTTTTTGGAGGGGGGGAGAATATTACTTTTTTTCATCAAAGCTGTGGGAGTGACACTTTTTAAAGATGTGTTATGCTAGTATTTCACTGCCTTTTTTATTAGAGTAATTATTGGTTTTAATACAGGTAGTCCTTCTTTAGTGACTTAGAATTAGTCTTAGAATTAGAATTAGATAGAACCGGCAATTCAATCATTAATCAAAATAGTTGCTAGGTGAAACATCACATTAGCTTTGCTTTACATATCTGCAAAGCACCGGTCACTTTTTCAGTATATAGGATAAACAGCCATTATGTCATAGAATGGCTGCCTAACATTTTAGAATTCCTTAACTGAAACACATATTTTCTTTGGATTGCACTGTAGTTGCCAAGCACAGTCATACAATCTCAGAAGAAGATGCTGAATGGCCATTGTATGTACAAACAGAGATGTAAGGTCTCTCTTTATCCTGTGTACAATACTTTCCAAGATGTTGGATTCATATCTAATATTCTGGATGTTCCCAAAATTTTGAAGAAATTTTAAGTGACTGATATCAATGACTCATGAAAAAAGAGATTTTGGAATAATGGTAAATTGTTCAATGAAGATGTGAGCATAGTGTGCATTCACTGTAAAATATGCCAATAGCGTGTTAGGGATAGTACAAAATGGTACAGGTAAACCTCATGTATTATAATGTCTTGATATAAATCAAGGGTGCTACCACAATTAGAATATTGTAGGTGGTTTTGGCTGCTGCATTTCCTCTAAACTACGGTAGGTTCAGAGGAAAGCAACAAATATGATCAAAGGGTTCGAGCAGCATTCCTATGAGGAAAGAGTGTGTGCTTTGTATAAGAAAACTCTTATAACGTTACTTTCCCCCTTGAGACTTCATCTGCATTTTTTTTTTCAAAATCCCTTAAAAATAAACCTAAGAAATTCATAGAGAAATGAATGTGTGCTTTCCTGTGTCAGGCTGCAATTCCATGCATATCCTTAAGATCCCAGTTATTGATTTGATTCACCTTTCAAGTAAATTGTAAAGTACTTCATATTGTGGGTTACATATTATTACATAATATTACATATTGAAAGTGGTTACGCATTTCTGGGTATCCACATAAATTGAAAGGTAAATAGACAGGAAGCTCCGACTTTATGAAAAGATGGGGAAAGTTGCTCACCCAGTGGAAAGGAAAGGAGATGAGCATCCTGTTTGCTAGGACATCAGTGGTCAACCTTTCCAGCTGCATGGACTGGAAGCGGTGGTGGTGGCGGGGGGGGAAAGGGATGATTTCATTTGCATAACTTTATCCTGCACATGCGCAAATGGAGTTTTGTGTGCTCTCTGACTGCATGTGCGGACTGATACTGGTACCTGGACCAGGGGTTGGGGACTCCTATGCTAAGAGATGAACATGGGTCCAGTAGTTAACCTGTCATGCTAAATCCAAAGCACACCACTCACAGAAGGGTTTGGTATATTGTGTGATTGTAGGCAAGTTTTATGTGGCTGTCAGCCCAACTAGGTAAACCAGATTGGAAAAATCATTCCATGGGAAACTAGACCTATTTTTATTGAGATTAGAACAGAATTTTTCAAGTCTGAGTGTCTTATAGTTCTTTCTCTTCCAGTGAATTTGCCTAAACCACTTCTGAACTTTTATTCTTAACTGCCCATCTCCCTCACAATTATCTCATTGTTCTGGCCTTGGGAAATATTTCTGTGACTTTGCCTAAGTATTGGTATTGCATATCTCCATCAAGGTCAGCTTTCTTACTTTCTATAGTGGCCAGAAAGGTTGAAAGATGGTCAGGCAGAGAACACAATGATAGCAAAATATCAGCTTTAAGGAAAAGGCAGGATGGAAAGAGCCTGGACCATATACAGCACATGGCCAACAGAGAGTACAGAGTCTGGCAGGTTCTCAGAACTGTTAAAATTATGGCATCAAATTCATCACTTTGAATAGCTGCTGGGAGAAGAACCATGTGTATTGTCAGCCACTTTAGCTGCCTTTACTGCCCAGCTGCTCTTGCCCAGTATTGACCAGGTGGATCCCAGACACATATACAGGGATGAAAAACTTAAGTTTGCATCCAGTCGGATGGTTTTTCTTGGAGGCAGCTTTGCTAACTGATGTGCCATCAGATGCTGGTTGACTTGCCTAGGAGGAAAAGTTTGGCAACAGCAATCTCTCCCATCAAGTTTATTTCCAGATGCTGGGGGGAGTTCTGATCTCATTAGCAGCAGCTAATTTGGACTGATGTCTTAAGTTTCTACAGGGCAGTCTATAAAGCTGCACACAATGGAGAATGTGTAATTGTGTAATTTTACCTATAAAGCCCTTCATGGCTTGGGACCAGGATACTTACGGGACCGCCTTCTGCCACATACTTCTCTACGACCGGTGAGAGCGCACAGGGTCGGCCTCCTCCAGGTCCCGTCAATGAAACAATGTCATCTGGCGGGCCCTAGGGGGAGGGCTTTCTCTGTTGCGGCGCCCACCCTCTGGAACCAACTACCTCCTGAAGTCCGCGTTTCTCCGACCCTCCTGGCCTTCCGAAAGAATTTAAAAACCTACCTCTGCCGGCAGGCCTGGGGATGATTGTTGATTGTGGTGTGATTGATGAGTATGTATGGGGTTTGTATTTTTAATGTTGTTCGGATTTGTTCAATTGTTTATATATATATGTTGTAAGCCGCTCCGAGTCTTTGGAGAGGAGCGGCATACAAATCCGAAAAAATAAATAAATAAATAAAATAAATTGCTCTTGTAGATATTGATATCTCTCTCTCATAAAACATACATACATACATACATACATACATACATACATATATATACATACATACACACACATATACATACATACATACATGTGTGTGTATAATTTGTAGAAATATGAGAACACAGAACCGTATAGCTTGTGTCATTTTTGATTACCAAATCAGATTTTTTTATTAGGAATTTAGTCAGTTGTGGCTACATCAACAAACCATTATTTAAAAAAGATGTCTGGTGATGTGTGAATTTTGTTTTTGTTTTTTAATCTTGCATACTTTAGAACTTGTATATTTGTTGTTATCTATCTAGGTTTGTTTTACATAATATGGACAATCCTGGAATTTTTTCTCTAATAAATAAAAGAATAAGCTTAGCAAGATTGGACAATACAATATATGAAAACAAAAAGTCAAATCAGTTGGAGAATCAGAAGTCATTTCCATCCTTTGGAGTATGATTTGCAGTATCTCCTCAAGAATTCAGGAGCAGTGCTCATTGGATAAATAAAACTTTTGCAAGTTTCAGAGGGTCTTGTAAAAGGCTGAAAATAACCTTGGATTAATGTTATCATATATGATTGTTAAAGTTTATGAAGCATAAAACATATTCATTTCTGATTTTTAGCTGCTTTAAAAAAATCTTTATAAAGTACTGGGAGCTCATAAGAAGAGATTGGACAGCTATTTGTCTGAAATGGTATAAGGTTTCTTCTTCTTCTTCTTCTTCTTCTTCTTCATCATCATTTTACAGCATCCTATATTACTAGAAACCCAATGAAAAGCACGCTTGTCTTCATTCTTATCCTCTTTTGTTCTAAATTAGGAAAGATGATGTAACAATATAACATGCCACTCAAATCTTCCTCATGGCCACCCTAATGTACAGTCCTCTCGTTCTTGACCCACAGTAAACTATGCTGGTGTAATTTGCATTACCCGAATGGCTGAGTTATAATTTGCCTTTTCCACTGTTCTTAAAGATTTATTGCAAGACAACTTAAGGGAATCAATTACTGTACTGTATTATATTACACTAGATTTGCTTTCCTTCCCATGTTGCGATACCGGCTGGTGTGAAAAACTCTCCCCTTAAACTGGTAAAGAGGGTGCTGCTGTTGGTGTTCCACTATGGCACATTATACTCTCCTGCCTTCTCCCAGATCCTTTTGGTTCCTTCCTTCCTTCCTTCCTTCCTTCCTTCCTTCCTTCCTTCCTTCCTTCCTTCCTTCCTTCCTTCCTTCCTTCCTTCCTTCCTTCCTTCCTTCCTTCCTTCCTTCCCCCCATCCTCACTGCCACCAGTGTCCTAGAGCAACATATCCTATCAACCTGCCCGCCCCGATTTTTTTCAGTATCTTTCCTCTCTCACAACCTCATCGACCACCACTGATATCTGCAAAGCCGGTCTCCAAGAAAACTCTCAGCCTTTCTTTTTCCTGCTCTTATTCCCTTTGCCATATTGGGAACGAAGCAAAACAAAATAGTTATTTTCCATTCCATTATTTACTTTCCTGTTGAATCTTTTCTGAGCACATCTTGTTGAGGTTATTTAGGAAAGATGATTTACTTTGAATCACAAATAAGGAATTACAATGTTTCAACATCCTGCATTTCTTTCTAAAACTTTAATCTGCTTCGTGTGCAGAGAAAGAGCAGATCTTATCTTCCTATGATTTTCTCAGAGCGAACGCTTATTTGATGAGATTGTGACGTCTGCTAGCTCTGTTAAAGAGTAATTTTTTATTGCACTTTTTCTTTTCCTTTTTAAAAAAATCTAATAGTTTTTGTGGCTCTTTGTCCTCTAACGTGAAAACCGTTTGTGCCAAGCAATGCTTGTTAGAAAATTGGAAATGACTAGCTTGATATTCAGATTGGAAGCCTTCTTGCTGCTAGCTAAATCAGTGCACTGCACTTGACGATTAATCTAGATGAAAGCAGCTGACATTTTTTCATGACAGCTAGAAGTGGAAGGACCCAAATTTACAGAGCTTCCTCCCCCAAGAGTTTGTTAGACCATTCCTTTATAATGGCTCATTTGGGCTCTCTGTCATCACCAGGATGCTGCCACTGAATGTTTGTCATGGTTACAGTAGAATGTATTAACCTAACAGCCATGAAAGCCCAACGGGAAAGGCTGCAAATTCCAGGGCTGACCTTGGAGTAAGTATTGTCTGCCTTTTAATATTTTAATGCTTTCTGCATGGCACTAGCTTCTGTTACATGCGTTTATGCTGACAGGCTAAAAGCACTGCAGCTTTAGGTTGCAGGAACATTTTCAGAATGTACTGCAGCTGCTTTAGCTTCAAATATATATCTCTAAAGCAGTGATATTGCAGGGTATTTTAAATGATACTGCATATTTCAATTTGCTGTATCTGAATGCGTGAATCTGGGCATCATAAATGTATTAAGAGAGACCATCCTTCTGTAGGCCATGCTGATTCTTTTCTGTCTATCATCCACCCCCTTCACTCCCCCTCGGTTACTATTTGTTTATCCAAATGCTGCACTTTTTGAAAGGCCTTTTTTCATGGTGAATAATAATACAGAACTCTGTAAGACATTAAAGCAGAAGAGAAATGCTATTTGTGAAAAATCATTAAATATGATCTGTGTTTTACTGAGCAGCAGAATATTCTTGAACTATATTGCATCGTGACATTTTTGTTTGGTATTAGAGACTTTAAGCTAAAAATATTTGGCTGGGTAAAGACTTTGCTTACTAACTTATAGAAATGATAGATTCATTTGTGTGATTTTTGCTTCCATTTATAAAACAATTACATAAATATATGTATATTGCATTATAGAGCATATTGGGCATCTCTGTCAAAAGTATAAGCATATTTCTTCTAATTAAACAGCCAAAACTGAAATACATTTAATTTTGAGTTTCCAAAATTTACTGCATGGGTATATAAGTATATGCATGTGTGCCTATGTACACAAATAAAATATTCTCTTAAGATTACATGTTGGTGATTGGATACAGCACATTTTAAATATCAATTGTGTTATTGTGCAAAAAGAACAGATTATATGTAGCTCAAGCTATTTAACCATAGGCTAACAAATGACTTTTGGGTATCTAGAGACTATTTCATATATTTCTGCTGTGATATGCAGTATCAATTTCTTTGAGTTATAACTAACAAAAAGTAATATTGCTTTAAAGAGGATATTATGCTGGCTTCTATATTTCAGATAACTGTATTACAAAGCATTGATTTTCAATGTATTTATTTATAATGGCTGTAATTTTATATCAGTTTATTGATGAATAAGTCTTCAATACTTCTGTGTATGGGTTAATAAGATTGTATTAATTGTAAATAATATTTGAAAAGAACTTCTTGCAGTACGGTTTATAGGTTGTTAAAACAATATGAACTGCTTTTCTCTGTTGGCATCTAGGATTTCGTTTAATTTGAATGCTACCACAGAGTAGGAACTTTTGTTTTTTGTTTTACTTTTTTCTGACCCTGATATTTATTACCTGCTGTAGATTGAAAAATATCAGCTGTTTTTCATTTTGATTTTTCAAAGATAAAGAATGTCTACTGGGATTTTGTATGAAGAATAAAAGTATCTTTTGGTTATGTTTTTTTTTTAAATTTTAAACAGTGCTTGGGGCAAACTTTAATTTTTTGGGGATGAAGTGTTCATTCCCAACTTCATTTTTTGTCCCAATACTTCTAAGTAAACTAGTTTATTAATAGACTTTTTAAGCATCTAATCTCAAATTTTAGTACAAACATTTACTTGGTAAACTTTAGAATTTTAAACAAAAATGGATCTCAATCCCCTTGTATATTTTTCATTATTAACTCATGTTGAAACAATTGATGTTTTCCTTGCAAACTTCCATTTCCTATTACTTTAATTCTGTTTCTGATAATATTGTTCATTATTTTGATTTTTATGTTAATTAATCTTTTTCTATATGTAGTTGGTATAATTTCTATAACCATTGTTATTGTGACTAAGTACAAAACTAAGCTTGGAGAAATGCTAAAACATTAAGAAAATTGTCACTATAAAGCATTTTTGTAAAATACAGAAGTTGAATGAAATGATCAAAGTTTATAATTTAACAATCAGGAAATACTTATGTTCATCTTAGTGATTCATACCCAAGCAGTAAATGATTGTAGTTACTAACTTTATAAGACACTTTGAAAAGCAGATAAAATATTTTCAATAATGTGTTAAAATTAAGTATGCATCTGTAAGTGTGATACTGTAGTTGTTGGAATGTATTTTTCACAAATGGCATTCTGAAAAGCTAAAAGGAGCATTTTAAAGTTTACTACTTATTTTTAATTTTTTATTGGCAATATTTTGGTTATTTCTAATTCTTATTCAGTAGATGTGATTACAATATATCTTAATACTTAATGCACAGTTTGTGAAATGCAGCATGCTACTTAGGATGATTAAAGCTGAGGCATGACATTTCTAACAGAACTTCTCTTAAGGTTCTCTTAGATATGGAAATTTGGAATCAGTGGTGCTTCACTGAAAATCGGTATATTTTTAAATACTTTTTTTAAAAAAAAGTATTTGAACTTTTTATAATAGAAATATTTGCTTAACACAGTTTTCTCCTCAGTGTAAAAATGGGACTATCAGAGAAATATTAAAAATAGACATTGCAATGTTTATATTAGCATGCTTTTTTGACCAAAATAGAGAAAGTAAATTCCTATTGTTAATTGCCCTGAAGCTCAGACTCCTTTAGCATGCTTCTTCTTCTTCTTCTTCTTCTTCTTCTTCTTCTTCTTCTTCTTCTTCTTCTTCTTCTTCTTCTTCTTCTTCTTCTTCTTCTTCTTCTTCTTCTTCTTCTTCTTCTTCTTCTTCTTCTTCTTCTTCTTCTTCTTATTATTATTATTATTATTATTATTATTATTATTATTATTATTCAGAGGAGTTACTAGACCTAATCCTCTGAATTCAGTCAAACTAGAGTTTTTAATGATTTTCTATCACTAGAGATGACATTATTTTAACTTTCAGTCTCACCCCAAGAAGTCTGAGCCCAACCCCAACCAGCCCTTGCAGTCCATGCAGTCCTCTGTTCGCTTTTCATTTTTGGAGGTAAGCAACTATACTTCCATTTTGTAGTTTTCTTCTTTCTACATTATAGAGAAGGAGAAAGTGAATAATTGAAACTTTACTATTTGCATGTATGCTCTAAAGTAAACTATTCTACACGAATGGCTAAAGTAGAAGGGCAGAATCAGAAATGTTAGTAAGATTAGGAAAAAGAAATAAATACAGATTGCCTTTTTGAGAATTAATAATAATCCAGTTTATCTATCACAGTAAAGAAAAATGAACATCTTTTATACTTACTATAGTAATCTCTATGCCAAAGGTTCGTTCTGGAGCCAGTATATTCAGAATACCATGAAACACTTCTGGGTCCAAAGAAGATGTTTCCAGAAAAGCATTGTGTTAAATTTTATCATTCAAGAAAATTCCAAGAGTTTCTCAGTACAAACATTTAATAATTCAAATTTTGTTCATGATATTTAAATACTCTGAAAATTATGTGCGTTGTACTTTTGGAAGTCTGAGATATTGATATAAGGTACAATTCTAGTAATAGCAGCATACAATTACTGAAATTTTGAAGTTGTGCATGTATAGTATGTGCTGTCATTAGCTATCATATAAAAAATCACCTCATGTATTATAAAAAGTTTGGAGAAAAGAGCATTTTGATGCAGTTTGCAAAACGTGTTGTATTTAAGCACATGATCTTTTCTGCTTAGATGGAATTCAAAATTACTGAAATTGATTTCTATCAGTTCGCCTAACCAATATTCCGAGGGCCTATAGTACTATAGATCCAGCAATCTCTAGTATTGAAGAAAGGATTTGATGCATCACTGTGAAACTAATTAGGAATGACTGTATGAATGAGTTCATGGGAAAGCACATAAGATGTTATATAAATAATAGAGATATTTATATTTATTAAAAAGAACACACTTGTTAATGAAATATCAAGTTGGTCACTCAAATCACTCATGTAATTAGCTGTGTGAAAGACATGATGCATTCATTTTGGAAATAATATGTAATACTTTTGTTCAATCTGAAGCTTGATTCGGGGGGATAAGCAGTAGACGCAGATTAGCCCATCATGTACTGAATTAAAACTTTCCATGAAACACTAAACCCAAATGTATTTCTTTGTTTCTGTATTGCTCAAAGAAGTAGGTGGCAAATCCCCTTGAAAGCTGTAGGTTAGGAAAGGGAAGTTTTTACCTTAGAGCTACACATTCATTTTTTTACAAAATAGATCAGACAGTCTCTATATGTCCCTAACTGTAATATTCTATATAGCACTAGATTGTTGTAAAGAGTTGGAATGGTTGGTGAGGGTCCAATTGTAGGAAAGTGAATTACAGTTGTCATACAGAATTTCATATGTGTTGTATGGATCTGCTATTTATTTATAATTTAGCATTCAGAGGCTTTGATTATAGCTTTAAAAAGGGATTATGTTTAAAATATTTAGTGATACAAAAACTAGTCACCAATTCCAGGGGATCTAAGTGATGATTATTCCAACAAGAATGTAGAATAGTGACTTAAATGAAATTAGTTTTACAATTTATAAATCCATGAGCCTGAAGAAAACATTCAGCAGTATAAGATGAACATTTACTACGTAACAAAATAAACTAAGGATATTGTATATTTTTTTCCAGCTCTGTTTTTTGCAAGCAATCATTAGCAATATTAGTTTGGAGTAAAAAGTTTAATCATATGTAAGATTATCTCATATAGCAGGTACTGTATTATCATGGTCCACTTGATTTTTATATTTCCACTTTTCTGTCTTATGATGGGTAGCTATTTCTATTCCATCAGTTTTAATTTAAAAGGACAGCTGCCTCTTTGACTAAATGCCCACCATTATCTGGGCCTTCTGCAATCGGGGTTCAGGCCCGGCTACAGCACCGAAACTGCTTTGGTCGCTCTGATGGATGATCTCTGGCGAGCCCGGGATAGAGGCCAGTCCTCTGTCCTGGTGCTTCTTGACCTCTCAGCGGCGTTCGATACCATTGACCACGGTATCCTTCTGCGCCGGCTGGAGGGATTGGGAGTGGGGGACACCGTATTGTGGTGGTTCTCCTATCTCACTGGTCGGTCGCAGTCGGTGTTTGTGGGGGATCGAAGGTCCACCTCTAGGTTACTCCCATGTGGGGTGCCTCGGGTCGGTTCTCTCCCCCCTACTTTTTAACATTTACATGAAGCCACTGGGTGAGATCATCCACTGCCACGGAGTGAGATACCATCAGTACGCTGATGATACTCAGCTGTACATTTCCACTCCTGGCCATATCAGTGAAGCGGTTGAGGTGATGTGCCGGTGTCTGGAGGCTGTGAGGGTCTGGATGGGTGTTAACAGATTAAGGCTCAACCCCGATAAGACAGAGTGGCTGTGGGTGATGCCTCCCAAGGACACTTCTATCTGTCCTTCGATTACCCTGGGGGGTGAATCTATAAACCCCTCAGAGAAGGTTCGCAACTTGGGAGTCCTCCTTGATCCACAGCTGACATTGGATCATTATTTGTCGGCAGTGGCGAGGGGGGCATTTGCCCAGGTTCGCCTGGTGCACCAGTTGCGTCCTTACTTGGATCGGGAGTTACTCCTCACAGTCACACATGCCCTTGTCACCTCGAGGATTGACTACTGCAACGCTCTCTACATGGGGCTACCCTTGAAGAGTGTTCGGAGACTACAATTAGTGCAAAATGCAGCTGCGCGAGCAGTTGTGGGTCTTCCTCGTTGTGCCCACATTTCATCAACTCTCCGCACGCTGCATTGGTTGCCTATTGGTCTCCGAGCCCAATTCAAGGTGTTGGTTATTACCTATAAAGCCCTTCATGGCTTGGGACCAGGATACTTACGGGACCGCCTTCTGCCACATACTTCTCTACGACCGGTGAGAGCGCACAGGGTCGGCCTCCTCCAGGTCCCGTCAACGAAACAATGTCGTCTGGCAGGCCCTAGGGGGAGGGATTTCTCTGTTGCGGCGCCCACCCTCTGGAACCAACTACCTCCTGAAGTCCGCGTTTCTCCGACCCTCCTGGCCTTCCGAAAGAATTTAAAAACCTACCTCTGCCGGCAGGCCTGGGGATGATTGTTGATTGTGGTGTGATTGATGAGTATGTATGGGGTTTGTATTTTTAATGTTGTTCGGATTTGTTCAATTGTTTATATGTTGTAAGCCGCTCCGAGTCTTCGGAGAGGAGCGGCATACAAATCCGAATAAATAAATAAATAAATAAATGAAAAGGTGTTTTTGCTCTGAAAAGAGGAATTTCCTTCCCCCAAAAAGACAAGCAAACACTTAAAGGAAGCTGTTAAATACTATTTAGTATGTCCAGAATGTGAGCTAAGTGCAAATGCACTTTTTGATAGGCTTCAAGATGCTGTTTCTTTTTCTTTGACCAGACCTCTTTTTTTCTGGCATTCTGTATTGCACTATGAAACCTGAGCATTGTATAAAAACTATGCCCTCAAAGACTAGAGGACCACATGGAGTGCTTTTAGATGATTTCTAGCCCTTTAAATTACATTATAAATAATGTGGCAATCTGTATTGTTGATGCAGAGTATGTTTTCATAAGCTAACAGTTCACCAGGCAGTTGCATCTTGCATCAGGTGTAGATTCTGCATAGTATTCAGAAGCATAGTATTCAATTGGTGTTTTGTTTTGGTGTCTTCAAGTCAGTGTTGACTCCTGACAACTGCCCGGACTAGTTCCTGCAGTTTTCTTGGCAAGATTTCTACTGCCTCTTTTCTAGGACTGAGAGACAGTGACTGGCTGGCTTTGTGCCTAAGACAGGACTAGAACTCAAAGTCCCAATTTGTAGGCTGATGCCTTAACCACTACACCAAACTGGGTCTTCCTCTAAGGTTTACAATTTTATAAATCAAATACGATAACATGTTCATTAAATATTATATAATTTATTTATAATTTACTTGGACTTCAGTAAGGCATTTGATAAAGTAGATCACAACCAACTACTTGATAAGATAGAAAAATGTGGGTTAGACAACATCACCATCAGATGAATTCATAGCTGGTTTACCGGCCATACTCAGCATGTAGTCCTCAATGGAACTGCATCTACATGGAGGGAAGTGTGTAGTGGGGTGCCCAGTGCTCTTCAACATCTTGATTAACGATTTGGACGAGGGGATAGTTGGGGAACTCATCAAATTTGCAGACGACATCAAACTGGCAGGAATAGCCAACACTCCAGAAGACAGGCTTAAGATACAGGAGGATCTGGACAGACTTGAACACTGGGCGCTATCTCACAAAATGAAATTCAATAGTAAAAAAAAGTAAGATTCTACACTTAGGCAAGAAAAACCAAATGTACAGGTATAATATAGGTGGTACCTTGCTCAATAGTAGTAACTGTGAGAGGGATCTTGGAATCCTAGTGGACAATCACTTAAATATGAGCCAGCAGTGTGCTGCAGCTGCCAAAAAAGCCAACACAGTGCTAGGCTGCATTAACAGAGGGATAGAATCAAGATCACATGAAGTGTTAATACTACTTTACAATGCCTTGGTAAGGCCACACTTGGAATACTGCATCCAGTTTTGGTCACTACGATGTAAAAAAGATGTTGAGACTCTAGAAAGAGTACAGAGAAGAGCAACAAAGATGATTAGGGGACTGGAGGCTAAAACATATAAGGAACGGTTGCTGGGTATGTCTAGTTTAATGAAGAGAAGGACAAGGGGGGACATGATAGCAGTCTTCCAATATCTCAGGGTTTGCCACAAAGAAGAGGGAGTCAAGCTATTCTCCAAAGCACCTGAAGGCAGGACAAGAAGCAATGGATGGAAACTAATCAAGGAGAGAAGCAACCTAGAACTAAAGAGAAACTTCCTGACAGAACAATTAACCAGTGGAACAACCTGCCTCCAGATGCGGTGAATGCTCCAACACTGGAAGTTTTTAAGAAGAGACTGGACAGCCATTTGTCCGAAATGGTATAGAGTTTCCTGCCTGAGCAGGGGGTTGGACTAGATGACCCCCAAGGTCCCTTCCATCATCATCATCATCATCATCATCATCATCATCATCATCATCATCATTATATCAGTTTTAGTGCTGTCTGTTTACTGAACTTTATTGGCTTTTTTTTACAAACATGTAACAATATAATTGCTATAATCGAATCAATAACAGCTAAAATTAACCCTCCATTACTGTTGGCTATTAAGAACCTTCCAGTCTAAAGATCTCATGAAAAAGATATCGTAAATTACAGAAAGATGGACCTATGTGGAGGTAGCAATATATTATACAGTGAGAGAGCTACTACTTTGAAAGCTACCCTTTGGATCTCTTTCTTCTTGATCTCTTGGAGTAGACACTACAGTGCCACTTCACATCTAGTCCATGTTAGATGAACACATTCCAATTATAACAGATGATCCTAAAGGCTGTAAGAGTACAATCTGTATAGAATTAGCAACTGAAGTAAGGATGGTTGTCCTTTAAAGTATTAAATAAAGTTGTTCCTACCATATGGTTATATGTATAGTAACATGTTGCATGTATATATTTTTTGGATTATTTTATTCTATCATTTAATTGTTTTATAGTTTTAGAACAGTTTAGAATCTCTTGGCTGAAATGGATGGCTATAGAAATTGAGTAAATAAATAAAAAATAAAACACATGAAACATTTTTTCTTGTTCTTAAGATTTACTGCTGCTGTTGAGTATCTTACATAATGTTAGCTGTTTTTAAAATATTTTCCCATAGATTTTTTCATATTCACTCATTTTGTTTCCCCCCTAATGTTACATTTGCACAGATAATAACTCAGACATTCACAGTTTTATCTAATTTTATATTTATTTTTTAAAATATTATATTTTTTATTAATGCACATATACATACAGATGCCACTCACTTAGTTTTGAGCCAAAACAAGTTAGTTGGTTTTCCACTCTAGATGGCAGCCTGAATGCACTATTGTTCTTTAACAATACAACTAACATTATAAAGAGGGTACGTAGGTTGAAATACCTGGTCACCTTTAGGCAACTGCCTGTTTTCATTGGATACATCCATGTACAATATCTCTTTTGACTATAGCAAATACAAGGGGGGGTTCTTTTCACTATAGCATATATGGATTATTATGTGTCTAAATTCTATAAAGTGTGTGGTGAGTATATGTACACACACTCACACCCACAAGGAATTAAATAGCACAGGTGTGTAACAATTAAAAGAGACAATTATGACAAATTAATGGAACAGATTAAAACGGACTTGGACACCTGGACAAATCTCCAGCTCTCTTTCATGGGTAGAATTGCCGTAATTAAAATGAACGTACTACCTAAAATATTATTTCTATTTCAATGTATACCAATTAGATTAGAAAAGGAATTCTTTCAAAATTTCAACCAAACCATACTTAAATTCATTTGGCAAGGGAAAAAAATCAAGGATTAAATTAAAATTATTACAGGATGCTAAGGAAAGGGGGGGTCTTGGCCTCCCCGACCTGGAAAAATACTGTCAATCTACAATTCTACTATGGATGCGGGATTGGATTCGACTGGAAAATCGGAGATTATTAAAATTGGAAGGTCATGACATGCAGACAGGATGGCATGCCATGTTATGGGATAAGAAACATAAAGTTCACCAGTACTTCCGGAGGCACTACATTAGATGGGCGCTAATAGATGTGTGGGCCAAAATCTGGCAACAGAACTATAGGCAAGTTCCCAGTTGGATTTCAACACTAGAAATGTATATACACCCAAGGTTCATTCAGTTGGGGAAAGTAATAAACTATAAAAACTTACTAGATGAGAGAGGAGAATTAAAATCGAGGAAAAATCTCCAAGATGCAGGGATAGAATTAGAATGGTGGGCCTACCTCCAACTACAAGCAAGATATAGGAAAGACAAAAAAGAGTGGGGTATAAAAATAGAACCGACAGAACTAGATAAAATTTTATTAGGTCCCGAGGATAAAATGATTAAAAAATATATCACTTTCTTTTAGATCAGGCAATGTATGAAGAACAAGTCAAGGAGACTATGTTAATTTGGAGTAGGGATTTTGGTTTCAGTATTGACCTGCATATTTGGCAAGAACTGTGGGAAAGAAATAGGAAACTCACTCTAGCTACCTCGTATAAGGAAAATCTTTACAAGATGTTCTATAGATGGCACTTCCCACCCGTAAGGTTAGCCAAAATGGGTTCAAATATCTCACCCCTATGCTGAAATGTAAATCAGCAATAGGATCATATCACCATATGTGGTGGGAGTGCCCAAAGACTCGTGAGTATTGGAACAGGACACGAAGCTGGTTGAAAGATATATTAATATTGGACTTAGAGTTAAAACCTGAACTCTTCTTGTTGGGAATAACTACAGAGAAATACGATAAGGGAACAATCTACTTGCTGCTACACATCTTGACTGCAGCTAGGCTTGCATTTGCTCAAAAATGGAAGAGCAAAGAAATCCCCACAGAGGAAGAGTTACTATATAAGATATTAGCATGTGCGGAAATGGACAGGCTCATAATGGTATTGAAAGACAAATGTGGATCAGTTTATTTCAAAACCTGGGATAAATTTTACCGCTGGAGGGATTCGAGGAGGACAGTTGGGATTAAAGACTAGTGTTAAGATAGAAATATATGTTATTTTAGAATAAGTACTGTATATAAAACTTAGATGTATATCTAGAAATAAAGAATTGATTGTAAAATGTGGAATGATTTGATAAGAATGTATATACTGGATGAATGTCACGTTATATCCAATGTTTTTTAATTGTATTATAAATAAAATTTTGTAAAAAAAAATAAATTAAATAGCACAATACCTCTATTGCTCAGGCTTGTGATCATAAATCTGGTTTATTCAAATCAAAATGAATAAATGCTGTTTATAATATATTGTTTTAGAGGAATGCTTGTAAAGGTTATATAAAGACAATAAAGTGTAGAATTACTACTATAAACAAATCCTAATTTTTAAAATAAAGTATCATGCTTAATTTAATTTGTAGAATTTAACCACTTTGAGCAAATAATCAGGATGATTGCATTGTTTTATGCTGATTTCTAAATCAAGAATTTTTTTAGCCATAGTTAAAGAAGTAGGATTGAAAAAAGATTAGCATAGTTTTAAAACTGAAGGAAACATCAATAACTTCCACTGGGCTGTTGATGCTACTTTCACAGCCAAAAATACAAAGGATCTGCAAGCTCTAGTAATAAATGTCAAGAAGCACATTGAAAAAATAGGGCTAAAATTAAATAAAAAGAAGATCAAACAAACTAGTACAACAATTAGTACAACAACCAGCATTGGAATTGACATAGAAGATATTAAGGTGGTGGATAGCTTTTGCCTTTTAGGTTCAACTATCAATAATAGAAAAACAAGCATTAACCAATTTTTTTGTCTAGTAATTAAGGCATCAGACTAAAACCAGGAAACTGTGAATTCTAGCTCTGGCTTAGGCATGAAAGCCAGCTGAGTGACCATGGGCAGTCACTCTCTCTCAGCCCAACCCCCTTTATAGAGTTGTTGTTGTGGGGAAAAGAGGAGGACAGAGGAGGGTTAGATATGTTCTCTGCCTGTTTATAGATATTTATAAAAATAATACAGGTAGGATATATGTAAATAAATGTCACATATTAACATTTGGTAGAACAGCTGTGAAAGCTTTGGAAAAGATAGTCAGATGCTCTGATGTATCTGTATCTACAAAGGTCAGAATAATTCAAACCATAATATTTCCTATGACACTCTATAAAAGTAAGAGTTGGACTTTGAAGACTATAAAAGTAAGAGTTGGACTTTGAAGAAGCAGGATATGAAGAGTATTGAACTTTGAACTTCTGAACTTTGATGTTGGAGAAAACCTCTGAGAATACCATGGACAATCAAGAAAAAAAAATGGATCATTGAACAATTAAACCCAAAATTTTCACTCCAAACACAAATGACCGTTTCAGATTGTCCTACTCTGGACACATTATGTCCAGTGTCCAGACACATCAGCTGTCTGGAAAATGCTCTGATAAGGGTGGAAGAAAATATAAAAAGAGGATGACCAGCAGCAAGATGGATGGATTCAGTTACAGTGGTGATGATGCAAAATGGAAGACCTGGAAAACCAGATTAGGAAGAGAGTGTCATATAGCATATTTATTTTTGTGGCCACTCGGAGATAACAGTGAATTGATGGCACGTAATCAATAGTTAAAGAACATATTTCAGCATTTAAATTATTTTACTAGTCACAATTTTTGGTTGTGTAACCCAGGGCTTTTCAACCTTTTTACCGATAGTACCACTTTTAGGATATGGCAATATTCGAGTACCACTTAGTAAGGTGTCAAAAACTTGATGACCAAAAAAAAAACCTGTTCAAAGTTGCAATTGCAGTGAAATGACTTATGACCATTTTTCACACTTATGACCATTGCAGCATGCCCAGGTCATGTGATTTATATTTGGATGCTTGGCAAATGATTCATATTTATAATGGTCACAGTGTTCCAGGGTCATGTGATCCCTTCTGCAACCTTTTGACAAGCAAACTCAATGGCAGAGATGCTGGTGGCCAAGTGCTAAGGCGGGACTTCCTTTCCTCCTTCCCTTCCCTGCCTCCCTTTTTCTCATTCCCATCTCCTTCTGAAGGAAGAATTTGAAAGGCCTCCAGAGACAGAAAAGACAAGCTGCTGAGTGAACTAGCTTAAAAAGGCACATTCCCCTTTAAGAATTAGCTACTGGCTAGAAAGGAAAGTAAGGAGCGCAGCCGGCATTTAAGGAAGAACAAAAAAAATGTAAGTACTGGTTGCCAGCTAAGACAACCTCCCCAAATGGCTGCATTCATAAGTAAAGGAATGCTACAGGCAAAATCCATTCAGGAGAAAAATACTTCAAAATCTCTTGCAGCAAGACTTACAGAATACCTTTAATAATTAATCATTGCTATACTTTAATGTATTTTTATAACAACAATAAGTTTAGTTTATAAACTAAAGTCATAGAAGGATTTTGTATCCAGTTTATGATTTGGTGGCTTAGTTATTCTTTTAATTTGCAATAGAATTTAGCTTATGGTTTGGTAGTTTAGTTACTCTTTTAATTTGCACTGGAATTTAAAATGACTAGATTTTAGATTAATTTTAATTGTCCATGTTGTCACTACATACATATTATTTTTTTCTGTTCTGGTACTAGAGATCCTTAACATTTTTCTGCATTTTCATTTTTAGATGGTCTGCATAACAGCTGGTTTCTCTCTTACTAAATACACTCAAGTTTGTTTGCAGTTAAATGATGAGGAATAAGATCAGTGTTTGTCCAATATGTTACTAGGCTTCCAGTAATATATATGATATACTCAACCAACTGGGTGAGAAGAGAAAGTGTAAGATACTCAAAAAATTACTCATTTTGATAATATTGTTTAAAAAATTAAACAACAAAAAGAGTAGGAGAGCAATTTGCAGGTGTTAATACTTATTCCTTATCTTGATTTAAAAAATAATACTAAGTATAATACTGATAAATGAGAGTTGAATACTTTATTTTAGAAACCAGGGCGAATGAGAAAGGTCAGTGTTTTGTGTTGTTTTCTGCGAGCTGGTTGCCAAATGCCCAAAATATGATCAAGTGATCACTGTGGAGGGGCAGCAGTTATAAATTCGAGGACAGTCATAAATAACCTTTTTGAAGTTGGTTGTAACTTTGAATGGTCATTAAATAACCAGTCATTAAGTGAAGACTACCTGTCTTAGTAGAAAAATAAATAATTTGGCAATGGGAAACAGAACAGTGAATGAATGGTACATTAGCTCGATTGGAAAAAAAACACATCAGAAAATTTTAAGATAATATTTTATGTACTTACTTGCACATGCTGCTATGTAGATGCAAGTGCTTAATTATGATCTAATAATAGCAGATCAGAATAAATAATAGAGGCTCAAGAGCAAAACACTTCTGCTGTTATCAGTATAAGCATACATGTACGTGTTTGTGTTTGAACAAGCAGGAGTGTTTGAATGAATGAATTATCTTTATTACTGTACAGGTCACAGGCTCCAGATAACACAAAAATGAAAGCTTAATATAAGTATGCCATAAAAAGGCCTGCGACCATGCTCTATTTGCTATCAACAAACCTTGATTTCTTCAGTCTACTGTTGCAAATCTAGCAATTGTAAGAGTTATTTTAAGAACTTTATTTGCCATAGTTTAGATAATTTTTTTTGTCCATCCAGGAAATGGACTAAAAAATGGTGTGTAGTAAGTCCTTGACTTAAAAGCACAATTGAGCCCAAAATTTCTGTTACTAAACGAGACATTTGTTAAGTGAGTTTTGTCCCATTTTATGACCTTTCTTGCTGCAGTTGTTAAGGGAATCACTGCAGTTATTAAGTTAGTAACACGGTTGTTAAGTGAGTTTGGCTTTCCTATTGGCTTTGCTTGTCAGAAGATTGCAAAAGGTGTTCACATAACCCAGGGACACTGCAACCATCATAAATATGAGCGAGTTGCCAAAGTTCTGAATTTTGATCACATGAGCATGGAGATGCTGCAATGGTCTTAAATGTGAAAAACAATCATAAGTCAATTTTTTTCAATGCCATTTTAACTTTGAATGGTCACTAAATGAACTGTTGTAAGTTGAGGACTATCTGTAGATTATTGCAAATAATGTCAGCAATAAGCTGACAAGCTTATTGGGCGGAGCTCCTGCCTTTGCTGCCTCTCAGCAGAAAGCAGCACGCTCTCTCTCTCTCTCTCTCTCTCTCTCTCTCTCTCTCTCTCTCTCTCTCTCTCTCTCTCTCTCTCTCTCTCTCTCTCTCTCTCTCCTCTCTCTCCCCCTCTCTCCCTCTCTCCCTCTCTCTCTCTCTCTCACCATCTCTTTGTCTCCCTTCCTCCCTCCCTCTCTCTCTCTCTTCCTCTCTCCGATCTTCTGCTCACCTGGCAAGCTGGCTTCAGGCTGTTCTCTGACAAGCTGACACACATTCTTATTGGGCTGGCTCTCTCCTGCCCTTGGTCTGCCAGTCCTCTTCCCCCACTCAGAGAGAGTGCCTCTCTCTGGCTCTCTCACTGTAAATGGGGGAGGAGGATGGGAGCCACAGGAGAAAGCTGAAAGAGCCACATGCTGCACCAGAGCCACAGGTTGCTGACCTGTGATCTAGTTTAATGAAGAGAAGGACGAGGGGGGACATGATACCAGTGTTCCAGTATCTCGGGCTGCCACAGAGAAGAGGGAGTCAAGCTATTCTCCAGGGCGCCTGAAGGCAGGACGAGAAGCATCGAATGGAAACTAATACAAGGAGAGAAGCAACTTAGAACTAAGGAGAAACTTCCTGACAGAACAATTAACCAATGGAACAACCTGCCTCCAGAAGCGGTGAATGCTCCAACACTGGAAATTTTTAAAAAGAGAGTGGACAGCCATTTGTCTGAAATGGTATAGGGTTTCCTGCCTGAGCAGGGGATTGGACTAGATGACCTCCAAGGTCCCTTCCAACATCATCATCGTCGTCATCATCATCGTCATCATCATCATCGTCGTCATCATCATCGTCGTCATCATCATCGTCATCATCATCATTATCATCATCATCATCATCATCATCATCATCATCATCATTATTATTATTATTATTATTATTATTATGTGTCAAGTCTTGAGGTTGGAAATTGGTTTTTAGCCAATATTTAAACACATAAAACCATACCCTCATTCTAGTTTTTATTACTTCTCGACAGGTTAACATTAAGCATTAAGTCATCTTCATAAATGACTAAGATGACGGAATTGAAGGGGAACTCATCAAATTTGCAGATGACAGCTAGATAACTGACAGGAGTAGCCAACACCCCAGAAGACAAACTCAGGATCCAAAAAGATCTTGACAAACTTGAACATTGGGCCCTATCCAACAAAATCAGTTTCAGTGTGGAGAAAAGCAAAGGCACAAACACAGATTGGGCAAGACCTGGCTTAAAGACAGTAACTGTGAGAGGGACCTTTGAGTCCTAGTGGATGATCACTTAACCTTGAATCAGCAGTATGCAACAGCAACCAAAAAAAGCTAATACAATCCTGGGTTGTATAAACAGAGGCATAGAATCAAGTTTACATGAGGCATTAATACTGCTTTATAAAACCCTAGTAAGACCACACCTGGAATACTGCAGCCAATTTTGGTCACCATATCACAAAAAAGATGTTGAGAGTTTGGAAAAAAATCAGAGAAGAGCTATTAAGATGATCAAAGGCCTGGAGACTAAAACATATGAAGAACAGCTACGGGACTTGGGTTTGACTAGTCTAAAGAAAAGAAGAAATAAGGGAGACATGATAGCAGTGTTCTAGTATCTGAAGGGCTGCCACAAGGCAGAGGGGGCCAGGTTGTTCACCAAAGCACCAGAGGGAAGGAGGACAAACAATGGTTGGAAACTGATTAAAGAGAGAAGCAACCTGAAATTAAGGAGAATCTTCCTGACAATGAGGATAATCAACCAGTGGAACAGCTTACCCCTAGAAATCATGGGAACTCCATCACTGGAGATTTTCAAGAAGAGACTAGACATTCACCTGTCTGAGACGGTATAGGTTCTCCTGCTTAAGCAGGGGGCTGGACTAGAAGACTTCAAAGTTCCCTTCCAGCTCTATTCTATTCTACAATATTTTCACTCTGAATAATTTGCATACAAATATGATTTGGAATCTTTAATTTATCATAATTGATGCCTAGGTGTAACTGAGCTCCATATAGGAACTGTAGTAGTTTCTTGGTATTTGCTGGTTACAGTACTTTAAGAGAACTGAATTGTGAATGTTCTACTGAATATTGCAACATAAAACCCAATAAATAAAAACAGGGAACTTTCTATATGTTCTGCACCTTGAGGCTCATAGTAATTCCTTAAAAGTCCCTTAAAAAGGGTTAATTTGTAGTGTTTTCACTGTCCTTCTGAAGTCTACTAGTGTCTGTGATAGTATTGGACTGGACTGGACTGGACTGGACTGGAATAGCATAGCATAGCATAGCATAGCATAGCATAGCATAGCATAGCATAGCATAGCATAGCATAGCACAGCATAGCATAGAATATTTTTATAGGCCAAATGTGATTGGACACACAAGGAATTTGTTTCCAAGATGATTACTGCATCATCTGCCAAAATCAGTATCAATAAATATTCTGTAGGTCTGGTTTTGAGGATGGGAACTTTGCTTTTACAAGGCACTTATCATTGCATTGATATAACTGTTAAATGGCTGATGGGCACTAAGTCATGCAATGTGGACTTCTAATTATTGTCTTGTTTTGCTTGAAATTCATTGTGTTAAAAAGAAAATTCTTTTGGATTCTTTTCTAAAAACTTGGAACTTGTCATTATATGAAGAATTAACATATTTAAAATATTTAAAAATCAGGTTAAATAATTTCCTATATGCAACATAATTTATTTTCCTTCCTTCCTTCCTTCCTTCCTTCCTTCCTTCCCTCCTTCCTTCCTTCCTTCCTTCCTTCCTTCCTTCCTTCCTTCCTTCCTTCCTTGCTTCCTTCCTTCCTTCCTTCCTTCCTTCCTATATTAAAGAAACAAAATATAAATTTAAAATACTTTGATTGATGTACAAATATTCCAATGTACAGTTAATTCTCCTAGCCAAAGACATGTTATATTTCTTTTCTGTGGAGCAATATAGATATTAACCTAATGTCTCATCTGTTTTTTTCATAAAAACTATTATCTGGTATGTAATTCAAGGCATCAGAGCACAAAATTTTACAATGTGTAAAAATATTGGATACTTGTTTAATTTTAATTCAGTATTATATAATTAAAAATTAGTTTTGTGATTGGTAAATTATAGATGGTAATTAAATATTGTTTGGCTCTTCCTGAACATGTTACTTTTGTTGGCAGTGTTACAGTTTTTGAAAAAGCTGGCAGCTAACAGTGACAGTTTGGTGGCATTTAGGGTAGATTCTTCTGGTACCAGCTTTTTTCTAATTACTTATTGCTTCTTGTTTCATCATTGTTTGGTTTCTAAATCTAAGTCAAATGTGCTGCTCCTGAAAACCTTATCACAATCTTTATCTCCTATTGTATGTATGTATGTATGTATGTATTGTATGTATGTGTGTGTGTATATGTACATATATTTCAGGATATGGCAAGAAATATTCTAAGGTCTGATGTCAACTGCAAATCAGGTAGTCCTTGACTTATGACTGCAATGGGGCCTGTACATTATGATTTTAAGTCATGATGGTTGTAAAGTGTATCATCATGTGACCAAATCAATTTTACAACCTTTTTTGTGGCAATGATCATTAAGTAAATCCAAGGTCATTAAGCAAACCGATTATTTATCATAAGTTGTTTGTTGTAAATGGCGGTCATGTGAAATCCGTTAGCTATGCACTTTGGGATGAACACCTTTCAAATGGTGCGCGAGTATGAACAGGTTTCCAGAAAACAATGCAGACTACAGGAAGCATTTGCGCTTCAGTTTGAGATGCAGACGACACAGACTCATCCCCAACAGCCTGCTCCTGTCTTCAACAGTGAAGGCACACAGGGCAGAAAACATCCTGCAGCCAAGAAGGCTACACACACACACACACACACACACACACACACACACACACACACACACACACACCTACTACTCAGGTGACCCTGAGGACACAGGTAAACCTCCAAATGGCATCAAGGACTCTCTAAAAAGATGCAAATGACCAGCTGTCTGCGAGGAATATAAATCCTTCCATTCACCACCATCCAGTCAGAGCTGAAGAAGCTTCTTGGATGGGAAGCAAAACATCTTCAAGAAAACCAAGAAAGTCCAGTTTCCTCCTGAAAAAGCACTTTTGGGACAACTGGGTTGTAAGTAGCTTTGGAGGGTTGTCCTTTGTAACTTCAAATAGTTGTTAAGCAACTGGTTGCAAGTTGAAGACTATCTGTAGTTAACATTAGTAAAATCATAAAGTGAATTTAATATTTTGAAAACAAAAAGTGGATCAAGAACTAAGAATTTATATATTTGACTTACTGTATATAACTGCACAACCATAACCTGGAGCAATGCACAAAACAGGAAAAACATTAAAAACACCCAACAACTATTAAAACAAAGTAAAAACTGTTGGCATGCCAGCATAGCACTTTCTCACACATCAGCATTGCACCTTGCTGGGTTATGCAGAGACCTGGTTTCAGAAGAGCAAAAAGGATTTGGAGCATAACTGGCATTTGTAACATTTCCTTAAGTACATTTTCCTTTTCCAGAAAACATAATTTACTTCTTTAAGGAACTACTGTCAGGTGTGGCATGCACGAATAGTCTGCATTATCTTTCCCCCCTTAAATTTAGATTCATGCACATAATCCACTGAGTGTACTGAATTCAAAAATAGTCAGATATATTTTTTGAAAAATACTGTATTGGAACACTGTATTTTTATTATGTAGTGAGTATGAGTAAATATGAAGGTGCTTCAAAGTGAAAGAAACTCCGGGGTGTGTACTTTTAGTCATTAAATAGTTTCTCCTACCCCACCCAAAATTCTGGATTGTATGTGAGAATATAACAGCATGAATGTTTCTGAGAGAGATTATACTCATCTTGGAGTGGGTGGTTAAGTCCAGGTTGTGGAACGCTTGGCACGAAAATACTGACACTGTTTCCCTCTTATATTCTGCTTACTCCATCTGTACTGTAAATGTTTTAGTTTTTCCAATTTTACTTTTAGTCTTGGCAGTCAGAATATGATCAGATATGTTAAATTAAAATTTACAAATGCAAGAATATGAACATAACCTTCCCTGTTGTACTTTTCCTTAGGTTTAAAAAAAACTGATTATTTTTTGATATTCATACGGTACTGTACTAAGTGTCCTTCCTAAATTGTCTATAATTTAATAAAAATATAATATTTTTGAGTGAGCCAATAATGAAAAGTGTTTTACTTTGAATATAAGTGATTATCACAGGATGAATATACTTCAATAACCATCTTTCATCTGTAGAAAAATATTAATATTTATAAGTTCCTTTGATTTGGACGAAATGGTTTATTCACACTTCTTTTTTTACCTTTTACTAAATTCCTCTTTTAATAAATGTCTCCCTAGAATTCTGTAGTAATATCTGCAGCAGGCAATTTAAGGAAGGGAGACCTCTTTTCCCCCTTCCGTACTAAATCATACTGTTGTAATTTTTAATCTTTTATTAATCAGAAATACAAGTTCAATGATGATAGATTGAAGTCCTGGAAAAATCCCTGAGAGATAAGCTCATTTCCAAAAATTGCTTGGGGGAGCAATTGTATGGTCTTTAGCTTTGCTGATATTAAAGAAGGCTAAAAAAGTAAAAGTTTTCTTTATGTATTGATACTTTTTAAAGTAGAATTACATGCTAAACCTATAATAACCAGAAAATTATAAAAGAAACAAAAACTATAGCTCCCCCCTTGCTGGCTCAGAATGGTATCTTCCAAACAGATGACAAAGTACCTTGGCTGAATCACACGTACAGGAACAGAGTTTCAACAGAACTGGAGTCTAAAAACTATTGTAATGCTTAGAAACACAGAAAGTGTAGAGAGAAAAGGAAATACTTTTTTGAATCTGCGAGAAGAGGATTTTTAAATATTGCTATTGTTATTATTATTACTTTAGACATTTAAAGTACCCAGCTGTTTGATCTATGTTAATATTGTTCTGAGTGGAGTTAATGTTTACATTTTTAGTGGTGAGAGCGACAATCGAACTGGGATTATTTTCTATTTTTATTTTTTTCTTTCTATTCTCCACTTTTTTAAATAATTGGTGTGTTAAAGGAAAGAGTATATGGATATGTCTGATCCAGCGATTTGGACTGTCCTCTCAAACTTTACATTGCCTCATTTGAGAAATGGAAACAGGCTCCGTCGAACACAAAGGTAAAACAGAGTCCAAAATATTCTTGTACTGACTTGTCTATTACCTATTATTCTTTTTCAAATAATATTGTCAAGTAGGTGGAAAAGCAGGTAAATATTACTTCAGTAACTTCCTGACTTTTGTTTCAGGTTTCATGTTGCTTTTAATACTTGATAGTTAATAATTTTTTTGCCTAATTTAAATATAGGTAATGGGATGAAAGTTTTGAACTTAATAGCTTCTATAAATTTTATTGTTTCAAGTATTATCATTTGTTATGGAAGTTGAAGCATAAATTCAAGTTTGATCAAATTCTTACCTGTAGAAAAGAAAAGCGAATGAATTGCTGCTTTATTAATACTATGCTTTTTTTTTCTTAGAAGTTAATGTGTGGTGGACGGTTAAAAATAGTTACAGAATATGTACTTATTTAGAAGTGTGATTAGAGCTATCTAAATCTAACTTAGAATAGACTGGTACTGTTGCTTAGATATTTGATAATAGGATGTGCTGAGTAATATTGAGACTATTAAGGACATAATAATTATTTCAATCTTATTTTCTAATTTATATGCATTTATATGTACAGTAATATATCTATCAAATTGCTTTTCTTATTTCTATTGGAAGCAATATAGTAGCAGATGCAATAAAGTAATAACAAAGCAGAAGAAAATATATAACTTTGAAGTGGTAGTAAAAGAAGAATTGTTTCAAGAACTAAATACTATTCCGAAATGAGCATGTATTTTGTCATAGTACTGAGTTTAAGTAACAAGTTTACACTTTATATCCACTTATCCTTGAACAAACACACTGAAAAGATTTAGATGAATGAAGAAGACACTGCTGCATATACTGTATTGTAATTTATTACGCTCACCAAAGTCTCAGTGAACTGAGATAGATGTTCTAAGAAATTTTTCAATTGTTCCTTGTTTCAGACATTTTGATTTTTGGGAAGCAACTGAATTAGGAACATGAGCAAATTATTATATTTATTAGGTAAACTGAGATCTCTTTACCAAGACCAATTAAGATCCTTATGGTACTAGATGGTGGTGGTGGTGATCGCTTGGGGTTCTTTTTCAATTCAATTTTCTCTAGAAATATGTTTACATAATTAATAGTCTAACTTTTGGTTTCTGTGTTATTTAAGAGTTTAAGGTTTAGGTTTGTGTAGGTAGTGTATAGGTGAGACATGGTTGATATAGTACAGCGGTTCTCGACCTGTGGGTCACGACCCCATTTGGGTCTAATGACTATTTCACGGGGGTCGCCAAACAACGCAGTCCGCCATTTTTTCCCCTTTTCCCCTCGGCCGGCGCAGGGGGCAGCACTGCGCATGCGCGGGGTAGCACTGCGCATGCACGGTGCGGGCCATCGCACCACGCATGCGTGGTGCAGGTCGGGGTCGCGCCGCGCATGCACTGCGCAGGTCAGGGTCACAGCCTGAAAAAGGTTGAGAACCGCTGATATAGTATGAAGGGAAACTAAAACTGATCAACAAGCTATATAGACCTAAAGAATGCTCTGAACAGCTTGTGGGTCTTGTCTTGTCCTGTCCTGTCCTGAAATAAAGAGGCTTGCAAATGCCCTTCCCCACCCTCCTTTTTATTGTATGTCCACTTTCATATTCTTATACTGATGCAATGCAGTTTGGGTGGCATATTCAGCAGTCCAGAATTAAATGCTCAATACAAGTATTTGTCTAAAACATAGAAGATATGGGTCAGAACATGTTTCCAGTCTTTAAAATGCTAGGGTCCTTATGTATAAAATGCTCCCTTGGCTTTAAATCCATTTTTCATAATAATTAGTAAATAATTTGAAAATTTATTTTAACTTACAGCTCTAAAGCAAACAACAAAAGTTTAGTAGCTATATAAATTACAATAAAAGTGGCAATGGAAGAAAAATACATGCATGAGAAGTTGAGTATAATCAAACCAGGTGGCAAGTCCAGAATCTGGCACTTGACTATAAAATTAGAAGATACTGAAGATAAGTAGCGTTTAAAAATCGGAGTGGATTTTAGTAACTAATTGTAGAATGGTGCGAAGTTCACAGAAGGAGATGTAGCTGAGTGCTGAATTGTTGCATAGAGGTTACTCTTTGGTTTCTGGTATCGGAAGAAGCTATAGACATAAAAGGCCAGTTAAGATTGAAATAGACCAGTGGTCTGACTCAGTATGACTGAGTTTCCTAACCTATACCACTACTTTTAGTGATTAACTGCTATCAGTGAGACATTAATTAAAATAAGAACAAATGGTAATGTTCTGAACATTCTGCTGACATCAAATGCCTTTTTCTAATTGTTGGAAATATTAATTTTATTTTTCTTGGGTTGTTTTCATCAACTCTATTCCGTTATTATTTTGAAGTTAGGAATCAGGAAAAATGATTTCTACCTAAAAAATACCCTGTAAACAAATAAAAGACCTGGCTTTGCTGGGTGGCTTGGGCCCCAGTGGGGGAGTAGCACACCGGAGATAGTTGATTGACTAATAGCAGCTCCCATCTTCCCTGAACATTCTGTTCCTTCCTCATTTTTTATTTTTAGCTATAATTTGTATTTTTATTATGATTTTATTGGGGTTTTATACATTTATATGTGAGTGTAGAGATATAGATATATAGACGTGTGGTTTTATTTTGATGTTGTAAGCCAGACATGTCAAACTCGCAACGTCACGTGATGTCGCGCAACGTATCGGGACTGTTTTGCCATTGCCGGCAATGGGATGGGCACGGCTTCTGGGTGATGCGTCCGGCCCATGGGCTGGCAGTTAGACACCCTTGTTGTAAGCTGTCCAGAGTCGTCTTGCAGCGAGATGCGTGGCAAACAAATTTAATAAATACATAAAAGCATAAAACTCTTTATTATAATCATAAGCCAGAATAAAGTCCATTCATTTTAGCTAATTAAAACTTAAATAAAAGTGACAACATTAAAACAAATCTTTATAAGGATACCTAATCTTAACATGAGAATTCTTATCCCCTTTGCTTTCTGCCTTTTCAAAATTACATACTTTCTCTTTATAGATTTCTCAGGGATTCTGAAGAATAGTCAAGGAATTATGGAAATTGAAGTCCATGTAACAAAAGCTCACTTACATTAGGAACAGCTATTATATACCCCTTCCTTCCTTCCTTCCTTCCTTCCTTCCTTCCTTCCTTCCTTCCTTCCTTCCTTCCTTCCTTCCTTCCTCCCTCCCTCCCTTCCCTTCCCTTCCCTTCCCTTCCCTTCCCTTCCCTTCCCTTCCCTCCCCTTCCTCCCTAATAAATTATAGAATGCAAGTCCGGATATGACCTAGTGGATCTGATTGCAGTACAGGCTGTCCTCAACTTACAACCATTTATTTAGTGACCATTTGAAAAAGTGAAAAAGTGACTTATGACTGCTTTTCATGCTTATGACTGTTGCAGCATACCCATGGTCACATGATCAAAATTTGGACACTTGGCAACTGGCATATATTTATGATGGTTGCAGTGTCCTGGAGTCATGTTATCGCCTTTTGTGATCTTTTAGCAATCAAAGTCAATGGGAAAGCGAGATTCACTTAACAACCATGCTACTAATTTAACAACTGCAGTGATTCACTTAACTGTAGCAAGAAAGATAATAAAATTGGTCAAAACTCACTTAACAAACTGTCTTGCTTAGCAGTGGAACTTTTGGGCTCAATTGCGGCTGTGTGTCAAAGACTACCTATACATATAAAGAACATCTGGATTTTTGCCTATGTTTGAGGCCTTATCAAGTAACACTTTATAACAGTGGTGACGAACCTATGGCATGCGTGCCAGAGGTGGCACTCAGAACCCTATCTGTGGGCACGCATGCCGTGCCCCAGAAATGGCGAGAGACTGGCCCCCACCACCCTGGCCCTGCCCACCCAGTCTGCCGTGACCACAGCCACGCCCATCTGGCACCTGGTGATAAATAAGTAGGTTCTGGGTTGCAGTTTGGGCACTGAGTCTCTAAAAGGTTCGCCATCACTGCTTTATAACAATGCATAGCATATTGAAAGCATCCCTTTTTATTCGTCTGCCTTTCGTTAGCAATCACTTAGGCAAATAGTGCTGATCAGTAGTATTTTGTGATTTATTTCTTTTTTCATAATAACAGGTATATCAACTTTTTGATTTTTGTATCTTCCTTAATCCGAGCAGCCAGTTTTATTTCTCATAGTCTGGAAAAATAGAATACCATCGCTGAATATGCCAAAATTTCATTTTGCAATTGAATGTTTTAGATATAGTCATTTTGACTATGCATCAGACCAAATTACGAATGTTTTTGTATTAAGCAGTAGATCAAGAGCACCTCCTTGGAGAAATATTTAGTGGCTTCTGAATGTATGCCCTCTATATGTATACTGAAAGCTTTTTTTTAATGCTAGACAAACATTTGACTGTTTGCTCAGAATGGGACTAACTGTACTGCTTTAAAACACAAAGTTGGAACTGTTAAATGGTAACTATGCAAGCTATTAATAACTTGTTTTAATGTCATATCAGACCTTGAAGAGTGCTATCAGCAAGCAATGCTTTTTTTCTTTTGTGTTCTCCAATAGAGTAGTACTTGCCTTAGTGAATGGGATATGGCTGTCCATTTTCTATGTTAATAGTTTGTGCTTTTATCTCTCTTGGACAACTTTACACTCTCATCTTCTGCTAAACTATGAACCTTAAAATATACTGAAGTAAGAACAGTTTGTCCTTTGAGGTTATAAGCAAAAAGGAACTCTTCCCTTTAGATCTAAGTTCTAGATATGATTACAGATTCTAGATACTACCGGTATTACATCCCTATTGGTGCTTAACATCAGAAGAGACAGCAGCATATTCAGTCTCTATACATAGCCTATGGCAGTGGTGGCGAACCTATGGCACGGGTGCCAAAAGCGGCACTCAGAGCCCTCTCTGTGGGCACGCGCACCGCCGTCCCAGTCCTAGGCCTTCAGCTGAGTTTTATAAAACCTTTTCATTTTAGTCCTCCGCCGCCGTGCAAAAAGAAAAGGTTCAATCAATCAGTCAATTTCAACTTTTCACAGGGAAAAAAAAGATCTTGCAAAATTAGACTTGATTGATTGAACTTTTTAGTCCCATACCTACCCAATTGGCCACACCCACCCGACACCCGATGATGCATAAGTGGGTTTTGGGTTGCAGTTTGGGCACTTGGTCTCTAAAAGGTTCGCCATCGTTGGCCTATGGTTTTGATGGAATAGGCCCTTCTGACCATTAACAGATTTCAGCATTAAATGAATTGTGTGCATTGATTCTGACAGCTATAGGTAGCGTGGACTCAATGAGTACTTTGTTGAAAGCTTAAGTTAAACATTAATTCTCTTCTGGATTACCATGCCCATTTCTTGCCTACATCTGAGTCAAAATATAATTCTTAAGCATCTTTTGTTTCCTAGATGAGATGCAACATAAGATTATTATGCATTTCAGGGTACTCTCCAGTTGGCCTATGTCTTTTCTTGAATAGTAATACTAAAGAAGTAGCTGTGACCTCTTCGTTCATTTTGGATTTGGAGGGATGTAAAAATAACACTTAACAGGAGAACATTTTGTATTGTAATGGAAATTGAAGACAGAATTGGGGTTTGGAATGAAACTCAGTCCTTGGACATCAGCCACAGAAAATTGGTGACTGTGCTGAGGTGAAGAATTTTTTTTCCTAACATTTTTTTAGATAAAATGTTAATGAAAGTAATTGCTCCATGGGAAACTCATGTTTTCATCACAAAATACATCAACAGAGCACCATATTCATATGTAAGAATCTCAAAATGATAAGTCTGAATGCTCATGAATAATCAGATTCCTAATTATGTAGAAAGATGGATAAACCACCGTTTCACTGTTTGATTGTAAAAGGGAATATATGCCAAAATATTGGTGCAGAAGCCAGGCATGTAAGTGGACACAAAGGAGATAAATGAAAAAGGAAGGAATAGCCTGAGACAATTACATTTTAACTGAACCTAAGATTGTTTTTTTTAGTCTCCGGAAGAATGATTTTGCTAATTTTATTTTTGTGAGCTGCTTTTTAGCCTCAACAAAATATGAAAAGACAGTTTTCTCATTTACATTTCATATTTCTGGGCAGATTCTTAGGGCTGGAAAATGCCATACAGGTAAGATATTGACATATGACCACAGCTGTGACTGGAATTTCCATTATAAGTCACCATAGTCAAAAAGGGAGGGAGTCATCATATGTCTGGATCCAATTTTATAACCATTTTCATCACATTTAAGTGATCACACATGATTGTTAAACAAATCTGGCTTCCCCGATTGATTTTGCTTGTTGGAAGCTGACTAGGATGGTTGCAAGTCATGATCATGTGACCACAAGACATTGCAGCCATCATAAATGTAAGCCAGATGTCAAACACCTGAATTGTAATCATGTGGTCGTAGGGTTGGTGCAATGGTTGTAACTTTGAAGATGGGCTGTATGGTACTTTTTCAAAGGCTGTCATAACTTTGAACTGTCATTAAATAAACAGGTGTAAGTTGAGGCCTCCCTGTATTTGCAAATATTTTGAATTAGCTTCAAGTTTTATAAAAACTTATTTTGCATGTCAATTTAATCTTCATGTTTTAAACATAGGTTGGGCCATTTGAACATAGCCACTTACATCTTGCACAGGCCAGGGTATCTCCTTTGTTTGGAATTGTTTTTCTTTAACAGCAAAGTTAAGAGAAAAAAATTAGAAGAAAAGTTTTCTATTTCTTCTAAATGTATAGTCTGATATCAGAATAAGTTTTGATATACTGTAGGCATACAAGGGCTTTTAGTACTTTCATCTATTGTCAGCTGCTTGTGCTCTATAAGCTTGGGGACCTTCCTAAATGGCATTCATGATACTGAAGTAGCTGCCACTGGGAGGAAAAGTTGGCAGTTTTCCCATATGCTTGGGCCTCTCATGGAAAAGTTGCTTTATGCACAAATGTAGTACTTTATGTATATTTTTATTTATTAAATATTTCGAGCCAACCAAGTCAGCAAATATCTCATGGTTGATTAACTCAGTAAAAACAGTAAAGGCAATCAAGAACAGTAGAGTACTAAAAGTGGTTTTATAACAGATGGCCCTCTTAACAAGGCAGCTTCCAGAGATCCTTCTTAGATCAGAATGTGCACACAAGTGATTAGAATGTATCCTTAAGTTTCTCATAAGAAAGCCCATAAAGACCAAATAAATGCATCTCTGGGTAAACCCAAGTTACCTTGCATTATGCAAGGAAAGAATTCACTAGAGCAGCGTGACGTGTTGTGATGTATTGTGACTTTTTTGCCATTGCCAGCAATGGGATGGGTGTGGTTTTGCTATGATGCATCCGGCCCGTGGTCCGGCAGTTTGACATCCCTGCACTAGAGGCTTTCATTTTTTAAATCTTCCTGGGAGGAGTTTGGATTATGTGGGAGGAAAGTTTTAAGCCCACAATATAATACTTCAGAGACTTGGAAAGGAATTCAGGTATAAAAACTGCAGAAGCAATCCATATATCGTGCATCAGTTTTGATTGTCAATATCCATGAAACATATTTTTTCCAGGTGCATTCCTGTTCTCCACCTACTTAGCTTGTTTACAATTTCAGCTTGTATTCATAATATTTTCATTTTGTACATGTTTTGCTTGTTTTCTTATGGCAGGTGGTAACCATTTGATTATTTCATCGTGTTTTATTTCATTTTTCCACATTTTTCAAACTTCCAAATTATTATCATCAGTAAAAATCAACCTACTATAGGATGAAAACCTCTTCACTGAAGATAATGGAGTATAAACCACCATATTAGTCTTGTAGATAGATTGGTAGGTAGGTAGGTTTCTAAATAGATGTATTTGTATTTCCTCTTTAGGGCTGAAATAGAGGGACTGGCTCAAAGTCACCCAACTGGATTTCATGCTTAAGGCAGGAATAGAACTCACAGTTTCCTGGTTTTTAGCCTGGTGCCTTAACCACTAGACCAAATGGGCTCTTAACTCAGTAGCTACCAACTGTTTTTTAGGCAAGATGAGACTGAAATTTTTTTGTTCTCTTTTTTGTTGCTTTTGTGATGCTAATACTGAAAAATAGAAGAGCTAACTATTGTGGTTTGATAAAACAGAACACAGTGTAAAACCACATTGTATTTAAAACACATTAAGGGCAGTCTAAATTTCACTTCCATGGGAAGAAGTTTAACAGCTGAGATAATTGTTATTCAAAAAGCCCTTTATTTACAATATGGTCTGTGATAATGTCAATAAATTAGAGGCAGGTATGAGTTAAGTCCTGTAGATAATCTGACCTGAAATCATTTAGGAAGTCGGTCAGGAAATAAAGGTGATTAAACTGTTTCACGACTGATTTAAGGTAAAGTCCTTTTTGAATAATCTACAGTCTTCAAGTCCTTTTTTTAAGATATCCATTCCCATGCATGGTATATTACAGTAATAATATAAATAAAAAGTTATTAAAGCATAGGTTTGTTAAAAACAGATCATGCCAAACCAATCTTATTTTATTTTGACAAAGTGACTAAATTAATAGACCAGCAAAATGCTGTGGACATAGTATATTTAGACTTCAGCAAGGCATTTGACAAAGTAGACCACAACCTACTTCTTGGTAAGCTAGAAAAACATGGGATAAGCAGTGTTGTATACTTTGTTCGCGTGCGAATGATGAAGACAAATGGCGATGCTGAACAAACACTTTATTCTCCTTCTACAACAGCCAAGCGAACGCAAAAGGCTCGCAGGGCTTTTTATATGGCCGGAAACCCGGACAGTGACAACCAATAGGAATAGAGCATTTTCGCGCCTTGCGCGTGCGCGCAAGGCTGGCGCCGCTCTGTCTGGTCCTGGGCAGCTTTTGGAATGCCTGGGACCAATGCAATGTCCCGAGCCTGCTTTTGCAGGCTCCAGACACAACACCCCTCCCTCCTAGATGGAACATACTTCATGTACACACATGTACGTCATGCATTGGAAAGAGTGGCATACAGTTGCATTCTTCAGATGCAAAGAGTGTGGAATTCTTGAGTCTGCCCTCAGACAAACCCCCTTCAATATTTATTAATACAAATAAATGTATCCAAAATAAAAAATAATACAAAATAATCTACCCACGAGTTACTCCCGTTATTCAGGGGCCTCATGAACAGGTCCCTCATGATTTGACAGCAACCTCGCTAAGTCTCTCAGATGTTTGGGTGGGTACTTGGCTTGCTGCGACCTTCTAAGGCCCGGAGAGATTGCCTGGCCCACCTGCTCACCTACCAGACTAGGCAGGCCCAGGCGTTGCTGCCCTAAATCCCCAGATGACCCTGGTGAGGGTGCCTGACCTACCTGCTCGCCTACCAGGCTAGGCAGGCCAGGACTTTGCTGCCCCGAATACCCGGTTGACCCGTCCCGCTGCTGGCTGGCTGGACCATCTAAGTCCAAGCCAGTATATCTTGGAGGGGTGGAAGTCCCTGAGTCCACAATGGACCCCTCTTGGGAACACTGTCCCTCAAGCCCAAGGCCAGCAGATGGAGAGGGCTGGGTAGCGAAAGTATCCCAGTACTCTGTGGCCCCCAAGCACGTGCCATAGGTGCCAGAGTCAGGAGTCGCCTCCACGGCAACCCCCCTTGCTGGTGACTTCCTTTTGGGAGCAGTTGCAGAATTAGGCAAGCGCCCTTGGTGGAATTCCTTTTCTCTTACTGCTAGTGATTTGTGTGGATACCCCTGGTCAGTCTCCCTGTCTGGAGCGCTATCTGACATATGTGAATACTGTGGATACCCCCAGTATGACTCCCTGTCTGGAGTAATTATGGATGTGTGGGATGACCCCCTGTCCAGTGAATTCCTGTTTGGAGCACTTGCGGAACCTTGGGATGAATCCCAAACAGCCTCAGTAGCAGCTAGTGAGGGCCTGTTAGTCCTGGGAAACTGTTACCAGAATGCATATTATGGTCCTCCCCCCCCTCAGAGCAGAGCCAGGAGCGGAAGGGTGAGAGTCCAGTGTTCAACGCAGTTGGTCTATGTGTCTGCGAAGAACACGGCCGTCTACTTAAGCCAGGGGCTGGACTAGAAGACCTCCAAGGTCCCTTCCAGCTTCTATTCTATTCTATTCTATTCTATTCTATTCTATTCTATTCTATTCTATTCTATTCTATTCTATTCTATTCTATTCTATTCTATTCTATTCTAAAGTTTGGATCATGGCATCCAAACGTTCCTTCGAAAAGAAAGGATGTAGTTAGTACACCAAGCAAATCATGTTACTAGGATTGCTGCCATCATTTCCCCTTGATCTTTCTGAACAACACAGCATCAACATATCTGTAACTGTACTATTCCTTTTTTGGAAGTACTGGTATCACATCAAAAATAGGTTGTTTAATAATCAATAGGGCATCTCTCTTGACTGAAGCATGTCTCATTTTGTTATCCCTATGATTAATCAAAACGGGGTTCAAGAAATTAGAAAACAAGTGTATCTGATTAGATTATGAAAAATAATCTGTTGTCTGTTCATAACTTTCTAAAATATTAACTCATTAACCTTGATTGTTGGTTTGAAGTTAGATATAAAACATGTTATTGAAAAATATTCCGCTTCCTGTAACTATATACTATGAATTTATAACTAACCAGCTACAACTGGAGACATAGACATTAGTTATCCTTACTTGAAATGATAAAGGAGAAATCCTTTGATGATCCAGCAAAAGAATCAATTTACTTATGCACACTTTAATTATTTCAAAATGGTATTTTTAATGCAATATACATTTTTGAAGTTACGATTTACTTTGTTTGATTGCATATACATAGACTATAGTTATCTTAGGGGACATGGATTTTAGACTCTTCTATGAATTATTTTGACTAAAGTAAATTGTATAACATAAATACAGTGTAAGTTAAACTTTCCATGTGCAAAAGGCATGGTGTATTCAGAGGTGAAATTAAATATTTTTTATGCCACTGGGAGTTTTCATAAACCTGTTCTGAATGAAACAGAAGCAAAAGCAGTTAAACGGGTTTTGTGGCTGTCTGGTTTTCTTTTTATTTAGATGGTGTGTGTGAAATAATATGACTAATGCTATGCCACCCAAAGATTACTAACAAATAGGTCATGCCTTACTTTACCTGGGAAGCAGGAAGAGACATGTTAGAAAGCCAAGTTCAGGGATTTTTTTTAAAGCTTCATTCTCACTTTAGGTATGATGACTCTTCTCTTCCACTTCCTTATATTAAAAAGAACCTTAGTTGATGTAATGCTTTTCTCATAAATCTGAACTTTCAGATCTGAGCAAAGACATGTTTCTATTTACATGATCATCTATTTCCTTCTTAAAAAATCAGCAGAGACTTGGCCACTTGAATGAGTTATCTGCAGCAGACTAGGAAACAGGAAGTGATTTGAATATACCTGTTGCCAATATTTTTTCCCTGACAAACATTCCTGCATGGCAAGCAGAAATCTCATATGTGAAGCTTCTGTAGTTGAACAGTTTCATTATTCATCATGGTGGCTATTAAAAAGATATATTTACAAACTCAGTGTGTTAAACCAGGGCTTTCCAAACATTTAGATTGTGGAACTTGTTAGTTAAAAAAGAAAAACCCAGAACCCCTGACCACAAAGCAAAATTCTAGTGATAGAAAATTGCTATCTATGTATAAACTTTCTTCCCCTCCCTCTTAAATTTCATTAAAGATTATACAGAATATAGTTTGAAAAACACTATGAAACCTGATGAAGCTGCGTTTGTGTGTAAGTGGACACACAATGATAACTGGGGGAAAACTTAAGGTATTTAACTTATTTATGACATAAAATGCAACGGTTACCATTTGTTGGTTGGTTGGTTTGTTTGTTTGTTTATAAATAAATAAACGGTTGAAGCTGCCCATTTCTCTCACAGAGGGACTGTGGTCATGTACAAATAAAATATTAAAACATAACATATATAAAATTTAAAAAGAGGCAAGGTTGGTTAAAAATCAATGTTAAAAGTTAATTAATGGGTGAGTTTTCAGGGCCCTAACCAGCACCATGGCTGTGTTCCTCTATGAGCCTAAGTAAGAAAACAGCCATGTTTTCAAACCTTTCGAAAAGGCGAAGTCGGTTGACTATCATTATTATTTCAAAGCTACCTTAACTGTTTAAGGTAGTCTAAACAATAAGAACAACTGTTTTTGCAAGCTCTATGTCAGGGGTCTCCAAACTTGGTAACTTTAAGACTTGTGGACTTCAAATCCCAGAATTCCTCAGCCAGCATTCTATTGTGCATTAACCGAATCTTACAAGACTTAAAAGTATTTCTGTCGTCCTTTTACTGTCTGGAAAACTAGGTTGGTCATCTGAAAGCTACAGCTGGTACTAAGTCAGCTGCTTGTATGCTGACCAGTCAGACTGGAATAGCAGATAACAGTGACGTTGTGGGAGTTGTAATGGCTACAAGTTTACCTCTGAGACTAATTTAAGGTTTGTTTATATCTATAAAGTCCTTACAGCTCACATCCTTGTTACTTCCGGTATCCTATGATCCAGGGAGAATCTGTCCATCCACTACATCCTGGCTGAGAGGAGAGGATAACAATCCTCCCAGCCCATATGGTTTATACCAGAGGTGCCCAAAGGCAAGTCTTCTCAAGTGCAGCTTTCTAACTGAAAATAGCCTGATCCTGACCGATTCTCACCTGAGATCCTCATATTAGAATGAATTATCTTATGTTAAGTCATTTGAACCTTTTTCAGTATACGGGAGAAGAAAAAGTATTCTTTTGGGAGACATATAATAGGGTTTAAACTGGTCTGTGTTTCCAAGAAAATAGTGAATATTTAGAAAGTATAATATTATCAGCAGAATCCTTCCCCAATTAAATATGTCACATTATTTGCCTAAAAGGAAGACCAACCAGTTAGACTGCATTTTAAGGGATGGAATATGTGTGATGATTACAACATCAAAAGACTGCTATTTATAGTTTTTGAATTATTATTGTCATACAAACATATTCTTGTCACGGAGGTTTCTCATTCACAGACTGTATCACATACCTTATGACTTTCATCTGCAACTTAGAGAATGTTGCAGATGTGGGCCTCCCCCGTTGTGCCCACATTTCGTCAACTTTCCGCATGCTGCATTGGCTTCCTATTGGTCTCCAAGCGCAATTCAAAGTGTTGGTTATTACCTATAAAGACCTTCATGGCATTGGACCAGGATACTTACGGGACCGTCTTCTGCCACATACTTCCCTTCAACCGGTGAGAGCGCACAGGGTCGGCCTCCTCCGGGTCCCGTCAGCGAAACAATGCCGTCTGGCGGGTCCTAGGGGAGGGCCTTCTCTGTTGTAGCGCCCACCCTCTGGAACCAACTGCCCCCTGAAGTCAGCGTTTCCCCCACTCTCCCGGCCTTCCGGAAGAATCTAAAAACTTATCTATGCCGGCAGGCCTGGGGATGACTGTGATTGTGTGTGTATGATGAATGTGTTTGGGGGGGTCTTTTAAATGCTTTGTAGATTTGGTTTTTTTTTTTTTTTTTAAATGCTTTGATGTTGTTTTTGTTCATGTTGTTAGCCGCTCCGAGTCCTTTGGAGAGGAGCGGCATAAAAATCTAATTTAAATAAATAAATAAATAAATAAATAAATAAATAAATAAATAAATCAGAGGAAGCAAAGACTAAGATTTCAAACTATAAAGCAACAACGCTCCAAAAAGAACACAGAAAGGTTTCTATTGCAGAGGGAAAGATTTATATTCTTTCAAAGAATTCTACAACTAATAAAAACGGATCCACTGGTTGAAAAGGAAGCGCTACTATGGAAGCCTGTTTACTATAGAAGAAAACCCAGAATTAGATTGAAAAAGAAATCTAAAATTGTTTAATGGATTAAAAGGCAATACTGGTTTTATGGATTGTTTTAAGGATAATGATTTAGCTTTAGAACTGTGAAAACTGACTTAAAATTGTTTAATGGATTAAAAGGCAATACTGGTGCCTTGGATGTGGGTTTAATTTAGTTTGATGATTCTTCATTGTTATATGGAAATTTGTTTGATATGGAAATATAATAGAAATTTAGGCAATGCTGGATACATGGATTGTTTTAAGGATAATGATTTAGACTTAGAAGTATAAAAATGGCAATTATAGATATGTATGTTCAATTTAGTTTGATGATTTTGCATTGTTTTTTCGAAACTTGTCTGATATGGAAATATGAAACTTAAATTTAGAGTGAAACTTAACCAATTAAGAGATTTTGTGTATAGTAATATGATTTGATAAGTTATGATAATTAATTGGATGGAATTTGGACTTTGTGTAATGAATTGAAATGAATTAACTTAAAGATCTTCATAAGCAATAAAAATGGGCTTTATTAAGGGAGAAAAAAATATATTTAGATTTTACATATATGGCTATATAATTATAAGTTATTTATTAGTAGAAGAAGAAATAATTAAGATTGATGACAAAAAGGGTTGAGAGAGGGCAAGAGTTTGAATATACGTGGAAGAGATATTTGAAATGTTAATCTGTTGATACAAAATAATATTTGACTATTATAATTGCAATTGACAAAGTTTTAAAATAGGTTTAGTAGTAAAAGAAATTTATGATAGAAATGGAATACATTAAATTTATATGTTTTTTTTTTAGGGAAATAGAAAGATGAAAGTGAATGTACTAAGTTGAGCTGTTTATGTGTGTTTTTATTTTGGAATCACTACGGTGTACTTTAAGTACTTATTGTTAAAATTATAAAACCAATAAAATATTTTAAAAAAATAATCCACAAATTAATTATTCCTGTGCATTCAGATCCTGAAAACAAATGTTTGCAAGAGTAAGAAACTGTTTTTGGTTGAGAGATAAGAGAATACGAGAAGAAAAAAAAGATTATTCTTTTGAATGTCAGTAATTTGGATACAGTATATGAATTCTACACCATCACCTGGTAAGTATACTTTAGATCAGGGTGTCAAACTGCCGGCCTGCGAGCCTGATGTGTCATGGCAAAATCGCACCCACCCTATTGCCGGCAATGGAAAAAAAGTCACAATACGTTGTGACACGTCCTGTGATGTTGCGAGTTTGACACCCCTCTAAACTTTTAGCTGGGAACCACTTCCTTCAGAACTTGTAGATTTCAAGATCATAGCTCCTACATTTTCTGTGCAGTTTCAACTTTACATTTTATATAGTTTAAGTGATTACTCTCCCAATCTGAAATGCTTATGAACTGGGCAGAATGGATTAGATGCCAAATTCATTCCATTGGTGGCAGAGTGTAATTTTTGCTAGTGAAAAAAACAAAGGAAAAGTACAGGTAGTCCTTGTTTAATGACTACCTTGTACAGCAGCTATTTGCAGTTACAGTGGTGATGAAAAAGTAACCTTGCTGACAATCCTCACATTTATGACCTTCACAGGTCTATAGAGCAAAGGAAAACTGAAGTAAGATCATAGACACTGTAACAGTTTTATTCAGTGACTGACTGCTTTGCTTTAAAAATCAAGTTGAGGGTCCCAGTTGTGGTCACTAAACAAGAGCTGCTTATATTACTTTGCCAGTGTCTAACTTTTCTTGTAGTCCTTGGTTCTAATGCCTCTTTTCAAAGAATAGCTTTTCAGTGTACAGGTGAACTTGAAATGACCATCTGAAGTTACAACAGCACTTAAAAAAGTAACTTATGACCATTTTTCACGCTTAACGACCATAGCAGCATCCTCATAATCATGTGATCAAAATTCAGACGTTTGGCAACTGCCTCATATCTATGACGGTTGCAGTGTCCTGGGGTGACGTGATCAACTTTCGTGACCTGACAAGCAAAGTCAATGGAAAGGCTAGATTCACTTGTGTTACTAACTAAACAGCTGCAGTGATTCACTTAACAGCGGCAAGAAAGGTTGTAAAATGGAGCAATTTCACTTAACAGCTGTCTTGCTAAGAACAGAAATTTTGGGCTCAGTTGTGGTCATACGTTGAGGACTCTCTGTTATATCAGAAATTGTCTAGGGATATTGTAAAGTGTTTTTAAGATAAAGTGTATGTATAATTCAATATATGCAATAAAGGTTTATTTTGTTTAATTAGTTTAATTATGGCTATTATGGATCTGTTATAAATTGCTAGAATTCCTTGTGAGTTGGCTGTGTAAAACACTGAAATAAACAAACCTAGCAATTGACCAAGTGCAGAAATATTCTCATTGTCTGCATCAACCAAATGGGACATTTGATGCAGAATAATTCTTGAACTTTTTAGAATTCTGTAAAATATAATAAATTTGTGTTGTGTCATATTTGTAAGAAATGTTATTTCTTTTCTATAGATAATCAGGCATCTAATTTTGTATGAGGACAATTCAGAAATAAATCTCCACTTGGTTATCAATGACAGACATTCGCAGATACAGAACTTTTATTATACACATTAGAAAACTACAACATTACATTACTTTTTGACATAATCACCATTCAAATTATGGCACTTGTCATAATGTCTTACAAGGTTTGAAATTCCTTAGTAGTAGTCGCCTGACGCCAAATCTGGGCTATAGGGGATGGTGATCAAAAACATCCCAACAGAACTGCTTCAGAAGTTCTTGGGTGCATCTAGTGGTGTGCAGGCGAGCATTATCGTGAACCAACACCACACCAAAAGTGGTGCCATAGAAAATCCCGCCAAATGTGAAGACTCCAAAGGAGCACTGTTAATGAAGTTCATGGAGTGTGGTTCAACTATCAATTCAGAAGTCTACTGTGAAATGTTATGAAACCTCAGATGACCCATCCATAACAAGCATCGGGGTATACTGACTTCCGGTGTGGTGTTGGACATTTAAAACTATTGAGAAATTCGTGGAAGTAGGCAGAAGCATCCATCAAATGGACCAAGGGAGGGTGCAAGATGGAACTAGCATTGTAATGCAAGCTCCAGCCTTTTTGTATGCACAGGATGTTGCATGGAGATATGAAAGGTACAGAGCTTATTTTGTGATGGTGCAATGCTGCTTTCATCATTTTGACAAAAGCCTGTGGTTCTCTGGTAAGTTGGCTAGGTCTAGGTAAGTAATATTTGAAAGCAACTACAGAAAAATATTTCCAAGAGCTTACCTACTACAACACTAATACTTTTTGTGTAAATAAAATAAGCATTCTAAAAAGAAAAAAAAATTATGGGCTGAAGGTTTGATCTCCGAGCTTGGCGATTTGGCTGCAAACATTTTGTCTCCATTCGGGGGGACATCTTCAGTGCGCTTTGAATTGTGCTCATCTGACAAGCACAATTCAAAGTGCACTGAAGATGTCCCCCCCCCCAAATGGAGACAAAACGTTTGCAGCTAAATCGCCAAGCTCAGAGATCAATTCTACAGTCCCAACTACCAACCCGAGGTACTAATATTCAAACACATCTCAAATAATTATCTGTCCACTGCAGGATGAAAGCCTCTTCCACATGCTTCCGATCTATATAGTCCTGAGCTTTCTTTTGCCAATTGGGCCTGCAATACTTGCTGATGTTGTCGATCCATCTTCCTGTAGGTCTCTTTCGTGGATGCTTTTTATCATATGGGATTCATTCTATGATTGCCTTGGTCCAACTGGCATCAGTTGTTCTTGCTATGTGACCAACCCATTTCCATTTCAATTCTTTTACTCTCTTGATGATATCATATACTTTTGTTTGTTCTCTAATCCATGTGCAGGTCTTTGTATCTTGTCTTGTAATGCCGAGCATGTATCTTTCCATGGTTCTTTGTGCTGCTCGTAGCTTTTGTACCGATTGTGAGGTTAGTGTCCATGTTTCACCGGCATATGTTAGAGCAGGTAGCACACACTGATTGAAAAGGAGGTGGTTCTTGAAAATTATGCTTCGCTTGCCAAATGCCTGCCAACCACATTTAATACACCATTCAATTTCCTTTATTATATCATGTTCCACTGAGATTCATTGGTCAAGGTATATGTAGTGGTCTACTATGTCTAGCGTGTGTGTGTGTGTGTGTGTGTATCATATCTATATTTTTTTAAAGTTGGATTGCTAAATTTTCTCTTCCAAACTTTGAGAAATATCACTATTCTGATTGAATTGTCTTCTAATTATTTATTTTGTTTCTTACTTTATTAAATAACCCAATGCCTCTTTTTTCTTTTATATGACAATCTCTCCAGACTTATCAGTCTAGACTCTTATTTTTATCTGTTAATTGGAACTGCTAAAGTGAATATCAAGCCAATGTATGTAAATCCTATAACAATGCAGGCATCCATGTTCTATACATGAAATTCTTGAGACTGCATTTGAAAAATGGCATGAAGTTGGCCTTTACCTTTCTTTAGTCTATTTATGTGTTGTACTGTAGTTGTTTTGAATGCCTGAATAGGAGTAATAACTTCTGGTAATATTTGACTTGAAGAACCTTTATGATGTTGCAATTAAGGTGTATCGTGAAGACATACATTCATTTTTGATACAGAGCTATGAAAGGTTAATTACTATCTGTCAGCCCAACCCTATCTCACAGGATTATTGTAAGGAAAATTGGAAGAAATGATTATTCATTTTGGAAGGGAGGGTAATCTTCAAGTCAGTGTTGATTCCTATTATTATTGCTATTGTTGTTATTGTTTATGCTTTGGGGTCTCTTTTGACGCCTGGGGACTGCCTGACAAGATATTTGGAAGTGGTTTGCCATTGTCTTCTTCCTGGTCTGAGAGAGAGTGACTAGCCCAAGGTTGTCATCCAGCTTCCTTTGTGCCCAACAGGACTAGATGTTTTGATCTCCTGGTTTCTAGCCTGGTGCCTTAACCAGTACCCCAAGTTGGCTTTCAGTGCTTCATATACACCAGCGTGGAAGATAGATGAAGTTTAAATCTAAATCTAATCATAAATCATGCTGGTTAGCATAAGAATTCCTTATTCTGAAGGGACACTATTTTTAATCTTTTCCCTATAATTTTAATGATTCATTTCTTTAAGTTTACCACTTTTGTAGTTCAAAAATCTATCATTGTCTTGTTTTATATAGAAATATAAAAGTTCTGGCTGCTTTCCCAGCCAGGCTGTGAAGGTGTAACTTCACAAGTCTAGTATAGCCACTCCAAAGCAGAGATGATCCTTAAAAGGTCAATTCTTTTACTCTCTTGATGATATCATATACTTTTGTTTGTTCTCTAATCCATGTGCAGGTCTTTGTATCTTGTCTTGTAATGCCGAGCATGTATCTTTCCATGGTTCTTTGTGCTGCTCGTAGCTTTTGTACCGATTGTGAGGTTAGTGTCCATGTTTCACCGGCATATGTTAGAGCAGCTCTAGGAAAGAAATACCTGTTTTAGCATTATAGATCTTTCATCTGTTTTCTGTGCAATGATTTTGCTTCATAAGGTTGTGAGAAACAGTTTTGTGCAGGTCACCTTTAAATTTCTATTTTTTCTGCTTTTTTTCTTTCAGCATATATCAATTATTTAATAAAATAAAAAACAAAGAGAACTTGCTTATCACCTAATTTTTCCAAGATGACCAAAATAAACTTCTAAAGAGGAAACATTTTTTTTATTTCCTTGTAGTATCAGCAGAAGAATCAGAAATGATAAGGGCAGTTAATACATTCAGTATATATATAAAGAATATCTGGGCAGATATCCCCTTGAGATTTTACAACCACAAGAAAGGTTGAAGTAAAATATGGAACTTGATATACATTTTCTATTTATTGCTAGCGGACAAGATTCATTCCACTTGGAGTACAAATAAAATTTGATAGAGATTCTTTGTAATGGAAATGATAGCTGTATAATTTTGTTTTGTCCCTAGCAGAAACTGCATTATATATTTCAAAATAAAGCACAGAATGGCATTCTCTCTTCTTTGGAACCAGTAGTTTTGCTGTCAGGCTTGTTGTGACACATTTTAATAAGGAGAAATTATGTTGGAACTAAGCCAATAATTAGCATCTGTCTAATAGCATCATTAATTACAACTGCATTCAAGACTGTTTTATTGATAAAAGCCTTCCTATTAAATTTTTTTTTAAAAAAACTGAAAACTTCTTTGACTTTTTTAAATGTCCAGGTTTTTTGGGGGGGGTGTCTCTTAGCCATTTGCAGTATTTTAGTCACATGTATAATCTATTAGATAATTTCTGCTATCCAGAACCGGAAATGTTGCATTCATAGTTAAGTTTTTGTACCTGAATTTGCAAAGACAGCAAATAATTCAAATTACAGGTCAGCATATTTCATAACACATGCCATATAAACAAAGTAGAAATGAAATACTCTGTTTCTTGAAAAGAGATGTTTCGCACAGGTTTTTTTTACAAGAACGATAAATAAAGGCGGCCGGGGGGGGGGGAAATCTGTATGCATTATATCTTTTTTGTTTTCACTTACTGCAACTAAGTTTTATAACAAAAATTGTTCCCTACATTTTTCTTGGCCGATTGTATTACTTTATTTCATAGTGGCTTTTCAAATACAGTGGTTCATATTCTTTTTAAGCTTCATTTCCTGCTCATCCAGATGGCAGGTAAATTATGGGCTACATGGCAGGAAAGTGCAGTAGTCAGCACATGCTGCTAAAGGTGCTGCCATAGTATTTTAAAGCTTGAGGTATCCATCTTCATTACAAGTGCAAATATTAATAATTAAGGATGTTAAAATGAAATCATTATAAACAATTAAAGCAGACGCCAAATTTCATACAAAAAGCATGATAAGGAGTAATTGCTGTCAGCACATCTTACATCCATGCTCCTTTTAGCAATTAACCTTTATTTCTAGTAATGTACTCCTGTATACAGAGTAAAACAATGCTCTCTGAAGAAAGAACCTTAATGGATCGTATTATTGGGGTGTCATTATTGGTGCTGTTGATTGCTTATCATGAAAGCTGCAGTTAAGAGTATTTTGTATGTTAATATTGATTTATTGATTGGCTGTGCCAAGAGATTCCTTTTCTATTAATGATTGGATACATACACATCTTTCCTTTTAAAGATGGATAGTCCTTAAACTGACTGTAGACCTAAAGAATTAAGTTTAAAAATTACAGTTAAGTCTGATGGTCTCTTTCTATTTCAAATGTGATTGTTTTTATCTTGACTAAGTTTGTTTTAAAAAAGAATTGACTGTTAAATAACCAAGAAGTTATCAAACTTTATATACCTTTCCAGAAAATGCTGCATTTACTAATAAGGCTATTATAAAGTGGTAATTTTGTTTCTGAATACAAATAATAATTTTAAATCAAACAGTAATCTAGAACAGCAGCATGCCAGCAACCGGGCCACACAAACTAGCAAAGCCCCATCTGTGAGATGCAAGCAGCACACAAAACCATGCACACTCTTTTTGTCTGTGGAAAAACGTCTCTCCATGGAACTGGTCCCTGGCACCCAAAAGGTTGGGGACCTCTGATCTAGAAGAAGAAGAAAAGCAGTTTTGCCATAAGACTTCACAGTTACAAATACATTTATAATTAAGAATCTTTGTATTTAGCACTACAGGTTTTGCACCAAGAGGTTAAATATATATATATATATATTCATTATTTTATTTGGTAGGATTTAAAAATATTGAAATAACAGAAGCTGGCTGCCTATTAGATGCTTAATACAGAAACAGTGCCAACTGAAGACTCATTCATTGTTTTTTAACGTGAATACAAGAAAAAAATCAGAACAAAAGTATTTAGCAGATGGGTGGCGTTTTTCCTCTGGCATTCTTCTCAATCTCTAGAATAAACCTAAGGAAGTAGAGAAAAGAAATCTGGAAATGATTCGATTGATTGATTCCTTTGTTTTGATCAAAATGAAATAATAGAAACATTTGAAGCCAAATTGGTTCATGAGATATAGTAAATAACGTGTGTTATGGGAATCTGACTGAAACCTGTGAGTCAAACTCTCACTAAAGAGGCACCAGCATTTATATGCCAGGATGTTTGTGAACAGTGAATCATATAATATTGAGCATTGGAAGCAATACGTAGTGATATAATTTAATGGAACTGTAAGCAAGATTCGTGATCTTGGGTCATCACTGACATGTAAAATTACTCCCAGATATAAAAGGAGAATGCAGTAAGACAGTAGAACATGTGTTCAGGAGTCCTGAATAACCAGTAACTCATTCAAGAGCAGGGGTTCTCAACCTTGGCAACTTCAAGACTTGTGGACTTCAACTCCCAGAATTCCTCAGCCACAAGTCTTGAAGTTGCCAAGGCTGAGAACCCCTGTTCAAGAGCCTTGAATAAACAGTAACTCCTTAATAATTCATGTCAAACTACACACATAATTTAAAGAGGTAAAATCCTTGCTTAAAGGATTATGGCACTGGTATGCTACAGCAAGAGTGAATGGGTAAGTGCTGTGGTGTAATTGCAGGTGGGGCTGAGGGTGGCTAGCAGAAGTCCAGCTGAGACTTGTACTTGCTCTGCTGGGGGCATCTCAGAAAAAAAACAAGCAATGGGAGTGGTTGACTGGACAATTTGTGACCTCCTGCCGGCTTTCCCATTAACTTTCCTTATGGGAAAGTGGCAGGGAAGGTCGCAAATAGTGATCACATAAGCACCATTGACTATAATTTCAAGATTTAGAAATACTGTTAAAAATCTGCAAAGGATTCTTTCTATTATGAATTACAACTATAATATTCCTGTCATCTCTAATTGAGAAAAATAGTAATTGGCAGTATTTGAAATGCAAAGCATATGAGCAGAGGAACACATTTATCTTTGTAGTATATGCCACATCTATTTACAACAAGCACAGATGTGAAATTTGTCTCAATAATTAGATTTTTAATTGGTATATCATAAAACAGATAAATCATTCCTCTGTTTAACATAAGGAAATCCATATAAACACAAATGCATTGTATTAATGATTTTTTTCAAAATCATTTTTTTTCTTTTTCCTTACCTTTAAGGTCTTTGCTCTATATTAAGTAAACTGTCATTTGTAACCTAGAATAGCAAAAGTGGAGGGTGAATATGTTTGCTGGATAATACTTGTATTAAATGTGTCTTAATTAATCTTAGAACATTTTCTCTGATATATAGGATATATTCTACTTTGCCATTTCATTTATAGGATAATAACTCTAGGATTTATTCCTTCTATTTCAGAATGTAACAAGTTTGTAACTTAGTGTTGAAATAGATGATTCAAATGCTATGCTATGCTTTTGAGTTATTTAAATATTAACTAATGATTTATAGTACATTATCATTTAATAACCAACTACTCTTTTCTTACAGTTGTCGGACAAGTAATCGAAAAAGTTTGATCTGTAATGGACAGTCTTCAGCTATGCCTCGGCCCCATTCACCACTTTCTGCTCATGCAGGTAATACCATTGTTCTTTTAAAATTTATTTTAATATTTTCAAAAAGTTCCTATTTGAAATTTTCTATAAATGTATAGTATGTAATATGTTAATGTAGAATTTAATAATATGAAATACAGGTTTAATATTTATTGTAATAAATTTGACATCTATTTCAATAATTCTTACTTATAACCACAGCAAAAATCATTGATAAGATAGAAGTGAAAAATTGTAAATATTGTAATTAATGCATTGTGAAACATTGTAAACTGATCATTGCATCACTAATTGATTTCTCTATACAATTTGAGCAACCAACATCAGTTATCCCTTGGTTACTATCCTTTATCAAAGGCAGAACTGACATAAAATAGATTTGGAGCTATAACTCAAGGCAAAGCAAGTATAGTTGATATTAATTGTAATAGATGGTACAGGCTTATAGATAGAACTTTGCTACATTCATTTTTGCTAGATCCTAATGAACTAAAACAAAGTACAAATAAAATGCTTGGTAAAAGGTTGGGTAAACTTGGGCCAATCACAGTTCACCTCATAAGAGTTTTGATGGTGATTAAAAAATAGGAGAAGGAAGGAGAATTAGTATAATGGAATGTGTGGATGACTCTTGGGGGATGAGGGAAAGAGATACAAGAGAGGGAGGAACTGTTATGGTTTCGGCTAATGAAACACTTCAAAGAACTTCCAGGCATTGGTTTCCCTAAAAGTCTTTTATTGCTTCAAAATGTTGGCACAGGCATAACGAAGTCTATGCTAAGATCTAAGTTCTCTTCCTCTGTGCAGTTAAATTATCAGCATGTTCCCTCCCTAAATTAGCTGTCATATATCACATTATCCAATTAGTGTGAAGGTCAAAGGTTTCCTTCCTCTTTCTTTCCCGGGCTTTACCCCTATCCTCTAAGCTCTGTATTAACCCCAAAAATACCAGGCAGTTCTGCATATTGTCAAAGCAAGAATATACAGTATTTGCAGCGTTGACAGGAACCTGAAGTCATTCATTATTATTTTATTAAAAATAATAAAAGCGGGATTAAAAATATTTTTAAAAAATCTAATTAAAAGAGGACTAATAACAGCTTTCAGAGTTGTTCTAGAAAAGAAGAAAGGTAAAAATACATATGCTACTTCTTAATGTCCTCTAATCCACGTTAACGAATATGTTTCAAGATTAGAATCTTCAAGTACTTTTCTGACAATAAGGCAGAGGAGGAAGCATTAAAATATGCCATTATAAAGATCTTCTTCTGATTCAAGTTAGTTAATAATAATTAAATAAAGTTATTAAATGTTTCTGCCACATGATTCCCAATGATTCTCGGCAGTTTTTAAATGTTTTTAACAACAAAAAAGAATAGAACAACAGCACAAACAGAAGAAACCGAGTTGGCAGAGGAAACAAATCCAGATGAAAACAAAGAAAAGGGGCATCAGTCATCCTTGCCAAAGGTTTGGGCAAAGAGCTATATTGGAGATGCCACTAGAATGGAGACCATTCAAATCTTGGGGACAGGGATGTAATAAGTAATGATTAAGTAGCAGCTTGCTCCAATATTTTAAATAATCAGTTGGTTTTACAAAACTCCACATATTCATGAAGTTGGTTATTGTTTTAATATAGTAATAAATAAGTAATATCTTGAAGAGCTAAAGTACCTGAACTGAATGAAAAGAAGACTAAGTATTTAACAGGAGTTACAATGACTAAATAGAAATTAAAACAATAATTTAAAATATGCATCCAAGGCTCTACCTTAATCAAGTCCTTCCCCCCAAAATGCATAGTAGGATACTTTGTAGCATGAGCTACAGATACATATACTAAAAATAATTGCCTTCTTTCTAGGGACCAGCATCTTCAGAGACCGTATCTCCATCTTATTTTGTTTGTCTATTCAATTAAAAAAGAATCTCAAATTAACATTAAAACTCCTCTGTGTCTTCCCCATCATATGTTGAAGTGGCATCTTCAAGAGTTAGAACCATGATACTCAACCTCAAAGTTCAGTCATTGAGATATACATCAATGAGATGTACCAGCTCCAGCTACCTGTTCCAAAGATGCCTTTGCTTCTCTGTTGCCTGCCTGCTGACTATATTTGCTGTCACTCCCATGTCACCTTCCATGACTTCTCTTGCTTTGTCTGCCTTGTTCTTCTTTCCTGGTAATTTCTTTGTACTCACTTCATCTTTAAGGGGACACAGCAGATTGGGTAAGATAAGACTAAAATTGCTCAGAAACTCTTTGCATTCTGCAGCCCTTAGTAAGAGTGCAAGAGACTTGCCATTTTGGGAATTGGTGATAAAATAGGATCTGGTGGTGACATCTGTCATCAAACCTGTCCAACTTGACCAGGCACAGAGAGCATCTTGTAGTGCAAAGCAGGATAGAATGCCATCCTTGCCCAAGCAGCAGGAACAAGCCTCTGCCAACCAAGCTTAAAAACTGGTTGTGTTTCAGAAATGAAACAAGGTCGATACATTCTCTTATGATCTCACTCCAAGGTATTTTGTTGTCTGCCATCTTCGTATAGCACTGGCACTAATTTCCCCATTTTGCATTCCAAAGATCAGATTCCATTTTCAGTTTGGCAGTTCTGTTTCCATTTTTTGCGTAGCTTGAACACATTGAAAGGGTCTAGAAAGGCCTGCAGCAGCTATTAGTATGCCCACCATTCTTATTGTCCATGGCAAGAGACAGAGGCTGCCTGGACAGAATCTGAATTCTCTGTGAAATAGAGAATTAAACATTCTGGGAAGTAAAATCAACATATCTCAAAGTAACCCAGTTAGTCTGGTTGCTGTTCTACAAGAAGAAAAGTAAATATAAAAGGACAAATATACAGAGACAAATATGACACTCAAGATCCATCTTTCTTTTTCAGGTGCCCATCACTGAGAGCCAAAGCAGAAAAGTATTCTTTAGCATGTCCTCCTTTAGTCACTTCTTTTTCACTAACATATTTACTATTTTTTCTGATTGAGTAAATTACAAAGAAATGTGGAAGAATTTCTGTCTCTATTGAATCTGATTATCAGCTCACTGATTGAAATATCAGAGTATAATTTATTCATCAAATAAACTGATAATAATCCTAGAGATTTACATATTTTTCCACAGACAGATATGTAGCTAGATCATTTTCCTCAATAAGTCATATTTTAGGTCATGTTTTTAGAGAAATATTGAAAATTCTGAAGACTTCACAAACTATTAAGCACCACTAGGCACATTGCATTGAGAATCTCTGTAGTTCTTCAATATGAGATCTCTTCTAAGAGAAGTCCAATATCTCCTGTGAACCTATTCTGTCCACCTTTCATATCAGTGGCCATCATATTAACTTTAGGTGATAAATTACATCCTTCCATATCAGTGGCCATCATATTATCTTTAGGTGATGAATTTTACAGGTCAGTGATATGCTGTGATAAGAGATGAAGAGATTACTTAACAAAGTAAGTGTTAAGATCTAACTAATACCTGTGTAGTTTTCAATTTGGTCTATTTCCAATAAACTCATTGAATATTATAAAATCAGATTGAATTTGTAGCCATAAAAGATATTTTCTTTTCTAGTGCCTTCATATTTTCCACTAGTGAAAAAAAATCTTTTAGTTAAACAGATTCCTGTAAGACACTAATACTATTTCTTTAATGTTGAATGGTCTGAGCTGAGAATTTTATATGTGCACAAAACTTCATTCCAGACCTAAGAAAATAGTCCATTCCTAGGAGCCAAATCAATTATTTATATAAGGAAATGAAAACAATGCAGTACTTCATATTCCTGTGTATGGGGATGGTTATGTACCTCCTTATATTTAAAAGCATGTCAGTATGTAATAATAAAAACAATTTCCAATATTTTACCAATGGCCACCTGCATTTTTGTACCTTCAAATTTCCCCAGTCTCTGGTGGGCCCAGAGAGACGAAATTTCAGATTGAAAGTGAGAGATTTTCTTAAACCAAATCAACTGCTACTTCCACAAGACCTTTTAGTGAAAGGTTAGTATTTTCCTTACTGGAAAACAAAAATATGTCTTCATATACAGTTATTATTTTTGTACTTAAATAGTCTTACCTTCTGGGGTAATTAAAAGTATTCCCTAACTATTTTTGCAAGCAAATATTGTGTCTTAAAAAGTTACTTTGCTGCCAGATGCGTAACTAGCAGTCAGACCTTAAAACAGTGTTTCTCAACCTTGACAATTTTAAGGCATGTGGACTTCAACTCCCAGAATTCCACAGCCAGCATTGCTGGCTGTGGAATTCTGGGAGTTGAAGTCCACATGCCTTAAAATTGTCAAGGTTGAGAAACACTGCCTTAAAACATATATTTTGAAAAGTTACATGAATTATAAAATTCCTGATTACATCAAATAATATACAAGCTTAAATACCAACTAAGTTTTTGGGATTTTTAAAAAAAACTATTTCAACAATAGCTGTGCATGTGCAGTGATATTCCCCATATAATATATCAAGTTCAGATACATTACTATTTTAAATATTTGTGTGTGTCTTTATAGTGTGTGCCTTTGAGTTAGCTGACATGGTTTCACAGGTCCCAGGATCTAGTTCTCCCGGACTTCTGTCCAAATCCCACACACCGTCTGGAGAGACGATGGCACACACTGGACGTGCGCAGGGCTCTGCAGCACTATGTCAATAGGACAGCGACCTTCAGGAGGTCTGAGGCCTTATTTGTTTCTTACCATCCTTCGTCCAAGGGACAGTAGGTATCATCCTCGACCATTGGTAGGTGGATCAGGGCATGCATAGCCAAGGCCTATGTTTCATTAGAACTGCCGGTACCACCTAACATCACGGCCCACTCCACAAGGAGCGCGGCCACATCGGCAGCCTGGCGCACATAGGCATCACTGGAGGAAATTTGCAGAGCGGCCACGTGGGCCTCTCCGTCCTCTTTTGTGAGACATTACAAAATCGATCAATTTGCTGCAGCTGAGGGTTCGTTTGGCAGGAGGGCCCTGCAGCAGGTAACTGAGTCCTAGTAAGAGATAGCCTAGACTCCCACCCAAAAGGGACTTGAGAGGGCTTGGGTACGTCCCATAGGTGGATTCGGAATCCACCCATGCTGGAGAAGAAGCGTTGGCTTACCTGAACGCCTTTTCTCAGCATGGGGGGATGGAGAATCCACACCCTCCTCTAGCTAGTCTAGGCAGGATCTCTCTTACAGGACCTGGAATGGAGCTACACGGTCCGATCTGATGAAGAGCTTCGCCTGTCAAAAACTGGGGAGTATCCGGCGGAGGCGGGGCTAAATTTCGGACCTAGTCTCTAATTGGTTAAAAAAGTTAAAAAAGAAAAACCAATCATTCCACAAACATACACACAAACATACACTGGCTAGGGGCAAGATGTTAGCTGCCCGAGGCCTGCCGGCAAAAGTATGTTTTAAGCAAAATTATAGCCTGACCCTTAATTTTAATATTTAGTTTTTTTTCTCAGTTGCACACCATTAAATGTTCCACAGCAAAAAACTTCCCTTTTTAAAATCTTGTATTAAAATTTGTCCAACAAGAAAAATTCTTTGCAACCAGAATAAATTGAGCCCCTAAAATGGGCCAGATAGGTATGGGACAGTGAAAAAAAAACCACCAGAATACATAATAGGTTAAAAAAAATCCATTTAAAATATATTACCTTGAAATGGTTGGAACAAAAGCAGTCCCATTATCCCCTTTTTGTTATTTCATTTCCCATGTTGAAATTGTGGCCGTGCTGGTCAACACGCCATTTTTCTAAAATAAGTTTCATCAAACATGTAAGACATTTGTTCCAATAAGAAGTGCCAAACCCACTTACTTTTCGCCTCTCTGTTATTTCTTTTGCTTTTAAAAGAAAAAAAAGAAAAAAGTAACAGCATTTGAAACTCAGGAATGAAGCACTGGTGTTCAGCTCATCTCCCAAGTATGCATGGATACAAATAGGGCTCTGTTGTACATTAATTTCCCCTGACAATTCCCTGTCTTTTCCCTGCCTGATTAGTTTGTTTATATAATTCATGTTGTAAAACAGTCTCAATGCTTCCTCATTGTTTTCATTAAATCAAAATTTTCTCAAGAAGAGAGGGTTATTTATTTATTTTTTTTAAAAAAAAACCTCAGCAGCATAATAGATTCCCTTAATAAAATATGAACTGCAATAGAGTGGTCGTAAGACTACTGATTTATTTTGGGAGAAAACAAAGCTTTGGGAAGGAGTTAAAGAATTAAGATCCAGGTAAAAAGCTGGGAGTTTTAAATGACAAAAAATACTTTCAATTTTCTTTTTTAAAAAGAAATATTTAAGCAGCCAAAAGCAACAGAAGATAAAAAAATATGACATACTTTTCTAACAATATTTTTAAGATCTGGCTATATATAACCAGAACACCCATTAAGAAATACAAATTTCAGTGTTCCTGTTCAATATTCTTTTATATCTTTAAATCTGACTTTCATTAGGCAACCTTTTAAGTAAGGGACCATGTTCTATGATGTAAATCATGTAGCTATTCTATTTAAATTGGGAGAAGTTAATAGGATTGAAACCATGCAAGTCTTCTTCAAACTCATAAATATCCAGTCTTTCATTTTCACAGATTTATGTTCTAGATTAGAAGAAGCAGGTTAAATATGTGAAACATAAATATTTTAATTTGGCCAGTCAGGCTAAAAAAATTATCTGCCATTATACCAAGGTACAGATTAACCTATTATATAAAGAGGTACAGTGGATTTTCTAGCCTGTAAAGGTCAACTCTCTGTACTCCAGCAGTTTGAGTCCTAGCAGTGCATGATGGAATGAGCTCCCATCACTCACCTCAGCTTCTACCAACCTAGCAGTTTGAAAGCATGTAAAAATGCAAGTAAATAAACAGATACCACTCTGGTGTTAAGCAAATGGCATTTCGTGCAGTAGCAAGAAGCCATCTGGTGTTGGACCTGCTCGAATGCAAGACAAAATTGGTGGAGAAAGCCCTGGATAATGCCCCCAAAACTTCATTAGCCATTCTCTGTGTCGAACTAGTTCGCCCCTGCAGCAGACCCTGGATAGCGTGCGAGTGTGAACTAAACAAACTAGCAATTCTAAGCAGCCAAACTATACATATAATAACATTGTAGACTCTCTTTCTCTCATGTACAAATACCATATGCTAAATAAATAATAACATATTATATACACTATAATTCATTTCCATTTGTAGGAGATTTATGTTATACAATTATAATTAAATTGTTAGCACATTTTATGGTAAGTAGTTAATCAATGAATATCTGATATGTCTTCATATTTTAGATGATACACTAGGTTAATAATTTAAAAGTTAAATTACTAAGTTAAAAAACAAATATTGAAAAATGTGTCTTATATGCAGTAACTCAACTGTATTCACTAAAGTGGCATGATACATTTTTGTGAAGCATAGTATAGGCTTATCAAAGAATTTCTTTAAAGATACTAATTCATTTTCTGGCAGGCATTGCTGCTTATAAAAAGTTCAATTTTGTTTTGTATCAACTATATATTTTGCCTATAGAAAATTTACATATTCCAGTTATACATGTTGAGAGTAGAGGAAGAAATATATATATCAACCACTGTCTACCAAGCATTCCCAATGTTTAGCAGCAAGTTGAATGGTTTTATGTAGAGCCATGGTGGTACAGTAGTTAGAATGCAGTACTACAGGCTTACTATGCACCCTGCCAGGAGTTCGATCCTGACTGGCTCAAGGTTGACTCAGCCTTCCATCCTTTCAAGGTTAGTAAAATGAGAATCCAGATTTTGTTGGGGCACTTAATACTGTAAAACACTATGAAGTGGTATATAAGTGCTATTGCTATGCAAGAATAGTAACAAAGGCAAAGGAAATGCCCTCTTCTTTCTAGGGTTTGGAAGTATAATGTTCCATCTGATTTTAATAATGTGTTTATAGTAGAAACTTTTTTTAAAAAATCAATATGATATACAGAATAAATATGTAATAACCCAATGAACAAAATACGTGAAGTCCACATTACTTTACCTATAAATTTATGTCATTTCATAATGATGTCATTATGGAAATAAAATAAAATACCACAGGTGATGTAATTTGTATTATATGCTTAATGTTTTAATAACACAAATGACCCATATCGGTATATATGACCTAGTTTGGGTCACTGGTGTAAAAAAAGAAGTCTCTTGAATCCATATTTGTTGATGCTTAAACCTCTCTGACTCAGGACTGCTAGAAATTTCTCAAGGGTCCTCAGAAAGCCCTAAGGGTCGTTTGTTCCTGGGACGGACCTTTTTAACCAGTCTTTCCATTTGTTGAGACCAAGCAAGCTGACAATGTGTCTAATAACTAGGTATAGTTGCTTGTATGTGTTGGCCTTATGATCTACTGGGTAAGTCTGGGTTCACCATGGAGGTAATAAACTCTCAAGTTCATTCAGATCCTATCTCCAAAACATGGATATTAAAGACTAATATATTTGGGGACTCTACCATTAATCCAACAATGGGATCTGGGAGGTTGTTAAGGAACAGGTCGGTCAATATATCAAAAGTAGCTTCATCTTGTCTTCTAAGACTTATCAGCCCTACTATAAACCAGACAACAAACACAAGTAGATGAACTAATTATGCTTTATTAGGCTACATTAACAGCATCTTGCAAGTCTGAAAGTATAAAGTTCCAACTACCAGTTTTAGCTGCTTTATCTATAAGGGCATTTCCTTCCTAAGTTTCCTTCTCTGACCAGTAAGCTATTGGGGGAGCTTCTGCCTGTCTTGTTCTGATTGCTTCCTAAGCAGTGTTTCTTCGCCTTGTTCTTCAGGTTCATCCACACATTTCACTATATAAGACCTAATATAACATGCATGCCCAGCCACTTCTAGGGTATTGTTTCTAGTCACTACTAAAATCGCACAAGCAGTAATTTCTGGACCTTCTTCCAAATATTTGCATAAAGGCTACCAATGCCCACAGAGGCTTGGTGAGTAAATCTTTGTCTTGTCCTCACTTATCATCCCTTTGTGATACAGGCCATGTGTATGTTTCATGTCCTAATTACAGAAGAATGAGGTCTCATTATGCATTAATCTGATTAACTACAGCAGTCTTCTAACATCTCTCTCAACATACCCATCTCTATTACTGTCGGGCAGCAATCTGCCTACCTACTCCCATTTCCCCCCTCTTAGAAGACCATACTTTTACATGCTCATTTTTCTCAACTTTCTTAAGCCTGCTCAGGCAACCATTCTACCTCACAAGCTATTCCACAAGGGTGGCATTCCTTCTACCTCTTGTGCCAAATCCACAGAGTAAATCACCTCAGTCCTATTGTGGAAATCAGCCAATGGGCTCTTCCTAGGAATCTCTCATAGTACTTCACCTCACTTTTCCTTTGCATGAAGGTAGGAGAATGTATTTCACATATTTATAACAAGAGAATTATTAGCAGAAAATTACATCATTCTGTTAGGTAGTCTCGGTAAATAGCAGAATCACTAGGGCCATAGGTCCAACAAGTAGCCTTCCAAAACTTTGGTCCAGCCAATTCTGACATATCTCCATTGCTGCTGATATTCTTTACTTATCCTCCCCTATTTGTTCCAGTACCTTGAAAGCTTTTGTCAATAATTTCCAAATTCTGTCCAACCAATAAATATATCTTTTCTTCTACAAAAATTACATACACACCTTTGTCCCAAATCTTCGTAAATTTTCCTTGTGATAATAAACTCAATCCAAAAGGCCCCTCTTATTTTGATGTTGAGTGTTTAAATTAATTTTAATTGTATTTTCTTTAAAAATGCTAAAATGAGGTTTCACTATATATATTTCTGCAAATGAAATGTTATATATATATATGTACATACATACATACATATTATACAATACATGCATACACTGCTGTAATTGGTTGTATTTTAATATTATGTTTTGATCTAAATATATACTTTGGTTCAAGACTTTTCCTCATAGGAAGGTATTATAAAATGTATAAATAACTAATATGTAGAGGCATTGTAATCTGGAGAACTAATGTTATTAAATGTATATAAAACAAGATTTTTACCTTAGGTTCATAAATGTTTGTGGATTTGATGAAACTATATTTTCTGCTGAAGAAAAAAGGGAGAGGAAAAGAATGAGGACATCCATTCATTTTAAGTTTGGCTCTATTGATTTGTTTTTTTTAGTCCACCAAACATTTGGCTCCCTGAAAAATAAGGCCCTTGATAAGAAAAAAAAGGGTGATATTCATCACCTACTTTTTCATTTGCATTTATTTATTATTAGTCCAAAGAGAGAAAATACTATGTTTGTCTGGATGAAAAGTGGGAGATTTTACACCCAATTATTACTAATGACATTCCTTGAGTCAGAACATAAGATATCATGCCAGATATCTTAATTAGACCACAACTCAGTTTCATATAAGTATATATGACATGGGAAGAAGGAGCATCTAAATGAGAAAAAATAATTGGAATTTATTACAAATTTTTATTGAACTTCAATGGTTTATGGAACTTTTTGTTAAGATATTTTATATTTATCTTGTTCATAACAGGCAGCAGTCCTCAAGACAGCCCTAGAAATTTTTCTCCTAGTGCCTCAGCTCACTTCTCTTTTGCACGAAGGTAGGAAAATATATGCTTCTAACATTAAAATTAATAGCAGAAAAATATTTTTGGTAATGATAATGCTGATAGTTGACTGTTTATTATTAGCTTATTTGGCAGTTCCTTGATTGGATATTGTTTACTTCTTGGTTTTTGGTTGATGTCAATCTTGGTGTTAATCTATGTTGATTGCTAGTGGGGAGGTTGTTTTCATTTTTTTGTTCCAACCAAAGAACTGTTAGTGTCCTACAAACACTAACAGGGCAACCATTAGGATATTAATTGAAGATATCTCTTCTAGCATGTCTTCGGTAATGAAATGTTTACAAGGAAACAACCAAACTCAGAGAGCAGCAAGGACCCTTCATTTCATCCCTAAATTACAAATATTCCCCTTTGTCGATGAGATATGTAATCATTCTATCACAAATTATGTTATGGTAGAAGGCCACTGTCTCTCTGTAAGATGTTCTCTAATCTCACCCATTCTAGAAGTGGAAGACTGGTATGTATGTAGAATAATGCTGACTGGAATATATACAAAAATAAAAAGCAGTGTGATATTTGATGCTAAAATGTGTAATATTCTTGCTCTATATGTGTAGTTGAATAACCTCCTTTCTCTTTCTAATAGTGTTCTCTATTGAAATATTTAAAAATGAACATAATTTGGGAACAATTGATGCTTATCTGATGTCAGAACTCAATTGATTCAATCAATTGATTCAATTTGTCCCAACATCTTCATTGTGTAATCACCTCCATTATCATTATCAAAAACTTCAATCACAAGGATACTTGAATAAATATTGAAGAAGTATAGGAGAGTCTTGCATAAGGTGTTAAACAGAAAATTACTGAGAAGCTGGAGGGAATTAGAAATTTATGTGATTCACTTAAGTATATCTTTGTATATCAAAAATTGTTAACATTGGTAGTCCGATTTTCTGTATATTCTGTATTTTCTACAGATTAACTGTAGAAATTAATCCCACTTGTTTAAATTATTCGAAGTTTCTGTGTAGCTTGCTTGTGCTTAAAAAGTTGTCTTCTGTGTTTCTGTCTAAATATATTTGGTACAATTACATTTGCAGTCATGGGCATCGAAATGAAAGGTAACTATCTCTTATCTGTACAAGCTGTGCTCACTGTTGCAGCCATGTCTGCGCAAGGCTGAATAGGTCATCACAGCAAGTCCAGATTCAATCTGCAGCTATTCTGTTTTCTGCCTGCTTCCTTTGCCTCATGGAGAGAAAACAAGGAGTGCTTGTGTGGTGTGTTTCTGTGTTTCTTTTTCATGTATGTGTGTTTGGAGTGTTCAGTCTGATATGATTAGGCACCTATCTCTGTGATAGATAAAGTGTTACATTCACCTGTGGGACTAAATATAACTATGTTTCTGCATGCTAAAACAATTCTGAGCAATGTTGAGCAGAGATTTCTTACATGATGGATATCATTCATATTATGCATGTAACTTGCTGTACAATCTATAGCTTGGTTGAGTTCCCTGATTTATGTATTGTTGATGTTTGTCTGAGAACAGTATTCCTTGGTGGTAGTGAAATTTAAAGCATAGGCAACAGCTGTGTATGTGTTAGATAAATATTTAGCTGTGACTGGGAATGAAACTAGGTTGGTAGTTTTATGTCTCAAATTTCATTACATGTATTAAAGATTAAAAAATGTTCGATACAATCAATATTTTGCCAAAAATAGAATGATCTCTGTTTCATTTTGCAAATAAAACAATTATCATTCTGGATTCACTTTAGCTGTCAATCTACCTGTTTTATATTTAGTACGTAGATTGTGATGGTTATCCACTGTTTTCTCTATTCTCTTCTAGTCAGCATTAGAATGATGAAATTTTCCATTTGTTTCCAAACATTTTTTAATGCTTTAAAAAAATGCATTGAATAAGGCCTGCTTATATTGCTGTATTTTCCCTTTTGTCATATTATTCCATAAACTCCATTTGAATATTCGGCATAGTAAAATTGCAGTTGTATTTTGTGACTAAACTCAAATACACTTTAGGACTGATGGACGGCGTTGGTCACTGGCATCTCTCCCTTCTTCTGGATATGGTACAAATACTCCCAGTTCAACAGTTTCAGTAAGTGATTTCATATTGGCTTCTTTCTGTAACATATTTTCAGATTCAGCTCTTTTAGAAACTGGTGAAGTTTTGGGTAGTATTGACAAGTAAAGAATAAAGTCTGTAAGTTTAGACTTAATAACCTGTTGAGAAGTTTGGTTGTAAGTGTGGAGACTGATTGTGTCATATTTTCTACTAGATAGGTAGAAACTGACTGATGATACTAGAACATCCAGTAACCGGGCATGTAAATTTCTATATTAGAATATCAGAAATGTGCAGCACATTCCAAAGTCCAACCATGTTTACCCAGCATTTTGGATAAGATCAAAATAGCAGCTATTTTCAAGGTCAAAGCAGGGCATTTTGCTTTCCAAACAATTTGAACTTAAAATATTTTGCACATTTTTACCACTTATTTCTGTGACCGACGCAAAACTAGACAGTATCTTTATTCTTTATTTTCTTTTATAAGAATTCTAGCAAACATTATTAAATAAAATGTAATTTGTCTGATTTAAATTAAATACTTTTCATGACTTCAGTACTGAGTAGCTTAGTCACCTATAACTGCTTCTTTTCTTTCGATCCATTAGAAAGGAAGTGCTGAAGAAGTCTGTGGTTTCTATGTTGACAGTCTAGGTTAGCGGCTATCCTCAACAAATCTATCCAAAAAGGTTTATAACTGACAACATGAATCTGAAAACTTGTAATAAATAAATATATGTCATGATATAGGAAGGAGTATTTATTCTTATATAGTCACAATCTGGCTATGATAGTGAAAATTTCAATCACCTTAAATAGAATTTTTGAACACGTTGGTAAATGAGACGGAGATTTAAGTGACCTAAATATACAGCTGATAGATTAGTCCATCCAAGTAAAGTACTTTGAATAATTTACTCTAAAAAGAAGGTAAGTGATGAGAATTGAATGACATTTTCTCTAATCTTTTATTATTATCTACCCAAGACTTAATGCTGCATTAACCATTATGTAATCATTTTTACATTGACAAATTTGAATTACTTCCCCTGAAATAAACTCATGTTTTAATAAAGTGCCATATTCATTGGAAAATATGCTTGGTTTCTAAGTGTTATGGAATACTATCTTAATTATTCAAATTTGTTAATATTTATTTGTAGGATGAACGGTATTCAAAACAAACAGAAGCAATTATGATTAATTACATTTCATTGTTAGATTATTTTAAAACTTTTAGAAAAATCTTATAATGAAGTGCTTTGGTAAGACATTTCCAGAGAGATTTTGCATTATGTGGCATTGAAGAGATTGTTCTGCACTAAATACTCATCAAGTTGAAACTGAGCAAAGTTTATTTGACTAGAATATGTATGAGATAGTAAACATATAATTAAGAGAAAATCTGTTTTTCATTAACAGCTTTTTTCACAGTTGATTTTTTAATGTTATTTTTAAACAAAATTATAAATATGAGTACTTTTTCAGGAAGCAAACGTTCTAATTTGTGAATTTGAATTCCAAGTGCTTTGATTTAGCACATTACTGTTGTTATAGCAAATTGTATTAGAAATGCAGTATTGTACATTTACATGTAAAAAGAAACTTGTTTGTATACTGTAATATTATTGTTGATAAGAAGAATAGATTTTTATTTTGAATATTGGTACAAATTAATATTTACATTTTTATTGTAGTCATCCTGTTCTTCCCAAGAGAAGTTACACCAGTTACCATATCAGCCAACACCAGATGAACTTCATTTTTTATCTAAACATTTCTGTGCTACTGAAAGTATTGCTAGTGATAATAGATGTAGGACCACTCAAATGAGGCCACGATCCAGAAGCCTCAGGTAGGTTTACTTTTTTTTAGAAGTATGACATGTATCTTGATATAGAAACTTGTGAAAAATGATCCAAATATACACACACAAACAATATTATTATGCTTATGAGATGCCAAAAAAATTTAATCTGTCATGTTTTATATTGTTGTTTAAAAAGGATAATAGATTCCAAAATGTACTTTCCAATGTATAATTCCTCAGTATCTGTATGAAGTCTAGATTTTTACTGTTAAGGTCATAATTTTTATTCTGGTGAATTTCTAGTTTAATATTCTTTAGAAACATGATTTTCAATGGACATTGGAAAAATGATTAAATATATCTTTATCTTAAAAATACATGAAAAATACATTGAATGACAATGTAAATTATTTGAAATGTCCAAATTTAAAGAAAAACATACGTAAATATATTTTGTTAGTAAAACATACAAGTATTTTATACATTTTAATAAAACACTATATTCATGATTAGTGGAATACAGTGTATGAAATAGAGGTTTTGCAGGCAAAAGCTATTCTTCTCATGTTCGTGGTTCACTACTTTGATTTTATTGAATAGGAGCACAATATAATTGAACGGGACTGTAATTTGTGTGTCAATATAACCAAGTCAATCTAATGCAAGCATGCAGTGAACCCTGATCTGATTTCTCTGGTATCATCTATTACTTTAATCAGAATTTAATGGAAATATATAGATTTTGGATGAATGGGAAAAAGAAATATTATTTGACAAGACAGGACTATATTGACACAGGTAAGCTGATGTTTCATAATCAGGTCTTGCCATAATAATATTCTGTTTGATGGAAAGGAATTTTAATCTAAGTGAGAAAAGGTAAACATTGATGGTCTCATTTTTGCAATGGATACTTTGTTTTGATGGATTTATAAGTTGCTCATTAAGTACTTTGATTAACATTTTAAATTTGGAATAAATAAAAGTCCACCTCCTACTATTAATTTTGTGATTGTGATTGTGTACGTGTTTGTGTATACATGCCAATATTTTCTTTAAGTAGAATAATTTTCCTGATAAAAATACAGTATACCTACAAAATTCTTAGTCTTGGCCTCCAGGCATGCCAAATTGTGGAGAAATCACAAAAAAAGTAATCAATTTCATGATATATTTTTATTTTATTTATTTATTTTTCACAGTTCTGAACTGTCCATCTCCTATTTGTTAAACTCAGATAAATACAGTACATTATTTTATCAAATATTTAATGGTAATAATTACAAAAAAATCCACTTAGAAACATATTTGACTGTTACTTTAATCATACTTGAAATAAGAGTCACTTTGTTGAGTTGGGCAGCTATAGAAATTGAATAAATAAAATAAACCCAAAGGCAATAAATAATATTGTAGCATTTTAAAATCAGAAATAATACTAGCCTTTAAGGCAGTAAGTCTCAACCTTGGCAACTTTAAGATGGGTGGATCTTGCTGGCTAAGGAATTTTGGGAACTTAAGTATCTATTTTAAAGGGTCACAAGAAACTTCATCTTGTATATGAAAAGGTAACTCAACTTGATTAAAAGTTTTTCTCTTAAAATGTTACTCTGAACATGGCATAAGATAAATCAGAAGTCTTGTTAAGAATTTTACTGCAGCCTTTCTCCTTGTTTGTTTAGTACAATATTTATTAGCTATGATCTGTAAGATAAGAAACAACATATCAGATCTGGCTTCAGACTCTGTCCTACTAACTCCTAAATTAATAATTGTTTAATATATTTATCAATATATAAATATTACAAACACAGTTATTGATAATATGCGTATTGAATGGTTCATGAAATAATGGCTTAATAATAGTCTAAAATTTTTCCATTGTATTGAAATACTGTTAGAAAGATAATAATAATAATAATAATAATAATAATAATAATAATAATAAAGTTGGAAGGGACCTTGGAGGTCATCAAGTCCAACCCCCTGCTCAGGCATAAACCCTATATCATTTTGGACAAATGGCTGTCCAGTCTCTTCTTAAAAGCTTCCTGTGTTGGAGCATTCACCGCTTCTGGAGGCAGGTTGTTCCATTGGTTAATTGTTCTAACTGCCAGGAAGTTTCTCCTTAGTTCTAGGTTGCTTCTCTCCTTGATTAGTTTCCATCCGTTGCTTCTTGTCCTGCCAGAAGATATCTGTTTTATCTAATGTGTAGACAATTTGGCACCATTAATAAAAAAATTAAAACAAGTTAACAGGTTTCAGAGAACTGTAAAATTTGCAGGAGAAAGGTAGGGAAAAGTATATTAAAAAAAGATCATGCTGTAAGTTAACTGAATGTGTGAGGTAGGCGCAAAGCGCTAATAGAATATAGGCAAAAATTGGCAATCAAATAGAAACCAAGTAAAATAAAATATGGTTGGATGACTGGGACAGTAAACAGAACCTGGTCTCACTATTTGGGGAGATTGTGATTTTTAATAAACTGACTGGCTGTCAGTGGAAAAGATGGACTATAAATTTTAAGTTAATTTAGAATGAGATTCAAAGGTTAATTTCTTTGCTTTCAGTCCTGGACGTCCTCCTGCCTGCTGCGATCATGAAATTATTATGATGAACCATGTGTACAAAGAAAGGTTTCCTAAGGTAATAAAGAATATAAATTATATCTAGTATTAAATTTCACAAGAAAACCATTTGGAAAAAGAGTGTTTTCTATTGTACTTAAATACAGCAGATTAAAATAACCCCAAATAGCTTTGTTCTTTTAAGTTCCAGAAAACTTAAAGCAGTAACTTTTGACATTTATTTTAGTATTAAATTGTAAAAATGTCCTAATTAACAAAACAGGAAAATGTCTTTGTAATCAGTAAGTCCACATATTTCCTAATTTGTGGCTTTATATTTTAAATATGGTTTTAAAATTTTTGTATACCTTTCTAGCTTTATTACTAATATCTGATTAAAATGTTGTTTATAATTTAAAAGTAAACTTTTTGGAATCAGTTTTTGCATATGCTTTTGTGCAAATTTTGATTTAGAAGCTTAAGTTCATTAATACCTTGATTAAGTCTATAAAACATATATTATACAGGCTACTGCTCAGATGGAAGAAAGGCTTCAGGATATTATCACCAACCATTCTCCTGAGAACATTCTTCCCTTGGCAGATGGAGTGCTCAGCTTCACCCACCATCAGATCATTGAACTGGGTCGTGATTGCTTGGATAAATCTCATCAGGGTCTTATTACCTCACGATATTTCTTTGAATTACAGCATAAATTGGATAAGCTCCTACAAGAAGTATGATCAATTAAAGTTTCATTAACGCTAAGCACATTTTGTTTATTTATTTATTTTGTGCCTTCAAGTCACTGCTTACTCCTGATGGCTGTCTGGAATAGTGTGAGAATAGCTATTTTTCTCAGCAAGTTTTCTTCAGAAATGGTTTTCCATTGCTTCTTCCTAGGGCTGAAAGAGAGTGACTGGCCCAAGGTCACCCAGCTGGCTTATATGGTTAAGGCCAGACGAGAACTCTGTCTCCTGGTTTCTAGACCGATGCCTTAACAACTACACCAAACAGGTTCTCGATTTAAAAATAGAGGGTTTTAAAAAATATTTGTGGCCTTCTACAGTTTTATAAAATAATGTTTAAATATATACAGCTCTTTAAAATATTCAGTTTAATGACCTTAGCAGCTGCTGTAGGGATCTTCAAGTTTGGAAATAATTGGTTTATAAAGGAGCTAAACCTATATAATATACATATTCATTCTGTGCTTCAGCTTAAATGGACTTTTCTATGTAAAAATCAAGTATCTTTTGTTTAACTGAATTAATTCTATTATTAAAAGTGTAACAGAAATACAAGAAAGAGATTATGTTATGATTGCTAACTTTCCAAAATTACATACAACTATTTAATTTTCCTTCAAATTAGATGAAAGCAGGAAATGGTTAAGAACAATTTTGAAATAATGGTAAAAACACCTTAAATTTCAATGTACTTTATGGGATTTCTAAAATTCTGATAGAATTCTGATTCTGAAAGTATAAGACACATTTGAAACTATCATAAAAAAACAACCCCGATCTTTAATTAAAGAAAAAATATTTCTTTGATAGAACATATATATGATAGTTACTATTTCTAATCCATTTAGTGTATTACAAAAACAGTAAGTTTGCTCCTTAATTCCTTAGTATGGACATTTGGGGCAGTAGATATTGATTGCACTACAGTTTTTCAAGACCTTTCTTTGTAATGGAATCATTGTCAATTACTCTGCTAGTTAATATTCTTTAGATGTTTAAAATTTATGAGTAAAATGCATGAAGATTTCATACTTTTGGAAGTACTTTGCATGTCAGTGTAGTTGACCAATAGGAATAATTGTTTCTATATTTTATAGATAAATAAGTCTATGTTACCCATTCCAATACAATGTAAACAAGTATTTCTGAAAAAAGATGGTTTCATGTGGTAAATCAGTAAGGAGAAAGAGATATTTAAATAATGCTGCAGTTTTTAACCTAATGCTTTAATTCAGTGAAATGATTTTGATATTCTTAATTTATGGACAGGGTTACTATTGATTTCAAAGCATGTTTATAAACAGTATCTTTAGAATCAAATGGCACTTTTATGGCTTTCATTTATGTATCCTCTATTTTCTGTCTGATTTACTGTGTCTCTCAACCATGTAGTCTTGCAGGAAAGCCTGCTGTTTTTGGAACTAGACTGTGGGAATACAGTTTAGTATTTTGGTGATGCAGTTCAGTCAGTCTGCAACTGTGACATTCAGTAGATGGCTGTGTCCCCTGCTGCTTGGCACATTGTGATTGCAATGAATGGCCTATGGAAGCCACAAGGCATCTGAACAGTTGTGTTTAGCTGACATTTCAGTAGTTCTGAGGTCAAGGTTAACTGAGTTTTATTGTTGGCATTTTTTTCACTTCACAAAAGCATTGATTATAGTTTCACCTAGTGTTTCATTTAAGCCTTTGATACCGATAGTAATATATTAAGTATGTAGCATTTAGTAGACCATTATCTCTGAAATTTTGACAGTTAAAACGATTTACCCATTTCTCCTTTTATTTTAATTAATGCTTGGAAAAGCTGAATTAAAAACTAATTAAATTATTCAAAATCTGATAATTTTTATCTTAATTATAAATATTTATAAACTTTTTATGCATGAACAGTACAAATGTTTTAAAACCAAATGTCTAGGAGTGACTTGTGATGTGTTTAATTCAACTCCACATACAAATAATTATCCATCATTGTGGATTGTAAGTAGTATATTTTGAATTTTGTCTTGCAACTGCTTTGAAGTGAAGCAAATAAGTGTCTTCTTGAGATATGAACAAAGGCATGTAAGAATATTTCACCCAGAGAAAACATATGGTGGGGGTGGGGTGCATTTATTAGTCTTCTGGAAGTCTAGTCTTACAAGTCAGTTTTTGGATGCAAAATATTGCATTCCCCCCCCCCCTTTACTCACTTAGATCAGGGGTCCCCAATCTGTGAGATGTAAGCAGTATGCAAACCTACACCCACTATGGACTGTGGAAAAAAACTCTCTCTAGGGGACTGATCCCTGGTGCTCAAAAGGTGGGGACCTCTTACTTAGATCAGAGGTCCCCAACCTTTTGGGTACCAGAGACTAGTTATGTAGAGAGAGATTTTTTCAGCGGACCGGAGGGGGTGTGGTTTTGTGTGTTGCCTGGGATTTTGCTTGTTTGTGCGGCCTGGTACTGGTCCGTGGACTGAGGGTTGGGGACCCCTGACTTAGATCATTCATTTATTGTTTCTTCTCTAAATTTAAATGTGCTTTGAGGGCTACATCCAGACTTTCTGGGGTACATATTGTGGTAAAACTGCCCTAATTGATCAAATCAGTAGGCTCCTTTCACACTATGTCTGTTTCTATAATTTCTTTTCTAGCTTTCATTGTTAATTTGAACTTAGATGTTTGTCTCTCTAGGCAGTAGTTTCCTATACTATAGATACCAAACAAATGATAAATGGTAAATATCAATTAATAATTTATGCTAAATGGTAATAATTCACATACAAATATATCAGGTTTCTTGAATGTTCAAGATTGTTGACATGATTATGTTGAAATAATATATAGTTTATTTAATTCATTATATTTAATAATTTTTCTTTGTGTCCGTGTTTAATATGATGACTATTTTAATGCCTCTTTAACAGGCTCAAGAACGATCAGAAAGTGGAGAACTAGCATTTATTAAACAGCTTGTCCGAAAAATACTTATTGTAATTGCACGGCCTGCTCGTTTACTTGAATGTTTGGTAAGATTATGTTTGCTTTAAATAACTTTGATAGTCAGTAAAGTAAGGCATATAAATAATGTACATGTATAGTATAGGGGATACCTTGCTCAATAATAGTAACTGTGAGAGGAATCTCGGAGTCCTAGTGGACAATCATTTAAATATGAGCAAGCAGTGTGCTGCAGCTGCCAAAAAAGCCAACACAGTGCTAGGCTGCATTAACAGAGGGATAGAATCCAGATCACGTGAAGTATTAATACCACTTTACAATGCCTTGGAAAGGTCACACTTGGAATACTGCATCCAGTTTTGGTCACCACAATGTAAAAAAAGATGTTGAGACCCTAGAAAGAGTACAGAGAAGAGCAATAAAGATGATTAGGGGACTGGAGGCTAAAACATATAAGGAATACTTGCTGGAATTGGGTATGTTTAGTTTAATGAAGAGAAGAACAAGGGGGGAATGATAGCAGTGTTCCAATATCTCAGGGGCTGCCACAAAGAAGAGGGAGTCAAGCTATTCTCCAAAGCGCCTGAAGGCAGGACAAGAAGCAAGGGATGGAAACTAATCAAGGAGAGAAGCAACCTAGAACTAAGGAGAAACTTCCTGACAGTTAGAACAATTAACCAGTGGAACAACCTGCCTCCAGAAGCGGGGAATGCTCCAACACTGGAAGTTTTTAAGAAGAGACTAGACAGCCATTTGTACGAAATGATATAGGGTTTCGTGCCTGAGCAGGGAGTTGGACTAGATGACTCCAAGGTGCCTTCCAACTTTATTATTATTATTATTATTATTATTATTATTATTATTATTATTATTATTATTATTATTATTATTATTATTAACATAGATATTCATGTATTGATTAAACCTAAATACCGGTAGCATTAAATATATACCTGTCCAATAAAGTGAGCAACTTCCTGTATTAATAATGATGAGAGGACTTTCTATGGGTCTGGCTGAAAATAGGACAATTTCTTTACATCTGATTTAATATATATCTAATACATGTTCAGACCAAATACTGGATTTCCAGGCTCTTTAGAGTCTGCCAATTATCTGGTAATATCAGTGAGGATGTGATGAATCTGCTAGCATTGTCCTGATACATTTGCTTAAAAACATGAACAATTCCTTGAAGAAAAATTCGGCCTTTGATTAAGACCCAGATACTGCCAAAAGCAGGTAATAACTGGCTAATATTAAAGACACACCTTATTACTTATTTCCTGCATCAGGATATAACTGTGTACATATTTATGATAGCATCGAGGTCTAAATAGATCTATTACACATAAAATTTCAACTAAGAAATACCGGTATGTTAAAAATTTGTTAAATTAAAAATGCACAGTAATTTTAGAGAATGAATACAGTATGCAATTTAACTTGAAGTTACGTATCTATTTTTAAAAAAATGATTGGATTGAATAACTCTAAGGAACAAAGGAATGTAATCATCAGATGATCTGGGGAATGTTAACGTAACCATCAAATTCCATACAATTCACTGTTATCTTTTACACTTTAGAGTTTGCAGGTAATTCTGTATGAGTAAATGGCCTTTATGGTCCATAAATATTTCATTATCCAACTAAGTAACATCATCCATGCGCATCTGCAAGAAAACAACCATGTTCAGAGAGCACCAAAGACCCCATAGTTACTGTACGCTGCATAAATACAGTATGCACAGGATAGATTCACTTACTAAGTTACTTTTCCATGCTGTCTGCAGCATGGTAGTCTCTGTATTCCTTTAAGCCAGAGGTAGTCAACCTTGGTTCTTTTATGACTCGTGGAAGTCCACGAGTCATAAAAGAGGCAAGGTTGACTACCCCTGCTTTAAGCTATTCTAGTTTTCCTTTCAGCTTTATCGATTTTTAGAAGTTCTTTTTAAAATATATTGAGGACTTTTTTGTGAGAAGACGTTAAGTGTAATTCCAATTTCTCCTCACTCTCCACTGCAAAACATATGTCTATATAGCAGTGATCATGTTTGTAACATGGAATTGCTGCACATAAAGTTGTTTTTATAAAGAATTAATAAAAAATAATAGCAACCATAAAACAGAAATGGTTCTTTTCCTGCAGGAAGAAGTTAATGTTTACTGGGATAAGGGTGAACTCTCCAATTCATGTTTTCTTCTTTTCCATTAGGAGTTTGACCCTGAAGAATTTTACTATCTTTTGGAAGCTGCAGAAGGCCATGCAAAAGAGGGGCAAGGCATTAAAACCGACATCCCTAGATATATCATAAGTCAACTGGGTTTGAATAAGGATCCTTTGGAAGGTATGATAATTTAATAATGTAATAATTGATTTATTGTATTTTACCCATTTTTTTGGTATCACCATTTTATTAATCTTGTATATTTCAATATATGTATCTAATACATCATGTGATTTTAGTACCAAACTCCTATAAAATAATGAAAGACCTTTCATAGACAAAACAAGCTAAAAGATTAAGCTCACTCTTCAGCTGGAATTAATGAAAATCTGGTCAGATTGTAGGCCATGATACTGAAGTATGATGTAAATCCAATATTATAATACAACACATCAAAACATTAATAGAAATAATTGGGGCAATTTTTAATTATCTTCACATAAAAATCTGAAAGAATTTATTGGACAATTAAGGAAGTGGAAGTACAAATTGAAAAACAAACAAAAACATCTGTCTCATAAAAATAAACTAGTTTCATAATAAAATTGAATGTGGCACAAATGACTCTGCACATAATCTCTTAACTCAGAATCATGAACATTGTCAAATTGAATGTTTACATTTTGACTTAATGCTTTATATTATTTGCCATTATGGAAATGGATATCCCTGACAATATAGTTTTATTTGTATATTAGGTTAATTAGTATTAACAATAGTTTATTGAACAAGCAATAATGGGTTTATCGGTTTATAAATTATGCTAGGGTAAAACAAATTGCATTATCCAGGTTCAACTATCATGCTTGAACCATAATATCTTTATTTTCTCTCTTCTTCTACCCTAAATGTTTAAAATCAATCACAGCTTCATGTTATTTTTAAATTAAAGAAGATGCAATTCATTTTGATTGTTTTTACAAATCCAAAATTTCAACTACAGTGTCTTTATTTGTGCATTCTTAAAATAAAACGTGTTCTGTTAGTCTGAATATGATGCAGCCTATTTATCCCACATTGTAGTATCACATTCTAATAACTTATCTAAATTAAATATGGTAGTCTACATGTTTTAGAATAAATATTTGAATAAGTCCCAAATTAGTATATTGATTATTTCAGTTTCCATATTCAAGAAGGTATCATTGCTCAATTATTCTTACATGCAGGTCTTTGGTTATTCGGGTTTTCTCCCGCTTAAAATTGGAAGTGTCTTGGCGACGTTTCGACGAAGTCCCATTCGTCATCTTCAGGATGGTGTTTTCGGCTTCGTGCTTCTAGGAGCAATGTGTGATTGTAGCTGTTTCTTCCTTTTAACTGCCAGTGGGGATATGAACTGATTGGGTGGGAGCTTGGCTGTGTTCTGATTGGGTGGAGGTGTGTTCTGATTGGTTAGGGGCTTAGCTGTGCTCTGATTGAATGGGGGGTTGGCTGTGCTCTGATTGGCTGCTTGAGTGTTCTGTTTGGGTGGGGGCTTTGTTGTGCTCAGGTTAGTCTGAGTTGCCGGGGGATTTGAGATGGTGAGCTGCGTTGCTGTTGTTTGGCTCCGTGGTCGTACCTCATCTTCATAGTGGGTGTCAGTTTGCTTCATGTGTGAGCTTATGGGTCTAAGTGGGGTTCCTTTGTGTATCTTGGGGAGACCATAGAGCTTAGGGCATCTGGATGATTTCTCTCTGGGAATGATTCTTTGCTGGATCTCTTCGTTACTGGGGGAGGCTTTTATTTTGGATCTAGTGGTTTTTTTTCCACTGAACACTTAAATAACAGAATAATCAGAGAAGACATCCAATGGATTCCAAAGAAATAAGATTTCCAACTTAATCCAAAAAGAAACCCCCACTAAAATCCAAGACAGAGAACAAGAAAACGGCAAAGCCCTCCTCCCGTACATAAAAGGCATCACAGACAGGGTCAGCAAGATCCTTCACAAACATAATATCAAGACAGCATTCTGCACAAACAAAAATATCCACCATCCTAAGAAACCCCAAAGACAAAATTGAGTTAAAAAATCAAGGAGTATATGAAATCCCATGTACTGCTTGCCCCACCACATACATCGGACAAACCAACAGAAGAATAAGTGCATGCATTGAAGAACACAAAAACTCAAATCAAAAAAGAGGAACCAACTTCTTCCTTGGTCCAACACCTTAAAGCCACAGGACATGAAATTGACTTTAAAAAGACCAGAACTATTGCCAAAACTGAACACTTTAATAACAGAATAATCAGAGAAGCCATCGAGATAGAAAAACGCCCACACAGCATGAACAAACGAGATGATACCTCCCGCCTACTAGCCATTTGGAAACCCGCCCTTATTGACAAACGAGTCCCTAACACAAAGAATGACACCAGACCCACACTCACGAAAACCACACAGGATGTCACCACCACACATCCACGCAAAAAGCAAACCCAAACCCACACCGATGATAAGGCACGACCACAAACCAGAAGCCAGACCACAGCTGCATCATTAGCCACTTTAAACCTCTTCAATCCATACATGAAGCAAACTGACAGCCACCATGAAGATGAGGCATGACCATGAACGCGAAGCCAAACAACAGCAATGCAGCTCACCATCTCTAATCCCCTTGCAACTCAGACTAACCTGAGCACACCAAAGCCCCCACCCAAACAGAACACTCCCCCATCCAATCAGAGCACAGCCAACCCCCCATCAGTCAGAGCACAGCAAAGCCCCTAACCAATCAGAACACACCTCCACCCAATCAGAACACAGCCAAGCTCCCAGCCAATCAGTTCATACCCCCACTGGCAGTTAAAAGGAAGAAATAGCTACAATCACACATTGCTCCTAGAAGCACGAAGCCGAAAACACCAGCCTGAAGATGACGAATGGGACTTCGTTGAAACGTCTCCAAGACACTTCAAAGTTTACGTGGGAGAAAACCCGAATAACCAAAGACCTACATACAAACACCCGCGAAAACCTCAGAAAACATATATGTGTGTGTGTATGTGTATGTATGTATGTATGTATGTATAATAATTGATACAACAAACTAAAATAGTAAGAAGGGAGTATTCAACTTTTCTCTAGGATCAATATAAATTTTACTGCTTTATTTATTGTACAGTATTATGGGAATTTTATAGTAGCCAAAACTACAGCTGCTGATTTATGTTATGAAAGCACATTTTAAAGAAGGACATTGATTTTCTTTTCAGTTTATAATACATTTCTTTGTTTCCAATGAAAATTTCTAGTAATTGGACTTAAAATTGGATTTTTTAATTTTTTTTGTCTGTTGGGTATGGTTTCTTTTCAGATAAATGATGCATGCAGTTTTTGGAGATAATGCTAGATAAAACTATTTTGTATAAAAAGCAATGAATAGCAGATTCATCATTTATTGGAGTGTGGTCAATGTATTTCAGAAATGCTCCCCAGGTTGAATTTTTCCCCCTGTGGCTTTTAGATTAAATCTTTACCTTTTTGAATTATGACTCTTTAGAAATGGTTTAAGTCAATAAAATAAAAAAGCAGATGTTTAATGGTATTTAGATGAGTTTAAAAAATGTCTTCAGCCGTTGCGAAATGTTTCTTTAGCTTTCAGCTTCAAAAGCTGACTTGGTTTTATTTTATTACTACCTACTGTTTACAAATAATGTGTACTTCTCAGATAATGGTTATTTTTTTATCAAAAGTAGGATACATAACTAAACCACTTTGATTTTCCATTTATGAATAAATTTATAAATTTATGAATATAAATATGGGATTGACAAAACTGTCAAACTACATTACAATGGCTTGGTTTTTAGAAAACAAACCATAAGCTGTTTCTCAGCAGTTTTCTAATAAAATTTCACATTTATATATTGATAGTAAAGTTAATCTGAAGTTTTATGTTTTTGTTCTAAGTGTCGTTCATCTTAAATAAAAACATGCTGGAGGCATGTTTGACTTAGGTTATGATTTATTATAAATTTGTAATGGAATTACATTTTGGATTATGAATATTATATTTGCTGGGATAAGATGTTTCTTTTTGTGCTTTCAGTTTCAAAGTCAAATAGTTCTTTGTCAGTGTTTGTAATTGTGTGTATAGGTAGAACTCTGTTAATGATGGTATCATTAACCAGAATCGCTAAACAATGTGGTCATAAGGCACATCAGATGACAGCATTGCTTAATGATGGCATGCTCCCACTGCCATCGTTCAGCAAGGATCTCAGGTCATTAAGTGTGATCCAGGCAACTCACATACAGGCCAGTAGAGAATGAAGATATGGCAGGTACACACTGGGACGGGGTGGCTGATGCTCTGGTGTGCGAGTTTCCTGCAGAGTAGGACCAGGACTAGCTGCTGCCAGGCAGTGAAGAGTTTGACTGATTTACTTGTGAGTGACTTGTGATATTCTCTGCCAGCTTCCCAATTGACTTTGCTTATGGAAAGCTGGCAGGGAAAATCACAAATGACAGCCATGTGATGGTGGGACACTGCAACTATTGTGTGATCTTTTTGCCAAGAACCTATGATCACAGTTCCTTGATCATGGGGGTGAAGTGATGGTTGAACATCTTTTTCCAGTGCCATTGTAACTTTTGACTGGCTGATGAACACACATTGAGGAATACCTCTATACACCCACAAAATAAACTTATTTATTTTTTAAGTTTCTGCTTCTGTATTTATTTCTATGACTTAAATCTATAATGCAATAACAAAGTTTGGAACACCGGTATAATTTACATGGAGCTCTTCATATAAATTGTCTTTTTCTAGTCATGTGAATTATTGCATTACCTGAATAAATGTAAGTGCACCAACACAGAGGGAATTACTTTGTTTCCCCAAAAATAAGATCTATTCGGAAAGTAAGCCCTAGCTTGATTTTTATGCATGTGCCTAAAATAAGCCCTACCCCCAAAATAAGCCCTAGTTAAGAGCCTGTGCAGCTGGACACCCGCCCATTCCATCTGGTTGTTCGTGGTGCTGCCACCACGAGGTGACACAAGGTAGGTGAGGGAGAGAGTGAAGCTGCCCCATACGTCCTGCACCTGTTTACTTCAGGGTCCCACAGCCAGGCCTCCCATACCCCAATACCTGCCTCACCTCAAGGTGGTGGCACTGATAGCACCGTCCAGTAGGAACCCCTGTGGCTGCTGCCAGACCACTTCTTCTGCAGCTGACTGTCAACATTCTCATGCGTCATCCCCGGCTTCCGTTTCGCTCTCAATGACCTTTAGGAAAAGGCCTCTGCAGCCGCAAATGGAGCTCCAGGTTGATGCATGTGTTGTCCCTGGCCTCTGTTTTGCCAGCAGAGGCCTATAAATGATAGTGATTTTTGATTCTTAGTGACACAACAGTTCATTCAAAGCCTAATTTGTGTTTTATATTGGTGCATTTGAACATTATAGAACCAAACTTAACATTGATCTTAATTTAGTGGATCTTGATGTGAAAAGTTGATACCACTTAAGAAGTTCCTGAGTGTTTATATCTCTTTGTAACTCAGTTAAAAAAAATCTTTCCTTCTTACAGACCAGGATATAGTGTGTTACATAACATAAAATGTAACATAAAACAACTAAACATAAAACAAAACTAATAAAACTTACATAAACTGTATTCTAAAAATTGTATTCTTTTTTCTGATAGAAATAGCACAGCTAACTAACTATGACAGTGGAGCAGCAGCAACTCCAGAAACGGATGAACCGGTCAGTTTAAATCTTTTGATCTCTTGTACTCTTACTATTAAATAAATAGTTTCTTCCCTGGCTGAATTCACTTATAATGCAAATTATTTTTAAGTTATGGGAACAATCATAATGAACTAGCTCATCCTTAATGATAAGCAACATATGTCATTGCTAAGTGAAAAACAAGCTATATTTTAGTTTAATGTTATTTGGGAAATAGCTGTTTTTTTATATTCAGCTGTCATACAAAATAAATCAGACAAGAATATCGATCTGAATCTGGGTCTGTGTGTTCTTTAAATAACTGAAAAAATATTGTCGTCCTATCCATACTGTCACATATTGCACAGTATAAACACAGACATAAAAACTCTAACGCTGTAAGACAAAAACTAAGTTTAGAGTAAACTTTTAAGTATTACTTCTTAATGATGATACTATATTTCTCATCTAACACTGATTATAATTGTTTTATTATGATTAATCTTGATGGTGTCAAATGTTTTGTAATATCTAAAACATAGTATGCAAATAATTAAAACATAGTGGAAATATAATTGATAAAATAATGGCTTCTAATATATTACTGGGTATTACAGAAAAGACAATATTTATTTGATGAATGGCAGTATATCTGAAGATATGCTAAATATAATTGGTTAAAAGTACAGAAGACCTGTGATGGTCCTTTTGATCAGAATGGAAAAAGATGCTTCAGAATCTATGAGATTTTCATGTAGACCTGGCAATATTTAGAGAAGCTAAGGGATATTTTTTTTTTAATCCCAAGATCATGCTTCTGATTTCAAGAAAAGGCACCATTTGATTTAAGGAGTTGCCAGCAAGTGTTCATGCCATCTATTGAAGTTTTATCTGAAACTCTGTACAACCCCATTGCTAGTGTCTTGTGTAATAATTTTCCTCTATTTATTTTGAAGAATTCTAATGCATCACTTAAACTTAAGAGGAAGCCTCGTGAAAATGATTTTGAAACAATTAAATTGATTAGCAATGGAGCATATGGGTGAGTAAAAATAAAATTCTCTGAGTTTTGTTTCACAATTTTCTATAACTTGGTATATTTTTCTTAATGTGCACAAAAATTGTATTTCTTTTGGAGGAGTGCTAAAAATATTGCTGTGGGAAAATGTCAGAAGAAATGTACTGAAGCCTATATGAAGTTTAAAATGAAATGCATTTGTCATTTCTTTCTCATGAAAATGGATGATTCCAGGGAGAGGGAAAGAGGGAATAGATGACCACAGTGGCTTTATAGCATTCTTCAGTGATGCTGAAGAGAAAATCCCAAGTTGACAGAATGAAGTAATTGAGAGGTGAGCTAGTGGCTGTGTGAAGCACAAATAGTATGGTGGCTGACATAGTCATAAATCTGAAGGGATACCCTACTTCATACTTCAGTTGTCATAGAGGTAGAGGAGAAATGAGAAAGAAGCTTGGTGGAATAGAGAATGGGAAAGAGAGGAATTTGCTGGTAGAGTTCAGAAGTCAGAGAGTAGGAATTGAGGGAAATGAGGAGAGATATTGTTTTAAGGGATTGGTTGAGAATGAAAATATTTCTGGAATAGGAACCGACAGCAAAAATTGATTGTGGTGCAAAGAAATATGTTTTATGTATCAATAAATAAAAATAAGTACCGGTACATCCTGAGAGCTTCTGATTAAGCAAGATTCTTCCCGTGCTTTTCCATCAGACCCTGGGATGCATAGAAAAATTACAAAAACAACAACAACCAACATTATCGCCTAGGCTACAAAATTTCTCAGGCACCAAGAACTTACTTCTCAGTAATTCTTTATTGTTATTCACTTATAGATAGAAATCTTGCCAAACAACAATTTGCATCACTATAGATATACTCTGGAAATCTCTAGAGAGGAATCTTCTTAATTCTCTTTCTCCTGACCAAAACTTTCCATGTTTTGCTGCTTCTTTGCTCTCTGGAATGCACCCATTTCCTCCTGGGAATCCAAACCACCCTTCACTATAGATTTGCAGAATGACAGTCTTCTATAACTTCCAGCGGATGTCAAAATTGTGGCCCCTAAGAAACACTTTGATTATGACATTTAAATTTCTACTTTTATAGCTTTCAATGTTGCCAGCAACTGCAATGCTTTGCTCAGTCACATAGAAACACAGTCTGACGCTCCCCTGGTGATTATATCCTTCCCCTATAACATTAGTTTGGGACTTTCTGTTCTTTCAGCTTGACAAACTGATCTCTCCCTGCTAGCTTTGATTTGTTTTTGCTTTAACAAGATTTGATTAACATTGGCTTATAAGCAGTTTATTGCTGCTTCTGCTCTTCCAAGGACCAGCAAGCCAAAGAGCGTGAAAATGTATGGATTCTGCGGGTGAGACTTTTAGTGGTTTTGTCATGTTGTGTTACTTGCATGAAAACAACTTGGCATTATCTTTACTGCAAATGATAATTAGCACCATTGATGAAAAAGTTAACTGGTGGAAATAAGTAATGGTCATTGCCCCTCCTATGACAAAAAATTGGGGGTTTATTGGACCAAATAAAAGAGACTTTAATAACTGACAAAGCAAGCAACTCTTTGTAAGGAAGGGAGTCAAAGGGAAAAACAGTCAGAGAGTTGCAATTAGAAACAAGTTACATAGAAACTATTTCACACTGTTGGAACTCAGAAACCGTTTTCAGGACTCCACAGAAGAATCAAGCTGGGTATTTTCAGAGAAAAGAATGAAGACAGCAAGAACAGAAGAAAGGATGTTGGATCCCAGAAGGGCAGAGGAGATGTAGCTGTATCCTGATAGAAGATGAAACAGTCATGGTGGTAAATAGCACTACAAGGAATGAAATTAAATGCTTTTCAGCTTGGCAGTTTGTTTATAAAGTGTACTGCCTGCTTAAAGCAAGGATTAGTGACTGAATAAACTTTGAGTCATATTAAATAGGTAATAATAAGTCATCCCTTCTAATCTACATGGGGACGGAATACTGCAAAGGACTGAATATTTATGAAGGAAGCACAAAACCCTGGGGACCTAGGTGGTGGTGTCATCCATCCTCTTATTCCTTGGAAGAGAAAACTTGAACAATGTCACCGCACTCTGCTTTAGTCAGGACCATTTAGAATACTGTGCCCAGTTTTGGGCACCATCATCTAAAGAGGACAATGAAAAACTAAAAAGGGTTCAGAGGTAGGCTGCCAAGTTTCAAGTTTAATCAAATTTATATGCCGCCCTTCTCCTAAGACCCAGGGCGGCTCACAACAACAATACAATAATACAATAAAAATTTAAAAATTAATTTCATTCACACCACATACAAACACAATCAGCTGACAGTCACTGATGGCGGGACACTCCTAGGGCCCAGGGGCAGAGCACAGCTCATACGCCCCAAGCCTGTCAGCATAGATGCATCTTCAGGAGTTTCTGGAAAGCTAGGAGGGAGGTAGCAGTATGAACCTCTGAGGGAAGCTGGTTCCAGAGGGCTGGGGCAGCAACGGAGAAGGCCCTTGCCCCAGGCCCCGCCAGATGACATTGTCTAACAGACGGGACTCGTAGGAGGCCAACCCTATGCGCCCTAACCGGTCGCTGGGATTTATGAGGCAGAAGACGGTCCCGCAAGTATCCTGGTCCATTGCCATAAAGGGCTTTATAGGTCATAACCAACACTTTGAATTGTGTTCGGAGACCAATAGGTAGCCAGTGCAGCTCGCGGAGAGCTGGAGTGATATGAGCATGTCTTGGGAGACCCAAGACAGCTCGCGCGGCCGCATTCTGGACTACTTGTAGTCTCCGGACAGTCTTCAAAGGTTGCCCCATGTAGAGAGCATTACAGTAGCCGAATCTCGAGGTGACAAGGGCATGGGTGACTGTGAGGAGTGACTCCCGGTGCAAATAGGGCCGCAACTGGTGCACCAGGCGAACCTGGGCGAACACCCCTCCTCGCCACAGTCGAAAAATGATATTCTAAACTTAGCTGTGGATCGAGGAGGACACCCAAGTTGCGAACCCTCTCCGAGGGGGATAAAACTTCTCCCCCCCAGGGTAATGGACGGACAGTTAGAATTGTCCTTGGGAGGCAGAGCCCATAGCTACTCCGTCTTGTCGGGATTGAGTCTGAGCCTGTTAGCACCCATCCAGGCCCCAACAGCCTCCAGGCACTGGTTCATCACTTCCACTGCTTCGCTGTAGTGACGCAGGGTGGAGATATAAAGCTGGGTATCATCAGCATATTGATGATAACTCACCCCGTGTCGACGGATGATCTCACCCAATGGCTTCATGTAGATGTTAAAAATCAGAGGTGAGAGAACAGACCTCTGAGGAACTCCACATGGAAGAGGCCTCGGAGCCGATCTCTGACCTCCTGCGAACACCGACTGTGACCGGCCAGAGAGGTAGGAGGTGAACCACCGTAAAACGGTGCCCCGCACTCCAAGCCCCTCCAACCGGTGCAGAAGGATACCATGGTCGATGGTATCGAATGCCGCTGAGAGGTCAAGAAGCACCAGGATAGTGGAGTAACCTCTATCCCGTCCCCGCTAGAGATCATCAATCAGCGCCAAGATGGTGAAGAGATATATACAGTGAAAAGAACTTAGTAAAGATAGTCCTTGATTTACAACTCCTCTTGGGACCAAAACTTCCATCACAAAGCAATGTGGTCATTAAGTTAATCACCACGTGACCATGCCCAATTTATGACCTTTTTGCTGGAGTCATTAAGTGAATCACATGGTTGTTAAGTGAATCCAGCTTCTCCCTTCAGTTTACTTGTTGGAAGCCTGCTGGAAGGGTTACAAATGGTGATTACACGACTCAGGGACACTGCTACCATCATACAAATATGCTTTGATTTCAATGATTTTTGAGAAAAGATACAATTTGAATTCTTGATGAAATAATGCAATTATAATTTGATTGATATAATGGAAATGAATGGGACTTGATACCTTGATTGAAGCATAGGATATAATTTGTTCAAAAAGACTAAAATTACTTAGAAACTCTAAGTGATTTATATGAATCTGTATGCATTTGCTTGGAAGTCCAAATGAATGAACTTCATAATACTATATATAGTGTCTAGGTTAAAGTAGATGGAAAAACAAATAAAACCAGTATAATTGCTTTTATTGCATGGCCAGTTAAGAAGAAGATACAGATAATGATTTCCAAAAGTAAACAAGATTTTTCAAACAGGCATGAAGTAGTAATAATGAAGAATTTGCATTACCTCCATGTCTTTTGGAAGAGAAACTCTGCCAATCATCATTGTTTAAGGAATGTCTATCTTGTCTTACAGAGGATGAAGAAAGGCACAATACATCAGATATTCCTGACAGAATATAACTGATAGAGAAAAGTTAATTTGATTAGCAGTATTCCAGTATTTGAGGGGCTGCCACAAAGAAGAGGGCGTCAAACTATTCTCCAAAGCACCAGAGGGGAAGGCAAGAAACAATGGTTGGAAACTGACCAAAGAGAGAAGCAACCTGGAATTAAGGAGAAACTTCCTAACAGTGATGACAGTTAACCAGTGGAGCACTTTGCCTTCAGAAATTGTGGGCACTCCATCACTGGAGGTTTTTAAGAAGAGACTAGACAGTTACTTGTCTGAAATGGTACAGGTTCTCCTGCTTGATCAGGGGGCTGGACCAGAAGACCTCCAAGGTCCCTTCCAGCTTCTATTCTGTTCTGTTCTATTCTATTCTATTCTATTCTATTCTATTCTATTCTATTCTATTCTATTCTATTCTATTCTATTCTATTCTATTCTATTCTAATTTAGAAAATTGAAGTAGCATTAAAATTAGGTGGAAGTGACAATGTAAAGGCTGGATTGAAAATACTCAAATGTGTATTTTGTAGTTCAGTAACATTGATTTTAATAAACTCAGAGCAATAATAAATATGATTGCCTATTAGGAAAGCCCTAATGGAAGAAAGGATTTGAAATGTATGATTGTTTCCCTCCAAGAAAGAAAATGATATTGAGTAGAATGGTATAAGATGTAGTCCTACATCCTTTATTTGTCTTTTTTTTAAAAATGGCTTAGACTAAAAATTGGAGAATTTTTGTATCAGACTTACAGAAGACACAAAATTGGATGGGATATCCTGGAAGAATGAAATACAAATCAAAATTTAAGAATACAATGAGGAGTAAAATCATTTTGCAAAGAAAAAACACATTTACAAGTATGGGATAAGTACAGAGAAGAGCAACAAAGATGATTAAGGGACTGGAGGCTAAAGCATATAAGGAACGGCTGCTAGTTTAACGAAGAGAAGAACGAGGGGGGACATGATAGCAGTGTTCCAATATATCAGGGGCTGCCACAAAGAAGAGGGAGTCAAGCTATTTTCCAAGGTGCCTGAGGGCAGGACAAGAAGCAACGGGTGGAAACTAATCAAGGAGAGAAGCAACCTAGAACTAAGGAGAAACTTCCTGACAGTTAGAACAATTAACCAGGGGAACAACCTGACTCCAGAAGCGGGGAATGCTCCAACACTGGAAGTTTTTAAGAAGAGACTGGACAGCCATTTGTCTGAAATGGTATAGGGTTTCCTGCCTGAGCAGGGGGTTGGACTCGATGACCTCCAAGGTCCCTTCCAACATGATGATGATGATGATGATGATGATACTTGTGAAAAAGTTGTTGGAATAGTAGTTGATTACCAATTCCCAGGGTTGTGTTATATAACAACGGTCTCCAACCTTTCTGGCTTGGCAGCCCAGGGAGGAGAGGGGATGGTTTCGTGCGCACAGCTACATTTGAGCACGCCCACCATTCACATAAATAGAGTATTTGAAATGTTTCCTGAAGGTGCTTCATAAAAAAAATATCTTGAAACATAAGCTATAAATACTTACACAAAGTTCAAATTCTGAAGAGGTAAATATGGCTTTAATTTAATGAGAAATGGTGTTCTCTAAAATACGTTATGAGGAAATACAAAATGTGAATATAATTCATTGTAATAATATTGGTTTGTCAACACTGAATTATGGTATGTTTTTGAGTTTTCACTTGTTTGCTTTCTTTTTTTTCTGTATACTTTCTCTAATCTGAAAATTAAGAAATTAGAGTAACACTTTCTGTATATTAATTATCATACTACATATAGCACAGTAGGGAGGAATCAGTTTTTTAACTTCTTATGCTAAATCCTGAATATAATAACAATTTTACCTATGAAATTCATACCATTTGCAACCTAGTTGATAATCAATGTGTTAATTTTAATTTATTATTTAATTATTACCTAAACCAGGGGTTCTCAACCTTGGCAACTTTAAGACTTGTGGACTTCAACTCCCAGAATTCCTCAGCCAGCAAAGCTGGCTGAGGAATTCTGGGAGTTGAAGTCCACAAGTCTTAAAGTTGCCAAGGTTGAGAACCCCTGACCTAAACTATTAATTTATTCTTAATCTATTAATGCAGAACTCGCCCAGTGATTTTGAGTGTTACAATGATTACCTCAGCTATGAATTTTATGGTGATTTTTATATTGTTTTTTACTACTGTATTGTTTGGTTGTTTTATATTGTTTTTATTTATTTATAAGGCTCCTAGAGCATATATATGACATAGGCAGCTGTATAAATTGGAATAATAGATAAGTGAGTTTTTACTTATTTATACTTATAATTTTTCAATTTTCCTCTGAAACTTTGAACATTGTTAAGTACAATAACATTTTACCTAACAGTGTACTATTACAATTGTAATATTGTGCCATATCTTTTTAATGAAAAATTTAATGAAATGAAACTTAAGGATAATTATCAAAATATTATGAATACTTTTATGTAGTTGATTAGATAAATTGGGATAGGAAGCTGCATTAAAAAAATAAATTCTATTACTTCTCAAATGTTAAACTTTTCCTACCAGATTGTACACCTATTTAGTATTACAGATTTTTAAATGGTAATTGATTTAATAATTCCCCATTCGTTTTCTTTCCAAGTGCTGTTTACCTGGTGCGTTATAAAGAAACAAGACAGAGATTTGCAATGAAAAAGATTAACAAACAGAATCTCATTCTTCGAAACCAGATTCAGCAGGCGTTTGTTGAGCGTGATATCCTGACATTTGCAGAAAATCCATTTGTAGTCAGCATGTATTGTTCCTTTGAAACTAAACGCCATTTATGCATGGTCATGGAATATGTGGAAGGTACAGTCTATGTTTTATATTATGTGTCAAGTGCAATGTATTGTAATATTGAGAAACCATAAATGAATATTGAAAATTTGAAATGTCAAATGATTTATCTCTTTACTTAAAGGCTGAATCTCCTCCATATGTCATAGTGTTCCTATAGCAATAATGGGGCTCGAAAAGGGAGACATAGTATCAAGTCTCTGCATGATCATGAGATTATCTAATGTCATCTTGTCTTGTCATAATCCCTATTTAATTTACCTCATGGATTATTGACAAGATAAATGAGAGTAGGAAGGCAAGACTCCAACCAAACTAATCCTGATTGGTACAAAATTATCCCCAAGTCATGATGCATCTTCGTAGAGCAAAATGCTTTCTCCCCTATAGTATAATCAGCAAATTAGTGTACAATATTTTCAATTTTTAATCTGAACTCTAAAAAAGAATTTCTATATGCCCACACTGAAGTTTATTCTGTTTTTTGCTTTCTAACAAGGAAGTTTTGTTTTTAATACTGCCATCTGTTTGCTAGTCTGAATATTGTGGTTGATTTCTCTGTGTGGCATAAAATATAGCAATATGCATTATGTTTTAGGTGGAGACTGTGCTACTTTGATGAAAAATATGGGCCCTTTGCCTGTAGATATGGCCAGGATGTATTTTGCTGAGACTGTTTTAGCACTGGAATATCTCCACAACTATGGAATAGTACACAGAGATTTGAAACCTGATAAGTATGTATGTAGCATGTAATTAACAGAAAATATTTACAGAAAAACTAAGAATGTATAAAATGAAGCAAGAAACAGAAATGTTTATTTTATTCTTGTTATATAAATTCAGAATCTGATTGTATTATTTTTTAGTTCTATAAAGGATAATTTATGAAATAAATTCATAATTATGATGAATATTAGTATAGATATTCAAGATATTTATGTTCATAATGTGTTCATTGATTAATATTTTATAACTTCCATTTTTAAAATTTGTTTTGAGTACACCAATGAATTGTAAATTTGGTGTTATGCTTAATATTTAATTGTGAATAATTTAAATGAACTTTCTTTAAAAATATGACTGCATACACAGTTTGCAGATTTATAACTTTAGTTTTTTAAGGTGTCAAGTCTCCTCCCATTATCCCTTAATGAATAATGACTGTCTATCTTGCAATTTGATGGACTTCACTAAGCTACCGTAGTAGCACTTTGTTTTCAAAATTAAATATACTCTATGAAACATGTCATTCCAATATGTTTGCAGATAGGATGTGATTATAATAACAACTTAATATTAAATGGTGAACTGAAAAGACTGTTCTGTTGCTAATAGTTACTTATTGTTATTCTTTTTTGCAGTTTACTAGTAACATCCATGGGACATATAAAGTTAACAGATTTTGGGCTGTCTAAGGTTGGTCTCATGAGCATGACCACCAATCTTTATGAGGGTCATATTGAGAAGGATGCTAGAGAATTTCTGGATAAACAGGTAAGCAATGTTTGTTTTCTTTCCAAAAGTTTAGCAAATTATTTTTAATTTCTATAATACTATTGCAAATTTCTATATAAGAGTTATTTTTATTTTTGCACTGCAGATTGTTTCAAGTTTGGCTTTTCACCATTATGGTCTATTAGTAAGATGAATGGTCTAATTGAAAGCAAGTGAAAGAGACAAATTGAACGTTGTTTTATAAAGAATTCAGAGTCTCAGCAGAGTACTTGTGGAACTCATGATGCATTGTACAATCAAGGATGCTAAAAATCCTAGCTATGGCCCATTTCCCCTTAAGCATGCCTCATTACCATTTACCCACAATCTGTTCAGTCTAAGACTTACTTAAGGTAAAATTGTTCAAGTTTTCAATTTAAAATAAGAATAATCCAAACATAATCAGAATATATATATATATATATATATAATATATTTTGATTTCAAGTTGGCAGACAGTGTCTGTGAAATATTCACTTGCAAAAGTTAAGTTGGAAACTTTTATTAGAAAATGTGAAAAATTAACATGTTTTCTTAAAATTAAAAAAGGAAAAGAAAATTTGAAATTATTTAATATGATAGACATTATTAAAGTTTACAGTTCTCTTTTTTACTGTTTCCTTATTTAGGTTTGTGGTACACCAGAATATATCGCTCCAGAAGTGATTCTAAGGCAAGGTTATGGCAAACCAGTGGACTGGTGGTCCATGGGAATTATCCTTTATGAGTTTCTTGTTGGGTGTGTGCCATTCTTTGGAGATACACCAGAGGAGCTATTTGGACAAGTTATCAGCGGTAATTATCACATGACAGAAGTGATTTTCCTTAAATCATTACACACTTTCCTTTGGGGATGGCTACCTGTGATGGAAAGTGAAGGTGGAACGGGGGTGGGGGGGTGGGGAATCTTGGCACTGTGATTTTGGTTTCCCAGGGAGACACAGCGCATTCCAGATAGGGGCCCAAAATAGAAGACTGCTCAGCCTTGAACTGGATAGGAAAGTAGGAAGAAGTTCAGAGTAGCCACACCCTAAAATCTCCCAAAGTATATCTATTAAGTTAGAAGGTTATGGCTTCTGGCAAGATTCTACTAGGCATAGGCAAATAAAAACCTTGATTAGATTTCAACATGATGTCTTTGGGTTTGGGGGTGACACTACCTGACCTCAGTCAGGGTTTTATTATTTATGAAAGGCTATAATATTATATTAGTTATGATAAGTCTGAAAATTTAAACTTAAGAAAAAATAGAATAAATTTACTAAGAAATATTATATATTCTTTGTAGTGTGTGCTTAATTTGTTTTTATAATTTGAATCACTTCCATGCTTTCCCATTCTGTAAAGTGTTATAGTTTTCACTGCTAGAAGGACCTTTTTTCTTGATACACATCCCAGCTCAAAAGTCATCTGAGTAAATGTGTTTGCAATAATATTGTAATTACAATAATAATATTGTAATTACAATAACAGCAATCCCAATTACATTAGCAAATACTAGTAAAGTTGTGACTATGTATTAAAATACACATTTAGAACAATTTCTGTTTGCATGTTCTCAGTATAGAACCTGGGAAAGGAATGGAAAAGGAAAAATAATTTGCTACAGAGTGCCAGAAAAGAATAAGATCATAAAGAAATTAAAAGTTAAGATATCATTAATCATATATAGAGCAATTACATTATAGAAATGAGTGACTATATATATTTTGAAAGGAGCGGAGAAAGCAATAAAATAAATGACAAGTGCTTTAAACAGAAAGAAACTATTTAGATTAATGCTTCAAACTAGCATAGTCTAGTCTAATCTATATTTTAAAAAGTTCACATTTATTTCATTTGCATAAAATGGAAAATGCCTAATAGCATAATGCAATAAATTAGAAGAGGTGTAATAAAAGCCTGAAACAATAGTTTCCCAAATAATAAATAATGGGGAAAGGAAGAATTCAAATGCAGTTCACAGATTGTTAATGATTTCACTGGTGGCTGTTACAGTATAATGTTATTTCTGTAGCAGCTGTTCTTCTTTCATTTAAAATTCCACAACCTTTTAGATTGTAACCTGCAGGCTGAACCAAAGTATTGTTATGCAGCTTGTGGCAAAACTAAATACTAATTGAACAACATCTATCACTATTCTAGTTGGTGTTCTTTCATGTTTTCCAGATGTGTAGAAATAGATACCTGTTGTTTATATTAAACAACCTATGTTTACTCATTTCCCTCAGTATGCTGATAAGGTCTACTAATAAAAGGAAGTGGTAATGGTAAACGGAAAAAATGCAATTGTGTTTTTAAAAAGTTTTTTTTTAAAAATAATCTGGCATATTTTTAATAAAAGTGAAGGAAATACATGATATGCCTACTGTTAATGAGCTTTTTATACAATATGCTAGTTGTTCATAATACAAGTAATAAATATTGTTTCTGGTATGATGCAAAGCTATATGAAATGTTTAATTAGTACATATAACAAATGTTTTAGCTTTGATCCCTTAGGGTATCAACACATATTTATATTTTTCAAATCAAATTTAAATGGCATTTTAAGAACTGAAAACTGGCAAACTTCAAAATAAGCTTTTATTTATTTGTGTGCTTGAACTCTTGGATGTACGCTTAGTATATTATATAGTACAATAGAAGTATAAATAATAACATTAGGCAATACAAAAGTGTTTCAAACATTTTTGGGGCTCAAAGTCTATACAGGATTAACAACCAAGAACTGAAAATTAAGATGCCTGGATTTATCCATATAGAATGCTACAACATTAAAAACAACAACAACAGATTTAGAAGTGGTGTTTCTTTCTCCTAGATGAGATCAACTGGCCTGAAAAGGATGAAGCACCACCCCCAGATGCTCAGGATTTGATTGCTTTGCTTCTGAGACAAAACCCCTTGGAGAGATTAGGAACAGGTTAGAAAACTTTGCTTTTATTTTCCTACATGCTGGAAGCATTATCTCTTTGGCTGCGGAGTGTTTGATCTTTTTGTTTCTGTTTAATAAATACCTGTGTCTGGTTGTAGTTTAAAAACATATTTCCTTGTTCTCTTTGTTTTACTAACTTAAATAATAACTAAGCTGGCATTGAATCAAACCACACCTTGTAATTTTTTTCTCATTTTCTAATCTATTCTTCCCATTTGTTTGTTTATTTATTTGTGTCTTGCCTTTATTATTTTTACAAATAGCTGAAGGCCACAAACATATCTAATATTCCTTCTTCCTCCTATTTTCCCCACAATAGGTCAATAAATGCTGGTCCTCACTATCTAAACAATTTGCTATCATGGTAAAGATTGTAGAGGATTCAGAATTTATTAATGCCTGAGAGACTTGCAGAGAACTTGGAATGGTTTATCTAGATCACAGGTGTCAAACTGTGGGCCCGCGGGCTGGATACGTCAAGCAGAAGCCGCGCGCACCCCAGCTCCGGCAAGGGGGAAAAAGTCGTGATATGTCACGACATGTCGTGTGAGGTGACAAGTTTGACACCCCTGATCTAGATAATAGTACTTTACAACTACACTGTTAAAAAATTATTATGTTTGTCATGACAGTTAGAAGCCTAAAATTTTGATGGGATCGCCACGCTCTTCCATTTGCACAGATGTGTATGTATTTGTGTGTGTGCGAGATAGAGAGAGAATATCAACATTAACTCTTAATAAATGTCCTGGAGCAGTGCTATGGTATTGTAATGGATAAATAACCATCCCATAGTGGGCCTTCTCCAGGTCCCGTCAGCCAGACAGTGTTGCCTGGCGGGGCCTAGGGGAAGAGTCTTCTCTGTTGCGGCCCCGACCCTCTGGAACCAACTTCCCCCGGAGATCCGTGTCGCCCCCACCCTCTCCGTCTTTTGTAAATTGCTTAAAACATACTTTTGCCGGCAGGCCTGGGGCAGCTAACACCTTGCCCCTAGCCAGTGTATGTTTGTGTGTATGTTTGTGGAATGATTGGTTTCTTTTTTAACTTAAGGGTTTTTATATTTATGTATTTTATTGTAATTTCTATCATGTTGTAAGCCGCCCTGAGTTCTCCGGAATAGGGCGGCATAGAAATTAATTAATTAATTAAATAAATAAATAAATTAATAATAATAATAATAATAATAATAGGGAATTAATTAGGATTGTGCTCCTGCAATTGAGAAATATATGATTTGTTGAGATACAAAAATTGTTAATCAGCAGTGAATTTTGGAATGCAGCGTCAAATGCTGAATCCTGCAGTCATAACATTGGTCATACATGTTTTGAAGCAGTACACCAATTCTTTCTCCCTCCCCCTCCCAATACTTAAAACCTAACTACAGTTGGAGACTCAAGCTGTAGACTAATAAAAGTCTCATTATGTTTATCTGTTTGTCTATTTGTACCTTCAAATCAGCCCAAACATTATGCTGCGGCAATTTTGAACCAAAGTACCTAAAATCCACTAACTTTAAAAATACATAAAACCCCTGGAACCCATTATTCCTGTAGACTTGAAATTGCCACTACGTTCAGACCAGCTTTATTTGCAAAAGGTCGTGGCTGTTGCAGCATCCCCACAATCATGTGATTTCCCAATACTCCCTGCCACTTCCCACAAGCAAAATCATGACAGAAATCAGAGGTCACTTTAACCCTCACTGCTTTTTCCCCACTTGTGGTAATTCTGTTTATCTGTTTAAGTAAGTACATACTGACTTATTTTTGAAGTTCATTTGCAATTATAATTCTATTTATGATACATATACTTTTCTTAGATGATTACAGAACCATTCAACTTTGGACTAAAAAAATAAAAATATGGTCAGCCTATAATTAAATGTTTATTTTGGTCATCTCAGACCATGCTATCTTTTTCTCAAAGGATGACCCAGCTTGCCACAGGGATTTCTGATAAAGATATAAAGTTGTCCTTAAAACTTAGCCTATATTTAGTAAGTGTACCAAATTTAAATAATTTTTGCAATTCCCTCCCCTCCTAATAAAAAGAAGATACAGAAGCAGATCTGTCTTTTATACTTCTTTAACATGGTCTGTATTGCATTGCATTGTATTTTATTAATTTTATATCAAGGCAACAAAAAAGAAAACAGCATAGGCAAAGCAAGATGCCAATGTACATTAATAGGTATTAATTTTAAAAAGTTACAGAGTCACAAATTAATTTGTTCTTAGAGTAAAAGTTGGATAATTTTGAGTAAAAGAGCCTAAAGACAGAGTTGGAATTTTTAAGCAAATATTATACTGGAAGAAAAATGTAACTTGGTTTGATTGGAATGAACCCAGAAACTTAAAGAACTTTCTCATAGGCAATCAGTGGAAAGCATGACACTAAAATATATTTTAGTTAAATCCTTTACGTACTAATCCTTTACGTACTAATTTCTTATAATAGGCTCTAAGTAAGGAGGATTATTCCAGATTTTTCAAATATAAAAAAGTATTTATGTTGTATGTTGAAATATTAATAACTGAGAATAAATTTGCATTTAACCTTTTTCATATTTTTCTGTAGTTTTTAAAATCTACTGCTATTCCATGCAGAATAAAAAGCCTTATTTCTATTTCCATTCAGCATTTTAATTAATATGCAAGAACTGTTTTTCAACAGTGTCAAAATCATGACCTCTTTAGATAATTTTCAAAATCATTGAAATGTGTAACAATATTTTGTATATTAGACACATATACACAGCATAGTCATGTATGACTAAAATAAATTTATTGTCATATAAAATTTCATACTTTGATGTTAAGAATAGCTTGAACAATTTTGGTATTTATAGGAGCAATCAAGTTTGCAGATTTTTCTTTTTTCTTTTATAATTGGTATTGTCAGTTCAGTCTAACATTCATACTTTCCAAACCAAGTTACACTGCTGTTATGAGAAAAATGGCTGAAAATTTCTACAGTATATAATCCATAATGAGTAAATATACTGCAGTAAATTTAATTAGTGATCAAACTACAGGTGATTTTCAAGGACAAATAACATTTTCATGCTTTTTCAGTAGAGAGGATTTCTTATATATGAGGGATTGAAAATCTATCACTTTGTTTCTGCCTTAGCTACAGTAGCAACCATAATTCATTATTGACAATGCTGCTTTGGAATTCTGGGAATTGTAGTTTGCTGCATCTGGAAGTAATAGGAGGGAGGTGTCAGTGGAAGATGGAATTTCTTATGCTTCAAAGTTCTGCTTCATTAGCCGTGATTGTAGAATTGATTGCAAATATGTTGATGGAAAAATATTTAGTTTCTATAAATATTTAGACTACTCTGAATAATTACTGTATCCCTGAAAATCACGAATAAAATGAATATTATTTACAATCCAACAGTACATTTCCAAATGCTTTACATGCTGACAAAGATAGTTTATGTATCAAATTTGAGTATTGTGGGAAAACAAAATTTAGGCAAAAAATGCAAGTAGAATCTTGAAAAATATTTTTTAAAAACCTACAAGGAATCCAGTGTTTTAATAAGTATTTGCTTTCTGCTGATTTATAAATAAGCTTTCTTCCATTGATATTATGTTTGAGCTTTGGGTCTAATATAAAATTATTGTATACTGCTTAATAACTTAAAAATACACTAGTGGTTAATGGACATATTGTACTTTCTTTGATGTCCTTTTTCCAAAGGTAAATATTTCTCAATAGTTACAAAAATTAGTGGCATGAAAAACATGCAGTCCTTCTAATCATTATATGTAAATCTGGAAGGTAATTCACTTTTCAAAAGTATGAACAATTTATTTGTATATATAATCTGCAATAGTTTTCTCTTGCTCCCCCAGGTGGTACTTACGAAGTGAAACAACATCAGTTCTTTCAAAACTTAGATTGGAATAGTTTGCTGAGACAGAAAGCAGAATTCATTCCTCAGCTGGAATCTGAAGATGACACAAGCTACTTTGACAGTATGCCTACTTCGATAGAGATATACAAATATCCATATATTAAATGTTATGGTTGCAATAGTTGATTTTGAAATGCATTTTTGTTGACATCTAAGGATTTTTGAGTAAAACTTATTCAATTAATTTGAGTCATGGTAATATACATACATATCCATGTTGTTTTATAGCTCGTTCTGAGAAGTATCATCATATGGAGACAGAAGAAGAAGAGGATACAAATGATGAAGATTTTAATTTGGAGATAAGACAGTTTTCTTCATGTTCACATCGATTTTCAAAAGTTAGTATTTAAATATTTTGCATGCAAACATACCTAATACAAAAGTGTAATCATGAATTATTGAAAATAATTTTGCATATAAATTTAAGGTTTCAGTATGTTAATATGGGTGAGCAACTCATGGCTTAAAAAACATTTGTCATCCTCAGTAGCCACCTGTGCATATCCTCACAGGACAATAAAATTCTGTTCCCAACAGCTCAAAGAATCAGTACGATGCCAAAATAATTACTATGAAGTGCATTTTTTTCATACTGAATGAAGCTGTTGAGGGGGAGGGTTTAAAGTAAAGTTTACAGTGGTTTGCAATTGATATACAATTGCAATAAACTTGATATTCTACTATAGTACCTTCTTGGATTATTGCGAATAAATTCATTCAGAGGGACTGCCCCGTTTCCATATTCTTTTTGCCCACAAAATTCAATTATTAGGGTTATGAATGTGTGTTTCTTTAATCCAAACATTATCGTATGCTTTTAAAAATTTTCCTCTAAAAGATTTCCATTTATTTTTCAATTGGATTGTCAGCTTCTATGTTATATTAAAGGTGGGAAAATTCTAAAGTGATTTATCTTGATCTGATTTTTTTACACCTCAAAAATCTGGTATTTTAATAAGGGTATGTAGACTTTTTATATCCATTGTATGCTCTTCTTGTATTCAAGGTGGTTGCAGTTAGGGGAGGAAAGGGAAAGGAAAGCCAGGGGAAAATCATCAGGCAAGTTGGTACACAGGCATACAAGAAGGAGAGGATGGATGAAAGAGCAGGAGCTTTACACTACTCACCTGTTTGGGGTTTTTTATTTGCCAAAACCAGAAACAACCAAAATAATCTGGATTTCACTTTGACTATAATGTGAGCTACTTAGAATGATCCAGATATATATTTATTCCTTGTATGAAAGTAATCAATAGTTCATACACATGTTCATCTGAAGTATTTGAATCATATTAAATACTTTTCTGAAGTTCTGTTTGATACAGTAATTGTTAATCTTTCATTATTTTGTCCTCATCCCCAACCCTTGCACACAGGTTTTTAGTAGTATAGATCGAGTCACCATTCAAACTGAAGAAAAGGAAAATGCAATAGAAGGAACAACAAATGTGACACTAACATCTTCAGAATCTTCATGCTGGAGCTCAGAATATTCTGATATGTAAGTAATATTAATAATATTTGATTACTATGCAACATTTGTGAATGTATGTATATTTAGTGCGTGTTGACATGTATTATCATTTTAAATATAGGCAGCAGATATCTACATCAGTTTCTTCGGATACTGAAAGTGTTAAGCAACGCCACAGTTCAGGGGTACTTCCAAAATTAGCTATATCAGCTGAAGGAGATTCAGAAGAATTACTGTGTTCTGTTGGATCTCATAAAGTTCAAGAAAAAACTGTGTTTGTAAATGAAGAAACTGTTCAAGATGAAGTGGAGGTAGAGGTAACAACTCCAGCAAGCACAATTAGTAATTCCACACTCTCAGGTATGATCCATATAAAAATGGCTTTTCTTAGATCTACTTATTGAGTGGGCTATAATAACAATTTATCTTGATTTTTTTCAACTGGCGTGAAAAGGGTAACTCAGATTAGCACATTGGATCATTTTCTTTATATCACAACGTATGGGGAATAAACACAACTTTCTTTTATCTCTGGCCCCTTTTGTTGCAAACCCCTCCCTTGGTTTAGTTATAAGAGCACGAAGGACTCCATAAACTTTTGATTAGATATGTACATATAATTTAATAAGTACAATATTAGGCCAGCTATATATCTACTTGCTACATTACCTAGTCCTTATTTGTCTAGCTTATTGATTAAAATATCATGGAGGGGACTAGCATAAATACTTTGCTGAAATCAAGATATATCTATGCAGTACCATTCCTATAATCTGTTAATAAAGTTATTTAATAAAACTTGTATATGAGTAATCTGGTAAGACCTATTCTTGAGAAATTCATATTAACCTCTTTAAAGCCCAAGGCACATGTTTGACTCAGCTTAGTTTAATTTAAAGTCAGAAGCTCCAGCATTTAAGTGATCAATTTTCTCCAATGTTTCTACTGTTGCTGCTTTCTCAACTAAGTTTTCTATATTGTTTAATAACAAGTGATATCCTTTGCCTAAAATGGTATTTTATGAGCATACAGAAATAATCAGATTTGTTTTAATAATCTTCCCTCTTTTATATGAGTTCTAACCTTTTCCCTTTTGGTTTTATGCTGTAAATGTTTATGGAGATTCTCAATCATTTGGTCATAGATGTCCCAAAGGGCTTTTTCCAAAAGGCAACTGGACGCTCTTGTTTTTTTCTCTGAAAATATTTCTCTTCTTATCCAAAAAAAACTTCTTAATAGGAAGAGAAATATTTTCAAAGAAAACAAAAACAAAAAAAGTCCAGTTATCTTTTAGAAAAAGCACTTTGGATATGTTTTGTGTTATATTTTAAATATTGTAACTGAAAGCAAGCTAATCCAACAACCTTAAGCAAGGTTGTGAAAATTAAATGTATTGTTACAATAAGGTAAAATGGGGAATTTAGTACAAGGAAGGACAAAGAAACTAATATTAATGCTTGGTCCTCATCCCAAAATGATGATTAATAACTGTGCAGGTGTTTGTTCTAAAATTTTATTTCACGAGGTTGTACCAGAAAAATAAATCCTCATCTTCTTGTTTGACTTCCTCCCAAATCTTGATTCAATGTGTTCATTCTTTTATTTTGTGCAGCTGGTAGCTTTTCAGAGCACTTGGATCAGATAAATGGAAGAAATGAAAGTATGGATAGCACAGATAATTTCTCAAAAACATGTAGTGAACAAGCATCTCATATGGCTCGTCAGCGATTAGAAACTACAGAAAAAAAGAAAATATCTGGAAAGGTTACAAAGTCTCTCTCGGCCAGTGCTCTGTCCCTTATGATTCCAGGAGGTAGATACTGTTTTATAATGATGAAACTGATGCTTATGTGATTATTTTTCTCTTTAAGCAATGCATCTTCAGCTGAACCTTTCTTGTGTTAAAATGAGTCACATTTTTTAGAGGTTTTGCATAGTGTATACACTGAATCTTTAGTAATAATTAATACTCCCTATGCAACTTATTGTTACCTTCTTCTAAAAAAAGTTGAATTATCTGCTATCAGCAAAAGGAATTTTGATTTAAACAATGGGCTGGATCTGATCCAGAAGTGTGAAGCAGGTAGACAGTGGCTTGGAATGCTAAGGACTGATCCATTCAAAGCCACCTTGCCTTTTATCTTCTAGGCGTGTTATCCAGATCAGCGAAACTGCTGCCCTTCCCAGTGCAGATACACACTTGGATCAGATAAATGGATGAAATGAAAGTATGGATAGCGCAGATAAATTCTGAAGGCTATCTAGTGAACACATGCAACAAGAGAGGAAACCAAAAAAAGAAAACACATTCATCACATTAAATTGTTACACAGAAAGAAATACAGAACTGTATTTCTATGGACTGCACTAGTCCTATAAGACTTGGTGATGAGGAGTTAGAATGAAACTGTCTATTCCATGTTTTCTCTACTTTGTCTTAACCATAAAATAATATTCTGCAAAACATGGGTATACTATATATTATAGTAAGAGTAGGAATATATTCTATCTTGAGATCTTAACCAAAAAGATCTTAACCATAAACGTTATATAAAATACATAAACCTGTAGGTTGGTAATTTTTCCCACCAGATAAAAGAGAAATATTTTGGAATGTTTTGAACCGTGGCAGATACTTCTTAAAAAACAAAGCCGTGAGTATGATAACGTAGTGTATTAACATACATATGAAACTGAATATATTCCTAAATAGAGACCATTTCTTTTCAGATATATTTGGGGTGTCTCCTTTGGGAAGTCCAATGTCCCCCCATTCCATATCTTCAGATCCTTCATCTTCCAGAGATTCTTCTCCAAGCCGTGACTCATCAACTGCTCCTGCAAGTCCCCACCAGCCTGTCATAATTCATACTTCAGGCAAAAAGTATGGATTCACTATCCGAGCAATCAGAGTATATGTGGGTGATAGCGACATCTACACAGTTCATCACATTATTTGGGTAAAATTTACAATCTCTTATGCCTGATTAATTTATTTGTAGGTTATGCTTAAATGAGACACAACGTTTAGTGTAATTTAATAATGGAAAAGTATTACTTAGTATAATATGTAATCCAGCTATGTTCAGTCATTTTGGTTTCAGATCCTCTTTACATTCTTAAACATTATTGAGGGCCCCAAATACCTATCAGTATTTAGTATATTAAAAATTAAAACTGAGAAACTTTAAAATATTTAAAATATTCGTAGATTCCCTGGAAGGGTTTTGGGAAACTCCAGAATTCTCCGGAACACACTTTGAGAGTCACTGGTTTAGTCTGAATTGGAAATATAGCTAATGTGCCTGTAGGACAAAGTAGCCCTAACCATTTAAAATAGAATATTTGAACTTAAAGGAGGAAAATGTATGGAGATTCTTACCTTCTTTAGACTTATTAAAATGAAAAATAGTTTCAGAATAACAATCTTAATGTATAGACCCTGGCAAATGTTTATTCTTTACTAATCTTCAGGCTGATCATATTAAGGTACCATAATTTCTGTGGGCCAGTTCCAAGTTTGGGTTCTCTGATCTTTCAGTCAATGTCCCCTTTCCATTTTGTCTGCATCAAGATGAAATTCAAAAGAAAGATATTCAGGAACAAAGTTTAGTTTTTTAGTAACTTGACTTACCAATTCAGCCAAAAATGTAAATGGCATTAAAATTAATATTTGTTCTGTCTTGTAATTTCTTGCTATGGCAATATTTAATTAACAAAAGAAGTTGTATCATTCCCCTTATATGAATCCAATACTAATGGAGAAGAGAGGATCTGAAGTCCAGGGCCTTATGCTGCTGCCTGAGTCCATCTTTTCTGATCAATTCAGCTATGACTTTCTTTCCCTCTTCCTCTCACTATCCACTTTTTCTTCACATATTGGTTCAACTGAATCCAGTTTTCATTCATATTTTCTATATGAGCAAACTACCTCAACATTCTTCCTTAATCCTTAATCCTCATTTAGCGATTGTCTCATTTTGCAACTGTTATAAAAGTGATGATAAAGTCATTTTTGAATGATCCTTGCATTTATAGCCTTCATAGATTTGTAAAGCAAAGGAAGTAAGACCATAAGGACAACTGCAGTTTCACTTAGCAACCACTTCACTTAATGACAAAGTTGCCAGTCTCAGTTGTGATCACTAAATGAGGATTATCTGTAATGGCCACTTATTTCTGTATTCAATCCACATTAATTCCTCACCTATCTGTTCTTAACCAGATCTTTTCTTGTTTTATTCCACACATTTCTTTTTAAACCCATTCCCTGTGTTTTCGTATTTCATGTTTCTTCCAGTATCTCCAAATTTCACTTGTATATAACAAAAGCGGAAAGAAGCATCCAGTTATGCATAGCCATTGTTCTTTCCTTTTGCAAACACTCCTCATAACACACCACCCACTGTTGTATCAGAATTTGTGTGTCATAAAATTTCTTCATCCATTTTTCCATCTTTATGGAAAAAGAACAAAAATTCATCTATCTGCTACAGGTTTTCATCATTTATATATAATTTGCAGTTGTTCAGTCCATTTTCCCTACCAAACATAACTTCCTGGGTCTTTGATCCATTAATTTTTAGATGTATACTCTTGCATCATGCAGTATATCTAACATTTGCTGCAAATCTTTCAGGTCCTCAGCCAATAACATGGCATCATCTCCATCAAAAGGTATTCATGCATATCTCTCCAACCAACATTCCTCTAATTTCTGCACAAACATTATCTGTAAATACATGAAACAACCATGTAATGAGATATCCTTGTCTTGAAAAATGCCATAGTAATTTTAAATGAAAAATAATTCCCCAACACCAATAGGAAATCTTGGATTTGTATATATTTGTAAAATGACTTTGTCTGCTTTATAGCATTAAGTTGTGTTGTCACCAGCTCAAACTGTTTAGAACTGCCCTTGGTTTTCCCAAATTTTCTCTCATGATAGATCAGAATGTGATGATTTGGAATGTAGAAATTTAAAAATGAAAATCATGGCATGTAACAATCAGAAAATTTAACAATAACAATTAATCTTTAAAGTTCAGTGATATTAAAGAGCAGAACTGTTTACATTATGAAGGTGATGGGATAAGTTTTTGTGATTGATTCTGTGGAAGAACAACAAAGTAATCCATTTTTTTCTTAATAAATTCAGAAGCTACTGTATTATACTTCTTCAACAAAGTAAAGACAAATATATTTGAGCTTATGCATTTTCTTTTACTTTCTAGAACATTGAAGAGGGAAGTCCAGCTTATCATGCTGGATTGAAGGCTGGTGATCTCATTACCCATATTAATGGAGAGCCAGTGCATGGCCTTGTTCACACTGAAGTCATAGAACTGTTATTAAAGGTACAGTAATCTGGCAGAAATCTGTCCCTCATGCTGTATGTTCTGTCACTCATTCTTTTTCCCCCTCAAACAGTGATTTTACTATAAGTTACTCATTTTGTTATTTAAGCATATATACAGTATATATACAGTATATATACAGTATATATACAGTATATATACATATATATACATATATATACATATATATACATATATATATACATATATATATACATATATATACATGTTGTTTAAAATTGTTGACAAAGAAATAAGGGAATTTCTGATATAGCTATTTCGAGTTTCTTAACTCTCTTCAGTCAGACTCACCCTTCTGGGATTCGAACCTGGGCAGTCTGCATGCTAAGCAGATGCTTTAACCTATTGAGCCACAAGTTCTCTCCCGCTTTGTCAGTAGTCAGGGAGTAAGGATATGTGTCAAGTGTTTATTTTTTAGATTGCACCCTGTAAACCCAAATATGGGAGGAAGGAATCATTCTTTCCTTTTGCTTGTTTCAGCTCAACCCAGAGCCATCCAGCAAGCACAAATATATATATATATGTTGTTTAAAATTGTTGACAAAGAAATAAGGGAATTTCTGATATAGCTATTTCGAGTTTCTTAACTCTCTTCAGTCAGACTCACCCTTCTGGGATTCGAACCTGGGCAGTCTGCATGCTAAGCAGATGCTTTAACCTATTGAGCCACAAGTTCTCTCCCGCTTTGTCAGTAGTCAGGGAGTAAGGATATGTGTCAAGTGTTTATTTTTTAGATTGCACCCTGTAAACCCAAATATGGGAGGAAGGAATCATTCTTTCCTTTTGCTTGTTTCAGCTCAACCCAGAGCCATCCAGCAAGCACAAATATATATATATGTTGTTTAAAATTGTTGACAAAGAAATAAGGGAATTTCTGATATAGCTATTTCGAGTTTCTTAACTCTCTTCAGTCAGACTCACCCTTCTGGGATTCGAACCTGGGCAGTCTGCATGCTAAGCAGATGCTTTAACCTATTGAGCCACAAGTTCTCTCCCGCTTTGTCAGTAGTCAGGGAGTAAGGATATGTGTCAAGTGTTTATTTTTTAGATTGCACCCTGTAAACCCAAATATGGGAGGAAGGAATCATTCTTTCCTTTTGCTTGTTTCAGCTCAACCCAGAGCCATCCAGCAAGCACAAATATATATATATGTTGTTTAAAATTGTTGACAAAGAAATAAGGGAATTTCTGATATAGCTATTTCGAGTTTCTTAACTCTCTTCAGTCAGACTCACCCTTCTGGGATTCGAACCTGGGCAGTCTGCATGCTAAGCAGATGCTTTAACCTATTGAGCCACAAGTTCTCTCCCGCTTTGTCAGTAGTCAGGGAGTAAGGATATGTGTCAAGTGTTTATTTTTTAGATTGCACCCTGTAAACCCAAATATGGGAGGAAGGAATCATTCTTTCCTTTTGCTTGTTTCAGCTCAACCCAGAGCCATCCAGCAAGCACAAATATATATATATGTTGTTTAAAATTGTTGACAAAGAAATAAGGGAATTTCTGATATAGCTATTTCGAGTTTCTTAACTCTCTTCAGTCAGACTCACCCTTCTGGGATTCGAACCTGGGCAGTCTGCATGCTAAGCAGATGCTTTAACCTATTGAGCCACAAGTTCTCTCCCGCTTTGTCAGTAGTCAGGGAGTAAGGATATGTGTCAAGTGTTTATTTTTTAGATTGCACCCTGTAAACCCAAATATGGGAGGAAGGAATCATTCTTTCCTTTTGCTTGTTTCAGCTCAACCCAGAGCCATCCAGCAAGCACAAATATATATATATGTTGTTTAAAATTGTTGACAAAGAAATAAGGGAATTTCTGATATAGCTATTTCGAGTTTCTTAACTCTCTTCAGTCAGACTCACCCTTCTGGGATTCGAACCTGGGCAGTCTGCATGCTAAGCAGATGCTTTAACCTATTGAGCCACAAGTTCTCTCCCGCTTTGTCAGTAGTCAGGGAGTAAGGATATGTGTCAAGTGTTTATTTTTTAGATTGCACCCTGTAAACCCAAATATGGGAGGAAGGAATCATTCTTTCCTTTTGCTTGTTTCAGCTCAACCCAGAGCCATCCAGCAAGCACAAATATATATATATGTTGTTTAAAATTGTTGACAAAGAAATAAGGGAATTTCTGATATAGCTATTTCGAGTTTCTTAACTCTCTTCAGTCAGACTCACCCTTCTGGGATTCGAACCTGGGCAGTCTGCATGCTAAGCAGATGCTTTAACCTATTGAGCCACAAGTTCTCTCCCGCTTTGTCAGTAGTCAGGGAGTAAGGATATGTGTCAAGTGTTTATTTTTTAGATTGCACCCTGTAAACCCAAATATGGGAGGAAGGAATCATTCTTTCCTTTTGCTTGTTTCAGCTCAACCCAGAGCCATCCAGCAAGCACAAATATATATATATGTTGTTTAAAATTGTTGACAAAGAAATAAGGGAATTTCTGATATAGCTATTTCGAGTTTCTTAACTCTCTTCAGTCAGATTCACCCTTCTGGGATTCGAACCTGGGCAGTCTGCATGCTAAGCAGATGCTTTAACCTATTGAGCCACAAGTTCTCTCCCGCTTTGTCAGTAGTCAGGGAGTAAGGATATGTGTCAAGTGTTTATTTTTTAGATTGCACCCTGTAAACCCAAATATGGGAGGAAGGAATCATTCTTTCCTTTTGCTTGTTTCAGCTCAACCCAGAGCCATCCAGCAAGCACAAATATATATATATGTTGTTTAAAATTGTTGACAAAGAAATAAGGGAATTTCTGATATAGCTATTTCGAGTTTCTTAACTCTCTTCAGTCAGACTCACCCTTCTGGGATTCGAACCTGGGCAGTCTGCATGCTAAGCAGATGCTTTAACCTATTGAGCCACAAGTTCTCTCCCGCTTTGTCAGTAGTCAGGGAGTAAGGATATGTGTCAAGTGTTTATTTTTTAGATTGCACCCTGTAAACCCAAATATGGGAGGAAGGAATCATTCTTTCCTTTTGCTTGTTTCAGCTCAACCCAGAGCCATCCAGCAAGCACAAATATATATATATGTTGTTTAAAATTGTTGACAAAGAAATAAGGGAATTTCTGATATAGCTATTTCGAGTTTCTTAACTCTCTTCAGTCAGACTCACCCTTCTGGGATTCGAACCTGGGCAGTCTGCATGCTAAGCAGATGCTTTAACCTATTGAGCCACAAGTTCTCTCCCGCTTTGTCAGTAGTCAGGGAGTAAGGATATGTGTCAAGTGTTTATTTTTTAGATTGCACCCTGTAAACCCAAATATGGGAGGAAGGAATCATTCTTTCCTTTTGCTTGTTTCAGCTCAACCCAGAGCCATCCAGCAAGCACAAATATATATATATGTTGTTTAAAATTGTTGACAAAGAAATAAGGGAATTTCTGATATAGCTATTTCGAGTTTCTTAACTCTCTTCAGTCAGACTCACCCTTCTGGGATTCGAACCTGGGCAGTCTGCATGCTAAGCAGATGCTTTAACCTATTGAGCCACAAGTTCTCTCCCGCTTTGTCAGTAGTCAGGGAGTAAGGATATGTGTCAAGTGTTTATTTTTTAGATTGCACCCTGTAAACCCAAATATGGGAGGAAGGAATCATTCTTTCCTTTTGCTTGTTTCAGCTCAACCCAGAGCCATCCAGCAAGCACAAATATATATATATGTTGTTTAAAATTGTTGACAAAGAAATAAGGGAATTTCTGATATAGCTATTTCGAGTTTCTTAACTCTCTTCAGTCAGACTCACCCTTCTGGGATTCGAACCTGGGCAGTCTGCATGCTAAGCAGATGCTTTAACCTATTGAGCCACAAGTTCTCTCCCGCTTTGTCAGTAGTCAGGGAGTAAGGATATGTGTCAAGTGTTTATTTTTTAGATTGCACCCTGTAAACCCAAATATGGGAGGAAGGAATCATTCTTTCCTTTTGCTTGTTTCAGCTCAACCCAGAGCCATCCAGCAAGCACAAATATATATATATGTTGTTTAAAATTGTTGACAAAGAAATAAGGGAATTTCTGATATAGCTATTTCGAGTTTCTTAACTCTCTTCAGTCAGACTCACCCTTCTGGGATTCGAACCTGGGCAGTCTGCATGCTAAGCAGATGCTTTAACCTATTGAGCCACAAGTTCTCTCCCGCTTTGTCAGTAGTCAGGGAGTAAGGATATGTGTCAAGTGTTTATTTTTTAGATTGCACCCTGTAAACCCAAATATGGGAGGAAGGAATCATTCTTTCCTTTTGCTTGTTTCAGCTCAACCCAGAGCCATCCAGCAAGCACAAATATATATATATGTTGTTTAAAATTGTTGACAAAGAAATAAGGGAATTTCTGATATAGCTATTTCGAGTTTCTTAACTCTCTTCAGTCAGACTCACCCTTCTGGGATTCGAACCTGGGCAGTCTGCATGCTAAGCAGATGCTTTAACCTATTGAGCCACAAGTTCTCTCCCGCTTTGTCAGTAGTCAGGGAGTAAGGATATGTGTCAAGTGTTTATTTTTTAGATTGCACCCTGTAAACCCAAATATGGGAGGAAGGAATCATTCTTTCCTTTTGCTTGTTTCAGCTCAACCCAGAGCCATCCAGCAAGCACAAATATATATATATGTTGTTTAAAATTGTTGACAAAGAAATAAGGGAATTTCTGATATAGCTATTTCGAGTTTCTTAACTCTCTTCAGTCAGAACTCACCCTTCTGGGATTCGAACCTGGGCAGTCTGCATGCTAAGCAGATGCTTTAACCTGTTGAGCCACAAGTTCTCTCCCGCTTTGTCAGTAGTCAGGGAGTAAGGATATGTGTCAAGTGGTTATTTTTTAGATTGCACCCTGTAAACCCAAATATGGGAGGAAGGAAGAAATCATTCTTTCCTTTGCTTGTTTCAGCTCAACCCAGAGCCATCTGCAAGCACAAATATATATATGTTGTTTAAAATTGTTGACAAAGAAATAAGGGAATTTCTGATATAGCTATTTCGAGTTTCTTAACTCTCTTCAGTCAGAACTCACCCTTCTGGGATTCGAACCTGGGCAGTCTGCATGCTAAGCAGATGCTTTAACCTGTTGAGCCACAAGTTCTCTCCCGCTTTGTCAGTAGTCAGGGAGTAAGGATATGTGTCAAGTGGTTATTTTTTAGATTGCACCCTGTAAACCCAAATATGGGAGGAAGGAAGAAATCATTCTTTCCTTTGCTTGTTTCAGCTCAACCCAGAGCCATCTGCAAGCACAAATATATATATGTTGTTTAAAATTGTTGACAAAGAAATAAGGGAATTTCTGATATAGCTATTTCGAGTTTCTTAACTCTCTGACTGAAGAGAGTTAAGAAACTCGAAATAGCTATATCAGAAATTCCCTTATTTCTTTGTCAACAATTTTAAACAACATATATATATTTGTGCTTGCAGATGGCTCTGGGTTGAGCTGAAACAAGCAAAGGAAAGAATGATTTCTTCCTTCCTCCCATATTTGGGTTTACAGGGTGCAATCTAAAAAATAACCACTTGAGACATATATATATATATATATAGGTCTTTGGTTCTTCAGGTTTTCTCCCACGTAGAATTTGAAGTGTCTTGGTGACGTTTCGACGAAGTCCCACTGGCAGTTAAAAGGAAGAAACAGCTACAATCACACATTGCTCCTAGAAGCACAAAGCCGAAAGCACCAGCCTGAAGATGATGAATGGGACTTCGTCGAAACGTCACCAAGACACTTCAAATTCTACGTGGGAGAAAACCCGAAGAACCGAAGACCTACATACAAACACCCGCGAAAACCTCAGAAAACAAATATATATATATATTGGTCCACAAACTCAGTGGACAACTTGTTTCCACTAGGATATTTACACATTTCTAACTGTGAAGTAGGACTTTAGAGCTGGCAATTAATATGTTGAAGACAATTGTTAATTAGTCTGTGTTAACATATTCTTATATTTTTATTGCAAATAATTTATTAAGTTCATCAAGTTATAAAGGGGCTTGGAATATAATAGTACATATAAATTGCAGGTGTTTCTTTTTTTAGTGTTTTGCTCAATTAGCATCAAAATCTGCCTGTCCAGTAAGTCCTGATAAAGTAGACAAGTTTTAGATTCTACTTTAAAGAAGAGTCATTTGATAAGAACCAAGTGGTTTGCATTCTTTGTCTCAACACTTCCTTTTGGAATAATAGCTTGGCTAGTGCTGGTAAGAGGCTTGCAGCTCAGCTAGCACCAGCAAAAGGATCACAGCTCGTGCCTCGGCTAACACCGGTGCAAGACTCGCAGCTCAGCTAAGGGCAGGGGGTAAGCACACACATATGCGCATATGCACTGGCCAGCCACTCACGTGGCCTGGTGGCCAAAAGGCCGCAGCCCATAGGTTGGGGATCTCTGATTTAAATGATATTCTGGCTTGGGACATGTCTCAAATAAGATTAGATTTCATATGACCCAATGTTCCTGTTCATATGATATGCTATATTCCGTGATCCAGTTAAGCAAATCATCTGAACATGATTATTTTGTTTCTGTGCCCTGCTCTCTCCCCCCCCCCCATTTTTGATTCAGTAAGCCTTGGAAGGGCCATAGGGGTTAGGGACTACAGTTTGCTTCAGAAAAGTCCTGCTTTGATTTAGACTTAATTGGCCCCCTCACCTATTTCAATTCCTTTTAGTTTGGTTTTTGTTTAAATTAGATATATTTGTTTATATTTATCTCTTTTTAAAGAGGTCTATGAATAATTAAAAGCCTTCCTTTTTTTGTCCAGAGCACCTGGTAGTGATTCTGAACCATATGCATTTGGTTAATCAAGTGGAAAATAGTTTTAAAAAATCACCTGTCATAAAAACAGAGGCATTGAATGTTCCTCTCTGAGCTAGAGGAAGCATCTTGGGAGGCAACTTGGCAGGATGGGTGGAGATGCATTCCCAAGTTAATGAAGAGAAAAATGGCAGAAATATAATGATATAAAATAAAACACTTCTTGCAATTAGCTGTCCTCTGAACTGTGTAATTATATTTCATCCTCTTCCCATTTTTTCTGCTAATGCCTGATAAATAGTGATGGTATACCATACTAAAGGAAGCCTCCAGCAGCTGGACTTTTCAAGTGAACTCAGATCTCTTTCATATCACTGTCAAGCATACACTAGGCATAATGTTGCTCTGAGAGAGACTAAAATTATAAAGCAAAATAGCAAAAAAAAATTATTTTTTAAAAAAAGATAATTAGCTTTATCTGAAAAAAAAAACACTTCTACGATTCTATCACCATATATAATTTGTCGGCTTCAATTCAGCAACCAGCCTTCAAAGTATATCATTAAGACCATGTTTTCTCTCATGAGAATTTGCTACAACTTTTAATTGTTGTTCTCTCAATAGATGAAAATGTCCCATCTTGTTATACTGTATATTCTGTATTACCAAAAGTGTGTGAATTCAAATCATTTGAGGAGGGTTTTTTTAAAAAAATAGTTTTCTTTTTGTACATTGAAATGGAAGGCACAATGAAAGAGTTTTAGGAAATGGATTTTTATAAAGTCATTTAAAAATATTTTGTAATCTTTTTACAAAAAATCAGTAAAAATCTTACCATGATTTAATTTATAGGGGGATTAAACTGTATGACATTTTAAGTATAAAGATAACTGCACAATTCGGCTAATGCACTACTGGCTATATATTTAAGTTTACATAGAACGTATGGTATGTGTTATTAATCTGTAGCCCTGCATAAACAATGTATATGTTCTGGCATTAACGAGGATCATATGGCTTACTTCAGTCTTTTTCAACCTGGATGAGGTTGTGTGAATATGAACTTTCAGAATTTTCAGTAATCCCATTTGGGGTGCAGAATTCTCGTGGTTGTGATCCATACCTAATTTGTTATTCCTTTCACTTAATTTATCCAAAATTGGCTTAATGTTTATACACCCCAAGACTCTGGTTAATGCCCTGAGCCCAAAAACACAGTTTGTTGCAGGCAGCTAACTCTTAAAGATTGGCAAAAAATGCTTAAAAAAAAAACTAGTGGAATTTTGCAATCTCTAACCAGATTACAAACAGATATTTAGGCTTACCTAGGGGGCTTAGATATATCTATTTAAAATGGCAGTTCTTTCTTTTACTTTTGCTTTGGATAGCCAATTCAATGCTCAATAACAATTTGTATCTGAGAATCCTGAGAGTTTGAAAAAGATTTGTAATACAAATAGTCCTTGGATTATGATGGCAATTGGGACCAGAATTACTGTCGTTAAGTGATGCAGCTGTAAACTGCAACATCACATGACTGTATTGTTAGCAACAACAATTCCAATCCTGGTTGCCATCATAATCCAAGATGCACAGGTTGTTAAGCAGGAAGCATGGAAGTTCCAGGTAAGGCATCTGGCAGTGCCACAAGTGAGGGGGAGCGACCCTGGGAGGAGGGGTGCAGGCCACATGCAAATGCAGGAAGTCTTGAGAATAAGAGTATGGTGGGCCATAAGTACAGGTAGCCAGGGGATAAAAACTAAGGAGCGCTGAGGGACAAACTAGGTGGAGGGGCTGGGGAACTTACCAGAATGATTTGCAGTACTAATAACACTAGCACTTAGACAGATATACCACTTTACAGCCCTCTCTAAGCAACTTACAGAGTCAGCATATTGCCCCCAACAATCTGGGTTCTCATTTTACTAACTTCGGAAAGATGGAAGGTTGAGACAACCTTGAGTCGTTGAGAATCGAACTGCCAAACTGCAGGCAGTCAGCAGAAGCAGTACTGCATTCTAACCACTGTGCCACCAATGCAACCTTCTCTGTTGGCTTCCCCATCGACTCTGCTGTAGGAAACTGTAGGGAAGGCCATAAATAGTGATCATAGCTGCAACCATCATAAGTGCAAGCCAGTTGCCGAGCACCCAAATCATTGTCATGTGGCTACAGGGACATTCCAAATTAACATTACTTGTAATATGAAACTAAAAGCAAGAAAAATACTGCTCATAGTAAAAATCTTACTTATAATGGCTTTGCTTAACAAAAACTAAGATTTGATCATGAGAGTGATAGAAAAATTATTTTATCTATATAAATATAGAAAACAGGATTTCTCAAACTTTTTCATGCTGTAGATATATTATTAAATACAAATCCAGGGATAACTGGTCAAGACACAAAAAAATAGTGATGATAAAAATCAACCAAGTTGAAGTGAACATCTCTCCCCTCCCTTTTAATATCTCAGCAGTATATCAATCTCTATGGCAGCGGTTCTCAACCTGTGGGTCGCGACCCCATTTGGGGTCGAATGATGATTTCACGGGGGTCGCCAAACACCGCAGTCTGCCATTTTTAAAAAAAAATTTTGGGTCGGCCATTTTTTTCCCCTTTGCCATGCGGGCCATCGCACCGCGCATGCGCGATGCGGGCCCGCCATTTTTTTTGGTTGGCCATTTTTTGGGTCGGCCATTTTTTCCCCCTTTGCCATGTGGGCCGTCGCGCCGCGCATGTGGGATGTGGGCCTGCCATTTTTTTTTGTCGGCCATTTTTAATTTTTTAATTTTTTTGGTCAGCCATTTTTCCCCCTTTGCGATGCGGGCCATCGTGCTGCACATGTGTGATGCGCCCCATCACGCCGCGCATGCGTGATGCGGGCCCGCCATTTTTGGGGGGGTCGGCCATTTTTTATTTTTGGGGGGGTGGGGTTGCGCCGCGCTTGCGTGACGCTGGCCGGGGTTGAGCCCCGGAAAAGGTTGAGAACCGCTGCTCTACGGTTTTGTGATGGAACTCACCAATGTACTGGATTTATTTTTCTAGTTCACATATTAGACCCATATTCTGATTATTTTGTTCCTTTTTTAAATAAAGACTTTATAGTGGTACCATATTGTCTGATCCCGTTTTCTTATTAACAGAGTGGCAATAAAGTGTCAATTACTACTACCCCATTTGAAAATACCTCAATAAAAACAGGACCGGCTAGAAAGAATAGCTATAGAGGCCGAATGGTTAGACGGAGTAAGAAAACAAAAAAGAAGGAGAGTTTGGAAAGGTGAGTTATGATTCCTTAATGAAGAGAAAATTTGTAACATTTCTATAATATGTGCTTCTTTATGTTAGACATATCTTTTTAAATAGTATTTTCACTCCATTCAAGATTTCCAATTTTTCTTAATCTTACTAGCATTAAATATTGCCTCAAAATCTCTTAAAATCTCCAAAGTTTTAATCATATGTCTCATTAGGATATTAGAAGCATATCATTTCGTTAGAATAATTTAAGATTGTGCTTTTTATAATGGTTAATCTGCTTGAAAGTTGCTGGGGTGGTGATCCTTACTTTATGTATTTACATGTAAATAATATCAGGGCTGGTGGGATTTTTCTTTCTTTTTATAGCAGATCTGTCTTTCAGGAGTTTTTCAGAAATTAAGTTAGGATTCTTTAAAAAGTGTTTACCATATGGCTTTTAAGTGCTATTATTGCTATTTGTAAACTGCTCAGAGTCATTCAGGTGAGATGGGCAATGGATGGATGGATGGATGGATAGATAGATAGATAGATAGATAGATAGATAGATAGATAGATAGATAGATAGATAGATAGATAGATGCCTAGCACTTGTTATTAAAGCATTATCCCAGACTTCTAGAATAGAACATTGGAAATTAACTCTTATAGTATGTAGATTTTAACAAATAGCTCTGTGATTTACAACTTAAGTGCCTAAACATATAGCTGCAATGTAAACTAAAACATTGGTAAGTTTTTAACTACTAAGGGAAAAATTCTTGTTTCCATATTAGGAGGAGATCTCTGTTCAAAAAGCTGGCTAAGCAACCCTCACCTCTTCTTCATACAAGTCGGAGTTTCTCCTGTCTGAATCGATCATTATCATCAGGAGAGAGCTTACCTGGTTCTCCAACTCATAGCTTGTCTCCCCGATCACCAACACCAAGCCTTCGTTCCACCCCTGATTTCCCCTCAGGTAAGGAATTGGTCATTAAAGATTCTCAGTGAAAGAAATGAAAAATTTCTCAGGCACTAACCGCACAGATAGTGTGATGGAGAGCTTATTTTCATGAAGTTTCTTGTGTGGCTATATGAGTGTCAAACATAAAATTTCTAAGGCTAGAGAAATATGATCTTTGATCTCTGATAATATTTATATGTATCACACTTGAGAAATATTTTTTTCATGATCTGTAGATTCTATGAAAATAATGTGTTCTATGATAGCTTCTAAATATTGAAATGAAGAACTTGGTAATGTTTCATTTGTTATTGTTTTTTCTCCTAGGAACAAATTCTTCCCAAAGTAGTTCTCCAAGTTCAAGTGCACCCAATTCTCCAGCTGGCTCAGGACATATTAGACCCAGCACACTCCATGGTTTAGGACCCAAGCTTGGGGGATCAAGATACAGATCTGGAAGACGCAAATCAGCTGGCAGTATTCCCCTTTCACCATTGGCAAGGACTCCATCTCCAACACCTCAGCCAACCTCTCCTCAGCGATCTCCATCCCCCTTACTGGGTCATTCAATAGGAAATGGAAAAATAGCTCAGGCTTTCCCCAGTAAAATGCATTCTCCTCCCACTATTGTAAGACATATTGTCAGGCCTAAGAGTGCAGAGCCACCAAGATCCCCACTGCTCAAAAGAGTTCAGTCAGAAGAAAAACTTGCCCCTTCTTATGGCACTGATAAGAAACACTTATGCTCACGCAAACACAGCTTAGAAGTAACTCAGGAAGAGGTGAATAGAGAAGCATCCCAGCGTGATATAACTCTTCAGAGTCTGGAGGAGAATGCATTGGAATCTCCTTCGGTCACACGAGTGAGGCCTGCAGAACAAGGTTGTTTAAAACGCCCCCTTTCCAGGAAACTGGGCAGGCAAGAATCTGTTGATGAACTGGATAGAGAAAAATTAAAGTTCAAGATAGTTGTGAAAAAGCAAGATCTGGCAGAAAAACAAGAATATTTGCAGAAAACAAGTACCGTACATGAACTTTGCAATGAATCAGAAAACCCTATTATCTCATGCTTGGATGACAAGGATAGCAAAAAAGTGTTTCAAAAAGCTTTGGAAAGATCAAATTACTCTGAAGTTAAAATTACAGCTTTGGAGACACAGTCAGCAGGCGGCATACTGAAAGATACTCTTCAGAAGAATACAAACCTGAAGTCCAATGAATACAGTGCTTCGGATGCATGTATGTCATGTCATAGCCCTGCACTTAATGAACTTAGTCATTTGTCTTATGATTTCAAAAGACTTTCCCCTCCATGTACATTGCTAGATGTTCTGCCTCACTCATCTGAGAAGCTGGCAAATGGAAAAGAAGGAAATATAGATAAAAATGCATCAACAAAAGAATTTGTCAAATTTGAAAGATTAGATAGTAAACTTGCAAATATAGATTATTTTCGAAAGAAAATATCTTCCGAAGAAAGCGATGACAATTCCAGTCCAGTACTAAAGCCCAAATTGGCAGCAAGCATGCTTGAGTGCCAACAGCTTAATTCAACAAAGCCTATAAATATTATGCAGAGTTCCAATTCACTTGCTGAAAGCCCATCATTTCTTAGCAATGCTCATGCTGCTCAGATTAGTTCCGTTCCTTTTGTTCCCCTCAAAACCTTGAACAGCAGAGCAGAATCTGGCATGGAGAAATCAACCCTGATCTCCACAGAATCATTGGCCTGGAAGAGTTCTTCAGATTACAAGTTAGAAGGAAGATCTATTTCTTGCTTGAAACCAATTGAAGGTACATTAGATATTGCTCTACTTTCAGGGCCACAGGCTTCAAAGTCAGATGTGTCTTCGGGTACATTCCAAGGTGAGCAGAATATTAAAAATGATGAACTCCTCCAGTGTGACAACAGCCTGAAAGCTGAGCCATTAACTCAGAAGGTGCTACCAACTATCCAACAATCCAGACCATACAAATCTGATCTTCTAGAGCTGCAGAGCTCAAAGCCTAATAAAAACACACAGCATTCAATTGCAGCATCTGTGATGATTGAACAGCAGTCGAGAAAATCACTCTCTAGTTTCAGTGCGAATGATGACTCCTCTGTAAGGGAGATCTGTCAAAAAGAAGAGACAAACCAGGTTAGTGCAAACAATATGAAATCTAATGGCTTCCAGAATCAGAATTCTGCTTTGATAACTTGCAGAGCTACTCAAGGACAAGGAAATACTGAAAAAGGCAAACGAAAAGAGAAGAAGCATGTTAAAGAAGTATTGGAGAGCCACATGAAAACCGAACAGACTGATGATGAGAGGACTGCAGATTCCTTAGTGAAGAGCCTCATTCCAGATTTGGTTTCGAATCAAGACTCTAAGCACAGTCAAAGGTATACTTTGGATATAACTGCTCATTTACAAGCATGCGGTACAGCAAAAGTACAGGCATCAAATTCCAAGATGAAGCCCAAAGACGTCAAGGATATGCTTAAACAGCCTGCAAAGGAAGATGAAAACATCACTGGAGAATTTTCAGGAAATGAGTTTGGCATGCCTAAACTGAGAACTAATGTTTTGCTTTCCCCAAAGTGTTCCAGTTCAGTTAAAACAGAAAAAACAATGGTGGCTGCAACTGTGCAAAAGGATAAGCCTCGAGATCTGGGATCAAAAGAGCAGAGGCAATCCAAAAACACACAGCCTCCAACTGCTGATAAGGAACCTAATTTTACTTCTAAGCCACAAAGTAGCAATTCTGATGTTCCTGCAATAAAAGAACCATTCAACAGACCATCTGCAGCAGATGTACCTACGTGTTATAGCAATCAAGAAACTCTCTGGCCTGCTGTGGAGAACAGCACTGTTAAACCAAAGCATGTTCTTGACGCTTGCTCCTCCAAATTAAAACATTCTGAAAAATTTGCATATAAACCATTAGCTACACAGGTAAAAGAAAAAGAAAATGGTGTACTGGGAATGGCTGGTTCTCGAAAGGAGGGGAAAAACTTATTTAAGGTCACTTTGGATTCTTTCTCACATTCTTCAAACTCTCAGAGAAAGCTAAATAATGGACAGGTACAGACAGAACAGAATTTAGTTACAGAACGTGGATCAGAACTACCAGTCCAGCTCAATAGAACCATTGGTGAAAATCAGCTTAAACCATTTAGTAAAAGCCAGGGAACAGAGAATACAAAGCCTTTTCAGAAGGAAGAGACAGCAAGCTTAGGAGATCCAGTTGATCGGAAGCCATTCTATCTACGGAACAAGCCAAAGGTATCCATTGCAAAAGAGTGTCCCTTGCTGAACAAAGACGGAGATAAGGATTCAGGTAACCCAACAGTTTCTCCAGAAAAACAACCCGAAGGAAGGAAATGTACCGATGCACTTTATTTTCAAAGTGATAGCAGGAAATTGGATTCCAGCCTCTCTGTTTCTGCTTGTGATGCCAGAGGAAAAGCTGTGGAAAAGTCAGCCATGGGTAACAAGAACTTTCAGGACTCTAAAGGAAAAGGATACGCAAATCCAAAGCAACTGGCAGAAGGGAGTAAAACCAATCCAACAAAACATTCCTCCTTAACCACGTTGCAGAATTCATGTCGCGCAGTTGGAAACACTACAAAGCAGCTGGATGGCCCATTCAGCTGCTCAGAACCTAGACAGAAAGCCCCTGTTTTGTCTTCCTCAAAGGCTAAAGTGCTGTCAGCAGCACCGCCCCTTGAACCAAGCTGCAAGGAAGTCAAAAAGCAAAGCAGCTTTTCCTTCTCAGCAGATGGCAGAACAGAAACTGTCTCGCTATTGAACTTTCACTGTACTTCACCCCCTAAAGAAGAGCAAATTCTTACTTCAGATTTGGGGGGAAAGCCCAGAGGTCAGGAGAGGTCTCACTCTGCTAGCACTATGGACATAAAAGGAAGAGACCCCAGTCTGCCTCAGTCTTCTGCTATAAGAAAACAGAATGTAGGCAAAGATTTGCCAAAGTCAGGGACTACAAACGACTCTTTCAATGCACTTTCATTGGACAAAGATTCTTCCCGGCAAAAACGAGGAAAAGACTCCTCAAGACACAGCCCTCACAAAAAGAGCTCTTAGTAGTCGCTTGCAAATAGGACATCTTGGATGAAAATCTAGTTCCTTGTCTGTCTTTTTCGTTTCTTCCCAAAAAATCAGCACTGTGTAGTATTTTCTGTTAGAAAAAAGTGTGCCACTTAAGCAGGGTCTGTAAAGAAAGACTCGCGTTTTATTCCCCTTTCATAAATGTCTTCCCAAATGTTACCGGTTAAACTGTTAGCATATGGTATTTGTATAGAAATACTTTTACAAGTTGAGAGACTTAAGGTAAAGTAGGCCTGGGGTTGCGGCTGGTCATGGCAAGTTCGCTGTAAATACTTTGTGTGTTGGTTTTGATTTACAGTATCCAGCTGCTGCTGATTGTATTGTTTACTCTTTTTTAAGAGTTGCTTTGCCACCAATTTGCCACAATCAAAGAAGAAACAAAATTGCTAAAGCTTAGGACTAAACTGATCCCACAAATGTATTGCTCTGATGGGAGGATGAAAATAGAAAGTTTTTTTCTTGTTCAGAATTGTACACCCACTATAAAAATCTGAGAACATCAAAATCTAGTGCAGGGGTTCTCAACCTTGGCAACTTTAAGATGGGTGGACTTCAACTCCCAGAATTTCCCAACAAGCATGGATGGCTGAGGAATTCTGGGAATTGAAGTCCACAAGTCTTAAAGTTGCCAAGGTTGAGAACCCCTGAGTGCTTTCTAATGAGTTTAGCTGCATAAGACCTACAGATTCATACTTTTGTAGGTGAGCTAGACTTACTCATTTAAACCAGTGCTTCTTAAACTTGGTAACTTTAAAATGTGTGGACTTCAGCTCCCAGAATTCCCTAGCCATCCATGCTTGTTGGGAAATTCTGGGAGTTGAAGTCCACCCATCTTAAAGTTCTCAAGTTTGAGAAACACTGGCTTAAATGAATGAACTGCAGTTCTTTAACGCACAGTGATTGTCTTTATTCACTGTTGGTGTTAGGAAACAGAAAGAACTTCTATTGTCTTCTCACATAAAACTTCCTTGTTAGAAGACAGTTTTTGAATAAAAGGAAATGTCCACATGTTCCTTTTTGTTCATGGCATGCTGAGCATACTCCTCTTTATTCAGGTCATATTAACTATGGTTTGGCCTTTCTGATATGATATTTATGTAGAAGCAAATCTCTTAGGACCACATTTCATCTTCGCTATGATGACAGGTAAATTTGATCATTTAGTGGTTCAGTTTTCTTCGCTGTTTTATGACAAAAGTGGTGAAGGGATGCATTGTCCATCATTTTATCTAGATAATATATTCAGTACCTGATAACATTTAAATACTTAGCTGGGGCCTTACATTGTAGATTAAACTTGCTGTTTTTTTGCAAGTGATGCTAGGAGTCACATTCTGGTTGAAGTATATTAAGTATCTGTAAACATTTCATAGCATGATATTTATTTGTATAGAAAATAAGTTAATTTTTTTAAAATAAGAAAAACATTTTTAGATTAAAAGGGGAAAACATGTTGGAGCTATTTGGGGCTAGAATGTGAGCATGTTTTGTTTAATGTTCCTAAGCCTTTAATTTCATGATTCATGAAATAAGTTTAAATGGATGACATTTGAAGAAACTTGATTTGGTTGGAAACTTAAATAAAAGCATCAAAGGTTATGGTAGACGAGAATGTTAAAATGAAAAGAGAATTCATTAATTTTTCTTCCTTTTATATAACCTTACAGAAGTCCATTTAATGCCGAGTTCTCCTCCAGGGTATTTTTCCTGTTTGCTAACTATGGACCACCAAGCATAACCTAATTATAAACTGACTGTTTATAAGATCTTTACAAGTGTGCTAAATACATTTCTCTGGGGAAGAAGTAAACCAGGTGGGATTTGTTCATATTTATAAGCCTCAGAAAATGGTATCAGCAGCCAGTTTCTAAATGTCCATTGAGTGGTAGTATATTCATTTGCCACTCATGAATTATTTAAAATAAGCAGAGAAGGAGAAATACTCTTCAGGTATTCCTGTCATTTATAGTCTGAATCTGTGATTTGGGAATAAAACTGAATGCAAATGTGCCCCCAAATCAAAATGTCGCTCTCTGGGAAGTATTTCATAGTTTACAGTTGTACTGGGGGTAGAAAACCCTTTCACTTTTTTTCTTTAAAGCACATTTAGCTATCTTGTTTACAAATGTATCTTTTAATGTATCTTTTGTATATAGTGCTTTATCACTTTTGCCAAATATTTCCCCTCATTTTGAAAATATGGTAGCACTTGAGTTCGCATTCATGTAATCCCTTGTTCGTTAACGTTTACCTTAAAGTAAACTGTTAGAGGTCCTCTGTATTACTTGTCAGTCTTTGTGTGGCTGTATATTATAATGTCCATTTATAGTATCCCCTACTGTTAGTTATCAAATTATATAAAAAATGATTAGGATTTCTGCAATAAAGTGTTTGCAGTCTCTTTTTTTTCTTTAAGAGATCCCCATGATTGTCATAGAAATTGCCTATTAAATGCAAATATTTATACATGGAAAGTTGGACAATATTGAAATAAAAAAGGGCATGAAAGAAATCTGGGTTTATTGTTTGAACGGGCTTTCTTGAATTCTAATATACTACATTTTAAATATTCAGGATTTAATAGAACAATAATGTGCATGAGATATTTTTTTGTTATATTGATAAGTACAAAGTGCACCAGAGCTTCATGTGAATTATGTGGAGGGGACTATAAGAAAAGGAAAGAGTTGGTAAACATTCTGTCGCTTGGAAACAAAATATGATTCATTCTTCAGTGAAATATGAAAGAGTGACAGAAGAAAGATTGTTGATCATAGACTTAGTGGGTTGTAAATTGAGAATAAAAATAAAAAAGTAAATCTTTATAAAGATATAAGAAAGAGGAACAAACAGCAACATTTCCAATAAACTTGAAAGTACATATATGAAAACTTCAACAACCAAATTAGAGTGTTTTTCAGTACACAAAGACTTTATTTATGACTATATATGTTATATGCTCACTTTGTCCAATGGCCTGTGTAAAGATGTAAACATGTCAGCACATCCATTCTGACTTATGACATTTTTTAAAAAAATATTTTATTAGGTTTTACAAGGATAAGGAAAGGATAGGATCAATATGGGTGTTGGGTGGGGTTCAGGAGTGGGATTAGGGTAAGGGTAGATAGAAAAATGGGGTTACCCCCAACAATAATTCCACGGTTTAGCAAGCAGACTGTCGTCCGGATACAAATATTAGAGAACAGTAATTAATATAATGATAAATAATTAATGATAAATAAGTACTTAATATAATGATAAATCAATGAGAATAACCATAATCATAAAAATATTAGTCAATAACTATCATTCATCCTAGTAAACGTCACAATCCTTTCTCGCTAGATCATATTGCTAACCATTAATAAAATTTTCCCATGTTTTAAAATAAACTGAGTCTTCTTTCTCTCTAATCTCTAAGGTTAATCTATCCATTTCTGCACATTCTAAAATTTTTGTAATTATAATCTGGTCAGATGGTAAATTTTCTTTCTTCCAGGATTGGGTAAATGCTATTCTCGCAGCTGTCAATAGATGTAATATTAAATATTTATTCTCTTTTCCATAATTGAGTCCTAGTATTCCCAACAAAAACAGTTCTGGTTTAAATATTATCTCTATTTTAGTCATCTTTTCCAGCCATATATGAATCTTAAACCAAAATTTCTTTGCGCTAGGACAGCGGTGGCAAACCTTTTAGAGACCGAGTGCCCAAACCGCAACCCAAAACCCATTTATTTATTGCTGCGTGCCAGGTAGGCATGGCTGACTGGGTGGGCATGGCCTCGGTCACAGCTGACTGGGTGGGCGTGGCCACGGTGGGTGTAGCCACCTTGATGGTGTTTGTGGGAAGGGATGCTTGGGGCCGGGAAGAGTTGAGGGAGATCCAGGGGATCTCTGGCAGGTGGGGTGGTGGACCGGAGGCTCATCCAATTCTATTGCTCGCGGGTTGTCTGCACCACACCCCCCAATTGCTCTACGCTTCGCAGCCCAGGGAATGAGAATCACCCCCCTAACTCAGGGCCCCGCTCTTCTGCCTGATGCTGGCAGCTCCATCATCTGCAGCGGCTGGAACAAGAGGTGGGTCGCAGCAGCCCATTAATCTTTTTGCTGCATCGGCATCCGGGGGCTTGCTATTTCCCCCCTCCACCCAAAAATCTAGGTTGAGGTGCAAACCCAGCTCATGTGCCTTTGCTCAGGAAGAGCAACTTATTATGGTTGTGAACTAAGCCGTAATAAGAGAGGTTTTACTTCTCGCTGATTTATGGGGGGGAGGAAGCCCTTGCCCAGCCTGGGTGCATCCACTTGATGGATCTGATGGGGGTGGCTTCTGCTGTTGCTCTGACCAGTCAGCCATGCAGGGAAGCAGGAGGAGGTGGAGGGGCAGCCAGGGGTCTGGAGCTGCCTCGGCTGCTCACTAGCAGCCCGACAAGGCAGCAGATTCGTGCACCAGCTGCCCCTTCTGCTTCCCTGCAGGGCTGACCGGTCAGAGCAGCAGCAGAAGCCATCCCGTCAGATACATAGAGTGGATGCGCCCAGGCCGGGCAAAGACTTTCTTCCAGCTATCCCAGAGTGATTTCCGCCTGTGCCGATGGGGCTCTGTGGCCAGTCCCCCATTATGCAGGACAGCCAGCATGCTGTGGCTGCTGACAGACACTGTCGGCCCCCATGCGCTTGCTGGCTTCTGTATGTGGGGGCCAATAGTATCAGGCAGCATATCCGGAAGCGAAGCTCTGCCAACCATCCTCACGCTGGCGGCGGCAGTAGGGGAAGGCAGGATCTGGCATGCAGGCACCTTTTGCCACTGCTGCTGCACATTGTCCCACGTGCGCCTCCGGGTGGGGAGGGGAGGGTGTCTGCCACAGCTCACCTTCCCCTGCCACTGCCCCCACCAGCGCAAGGATGGTCGGCACAGCTTTGCTTCCAGATCTGCGGCCGGCTGGGCTTAGTGATGCAGGGATCACTGCTGCTGCCACCACCTCCTTCTCTGTGTGGTTGGCCAGTCAAGGGGCTCAGAGCAGCAGCCGCCGTCCCCATCAGAGCCACCCTGTAGACAGGACCCACACCAGGTGAGGGCTCCTTTCTGGCCATCCCAGGGCAGTCTCCGCTCACGCCGATGGGGCTGCACTGCGGAAGGGATATGGCTCTGATTTCACTCACACTCCCACCAAAACTGCTCCTTTTATACGTTTCCTCACCCTGGCCAGCTCTTGCAGTTATTCCCGGACTGCGCATGCACAGAGAGGGGGAGGGGGAGGAGCCCATAAATGGCGTGCGTGCCCACAGGGACGGCTGTGCATGCCGCCTGTGGCACGCGTGCCATAGGTTCGCCATCACTGCATTAGGACATACCGACCAAATATGATAGTAGGTACCTGGTTTTTGTTTGCATTTCCAACAATTATTCGATACATTTTTAAACATTTTTGCTAATCTAACCAGTGTCATATGCCCTCTATAAAGCGTTTTATATAAATTTTCTTTGTATGAGGCTGCTTTAGTAAGTTTAATGTTTCTATGACTTATGACATTTTCTGGAACTGAGAAATTGATACAGGTATGTGAAGAAAATTGAGGATTCTTTTTATTCTATCATTGTGACCATGGAATAGATAATAATACAGCACAAGATTGTTGAGAAGAATGCCAGAGATTATCAAGTGGAAGGTAGCTGGTTTTCAAATAGTTTGGTTCCCTGGGTTACAGATTTGTACAACATTGTAGACTTTAGGTCATAGAGTAGATTTCCAGAAGAAATGTTTTACATATCATAGAAGAAAGGTGTATTCCACTGGCATTTAATTATTCAGAAAAACTTTAAAGAAATTATTCCCGGGTAACTGGATTCTAACTCTGGAAGTATCAATAGCATTTTATTGGAGATTATTTTAGACCTTTACTGGGCTACAAACATATTTTCCACCACTGAGTTCTGTATAGAAAAGAGATCAATTAATTATCCAATATTGTATCATGATCATTGACCAAAGGTTTATGGAGTACAGTATTTTGAGTGGATGGAATTATCTAATGGCATGTTTGCCATATCCCAAGATATGTAGATGCAATGAACACTGACAAAACGTGACTGAGTGGGTAGGCCCATCAAATGTACTGGCAATGGATGTATCTAAAGAAAAATGAGTATTCATTTGAACATGCTTATAAACTGCATCAATACAAAAGTGTTTATAGTGTATTAAATACAACTCTGTTCTATATCCCCACATAATATTCTAAACCAGGGATGTCAAACTGGTGGCCTGGAGGGCAGATGCGTCACACAGGCCACGCCCACCCTGGCTCTGCAAAAGCAAAAAATGTCACGATACTTCACAATACATCACGTGATGTGATCGAGTTTGACACCCGTGTTCTAAATAGTATATTTAATTATTTTAAAATGTTTCCATTAAAGATAATACATTTTGTCAGTTAATAACAATGTTTCTGTAATTAACACATCTGGATTTTTTTTTAAAAAAAACCCAAATAGTTTTATTTTGAATTGGAACACTTTGATGACAATACCACACAGTTTAGTGAAACAATTTATACACTTCAATAAGTAAGGTTCTACATTTAGGCAAGAAAAACCAAATGCACAGGTATAGTATAGAAACAGGGTTTCAGCAGTTTATTAGCTTAAGAAGGAGAATGTGGTCCATCATTTTTAGTAATAACCCATTCATAAGTATAAGTTGTAAGTCAGACATTTTTATCTTATAGCCTGCCTGTACAGAAAGCTTATACATTGGTTCAAATAGGCATTTTCTTATAAATTTCCATGCCTAATGCCAGGGCTTTTTTTTGTCATAGAATGCCCAGAACGGGGTTCCGGCACCTTTTTTAGATGGAACATTTTAGAGTAGGCAAGGCGGGTTGTATGATGTGTGTGAGTTCCGGCACTTTTTTTTTTTTAACAAAAAAAGCACTGCCTAATGCAGAGAAAAATGAATACATACATGGTTGAGAATGCATGTAACTTTGGGAAAGGATAAAGTAGTATGGTGTGCCCATGAACATAATGTCCCTCTAAAGAGAGATCATACAAAATTGTCCACAGAATATAAGCATTAGAAAAGCTATTCATAGCTACAAGATTTACATTAGAACACATTTATCTATGAATCAGGTTTAATATATTGCTTTCTGTTTTTAAACCTTGAAAAGAAACAAGTGTATATTTGTTCTTTTTTAAGTACACAGAGCTAATAGCAAAAGGGATAGCACTTAGACCAGGGGTTCTCAACCTTGGCAACTTTAAGACTTGTGGACTTCAACTCCCAGAATTCCTCAGCCAGCTTAGCTGGCTGAGGAATTCTGGGAGTTGAAGTCCACAAGTCTTAAAAGTTGCCAAGGTTGAGAACCCCTGACTTAGACTTATATACTATTTCCTAGTGCTTTTACAGCCTTCTCTAAGCAGGTTACAGAGTCAGCCTATTGCTCCCAACAATCTGGGTCTTCATTTTACTAACCTCAGAAGCATGGAAGACTGAGCCAACCTTGAGCCAGTGAAACTTTGCTCAGTGTGGAGAAAAGCAAAGTCTTACACTTAGGCAGGAAAAGCCAAAGGCACAAATACAGATTGGGCGAGACCTGGCTTATAAACAGTAACTGTGAGAGGGACCTTGGAGTCCTAGTGGACGATCACTTGATTATGAGCCAGCAGTGTGCAGCAGCAACCAAAAAAGCTAATACAATCCTGTGTTGTATATAAACAGAGGCATAGAATCAAGATCACGTGAAATATTAGTATTGCTTTACAAAGCCCTAGTGAGATCACACCTGGAATACTGCAGCCAATTTTGGTCACCATATCACAAAAAAGATGTTGAGAGTTTGGAAAAAAAATCAGAGAAGAGCCTGGAGGCTGAAACATACGAAGAACGGCTGCAAGACTTGGGTTTGGCTAGTCTAAAGAGAAGAAATAGGGGAGACAGGATAGCAATGTTCCACTATCTTAGGGGCTGCCACAAGGCAGAGGGAGGGGGGGTCAGGTTTTTCACCAGAGCACCAGAGGCAAGGACGAGAAACAATGGTTGGAAACTGATCAAAGAGAGAAGCAACCTGGAATTAAGGAGAAACTTCCTGACAGTGAGGACAATCAACCAGTGGAACATCGTGGGTGCTCCATCACTGAAGATTTTTAAGAAGAGACTAGAATGGTATAGGTTCTCCTGCTCAAGCAGGGGACTGGACTAGAAGACTTCCAAGTTCCCTTCCAGCTCTATTCTGTTCTATTCTATTCTGTTCTGTTCTGTTCTGTTCTGTTCTATTCTCAAACTTCTGGCAGTGAGGAGTGAATCAGCCTGCAATACTGCATTCTAACCACTGTGCCACCATGGTTTATTAGTAGGCCTAGATATATTAATCAAACATTTTTGGGCTATGTTCATGAATTTTGATAATAAAACATTTTGATTTTCAATTATAGTCTGTCATTTTTAGCAGTAAAATGCAATTATAATATGCAGGCATGAACCAAGATCAGAACCTCTAACTGTATGCTTCTCTAATGTTTAAGTTCACACAGACTAGCAAATCATAATAAAAGAGAAGAAAACCCATCATGACCAATATCCTTAAGGTTACTCTAGAACAGGGGTCCCTGTCCCCGGGCCGTGGCCTGTTGGGAACTGGGCTGTGCAAGTGGCTGGCAAGGCTGCAAAACTCCATTGGTATAAGTGGTGGGCACGAACTCAAGACCTCCCTTACCCCCTTGCCGCTGCCACCACCCCTGCCAGTCCACAAAGCCAGAAACGTTGCAAACCTCTGTTCTAGAAAATAGGGTGCAAAAAAGAAGGACAGAACTGTAGGCTCTGTCACTGAAGCTAAACTATGCTTTAGAATTACAGGTAAAATATGTTTACATTTTGTGAAATGTAATAGAAGGTATAAGGTATACTTCATCTTTATTTAGAAGAAGAAACAACTCATAAAAACACCAGTGTAAAAAAAAGTGTATATTCTGGTATATTAATATATTGGTATTAAACCCTGTACAGAGTTAGGGGAAAATAAGTAACTTTAATATATTATAGTGAAACTTTGGAGCCTGGCATTTCAAAAATTTGGAAAATGACTAACTTGACTCTGCTGGTGTGTTACCACCATTGCCATCCCCGAACAAAAGAGAAATAATTCTCTACATAGTTATTTTAAAAAATACAGTCCAATCGTGTGGTGCTATATATGTTATATAAAGAAATGTTATATAATTACAAAAATGAAATACGAGTAAAACAAACTCATTTTTGGAGGGTCCAGGGCTATGCAAAAGCACAGTCTCCATAGCCTCTCAAAATTGTGTGAAAACCGAGTGTGCTTTCAAGATTAGTGTTGTTGGTTGCTAGTGAACCAAAAATGTCATGGTGTGCCACCTTTGACATGCATGTCATAGGTTTGGTATCACTTTACTAATGAGTAAAAAAAAAGGTTTCAGAGGAAAAGGGGAGGATGAAGGGCATGTAATCTTCATATTTTTACATCATTAAATCAATTGGAAAATTGAGTTCTCTCCTGTTTTCTAGAATATTACATTACTCTTTTCTTCTCCTATCTGCCACAACAATGAGAGCTTGGAGTGTCCTGTTATCACCTAATACATTGAGAGAATGATATATTTCTATATTTTAAAAAAAATCCTACATACTTACTTTCTCCCAAAAGCTTCTATCTGTTAATATTTTTTCTTTAAAGCATAAATGATCAAAATGAAGGTCATTACAATTACTATTATCACAACAAGAGTAATCAATGCTATTTGTGCAGTGCTATACCCACAGGACAGATTTATAGAGAAAAGCTTAGTACCACTTAGTGATTTGGGCTCAGCGCACAAGGTCTGTTCAGAATCTTCAATTTTATCTATGTTTTCCTTGTACCAAGTTAATAGTCCAATATTAGAACAGGTGCATTCCAGGGGATTGTAACTTAAATTGATTATACTCTGGCCAGATAGTCGAGTCAACAAATCATGTGGGATAATATGGATCCCATTATTGGCAAAATTGAGATAAATGTTCCTGAAATTGGAAAACACATCTGAACAGAATGTAGTAAGATTGTTATGATGCAGATCCACATGTTTTAACTTGCTGAGGGCAGAAAATGCTTTAGCTTCTATAGCTATTAATTGGCAAGAAGCTAAGGTTAACACCTCTAGATTGGGTGCTTTCTGAAAAAAGTTATCATTGAAAATGGTGCCAGATTTAAAGGTATTTCCATTCATATTTAAGACAAGCAGGCTGCTTAGACCTTGCAAAATATTCTGCTTGCTTGTATCAATATGAGAGAAAGAAAGGTTAAGCACCTGCAAAGAATGTAGATTGTGGAATGGGCCTTGAAAATTATTGATGATAATATGTGTAAAAGAGAAATCAAGAACTTTCAAGTTAGAACATTCATTAAATGTTGTGTTATGAAATGAAAGTTTGTAATTGTGACTTAAATTAAGGTGTTGCAAGCTAATCAGACCATGAAGTTGGTTGCTGCAGCAGTCTAGGCTTTCTATGTGACTCCCACTCAAATCAAGGTGTTGAAGCTTTGACAAGGATTCCAAACATCCAAAACTCAACTCCATGGCTTCATGATTCTGCTGGATATAGAGATGGGTAAGAGAAGGGAAAACAGAAAAGTGGATGTCGCAGAGGTTCAAAAAGTAATTCCGATTGAGATTTAATTCTTTCAGTAAATTCATCTGAGGAAGACTCTGTAGCTTAGAAAGGGAGGTATGGGTCAAGTCCAATCTTCTCAGTTTGTACAAACATTGGAAAGTGTCACCAGAAGGTTCTAGGAAAGAGTGATATTGTAGGCTGAGATAGTCTACAGAGATGTTGCATATACCTTGCAATGTGCTCTCTTGAATAGGACGGTTGTCTATACCAAAAAAAGTGCCGAGCCAAAGGATAGCAGTGCTGACACCTTGCAATCCATCCAATATCACAGAAATATTACCACAATTGCCAAAATCCAAACTGTAGAAAGAAAATGAATTAAAAGCCTTGGGCTCTATGTGCATGATCTTGTTGTCCCTAAGACTGAGAGTCAGATTGTTAGCTTGTTTTAATGCCTCTATGTCTCTAATTGATATTGTTTGTATATTGTTCATCTGTAAATCCAAGTATTTGAGCTTTCTAGCTGGAAAATCTGATAGCAACTCCAATGTTTGAATATGGTTACTTCCTAGTAACAGTGTTTCTATGTTGTGTAGATCCTGCATTGGGATAAATGCTAATTTAGTGATCCCTGTTTGGGTTAGATCAAGATGCTTCAGACACTGAGGACCCATAAACGCTGTTGAGGCCAGAAAGAGAAGATTATTTCCAGTAAAGACTACGGTCTCCAGGAAAATATTGCTTCCGAAAGTGCCTTCATATACCCAATTAATCTGACACCTTTTAAAAGAAAACAAAATCTGGTATTAAAAACAAAGCACAACTGTGGATATAATTGAAATAGATGCCTTATTTTTGTTTCAGGAGATCATTAGGTAACCATGTAGTTAAATGAAACATTTCATTTTTCAATAAATTTAGAGAGCCAATCAACATTAACAGATTTTAGATGGTTATCAAAGCACATCGTGATATGTCTCTTTAAACAAGACAAATACCTATCAATTACAAGTTCAGAAGGAGTGTTACAAGCTTGCAAACTCTGGTTAAGATTTATTCAAATTGATTTTCTTGAGTGAATCCTTGAAAAAAACCATAGGAAATAAAATTTCTACATGAAAGTACAGGACAAGTTCTGGTAACATTTTAAAGCTGATGTCAAATATTACAAGAAATAAAAGCTGCCATATTGACACGTGCACATAAATGTACACATACAGAGGCAATGCCTTTATTACCAAACAGCTGCAAGTTTTCATGTTTTCTAGAACTCTAATTTTTGAATATTATCGCAGCTATTATTGAGACTTTTAGAACTTCATCCACAACAGCAATGTATGAAAAAAACTGAGAGCATAAAAAGAGATATGAAAAAAAAATCAGAGTACAGGTAGCGTTTGATTTACAACCACAACTGAATCCAAATTTATGTTGTGAAAAATTTGTTAAGTGAGTTTTGCTCCATTTACCGAATTTTTTTGCAACGTTTGTTAAGTGAATCATTGCAATTATTAAATTAGTAACACTGTTGTAAAGTGAATCTGGCTTTCCCATTGACTTTGCTTGTCAGAAGGTCACAAAAGGTGATGACATGATCTTGGGACACAGCAATGGTCAGAAATATGAATGAATTGTCGAGTAAATCACATGACCATGGGGATGCTGCAATGGTCATAAGTGTGAAAAATGGTCATAAGTCACTTTTTTCAGTGCCATTGTAACTTCAAACTGTCACTAAATGAACTGTTGTAAGTTAAGCACTACCTGTAGTGTTGTAATAGGTCCCAGCAGACTTGAGTTCAATTCCATATTTAAGTATCATGGTTCACTAACACATTTTTACTCAGCCATTTTCTCTCAGCTTGGTCTACCTCACAGAGGTATTGCGAAGATAAAACGGTGCAGAAGAATAGTCATGTGAACCATCTTGAAATGTTGAAGGGAAGACAGAATCTAAGTCTATTTCCCATAGTGTCTGTCCAACCTGTGTGCTTCAATAAAGTTGGCTTGCTTCCGGTCCTGTCAGGCAAGTAATGCTATCTAGCAACACCCAGAAGGTGAACCCTCTCTGTTGCACATCTGTCTATTGAAATAGCTTCCCATGGAAAATTCATATGCCCTCCACCTTGTCCGCTCTCAAGACATTCTTTAAAACCAGTTTTTCCAGGTCTTGACTGAGCATTTGAGTGAATGCTTTTAAATGGATGTTATGTTATTCTTTTTATATAGTGTTGTTTGTTTTAACTTTGTAAACTTCCCAGATCATTCTGCAACTGGGCAGTATAAAAATTCAACCAACATACCTACCTTGTTAAGTCTAGGTGCACCAAGGCCTTCAGCCTGCTGAATGTTGATTGCTGAAGCAGATATAGGAAGTTGAAGCTGAAATCAAGAACTTCAGTGGTGAAAGGCAGTTGTTCTGGAATCTCTTTCAATCCCAAACCTTCGCAACTGTAGCTTGTATTAATAAAAAACTGTAAATATATATATCAAGTTAGAAACATGCAGTACATCCCTATAGGTAATCCTTGACAACTGAGCCCAGAATTTCAGTTGCTAAGCAAGACATTGCTAAGCAAAACTGGCTTTCCCCATTGACTTTGCCTGTCAGAAGCTCTCTATGAAAGTTGCAAATGACAATCCCAGGAGCTTTGGATGTTGCAACCATCGTAAATACATGCTGTTTGCCAAGAGCCCAAAGTTTGATAACGTGACTTTGAAGATGCTGCAATGGTCTTAAGAGTGAAGACTGATTATTAGTCACTTTTTCAGTGCCCTTGTAAGTTTGAAAGTCATTTAAACAATTGCTGTAAATTGAGGACTACTGATATATGCGAATGTATTATATGTATCTCTCCAGTTTTATGTTTTTAATAAAACCATTGTATTTTAAGTACATATGCCAACATGTAGCTAACAGAACAAATCAGAAACCTGACCCTTACTCTTTTTAAAAAAATCTCTATCAGGGACAAACCTGAGCTATCATTAGAAATGACACTGCTAGGAATCTGAGGTAAACTTTCATTACCTCTGTGGAGGGAGGGCAAATTATAAAGGTTACACCAAATTATGCACCTTTTGGAATGAATAAAAAGGGTCAGAGAATGACATTTTGTCCTTCTATTTAACATTTCTTTTAAAAAGTAATGCTAAAAGTATTTTCCCTGTTATTGACACTTCATTAAAATTTATATTACTACCATTTGTCTGTTGCTGCTGCCATATAATGGACATTTTTTTTAAAAAAAATCAGTATTACAGGAAAAAACAACCAAATGAATGATATTGAAAGTTCATGATTTCATATGCTGTTGACATCTGGCTTACGGAGTTTTTTGATGGTGTCTTGTGTACAATGAAGAGCTCAGTGTGAAATACTAATCTCACATATAGGCTTTCTGTTCATTTTTAATGCAGACAGTTCACAATAAGTTGACAGTTCAACAAACGATAAATGATTGAAAAATTATGGCTATATAATGCGTGCATGACCTTGAAAACATTTCTCAAAATATTATAACTGCAGATGGGACTCCCTGCCATGTTGCACAATAAATAACTATGTAAGTAAAACACACTGCATTCAGTTCTAGTGTGACTTTCTCAAAATCTTAGAGAAAATGTTGCTAAATACAATAATTACAGAACACAATTTTCTTCAGCTAGGGTATAATGTTCCTGTCAAGAAGAGAACAATTAGAAATATAATTAGAAAGTGAATAGAAAAAGCATAATCAAAGACATTTATTTCTATAAAGCATTTTAATAGTTTTAATTTCTTTCCATTCAAAATACCTTATCTAGATATTATAGTATAGGCCAGGGGTAGGTAATCTTGGCTCTTTTATGACTCGTGGACTTCAACTCCCAGAATTCCTGAGCCAGCATGGTATACACCTCTGGTATAGACTAACTTCATCTACTACAAATAAGTACTGCTGCTCTGTTTTAGACAGCACATGGAAAATTAGCATCCTATGGAAAATGACAATGTAAGGAATCTCTATTTTCCAGCAACTTTGTTGGGACCAGCCCCAGCCACCCATTCTGCACCAAAGAATCTGCTCTCACAGAGAGTTGCAAATTCACTAGGCCATCACAGCAGGTTTAGAGGACAGGTGATGGAATGAAGGAATTCACAAGGAAGGACAGACAGAACCAATGATCTCCTGGATCAGAAAGAGTATTTCTTGCTCATCTTTTTTTTAGGTGGGAGCTGATCTTCCTTTCTAGGTTTCCAATATTACAGAATTATTACATTATTTTTCTCCTGTGGGTATCTTTTTTTCTCAAAATTACTCACTCTAAGCTATTTTTGAGTTGTTGAGGAAATGTAATATTCATTACATTTGAGGAAATGTAATATCATATTCCTTCCTTCCTTCATGTATGTATGTATGTATGTAAGAAAAAAAATCTAGAAAATAAATATGATAAAATTAACTCTAAACATTTTCTATCTAGGAGTCATTGTAATTTTTCAGCTGCTTTGCTTCCTTGGTTTTTTTTTTTTAATATGAGAACAACTTGGAGAAATATTTGTATTACTATATTACTGAGGCTATGAATTTAGGAGCAGATCAAACTGATTTCATGGAACATTTAAGTCGATATGTATAGATTATTATAAATTAAGGTGCCATAACATATTTTTTGAAAACAAGTTTGTATGGGGGAATATATATATAGAGAGAGATCTTCTCAGCTAATACTTAGTTTATATATTTCTGCTATAAAACCCACATCAACCAAACTCTTGTTGTGACTAACTTTTCAGAATGGAAAACTCCCCAGATAAAAATCTAAGAGCACTATTGTACTCAATGTATTACAAAGAAGTTTCAGGGTACTTCAAAGATGGGAAAAGCTGGAGCGTGGATCCTTGTGACTTATGTGACTTATTGGTACTTTTTGAAATATTCCCCTGTTGAAGTCTAACATAAACTAAGTATATCCAGGAGCATAGTAAAGTGCTCTAGAATTAGTGAAGAAGGAGCAGTAGGATTGTTAATCTACAATTCCTTTTGGGGTTTTGACTTGAAGGTTTGTTCATGGGTGAAAGCCAAACTGATGAAAGTAAATGGGAAATTGCATTAAGTGACTAGTTGCCCGGTTTAATTAAGGATTGGGGGGGGGAAATGTTGCCTGTCTTCACAGCAAAATGAGGAAATATCAGTGCAAGTCAAAATAGAAAAGCTAAAAGAATAAAAACACCTCAAAACAGGCTCTTTGTAGGATCGTATAATTTATGTTCAAAGTTTCATTGGTAAACTTTTTTTCCAGATTACTCAACTATTATGGGAAACATTTTCTGGGCTAGTAAAAAGAAAATATTAAAATATGGGAAGTGAAATCATACAGTGTTCTCTAATAGACTGATGTGAGAGTAAATTCAGCTTTGTTGTAGGAAATGGTAATATAACTTAAAAGAATAAATTAATATTTAATGTCTAACATGTATAAACCTAATTGATACCAATCCCTGTATATTAAGGTGACCAACTTTTTTGCAATGAAAAGGAGGACACAAATAAATTGAACAAAAAATATCGTAAATAAAAGAACCATTTTATTCATTGCAACAATAATACAGACGACTTGCATGTGCAAAGTTTGCCAGCCGGGTGTTTTGGCGCTCTCAGCAACAATTCCTATTGGCTTTCGAAAGCCAATAGTGGGAGTAGCAAAGCTCATGCAAAAGTTGCAAAAAAAAGCCATCAAAAACAAGGTGCCTGAACGCCGTTCTGAGCGTTCTATGAGAAAAGAAAAAGCCCTGCAGATTAGTCTTCAAATATCGAAAAGGAGGACATGTAGGAGGACACTTTTCGAGGGAGGACAGAACTCACAAAAGGAGGACTGTCCTCCCTAAAGGAGGACGGTTGGTCAGCTTATGTATATAGATACTTTCTTAAAATACAGAGAAAGGTTGGGTAGTTGGCTGATGACCCAGGATCTAATTCTTGTACAAGATTAGGTGCTGATCAAGTATACATGTCCTTCAGATATATCATTGTCCTTCAAGTGTTACTCTCTGCTCCTGCAGCCAAGGACAAAAATGGGTAGCTGCAGGACTGATTACTCCCCCCAAAATCTGCCTGACCTATTAGTCATGTTGGGAGAAATTATTCTTAGTCACCCACTTTGAGGAAGTAAAAGGAGGTAGAGGATAGCCTGGCTCCTTTTCAAAGTACATTCAGGAAGTTGCTAAAGACAGAGTTCTTCCAAAGATGATTCTGGTTAGACTTGACCCTCCTTGTATTTTATGATTAATTGAAGTTGGGGTTTTAATTTTGTTTTCATTATTATGACTGTTTATATTCATTTTTATCATAAATGTTATTTTTAATTCTGCCTGGTTTAAGTTATGCAAACTGCTGAGAGCTGATTTTGACTACAGCAAGATATAAACACCAAACAAACCTGTTGTCTTCCATATTGCCGTTGTTTATCATTGTCGTGAGTAGCACAACAAATCTGGAAGATACCCGAGTGTCTGTTCCTGACCCTGGATTTTGGTCTTTACATCTAGACCAGGTTGGAGCACTGAGTCATAGTCCAAAACAACCCCCAGTAAATTCTAATCATTTTTTTTAAATAATTCAGACAATTACTGCAGGAGCATTCAAAGCAACAGTCACTGACTTCAGTTGATGGGGAACTTCAAAGTCCTGCTCCCATTTTATAAAAGATCATTCCTGGGGCTGCTACTTGATTACCTTGCAACTGTACCTTAATGTTTGTCAATTATCAGTGTTTTAAAGTCTGTATGTTCAGATGGTTGAAATAGAGGTTTATACAAAGTAGAGTTCTTCTATGACAAAGAAGTAGCCATTATGAAATATCAAACTGTGAGTGGACTAAAGCATATACAACTTTCCGAAAGATACTTCATTTACCACCATTCATACATGTGCCAAGTCATTTACTTTTTTCATCCTGGGTTGGGTTGTTGTTGTTTTTTTGGCACATATCAAGAAAGCAATCACTTGATCAACTCAAAAAGCCTGAGGGAAGCTGAGGCCGCTAGCCTTTTCCATAACAGCTGTAAAAGATGTCTGTGTTAGTGAGCGTAAGTGTGCCATGAGAAGCATCACACCCCAAGGTCTAGTTGTACAGAAATGAGGTGCATATAAACTGCTTATAAAGCCAAGCACCTGTTCAAAAGCCCCTGGTGCACGTAGATAAAAAGTGCCAATGGTCTGTTTTCCTCCTAGCCCCTCTTAGTCCAGCAACATTTGGCAAATGTTCCCTGCACATGCCAATTCCAAATGGTGCCTGAAAACTCCACATGGTGTCTTAAACAGCAGATCTCCAGTCTCCCTTGGTCCTATTTGTTTTAAGGTTCTTGGCCACAAATAGAGAAGAGATAGACCACCTTAACCTGCTTGCTTGCTTGCTTATTGTCTTGAACTGCCTATGTGGGAATTTCAAAACGGTATCTGCTTCTAAGCAGGCACATGATTCTATCTAACTAATGTGTATCACTGTGAATATGAAACTAATAAAATAGAATCACAACTAGCTATAATAATGGGTGCAAAATCAGCCTGATTTGGGAGAGGGGGGGCAAAAGCAAATTTGCTTTCTGTCCTGAAAATGTGCTCCTAAGGCACTGCATTTATCTGTATATTTTTCTGTTTTACCCAGCAGCAGAGGACTTTCAGCCCTTCAGTGACCCAATGTTAGCATGCAAGTATTCACTGCTCCCAAATTAATTATTGATTCTTTCTTGAAGGTACTTTTCTCCCAATAGAAAGACAAATAAGTGATCACTCACCTCAGTGCACATCTGATTGAGGGGTTTGGAGACTTCATAGCTAAGACCTAAAAGCCCCATCAGAAGCCAGCAATATGTGCAACAAACCATTAAGAGTTTGATTAGATTCTCCACACGCCTGTAATGGAAGACGGATGAAAAATAATTTTCTAGCGTGGGGTTCAGAAAAGGCATTTGGAATCTAATGCTTCAAGAGTGGCCAAAGAGTGCCTGAAAAAGATGTTGTTTCCTCTTAATAACCACAGGATTTTCATGAAGCATACTTTTTCAGTTCCTCCTCTTGCTCTGTTTTTCTACTTTTGGTTTACCTCCTAAATATTTGTACCATTTTTGCCATAAATTATTGGAAAAGTTAAGGACCTTGTGAGAAACTTGCTATATTTTGCAGCCAATTTTAGAACAACTTATTCTACTCTGAATGACATTCAAGTATAATAGTGGGTACTCTTAAATAACCGAATTCTTTGAGTATATGATTTCTTGAAAATATCGTTGCTTTTGTTTCTAGGAATTGGGTAGGGATACAGTTGTTTAGATAGTCTTGGAGGTCCCCCTGATAACTTATTAGAGGGATCCAAATAAGTGATTGAGGAGTCTGATCAGTGAGCCTGTAACAAAGGACTGGGAAACATGAGCGAACAGAATGGAATACCATGGAGTAAAATGGCAGACAAATCTTTCATTTTCAAATTTTAAGTCAAAGATTAAATTTAAGTGTAGCAACAAGTAAGGAAAACTTTACAATCTTCAGATTATATACTGAGAAATTAGGCAAGGAGGAAAATATTGAAATAATTCTGTACAGCACAGCTTTGTTTAGTGCATTTCTATCTACTAAATAGAGGTGTTTAGTTCTTCTGCCATGGGAAGACATTAAATTGTGGGTGTCCTAATGCCCTTCCTTGGGTACCCATAACACATCTATTTGTGTATAAGGTACTGGTGCCATTTTGGTGCCAGACATTTTGATAGGTGAGATGGGAATGTGCATTCTTGAGCAAATAGTAATTTCTAAGCTCATCTCCTGTATGCTTGAATATTTAAACAATCTCCAGAATTCATCTATACACACACACACACACACACACACACACACACACACACACACACACTATAATAATATACTAGGCTAAGAATCACAATGTGCGATATGACTTATTGCAGCTTTTAGTACAACTGCAAAAGCTTTAGAGTTTGAATGTTATTGATTTGATCCCTGGCACAGTGGCCTGATAGCAGGTGCTTTTAAGGTCTTGTGGGTTTTGGGTAGAGGATGTGGTTAAATGAGGCTGAAATCCAAAACAGACAGCGAAAGCCTTCTGTTGCAAGAGAAGCCAATGCATCTGCCCAGCCACATCAAGGTCAACAGAAAAGCATATGAATGTGTTCTCCAGGACAGCACAGGGCTGTTAAATACATGCACTTATAAATGCTATAGAGTTGTTACTTATTGATCTGCCCTCCCACTAGGCATTTGGCAACAAACTCTAGGATGTTGACAATGAATGGGAGTCCCAAGCTTTAAAACTGCTGAACAAATAGCAGCTCCACTAATTCAATCAACTGAGTTTCAAGCAATCAGGATGCCATCTGGACCTAATCTAACTCATTGCCTAAGAAGATAAAGACATCTGGACTTCCTGCATGCCAAAGACATGCATGCTTAATCCCCAAGGCTGTAGGCTGTGGCCAGACTCATGCTGACAGGTTTTCTTAATTATGCTGAAATAATCTTGCTTGGCAAGGGCTGGACACTTCTCCCTTCAGAAGGTTAGAAGGATCTCATTTCATGTAGAATAGAAAGAAGAGTCATCTTCCATTTTGGTGGGAAGGAATCATATTAATCTGTATGGGAAAGAGAAGACAGAATTACATGTTCAGTTGTGTTCAGCTTTCATTTCAACATTTTAATTTTTAAAATATATTTTCTACTGAAGCCAATGCAGATATGTTGCCCTTTATATTGGCACATTATGATGAGTAAGAAGTAGTCTTGTACCTTTTGTCTGCTGATGCTCTAATAATCCTCAGCAACTTTAAGCTGCATGGACGTCAATTCCCAGAATTCCCCAGCCAGTATGCTCTAATGTACTTGATTTTCTCTCTGATTCTTTTCCACAGTGGACAAGAAGCGTGAGAGTCAGAGCAATGTCATATGCTGATCTTTCAAAAGCATGTCTCCATGACTGAAGATGGATTTCCCCATATTGAAAGAAGATTCTGAAAAAGCAAAGGCCAAAGAGAAGCTGCAATAGGAGCAGGCTAGAAATCTAGGAAAGGCAGTAAGGAAGCAGGTGAAGGAATGAATAGATGCCAAAAGTAGGAGGCATAAGGTGTACAGGGACACTTAAAGAAGGCAGAAGCAAAATGTTGAGACTCTTTGTGCCATCATGATCTATTAGGGTCCCTAGCCTGCTATTCCAGATGTGGATGATACTATCCCATCTCCAGCAACCAACCCTGGATTAACCATGAAGAAAAATGAGCAATTGCTTAGGGCACCAAGGGGATACCACAGAGTCCCACTCCCGCTATTATGGTTTTAATAGCTTCACTGCTACATTCAGCACTAATTTCCAGAACTTACTGACTCTTAATGTCCTGTCAGTTAACCAATGGAAGAACTGATAGGCATTATTGTTTGTCTGTGTTTAGAGAACTGGTTGGCCTTAATCTGGTCCTGATCTTAACAGGCCATCTATTCAGCTGCTAAAAATGGACAGGGAAGGATATATCTTTTTGTTCCTCCAATCAAAATGCTTAGACTGGCCGGCTGATGTGGCAGCTCTGCTTTGAGCCAAAGTGCTAGGAGTCATGATGTATTTCTTCCTCAAATGCGGGTCACAAAAAACTTTGTTGGCAATCCATCTTTTTTCTTCAGCATGTTTCATGTTCAGTGTATGCTACAATGTCCTATTGTAAACCATCTTTAACTGACCCCAGGGTGGTGAATGGCAAGTAACTTCCATAGTTAATGTTAGTCCTTAGTTTAGTCCTTAGTAAGTAAAAACATTTAATTTAATGTTAAGGAATTTAACATTTGCTGACATTTTTGTTTGAGAAAAAAATCTCCAACTGCAAAAACAATTTTTCAGTGAGTGATTTATTGATTTGGTCTGTGTACAATATATTTGCTGGGTAGCAATTATATAACTAGGTAGTTATCTTGGCAGATTTATTTATTTTTTGTTCATATGTAATTCTTTTGCTTCCTTAGTAACACAAACATCGATTAAAAATATTTAGGCTAGATAAAATATACTGGATATGATGGAACTATTGTTTGCCAACTGATCTGGTATAGTGTTTAAGGCAATGGGGTAGAAACTGTAAGACTATAAGATTTTTTTCAATAAGTTTTATTAAGAATTATACTAAACAGATAAAACTAATAAAAAACCTAATTGAAACATATTAAAATAAAGAAAAAATATGGAAAAAAGTAAGAAAAATTCCCTCCAAAGACAGTAAGAAAAAGAAACCTCTTTTCATCCCATGTATAGTCAACACTACCAATTTATCTTAAATTACACCAGGTAATTTCTTACCCCATTTTCTATAAACTCATCTCTAAGTTTTCAGCTTTTATAGATCACAAAGGTCCAGTAAAAATTAACACTTAGCAACATAAATATATAGTCCCTATTTTAATTTAGTCTAAATCTCCCACATCTTTTAACAATTAAACATTACAACAACAATAATAATGAAAGCTATTAATTATCAGAAATAATATCATCTTATTTCATATCCCAAAAAATAATATAAATATTACAAACTAATCCATTACACCATTGGACACTTCAAAAAGAGAAACTATGCAATGCAGGTAACTATTAACATTACCAAAAATAACAATTCATTATTTAACCAGAGTCAGATAAACCAAATTTGTGTTTTTTTTCTTCCTCCAGCCATCCTTTTCCCATAGATAAAAATCTGGCTTCTGGTTTGTCACGCGGTCACCATGGACGGCTGGGAGACTTGCTTTCTCTGCCCCGTTCAGTTTTGCATTGCTGGGGGACCCTGAAAAGGGCCGAAAGTTGCCCCAAAGAGGCAACCAGCAAGGAGGGGCTTTTGCTGGATCGCGGGAGAGCACCAACTCTCCCGTCAGAGCAGGCGATCTCTCCAAACCGGCGGATGAAAGGACTGGCCATATAAATATGGCTCATCCCTAGGCTGCTAACAGCCAAAGTCACATTACCATCTGGCAACTTCAAAGCAGTGTGGACAGGACTGGGTGAGGTTTGCCTCTGTTACATCCTAATTACTTAATTACTTGCAAAAGCTGCTAAAGTACTTTCCCCCCTGTTGTGAGGGAAGGGGGATTCTAGCTCTCCCTCCAGAAACAGTAGCAATCAACCACTTGGAAGTTTAAAACATTGGAAAAATACTGGGATCCTAATTGGAATTCTATTTCCTAAAATTGGTGGATTATAAGATTTGTAACTTTCTACTCTCTCTATTTTTTCCCTCTGATTTTCACTCTAATTACTATTGAAGATTTGGGGTTTCCCCCCTTAAAATAGAGGGGGGAAAACCCTAAAAAGATCCAACTAGCTCTGAGAAGTAACCTGTTATTCTTCAAGAGACTTGTTGACAGCTTTGAAAACAGATAAGATGTAAAGCAACCTTGAAACACCATCTGCAAAAAACTCAGGTCAGCTCCTCATTTGGTGGACTTTCTGACTGTAAGTTTCTTTTTTTGAGTTTAATATACTACAATGGAAGAAGAACAGGAATGGATTTCTTCTACAGAGGAAGTACAGGAACAAATTCTTTGTATGTTAAAAGCAATGATCCAAACTCTATGTATAAGCCTGGATATGCAAACTCAAACTATGATTTTAACTAAAGAACTATCTATACAGAATCCTATAGAGAAAGTGAAACAACCAAATGCTATGACAGAAGCCTTAGATACTCAACAAATACAGACAATGGAAAACACAAAAAAGAAACTGATAATAGAGAACAAGGAAAGACTTTTCTTATAAACCAGAAGGAATTTGAAGATAAAAAAGAAAAACAGATGAAAGAGAAGATAAATACTTCGGGACAGCTGCATCGAACTGGAAAAACAAAGAGACGACTGGCTAAATCAACTAGTCCTCTTAAGAAAACATCAACTGGACACTCTTATCAACATCAAACAATAGCCACAACAATAAAAGGAGATTTTTTTTGACGATTTAAAGGCAAAGATACGAAAAATGACCTGGCAGGGAAAAAAAAGCTAGAATAAGATAGAAAAAGATTGGGGCTTTGATCTATACATGAGATCTAAAATAGAATATATCTAAATGGATAGAATATGTATTCTGAACACAAGATATTGTAACGATTTGAGATAAAGAAAATTTTGATCATATAAAATCTAGAAATATATTGAAATAAGAATATTATACTGTCTTGGTAAGATAGATGGTAGAATTTATATACAAGGTGTGTATTTCAAATATTAGAATGTATGAGGAATTGTGATAAAGGAATTGTGTTTAATTAAAAATCTGGAAAAAAAATAAATATTAAATGTTAAATTAAAATATTAAGGGGGTCACTGATTGGCTAAAAGTTTGAATGTTTACAAATAACTAAGATTTGAATTTAAGATATTGTTATTAGTTGAGACAAAGGTTAAGTAAAACTTAGAAGTATAAATACTAATAATTAAATTTGTATATGGGTTTTGTGGTACAAATGTTGGTGGTTTATTTTTTTTTTTAATTTTTTTTTCTCTTTCTGGAAAGGAAGAAAGGAAGGAAGTAGAAGGAAGAAAATAAAAAAAATTATTAGCCCAAAATGTGAGATATGAGACTTAGAAATTGGGATCATTTAAGATCTGGAAATGATAAAGATTAAACGTTAAACTTAAATATCAATGGGAAATTAAAGTTAAGAAAAACTTACTAGGTTATTGTCTAAAGGTGGAATGTCGAATTAATTAAGATATGTATAGACTGAAGATTATTGATGAATATTAGAAAAGTACTTTTTGTTTGATTGATAGAATAAGAACTGTATTGGTTTGAATATGACAGTAGATGCTATGGGGGAAAGAGAGGGAATTAGTTGTTGTAATACTTTGAGGTTTGTACTGATGATATTCAAATGTAATGGAATGACTGTGCTCAGCTGCCATGCTACTTTTCAAATATGTGAATGTAATGTTGTAAAATTAATAAAAAACTTGGGGAAAAAATCTAACTCCTTTTTTCTTCAAATCTCTTTGTGTCTTCTCTTGAAATACATATGTAATTTCCATTAAATAACTCCAGTATATCTCTTATATTTCAGTTTAAAAAGATAATCTACATTGCTCTCGGGGATATAATTTGTATGTCCCTTTTGATTTTTAGGTGATTATCAAATTCCACTTGTAAATTCAATATCTATTACATTTAGACTAAACCATAAGCCAGAAATATGCAACATTGTCAACTTGGTGTCTCATCAAGCTTTGTGCAGTACGTTGAGCATCATTCTCCAAATATATGCAGGGCTTAAAACAATTATTGAGAGATTTGGGTTTTTTAAATGTAGAAATTACTTTAAGACAGCTATTTTACACTTCAGCTCCCAGCCTCCATAATGTAAAATCAGACCAACAATTTTGACTGCATCCAGTGTAAGAGGACCACAGAAGAGATCCTGGTGGGCATGCATTGTTCATGATGACTGTTTTCCCCCTCTTCTCCAAGCCCTTAATAGGCAGGTCAGATTAAATGAAACCACGTTATAGTTTCATTTGATGTATGAGCCCAAACTCTAAGTCTGGTGCAGTTTGGGCTACCTCATTTGCTGCTTCTTCTTCTTTTTTTTTTTTGATATACATCAGTCCATTTGTCTTTTCAGGAGTTTTCGGATGCTTGAATGTCTGCTTAATTGGTTCCAGCGCAGTCCTCTGGGAAGAAGCCTAAAGTGGGTCATTTGGCCACTGAATCTATCCCAAATGTAACACTTTTGATTAAAAAGCAGTCATAGACTTTGATGTTAACTAAACATTTAAATCTTTGTGTGTGCTTATAGAGAAATGATCAATGCATACTGCTGGATCTGGGTTATTAGAATAAAAAGATCTTGTATGAATCTTTGTACACTAATTGAAATGTCAGGGCCTGGAAATAAAAAAAAAATAAAGCAATATTGAATTTCATACAGCAGAGACACCTAGTGGTCATTTGCAATAATGTTTATTTGTATTTTTTGTGCCTTTCAGTTAGTGTTGACTTTTGGTGATTTTCTGGACAGGTCCCTCCCTGTGGTTTTCTTGCAAGATTTTACAAGTGTATTGCTATTGCCTCCTTCCCAGGACTGGGAGACATGTTTGACCCAAGATCACCCAGCTGATTTTGTACATAAGGTGTACATAAGGTGGGACTACAACCGTTTTCTACCTGGTGTCTCACCCATTATACCAAACTTAAGTGTTGTATGGTATTGGTTAAAAAAATGTCCACTGTCTGTGAGCTATCTTCTAATATAGAAGCTATTGTTTAACAAATTAGAATACATACATATATGACATTATCAGATTATGTAGTCTTGATACGAGAGAATTCAGGTATATAAATATGACAAAGGGCTCTTGAATGCTTTGAGGCAATTTTGCCATTCTCTGTCAGGGTTTGAGACAAAAGATGAATTAGGACTGGTACCTGTGTGACTCTCACATCTGGAGTAAGCAGCTTTGAAGAGCTTCTTGAAAATCCTGGTAGAGGAAATTCTGAGAATGAAGAAAGATGTTGTTTTTAAAGTTTGAAATATTTTGAATAAATAAGGCCCTTTGTTTTTCCTTGATAGCAAACATTGTACTAGATGGGAGTACTATAGGGAGTAAAGCCGTACCAAATTCAGCAATTAATATATCTAGATTTATGCAAAACAAAGCAGATCAATTCAGTGGCGATAACTGCAGGATAGATTCTATCCATCTACAATGTGGATGTCACCCACCATTTTGAAACCTATTATCCTTCAAATGTGTTGTATTCCTAGCCAATAGGTCCAACATATGTAGAGGGCAAAAGCTGGATTAATTCTCTCCTTATGATGAATGGAGGGTGGGGACTTACACTATACACAATGTATATGGGCTAAAAATTGTAGCTAAATGAAACGCCAGTGCTTCCTGACTTCCTGACTTGAGATGTGATAAAGTTTGGAAGAATGCTACTCATGCACTGAACCAGCCTCCTTGAAAGATTGTGAGCAGATCAAGGTTACAGTGGATTGTTTTCCACATTATACCAAATTGTAATATTTTGTGGGTTGGGGAAGGGTTAATACAGTCTGAATCCAACTATTGATGACCTTATAAACAAATCTTGTGTCCATTATAACCTTGTGAACTATCCCTTTCCCCAGTGGTGGGATTCAGCCGGTTCACACCGGTTTGGCAGAACTGGTAGCTAAATTTTGTTGAGTTCAGAGAACTGGCTGAATGCACACTGCTTCTGGAAGTCTGTTCTAGGCCTGGGAGGCCTGGAGGAGGCCTCCCAGGCCTAGAACAGCCCACTGAAAGTGAATGGATGCCTTCTGGAAGTCCATTCTAGGTCTCGGAGGCCAAGGCCTGCATCCACGCAGAGAACCATTTGTTCAGGTATTTGAATCCCATCACTGCCTTCTCCCCCTTTCTCTTGTCTCAAGGTGAAACCAACTTACTGGAATAAGTAGAATTCAACGCACTGTTAGAAACAACTGGTAAAAATCTGATGTTGTGTTAGGATTTTTCCTAACACTTGGTTTCTGCTTGGATATATCCCTGCCACTTCTCCTTTTGCCTGCCCTGCAGTAAGTTTTTGCTTGGGATGCAGGGAGAAGAAGACAGTAGGAATATCAAGAAAAGAGGAAAACGTATTTCAGAAGAGGGACATTTTTTTGCATAAAATGTTTATATGTCATTTAATGTACGGGTACATTCTTTCCCCCACCCCCAAAGACAGAAGATACAATCCACCTCCCATGATAGGTACTGATGAGGCTGTGTCTGCTTCATTGGCTTTCTAGCAGTAGCACTTATTACTTATTACTTAGCACTTAGACTTCTATACCACTTCATAGTGCTTTACAAAACTCTTTAAGCGGTTTACAGAGTCAGCATATTGCCCCCAACAATCTGGGTCCTCATTTTACCAACCTCAGAAGGCTGGAAGGCCGAGTCAATCTTGAGCAGGTCAGGATCAAACTGCTGGCAGTCGGCAGCCAGCAGAATTAGCTTGCAATACTGCATTCTAACCACTGCACCACCACGGCTCTTCTAGTTGCAATTTTCTGTGAAGTAAGATATGGGGCCACTACTCCACGACTTTTAGGGTGACCATAGGTTCATGCTCCTGCATCCCTATGACAGCCATAGAAAAGATGTGTAGTTCATAGGTAGCATGGAGATGAAGGTGCTTTGTTTCATGTTCCTTCATAACCAAGAGAAGGATGGAAGAGACTTAAGGATGAAATGCTTAATAAGAGCCAGAAGCACAGAACAAGAGTTTCTCCCACAGAAATGCACCTGGGAATGTTGTTGCTCTGTAGCTCTTTGCTGGATCTGACCCATTTTCAAAATGATCTTTCTTTTCCTGGAGTCTTCTGCTATACCAAATTTGGTCTCACTCAATTCTGTTTGTGGAGTGTTATCCTACTGATGGACAAAGTCCAAACTCTCTATAATTTCTCTCCAACATTCTGTTTAGTTAAGAAGAATAGAAAGAGTGTCCTTGGCATTTATTCAGTGTTTATGCTTTTGCAGAATGTAAACCAAAGGCATCATGGCTTGTGGTCCCAGACAGTGTAACTTAATGACTATTTCTGTAGGTTTTGGAAACAGGGCTGTTATGTTTCCATGTTCATCCTCTTTTGCATTATCTTCATTTCTACTTTCAGAAACATTGAGAAATATTAATTAGTATTCTCCAGAAATCAATGGTTGCTTGGTTTGTTTTCAAATGTAGCCCAAATTGATTTTCAGTTTTAACTCTCCACACTCCCTATTTAATTATATAATAGATTAACAGACAGTTTCCACATTAATGCTTCTTTGTTGCTTCATCTTTTTAATCAGGAATGGAATTATCTTTTATACATACTTTGATCAATCTTGATGATGAAAAAGTGCTAACAATTTACCATAGAACCTGACATTTCATTTCAAGCATTAGTGACTTGACAGCTAAGTAAATTGCCAATAAGATTGTCAAGTTATTTATTATTTGAAACACCTTTTCTTTTCCTAGAGGTATCTCCTATGGTAGAGATTTGAATAATTGTATGTGGAGATTAAAAATACAGTATTCTTTGAAAAGCCAGCATCTACCGTACAGTGGGATTATTGGTATAATACTATAGAAATAATTCAAAGAGTGTTTAGTCAGATCCAAGCAATTAAGCAAATAGATCTATATACCAGGGGAGATGAAGACACTTTGGCTTCACAGGTCATTGATTTGAAGGCCACGTAGCAAAATGGGTTTTGCAATGTTGTGAACTGCAATATGGCACTGAGTGGTGCAACTATCTTGCAGAACATCCGCCATAAAACATGCAGAGGGAAGTGACATGGAGTATAGTCCGGAATCCCAGGACGGAGGGGATGAACTCCAAAGGAGCAAAAGTGAAGTTTAGATCTTGAGTTTGTATGAGAGAAAGAGAGTTAAGACGGCTCATCCCTAGTAGTTCCAAGAGTATATGTTTAATAATGCAAGTACAGGTAGTCCTCGACTTTCTGCCGCAATTGATCCCAAAATTTCTGTTGCTAAGTGAGACAGTTGTTTTGCTTCTGAATTTTGCTTCACTTTACGACTTTTCTTGCTGCAATTGTTGAGTGAATCACTGCAGTTGTTAAGTTAGTAACATGATTGTTAAGTGAATCTGGCTTCCTCATTGACTTTGCTTGTCAGAAGGTCATGAAAGCTAATCACATGATCCTGGGACACTGCAGCCATCATAAATATGAGTCAGTTGCCAAGTGTTGGAATTTTGATCATTTATTTATTTATTTATTTATTAAATTTTTATACCGCCCCTCTCCCATAGGACTCGGGGCGGTTCACAACAGAGTAAAAACATAAAAACAATAAATATTTAAAAATTAAATTAATATTAATACAAGGCTGTTGCTAAAAACCTGTTAAAAACCCAATTCTAAAACCCAAACAGCCTTGTTTAAAAATTTTAAAACCCGAGGAGATCTAGGCCAGGCCGGCTTGATTGAAGAGATGAGTCTTCAGTTCTCTTCTGAAGGTGCGGAGATCATGACATGTCCGGAGTTCTGGAGGGAGCTCGTTCCACATCGTCGGTGCCCCCACAGAAAAGGTTCTCCCCCTGGGCGCCACCAGCCGACACTGCTTAGCCGATGGCACCCTGAGGAGGCCCTCTCTGTGGGAGCGAACTGGTCGATGGGAGGTATTTACTGGCAGAAGGCGGTCTTGTAAATAACTGGGTCCTATGCCATGGAGCGCTTTAAAGGTGGTGACCAACACCTTGAAGCGCACCCGGAAGACCACCGGCAACCAGTGCAGCTCGCGCAGGATAGGGGCCATTCGTACCCGCCAGGGTGCCCCCACTACCACCCGCGCAGCCGCATTCTGCGCCAGTTGAAGCCTCTGCGTGCACTTCAAGGGGAGCCCCATGTAGAGAGCATTACAATAGTCCAGTCTGGAAGTGACGAAGGCATGGGTGACTGTGCATAGCGTGTCCTTATCTAGGAAGGGGCGCAACTGGCGTACCAGACGAATCTGGTAAAACATCCTCCCGGCCATGGCCGTCAGATGGTCCTCAAGGGACAGCCGTGAATCTAGGAGGACTCCCAAGTTGCGAGCCCTTCCCGTGGGGGCCACTGACTCGCCCCCAATAGACAGCGATGGAGTCAGCTGGTTGTACCGGGACGACGGTAACCACAGCCACTCGGTCTTGGAGGGGTTGAGCTTGAGACCGTTCTTTCCCATCCAGATCCGCACGGCCTCCAGGCACTGGGTCAGCACGTCAAGAGCTTCATTTGGGTGGTTCGGGGTGGAAATGTACAGCTGAGTATCATCAGCGTACTGATGGAATTCCACCCCAAAACCTCGGATGATCTCACCCAATGGCTTCACATAAATGTTGAACAACAAGGGCGAGAGGACCGACCCCTGAGGTACCCCACAATCAAGGGGCCTCGAGGTCGACCTCTGACCCCCTGTCAACACAAACTGCGTCCGGCCAGAGAGGAAGGAAGAGAACCACCGAAGCACGGTGCCCCCTATACCCAGCCCCGCCAGCCGGCGCAGCATGATACCATGGTCGATGGTATCAAAAGCCGCTGAGAGGTCCAATAGCACCAGGATAGAGGAGCAACCCCTGTCCCGGGCCCGCCAGAGATCATCCACCAATGCGACCAAAGCTGTTTCCGTGCTGTAACCCAGCCTGAAGCCCGACTGGAACGGGTCCAGGTACGACGATTCCTCCAGGTGCTGAGGGAACTGTTGACTGTGACCATGGGGTAGCTGCAGTGGTCGTAAGTGTGAAAAATGGTTATAAGCCACTTTTTTACTGTTGTAACTTTGATCAGTCACTAAATGAACTGTTGTAAGTCGAGAACTACCTGTAGTCTGCTTTAGTTTGATAAGACTTCTTCTATAGGTGAGGAAAAATATGGGAAACTGCTTGGAAGAATCTCAGTGTTCTTTCTTTCTTGGTTTTTGGAGTTTGACAGGAAGAGAGTAAAAGATTAGCAATAGCAACAGCAAGAGATTTATATATTGCTTCATAGTTCTTTATAGCACTCTTCGAGCAGTTTACACATGTCAGCATATTGCCCCCAACTCTTGGCTGTGGGCAGAGGTAGCCTGCAATACTGCATTCTAATCACTGTGCCACCATTGTCTCTAGCTTCTACCGTAGATTCTCTTGCTTTCTTTTGAAAACTCTTCCTTGTCAGCATTTGTTTAAGAAAGGCCCTTCAACTCACAGAATCCTCAAGGTGGTAGTGATCTTTGGGGACATCAAGTCTGATGTTTGATGTTCAGGTCAGAAATATAAATTAAGCCATCCCTGAAAGATGAATATCTAACCTCTGATCAAACATAAGTATAAAGTATGCATGTTACTTTCTTAAGTAACTGATTTTATTATTGAATGGCTCTTACTTTTACTTTTTTCCTTATGTTCAATCAGAATCTTCCTTCTTGGAAGTTGACTTCATTGTGCTGTATTTGATGTTTTAGAATGATGGACAGCAGGTTTTAATCTTCTCCTGTGTGACAATCTTTCCAGATATCTTCCCTTAGTTTTCTCTGCTCAGGATTAAAAATATAAATCTCTTTTCATAGCACTTTCTAATCTTCTAATCATCTTCCATGTCCTTCTCTGAACACATATCAGCTCATCTGGCTCTTTCTTAAAGAAGGGGAGGTGCTCAGAACTGAGTCCAATCCTCAGGGTGGTGATTACAGAATAGACTGGAGGTATGGTTTAGAAATTATATTTCTGAACATATTGTCTAAAATTGCATTATTACATTGCTATCACTTATTCAATCTGCAATCTGTATTCACAACTTTTCCAATGCTTTGTCTTCCGTTATACTATTGCTGGTATTGCCACATCAATTATCCACACTGTCTTCTTTTCAGCCACTTTTAAAGCTGGTGTGCTATGAATCAAGAATTTATCAGTTTGTATTCAGAAATGCTGCAATATTTTAACCTGCTCATTTTTGACCACTTTTTCAACTCTACATTCTTATCAATATTTCATTAGTGGCACATGATAATTTTTACAAATGTTCTAGTGAATCATTTTGGCAATGGTGCTATGTCATTGTTTAAAATCTTCTTGCATGACACGAGCGTATGGTTTACTGTTTCTTCTGTCTCTTTGCACAGCCTGAATTTTGAATCAATTGATGATTTTTCAGTTATGGACTTGATTGCATTAGTTCTAATAGCTTGCTCTTGAACAAACAAAACCAAGCCTTCAGTTTCTTATTTTTTTTTTTTAGGTTCCATTTATAAGGCACTAATATGTTTTATCTTGATCCACTTTCCCCTCAATCTTGCAGAAATTGACCAGAAAATGTTCAGTTTTTAATCCATTTCACTCAATTTTTAACTATTTATGCTGTTACTATTAGTTGTTTCATTTGATTTTTACTAAATTCATCTTCAGTGCTTTTTCTTGGCAGCTTTCTGTTCTTATTTTCATTAAATTATTTCAACATTCATGTTTTATTTCCTGAACATTCAGTAAGTTCCAATTTTTTTAACTTGCATCAATGATTGTTCTTGGTTGTCTTTTATGTAATCAAGCAATGCGTGTTTTTTTTTTCCAACAGTTTGTCTGACTTGAAATAAATCTCTGCCTCCATTTCTGCAGGACAGAAATAATTGATCAATATTACTACAGAGATGTCATGCATTGTGAATAGTTATTAGCTTTCTTTTTCGGTCCAAGCTGTCCAGTTCAACTTGTGTCCAGTTAATAATTCCAGCAAGGTATCCTATCACAGGTGTGGCCTAGCTATTGATGGTTTTAATGGTGTTTCTCCAATTCAATTTTGTCTTTAGCACTTTTCTCACTTTTTGGTGTATTCTTTATTAACCACATTTTTAACTTGTTCATGCTTGATGTTATCCAACTGTAAAATGGCCAGATACTTGCAGGCTTCATTTTGATGGCTCTTGATAGTTTGACCATTTGACATTTCAATTCCGTCACTGTTCATGATTTTACTCTGATTTATTGATACTATAGAACATTTCTGTATGTGAAATTCACTGCTGTATCTGTTGTAAAAAATTTTTTATGGTAGTTGTCAATGACTGAATTTCAGTTCTGATTTTTCATAAAATTTCAGATCATCCATATAAAGCAAAACTGAGACTTTATTAGCATTTTCTTTTGTTGTTTGGTAGCCAAGATTTGTTTTCTTTAGAATCAAGGAAAGTGGGATCATAGCAATGACAAATATAAGGATGATAATGAGTCACCTTGCAAGATGCTATTCCTAATGTTAAGAAGTCCATATTTTTCATTTCCAACCACCAAGACTATCACTGGCAGTCTTTCTCTTTCTAGTGGTAATTCTATGTATGCCATAATTTTTATTTTTTAATTATTCTTGTTGGGGGTTCACTTCATAGACTATTTCTATGCTGATCTGTACTGGCTCAGTTGTCATTACTTCTTCAAAGTCATCATTTCTGTAGTTCCTACTAGTTTTTTCCTTTATATTTGCAATTGTTATTTGAGTTACTTCTATTATTCTTCTATTGTTTGGAAGTCTTCCATTTTTCACAATTTTTATGAATCTCTTCCAGTTCTGCATCCCTGAATATTTAATTTTTGGTAATGAATCTTCTTTAGCTTATTAATTGTTGCCCAGTGATATTTGAATATGTATGAATTATTTTCCAATGTGCAAGCATTCACTTTAAGTTTTATTAATAATAATTTGCTTTAAGTATTATTATATTGAGTAAGCTACAGTTAAATCCACAGTCTAAGACTGACGGAACTTAATAATTCAAGTCCTAACCAAGGACCTAAGAAATATTGAGGTAGCATCTAAGAATACAGGCAGTTCCAAGTAAGGTGGTTTATTATCACAGATCATATCAAAGCATCTTCTATTGAAACTACCAAAGGTAATTTGGGGGATAAAGTTCTGACACTGAACTTGCCTTCTTTGCATTTGAGAAATATCATTACAAAATGATTTTCTCATTCCCTTCGCCCTCAAACAGGTGCTCAATTTGTCTTTTGTGGTGGTGTGCTAATCACTGGAAACATGCACTATAAAGCACAAGTTGTTCCTGGCAGAAAAATGTGAGCTGTTCCTTATCCTCCTGCGCAGTATACTTGGAGAGGAGCCAGAGGAGACAAGAATGAAAGACACACAAGCGTCTGTCAATCTGAAAAGCCATTTTTGCAAAGTTCCCTGGCATGGAGAATTAGCTCCAATGAAAAGTGCTTCCTAGGATAGGACAGGAGGTGGCAAGGGACACAGTTGCAGGTGATAAGCCCACTGGTTGTTCTCATGCTACCTGCCTGGTTTTATGTGCCGATGTGAAAAGAATCTCAATGTCACTTAATAAGCCACAGTTTGGCTGCTTTTCATCCCCTCCTCTAGATTGGCTTACCACAATAAAATGAAAAGAGGCAAGATAGCACTTTGGGAGATGAGTTTATCCTCACCGGTAGAAGTTTATAGTGATAAATGAGAGAATGAGAGTAATAAAGAACAAAAATAATTGCTTCATTGATAGTATCTTCACAACTTGCCTCATAAATTATTCCACCAGCGTTATCAGTGGCTTCTGTTAATTGCCTCTCCTGCCTGCAGTGTGAAGGCTGTGCTTGCAGCAATACAAATTTTATTCTTCACCATCCTTCCTTTTGACAAAGATCTGAGTTACTCTCTAAACCTGTGGAAATATATAATTGCCTTAAACCTGCAGCAGGCAATCTTCTTGAAGTCAGAATGGGGACATTTTTTTTCTTTTAAAAAGACCTTGTATTCGTGAGGCAGTGATGTGATAATGTTACTGGAGTGACAGGGTTGAGATTTTCATCTTTATTTTGATGGTAAGAATGGACTTTAAAAAAAATCAGAATAAATTCATTAAGTCCAGCAGAGACTGGATGCACCTGTTTTGTTTTCTATTTTGGAAAAAATACCAAAACAACCTATGCAGCAAATATACAAAAAAAAAAAAAGAAAAGAAAAGAAAGAAAGAAAGAAAGAAAGAAAGAAAGAAAGAAAGAAAGAAAGAAAGAAAGAAAGAAAGAAAGAAGAGCTGGGGTCACACATGGCCTGCAAAATTTTTGTCTTAAACAAATCCAAAGCTAGTCTTCACTTAGTGACTGACTTGTTTAGTGACCCTTTGCAGTTGCAATAGTGCTGAAAAAGTAAATTTGTGACCAATCCTTGCATTTATGATCTTCACAGGCCTGTAAAGCAAAGGAAAGGTGAACTAAGATTAAGAGCACAGTCTTGGTTTCACTGAACAACTGCTTCCCAGCTGTAACTGTGGCCACTAAACAAGCACTTATTTGCCCTGTCTAGTTCTGTGTTCTTTCCTAAACTTGTCCCCATGCTGCTATTTGTGAAATGTAATGAGAGATTCCTGACCTTGGACACTATCATGAGTGATGGAACCTTCCTCTCAGAGCTGAAGTATAAGAATTGCTCTATTTCAGTTAAGTGGAATGGAACCTGTGTATATATAAATGAATGGAAAGATGCATATAGAATTCCAGGCAATAAGTACAATAAATGTTCAAAATTGAAAATGCAGCTACCAATTTTATTTTTTTATTTTTTTAATAGGTCATTCAACTCCTCTGCAAGGCAACTCTGTGCATAGCTCACCATTAAAATCATAAATATTAAAATACATTAGAGACAGAAACATGAACCAAAAGACAAAATTGGTACCGTGGTAGCATCTTTTCCGTTAATCCATCAGCCATCTTTAACACAGAGCTGCCCGCCCCCGTTCAGGACCCCAGGATAGCTGAGGATGTACTGTTCTTCCAGAAGGCCCAATGGTTGTAAGTCATGGACTACCTGTTATCTAAATGGGAGCTGATCAGGACATGAGTGACTAAATGCAGGACTGAAACCAGGTTTTTTTTTAATCAATAGAATATGAGCTATCACAGAATATGAGCAATAAACAGGATGAACTAGAAATTCAGGTAAATGAGGGCAGATATGATATTGTTGCCATTACGGAAACTTGGTGGGATGGAACCCACAAATGGAACACACAGCTAGAGGGATTTAAATTATTTAAAAGAAACAGACCAAATAAAAGAGGACGTGGAATTACTCTCCATATAAGAAATAATTGCATCTCTACAGAAATAGAGCACAACAATGATAAAAACTGTCTTAAATGCATTTGGGTCAATATAAAAGGGGAAAAATGACATTGCCATAGGTATATACTATAAGCCACCCAACCAAACAGAGAAAATAGATGAACTTTTTGCTAGTCAACTAATTAAAGTATGTAGGAAGCACATCACAATAGTAATAGGGGACTTAAAATTACCCTGACATCAACTGGGAGACAACTCTGCACCAAGTGGAAGATCAAACAGATTCCTGACAAACCTAGCAAACAACTTTGTCTGCCAAAAAATAGAGAAGGAAACTAGGAGATCAGCCATATTGGACCTAATTCTCACTAACAGAGATGAAATTATAGATCAGTGGTTCTCAACCTTTTTCAGGTTGAGACCCCACTTGCGCTGCCCATGCGCGCCGTGACACTGACCCGGGCGCGCGCACACAACGGGCCGATCCGCGCATGCGCGGCGTGCGCGCAACGAAAAAACAAAATAAACAAATAAATAAATAATAAAATAAAAAAAACAAAAACAAAATGGCGGACCACGACGGGCTGATCCCGCCTGCGCGGCACATAACAATGTAAAAAAAACAATGTAAAAAAGATGTTGAGACTCTAGAAAGAGTACAGAGAAGAGCAACAAAGATGATTATGCAACTGGAGGCTAAAACATATAAGGAACGCTTTCTGGAATTGGGTATGTCTATATCAAGGGGTGACATGATACCGGTAGTAGTGTTCCAATATCTCAGGGGCTGCCACAAAGAAGAAGTCAAGCTATTCTCCAAAGAACCTGAAGGCAAGACAAGATGCAATGGATGGAAACTAATCAAAGAGAGAAGCAACCTAGAACTAAGGAGAAATTTCCTGACTGTTAGAACAATTAATCAGTGGAACAACCTGCCTCCAGAAGCTGTGAAAGTTCCAACACCAGAGACTCGACAGCCATCTGTCTGAAATGGTATAGGGTTTCCTGCCTGAGCAGGGGGTTGGACTAGATGACTTCCAAGGTCCCTTCCAACATTATTATTATTATTATATAAATAATTTTGTGAGATATTAAAAACCATCACCAATTATTGTTGTTGTTATTTCCACCAGTATGTAATTCAAATTCAGTTAAATTCACTAGGTTTTCCAGATGTATTTAATTGCTGCAACGGTGGTGCCAGAAGTCCAATAGAGGTCTTCTAAGCCTACCCAAAACTCTTACTTTCTGGTGAATGTTCCTTAATTTGATTTTGGATATGAATATATTAAAAGAAGTGCTTTAAAGGAGGGCTGGACGAAGCTCATTAGCCAACGGGTCACAAGCAGATGGAGTTTCTGCAGTATTCCCTTCTTGAGTCAGGATATTTTGATACTTTTGCATAAGTTAACAGAAAATGCACAGAATCCACTCCAACAGTCCTTGCAAAGAAAGGATTGATAAGGTAGGTCGTATTCTATGGTTATCAATATAAAGGGTTCTTTCCCCCTTTTCGCCATAGCTTCAAATATTAAATCCACAAGGTGGCGCTAGTTGAACACATTAGGGCACAGTTGGTTTAAATAACTTAAAAATAAAAGTTAAAAATCGGAAGGCCTCCGAAATGGAGGGTGAGGGTTAATTTTACATGTCTTCCAACACAGACATCTTAGCAGGCAGGCATTTGCAAAAGGACCTGGACATGGAAGTGAAATGCTATCTGTTTCTGAAACAACTCAGCATCAGATCCCCACCAACCTATCTGCAGTTCTGATCAGGGGGACTGCATTTCTTTATCCAGCAACAAGAAAATGTGGCCAGAGACCATAGCAAGTTGAAGGAAAACAATATATTCTTCTTTGAGAAATACCACAAATTAGCTTACTACAAGGAGGTGATGCCTGGCCTTGGAAATGAATCTCATTGAAAGCAAACATGGGTAACAATAGTGATTCCTGAATATTCAAGCTGTCAGTGAGCCTATCTGCTAGGATTAACTCACCTTGGAGTCTCTGGTTATACTGAAACTGAAGTTCCCAGGATCCCAGCCAGCATGGTTAAAGAGACTGGGATAGGTCCATTTGTTACAGGAATAAGCCACAAGGGTTTAATGAGATCTACTTCTGAATAGGCATGAAGTTGTGATTTATCAGGCACTCTGCATTTACCTTTCTCTTTAAATTCACTTCTCTTATGTGGCTATTGGATCAGCTTCAACTTTTCAATTAAAGGGACCTTGGAGTCCTAGTGGACAATCACTTAAACATGAGCCAGCAGTGTGCGGCTGCAGCCAAAAAAGCTAATACAACCCTTGTTTGTATAAACAGAGGCATAGAATCAAAATCATGTGAAGTATTAGTACCACTTTATAAAGCCTTAGTAATGCCACACCTGGAATACTGCATCCAGTTTTGGTCACCACATTACAAAAAAGATGTTGAGACTTTGGAAAAGGTGCAGAGAAGAGCAACTAAGATGACTGAAGGCCTGGAGACTAAAACATATGAAGAATGGTTGCAGGATTTGGGAATGGCCAGTCTAGAGAAAAGAAGGACTAGGGGGGACCTGATAACGGTATTTCAGTATTTGAGAGGCTGTCACAAGGAGGAGGGGGTCAATTTATTTTCCAAAGCTCCAGAAGGCAAGACAAGAAACAACAGATGGAAACTAATCAAAGAGAGGAGCAACCTGGAATGAAGGAGAAGCTTACTAACAATGAAGACAATTAACCAGTGGAACAGCTTGCCTTCAGACTCCAGATTTATAAGAAGAAACTAGACAGCCACTTGTCTGAAATCATATAGGGTCTCCTACTTGAGCAGGGGGCTGGACTACAAGATCTCCAAGGTCCCTTCCAACTCTATTCTATTCTGATTCTAAATGTGAACTGTTCTAAATCTGGGTAAGTAGGGTATCCTCCTTCTCCTCCATTTAGTATTTATTTAGTCTTGCTGAAATAATTTCCTTTTTTTCTTAAGGAATTGCAGGGCAATCTTTTGTCCTCTCTAAAAGGCATCCTTCAGATATTTAGGATTGCAATTCCCACTGTCCGGTGCCATCAGAACTGATGGGAACCATCCAGAACATCTGTCTACAACTGCTCTGTGAGCTAAATTAGTATAACATATGGAATTTGACTTTAGGCATGCAGAAATCTGAACTCAGGTGTCCCAGATCCAGGTGAATACTCTGTTGTTTCTGCCCTTTCATTTACTATATGTGATGACACACATTAGAGTTATCTTCTGAGTACAGTAATATAAATCATAATAAGACTTCCAAGGCTATTACCTGCTAATGAGATATGAAGGACGCAAGCCTGTTTATTATTGAATTCTTTATAGGATGATTTACAACAAACCAGGCGTTCCTGTCTAAAACCCCCTTCTCCCAGCTGTTAGTTTTGTGAATGGAGTTCCAGAAATAAAAACCAAGAGAAGAGATCTGTATGTTGTGTATATTTCAAGGGGAGAGTGGGAAATTTGAGCAAGGAAAGGATGTGGGACAGCCTCTTCCAGCTCACATGATATGCTGTTCTCACATCTACATCTACATGAGAATGAATAATTTCCCATCTCTTGCATCTCCCCAATTCCATTTTTTGCACCTTTCTCCCTGTTCAATAGTGAGAACCTTTCTAACATAAGGTTAGTCACCCCATTCACCAATTTAACAAAGAGGCATTAGTAAGCTTCAACTTTCTAGCACACACTGTTTTGAGATATGCTGCCATCACCAATCTAGTGCTTTCCTATTGTTTTGGAACTGTAGATAAGAGGCATGGAGATCTCTTATCATCTTCATTACAATTCCAAAACATTTGGAATGCACCAGATTGGTCATGACAGCATATCTCAAGACAGTGTGTATGAGAAAGTTGAAGCTTAATTATAAAGCTTACTAAGTTGAAACTTACCAAAACATTTGGAAGTCTCCAGATGAAACTGTACATTGAATGGTTGTGGAAACTAGGTATATCTAGTCTAATGAAGAGAAGGATTAGGGGGTGACATAATAGCTGTCTTCCAGTAGTTGAGTGGCAGCCACAGGGATGAAGGATTGACTCCAGAGCACCTGAGGACAGGACAAGAAGCAACAGGTGGAAGCTCATTAAAGACAGATCCTATCTGGAACTAAGGAGAAGTTTCCTGACAATGAGAGCAATTAATCAGCTTACCATTTTTTGGAGGTTTTCATGAAAGGATTGGACATTTATTTGTCTGGGATAGTATAAGGTCTCTGGCCTTGAACAGCAGGTTGGATTAGAAGACTTGATTTTTAATCCCTTCAAATAATGTCATAGAATTTGATTTATTTTCATTGAATACCAATAAATATATTCAACAGTAGTAGTTTTCCCCCCTTGCAAAACAGGTCTACAATATATAAGCTTTCACAACTCCATTGGCAGTTAACAGGTAAGCCCAACAGCAAAACTTCAAAATGCTCTGAAACAATCTATTATTGGTTTTAAGTCACAGAAAATCTGCAGCGGCTTCAGTTTCAGCCTTATTCACTACTGTCATTATCTCTGGTCCATCCAGGGTCAAATATCCTGGGTAGATTTTTAATCATAACACTTTTCCTTAAAATTATAACTAGTATCTTTCAATATAATTGAGTTTCATCCCTCAGAGTTATGAATCTCTTTTGTCAATTTCTCCACAACGTTTTCAAAAAGTCCATGAATTTTCTTAAGAAGGTCCAATTCATCACTGATCCATCTCTTGGATTCATAGCTCTTTCAGCTTTCTCCACCAAACCTGTAATTCTTTTCCAACTTTGTCAGCCAAAATTAATTTCCAATCTACCTGATTGCAAATCTGATTCTGCTGTTGCCAGTATCTGAGTATCCTCTTTAGGTTGATTTATAATTTTGTTGCTTCATTGAACCTAGGGGGAACTATATATGGGTATTTTTTATTTTGTGCACTTTTTATCATATTTCATTATGTTCAGTTTTGGGGAGGCTGATTTTGTATTTTAATTTTTGAATAAAAAATATTTTTACACACATACATACATATATACAAACTTGATTTTCTTTCAGGTTTTCTTTCTCCCTTGTCATAAATCCTTCAAAACAGATCTCTTTTGAAAATCCAATATAGAAAAGTTATCCAAAGTATTCTTTGTCATTTCTATATGCTTTTTAATTATTAAAACATCATCCATTTGCATATCCAATATAGTATTTTTTCTATATTTCTTGTAGTCTTTCATTTTTAAATCATAGTCCATTGTTCATAAATATTCTTTAATACCTGTATATCCATTAAAAGTATATTGCTCCTATTTGTATTAGTAAGTCAAATTTAATTCTTCTTTGGTTAAAATCTTTACTTTCTTCTGGTTCCGTCTAGTGTCCAAAATTCTATCCTCTCATTTTTTTTAAATTCAAAACAACAGCATTTTCCCATGGGAAGGATTCTTATAATTAATTTCAAAACCTTATTTCAAAACCATTGGATCCATGATCCATTAGACTAAATCTGTTAGAATTTCCAAAGACAAGTTCAGTCATAATGCAGCCTATATGGATACAAGGATCACCAAGCCTAATTTCTTAATCACTTTTGAAATTACTTCTTAATTGCTTTTCAGCTACTGTATTAGGTACCTTTGGATTGAAAAGTTTTTATAGCATTTACCGATGAACTTCCTTCAGTACTTAGTGAAAGAAGTTTTTTTTTTTAAACCCTATTTTTGGAATAAATAGCAAAAGGGTCACCCAGCTGTAAAATCAATAAAATGGCATTCTGCATGTTTTGATTTAAGACTTACACTACAGTGCAACTAGGCAACTTTACCCCATTACAAGCACATTGGATGATTGTCTTTATTTGCAGACCACCAGAGAAAACATAAAAGTTTTACTTCTTTTCTCTTCGTGGCAATGAAGACAGTCTCTTGCTTTTATATCTTGGAGCTCAATTGACCACATTACAATGTTTGCATGCTTCTATAGTTCAGTTGGACAAAGGGCTGTCACCATCTTATTGTGTTCTCAGTATTCCGGGATCATTATGAGTAAAGGAGATTGGTAGGTCCACTTTTAACAGATTTGAAAGGTTGGACTTTTGGCACCAAAACTCTGTAGAAGTGACCTAAGATTAAGAAGCTTCTTCATATATTTTCCTGTGTGTGTGTGTGTGTGTGTGTGTGTGTGTGTGTGTGTGTGTGTGTGTGTGTAACTTAAAATTGTTTCCTAGGCTTTTTCTCCTGCAGCTATACTCCTTGGCACAAACATAGAGGCATTTTCCCCTCCCGTCTGCCTCAGTCTGCCCCCTCAGGAAAGTAAGACTCTTCAATCCATCAAGTTGAATTAAAAAAAAACTTTTTTTTAATTATAAAATTTTTTATTATTAGATATATATTTGTACATGTAAACAAAGAAAAAATTCAAGTTAAATGCTATTCAACTTAATACAATCATTTTAAATTTGTAAACATTCTTCACTCCGTATATCAAGATTTAACTATAAGCCAGATACATTTTCTTTGATTGGTGTTTCTCTTGTATGTAGTCTATCCAATGTTTCCAGTCCAACATATATTTTTCATTTGAATGATCCTTCAAATATGCAGATATTTTAGCCATTTCTGCCAAATTTATAACTTTCAAAGTCCATTCTTCAATAGATGGTAATTCTGGCTTCTTCCAATATTGTCCCACCAACAGTCTCGCTGCTGTGATCAAGTTCAAAATTAAGTTCGTCTCTATGGTGGTACAGTCTTTTATGATCCCTAACAAAAACAACTGAGGTAGACCACGGACCAGAAATATTTAACTAACAACAAGCTAGGCACACAATTCGTTGCAGCGGCAGCAGAAAAGAAGAATGGCATAGTCATCTATGTGAAAAAGCATATAAGAGCTAAATTAATAGAGTCAGACTCTCAAGGTAGATATCTAAAAAAAAACTTTTACTGAGACAAATTGGATGCAGTAAAGTCAGGCAGAATCTGAAGATCCTGTGCAAATCACAAAGCAATTATTTTGGTTTCCCAACCCCAACCCCCCTGACAAGTCCACCAGTGGACAATGCAGTGCCAAAAAGATGTTTTGAAAAAGCTGAGGTGCTAGGCAGATAACTGTTGACACTTAGAGCGTGATGGCCTTGGAATCCGGTGAAAACCAGCTGGGAAGGAGTCTGTCCCATCTCCGAAGACAATCCCCCTCTCTAATTCTTTTTTTTTTTAAATTATTTTATTAAAACCATCAACACCAAACATAAGATCATATCAAAAAGCAATTATCATATAACCTGCAATACAACTCTAAGGATCAGTCTTTGTAAACGTCTGGTTTAGCAAACATTCCTCACTCCTCGCGTCCAGCCTCAACTATACGCCTGATACATTTTATTTGATTGGTATTTCTCTTATACATGGTCTATCTACTGTTTCTAGTCTAACACCTGTTGTTCATTCGAGCTTTAGAAGTAAATTCATCTCAGTAGTAGTGCAATCTTTCATGATCCCTAACAAAAGATCCTGAGGTAGAAATTCAGTATCCTGAGGTAAAAATTCAGTACGCCTTTCCAATATTAAAGCAATCAACATTAGATCTGGGCTCATATTAATGAGCTGTCCTCATAAGACCTGAAAAAACAGCTCTTGTATATGGTCTATCTACTATATCTAGTCTATCACATATTGTTCATTCGCGCTTTAGAATTAACTTCGTCTCAATAATAGTGCAATCTTTTATAATCCCTAACAAGAGATCCTGAGGTAGAAATTCAATAACCTGAGTTGGAAATTCAATCCGCTTTTTCAATATTAAAGCAAACAACATTATGCATAAGATCATATTAAGAGGCAATCCTCATATGACATAAAATACAACATTAGGTATTAGTCTTTGTAAACGTCTGGTTTGGTGAACATTCTTCACTCTTCACATCGAGCTTCAACTGTACGCCAGATACATTTTGTTTGATTGGTGTTTCTCTTGTATATAGTCTATCCACTGTTTCCAGTCTGTCAAATATTGTTCATTTGAGCGATCTTTCAAATATGCCGATATTTTCGCCATTTCCGCCAAATTTATTACTTTCAAAGTCCATTCTTCCATAGGAGGTATTTCTGGATTCTTCCAGTATTGTCCCACCAACAATCTGGCTGCTGTGATCAAGTTCAGAAATAAGCTCGTCTCTGAGGTAGTGCAATCTTTTATGATCCCTAATTCTTAAGCGAACAGCAGAAGCAAAAAACCTCAGGCATGCCATCCCCCCTCCCCCTCAGCACAATGGCAGGACATCAGAGTACAAATGGTGGACCTGACAGTGGAGGGGAAATAGCAGGATGATGGTGACTACTCTCTCTGCTTTTGGCTCACATTCTTTTTTTCCTCCTAGTCAGGTTTTGGTATCTGCCCCTAGATTTCATCTGCAAACAAAGAGAAGTAAAAGCTGCTCACTTGTTTCAAAAGGCAAGTATAGCACTGATAAAAACACAATTTGTGGGTGAAGTCCTACCATCTTATCATAGTTATATGAAAATTCTTTAAAACCAGCCTATCTGTACTTATATCAGCTGTGACTGTATGTTGGCATTGCTATTCCATTTATATCAGCTTATTCAGATAGTTCAACAGGTTAATTGTATTAAATTAGGAAAGGAAAGGGATATGTATATACGAATATGTCTTGTTTAAGTAGTATCCTTACTTTGGAATATTTTACTGGTGTACCTCTGACATTTTTATTCTGGGTTTCATTCTAGGTTTTATTCTAGGTTTTCCAGTCAGGCAAACAATTAAGCAGGGTCAGATTTCATCCTATTTTTAGGAGAGAAAACCAGAAAATTCTCCAAGATGCCTAGAAATTGGATTAATCTTGAAATTGCAAGATCTGAGTTGTCTGAAAATAATAGGAAAAGGCTAAGGGCTGCTGAGGCCCAGACAACTAATTTAAGTGTGCACAGTTGGCTTTTTTTTCTTTCTCTCTTGAAAAATTTTACAGCATCTAAACATTTCCTCTAAAGAAATTTTTGAAATGACCTTTTTTAATGTCATGCATTTCAGAAGCAATGAGGGTGAGAAAGGTTTGAAAATATTTCTTGTAATTAAACTGATCCAGGGTCAGCCTCTCACAGTTACTGCTGTTAAGCCAGAACTCACAATCTGTACCTATACATTTGATTTCTCTTGCCTAAATGTAGATCCTTACTTTTCTCACAACTGAATTTAATTTTGTTAGATAGGGCCCAGTGTTCAAGTCTGGATCTTGAGCCTATCTTCTGAGGTGTTGGCTGTTCCTGCCAGTTTAGTGTCATCTGCAAATCTGATGAGTTACCCTTCTTTTCCCTCATCTAAATTGTTTATGAACATATTGAAGAGTACTAGGCCTAAAATGGAACTATGTGGCACCTCATTGCTTACTTACCTCCATGTAGATGTAGTTCCATTAAGGACTACATGTCGAGTGAGGTTTGTCAGCCAGTTCAAATCCATTTGGTGGTGATGTGATATTAGAGTAAAGCTCATGAAATGATGGCAGCAAAATAATCTAACTCAGTTCCCCACCCCTATCCCCCAACTTGACAATGTTAAGATGTGTGGACTTCAGGTCCAGGAATTCCTCAGCCAATATGCAAGCTGGGAAATTCTGGAAGTTGAAGTCCACACATTTAAAGTTATTTAGTTTGAAAAACACTGATGCAACTAATTTTTATGCATTTACTCTAAATAGAATTTATAGTAAAAGACATGGATTTTTGTTATTGGGCACTCTACATGCTTTCTTATGGCAATTTCATAAGGCACCCAGATGTCCCTGTTATACTCTTTAGCTGCCGATTTTAACTGTTGTTTTGTTTTTGTCTGTATTGAGATGGGAATTCATTTAGGCCAGAGATAGATTTTTTTAAAATTTGGTTGGGCCTGCAATAGTTGAGTCAATAACAGAATGGTATCTGCAGAAGAACATAAAGAATTTAAGAGTTTTTCCTTGCGTTCCTACCCTGTATTCACTCTGGGAAGTCGGGGGGGGAGGTGGGAGGGTGTTTATAATTGGTATACTATGTTTTCTCAACTGTAATCGGGGTTGATACAAGAATATGTAACTATAGGTATTAAGGGGTTGCTCGGGTGGCCTCTGGGCACCACATCGGATGGAAAGAGGAAGGAGGAGTGAAGGTAGAAGTAAGTAGGAAGATGGTAAGAGGGAGAAGAGAGGGGATAGAGGTGGGTGGAGTAGAGAAAGGAGAGAGGAAGGTAGGTAGATAGAGGGTAAGAGGAGGGGGAAAGTTTAGGTTTAGGGGGGTGTGGTGGGGGGTACCGAGCAGTCATACTGATTGTTTGGCAAATGTGCTATATGATTGTTTTCAGTTGAGTTATTATTTCTTTTTTCTTTGTAATCTCTTAAAAACCAATAAAAAAAAGAATTTAAGAGTTTTATAGATCCTCTTCAGCAGTAAACATACCAATTTTATTTTGTTTTTATTCCCAAGTAAACAGAATATTGCACTATTGTTGTTTGGCGGTTTGTCACCAGTTGTCAAGAAGACACAATCCAGGTGTAGCATTGGGAATTGCAGGAACAAAAAAAACAACAACAAAAAGTTGAAGTCTTTTTGAGCCTGTGGGTTCAGGGTTGCTCACCTAATTTCTGCTTAGGAGTGGTTGGCTTGTCTGCTGGTGAAATTGTGTTGCTTTAGTATCAGCACTGAGGAAATGATTCCTATGTCCCTAAACACCCAACTTCTCAGCATGTACAATGATAGTTTTATGCAATTGTTTATACATATTTGTTTTGTTTTTCTTACCCCTGTTCAACCTTAAAATTTGGCTCCTTGTCTCCCTTCTGAAGGGCTTCTGAGGGCATAGTTGGTGGAGCCTCCCTCCCTCTTCCAGTGAGCTGCTTAGTAAAAAAAACCTCCTACGCAGACAGAGAGTGAGAAGGAGTGCTGTCTGGCAATGCTATTCAGTTTTGATACTTAAGATAAATTCTAAGTGCATGTTTATATCTATTTGGCTCCAGATCATGGATCTCAAAATTCTGCTGAAATCCCCAATAGATCTTGCCAGCCTGAGATCTAGGTAGAAGTAAATCCCACCAGATCCAATGGAATTTATTTCTAAGTATATTGCGGATCTAAGCACGCATCTCTTTGCCAAATAGCCTGGCTGAAGAGGAGATGTGTGGTTTTCAGCTGTTTTTCAAGCCAGTTTTAAATATGGGCTCAGTTCTTCTCCAAAAGAGTGCTACTACATAGCACTATTTCAGAAAAGTGCTAAACCCATGTCTAAAAATTGCCTATCAGCTGGTATCTGCTAAGAGTTTGGTTATTTGGGGCTATCTTTGAATGCACACTTATACAGAACCACAGCAAGTTTTGACAGATTGCTAACCTCCAAGTCTAGGTATCTGACAGAACTTGTCTCTCTTCCCCGTCTAATTAAGGACAGTGGCTGATGGATTGTTTTCCCATAAGCTGCTGGTATTTGATGGGAGGGGAAATGAAGCTGGGGAAATCTATCAGTCACTTTTCTTAACTTGTCCTGCGTGAAAAGTGTCAGAAGAAGAGCATCACTTGCCAGCTTCTTTGTTGAAGCAGATTAGAAGTTGGCTTCTGAGCAATGCAGTTTAAGCTGAGTCGGGGCTGAAGAAATGCACATTAAGATAGCCATAAGGAGCAGAGGGTAATCTTTCTTCTGGTATGGACTGGCTATAGTAAGTTATCTGAACCAAGGCAAGAAGAAAAGAAGTGTGTGGGGTGTATTGCAATAGCATCACATTTGCTGCAGATTTCTTCAAGTATGAAGCTGATGTTGCTGAAGCACAATGTAAAGATCCCAAATAATAGATTACCAAATGTAAAATATATGGAGGCCAAATCATTTGTCTTTATATCTGCCTGAATTATACATACATACATACATACATGCATGCATGCATGCATACATACATACATACATACATAATGAGCATTTCTTTAAGACAGGTTTCCTTGCCTGTTTGCTGCAATGTGAGTTCAACAAATGTACTGTTATCTTCCTTAAGTCTTTGTTCTGGTCTGAATACTTCTCAAGCAGGCTTTGCTGATTCTATCTCAGAACACAGTTTTGCATATCTGTGCAATTTTAGGTTGTCATGATCATTTGTGTGGAACTTCCATATTTTATAAGGAATATAGAGACAATTTGGGTTTTCTAAAAGAATATTGCCTTATTATTAGCAATAATAATAATAATACACATTTATCTTTAATTTTTAGAACGTCTCAGAGACCTAAGTTAGGGAGATTGAAGTCACCCTGCAAACGCCATGGTTCGTAGGATCTTCAAAGCGATCTTCCCAATGTCAGTTCAGCTACTTCACTTCTGAACCATACTACCACATATAGTATTTGGGGAATTTGCTTAGTTTGTCTTGATTTTACTTTCATTCACAAACTGACTTCACTAACTCTGTCACATTCAGAGAGAAAATCTGATGGTGGTAACTGGAAGCAATCCTGTTCCATTTCTAGGAATTTTTTCTCCCATAAATATAAAGCACATATTCATTTGTCTTTTGACATTTTTAGTCCACCTTTTTTGGCCTAGGTTAACATATTGCAGAAGAAAATGCTGGGCTTGCTTTATTTAATGGCTTTATAATAACCTGGTGTACCCTGCTGTTTTAAAAGCTGAGAAAGTGTTGGTTCCATAATTTGTTATCAGGTAATACTGGTGTTAAGAGAAAATGAGAATAAATCCAGGACACTTTGAGCACTATTATCAATGATTGCAAATATTTTTCATTATTATATGGCATGGTCTCTTGCTGCTACACCACCGTTATAATGAATATGGTATGCTATTATATTGCCTCAATGCTCAGCGTGGCTCCATCTCTTGTAATTCCCATCCTGTTGGAGTTTTATTTCTGGTCATCCAAAGGAAGGTGGATTTAAAAGACTGCCTTTATATTATTGTAAATTTAAAAAAATATTTTCTATGGCTATGAAACTTTAAATCCTTGAATCAAGGAAATTACGAACTCAAGCTAGAGAAAAATCAAGCATGTGTTTACAACATAGGTTTAATAGTATTCTAGAAACATAGCATCAATGACAATCATTTTGGTTTAGTGGACTAAAGCACCACAACTGGGAGTTTGTGAGTTGTAGTGCTGCCTTGCCATGAAAGCCAGCTGGTTGACTTTGGGCTAGTCATTCTCTCTTAGCTCAAATAACCTCCCAGGGATGCTGTAGAGAAAATAGGAGGAAGGAATATTAGCTATGTTCTCCATCTTGGATTATTTATAAAAATAATAAAGAGAGGGTATAAATACATAACATATAATATAGTATAATATTTAATCAATACTTTCTATGGATTTCTCTCACTGACTCCACCAGGAATTCATTAAGGTGATAGTTCTTATTCTCCAGGGGAGTTGAAAATTAAATTATAATGTTATAAGGGCAGGATTTGGAATTACTGACCAAGTTCTGAGCTGCTGGAAGGAACTACAATTTGGGAGAAACATAGCCCCTTGTCCATTTATTGTCTTTTATTCCTTTTTTTTGGAAGCCTATGACTTCTCTGTACTACTGACATTTACCAGTTCTTCACCCCACTCTATCACTCAAAGATAATGAAAAATTGACTTGATAAACAACAGCCCTGAATAGATGGCCAACAACAATTACATCAATTTGGTTCTAATAAATGGTTGTTTGTACATGACCCCACTTTTTATGAAAGTGCCCATGACGTGCTTTCAATATTCCAAGCCTGCTCACCAGCTAAAAGATTGACCAAGAAGGTTTCTACTGAACACTTTATAGAAATATTTTTTTCTTTTATATTTTTTTCTTTTACATTTATGACTGGAATGTGGAGACTTGGTAAAATGAAGGGTTTGCTTAACACAAATTAAGGAAGGCAAAAGGTATGCAAATGGTCTAATTTTTTCCCTAAAATCTGATCTCACTGTCTTGAATTTAGTGTAGAAATTCATTTCATTTATGTTTCTGGATAATGAGTCCATTCTTCATTGATTTCCAACATCCCTGAGTGCTGGATACTGTAAAACTTGCTTTTTCTCATTCAATGTTACTTGTGACCTTCAATAAAGTGAAACAGCATTAGAGTATTGTTTGCATATGCAATTATCTCCTATGTGTCCCCTCAGGTACAAAAATAAATAAAGATTTTTTGCATTCAAGACAGAAGTCAGCAGAGATGCTGGAGAAAGAGTGGCTGTTCCATTATGTTTTAATGCCTTTGGGAATCAACCTTGCAAAAATATTATTGTGCTACCTGTTTAGGTAAAAATACAATGTTATGTTTGCCATTGTAGTACCAAATAACTTGATTTTAATATGCTTTGTGAATAAGAAATAGCACCCCTTTGTTTACTGAAAGGGGAAAAGGAATCTATGGAAATAAAATTAAGCCTTTCTTTTGCAAAGGTTAATTCATTCCTGGATAATTGCCTCTTTTCTTTTAGAATTGGATTCAAGTTGTACTTGGGATTGAAAACTTTTAGCATTTTTTTCCCGAATGAAATGATTGCTTTGAATCAAGTCTAGAAAAGAATGCTTTACCACCAGTGCCCTTTCTTAATTTTAGCTTCTGGTTACTTGTTCCAAGGATTCCCTTTTATGGAATTAAAAGGCTACTAAACCAAATACCCAAGAATGTAAGGACCTGCCTCAATTAAGCCTCTCAAGAAAGCAGAACTCTTGAAACAGACATCATTTCAAAAGGAACTTTTATTGGAAGGTGTTGACAGCATAGTAGAAGGCAGGATCCGAGGGTTTCCCCCTCGAATTAATAAATCAAAAGAGTCAATGTAAACCCCACCCCAACTGTCCATCCGGACAGTTCAAATAGGCCAATCTGCAGGTCTGAAAATGTTGTGGGAATGGAGCGATAAGGCACCATTTACAAGGCTGTTAGGCCTCTGCGCCTCTTCTTCCGCACCGGAGATAAGGCAGATGGCCGGAGGCACATTCCATTCTCACCCCGAGAAAGAAACATCAAAGAAGATAGAGCTAGGAACAAAACTAAGGAAATACACTAGCAATTCCAAGCTCCCCCTTCCTCCAGAAGAATGGCAGAACCTGAAAAACAACAGGAATCCCCATGCCCATAGAAAGACAGAGTTCTGACATTTAATTCATATGTCAGGTCAACCATGGAGTGGTTAGTTTATTTTTCACCGTAGGTTTTGTTTCCCTTCTTTGTCCCTATTGTTCAGGGAGGAAGAGCCATTTTGGAACACAATAAAGGTAAAACTAGAATGAGTTTTTGTTATCCTTATTTTATGCTTAATTTTCAATCAAAATCTGATTTGTCTCACCTGGATTTGGATTTTGGTTTTTGTCAACAAAATCACTGGACTGGATTGCTGCCTGTTAAGGATGCTGTTGTGGTGGTTCTGATGCAAATAGTGGGCATTTCCCACATGGCCACTTCCATTCTTTATGGTTCTGTAAGAAATGGCCAAAGAGAGCTATCTAGCACCCCTAACCTGCCTTTTGGATAAGTGAGTGTTGGATTTAGAGCAGGCGTTATAGATTGATCTAAATGATATTGAGGAAACACAGTTTTAGGCTTCTAGCTAGTCCTATATTGAGTACTGAAAATGAGTAACAAATGGAACCTTAAATTTAGATACTGTAGGGCAAAAAATAGCAATGCTGAAGAAAAATGGGAAACCATGAAAATGACACAACTGTGATATTTCTTACTTTGGGTGTCACTCCTCTCATTTTATTGGAATCATATATAAACCATTACATTTTAGTTGTAAGTCAAATGTTGTCTGGATCAGGACTGAAGAGCTGGTAAATCACATCCCTGAGACAATGAAAGAGGTGAAATTTAGCACTTGATTGTCAAAAGTCACATCTGCATTCAGAGTTAAGTCTGTGTTTCCTAAACCCAAGACCTTTTGCATCTGCACTTCATATTTTATTTGACCAATGAAGGATGCTGTATCAAATCAGCTCTTGGGTTCCAGTGAAGGTCATGTTAGGCAGTAATAATTCCATCTGGCGACTAGCTAGCAATGTGCTTTTATTTAATTGTAAAATGAGCTTATCGGTCACCATGCCCCATAGTCAAAATATTGAATAACAGCCTCCAAGGAAAGGGTAGGGTTGAAAACTGAGAACAGTTAGCTGAAAGAATGTGGATTTGGAGGCTTCTGAGCTCTTTTTTCCCCTTTTTACTAATCCAGCAACTTGGCATAAAGCACGATGTTTGATTTGATGCATAAAAATGAATTAGTCCAACATTTCATACAGCTTGCTCTTTCTCTTCTAGTGTAGCTCCATTTAAAGTTTTGGGAGGAAGCAAAAATATTTTGTTATTAGGCATGGGGGTGAATTACAATTCAAAACCAGTTCATTTCTGAAGATAAAATTATAATCTTCTGCTTTAATTTGGCATGCACATTTGTATATTTTATTGATTTAAATTATTCTTATGCCTTCAAAGATAAAAATTCAAAGGTGTCTTATAGCTAAAAACAAATCCAGCCAATATTACAATATGACAACATCAGAGCATAAGTAATAGCAAGAGAAAAACTTAGCCTTTTTTCTTTGATTCTACCTTAATCTTGATTTTCTTCATGATAGCCATTCAGATTTTTTTGGGATGATATCCTTACGGATGGGTTATAGTGCATGTAATTTTGAGGTGGCTGAAGGACTTGTATGTATCACTATATATTTTACTGATCTTCAACCTTTCTAGATTTCCATGTGTTCATTAATACCATGCTTTCTATTGAAGAAGCTCCTCCTATGAGATTTGCTTTGATCAGAAAGTTGGAGAGGCAGCCGAGCAATGGAATGATGTTCACAGAAAGAAAAACAGCCACACAAAATGTTCATGGTCACCTTCCAAATATCAGCAAGGTCTCACCCCTGCTAAGAAAGTATATTTCACATTTGTTAAGATGTTACCTGCCCAATAACTGTTTATTGTCCTCTTTTACTCTCTATGTAACAAAGAAATAATTTATTCATTTCTGATTACATAACTCTCTTTAAACATGCTCTTGAGGGTAAAAGCAATATTTTATTTTGCTTTGTTTTATGTCAACAAACAACAATTTTAGTTGGCTTGGTGACTTATTTTAGAAGCTGAGAGGATGCCCGCACCCTGCAGTTTGATTATGACATGCATATTTTATTTGTTGGGCTGTTTGCCTCATGTCTTTGTTCTTCTTTTTGATACATTGACTGGTCATAGACTGGAATAAACATAAAACAAATACTTTCCATTCGTGGATGAAAGATTAAGAACTAAATTTAAATTGTCCTAAATTTTCTTTATATTTTTAAGAAAAACTCTGCCTAATGCCATTTAAGGTATGTGATTGCTGCAATATAGTTGCTACCTGCTAGCTCATGCCTACGAAATTCATACCATAAGACTGAACAAGGTTTGGGCTTTTACGCAAATTGGATAGTAGGCTGACAAATGCTGTAAATAGAAGCAGAAGAAACAATCATTGTTGCTGCAAATAGTCTCCAAAGTTTCTATACCTCCCCCAGATACAACTTATAAGTTGTTTCCCATGGATCTGTGTACACCTCACTTCCAAAGATTATTTTCTGGCTGCTAGGTGTTACTTTTTAATGAAAGGGAAGTGGATTGAGACCTTCATCTGAAGTTGTTTCCCACTCCTGCTTTTCTACGGGCAAATTTTCAAAAAATGGAGGAGATAGGATCTGGATAACCAATATGGGCCTGAAACCTTTGTTGGAGTTCACTATGCTCCTTGTCCCACTTAATTTGAAGTTTAGACATCCTTTTCATTTAAAGAGTAAAGGGTGGTTAGCATTGCCTCCCAACAAAATCACAGCTTAAGGTTACATTTCCCACAATAGCTCTGGGCCATATAAACCCCAGGCATTTTCTTAAAAAATAAAATGTTGGGTAGCTACAATCTAGTGTTTAATTTGTCTTGTACAAATGGGTACTTGAAGATAGGGCTTGGACTAGATGTCCAAGATCTTCCAGATCTGATGTTTTTGTTGTAGGTCATACCCATCATGGCAATTTTTTCACAGCACATTATTAATATTATATAAAATAGTCTGATATAACAGAATGATACACTTATTTTTGGAATACAAATATACACATCAGTTTGGGGTACGTGTACACACCTGTAAGCACATCTGAAATTCTGCAAAGAGATGTGTTGAGAGTAAATAAAAAAAATCCAAAATGTGCCACTTCGTTGCTATGGTGGGATTATTTAAATATTCAATGATTTCCTTTCGGATGGATTGTCTTTTTTAGAATCATTATTGGTACCCTTTAAAGAAGTCTGGGAAGATAAATATAAATTAATTAGTACATGTACTAAAAAGTTGATTGCAAATGTATTAGAATCTCCCCACCCTGCCTTTAATTTGTATTGATGCAAATCTAAATGGATTGATCTCTATATTTAAAATGGATATATAATGGATTGATCTCTATATTTAAAAAGTGCAATCTTAAAACAGACTACTGTGTTTTTTTGGAAACATTTTTAGTCTATTTGCTTGAAAAATAAAATATTTATGCTCAATGTACAAGGTCACAGAGTACCTAATGAGAAGTGAGATCCTGGAAACTCATCGATAACCAAGGGGGACAATAATAAACTTGGAATTTATTTTAGATAACCTTCAAATATTCTGTCTATAAAGAATCCCTGAATTGTCTGCTTTTTAAAAAGACTGTAGCAGGTACAACCTTTGCATAATCACATTAATTCACCTGGTTTTCCCTTAAAAGTTTATATCAGTAGGCTATCCCCATTGTGTCTAATTAGTAAGAATGCTTATTTAGTTTATCTGTTATATTTATATCTCGCATTTTCTCCAAGAATTCAAACCAGCTTCCCTTCATTTCATCCTCAAATGGCAGTCAGGTGAAATAGGTGGGGCTGGGAGAGTGACTAACCAAAATATGTCAGTCAACTTTCATTGGTCAAGTTTTTACCTTTAAATGTGGGTCTCCTTGACCCTAATCTAACAATTAAACACTCCTTCACACTAGGTTTCCCCATGACACACTCTCAGGTTTCCCAAATTCCCAAACTTCGAAATCTTGTCCTTCTCTGAAGAAAACTAACAGTAATTATTTAAAAAAATGTAGGCAGTTTTTCCTAGTCTGAAATGTGCTTTTATTTGTTGATCTTTGGAATATTGGGAGGATATTTTTTCTTAGTTCCATCCCAATTTTCTGTGACTGTGTAGACCAGGGGTGAGCAACTATGGGAACTTTACAATTTGTGGACTTCAACTCTCAGAATTCCTGAGCCAGGGAATTTTGGAAGTTGAAGACCACAGGTTGTAAAGTTGCCACAGTTGCCCACACCAGCCAAAACTGAACATGCCTTATGTTAAAGTATATTACTCATAACTATAGTCACATGAATCACACATGATTGGAAGTTTAAGGGAAAAATAAAGCTTATGTTATAAACTAGGGTGGAAGCAGAAATGGCTTTTGTATGCTGGGTCCAATCGACAAGGTGTGAAACATTTAGAGCATCAGTGGAAAAAAGTGTTCATTTAAAAAAAAAAGTCACAGTATTTCAACATTGGAAGGATAAACTGAAAAAACACACACATGGCAATACATGGCGAGGATCAGGAAAAGGCAACAGATGCGGTAAAAGATCCTCTTTCATGCTCTCCCTGTACCAGAATTGTGCAGACGTCTGCTGGCACGGCCTCAGTCAGAGTGCAGAGCAAGGCTGTATCTTACACATCTGGAAGCTATTTGGCAGAGTGGAGAGCTCAAATGCTTTCAGCCTTAGCTGGTTTTAGACATATCTAGAGCCCAGTTCAGGACACTTCAGTGCACAGAACTCATTAAGCAAAGATGACAGAGAGCCTTGCCAGCGAGAAGGTCTCAGGGAACTTTGGAGCCAAACATATCTGCACTGTCAGATGCTTCCCTTCATTCTGCCCCTCTTTTGGCTGCACTAAGAAATGGGACAAATAATGGAGGGACACAATGGCCCGGGGTGGAGGGGGAGAGTTGGGGAAAAAGAAGAGTGAGAAAAAACAACAACGGCATCACAGCTGAGTGAAGGTTGGCTCTCTATCAAAAGACAAAATGTACTTGGACAAAATCCAGTACATGAGTTAAGTTGAGTGCAAAGCAAACCATTCAGCGCTTAGAAAGAAGAAAGAAAAAAGCTCCTTGCTTCAGAGTTACACAAAGGGGTCAACCTTTTCTTTCCTCACTGAAACCAATCACAGTTTGCTATTTGTACTGAAAATGAGAATGTTCTTATCACCTTAGGAATCAAGGGACTCCCCCCTCCCTTTCATTACATCCTACTTGTTAACTGTTTCTGCCTAAGTAGAGGTAAACTTTCTGGTAAGCTTGCAAAGCTTTTTAGGTTTGGCCTGCAACAACTGTGTTAGCAAGTACTGATAAAAAGCAATTGGCTTTTTGAATCCTGCTTGTCCCTTGCTTGACCAGAAGATCCAACAAAAGAGTGAGAGACAGATTATGGAGGAGAGTTATGCAAAAGCCTGCCTTAAGGCTGAAGAAACAAGAATGCAACATGCTTTGTACAACTGCATGGTTAAGGTTTCAGTACTTTGGTTGAACAACCGCTATACAGTTATAAAATTTGTTTATTGTAGATGCTACAAACGAGTATCAAAAGATGGACTTTGCATGGTGATGGTCCTCTCTTCAATCTTTGCCAGTTTACCCTTATTTCAGTTTACCCTTATAATGTTGTATTCTGACAATGGGTCTCTAGAGCAATACTCTGCAGATTTAACCAAGCTAAGGTGCATTTTGGCCTTTGTACAATACTTTGGAAGAAGGGGCAATTTTAAAAAAATAGGTAGGGTCAGGACAAAACTGTGCATGGAGCAAGGACAAAATCTATCTTTAATTTATTTAATGTTCATTTAAATGAAGTATAGTTAATATGATTACTCCTAATAACTTTCGTCTTCTAAGACATAACTCTGCCAATTACAACGGGGGAGGGGAAATTCATGGCTAATAGTTCATGATTCATAAACTTCTTTTCAGGTTGAGTGCCACATGTAGATATTATGGAATATGTCAATGACCATACAGGAGAAGGAATCTAGTAGGTGTGTGCTAAACTGAAAGTATCAATATCAAAAATAGTGCATGTGTATCTATATCTATCTCTGTGTGTGCACGTGTTAAGTTTATAATTTTGGAATATCTTTTATTGAGGTAATATACTGAAATCAGATTTGTTTCAAAGTCTGGAAAAACGTATAATATTTGTTTTAAAGCTAATAAAAGCAATGGGTTGCAATAAGTGAAATTCATAAAATAAAAGCTAAATAAAATAAGGCTTACATAGACCATTATGTCTTAGAATAAGATCCTTAAATCTACCTCTGTGTAGTAAAACTTTCTATTAAATTTAAGTGAAAATACAAAATTCAGATTTTTAATCATCTCCTTTCTGTGGATCTGCAATTTTTCTAGCATCAACTACCTGTTTAGTTTTAAAATGTGTTTTTAAAGCTCAAAGAGAAATAGCTGAATTCTTTGATGATACTTTTGAAAGCATTATTCATAAAACTATCACAAAGATACTAAAAACTTTTTGAAAACCAAAATGATATGAAATGTAGAAAATGAGTTTTATGAAGAAACTCTCATGTGATTTGCATGTTGTATTTTTTATTTTAAAAAATAGCTGCAGAGCTCCATCCTACTGTATTCTGAGGCCCAGTATAAAGGTTTGTACTGACCTCATTAATTTTTTTGTAGAAGTTTCTTGTTTCTAGATGGCAGCCTTTATGAACTAACTACTTACAGATGGAAACATAGTATAGGTCACTCACTACATCATGAAGGTATTGATTTTGCAGAATATTGCCATATTACAATATATATTTTCATCCCCCCCCTGAACTCAGTGGAGTTCCATTTGGTATAAATTATTGCTGATAAATAGTTTCTGATAAACTAAAGCTGCATAGTACAAGAACGCAACCCCGAAGCCTTGAATATGGTTTCCAAAATTGTTACCAGATTGTTATTTTGTAAAATTGGAAATGACCTCAATATCAATATTTAATATGTCCAAATAAAAATGAAATCAAAATTTTGTTATGTTATGTCTAGTTGGCTAATGAAATATCTGCAAGAAAACAACCAAGCTCAGAGAGCATTCCTCATTTCAACTGTGAGTTACACATATTCTCTTCTATTGAAATCCGTTGTTAGCATCTCATTTGCTCAGTACTGCAAGTATCATGCCATGTATCTCTATGACTGTGGAAAGTTCTGCCCTTCTTTAAAAGGCCACTGCTCCTTACACAGAATGCTAAAAGGAATTACAGAGGAATTGTGCGAAAAATGTAAATTGTATCTTGCTGATGTACTTGGAATACATAATGAATCTTTCAGGAATGGGATGTAGCATGACAATGATTTCTTAAGTAAGAAATATGGGGTTTGGAACTATGTTCCAATATAAACTTAAACTCATATAACTCCTTGGCAGGCTTGCAAAAAGTTTCTGTAGAATTTCCTACCTGTCATATACAGTAATGAATCTCTTTTTTATTTCTCATGCAAGTCTACTTCTGCTGTGTCAAATATGGAGGAATAAATTAAAAGTTTTAACTGTCATTGTTTTGGTTGTCAATGCACCTTTTGATGTATAATCTGGTCACTCCATGACACAAACCAGTTATCCTTTTGCTTATTCTGACCGATACTAAACATTGGCTCATGGTTTAAAATGTATATCTACTCCAACTTTCCAGATCATTTTTTTTAAGGATCCTGCAGCTTGTTTCCTTTTAAGGCATAGTTCATCTCTCTTTCTCCATTATGTTTGACCTAGTTCTCAGGAGTGAGCCGTTTTTCACATTTAAATTAAACTATACATTCCTATTGAAGTGTCTTCACCTTACCCTTTGTTTCTGTATTTCCAGACATAGATTATTAGATGCAATTTAGTAATTGTATGTTGGTGCTTCATTCAACAAAGCAGAGAGGTAGTACTGAAGTAGTTCTATCCACGATATTCAACCCATGGAGGCAATATTTAAAAAGATATTTTGGGGGTTACCAAAAGTTGACTTTTGGGTAGCAGACTAGAGTCCTCTTCATTTCAGAGTGAAAGAAAGGGCAGAACAAAAATGAACATGAAACATAATTAAAAATAAATTAATGTTCTATATCTTTAATTGCAATTACCTTCTGGTACAAAGGTGTATTCTGATGCAATTTCTGGAAGGGTTTTGAGAGGCGTACTCCAGGTTTGAAGGGGCTTGTGTAGCTTTGGGATCTTGGCTTGTAAATTTTGTTCTAGAGTTTTGTTGTTTGTGGAGGTCACAGCATAAAGGTCTAGTGGGGCCTCTGGGATTATTGTACCAAATTTCACAACAAAGTAGTTAAATAACTTAATTTGTAACTATGATGAGCCACTTCTAAATTGCTTCCAGTGTTTTACCATTGTCTTAACATTTGGGAATGATTACTGGATATTGATGCACTGTTGTGTGTATACTTACATTTGTATGCATTTGTATTTGAATATATGTTTGTGTGTATGTGTGCATATTGTTGCACACTCTCTTGAAGAAGGCAGGACAAACATATTAATGATATAAAACAAAGGATTCCCACCAGTTGTCAAAGCTCACATATATTAAAAGCTCACATACACATATCACATATATGTATGAAAAAAAGACCAAATTCTTCAGAAGGTAGCTGATAAAGTTCTTAGTATGATAATTGAAGATACTGACTAGTTTGTCCTTACTTTTTACCATCTCAGATGGTAAATGATGGTAGAAAAGAAGAAAATGCTCTGTTACCATGATTCCTGGCTAAGAAATAAGGGAACTTCTAAACACGATACAAACTAAACCAAACAGCTTGAAAATGGCCTACTTTTTTTTCCTCCAGATAGTTTTATAGTTACACAACCAGCTAGCATTTCAAATTGACCAGGCTTGTTTTGTGGCATGCTTTAAATATTAGGTAATCCTATTCTGGCTCTAACAACTTTTTCAATTCCAGCATCCTATCAACCTCTTGTATACATAATCACAACTTAATATGCCTTCGGGTCAATTTGATATAGACCAATATTAGTTTTGCTATCACAACAAACAGGCAGCACCATGTATTTCCTTGGTTACATGTGCTTTTGCGGCATTAGAATACAACGTGTACCAGGAAATGAATCACATGCAAGGAACCTGCTAGGCAATACCTGTACATGAGGGTTGTCAGTTAGTAGGAAAATATTCAGTTTGCTGTAAAAAATATCTTCAGATAGGAGTAGGAGAGAAATCTTAGCCTCTGTTAATAAATGAGCTTTTGAAATGGTGCAAAGTCCTTATTTGGCTCTATCATGAAAGAATATTACTTGTCCCACCATGCTGTAAAGCAGATATGTCAAACTCGCGACGTCACGTGACGTTGCGAGACGTATCAGGGCAGTTTTGCCATTGCCGGCAATGGGGTGGGTGCGGCTTCTGGATGACATGTCTGGCCTGCGGGCCGGCAGTTTGACACCCCTGCTGTAAATCCAAAGAGTGGGGGGATTTGAATAGTGGGAAGTTCAGCAGCTTGCAATTAACAAGGTATGAGGGTTGAGTGCACTTTAATCTTTTTTTCTACTTCTAGTAATTTATTTCCATTTTCTTTCACTGGTTCTTTTCACTGAAAAAGAAAATTCTTAAGTCAGGCTGGTATGAGAAAGAGGTTTGGTCCTGGAGTCCATGGAAAACGTAAGAGCTAGGCAGTGCAAGATGGTGCATTGTCTTGGGCTATTCTTTTTTTACAATAATAGACTTCTGGATATAGAGGAGTACAGAGGTGGCCATGAAGAAAATATTTCACAGTCATTAAAAACTATCAGCTTAGTTAAGAAAGACAGGAGAGGATGAGGAAGAAACTCAAGATTGAAGTGCCTTGACTCTGGATGTATGAAAGAGAGAAAAAGAGTCAGGCTTTCAAGATTATGTTAGTATACCATATGTCAATAAAGAAGACTTGTAGTATTTCTTGGGGGTGTCTGTTTCCTGACCTGGTCTATATCAAAGGGCTGACAACAGCCGTTAATTTCTGTGTTGGGGTAATGAAGTTTCTCCTACAGCTGCTTTCTGCCTCCCAAGGAAGAAGAGCTCCAGCCATCTGACTGCTCCCCCCACCCCTGCTCTGAGGATGTGGAAATTTAGGTTAAACACTCAAGACGTTTAGCAGGCATGGGAAACAGAACAGAACTTTCCAAGCTAAAACCTAGGAATGAATGATAGGAATAATGAGATATTTCATTTTGGTTTTAGAAAGATACATTTAAAATATCTGTAGTCTAGGCAAAAAACTATGCATACATGAAACCTATAAAAATCAGCGCAAGGTTGGCAGACCTGAAAGGAAACAGGAAAATGAACAGTTCCCAAAAATATTCGGCTGAGACCACAGTGCTCGGTCCAAGGGATAGAGAGAACATTGCATAAGAGGATAATGGATATAGTTAAAGCACTATTTAGAGCATGGAAAGAACGCAAACCTAAAAGGAAACATCATTTTAAGAAATAAGAACATCCTGATATCCTGTTAACAAAAATAATCTTTTGAGCAATGGGCAGAGCTATACAGAGTACTTATGCGTCAGTTAATATAGCACATGGCCATAGTGAAGAGCAGAATCCTGCAAAAGCTAACTGTAAAATGCTGGTTCTATACACGTTCATTAACATTAGTACAGAGCGAGCAGTCAGGAAAGAGATCTTAGAATTATGGTGGAAAATGATAGCTCAGTGAAAATGTCAACTCAAATGCCATGCCTGAAATTCGGCTTGTGTGAAGCAATTTGACTTGCCTCAAGGCATTTTGTGCAATGGCCTTGACATGATTCATCTCAGCAGTTGCTTTGCCTTGCCTTGGAGCTACACCCAGCAGGGCCAGTAGCTTGCTGGAAGAAGTGCTGCAACTGAAGCAAGGCTGGATGGAAGGGATCGCCTCATGAAGCAGCTTCAAAAGGGTACTTTGCTCAAACCATTTTCCAAGTCAAATACAGTTCCCCCATGGAATTCCTGGCTTGAATCATTGGGAAAAGCAAGGCTACTCTCATTTAAATCATTCAGAAGGACTGAAATAAAATGATCTAGGAAGTCATGTTGCTATCTACACTCATGGATGACTACTTGAGTTGCTATCTACATTTTGATCCCCACATCTGAAAAAAAAAAAAGATATTATAGAGCTGGAAAAGGTACAGAAAGCCACAAACTATTATCTGGCTAAATAGGTTCTTGTGTATTAAATACTATCACTTTTGCCTTTTCATTTTGGATGAAGTCAAGTAATATCTCATAAAATATTAGGACTTTGGACTCATCTACTGGAATTAAGGGTGGTAGAAGATAGTACATTCTTGCACAATACATATTTAATTCTTTTCTTTTTGGGGGCTAGTAGGCAGGATAATTACCAATTTAGATGGTAAGGAGGATAGACACATTCATAGTGCAGATGGGCCTATCTATAATTGTTAACTTGATAGTTATTTACTCTGACTACTGAAGCACAGGCAGTAATCCTTAGCCAGCTGTGCAAGAAGAGAGATATAGGAGTGCTATGGCACTCCATGCTTGCCACTTCCTTGCAGATGTTGATTTCATGATAAAACTATTGCAAAACTATATATAATATGTGTAATCCTTAACAATAAATTGCAATTCTGTATCAACAGTCTCTATGAAAGATACAAGAAACACTTCATTTTCAGTAGCTTGCATCATTTGTAACCAATTATCAAAGGAAAGGGAGATATAAGTGCGAATATAAGTGCATATAAGTGCGAATAAACAAACATAAATATAAACAGATAAGACTGCTTAGACTGCATTCTATAGGTAAGGATTTCGCTTACCCCAATATAGGAAAAGACCCTAAAGAAATAAAGAATGCCAAAGCAAGTGGGTTGCTATATAGTAATCTATTTTAATTCTCTACAACACCTAAATTAATGAATGAAAAAGAATCCACTAAACCAAATCAGCATAAACCCATTATTACTTTGCAAAAGCACAAAATCACTTTAGCCAGGAGAAGCCCTGTAAGATCCAGCTGTGCATTAGGCAAAGGAAAGGCACTCAATTGAACAATTAAAATGTTTTATGTCTTATATATGGAATCAAATCTGTTTTCAATAAACTATATCACAGAGAAATGATGTGAAATAATATTTAATGTCCACCATTGCTATATAATGTAATAGGGAGAAGGCACCCAACAGAAAAATGGACTGTTTGGATTGGACTGTGCAGATGATAAAGCCAGGGCATCAAAGAATTGTAACCACAAAAATGGAACAACCAAATGGCACTGACAAAGAGGGCACAGTGACCCAGAAGCTGTTCCAAAACTAAAAGGTTTTTGCCAAGGGACTGAAATTGCTGCCAAGGGTGAATCAGTCTAGATGTGCAGTTTGCATACAGGCCAAAGGAACAAAGTCAATGTATGTACAGAAGAAAGAAAAAGAAACAGAGAAGTCATTAGTATTATGTCATCTGCCCATGGAAAGTAACTTGTGAAAACCAACAGCAAACCGTGAGCTACTTTTTATGAACGGATAAGTAAAGTACTGAGGTTGGAACATGCTTTTGGATTCTTCTCCTAGTAGGTTGTAATTAGTTAGGAGTTAGAGATTGCTAACGCCAATAATTTATATTGTTTAAGTTAGTCTCCTTTCTTTTATCATTATAAAGCCTGTTTCATTAAATACCATTCAGGTCAGATTCACGGTCACAGAATCACACATGTAGACACAGAACACTTCAACTTCCAAAAGTACATATATCAACTTCAAGTTAGCTTTTGAGATAGGTTGTGGATTAGAGACATTGTTTGCTGATAGTTATTTACTTCTATTACCGGTAATAAAAAATCTCAATGAAAGGGCTAGACATAACTTGCAAGGACAGCTCCCCAGGCAAGATTTATTCATTCCATTCTTGTTTTAGAAGGTAGCCTTAAATATGGCTTGGTGAAAGGTCCTTTGGAGAAATTCTGCTTCTTTAATTATGTCTTGGAATATTTTGTGTGTTTAGATTTAAAGGCCCAAAAGATTATCAGAGTGAGTGTGTGGTATCTTGATATTTGAGTAATATTTTTGAATGCTTCTCCTTAAAGATGGCATGAGATTTACTACAGTTTAATTACAAATTTGTTTAATATAAGAAATGTGAAAAATAGTAATGTGTTTATACTGGCAAACATTTGAAAATTATGGGCATTTTTGCCTTTGAGATATCAGACAGAAAGAGATAGCAGAATGCGTCTCATTGATTTTCTTCTTTCTACAGATTTCAATACTTTTTATTTTATTAAGAATAAATTAGGAAAGACCCATTCTATAGCTTTACAACTGCTAATAGATCAATACTCCCCATGGGATGTTTAAATTTTTCATGACCATTATTTCTACCATTCTATCAACATTTTGTTGCAAATGATCTGCTAAACAAGATTAGTAATACGAGGGCAATTCAGAAATAAACCTCTGTTTGGTTATCAATGACAGACACTCGCAGATACTGTACAGAACTTTTATTATATACATTAGAAAACTACAACATTACATTACTTTTTGACATAATCATCATTCAAATTGAGGCACTCGTCATAATTCTTATAAAGTTTGAAATTCCTTAGTAGTAGTTGCTTGGTGCCAAAACTGGGCTATTGGGGGGAGGGGTCAAAAACATCCCAATAGAACTTCTTCAAAAATTCTTGGGTGCATCTAGTGGTGTGCGGGTGAGCATTATCATGAACCAACATCACACCGGAAGCCAGCATGCCCCGATGCTTGTTATGGATGGCTCATCTGAGTTTTCATAATGTTTCACACTAGACTTCTGAACTGATGGTTGAGTACTAGCAGTACTCCTTTGGTTCTTTACATTTGGCGGGATTTTCTATGGCACCAGTTCTGGTGTGGTGTTGGTTCATGATAATGCTTGCCCTCACACTGCTAGATGCACCCAAGAACTTTTGAAGCAGTTCCGTTGGGATATTTTTGATCCCCTCCCCATAGTCACGTCTTGGCGCCGAGCGACTACTACTAAGAAATTTCAAATCTTGTAAAACGTTATGACAAGTGCCATAATTTGAATGGCGATTATGTCAAAAAGTAATGTAATGTTGTAGTTTTCTAATGTGTATAATAAAAGTTCTGTAGCAGCAAGTGTCTGTCATTGATAACCAAATGGAGATTTATTTCCGAATTGCCCTTGTATGTTAACTAAGTAGTGATAGATCAGTGGGAGCCACACCCAAGAACTGAACCTTAAGTCTCTGATTATCTGAATGGCTTAAATGTATTCATTCTTGTGGCAATCAAATGACTGTAATAAAGAAATGATTACTATCATGGCTACTGACCAGCTTTGCAACTGTAATCTGATGGACCAGATTTCTCAATTTAGGAAATATATCAATCAATCAATCAATCAATCAATCAATCAATCAATCGTAATACTTTTATGTTATTTTATGTCCCAACAAACTGGGCCATTTAAAAACCAATACAATATTTTGTATTTCAAACCAATAGTAATCATTTAACAAAGAATCTACAGAAGTAGCATTCACAAATCCTTGCTTCATTTGTTGCTTTTGAACAGTAAACTTAAAAGTTTAAGAAGCACCTATGTTTTTCAGGAAAAGGGACATCTGATGAGAAGTCACTATGTGTGAGTTGGGTGGCTGTACAGATTCATTAAATAAATAAATTTCTACCAGCTTTCTTACTTGCACATTTTCCTGCTTGAAAATGAATTAAACATATAGGAAAAATATCACCTTTTCCAACATGATCATCTCTCCTTATGTTGGATTATGATCTCCACCATAATCATGCTAATATATTTTGTGGGATGCTGGGTGAGATTTATAGTATAAATACTTTTAAGGTGCCCTTAGTGGCCAGCATTATATGAAAGCTGGATTTTCTCTTCTATGTGGGAGGTAGTATCTCTTTCAGGAACAGTTAAATATTTTATATGGTCCACTCCTAAATGAACTAACGTGATTCATATTTTTGGATTAAAAATAAACCAGAATCCATTCATTCATTTTTCCCCACTTAATTGAGCTTTGTGGTAGTATTCACAGTATTAAAATGCATAGTTTATTTATTTATTTATTTATTTATTAATCAAATTTCTATACCGCCCCTCTCCCGAAGGACTCGGGGCGGTGTACAGCCTAAAATTTAAAAAACATATAAATATACAAAATTTAAAATAATTAAAAATAAATTAAATAATTTGGCCAAAATCCCATTTAAAACCCAAAACATACAAAATTTAAAATCTTAAAAAATACTCAGTCCCCCTAAAACATTTTGACCCTATTGGAATCGAAGCTTCTATGCCAGGCCGGCCTGTCGGAAAAGGAATGTTTTTAGTTCCCGACGGAAGGTGCGTAAATCTGTTATTATACGGAGTTCGGGGGGGAGCTCGTTCCATAACGTGGGAGCTCCCACAGAGAAGGCTCTCCCCCTGGGGGTCGCCAGCCGGCACTGTCTGGCCGACGGCTCCCTGAGGAGGCCCTCTCTGTGGGAGCGTACCGGACGGCGGGAGGTATTTGCTGGCAGTAGACGGTCCTGTAAGTATCCGGGTCCGATGCCATGGAGCGCTTTAAAAGTGGTCACTAACACCTTGAACTGCACCCGAAAGACCACCGGCAACCAGTGCAACTCACGCAGGAGCGGTGTTACGTGGGAGCGCCACGACGCTCCCATCACTACCCGCGCGGCCGCATTCTGGGCAAGTTGGAGCTTCCGGATGCACCTCAAGGGGAGCCCCATGTAGAGAGCATTACAGTAGTCCAGCCTGGAGGTCACGAGGGCATGAGTGACTGTGCGTAGCGAGTCCCGGTCTAGGAAGGGACGCAACTGGCGCACCAGGCGAACCTGGTAGAACATCCTCCCGGCCACGGCCGTCAGATGGTCCTCTAAGGACAGCCGTGAGTCCAGGAGGATTCCCAAATTGCGAACCCTTCCTGTGGGAGCCACTGTTTCGCCCCCAATACACAGCGATGGAATCAGCTGGCTGTACCGGGACGACGGTAACCACAGCCACTCGGTCTTGGAGGGGTTGAGCTTGAGTCCGTTTCTCCCCATCCATACCCGCACGGCCTCCAGGCACTGGGTCAGCACGGCAAGGGCATCGTTGGGGTGGTTTGGCGTGGAAATGTACAGCTGGGTATCATCAGCGTACTGGTGGTACTCCACGCCAAAACCACGGATGATCTCACCCAGCGGCTTTACATAAATGTTGAACAGTAGAGGCGAGAGGACCGACCCCTGAGGTACCCCACATACGAGGGGTCTTGGGGTCGACCTCTGGCCCCCTGTCAACACAGACTGCATCCGGCCAGAGAGGAAGGAGGAGAACCACTGCAAGACAGTGCCTCCTATGCCCAGCCCCTCCAACCGTTGCAGCATGATACCATGATCGATGGTATCAAAAGCCGCCGAGAGGTCCAATAGCACCAGAACAGAGGAGCAACCCCTGTCTTGGGCCCGCCAGAGATCATCCACCAACACGACCAATGCTGTTTCCGTGCTGTAGCCAGGCCTGAAGCCCGACTGGAACGGATCGAGATATGACGATTCCTCCAGGTGCTGCGGGAACTGTCGGGCAACCACACTCTCAACAACCTTCGCAAGAAAGCGAAGGTTGGAGACGGGACGGTAGTTTGATAAAACAGCTGGATCCAGGGCAGGCTTCTTGAGGAGGGGTCTCACCACTGCCTCTTTCAAGGCAGCGGGAAAGACACCCTCACTCAAGGAAGCGTTGATAATTGCTTGGAACCAGCCTCGTACCACCTCCCGGGAGGCCAGCGCCAACCAGGAGGGGCACGGGTCCAGTAAACATGTGGTCGCCCTAAGTCCCCCCAGCAACCTGTCCACGTCCTCGGGGGTCACGGGGTCAAACTCAACCCAGGTAACAGTCTCAAGACCAGCCTCCGCCTCTCCCATTGGACATACCCAGTTGAAGTCGAAGCCTTCCCGTATCTGAGCGATTTTATCATACAGATATTTTCCGAAATCCTCAGCTCTACCCTCTAAGGGGTCTCCCCTCACCTCCTGATGAAGGAGGGAGCGGGTCACCCTAAACAGGGAGGCTGGGCGGTTATCTGATGACGCAATAAGAGCAGTGAGGTAGGAACACTTCTCTGCTCTTATCGCCATTAGGTAGGACCTAATATGGTCTCTTACCAATGTTCGGTCAGATTCGGCACGGCTCGATCTCCAACTGCTCTCTAGGCGTCTTTTCTGGTGTTTCATCTCTCTCAACCCCTTGTTATACCACGGGGCCGGTCGAGACCCACGCCGAATCAGAGGCCGCAAAGGCACAACTTGATCCAGGGCACCGGCAGCCGCCCTGTCCCAGGCCGCCACCAGCTCTCCAACCGAGTCGTGTGTCAGAACCTCAGGAATTGGCCCAAGCTCTGCCTGGAACCGCTCGGGTTCCATCAGCCGCCTGGGGCGGTACCATCTCACCGGTTCCGCCACCCTGCGGTGGGGTGCAACGGTCCGAAAGTCCAAGCATAGGAGAGAGTGATCAGACCATGACAGGGGTTCAATGACTATATCCCCTACACTCTGACCACTCAGCCACTGTCCAGAGACAAAAACCAGGTCAAGCGTGTTCCCCCCTGTGTGTGTGGGTCAGGTCCATGGCTGTCATGGAAGCCATGAACTCCCGAGCCTCCTCGGACGCCCCGCCCCCGGACGGCAGGTTGAAGTCACCCATGACTATTAGCCTGGGGACCTCAACCACCACCGCGGCGACAACGCTCAGGAGCTCGGGCAGGGAGGTTGATACGTGGCAGGGCGCCAGGTACGTAATCAACACCGCCCTCGGACCCCCTAGGTCCCACTTCACCAGAAGGGATTCACAGCCTGCCGTCTGAGGAACAGTGACCTCCCTCGGCCTGAAACCTTCCCTGATCACGACCGCCACTCCCCCACCCCTGCCTTGAGCTCTCGGCTGGTGGAATGCAAGGAAACCCGGTGGGCACATTTCCACCAGAGGGACACCGCCCTCTGGTCCCAACCAGGTCTCCGTTATACCCGCCAGGTCTGCTCCCCCCTCTGAGATTAAATCTTGAATGAGGGGGGCCTTATTTACCACAGACCTGGCATTGCACAGCATCAGCCTACAGCCAGGGCCCTGTGGTTCTGAACAACCCCGAGAACAGGTTGAGCCTTGGGGGTCGGAGCGCACGACCGCTCGTAAGCAGCGGGTGCGCGCTCCCTTATTATGATACGGCCCCCTGCTCCCACCATACCTGCCCCTCCCGCTAACGGTACTTATTGGAACTGAGTTAGTCTTAATCAACCCCCCGTCTGCACCCTCAGGACTCCGTCCCCTTCCGTCGCCTGGCCTGTCTTCTTGTTCCCTTCTGACAATTTCTTCCCCTGCCCTAAACACTCCTTCCCCACCCCTCCCCACCCTTAAAACTTTGACTAAGTACCTATTTAAAAAACCCCAAAGCCCCTTTTTTGATGCATGCCATCTCTCAGGACTCCAAAGTCCATCCTCGAGATGGGCCCTTGATAGAACAGAGGGCCATAATTGCGAGAGGGGGGAGTCTCGCAATGCAAGAAGCGTCCACTTCGAGTAAGCAGCCAGTCAAGTAAGATGAATCGATAGGGTCCGGCAAGAAACCAGGCAGTCAAGTCTGAATTAAGGTTCATTAGTGCATTAAAATTTGTGCAAAATGTATATTTTGAATTAAGATGTAGACAAAAGTAATGAATTTCTACATTTTTAAAAAAAACAGAAGTATGAATGAGAGTTAAAAGCTGCAGGTTTTAAATCTCTTTTTTCCCAAGCCCATTAAGTCTACCCACTGTGGCCCTATTTTCTGCTATGTGTGGCTTCTTGGTATTTTGGCTTGCCACCAAAGTTACTGCTGCTACTACCTCTTTTTAGAGAGTATCTCACCTGACATCCTTCCACTAACACTTATGTGTGGCACAGATATGGTTCCTCCAACTTATACTGCTATTCCAGTGTACTAAATGGGGGGAAATACAGGTTGTCCTCAATTTACAACTATTGTTTAATGACAGTTCAAAATTTCAACAGCCTTGAAAAAAGTGACTGATGACCTGCCCCAAAATTATGACTGTTGCACCACCTCTGAGGTAACACGGTTGTAATTCAGGTGCTTGGCAACTGACATGCATTTATTATAGTTGCAGCATCTTGCAGTCATGTCATCACAATTTGTAACCTTCTCAGTTGGTTTCTGGCAAGCAAAATCAATTGGGGAAGCCAATTAATATTAGCAACCCATAAATCATTTAACAACCATGATTAAAATGGTTATAAAAATCAGGTATGATCATGTGATGACTCATTTAATGACTTAATTGCTTAGCGACCAAAATTCCAATCCCAATTGTGGCCATATGTCAAAGCAATAATATCCTATATTAACAGTGTTACATTAGTCAAAACTTGAGGATTACCTGTAGTAAGAATCTCCTTGCCCTATAGCATACAGGAGTATATCTAGACATTTTATGACTTCCCTCTCACATCTCACAAAAGATAAACAAAATCAAATTTTATTTCTTATAAAAGGAATCTAAACTACTGTGTTTCTCTGAAAATAAGACCTGGTCTTATTTTTTTTGCCCCCCAAAGAGGTACCAGGTCTTATTTTTGGGGGATGTCTTTTATACTCACCTCCAGCACTGACAGCCCTCCTTAGCGAGTCCACTTCTTCTGGAGCCAAAGGAGCAGCATCATTCTGCAGCTGCATTCCAGCCTGCATTTTGCAGTCAGGCCTTTCTGGAAGGCAACTGCAGCAAGTACAGAGATATAGATTCAATCCATAGCTCGGTCCTTGGCTACAGAAGACTTGCAGAACTGAGCTATGGATTGAATCCATAGGTTGGTTCTTGGCTGCAGAGGCCTTCCAGAAAGGCCTGTGACTGAGAAATGCAGGCCTGGCTGCAGAAGACATCATAGAAGAAGTGGACTGTGAGATAAGTGGGTGCGGGGCGTGTGGGGAGCTCCACACTCCCACCCCTCCCTAGCTTAATTTTTAGATCTGTGCCTGACCCCAAAACTAGGGCTTATTTTTGAGGCAGGACTTATATTAGGCCCACCACCAAAAATCAAGCTAGGGCCTTACTTTCGGGGAAACGCAGTATATGATCTAAAAAAAACCTGATTTACACAAATACATACAAGTTTCTCAGCAGAACACAAGATGAAGCTGGTCTGCTATAATTAATGAACCAGGACAGGTTTTACTCTTCCAAACTAAATTCCAGCTTATTAGAAGTTAATAATCTCCCTGGCCACAGCCACTATTACACATAATGCCTTATTTGTACAGAGAAATAAGGATAAGGGTAAGATTTAACTATCCCACGGAGGTAAATGAAGATCAAAATTCCGATGCACTGTCCTGACTAAACTTGGTTATTTATTGCTTCTTAAATATGATTCTCTAGAAGGAAAATTCTCTGATTATTTTACTTTGATTTCCCCTGACTTCTTGGGATAATTCTAGCTATTAATCAGAGGTATTGTGGAAACAGTACATTCTACTTGATTTCCTAGCTCAAGCACAGCAACTTCTAACTCTATTTCCCAAGAGAGTTCCAGGACCAACCTAGCAGAATTTGTTAGTAAGTTGTTAATACAAGTAACTCTGGAATAATTTGGAAATTATAACAATGCAAACAAATAGATCATGTGATAGCAGGGTTTATATTGTTCCACTGTTAGAATTTCTAGAATGGTACGATCATCTATCCTTGTTAGAACCATTAAAGGCATGGTGGAGGAAATTCTGAAAACTTCATTTCCAGAACACTGAAAAAAAAACCAATTTAGGGTAGGCTTGAATTTTTTTAAAAAAATCTTTAGCACAGAATCCTGAGACGAACATTCAGGATATTTTGAGTTCTAACTTAAGAAATAATTTCCTGGTTCTCTCTTATCTCAGTTTTGGCATACCAACATTTTGGAAAAGTTTGAGAAACCATAGCAGAAAGAAATGTCCTACCTTGATTTCTATGGATCATTATCTTAATAACTAATGAAGTAAATTCAGGAATCTGGTCTGAAAACCTCATTTAATTTGCATAAGATCAGGCTGCGAAATAAGTTGCCTACTCAACCTGGGATACAAAAAAGGTTCACCTTTCATGCTAAGGTATTATTTGCATTAACCATGGTTCATTTAATAAGCAACTATAGTTGAGATCACACATCCCATTAAGCATAAACCATAACATCCAAAGGACTGAAACCGGTTAATGCAATACACAAAGTAATTGGACCAAACTAAAACAAACAAGTTAGAACAAAACAGTTTGTTTATCATATGTATATAATAAGTATAAATAAATATATTTCTCATCTCTAGCTATTCCAAGGATTCCAGCAACACATCAGCTTGTACACCTGGTATACTGCCTAGGAGAGATTAGCCAACCCAAACAACACCTACTTTTGTATTACAAGCCTTAGGGATACTATGATCATCTCTGTCATGTAATTATGGAATAAGTATTGGTTTCAAAAGGCTATAACAAACCTAATTTGCATTCATATTTTTGTTCCTTTATATAAGACCTGCCATCTAGAAACTTTTTTTTTTACTTCAGAGTTCATACATTGCACTAAGCCACAATCAGTTTTTGTTTTGACTTACCAAAATGTATGGATCAAGCCAGGATCAGAATTCCTAAAAACATCCTCTGGTTTGGTATCTGCTTTATTGCCACAGCTTGCAGGTCCAGGCCAGATTCACTTTTCATCTTCAGCATACTATTTTACTTCTACTTTTTTCACTTGTTACAGTAATTTCAGTCTTTATATGCTGCTTAGTGGTTTACACAAGTGGGAGGCTATAGAAACTGAAATGATAAAGAAACAGATAAATACCTGGAAATTAAATCAAAATGCAAAGAATCTGATATTTTTGATTTTCATCACCTCAGATCTTTTTATATTTTCTTGTGTATTATGGTATATAAATTCCAGTAACCTATCAAAATTATATTTCTCAATAATGTTTATGCACTGATTATGCCACTCTTTTAAATCTATCTTTTCTTTCTTTTATATAGCACCAAAGAAGCATGATTAGAGATAGCTAAGGTCCAAATGTTTCTTTCCCAAAACTATTGCAACAGGTAAAAGCAATATGTATTTTAGGCAATCTCTTTCCTTGGTTGTTAGTATTGAAATCTATTGTCATTGATATAACCATGTCTCTGTACTTTGAAATCACAAACAACTAATCTATTTTGCAGCAGAGTTATCATTCAGATGATGAATGGATGGTGCAGTTCTGGGAAAGCTTATATCTAAAGCGTAATTTTATTTCAAGTCATTTAATTTAACCTTAATGTGCAAAAAGCACTGAGTCTTTTAATGGCAGACTTCTGTTTGAAAGGCCAGACTGTTTTCAGCCCTGTTAATCTGAGGGTCTGACTATGTGTTGCACAGTCTATCAGATTGTCTGACAGATAATTCAGTTGTGGGAGAATAGTGGGTAGAAAACAAGAGATTCTCTGGGCATTTTTCCTCCCCTTTAAAAATATCTATTGCCTTAATTATATGTCTGCTCTGTAACAGTCTACTGTTTACTATAAGATAATAGGGTAATTCTGCTTTTCGAAAGACAAGCATTGCAAAAACCTAGCTCATTTATTTTAATGGCAGCCATGAAACTCTTGGCAATTAACAATGTGGTTGGAATCTCATAATCAAATAGATTAGGTTTGCCATCTGCAATCAAGGGCTTTTCTTCTTTCTTAAAAAACATTTCTATTAAAACAATGTCAGGATTATTATTAAATGCTAAATATAATTCTCTATTTTCAGTGCAAACATTCTGCAGTGCAAACAATTGCCTGAGTTCTCGGCATCCAGAGATATGCTACCAAGAATGTGTCAGTCTCTTGCACTATAACTCAATGATAATACTTGGGAAAAGTTGCAGGATTAGTGCCTGGCATCTTTAGTGGGACTGGAGAAAACCTTGGATCCCTGAGTGCTGCTACCAATCAGTCTAGACAATATTGGACTAGTGATGGTGCTATGTTTCAGAATACATTTCTGGTGCCACTTCAACACTAGGTAGAAACACCATTTCCAAATTCTCCACCAAATTTGTGGGAATGAAATTGAGTGGGCAGATTTTCCAGGGGAAGAAGAAATTTACTTAATATTTTTTTGATGAGCTTAACACTCCTAATTGTAAGGATGGGCCAGTGTCTCATGGCTTGCTTTGAGATTTAAAAGGCAGAGTGATAAACCAAGGGGCCTACAGATCACCACTAACCTCATTGTATAGTGAAGAATAGGATATTCACTCACAAACACATACCTGTACTTAATTAAATTAAATACATAGATGTATTTAAATACATAGATGTATTTACTCTGACATGAAGGTTTTTCTGAAGTTCTCTTCTTCTTTGAAAAAATTCCTAAAGCAAATGCTTTCTTAGAATACCGAGTAGGAACTGGGAAAAAAAATATGCAGAATTTTTTTGCATAGGACTACTCTATATGTTAATCTGACTTCCATAGGGAAGGTTGGAGGGAGTCTGTCAGAAAGGCTCGATTCAGATTGTTGATCATTTTACTCAAGGATGTCTTCAAACTAAGAGCAGTTCACCAAAATCTCAGGAAGAAATCTTTATGAAGTCTGACCTTGAATATTTTCTTTAGCTAAAGATGACTGAAGCTGTTTTTCTACATGCACAGCATGGGATCTGATATAATGAGATTCTCTGTCCAATTCTGGTTCTCTCACGAAGAATATGTTCATTACAGGAGTTTCAATAAACAGGGTTTATTGCTTTTTTAAGTTTAGCACTATATCTGATGAAAAAAACTATAAAGTATATTATCTTGACAACTCAGATCCTGGAAATTTATATTGAAGGTGATCTTCCCAGCTTTGGATAAGCTGCTACAACCCTCCCCAAAGTTGCTTCCAAACTGTGAGTTTTATTTTATTAAAGTATACATTGTGTAGTTTTAATCTTCCTGCTTCTCTTCTGACCCATCCGCTTTTGGGAGTATGCATTGGGCATATCTAACTTTAACTAAGGCCATTGGGACAAAAGCAGTTGTATATTCTGGTCACACCAGATGTTGTGCATAAAATAAGAATTCTAAAATAAAAATGCTGAAGCCGTTGTCATTGAGTTCAATAAACTGAATAACTTGCTAATTCAGGGCTACATTATTCTTTGATCATTGCTAATTCTTTCTGGCAATAGCTAAAAGTTTTTTGACATTTGCATAACTTAGTTTACTTCACAATAAATCAGTAGTAGTAGATGTGATTTCTTATTGCATGGATACACAAACATTAAGCCATGGCCCTCCAGATGCTGATGAATTACAAATTCCATCATTCCCATGCAGCATGAGGTAGAGTACAGTAAAATACAATTGAATTATATGCTAAAATTATTATATGTATATTTCTATTTTCTGCCAGACAGCCATCAATTTCTAATGGATCTCAAGTCATTATGTCATGTTCCATTTTCAAAGGCTATTTAAACAACAAACTATAGCATATAAATTTAATATACCATACCCTGCCAGTGTGAAGCTTTTACTGTTTGCTGGGGCTTCTATAGTATTTCTTTATTTTGTTGTTACTCTTTTATCCTTCAGTCATAAATCATTTCAACAAGCTGAATAAAGGAGCAGCATATTTATTTCAGGAGACATGATTTTCTGGATTCACCAGTGGAGATATGGAAATATTAGCAGGTGCACCACTCTGGCAATGCAAACACAGGAGATGGAAATAGCTGTTATACTGAAGTACAAGCAAAACAGATGGAAAAGTGAATACAAAGGTAGACCTTCAGGCAACAGATGGCAGATTTCTTGCTTCATGGAGCATGACTATTTCCGTGCAAGAAAATAATGAATCACTTTGGTTGTTTCTGAATGTGTGTATACTGATTTTAGTTATTTATGGGATTTATCTACAGCCTCAGTCCAAAGGCAGTCCAGATGATGTAAAGGTATTAATAATAAAAACAATACAATGATGAGGAAAAGACTGAGGATGATGGAAGGCCATGAAGATTACCCTCATCTGTTTGGAGAAGGCAGATTCTTCCAAAAGAGAATGTCTGTTGTGTCATGTAAACCATAGAAGCAGATTACATGAGCCAGTTTGGTCAAGGCTAGGGTTAATCAAAGTTTGAGTTCTGAGTTCTAATTCTGCCTTAGTCATAAAAGCCAGTTCAGTAACCTTGGGCCTGTCACTCTCAGCCCAACGCATCTCACAGGGTTGTTGTGGGGAAAATAAGAGGAGAGATTATTAGATGGGTCTCCAAATGACTGGCTGTTTTATGTGGATTAGGACATAATAGTACTGAGAAGTACACAGCTTCTATGAAAAATGGTGTATTTAAAGACAAAAAATCTGGCACATTTCTCAAAGTTCTTCTACTTGGAAAATACAGGTTGCGATCCTCCAGGAACAATTCTTGTGGACATTTAATCAAAATGGGCTCCAGTTCCAACAAGGCCATAATTGTTTTTTAGGGGATTGAGTTTTAAGATAGCATTGGTTTTAAATGATTGGACCAAATTACTTTTAGGTAATTGGGTTTTTAAATGATTGGGCCAAATTATTTAATTTATTTTTAATAATTTTACCTTTTGTATCTTAATGTTTTTAATTGGGCTGTACACCGCCCCGAGTCCTTCGGGAGGGGGGCGGTATAAAAATCGTAAAATAAATAAAATAAATAAAATAAATAAAAAATATCTAGGCACTTGAATAGAAAGATGTGCCTGAAGAAAATAAGAATATGTTTCTGCTAAAATCATTTATAAAGCATTGACCTATGCCCAGGGGAGGCATTATCCCATATTAGAACAGCACATTCTATTCCACTGTCAATGTCCAAAGCTTCAATTTAATTCCATGAAGTGCTTATAAATAAATCAGTTGACAAGCCTGAAATCTGTTTAACCACAAAATGGAAAACTGATTTTCATATACCAATATGTGTGGTAGCAGCTCTCAATCTGAAATTTCAGGTAACATATTTCTCTGAAATTGTATTCAGCACTTTCAATTTCCTTGAAATTCTTTCTTGGCATGAGACTGAATTTTGGCTAGGAGAAACAAAACAAAACACCACAATATGTTTGCATTGAATTCTGACCTGATTATATGGAAACAACGCAACATATGCATCAATGACCAACATTTACCATTGCAATAAATTCACATTCATTATTACTTGTTGCCATGAATGTATTGATATAGTTTTAATGGTATATGTATGTGAAATATAGCAAATGATGCTAAGAGCTGCCATCCTGGAGAAACGTTTTTACTCTATACTACAATAATTTAGGAATATTGAATGCAATAACTGGACGTACCTAATGGAGTCCTCTTTTTATTTTAAGCAGCCTAAAGGGAAGACAACTTTGAGCTATTTAACAACTCCAAAATAAATAATACATAATGAAATAAAAAAGAGAAATACAATTATGCAAATCAACTTCACTTGATGACTTACAGTTGAATGTCTGAGCAATCCACACCTGAAAAGTGAGTTTTATGTCAGGTCATATCAAATTGCTTATGGAATTATTCACTTTGTGTTATATGCTATGGCACTTTTAAAAAATAGTTTGTAATTTCTTCCTATATTGAGATAACTGATCTGCGTTAACATTAAGCAACCCAGTGAGAATTATTTGTTTGCTGCTTTGTTCATAAAATTCTTAATAGTTTACAACTGGAAGTGGTTCTGTCATGGCTGTATCTCACCTGTCCAAGCATCATGAACTGACAGCCTGACATTAGCATGGGGAGGGACGGAAAGGGAAAGATTGGAATGTAAGGAAAGGGGGGGGATGGAAGCCCAGCTGAGCCATGTGAGAAGTTCCAGCCAGTCAAAGTCAAGTAACAATATGTAGAACTGAGAATCAAGCACCTGTTTCCTGAACAATATACAAGCACCTGATTGAACATTTGCAGATGACTGGGAGATGGGGAGTGGGGAGAAGGAACTTTGTGCTATTTGCACCAGAAAACTTCAGATTCGGCTTATGCTACTTCTGTAACCATTTAAGCTTCAGTCAAGTATACTCTTGGCAAAACAAATGACCATGAGTCTTTGTTTGCTAGCTGACTGAGTGGGATGGTTGACATGTTCTTGATTAAGGATATGTAGGCCAACATACCAGTGTAGAATCAGAGCAGGCTGCTTTAAAGAAAATAGGGCACCACTTGATGTTGAAGGCAAGCAAAAATAAGAGATATCTTTAAAAGCTGAAGCATAAATTGAATGAATGAATAAATTTTTTTCAATAGAATGTATTATTCTAAATATGAATAAATGTATTTTTTTCATAAATTTGAGTTTCTGATATATTAGCCCAACAATTTGATCTTTGTGAATTTCACTATAGAGTGATTTTTATAGACATTGCTGGTTTATACACAAACTTTGGATTTTTTTTTACTTTTCCACATGTGGCAGTTTCATGGCTTAGAAAATGGTACCAGGGATGTTTAAAATATATGTTAGGAAGACAGACTGGAAACAGTGGATAGACTATATACAAGAGAAACACCAATCAAACAAAATGTATCTGGCGTACAGTTGAAGCTCGACGTGAAGAGTGAAGAATGTTCACCAAACCAGATGTTTACAAAGACTAATACCTAATGTTGTATTTTATGTTATATGATGATTGCCTCTTAATATGATCTTATGCATAATGTTGTTTGCATTAATATTGAAAAAGCGGACTGAACTTCTAACTCAGGTTATTGAATTTCTACCTCAGGATCTTTTGATAGGGATTATGAAAGATTGCACTATTATTGAGACGAAGTTAATTCTGAAGCGCAAATGAACAATACGTGATAGATTAGATACAGTAGATAGACCATATACAAGAGCTGTTTTTTCAGGTCTTATGAGGACAGCTTATTAATATGAGCCCAGATCTAATGTTGATTGCTTTAATATTGGAAAGGCGTACTGAATGTTTACCTCAGGACACTGAATTTCTACCTTAGGATCTTTTGTTAGGGATCATAAAAGATTGCACTACTAATGAGATGAATTTACTTCTAAAGCTCGAATGAACAACAGGTGTTAGACTAGAAACAGTAGATAGACCATATATAAGAGAAATACCAATCAAATAAAATGTATCAGGCGTATAGTTGAGGCTTGACGTGAGGAGTGAGGAATGTTTACTAAACCAGACGTTTACAAAGACTGATCCTTAGAGTTGTATTGCAGGTTATATGATGATTGCTTTTTAATATGTTCTTATGTTTAATGCTGATGGTTTTAATAAAATAATTTTTTTTACAAAATATATATATATATGTTAGGATAAATATCTACCTTAAGGGAAGCACCTCTCCCCATATACTCACTTGTAAAATGCCTGTTTTGTTTCATTTTTTAATGATTTTAATTTTAAAAAGAGCGAATACATGCTAAAGCAGGATGAAATAGACTGATACATGAAAATGTGTGGCATGGAGTGTCCTATTTGTTGTTAGCAAACAAAATCTGACATGGGGTCTCCACAGATACATACAGAAAGGGGTAGAACTTGCATTGTGACATCACAGCACTCATTTCATTATTTCTCTCCCCCCCCCCATACACCCACCTGTGGTGATACAAATTGGAGAAATGAATCCCCTGGATTTAGGTGATATGGTCACTTGAGATTCTTCCCTCTTTAGCCTGGTTTTCTTCAGATGGGTTTCTTCAACAGCCATTTCTCCATCAATTTCAAATCTCTGTCTCTTTTACTCTATTTTTGCTATGCTTTGCTGCTGCAAAAATCTTTTGTTAGAAAATTTCTGCTTTTCCATCTTACTTTAAATGTTTGAAAGTTTCTTTTGAATTTTGATAGGTGGTCTTTGTAAACCTATCTTATTGTTAGACAATGCAGAAGGTGCTTTGTTGTGCCTGTTATATCTCTTTTTATCTCTTTGAAGTCTCCTGTGTGTTCCAGAATTCCAAAATTGAAAAAGTCCAATAGGAGAAACCTGAAGATCTCTAGGGTGGAGCACATTCCAAAAATGATGGTGAGGAAGTTCTTTGGCTTTTAAATACAACAGTATTTTATAGATATGTATTAAACCAGGCCAGGATTAAACTGCAGCTGCTTTAAGAGTTATACAACTTTAATGAATGGGCAGTTTTAAATACATAAATGGCATCTTTTTTCAGGCACTTGAAAATCATGAAGAAAATGTTGTTGTTTTTATGAGTAGCAGAGAAGGACTGGCTCAGGTGAAATCCAAAACATTTCTGAATCATTTAAGAAGTGTGCACATTTCTAATTTATTCCTTGGGATTTAACTGAAGCCTGAGATTTGAAAGGAGGGGCTGCTAGAGAGTTGACTGCACTGTGAAAGGCAGGACCATCAAATATACCCCTGGGCACCTAGCAACTAAGTTAGTTTAAAATTATTATGCGTCACCCATGAGAATTTGACTAACTGCCTCTTCTCCTTTGAAAGGGATTTTGAATACGAATTCTTTTTCATCAAACTGACTGAGAACAGCTTAAAAATGCAGGAAGATTTTCTGTACAATATTAGTTCTAACTGTTACTCATTAACTTGCTGATAATAGAACAGAGAATTTTGTATAATCAGTGAATGAAGCTTCTTGTCATCTGAGAATTCTTTACTTTACATAAAGCTTTTACATACTTGTTCAGCTACATTACTTTATTAGCATACAGTTTATGCAAATAAAGATTGATGTATGAGCCAGTTCAGTCTGATGATTCATTATTCTTGATAAGCCATAAAATAATGAGAGCAAATAATGAATGCTTCTGCTGGAACATAAATTTTGCATCTACATGCTAATGCATGTTTTTATATGGAGGGCAACCACTCCCAGCTTTTGGCTAAGTAGTTATTAATATGAAGAGACATGAGCCTAAGAGAATGGAACAGGCATTTTGATGTAAGTGAATGTTTTGTTTTTACTATGTGAAAGGAAGCCTTGAAGAAACTGTTATTCTTAGGTAGACCACATTAAGACCTTTTAGATTCTAAGCAGGCCTAGAATTTGCTTAGCAGGATATAGGGAAGACTTAGAATGACCTATGCACTGAAAGAGGCCATATATTTAAATATAATCTTTTATATAAAATCAGAAGACATTAAAATAACTGTAAATAAATATATATATGTAACTGTAGTGGGAAACATGATGTCTAGGTGGCCAACATGCCCAGCTTCTGTGCCAAATCTTCTGTGCTGGCACAGTGGTTAAAATGTAGTATTGTAGGCTAACTCTGCCCACTGCCAGAAGTGTGTTTCTGAATGGCTCAAGATTGATTCAGCCTTCCACTCCTTCCAAGATTGATAAAATGAGGACCCAGATTGTTGGGGACAACATGCTGACTCTATAAACCACTCAAAGAGTACTGTATATAAAACTAAGTGCAATTGCTATTGCTATCATTATATTAATGATATTATATGATATTATTATATTATGCTATGCTAGACTACACTACACTATACTGTGCTATATTATATAATATTAATTATATTATTATTTAAAGATTTTAAGAGAAAAACAATACAAATTTTGAAAGGAAAAAAGTAGAGAAAGTAAAGTAATAAGTTACTGAAAAAAGTATAAAGAAAGAAATAGAGAAGAAAAGAAAAAAATATAAAAGAAAAAAAGAAGTAGCTTCCAATCTTCTTAAAAGCAGTAACAAATATGTTTACATTTTATTATCTCTTTCTAAGGGTATAGCTAATTTTCCTTCATTCCATTGTCTATCCTTTCTAATCATAAAATCCCATTGTCTATCCTTTCTAATCATAAAATCCATAAATCACAAGTTTATATATTTCTTTTTTTCATAAAACATCCACAAGAGCTTTCCAATCACTATTTTTTGGCCAACTTCAAATCCTCTGTTGTTTGTATGAATGATTCTTTCTCTTTAAATGGGATTTGGACTCTAATACTCTTTAAATTCAGGCCATATTCAAATATAGGACTTTTTTTTTTAATAGCCAAAACTACATTATGTAAAATTCAGTATATGTTCCCACTTCTCAAGGAACATTTTTTCTCCAGGATTGTATAGGACGTGGCATTCCAGTGTGGCTAGACTCAGATTTCATTATTTTTCTACCGAATTCAGTATCTAACAATTTTTCCATCTGAGACTCTAAAGCAGAGGTGTCAAACTGCCAGCCCACAGGCCGGTTGCATCATATGGAGGCTGTGCCCAACCCAGCTCTGGCAATGAAAAAAAAAGTTGCGATATGTCACAACACATCACATGATGCGGCAAGTTTGACACTGTGCTCTAGAACATAGGTTGCACACAGGCTCCTGAGAACTGCTTCTATTATTTTAATAAGCCTCCTATTTCTAATTATCATGATGGTTGCCATAAGTGTAATCAAAATTGATCTGTAAGAACAAACATTTTCATTTTTTAGACTGTTCTGGTAAGTGGGGAGGAGGGAAATGAGAGTCTTTTTTGGGGGGAAAAGTGGGTTCTGTCCAAGATGTCTATCCATGTTTGACTAGAAGACTTGTTTCTTGAGTGGTGTTGCAAGACAGACATTTGTAAAGGGGCCAGATCACCCATAAAGGATGGAGCAACACTAAGTGAGAACCCAAATTATATAAATATGAATTTTTTAAAATGAAATGTTTACATGGAGTGAATGTCTTCTGAATAGTTTACTGTCGGTTGAAAGTATGACATAACATGATTCATTCAACATCTTCTTATGGGTGTATTTGACAGGATAAAATTTAGGGATTGTCCCAAATGTAAGACGTTAAGAAAAAGACACAGGCATGTCTTGAGCAGAGGTTTGAAGCTGCAGGACACAGCTTGACAAACTCTGAGTTTATTGCTTCTTATATACTTGTTACATACATAGGCTTTACCATTAAATGCTGACATTTTACATTCATAAGTTTAACCATTAGATGCTGACATAAAGTTTCTTCATTGGAAAATTCCTTCATATAAGCAACTGTTTTCTAGTAACACATTACATGGTCAAAGACCAGGTAAGAACAAATACAGGTAGATCAAAAGGAGAAAGAACTGACAAAGACAGGAAGAGATAGGAAGGAACTTAAGCATATTATCTGTTTAGGTAGGTGAGGCATTAAGTCAAAAGTGGATGACCTTCTGGCTGCTTCATTAGGACAAAGGGTATCAAAAGGTTATGAGGTTTGTGGGGGGGAAAGCACGGCAGTTTGCTGTGCGTGCATTTTTCCTGACACCCAAACAAATATTTTTTATAACACACTTAAGCTTGCTATGAGCTGTGGTGGCGCAGTGGTTAGAATGCAGTACTGCAGGCTACTTCTGCTGACTGCTGGCTGCCAGCAGTTCGGCAGTTCAATTCTCACCAGTTCAAGGTTGACTCAGCTTTCCATTCTTCTGAGGTTGGTAAAATGGGGACCCAGATTGTTGAGAGCAATATGCTGACTCTGTAAACTGCTTAGAACTGTAAAGCACTGTGAAGTGGTATATAAGTCTAAGTGCTATTGCTGTTTAGTGAAAACATCATTTATGTAGTTAAAACATTTATATATTTATATCCATCTTATAACAAACTTAGATCAAGTCCCTAATCAAAGTGTATCTCTCAATCAGATTATAAAAGTGATAAGGACAGGTCATGTTCCTGACATTGTGAGATATCAAATTCCTGTTGACTCAGTATAAATTCAACTTGTTTTCGGTTTCAGCAAAGTTTTATCAAGTAAGTAATAAGATACAGCAAAAAGGCATCTTTAAAAATAGAAATTCTATATATTTTTATTATTTGATAATGCATGTTTTTCACTAAAGGACCAAACATACACAATGAATTATAGCGACTTATTTTTAGTTACAGGAACATATATTATTCTCATTATCTGGAAGTAATTTTTCATGAATCAAGTCTATGTTGTGCACAATTGTTACATATTAATAATGTTAAAAAAAACCACCTTCTCTTTGAGCTTGAGATTTGGATTCCATTGTTCTTCAGTTTTCAATGGCAAAGTTCTAACTCTTCTGCTGTTTGGGGGTGGTGCAAGGATTATTCTTATACTTCATGTAAAAAACTAGGGATTGTCCCAAATAATTTTTTTTAACACACTTAAACTTGCTAAGTTTGGGGCTACAGTTTGTTACTGTCATAGGTTTATGACTTTTCAGTATTGAATGGAATCGCTGGATGGGTTCAATTACTTTTAATTCAGTTTTAATTTTGAAGCTTTCAACTGTATTCCTTACTGAACACATTCATGTTTGGTAGTGCTGATCCTGTGACTGTAAATACAATGAAGCAAATCTTATGCCTGCTGCTGAATTATCATTCTTCCCAATATATTACTATGATTAGAATTATTGTATAATTCTAATAATTATCATAATTGTAATTCAATAATTAGAATTATTGTATGGCTAGGATAAATCATGCCACCTGCATAAATCAAGAAACTGAGAGGAAAGCTGCTTTGTAATTAAACTCACTCTTTCTGGTTTATATGTGTCAATTTATATTAAGCAAATTCTACTCACTAACTGTTCTATGCATACATTAAATCATTTTCTATTCATGTTTATTCCAAAGTAATCTTAAATACTTTCAGATTAGTAGAGATTAGCATCCTAATTCTAAGTGCTAGCAGTAAAGGTAAAACAAAAACATCTCTTGATCTTTGAAAGAAGTATTGATTTCTGGGCTGAAATGCAACTTCATTTAAAAATAGCAAGTGTTTTAAAGTCCTTGCTTGCAAACACTCACTTGATTCCCTCCAAGATTTTCCAGGGTGTATTTTTACTTGTTTCACCAAACTTTTCAATTATAGGAAGTAACTTGGAATTAACTGGATTTAGTTTTGAGAAATTTAGCATACAATACTCTGCATAGCAGGGCTATCAAACTGCTGGCACGGGGGCCAGTTTCATCATACCAGAGCTGTGCCCACGCTATTGCCAGCAATGGAGAAAAAGCTCCGATACGTCATGCGACGACATGTGATGTCGCGAGTTTGATATCCCTGCTGCATAGAAAAAAGAGATGGATTCATATCCAGCACAAGGCACAAGAACAGTTTTATTCAATATGTAATCTGTAGAACAAATAAATAAAATATAGATAGGATCCAATCTGGGTTGACTCAATCTGGGACCAGAGGTTTAGTCTTCAGAGTTTTCAGACTCGTGCTGGAGCCCCCATCCTCAGGGAACTTCTCTCTAGCAGAATGTGTGCTGTTCTGTGTGTGGTATTTATAGTGCCTGTTGTAAGTGGCTTTTTAGACATTGATTGGAGTGTGTTGGCTGGTTTTTAAGTCATTTGCTTGTGCTGCCCAGCCCTCAGCTTCTAAGTACTTGATAGGCTGGTGGTAAATCAGCACCCCTGTTGACTGACAAGGGGCCTGTTTGTCAGGCTTCAATCACTTCCCTGGCTGTTTTTGTGCCTGCTCATCCAGCAGTTGGGTAATGATCTGGTTTTAAGGGGCTTAGATACCATGCCTTTGTCATGGACTGATCATTTTCTGCTTTGACTGAATTTTACGGCCCCAATCCTTCCCCGCAGGGAGGCGGAACCGATTAGGTGGTTCCACCCCAGACGCCTGATGGATCCAATTGGCTTTCAGACGGCGCTTGGGGAATTACCGAGCTCCCTCATTCACAGTCCGGTGGAGTCCCTGGTAGCGGCATGGAATACGGCCGCGAAGGGGGCTATTGACCGGATTGCGCCTTTGCGACCTCTCCGTGGTGCTGGCCCCAGGAGGTCTCCTTGGTTTACTGAGGAGCTCAGGGGGATGAAGCGCCATAAGAGACGTCTAGAGAAGCGATGGAGACAAAGTAAGTCCGGATCTGACCGAACCAGATTGAGCTTATTTATTAAAGCCTATCTGAAGGCGATTAAGGCGGCAAGATCTTTGTATCTTTCTGCTTTGATCGCATCTGCGGAATCTCGTCCGGCCGCCCTGTTTAGGGTGACCCGATCCCTTATTAACCCAAGGGGTCCGGGGCCTCCCTTGCAGGGTAGTGCCGAGGACTTTAATAACTGTTTCGCAGACAAAGTGGCTCAGATCCGGGCTGACCTAGACTCCAATTGTGTAGCAGAGTCGACTGATAAGGATTCAGTTGAGGGGACAGGGGCATGTTCTTGTCCGGTCATCTGGGGAGAGTTTGAGGCTGTTACGCCTGAGGAAGTGGACAGGGCCATTGGATCTGTATGTTCTGCCACCTGTTTGTTGGACCCGTGTCCCTCCTGGCTGGTTTCGGCCAGTAGGGTGGTGACACGTACCTGGATCCAGGAGATTGTCAACGCTTCTTTGAGGGAGGGGTCCTTTCCGGCTCCCTTAAAGGAGGCACTTGTGCGCCCCCTCCTCAAGAAGCCTTCCCTGGATCCAGAAATTTTGACCAACTATCGTCCGGTCTCCAACCTTCCCTTTGTGGGGAAGGTTGTCGAGAAGGTGGTGGCGCATCAGCTCCAGCGGTCTCTGGAGGAAGCCGATTATCTGGGCCCTCTGCAGTCGGGATTCAGGCCCGGCTACAGCACCGAAACTGCTTTGGTCGCTCTGATGGATGATCTCTGGCGAGCCCGGGATAGAGGCCAGTCCTCTGTCCTGGTGCTTCTTGACCTCTCAGCGGCATTCGATACCATTGACCACGGTATCCTTCTGCGCCGGCTGGAGGGATTGGGAGTGGGGGACACCGTATTGCGGTGGTTCTCCTCCTATCTCACTGGTCGGTCGCAGTCGGTGTTTGTGGGGGATCGAAGGTCCACCTCTAGGTTACTCCCATGTGGGGTGCCTCAGGGGTCGGTTCTCTCCCCCCTACTTTTTAACATTTACATGAAGCCACTGGGTGAGATCATCCACTGCCACGGAGTGAGATACCATCAGTACGCTGATGATACTCAGCTGTACATTTCCACTCCTGGCCATATCAGTGAAGCGGTTGAGGTGATGTGCCGGTGTCTGGAGGCTGTGAGGGTTTGGATGGGTGTTAACAGATTAAGGCTCAACCCCGATAAGACAGAGTGGCTGTGGGTGATGCCTCCCAAGGACACTTCTATCTGTCCTTCGATTACCCTGGGGGGTGAATCTATAAACCCCTCAGAGAAGGTTCGCAACTTGGGAGTCCTCCTTGATCCACAGCTGACATTGGATCATCATTTGTCGGCAGTGGCGAGGGGGGCATTTGCCCAGGTTCGCCTGGTGCACCAGTTGCGTCCTTACTTGGATCGGGAGTCACTCCTCACAGTCACACATGCCCTTGTCACCTCGAGGATCGACTACTGCAATGCTCTCTACATGGGGCTACCCTTGAAGAGTGTTCGGAGACTACAATTAGTGCAAAATGCAGCTGCGCGAGCAGTTGTGGGTCTTCCTCGTTGTGCCCACATTTCATCAACTCTCCGCACGCTGCATTGGTTGCCCATTGGTCTCCGAGCCCAATTCAAGGTGTTGGTTATTACCTATAAAGCCCTTCATGGCTTGGGACCAGGATACTTACGGGACCGCCTTCTGCCACATACTTCTCTACGACCGGTGAGAGCGCACAGGGTCGGCCTCCTCCAGGTCCCGTCAATGAAACAATGTCATTTGGTGGGCCCTAGGGGGAGGGCTTTCTCTGTTGCGGCGCCCACCCTCTGGAACCAACTACCTCCTGAAGTCCGCGTTTCTCCGACCCTCCTGGCCTTCCGAAAGAATTTAAAAACCTACCTCTGCCGGCAGGCCTGGGGATGATTGTTGATTGTGGTGTGATTGATGAGTATGTATGGGGTTTGTATTTTTAATGTTGTTCGGATTTGTTCAATTGTTTTTATATATATGTTGTAAGCCGCTCCGAGTCTTCGGAGAGGAGCGGCATACAAATCCGAATAAATATAAATATATAAATATGTGTGTCCTTGTTCATTGCAACGTGAGGCTACCAATGATTTTGGGTCTCCTCATCTGACTGCTAGCTTGTGTTCTTGCAAGACAAGTTCTCAGAAGACAAAGCCACTGGTCCCAGTGACCAATCCAAATTGGATCCTGCAACATTATCCTGGAACACGTATATTCGCCTTCATTCGTAAAATATAGATAATCTGATTAACTTGCAATTGAAAAATAAGGAGTATATAATTCTGTCTTTTTGGGTCATGAACAAGTCAAATCTAGACTGCATAATTAGTGCATTATAGCTTTATGATCGAATACTTAAAACAAAATGTTAGCATGTAGATTGGTTTGTCTATTTTTACATAGAAATTCATACCTACTCTTCAATTCCTTATTCTGAAAAAGTCTAGTAAAAAGACAGCCTTCTTGCCATGATTTCTGCCCTACATTGGGGCAGTTTGTCCCAAACTGGGTACTTTCAGGTGTGAAAAAATTTAATATTATTAGCAACAACCATTCTGGCTGGGGAATTCTGGGAATTGTAGTCAATATATTTGAAAGTTACCCAGACTGTTTCTCAATCTCAACAATTTTAAGCTGTGTGGACTTCAATTGGCTGGGAAATTCTGAGAATTGAAGTCCATATCGTTTAAAGTTGCTGAGATTGAGAAACACTGGTACAGACTTTATGTTTTGTATGTCCCTCTTTGTTTATAACACTCTCTCCCACCCAAGGGGTGGTCCAAATATTTTGCTGCCTAAGGCAGACAATAAAATTGCATTGTTTCCAGATCCAAAAACTGAAGCTGATTCCAATACTGGTAATGGATAGCATTGTTACAATGATTGGGTATTAGAACCGCCATTCAAAGGGCACATCCTCCAGGTTTATGTTCTGGAGGTAGGAGCTTTTGGGGATGTGTTCATAGGATAGGTTTTAGGGAAGCCTGGAATCCTCTCTAAGAAACCTCTAGTAATCATAGTTAACAATGTACATCTATGTCAGGTATTACAAGGACTGATGAATATACAGGCAGATTGTAAAATATTAACAATCCTGTTGACAAATCAATTTAAGTAAATTTAACAAAAGCTAATTCAGTTCCTTCTATAAACATTAATAAAGTAACAGGTGTTCTATATTTTTCCCATGTTCTACCTACTCATTTTATTTCTCATACATAGAGAAGAAAAAAACAAACCAATTTAGAAAAAGGCTTGAATTGTATTATTGAATTGTAATTCAATAATTAGAATTATTGTATGGCTAGGATAAATCATGCCACCTGCATAAATCAAGAAACTGAGAGGAAAGCTGCTTTGTAATTAAACTCACTCTTTCTGGTTTATATGTGTCAATTTATATTAAGCAAATTCTACTCACTAACTGTTCTATGCATACATTAAATCATTTTCTATTCATGTTTATTCCAAAGTAATCTTAAATACTTTCAGATTAGTAGAGATTAGCATCCTAATTCTAAGTGCTAGCAGTAAAGGTAAAACAAAAACATCTCTTGATCTTTGAAAGAAGTATTGATTTCTGGGCTGAAATGCAACTTCATTTAAAAATAGCTAGTGTTTTAAAGTCCTTGCTTGCAAACACTCACTTGATTCCCTCCAAGATTTTCCAGGGTGTATTTTTACTTGTTTCACCAAACTTTTCAATTATAGGAAGTAACTTGGAATTAACTGGATTTAGTTTTGAGAAATTTAGCATACAATGCTCTGCATAGCAGGGCTATCAAACTGCCGGCCCGGGGGCCAGTTTCATCATACCAGAGCTGTGCCCACGCTATTGCCAGCAATGGAGAAAAAGCTCCGATATGTCATGCGACGACATGTGATGTCGCGAGTTTGATATCCCTGCTGCATAGAAAAAAGAGATGGATTCATATCCAGCACAAGGTACAAGAACAGTTTTATTCAATATGTAATCTGTAGAACAAATAAATAAAATATAGATAGGATCCAATCTGGGTTGACTCAATCTGGGACCAGAGGTTTAGTCTTCAGAGTTTTCAGACTCGTGCTGGAGCCCCCATCCTCAGGGAACTTCTCTCTAGCAGAATGTGTGCTGTTCTGTGTGTGGTATTTATAATGGCTTTTTAGACATTGATTGGAGTGTGTTGGCTGGCTTTTAAGTCATTTGCTTGTGCTGCCCAGCCCTCAGCTTCTAAGTACTTGATAGGCTGGTGGTAAATCAGCACCCCTGTTGACTGACAAGGGGCCTGTTTGTCAGGCTTCAATCACTTCCCTGGCTGTTTTTGTGCCTGCTCATCCAACAATATGTGTGTCCTTGTTCATTGCAACGTGAGGCTACCAATGATTTTGGGTCTCCTCATCTGACTGCTAGCTTGTGTTCTTGCAAGACAAGTTCTCAGAAGACAAAGCCACTGGTCCCAGTGACCAATCCAAATTGGATCCTGCAACATTATCCTGGAACACGTATATTCGCCTTCATTCGTAAAATATAGATAATCTGATTAACTTGCAATTGAAAAATAAGGAGTATATAATTCTGTCTTTTTGGGTCATGAACAAGTCAAATCTAGACTGCATAATTAGTGCATTATAGCTTTATGATAGAATACTTAAAACAAAATGTTAGCATGTAGATTGGTTTGTCTATTTTTACATAGAAATTCATACCTACTCTTCAATTCCTTATTCTGAAAATGTCTAGTAAAAAGACAGCCTTCTTGCCATGATTTCTGCCCTACATTGGGGCAGTTTGTCCCAAACTGGGTACTTTCAGGTGTGAAGAAATTTAATATTATTAGCAACAACCATTCTGGCTGGGGAATTCTGGGAATTGTAGTCAATATATTTGAAAGTTACCCAGACTGTTTCTCAATCTCAACAATTTTAAGCTGTGTGGACTTCAATTGGCTGGGAAATTCTGAGAATTGAAGTCCATATCGTTTAAAGTTGCTGAGATTGAGAAACACTGGTACAGACTTTATGTTTTGTATGTCCCTCTTTGTTTATAACACTCTCTCCCACCCAAGGGGTGGTCCAAATATTTTGCTGCCTAAGGCAGACAATAAAATTGCATTGTTTCCAGATCAAAAAACTGAAGCTGATTCCAATACTGGTAATGGATAGCATTGTTACAATGATTGGGTATTAGAACCGCCATTCAAAGGGCACATCCTCCAGGTTTATGTTCTGGAGGTAGGAGCTTTTGGGGATGTGTTCATAGGATAGGTTTTAGGGAAGCCTGGAATCCCCCCTAAGTAAACCTCTAGTAATCATAGTTAACAATGTACATCTATGTCAGGTATTACAAGGACTGATGAATATACAGGCAGATTGTAAAATATTAACAATCCTGTTGACAAATCAATTTAAGTTTAATTTAACAAAAGCTAATTCAGTTCCTTCTATAAACATTAATAAAGTAACAGGTGTTCTATATTTTTCCCATGTTCTACCTACTCATTTTATTTCTCATACATAGAGAAGAAAAAAACAATCCAATTTAGAAAAAGGCTTAGCAATGGTAGATAAATCACTAGATTCCAGGATTGGTGGGATTACATTTTAATTTTAAGGGAAAAAGCAAAATAAGAAAAGGATTTTCATAATAGGATACCATACATGCAACTCTCCTGTTACATCATGCATCATATGCATGATGCATATTTTTCTGTCATCCCAACATTTGGCTGTGATGCCTTTCACCAAGACTTTTCACTGTCTAATGTACAGTTGGTCAGTCTAAACACACACCCAAATACCCAAACTTCTTTCTATATAGAAAGATGTCTTAATAAGGACACTGTTTATTTTATGAACTTCTCATCATTTGCTTCTTCATAAGGTAGTATTACCTTTTTACCTGACAATGTGGTTTTATTCTGATTGAAACCTACCCCCCATGTGTCTCTCTGTCTCTGTCTCTCTGTCTCTATTTATCTATCTGAAATAGTTCATGTTGAAAAATCCTGATTTTCTGTGACATACTGTAACTAAACAAATCGAGCCACACATTTGCAATTTGTTGCATTGGTAAGAAAAAAAAATAGGAATATATTTTCTTCTATAATAAAAAGATGATCTGCCTCAGGAAGAGTTTAAGCTCAGGAACACGCATACTGTACAGCAAAGTCAGTGACAGATGATGGGAAAGTCTGAGTTTCTTAAGTCTATTTATAACCAAAACCTGCAGTGTACTCTCTTATGAGAAGGATGTTAACTGAACAGCACAAGTGAAAGCCAAAAAAAAAAGAGGAAGGAAGTGATCAAGTTCTGAGAATAGCAATCTACACAATAGGAGGCATGCAAAGTTAAGAAAAGGCGATTAAAATGCAGAGTCCCTCTACTATCTCTATACCAATTGCACAAGTGACCAGTGGGTTTATTAATGCAGATAGTGATCCATGCAAAGCTGAATTCCAGCTTGATTTCTTGGGAGCACTCTTTGAACTTTATAGATTTATTTCACAGACACATTTATCAGATCAGACTGAATTTACAACAATTACATTTATTCATTTATCAAAAGATCTTTTAAGAGAAAAAGCTCAAAAACTGAGCACATATTTGACTTGCACCCTTTCTTTGTAGCAAAATGAAAGACTCTCTGGGCAGAAAAATGCCTTTCCTAAGCAATGTCTGAATAAAATGTATCACATTTATTTAAACATGGTTTCTTCCTGGAACTTAAAAGTCTTGAAGTTTAATGCAGGAGCTCTGGAAGACTTTCTGTTCAAATAAATGTGTTCTTTCATCCAGTTTAGTCTACATGATTCAGATCAAGCAGAGGAAGTAAGGAAAAATGGTATAGCTACCCAAATCTCATTCTGTGTAGAATTTTGATGGCAGAGAAAATATGCACGGCAGACAGATATATTTTAAGGAAGAATAGTGGTAATATTTAAACAAATGTATTGGCAGGCAGAGCTAGTTATTCTATTGCTAACATTTTCCATATGGCAGACAGAATCAGAGTATCAATGAATGGGCATCACAACTGCCTTTCCACTGTTGACCTTTGTGCAGTTATATGCATATAACTTTAATAGTTATAAGGTTGTATTTGAATCTTTGTTCTCTGACTTGTCTTCCCTTTTCCTGCCTATGCCAGACCAGAAACTTACATTTAGATTTTTGCGATTAAGGGGATGAACTGCAAGAAAAAGTCACATTCTTTACTTTACTTTACTTTATTTTGACTTATATGCCACCCTTCTCCTCAGACTCAGGGCGGCTTACAGCAAATAATACAAGTACAAAATATAAATTAGTTAAAATAATAATATACAATATAAAAAACAATAAAACGATACCCACTCATACAACATACAGTCCCAATCAAAGGCCCAGGGGCAGAGCGCAGCTCACAAGCCCCAAGCCTGTCTGCATAGATATGTTTTTAAAAGTTTTCGGAAAGCTAGGAGGGAAGGAGCAGTACGAACCTCTGAGGAAGTTGATTCCAGAGGGCTGGGGCAGCAACAGAGAAGGCCCTAGCCCTAGGTCCTGCCAAACGGCATTGTCCAACAGACGGGACCCGTAGGAGGCCAACCCTATGTGCCCTAACCGGTCGCTGGGATTCATGATGCAGAAGACGGTCCCGCAAGTATCCTGGCCCATTGCCATATATGGCTTTATAGGTCATAACCAACACTTTGAATTGTGTTCGGAGACCAATTGGCAGCCAGTGCAGCTCACGGAGGGCTGGAGTGACATGAGCATGTCTTGGGAGACCCAAGACGGCTCGCGTGGCCGTATTCTGAACCACCTGCAGTCTCCGGACATTCTTCAAAGGTTGCCCCATGTAGAGAGCATTACAGTAGTCGAGTCTCGAGGTGACAAGGGCATGGGTGACTGTGAGGAGTAATTCCTGGTCCAAATAGGGCCGCAACTGATGCACCAGGCGAACCTGGGTGAATGCTCCCCTCGCCACGGCCGAAAGATGGTATTCTAAACTTAGCTGTGGATCGAGGAGGACACCCAAGTTGCGAACCCTCTCCGACGGGGACAAGACTTCCCCGCCCAGGGTAATGGATGGACAGATGGAATTGTCCTTGGGAGGCAGAACCCACAACCACTCCGTCTTGTCGGGATTGAGTCTGAGCCTGTTAGCACCCATCCAGGCCCCAACAGCCTCCAGGCACCAATTCATCACTTCCACTGCTTCGCTGTAATGATGTGGGGTAGAGATATAGAGCTGAGTGTCATCAGCATACTGATGACAACTCACCCCGTGTCGATGGATGATCTCACCCAATGGCTTCATGTATATGTTGAAAAGCAGAGGTGAGAGAACAGACCCCTGAGGGACTCCACACGGAAGAGACCTCGGAGCCGATCTCTGACCTCCTGCAAACACCGACTGCGACCAGCCAGAGAGGTAGGAGGTGAACCACCACAGAACAGTGCCCCCCACTCCAAGCCCCTCCAACCGGCGCAGAAGGATACCACGGTTGATGGTATCGAAAGCCGCTGAGAGGTCAAGAAGCACCAGGATAGTGGAATAACCTCTATCCCGGGCTCACCAGAGATCATCGGTCAGTGCGACCAAAGCAGTTTCCGTGCTGTAGCCGGACCTGAACCCAGACTGCTGAGGACCCAGGTAGTCAGCTTCATTCAAGGACCATTGGAGTTGGACTGCCACCACCTTCTCAACAACCTTCCCTAAAAAGGGAAGGTTGGAGACTGGATGATAATTATTTAAAACTGCCGGGTCCAGGGAAGGCTTCTTGAGGAGGGGGCGCACAAGTGCCTCCTTTAAGGGAGCTGGAAAGGACCCCCCCTCAGTGAAATGTTAACAACAGCCTGGACCCAGCTCCGTGTCACCGCCCTGCTAGCCGAAACCAGCCAGGAGGGACACGGGTCCAGTAAACAGGTGGCAGAACTCACAGCTCCAATGACCTTGTCCACATCATCAGGAGTTACCAGATCAAACTCCTCCCATTCAACAGGACTAAGACGGGCCTCTGTCATCTCGACTGACTCATTGTCAGCCGACACTGTATTCCAATTGGAGTCCAAGTCAGCCCGGATCTGAGCGACCTTGTCTGCGAAAAAGCTGTTAAATTCTTCGGCATTGCCCTGCATAGGTTCCTCTCTCCTCCCCGTACCAAGGAGAGAGCAAGTCATCCTGAACAGGGCAGCCGGACGAGATTCCGCAGATGCAATTAATGCGGAAAGATGCTGAGATCTTGCTGTAGTGATTGCTTCCAAATAGGTCTTAATATAAGCTCCCAATTTGGTTCGATCAGATTTGGATCTGCTTTCCCTCCATTGCTTCTCTAAACGTCTCTTCCGGTGCTTCATCCCCCTGAGTTCCTCGGTGAACCAAGGAGATCTTCTTGGTCTGCTACCACAGAGAGGTCGCAATGGCGCAATCCGGTCTAGAGCCCCCGTAGCGGCCATATTCCAGGCTGTCACTAAGGACTCCGCCAAACTGTGTACGAGCGAATCCGGCAATTCCCCAAGCGCCCTTTGAAAACCAATAGAATCCATCAGGCGTCTTCTTTGCTTATTGGCCATAAGTATTCTCTAGGAAGGTCTACAGCTGTTTCTGTGTTATGAAAGAAAATGTAGTGTTGTCTTACTACATTCTTTATAAGGACATGAAAAATATCATTAAACCTGGCTCCTCTCTATCCTACCTGCTTGTTGAAATTGTGAAACCAAAGATGCTTGCCTAGTAACATAACAATACGCTGAGTTGATGTTTTCATGGAGGATAGAAAACATCTGGCTTGGGCAGACTGTTTGCATTTTGATCTAAGGTAATAAAGATTCACCTAAAAATAAGCCCTGCATTGGGAAATATCACCTTTGCATTTGAAAGAATTTTGAAAATATCCATGCTTGATTTATTTCTAAATTAGCATTTAATTAGCTACTTAAATAAATGAGAGAATTGGTCTCTTGTGGATACTCAAAAACTGACATTAAGAAAAACTTTAATCCCCAAAATGGAGTTGCTTTTTGGAAGACCAAGGCAAATATTACGTTTTGATTTTTGTCTTTAAATTTGCACCTATATGATAAGAGAGTTTACACCATTATGATAAGAGAGTTTGGTAGTTTTTAGTCCATGTGTTTAATGGGCAGCTTCAAGGACTCCGAGCTCTTACAATTAATTTTAAATTTATTGGGCAGTTCTTTAAAACTTATTTGCATCTTGAACTATTAAACTGCCATCTGGTAGCCCTTTGAATAGCCAACAATTAAGTAAAATAGGATACATAACCATCCTATGGAAATTTTAAGGTGTTACCTTAAGGATAAATTATAATCCATGGGAAACTGAATGGTATCAATTGGCATTTATTTTCTTCTTCCTCAGTTTGTGAAATTGATGGTTGCTAGATTCAATGCTACTGGGAGTTCCGACTTCTCTCTCTCTCTCTCTCTCTCTCTCTCTCTCTCTCTCTCTCTCTCTCTCTCTCTCTCTCTCTCTCTCTCTCTCTCTCTCTCTCTCTCTCTCTCTCTCTCTCTCTGTGTGTGTGTGTGTGTGTGTGTGCAAGCCAACATTTTCTCCAGCATTTATCTACCAGACTAGCATGTTTGAAATATAATTGTGCCATATTTTTTTGACAGAACCTTTTGTATAAAAAAACATAGCACTGTAATGTATGCTGTATATCATTGAAAAGCCATATGGAAATTCTTAGCTTTAAAAATGTTATATGAATATTATATGAATATTGGCTTGCTTGTATATTTTGATTTGTTACAATTGTGCTGATGGGAAACATAACAAGAGCCAAGCAATAAAATTATTGGAGTTCACTGTAGAATACTTAAGTATTTATTCTTTTTCCATAGGTGCATTAGTTCTTAATGCTTTCCAAAAACTTGAGTATAATATGGTATAAAATATATTTTAGCCTTTCATTTAAGCTTATCCCCACCTTATCATGACAACTGAGTCCAGTGTTTCCTATATATGTGAAAATGGGCACTATACTTGATAAGTGCCTTAGCTGCATATACTGTAAAATTAATAGGAAACAATTCTAATAATTCTATACATTTTTCATGAGGAAGAAACTGGAAGATCTCTAATTTAAAACCTACAATTTAACACCACCTCTTTAGTTTAATTTTAAAAATAAAATGCAGAAGTGAAGGCAATGATTTTTGTCTGATTTAGTAGTTAAATTCCCTTGATTTTTTAACTCTTTAATAAATATTATGAATAATTGATTTGAGGCTGGTTATTATATTTTTAAATGAACATTCTGCCAATAAGTATTTTGCCAATGTCAACTGGAGAGTATATTACTTAGAGTTAATATAGAATAATACAAAATCAATTACAAGTCAATAATTCCAGATACAGTATTGCTTTTAATTGTTCAATGATTTAAATCAGTTAAATCACTGGGCTATTCACATCATTACAGGTCATCTCTTCAGTAATAAACTCCCAAAGGCTACTTTTGGCAGCAGCAATAATAAACCTTATAGTAGCTTTAAATAATTTTAAGAAGAGACAGCATTTTCTGTTATGGTGAGTGTCCTATGCAACATCAATTCTCTGGAGATCAGATTTGACTGGCCTTTTATAAGACCTTATGGATGTTACTGTGTACCAGGCTTGAAGATTAAGATATGCAGTGCAGCATATATACCGCATTTTCCGGCATATAAGATGACTGGGTGTATAAGACGACCCCTGACTTTTGAGAAGATTTTCATGGTTTAGAAGAGTGGTTCTCAACCTTCCTAATGCCGTGACCCTTTAATACAGTTCCTCATGTTGTGGTGACCCCCAACCGTAACATTATTTTCGTTGCTACTTCATAACTGTAATTTTGCTACTGTTATGAATTGTAATGTAAATATCTGATATGCAGGGTGTATTTTCATTGTTACGAATTGAACATAATGAAAGCATAATGATTAATCACAAAAACAATATAGCAATGCTCGCTGGAGAAGCTTACTCTTCCTTGCTCAAAAATGTTGGGAGGGAGGGAAGGGGAAGGAAGAAAGGAAGATTGAAGGGGAAAGGAAGGAGATGGAGATGGAGAAGGAAGGATATTAAAGGGGGGAGGCGCTGCACAAGCAGCTCTGCACAATTGCCCGGGAAGGGGGGGGCTCTGGCGGAGAGCCTGGTGGAGAGCTAAGTGGCGGCACATCCGGGGCCTCCAATGCACATGCGGGCATCGCCGCCACCTTGCCCTCTTCCCCGCTCCCTGGCCGCTTCTGAGGCCCGGAGCCCAGTGAGCCAGGAAGGAGCCACTCCTGCCTGGCAGCCCCATGGCTGCACCAGGCGCCAGAGGGCCGAGGCAGCTTCCGACGGTGAGGGTGGCTGGGCAACCAGGAGGCATGGAGACCGGCTAGGCGCTGCAGCTCAGCTCAGCTGGCAGTGGTGGCAGTGGTGGAGCAGCCCAGCGGCAGCGCCAGCAGCGGCCCAGACCCGGTTCGGCTCGGACAGGCCACTGAGCCAGCCCAGGGCGGCGGCGGGGGCGCCTGCGATGGCACTGTGGTGGCAGGAGCAGGCACTGTCGAAGGAGAAGGGTGCCCTGGAAGTGGAGGAGCCAGCGGAGGAGGAGGAGGAGGAGGAGAGCGGCAGTGGCCAGATAGAGGAGCGGTGTCTCGGTTTCTAAGACCATCGGAAATATGTGTTTTCCGATGGTCTTAGGCGACCCCTGTGAAAGCGTCGTTCGACCCCCAAAAAGGTCGCGACCCACAAGTTGAGAACTGCTGGTTTAGAAAGTCGTCTTATACGCCAGAAAATATGGTATTTTCCGGTGTATAAGACGACTGGGCGTATAAGACGACCCCCAACTTTTGAGAAGATTTTCATGGTTTAGAAAGTTGTCTTATACACTGGAAAATACGGTAGTAGACAGTACTATGCCAAGTACTGAATTTTTTTTAGAACATGCTTGTGGATGCTGTTATTTTTCAAATTTTTATATATGTTTGATATGTATTAAGATTATAAATAAGCAATAATATGTAATATTACATTATATAATTGGATACAGTGGTATTTATATGGCATTGACTAGAAATAAATACCAATGTTTAGACAGCTTAAACCTTTATGGAAAAAGAAAAAGAAGTTTGTATCAATATTAACTATGATTTCTCAAATGTCAGTGTTGGTAAGCATAAGGTGGTTACAGTTTTCATTAAAAGCTAAATGTGGCATTAATAAACAATAGCAAAATACAATAAAGAAATTTGTTTCTTAAGCTGAATATAGTATTTAATACTAAGATTTGCACTAAATTCAGTGATGGGATTCAGCCAGTTTGCACCAGTTTGGCAGAACCGATAGCTAAATTTTGTTGAGTTCGGAGAACCGGCTGAATGCACACCGCTTCCAGAAGTCTGTTCTAGGTCTCGGAGGCCTGGAGGAGGCCTTCCAGACCTAGAATGGGCCCACCAGAAGTGCGGAGATGCCATTTCCAGAAGTTCATTCTAGGTCTTGGAGGCCCAGGCCTGCATCCAAGCAGAGAACCAGTTGTTCAGGGATTTGAATCCCACCACTGACTGCATTGTTACTTATTATTGTTTGTGCATATTAAAGAAAAAATACACAAAACAAAATAAATAACAAAAAAGAAAAACAAATAGCAATTTAGTTTCTAATTTCTCACTTTTTGTTCTCTACCAATTTGTTTATGGGCATTTAGCTTTCTTAGAAACCATACTGTAAGTGTTTATATATATGAACATGTATGTCAGTAATCTATAGTAATTCTTGTTGGTATATTATGGGATTATAGTAATTTTTTATTTTATTTTGAATTTAATTTCCATTTTTTTCTTCATTGTGCTAGGTATATCCAGTACGTTCCAATACTTTAGAGTTCTTTCTGATCTTGTTGAGATACCAACTGCTAGCAACTTCAGTCAAAATGGTAAGCAAAACTGGGAGGATCACAGTTTTTCCTTCCCTGATATAGGTTAAATGAAAATAGTTATATATCAAGCAGTCTTATACTCCCAACCCAACTATCTGTGATGTGGTTGATCAAGCTGCACTCATCTAGGAAATTTCCTTTACCATTGTATTGTTATAGACTTTAAAAAAAACAAAACCTAAGAGACCTATTCATATAGTAGAAAAGATCTTGTAAGGATCATTAGCCAAACTGATCCCAAAGAAATTCTTCCTGCTTCTAAATATAAGCAGATGATTGCATTGGTCAATGGGACATTTTTTCTTAACCTTTTAGGATGCCAAAAGTAACACACTCTGGCTATTTCCAGTTGCTACCTAGCTATCCTAATATTAGACACGAACAGTCTTTTGCTTCAGGCAAACATTTCTGAGAAGTGAATAATCCTGGACATTAAGTGGAATTCTATGAAGACTAAGCTCACGGAAAAGGAAAACATGAAAAAGAAAACCCATCTAAAGCCATGATGATGAAACAGTTATGGAGAAGGGACTATAGGTCAGTAATGCTTCATAACTGATATTTATAGTAACAAAAGAGTCAAAGAGGTGGTGATGGGGAGGCAGGGAACCTGTTTGGAGAAATTCTACCATAGCATAATAATGGCTAGGTGAAACAATGGCAACAAACAGGTATATGAAGCACTTACATTTGGAAGGGTAATAGAGCCTGGCACAATTGAAACTCTTAAGGACAAACAATCTCATAATGTGAAATGGAAAGCTATTTGGATGTGATCTATAATCAGATTTTAAGCAACAAGGTTTAATGGTGTACCTAACCCTACTTTCACACTCAGTATAGAAATAATAATATCTCACAGAATTGCTAGGAAGAAACAAATTGCTAGGAAGAAACAAAGGTAAGCAAGAGATCTATAAAAATAACAAATTCTAGCAAAAAAAAAAATCTACCTGGACAAATTCCCAGCGCAAGCTGGATAATTCTGGAAAGTGCACAAATGGTGCATTTAGGTACCAACTTTCCCCTGTGATATATAGAAGTTTTCATCCATTGAGGTTCAGAAGATTCTGGCAGCTAAACAGATGTCCATTTACTGGTATTGGTTTTGATTAATCCCAGTGTCCATCACCAGATCCTGTGGTATGAATTTCACAAGTTTATGATGAACTGTGTGTGGGCAATTTTTGTCTGAGTTGAATATAATACCAACAAAATAATTCATTAAATTAATTTAATATATAGATATAGATGGTGGTGTCTGTAATAACCAGAATGACATATATACTCAAAGATATTGTTATGGAATGCTGTGATTATGTACTTGCTTCTTGATGAATGTTACAAATATATCAGTGGCAGTAATACCATGTGTACTTCATTTGTCGCCCTTCGCCCTAAACCCCAATAGAGGTGTGTAAATTTGTTTTGGTGGGTGTGAAAAAGGGATAATTGTCATACCTTTCATTGGTCCTTTTATTTTTAAAGCAGAGGAGCATCTACACTTAAACCATTTCTTCATAGTAAATTATTCCAGACTGAACTATGTTAACCTTCATGTGTACATAGATAATTTAATCATGGAAATATATTAGGATTCTGGCTAATTTTTGAAAAGATCAAAAATTAATGACCAATTAGTAACATTTAAAAGTTTCAGTAATGCTTTGAAAATAGAATAAAGTGGTCACACTAAGACTAGTCATTGTATATGTTCAAGGTTGTCTTTTGCCTGTAGTTTTCTGTCATTTGCATATGCTCCTAGCCAGCCATCTTCACAATACCTTGTGCTTAAAGAGAATGGGTTTGACAAACTAGCTTAAATTCAATACCAACTCTGCCATGTAAACACCTACAGACAAAAAATAGAATAAAACCAATCTATGATTACAAAGCTATTGCCATAGTAACACCATGAAGTTTCTACAGACAATATGTGTTAAAGAACTGATGAATAACAACAGCAGGAAGGTGACCATTGTGGAAACAGGATCATGTACTGGAGCAAGGACATCCACAGGATTGGTCATCAATCAATCAAAATCCTACCCTTTTAAAATGTTACATAGTTGGACACTTCTACAAAGGAGGAAGACTCCACTTACATAATCATTTTGATGTCACTGACTGTACTATGATCACTCTTAGGGGGACATTTGGACTGGACCCAGCAGGTTCTCCTTAAATACAAGTGCTGCTTTTTTTCTTGATGTGTATTGTATATGCAATTGGAAAGTACAGTAACAGTGCTGGGAGAATTCTATATATGTGCAACTGCCTAATGCATAAGCCATTTTATACTTTTTTGCACAAGCATTCATAGGCAGAGTTGACTAGCATTATTTCCATGACCATTAGTAGGGGATTATCAGACTGAAGTCAATATAGCATTACAGGGTTGTTATCTAAATTAGGCAACAGTTGATTCTAACAAAAACTCATCATGTTAATCCTTTAAAATTAGACATATCAAAGAAATTGTTGAAGGAGTGATTCAACTTTAAAACTGTGGCGCTGAATCTTATCTCTCCCCTTTTAATATTGCTGAATTTTTTTAAAAAACCCTCTTTATTGGTTTAGAGGCATAAAATACAGCCCTGAACTTCTGCTTACCTGATTTATATACAGTTTTATACCCAGAATCCAACTGAATATATAGGCGTAAATACATAAGACATTTTGGAATAATTTTTACCATAATTACAATTATGCAAATCATATTGTCTTAAAAAGTAATCAGCATAAATTAAATTCTTCATTAGTTGCTTAGGGGATCAATATTTTCTTTTTCATTGGATAAAACAAGAATGAAAGAAGAAATAAAATCTGCCCATTGTTAATACGTCATAGTGTTTTCCAAAGAAAGAAAGCATCCCTTGTGCATTCAGCCAGCCCTGTTGCCTGAGAATGTAACAGCGTTAGTTTTACTTGAAAATAATCCACCATCCAATGGTTAAGAAATTCACCTGGAGGGTTGGATTTGATTAATGGCTTTGCCAGATGAATGCAGAATTCTTGAACACCAGAAGTTTGTATATTAATGCAAGATGCTTTGCTGGCCACAGAAATAGCATATGCTTTAACTATAAGCCAGATATCTTAGCCCAAAATAGCACATAGTAGTGCTTTGAAATTTAATGAATTTAAATCACTGATGGCAATAGCAGATACAGCACTGAGAAGTATGTGGGTGTGCACATACTTATAAACTTGATCCTAGGTTTTAAAAAACATGTATTGATATTTTACCAACTTCTTCAAGATTCAAATCATAATAGCAGCATGGTCCCAAAATGTTTGTTACTTCAAGTTCTGTTTTTGAAACCATAGTTCTACACATATATATCAAGAGAACTCTTACCAGTATGGTACCTTCCTGATACATTGGATTTTTGCTCCTACAATTGTTTAGCAATGCTAGCTGGAGTTTATGAGAACTGAAGTTTAAGAAATGTGAAGACACTATTTTGAGAAAGACAGTCTAATGTGAGCTTTGAACAGTGCATGTTGGAAATGCATACTTGAACATATCTAATATATAATTTTGAGTTTTCAGACTAAAACATGAACCAAAATATATTTGAAATAAACAGTTCTCTGAATGTTATGATGTAACCTGTCAATAATAGGTAGATATACCCAGTGCTTTTTTTGTAAAAAAAAAAAAAAGGTGCCAGAACTCACACATGTCACACATCCCACCTTGCCTACCCTACAAGGTTCCATCCAAAAAAGGTGCTGGAACTCCATTCTGGGCATTCTATGACAAAAAAAGAATTGAAATAGGCTGGTCACATAGCAAGAAGAACTGATGGAAAATGAACTAAAGCACTCATAGAATAGATTCCACTTGATAAAAAGTATCCACAAAAGAGACCTTGATCAAGATAGAGTGATGACATCAGCAAGTATTGGGAGTTCAACTGGCAAAAGAAACCTCAGGACCATATTGGTTGGACACATCAGAAGAGGCCTTCATCCTGCATTGGATAGACAATGGCTAGAATGATGATGATGATGATATATTACATTTGATCTTAACCAAAAGGCATATATATGCCCAGAACAGAGTTCCGGCACCTGTTTTTGGATGGAACCTTATAGGCAGGTTGTATGACGTGTGTGAGTTCCGGCACTTTTTTCTTCTTCTTCTTCTTTTTTTTTTTAGAAAAAAAGCACTGGTCGAGATCATATTAGTTTCTGCCTCCTGACAGATATCATTTTGGTTTTCCATAAGTGGTCCCCCTTAGTTTAAATTTCAGTTTGACACAAATGCACAAACTTAGCTCTTAGGCTGCTACAACGCTTGCATCATATGTCCTTTCCGATCTGAATCTTCCAAACTGTTCTATTTTGAACTTTATCTACGAAGCCCTCCACAGAATTTGTTTACAGTAAAAGATGGGAGACAGTTTTTGGATTTTTAAGTCTGTTGGCTTCCACCCACAATTTAAAATGTTCCAACACTATATAACAGTTTAATATTGTCTTTTTCACAGTCTGGAGTTTTTTTCCCCCCAAAAAATAATTGCAATGAAAGTGGCTTCATAAGAGATGTATTTTAGTCACACAGCACAGTATAACCTTTCCACCACAAAGTTTCTTTTTAACTGGCACTCTATTTATAGTTTGTATTACGAAGGCTTATCCTTCAGGCGCAATCTAACAAGGACTTTTTTTTTTGGCCTCTTCTTGTGGGAATGGAACATCATGATAAAATTCCAGAATATTAGCACAACTTTCTAAAACATATATTATTTATTATAGACTTTGAGCAGAGTACAGCTTTTAAATATTCTTTTCCCCCACTTCTTCATAAAGACTGATAGAAAAGCAGTTTTCCTAAAACATTTACTGTATGTATGCGTTGATCTCATTATTTATGTAAATCTCTCTCTCTCTCTCTCTCTCTCTCTCTCTCTCTCTCTCTCTCTCTCTCTCTCTCTCTCTCTCTCTCTCTCTCTCTCTCTCTCTCTCTCTCTCTCTCTCTCTCTCTCTCTCTCTCTCTCTCTCTCTCTCTCTCTGTGTGTGTGTTTTACTAAAGGAAGTTATTTGGGATCATGGGGAGGGCTTTGATGGGAATTCACTACTAGTTCCTGGTTGGAAAATGTACCCTAGTAGTGAAGCATATCTTCTGACCTCTTGTATCCCCAAGTGTGCCACATTTGACATGGTTTATTTTAATGGGTGGGAAAGGATTATTCCCCTTGATCTAGACTTGAATGGCATAAAAATGAACATATAAGAATAACACACTGACAGGAAATTATTTATATTTACTACCCCATCTGTACAGTGTCTCTAAAGAGCACATCAAGTATGACTGGAAAGGAAGAAACAAAACATCAACGATGTAATTGTGTTCCACAAAAATGGACAACCAAAACAGTTGTGATGAGGAAGTTAATAGTAACAGTATAACAGAGTTGGAAGAGAGGGTCTAGTCAACCCTCTGCATAGGGAAGAGACTCTGTACCATTCCAGACAAATGGCTGTCCAATCTCTTCTTCAAAATCTCCAGCGTTGGAGTTTACAGCTAGCTTTGGAGATATTAAAATTAGAGACAGAATTATAATACCATACAATCTTTTCTGTCATACTATTACCTCTAGAATGCAGGCATAGCATTCAATGAAGCTAAATTGTAGGAGATTCATGACAAATAAAAGGGCAGTACTTCTTCACATTTCATATGGTTGCCCTCTGGAATTTACTATCACAAATGCTGACCAGAAATTACAGCACAACTGTGTAATGAAGCCTTAAAAAAACAGCTCAGCAAATGCAACTGTGCATATGCCAGTCATCTCAAGCATATAATTATCTATAAGGTAGTTAGGAAAGAGAAATAAAGTAATTTTATAATTAATAGAAATTCATTGGAAGTTAGGGGAAATAGGACAATGAGATAATTTCTTTTCATGTTGGGAATTAACCAAAACTCTCTGCTAATAAAGCTTTCTCTTTATGTAATTATCATCTTTCTTTTTTCCAATATCAAACCTGGTGGTCCATTGCCTATCAGATTAGTAGTGAAACAGTGCCACCCAATGACAAGCTTGTGATCTCAGTGCTGAGGGTATGCAAAAATATGTTATCTTCTGTACGCATATTAGCTAATGTTACATATCTGCTATTAAATACATTAGCTTCTGCCTAAGGTCTTAGCAGTCGAGCAAAGATTGATCATAGAGTGCCCAGGTGCCACGAAATGTTAAACAGAATAAAAGAAAAATGGGTAATAATTGGCTTGAATCCCTTTTGCTGCTCAGGCTCCTTCCAGTTGTATTGGATTACAAATTGCATCAATTCTCAAAGTATTTGTTTGGAGAAGGTGTTTTATTCTAGAGGCAGCGATGAGAACTAAAAGTAGACAGACAGAAACTTTATTTCAGTCACTGAATAATAAAAGTATATTCAATAAAATGAATAATAGAAAATTATCGTCTATCAGCAAGAATTATTAGCAACCATTTGTGAGTGAAACTCACACAAAATATAGCAAAATTTTGCTACTTTTAGAGAAATACATTTATCTTTATTGTTTAACAAATGGATGCAAATGAAAGTTATCAAAGTGCCCTGGAAATTTAAATAAAAGGATAATCAACTAGTGGTGAATGTCCCTGTAGAATTGACAAGTACTGAAATGAAGTACACTGTGAATGGAAAATCTTCACTTCACACAAAGTAGTTTCTTCCCATTTTTCCGAAATATATCCCTTTGTTTTTATTTAATATATTTATTAAATTTATATGCCACCCATCTTGCCTAGAGATGGCTCCAGTTGGCTTTTAACAGTAAAAACAATAGTATAAAATAGTTACATAGTAAGATACTGAATATTAACATTACAATTAACTAGGATGTTTAAGGAAGGGAGAAAGGTATAAAAAAGGGGGAGGTAGAATGTTTTCTCAGTCTATTTCCTACCTCCAGTATGACAGGCCCCCATCAGGGCCCCAGACCAATTGGCAGAGTCATGTTTTCAGCCCCTACAGAAAGTCAAGTGGATGGGTGTGGATCTCACCTCAAGGGAAATGATGTTCCAAAGGGTAGAAGCCATGGCAGAAAGTGCTCTTCTCCTAGACCCCACCAGTCAGAATTCCATAATCAATAGTGTTTGTATCATGCCCTTTCTACTTGGGTGAGTGGGCGGGCCAACTCCCTTTGGGCGAGATGATTCCTCAAGTAAACTGGACCTATGCCATAAAGGGTTTTAAAGGTAACAATCAACACCTTAAATTGGATCTGGAAGCAAATTGGCAATCAGGGCAGCTCACACAACAACATTGTCACATGGAGCACCCTAGGGCCCCCAAGAATTGTCTGTATGGCTGCATTCTGTTCCAGCTATAGCTTACAAATAGTCTTCAACTGTAGCCTCCTATAGGGTTCATTGCAGTAGTGCAGTTTTTACAGTTATATAGCATGCAACTAACTCCAAAGCCCAGTCCTGCTGATGTTGCATAATGTGAAGGGTGCAGAGAGGGGGGAAAAGATTGTAGAAGATTGTAGAAAGAAATGTTTTCCTTTCTTACCTCCTCCTTTTCCTTGGCTTCCTAACACCTTACAAGCCCTACTATACTACAAATTTATGTTGACTGAAGTGCACTATTTTTTTATGATTTTGAATTTTCTCATCTGCAACATTTTGGAAAGTAGACTTATCAATTGGGGTGTCCCAAAGGTACTTTTCAAAAAGCAACAGGACTTCCTTGGTTTTGTTTTTGTCCCTTGAAAACGTTTCACTTCTCATCCAAGAAGCTTCTTCAGTTCAGCTTCATTCAGCTTCTTCTTGGATGAGAAGCTAAATGTTTTCAAGGAAAAAAAATCAAGAAAGTCCAGTTGCCTTTTGAAAAGCATCTTTGAGACAACCATGACCTGGATGATTGAAAACCAGGAAATTAAAACTGGTCCTCAAGCCTATTTGAGTAAACAAGGAACACGCAAAGCTGTATCAGAGAGCAATTGGAACCTTAGTAGAATTCAGCTACATTTACTTTCTATTTGCTGGGATCTAAGCCGTAATATAGAGAGCCAGTTTGGTGCAGTGATTAACAAGAAACAAGGAGACTATGAGTCTACTTCTGCCTTAGGCACAAGGTCTGCTGGTGACTGTGGGTCAGTTCCTCTCTAAGCCCTAGGAAGAAAACAATGGTAAATCACCTCTGAAATCTTGCCAAGAACACTACAGGGACCTGTCAACACAGCAGGGACCTGTAAATACTGACTTGAAGACACACACACACACACACACACACACACACACACACACACACACACACACACCACAGAATATTGACTTACCAAATACTTTCTAGATGAGAGATACTGGCTTGCATTGAGTGTGCTCAGGGTAAAACTGGATATTTGGTGTGCTCAGGGTAAAACTGGATATTTGTTGTGCTTGAAACATTGGATAAATGTGCCCAAACTAACTAACACTGTCCTAACTGTTAACAAGGAATGTTGCAAGTGACACAGGTAAGACTTGCGTTGGTAATCAAATTTATTCTTTCCTTACTTTACTAAAGAATTTTCAAAATTACATTGAGTTTAAAAAAACCAACAAACTAGAGGTGGAGGCTCCTAATTTACATTAAAAGTAGCAAATCTGATGCCCTTTGACTACATTTCCCCCATTCAAACTAGAATATTTTGCTCTGCATAGCTCTGAAAAAGAACTTATTTTTCAATTATTACCAAAACTCTTTAGGTCATGACATGGTGGGATTGTGTTGGTAAGGAGATTGTTAAGGATAAGCTGTAAGAAGTAGCCACGGCTGTGCAGGATGCCTGTCTGGATTTTCAAAAAGAAGGATTAGCATGTCTAATTAAGAAACATTACCTGTTATTTAAGCTTTATCTGCATCTGTGCTTTGATTTCCAATATGAGGCCTTTTCCAATATTTTCCATCTAGGCTGTGATTCATAAACACTCATAAGTAATTGCTATTGATCCCCTGGGATTTCAGGAGCAGATGGATTTCAGGACTAAAGTGAAGTGATTTGGGATTTTTTTTTCCAGTACCAACTTAGAGTCACAAGCTTCTAGCCACAAGGATGTAGACAATTTTGTTTAAGGTCAAGCTGGCTTTACTTTACTTTTGTTTTTAAAGGCTATCCTACCACAAAAGGATTTGTTTATTTTGAATTTTGCTAATGCACTTCTTAACTGGTGTGAGATGATTGGGAGCATTCATCTGTGTTTTTTCTGTTTATTACATTTGACATATAATTTTGAACATCACCATTTCTATTAAGTTTGTGTCTTACTTATTTGCTGCTATAAAGACACAACATTTAAAGAGTTGGATCACTGCTGCCTTTTTCCACAGGGCTGAATTTCAGTCAACTTGAAATAATGGGCAAACAAGTTTGCTTTAAAAAAAACAAACAACCAAATCAATAATAGTGCACATCAGCCAGCTAAATTGTTGTTTATATCTGGATATAATTAAAGTATATAGCTCAGTGTGTAATTTTGACTGGGTTATGCCCTTTCTTTTCAAGTACATATAGGGCTAAATGAAAATTTCGTTGTGATTCATTTTGTTACCCTTATCAACAAGACCCTTCCTTGCAATTTTAATAATGCATTATTGTTAATCTAGTTTTGTTTACAATAAAATATACATCCAAATTATTTTATTTAATCAAATTCCATTTTTAAAAAAATTCACTCGTAGACCAGAATAAGATAATAAAAGCAGTCAGGATTATAGTCATTCCAGTAATAACAAGCAGATATAGGAGATATAAAATAAGAAAAATTCCTAAAAGGTAACATTTCAACTGCAACGGCATAACATTCCAGCCCTAAGATCTACATATGGAAATTTGATTAATATTAATACTAAAACTGTAAAAAATTATTAAGCATACCACTTAGTATATAAAATAACAAAAATAATATAAATAATAATATGAATATTGAAGAATATAGGAATGGTCCTTATATGATTTTCTGATTCTTGGTAGAATCAAATCCTGACAAATTTTATTTACTATTTTCACAAAACAGCAATTTATGCAGAGATGATATTCTGAGAGTAATAAATGGTCATAGAGTTGACCTTTCTGAGCTTGCAACCTTTAGAATACTGGAGAATTAAGAATATTTAAAATGTCTTTATAAAATACTAAAGTAGAGCATGATTGTCATTTTCAACATGCCCAGATTCACAAGACCATAAATGTTCCAAAAAGATGCAGGAACTGCCTTTTGAATCAGCCAACTGAAAAATACAACAAGGTAAACATCCTTCTGTGTTTCAAACTTTCAGCCGGGTAAGATATGCATCGGGTGATATTATATGTCTACCACTGTCAGGAAAAGAAAGATTTGGCACAACTTAAATTAGCCATGTTTTGCCCAACATTTGTTGCTTATGAATAGAAGTAACCTAATACTATCTCTAAGTCAATGAGTAGAAGAGAGAGAAAGATGTACAGATATTAAACCCACCATCAGTGATGGCTTCCATACACACTGGAATCCATCACCTAAGTTAAAGAAACTAGATGTGAAGGAAAAAGCTCATCCATTGGCTGAACATGTAGTACATACTCATAACCTAACTGGCACATTTATTACAACCACTTGAAAATGCAAGTAAGCAATTATGACATACTTAGACTGGGTTCAATGCCAAGTGACAGAGTCAAGAAAAAAGCCAACCTGAATTTTCTGCCTTTTCAAGTTTTCTGAAATCAACTTGGAATTGCCTCATTCTAGCCAAGAGTTGGGTTTGAGTGCAGACTCAGTCATGGATGCATGTATGTGTAAACTTGGGAAGTGCAATTATTTTTCTATTTATTACCAGAGGGTACCTGATTGCACAGTATGTTGTTATTATGGTTGCAATTGCGTTAATTGGGGAAAAAGAGAATTTCTCTGTTCTTTTGAAATGGCAAGGATCTACTGTATATGGTTGCAACTGATGTTGCCCATGTGCACTTTGGTTATACGCACCATACTTACATAGGAGGTTTCCTTTTAATAATTTGGCTCCTCTGATTGATCCATGATTTTCACCTTGCCTGCCTTTTATGTTTCTTAGTTTTAATCTGATTTTTAATTGGGTTTTAAAGAGTTAATTATTAGGTGCATATTTATTATTGTATTTTGTTTACTGGCTGTATTATTTGGTTGCTTTAATTATGTGAATTCTGTTGAATGATTGATTGAATGAATGAATAAAACTTATATGCTGCCTGACTCTCAATGGCTTTGCGCAGCAACCAAGAATCAAACAAAAAAACTAAACTTGAAGGTCATACTATGCTTAAGTACTGCTAGCTACCTAAGATAAATTGCAGGGCCATGTCACATTGATTGATAAAAAGTGTTTCAGAGTTTCCCTTAAGTCAATTTGATCCTTTGTGTTCTTGCAGTCAGGTTCTACTATCCTCAATAAAGCTGCAGCTAGTGCAACATCTAAGACTGGGCATGGACTTAAGCAGGAATCATGAATCCAGAGGGATACCCAAAGTGCAGACCTGCTTCTTCATGAGTAGTGCCTACCAATTATGAAGCAATGTTGGTGGCAATGGAGAATGCTAATGTACAAAATGCAAATCTGACTCAGGTTCAGATTCATCCTAATCTTGGGAGATAGGCTATTTCACAGATCAATTTACATCTGGACCAAGTGTAGCTTCTAAGGATTCTCAAGGGTAATGCCATATGGAATACATTGCAATAGCCCAAATGGGAGGTGACCAAGATATGGACAACAGTGAACACGGTCTTCTGATCCAGGAATGAGAACAACTGATACACAAATGGATTTGTGCAAAAACCTCTAAGGCATAAATGGCAAGTACTCCTTGACCAGTTGCTGAGAGTCCAGGAAAACTCCCATACTGCACACCAGTTCTGATTGTAGGAGTGCTATCCCATTAAGAACTAACGATGGAAATTCCCTGGATTCAGATGGTTCCCAAGTCCATAGCTGCTATAGTTAAATCTGACACTCATCCATTCATAAGGAGATATCTTATTGATGGAAGAAGACAGAGGAGACCAGAGGAAGAATTGACATCTGTCACACATGAAAGATCAGGATCACATGTAAAGTTTCAATTGAATTTATTTGTTACTAATCAAAGAAAGCTACTAAACTAATGGTTAGCACTACCTTGGCACTGGATAAGGGTCAATGGAGTTCAAGAGGGATTGGACTTAGTTCATTTGTGGCTAAGTCCTTTTGTTGACTCCACCCTCAATTTCTGCTCCTCTTTTCCTACAACATCTGACAGTTAAGGGTATAATATCACCAACATGCTGACAATACCCAATTGTACCTTGCTACCTCAGACTAGGGTGGATGTTGTTAATATTTTTTCCTGTGTCTGGAAGCTGTAGAGGTTTGAATGCAAAGATCAGGCTGAATCTGAATGTGAGACTGAGTTGCTGTTTGTACATTGGGAGTTCTCCATTGCCTCCAATATTGTTTCTTAATTCGCAGGCACTACCCATGAAAGAGTAGTCTGCAATTGGGGTGTCCTTTTGGATTCATGGTTTCTGCTTAAGTCCATGCCCAGCCTTAGCTGGTGCACTAATTGCAGCCTTATTGAGAGTAGTACAATCTGACCACAAGAAAACAAAGGATCACTTTGACCTCTCATTGCTATAAGCATTTTCAAGCTTTGAACAGAAAACAGAGAGAGTTACTGAGATCAGCCTCATCAGGACAAAGTGGTATGCTTGAAGTACACTGTAAACTAAAGTTGGAAAAATGTCTAAGATAAAAACCACCACCATATGAATATTCAGCGAATTTTCCCAAATACCATTCCACAATTTCCAGGACACAAGGCCGTTCATAATTTCTTTATTATCAGTATATAAATATTCTACAGTATTTAATTATCAAAATTTATGAATATTAAGTTATAAATCAGAGGATACTATTGGAAAAATAAATATTATATGGTTTGAATTAGAGGGTATTATAGAGGATAAATATTGTTACGAATGAAGGCAAATATATGTGACCCAGGATTATGTTGCAGAATCCTGTGTGCTTTGGGCTGTTCTATGCATAGTATTTATACGGTGCCTAGTTGTGTGTGGCTTTTTAGTTGTTGATTGGGGTGTTGCTGGATGGCTATTAAGTAACTGGCAGTTGTTTCCTTGTGCTGCCAAGCCCTCTGCTCCTAAGTACTTGATAAGCTGGTGGTAAATCAAAACTCCTCTTGAGTGACAAAGGGTCTGTTTCTCAGGCTTCAATCATAATGGGCCCCTTGAATAGCCCAAAGCACACATTCTGCTAGAGAAAGTTCCCTGAGGATGGGTTCCAGCATGACTCTGAAAACTCAGAAGATTAAACCTCTTGTCCAGGGACTGACCCAAATTGGATCCTGCATAAATATTGTTTGTTGCTAAAAATAAACAATGTATGATTCTTCTGACAGACTACAAAACTTATTTTTATTACTGTACTACAAAATAATTTGATAAAATATAAATTGGTGCATTTTCATTAAGGATACAATCCTTTGGTTCCTGGGATAGCATATCTATGCCTGTAGAAATGTTAAATTTGAATTTAGTGAGAGAACTCTGAACTAAGATGGAGAGAGTTGCCATTGGGTTCCAGATTCTTTGCCAACCCTTATTGTTCAAGTTTTAAAAGTATGGAAATCAAAGGCCCTGTGAAGTTTAAAAAGATCATCCTAAAGACTCAATAGGGGAGCAGGGCACACATAGCTTGAAGATTATAGGTTTTCTGCCCTACTCACAATAGATGGGAAAGTTTTGAACAGCATTTAGACAGTATGATTTATTTTATTATTTGCATGGGAAATGGATGTGTTCCATAATAGAAGAAAAGTTAAAACTATGCATGTCGCTGACTCCTTATTTTATTTCTTTATTACAATTATGTGTACAGTATATCTGATCAGAATAACTGCTCTCCCAGATTACTTACACGCAATGAAAATGATTGCCAAAGAAGTATCAAAAGTAATATTTAAAAATAAAGAAATGAGTAGAATCTTTCCATAGTGCAACCCAAGTGTTGGATGTTTTCTCCTTCTTCTCCCTTCTGACATGCTTCTTGAAGAGCATATTAGGACAAGAAGCAAATAATTCAGCTGAGCAGGCATCTGGAGGCACCTATCTTCCTAAACAAGTTAATTGAAAACCAAATAGTGCTATGTTTTGTTATAAATTTAAATCTAGTCATGTGGAAGATATCTAAGTAAGGATCTAATAGATGATTTGGGGAAATAAAAATATTTATTTTGAGGCTGATTTTCAATTTTAAAAAGATAAACAAACAAAAAGTTAGTTTGCCACTTTGCAGTGTTTGCATTCCACTGCTCTAAAGACAAAAAGAAAACTAGTTTTTCCAAGATTCATTGTCATTCCTTCCAGCTATTTCAGCCAACTGTTTTATTTTACTACGTTTACATTTATTATTCTCATGGAGATTCTATATCTCTATTATTTTAACCAATCTTCTTCAACCTAGTGCTTTCTAGTTATCAAGTTAACCTTATCAGTGGAATTTCCAAGAGCTGGTAGAACAATATGCAGTAACTGGAGGAAATTAGTTGGAAAAGATTACTTTAAATTCTAGCATTCACTCATTGAGCTCTCTTTTTTAAATATTTATGGGACTACCCTATTTAGACTGACAGATTTAGACTGACAGATCAGTTATTTCTCACCAATCTCCTAGCCTTCAAACCCCAAACAACAATCCTATATTAAGTTCCTGGTACAGGCAAACGTGAAGTGTTCCTTCATGTGTGCTAAAAGTTAGGAAAATGGGAAAGATTACATGAACAAATAAGAAAAAGTCATGCTTAAACATTATGCATTGATACTGAACAACTGAGGAAGAATTGACTTCATTCTAAAAATGTTCTGAAAACTATAAGTTCTCTTGACTCTTGAAAGTGGCGCTTGATTTTGTAGTTGTATATGGACTGCAGCTGTAAATCTATGCATGTCAAAAAGTTAATACTGCTGGCTTTTTGACAGAGCTGCAGTCAGAGATGACCCAAGAGCTAAGCCAGGTTGGAGTCAAAGCCAAGATACAATACAGCACATCTAATGAGAGCTCACTGATCAAGAAAGAATGCTGCCTGTTTTTGGGAGGAGCTTACAGCCAACCTGGGCTGTAAGACAGTCTTTGTTGACTAAGACTTTCCAAGTGCAGTGCTTATAAAACATCACAGATGGGAAAGAGTGCCTGAACACAGGTACTCTTATCCTGGTAGATCAGTCTTTCTCAACCTCAACAACCTCAAGAATAAAAGATATGTGGACCAACTCTCAGAATTCCCCAGTCAGCATGCTCCAGATATTACAATTTCTAGCATCCTTGCTTTAGGAGACTGGCCAGATCTTCTGGAAGTATAATTCAGCAATATTGAGGATCATAGCTTTTCTAAATCAGTATTATCTGGTGATATACTTCAAGGTTTCTTATATGTAAATGATTTTGGAGATGCTGAAAGTAGTAACTGGGTCCCTTTGCAGACAAGGTATGAAATGTATTACAGAATTGCATCTCTTTCTTTAAATGCAGGAAATTATCAATTGAATTAAAAAATGGAATTTCCAATGTATTTGATGTGAAAACAGCCACATTTCTGAATCTTCCTAGCCACTCTATGTTATTAGAACATATGGATCCTACTCTCAGGTCAAGGTTACCCCTGCAATTTATGTTACTTATCTAGGATGAAAGCAACTTGTTTATTAATCAAATGTATATAGCCACCCATCTCATGAGAAATGACTCTGGGCGGCTAGAGATTTTTGTTTTGTGTTGGTTGTGATACAATGCAGTTGCTCCTGCTAAATCTCCTGCTATACCCATCTGTGCTTTCACTACTTAATATGCCAATAAGGGTAGAAGAAATATATTTATGGGACATCTGTCATATGGTATGCATATGTGCTGCAGCATTTACTTTTTATTTACTGGCATACAGCTTTGCCAAACAATAACTCTTAAACCTTATTCCCACATTACCTCCTCTCTGAATAGAAATCTGTTTTACATAATTTTAAAATCATGTATTATTTTACTGGAAGAAAACTAATCTAAACAATGCAAGGATATTTATAAAACAAACAAAAACATCTAGTTTGTAGAAGTACAATCTAAGCTGTATTTTCAGTTTTTGTTTACTGTGTGCCAAAAATAATACTGTGCTCTTACATGTTATTAATCAATTCTGCTTTTTGTTTTTAATTATGTTTATCCTTTAGCTATTTTAAAAATAAAATACTTTATTCATGTATTCATCCAACCTTCATTTTTGCAAAGAGCCATGTCCAAGATGGCTAGGAAACGTTAGATATAATGAAAACCACAGAATCCAAAGAGAAAGGTTGTGTGTTAAAACCATAACTTTAGCACCACCACTGAGAACAAAAGGAGGAGGAGGAGGAGACTAGAAAAAGGTGTCCCAAAGGTGCTTTTTCAGGAGATTCTTCAGCTCTGACTATATGATGGGGAATGGAAGCATCTAGTCAGAGCTGAAGAAGGTTCTTGGATGAGAAGCGAAACATCTTCAAAGAAAAACAAGAAAGTTCCAGTAGCCTCCTGAAAAAGCACATTTGGGACAACCATGACCCAGATGACCGAGAATCTCTGTAGACATTTTGAAAAAGTGTGAACATATTATTTCAACAGCTAAATAAATAAATGCTACATAATTACTTTTAACAGATTTCAACTTTGCATCTTGCGTTACCAGTCAGACCTTAGAAAGAGCTGCGATGGTGCAGTGGTTAGAATCATATTGCAGGCTGACTCTGCTCACTGCCAGGAGTTCAGTCCTGACCGGCTTAAAGTTGACTCAGCCTTCCATCCTTCCGAGGTCGATAAAATGAGGACCCAAATTGTTGGGGGCAATATGCTGACTCTATAAATGTCTTAGAGAGTGCTGCAAAGCATATGTAGTCTAAGTCTAAGTGCTATTGCTATTACTATGAAAGTCAAGACCATTTCTTTTTCACATTCGTACACTTCTGGCCACCATTTAGCCAAAGGGAGTCCAAGTCCTATCTATGAGGATATTTCTTCATATTATATGTATTACACATTAAGCTTTAATATAATGCTTTAGTGTGAAGAAGACTTGATCAAATCAGATCTTCAAATGGAAACTTTGAATGAAATCAGTGAATTGATATGACACAACAAATCAAACAAGCCCCATAAGATGGCTTTGAAAAGGTTCAAAAGTGATGTGCAGATCCTCTGGATTTTCTAGTACATTTTGGCTTTGTGTCATCCCTAATATTTAACATTGCTAAATCCTCTTTAGCAATGTTACAATATTTGAGGCAACAGAAAGACAAAACACGGATGGTCTACCTGGTATTATCACAAGTAAACAACCAATGAGTTTTATCAACCTTGCAAACCCTGTTTACCAGATGGTTTGTGCAAGTGTTTCACTGCCCGTTGTGTCTCAATCTTCTATTAGAATCTTTAAAGGGAGTTTCATTAAGCAGCAGCAAAGGAAAGATATGATTTATTCTGTTGCTCTTTTTAAATCTGGTTTATGCTATGATCCTCTCCAAAATCTATATCATTTTATCTTTATTCTTCTCTAGCTCTCTAACTCTCAATCTATCTGTCTGACCTATAGCATGATCTTGGTAGGTCTCCATGTCCAATTTATTTGCAGTTCTTCAGCTCTTTTACTGTCCCTTTTCATTCCCATACATTCTTACTACAGTTTCCTTTAAATAACCATTATTAGTTTTTATTGTCTGTCACAGCCTATTCACCCCCTTCCTCCAGTGAATAAGACTATGCCCTACTGATAAACAATTTCAATATGATTTAATGTCCTTATATCATACTATACACATAATAGTGATAACATAATACCTCTGAGATCTTTTAAAAATGTTGCATAAGCATAATTTCTAAAACAGGCTAACATTATATGGTCCAATTCAGGGTGTTAGAGTCTTCAAAAATTAATGACAATTTAATCTTAAAATAAATTTTGAAGGTTGTTTTTAAGTTAGAGTGTCTTGGTTTCTGTGCAACTTTGTTAGATAATTTGGAATCCTCATTTTTCTATTTGCTATTGCTATTAAAAGAGGAGCAGGAGGTCATTTAAATTTAAATTGAAAGTGGATCTTGGTTTATTTACACTCCTCTGTATTCTGGATTGAAAATACTCAGTTAGGATAAATTCATATTGAAGCACAACTTAAAAGAGTTTCTCTTCTAGCTATAATGTGCAGTTGTTATGGCCAACAATGCACATTAATTAAGGAATGTAATTAATGTGGTGTCTTTGCTTCCTATAGCACTCACAGATTCACTCCACTACCAATCCACTGACTTTTTATAAAATAAAATAAATAGAAAGCTGGCATGCAACAGATGTCTTTGTGGCAATGATTTCTAATTCCTTTCTGGGCTTACTGGGGTAGCAAACATCATTCCAAAGTGCAAATGTACCTTCGAAAAAATGACTATTTTAAAAAGAGGCAGATATTATGGTTGTCATCAAACTGTTTAATCACATGTGTCCCAACCCACAATATTTGCCTAGTGATTTCATTTATTCTGTTATATGATCTTTCTGGGCATTTGCCACATCTAATGTTGCCATAGACCTAGTGTTAAACTGGTCCCCAAATAAAGCAAGTTGACTCCGACTTGACTATTATAGCCACAAAATTCACAAACAGAAATTTAGATACAGATGTGTCTCTACAAGGTTCTTCCATGGCATGTTAAATTCAAGCAAATATTGTAGGAAGCATATTAATAAGTTCAACTATTCACTATAGCTCCATTAGCAAATTTATGACAATTTGCCAACATAATGGCAATTTGGGTTCTTTAAAACATTCAAGTGTAATTTAAACTTTCATGCAATCTATATAGGTTAAAAGAAGAAAGGTAATTTTTTATGCTTTTGCTTGGATAAAATTGCCTCTTCTAACTCTTAATTAACAGCCCATGTGACATGGTTGTAAAGTATGCTCATTCTAGGCTGCCAAACATCATATTTCAAACCTATCTACCTTGATATTTTAGACAAGTTAAAATATGTTTTACTAATAAAACGTGAACATATTTTACTGACAAAACAAGCACTTATAGTTCAGTCAGCAATAAGGCTGGCAATATTTAATCATCTTTTGAGACAAGGGGAAATTCTTACATTATTTTTTAAAAATATAGGGTTGGAGATTTGCCACTTTGTAAGACCAGATTGAGCAAATTCATTTGGATTTAAGTAGATAAACATTTCTGGGCTCATTTACTTGTTTTGGGTAAGCAAATTGTATTATTGTTTGTATTTTAGACTGTTAGATGATGTCAGTAAACCACCCACGAATCTTTTTCAGGATGTTTACAAGGATATCATAAAATCGGATCAAAATCACTGTTGGGTTTCAAGACACCCAGCACATATACACATTACTTTATCAAAATCAAACTGTTGACTATTGAATACCAGATTGGAGAATATATGGCTTTGGGAAGTTGTACTAGTCAAAGTAGCCTGAAAGTGATGTAGTAGTTAAACTGTTTTATTTAGCTATAGCTACAATTACAGACATAAAATACAGGGACAGCTTTAGCTATAGACTTTAGCTTTGATATACTATAGATAAATATAAACAAGGTACATACAGATTCTTTCTATCTCACACAAATTAAAACCAATGTTACATATGCTTGTTTTTTACAGTGTGAGATTGGGTTAATTAATAAAAATAATGTGGTGGCCTAATACTGAACACTCTTGCCTCCCACTTGGAAGGTTCAATCCTAGGAAGCAGCAGATGTTTCCTAGGGCACAAAGAAAAAAATCTGCGAACTCCATGTAGGTGTCAGGAAAGGCATCCAGCCAATAAATGCTCAGCTCCCTCCAATTGCCCCACTTTATCATGAATTAAGGGCTTACAGGGTCATAAAAGGGAGTTTATTGGGTTAATTAATAAGTATAGGTTGTAATAGAAATACAGAACTATGGTCATGAATAACATATTAGTTGTAGACTAATTAGTTAGTAGATCACAACCTACTACTTGATAAGATAGAAAAATATGGGTTAGACAGCATCACCACCAGATGGATTCATAGCTGGCTGACCAGCCAGACTCAGCATGCGGTTCTCAATGGAACTGCATCTACATGGAAGGAAGTGTATAGTGGCAGGGCTCTGTTCTGGGCCCAATGCTCTTCAACATCGTCATCAATGATTTGGACAAGGGGATAGATGGGGAATTGATCAAATTTGCAGGAATAGCCAACACTCCAGAAAACAGGCTTAAGATACAGGAGGATCAGGACAGTCTTAAACACTGGGCGCTATCTAACAAAATGAAATTCAATGGTGAAAAAAGTAAGGTTCTACATTTAGGCAAGAAAAACCAAATGCATAGGTATGATATAGGTGGTACCTTGCTCAATAGTAGTAACTGTGAGAGGATCTTGGAATCCTACTGGGAAATCACTTAAATATGAGCCAACAGTGTGCTGCAGCTGCCCAAAAAGGCAACACAGTGCTAGGCTGCATTATCAGAGGGATAGAATCAAGATCACGTGAAGTGTTAATACCACTTTACAATGCCTTGGTAAGGCCACACTTGGAATATTGCATCCAGTTTTGGTCACCATGATGTAAAAAAGATGTTGAGACTCTAGAAAGAGTACTGAAAAGAGCAACAAAGATGATTAGGGGATTGGAGGCTAAAACATATTAAAAAAACAGTTGCTGGAATTGGATATGTCTAGTTTAATGAAGAAAAGGATGAGGGGGTGACATGATAGCAGTGTTCCAATATCTCAGGGGTTGCCACAAAAAAGAGGGAGTCAAGCTATTCTCCAAGCACCTGAAAGCAGGACAAGAAGCAACGGATGGAAACTAACCAAAGAGAGAAGCAACCTAGAACTAAGGAGACATTTCCTGACAGTTAGAACAATTAATCAGTGGAACAACCTATCTCCAGAACCTGTGAATGCTCCAACACTGGAAATTTTTAAGAAGAGAATGGAGAGCCATTTGTCTGAAATGGTATAGGGTTTCCTGCTGGAGCAGGGAGTTGAACTAGATAATCTCCAAGGTCCCTTCCAACATTATTATTATTATTATTATTATTATTATTATTATTATTATTATTATTATTATTATTATTATTATTATTATTATTATTATTATTATTATTATTATTGTTGTTGTTGTTGTTGTTGTTATTGTTGTCGTTGTTGTTGTTGTCTGAAGCTTTTTGGATGTGGCCACAGATTGATTAAACAGCTCCCCTGCTGCCATCCTCAGCCACCATTTCCTCCTGTACATTTTTTCCTTCTAGCAACAATGTCCTTATAATGCTACAACAGCCTCAGATGAAGTCATTTTGATGATCATCTCAAAGCAGTGTCTTTAGGGCAACTAACAAGAAGTCATGTTACAACAGGCACCATATAAATACCACACACAGAACAGACCAAAGCACAAAGAGACGTTCCCTGAGGATGGGGGCTCCAGCATGAGTCCAAAAGCTTGGAAGACAAAACTTCTGATTCTGGTGACTGATCCAGACTGGTTCCTGCAGCATTATCCTGGGACAACCATATTCACCTTCATTCGCAGAAGGATGTATTTATATCTGAAAGCTAGGAAGATCTGAATACAGATATCTGCTTGAAGATTTGGGGAGTGGAAAGTTAATTCAGGACAGTTTACAGATTAGCTAGAAAATCAATTCTATCTGTCAGCATCTCCTCTCCCTATCTCAAGGTCATTCCCAAATACTATTACATGCTGTACTGCAACTTGTATGCCTTAGCAAGACAGAATACTGATGTGACAGGCACTGGCAGGACTTATAAACAGATCTTCTAGCTATATACACACACACACACTAACACACACCCTGGGTGATGCATATGCATTAGGAAGAATTTTTAAATGAATCAATAAATTTATAGTACTATAGGAATGCTATGCTATGGATAGGGACTTAAATGTGCATTTCTGGTATACCAAGTGTGGACACCATACTGGAGCAACCCCTCCCCCAACATATCTGTATTGGGATCTGAGGTCTCTCTATAACAGCGGTTCTCAACCTGTGGTTCGCGACCCCATTTGGGGTCGAACGACCATTTTACGGGGGTCGCCAAACAACGCAGTCCGCCATTTTTCTCCCCTTTTCCTTAGCTGTGCTACACAATCTCCCCCCCTTTTCCTTAGCTGTGCTACTCCCTCTTATTCTATTGGCTTTTGAAAGCCAATAGAATAGACTCTCTTGAATAGAGTCTAATTTTATTGGCTTTCAAAAGCCAATAGGAATTGTCCAGGCTGTCTCCGCCCTGATGAGCCCACCAAAAGTCCCAGTCTGCAAACGGTGCTGCAAGTTGTCTGAAGTGAAGGCGAGCTCTCTGGAAGTTTCCACGCCTCCCTGCTGAGCAACTACTAAAACTGTAAGTAAAAGAGGGCCAGGGGTGGGAGGTGGGAGGCCGGCGGGCGCAGGGAAGGTTTTTGGCACGCTTGGGACCTGGCGGGTGGCTTACCTCCCTTGGGCTGGGCCAGCTGGTGGCCTAGCCCGTGGTTGCCCTGTGCCGTCGCTGCCGCCCAGGAGCGCCTGGGCCTACCTGCTGCCGCTCCAAATGGGCAGCAGCGAAGGCAAGGCTAGCGGGGCTGCGGCAGGCGCAGGGAGGGTTTTTGGCACGCGTGGGGCCCGGCGGGTGTCTTACCTCCCTTGGGCTGGGCCAGCTGGTGGCCCAGCCCGTGGTCGCCCTGCACCGTCACCGCTGCGGCCGCCCAGGAACACCTGGGTCTGCCTGCTGCCGGCCTACACCTCGGCCGGCGCAGGGGGCAGCACCACGCATGCATGGGGTAGCACCGCGCTTGCGTGGGGTAGCGCCGCGCATGCACGGTGCAGGTCGTCGTTCCGCACATGTGCAGGGTAGCGCCACGCATGCACGGTGCAGGTTGTTGTCCACACATGTGCGGTGCAGGTCGTTGCCCGCGCATGCGTGGTGCAGGTCATTGCCCGCGCATGCGCGGTGCAGGTCGGGGTCATGCCACACATGCACGCCGCAGGTCGGGGTTGCGGCCTGAAAAAGGTTGAGAACCGCTGCTCTATAACAAAGAGTTATAGGAAATCTGTGTTTGACAATGGTCTCATAAATATAGAGATGAGAATGAAAGTCTTCTGGATTCAAGAAATTAGTCCCATCATTTAAAGTATAGGACGTTCCAATTAAATATAGCAGATATTCACAGTCTATATTTGTTTCCCAACTTTTCCTTGGTTATTAGGCAAATCCTGAATGTAATGTCTAGTTGCACTTTGAAAGCATGTACCTTCAATATTTTACAAAGTACCACTTATGTGATACAAGAAGAAAATTATAAGCAGAAAGATTTTGACCCAAGCATTAAGTTGTCTGGTTATAAATACCTAATCACAACCATTTTCATGCAAAGTAGCTCATTTCTAAACTGGCACTGAAAGTGAAAATAAACAGGATGTGTGTTGTTTTGGTCATATCTGGATGCCATATGGACCAAATGGATCATGAGCTTATTAATTACATTAATTACAGCAAAGTTAACTTTCCAGAGAAATTTTATGTGTATTTTATTTTTTCATTTCTGAATTTTTATGTACAGGCAATCCTTGACACATGACAACAATTGAGCCCACAATTGTTGATAAGTGAGAAAGCTAAGTGATTTTTGTCCCATTTTACAACCTTTCTTGCCAGAAGTGTTAACTGAATCACTTAACATTAATTATTGTTTGTTAAGTGAATCTGGCTTCTTCATTGACTTTGCTTGTCAGATGGTCACAAAAGGTGATCACATGACCCCAGAGACTGCAAATGTCATAAATATGAGTCAGTTGCCAAGCATCTGAATTTTGATCACATGACCATGGGGATACTGCAATGGCTGTAAGTGTGAAAAATGGTCATAAAAACCATTGTAACTTCAAATGGTCACTAAATGAACTGTGTAAATCAAGGATTATCTGTATTGAAAGCAAGCATATATATTGTAAATAAAATTTTGGACAATGGTTTCAATATCATGTATTCAATATCATGGATGGCATAGAAATTAAATAAACAACTTTTGAATGACCCTATACTGAAAACTCAGCCCATGTTGAACCAAAAAGTGACCTTTATTTTCATTGTTTTTTTTTGTGTGAAATGATAAAATAGAATGGCATAAAAAACCCCCAACAAATACTAAAGCTACAACCAAAGAGAAACAAATAAAACAGTATCCAACTAAATAATTAGGAAGTATACCATAGCAGAGATATCAAGAAAAGACATTTTGGATGTAGAATTTCTCTGACTTACCAACATCAGTACAACTAGACCAACACTCTTGGAGAAATATGTCTTCCTTTGTTTTTACAAATTGTATTCTCTCTTTCCGTGTATTTAATATTTTTTTTCTCTCCAATTCAATTGTCTTCATTTTTTTCTGGATAACGGCCATCTCAGACTATTATCAATAAACCACAAATTAAATATTGTCTATTTCCCCCCAAAAGTACAAAACTAAAAAAATAATTCAGTCCCTGTAAACCTCCATCCTTGATTGATTTTAGCACATTGTGCAAGACATAAAAAAACTGGCAATTAACAAGTACAACTGATATTGGCAAATTGAAAAATTAGTTTTTTGCTTCCAGCATCAACCGGAGTCATTATGTTTAAAAATCCTTTGCATTCTTTGCCTCAATTTGCAATTGGAATAATTTAAAGTAATTGCAGAACAGAAACATTGTATCTAGTCTGTTTTTTTTTTTTTTAAGATTTATGCAGTCAATCTGGTCAATTTCAATCTGATTTCAGTTAGGAAGGAACAGTTTTTCTGCCTTTATTCAATGCTCTATTTTCTCCTGGTAATTGTTGCATTGGACAAATGTTATTTAATATGAAGTAGGACATAAAACTACATCCTGCAATGTTCTATAAAACTATGAAGGGAGACTCATTTGAATTTCATTTTTACAAGACACATATTTTTGGTTTCTTCTGTTCTTTTCAGAGATAGATGACAAATCCCATCCCATGCACCTACACAATTCATTGTTTGATGGTAGGAGTGGAGACTTCATCTTCCTGATAGGGAAATATAATGTTGAATAAAAAATCTTCATTTCTATGAGATAGCTATATTAATGTTTTATCATTTTTCTTGATCTTTCCTCTTTTTGCTTTCTTCTTAAATGTGATGATAATGATTTGTATTCTAATTTTAATATATGGTTAAACACTTTTTGGTAGGGCAGAAATCTACTTTAAAAGTAAATGTATATTATTTAATTCAACTGATCACAATTCTTAAACTAAACAAACAGTTCTATTTCAGATAAGATAACATAAAACTGTATTTAGATCACTGAAGCAATCAAAGCACATTTTTGTTTACAGAAAAATACAACCCATTTCAGCTCCATTCAAAGAATTTAAATTATGCTGGTCTGATAAAAGTAACTGTACCTAAAATAAATCAGAATTTATGTATTTACTTTGCCAGATAAGGAGTAACAAGGAACTTGTATAAGCTTACAAAATATGTGGTTTAACAGGACATGATCTAAAGATTTATTTGGTCCCTCTCCACAAGGGCACAATCTTAGCTTCTAGGGATTTTTAAATCATTTACCCTTAAGAACAGCTGAGGATATTCAGACATGCTAAGGATTAGTTCTTTGTGGAGTTTAGGAAGAGTTGTCTTGCTTAAAAATAGATAACTACTCAAGCATATGTTTTTGGATAAGTCAGATTGATTCAGTTGGACTTCCTTCTAGCAATAAATATACTAATCCATGCTGCTGTCCATAATAAATTAGAAACACATTTAAAAATAAAAGCTGTAGAGCAGGCCACTCAACCAACAAATGGAAATGTGAAAACAGGGAACAATCTTTGGCCAAACATTATTTTAAATAAGTACTGCATAACACAAAAATACAATTAATAAAGGTTTCGTGGTTAAAGCCCTAGGTTAGAAATCAGGAGACCAAGTTCTAGATTCACTTTAGGATTGAAAACTGGCTGGGTGACTTTGGACCAGTAACTCTCTTTCAGCTCACATTAGGCTTGGTCAACAAGCTAGTCAGATCAGTGTTGACACCTAATTGATCTGAAGAAAAAAAGCAGACCATACACTTGTGGTAAGAAAAAAAAAATCAGTGTGAAAGTAATATACTTACAGTGTGAATTGAAATTAAGCTTCTTTCACACAAATCACAACCATTAATTGAATCATGTTTTACTCAACTGGCCCATAAATCTAGTGAGCACAGACTGAGCCTGCACAATATATTAACCATAAACGACTGGCTAATTTGTAGCCCAGGTAAAATATGAAGCAAAATGCAGCATAAAGACATCTTTCTTCCCCAGGCTCATCTTACCAGCAATTGATTCCATCGGTGGAGATCCAGCCATTGCTCATGTTGACTGAAGATTTTGAAAGCTATCAGGGAGGCCCTCATAAGTGGAGGGCAAGCCTTGAGGCTACTTAGTCACTATAATTAATCAGGCATCCATGTATTAGACTTTTAATAGAAAGCTATTCACTTCCAGATAGCCATACATTCATCTGTTCATCTGCCTATATCTCTTCCAAAGATTCTTTTGGAACCTTCCATTTTTTGATGCAGAGAAACAAGACAGGGCTCTTCAATCAAAGCAGCTGAAACATCATTAAAGTGCTTTCTTATCAACAAAACATAAGAGAGATAGAGAATAGTTCAGGGGGTTTACTTGACCTGGCAAGCTCTGTTCTCCACAATAAAAACATTAAGAGCTTCTGCTATTATAATTATTATTTTAACAGATTAAATTGCTTTACTGCTGTAGCTAATTCCAAGCATTTTGTGTAAGTCAGGGGTGTCAAATTCGCAAGGTCACATGATGTGTCACGATGTATCGTGACTTTTTCTCCATTGCCAGCAATGGTGTGGGCATGGTTTCGGCATGACGCATCTGGCCCGCGGGCAGCAATTTGACAGCCCTGATCTAAGTGAACCACAAGGATGTTGTGTCCTATTTCATTTATTATCATGATAAAAGAGAAAGGTGAAATTCTGTTTCAGAAGACATACTAGGAACTATTAGTGGCAGAAATGCTTGTTTCCAAAACAGAAACTTTCTTTAATTTTTGCTGCATTTTTAAAAGGATTTGAAGTTTTTACTTTCTTTATTATGGGAATTACCTTGTTTGTTAGATACCCTAAAGAAAGTTGGGAATAACATTGACTCATGTAACATTTTAAGGAAATACAGTATGACTTAGAGCCTATTTTAGTTTTCTGGTTATAAAAAATACATTTAAAAACCACTATTGTACTATTTAGTAAATCAAAAGGAAGCAATGGAATAACGGATCAGCACCAGGCCGCGGCATGCTGGAAACCAGTGAAGCCCCATCCATAGGATGCAGGTAGCATATGAAACCATGCCCCTTCTGGTCCGCAGAAAAACCTCTCTCCATGGAACCATTCCCTGGTGCCCATAAGGTTGGGGGCCACTGGTCTACAATGTATAGTAAAAAAAGTTAAGATGCAGTAGTAAAAAAAGTTAAGATGCAGCTCTGATTGTGCAATCCACCTATTTTTAATGCACATTGTGTGTGCATTAAAAACAAGCAGCCCTGTGGACATTCATGTATTTTGTTATAATTTACAGATTTCTGTGAATATAAAATGATGACGGAAGAATCATGAATAAAGTTTTGCCTTCCTGGAAGAAAAAATAATAATGAAATTCTTTATTACTGATGGGGCTCAATAATAGATATTACATTAACTGTATAAGCAAAGGAGATATCGAAACAATAACATAAATGGAGTGGCATATAAACAGAAGTAAGTAACTTTATATAGGTAGGTGTAGGGAGGTTTGTTGTTGTTGTTAATTGCGAAGTTGTGTCCAACCTATCGCGACTCCATGGACAACGTTCCTCCAGATCTTCCTGTTCTTTAGGTTAATATAGGTAATATAGGTTAATAATAGGTTAATATAGGTAAGTAAATATTTCTAATCTTGAACACAACCCTACAAAGCAGACCAATGTTGTTTTCTTACCATGAAAGTTGGAAGTGGTAGTGCTACAATGGCATCAAGTATCTTGGTGCCAAATTGGGACTAAACTAAAAATATTTCAAGTCATATTTTGAGTTCCTTCAATTGTTTTATTATCCTACAGTGTTGAAGAGGTAACGTTCCCAAACAAAATCATTTCAAACCTAAGCTGTTTCAACTCAGAATCTTTTAGGCTTCTTTTTCACCTTTCCAAAGATGCACGAATCAGCATATCTTTATCTTTATCTAAAATTTGATTGGTTCCCATATCTGTATTAATCTGAATAAAAGTGCATGAAAGTGTTTCTTTCCACACATTTTTCAAAAATACATTTTAAATTAACGGTAACATTTTATGGCCTTTTTGCTGTTCATTGCATCAGAAATGTCAAAATTAATTATCTTTAGTAGATAGTTAATTCCCAAGCACTTTGCAATTGGTAAGATTAAATTCCTCTAGCTTCCCTCAAGACAATCTCTCAGTCTTCAGTCATTTTGCTTGAATTATTGAAAATTATTACTAAAGTACAGTATGCCCAAAAGATAGGCCAAAATATACATGAAAAACAATCTGAAACTGAAGTGGATAGACTCCATTAAAATATATCTCTACTTACTGACAACATTGTTTGCCAGTTATGATGATGGGATTGGGCATGCCTGAGGTGGAGTTTACTTCAGTCCTTTTTCCACAGTAGAACATGGTGACAGCTGCATCACAAAGCATGTTTTTCCAGCCGTAAAAAATTGTTTACCTTTGACATTTATCAAAAGATCTACATTTACAACACTCACCGGCCTTTATTGTCTGTAGTTTTATTTCTCTCCTCACTGATAGCCTATGCAAAAAATCACGTGACACACCCCTGGCAAAAAGTAAGATCTTTTGGGGTATGAGTTCCTTCCCACATGTGCAAATTATGTGTTCCATTCAGGTTATAATTGGGGCTTTGGCTTCATTTTTGGAACACTCTGTGCTCAGCAACGTGTTTTCAAGCTTCATTTTTTCCATTTAATAATGATCATAACTTTGTTTTAGGCTTTGTTCATATCCCAAGGAAAATAAGGTTTGTATGAAAAATTTCAGGTTTTGATAGCTTAATTATTTAACCAAAACATTCCTACCTTTAGGGTGAAACAAAGAAAAACAAATCTTTTTGGGGGGGGGAAAGGCAAGAGGTCTGAAAAATGGTTGGCCTAGGAGAGCGTGAAATAAAAGGAGTAGAATTTCAAGTCAGAGACTGGTATGGTAAATTATGCAAAGAATTTTACTTGACCCGATTTGCTGCAGAACAAGGCATAACATGCAAAGTACAGTTTTAATCTGGAAAAATTACTTGCAAATTATACCCAGACAATTTTCTAAAAGTACATTTTTTCACATTCAAATTTCTCATCAGAGGTATTCTTGCTTTGTTCTTGCTGTATGAGATGTCTGTGATGGCCATTTTTTTATTTCTTTACTTATATGTCTTCTATCTAAAAGGTCAGAAGTCCAGCCATAAAATACAGTGAAAGCAAGCAACCAAGGCAATGGAAAGCTAAATCATATATAGCAAACAGTAAATTCAACATCTCTAGAGCTCCAATTGTGAGGGGATAATTTGTGATCCATGAACTATATCCATCTGTCAGCACTTCTGTTGCTTACTCAGAGAATGGACAGAGCCAATATTAACGATCAATTGTCTGAGGATGGGTAAGGGGATTTAAGGTGTAAAAAGGGTGGCTGATGCTGTATTTCAAACATTAAAATGACCATCATCTATCCCTATCCAATAAAATGCAATTCAGTGATGAAAAAAATAAGGTTTTACATTTACGCAAGAAAAAAACCAAATGCACAGGTATAGAATAGGTGGTATCTAGCTCAATAGCGGCAACTGAGAGAAGGATCTAGTAGTCCTAGTGGACCACAAGTTAAATATGAGCCAGAAGTGTGCTGCTGCTGCCAAAAAAGTTGACACAGTCCTAGGTTGCATCAACAGAGAGATAGTATCAAGATCATGTGAAGTGTTAGTACCACTTTGTACTTCCTTGGTAAGACCACACTTGGAATACTGCATCAGTTTTGGTCACCACAATTCAAAAAAGATGTTCATACTCTAGAAAAAGTGCAGAGAAAAGCAACAAAGACAATTAGTGGGCTGGAGGCTAAAACGTGATGTCTAGTCTAACAAAGAGAAGGATTAGGGGTGATGTGTTATCTGTCTTCCAGTACTTGAGGGGCTGACACTGAAAAGGGGGGAATCAACTTATTCTTCAAAGAACATGAGGGCAGGACAAGAAGCAACAGTGGAAGATCAATAAAGAGAAATCCAACATAAAACTCAGGAGAAATTTCCTGACAGAACAATCCATCAGTGGAACGGCTTGCTTCCAGAAGTTGTGGGTGCTCTTATCACTGGAGGTTTTTTGAAGAAATTGGTCAGTCTATGAAGATTCTCAGTCATCCAGGTCATGGCTGTCCCAAAAATGCTTTTACAAACAAATGCTAATGAAAAGCTGTCTGCAAGGAGTATAAATCCTTCCATTCCCCACCATCCAGTCAGAGCTGAAGAAGCTTCTTGGATGAGAAGCAAAACATCTTCAAAGAAAAACAAGTCCAGTTGCCTCTTGAAAAATTGGTCAGTCATTTGTCTAGAATGGTACAGGGTCTCCCAACTGAGCAGAGGGTTGAGCTAGAAGATCTCTGACGTCCCTTCCAACTCTGTTATTTTCTTATCTTTTGACATGGTATAATGGTTAAGGTGCTAGAGCAGGACGGGGATGGCAGAGATTCAAGTATATCCTAACCCATGAAAATTCACTGGGTAATTTTGTCCAACTTTCTCAGTCCAGTCTAATTCATAAGATGTTTACTGAAGAAAAAAAAATATAAGAAAGGAGTACTACAGATTTTGGGTTTGGGTCCTGGACAAAATGTGGATTCTAAATTTAACAAATAAAAACCAACAAACAAACCCGATGGGGTTTCAGTGAATCGGCTTCCTTTATAATTTTGTAAAAAAAGATTAGAGAGAATCTAAGAGTTTTATGAAATACCACTAGAGGTAGATCTACATTTTAAGCAGAACAGTAATCTTTCTGGCTTAACAATATAGTTGAAAGAAACATCCCCTGTACTGTACATAGACAGAAGGGAACAAAATAGTTTGCATGTGCAATGAATGCTTGGAAAACAACCATGTTTTAATACTCTTAAGTAATTCCCAGTGTTACAAAATGCTTCCCAAATAACTTTAGATGTTACTTCATGAGGATGAGTTCCAGGACATTTACTGAAGATGTTTCTGTCCATCAATAGACCAGAGAAGCTGTGTCTTTATGTGGTCTCATTCTTGCATGTTTACAGAATGTTGTCATAAGGAAATTAGTAATCTGAATAATTGTGTGATTCCTACCCCAGCAGAAACCCTATAAATTTTGTTACAGTTAGAAGCCGAGAAACATAAAAAGCTTATCAGACAGATTATTTTCTGTGACTAATATTCAGCTCTCTAGTTCACTCTGCAGCTCTGTGGAATTTTGTGGGCATCATTTATAAAAAGGCCTAGACCTTCTCTTTCACGAAAAGCTGGCTATTGGTTAGTTGGTCATCCAGGGTAATCTTTAAAGAACAGTTGTATTGTGATTAACCATAGATGTGAACCTAAAATTGTAATTTAGAAATCTCTGAACAACTTTCTGAAAATTCATGGTGTATAATGGAACTCGGAAAAATGAACCACCTATGTATTTTTCACTTTCCCTTTTCATTAAGCTTGGAATAAGAAAAAAAACAAGAAGAAAAGTAATAGTTCTATAGAAGTTGAATTTTCTTCCACAACATACAAATACATTTCAGGGCAGAAATGGATCAGACTTTTGCTCATCTGAAATGTGATTGCAAGAATCTTGATATATTTCTCGCAATTTAAAAAATGAAAAGCAATACTATATTGAGGTTTTAATACCTCCATTTCCATTAAATATTTTACCCACTCAATATAAACCACATTTTAAACCTTCATAAGATATGAATAGACAGATTTCCAATTTAATAGAAGTGCCTTGGGTCGAAACCTGAGAAATCTCCTGGAGTGATTGAAGAATGAAGAATGAAGCATATTAAATCATTTTAAATCCAGGAAGTGTTCTAAATACCAATAGTATAAAAATCTCACTATTCAGAGTTAAGTAAAATTTTAATTTAATTTGTTTTTTGATAAGAACTTTCCCAAATTTACCATTTTTTTCATAAATTATAGGAATACTTTAATAAACCCAAGAGAATATAGAAGAGAGATTCATCTATTCATGGAACTGCTTTACAAAGCTGGCTTTTCTGAGATGGATTTAAAACTCTCTACTTTTAGAAATTGCATCCTGTTTTTCCCTTACAAGTACATCATCTTTATCAGCTTTGTGACAAGTACATCTATTGAATCTGGGAAGTACAGATTGGTAGTAATTTCATTTGGTCCTTCCTTCCTTCCTCCCTTCCTCCCTCCCTAAAGTTTAATTATACATAGGACAAGAACTGAAATTACTATTTCTAACTGAATGAAAAAGAAAGCAACATTGACAAAATAATTCATGCAAAATAATTTTGCAAATGTCTTTGCAAAATCTTTGTCTATTGGAATCTTTGTCTATTGGCTGCAAAACATCCAAAGATCTACTGGGAGATCTAAATCCACCTAGTGAATCTGCTAAGCACCCATTTATAATACTAAGTATTGTAATCAGTTACTAATTCAAAGGCAACACCTTGGTCCATCTTCGTTGAAGAACCAAAAGATCTTGTAGGACCTGTGCTTGGTTTCTGCAAATTTATATAGAAGAAATGAGAAGGGAAAAGTCATTCAATTGCTCACAAAGATGGTTTTACATTAATGAGGGATGATTTATGAACCACAAATGGGAGGTGCCCCAGAACCACAAACTGTTCCTACTAACTTAATGTGAATTGGGTTGAGATGGCTTTGAAATTTAAACAGAAGTGTGGTTTGCAAGTCATGGTATGGTCCTTCAAAAGTCAGGTTAAAAACAAAACATGTATTTTCTTGATTAGGATTGTGGAAAGAAGAGAAAGGGGGTTATCAGAAGTTTCACACTTTCCCTTCTATTGCTTATATAGCTTTGATAGCACTTGCATAATTTAGTGTTTGAAGCAATATAAGAGAGATTGGCTCAGAGTGGAATAAGTGATTAATACCTTAATTTGAAAAGGGCTCAGGCAGCAGAGCTGGGAAAATTCATGACCAATATAAATTATTATTATTATTATTATTTATTTGACTTCTATGCCGCCCTATTCCAGAGAACTAAAATTGGACAAGATGAGCTTATGGTCTTGTTTAATGTAAAGTTACACAATTGTCATCCCTTTGTTACCTTATATCAAAAATCAATGTTCTTTTGGAAAAAGAAACTAAACCAAAAGCATTGGGAAACTAATGGGAACAAGAATGTTGCAGCTTACAGGAGTATACAGAGGTCAGATCCTTTACTGAGTATTAATGTTCTCTGTGGATTAAATGTTATAAAAGGGTTTTTTTAGTGAGTAGATTGAGTCAACTCTCCTAAATCTCCCAAAATTCTTTTCTGATTGTCCAATGATATATTCATATTTATGTTTTAATGCAGATTAAAAACAGAGTTGGAAGGGACATTGGAAGTCTTCTAGTTCAACCCTCTGCTCAGGCAGGAAACTCTATACCATTTCAGTCAAATGGTTGTCCAATCTTTTCTTTAAAACTTCCAGTGTTGCAACACCAACAACTTCTGGAAGCAAGTTGTTCCACTAATTAATTGTTCTGTCAGTAAATTTCTTCTTAGTTCTAGGTTGTTTCTCTCCTTGATTAGTTTCCATCCATTGCTTCTTGTCCTGCCTTCAGGTGCTTTGGAGAATAGGTAATAATAATAATAATAATAATAATAATAATAATAATAATAATAATAATAATAATAATAATAATAATAATAATAATAATAATAATAATAATAAAAGTTGGAAGGGACCTTGGAGGTCATCGAGTCCAACTCCCTGCTCAGGCAGGAACCTTACACCATTTTGGACAAATGGCTGTCCAGTCTCTTCTTAAAAACTTCCAGTGTTGGAGCATTCACTGCTTCTGGAGTCAGGTTGTTCCATTGGTTAATTATTCTAACTGTCAGGAAGTTTCTCCTTAGTTCTAAGTTGCTTCTCTCCTTGATCAGTTTCCATCTGTTGCTTCTTGTCCTGCCTTCAGGCACCTTGGAGAATAGCTTGACTCCCTCTTCTTTGTGGCAGCCCCTGAGATATTGGAACACTGCTATCATATCACCCCTCATCATAGACATACCCAATTCCAGCAGTTCTTTATATGTTTTAGCCTCCAGTCCCCTAATCATCTTTGTTGCTCTTCTCTGTACTCTTTTTAGAGTCTCAGCATCTTTTTTTACTTTGTGGTGACCAAAACTGGATGCAGTATTCCAAGTGTGGCCTTAACAAGGCATTGTAAAGTGGTATTAATACTTCATGTGATCTTCATTCTATCCCTCTGTTAATGCAGCCCAGCACTGTGTTGGCCTTTTTGGCAGCTGGCTCATATTTAAGTGATTGCACCCTTTCCATTATCTTTCATTTTCCTATCATCATTGATCCAGGGCATGGTGTTTGGATTATCTATCAGTCTAATGAGTGAAACAGCTAGCAGTAGCCCTGATGTTGCCTTTTATGATGAAAGTTCAAAATTTGATTCTTTCAAGCCTACTATATTCTGAGTAAAGTCTTAATTTTTTTCTGCTCATCCAGTTTGTTTCACTGAAAGGGGAGACCAGAGCATCAAGAATTAAGGATAACAGATGTGAAAGCGAAAATTCAAGTGGCCATCACACGATAGGAAAGATATATAGAAAATTCTCTGTTACCATTCAGGGTATTTGCAACCCATTCCTAGTAACCCCAACATAAATACCATAATACAGACAGCTAATGCAGAAAACTAGCTCCTAGATGAAATTAAGCCCTCAGTGGTCAACTGTTCATGTCAATGGGTTTGTGAAGATTAACTGAATATTAATATTTTCCCTTTGCTCTTGAAACAAAGATGAACTCCTAAAGAGACCCTTTGAAAACAAGAGCTCTCATACAAAATTTCTTTTCAATACAAAATTTCTTTTCAATACAAAATTTCAAAGCTATACCATCAGGAAGATATAGCAAATGATAAAGTCAAACAATATATAGAGGCAGCAAAAATGAGCAAAATCACCGAAGAACAAAAGGAAATGTTGAACAGACCAATAACCGCAATAGAATTAGAAACAGCATTGGAAAAAAAAACAATAAATCACCAGGCCCAAATGAAATTCTGGTTGAGTTTTATAAAAATACACAAGAGTCACTACAATGGATAATGTTGGAGATGTACAATGAGGTGCTGGAGGAGGCGAAGATACCGACAACTTGGACAGAAGCAATCATCACCTTCATTCCTAAGGAAGACTCAGACCTACAACAAATTCAAAATTATAGACCAATTTCTTTACTGAATACAGATTATAAGACATTTAAAACAATAATAGCAGAAAGGATAAAAAAATTTTTGAATAACTACATCCACCCAGATTAAAATGGATTTCTACCAGGACGACAAACAAAAATAATATGAGGATAATAATGAACACTTTAGAATTTTATGAAGTCCATCCTTACAGACAAGCTATGCTGGTTTTTCTTGATGCCCAGAAGGCATTTGACAATCTGAATTAGAAATTTATTATAACACAATTGTACTATATGGATTTTGGGACAAAATTTGGAAAGATGGTTGAGAAAATATATACTAAACAAACAGCTAGGGTAATTATAAATGATGAAATGACAGAAAAAAATTGATATAAGCAAAAGAGTAAGACAAGGATGCCCACTTTCCCCTCTTCTATTTATTTTATCATTAGAAATACTTCTGACAAAAATCAGAAAGGACTAAGGACTAAGACATAAAGGGTTTAAAAATTAAGAAGGAAGAATATAAGGTCCAGGCCTTCGCTGATGATTTGGTATTCATTTTGGAAGATCCATTAGAAACCGGCTTTAAATTGATTCAAAAAATAGAAGAATTTGGTGAGGTAGTCGGACTTAAGATTAATAAGAATAAATCCAAATTAATAACCAAAGATCTTACAAAGGCACAGGAAAGTAAATTGGAAGATAAAACAAAAATAAGTATAACCAAGAAAATAAAATATTTAGGGATCTGGTTTACAGCGAAATGTTCCTCCATTAAAGAAGACAATTATGATAAAATATTACACCAGATAAAAAAGGATTTAGAAAATTGGGAAAATCTGCAAATTTTATTTTTAGGGAGGACTGCTACGGTCAAAATGAATATATTGCCAAAAATATTATTTCTGTTCCAAGTTATTCCAATAAAATTAGGGAAAACATTCTTTCACAAATTAAATAAATTGGTCACTAAATTTATATGGCAAAGGAAAAAACCCAGGATTAAATTAAAACTCTTGCAAGATATGAAAGATAAAGGGGGATTGGCGTTACTAGAATGGGAAATATACTACCAAGCATCGAGCTTAACTTGGCTAAAAGATTGGATGGATTTGAAACATACTAGAGTTTTAACAATAGAAGGACATGACTTGCAAGCAGGGTGGCATGCATTCCTATGGGACGAAAAATATAAAATACACAGATACTTTCTGTTATGTCTGGCCACTCTCTGGCCACTCTCAGCTCATTAAAATCCACATAAAGATGTCTTTAATAGTTTTTAATTAACACATTTCAAACGAAGTCATTTCAAAGCAAACTGCTGGCATTATTTTGGCTGGAACGGCCAACACTGATTTATTTACATTTAGGATAAATATGCTATCCTCCCACCTTCCAATTTAAAACACTCTTTCTTTATCACATTGTCCAAGACCTCATTATTTTTTGGTAGGTTTCAAAAACACCAGAAAACTCCGTTTCAACTCACTGCGAAAGTTTCCATGCCAATCTCTAATTAACGTTGCTCGTGACAAAGGCTTAATTTCTCTCTCCTCCTCTAATACAGTTTCCGATACGTCACTTCCTTTTTCTACTTAACTGAACCCTCCTCCTATTAACCCTTCGAACTCTCGGATCCAGCCATACATTCTCCTGTTCCAAGTCTGATTCTGCACCTTGAGACTCCGATGCAGACTGCATCTCAATCTCCTCCCTGTCTGCCTCGGCTGCCGGGAGGGGAAAGCACCCAGAGGGGCCTGGCTCGGCTGCCGGGAGGGGCAAACACTCAGAGGGGCCTGGCTCGGCTGCCGGGAGGGGCAAACACTCAGAGGGGCCCGGCTCCCCCTCCTCATCCTCCGACACCTCCCCAGCTGGTCCAGAGACACCCACAACACTTTCAAAGACACATAGTTAGGAATGCATTGCTACAGACTTGGGAAAAATAAAACAAAAACATTATATAAGAATTCCAATGTGGTTATCCCCAACAGAAGCTCTGAAACACCCAAATCTACTGGATATAAATAAGATAATTAGATACAAGGAATTAGTAAATGAACAGGGAAATCTGAAAACAAAATAAGAATTGGAACAAGATATAGGCAGAGATATTGACTGGTGGACATTTACACAAATTCAATCTAAATATACAGAGGACAAAAAATTATATGAAATACAAAAAGAGTTGCAAGAATTGGATAAAATTATACATGGAACAGAAATAAAATTAATTAGCAATTTATACAAATACCTATTGAGATATAAAATGGAAGACGAGGTTGTTAAAGACAGAATGATTAGATGGGCAAAATTTTTTGGATATTCTTTGGGAAAAAATATGGGAAATAAACATAAAATTGACTATGTCAGCAGCATTCAAGGAAAACCAGTTGAAGATGTTTTACAGATGGCATCTTCCACCAGCAAAGCTGGCCAAGATGTTCCAGAATAATTCGCCAACATGTTGGAAATGTAAAAAAGTACATGGAACATATTATCATTTATGGTGGACATGCCCAGTTGCGAAAAAATACTGGACTAAAATAAGAAGATGAATCAAAGAAATAATAGACCAACCTGTAGACTGGAAACCAGAGATCTTTTTGCTGGGTATTTTAAACAGAAAATATAGTAAAGAAATACGGTACTTAATTCTACATATAACAACGGCAGCAAGAATAGCATACACACAGTTCTGGAAAAATGAGAATATACCATCAGAGGAAGAAGTGATAAGAAAAATCCTGGACTGTGCTGAGATGGACAAATTAACAAAAGAGATAAAAGAAAAGGAAGACACAGAGTACTATCTAATATGGAACAAGTGGTATGACTGGTTGGAGACTAGAAATAATAGAGGAGAATAAATGTGGAAAGGTCAAAAGTGGAAAATGTGTGTATAATAATGTATAATAATAATAATAATATGTATTATTCCTAGTATGAAGTGTAGTATGAAGGAAGAAAAATGCAAATGAGAAACAACGGGACAACAAGGACAAATATTCTAAAGAAGAATAAGGGGGGAAACTGTAAATAATAGAAGATTACTGTTACGAAATCACTGTTAAAAAAAGGGAGGAGTATACACTGTGTGTGTATGTGTGTTTTGTTTTGTTTTGTTGGTTTAAAAAATAAAAAAAAAATAAATTAAAAAAAGAAAAGAAAAAGAAAACAAGAGCTCTCCAGATATTTCATCTCAGCCTCCTTTTCACTTTCTATCCCATGGTACTCTTAGGGGTAGAAAAAGGGCTAAAAGGGATAGGAATGGGTGAGCTTTCTGAAAGCCAACATGGGGGTGATTTCTGCTGGAAGGCTGGGAGGCAGGCAGGTAGGCAGGAAGAATCAGCTGCATAGACTTAAGACCATCTGCCGTATTCTTTGTGACTTTACTAGCTCCTTAAAGATCACCATGCTGGAGTACAGATGGGAATTATCTGCTGCAGAGAATGGTTAATTTAACAATTATGTAAAATAAACTTTTTATTTTACTCCTACTAAGTTTATTTCTGTGTCAGTACTTGATATAGTTTGGGACTGTAGTTTAGCTTTAAGACTGACATTGGAACTGCTCTGTCTCCAAATGATTCATTTCTAGCTTTTTTTTTTGCCCTGCAATGATGCCTAAATTATACTTTTTTAAAGGTTCAGAGTCTTGATTTTGAAATTTTATTAATAGGGCCTATAAAGTTTATAGCATACCAATGGAGACATTAAATCTCACAATCTTTTTGTTTTTGTAAACTGTGGTCTATAACACCTCCTTTTGGGAGGATGTTGTCTTTACAATTGTCCCTGCTCCAATTTCTGTATATATTGTAACAAGACAACAGTCGAACAGGATAATATTCCTAAGCTTTCTGGTTTACTTAACATTTGTAACCCAATAACAACTATTAGATACATCACCAAGGATTAATAAAAACTTGAAACAGTTGAAAATGATAGTAATTTTTTTAAAAAATGAAAATGCAGTAGTTTTTAGTTACAATAGTCCAATTTTCACCTCTGTTCTTTCTCTCTTGTACTTAATTGATTATGATTATATGCCCTCTTGTTGACTCCTAGCAGCCACCTACAACAGTTTCTTTATGATGATCTGTCCCTAAGCAGGCCTTTAATCTCTTGAAATTATTCATTCATTATTCAATATTCATTGCCACTGTTAACAGCATGTATAGTTTGTTGCTGATTGTTCTCCTTCCTTCCATCTTTCCCAGCATTAGTGCTCTTTCCAGAGAGCTAGGCCTTTGTGTAATGTAAAGTAGGATAATTTGAGCCTGGTCATTTGTGCCTTGTGCCTTGACTCTGGATTGATTTTTTTAGATGATCCCTTTGTTTGTTTTATTGCATTTTCCAACACTTCAAATGCGTGAGCACTCCTCCTCTCTTGCTTCTTCAAAGTCCAGTTTTGCTTCTGTTGATTATCACAGGGAAAACAAATTGCCTGCATAATTTTTATTTTTATAGATACAGACACATTCCAACATCTGAATATCTTTTCCAAGCCTTCATGGCTGCTTTCCCAAGTTTGTGTACCTCTGCTAAGCTTCTTGCACTAACATAATGCATTTGAACATTAGGATCCTGCTGAGCCAAACTCCAGACTTTTGGATGGATGCAAGAATTTTTACATGATAAATAAAACTGGACTAAATTACAGATGTATAGTTTTATCCTTTTAAATTTATTTATTTATTTATTAAATTTATTTGCCACCCATCTCACTGCAAGGCAACTCTTAATACTCATTTTATGAACTCACATTCACACTGGTATGGTTCTCAAAAATTTCCAACTCCACTGGAAATAGGAGGTTTTCTCTCTTTTTATGGTGTCTTTTCCTTTCCTATCTGTCCTATATAAGTTGATTAGAAAAAAATAAATCCTCATCTATCACTGGAATCTGATCATCAAGATAACTCAATTACTATTTTATTCACCATCTTGCTCTAGTATTGCTGTTGCCACAGGTGTTTTTTCGGGTGTTCCCAACATGTTGGGATTAGAAGTGTGTCCAGCCCAATTTCTTGGGAAGATTCCTTTAGTAGTCAGCAAGTTGTTAAGCAATTAATCATCAAGCTAAAACAGAGTAGCAAGCTTCAAACCATTTCATAATCCAGCATTCACACACATATAACTAGTGGCTCTAGTTAATTATTCCAATACTTTTCTTACTTAGGTTTGATTGCAGTGTTATTTTGTGGTTCAGTTTTGCAAAACTCACTTGCTGCTTCCCCTAATCATCATAGATCAATCAGGAATGCTGTGGTAGCTATCTATGCAGGATTGTAGGTAGTGACTTATATATCTGTAGAAATTTACCACAATTGCTAAAGGGAGAAATTGAATTCATTTAAAAATCTAATGATTTATCTTGTTATAATTTAAAGCCACTTGTAATATGCAAACATCCAAAGTCAGAGACTGTATATCAAATGCCATTTGAAAGTTGCCATATGTGGATGGAAAAAATAAAACTCCAGGAAAGCCTAAATTGGAATAAATCTTTGCACTACTGAGTTCTAATGTGGATGTTTACTTAAACCTATCGTTTTAAGGGAAGACATGAAAGGTCTGTATAATAAACATAGATTTTATCTGCAAATTTCTTCCTTAAACTAAAACTATAAAGGTGATGCTGGTAAGCAGATAATTTTAGGTGAGAAGATAATTTTCTCTCCTTCTTCCATAACTTGAAGAAAATGAGTAAGAAACAGATCAATTCTCTTAATAGTTTGCCTTAAACTTTTTTTTTTCATTTACTTCCCTTCAATGGGAAATGGGGAATCTTAGTTATCTAATCAAGCCTTCTTCATGCATAATGAAAGCCATGCAGAAATTTAATCACTGCCTCACACCACTTTATGCCATCAACTTGACTACAATTTATAGAATATTTCTTTTTTTTGTCTTTATTCAGATCAGTGTGAGAAAATTGCTTCTATTATAATACAAGCTACATTAATACCATTTCATTATTTTTCTTAACAAAACCCACATCATAAAAAGACATTCTTATTTTTGTCCAGCTAATACTTTAACACCATGGTTTGATCTTAAGTCAGGTTTTGATTAGCAAAATAAGTATAATAGAAAATGCTATTTCTAAAGAACTCAGAATGCATTGCTTGAAAATAGGGATACCGCTTTGATACCTTTTCTCCAGGAGAACTATTCTGTTCACTCTATCAAGGGGGAAAGCATACCAAGTTAGGAGTATATGTACTGGTATATGTACTCAGAAAAGCTATTGAATTTGGATTAGGGACAGTCTGGGTGACTATGCAGTGCTACCATTTAATTATTAACAAATCTATTGATATTTTTTCTTTATCTTCTATATTTTAAATGTTGCTTTATTTATTTTTATTAACTGCTTGCTTAGTTTGTTATTGCTGTCCTAATCCTAGAATCTAAAGGGAAGAAGCTCCTATTAATGCTAAGCCAGTGCTACTGAAGAAATCATCCCCAAAGCAAAGCAACCCAGAAAGCAGAGCACTGCAACCCAGCTGACACACAGTTAATGCAGATCAGCTGTAGATCTTGGCACCCCTACATTGCAGCTCTCAAGAGTTCAATACAAATGAATCTTGACCTTGGCTGCAGATTGCCTTGGGAACATATTGCTAGGATATGGAAGATACAGGTCAACATTTTTTTCTGACTTTGCAAATGAATGTTTTGCAAGCAAAGTTTTCATAAAAACTATATAGTGCACAAGGCATGCCAGTGCACAGAGTCTAGCACTTACTTAAGTGCTGTTTTCTCTTTCATCATTTATGTGCCTGAAGGAAGCTTATTTTAGGTGAAAGAAAGGGAAAGTTTATTGGCAGAAAGAAAATTTATGGATAGTAGGCCAACTCTATATTTCTCCCCACTGATCCTTCCAGTTCCTTAGTAGAATTTCACCTAAGCAAGGCTGTAAAACCTAACATCGGCTTGTGTAAATAATCATCAGCAGAAAGTACCACCAGTCAATCTGTATATATCTGTTGATGTGCAAAATATTTCAAAGAAGAAGGAAGAGTTAAAGGGAAAAACCAGAGGTGAGAAATCTAGACAACAGTTTGTGTAGAGAAGAGTGGGTACACTTAAATTGTACTGTCGAAGCAATACATACAAAATAAGAGAAAAGTTCAGTAATGGACCACATGATTCATACACAGAGATTCAGTCCCAGTTAAAAATCATCAGACAGAAAGCAATGGAAAAGCCTACAAACTCCCCAGGGGAGTCACCATCAGTCAGAATAAATAGCAATAGATAATATTAGATGGATAACTAGTTACAAAGCTATCCAGCAGATTTCTGCCCAACTACAGCTGGAGAACTAAGAGCTACAACCAAGGTTTATGTAGAAAGAAAGAAATATCCAGAAAATTGGGTAATTTTTCACCACAAGGAGATAATCACAACATAAGAAATAGAGTAGAGTCATATATGATTGAAAGCTACCCTAATTAGGAGGAAAGAGCAAGTTATTTAATTAGGTTTCCTCAGTTGACCTCATTAGTTTTGAATAGAGTAACTTTAAAAAAAACTGGCAGAAGAGCTGACATTTTACAACTAAGCTATAATTATGGATGTGTGTGTGTGTATACACACACATATACTCACACATTTTCATGGAGAAAATCTAGGAGGCTACTAAGAGTAAACACCAACTTAATAATACATAATAGTCAATAAGTTAATTCCCAAGATGTTGCCAATTGTACAAATTAAAATTAGCAAAAATCAATGCATAAACTAAGGTTCTCAAATGAGATTTTCCTCTTTTGGGGGGGTAGAAGAGTAGAAGAGTAACTTGCATGGGATGGAAGAAAGCGTTCTGCATTCAGTCAATCAAATGTAGGGCAAATGAGCAGGCCCTGGGGCTTCTTTTTGATTGCCATTCATCTAAATATCTGGCTAGCATTTTATGATTGATATTTTAGAAATGATTCTTATGCATTTTTCTCATGAAATCTGATTCTTAATTGGAGTGCAGGGTTAGCCCAGGACATTTTGCATAAGTAATAGAAGATGGTGTAGTTCTTCCCAATACATATATAGGCATATCTGATTAATAGCTGCAACTTATTTTGGCATTGACAATGAACCAGCATACTTTGCTTCTCCTCCAGGGATACCATGTGGCATACACACTTGCGCACTTTGCCATTATTCCTGTTGCTATACACCTATCACTGAGCCGTCTGCCTTACTCTACCAGCATGGACAGTATATTGTACATTGGAATGATCTAAAGCAGGAGTGTCGAACCATGGCAACTTTAAGACTTGTGGACTTCAACTCCCAGAATTCCCAAGCCAGCCATGCTAGCTGGGGAATTCTGGGAGTTGAAATCCACAAGTCTTAAAGATCTCAAGGTTGGATACCCCAATCTAAAGTCTGTGTTGAATTAGGTCCTTTTACATATATTATCTTATTGTAATGAAATTTGAACTGTTATCCAACAGAGTAGTGGCAGGAGGGTGGTATTGTTGGCCTGCAAGCAATCCCTATGGTGATTTTATTTTTCTGTATGTGGAAAATTCCTGAGGTCATGAGTAGACCTGAGTCAGTTCAGTAAGCAACCATTCTCTATGGTCAGTCCAGTCCCACTGCATGCAAGGGAAGAGGGAATTAATGAAATTTTATACTATAGTTTTTTTAACTATTTTTCTGCTATCTTTTATTTCTGATCTTCATGGATTTTTGTGACTTGTGAACTGATATACTTTCCTAATTATACTATCCATAAGGTTATTTTCAGAAGCTTTGCTGAACTCACAACATACACTAGTAGATGAACTCCACATTCTTTTCAGGAAGTTACCTAATCAAAAATTAAGTTTCTTCTGACAAAGCTTGTTCGTGACAAAAGCATGCTGGCTTCCAAAATCATTTCATTACTTTCAGTTTGCTTATATATAACATAGAAATTTCTAAGATAATAAAGTCTGATAGGTCTGTAGTTACCCAGGTCACTTTTTTCTTTGTTTTTGAAGATAGTACAAATTTGTCTGCCTCCAATCTTCTCTTCTTTCCCCCCTCCCCTCCCCTCCCCTCTCCTCCCCTCCCCCCTCCCCCTCCCCCTCCCCCTCCCCCTCCCCCTCCCGTCCCCTCTCCCCTCTCTTTTTGTCCAATCAGTGTTGATTCCTGGCACCTGCCTGGACAAGAACCTGCAGTTTTCTTGGCAAGAGAGTGACTGGTTGAAGGACTCCCAGTTGGCTTTGTGCTGCAGCTGGGATTAGAACTCAGAATCTCCTGATTTCTAGCCTAACTCCTTAACCACTACACCAAACCATTTGTCTCTCTGCCCCCTCCCTCTCTCCCCCACCCTTCCAGTTTGGTGTGGTTGTTAGGGTCCTTTAATATTGGAAAAGCGTACTGAATTTCTACCTCAGGATCTTTTGCTAGGGATCATAAAAGATTGCACTACTACTGAGACGAATTTACTTCTGAAGCCCGAATGAACAATATGTGATAGACTAGAAACAGTAGTTAGAACATATATAACAGGAATGTTTACTAAACCAGACGTTCACAAAGACTAATCCTTAGTGTTGTATTGCAGGTTATATGATGATTGCTTTCTAATACGATCTTATGTTTGATGTTAAAAAAAAAAGAATAAATGAATAGAGAGATAGGGAAAGAGACAGAGACAATGGCATACCCACAAAAAGTGTTTTTATCATTCACCAGAATTACTCAGTGGTAATGGACAAAGGTTCAGCCAGATCATTAGCAAGTTCTTACAGGATCTTAGATTGCAATCCATTTGGTTCTGGAGATTTAAACTCATTCAAGGTCAGTACATACCTCCTCATTATGTTTTTAGCAAGCTCAAGCTGGATTCAGCACTCCAGCATTATCTGAGGAATCCATGCATAGCCTCTTGTCAAAGCAGTCTGAGATGAAATAGTTCAGCCTTTTGTGGCTGTTATCTGTTAATCTTTGCCTTCTTTACTGAGCACATGATATACTGTTTATTTTCTCTTTCTTATTTTGAATGTATCAAAAGAAACTGCCTTTCTTTGTTCTTAGCATCCTTCATTAACTTTTACTCTTTCCACATTTTTTGATAGCAGTTTTACAGTTCTGGGTTATCCGATCTCTCCTTTTTCCTGCTTCATAATGGCCTCTCTTTTCACCTCTGATCTGTGTCCTTTTAGATTTTCAGATTTTTGTTAGATTTTCAGTTTGCCAGAAACTTACAAGTTAAGGGCCTTTGCAGATGAGTTGGTTTTGATTATGGAACATCCTTTAATTAAAGGGAATTGAAACATTAATGGGCAAATTAAAAGAATTTAGTGCATTAGCAGATTTCAAGATTACTAAATGTAAGATTATGTTGTTAACAAAAATATGAAAATAAAAGATTAAATGGAATTAATGAACAAAATGGCTTTTGAGAAGAAGGTAAAATATTTGGGCATCACTGTGACAAATATGACCTGTATGTTATTTCAAAATAATTAAAGCATAGAATGAAGTTTTTTTAAAAAAATGTTAAGATAGGAGAAATTACAACTGTCATTGTAATTTTTTTGATAAAAATGAATGTTTTTCCCGGAATGATATTTTGTTTCAGTAATACCTGTTTTGACAACTGATGCACTACTTATACATTTGTGTGGCAGTGAAAAATACAAGAGTTAAATAAAAAGTGTTACAAGATGTATATGTAAGTTCATTTTATGCAGATATTCTCTAAGTAATGTAGGAAACAAAAATACTGTTACTTCTAAAACAGGGGCCTCCAAGCCCTGGGCCCTCTGTTGGAAATCAGGCCATGCAAAGAGGCAGGCGAGCACATGAGTGTGTGAAGCTGTATTTGCACAAGCGAAACCATCCCTTCTCCTCTCCTCCCCGCCACTGCCACTCACAAAGCCGGAAAGATTGGGAACCCCCGTTCTAAAGTAATAATAATAATAATAATAATAATAATAATAATAATAATAATAATAATAATAATAATAATAATAATAATAATAATAATAATAAAGTTGGAAGGGACCTTGGAGGTCATCTAGTCCAACCCCCTGCTCAGGCAGGAAACCCTATACCATTTCAGACAAATGGCTGTCCAGTCTCTTCTTAAAAACTTCCAGTGTTGGAGCATTTACCGCTTCTGGAGGCAGGTTGTTCCACTGATTACTTGCTCTAACTGTCAGGAAGTTTCTCCTTAGTTCTAGGTTGCTTCTCTCCTTGATTAGTTTCCATCCGTTGCTTCTTGTCCTGCCTTCAGGCGCCTTGGAAAATAGCTTGATTCCCTCTTCTTTGTGGCAGCCCCTGAGATATTGGAACACTGCCATCATGCCCCCCCTTGTTCTTCTCTTCATTAAACTAGACATACCCAATTCCAGCAGCCTTTCCTTATATGCTTTAGTCTCCAGTCCCCTAATCATCTTTGTTGCTCTTCTCTATATTCTTTCTAGAGTCTCAACATCTTTTTTGCATCATGATGATCAAAACTGGATGCAGTATTCCAAGTGTGGCCTTACCAAGGCATTGTAAAGTGGTATTAATACTTCACACAATCTTGATTCTATCTCTCTGTTAATGCAGCCCAGCACTGTGTTGGCTTTTTTGGCAGCTGCAGCACACTGCTGGATCATATTAAGATGTGTGGACTTTAACTCCCAATACCAACTGAGTAATTCAGAGATTTAAGGTCCACATATCTTAAAGTTACCAGATTTGAAAAAGACTGCTGTTACTAGAATTAGTCAATATGAATCCAATTTGTAGAGGACATAGTGGACAGAAACCAAACAAATCCTTGCCCTTAATGGCTACAATAGGGACAGAGGTAAAGGAGAAGGCTCATTGCTTGATACTGAGGCTCCATAGAAATGTTTTAGTATTGTGGATTCATTGACACAGTCAAGATCCTTGGATGATGATGATGATGATGATGATGATGATGATAATAATAATAATAATAGTAATGGATAGTATTTGAAAATTTGACATGGGCATGGCTTAAGATGGGAACCATCAAGAAAGAAACAGAAGGCTTAATACTGGCTGCTCAAAAACAAGCACTACAGACTAATGCCATGAAACCGAAGATACAAAAATCCACAGACAATCCAAACTGCTGACTTTGCAATGAGAAAGTTGAAACTGTTTCACACTTAATTTGTGAGTGCAGCAAAATCGTGAAAACTGATTACAAATCTAGACATGGCCGAGTTGCTAAATTAATCACTGGGCATTGTGTAAAAAATATGACTTGCCTGTGTCCGAAAAGTCATGGGAACATAGGGTGGAAAAAGTTGTTGAGAATGAGAGGGTGAAGATCTTGTGGGACTTTCGAATACAAACAGATCGCCATTTGGAACACAATATGCCAGATATCGCAATTGTAGAGAACCGAAGCGTACAGCTGATTGATATCACTGTACCAGGAGATGCCAGAGTTGAAGAAAAAGAACTGGAAAAAATTACAAAATATCGCAACCTGGCCATCAAAACTGCGCAATTATGGATGAAACATGTAACAGTGGTACCCATTGTCATTGGGGCACTGGGAATTATGTCCAAAAACTTTGCATAATACATCAAGAAACTGCAGCTTCCTGCAATAACTCCAGCAATGTTACAAAAAATTGCGCTACTTGGAACATCTTATATTTTAAGGAGATACCTGGTTGACACCTAGGATGCTGGTAGCAACCCGTGTCAACCATCAGCGCCAGCCAATTTGAATGTTCAGTTGACTGAGGTTCATGTTTAATGAATAAAAGATAATAATAATAATAATAACAACAAAAACAACAACACCTAAACAACAACAACAACAACGATGATGATGATAATGTTGGAAGGGACTTTGGAAGTCATCTAGTCCAACCCCCTGCTCAGGCAGGAAACCCTATACCATTTCAGACAAATGGCTGCCCAGTCTCTTCTTAAAAACTTCCACTGTTGGAGCATTCACCACTTTTGGAGGCAGGTTGTTCCACTGGTTAATTGTTCTCACTGTCAGGAAGTTTCTCCTTAGTTCTAGGTTGCTTCTCTCCTTGATTAGTTTCCATCCGTTGCTTCTTGTCCTGCCTTCAGGCACTTTGGAGAATAGCTTGACTCCCTCTTCTTTGTATCTCTAGGTATTGGACTGAGACAATAGAAAGGGATGTATTCAAGACAGATGGAGATACAGTATGTTTGCATCTAGATTGTTCACTTTTCATAGACACTGGCATTAATTTTCAAGTATACTGTATCTCTTTCATTTTCTGAAAATAACATCATTAGTCAGTTTATTCAGACAAAAGATTATAAAAATTAGCTGAACCTTCTTTCCATGTACCCTATTCACTTTTATGGCTATTTGTAGCCCCTCTTCATTACATTGACTGAAATAGTTTAGCTGCAAGATTTAAATTCACACAGTATTTATTGGCAATTAAATTCACATTCTTTAATACTCATATTTAAGTTGTGGTTATTGATTATTATTTGCATGCCAGGTTTTATCCATAGGTGGGTAACAGTAAACAATAAAACAATACAGCAGATGATTTTTTTAAAAAATAAAATATTGTAAAGTATTTATCAGCTAATTTAGGTTTCCAGATCTTCTCTGGAAAAATGCTAGCTCCTTTCCTAAAGACAGAAAGAATAGGGACTGCTTTCAATTTGCAAGAGAATGCATTTTGTATATTGGGAGCACAATGCCTAACAGACATACTTTGGAAAGAAGTCATATGTCTTCTAGTCCAGATACTTCATGGGTGAAGTGGTGGTGGAGGGGGTGTCTCTCAGATACTTTAACTTTAATAGCTTTGAAAGTCAGAGCCAGCAAGTTCATGTTGGTGACCCATCCCACTTTTGCCACTAAGTGCTGCTTTTTGCATAGAATAGAATAGAATAGAATACAATAGAACACAACAGAACACAACAGGACACAACAGAACAGGAAGGGACCTTGTTCAAGCCCCCTGTTCAGGCAGGAGAACCTATACCATCTCAGATAAGTGACTGTCTAGCCTCGTCTTAAAAATTTACAGTGATGGAGTGCTCACGATTTCTGGAAGCATGCTATTCCACTGGTTATTACCTTGGAATCCTTTTGCTAAACTTGTTTTCAGCAAACCATGACAGAGCATGTAGAAGTATTTGATTCCAAAAGGCATTTAAGGCAACAGCTGAATGGCTGATCCACTTCCTTTGCTCTTTGTGTATTTTGTTGGTTCTTGTCTTGATGCTATTCATGCATTTATTGTTTTAGCTAAGCATTTTTTTTTGCATATGTTTACAGTAATCTGAACTGCTATTTAAAGCCACCCCCATGAAGGCCTGTTTTAAACAAAATACCTAGAACATGCATTCCTCGTGTAAATGAGGAAAATGAGATAGACTGTAAATTATTCTATTGCTAAAATGTAGGTATAACTGAACCCTTTTCCATCCCACAGAGGGGCATTTTCTTGTATCTGTATCATGCACCGAGCTTTCAGTAATTTATCCTAGTGTTTCATAATGACTTTTCATTTACAGAAAGTTAAAACTTGGCTTGCTCCAGGCTTGAACTTGGCAGAGCAGATTTCAGCTTGGAGGCAACTCATCATTTGCACAAAACTGCAAAGCAATCAGCTTGGCTAAGTCTTAGAGATTACTTAAGAATATGTTCTGTTGCTGTGTGCCAATTAGAAGACAAATATAAATGTACGCTTATATAAATCTTTCATTCCAAAGTTCTTTGTGTAAAACGGTGCGTACAATGCTGTACAATAGAACACTGATTGTCTGTTTTGCTGTGTACAGCAACTCTACAATGAAGAGGAACATTTCAGTATGAAAAATTCATGAATTTTTTACTAGAAATTTTTTTTTGTTCATTGACCATGTTATGCCATATAGAAGATTTTACAAAGAGATAAAGCTGTGTGTATGCAACATGCTAAGTAATCAGCTGCTTGACTATGGTTTGCAGATCAAAGCTGTGTCATAGCCTGGGTCATATATAGGCTTTGAACTAAATCTGGTCAGATAACTCAGCAAGATGTCCTTTTCTGGTTAGCAGCAGATTTTTTTCAGTGATTTAGGCAGTCTTCAATTCCAAGGCTCCCTCCCTATTTCTAAATTATTTACCCAGGCAAATTATAAATAACCATCTTTGAAAAATGAGAGGTTAGAGTGAGGGCATTGTCAGAATGATGCAACCATGAGCATGACTGCTATCCATTGATCTGTAGAAGAGTAAAGTTTCCTTCATTTTCAGCTTGGCTCCTGATGGTACTAAAGAAATATATGTTTTCTTGGCAACACACCAAGTAGTTGGCCACTGCCTTTTCTTGCAATACTTTTCTGATTTCTCAGCTTAGCCTATAACCAGCCTAATATCCCTTGGATATCACCCATTCAACCAGGAAGAACCTCTCCTAGCTTCTGTTAGCTTCCAGATTTTGCCATCTACAAATGTCAGGTTATACTAGAAACTGGATTTTCAATTGGAAAGGAGATTTTGGCTTGGAGTAAAACAATCATACAATTGTTTTGATATTTAAAGTTCTCATGCTGACTTTTGAAAGTGCTTTAGTGAAAGGACAAAATGTAGATGAAAGTTAGTAGAGGTGAAAGATTTCATCCCCAGTTCATATTTTCCCCTAAGAGGAATATAAGACTTCTTTAAGCATTCATACTGGGAATTCAGATTGGTACAAGGCCCACACCTCACATGATATTTGAATATATCATTTTAAAAAAAATTTAACAGACTCCTTTTATCTTTACTACCAAATTAAAGTAAAAAAAATAAAAATTCATGTGCTTTGGCCTTCAGACAAGAGTAGGCTAACTTTTGTGTGGCATTAAATTTAGGAGCAGTGCCACAGTTGGAGCAATGATATATGTGGAATGTCAATGATTTGTCAATTTTTTGACGGAAACATTTTAAAGGTGTTTTGTTTTGCATATGAAGAATGCCTTATTTGGGGCTTACATAACATTTCATTGTGTTCTCTGCTTAAAGTCTGGTAAGGTCCAGCAATCATGGCAATAATAGTTCAGTACCATACATTGGGGAGCACTTAAAGGTGCATATCAGAAGGGTCTTGGAGATTCATGAGGATTGTAGGTTATGCAGTTTTGCACTGAGACAGGACAATACCTCACTGTTTAAAGTTTAAAGGGAAGCTTTGCAGTTATCTAGGATTGTCAGCCCTTCAAGGTAGTTCAGGCAAGAAGCACAAAGCATGAATTTGTTTGTTTATTTATTTACTCATTTATTTACAAACCACCACCCTAGTTCTGGCAGATTGACTCTGGGTGATGAACACCAAAGCACAAACTGCACAATATTGTTTTAACAATGCAAACTTAAAACAGAAATTAATAACTTAAGCTCCCTCTAGTAAGCTTCCAGAATCAGCTTGAGTCAAAGAGACATTGGAACCATGCACGTTTTACTTGCTTACAGAACACAGAGAGGGTTGGGGCTATCCTTAACTCCATGGGAAGAATGTTCTACAAAGTGGGACCACCACACAGAAGGGCTGTTAGTCTATACCCCGAGAACTTCTCAGGAACCTCAAGAGGCCTTTACTAGATAATTGGCCTGAACCAGCCAAGGCAGTTCTGGCAGCCCATTGCCTGACACATATCTGTGTTGCACTTTATAAAGTTTTAAAGGTGGCAGAAGTGGCAATCTAGGAAGGGGAGGCAAAAAAGGAGCTGCATCTTGAGATGAGAGCCAGAGTTGCTGATGAGCAGGGATTGGAAAGAAAAAGAGAATGTGGTGAGGAATGAGTGGAGAGCTGAAAGAACAAGGAGCTGTATACATGCCAGTCCTAAACTAAGGCGAGCAATCATTCACTCTAGTCTAGACATCTTTTTACCCTTTTTTATAATGAAATTATTGGCACTGAAGGAGGATATGAAAATTATGATTTCACTGTCTTGGATGTGTTCAGCATTACAAAGGTAAATGTGATCCTCAGTATGGTGAAACACACACACTTGCATGTTAAGGGATTTGTATCATTATTAAATAAAAGCCAACTACTGTCAACTATATTTCTGAACACACTTCCTCTGCAAATGGAAAAATAATTTCACCTCGCTTTAAAAGAATAAGCTCTTTTCCTCTTCTGTCTTTGTAGGCACTGATGAACTAAACTCTTTGAAGACTCTTGGCTTGCTATTCTGTTGTGAAAATATTTCTTTACCAGTGGTATCTTTCATTTCATTGGCCAGACACCTGCCATAAAATTTGATATATACCAGGTTTTGTGAGAGACAAGTCTGCTCTTTTTATTTGTATAGCAAGAACACAGATGTATTGCATCAAAGTCAGTTCCCTTATAAAAGCGCTCTCTAAAAATAGTTTGCATCCAAAGTTCTATGTTGCTGCATTTATGCATGCATAATCTGGTTGTGTTTAACACTCTTCTTCTGAGAAATTCTAAAATACAGCTTATGGGAACTGGTTCTTTCATGCTTACTAGACATAGACAGGATGGCCACTGGTTAAGCCATTCTGCATTGGAAAGAAAAAATTTGTTAGGAAGAACCTTACAATACATGACCAAAATGCTTTCTCTCATACTGTCTCAATGGATAGTCATATTATCAACATTCAACATTATGTAAAACCTGACCTTTGAACTTGCTTATTTTTCTCTTCTTTGCCTCCATTTTAAAATCCATCCATCTATTCATTTGCCTTTTGCATTGAAAGTATTAAATTACATATGTCATTATTATAAATAGTTAACTCCAAAATGGCAAGATGGTATATAAAGGTAGTAAATCAATTCAAGGAGCAGAACCATGAGTTGGGACTGTGTAATCATGATAGACTATTTCAATGGTAGGAGCCATAAAAACTTGGCTTTTCCCTCTGGTGTTAGGGCTGGGTTCTTAATGGAGCCTGATATAGGCAGTTTAGGGGATTAAGATGTGTGAGAAGCCTCAGCTGTAGTCTTTATTATGTTTGTTTTTAACTGAATTTTTATTTTATATTATTTTGTATTGTTAGCCATCCAGAATTATTTGCTTAGGTAGCCATTTATATTTTCTGAATAATAAACAGCTGCTTCTCCTGTTGTGCAAACTTTTTGTCTAGCCCTGTCAGGTAATTTGAAAAAAAAAAGGGGGGTTGTTTTAAGAGAACGATTTAAGTAATAAAATTATGATTAAAAACAAGCCTCTTTCCCAGGAAACTACTTTTTTCTATAAATCCAGATGTATATTTTATAGAAATACTGACTCCTATATTTTTCCTTGCATTAAACAATAGGATTATGCTTCTCTAATGAATAAGTTATTGTATTACATTACATCTTTCTGTACTCCCTCCCACAATTGTATCCCGCTGTTAAAAACCCCTGTGAGATTAGTTGGCCTTGGCTGACAGATAATGACTTATTATAAAGTTATTTCACAATTTCCTTGATTTGGGGAGGTGGTTATCCAGGGTCTCCCTGGCTGTAATCCAACATCCCAAACACTGTACCCTACATAGAAGAAGGCATGTGAAGCTGTAATAGAATATGTTGTGTTTATATTACACTAAGCATTTCTCCTTCTAAGGAGAGGATATATTATGGGTGTACATTCTATGAAATTATCTTCAGAAGATAACTGATATCAACAAGGTCTAGATTCCTGAACTTCAAATGAAAAAAAATTATACCAGTAATGGAATATTTGTCACTTTCTGTACAGGAGAAAATTTTAAACCACTTCCAGTATGATTGGATTCATAATTTATACTTCTCTATAACTAATGAGATGTTAGTTTACAGATACCCTAGAATTATAACCATACAATTCAGTAGCCAAAAGAAGCTGGCATGTATTTTATTTTGGGAGCAAAAAAACTCAAAGGGAAAAAAAATAACTAAAATGTCATTGCATGTCACATTTATTATGATATAGACTTCACTAAAGCATAGCAAAGTACACTTAAAGACTTGGCAGGTGCATTTGCTTGTACAGGTGATGAAAAAGAAAGATCAATGGTGAGATGAAAATGAAATATAGTTTCATGGAACTTAGCTTTTCTAAAGTGTTTCTCAAAGTGTGGCCTGACGACCCCTGGGTTCCCCAACTTACTTTAACACTTGATGCATTGAAGGATTTTTTTTTTTAACAATAGACCTAGAAATTAATCTTAAGAGTGTCTATCGCTATGTGTTTAAAAAATGTAATAGAAGAGGAATTCATTTTACTGGACAAGACTGAAAGTGATCTCACAGTGAATTTAAAAATGACAGGCTACAAAACTGATGTGGAAAAAATCCTACTCTGGACATATAAAAGAAACTGGCCAATATCTTTATAATTAAAATAATGTACCAAGAGACTGGTCTAGATAATTTTCTTATATGGTATTTACAAAAGAGTCTTGTTAAAGCTTAGAAAAATTTTGTGAGAGGGGATGAATGAAAAGAAATAAAGTTCTGGGACATTATTTGAAGGTACTAAAGATCAAGATTGTTAAAAAGCAAAGGAAGGAATATAAAGTTGATTTATTTGTTCAAGGCTAAAATAGATACATTGTTGTCTCTGGTAACCCTTAAAGGACTTCTGCTGATCAGAACTGAAATGAAGAAGTTTTAAGAGTGGGATATGGGAAGAAGAGATCATTTGTTGTATTTTAAGACAAGGTGATAAGTTGCTAAAATAGTATGTGTGCCCATCTAGTCCCTGTGGGGAGATACAGCTACAGTAGATGAAGTAATGACACAAATAGGATAAATCTTCATCATGCAAGCATGCAAGGCTGGGGTTTTCCAAAAGATTTAGGGTGGGGTGGGAGATTGAACATTTTTGTATACATGCCAAGCAAGTTGTGGGGCTCACTTTAACATGCCCATTATTTTTTGTTTCAAAATAGTGATAAACCCCATGATTTGTTTCATTGAAAAAACATGTTCAAGGACTGCACCTGGTGTTTGTCCACCTTTGAGGATTATGCTTGCTATATCTGATGGACTAAATTTGAGACATAACAATGGAAGGGTGAGAAATAGCATTTGATTCAAGATGCGGGATTTTCAAGAAGATCACCCCATGATGGCATGACAACCACCCTCTCCCAAGTCCTGTGAATAGTGCTTCTTCTCAAAGAACCCCTATTGGAAGCACTTTCTGTACCTTCATGTGATGGCTCAGCTTTGCCCAGTTTTTAATGAGAGTGAAATGCCTGCACATCCCCAGGCAGAATTCCACCTATTAGTATTCCATTCTATTTTACTTTGAGACAATCACTTTCTGAATGTAAGACCATGGGAATTATATACAGACACATCTTCTGAGAGGATCAGGCACACACGAGATTCCCTGTATGCCAACTTCCCTCAGGCCTTTTCCATCTGCTCTCCCAATGTTGCTGATGGGAACGCCAATTTGCATAACTGTTCTGGATGGGAACAGATGAATCTTGAGACAGCTCAGGAGATTTGCACTCCAAAAGCTACAGGCTGGCAAAAAATTGTTGCATATTTCCAGTCCCTGGTGGATTTCATTTGTTGTTGTCAGTTCTAGTCTGTTCCTTTTAAAGTTTAACTTTATTTATATTCACTGTGGAGAGCAAAACAATTCAATCTCTTGGACCAGCAGAGAACCAAATTGCTAATGCGGGGGGGGAAGGGAGGGGTTGCTATAATCCAGAGAGAGAGAGAGAGAGAGAGAGAGAGAGAGAGAGAGAGAGAGAGAGAGAGAGAGAGAGAGAGAGACAGACAGACAGACAGACAGACAGACAGACAGACAGACAGAATGAAAGAAAGCACCAGTGTGGTATACTGCTTAGGGGGTTAGACTAGGAACAGGGTGATCCAGATTCTAGTCCTTCCTTAGGCCTGAAAGCTGGCTGGGTGATTTGAGGTCAGTCATTCTCTTCCAGTCTGAGGAAGCTGAAAAACATCTGTCTACCAACCCTACTTGACTAGCATGGTAGATTATAATAACCTTCTGTGAAGAGGCCTTAGTGCTGCAGTGAATTGATCTGAGCTGCTGCTGCTGCTGCTTTTATTAATGTTATAACTTAGGAGTAGTTGTACAGTAGAGGGTTATTACTGAAAGAAATGGTGAGTTCTCCTTCACTGATTATGTGTAAAAAAAGACAGCTGTTTTTCGATCTTGCTTTGAGCTGGATTTCTATATGGATCAGGAGGTTGAATTCAACACTCAGAATGAGCCCTTCCAGCTGTATGATTCTAAAATCTTATATTTTTAATGCACATTAATTTCAGAAGCTAGATCAATGTTAACAATTTAAAGGATTTCTTTCAGGGACATAGTGATAGAGTATACCATTTCTATACTGTACCGATTTTTAAAAAGGAAAATAATTAGGTGCTTAGGGCAGTGTATAAAGAGAGTTTTTTCAGTCCTTTTCTCGCACCAGGGTTGCAAATTGGGCAGAGTCTTGCACAACCTGTTTGCAATGGAAGAAATGAACATGCAGTGGTAATTGTGAACTTGCAAATCAATCAATACATGCACCTTCTTACTCTGGATTGTTATAAAATCTTTAAAATCTCTCTGCGATATATCAGTGACTGGTCCACACTGGTTCATCAAGACTGCCATTTAAAAGAAGCCAATCTTTGAACTATTAATTTTGTAAACATTGTCACACCCACTGTGGCCCTCTGGCTGTGTATCCACAATTGTTTCTCCAGGATTTGGAGGAAGTATTGTTGCATCCATAATTGCCCGCAATGTATACGTTACTTATTTATTTCACAATAGATTCCTTGTCAAAAAAAGAAAAAAAGAAAAAGAAACAAACCAAAACACAGCACTTCTGCTGTGCTTCAGGGTACAACCCGAATATGAATATTACGATGCTCCCTTTATACTGAGACAGTTTTGATATTTCTCAACTTGGCACCCCCCAGTAGTGTTAGAACAGTTCTGCCAGAGTTGCAGTTTCAGAAAGAGGATTCACCCAGCCTTGCCTCCTTTAAATGTGATAGTCCAATAAACCTGGAATGAAAATCAAATCACTGAGTCATGCCTCCAGCACAAATGTAGAAAATGAAACTCGGTTTCTAGACACATGTTCAGCATTGATGAAATGAAAATGTTGGTACCAATATTTTGTCACAGCAAGGATCCTAATGAAACACACAAAAATGCATAACATCCTCAAAATAGAAGTCAGGACAGAAAACGAATCGCATAGTGCTCATTTAGGCAAATATTTTTAATAGCAAGCAACTGAAGATGAACATACCCAATATCCACTTACTATTAAAAGTGCATTTTGTAACCCCAGATGTTTTCCAGCCTATATGCCAGCTGAAGATATTTCAGCATTTAGCTTTCATCAGCAGGTTGAATATATAGGCAGAAAAATTCTGTTTCAGGCACACTTGGGAATCCATAGAGTCTCAAAGACTAATTAGGGTGGTTTAAAGATCTGCAAAAAACAAGGATTCAGATGAGAAATCCTTGAACACAATTGGCTATACTTTCCATCAGAGGTTATACAGTAGATGATGGTAACATTTTAACTTCTTTTTCTATAAAAAGTACAAATTGACTAGCTTTGGAATATTACGCATAATATTTAAAACAATGAATAACAGTTACACAAACCAGTGTCCCTTGGGCAAAGTATGTTGGGATTGAGATAAAATACTCTATTCATTCCTTTCAGTAGTGTCATTGCTACCCTACAAGTCAAGGACATTTGACAGGAAGGTGGAAGAAAAATTCTTCCCTTCAATATATGACTGGTTGTCAATGCATATAAATACAGATTTTGATTTCCATAGTTGTGTTCAAACATTACAGGGACAAAGTTCAGCTAGCAGATTTTGCTAAAAGAGTGTCAATTTTGGCTATAAATATATACAATTTCAGTGTTTTTCTGTAATATTCAAGCAGAAATCAAGAACTTTATTTATTAGTATAATTTAATTTGGTTCTTCTTCCATGCCCAGCTCCTTTGCACTGAGACCTTTCTTCAGTTTTAAGGGAGAACAGTTTGGTTTCTTAAGAGATTTTTGATCAAATATTAGGGAATTGATAGAACTTGAGTCAATACTGATTCTTGACAAGATCTCTGGTTGAAAAAATTGTCTTATTTAGGGCAAAGTGGCATATTGTAAAATTTGCACAATGGATGAATAATTCTATATGCATATTTTCCTTTTTCAAAAAAAGTTAATAAAAATTTATCCTTCATCCTATCTTTCTAACTTGGAATAATTTCAAGGAGTCATTGAGACAAGCCCCTGTTCAGTTCAGAAATCCCGATTAAAACATCCTGATAGATTGTATCAACTCAACTTCAAACCCATTCTGCAAGGAGGAGGCCACAGCTACTTCTCTTTGTGATCAGTTTCAATGGTGAACTGCTGTTATTGTGAACAAATTATATTTAACATTCAGCCTGAATCTATGATGATAAGGACATGATACCATCTCCCTTGTAGACATTCATGCTCTTAGCTGTGGAGAAGAAACAAGAGCATCATTTTTGGAGAGGAAACCTATAAACATAAAACAACTTATGCGACCAACAGCAACTTTATATCAGTTGGGGACAATGTGTTTGGAGAGCCCTCCTAACAGGAAAAAGAAAACAGGTACTTCCAGTATAACCTTTTCACCATGGTCCAGTCAAAATTGGCTGTTTCCCATTCATTTCCCATTATTATACTATGACAATTTATTTGAAGAGCTATGGGACTTTTTATTTTAAAAATTACTCTGATTTATAATATATGAATTATATGAAATGCTTTACAGATGGCACATAACTCTGTCAATAATTACCAAGTTAGAAGGAATGTTTTGTCATATGCGGTAATTATGTAAAAAAAAAATTCAAAGTATTGGAAAGAAATACACCAACAAATTCAGATGCTAAAAATAAAGCTCACACTGAAACCACAAATACTTTTATTATGTCTAATACTGAAAACATAAATAACAAATATTACAATATACTAAGATTTATGTTGAACAAATTAGGCACAATATTAGTAAAGAGGAATTTTGCCAATAATACAAAACTGGAGACCAAAATAGAAGAATATGTAGCAATGGCAAAATTGACAGTACATATTCATAACAGATGTTTCACCAAATTTAAGCAATATGTGTATTATATATACTATACATTGCCCAGCAGAGCTAATTTAGACATGTAGAATATAGTTTTGAAGAAGAAATTTATGAGATTAATACAAAAAATATTGGAAAGGTTTTAAATAGTTACTACCAATAATCTTTGATGTTTAATGCAAAGTATAAATATGTAGGTTGTAGATAGAGGCGAGAAAAACAGAAGGGAAGAGGAGAATTCATTACTAAATTGTGATCTGATAGTGTTTTTATTCATGCTTTGTGTTTAGCAGTTTTTGTTATTATTCAACTGTTAGTATTCAATATAGATCTTTTTTTCTTATTATAACAATAAGAAATATATTTTAGAAGATTGGCTGTTGTATGAGAATTAAAAATAGACATTATATTCATTCTAGTTTGATAGTCAATAAGTCACTTGCTAGTTTGTTATAAGATCATTTGAGAATTCTAATTGGTTTCCATAGTTTGGTTGCTCATGGTTTCTTTAATTATGGTTTCTCAAATAATTGATTTATTGAATGATTATGTGAAATCAAGTTGGTATTGACTTCTAGTAACTATATAGATAGATAGATAGATAGACAGATTATTTTCATGCCAATTGTCCCTAAAATGGTCTTTCAGGACACAGCAATCACCATTGTAACTGAGTCCATCTATCTCATTGCTGGTTGTCCTTTTCTTTTTCTTTCCACCTTTCCCAGCATTAGAGTTTTCTCTAGGGAGCTAGGTCTTCACATTATATGCTCAAAGGAGAATAATTTAAACTTGGTCATTTGTGCTTGATCTCTGAATTCATATCTTCTATGATCTGTTTGTTGTTTTGTTGGCTGTCTGTGGTATTCTCCTGACTTTTCTCAAGTCAAAACATCATTAATCTTTCTATCCTGTTTCTTCAAAGTCCATTTTTGTTTCCATTGAGTTATCACAGGGACAACCATTGCCTATACAATCCTGACTTTTATAGGTATAGGTGCATTCCAATATCTAAATATCAGGCATTCGTGATTGCACTACCTATGGCATATTTTTGACTGCTTGTTCCTTTTTATTGTTGATGCTTGATCCTAAGGCAGAAGCTATCTATCACTCGAATATCTTCACTATCAATTCTAAAGCTGATTATTGTTATTAGTTTATATTTAATTTTAGACCCAATTTTTTCAATATGCTTTTTGACTTTTATAACACGTTTCACATGACATGCTCAACCCAAATGAAATTACATTACAACTTGGCACATGTAAAAAAGGACAAGGCTTCAATCTCACAATTCTGGCTACCTTCTTAACTTTCTTGACCCCCAGTCCAGATGTGAAGAAAAACAATAATACAGAAAAGAAATCATAATAATTTGTCTTATAGAGTTCTTATAAGCCTTGGGAAAAGTGTGGTATAAACGCTTCTATAGTGTCTAATTTTTTTTCTAGATTCATATGGCTTCATTCAAGTTCCTTGTTATTCTTAAGCAATTTTGCATGACTTGTAGTATCCCGTAAAAGCCTAAGATACTCAGGGTTGGGATCTGAAGTCATTTCCTCTCCTCTCATTCCAGAGATGCAAGCTGAATGGAAAATTAGCTTTGATCAAAGAAATAGAGATAATTAGTTTATATGAACATATTGGCGGTAATTCTATAAATAAAGTGTTTCAAAACTAAGCTGTAGAGGGGATAAAAACATAAGATTAAGATAAGCCAGTAATAAAACCAGTATGGTGGTTTGAGAAACAGTCTCCTGTATAATTTTTCTTCTTCTTCACTTGCTATTGCACTGTGTGAGTGAGAATGTGCATCAGTGCAGAAGATGGTGCTAGCTGAATAAGAGTTGGAAAGTTTAACTAACAGCTTTCTCCATCTGAATCTATTAATTGATTGAATCTAGTTTTGCTGGATTACAGCAACCTAATTAGTTTGGGAACCTGATAGTTAAAGTTTCTTCCCTGCTCTGGTGTGCCTGGATCCAATAGGATTTCAGTGCTTGAAAAACATCATTAGATATTTTATAATTTCAACTGACTCATATATTTAATGGATCAGAAGTTGTAGGTTTTTTGTTTTTTAAAAACCTGAAATCTGCTTTCTGCTTCAGATAAATAATTACAAAATTACAAAAGCTAAATCCAGAAAAGCTAGGAAATTCCTGAAACCTTGGTTGTCAAGCACAGGAAATGAGGAGTCTTATGAATATATAGGTTTATTGTAAACTTAAGCTCTGTACAAGAATCTGAACTACTAAAGGTTAAAACAAATTGACAGTAGATAAGACTCAATGGAATGCTAGGTGGGCTGGATTTAGATCTCTTGTGGGCAGAAAGGGACTCAACACTGATGATATGTTTGACCCCTCCCTCAGGCTCAATCTGGTCATTTCCTACATTGGTACTCAGACAAATCAGCTATCAATAGGCACATAGAGATAAACAACATTTACACATCATTCAAAATAGACAATAAAAAGCTACAAGGGGGAAAAAGTACAGGGCAATTACTACCCAGATAAGGAGGCATTAATATCAGGATTAGCAACAGACAAACACTTAAGCAGTTAATAACAGCCTAATGAAGGAACTACCAAGGAGATAACCACTCTCCCACAATATTGGCAGGGTAAGCTAAACAGGGAGCAAAATTCACCCTCACTAGAACTGATGATGTTACTATACAGATAATGAACTATCTGCAAGGAAACAATCAAGGCTGACACAAGCTCAGAGAACACGAAGAATTGTACAATTGCAAAATTCAGGATAACAAGTCAGCCCAGTTTTAAGATGCTGAGATTAAACCTGAGAAAGGTTTAAACATTAAACATGCCAACATACTTTTCAGTATTATTGTTCTTTCAACATAATTTTTATTACTATTACTATTACTATTACTATTACTATTACTATTACTATTACTATTACTATTACTATTACTATTACTATTACTATTACTATTACTATTACTATTACTATTACTATTACTATTATTATTATTATTATTATTATTATTATTATTATTATTATTTCTATGCCGCCCTATTCCAGGAACTCAGGGCGGCTCACAGCATAAATAGAAATCTAGCATAAAATACATATATAAAAAGAACCCCTGAGTTTAAAAAAAAATCATCCAACAAACATGCACACAAACATACACTGGCTAGGGGCAAGATGTTAACTGCCCCAGGCCTGTCGGCAAAGATGTGTTTTGAGCAGTTTACGAAAGGCGGAGAGGGTGGGGGCAATACGGATCTCCGGGGGGAGTTGATTCCCGAGGGCCGGGGCCGCAACAGAGAAGGCTCTTCCCCTAGGCCCCGCCAGGCGACACTGTCTGGCTGACGGGACCTGGAGAAGGCCGACTCTGTGGGCCCTAACCGGTCGCTAGGTTTCATGGGGCAGCAGATGGTCCCGTAAGTAACCTGGTCCGATGCCATGTAGGGCTTTAGAAATCAGTTTAGAAATTTAGAAATCAGTTCATTCTACATAGATTGAGGAAATAGCCAGAGTCCTTTGGATACTTGGAATGGAGACCAGGTGCCAACTCTGGGAAAACTTGATTAATTTTATTGAACGTGGGTTTTCCAAATAATTCTGGAAGAAAAATCCCCCAAAAAGAAAGAAGGAAAGATAATAGAAGCCAAAAGACAAATCCAAATAGTAGTTAAGTTAGAAATAGCAAATATGTTCTTATGGCCATTGAAAAATATCTAGAAGAACTGTAGGAAAATAGAATTTCTGCAAATCTTTTAAACTGGGAATCTTTCTAAAATTTTTGATGAATGAGTCTCATCCTCTTTCTACTTCTCACTTAGGATTAAACAAAATGCACTGTCTGCTGAAAAAAAAGCTATAGTATTATTCCTTGAATGTTCCAGGGTAGTCTTGACATACAATGCAATAAATTCAAAAATTGGTGGCATAGATATTTGATAAATACATAAATGAAACTTAGGGAAACCTCTGCTTCAGGATTGGCAATTCACCTCTAAACCCTTTTCCTATGCCATTTCAAGGGAATAATGAAATAGAGTAAAGTTGTTCCATTTTGCTAGTTCCTGTTTCATGTTGTACTTTTCTAGATGGATTTTTATTTTTTTAGGCAGCGGCTTGATTTATATTAAAATTGAATAAGGTGGTTGAGAGGACTCATCTTCCTTTTTCTAACCTTTATAAACCAATGTGTTTATAGCAGTACAAAGCTCTTTAAAAAGTGTATTTTTTTCTGCAGTTCCAAGCATTAATCAGCAGAAACACATATTTTCAATAAGCCTGCCATGTTTAATGCTAAAGAAAATGGGAGAAACTGCCTCTTAGCCATCTTATACAATTTCTAAACTTGTTAGACAAATTGCACTCTGTCTAGGCTCCTGTAGACATGAAATACCCAATTTCACTTTCACCAGGATTCAGGGTACATTTTATTTTAAATTCCATCTCTGACCAGTATTATTGAAAGTAGTGGTTGAAAAAGAAAACACAAAGTGAAGCTCTAAAATAGATTTAATGTTTATTTTTTTATTTGTTGGCCTTTAACTCAGGCCTGAAAAAACATGAAACTCAGTTGTGCAATATTCAAGCTCAATGCAAACAAAAATACTTGTGATCTGGCTATGCCTGGCACCTGTTCCTTAAAGGAGCCATGCCCTTTCCTGGGCTGGCATGGCAGGCGTTCATATTCTAGAAAAGATCTGATTGTGTTTCAAGGATGATGGCTGGACAGTATTCCGTGGCTGTCTCTGTAATGTTTCTAGAACTCAAGAGCATATTTTCCTATCCCCCTTTTGAATCCCCAAAAAGGCACCGTTCCTCTAAAGAATAGTAGACAGGTACAGAAAGGCTCTCTATGCCATATATAAAACTTTCTTGTTTATATGTTTCAACTTTCTTGTTGAATTTATCAAATTCAAATGTTACATCTCTCTAAATCACTGTTTTTCAAATGCTGGCTGGGCAATTCTGGGAGTTGAAGTCCATACATCTTAAAGTTGCCAAGCTTGAAAAATACTGCTGTAAACCCTACTAGACTTTTCTCAGTAGCAAAAGAGAAAACAGTGTTCTTGCTATATGGTCAAAACCATTGTGCATCATTGTCATACAAATTGCAATCCTTGGTAAAGGTATGTGCCTCAGCTACAACATGTTACTTCTTTCCCTCTGAAGTCATGACATTATTATAGATATAGGGAATCTCATACAGAATATCACTTATCACTAACAAACTATCTACAGGAGATAGTCAAATAGTGGCCAAGATTGTATGATTAAAATTCTACTGCTTTTACATATGTTGCACATGTGATGCACATAAACAAGAACAGGGTTTTGGTCATCACTACCATTTTGAATCCTTTTACCTCACCTATCCCCCCTGGATGCCCCTAGCTGAATCAAGATTGCCGACTCACTTCCATAGTACCTAACACCTAAGCAAAATATCTAGACAAATATATTCTACTCATCCAATTATTTGTGAAAGAGAAAACAGAATTTTTGCAGAAGTAACTTATGTAGCAGGCATAGCTGTCTGTAACCTTCACATAGTGATGTGTAATGCTCTTTTTTAAAACTCATTTTTGTTTCTTAATGTAACTTTCAACAATTGCACAGAATGCCAGTGTAGTGTGAAGAACCATTGTGATGTATTGGTCCAGATGTTGGGCTAGAACTGGACAAGCCCAGATTCAAGCCTACTTTCAGCCATGAAAGTTTACAAGATCACTTTGTGCTACTCAATCTTTCTCAGACTAACCTATACATGGGTTATGGAATCACATAAGCATGTCCACTTTAATATATTGTATGGATATTCTGCTTTTCTGTGTGCATACATTAACTTACAGTAGCATAATCAGCAATCCAAACAAGCTATTTCAGAATCATTTGCCAGAATAAGTTAGCTATTTTCAAGAAAAAAATCTGAAAGTGAAAAGGTAAAGCTTTTAGTTTTTACTTAATTGATTTTACTTTATTGATATTACATTTCGTGTCCCTTTCTACATTCATGGATACATAGCAAATCCCTTCCATGTAGTCAGTTGTTTACAGTTTGCTTGCGTCAGCCAGAGAGTTGCATCTTTGGTTTGCAATAACCTTCCTTTTCCATTAAATAGTTATGCATTCTATATATAAAGAATTGGTACATTCTTCATTATGACTTACTTGGAAGGCAAAATTTAGGGTCGCTGATCCTCAACTTCTTTCATTACCTTTTACTGCTTCCTTCAGGTATCCCTTGCTTACTTTGCTTCATATCTTGAGTCTCTGAACTGTTGGAATTAGGAGTTCCAGCCTGGAAAATGTATTGGTGAGTTGGTGACTTAATTATCCTGATGTGTCTCTTATTAGAAAGGACCACTGGTTGAGTGAATCAACGGTATTCATTTAATGTCATTGAATGCATGCCATAAGAAACCCCTAAAAGAATACTGAGATTCTATTTATATCCCAGAGACATTTTGACTCCTGGGCTCAGTGACTATATGCTTTTGCTAATTGTGCATGACCCCTATGGGAACCTGCCACTGAATCAAGGGAGAGACAGTAATAGGACCCAAAGTATTTAGGAGGAGAAATTTGAAGAGTGCAGCATACTTCATCTACCAAAATTATACTCTTGCTTGCCATGAAACCAATGTTTGCTCTTTTCTCATATTGCTTCTGCAGTAAGATTATATGGATGGGCACACAAAGATATAGAGGAAAATCCAGAAAGGGTTTAGGAAGCAACAGGATATCACTGGGCAGTGGAAAAATCTCTGCTTTCTTTGTAAACAGAAACTGCTAGGATATAAAATCAAAACACTGGAATAAATGCAGTAGAATTTGGCAAACCCCCTTAAAAAGAAAAAAAGAGAACATCCTGGCATATTTTGCTAAGTATAGTGAAGTAAACTTTAAATCTGGTTGCACACATATATGTAGAACATAACTGCCAATAACAATAACTGCCAATAACAATAACTTGTACATTTTAACTGGGGATTATGTGAGCAAAGTTCTTGCTACCATGTGCCCTTCATATATGGGTTCCACCTTTTCTTTTCTTTGAAATAATTATCCAAAATCTATCGCAATAGAATTAGCAGTCTTATATATTGTTTCACAATGCTCTATAGCCTTCTCAAGCAGTTAACAGAGCCAGCATATTGCTCCCAACAATTTGGGTCCTCATTTTACCGACCCTCAGAAGGATGGAAGGTTGCATCAATCTTGGGCTGGTCAGAATCAAACTGCTGGCAGAGTTAGCCTGCAGTACTGCATTCTAACCACTGTACCATTATGGCTATAAATGTTATTGGTTTATGAAAATGGTGAAGCTCTTGTTGCAGTGTTGGGAAAAATTACTCCTCCAAATGAATATCCACAGGAAGGATCTTTAGTTATTTTGACAGCATTTTATCAGATTAAGTTCCTATAAAACTGTTTCTTGGCTCCTATGAACAGGAAAATTGTAAGAAAATTGTCAGACATGTTATGGGATTTCACAATTCTAATGGATTCAGAACATTCCACATCTTTCATCTACTTGAAGTCTTAAAAGAGCCCTTAAAAATCTTTGTACTTTACTGGATTAGAATTCTTAGGACAAGGATTAATAGTGGAAGAACATGGAATTTGTTTAGATGTTCAGAAGAAGATTTGCTGAATAAAACATGAACAGCTTGATAGGAGAATGAAAATTCACAATCATTTGGCCGAGCATGATTTTCTTTATAGGTCTGGCATTTATTTATCTGCACTTTCCCAGCCATTTTTATTACTTGGTCTGGACAAGATTAGCACCTGGATGAAAAGAGCTGGTAGAAAAGAAACGAAAATTAGTTGATGGCAATGTTGGCATGGGATACAAATTTTGAGAGACACGTCGTCTCCAATCTATTAGGAATTATTGAAGGCCTCTACTTTTATATTTATTAATTGGACTGTGGTGTTGAAGATTTTTGAATTCCTGTGTGCAATTCCCAAATGATATGAAGCCTCTCCAATGCTCACAGTGCTGTCTAAAATTTATGTGTATTTACCCATGTAGTAAGGCTGTTGCATTATAATTTATATTTTTATTATCTTCTTTACTCCCCCTCTTATTGGTATTATTATTATTGTTGTTGTTGTTGTTGTAATGTTTATCATTATTCTGTTGTTTTGCATGCATACTGAAAGCTTCTGCACCGGAGACAAATTCCTTGTGTATCTAATCACACTTGGCCACATAAAATATTCAATTCAATTCAATTCAATTCAATTCAGTTCAGTTCAGTTCAGTTCAATTCAATTTAATTCAATGATAGCTGTGCATCTCATGAGCTTTAACTCTTCAAGGAAGATGATGATATAACTTGTAATTTCATATTATAAAAGTTACATTCCTATTAGCATATTTCCAGGTTTTTTTCCAAATATTTGCCAGAGATTATCTCAGGATCAGCAGGCCAGTTTTGTTTCAACTAGTCTTGTCCCTGGCTATAGTTTATTTATTACTTTTCATGGGATTCCCTGTTCATTTTGCTTCCTTTTCTTGATGCAATGATTGTTTACTTCATAGAAGATGTAACCTATGCAGAAATGAATATATATTCTTATACTCAGATGGACTCAGGAAGGCATTGTCTTGTGGATGGAATGTGGAGTTTTGGCTCATTAAATTATGAGATGCCCAAGCAGTGTTGTGGGAATGTCTCATATTTTATTATTCAATCAGCTCTCATCCTTTTATTGCTGCCCTATCTTCCCGGGTTTTAATTAAATCCCACTGGATTTTTCAAGGATGTCCTTGTTCACAGAGACTTCTATCAATTTGCACTCTGAGCTATGTGTTTTCCTTTCCTTAGAGAAACCCAGAGATTTCATCCAAAACTTTCCCAGGAAATTCCAAACAATCATTTATGCCCAGCTCTTCTTTTTTACTTGTGAAGTAGCTGTGCTTCAGATCTCACATGTGATTAGTAGATGGCACTCTTAATAATTGCTCCTTTGATATCCTAATTGATTTCTTTTTTGGCCTGATCTAGGCACTTCAGATTGTTTCACAAACTCAATCTATCCTGGGTCTCATTAGGAACAAAATCTGCAGGGTTGTGGGCAGGGCATCGTGATCTAAGTCCCTCCCCTCTTTGATACACATCACATGTCTATCTCAAAGACTTGGATTATAATGTTGCATCAACCATCTTTCAGATATTGACCTTACCCAGAGATACTCTAATGCAGAGGTAGGCAACCTTGGCTCTTTTATGACTCGTGGAGAGCCAAGGTTGCCTACCGCTGCTCTAATGAAACAAATAAACAAAAAAAATGTCCTAACCCTAACCCTAGCCCTAACTCTAATCCTTATTCTATTCTGCATTTTACCACACCATTTCTCAGCTGTCTTCTTCAGAATTTACAAATTTATATTTTATGTAATATATATTTAACTGATTTAAATTCTAAATGTGTTTTTAAATATACCCTTGCTTGGACAGAATTGTAAACTTGTTACTATAACTGCTGTTTACACTCACTTTGTATACCCTTCAAGCAAATGTTGCTGAGGTTAAATAGTTTAGATTTGGAGAAATGACAAAGATTCCAACTTTCCAAACATTACAAGGCAGTCGACCTCTGAGGCATTTTAACAGGAACCAACAGGAAGTGGTTTCAGTGGAAGTAGAGATTCACTTATAAACAGAGTGAGACCAACAAATCCTCTTCACCCGTCCTCAGCCTAAGGGAGCCTTGCCTCTTCTTTCCATGCAGGCATATTTTAAAATAATTTTGTGACCCTTTAAGATAATAAAATAAAATGTTTTTATTGATAGTGGCTTATCCCTTGTACTCTGGGATACTAATGATTTTAATTTTTAAATTCTCAATGTCACTTTTTTCTGGTGGGTTAGAAGATTGTCTGTCGGCCAGCCAGTAGCCCACATTAGGATGTTGATTCTTCTGTTGCCACTGTTGTTTACTTCATGTATAAAACACTGGCAGCTTTCTTGCTTATTATATGAATCCCAACGGCCGGTTAGGGCCCACAGAGTGGGCCTTCTCCAGGTCCCGTCAGCCAGACAGTGTCGCCTGGCGGGGCCTAGGGGAAGAGCCTTCTCTGTTGCGGCCCCGGCCCTCTGGAACCAACTTCCCCCGGAGATCCGTGTCGCCCCCACCTTCTCCGCCTTTCGTAAATTGCTTAAAACATACTTTTGCCGGCAGGCCTGGGGCAGCTAACACCTTGCCCCTAGCCAGTGTATGTTTGTGTGTATGTTTGTGGAATGATTGGTTTCTTTTTTAACTAAGGGTTTTTATATTTATGTATTTTATTGTAATTTCTATCATGTTGTGAGCCGCCCTGAGTTCTCCGGAATAGGGCGGCATAGAAATTAAATAAATAAATAAATAAATAAATAAATAAATAAATAAATAAATAAATAAATAAATAAATAAATAATAATAATAATAATAATAATAATATTGTAGTGTTTACATCTAGGATGCCAGATTTTGCCATATGATATGCTTCGACCTGTTGACTGACCAGCCCTTCCATAATTAGTCTAAATCTCTGTCTCTTGCTTTATAGATCAAAGAATTCAGATGTACAATGGTTCTAGAACCTAGCAAACAGACAGAGAGATAGAAATATATTGGCATGATCACATTCCATATGATGGAATGCAATTGTTGTAAAATAATTGCAAGAATCAAAATCTAGGGCAAAGCTGGCAATACAGATCTTGCGACAATCTGAGACACTGTCTCTACTAAGGACATAGTGAATGTGCTATACTAGTGCCACTTCTATTCTGTTCTAATGAATAGTTTAGCTGCCCATCTGCCATATCACCTCTCCTAGAGTCTGGACCACAGGCCCAACGTACCAAAGATGTTCTCAGAAAGAGACCTGGATTGCCGAAGGGCAGCATAACTGCTGGAAGTACTATGAGAAGAAACAGTGGATTGGGCTTGTGTGCTGTAGTGGTTAATCTGTGGGATTAGGATTGAAGAAAGCCAAAATATACTTTGGGCAAGTCACTTTATCTCAGCCTCTGTTACTCCACAGGCTTGTTCTGAGAAAGAATAAAAGGAGACAATGCAATGTATACCACTTTGAGGGCCTTGAAAGAAGTCTAGTTATCAATTAATCAAACAATCATGTTCCTATGACTTTTCTTATTGCTAGATAGCAATAGCACTTAGATTTATATACCACTCCATAGTGCTTTTCATCACTATCTAAGCAATTTACAGAATCAGCATATTGCCCCCAACAATCTGGGTTCTCATTTTACTGACCTAGGAAGGATGGAAGGCTGAATCAACCTTGAGCTGGTCAGGATCAAACTCCTGGCAGTGGGCAGAGTCAGTCTGCAATACTGCATTCTAACCACTGAACCACCACAGCTCTTGATCAGGAAGTGCTTCAAAACCATATTGCTATAATACGTCTCTACATCTATCATGTCTTGAGCATTTTGTTGATTTCTATATGCTCCAACGTTAGATATAGAGCAGCAGTTCTCAACCTTTTTCAGGCCGCGACCCCGACCTACGCCATGCATGCATGGTGCTACCCCCTGCGCCGCGCATGCATGGTGCTGCCCCCTGCGCCGCCCAAGGCGTAGGCTGCCACCCATTCGGGGCAGCGGCAGGCAGGCCCAGGTGCTCCTGGGCGGCTGCAGCGGTGATGGTGCAGGGCGACCATGGGCTGGGCCACCAGCTGGCCCAGCCCAAGGGAGGTAAGACACCCGCCGGGCCCCACGCGTGCCAAAAACCCTCCCTGTGCCGCCGCTGCCCCGCTTGCCTTACCTTTGCTGCCGCCCATTTGGGGCGGCAGCAGGCAGGCCCAGGCGCTCCTGGGCGGCCGCAGCAGCGACAGCGCAGGGCGACCACAGGCTGGGCCACCAGCTGGCCCAGCCCAAGGGAGGTAAAAAACCTGCCGGGCCCCACACGCGCCAAAAAACCTCCCTGCGCCCGCCGGCCTCCCACCTCCCACCCCTGGCCCTCTTTTACTTACAGTTTTAGTAGTTGCTCAGCAGGGAGGGGTGGAAACTTCCGGAGAGCTCGCCTTCGCTGCAGACAACTTGCAGCACCGTTTGCAGACTGGGACTTTTGGCAGGCTCAGCAGGGCGGAGACAGCCTGGACAATTCCTATTGGCTTTTGAAAGCTAATAGAATTAGACTCTATTCAAGAGAGTCTATTCTATTGGCTTTCAAAAGCCAATAGAATAAGAGGGAGTAGCACAGCTAAGGAAAAGGGGGGAAAATGGCAGACTGCGTTGTTTGGCGACCCCCGTGAAATGGTCGTTCAACCCCAAATGGGGTCGCGACCCACAGGTTGAGAACCGCTGATATAGAGAGTTTCACTTTGCCCCATAGGTTGAATCCTCCAATGCTTTGCGACTTCCTATTTGTTTTTATATAGGCCATAATGATTCCCAAACTGCTTAAATTAAATCCAAAATACAGCTGAATTTGGAGAGAATATTTCAGACAGCCTGATGGTAAATAATGTAATTAGAAAATAGTCCATAGGAAGACATTTCTTTTTTTTTTTAAAGAATATTTTTATTAATTTTTACAAATTTTTTACAGAAAGAAAATAACTCAACTGGTAACAATCATTTAAAAAATTTACCATACAATCAAAGTAAATGCTCGGTACCCCCACCACCACATCCTCCTAAACCTACACTATCCCCCTCATCTTACCATCTAACTACCTACTTTTCCCTTTCTCTACTTTCCCCTCCGCCCACCTCTATCTCCTATCTTCTCCCTCTTACCCTCTTCCTACTTGCCTCGCCTTCACTCCTCCTTCCTTTTTCCATCCAATGTGGTGCCCAGCGGCCTCCCGAGCAACCTCTTAATACCTATAAATAAATACATACACTCATCTAAACCCCAATTACCGTTGAGAAAACATAATATAACAATTATTAACACCCTCCCACCTCCCCCCCGGCTTCCCAGAGTGAATACAGGGTAAAAACGCAAGAAACCCCACTAAACTACTATTATATAACTATTTAACTATATAGCAAATGTAATTCCTTCAGTTGATATTTCTTTTGTATATAGTCTATCCATTTTTTCCAGTCCATCACAAATTCTTCACTTGAATGATTCTTCAAGTATGCAGATATCTTAGCCATTTCCGCAAAATTAACCACTTTTAATGTCCATTCTTCAATAGATGGTAACTCAGATGTCTTCCAATATTGTCCCACCAGTAATCTTGCTGCAGTAATCAAGTTCAAAATCAACTTAGTCTCTATGGTGGTACAGTCTTTTGTAATGCCTAACAAAAATAACTGTGGTAAAAATTCTATACGCTTTTTCAATATATTTTGGAGAATCCACCAAATTTTTATCCAAAAAGCCTTAATTTTTTTACAAGTCCACCAAATATGAAAATAAGTAGCATCCATCCATAGGAAGACATTTCTAATGGATTTAAAGGTTACCAAATCAATCTGCTCATTGGAAAAAAAATGTTTTCAAAGCGGTCTTCGAATTGTATATCTTAAAAGAGTTTCTCCCACTCCCTCCACGAACATAACATTAAATGGCAAAAAATATTTGAGAGAAAGCTATATTAATGGATAAATCTGCTCTTCAAAAGACAATAATATTTTGAAAAACCCATTGACTGAATGCAAATCTTGAAGTTAGCAAAACAAACTCTTTAATTCCCAATTTCAGAAACTTCTTTCAATTATATCTAGCTGTTTTTACCCATACCAGAGCCAAGTTGGTAAGTAATTTGAATCTAATTACTGCCTCTATAGTTTGGACTGTGAATCCAAATAAAACAGAAGTATGTGCCTTCCATCTAAACAATTGCACAGCAAATAAAAAGTCAAAATTATCTTTTTGTAGAAAGAGGATGAAACACAACTGCTCAACCAAAATATCTTGAAATAATCCTTGACTGATTCCTTACATTTGGAAAACACCTTGAAATAATCAGACAAAAACTGAAAACAAGGAACAACCCTAAAATCAAAACCGGTCTCATGACTCCATGTTCTTTCTACTATCGCCCCTCCCCCTTATCTCAGGTGACAACAACTGATTGTTCAAGAGTGGAATAAGATAAACAGACTAGCCTAGAGATCTACCAATACATAAAACATTATACTTTCTACCTCATACCAGGCTTAAGTCTTGGACAGCAATTTGGGACAACATGCCACAATCTTATGATCTAGATGAAAAATGGTGATTAAAATGTGTGACCTTTAATAACCAAACAGATCATGCAGATCCAACAAAACCATTTCCAGAAATGCAATTGTCCGGAAAAATGTGGAACCACCTGTCTAGAATCAGGACAAGCCATACCAGAACTATGGCAAAGTTCTTTAAGTGGGGAGTGGCAGAAAGCCTACAATGTGGCTGTAGTAGATCACAACAAACGATAATACACATAGTCCGAGAATGTCCCCTCATGAAATTTCAAGGCACCACAACCACACAGGAAACAGATGGTTAGCTTCCTTAGATATCAAATTATAACGTTTATCCTATTGTGATATGGTGCCATATTATGATGATTTTTTATCATGGTTTTACCTTAATTTAATATTTACCTTTATTTACTATTTTGCAGAGTGCAAAAATGATCGGCTTTATAAGCTCCCAAAACACTGGCATTTTACTCTGATGATGTCAGCAGTTAGCCAACAGAAGCTAAGTTCATTAAAACAATTTTGTTTGTATTTTATCCTCATGTTCAATTGATTTCTTGAATATATATATACACGTAAAATTTGAAGTGTCTTGGCGACGTTTCGACGAAGTTCCATTCGTCATCTTCAGGCTGATGCTTTCGGCTTCGTGCTTCTAGGAGCAATGTGTGATCATAGCTGTTTCTTCCTTTTAACTGCCAGTGGGGGTATGAACTGATTGGCTGGGAGCTTGGCTGTGTTCTGATTGGGTGGACGTGTGTTCTGATTGGTTAGGGGCTTGGCTGTGCTCTGATTGGATGGGGGGTTGGCTGTGCTCTGATTGGATGGGGGAGTGTTCTGTTTGGGTGGGGGCTTTGTTGTGCTCAGGTTAGTCTGAGTTGCAGGGGGATTAGAGATGGTGAGCTGCATTGCTGTTGTTTGGCTTCACGTTCATGGTCGTGCCTCATCTTCATGGTGGGTGTTAGTTTGCTTCATGTATGGATTGGAGGGGTTTAAAGTGGCTAATGATGCAGCTGTGGTCTGGCTTCTATTTTGTGGTCGTGCCTCATCATCGGTGTGGGTTTGGGTTTGCTTTTTGTGTGGATGTGTGGTGGTGACATCCTGTGTGGTTTTCGTGAGTGTGGATCTGGTGTCATTCTTTGTGTTAGGGACTTGTTTGTCAATAAGGGTGGGTTTCCAAATGGCTTGTAGGCAGGAGGTATCATCTCGTTTGTTCATGCTATGTGGGTGTTTTTCTATCTTGATGGCTTCTCTGATTATTCTGTTATTAAGTGTTCAGTTTTGGCAATAGTTCTGGTCTTTTTAAAGTCAATTTCATATCCTGTGGCTTTAAGGTGTTGGACCAGGGAAGAAGTTGGTTCCTCTTTTTTGATTGAGTTTTTGTGTTCTTCAATGCGTGCACTTATTCTTCTGTTGGTTTGTCCGATGTATGTGATGGGACAAGCAGTACATGGTGAAACTGATTGTCAGGAGCTCCAGAAGGATCTCTCGAAATTGTGTGAGTGGGCAACAAAGTGGCAAATGCATTTTAACCTAAACAAGTGCAAAGTTATGCATATCGGGGCAAAGAACCCCAATTATACTTACCAACTGATGGGGACCAAACTTTCTGAGACAACCCAAGAAATGGATCTTGGGGTTTTGGTGGACAGCTCGATGAAGATGTCAACCCAATGCGCAGCAGCAGTAAAAAAAAAAGCAAATTCCATGCTTGGCATGATTAGGAAGGGAATCGAAAATAAGTCAGCAAGTGTTGTATTGCCTCTGTACAAATCGATGGTGAGACCACACTTGGAGTACTGTGTACAGTTCTGGTCACTGCACCTCAAGAAGGATATAATGGAACTGGAAAAGGTGCAAAAAAGGGCAACAAGAATGATCAAGGAAATGGAGTGCCTCCCTTATGAAACCAGATTGCAACGCCTTGGTCTCTTCAGCCTTGAAAGACAGCGTTTAAGGGGTGACTTGATTGAAGTGTATAAAATCATGCATGGGATAGAAAAGGTGGATAGAGAAAAATTGTTTTATCTATCACACAATACCAGGACAAGGGGGCACTCCCTAAAGTTCATAGCTAAGAAAGTGAGGACAAATAAAGGGAAATATTTCTTCACCCAGAGGGTCGTTGATTTATGGAATTCACTTCCAGAAGGGGTCGTGACAGCTGTCAGCCTTGACAGCTTCAAGGCAGGGCTAGATAGATTCATGGATGCCAAGTGTATCGGTGGTTATTAAAATCAATGTCCATGTGCCGCCTCTATGTTGGTTGAGGCAGGCAGGATTCCCTTGAGTAACCATTTGTTGGGGGTCAAGGGAAAGGGAGGGTTTTGCCTTCTCTTTCTGCTCAAGATCCCCATGTACAATTGGTAGGCCACTGTGTGACACAGAATGCTGGACTCGATGGGCTTTGACCTGATTCAGCATGGCTCTTCTTATGTTCTTATGTTCTTATGTTCTTATGGGATTTCATATACTCCTTGATTTTCTAACTCAATTTTGTCTTTGGGGTTTCTTAGGATGGTGGATATTTTTCTGTTTGTGCAGAATGCTGTCTTGATATATATTTTCTGAGGTTTTCGCAGGTGTTTGTATGTAGGTCTTTGGTTATTCGGGTTTTCTCCCGCTTAAAATTGGAAGTGTTTTGGCGACGTTTTGACAAAGTCCCATTCGTCATCTTCAGGCTGGTGTTTTCGGCTTCGTGCTTCTAGGAGCAATGTGTGATTGTAGCTGTTTCTTCCTTTTAACTGCCAGTGACTGCCACTGGCAATTAAAAGGAAGAAACAGCTACGATCACACATTGCTCCTAGAAGCACGAAGCCGAAAACACCAGCCTGAAGAAGACGAATGGGACTTTGTCGAAACTTCGCCAAGACACTTCAAATTCTACGCGGGAGAAAACCCAAAGAATCAAAGACCTACACACACACACACACACACACACACACACACACATACTTAAGTTCATAGTTGTGTTTGTATGCATAATGTACTTTATTAGTATTGTACATCAGTGATCACATGACTTCTGTAGATGCCATATGCTAAATAAATAAATAATTTGAATCTGCCTAGGGACATGTTTTTGTATAGATTGTTATTAATAATTGCCCTTTCTTTCTTCTGTTGGAGTGGATTGTTATTACCATAGAGAGTTGCCTTTAGAAATCTTGGAGAACTGCTAAAATCAGACATTACTATTTCTTTGGGAATATTCTTTTGTACTTCAGCAACTGGTAAATTGGTGAAATATGGGAAATAGATGATAGTCTAACTTCAGAACTCATGGAAGATAAATAGAACTAAGAATCAGTGATGAAGTCAAATTCTTTTAAATAACACATAGCTGTAGATTTCAACTAGAATGATAGGCATTTGCAGATACAGCTGACTCTATTACCCAGTATATTAAACTTCAGTTAAAGTTGTAGTGTAGTTTTCTAGAGAAGGTAATTACATATCAATCTGGCATTCATCCAAAATAGTGTTATAGTGTTATATTACAAAATACCAGACTGCAGTATAAGGGAAGAAGATAATGGAATTCATTTTTGCTTTCTTGCACTCCTGTTAAAAATCCTCTTTTGAAGTTCCTATTTCTATTGGGAATAAGTTCCCTATTTGACACCAATTTTAATTCCTTCTCTGCTATGATGTGCCTAGAATATTTTTAGAAAATGTATTAATGACAAAGCAGTTGCAATTTTATAACAAGCAACCTTTGACCTACAGGCTAATATGACCTGCAAGTGAGTTTCCCTTAAGGCCACAAAGTTCTTCCCAAGGCTTAACCCCTTTTTGAATCTGGCCCTATATGACTGTGAGAAAAATGGGTTGGCTATTCAAATGGATTGGCTATGGGGAGAATAATAATAAAGTAAAAAAGTATAAGAGCTACACATTAGAAAATACAAAACCGAGATAAAAGATGAAGAAATAGTGGCATTATTATGTGATATGAAGAAATAAAATTGTCAGTTTGATTGTGTTAGTAGAGGTATTAAAAAATAGCATCTTATACACAGAAAAATACGGTATCCCCTTTCTTCAACATCCACAGGGGAAGAGAAAGAATTGGATAGAGTTTCTGTCTACATAGAAGAGATAGTTCTGCAAATACATGAACGGTAACAGAGAGGCAATCTTAACTTAGCCATTCTAGCACTGCCCTACATTTTAGTTCTTTGCTGAACATTAAAAAAAATTGGTTGTCAAGATCATTGGAAAATAATTGTGCCGAGATCCACACCTTGATATCTTGCAAGCAATGTTTTCTTAGATGTTTTGCCAGATGGGTCATATTGTGCAGGTGCTCCTATTGAGGAGCTTTGCCCACAGTCATTAGTTTGCATTTCATTTGTACTGCAAGCACCCACACAACATCAGATGGGAATGGCTCTGTATAGTATAGCTAGAAAGAAAGCAATATATTATAGCAGTCGAGCCTGTGACCTGCAACATTCCCGAATAATATTGGAGTTAAGGGGTTGAGTTTTGGGATTTAGTAAATGGCAGTCTCTCTGACCTTAATTACTCTAATGCCTCCTCTAATCCTATTAGGGCTCTTTAAAAGAAATGCATTGCTAGTATCTGAACAAAAGATTACCTTGCCTACTTAAGCTAGTGCATTTGGGCACATCATGTTAAAAATTCAAAACAATGTAATACAAGTCATCTGTTGCCCAGGAAACTTCTGCTTTCAGAAAGGATGGAACACCACATTAATCAGCCCTGATGACTGGCCTTCTATGGCTTTTGTTGTTTTTTTTGTCATTGTACTCAGCAGGGCAGCATTTTGCAGAAGAAAAGGCAGGGCAGGAGACATGTTATCTGACACTTTTGACCTGCTCCTACACCAATAACCTCACAAGTAAAGAGGTGGAAATATTACACATGTATATTCACACACATGCATGGATTCTTAATTACAGCAATGTGCACAGAAGGTTCCCCCTATTTGCCAAGTCAAATCTGCACATGGGCTTCGAAAGCAATTGCAAATCAACATAGGGTGTTTTAACAAAAGTTAAATATAGTGAAAGTAGAACAACAAATATGAAGCAAGAAAAGCAGCACTAAAAATCTGTGGCACATATGGAGATGCCTGAGTTGAAAGCAGAGGAAAATAAAATAAAAAGAGCATGTTGCTGAAAGTAAAAGACACACATCCCAAGTTTTCCCTGGCAGTGCAACAGTTGTTCCTTTCCATCTCAGCTGGCATAGATTTTTGTAAAAAGCCCATGAAGGAAATCTCAATGCACAATAAACTAATTTTTCAGGAGTCAAAGGCCCAAGGTTTGTTGCAGTGGATATCACTTTTCCAGCTGGATGTCATCTAACCCATAGTTGGCTTTGGATGACAATTGTTGAAATTTAATGCATTTGAAATGCTTCAGAATGGGAAAAAAAACTATTATTGACTGATTGCATTCAATAATTGACTATTGCAGTGTGAAAGGGCGACTACTGCAAGGATTTTGCTGGACAAGTCAAATCAAGCTAAAATAATTGTGGCAGGGTGACAAAATGCATTGTTTCACCCCACTGGCTAATCCAATCTAATCTCATGGCTTTCATCTTACTTATGCCTTAATTCAATTTGTATGGCCACCCACTCAACATGAGATTCAGGGTGGTAACAAATAATAACCAGCAAAGTAAAATATATTAAAACATATTGCAATTCAAACAACAGGAACAATCAAAATGGGCTCATAAAACCTCCTGAGCCAGCACTTTTGCCTATGCAAATGATATGAATCTCGTTATATTCTTCATTCTGAGCTTTACTTCCCCCCTCCCCCCAGGGTTGTTCTGAGAATAAAGAAAAATCTCTCCCATGAATAAAATTCTTCCATCTGGAAGCAAGGAGTCCAAATCTGATAAACAATAACAACTACCAAAGGAATAATCATACAGTTACTAAATACCTCATTGAAGAATGTGAGTTATATCTTTCATTAATTAATATAAACTTGAATAGCCTAGAAATTCTGAAACATTCAATCTCTAGATCAGTGTTTCTCTACACTGGCCACTTTGAGATGTTTGGACTTCAACTCCCTGGATTCTCCAGCATGCATTGTGGCTAGTCAGTTCTGGGCACTGAGGTCAGACATCTCAAAGTTGTTAGAGTTGAATAACTGTCTAGTCCAAAATGTTTTCCCATCATGAACTGAACAGTGAGAATGCAGTATAGAAGTGCTTCTTTTGCTGTATATTTATTGTCCCCAGTGCTGGAGAAATGCTCTCTCTCTCTCTCTCTCTCTCTCTCTCTCTCTCTCTCTCTCTCTCTCTCTCTCTCTCTCTCTCTCTCTCTCTCTCTCTCTCTCTCTCTCTCTCTCTCTCTCTCTCTCTCTCTCTCTCTCTCTCTCTCTCCCTTCCTCCCTCCCTCCATTCCAAGTTCACTTTAGGAGATAAAAAGTTGTTCTTTGAATATTACTCTAAAAGAGAATAAACAGCCTAGATATAATATTCCTTTTGAGAATTTGTTTGAGAATTCAAGAGCGTATTAAAGTGATTGTTTCATTCCAGACTAATATTTAGAGACAGAAAATAACCTCTTGAAGCTTGGACCAAAGGTGCTTTTTTCAGGAGGCAACTGGACTTGTTTTTTTCTTTGAAGATGTTTTGCTTCTCATCCAAGAAGCTTCTTCAGCTCTGACTGGGTGATGGAGAATGGAAGGATTTATACTCCTTGCAGACAGCTGGTCATTTGCATCCTTTTAGAGAGTCGTTGAGGCCACTTGGAGGTTTGTCTGTGTCATCAAGGTCATTTGAGTAGCACAAATATGTGTGGAGTCTTCTTGGCTGCAGCATGTTTTCTGCCCTGTGTCCCGTCACTGTTGAAGACAGGTGCAGGCTGTTGGGGATGAATCTGTATTGTCTACATCTCAAACTGAAGTGAACATGGTTCCTGTAGTCTGCAATTTTTCTGGAAAAAGAAAAGAAAAAGCAAGAAAGTCCAATTGCCTTCTGAAAAAAAACAAACACCTTTGGGACATGGATGACTGAGAATCTCCATTGACCGCTTGAAGCTTGTTATCTATCTAGATATAATCAAAGTTTCTCTTGGGAGAGCTGGTGCATATAGTTCTTATGTTTATAAGCTAAGGGTTATTTTGGGGATAGGTCTTATTTTTGGGGAAACACAGTATCTATAGCCTTAGTCCTATCATTACAAGCTGACACTTGTGCTGGCTTTCTTCAGTCTAAAAGAAAAACAGTTTTAAAAGTATATCTGCACTTTCAATTAACTATTATCTTGGTAGAAGCATGGAATTGGTTCTTAATAGTTGTTCAGTTGCTAAGTCATGTCCTATTCTTTGTTACCCAATGGATCATAAACACGTCAACTTCCTTGCCCTCTACTGTCTCCTGGAGTTTGCCCAAATTCATGTTCATTGGGTCAATAACACTATCTAACCATCTCGTCCTTCTCTTCTCTATTTGCTTTCAGTCTTTCCAAATCAGCAATGTCCTTTCCAATGAGTCTTCTCTTCTCACTAGGTGGCCAAAGTATTTGAGCTTCAGCGTCAGTATTTGTCCTTCCAATGAACAGTCAGGATTGATTTCTTTTAGAAAATCTTAATAGTACCTGTTGTGTCCTGAGCCTGAAAAAGCAGGCTCAGGACATTGCATTGATCCCAGGCATTCCAAAAGCTGCCTGGGACCAGACAGAGCAGCGCCAGCCTTGTGCGCATGTGAAAGTCGCGAAAACGCTCTGTTCGCATTGGTTGATATTGTCCAGGTTTCTGGCAATATAAAAAGGCCTGTGTGCCTTTTGTTTTTGCTCGGGTGTTGTTAGAAGGAGAATAAAGTATTGTTCAACCTCGGCATGTGTCTTCAACATTCGCACGCAAATGAAGTATACAACACTGGCGACGAAGGTGGGATACTTTGCAAGCTGAAACAAGCATTTTAAGACTTACCTAAGTTCTGAAGAGGGGAAGATGGCGTCTGAATCAGCATCCCAGACTGCCAGTATAGCATCGCTGGAGGGTGAGCTCGGCTAAAGGACCCTTTCCCCAAACAGCAATTTGCAGAGGAGCGAGTGGTGAAGGTCGTAATAGTATGATGGCGAAGATTGGCTGTTTTTCTGATTTTGATGTCTCACACCCAGAGATAGAATTCCTACGTAGCAAGGGTGGAGAATTACTTCAGAGTAAATCAGATTAGAGAAGACAGCTTGAAGGCTGCAACTCTTTTGTGTGTCTGTGGACAGGAAGCTTTTGAAATTGCAGAGAATCTGGTGGCCTCTGCACCTCTGGAGTCAGTATCATATACTGACTTGAAGAAATTGTTGAAGGAACACTTCCAGCCAAAGTTGTCTGTTATTGCTTGGAGGCATGCGTTCGAGCAGAGAGACCAGAGGCTGGGTGAATCTGCTGCAGATTTTATTGCGGCCTTAAGGTGAGCAGCCAGACCTTGTGAGTTCAAGGATCTGGAAGAAAGGCTATAAAATCACTTTGTATGCAGTTTAAGGAACAGAGACTTATAGCAGAAGATTTTTGCAAAAGAAGATGTCTCTTTCCAAGATGCGCTACAAGAGGTGACAGCTGAGGAAGCAGCAGGCGGGACTGTGAAGACCTTACGGCTCACCAGGAGCCCTCCAGAGACAGCTACCATCCATCAAGAGGACGCTCGAGAAGGATTGGAAGCGGATCCTGAAGAAGAGGTTGATAGACTTCACCAGCCAGCTGAAAGGAGGCAGAAGGAATGTCCAGACAAGGCCCCAGCATCTCTTCAATGCTTCGGGTGTGGAGGACGCCACAAGCGAGCTGACTGCAGGTTCCGCTCCACCATTTGCAGAGCATGTGGTAGGCAAGGCCACATCAGATCCGTCTTTTTGGGTCGCCAGAAGGTCCAACCTCATGAAGAATTGCGTCTCAAAGGTACCAGGGTCTCCAGCCAACATAGGGTGGGTTTCTGCGCATTGCGCAGGAGTATTTTGAGGACAGGGACACATAATCCCCTTAAGCTTTCCATTAACGTAAGGATGCAAGGGGTTCCCTTATCAATGGAGTTGGACACTGGGTACGCTCTCTCCATTATTTCTATTAACACATTCAAAAGGATATGCAGCAGCAGTGGCCTTCGAGTTAAACTCAGGCCATCGAATCTAATACTTACAGATTTTCAGAATTCTATGGTGTGTGTTAAGGGGGAGGCCACCCTTAGAGTACAGCATAAGGATTTTGAAGGTCCCCTAGATGTGGTGGTTGTTGGGGGTGAATGTACGAGTCTTATTGGACTCAATTGGTTCGAGGCACTGGGAATCCAGTAACTGGGCTGCACCATTTGCAAATGTTAAGCCGTTGCAGAAGTCTGCAATGAGTTTGCAGATGTGTTTAGTTCAGAGCTAGGATCCTACAAGGGCCTCCCATCATGCCCATTAGGGTTAAACCTAGGAGGGTACCTTTTGCCCTCAAAGGTAAGATTGATGCTGAACTGGACAAATTGCTCCAGCAGGGCATTCTAGAACCTGTGGATTCAAGTCCATGGGAAACCCCCATAGTAACGCCTCTAAAGGCTAATGGGGCTATACGTATATGTGCAGACTACAAGTGCACACTGAATAAGGCGCTGCAAAAGCACGCTTATCCAGTGCCTGTGGTAAGTCACATTCTGGCCTCCCTCAAAAGGGGGCGCATTTTTGCGAAGCTTGACCTGGCACAGGCCCATCAACAGTTAGCTGTTGATGAGGCAGCTGCAGAGGCCTAGACTATTGTAACTCACAGGGGGACCTTCAAGGTCAAGAGACTGCAATTTGGGGTAAATGTAGCCCCTGGCATATTCCAAAGTGTCATGGAGAGCACACTTCAAGGTATTCCTGGGGTCTGTCCCTACTTTGATGACGTCCTCATTGCTGGGGAGTCATCCCAAAATTTAGCAGAAAGACTAAGGGCTGTCTTGCTTTGTTTTTGAAAAGCAGGCCTTAAACTAAAGAAGGATAAATGTAAGATAGGAGTCACTTCTACTGACTTCTTAGGATTCAGGATTGATGCTCAAGGCATTCACCCTGCTGAAACTAAATTGCAAGCTATCCAGCAGGCCCCAAGCTCTAAGTCTAAGAGTGAGCTGCAAGCCTTCTTGGGGCTATTAAATTTTTACCATGCATTTTTCCCACATAAAGCTCCAGTGGCAGAGCCATTACACAGGCTCTTAGATAAGCAGGCTCCTTGGCAGTGGACTAAAGTCCATGAAAAGATTTTCAATGAGGTTAAAGCCTTGCTCACTTCTAATGCTGTTTTAGCGCATTTAAATGAGCAGCTGCCTGTTTGCATTGCATGCAGTGCATCTCCTTATGGGGTGGGAGCTGTACTTAGCCATCTGAAGGCTGATGGGGCACAGGTCCCTATGGCCTATTATTCAAGGATTCTGTCTTCTGCAGAGCGAAATTACGCTCAAATTGACAGAGGAGCCTTGGCCATAGTGGCTGGCATTAAGAAATTTCATGATTTCTTATATGGCCGCCCTTTCATGGTCTATACTGACCATAAGCCTCTGCTGGGTTTGTTTACCACTAACAAACAGACCCCAATATCATTTCTCCTTGTATGCTGAGATGGTCCATTTTCCTGTCAGTATATGACTATACATTAGTCCACAAACTAGGAAGAGAAATGGGTCATGCAGATGGCCTGAGCATATTACCCCTGAACCAATTAGAGCCAGCTCCAGCCATTAATATTCTGTCCATTCAGGAGTTACCTGAGTCTCCCCACAATGCTAGGGATATGGCTGCAGAAACTGCCACTGATCACACGCTTACACGCGTGCTGACATGAGTGTTGTCAGGATGGCCTGACAAGTGCCCAGATACTGAGTTCCAAAGCTTCTGGCACAAGAAGGCTGGGTTTTGGGTTTTAGGATTTTGGCCAAATGATTTAATTTATTTTTAATTATTTTAAATTTTGTATATTTATATGTTTCTTAAATTTTAGGCTGTACACCGCCCCGAGTCCTTCGGGAGAGGGGCGGTATAGAAATTTAATAAAATAAATAAAATAAATAATAAGAAGCATGAGTTTTCCACTTTCAAGGGTTGCCTGTTATGGGGGTAGCAGGGTTGTGATCCCAGCTTCATTGAGGTCTAGAATCTTGATCTCTCTGCATGAGGGACATCCTGGTATAGTCAGAATTAAAGCGCTTGCGCGCAGCCATCTTTGGTGGCCTGGGCTCGATAAAGCCATTGAGGCCCAGGTGCACAGGTGCCAAGTGTGCCAACAATCTCGGCCTGAAATGCCTCAGGCCTCAGTACATAGGTGGGAGGAAACTCAAACCCCATGGTCTAGGGTGCATATAGATTATACTGGGCACTTTCAGGGGCAATTCTTCCTGGTTGTTGTTGATAGCATTCCAAGTTGCTAGAGGTTGTTTCTGTTTCCTCCACTACAACTGCCAGGACCATCCAGGTAATGAGAGGATTTTTTGCATCACATGGTCTTCCAGATGTGCTGGTTTCAGATAATGGCCCTCAATTTACCTCTTCTGAGTTCCAGGCTTTTATTCAGGCCAACCTGATCCACCATGCAACTTTGGCTCCCTTCCATCCATCCTCCAATGGACTGGCAGAGAGGATGGCGCGAACTACCAAAGATGCTCTCAAGAAACTGACTTATGGTAACTGGCATCACAGGTTAGCAGATTTCCTTCTTGCACACCGCACCACACCATGCACTGCCACAGGGAAGAGCCCTGCTGAACTCTGCTGGGGTCGCCGCCTCATCACTAAACTGGACAGGCTGCACCCTGACCGGGTGGCTTCACAGGTGTCACAACTGTGGGCACCTAGGAGACTCCAGGTGGGTGATCCGGTTTGGGCAAGAAATTATGGGCCTGGTCATCTCTGGGTCACAGCTGTGGTCTGCAAGGTATCTGGGCCGTTGTCATACGAAGTTGCCTTGGGAGACGGCCACGTTCTTCGTAGACACATAGACCAACTGCGTTGGAGACTGGACTCCACATAAATCACAAGAAGCAAGAGAAAAAGAATTCCATCAGGGGTGCTTGCCAAATTCCGCAATTGCTCCCAAAAGGAAGTCACCAGCAAAGGGGGTTGCCATGGAGGCGACTCCTGACTCTGGCACCTCGGGAACGTGCTTGGGGGCCACAGAGTATTGGGGCACTTCTGCTACCCAGTCCTCTCCATCTGCTGGCCTTGGGTTTGAGGGAAAATGTTCCCAAGAGGGGTCCATTGTGGACTCGGGGAATTCCACCCCTCCATGGTATGCTGGCTTGGACTTAGAGGGTCCAGCCAGCCAGCAGCAGAGCAGGTCACCCAGGTATTTGGGGCAGCAAAGTCCTGGCCTGCCTAGCCTAGTAGATGAGCAGGTAGGCCAGGCACCCTCACCGGGGTCACCTGGGAATTTAGGGCAGCAACACCCTGGCCTGCCTAGCCTGGTAGGCAAGCAGGTGGGTCAGGCAATCTCTCCGGCCCTTAGAAGGTCGCAATGGGCCAAGTGCCCACCCAAACATCTGAGAGACTTTGTGAAGTTGCTGTCAAATCATGAGGGTTCTGTTCATGAGGCCCCTGAATAACGGGAGTAACTCGTGGTAGATTATTTTGTATTATTTTTTATTTTGGATACATTTATTGTATGAATAAAGTTTGAAGGGGTTTTGCCTGAGGGAAGACTTGAGTATTCCACACTCCTTGCATTTGATTAATGAAACTGTATGCCACCCTTCCCAATGTATGATGTATATGTGTGTGTGCAAGTATGTTCCATCTAGGGGGAGGGGTGTTGTGTCTGGAGCCTGCAAAAGCAGGCTCAGGATGTTGCATTGGTCCCGGACATTCCAAAAGCTGCCCGGGACCAGACAAAGCGGTGCCAGCCTTGTGCGCATGCACAAGGCGCAAAAACGCTCTGTTCACATTGGTTGATATTGTCCGGGTTTCTGGCCATATAAAAATGCCTGCGTGCCTTTTGTTTTTGCTCAGGTGTTGTTAGAAGGAGAATAAAGTATTGTTCAACCTTGCCATGTGTCTTCATCATTCACACGCAAACGAAGTATACAACAGTACCCATCTTAATTTCCCTTCTAGGGAAGCTAGCAAGTACAAAGGAAAACTAGAAAGTAGAAAATAAACTTTGGCATAAAGGAACTTTTGAGAACATCAGAGAGGACAGTGTGTAATCACCACAAGCTAGTTTTTGATAAATTTGAAGTTGATCATTCCTATTAGAACAGTCACTTTGAGTTATGCAGACACCCGATAATAGATATTTCATAACTACAACATCATGGTCTTATGATTCCAAATATATCCATCAGTTTGAAAGGTTGCTGATCCCTTAACCTTGACTGTATAATGACAACCATATGCGCATGCGTGGCGTGACGGGGCACATCGTGCATGCACAGCGCGACGGGGCACATCGCGCATGCGTGGCACGACGGGGCGCATCACAAAGGGGAAAAAAATGACCGACCCCCCCCAAAATGTCCAACCCAAAAAAAAATGGCGGGCCCGCATTGCGCATGTGCGGCGCGACGGCCCGCATCGCAAAGGGGAAAAAAATGGCCGACCAAAAAAAAATGGCGGACTGCGGTGTTTGGCAACCCCCGTGAAATGGTCGTTCGACCATAAATGGGGTCGTGACCCACAGGTTGAGAACCGCTGACATAGAGATATTATTTGCATATTGTCCCCAACAATCTGGATCCTCATTTTTCTGACCTCGGAAGGATGGAAAGCTGAGTCAACCGGGAGCCATATCAGGCTCTGGTCAGAGTTTGCCTGAAATACTGCACTTTAACTTCTGCACCACCAGTGTGTCCTGCAAGTACTGAAAAAATAAAGAAAAAAGTAAAGATTGTGTCACTGCATTCTACCATGTTGGCTGGGATATTCTGGGAGTTGATCCACACATCTTAAAGATGCCAAGTTTGCAAAACACTAAAACTCATGGCTGGTATGTACTGATTGAAGGATACAAACTATTCAAAAGAAACAGACATAATAGAAGAGGAGGTAGGGTTGCGTTATATATATAAGATCACTACATCTCTACAGAAATACACAAAACCAAGGATGAAAACCTCCTAGAATCCATAATGATCAATATAAAAGGGGAAAAATTTGTTTCAGGCATATACTACAGGCCAGTGATGGGATTCAAATATGTGAACAACTGGTTCTCTATGTGGATGCCACTTCCAGAAGTCCATTCTGGGCCTGGGCAACAAAAAATTAGCTACCAGTTCTGCCAAACTGGTATGAACTGGCTGAATCCCACCTCTGCTACAGGCCACCCAACCAATTTAGAAGAAATAGATAAACTCTTTGCTAATCAGTTAACAAATGTATGTAGGAAACATACCACAGTAATAATGAGAGACTTTAACTACCCTGATATCAACTGGAGACAAACTCTGCAGCAAGTGGGAGATCAAATAAAGTCCTAACCAACTTAACTGACAAAAGGTAAAGGAGGGAACTAGAGGAAAAAGGTAAAGGTAAAGGAGGGAACTAGAGGAAAAGCTATACTAGAGCTAATTCTTACTAATAGAGAAGAAGTGATAGAAGGAGTTGAAGTTGCCAGAACCTTGGGTGAGAGTGATCACGTCATATTGGAATTCAATATAATGCAACACAACCAATAGAATATAAATCAATCAGTGTCTTCAACTTTAAAAGAGCTTATTTTAACAAACTCAGAGAGAGCCTAAGAAAAATTCCATGGATAAAAATCCTAAAGGAGAAACAGTTCAAGAAGCATAGGAAACACTGAAAAATATGATCATAAAAGCCCAGATCAACACAATACCACAAAACAAGAAATCTAAGAAGACACTAGCATGGTTGCACAAATATTTCTCTGATAAACTGAAAGACAAAAATAGAAAGAGGGACACATAATTAAGACGGAATATCAGCAGATAGAGTGAAACTGCAAAGATAAAGTCAGGAAAGCAAAGGAATGAACAAAGATTTACAACAAAAGTAATAAAAAAGTTGTTTTTAATATATAAATAATACATACTCTCTGGTGGCCTTAAGTGGTGTAACTATGAGGGTTTCCCATTGACTGCTATCAACTGGCTGCAGGATGCCTTGCTGCACCAGCTTGTCCAGCTCTGCATCGATCTTCTGCTTGAGGGCAAAGGGCACTCTACGTGGCTTGATCCGTATTGGAGTTATGTCAGGATCAAGCCAAAGAGCTATGGGAGGACCTTTATATTTCTCTAAGTGAGCAAACTCCTGGCAAACTGCTGCTAAGTCCACTGCTTGTGTGCTGTTTATTCCAGTTACATTGATTCCCAGTGCATCAAACCAATCAAGCCCAATGAGGTTTGTGCGGTTGCCCTCAACTACTATGACTTCCAGGGGGCCCTCAAATCCCTTGAATTGCACCCTGAGTATAGCTTCCCCTTTGACTGTTTCTCAGGAGTTTTGGAAATTGGTTAACATGAGGTTCGACAGCTTGAGCTTAACTCTTTTGCCACTGGGACTACAAATGTGTTTGAAAATTCCCTGGGAAATTATGGACAATGTGGAGCCCGTATCTAGTTCCATGTTGCATGGAACTCCTTGTAGCATGACTTTGAGCCACAGTTTTTCCTTAAGAGGGCAATGGGCACCTATTCTAAGCACGCTCCTCCTAGTGGTGCAATAGCCCACCCTGTGTTGCCCTGGGGGCCCGGTACCTTTCTGGGAAAACTCTTCTGGTGGACTCTATCTCCAACAGACAGCGGCAATGAGGCCTTGTTTGCCACATGCCTGGCATGTTGCGATGCAGAACTGGCAGTCCATGCGTTTGTGTTGGCTTCCACACCCTGCACATCGAGAGAAGGGAACTGCCTTGTCAACTGGGCGTTGTGGCCTTCTTGTGGCTGCTGTAACCGGTTGATCTCTTGATCCGATTTGGAGTCTTTGACCCTCTCAGTACCCTCCTGGTGGACAGCCTCTATGCAGGGAGTGCTCCTGGAGAGCTGTAAGGCATTGACACCCCCCCGGCAGCTTCTTCAGCTGTGATCTCCCGTAGGGCATCTTGAAATGAAATAGTCTCTTTAGTGAACAATTTATGTTGGAGATCCCTGCTTCTTAACCTGCACACTAAGTGGTCTCGCAACCTCTCTTCAAGATCTTGATGAAGGCAGCTATGAACTCTGCAGCCAATTCGCCCAGTCGTTGGTCTCTTTGTTCAAAGGCGTGCCTCCAGGTGATGACTTATAACTTCACCTCAAAGTGTTGTTTGAGCATTTTCTTAAGTTCTGAATAAGCAACATATTCAAGCAGAACGGGAACGAGTAAGTTTTTGGCAATTTCGAACGTCGCCTGGCCACAAACGCATAGCTGCGTTGCAGCCTTCAAGCCATTCTCATGAACTTGGTTGACTCTCAAGTAATTCTCGACTCTCGCAACATATGAGCTCCACCTCTCTGGATGTGCAACGTCAAATTCTGAAGTTTTCCGAGTTTGGCCATGGTGAGTTGTTTCCGTTGTTTTTGGCCTCGCAATGCCTTGTGCTGCCAAGGCTTCTTTTAAGCTTTCAGGGATGGTTCCTGGGAGCGCTCTTCCTCCAGCGTTTCCGTACTGGCAGTAATGAGGGGGAAGGAACACGTCCCCAACCAAGGCGTTGTCACTTGGCTTACCCCCCGTAGTGACTCAGCTCTTCGAGTTTGGCAGCACATCCCACTTTCATCACCACTGTTATGTTTGGTGCTTGGTGAGGCATCGACGAGGCAGCAGGTGAACAAACAACTCTTTATTAAAGGTTTAAACAGAAGCTTGGATAACTGCAGCTCCACCCCTATTTATACACTCAACAACTAGATGGCAGCCAATAGGATTCAAGTATTAGTCCCGCTTTAACACAGGATAATTAGCATGTAGACAGCAAGTCTGGCTCTTAACTGACAGAGTCTTATGACTGTTTTTTCAACAATTCCAAGTACTTCACCTCAATACATTACAGCGAGAATCAATGGACGGAAACTAATCAAGGAGAGAAGCAACTTGGAATTAAGGAGAAGCTTCCTAACAGTGAGGACAATTAACCAGTGAAACACTTGCCTTCAGAAGTTGTAGGTGCTTCATCACTGGAGGTTTTTAAGAAGAGACTGGACAGCCATCTATCTGAAATGGTATAGGGTCTCTTGCTTGAGCAGGGGGTTGGACTAGAAGACCTCCAGGGCACCTTCCAGCTCTATTCTGATTGATGGATCTAGATGATGAGAATTATTTGCTTACAATGGGAACAAAGCAAATAGAAGAGGGCTGAAGACCATGTATTTGGCTCCTTTTCCAAAGATGAGGGAATTTCTCTGGGATTCTGTTCCTTCTATATCACAGTATTGTTCTATGAATCTGGAATATAGGAAGCTTGTAATATCAATGTGTACATGGTGGGTGGGGGAGCTTTGTTTCTCTGTATTTCAGTTCTTACTGGATTGCAACCTGTAAAAGAAAGTTTAAAAACATGATTCAGTAATTACCTGTTGAGCCTTTCAAAAGCAGTGATTTAAATGTCATTATGTATCCCTCCCACCTTGAGAAGAAAAGCAATTTGATTGTAGTTTTAATTGTACATCAGCCAATCAGTGGAGCTTCTGTTTATTTATATGTGTTCTAGTTCACTCTGAGAACAATCAAGCCTATTGTAGCACATTCTTAGCCCTTTGTGTTAGTGGAGTTAAAAAAACACTTGATTACAGACAAACCAAAATTAATGTGATGAAATGTTTGATTATACAACAGAAAGTGCTAGACTCTACTTGTTCACGTACACTTGGGCTGGAGAGAATATAGGAGTAAGTTCCAAGAACAAAATGATTGCTGGCAGTACATTGTGAACATGTCAGGAAAGATAATATGTTTTCTTTCTTTCTTTCTTTCTTTCTTTCTTTCTTTCTTTCTTTCTTTCTTTCTTTCTTTCTTTCTTTCTTTCTTTCTTTCTTTCTTTCTTTCTTTCTTTCTTTCTTTCTTTCTTTCTTTCTTTCTTTCTTTCTTTCTTTCTTTCTTTCTCTTTCTCTCTCTCTCTCTCTTTCTCTCTCTCTCTCTCTCTCTCTCTCTCTCTCTCTCTTTCTTTCTTTTTCTTCTCTCTTTCTCTCTTCCCTCCCTCCCTCCCTCCCTCCCTCCCTCCCTCCCTCCCTCCCTCCCTGCCTGCCTGCCTGCCTGCCTGCCTGCCTGCCTGCCTGCCTGCCTGCCTGCCTGCATAAGATTTTTGGTTGATTTTTTTTCTTAAACAGTAGCTGTCAAACCTCCCCTATAGAAAATATAATACGTTCTCTGGCATGAATACTATGTTGATCATAGTAGCAAGATGCTTGACATGATTCTTGCATATTAAAGAGAGCCAGTTCTTCTTTTGCACTTTCTACAGTGCATTCATCATGGCCCAGACCACATCTAAGCTACAAGTGTTAAGCCCCCTTAGGTGTCTTCACCTGTCCAAACAGGATTGAGAAATCAATTTGGGGAACCAAGTGGGTGTGATGAATCAGTTCCTGACTCCACCAATTTTTTCCAGGTAGAAGCCAGCTTGCCTGCTGATCTTTATGTAAGCTTGACTGCAGCAAGGCTGCTAGTGCAAGTGTTTTCTTTATTAAGCTAAAAAGATCACTTTAGCACAGCATGAGTTGCAGCCTTGCTGTAACCAGAATTAAACATTGGGGATTTTTTTTGATTCAGTTTTAAAACTTGCTTATTTGACACATTTTATGTTTCATATGCATTCCACTTTAAAAAAAAATCCAAAATATACTTGACCAGAGTCAAGCTGACCATAATAAATTAACAAAAATGTATGCTTTGAAAATAGTGTATTAATTCTCATAAAAGTTTCAGTTCTCCTTTCCCCACACACCCTCAGGTCAACCAGCCCTTGAACAGATCAAGCACCACAGCTAATAGTTATTTCTATTCTGGCTAAAAGATAAAGTCCCCTTCCAATTATGGTCAGTTTCTTGTGACTTCAGGTCCTGTAAACTTTAGAACTTTGCAGTTCTCTTGGCCACTCTACAGAAGTAATTTGTCACTGCTTTCTTCTAACATGTTCCTTCAACTTCTCATTCTCTCCTACATTGCTGGTATTCCTTGGTGATATTCCGTCAAAGGTGCCTTTGGTGCAATTCCAAAACATCTGGAGCCCCATTTGAATACCATTGGCATGGACCAAATCACTAATAGTAAATTGCAAAAGGTAGTTTTACTTGGAACAGTTATATCATGTGAAGATATCTTTAAATACTATCAACAACCATGTCTGCCTATGCCAGGTCCTTGGGGAGGACTTGATAGGCAGATAAAAATGCCAAATCCAGTTAAACATCTGGCTGACTCTGTGACTAATAATAATAATAATAATAATAATAATAATAATAATAATAATAATAATAATAATAATAATAATAATAATAATAATACCCAATTAAATCTGAAAAGACCTTCACATCTCTTAATCCTTCAGAGAATTCTCTTCTGGGAAATAAAATGGCCGCCCTACTGCTATTACTCCACTATTTTTTTTTCTAGTCTGCCAGCTTTTCAATCTTCTGTTTGCTTATAACAACCTATAGAATCTTCTGGGTATTGCTTAATTTATACTGTGTCTGAGATGTGCTTCCCAGTTAGATTCCCATACAGATTGCTACGCTACACTTACTTTTTGACAAGCTGGAGTAGATACTGATTTCAGGAATGTTATCGATGTAAGTGTCTTTGTTTCATGAATAGCAACTGTTATTCTCCCTGTCATAGTCTGGACAAAGATCTTGTCTCTGCAGCTGTTATTTACTTTTCAAGGGAAGCCTGAGACTCCCAATGGAGGCCTCTATGAAATACAAATAGAAAATTCAGAGAGACAATTTTATCAGGATCCGGCAGGAAGCAAAAGATTTTAATTTCTTTCCATTGCCTTGAGTTTATTCTCTTTTGTTGCTGTTTATACAACAACAACAACAACATATTAAGTGCATTCATGTACTTATCCTCTTGGCAATCACTATCAAAGGTTTTGCTACCATAATCACAAAAACCTATCCAGACCCCTTTTCCAAATGATGTTTTCCCATCATTCCCAGTCCATGGGTTCATTGACATGCTGCTAGAGCAGGGGTTCTCAACCTTGGCAACTTTAAGACTTGTGGACTTCAACTCCCAGAATTCCTCAGCCAGCAAAGCTGGCTGAGGAATTCTGGGAGTTGAAGTCCACAAGTCTTAAAGTTGCCAAGGTTGAGAACCCCTGTGCTAGAGATTATGCAATGGATGTAAAAAAAATAATAATGGGTGGAGCTTTGATTGTTCTATGACTCTTTTGACCATACCACATGGACATCTTTTTGGGGAGATGATTGAAATAATCCTCCAAATGTTTGGAAGGCTCCTATTTGTGACGTGCTTGAAATAGATAGTGCTTGAATAATGTCAAGTATCTGCATTTATCTACATTTAGGAAAAGACTGAAGAGCATGAAGTATATGCTACATTCAGTACACTTTACTCCTTGGAGACAGAAGGAAGGAGGGAGGGAGGGAGGGAGGGGAGGGAGGAAAGGAAGGAAGGAAGGAAGGAAGGAAGGAAGGAAGGAAGGAAGGAAGGAAGGAAGGAAGGAAAATAATTATATAAGGAATGGCCAAACGATCTGGGTACTGTTAGTCTATATAAAACAGGAAATAGGGGAGATATGAAAGAAGTTTTCAATTATCTGAAGGGATATCACAGACAAGAGAAAACAAATTTATTCTCTCTCACACTAGATAGCAGATAAGAACCTACAAGGAAGTTGAGACTACAAGGCAAGAGGAATTGCCTAACTTAATGAGTTGTCAGCCAGTGGAACATGATGTCACATGAAGTAGTGAATTTTCCTTTGTTGGAGATATTCAAACAGAGGCTAGATGGCTACTATATAAAACAAAGGTTGGACTAGATGGCCTCAATGGGAGGTCCAATTGAATCATTCTATGAAAATGTCTACATTGCTAGAAGTAGCAAAATTCTATACTTATTGGCATAAACCAATAATTTGTAGTTTGCATATCTTTAAACAGAATATTTATTTTGGATATGCTGTTTACTGATAAAAAATGTTTCAAAATGAAAGTATTAAAGGTAATTTAAAACAACCTTCTGGATATACTCTAAAATATTGGAGTTGCACAGATAGGATAAGAATAAACCTGAATAAACCTGAACGAGGCACATAAATAGGTCCCTACTCCTAAGAAAGAAATCAGCTTTTGTTCATATGTTGTTGCTTTATTCCCCCTCCCCCAGAACTGCATAAGTAACCACCTGCCCTCAATTTGTTTACTTTGGATGCAGCTCAAGACATTTGATACATATCACAAATGAGACAGGAGAAAATCAAACTGTGAACTGACTTGTTTATATGCTTTCAATTATCACAGTGTTATATAGGGCTGGATTTTTTTTGAAAAAGAAGCCAGTGTGGTGACTATAATAAGTTAATATGGATAAAGAAGCTGGTTTGGCAGAGATGATTTACTTAGCACTGATGGGGTCTCTGTAAGTTGTGGTTATTCTAAATGCTTTTACCCCAGAGGCACAAAATGTATAGTTGTTTGTACTGGAAATAAATGTCAGCCATGCACAAAACTCACCACAAAAGGACTCCATTTCCAAGTTTTATTTGTAGCTGATGATTTACTGTACTTGGATTCTAAATTTACTGTGTTTTAATTTGCTTGTAGAAATCTATGCTTGTTTAAATACATCATTTCCTGTTTTTATTTCCTTTCTGGCATTATATACTCATGTCGCACCTCACAAGCGTAATAAGAATGATTGAACACAGAAAAGCATCCCCAATTATTTATTAATTTAGGAAGCCAGAAGATTGTTGTAGAATGCATTATTTAGTCCTTGTAACCATTAAACCAGTTTTTGGAGGCTCTCTGTCTGAGTCTGTTGTGGTAAAACAAAACAAAACAAGTGAGCCTTATGCCATTAAAACTACTAACAAATGTATTGTAGCAGAAGATTTTTGCGGTGTAATTATTTTCATGACAAAGTGGACTGTAGTTCATGGAGTCTTAGGCAGTAATTAATGTATTTTACCAACAAGATGAGAAGACTTTAACAAATGCTTAAGTAATGGACTTAACACAGCCAAAGAGGTTCTATTATGGGGCACAGGTAAGTGCTAAAAATATTTGTAGTAAATGGCACAAATCATCAAGGAGCTTCCTAGCCAAACAGGAACTAGAATAGTAATGAAACCTATGGTTTGCTGGATACACTGAAATATAAGGCCTGCTATCTTTAACCATTTATGTTTGGAGTTGAAATTCACTACCAGAAATACCGTGTAGATACCACTTTGGTGGGGAAATAATGGCACTTTGTGCAGTGAAATCTATCCAGTGCTGGATCTACCCCAATACGAGATGACTTTGGTGGCAGGAGAAGGCCTGGATGTCACTGCAGAACATCATTGAGCCTTTCTGAATGTGGAGCTAGTCCACCCCCATAGTACACTCTGGATAGCACACAAATGTGAAGTGAACAAACCAGTCAGTAGTCTTTGACTGCCAGCTTGTACTCACACTGTGGTCTCCTGGCTAATGTAACATCACTATACAGTAAATAATACCAGTACAGATCAGACTGTTTCCAGTTCTAGGGTAGCCTCTCACACCAATCGATACACATTATTCTGCATCTCCCATAGTCCTTTTGGGCATATATCTGCAGGTAAGTCAGAGGTAGGCAATTTGCAGTCTTCCAAATGATTTAGATTTCAAATTTCATGTACTCCAATCATAATGGACTATGGCAAGGGATGGGAGGGCTGGTGGTATTGCGCTATTCCTTAGATTACAACAGAGTTTCTTGAACTTAACTACTTTAAGAGGTGTGAATTTCTATTCCCAGAATTCCCAGGTAGCATACACTGGATTAGAAAATGTTAGATTCTGGAAAGAGCATTCATCTTAGACAATAATGTAGTGAAAGTCCTAATGCATTTCTCTTAGATCAGGGGTCCCCAACCTCTGGGCTGCAGACCAGTACCTTTGGGAACTAGTCTGTGTAAATGGTGGGTGAGCACAAGAAGCTTCATTTGTGCATGCTCAGGATTAGGTTATGTGCACAAAACCATCCCTTCTCCCCCCCCGCCAGTGCTGGTTCGTGGAGCCAAAAGGTTGAGGACCACTGTGTTAGACAGTAATGCAGTGAAAGTGTAATTGTAGGGTAATTACTTGTGAGAAAGCAGAAAAGTGGAAAATATGTTCTTTTTTAAGGCATTTTAGAAATCAAACTTCTGCATTGCATTCTGTTTCTCTATAGCAAGAGAAGTTTATTCTGCACTTTCTTAATCATTTTGTCTAAAGCTGAGCCTGAGCATTCAAATATGATGGCAAAAACAGACTCTCATTAGAGTATATTATGTTATGCCAGTCCAGTTATTGTTTTAACAGAGGCTTTGCACTGTTAAATTGTGCATTTTTCTCATTTTACTTCTTAGCCACTGGTATCACTGAAGTCATTTTTTTCTTAAAGCCAACTTTTAAAACACTGGTTTTATATATATTTTAAAATGGCATATTGTAGCATGACTGAATCTATATTAATATCCTGAAAACATTATTTTTGGTTGTATGTGCTATCTTTCTGCTCCTGTTTATTTTCAATTTTATTTTCACTTTATTTCTCTTTCTCTTTCATCACCTTTTATCCTTCTGGCCCATTTTGCCCCCTCCATCTTTTACATCTTGTGCTCTAGCAGATGAGGAAGATAGTTAATGCTGCATTTGTTTTAATAAAAATCTCCCGAATTCTCTGCCAATTGGCCAAATGTTTGAGGATGTGGATAGTACATCTCCAATTAGATTCTTGTCGAGTTCCCATCTGGTTAAAGTATCCAAGGTCAGCTGAAATTGAAAAAGCACACATAGTCATTCATGCTGTTTTGCACAGAGTGTACTCTGCTGGAAATGCCTCATCTTCAACCATGGTTAAAAGCCCCTCTAAAAATATAACAGATTGTAGATTGCTTATTTAATGAATGCTGCAAAATTCAGCCTCATTCAAAGGAAAAGGGAGCAATCACCTTTAATTTGCAAGCCTGCTTCTAACTCATTTTCACTAATGGGGATTTAAAAAAAAAACTTTTAAAAGACAAAGAAAAGAGAAAGAGAGAATGCTTTAAAGTCCACTCTGTCTACATTAAGGTTTTTTTTTTCCAAAACAAATTACAACGCATGCCCAAAAGCAGCAGATTAAGATCAAGACCCACAAATGAAACCACTTTATAATAGCAAAGAAACCACTAATAACATACATGTGTCTTCTGTCACTATTGAGGGCAAAGACAGAGTTCAAGAAATTAAAAATATGAACTTTGGATTATAGCAAAGATGAAGAAATGGGCCAGAAAGTATATATTATAAAATCTTTGAGAGTTTTTTTTCACATTTGAATTTAAAAACTATACTATTAACAAAAATTTGCAGCATGTTCTCTCTCAGGCCATCTTTAAAATGCCTTTCCTCCTGGCTCTCCACTGTGTTCCTGACTTCAACCATCATTTTCTCTCTCTCCCTCCCTCCCTCCCCTCCTTCTTCCAGTTTCCCAACCCATTTTGGAGAAAGAATTCTATAATTCATTGGGTTAAAGGGATCATCTGCTGGCTTCATGAGATGTACTGCCAGCACTTAGGAAACATTTATTTTTCTTTACTGGAATGAATACAAGTGCATTGGTTAAGAAATATTTCCTTTCCTTTGGTTTTTGGCAAAAATCTATACAAGTGGCTACAAGCTGAGGCAGGAGAAGCACAGATATGCAAGGGTACACAAATATCCTTCCACTATTTTAGTCAGAAATAAATATATGAACTATTAAATCTTGGGACTGCTTGTCTATTACTGCAGGCATGGTGTTTATTCATAGATAATTTTTTTTCTCTTTCTAGGTAGTGTAGATCTATTGATCTACAATTTAATAAGGATTAACACCATAAAATACACTTATGCTGGTAGCAGCCTTTATACATATTAGTTGTGATCATGTGCGGTTTACATTCTACATTTCACAACCCCTAGTTTCATTTTCATCCCCAGTATCTTTTAATTAGCTTTTCAGCTCACTTCTTTTTTTAGTGGAAGAGTTTCAGGAAAAAAGTAAAGTCTAGAAGCATACTACACAAATAATAATAAGGAACAAATGTCCCTATGCTTGGCTGGCAACAGTAACTGAGCACATTATCCCCTCCCTTCATGCCTAATCACATATCACTTCCCTTTCTTCAGAAAAATAATTTAAAAAAACCCCTGCTAGTGGTTCTCCATGTTTCTATGTTCCCTAGAAGGCAAGATTAGTTTGCTTTTCAACATCCTGGTACTATTGAATTTGCAATATCTAAGCATTCTAATGAAGGGCAAGGGTTAAAAAAAATTAAAAAGGCATTTGTGACTACATGGCTGAAGCTGTCACCTTGACTTTTTTGGGTGCCCCTCAACATATAGATATCCCTGATTCTGAGGCTGGAATAATCAACCAGGACATGGTAAATAAAGACATTATTTTAAAAACAGCAAGTATATTGCCATTGCTGAAGTGATGTTTCTTGCCTTAAAATTGCTTTTTCTCATCCACAGATATAAAGCAATTGGTGATATATATTTTCAACATTCTTGCCCTGGGAAAATCTACTTTCCACACCAAGGGCAAAATCCTGCCCAATTCTCCTGATCATATGACACCACCACCCAAACTCTGCCATTCTCAGGCGGGGAGAAAACCCACCACCAGCATCACCGCCACCATTTCCAGCTGTTGCCTATCTCTAATGAAATCATTATAGGGAGGTGGGGGCAGGAATACAAAGTATTTTTAACGGTAATCCCACTTGCTTTCTTCCACCATGATCTTCTCACTTTCCTATAATTCTCAGTTAACCAGGTTTCCCATTTGCCTTTTAGATTGTATATGCTAGAAAAGCCAATATTGATATTGATATTCTGACCTTGGGTACCTGGAATAGTTCAGTTTAGGATACTCATCCTAAGAAATGAGTAAGTTGCTGGAGAAAAAATAAATAATACTTCATGCTAGAGTAGCAAAAATTGCAGCAGCACAATGGTTAAATTAACTTAATTTAATAGCAATAGCAATTAGATGTATATACTGCTTCACAGTGCTTTACAGCCCTATCTAAGTGGTTTCTAGAGTCAGCATATTGCCCCCAACAATCTGGGTCCTCATTTTACCGACCTCGGAAGGATGGAAGGCTGAGTCAACCTGGAGATGGTGAGAATCAAACCTCCAAACTGCAGTCAGCCGGCAGTCAGCAGAAGTAGCCTGAAGTACTGCATTCTAACCACTGAGCCACCAGGGCTCATACTCAAGATAAAACTATTAACAAAATTAAGATATGAGTCTAGGACTTCCACTATGAGTTCTAGTATCATCTTAGGCATGAAAGCCAGCTGAGTGATTTTTGCCTGTGATCTTCTCTTTGCCCTAGAAGCAGGCAATGGCAAGGTAAATCCAAAACGCTTGTCAAGAAAACTGCAGAAACCAGTTTCTAAAACTAAAAACAATAGCAAGAAAAAGTTTTAGTTTCCTAGAATGGGAACATGAAACAAATGCTGGATGTTACAAAGGTTCGATGTTTTTCAGATTTCACACTAAAGAAAGGACGTTGGATAGTAAACCTGAGAAAATTTTGTATCTAAGACTTCGGAAAAATTTAGCGTAGAAAAATTTTGGACAAGACTGAGATGGATCAAAAGGTCTCTTACTGTGGTCTAGGATAACTTTATATTTATTTATATCCCGCCTTTATTATTTTTATAAATAATTCAAGCGACCACACTTAATATACCACTTCCTATTTTCCCTATAATAACAACCCTGTGAGGTGGATTGGGCTGAGAGAGGACTAGTGCAAAGTCACCCAGCCAGCTTTCATGCCTAAAGCCAGACTAGAACTCACAGTCCCCTGGTTTCTAACCTGGTGCCTTAACTACTAAATCAAAATTGCTCTCTATATATTCAGACAAATGTGCCATTATCTTTTTAAATCCAGATTAGCCTGTTCCTAATATTTGTTCCTTAATGGCAGAAAGTGAAGAGGAACTAAAGAGCCTCTTGATGCGGGTGAAGAAAGAGAGTGCAAAAGTTGGCTTGAAACTCAACATTAAGAAAACCAAAATCATGGCATCCGGCCCTCTCAATTCCTGGCAAATAGATGGGGAAGAAATGGAGGTAGGGACAGATTTTATCTTCCTGGGCTCTAAGATCGCCACAGAAGGGGACTGCAGGTAAGAAATTAAAAGACACTCCTGGGGAGGAAAGCTATGGCAAATCTAGACGGCATACTAAAAAGCAGAGACATCACCCTGCCAACAAAAGTGCGTATAGTCAAGGCCATGGTTTTCCCAGTTGCAATGTATGGATGTGAAAGTTGGACCATAAGAAAGGCTGAGCGACAAAGAATTGAGGCCTTTGAACTATGGTGCTGGAGAAGATTCCTGCGAGTCCCTTGGACTGCAAGGCGCTCAAACCGGTCAGTCCTAGAAGAGATCAACCCCAACTGCTCTTTAGAAGGCCAGATCCTGAAGTTAAGACTCAAATACTTTGGCCACATAATGAGAAGGAAGGACTCACTGGAGAAGGGCCTAATGCTGGGAAAGATTGAGGGCAATAGAAGGGGATGACAGAGAATAAGGTGGCTGGATGGAGTCACTGAAGCAGTAGGCGTGAACTTAAATGGACTCCAGAAAATGGTAGAGGACAGGAAGACATGGAGGAATGTTGTCCATGGGGTCATGATGGGTCAGACACGACTTCGCAATTAACAACAACAATATTTGTCCCTACTGCATTTATTAGTTAACTAGTACAGGCAACCCAAATTGCCATCATTATCCATAGGAAACTTAAAACATAGTAATCCAGTTTTTTGGATTCTCACAACTCACTGAACTAACTATTAGCCCGCAAAACTGAGTTGGAGCAACATATTAATCTGAAATATGATTGTTTAGTTTATGGTTTAGTATATCATGCTAATATAAACAAGATGGTCACTGCAGAATTGGAATGCTAACAAAAAAAAGCCACATTCCCTTCAAATTATAGTCATGATTGAGAGTTATCCCATTCTGCTGAAAATATAACTTCGCCCCAGGACTATCTTTTTGCACAGAGTCTGAACCAGCCAATCATCTTGCAAGACTGGAAAGAACAAAGTTTGTAAGTAGAATTTCAAACCTGTATTTGTATTTGGCAAACTGGCTTTATCATGGTTCTGAATTGTGGGAAGCATGTTCAGCAGATCATGCCCGCAGTTCTCCTTCGTATCAAGATCTTAGAACATAATGCATTTATTTATTTATTTAAAACATTTTATAGCCACCCAACTCTGGGCGGCTTCCAATCAAAAGTTAAAACAACGTATAAAACCATATTAAAACTATAATACCAAACATATTAAAACATTAAAAACAACAAAAAACGGGCACTAAGTCAAACTTCTAATGTGCAGTCCTCCAATCTTATCTCAATCCTGGGGAGAAAAGCCAAGTCTTTGAAGCTTTATGGAAGGCTAAGAAGGTAGAAATCTGCCAAATCTCAGGGGGCAAACCTTCCATAGGGCAGGGGCTGCCACGGGAAAAGGCGTGCTTCCTAGATTGCATCAGATGACAATATTTAAGGGAAGTGATGATGAATCTCCCTACCCTATTTGATCTGGTCAGACAGGTGGATGTCCTTAAGGTTGCATGATGCATGATGATTTATAGATAAAGTAGACCTTTTTTGGGTGCTTTGCTTCTCATATTCAAACACATTCATTTAGCCCTATGTTTGTACAAATTATAGATGCAATCCAGAACACGCAAACCAGTGTTTTTGAGCATGGACTAAAATATTTGAAATTATAGAATTAAAATTAAATTATAGAAATAAAATACCAAATATTTGAAATTATATTTAACCACTTTCAGGGCAGAAACTGACTAAAACAAAGTGATTCTCATGTCATTATTTAAGGGCTACATTCAGAATCTAGTTGAAGAAATTGAATCCTTAATGTTGTTGAATTCTTGGCAGATTTCTAGGTCTGGATTTCATTGGCAAGTAAGAACATAAGAACATAAGAAGAGCCATGCTGAATCAGGCCAAAGCCCATCGAGTCCAGCATTCTGTGTCACACAGTGGCCCACCAAATGTACATGGGGATCTTGAGCAGAAAGAGAAGGCAAAACCCTCCCTTTCCCTTGACCCCCAAACAAATGGTACTCAAGGGAATCCTGCCTGCCTCAACCAACATAGAGGCGGCACATGGACATCTGTTTTAATAACCACCAATACACTTTGCATCCATGAATCTATCTAGCCCTGCCTTGAAGCTGTCAAGGCTGACAGCTGTCACGACCCCTTCAGGAAGTGAATTCCATAAATCAACGACCCTCTGGGTGAAGAAATATTTCCCTTTATTTGTCCTCACTTTCTTAGCTATAAGCTTTAGGGAGTGCCCCCTTGTCCTGGTATTGTGTAATTTTTTTAATTTTAAAAACACTGGTAATTTTAAACTTGTGAGCTTTTTCTTTCACTTACTGCCATTGCCTGCAATGTTGATTGTAGGGAAGGAGGGTGGCAGGGAAGAGCATGAACTTTTTGGCTGATGATTGCAGAAGATCAAGATTCCCAGTGTGTGTATTTATGTACGTAAGTACAAAAGGCTACTTGTGTCAAAGAAGGACATGTGTACAGATGCCCCAGTTTATGCATAATAGACCTATTAGTTAATCTACTTTCAGTAGCCTAATCAGGAACATTTATTTATCCTTGTTTCTTTTATTCCTGAAAGCTGAGTGCCAGTGAGACAAAGGAGAAAATCCTTTGGCTTCTTCCATTGCCACTAAGCAGCTGTGAAAGAAATAACAAGCACCATTGTTGTTAGTCTGTTGATTTTTTTCTTTTAAATAAGATTATCACATATGAGAACTGGCTTCAGAATCCTATTGGTTTGGAAGTAATTGTGGCTGCCCTTGTCTCTTTGAAAAAAAAATTGTTTATGATTACTGCACTTTCCTGCACAAAAATCATTCAAGGAATGCAAAGCCAATGAAGTTACTTTAATGAGAAATACTTAATTCACCCCTATGAATTTAAAAATGTCATAGGATTCCTATTGCTATTTTTCAGCAGTTGCCAAGCCCTGCATTTAAGAATATCATAGAACAAAAGATTTTTGTTAAAACTTCTTTCTCTCCCAGATACATCCAGGTATTTTTTGCTGTTGGATTCCCAGTCTGGCTGGGAATCTCTGAAGTTCTAACTTTTTAGGAACAATTTTATTCTCATTTCCTTCCCTGCAGTTCCCGGCTTCTTTTTCTTTTCTTTTTTTCACTCCCTTTGGTTTCTCCCCATCTTTTCCTCACAAATCCTGTCCCTCATCACCTTCTGTAGGTTCAAATCCAAGACTGATCTTTCCTCCTCGCTTTTTTGTCTGTGAGTCTAGGACCTGGTTTTCCTTTACCAGTCATCGTCATCATCTTCACTATCTCTACCACCATCATCACCATCTTTTGGAAAAATAGGATAGGATAGAATAACAGAGTTGGAAGGGACCTTGAAGGTCTTCTAGTCCAACCCCCTGCTCAGGCAAGAAACCCTATACCATTTCAGACAAATGGTTGTCTAGTCTCTTCTTAAAAACTTCCAGTGTTGGAGCATTCACAGCTTCTGGAGGCAGGTTGTTCCACTGATTAATTGTTCTAACTGTCAGGAAATTTCTCCTTAGTTCTAGGTTGCTTCTCTCTTTGATTAGTTTCCATCCATTGCTTCTTGTCCTGCCTTCAGGTGCTTGACTCCCTCTTCTTTGTGGTAGCTCCTGAGATTTTGGAACACTGCTATCATGTCCCCCCTTGTCCTTCTCTTCATTAAACTAGACATACCCAATTCCAGCAACTGTTCCTTATATGTTTTATCCTCCAGTCACCTAGGAGGAGCCCTCTTCCAGGAGAAGCATGACAAGTAAGTGTAGAAGGTAGAAGAGTGAAGTATGGATGTGTATTGTGAAATTAAGTTGCCTTGTTGTGTGGAACATTGGACAGTTGCAATTGCCTTGTTGTGTAGAACGCTGGACATGAATCTGTTTTTGTTTGCACAGAAAATGGTGGACTTTGACCTGGAAGAACTAGACTGAAATCTCTACTTAATATGTAGCTCTAGGGACTTTGTGCGAATCATTCTCTCTATCTGTTTCAAGCTACCTCACAAGATGTTAATATGGGAAACCAATGAAAGGTGATTGAGTCCTCTGAATATGGGATATAATTAGGAAGCATATTTAATTGATTTTACACATCCCATTAGGGAAGTGAATCACTTTTCCAAAGGGTCTTCTTTTGTGAAACTTCAAATAAGTAAAACTTTGCCCATAATATTACTTGTCATTTTTTTATAATTCGTACATATTTTTTAAATACAAACCTGAGACAAAACAGAAAAGTCACAGAGTTACACTACAAATATTAAGGCCACTCTCCTTTTATAGCATGCTCTCCAGAACTGAGCTCAAAACAGACAAGACCCAGACTAAGGAGTTCCAGGACTGGGTTTGAAAAAATGATGAAATGTTTTCTATGTTCAAGTCATAGAAAGCAACAGGAAGTCGGGATGAACATTTTGCTCCTATGTTTCACCTTTCAGGGACTAACCATAGAGATAATTTCTCTCTAATGAAAGCAATGTAAGAATCTTTCTGTCTTTCTTTCTTTCTTTCTTTCTTTCTTTCTTTCTTTCTTTCTTTCTTTCTTTCTTTCTTTCTTTCTTTCTTTCTTTCTTTCTTTCTTTCTTTCCATATCTATCTATCTATCTATCTATCTATCTATCTATCTATCTATCTATCTATCTATCTATCTATCTATCTATCTATCTATCTATCTATCTATCTATCTATCTATCTATCTATCTATCTTATATGGCCACCTATCTTATATGGCCATCATATAAATATAAACACAATAAATATGTCACAAAAGCCATATTAAAAAAATAAAAAGCATAAAACACAAGAGAGTAGTTCATCAAGGGAGCTACCTCAAGATTTCACTGGTTCCCTGAAAGATATTCTAGTTTTCAAGAGGATGGTTTGAAGAACAAGGGTATGAAAGAGGAACTCTCTCTCTCACCAACCTGCATCTTTCCTACCATTATACATCTTTCAAACTGATATTTAAAGAAAGAACACTAAAATGGGTTGTGGATTGTGAAATGTGCCTCATATATCCATGAGCAGTGCTCTTTTTCTTTAAAAAAAAAAAAGGTGCCGGAACTCACACATGTCATACAACCCGCCTTGCCTACCCTATAAGGTTCTATCCAAAAAAGGTGCCGGAACTCCGTTCTGGGCGTTCTATGAGAAAAAAAATCCCTGTCCATGAGCAGCTGTTCTGGTCTTCTCTAGGTTTCTTAATACCAGCAGTTAAATCTAAAATGGTGCTATGTTCTACAGTTCTTTATATGCAACCCAATTGGCTGCAGAAACACGATTCCACAATTAAGAGGGTAACAGAAACAGGGAGTTTCCTGTTACCATATTGGGCTATATTAGAAGATTCAAAGCCAAGACTCTACATGTCTATATAAATTCTCAATCATTCATATCATGGTTGTCCCAAAGGCACTTTTTTCAAAAGGCAACTGGACTTTCTTAGTTTTTTTTCTTTGAAAATGTTTTGCTTCTCATGCAAGAAGCTTCTTTGATTCTAACTTCAGTTGTAATGTTTGAGAAATACTTTTAAGTGATAGAGTCTTTTCCTAGCAACTACTTATGTGTGTTGTTATTTTGCTGGCCTACAGAGTATGTTACACAGAGATATATTTCCCTAAGAACAAAATGTGATATTTGAGGCAAATATTTGGTAAGCTTACTATACTATGTTTATCTGAGCCCCTGTTTATCAGCAAAATGTTTGTATAATTAACCCCATGTGGGAAAAAAGAAGCTTTGGCACTGAACTTAAGTTGTTTAAACAAATAAGGATAATATGAATTTTCTGTTTTCAAGCCTCTTGCTTGGTTTTATATATATACTGGAATAGTTTGTCAAACACAATTTGATGGAAACAAAAGTAAACAATTTTAAGGAGTACAGGCAGTTCCTCAGTTAAGAATACAATCCATTCCTAAGTCTGAATTTAGACATAAATCGGTACTTGTGCTTACTAACTGTTTTCATAGACTTAATTTTTAAAATGGCAGATGGCATTCTCCTTCCTCAAGTCTATGAAAAACTGAATCTGTGCAATGTTTTTATGAACATCTTAAAAACATTGCCAATTATATTAAAATGTATATTTAAAATGCTGTACAATTAAAAGGGTGCAGCTTAGGCGATTCATGAAATCATTGTGTAATATCAGTAGTTCATCAACTTGAAGAAGGAGAACATCATCTGCCATTTTTAGTAATAGGCAGCCTGTTCATAAATACAAGTTCTCTGTAAGTCATACATTTTTAACCCAGGGACTACTTGTACTTGGCTTGGCCTTAAAGGAAGATTCTTACTTGTCCTATAACTAAATAATAATAGTAATAATATTAATACTACTAAATACTACTACTACTACTACTACTACTACTACTACTACTACTACTACTAGAGTCAAAAGATATCCGCCCCTTTTGAGTTTCCTTAAAAACGAATAGTGGCCTTAAAAACAGGCAGAGGGCCTTTCAGCTCCTGGCCCCTTATAATGACTGAAGTCACTTATTCAGGAGCAGGTTTACACGATAATTATGGTATCCTGGGGTGAAAAGTGCTGATGGAAAAATTTCCCAATTAGCCCTCGAAGGCACTAAGGCAAACTTGGAAAAAAGTCTGCTGCAAAGCATATGTCCTATCACTGAATCATAGTCTTTCTGCTTCAATTAATCCTGTCCAAATATTGAAATTGGCACCCTTGAAGCAGAAAAAGCCTTTGACTTACCTCTCCATATACCAGTCCTATAAGGTAGATCCAATCAAGAAAGAGATGCATGTAGGCCTAAAGCTACTTCTATTAGAATGGATACAGTTAAAAAAAAATCTTGCAATTCTGAATGTGCTTCCTCCCTTTCTTTTTTCTTTTTATCTTCATGTGAATGAGAAAGGTCCCTCACTTACAGGAGGTATTTTAAAAAATCCCTATCTTGATATGGGTTTAAGGCATGTTTATCTGTTTGTTGCCTTAGTGACAGATCTTCCTTATTCTGTACATCACAAGTACTGTATATCTAATAATAGAGGGAAAGAAGGCAGGAATCCAAACAAAAAGTCTGGTTAGAAACCAACCAAATAAGATCTTCTTTTCTTGGAACCAAGATATTATTATTGTTATAATTACTATCACCACCACCACCACCACCACCACCACCACCACCACCACCACCACCACCATCATCATCATCATTTTGGAATGAACATGTTCAGAAACCAATATTCAAGAAAATAACCTGTACCTAATCAACCAGGAAGAACATCTGGAGCATGTGGAACTCATGTCTTGTATATTTAAAATTGTTGAGCATAATGTCAATATTAGAAGAAGCTGATCTCATAGATATTTATGGCACAAGTTCTTAAAAGAGGATAAAATTTAAAAAAGGCATATTATCAGACAAAGTTTAATAAGTGCAGGGAACTTCATAAGGAAAATAATAAATCCAACAATTTCAACATTAGTTTCTCTTTTCCACATTGAAGTCAATTATAGTAAGAAAAGTATAATTATATATGTAGATGTAGTCCACCCAGATTACACAAATAGACGAAAAGACACAATAAAACTCAGTGATGATTGAAACATACTATGTTTGATGAACAACTTGTTGGAATGATACAATTTGATCTTAGAAATGAGGAGGGACAAAGAAAACTTTTGAAATTTGAAATGTTTATACAAAACCAACACCATCTGCTGGAACATCATATCCTAATTAGATATGATATGGAGACAGATCTAACAAAAATTGCAGGCTAAAATGGATGCAAAATTTTAATGAAATAGTCACAACACAACAATGAGTTATTAAATAAATCTATAACATTTATTCCAAGCTATAAGAAAACTGATATAATATGTTTTACAAATGGTATATAGCTCCATCATTAATTTCTCAAATAGATAAATCTTACAGTAGAAATGCTGACAAACAGAAAGAACATTTTACTACATTTTACTACATGTTGTGGACATGCAAGAACCTCAAATTATGGGAAAGAAATATATAATGCTCACAGCTATGAGGATAAATTTTACCCACTATTGGAAGAAATATACAATATTATTCTGATGATATCTGATTGAAATTAAAATGTGGAGAACATGCAATGGCAAAACTAGCAACATATGTCCACAACAGAAGCTTAACTAAATTTAAGCAAGAATGTTTTCCATATACAGTATATAACACATCATGCAGCAAAGCAAATATAAACATTTACAGTTTGGTTTTAAGTGCATTTAAATGAACAGATGGGAGCCAGTTTGGTGCCGTAGTTAAAGCATCAGAAACCAGGAGACCGTGAGTTCTAGTCCAACTGGGTGACACAAAGCACAAAGCCTACTGGGTGACCTCAGGCCAGTTATTTTCTTTCACTGCTACAGAGGAGGCAACGGTAAACCACTTCTGAAAAAAAAAACCTTGCCAAGAAAACATGAGGGATTTATCCAGACTGTTTCAAGAATTGGATATGATTGAATGGAAGGAAAACAATGTTCATACACAGTGAAAATTGGTTAGCGTAAAGAGAAATACTGTAGGAATCAAAATCAAATACTTATTTATGTTTTCCAAGCAGCTTCTCTTTTTTAATATTCATAAATAACAGTAAATAATAAAAGAGTCGATTGTTGAAAGATATACATATTTTCATATTATAAAATAATTCAGTGCACTTTGCAACTTCTTATCAATGTCATATTAAGCATTCAGTGTATAAAATAAGCAACTCTATGGTCATGTTAATCATCATCATCATCATCATCATCATCATCATCATCATCATCATCCTACCCATTGTCTGTCCAATGCAGGATGAAGGCCTCTTCTGCATGTTTTCATGTGGAATATTAGAAATCATGCATATATTAGAAATTATACTTAATATTGATATAAACTTAAGTGCTATTTGAAAGGTTTAATTTATTTTAACCATTATAGTGTCAACAACTTGCAGTTTCTATTGTATAAACATGACTGCACTTAGTTTTTATTTGTACTCTACAATGTATTATTTCTATTTTACAATGAATTATTTGTATTATATAAGAAAACAATTAATTGGGGGAGTGAGGAGGAAAGCTGTGATTCAGTGTTGCTTCTACATGAAAGAATTATAATATTTTTTTTAAAAAATGGAAATGACAAGTTAAAACAAACTTTAAGAAATCTTTGGTTCAATCTCTAGCAACTTCCTTAAATATAATTGCAGCTGACATGAAAGGCCCTTAGCCTGAGATCCCAAAGTGTTGCTGATAGGTGGTCACAAAAGTTGATTTGAACTGGCAGGAGAAGATGGAGAGAGATACAAATGGTGGAAAATGTCATCTGCATCCTGCAGAAGATTCCATAAATGAGGCAGCAAAGCAGTTGCACAATAATATTCTCATTGTTTAGGTTAGTCCTCAAATGACACATGCTCTTTCATAACTGATTCATAAATAACTGATATCAACCAAGGCATCTTCAGAATTCAAGCCAAACTCCAGGCATGTGCCCTAATATCTTTACAATGCAATTATCTTTCTATCATCAAAGAACGGATCTTTCCAGACTCTTCTAGCACTGAATGAGCAGATTGTTTCACTCTTTCATGGGAATCGAAACAATGACGTTCGAAGTATTTTTCCATACTTCCCTGCCTGAACTGTCTGGAGCACTATTCAAAATATGTTGAAAACCCTCAGTGTCTTCTCTGATGGGCTTGTGCCTTTTATAATGATCATTTGTTAGAAAATCGTTGGTGTTTGCAGCATCCTCTTGCATGATGGAACCTTTGCTTTTAACTCTTTTGCTATGGTAAAATGTGTATTTCTAATGAAGTTAGAATGTAGTCAGTGCTCCTTCCAGCAAAACAAACAATATTGTTTTTGATAAAAATAAAATCATCAGTGTACATGTATGTAGGAGAGAGAGAAGTATTAGGATCTCTTTTATAGGATTGGATTTGTGAGATCCACTGAATAGTTTTCATTGATGCAGAACTAAATGGAGAATGCTAGCATTCATTTTTCTCTGACCAAAATCCACAATGAAAGTTGCAATTTCATTGCAAAAGATTAATCTGACCTATAGTCTAAAATTTGTATTAAAAAGGCAATAGTTTTTAAAAACATTTAAATTATGGAAATTCACATTAAAAGCCTATGTTAGGGAATTTTACACAACAAAGAACAACCCCAGTGATAGTTTAATCACTTTGTTGGCCTAGATGTAAATTGGTTTAGCTGTTGCTATCTTCATTCCCAGCAGGTCTGCACAAGATTGGGTGTGGGAATAACGCTGACTTAGCAAAGCTGTTCAGAGTTGAAACATAGAATTAGATTTAGTCTCCTGGTCAGAATTAGGTTGTACTTTTGTGTCATATGCCAATGGATTTCTCATGAATCTCATGCCCAAAGGCACACTCTGACTTAAAAAGCCATGCTTTTAAACAAAGTTCATGGGAGGCAAAGTATAATCATCAAACAAAAACTTTTTTGCCCAAAGGTATTCCGTCTTCAATATTTTGGACTAAGTTCTAAGTACTGGCATTAAAGATGGGTTGTAAAGAAAGAACAAGCTAAAAATTAATTCATTAACACTCTAAAAGCCTCAACTCATAGAAAGGCCTGGATGGGGAAGAATTATTTCCAGCTCAATCCTACCAAGACTCATTGGCTGTAAGGATTAGGACCACCTAAGTATAGAGATATTTCAGCTTTGAGGATGGTGCATAATCTGTTTTTTTTTTGTTTTAAATTCCTAACTCCTACTTGATGTTTTCTGTGTTGATATAAAATCAGAAAATGGTGACATATTATCAATCCAAGATTTAAAATCTGATGTAGCAGATTCTATCCAGTAAATGTAGTCCAGAAACTATTTTGGCTTCCATGTGATAAAAAAAATAGTATTGTATTAACTTAAATGATTTCATTGGAGTCACAGTGAAAACAAATGAAAACACCTATTCCTCCAGTACTTTAGTTTTACAAAGATGGAACAAGTATCCAGAGCAGCCTCAAAAATCCCAAAACAGTAAGGTTTTTAAAGGGGTTTTATTTGGAATATGTAATTCTGTAGATGCAAATTAAGAAGTCTTTTGTTTAAGGTTCATTTGTAAATTTATTTATTTATTATTTGGACTTATATGCCGCTCCTCTCTGAAGACTCGGACCGGCTTACAACATACATAAAACATCAGTCACAGTCTAAGTCCAAATCAGAAAAGTATTTAAAAATAAAAAACCCAACACACATACATCATTCAAACAGCAATCCACAATCATCCCCAGGCCTGCCGGCAAAGATAGGTTTTAAGATTCTTTCGGAAGGCCGGGAGGGTGGGAGAAGCGTGGACCTCAGGGGGCAGTTGGTTCCAGAGGGTGGGCGCCACAACAGAGAAGGCCCTCCCCTTAGGACCCACCAGACGACATTGTTTCGCTGACGGGACCCGGAGGAGGCCGACCCTGTGCGCTCTCACCGGTGGTAGGGAAGTATGTGGCAGAAGACGGTCCCGTAAGTATCCTGGTCCAGTGCCATAAAGGGCTTTATAGGTAATAACCAACACTTTGAATTGCGCTCGGAGACCAATAGGCAACCAATGCAGCATGCGGAGAGTTGGCGAAATATGGGCACAACGTGGAAGGCCCACAATTGCTTGCGCAGCTGCATTTTGCACTAATTGTAGTCTCCGAACACTCTTCAAGGGTAGCCCCATGTAGAGAGCGTTGCAGTAGTCAATCCTCGAGGTGACAAGGGCATGTGTGACTGTGAGGAGAGACTCCTGATCCAAATAAGGGTGCAACTGGTGCACCAGGCGAACCTGGGCAAATGCCCCCCTCGCCACAGCCGACAAATGATGTTCCAATGTCAGCTGTGTATCGAGGAGGACTCCCAAGTTGCGCACCTTCTCCGAGGAGTTTATGGATTCACCCCCCAGGGTAATGGAAGTGTCCTTGGGAGGCATCACCCACAGCCACTCTGTCTTGTCAGGGTTGAGCCTTAATCTGTTAACGCCCATCCAGACCCTCACAGCCTCCAGACACCGGCACATCACCTCAAATTACTAACACTATTAAATAAATGTGTAAGGGAAGAGAATGTCCACAACAAGCCAATATTTAATTAAGATGACAAAATGTACATAATGATGTTACAATGGAAGTTCTGCACCATACATACTATTACTACTACGGCTACTGCTACTGCTACTACTACTACTACTACTACTACTACTACTACTACTAATAATAATAATAATAATAATAATAATAATAATAATAATAATAATGGTAACAGTGGGAATTGAACAGAATTTCTGTTCTCTTTCTGGAGACCATGGTCAATGTACTGGCTAAGAAAAGGAGAATATTTTTTTCTAAGCTGTCATGGCTTTTAAGTGGGAATGAATTACAAACTCCATCTGATGCATCAATTAGAAACTGCAGCTCCAAAGGACAGATGAGAGCCATTCTATTTTCCTCAACAAAGAGGGCACAGCCCTTCTTAAACTGAAATATTGTTAAATCTTCCTCCCAGCAACAAAGATGGCAAAATATTGAATCTAGGAAGCATGAGATCTCTCCTGTGAGTTGAACATAACACATTAGCTAATTGGACTAGACTTCTTTCAAGCAGACCTGCCCCATACAAATTGGGAAAGTGTTTTGATCTTTCTAGATATCATTGTTAAAACCCTGTTGCTTGAGTTGTATCACAGTTTTCTGTAAGCCAATTAAGGTCAAACTGGGCATCCAGGCAGAGGCATATTTAGGCAAATAAGGCATATTTAGGGAAAGGCAGCCAAGATTTGGTCACTGTATTGTCCTTCATCTTCTAAAAAAATAAAAAAGAAAATCAATCATCCTAGGGGTGATTGCTTATTTTTTTTATTTAGATTTATATGGCTACCCATCTCAAGTAGGTGACTCCAGGGAACTAAAGTAAAACCAATAAGACCCCTCCTCCCACATCCCAAAAACATTCCTATGTTGCCTTCACTGATTTCAAGACAGCATTTGATTCAAACCCCAGAACAGCCTATGGGAGAAATTTTCTGACTCTTCTATTAAACTTGACAACTCCTTCTGCCTAAGAAACTACATAATTGCATACAAATATTTTTGTGCAGGTCCACTGTAACTCCTTGCACTATTTTATATCCTCAGTCTCTATTCAGAAAGCAGTGAAGAAAGGATGCATCTTGGCTCTTCTTTTTTTTAACCTTTATACCAATTCTCCAATAAAATATTGACCAACAGGTATGTTCTAGTTTTCTTGTAACTGTTTCCTGATGATACAATTGAAGTGGGCATCAGGCACAGACGCCAGACCTGAGGATAGGGATCTCTGCTATAAAATACTGATAGATACCATGATTCATACTTTAGGGAAGATTTCTTTTGTGCATCATCCATCCTTATAATAACTTTGTATAGGTTGCATCCCAAAATAATATTTGGGAGGATACAAACATTTCCTTTGGTCATTAGAAGTTACATATTCCATCAAAATTGATCCCAAAGTTTTCTGTTAATGTAACTTGATTTCTGAACTGGTGAAGATTCTCCCAAGATTCTGCCTGCCTTCTCTCTCTCTCTCTTTTAACTTCAAATCCGGGGGGGGGGGAGGAAATGTAAAAAAATTTCTTAAATTGTTTTCTATGCACAGTTTTTGATTTAACAAGCAGACAAGTGAAGCCTTGATTGATTGCAATTATATTTTTTTCTATAAAGTAAGCAATAGGCATGATATAAATGTTTTTATGGCTGAAGATGTACCTGCACTGGATCTGAATTGGGTAGACATTCAGAATAGTTTTGCAGTGGCAGTAAATCTTAAAATTTAAATTCTTTGCAAATGATTAAAAAAACTATTGATTTCTAGATCATTTATGACTTTCCTGTGAATGCCTAGAAAGGCTCTCTATTTTTTTTAAAAAAATATTTTTTTCTTTTTTTTTAGCATACAATCACTGAATTTCATTTGGATATGCCAGAAATGTCCTTTTGATCATTTGAAGACAAGATGTCAGATATAACTTAGTTACAATAATAGACTTCTTTATTTTTTAAATTTATCATTAGAAATTACACAGATAGACAAGTATTATTACCTTTTTCAGCAGCCTTATCCAATAATCAGATCACTTCCTTAAATCTTCTGTGAATTAGTTTGCTTTGACCAAGCATCAACAGGGCCATGGCATTTTCTATATAAGATTGCTCAATAAGACTTACTGCAATGTGTATATCAACTGAGCTACACCCCTCAATATTACTCCAAGCCATGGCATAATATTGAAACTGCTTTTCTACATAAATGAATTAAGAAGAACAGTTTTGATTTCTTTTTCTTCTACACTATGTATCCTTTTATCATCTGTACTTCATGGGAGATGAAATCAACTCAGCAGACAAGCACATTGGAGAAGGAAACCAAAGTGGGATGGGAAGAGACAGAAAAACCCAAGTGGTTTGCAAAACCAAATCATCAAAGACATAAAAAGTAAACGCAAACCCAAATACAAATACAATGTAGACTAAAAAAAAAAGACCTTTTTTGCTACTTGTAAGAATACAAAGATGAAATTATTATCTGAGCCAAAATCTATTTTTATGTGTTTTAAAACATTATTATAATGATTGATGATAATCTGATAACCCCTGGGTTATACCTCTATGTTTGTATGAGGGCATCATTTGCAAATAGACTAAAGACCATAATTAGATGGAAATATAACCGGAATTGGCCTTGGCACTGGGAAAAGAATTTAGCAATGTCTGAAGTGTTCCACAGTTCATCTTTTTTTAAATACAATTTAGGTGAAAAGATAAAATCTTCTTTGAACTGATCGCAGTGTTTGGTATCCTATGGGTATGCATATGTGTGTGTGTGTGTATGTATGTATGTATGTGTATGTGTGTGTGTGTATGTATGTGTGTATTTTCTTGGCAACAGTACAGAAGAACTTTGCCATTACTGGGATTTTTTATTTTTTAATATCAACCAGTCTATAGCTATGGTATTTCCTGGTGATTTTTCATCCAAGAACTAATGAGATTCAACTCTGTTCAGTATTTGCATAATAAATAAGGTCATCTGAGTTCTTCCTTTTGACCCTTCTGAAAAGATCAAAGATGTTAATTCTTTCTATCGGGACTCAAAACTTTAATTTTGCTTGGATATGAATATTTTTCAACATCATTGTTTTTTAACTCCATTATACTCCTTTTCAAATGAACTCATTCATTTATTTACATTGTTTATATTGGTGTCAGAAAGAGCATCCAGCCAGTAAACCCTCAGCTTCATCCAGTCGCCCCAACTCTACCCTGAATTAAGGGATTACAGGATTGTAAAAACAGAGTATGTGAACGCTGGTTCAACAGAATAAGATAGCAGACTTAGAAATCATCATTTGATGCTAAAATGATTATAAAGATGAGATGAGACAATCTGAGGATCTTCCAAAAACTAGATGCTACACTTAATAAAAACCTTTTCCAGGGAACCACCAGCACTATTCCACTTTTAGGAGGGCTCTATGGAGTAGCCACCCAAAAAGAGGATGATGCAGTTTGTTTCTGAATCTTGGTCTCTTTCTCTTAAAAGGACTGAAAGATAAGACAAACCACTTTGTAGGGGTGGGAATATATACTTGATAAAGCATTTGGGTGGTCTGTGGTTTTCTTAGAGTCACTGAGCAAACTTTTCATTTCTCTTCTAGTCTAGCTGCCCAATTTATAACACAGGACCAAGACTGTCAGGTCTTGGGTTTTGGTATACAGAGTAAGGATAGAGTAAGTATAATAACATTTTACTGCCTAAGGTCAGGACTGTTTTCATTCCTCAAATGTTACTTCTATTGCAAGGGGAACACAACAGTCAAATGTTATTAGTTTGAGACAGTTTCAGTTCTTTATTTCATCTGCTGGCACTTTTGTTAGTTGGCATGAAATGTGTAAGACACATATGTTAGAAATCTAAATTCCATTCCAAATCCTGATCAAAATGAATTGTGCAAATCTATAATCAGATCTGAACAATTCTAGATTTAATTAACTTTACTAGGAAATGCTCTTAGCAGTCCAGGTGTGCAAATGGAGCTGATAAAGATTTTTTTTAAATCTAGGCCAGTGTTGGCTGGGGAATTCTGGGAGTTGAAGTCCATATACTTTAAAGTTGCTAAGTTTGAGAAACACTGATCTAGGCCATTTCTCTTCCATGAGTCATTTTTAAATGTTATATAAATGCTACACTAGTATAACTTTAATTGTCCTCTTTCACAGAGTCATTTGATATGGCTTTGTGCTGAAAAAATATTAGAAGTGGGAAGAAAAGAGAAAAAATTGCAAAACTCAACTGTCAGGCCACAATAGTACAATATGAGGTCGGATAAGAAACCACATCTTTTAAACTACAGTTGCAGCTATAAACTGAAATGCCACAAATTCAGAATCTGCCAGACACATTTAGAGATCTCTTTCTGGCAAACAATTCAATAACAATTCTGTGAAAGTGGATTAGAAAGATGACTTTTAACATTTGAAATACGTACTTCATTACTGTTCCATTCAACAACTGTTCAAAGTAAATGTTATAGCAACCAATATTTTGGCTAATACCAGTTGATTAACACAACTCAAGGCCTGCCAGCTAAACATTAGTTTAAAATAAAACAGAACTGAGAATTATCTATATCCGTTTGTCATATGCAATTGGGTGGATGGCAAGATTCCATCCAGATTCATTAGCAATAATGAATTAATGCATCTAAAACACAATTATTCAGCCTTATAATGAGTGAAAAATAGCTGGAATATATTCTGCTCCGTGAAAAGATATTTTTTCCTTCAATCCAACAGGCAGCAATTGAAAAATACACCGAGAGTGGGAGAATGGGAAAGTGCAGGAAAGTGTTTGTGTGTATATATATATATATAAATTACTTGTGCCAATTTGGGTAGTATTCTGCTGAGGCTTGAATTGCCCAACTATGCTTCCAATACAATTTCACTGCATGTAAAGAAACAACAGTTTGAAAAAAAAATTATCCTCCTTCAGCACTGTCTCTCTGAAAACTGGTTATAAAAATCCATGTTTCAATCTTTAACAATCACCTGTCACTATAATAATGTATTTTTTTACCCTATTTTATTTTGTTTTTTGACATTCAAAAATAAATTTGTGCTGAAATTTACATCCCTATGTAAAAGTAAATTGGTTTATTATCTTTTCAGCTCTGGGGAATACAGCTGCCATGTTATCAAAGAATCATCTGTTTAAAATTAATATTATTCCTCATAGGTCTGATTTGAATTATTTCGTGTTTGCATTGGAGATTGGGTTGATTTTTATATATCTTATTCTACTATAAGATTATCTAAAATTCCTGATGGCTTACTATAACCTTCCTCAGGCTAGTACTCATCCTCTATGCTTGGATTACAGATCCTCAAATTTTCTATAGCCAGTTCTGACAGTTGTGGTCCTCAGACATTTTAGAGCAGAAGAGTAGATTTGTGGCGGTTTTTCCTCACACATTTTGTGGTTCTTGTCTTTTGCATAGGACATCTTGTAGTCAGAAGAATCAGAAGGTGAAGCAACTGAGGACAAAAAATTGTATAGATAACCCCAGTACTTCTACGACACAGGCTGAAAATGGCTTCATCTTGAAGAGAGAAATTAGAAGCACTTTTCACAAGAGTGTTTGTGGTGTCTCCTGTGCCAGACAGAACGGCCATAAATCCAAGTTTTAATATGGGCATCTAAAGTTTGGCTAAAAGTTTTAAGAATACTATACAGCAGGGGTATCAAACTCGCAACGTCATGTGACGTGTCACGACGTATCGTGATTTTCCCCCATGGCCGGCAATGGGGTGGGCGGAGTTTTGGCATGACATATCCGGCCCGTGGGCCAGCAGTCTGATACCCCTGCAGTACAGTAACAATGGACATTATTATAAGGCTGATCGAAAATATTTTATTTCTTTTCTAATAATATATAAAGGTAATTAGTAAATCTGAACAATATTGAGAGTGAGGAAAAACATTTTCTCTTCACAGAAATTTTAGTATACATCTGAATTATGCTTTTCATGTATACATCTATGTATTTTAATGTATTCATGATGGGTCTAAATATGATTGTGACAATATGGTGGGAGAGGTATAAGAAAAAAATATCACAATTAGTTTTGGTGTCTCAAATAGACAGTCTATCCTAGTACCTGTTCACAAGCAGAATAACAATCATTGCTATCATCTAACATATTTCTCCCCAATATGTATTTGGAGTTATTTCTCCTCTAAAATTAGGAGCTCCGCTATTGTTCTGGCAAACAGTAACTGGTATACCCTCTTTTTTAAAAAAAAAATCTTTCCTTAATCTTTATAAGAATTAATATTACCAATAATGAATGAAATAAATGAAAATAAATAAAATCAACTTTAGTTGATATTAAAAAATATCAACTCAGTATCAACTCAATATCAAATTACTAGGATGATGCTCCACTACGTGGACCAAAGGATGTATAGATACTTATTGGGTTGAGAGTTGATGTCTGGCTTTCTCTATTATAAATGAGATAGTGAACTAATTTTTGAAACCTCAAGATAAGCTTTGTGGCATCATATTATTCTACCATCCAACAAAAGAGCTTGGGCAGAGACTGCTATTTCTCTTTGACCTCCATAGACAATTTGTCTCATTCTGCCTAAGAAAAGAGTCCCCCATCCTATTTTTTATGCAGTGTGCAATAAAACCTAATCTTGAAACCTCTTTGTGTAATATACGATTTCAGGCCATAGTCACGTTTTACACGAAGTTGAACATGTTTGAATGTTTCAAAGGAGAAGATGAAAACATGATGTGAAGTTTTGTTGTTCTGTTTATTTTACAGAATTTGCATATTTTAAGTGAACCAGGGAAAAAAAAGACATGGCTGATTTAAAGAACTGACTCATCAAAGTGGCTCTTAAAACTTCAGCCTCTTTTATGCTCATGTGAAAACTTGAAAAAAAAGGGCAGGGCTGCCTCAGTGGATAGAAGAAAGGGCTGTAATTGTAGTCACTTGATCCAAAGCACTTCTGAATCAATTTCAGACTAGGCAGAGCCAAAATTCTGAATTAGTCCATAAGCAACCACCATCAGCACGTCCTATACTGAATGCACAAGTCAATCTCAGGTGATTTAAAGCCCATCTTCTATGGAATACTGTAGTATAAATCACTTTAAGGTGAGGAAAAAAGTTATTCTTTTGCCAATGGCCAATTGGGATGCTCCTAAGTATAATTGTTAGGTTTTATAAACTTCTTACATTCTTCTTTTCAACTGAAAAGGTTGAAACACTTTTGAACATTTTGATGTTTCATTCCACTAGATTATATTTTTTCCACCAATATTATGTTCTGTTAGTCTAACCAAGCATTTGCACTGTTCGGTGTTGTTAAAAGAAAACATGGTTTCCGCTCATTCCTATGGAAACAAACCATTTATACTATGCACCCTGCATGGTCTTTTGCTCATTATTAGATAGAATCAAAGGATCATTATGGAACCAGAACAAATGTTGTTTAAATACAGCACGCAAAGCCTACAAGTTCCTAAAATAAACTTGTTTACATAACACGCAATCATCCAGTCTTTATCTAAAGTCCTTGTGGCAGAATTGCTCATTACGATTTACAACATCTGGTGTTAAGTGGACATTAAAAAGGCTTGATTTATTAACAATTATTCAGTTTCCAATAATACTTAATTGTTTAATCACATCCATCCATTGGGAAGGTCCTGCTGAGCATAAGGTTGTAAAGGTAATGGGCATTGTGCTTATTTTTCTTTAGTGGTAAGGAAAACATTGTTTTTCATGTAATAATAGGCTTAGAAATAAAATTTTCTGACAAGGATAAATGAGTTGCACTACCTGTTGACTGCAGCCTATGTTGTTGGTTTTCTTTCCTTCTAATAAAGGGGTGTCAAACTGCTGACCCATGGGCCAGATGCATCATAACAAAACTGTGCCCACCCCATTGCCAGCAATGGCAAAAAAGTCGTGATACATCACGACACGTCACATGACGTTGCGAGTCTGACACCCCTGTTCTAATATAACACCAGGAAGCATTCTGTTCTGACTTGATGATCATAGAAGATAGAACATAGAATTACAGGGTTAGAAAGGACCTTCTAGTCCAAACTCCTGTTCAAGCAAGAGAGCCTATACCATTTAAGACAAATGGTTGTCCAATATCTTCTTGAAAACCCTCCAGTGATGGAGAACCCACAACTCCTGGAAGCAAGCCATTCCACTGATAGATTGTTCTCTCAGGAAATTTCTCTTTAGTTCTAGGTTGGCTCTCTGATGATCTTCCACCTTTATGTTTTGTCTTGTCCTCAGGTACTTTGGAGAATAAGTTGACCCCCTCTTCTCTGTGACACCCTTTAAGGACTAGAAGAGATATAACATGTCACTCCTTATTCTTCTTTTTGATAGGCTAAACATATCAAGTTCTTCTAACTGTTCATCATACGATTATCATCATATAGTCACACAATTGACTCCATTTCCTAATAATAATAATAAATAATAAATAATAAAGTGAGCAACCAATGTTGCACTGTCTTGTGTAGAGATGGAGGAAGAGTATCATCTAGCTACAATGATCACAATAATGAAGTGATCATTAACATTAACACCCAATAGTTTATTACCAACATTAATCAACTGCATCCCAACATCTGGGGTAAAAAGGATGAAGAAAGGAGAACAGTGAAGGGGAAGAAAACTCTGCTCACACCTTGCTTTGGTTACTACAATTATTTGCACTTCATAGAAGAATGTACACAGTGGCATAATGAACACCCCTGTGCCTCTGAAAAATATGTTGATATTGCAGGTAATTACAAAAAGAATTAAGTATTGTGCAATAAGTGCACAAAAGGTGATAAAACTAAACTCTCATAAAACTTTCACTTCCCTTTTGTGTTTCCTTTTGGAGTCCAACAGCTTCACTCAAGAATTATTGACCTCTCTATCTAAGCTCTTCTCCTAGCAATGATGATAAGAATAATTGCAAGCTTGAATTGCCACCAAATTCTGCATGAAATCAAGTGGATTCTTTGTTCATATCTTTTTTGTCTATTTGCTATTTGAGAGAAGTTGTCCATAAAAAAAGCATCTTGAAAGAACTTGAGAGAGCAGGGAAGAGCAGAAATGTGTGAAAGTTACACTCAAACTACACTTCAGGCAAATACTCCTATAGTAAAATCTACCATGCAACAAATCCTAATCTTTTAATCAAGAAAATGTGTGGTTCAGTTCTTAGAAAGCAAGGCCCAAGAACTTTAAAACTGAAGTAAGAATTTTTGCAATGATAGGCAGGCATTTTATTTTCAAGTCTTAAAGACAACGACATTTTAGAAACAAATATGGTAAAAAGTTATTTAATTTCCACAATTACCAATGTGTACAAATGGCACCCTCCAGTATAGTGCACAAGCATACAATTCCTACTTTCTGGCTTCCCTCTCCTAGACTTTGTGTGCAGGTCTAGATGTTCATGAATATATATACCAAAAGAAGCTTAAAAATTGGGATTAGATGTGTACCTCTTCAGGGTCCAAAAAGGAATAGAAAGAAAAATGCAAATCAGTAATTGGGTTTAATTAGCAAGCAGGTTGTTCAGTTGCTTATACTATTACAAATCTTTTCCAGTCATGATAGTGACTTCCTGAGAGAACCAATCTTTTAGAATAATACTAATTCAGAACTGATGCTTGGTGTTTTATTGCCTGAGGCAAAAGGCGGTGTCTATCTTCTAACTCCATGGCCATATTTGATCTGCATGGATCACTGACTTTTTCTTCACTACCTGCGATTAGGTGGCATCCGTCACTATGCTTCAATGCAGCAGATTACCTTGGGCTAAGGATGGGGAACCTATGACTCTCTGTATCTTGCTGTGTTAAGTCTCCCTGCAATTCCAACCAGCAATGGCCAGTGGAAGAGAAAGCTCTGCAATATCCACAAAGCAACAGTTTTTCCACTTCAAAACAAAGTTTTGTCCTCCATTTCATCACTGCCATTTGTTGCAGGCCTGCCAGAAGGTACTGTCCAAAACAGTGTTCTGATTCTGCTCCAACATAATAATTACAGGAATGATCCTGTTTAAAATAGTGATTTAATAACATTTAAATTATGATTTAACCAGCAGTACAATGCACAATTGTATCAAAGGTTTTGTGTTTGGGTGCTTTCAAAATTTCATAAGGCTTCTTCCAATATTGTCCCACCAATAGTCTTGCTGCTGTGATCAAATTCAAAATTAAGTTCGTCTCTAAGGTGGTACAATCTTGTGTAATACCTAACAGAAACAACTGTGGTAAAAATTCAATATGCTTTTTCAAAATATTCTGAAGTATCCACCATATTTTTATCCAAAAAGCCTTAATTTTTCTACAGGTCCACCATCTTTACTTTTTAATAGGATTTATATTACAACTTTGTTGAGTTTAGTGGGTTTTCTTGTGTTTTACCCTGTATTCACTCTGGGAAGTCGGGGGGATGGGTGGGTTGGGGGGGTTTATATAGTACTCAACTGTTATATTAGTAATATACAAGAATGATATATTTTTTTTTTGTAAAGAGGGGTTGCTCGTGCAGTGCCTCGTAACCACATCTGGAGGGGTTGGAGAGTGAGGAGTGAAGGTGAAGGAAAGTAGGTAGGTTGTAGGAGGGTGAAGAGAGGGAGAGAGAGAAGGTGGGGGGATGGAGTAGGATAGGGAGGAAGAAGAGGGTGATGTGGTGGGGGATGCTGCCGAGCAACACCCATAGTTCTTTTAATTACTCTATGCAAGTTTTTATATTTTGTTAAAGTTGAAAATGATTGTATTAAGTTGAGTTGTATTTAATTTGATTCTTTTTTTATAATTATAATTACAAAATTAATAAAATATTTATTAAAAAAATTTCATAAGGCTTAATTTTTTTTGAGATGGGGAAGGATTCTTTGCTGAAAAAGAGCAAAAAGGAAAGCTGGTTACCAGACAGCAGGTTGTTACCAGACAGCAGGTGTTTCATGTCAAACTCACATTCAGAGTTGAAAATTCATGCACATATCAGTGATAAGGGCAATTACAGTTGGTGAATAATAAATCAAGAATTGATTATGCAATTCAATACTTTCAGAAAGAGGACTTTCATGAAATAGCAATTCTACTTTTCAACATATTTGCATGTGAATAAGTCAATGAAATCAATAGAATTAGATGGCCATAGAAATTATTCTCCTTTGATTCCCACTCATCTTTCTTCCTTTCCCATAAAAATTGTCATGAGTCACTTCAAAATGTTAGGATCTGTTTTTAACTTAAAAAAAAGTTGTTTGAAATGCATTAATGTTTTGCTAGGGGGAAAAAGGTCAATTTAAACCATTTGTGAATGAAGCCACTGTTATTTATTTCAGACTTTCCTGGGAACATCACCATATTAAGTAACGTGCTGTGTTAAAATCAACCCTACCGTTTCTCCCAGGTTCCCTTCGGCTCCAGAGAAAACTTCTGTTCTATCTGGTGTTTTGTATTTTTTTTTACTGCAATTGTATTGGTTGTCTTTCCATCCCTGTGAAGCTGCTTGGAAGACCTTGACTTCAAAATCTGATTAAGACCAAATCTGATAAAGTCCATGGGAGGACACATGATGGCTTCTTCTTTAGACATTAACTAAAATTATGAGAAGCCAAGCTGGTTGTGAATTACTGGAAGTCTGTTTGTACAGAAATTATGACCTATCCTATAAGTGCAAAAGTGTCACCAACAATTCCTCCTCTTTAGAAGAAACTGCAAAAATCTTTCCATTTCATTTGTTTGAATGAGAATTGATAGAAAAATGTGTTCTGATTACTGTAATGTTGACCTTCAATCTTTGTTTCTCCTCCCTTCCAGTTCTTTTCCTACCTGCTGCTAGGCAGAAAAATGGCACATTCTTGCCCTTCAAAACCCTTGTTATTAATCCTCCTTGCTCAGCACACTAATACAAAAGTAAATCAGCAAAGGACCTGGCATTCCAACGACTGCTTCTAAATGGGTTCCCTCCCTGGAGAACATGTCAGTGTGATTAGTGCTTTGTGCAGGATGCAGTTTTACATAGGACAAACCCTTGAGGAAGGAATATTAAAGTCTGTCAGTTCATTTAAATAAAATGCAGGTGGAGAATGAGGCTCAAGGGTTCTTCTAAGTGTTTCTAACACCTTGCAGAGGACATCATTAAAAAGGACATTACAGTGTGTGTTTTCTTCTCTTAGCCCCAGCTGGGGACTTCTTATTTGTAGCAGTTAATTGGTAGCTTTTTTCCTTTCATCCTACATGCATATTTTGGCTAAAATCATGAATCTTGATTTCCCTCTCAATCTTTTCTTGTAATAATGTTGTCAGCATGACAGATGGAATCATACTTTTATTGAGGAGCAACATCAAGAACTACAAATCTTCTCCAGTCTTCCTATCTTGGTAAGACTGTAATTTTGCTCAGCACTATTTATGCTATACATGGTTTTATTAACAAATAACAGAAAAATGTACAGTCATTTGCATTAAAAACCACTCCTACAGTCTGAATGCTTTACATTTATCTTCCCTTAATTTAGATAACTATTGTTATAAATTGCCTGATAGGTATATTTCCCTCATACAGATTTTTCAAATGCAAATTCTTAAATCACCTTTGATATAAATTCTGTTTTTTTTAAAAATAACCTTTTTTCTTTATATTTTAAGCACTTTCTGGTAGACCAGATATGGAACCTGATTCCACAGGATGATTACAATTAAACTTTATTGAGATAATAACAAAATCTTGCAAGTCTGCCCATCCTTCCCTCTGTCTTACATCCTCAGAGATGTGTTTGTGTGTGTGTGTGTGTGTGTGTGTGAGAGAGAGAGAGAGAGAGAGAGAGAGAGAGAGAGACGGGTGGGGGTGGGGTTTTACTCTGAGGGTTTTATTTTCAACATTCTTCTACTGATCTCCTGAACTTGATGTTCCTCTAATGGCTTCTGGATGCCTTTTTCAAGATCATCACCTTGACTCTCAAAACTGTATAATTTTCATCCTTCTTTTTTAGAGATAATTGTACTAGATTTTTGGAAGAAATACTAATTCAGACACATTATCTGATGCTGATTTTAGATGCAATATATGGTAACAGCAGAAAACCCATACTGCTTGGATAGAATGGCCAGAGTGGTTGGGTGTCTTGAAGAAACAGTGGGCTGTTGGGCACTTTTTTATTTTATTTATGATATTGTATGGCAAAGGTGTGCCTTGGCCTGTCAAAAGTGAACAAGGGGTAGCAGTGGATTGAGGGAGGGTGTTGAGAGGGCTGTTAAATGTCAGTTTGTAACAAGACTTATGATTATAAATTTAATTAATTATGCTACCCATTTCCCAATCTGGCATATATGTGAGATGTCAGCTATATAAACTGAATAAATAAATATTAACAAGACCTGACTTGTAAGACCCTCTGATTGACGTTCTACAGAAATAGTTGGGCTTGTTGCTGGAATGCTGCCCTCCCTCCTGCTCAACAGCATATCAATGTATATCAAATACTTAATCCAACCAACAAGCTAGCTATAGCATGTTGCACCGAATGCAATTTCCAAATGTATTTCAGAGGCAGCTGCATTTCCAAATATTCTGAAATAGTCGAGCTTTATGTGACCTGTTGCATGCCAAATGCATTGGATTACACATTCCAGAACTTCCATTGGTTATGTTGAAGGGATTTAGAAAATCTCATTCCAAACATACCTTTGAAGAACCAGAATAATCTCACCTGGAAGAATAATGAGAACATTAATTATTTTTATGAGAGCTCGAAGAAGTATCTTTGGCATGAAAACTAAAGAGCAGAAAAGATACAGTTAATCAACTAGTGACATAGATTTTTTAAAATGTTGGTAGAAAAATGTTTTCTGCAAGCCATAAACCAGATAATTGAAGTACAGAGCCTTAGCTGGTGGTAGCATCAGTTCACTTGGCCTGGACTCAGAAGGTAAGCAGAATTAGTTCTGGCTATTCTTGGAAAGGAAGGAAGTAAGTAATGGGGGACTATAGATTAGGAAAGCAAAAAATACATTCCAGAAGATGGCAGAATATTTTGCAACATATTACTTCATATATCAAGTGGTGGGTAATGAAATTACACATGTATGAATTGATTGTGAATGTGAGCAAAATTAGTCAGTTACTTCAAGCAAATCTTCCTTGGCAAAGGCTCCATAGCATATATAATTCCAAGTCTAATTGGAACTCCCTAACATTGATGAAGAAATAAGGCAGGGCAAACAATTATGTATTAAAGAGATTTGTCAACTCTGACAATCTCTAACTAAAATGTTACATCAGAATTAAAAAATATCATTTATAAATTCTTTCCAAATAGTTAGGTAATAAGCATGGGGATCTAGCTTTCCTGTCTAGCATGAAAATTTAAAACAAGAACTGGAGGATTCACATTTTATACTAAGCTAGAATTTTTTAAAACATAGGAATATATAAAACTGATGGCAGAAAAAGTCCTAGTAATCCATCAGGTCTACCCTTTGAGTTTGTTTTTTTAATTTTATTTTTAATTTATGTATTTTTTATCATTTTCATATTTTATTTATTTATATTTTTTATTTTGTCAAATGATGGACGTTTAAACTCAAGTTAAAAAAAATAGCTTGGTTAGATTTGGAACCAAACACACTTGGTTCTTCTTGCTATTATGATTAAATCAATCACTGAAATTTCTTCCATTATTTGTTTAATATTTTGGCTTTAATAGGTTCTCTGATTAATTGTTTTCAACAAGCCAGAGATTAGAAATAGGAGCATTCTATGACTCTGGCTTGTTAAAAGAGCTATACATTAGGGATCTCAATTAGCAAACCATGGAAATAGCTTTCAATAAAACTTATTTTTTCCTACTGTCAGAAGGAATCAAGTGTGAATAAGTCTGAAATTCTAGCTTACCAGGACATGCAAGCACATATGTTATTGCCTTGGTTAGCCTTCCCCATATTTTATTTAATTTGCTGATCATAATTGCTTTTCTTGCTTTTCACCTACAGAGTCCAAGAAAATACATATGCAGTCTTCTTGTCTGATTCTTGTAATGACCCTGTGAAACAGATTAGCCAAAAAGATGCAGGCTAATTAGTTGAATGATTAAACAGGAATATGAATCCTTCCAATGTTCATTGCTTAATCAAGGCCTGGAAAAATGTGACACGAAAGACCAAAATCTATCATGAAGACAGTATTAAAGGTAAGATAAATTAACCACTTGAATAGTTGGCTGCCTTCCCTCCTTTTTGTTAACATTCACTAGCATCTGCCTTATCGGCCTGTACTAACTACATTTTTCTGCAGGGTGTGTATTTTGCATTTCCACAGTCTGGCATGAACATTTCATTACTGGAATGGGTCATACAATTACAGTTGAATGATTGTTTAAATTGAACATGTGAGAAGATGCAGACAGCTTGGAAGAAATTCTTCCATTCTTCTTTGTTTCATGGCTTCTCATAGTAAGCCAGCTGTTGTCTTAAGAGTTGAGGTAAAATATAATTTCTAAAAATCACAGATGGGCAAATTAGACTAGGATAGATAAAACATTACAGTAAACATGTTGTGACACAAGATCCTGGCTCAGAATATTTAAGTTAACATGGTCAGTTCATGCCCGGGGCCAGAAACAAATGGATAATAGAGCATCACCAGTTAAAGGCCTACCAGTCAAAGAGGGGCTGCATCTTTGACTCTGCCAAAAGTAATTAGTGTTTGAATATAGCAGTCTAGGATATGTAGTTATTTTTGTCTTGAGAGCCATTTCAGAACCAAAGTAAATTAATATTTGATTTACTTAAAATTTTAGAATTAATATGATCATACCTTTGCTGTCAGTAATGCTCCTGTATCATAAAACCTACAGTGATTATATTCTCCAAGTACTGAAGTTGAGAAGTACTGACTGCAATTTGGCAGGCTGCATTTCACTATTATGTTTGGAAGAGTTAGTGGTAAAAGGAAACCAGGCCGCCAAAGTACATAGTGGCAGGACACCACCAAAGCTGACACCAGTCAGAACATAGAACAACTCAAAGAATAGTGCAAGATCAGAAGATGTGGAAAGACCTGGCCCATAGAATTGCCAAAAGTTGGACACAACTGAATGGAAAACATCAACATAATTTTTCTATAAATCATATTCTGCATTCTGAAATGAGGAAACTTGCTTCTCCAATGGAGATAATTCCAGTCTAATAGATCATGGACTACAGATAGTCCTTGTTTAGTGACTACCAATTGGAACCAGTAGATGTCATTAAATGAAACAATTACTATGTAGGAAATTGCATGATTGCAACTGTATTTTCCTTTTCCCCCACTCCCCACCTATGTGGAATGCTCACCTCGATGCTGGGATAATTAGTAAGAAGTGACTTAATGTTTGTATTCATATTCATTGGAGAAGATTACAAGACAGTAAGCTAGCACACTATGGGGAATACACATCAAAAGAAAAACAGTGGTGCCAGCAGTCATGAATTTGCTATGCAAACATCCTGGTGTATTCTCCATTGTGTGCTGGCTTACTCTCTTGTAATCCCTTTCTCTCCAATCTCCCCACTTTGTGAGGGAGAATTAAAAACAAGTCAAGGAAGATGAAATTGCCTATAGAGATTGCTTGTTTTTTCACCCCTCCTCCCATCTTCTCTCCCAAGAGGGAGAAATAAAAAAATGGATTAGACATACAAATATGCACACTGAATGTAATGGCAATCACATGACTGAGGGATAATGCAAAGGTTGTAAATGTGGGAAATGATTCCTAAGTACCATAAAAACTCATGAATGGTCACTGAACTAGGCAGTTAGTAAGTAAGGTCTACCTGCAGTTATCTAATATCCTGATGTTTCAGCAGCATCCTGTGGTTGGCATCTTCAGGGGCAAAAGTGATTGGCTCTGTACTGCACTTCTTAGCAGCTTACAGACAACAGAGCAGGAATTGACTGAAGTGTTATATTGGTAACAGAACTAATGTCTTAATTGGACCATGGTACTAGAGTTCTGAAAATCCAGTTTCTGATTGGTTCCTCACTGAAGTGAAAATGTGATTGGTCTGACTTGAAGAAATTCCAGAGGAGCTAATTTTTAATTGGTGTATCTTTGAAACTAGCTACTGTTTTTTACATAGCAGATAATTAGACCATAGCCCATAGCCTAGAAATTTAACATCAAGCCAATGGATTAATGATGTCCATGAAATAAATAATCTATCCAGTGAGAAAAATGGTTCTAATAAAAGCCACTAATTCCACCAGAAATGATGAGAATTAAAGATTGGGAACACTGAACTGGTACCAACTCTTCAGCAAAATGCTCCTTTCATAACTGTGGCTTCAGGGAAGCTGCAGGTGTATAATTAAGCTAAGTATAATGAAGTATAATTTACTTCATTTTAAATACTCCTCCTCTCCAAAAAAGGGATAAAAAGAATAGAAAGAAAAATACCTGCATTTATCACAACTGGAATACAGTTTCTTCAAAGATTTTTTTAAAAAAATGAAAAAAAGAAAGCACAATTGCTCTGAGGCTTAGTCTTGTCAGGACAGATTAGCTTTGGTGTTTGATACCACACTTTGGAGAGTGATAGTTATTTTAGTTACTGGGTATTCTCTTGTTGCTTCTGCAAGATAACTCATGTAACAACAATGCCAAGGTTTTATAGTGGTATGGAAGGTAAGAATAGAGAAACAAGAAACCTTACACGTAGTTTTTGACTTATGATTGTAATTGAGTCTGAAATTACAATCATATTGTGCTGGTCAGTAAGTGAGTCACCATGCAACTGTGCCCAATTTTATAATCTTTTTGGTCATAAAGAGAACCCATTGTACCCAATTGTACAGTTGTGGGTTTTTTGTTTTTGTTTTTTGTTTTGCTGAAAGCTAGGAGTAAAAGCTGGTTTCCAGCAAAAAAGAATATTGTAAATTATGGTCATGTGACTGAAGGATGCTGCAGATAGCTATGAATGGGGTCTGATTGCAAAGTCCCTAAAACGCAATGACTACAGTGGGTGGTGATGTCCATCACAACTTTGAAAGCAGGTTGTAAGTAGCTCTGGAAGGTTCTGTCATAACTGAATGGTCACTAAGTGATCTATCATAAATTGAGGACTATTTGTCAGTCACTGTTACATAGTTTTGAGAACATATTCTCAACCACCATTGTATCTATAAAACTGTTTGATACTTCTTATGAATTTAACTTTATGTTGGAGCTATAGCATTTCTGCCAGGGCATATTCTTCTCCAATGAAGTAGATTAAATGCTTAGGCCTTTGAACATAAAATAATCAGCTACTTTTGTTCTGCAGTTTTATTACTTCTATTTTCACATTTTCTTTTACAGATATATGTAAAAGATCTGGTTACTAGGAGTTTTTTAAAAAAAATGGAAAAAGCCAGAGAAAAATAGAAACTAATTGTTGTTAGGCCATATATTTTTATTTTATATAAATAAAAAATATCAGTTGCATAGTCTTTCTTAATCGTGTATCTACCAGTGACCATATACACTTTATTATATGAGACAGTTCTGTATTTCAGAAAATTGCACTTTAGATTTATTTATTTTTCAAAACCTCAATTTTTCCCTTTATTTGGGACACTTAGCTTAATACATGCTGTCACGTTCATGTGAAAAATATAGAAATTGATTTGTGTCTGCAAAATAAGTCTACTTGCACTGTTTGATTTTAGATATTTTTTATTAGATAAAGTTTTGTAAAGTTTTTCTTGGTTTTGCTCTTGAATTTTCATTTGTAAAACAAAGTTTTAAACTTAACCAATTAAAAATGTTATCCTTATGAATCTCTTTTTCAGGTTTGTCCTTTATTTATTTTTCCCAAGAAAATCTGGTCATCATAGTTATAACACAGCTAGAGAACCTTAGCTTCTACAAAGCTGCTTTAGCTGTTAAAAACATATTATTGACTAAGGTAAGATTGCTTAAATAAGTTTATTATGTTATACTATAGACTTTACAACAGAATCCATGTAGATATTAATATTCAATCAACCCATTATTCATCATCCAGTATTCACCATTCACTTTTAACAAAAATATTTTGCATTTTTCCCAGGCCAACCTCCCTATCCATAACCAAATGCTAAAGGTTACTAGATCTGGGCTGCTAAACTAGGGGCAGATGTTAGGTGAGAGCATTATTCTCATGCTACCTTGTTGCCTTGCTGTCTAAATGTAATTTTGATTGTGGCAGGAGATTCTATATCCCTACTCCATATATACCACATTTAAATATTTATTTACTTATTCAATTTATATGCAGTCAGACTCCCAGAAACTCTGGATGGTTTACAAATGGTAAAAAAAAAATGTTAAAACCAGAAAAGAGTACAAAACAAAAGAATAAAGATGTAGAAATAATAAACTCAGAAGGGAACAAAGGGAAAAAAGGAAATATATGATTCTCTTTTTTAAAAAAAATCAGGTCAAGAAATTAAAACTTTATGTTCACTTAATCAACTATTCTTGAAAGGGTATTTGTATACCCTTTACACACTGTATATCCCTAGTGTAGCTAGGAAGCCAAGCAACAAATCATTCACTGGGTTCACACATTGCAGTACACCAAATTGTAGCTTGATTTGCTTTATTACAATCTAGGAATCTTGTTGTTCTGCTATGGAAACTATAGCTTGTGGCTTATTAAATAGGAGGCCAAGCATTATTAACTCAAGACTCCATGTACACAGCCAGAGGGGAGGAGAATGCCATGGTTGTGCTGATGCTCTCATGTAAGAAGCAAAATTGTGGTTCAAAAAAGTCTCAGCATCCACCCCATTACTTCATTACTCTTGAGCAGTGGCATTCACAGAACACACAGCTGACCAATGAGAAGGGAAACTTAAGAAGAAGTCTTTGATAGAATTATCACTACCACACACTGTTCTTGGTTCCCTCTAACCTGACATTTGGGGATCATGGAGAGCATAGCATATGCTCAACACAACTCCCTTTTTTCTCTTGATTGTCAGACTTCTTGCAAAATACAGTCTTATGGTGGAAAGTTCTTGACTATGAAGGACCATGAAGGGAAGAAGCATCTGAGTCCTGAAACAAAGAACAAAGAATGAACAGCATTCTTTCTAGCTCTGCCAGGAATGAGGTCATAAAAGATGTATAAAGTTTTTTATTTCCTCTGTGTTTGCCCAAGATATTGGTAGGACAGAATAGCCCAACCAGATGATTTGCTATGTATTAATGTATCTGGGTGAGGATAAATATGCAAGAATCCTTTGGAAGTAGAAAATCCATCTGTTTCAATGCATAGCATTTTAAGTACTAATGAAAAGTGATGGACTGGACATGTCAGAATGTTCTTTGGTAGCTTTGATGAAACTCCACCTATTTATGCCAGTGTCCAAATGAGAATGTGAGCATAATCATCAAGAGCTGCAGATGCCCACCAGCCTAACACTGGAGCATTAGACTTAATTTAGACAAGTTCAGTTTGAATTAGCTCCATAAAGGAAGAAAAGAATTCCAAGAACACTTTGAAGTCATTTTTAGTTGTTGTTCATCTTTTCTTCATTTAAGTGATGTGTGTCTCTTGAGTTTGTATTATAATGATGGGTCTTTGAAGCATGTAATTACTGTCTTATTTAAGTGCAGCTCAGTGCAGGAGATGGGGATGCTTTGCAGAGAGTGATATTTTTTTTTTGCCTTCATTTATTTCCACCGCCACAATAGTGGGGCTATTGTAAAACAAAACACAACACACCATCTTTAAAAAGCTGCAGTGAAGCTACTGAAAGTTATGAGATATGGAATGGCTTGACAGGAAAAATAAAATCAGAACACAGATGCACACAAAAACTCTAAATAATTAAAAATGGGGGGGGGGAATCTCTGCAGTTATGATCCATATCACCTTTTGGGTAAAAGGGAATAGAAGAAAAGTATCTGAGCTCTAGTAGGAGTTATCAGGTTTTTCTGAATATGAAGCTCCTCGCCCTATTTTGGCATTTAAAATTCATTACCGCATAGCAATGGCACAAAGCCATGGTCAAGTTTTAAGTGAGTAAACAAATTTTAGTCTGTCCTCTTCTTTCCATGAATTTTTAAGTTACAGGGCAAGATGACACCGCTGGGGTTAGATTGGGCGAAAGCAAAAAATGAATGGACGAGAAGTGAAAGAGAAAGGGAAGAAAATCTGTTACATTCTATTGTATATTCTATATCTATTTATATACATCACATATCCACTTTAATTTTCCAGTACGTCCAAAAGAATGGACGTAATTTGTTTATTCGTGTCAGAAGCATCACAATTAAAATAAGGCATACTATATGAAATAAAATTTAAAATATAAGATTAAAAACAAGGTAGTGAATTTGGGATTCATGATGATGAAAGTAGCTTCTCTGAAGAATGTGTGCTGTTAACACATTCAGGCATGTCCTGGGCAACAGCTTATAACTGGCTAATCCTTTCAATTCAGAAGCATCCAAAGTGTAGTGAGGTGCTCATTTCCACAAGGTAGTGAATCTGGGTGTCTGCAGGATGTGGTCAGGAAATCAAGATGGTGCAATGCACACAAAAACAAGTAAAGCTTCAATCTCATTGCTGAAGCTACTGTCAGTCCTATTGAGCAGTCCAGACTAAGAAATCAATGTCATACAGGTCCAAAACTATTTTTATTAGAATAGCTATAGTAACAGAATCTTGTTAAGTCTAAATGTGTTACCCCTCCTTTTTTATTTTCATAAAAATTTGGGGAGGCTGTCTGGTTTTTTTCCCACTCAAGTTAGTTTCTTGGAATGAACTCAACTTGAACTTATCTGATCATTGCTTTGGTGACAGATTTCCCCACTATCCTTCAAGTGTATTTTCTATGTACTCTGCAACCACCATCTTGACTTTCTGCCACATCCTGTGAACACCTTTTGTGCAACAGCAGGAATATTATGCAAAAATAATTCTTAAAATTTTGAGGTTAAATTTTTGAGCAAAATATTATGACTGATGAAAAAATTGCATTTAGGATTTGTTTCCTTTGCAAAGGAAGCCAAAGGTGGTAATATTTGGGGGATATGGAATCAACTGCTACATCCTTTTCTAAATTATTGGAGAAAATATTAAAGGGCCAATTATCCTTGCAATAATTTGATCTGTGATGCTTTGCCAGTATCTATCTGTGAGCTGCATGCCAGTAATGTAATAAACAAGCCATACTTACAAATTTTAGAGCTGCCTGGGAGCTAGGGAATTAAGTTGCCCACCGTGATCTAGAGTACAGAATGTAATTTAAACCTGGCTGTTCAGTCATTTCAAAGTCATAAAAAACAGTCACAGAAAGATGATCAGATAGAAAGCACAAAGTGGTGTTCGTTTATGTCTGTACATGTATTTGAGACTTGTTGAAGGGGAAAAAGAAGCTGCAGCACTCAGCTCTTTTTGGCAAATGATTTAAATAGCTGGAGCTCATGATCAGATAGGTAAACATTAATAAATCAAATGCATATTTTGAGATTATGTAACCTGATTGTCCTGATAAGCAAACCAGCTTCTATATTTGTTTTCTTTTCTTATTTCATTTCTCTTCACATACTACAGATGTAGTCTGAGAATGTGCAGAGGAATATATTCTTAGTATGTTTTATATATTATTTTGACCCTATTGCCTTCCAGATATTGTAGTGCATAGGAATTACAGGAGTTGCAGTCCATTTGTTCTGAGCTACAAAAATCAATGCCAGTCTATGGACAATCTATGTCAACTTAACAGGCATTTAAGCATCAGTGCATTTTGTCAATGTTTCACATCAGTCTGTATTTTACATAAATGCAAGAGAGCCACATTTGTTTTCATGTTTCCTAAAATATATGTTTTATAAATATTTTTCCTAATACTCCTCCTGAACCATCTACGGTTGAAACAGCATCACTGTCTCAATTATCTTATCCAACCATGGTAAGTTAGTGACTGGTCTATAACTGTCCATCTCTGAGGGATTCAGGACAGGTTTCCTAAATGAAGGGATAACAGTGTTTTTTTTTTTTAAAACATCCTGCTGTCCCTCAGAGAGTCATTGAGATGTCTCTAATAACTTCCTACCGATAGTTAAAAGTTATGAGCAGTTTGGACAAGGATCTGGAGAACAATGGGGAGATATACACTCAGCCTATTCTCTTTGGGTATCACTAATTGAAATTGATCAAAATTAATTTATACTACAGGAGGAGTTACTAGACACTTATAGTTTACTCTGAATTAAAGGCAGTATATAGACTACCCTAAATAGGAGAGATTTTATCTGCAATATACTAATTACAAGAAGCTTCTGGGGAAATGAGTCAGTCCCCTTACAGCTTGAAACAACTCAGCAAACCATTAACTTGTGGATGCAATAAATGCAGAAAAAAATCTGCTTATTTGTTGAACCTATAATCACAGTGTAAGCCTTCAAATGGGCCTTATTTATGCCTGATTAAATTCAAATTGGGTTTTCAAAATCAGGGGGAAAAGCCACTCCATCTGAAAGGCACAGTGAAATTGTAAGAACCTACCTCAGCTAAGCCACCCAAGAAAACAGAACTCTTGAAACAGGCATTGTCTCAAAAAGAACTTTTATTAGGGGCTAGTGACAGCAGGGAATCAAGGTGAGATCTGAGAGAAAAACCCGTGAAGCAATATATTAAAAGCAACATTCAATACTCCTCCCCCCCCACGGTCCCAGTGTTCATTTGAATCCCAGCCAATCCAAAGGTGGCATTGTGTTTTGGTAACCGGTCTTTTCGCCAGGCTTCTCAAGGTCTTTCTCACTTTCAATTTCTTCTGGCACCAAGCGCAAACTGTCTCTTAGATAAGGAAGAGAAATTCCATCCACTGGGGCAATGTTTCTCAACCTTGACCATTTTAAGGCATGTGGACTTCAACTCCCAGAATTCCACAGCCAGCATTGCTGGCTGTGGAATTCTGGGAGTTGAAGTCCACATGCCTTAAAATGGTCAAGGTTGAGAAACACTGCCCTGGGGGAAGGACATCTTTTTTTTTTATAAATGTATTTTATTAAATTTTTATATGGGTAGGGAAAGATGGGGTTGGGAGGGGTACAGGGAAACCGGGATAAAGGGGACCGGGTGTGGATAGTAACAGATATGTGATTCAACGAACAAGCTGTCATTCGGGTCTTCATATTGAATATTATTATTTATATAATACTAAACATTTATAAAAGTAAATTGGTATAGTAACAACAAACTTTTGGTAAAGCAATAATATTCCTTTACATAATTAGCATAATTAATAACATAGCAACTATTTCTAAACATCAAGCTTAATACTTAATATACTAAATCTCTAATATCTCTTCTTATTCTAACGTGTTTCAACCCACTGATAAAATTTTCCCCAAGTTTTATAAAAGATTGAATCCTCTTTCTCCTTCATCTCTAACATTAATCTGTCCATTTCTGCACAATCTAAAAATTTTCAAAATTATAATCTGATCTGATGGTAAGTTTTCATTTTTCCTCTACCATAGTTAGGTCTCAATATATCTAACAAGAACAGTTCTGGTTTAAATTCTATCTGAATTTTCATCATCTTTACTAACCATCTATGAATCTTAGACCAATCTTTTTTTGCAATAGAACATGTCCACCAGGCGTGATAATAAGTACCCGGTTTTTGCTTACATTTCCAGCATGTATCTGATACATTTAAACATTTTCGCTAAATGAACTGGTGTCATATGCCACCTATAAAACATTTTATATAAGTTTTCTTTGTATGTTACTGCTTTAGAAAGTTTAATAGTTTTATCCCACAATTTTTGCCAATCTTCTAATTCTATAGAATATTCAAAGTTCTTCGCCCATACTATCATTGTCTCTTTTACTTGTTCTTCTTCCATTTTCCAATTTAATAAATGTTTATAAGGTTTCTTAATCAAATGTTCATCTGTTGTTAAAAGTATTTTATCAAGTGGAATCAGCTCTTTATAAAATCCCATTGTTTTTATGTCTTTTTCATATCTTGTTTGAATTTGCAAATAGGACAACCATGTTAAGTCAATACCTTGTTGTTGAAGGATTTGCCTGTCTTTGAGTTTTCCATCCTTGTCCAAAATGTCTTTATAACTAACAAGTTTATCGTAATTAATCAAATTCAGATAAGCAAATGCTTCCATCGTTGAAAACCACTCAGGAATTTTCATGTACATTTTATGTCTAACTTTCCCCCATTCAAAGAGTAAAGCACTTCTTATAGCATGGTTTTGAAAGTACTTGTGTATTTTAGCTTTCTCATACCATAAAAAGGCATGCCAGCCTAGTTGAAGATCATATCCCTCTAAATAGAGAATTCGCTTATTTGTCAAAGTAATCCATTCTTTAATTCAAAGCAAAATAGCTGCTTGATAATAAAGTCTCCAATCCGGAAGTCCAAAGCCCCCTTCTCTCTTTCAAATCTTGTAGAAGTTTACATTTAATTCTTGCTTTCTTTCTTTGCCATATGAATCTTAATATCATTGTGTTTAAATCGTCAAAAAATTTCTTACCCAACTTTACAGGAACTGTTTGAAATAAAAAAATTAGTTTTGGTAAAATGTTCATTTTAACAGTCGCTATTCTTCCTAACAATGATAATTGGAGATTTTCCCATTTTTCCAGGTCAGTTTTTATTTGTTTTATTAGTCTCTCATAATTATCCTCTTTTAATGATGAATATTTCGCCGTAAGATAAATACCTAAATATTTAACTTTTTTAGCTGTTTGAAGATTTGTCTTTTTGGTGAGTTGAGTTTTTTGTTTATCGGTTAAATTTTTTGTTAACACTTTAGTTTTTTCCTTATTTATTTTAAATCCAGCCACTTCTCCAAATTTTTCAATTTTCTGCAAAAGTTTAGGGGCTGTTTCCAAAGGATCCTCTAAGATAAAGACCAGATCATTCGCAAAAGCCTTTAGTTTATATTTCTAGTCTTTAATATCAAGTCCTTTAATTTCAATATCTTGCCTGATGTTTCTAGTCAATACCTCCAGAGTCAAAATAAATAGCAAGGGAGAGAGTGGACATCCCTGTCTCGTGCCTTTTTTAATATCAAAGCTCTCTGTATAGTCTCCATTTATAAGTATCCTTGCTGATTGTTTCTTGTAGATTGCTTGAATTGCTTTAATAAAGTTTTCACCAAAGTCCATTTCCTGTAATTGTTGAAACATAAATTGCCAATTTAAATTATCAAATGCTTTTTGTGCATCAAGAAATATGAGCGCCATCTGGCTCCCTGGATGATTTTCATAGTACTCCAAAACATTTAAAATAATCCTTAAGTTGTTCTTTATCTGTCTTTTAGGAAGAAAGCCATTTTGGTCTGGATGAATAAATTCTATTAAAAAGCTTTTCATTCTTTCTGCCAAAATTGCAGCAAAGATTTTATAATCCACATTTAGTAACGATATTGGCTTATAGTTTTTAATTTGTGTAGAATCTGTGTCTTCTTTAGGTATCAAGGTAATATTAGCTTCAGTCCATGAATTTGGAATTTTTGTCTGTATAAAAGTTTCATTATACAAGTCCTTCAGAAAAGAAGTCACGGTATCTGGTAAGGCTGTGTAAAATTCTGCAGGTAGTCCATCCAGCCCCGGTGTCTTATCTTTCTTTTGTCTTTTAATTGCCTCTGTGATCTCCATCATTGATATTTTCTCATTTAATCTCTGTCGCGTATTTTCTGATATTTTTGGGAGATTTGCTTTTTTTAAATAATCCTGAATTGCCTCTTCAGAGATCGTCTCAGCCTTATAAAGTAGTTCATAAAAGGCCTTACCAATTTTTTTGATACCATCATTATGACAGTGTGTTTCACCCTTTTCGTCCAATAATTTACTTATTGCTCTTTTTTCTCTTCCTTTTTTCAGTCTATATGCAAGCCATCTACCAGGTTCATTAGCATTTTCAAAAAAGTTCTATTTGGCTCGTTTAATCTGTTGTGCCATAATATCAGTCTCAAGTAGGTTTAATTTATGTTTTATTAAGTCCGTTTGTATCTTCACATTTTTCTTTTGTGGATCAGTTTGTAATTCCAGCTCCAACATACCAAGCTGTTTTTTCAATTTGGACTGTGAAATTCTCTTTTCTTTATTCTTTTTACCAATATAGGTTATAGCTAAATCTCTAAAGTATGCTTTTGCCATGTCCCAAACATTTTGGATAGAAGTATCTTCCTTTTTATTGATCTTAAAAAAGAATTCCATTTCTTTTATTGCTAATTGTAAAAATTCTTTTTTCTTCAAAATGGCTTTATTCAGAGACCATCTCAATCTTTTCTTATATCCTTTCCATATCATTTTAATTGGGTTATGATCTGTCCAAATATTTGGTTCAATTTCAACTTCCTGTATCATGGTCTTCAGATCATGAGAGATCCATATCATGTCTATTCTTGACCAAGAGTTATGCCTATTAGAGTAAAAGGTATATTGTATCTTTTCTGGATTCATGTCTCGCCATACATCCTGCAAGCATAGTTCATCTTTCATTTTTAAACAAGATTTAGATAAAACATTACTTCCTTTCTTCCCTTGTTTATGGCTTTTGTAGTCTCGAACTGCACCCACAATTGTATTAAAGTCTCCCAATATACAAAGACTATGATAGTTTAAATCCACAAGTTTGTCATACAGTTGTTGAAAGAATAGCTCTTATTTCTCATTGGGGGCATATATTGCCACCAACAGTATTTGTTTTTGATTCCATGAAATCTCCACCATCACTATTCTTCCTCATCAGAATAAATTTGTTTTGGATTCAACTTTTCTTTTATATATATCACTATCCCTCTTTTCTTTTGTAATGCCGGAAAAAAATAGAATTTGCCTAATTTTGGCTGTTCTAACATTCTAACATTCTAGAGTGTTGTCTCTTAATATGAGTCTCTTGTAAACAAATTATGTCCATTTTAAGTTTCTGTAGCCTATGAAATATTTTACTTCTTTTGGATGGGGAGTTGAGACCATTTATATTTGTTGAGTATATTCCAATTTCCTCCATAATTTCAATTATTTCGAGATCTCAATCTTCTAGGTAAACCTATCTGTTTCTGATCTTTAGGTCTAACGTCTTCTTCTGATTGCGTCTTTTTTGGTATCTCCTCCTCTGTTTGTTTGGAAGTCTCTGCTATAGGTGTTCTCTCTGATCTCTTAAATTCCATATCACCTTTCTCCAAGAAGGCTTTGTGCTTGTTGAAAAATTCCTCTGCTTGGAATGGAGTGTCCAGTCTGTACCTTTTAGAGTCCCAAAAAATCAATAGCCCTTCTGGAATCAACCATCTGAAATTCACTCCTCTATCAATCAGTTTCCTTGTTAAAAATATATAATCTCTCCGTGCTTCCCTTATTTTTCTAGGAATCTGTTTGAGAACTACCAGCTCTTTATCTTTATACTTCATAGGTTGGCCCCTTACAATTCTCAAAATTTCATCTCGTTGATTTCTTTTAAGAAATCTGACATGGACCTCCCTGGGCACTCTGTTCCTTCTTGCGTAATTAGAATTAACTCTAAAAACCTGGGGAAGGACATCTTAACAGACAGTGCAAAGCATTCCCAAAAGCTCCCCCTCCCAACAGAATGGTAGGACACAAAGAAAGGCTGCAAAAATTAGCAGATGGATATATGCATGAAGTACATTTTCTTTGGGACCTGACAGAAATAATGGTGAGATGCCAATGCATCTTGACTTCAACAGATAGGGGTGAAAGCCAAGGGAACAGGAGAAGAGAGAGTACCTGCCAATGGGAAGTCACCCACTTTATAGTTCCAAATTATTGTTGCCAAACTGTCGTTGCATCATGTCCTCCTGAACCAAAATTGAGTCAGAAAAAAATGGGCTCACTTTCAGAATTGCCACTAAAGAGCTCTGACAAATGTCTTATATGGAGAGTCCCTAGCAGCGAATTTTAGAGGGAAAAGGGGCCAAAATAAGGAGAAACAGCCAAACAGTGAAAACTATTAAACAGCAGCTCAACCTACTTCCTAGAGTTGTGGATCACCATTAATGGAAGTTTTCAAACAGGTTGAACAGCCATTGAGGATTTTTGCCCTGTGCAGAAATTGGATTAGAAGTCTTCTGTGATTTTAGGAAATAGCTGACCACCAAAACTGACAAGATTTAGCTAAGAATGGCAACTGCAGAAGGGATAACCCCCTACTTGAGAAGATTGAAAAGAAGCAACATCCACATTGGATGTTAGACTTTAGGAATAAAAGGGAGAGTAAGGTTTACAGTTTGGACAGATTTAATTTTTAAAAATGATAAAGTAGCAACCAAACAATTGACCAATTTGATTGTGCTTTTCTTAACCAAGTGTGCAGCTTTTAAAATACTGATACTATGTCAGAGAGGGACTATTTTCTTTGGGATGACTGGGAAGGAAATGACTTGCTGTTTTCTTTCCCATAGAAAGATCTTCATCTTCCACAGTTCGTAGATCTATCAAAATCTCCCATTTGCATCACTGCCAACTTTTTATTACTTAGAGAAAAAATGGGAACATGACTGATAGCTAGAGAACTGGAGTTTGGACCTTAGATATTCTGAAGTATGAACTGAAACAAAATTAATGAAAAGATTATTTATACAAACAAGACAAGACTGAACAAAAAATGAAATAAAACAGCAATTTTATCAACAACAAAGAAAAGTATGAAGTGATATGCTAAATTATTAGCAGTGTTCATCAGAGAGATGATGAAAATTAATAAAATCATTGCAGACATGGAAGGCACTTTGGTAAAAATAAAGAGACATTCAGTTTTGTATTGTTTAAAAATTAGGTCCTTGGGAAAACTAAAGCACACAAATGAAGGACAATGTTGCAGGATCCAATCTGGATCGGTCACCAAGACCAGAGGTTTAGTCTTCCAAGTTTTCGGAGCCCCCATCCTCAGGGAGCTTCTCTCCGGCAAAGGGTGTGTCATACGTTCTGCTAGTGAGAAGTTTCCTGAGGACAGGCTCCAGCATGAGCCCAAAAGCTAGCTCAGAAGATCAAACCTCTGGTCCCCGTGACCAACCAAGATTGGATCCTGCAAAACTAAAGCTAGGCAAAAAAAAATGTCTCAGATCCATGAAGGTGCAAATTTAGTGGCATTCACTCTTCAGGGCCTCATGATCTATTGACCACAAGAGGGCAATAAGGTGCAGATAAAGACTCCTTGTTCCTCTCCTTCATTTTGCCTGCAATTTGTTTTAGCAGTTTGCAAATCTGAGGTCATTGTCTTCTGCCTTTGCAGAGCACACGGTTTTCAATTCTCCGGAGAGGATAGGCACTAGGGTTGGCTTTTCCCTATAATATATTTCCTGTAAATAAATCTCCTTTCTCTTATAGCATAACATCTGATTCAAAATCTTGGCTCATGTTCAATAGTGGGATTCAGCCAGTTCGCACCAGTTCGGCAGAACCGGTAGCTAGCTAATTTTTTGTTGCCTAGGGCCAGAATGGACTTCTGGAAGTGGTATCCACACAGAGAACCAGTTGTTCACATATTTGAATCCCAGCACTGTTCAGGTTAGATTCTCACTCTCTGGAATGCACGTAGAGAACACTTCCAACAATGTCTTCACTTCTATATTCATTTGGTTCCATGCTACCTATTTATGTTACCATTTTTTAAAAAGAAAAATCTACACAAATACATATTTGAGGAGAAGGTACATTTGCAGCACAATAGCAACCATATCCAAGCTCTGTTGGGTGCAATAGGGTGTGGCTAGGTACTGTATAACTTTTTAATTAAAAGTTTTCCTCCCACTGATATCAGTACTTCAGAATCTTTCAACTTTGTGACTGGTGTAGTTTTTAAGTCTGTTGGTGGAGATGGTGAGAAGAATAAGATTCCTTATGATCCTGCAACTCCTTTTTCTTTGACAATCCCTAAAACACTCCATTTTTTCTGAATTCCACCAGTCTTAATATGGACAGACTAATAGAATGAACAAAATTTTCCACTTCCATCTATGAATAGGAGAATCAAAAGCATTTTTGGATCTCCATGCTTCTTTCTAAAAAGCATATTTATTGGAATGTGCAAAAGCTGGTGAATATGAATATGAAGGACAATTCTCATATTATTCCGGAAGGGGGGGATTTAATCATTCCATTTAAACATTCACAACAACTGGATTTTACAATTATCCCTAGGGATAATTCAAATAGCAAAGAAAGGGGGGAGATATAAAATTAGCTTACAAAGAAAAATCAAGAATAATTTTCCAAAAAGGGAGAGAGAAAATGGAAGTGGCTATGAGATCTGAAAGCAAGTCACTAGGAGCCAAAAAAAAAAAAAATTATGCACAGCAAATATGGCTGGAGTTAAATGGGGATGGTTGGAAAGTAAAGGATCGACCATGTCAATCCCAAATCAAATGTTGATCTTATTTCATTTTGTATGCTTGCGTGCATGTAATCAATATTACACAATAAAAGACTTGCATTGATTATTGGAGACTTACCCAACCTTATGCTGGAAGTGCCACTTTCAAAAATCTGAAAAACTAAAGTAGCTAATGTTGTGTCCTGAGCCTGCAAAAGCAGGCTCGGGATGTTGCATTGGTCCCAGGCATTTCCAAAGGTGCCTGGGGATCAGACAGAGCGACGCCGGCCTTGTGCGCATGCAAAGTCCTGGCCTGCCTAACCTCATAGGCAAGCAGGTAGGCCAGGCATCCTCACCAGGGTCATCTGGGGATTTAGGGCAGCAACGCCCTGGCCTGCCTCGCCTGGTAGGCGAGCAGGTGGGCCAGGCAATCTCTCCAGACATTAGAAGGTTGCAGCAGGCCATGTGCCCACTCAAACATCTGATAGACTTTGTGAAGTTGCTGTCAAATCATGAGGGATCTGTTCATGAGGCCCCTGGATAACGGGAGTAACTCGTGGGTAGATTATTTTGTATTTTTTTTATTTTGGGTACATTTATTGTATTAATCAATATTGAAGAGGGTTTGCCTGAGGGCAGACTCAAGTATTCCACACTCCTTGCATTTGAATAATGCAACTGTATGCCACTCTTCCCAATGCGTGACGTACCTGAGTGTAGGCGAAGTATAATCTATTTAGGGGGGAGGGGTGTTGTGTCCTGAGCCTGCAAAAGCAGGCTCGGGACATTGCATTGGTCCCGGGCATTCCAAAAGCTGCCCGGGGACCAGACAGAGTGACGCTGGCCTTGTGTGCATGCGCAAGGTGCAAAAACGCTCTATTCCTATTGGTTGACACTGTCCGGGTTTCTGGCCATATAAAAAGGCCTGCGTGCCTTTTGTTTTTGGTTGTTGTAGAAGGAGAATAAAGCATTTGTTCAGCATCGCCATGTGTCTTCATCATTCACACGTGAACGAAGTACACAACACTGGTGACTAAGGTGGGATCCTTTGCAAGCTGAAACAAAAGATTTGAGGACTTACCCAGGAAGTCCTGAAGAGGGGAAGACGGTGTCTGAATCAGCATCCCAGCCTGCCAGTACAGCATCGCTGGAGGTTGAGCTTGGCTAAAGGACCCTTTCCCCAACAGCAGCTTGTAGAGGAAGTGAGTGGTGAATTCGTAAAGTTTACGATGTCGAAGATTGGCCGCTTGACTGATTTCAATGTCTCCCATCCAGAGAGATGGAATTCTTATGTAGCACAGGTGGAGAATTACTTCCGAGTAAATCAGATTAGAGAAGACAGCCTGAAGGCAGCAACTCTTTTGTGTGCCTATGGACAAGAAGCTTTTGACATCCGTCATCGCTTGGAGGCACGTGTTTGAGCAAAGAGACCAGAGGCCGGGTGAGTCTGCTGCGAACTTTATTGCGGCCTTAAGGCAAGCAGCCAGACCTTGTGAGTTCAAGGATCTGGAAGAGAGGCTGCGAGATCGTTTTGTCTGTGGCTTGAGGAGCAGACACTTACAACAAAAGATTTTTGCAAAAGAAGATGTCTACTTCCAAGATGCGTTGTGAGAGGTGGAAGCTGAGGAAGCAGCAGGCGGGGCTATGAAGGTCTTGCGCCTTGCCAGGAATCCTCCAGGCACAGTTACCATCCATCAAGAGGACGCTCAAGAAGGATCAGAAGTGGATCCTGAAGAGGAGGTCGACAGACTTCACCAGCCAGCTGAAAGGAGGAAGAAGGGACATCCGGTGAAGGCCCCAGCATCTCTTCAATGTTTCGGGTGTGGAGGACGCCACAAGTGAGCTGACTGCAGGTTTCGCTCTGCTATTTGCAGATGGAGTGTGGCAGGCAGGGCCACATTGCACCCGTCTGTTTGGGTTGCCAGAAGGTTCAACCTCGGGAAGTATTGCTTCAGAAAGGTACCAGGGTCCCCAGCCAAAACAAGGTGGGTTTCTGCTCATCGCATAGGAGCATTCTAAGAACAGGGACACACAAGCCCCTTAAGAAGAAACTTTCCATTAACGTAAGGTTACAAGGGGTTCCCTTACTGATGGAATTGGACACAGGGTCCGCTCTTTCCATTATTTCAATTAATACCTTTAAAAGGATTTGCAGCAGTAGTGGCCTTCAAGTTAAACTCAGGCCATCAAATCTAATACTCACTGATTTTCGAAATTCTATGGTGTGTGTTAAGGGGAGGCCACCCTTAGGGTACAGTATAAGGATTTTGAAGATTCCCTAGATGTGGTTGTTGGGGGTGAATGTATGAGTCTTATTTGACTCGATTGGTTCGAGGCTCTGGGAATCCAGGTAACTTGGCTGCACAGTTTGCAAACGCTGGGCCTTGCAGAGGTTTGCAAGGAGTTTGCAGATGTGTTTAGTTCAGAGCTAGGATCCTACAAGGGCCTCCCATCATGCCCATTAGGATTAAACCTAGGAGGGTACCTTTTGCCCTCAAAGGTAAGATTGATGCTGAGCTAGACAAATTGCTCCAGCAAGGCATTCTAGAACCTGTGGATTCAAGTCCATGGGAAACCCCCATAGTAACACCTCTAAAGGCCAATGGGGACATACGTATATGTGCAGACTATAAATGCACACTGAACAAGGCGCTGCAACAGCATGCTTATCCACTGCCTGTGGTAAGTCACATTCTGGCCTCCCTCAAGGGGGGGGTGCATTTTTGCGAAGTTTGACCTGGCATAGGCATATCAACAGCTACCTGTTTATGAGGCAGCTACAAAGGCCCAAACTATTGTAACTCACGGGGGCCTTCAAGGTCAAGAGACTGCAATTTGGGGTAAATGTAGCCCCTGGCATATTCCAAAGTGTCATGGAGAGCACACTTCGAGGTATTCCAGGGGTCTGTCCCTACTTTGATGACGTCCTCATTGCTGGGAAGTCATCTCAAACTTTAGCAGAAAGATTAAGGGCTGTCTTGCTTCTTTTTGAAAAGCAGGCCTTAAACTAAAGAAAGATAAATGTAAGATAGGAGTCACTTCTTAGGATTCAGGATTGATGCTCAAGGCATTCATCCTGCTGAAACTAAATTGCAAGCTATCCAGCAAGCCCCAAGCCCTAAGTCTAAGAGTGAGCTGCAAGCCTTCTTGGGGCTATTAAATTTTTACCATGCATTTCTCTCACATAAAGCTGCAGTGGCAGAGCCATTACACAGGCTCTTAGACAAGCAGGCTCCTTGGCAGTGGACTAAAGTCCATGACAAGAGTTTCAATGAGGTTAAGGCCTTGCTCACTTCTAATGCTGTTTTAGCACATTTCAATGAGCAACTGCCTGTTTGCATCGCATGCGATGCATCTCCTTATGGGGTGGGAGCTGTATTTACCCATCTAAAGGCTGATGGGACACAGGTCCCTGTGGCCTATTATTCAAGGACTCTGTCTTCTGCAGAGCGAAATTATGCTCAAATTGACAGAGAAGCCTTGGCCATAGTGGCTGGCATTAAGAAATTTCCTGATTTCTTATATGATCGCCATTTCATGGTCTATACTGACCATAAGCCTCTGCTGGGTTTGTTTACCACTAACAAACAGACCCCACATATCATTTCTCCTCGTATGCTGAGATGGTCCATTTTCCTGTCAGCATATGACTATACATTAGTCCACAAACTAGGAAGAGAAATGGGTCATGCAGATGGCCTGAGCATATTATCCCTGAACCAATTAGAGCCAGATCCTGCTCCAGCCATTAATATTCTTTCCATTCAGGAGTTGCCTGAGTCTCCCCTCAATGCTAGGGATGTGGCTGCAGAAACTACACGCGTGTTGACATAGGTGTTGTCAGGATGGCCTGACAAGTGCCCAGATACTGAGTTCCAAACCTTATGGCACAAGAAGCATGAGTTTACCACTTTCAAGGGTTGCCTGTTATGGGGTAGCAGGGTAGTGATTCCAGCCTCATTGAGGTCTAGAATCTTGATCTCTCTGCATGAGGGACATCCTGGTATAGTCAGGATCCTAGGTGAAGGGCGGCATATAAATTTGATTATAAATAAATTTGATTATAAATAAATGAAAGCGCTTGCACACAGCCATCTTTGGTGGCCTGGGCTCAATGAAGCCATCGAGGCCCAGGTGCACGGGTGCCAAGTGTGCCAACAGTCTTGGCCTGAAATGCCTCAGGCCCCAGTACATAGGTGGGAAGAAACTCAAACCCCATGGTCTAGGGTGTATATAGATTATGCTGGGCACTTTCAGGGGCAATTCTTTCTGGTTGTTTTTGATAGCATTCCAGGTTGCTAGAGGTTGTTCCTGTTTCCTCCACTACTACTGCCAGGACCATCCAGGTGTTGAGAAGAAGTTTTGCATCACACGGTCTTCCAGATGTGCTGGTTTCAGATAATGGCCCTCAATTTATGTCTTCTGAGTTCCAGGCTTCTCTTCAGGCCAACCTGATCCAGCATGCACTATTAGCTCCCTTCCATCCATCCTACAATGGACTGGCAGAGAGAATGGTGTGCACCACCAAAGATGCCCTTCATTCATCTCAAGGTTCCGCAAGTGCTCCTAACAGGAGTTCACTGGATAGGGGGTCATCCCACACATCCATAATTACTCCAGACAGGAGTAATTAATCCATAATTACTCCAGTCACACCAGGGGTATCCACAGTATTCACATATGTCAGATAGTGCTCCAGACAGAGAGACTGACCGGGGGTACCCACACAAATCACAAGCAGCAAGAGAAAAGGAATTCCATCAGGGGCACTTGCCTCATTCTGCAATTGCTCCCAAAAGGAGGTCACCAACAAAGGGGGTTGCCATGGAGGCAACTCCTGACTCTGGCACCTCGGGCACGTGCTTGGGGGCCCCTGAGTACTGGGGCACTTCTGCTATCCAGTCCTCTCCATCTGCTGGCCTTGGGCTCGAGGACAGTGTTCCCAAGAGGGGTCCATTGTGGACTCGGGGACTTCCACCCCTCCAAGGTATGCTGGCTTGGACTTAGAGGGTCCAGCCAGCCAGCAGCTGGGTGGGTCAACCATGTATTTGGGGCAGCAAAGTCCTGGCCTGCCTAACCTCATAGGCAAGCAAGTAGGCCAGGCATCCTCACCAGGGTCACCTGGGGATTTAGGGCAGCAACGCCCTGGCCTGCCTCGCCTGGTAGGCGAGCAGGTGGGCCAAGCAATCTCTCCGGACATTAGAAGGTTACAGCAGGCCATGTGCCCACTCAAACATCTGAGAGACTTTGTGAAGTTGCTGTCAAATCATGAGGGACCTGTTCATGAGGCCCCTGGATAACGGAAGTAACTTGTGGGTAGATTATTTTGTATTTTTTTTATTTCGGGTACATTTATTGTATTAATCAATATTGAAGAGGGTTTGCCTGAGGGCAGACTCAAGTATTCCACACTCCTTGCATTTGAATAATGCAACTGTATGCCACTCTTCCCAATGCGTGATGTACCTGAGTGTAGGCGAAGTATAATCTATTTAAGGGGGAGGGGTGTTGTGCCCTGAGCCTGCAAAAGCAGGCTCGGGACATTGCATTGGTCCCGGGCATTCCAAAAGCTGCCCGGGGACCAGACAGAGCGACGCCGGCCTTGTGCGCATGCGCAAGGTGCAAAAAACGCTCTATTCCTATTGGTTGACACTGTCCGGGTTTCTGGCCATATAAAAAGGCCTGCATGCCTTTTGTTTTTGCTTGGTTGTTGTAGAAGGAGAATAAAGCATTTGTTCAGCATCGCCATGTGTCTTCATCATTCTCATGCAAACGAAGTACACAACAGCTAAGAAATTCTGAAACTTGTGGTGCTCAGTACTCTGGACTATGAGAGAGCTGCCTTTTGCTTTGATAAATTTTCTTGCTTTATTTTCTTACTCTGTGGTTTCTGACAGACAATGAAAATCTAACAGTTGGTTTCTATAGGCATAGTCTCTGAAGTTCATTTATGAGATATTACATTTAATTGGAAGTCATGTTTTCTTACATCAGGTTTCTGTTTGGAGATTCATGAGATGGATATAAAGATATTGCATTCTCTGGTCTCACCGGTTGACACCTAAGCCTACCAGATGGCTCAGAAAAAAAAGATGAGCATCAGAATAAAATTGTCCTCGACTGCATTCTGGCAGCACCTCCCATGAAAATGATGTATGGAAAATAAAATAGAATGAGGGAGAGAAAGTTAATGAGTGTTTAGTGAACTGGTCATCTTCCTGTAAGAAGATGAAAGCAATGCTTGATTTAAGAGAGCAGGAAAGAGGATCTTTGCATTAGGTACTGTGTAAATAATTTCACTCAAACTTGTAAAGTTCTGCTTCTCTAGTACACACAAAACAACATTTAAAATGTCAAATGCTCATGGCATTAACTCTTTGTTCATTTTTCCCTGGGAAAACAGGGGTACTACCCACAAATGGGGCTGTTGCTAGAAGTGCTTTAAAGGATGAAGGAAAGAGAGACAGAAGATTAATTGAGATGTTTTTGGGCCCCAAGATGTCCATAGGTGTCAGTTCAATGCAATAAAAATGTTAGAGATTGTTACAAAAAAAAACAACAATGACCAGGTTTCCCTGCATTTAATTCACTAATTCTCCCCATAAACTTCTTGACACTGGCTCAGCTAAATTAATATGTGCGCAGTCCATCATTGAAGGAACAACTAATCTGTTATTAACAAGGATCAAAGTGTCCAACTCTGTTCTTCTCTACTTGTGTTCCAGTGTGGCCTATTAAGACCTAGTTCCTGGTTCTCTACATTATCTTCTTGATGTACTTTTAATTTCACTTGAATTCGAATTTACTTATTCTATTTATTTATTTTTCTTTGTGGTTACTGATTCTGTCTTTATGTGGGCTCTGTAGTTCCCTAGATCCCTCAGGCTGTTTTGGTTGTATAACATTTTATATTTTTCTATACAATTCATGATAGCTTCCCAAACCTGATTCCCTTTAGATGTATTAAAATAACAACTTCCACAATTCTGAGTGAGACTGGTTTACAGGGTAATACAGATAAATCTTTCAAAGAGATTTCATTTCTTATAAAATGACTACTTGTAGGAAGTTTTTCAGTTGAATTTAGAGTTTGAATATAGTGCAAGCTTGTCTTTATTACTTTGTTAGCTGCCGTAGTCAATTTTTTTTTCCTGCCTTGTTTTGCCATAAACATCATCTAAGCCTAACAAGTTGGTAGGGATTACAGAACTGACAAAGAAGCTTGATTACTTAACCTAAGGCACTGTCTCATGGTATCTTACTTATTCTCTAAAACAGTGTTTCTCAACCTTGACAATTTTAAGGCATGTGGACTTCAACTCCCAGAATTCCACAGCCAGCAATGCTGGCTGTGGAATTCTGGGAGTTGAAGTCCACATGCCTTAAAATTGTCAAAGTTGAGAAACACTGCTCTAAAATGTTACGATACCAGAGAGGACCGAGAATCTGTTAGGTCATCTGGAGCCCTGTCTACCTCAAGACATTTTGTTGTGTTTTGGCTCAATGGCTACTTCAAGACAGCACGTACCCAACTCTCTATATAAATGTCAATCAGATTTTCAATGGAATATTGTTCTAATAATTGTGAGAGGAAAATGTCAATAATAGTGGCAGAAAAGACGAGTACCAAATGTTTATCAGCTGGACTGCAGGAAGCAACGTATGGCATTGTACTATGGTGGGATCACGGTTTTTTGAGAAGGTTTTCCAAGGGATGAAACTTTAAATATTAGCTAGGCTTAAGATACTACCAAAACAAGTTCCCCTTCTAGAGGCAAACAAAGTCATAACCAAAAGCTGCCATGGGTTTGTCAAAAACAGATCATGCCAGCCAAATCTTACTGCATTTTTGACAAAATGACAAAATTAATGGACCAGAGAAATGCTGTGGAGATAATTTACTTGGATTTCAGTAAGGCATTTGATAAAGTAGACCATGACATACTATTGATAAGATAGAAAAATATGGGTAAGGCAACATCTCCACCAGATGGATTTGTAACTGGCTGAACAACCACACTAAATTTGTAGTCCTCAATGGAACTGCATCAACACGGAGGGAAGTATTGACACGGAGAGTAACGCAAGGCTCTGTTTTAAGCCCAGTATTCTTCAATATCTTCACCAATGACTTGATGGGACAGAAGGGGAATTCATCAAATTTGCAGATGACACCAGTTGGCAAGAATAGCCAATACCCCAGAAGATAAGCTCAAGATACAGAAGGATATAGACGGACTTGGACACTGAGGCCTATCTAACAAAGTTAAATTCAATGTAAAAAGAAGAGGAAGTCAATCTATTCCCCAAAGCACCTGAAGGCAGGACAAGAAGCAATGGATGAAATTAGTCAAGGAGAGAACCAACCTAGAACTAATTTCCTGACAGTTAGAACAATTGATCACTGGAACAACTTGTCTCCAGAAGTTGTGGGTGCTCCAATACTGGAGATTTTGAAGAAGAGATTGGACAACCATTTGTCTGAAATGGCCTAGGTTTCCTGCTTGAGCATGGGCTTAGATTAGAAGACCTCCAAGGTCCCTTCCAACTCTGTTATTTTGTTCCATTCATTCTCCAAAGCTATTTCAGCCATAAAACATAAGCCAGTAAATCATATCAGCCCCAAGGCCACAGATGTTGCACTCCTGGCAATTCATTGCCTTCCTGGTATTCTCCCCAAATGAACTCCATTACCTGAGGTACTTTCTTCAGTTAGCCTAAAGGTGAGGGAGATCCTGACCCCATACTATATTGGCATATGAGGCAGAAGCCTATTGTATGAAGAATCCCTAGTTACTTCAAGCCTTTCCTTAAAAGCTGTATCTGAGCTCTATGGCTTTCTTTGGAGATTTGGCAGTACCGAAAGAATCCTTTCAACATAAATAGAGAAGGGAAATACCATATCACCATAGAAGAACATTCTGTGTGGAATGCTTTTGGAAAAGATTGTAACTTTATTTATTTATCAAAAGAAAAAGAAAACCCTTTTTGGTCCAAGACAGAACAAGCACTAAATCCCAGGCAAAACTTCAATCGATTGTTAAAAATTGGTGAGGGAGGGATAAGAAAGAACAGAAGATTGTTCAAGGGGGAAACACCTGATAGGTCTCTAAGAATGAAGGTTAAAAGACATCAAAATGTGCAGAGACTATGCAAGCAAAAATCTGGAGACATGCTCAGGCAAAGAAAACCAAACAGTTGTTAGAGAATCTGCACATACTGTGCCAGTGCCTGCTACCCTCCATGTGAGGCCAATCAAGGGCATTCTTGGAGAAAACCAGCTCTATGAAAAACCAGCTTAATTAAAATGAATAGAGATCGAAAAATATAGGCAGCAGATGAGCACATCAAATTTAAGCACAGACCACCCTCTGACTTAGACTGTAGTCTAAATACTTGAGCAAAAGCCACTTTAAAAGAGATATAGGTAGTCTTCAACTTACAACAGTGCACTTAGTGACCATTGAAAAAAGTGACTTATGACCATTTTTCACACTTACGACCATTGCAGCAACTCCATGATCACGGGGTTAAAATTCAGATGCATGGCAACTGACTCATCTTTATGACAATTAAAGTGCCCTGGGATCATGTAATCACCTTTTGCAACTTTCTAACAAGCAAAGTCAATGGGGAAGCAAGATTCACTGAACAACTGTGTTACTAACTTAACAATTGCAGTGATTCACTTAACAACTGTGGCAAGAAAGGTTGTAAAATGGGGCAAAACTCCCTTAACAAATGTGTCATTTAGCAACTTAAATGTTGGGCTTAATTGTGGTCATAAGTTGAGGACTATCTACACCAGTGGTTCTCAACCTTCCTAATGTCGCGACCCTTTAATATAGTTGATCATGTTGTGGTGACCCCCAACCATAAAATTATTTTTGTTGCTACTTCATAACTGTAATTTTGCTACTGTTATGAATCGTAATGTAAATATCTGATATGCAGGGTGTATTTTCATTGTTACGAATTGAACATAATGAAAGCATAGTGATTAATCACAAAAACAATATAGCAATGCTTGCTGGAGAAGCTTACTCTTCCTTGCTCAAAAATGTTGGGAGAGAGGGAAGGGGAAGGAAGGAAGGAAGATTGAAGGGGAAAGGAAGGAAATGGAGTAGGAAGGAGATTGAAGGGGAAAGGAAGGAAGGAAAAAGAGATTGAAGAGGAAGGGATGGAGATAGACATGGAAGGAAGGAAGGAAGATTGAAGGGGAAAGGGAGGAGATGGAGAAGGGACGAGATTGAAGGGGGAAGGAAGGAAGGAAGGAGAGAGAGATTGAAGGGGAAGGAATGGAGATAGAAGGAAGGAAGATTGAAGGGGAAAGGAAGGAGATGGAGAAGGAAGGAGATTGAAGGGGAAAGGAAGGAAGGAGAGAGAGATTGAAGGGGAAGGGATGGAGATGGAGATGGAGATGGAAGGAAGGAAGATTGAAGGGGAAAGGAGATGGAGAAGGAAGGAAGATGAAGGGAAAAGGAAGGAGATGGAGAAGGAAGGAGATTGAAGGGGGAAGGAAGGAAGGAAGGAGAAAGAGATTGAAGGGGAAAGAATGGAGATAGAAGGAAGGAAGATTGAAGGGGAAAGGAAGGAAGGAGAGAGAGATTGAAGGCGAAGGGATGGAGATGGAGATGGGAGGAAGGAAGGAAGTTTGAAGGAGAAAGGAAGGAGATGGAGAAGGAAGGAAGATTGAAGGGGAAAGGAAGGAGATGAAGAAGGAAGGAGATTGAAGGGGGAAGGAAGGAAGGAAGGAGAGAGAGAGATTGAAGGGGAAGGGATGGAGATGGAGATGGAAGGAAGGAAGATGGAAGGGGAAAGGAGATGGAGAAGGAAGGAAGATGAAGGGGAAAGGAAGGAGATGGTGAAGGAAGGAGATTGAAGGGGAAGGAAGGAAGGAAGCAAGGAGAGAGAGATTGAAGGGGAAGGAATGGAGATGGAGATGGAAGGAAAGAAGATTGAAGGGGAAAGGAGATGTAGAAGGAAGGAAGATGAAGGGGTAAGGAAGGAGATGGAGAAGGAAGGAGATTGACGGGGGAAGGAAGGAAGGAAGGAAAGAGAGATTGAAGGGGAAGGAATGGAGATGGAAGGAAGGAAGGAAGATTGAAGGGGAAAGGAAGGAGATGGAGAAAGAAGGAGATTGAAGGGGGAAGGAAGGAAGGGTGGATGGAAGGAAGGAAGGAAGGAAGGAGACAGAGATTGAAGGGGAAGAGATGGAGATGGAAGGAAGGAAGGAAGTTTGAAGGGGAAAGGAAGGAGATGGAGAAGGAAGGAAGATTGAAGGGGAAAGGAAGGAGATGAAGAAGGAAGGAGATTGAAGGGGGAAGGAAGGAAGGAGAGAGAGATTGAAGGGGAAGGGATGGAGATGGAGATGGAAGGAAGGAAAATGGAAGGGGAAAGGAGATGGAGAAGGAAGGAAGATGAAGGGGAAAGGAAGGAGATGGTGAAGGAAGGAGATTGAAGGTGTAGGAAGGAAGGAAGGAAGGAAGGAAGGAAGGAAGGAGAGAGATTGAAGGGGAAGGAATGGAGATGGAGATGGAAGGAAGGAAGATTGAAGGGGAAAGGAGATGGAGAAGGAAGGAAGATGAAGGGGAAAGGAAGGAGATGGAGAAGGAAGGAGATTGAAGGGGGAAGGAAGGAAGGAAGGAAGGAAGGAAGGAAGGAAGGAAGGAAGGAAGGAAGGAGAGAGAGATTGAAGGGGAAGGAATGGAGATGGAAGGAAGGAAGATTGAAGGGGAATGGAAGAGAATGGAGAAGGAAGGCAATTGAAGGGGAAAGGAAGGAAGGAGAGAGAGATTGAAGGGGAAGAGATGGAGATGGAGATGGAAGGAAGGAAGGAAGGAAGATTGAAGGGAAAAGGAAGGAGATGGAGAAGGAAGGAAGATTGAAGGGGGAAGGAAGGAAGGAAGGAAGGAAGGAGAGGGAGATTGAAGGGGAAGGGATGGAGTTGGAGATGGAAGGAAGGAAGATTGAAGGGGAAAGGAAGGAGATGGATAAGGAAGGAGATTAAAGGGGGAGGTGCTGCCAAGGACGCACAAGCACCTCCGCACAATTGCTTGGGTAGAGGGAGGCTCTGGTGGAGAGCCAAACGGCGGCAAATCCGGGACCTCGGAATCTATGTGGAGGATCCGTGCGCCTCGGAGCCGCTGGCTGCTATCTCACACCTGCTAAACTGGAGCCCCCCATCCTCATCCTGGCCCCTTTTACCCTCTCCCAGCCGCCCCCTGGGACCTGCCTGCCCCTCCAGCCTCCTGAGCACCATTGCAGCAGCACGGTTGCGGGAGCCCCTTTCCACACCACGCAGCCCATCGCACACCAGAGGGGTGCGGCCGGAGCGCCAACTCCCACTCGGAAGGAACCGCTTCTCCCCTCCTGGCCCGGCTGGCTGGCATCCGATGCACATGCGGGCATCACCACCACCTCGCCCTCTTCCCCACCCCCTGGCCGCTTCCGAGGCCTGGAGCCCGGTGAGCCGGGAAGGAGCCGCTCCTCCTCGGCAGCCCCATGGCTGCGCTAGGCGCCAGAGGTCTGAGATGGCCTCCGGTGGTGGAGGAGGCTGGCTGGGCAGTGAGGGGGAGGCTCCCATGTGTTGCTGAGGGCGGCCGGGGCGGAGCGCAGCCGCGCAACCAGGAGGCATGGAGACCGGCTCGGTGCTGCAGCTCAGTTCAGCCGGAAGTGGCAGCAGTGGCGGAGCAGCCCAGTGACAGTGCCAGCAGTGGCCCAGACCCAGTTCGGCTCGGCCACCGATCCAGCCCAGGGCGGCATCGGGGGCACGCACGATGGTGCTGCGGTGGCAGGAGTAGGCACTGTTGGAGGAGAAGGGTGCCCTGGAGGAGGAGGGCGGTGGAGGAAGGCGGCGGCAGCAGCTGGTTAGAGGAGTGGTGTCTCGGTTTCTAAAGACCATCAGAAATATGTGTTTTCCGATGGTCTTAGGCGACCCCTGTGAAAACGCCATTCAACCCCCCAAAGGGTCACGACCCACAGGTTGAGAACCACTGATCTATACAGAGATCTGCCTCTATCTAGCCATATTTAGAGTACTATGAGAACTGGCCCTCAGCCTTGCACTTTACCCTAGTATTAGAGCCAGACTGGCCCCAGAGCAAATGCATTTAAATTCAAGCCTGGGAATTTATGTACTGACTGCAGGGGTTCCTGAGATCATGTATCATATTTTATCTTCTATTTGAAGGACTGTCAGGGGACAGTTTCTGCTAAAAGTGAACTCTAAGTCCAATTAATTGATAAAAATAAAGATTATGGAGACACTTTGTTTAAAAGCATTGTTTGTTAAACAAAAAAATATAGCCTGGTGTTTACATGTAACACTAAGCTTCAATTGAAAGGTTTTTATTTAGTACTAAGCCAGAAATGCATCAACTCTATTATCATTTGGTGTGCTGTATTGATCTAGCCATTATGAAGGAAGGACAATGAAACTGCCAATTAATCTCTAGTCCCTAGATAGTAACAAGTCACAGGGTTACAGACTTCCACTACGCTGTGATGGATTTTACACTGCCATTGGATCAAAATCTGCACCTCTATAGGTAAATGAGTAATACAAGCGTTCTACAGAAACAGTAGTGTTACACCCTTTTTTGGCAATTAGAAAATGGCCAACTTATGGCAGTATTTGTGTTGGAGCAAGCAAGACTGAGTATAGTCCTGTGGACCAAAGGCCACTGTCTGGCATCCTGATATTTACAGTATCGCTGGCCTGGATTATCCAGCCATTTTGGGTATTGTAGCTGCTGGCATTGAGTTATTCCTGTTGAAAGATAAGCCATAGCCACTTGAAGCCCTTGCAACTTACAAAAGTCTAAGTTCAATTTCAACCCAGCTCAACCCTTCAAATGTTTTGTAGAGTTGATAGAAGTCGGCGCACAACATCTGAGGGACATTAGGTTGCTCACCCCTGTTCTAAAAACGGCTCATTCAAGAAAAATGTGAATTGAACTGCTGGGGGTTGTCAATGTTCCCAATTTGCTTGCCCCAAGGAGTTTACATCCTGGTTATTCTTGAGTATAATAAAATTTAGCAAGTTTAAGGCTGAACATCTACAAAGAACAAAACGATAAAACAAGGATCTGGCATTTCTCCATGTGCTACAAATTCCCCTTCAAAGTCCGTGTTGTATATATAGAGAAAAACAAATTATTTTTTATGAGCTCCAAACACTACAGTTTCATTGCACTAAAGTAGTCAATAAAAGCACCCATTAAAAGAAACTTCTACATGGCGCATGTCTGAACACAGTACCGTCAAAGGAGAGAAGAAAATGTCTTTATTTCTATTCTGAAATAGAAACAAAGAATAATATATATAGTATCAGCATAGTATATACTATCTACTTTCCCTTAAGCTCTAGGGGCAGAAAAATATAGATGTTAATTTTTTCTTATTTCCACTGTAATCCTATTGTTTCTATTTTAATCTTGAGTTGAAATACTTCAAAATATAATTTTAATTATTACGTCTTTACAAACCAGTCCTCATTTGATCAGAATTGGCAATCTGAGGTTCAAATAGAATATGTTCGACTTGAGTTTGTCTCTTAAAATTTAAGGCCAACAGATTTGATACAATGACTTTAGGATGGCCCAGAAGCTGGGGAAACATCAAAAGGCCTGCAGCTGATTTAGTTTGGGTTAAATAGGGTAAAAATATCAAGATATTAATGCTGTAGCAACTGGAAATATTCCTCCTTTACCTGTTATATGCAGAGAAAGTAGAGCTGAAGAAAAGACTCTTCCAAATTATTTGGCAAAAAGCCTAAATTGTACCAATTCTAGCAAAATGAAAATATCATACCACTAGTGTAAAATATATGAAATCCAAAAGCTATTAAAAAACAACGTTGTATTCTTCCACTTGCTTTTTTTGGGTTCAAGTGTGCCATTACACTTAAAAATGCTCACTGATTTACCTCTGTTAAGCAATACATCTTTACTAACTGGTCATCAGATTTTTGTAAAACTGGCATACTTGGCTCCTCCTGCTAGAAATGCCTTCATCACTCTCTTGGGTGAGATGTCTGGACAAGACACCTAGCAAAACATGACACGTTAGCAAAATTGTCACTTGCTGCCAATTTAGTTGTTTACTTAGCAGGAGGAACTGGCACAATGAGATAAAATAATGGACAGATAAACCACAGAGAAAGTAGTTGACATAGAAAAAGTCACAGAAGAAAGTTTCCTATCCTTAAAAGCAGAAAACATTTAGACCAGACCAGCTCGTATAAATATTAGTCTGGCATCCATTGCCTCATTATATTGACAGATCCAGATAGGTTTTAGCTTATAGCCAGAGTGCTCAGTGCACGGCTCCTGGTTATGTTGGCAGAATCAGCACAAAAGTATGACATTCCATGAATCAAGTGAAGGCTTGTGGTCAACTATATTAAAGAAAGAAAACCAAGAATATCAAGCCCAGGGCAATGGTAGCTTTGCTGCTCCAAAAGAGTTCTGAGAGGCAGAGAGCTTTAATGAGGTGATGGTGGAGCTGGAGAAACCATTGCACCACTCAGCTGCCCCCATTCCAGCATTACGAGATGTGTTGTGATGTATTGTGACTTTTTTCCCATTGCCAGCAATGGGGTGGGCGTGGTTTTGCCATGACACATCCAGCCCACAGGCTGGCAGTTTGACCCTCCTGCTCTATATTGTCTGTTACAAACCAACCAAAGAAGAAAAATCCTGAAAAGATGAGAGCTCTGTTATTGATGTAGCAATAAAATCAGGAATCCGGCAGCACCTTTCCCAACTAAACATTTTTATTAAGAGGTTGCAGCTCACAAAAATATATGCTTTTTAATAATTGGGATTTGTTTACTCAGAGAAGGTGTTATCAGGTTCTTTCAGAAAAAAGTCTAGAATCAGTAAACAGGAAAACCCTTGCAGCTACTTGATTTAGTTTGTGCTTAGAAGCAAGTCTAGTTTTTGATTGACAGTACTGCTCCATGGAGAAATTTAATCAAAGGGTCCAATTTAGCAATTCTCTTCGCACTTTTATACTTCAGCTGTTGAAAATTTATATGCCATATAGTTCATTCTATGCTAGTGCTATCCATTTAAATTGTGAAGTAGAAGTAATATACTTCACTATACGAATACTTTTTTTTTTAAATATAAAATTCTTTTATTAAAACAATCAACATTGAACATAAAAACATATTGTGCAGCAATCATCATGGCACCTGATATACAATACTACGGTAAGTATTAGTCATTGAAAACGTCTGAATTAGTAAGCCTTTTTCCCACCCCTCGCGTCTAGCCTCAACTATACTCCTGTTACACTTTGTTTGATTGGTGTTTCTCTTATCTGGTTCCATATTAATGTGATCAACATTAAACCAAGGATCCTATTGCTAAACAATCATCCTAGAACTTAGCATACATCATTAGGTATTAATCTTTGTAAACATCTGTTTTAGTAAACATTCTTCCCTCCTCCCTTCCCTCTTCAAGTATACTCCGAGTACCTTTTGTTTGGTTGGTGTTTCTCTTATATATGGTCTATCTGCTGTATCTAGTCTGTTGCATATTGTTCGTTTGCGCTTCGGAATTGACTTCATCCCCTTACTAGTGCAATCTTTTATGGTCCCTAACCAGAGATCCTGAGGTAAAAATTTCATATCCTGAGGTAGAGATTCAGTCCGCTTTAACAGTATTAAAGCAAACAACATTAGTCCTAAGATTATGTTAAGAGGCATTAGTTATAGAACATATACATTCAACATTGGGTGTTAGTTTTTGTAAACATTTGATTTGTTAACCCTTCTTCCCTCCTCCCATCGAGCCTCAGCTAAACGCCAGCTGCATTCTGTTTGATTGGTGTTCATTCAAACAGCATATGACTCCTAGAATGATAGAATGACAAGAACAAATTAGTGGGAGGTGAAAAGACATTTATCAAAATAACAATGTTTGCATATACTGTATATTTTCAACAGAAGAAACAATTTAAATTTCTTAAGTTCTTCACATTTTCCTGGGGAAAAAATGTAGAAACCTTTAAAATGGCTTGAGAGCATGATAAATTCTGTGATTAAAAATTGTGCAAACCTCAATATCAACATTATTATCTTCTTTGCGTATTATGCATTGCCTTTTAATCAAAGAATCAGCTCTTGGGAAGAAACTTGCAGCTTTAACATTAGGAAGATGCCCCAACCAAAAGTTTTGCTTTCCCCATTGTTGTGTTTTAATTGCTTGCAAAATAATTTTTCTACCCTTTTGTTCTTTAATGAAGCAAGTAACTAAAAGGGGAGTCTAGTAAACTGTGTTTAGGCAAATGTTAAGTTCATTAACAACAGGAAATCTTAGACTTGTCTGCAAATACGATGAAAGCATTTAATCTAAGCTTTGACATTCAAGTTTAATGGGCTGTGATTGAAGAAGGAGGAGTAATCAAGAATAGGCAGCATCGTTTGAAATTAACCCTACTTCAAGATCTGATCTTTGTATTTGGATTTATTTTCTCACAAAGCACATGCTAATACATGTATTCTTACCTTACCTTACCTCGGTTAAATCCAAAATCCACATTTTGACTTTCAATTTATTTATTTTTTACCCTAATGCCTGTAATGAAAAAAAAATGGAGTAATTGATGTTTTCGTGTGAGTTTAGTTTGGAAGATTTTTTTTTTAATACTCTGTTCAATTTTTTTGGGGGGGTGATTCCATTAGTTTTTGAACTTCCCATCTCAAAATGGCAGGAAACAATTCTACTTATTTTCGGCAATTTTTTAAAATTCTTTGGTGAAAATAGAATACAGCTCAGTGACTGAATACTTGTTTTGCATAAGAGATTCCTGATTATACGAATATGAAAAACTTCCTTGAAATCTCAAGGAGTCTCTGCCAGTTGGTCCAAGCAATGAGAACAGATATGCACCACCTGAAACTCCAGGGCTCCTAAGAGCTTTGGGTACAGTGCCCAGAACTGCTGTAAAAGCTTGGATCAAGTTGTATCTTTAATAGCACAGCATGAGAAAAATTATTAAATACATGGCAGCTGTATTAAATTAAATGAAATATAGTTTTGCCCCTGGTCCTGCCCTCCCCATTTTTGTTATGATCTGCCTTTTGGGGGAAAGTGTCCCCCAGGGCACCACTCAGGGTGCCCAAAAAATAAAAAAAGGGAGTGAATTCTTGAGCTAGTTAGATCAATAATCAAAAACAGCAGGCCTAATCTTTCCTGTATATAGAAAGTTCTGTATAACTGCTTGTTATTTTCATATCCATTTTATATTCTTCTTCCCAAGTTAGTTGCAGTTCTTTCAGCCAATTTAAATCAAGTGAGGTTTTTTTTCCAATTTGCTCATTATTTTTAAGTGACCTTATCATTGGCATGGATTTCCTTGTATCAATACAAAACTTACTCTGACTTTACCAAAGACCAATTCAAATGTTCTTTTTGAATAGGACTGAGAAATTTTTGAAGCAACTTCCCATTCTTCAGCTTCTCATCTCCTTCATTTTGAGTGAATATATTTACAGGTAATTTCTACTGTAGTCACAGTTGCTTGAATTTTATCCTTTGAATGCCTTCCTCTGTTCAATCATGCCTTCCTACACTTAATCAAGAACACAGATAAAATAGTTTTTCTATTCATAAGGAGTTTTTACTATTCCAATAAATGGAACCATAAAATTCTTGCACTCCTTATTATGGTGGCAGCTTTCCATGGATTTCAATTCACAGAATTCCTAGCCAACATGCAGGGAATTCTGGGAGTTGAAGTGAATACATCTTAAAGCTGCCAAGGTTGAGACACATTGCCCATTTCTTAGTATGGGAAAGTAGGATTCAATCAGTAATGTTTGCAGCCCAGGTACTATAGCTCTAACCTTCTTCCATCTTCAGCAGAAGTGATACTAGGATATAAAAAGCAAACTTATAAACAATGACATCATGAAATGAAAACTAAAATACAAAATTTTGCATCTGTTCTTGAACTATAACGGGGGTGTAAAACTTGCAATGTCATGTGATATGTCATGACGTTTCGCAACTTTTTTTCCATTGCCGGCAATGGGGTGGGCACAGTTTTGCCATGATGCATCCGGCCCATGGGCTGGCAGTTTGACACCCCTGAACTATAGTAATAGTGATTGAAAGAATATATTTTTGCATTATGAGAATGGAAAAGAGAGATAAATTTGAATCTATTCTTACAACCACACTGGATGTGACATGTAATCAAAAATTATGTGGATATATATATCTCAGTAAGCTGAACCCAATACTAGCACTACAGAACAGGGTGTAGAAGAAGAGCTTGATTACTCTCCAAAAAATGTAGAGGCCATTCTTGTATCTGAAAGGATAAATGACAGCATTTATTTCTCACCTTTTTGATATTTGGAGTTTTGCTTTTTCACCTCAGGGATAGGCATCTGCTGGTTGTTGACAGAACTAACATTTCTGCCTGAGAACCTTCCAAATCAGTAAATGAATCTGTATGGAAGATTAATTGCATTCAAATAAATGCAATTAATGCAGCAGGACTCTAGGGGTGCAGGGCATGTTCAATCATCCTCACAAGTTAGTTTGTTTTTGAACACCTAAGACTATAGAAGTCAGATACATGTGATATAAGGGCACATTTAAATAGGGATAATCATGGTAGATGGCAGCACTTAGATGAACTCAGAAAAAAAACTAAGCTGGATAAAGCTAATTAATAGTTGGATGGCAAGGACAAACAACACAAAGGCTGTAGACCAGTGGTTCTCAACCTTTCTAATGCTGCGACCCCTTAATAAAGTTCCTCATGTTGTGGTGACCCCCAACCATAAAATTATTTTCGTTGCTACTTCATAACTGTAATTTTGCTACTGTTTGGAATCGTAATGTAAATATCTGATATGCAGGGTGTATTTTCATTGTTACGAATTGAACATAATGAAAGCATAGTGATGAATTACAAAAACAATATAGCAATGCTCACTGGAGAAGCTTACTCTTCCTTGCTCAAAAATGTTGGGAGGGAGGGAAGAGGAAGGAAGGAAGAAAGATTGAAGGGGAAAGGAAGGAGATGGAGAAGGAAGAAGATTGAAGGGGAAAGGAAGGAAGGAAGGAAGGAAGGAGAAAGAGATTGAAATGGAAGGGATGGAGATGGAGATGGATGGATGGAAGGAAGATTGAAGGAGAAAGGAAAGAGATGGAGAAGGAAGGAGATTGAAGGGGGAAGGAAGGAAGGAAGGAAGGAAGGAAGGAAGGAAGGAAGGAAGGAAGGAAGGAAGATTGAAGGAGAAAGGAAGGAGATCGAGAAGGAAGGAGATTGAAGGGGGAAGGAAGGAAGGAGAGAGATTTAAGGGGAAGGGATGGAGATGGAGATGGAAGGAAGGAAGGAAGATTGAAGGGGAAAGAAAGGAGATGGAAAAGGAGAGAGATTGAAGGAGGAAAGAAGGAAGGAAGGAAGGAGGGAAGGAGAGATTGAAGGGGAAGGGAAGGAGATGGATGGATGGAAGGAAGGAAGATTGAAGGGGAAAGGAAGGAGATGGAGAAGGAAGGAGATTGAAGGAGGAAGGAAGAAAGGAAGGAAGGAAGGAAGGAAGGAAGGAAGGAAGGAGAGATTGAAGGGGAAGGGCAGGAGATGGAAAGAAGGAAGGAAAGAAGGAAGGAAGAAAGGAAGGAAAAGGTGCTTTATAATGCCTGAAGGGGAAAGATATTTTAACCTCCAGTGGCTGATTGAGGAAGCCAGGTCCGTCGGACTGATTTCCAAATAAGCCTGATTGGGGAGGCGGGAGTGTAAATGATGTATCAAAGGACACTTCCCATTGCCCCTTCCCCTCCCTTTTTGGCTACCACTGGGGAAAACGCACAGGCGCATGCATGCAGGGATAAGAAAGCACAAACGTCTGAATTGAAACTGGTGCCAACGTTTCCAAATGAAATGCTCTGAGCCGCTCGAATGATTTCTCTTCCCTTCCGGCCATTTTTTTTGTCCCCCATATGTAAGCAGAGCTGCCGCCGGCCTGCCCCCATAGCCAAGGGTCCCGGACCAGTGCCTTTCCAAACCCTGGCACTGCTTGCAGTGGGAGTCGGGGTGGGGGAGAGGGATCCTTTCTTACAGCCCCAAAACGAGTTTTCTCCTTTGATTTTGGGGCCCCGTTGCCAGCTCGTGGGAGTGGATCACGGCTCTGTAATCTGCCTCGATCGATAGACAGCCCAGAGGTGGAAAGAAGGAAGGATTGATCTTTGGAGAGTCATGTTTTCCCAAATGGTGATGAACTGCAACTCCCAGCATTCCCCACTCTTCCACAGTGCTTTTTAGGGCTGCTGGGGATAGTAGTCTGGAGCCCCCCATCCTCATCCCGGCACCTCTTGCACTCTCCCAGCCGCCACCCCCAGGACCTGCCCGCCCCTCCAACCTCCCGAGCGCCATCTTAGCGGCGGGATCGTGGGAGCCCCTTTCCACACTGCACAGCCCTTCACTGCCAAACCCTTCCCCAACTCATCACATGCGAGAGGGGTGAGGCTGGAGCACCAGCTCCCGCTTGGAAGGCACCACTTCTCCCCTCCTGGCCCGTCCGGCTGGCCTCCGATGCACATGTGGGCATCGCCCTCTTCCCCGCCGCCTGGCTGCTTCTGAGGCCCAGAGCCCGGCAAGCCAGGAAGGAGCCACTCCTGCCCACCAGCCCCAGGGCCACGCCGGGCACCAGAAGGCCAAGGCGGCCTCTGACAGTGAGGGAGATGGGCTGGGTGGCGCAGGGGGAAGCTCCGGACCAGAGGGTGGCCGGGGGCGGAGTGCAGCTTGGCAACCAGGAGGCAGGCAGGCCGAGGAGGCAGCAAGCGTTGTGGGCCAGGCGCTCCAGGGCGGCCATGTAGGCACACAGGGTGAGGCAGCAGCGGTGCAGGTCCAGCACCAGCTAAGCCACCAGCTGGCCCGGCCCAAGGAAGGTCAGCCACGCGTGCCACCTTCGCCCCAGCACCCGCCGCTACCCCGCCAGCACCACCTCCACCGCCACCTTTCCCATGCAGCTCCGATTGTCAAGCGGGCCTCACGGCTCCCACAGCAGCCGCTGCAATGCACACTGATGGCGCATGAGGCAGGCGAGGACATGTTTTCTGTGCTTCAATGCCAGGCTCTCCATGCTGCAGCGCGACCCTGGAGAGCCTGGCTGACATGGTGAGTACGAGGCAGGAGTGCACATGGACTCCGCTTTTTCGGCAGGGCAGAATTAAGTGCTGCTCCCCACCTCCCACCCCTGGTCCTCTTTTACTTACAGGCAGGAGATGGCATAATTGCTTAGCAGGGAGAGGTGAAAAGTTCCTGCAAACTTGCCTTTGCTGCAGACAACTTGCAAGTGCAACGTTTGCGGGCTGGGTCTTTTGGCGTGCTCTGCAGGTCTGGACAATTTCTATTGGCTTTCGAAAGCCAATAGAATGGAGTCTATTGAATAGACTCTTAATCTATTCAATAGAATAAGAATCTATTCAATAGAGTCTATTCTATTGGCTTTCGAAAGTCAATAGAATAGAGGGAGTAGCACAGCTCATGGAAAAGTTGAAAAAAATCCATCAAAAAAGGTGCCGGAACGCCGTTTTGAGCATTCTGAGAAAAAAAGCCCTTGTCTTAGGCGACCCCTGTGAAACGGTTGTTTGACCCCCAAAGGGGTCGCGACCCACAGGTTGAGAACCGCTGCTGTAGATGAATGCAAGTTTTTTTTTTATAAAAGTCTGGAATATAACAATGGCAAATCATGTCCATAATACAACCAGGAAAATGACATGGAAGTATCTCTATTCAGGGTTTAACCTTATTTTGAGGAGGCTGTATCTTTGAGGCCTCCTCAAATTAAGCGCTACTCCTGATGGTCACAGAATTTATACATTTAATACATTTTAATAGCCAGTATTTTATTATTTTATTTTGACCAGAAACCAACATTTTAGTAAACCCACTGAATTTATGTTCTGTCAAGATAAAGATTATACCAGTTTCTAATGATTTAGTTGTAATTCCTCTTTGACTGTATCCTAATCTATATGTTTTCATTATGATTCCTTCCTTAACTCAATTTCTCATATTCATTCTTGGATCCCAGCCTTCTAGGAGTCATCTAACCACACAGAGAAGAACACAAGTTCTTAGTTCTGTTTTAAATCACATTGGCAACTTTAATAGTGGTGCATTGAGTAAAGCCAAGATCCTTCGAAAAATTCATGAAGATGATGAGACTCTTCTCCAAGGAAAGCTGAAATTACAAGATGAATGAATTAATAAAGAGTAATCTTTGGGATTATCAAGTTTATAATGCCTTACTTTGAGAAGAGGAGACAAGAAAAAGAAGTCTTTATATCCTAACCCAGTGACGACGAACCTTTTAGAGGCCAAGTGCCCCAAAACCACCCCAACCCCCATCGCTCCCTGCTCCACTCATACTCCGCCTGCCTACAGGGCCACCCACCCCAGCAGATTGCCCAGGCGGCCCTGCAGTGCCATGGTGGCCACGTCCTCTGCCCGTGCCCTGCAGCAGCATCTGTACGTGAAGGGGCATGAGGGCAGAGTCTTGTCCCTGCTGCCTAGCTGCCATGTTCTTGGCTGGGCTACTCTGCACAGGCCAAGCCTGGGGGCGACTGTCCTCCAGGGGGGCTGTTTGTGAAGAGGGGGCTGCAGGGGAGGCAGGGCTGGAGCGATAGTGCACATGCCCACAGAGAGGGCTCCAAGTGCCGCCTCTGGCATGCGTGCCATAGGTTCACCACCACTATCCTAACCACTAAGACAGTTATTTAGCCATAACTTCAAAGATTTGATCAGACTTTGTTTTGCCCTACTTTCATGCCTATTTTATCATCTCAAAATCTTACTGATTTTCAGTTTGATTTAAAGAATCTATTGATTTTGAAAATGCTAAATGTCAAATCTCACATTTAAATATTTGTGGGCCTATTTTATGGCAATCACTCAACAGACTGGATAGGTGTTGAATGTGTCTATAATCATCTTCTGTGCATGGATATATTTACATCTGAATACAAATAGATTTGGTATACATTATTGATGCTACCAATTTTGCAGAGTGCTGGTCAATGACACTGCAGACAGCCAGTTTAGGCATTGTTTGCAGCCAAATATCAAATAGAGCTATATCATATCAGCCAAAACAATGGTCTCTCAATCTGGTCAGTGGGTAAATATAACCAATCACACAACATGACCAGGGACATCTTTGGGGGGGAATAAAAAAGGTCAATGTATTAGCATTATAAAAGCCCTGCCTCATTTTATGTTGTAAAAAAGGATGAGCTTCAGTAACTTAGAGGTAACCACCATCTTGATTTTTTTTTAATCCTCACCAAGGAGGTCCCTGAAAGGGTGGCTCAGCTGATTAATTCTTGGCCTCTGAAAAATGGTTTACTAGCCGATTACAGAACCCAATTCTTCTATTAACAAAAAAATGTATTTTCTATCCTGGAAATATCTTGCCCTGTGTTTTTTCAGTGTGAGAATGTGTGTGTGTTTGGGCACACACACACGCATGCATATGTACAATGCAACAATTTTCCAGCTACGATTCTATTCTGAAACACTTTTCTAAGCTTTTTGTCCCTAATTGGAAGGGTGTAGACTGTAAAACATGTAGAGAACCAACTGCAGGTATTATCCACCAAACATGGATGTTTATTTTGCTGTCCATCTGCCAAAAATGTGATTTCTTTTACTGCCTGGCATAATGCTCTTGGCAATCTCCTCTTACTGAAACCAGAGATAAGTTTCATCTGTGGGAGGAACTAAAACAACCCACCGTCCATTCCATCAGTGGAAAGTTCTCAACTCTACACAGCAGTGAAGGCAGTAGGAAACAGGTCTGCAAATGAATGAGACTAAGAAGGATTGAGACACAAGTAAAATAAGAAAGTCCAAAAAATAATGTGCCACATAGAAATGTTAATTTTGGAAGGAGAGTCCCTGAGCACAGTGGATTTTGTCCAAATCAGATCAGGGACACTAAGCCAGAGGTTAATAATGCTGGTACTATTAGAATATGGGCAAATAATTCATCGTCCTTCATTTTGGGGGGTGGGATTATAGTGGCCTGCTGTTTCTTGTGTAGAATGCTACCATGCTCCCAAAATTTGGTATACAATAAGGTAGAGTTGCAACTTGTCCTCAGGCAGTGAAGTGTCTTGCATCTTGCCCACTGTAATTATAGAAGAATCAAAATGAAAACTTTGAGCACTTAGTTGCATCCATTGGACAACCAAAACATCCTGCAATTTCTAACTAGATTCACTTAACAACTGTGGCAAGAAAGGTCGTAAGATGGGGCAAAACTCACAACAAATGTTTCACTTAGCAGCAGAAATTTTGGGCTCAATTGTGGTCGTAAGTCAAGGACTACTTGTAGTAATTTTGGCACAAATATACTGTACTGTTCTGGAGATGGTATAGTTACTACACACACACACACACACACACACACACACACACACACACACAAATACTTTATCCTCTTAAATATTCTAAATTTGAAAAATGTCAAAAGCAGCCTAGATGGCTTTATTCATCTAATATATTTAACTTGATAACAGAAACAACCTTCTCATAAGCCAACCCTTTAGGCAGGGTTTTCACAAAGCCCTAACTCACACCCCTCCACTCCCTCTCTTAACTAAAGTTAATACTAACCAAGGTTAATATGACATGCTAATGCCCTGCTAGGTCTTTCACTGACCAGGTTAAGTATGAGTAGATCCAATACAAAGAGAAGTTTGGGTATCAAGAAGCACAGAGATGCATAGGTATACCCACTATCCCCATCATGAGCATCTCTGGTGTTCTTCTTTATGTTTCTTATTCCATTTGCATTCTGTATGTAGGAGAAATATGTATAGACCCTGGTCACTTGTTTTGTTTGATCAGGTGGACCTAGTTAGTAGGTAATTACTACTATAATATTTTTTGGTTTGGAAGATTATATTGAATTTGTCTGAAGTAATGTCTAGGCATTTATTATTTTTCATTAGAACAAACAAACAAAAATGTAAAATAAATGAATAAAATCTGCCTTAAATGGTCTAATGGCACATCTAGTCATCAACCCTGTCCTTCCACTCACCTGCTGGGAAAGCAGATGCTATCTATCAGAAGGTAGATTTATCCTACAGTCTGTCAACTGCTGTACCTTAGTGTAAGCTAACAAAGCTGGATTGGAACATTGCTAAATTCTTCTCTCTTCCCTTATACTACTTTAAGAACTGGATTCTGGTTGTTTGCTCATTTGTTCTATTTTCTCCATCCACTGTAATATGTCAATGTAAATAATAGTCCAACTCATATTTTATACTTAGGAATGTGTGCACTACACATCTCCTACAACCATAACAAGCTACAAATATTTTAGTCAGCCACTAGCTGCCTAGATTTCTGACTCAAAGTCAGATGTTACCATAAATATTCCCATTCTGATTTACTCTGGTCAGCTCAGGTTTCCTGGATTTTGAAAACCGATGATGCTGTTGCAATTCTGCTAACCTCAGTCATTCAGTCTTCCTTAATATGAACATGCTGGCATTTGTTTTTGTAAGAATGGTTGATCATCAAAAAGCAAGGAAACCATATTCTTCAAAATTGGATGGTAGGCTTTGTTAAGGATGCAAAGCTACTGCTTGCTTCAAATTGTGCCTCCCATCACTTTTAATTAGAAAAGAATTTTATGGGATGTTGCTACTATTTAGTCTTTCAATTGGTAGCTCCTTTCTAATGAACTATTGTTATTATTGTAACTATTTCCATGGGAAGCTCTCACCCTTTGTGCTCTGTCCATCACAAATTTGTCTTATGTCAAGGTACTTGTGGAACTAGAACTAACATCCTCATCATTGGTCATTATTGAAAGATGCTAGGAACGGTAATTAAGCCACAATAGGAGTGATTTTCCTACTGTGAGCTAGATTGTTGCCAAGCTAGGGTTTCCCGAAGGGAGCATACATTTGCCATTGAAAACTCATTTAAAAATGACTCTATCAGAGGCTATCATATCATACGTATACAAAATGATTTTGTGGACATTTTTGAATGGCTTTCCTGCTGAGGTCTATTACAGAGAGGGCAATGTCTGTCAAGAGTAGAATTCATACGGCATGTCAAGAGTTGCTCTTCACAGCTGGTTATTTCACTGTTAAATACTCATGTCATGTCTCAGTTTCAAAAAGCAATACTATGCTTGCAGCAGTGCACACATTTATTTCTGCAATAATAACCAGAGGGAGAAGAGCTGTTGCCCATGTTGCAATTGGTTTTCTTGCCCAATGAATTCCACTAGCATAAGGGTGTATCCTGGCTGAGATGGAGAAGTTGTTAGGCAGAACTATTTGTCTGGATTGATTTAGCCAAGCCCAGTAGAGATAAATAATGGTTGTGAAATAGAACACTGAGAAATACAGAGAGACTCAGCTAAAATTGTAGTCTCAATTGCCTTGCCTCGCTTTGGCTTTTACCGGTAATTTGTTCTTCCAGACTGGAAAGAAAGTTCTCTTCTCCACCATCAGATATCCCTTTTCCTCCCAACCAGTAGTAAATCTTGCTTGTTAGTGGAAATACTCAGGGGCTACTTTTGCTTAAACTCTATAAATTTAAAAAGGCAAGTGCTGCATAATAACAGTTCAGAGGATATACATGAAAGAAATTACACTGAACATCAATCACAATGTAAATTATTTCTTCTGATTTATGCACAATAAAACAAGGTCTGATCTCCCTTTTTGGGCTTCATGTTGAAACCAGCAAGGTTTTCTTTTCATCCTAAGGTTACATTTCATGAAATCTTGTTTTAACTGCCTATGGGGGATGAGGACTGTTTAGCAAAGGAAAAACACAGAGATTGGGGTGGGGTGGGGACAAAAGAGGATGTGCAAACTCCCTTGATTATGAAGTAGAAAAGAAGACAGTCTAAATTAAAGGGTATACTATTCGGTAAGCAATTTTAAAGGTAATGGGAACAAGAACAGAGTGATACTTAAAGTATATATATTTTTTAAAGCCTCAGATTTTTTCCCAGTTTGGGGATTTTGAGTTTACCTGAAGATCTGCAGAATGTGCATGTGCACACTAATATCTGGCACTGTCCCATAATGCAAATTCTAAGAGCCTTCTGCATCAGACCAAGTGCCCAAGTGGTTCAGAATTTTACATCATGTTAACCAAGCAGAAGCATCTAAGTAGCTTATGAAGCTGGACACAAGTTGGCATAATTGTGGCTGCATGCTATATATTAGGAACAATATTTGGTTGGTCTTCCAATTATACAAGGCAGAAGACCATAGTACAGAGACAGCCAGTCATGAATTCTGGGAAATGAAGTCCACGAGTCATAAAAGAGCCAAGATTGCCTACCCCTGCTACAGTAGTTTGGAAAGAAAGCAACAGCCAAAACTTAACAAGAGACATATACAATATTTGCAAAAGTGCTTATATGTATTCAGACTTGAGTTCGGTTGCTGAGAGTTCACTTGTGGATTATCTCTGCGAAACCTTCTAGTTCTCACCCAAGTACTGACCGAGTTCACACATTGCACTGAAGTCATACAGAGCTTTGCTTGTTTGGGGAGAGCTGTCTACTGCAAGATCAGACTCAGAGGGAATTGCCAGAATACGCAGTCCCATCCTTATTCCATGTGAACAAATACCCTGGTTAGACAGAATGCCTGAACAGGGCTCTGGTTATGGGACTTGCTTTCATTCATGGGAAGTCTGTGACGAGAGTGTGGCAGGAAATCTACACATCCAATTTGTTTGGTTTTTGATTTTCCACAGTTGAACCTTAATGAAAGCAAATTTGGCATAGCTGTACATGCCAGGCTTTTTAATTCTCCTCTTCAATTTCCTATACAGTCATGTTAAAATTCTGAATGCTTTATCTGGCACTATACCCCATGGAATTCAGTGAGCCAGCCAATGTAAGACAGCAGTGCAACTTTTTGATAGAGGGCTAAGATGATTAATAGTGCAAGCAAATTAAACAGGAAGTTAGAGATGGTATGCCTTGGGCAGGGGTAGGCAACCTTGGCTCTTTTATGACTCATGGACTCCAACTCCCAGAATTCCTGACTCAGGAATTCTGGGAGTTGAAGTTTACATGTCATAAAAGAGCCAAGGTTGCCTACCCCTGGCCTTGGGAGAATTAACTCAAAGATCTACTAACGCTTCTTGCAAAGCTGGATAAAAATACTGTTATTTTCTCTTGAATATCACTACTACAAAATACTTAAATCTCCTAAGGGAGATGTTCCTACAGTTGTGCCTCCATCTGGAGCGCAGCTCCTGTCATGCCAAACTAGCTTGATCATATTGCCTGGGAAATATTTACAGGTAGTTCTCAACTTACAACACTTTGTTTAGTGACTGTTCAGTGTTACAACAGCACTGAAAAAAGTGAGTTGTGACTGTTTTTCACATGACCATGGCAACATACCCATGGTCATGTGATTAAAATTCAGATGCTTTGCAACTGGTTCATACTTACAACTGTATTTGTGTCTGAAGGTCATGTGAACCCCTTTTGCAACCTTCTGACAATCAAAGTCAATGGGTAGGTCAGATTCATTTAACAACCAGGTTTCTAACTTAACAGCTGCAGTGATTCACTTAACAACCCTGGCAAGAAAAGTCGTAAGATGGGGCAAAACCTACTTAACCAATGTTTTGCTTAGCAACAGACAATTTTGGTCATAGGTCAAGGACCACCTGTATAGCATGGGTGTCAAACTCGCAATGTCACGTGACATGTTGCGACATATCACAATTTTTTTCCCATTTCCGGTAATGGGGTGGGCACGGTTTTGGCATGACGCATCTGGTTTTGGTTTGATACCCCTGCTGTATAGAATCCAAGTCCCATTAAAAAGTTTTGAATGGCTAGAGCTGAATGTAAATTTGAGATTATTTTTGACAATTTATTCTTTTCATAATAAATGTAGGTTGTTAAAGTGTTCTATCCATCTCTTTTGTTAATAACTCAATATATAGAAGAAGAAAAAAAGAATATATTAATACATTGAATTTGACTTTATTGAAGACTAAAAACCTGCTCTGTGTCTCTGAAGGTTGAACTGTTTAGAATTTTTATTTCCAAACAGATGCTCTCTAGTTCTATGGATTCCAAGTTTAAATTCAAGTAGTCAAAATAACAACTACAACTACATGGCTGAAGCTACCATCTTGGTTTGTTTTTTTTATCCTCTCTCATCCCCATTGCCACTCTTGCTTATGTTAGGCCAGAAGTATTTACATAATAGAATAAGGAATATGCAGTGTGTAAAGTCAGCAGCATAGAAAATGATGTAACATAATGTTAAGAAATTCTTATATAATCTTACATGATTTGTGAAAGAGCATAAACGCCTTGTATTGGTAACTAGACTTAAAATTAATCTTTATTAAGTTTATCATCACATTTTCAGCTAGTCCTAGCTAACTTTTTTTCATTACTGAATGTCCAAAAACTATTTTAAAAAACATTGTTAACTGATTAGTTTTTTGAATACTTAATAAGATTTTGTTTGAGGAACAGACTTAAGGATTGTCACATGATCAGCATTTCAACTATTAGCCTTCCAGATCATTAATTGGGATTGCAAGCTGCAGCCAGCCAGAAATTTAAGTGAGACATGTGCATTCAAAACACTTCAAAGATCAATTTAGCAAGGAAAAAATGAAGAAAGAAAAATGAAGGCTGTCTGCGCTTGTAAAGACTAATGTGTCAAGATGTCTGTCTTTCTAGTGCACATATTTTTCTATCTTTCTCACATTTCATTAATTGGCTCCGGTTGGGATAGAAAGTAAACTTGGGTAAAACATGAGAATAAATGAAGGTCAGCATAGGAAATGGAAATTAGGTGTTGCGTTAAGAACGTGTTTCATGTTTTAAAAATATGGGTTGATGGAGAGCAAATTTCTAGGGCGGAACCAGGCAACCTGGTAACCTCCATGTGTTTTGGACTTTAATTTCCATCAGCCAATATGGACTATGGCAATCAGCATATGGCAATTGCAAGGGTATGTCAGACTGGTAGTTAATAACATCTGGAGGACATCTGGTTACCATGCACTGACAGACATATGTGAAGGCATCTCAATCATGTCGTGACTCCCCATAGCTTTCTGGAATTAAGTGCTACAGAGGTTAGCAATTAAGGGCCTGCCTTGGAAAGAATGGCTTGGTCATCCAAAATGCATCAACAAGAAAAGAGAGCAAAAGAGGACACAGGCATAAAATAGAATCTTTTAATTTGGATGCCTATATATTGAATGCATGTGCATGAATTAGCATTGGCAACAGCTGCTGTCCTAGTCTGGGTTTAGGAAATAAGCAGATTAGTTCTTGAGTGGAAGACCACCAGATTTGAAGGCTGTAAGATAGACTAGGTAGTCAAAAACACATTTCATATCAGAAAATGGCAAACCACTTTATTACTGTTGCTCTGAAAACTGTATAGATCTGTCTCTGAAGTAATCAGCAATCAAGATCAGCTCAACTGAAACAAGTCTGTTGCTTCAGCTGCATGCATATATTTATGAGTCTATCTACCTATCTACCTACCTACCTACCTACCTATCTATCTATCTATCTATCTATCTATCTATCTATCTATCTATCTATCTATCTATCTATCTATCTATCTATCTATCTATCTATCCAGAGGGGAGGGGAGAAAATGTTAATGTATTTACTATTTAAATAGAAATAAATCTCACCATTTTACCAGGAGACAAAGATGCCTACTTGGTACATATAGTTCATGTGCTACCTCCTGATGGCAATTTGAAGCCCTTCTTGTGTTTCAACATTTTAAGGATTTTTAGTAGAGCAGGGTTTAAATGGATTTCTGAAATTTTCTACCAAGTAGCTGGCTGAGAAATTATGTATATGACTTCTCTGAATTTCTCCTATGTTTTCTCTTGACAGGGCTCCCCCTTGGCAGTTATATGAATTCTGTGTCCTTGAAAAAGCCTCACGCAAGAATGTATCTTCTTTTTTTTTTTAGTTTTTAGTGTATAATTTATTATCAATAAAAGTAAACTTCATTACAATAGGAATCAAGTTATTTGATTAATCTTAAAACGTAAACCATAGGTAGTAGTTACCTTTTTCACATATAGGTATAGCTCCGATATCTGAGAACTGCTCACGGGTGCAAAAACAATATTCAAGCTAATTTGATTATTAAGGGTTTCTTTCTTTAATATATAGATAATATATATACAATTGATGAAAACTGTACTATAGATAGATAGATAGATTGTGTGCATACTTAAATGAGTGGTTTCAGAGGAACCAATAAGCTCCTTTTTTATTCCAGATATTTGCTTTTATTTTATGTTTAAAAGTTAGGATACGAAATGGATGATTTATAATTTTTATCCGGTAGGATCCAAGGTTAACTGTTGAATGGTGCAGAAAAAAAAGACTCCGTCCTTACACTACAGAGCTATACTCTATGCAATCTTTATCGTAAACAACCTGAGTTCAAATTGTATTCTAGCTTATACAATCACATCTGGTACAGCACCCAAGCACAAAAATTGAGTCACAAATATAATACCACAGTAAAACACAGTGTTCAAGTATTACAGCAGACTTTCTCTCTCTGCCTTGCAACAAGCAAATAAATTTAACTACTTCAACTAACCTATACAGTCCATAAAGAATTGTGCATTAAAAGGTAGTTTTATTTCTTTCTCTTTCTCTCTCTCTTTCTCTTTTTATTTTTCATTCTTTTTTTTTTCTTTCTTTCTTGACAGGTAGATTTAGACAAAGCAACATATCACCCTGGTGCGGTAATGTCCCTCCTTTGCTTTCATATGAGTAGAAAATGGGGGAAAAAGACAGGTACCTCCAAAATAGCACCAGGACACAGCGGTCTTTCGGCACACTGGCGAGGTACATTCAAGAGCTGAAATTGGCCAAGGACAAACAACAATGAAAAAATAATAAAAATATGCGAGGTCTGGTTACAGTTTCTCCTAACTGCCTTGGGATTCAGTGGAACTGTGGGAAACCAAGGAGATTGTAGAGGACTGTAGAGAGTTAATTGCACTATGAAAGACAGAACATTCACACCCACCTTTTGGCAACCTCACAATTAAGTAACTGCATGGAATCACATGGCTTCTATGAAAAATATTTCTCTGAAATTCTTTTCCCCTTTGAAAGCTTTCTAAGTAAATAAAGGCTTCTAGGAAAAAGTGCAAGAAAGATTATCTGCACAGCACTATTCTTTAAAAGAAATAACATAGTTCTTCAGTTCAAGGATTGTAGTGTAAAATAACCATCCTTTTCTTGAGAAAGAAAATCATCCCGATTATGAGGCTCACAAAGGCTTTGAGGGAGCTTCAGACTTCAGGAATGAGAATGTTCTTCTGCTAGATGCAACAGAGAGTAATCAGGCAGAAGGGGATTAGGAAGGAGCCCCCTTCCAGTCTTTGTGCTGCTCAGCTGCATCACCTTTCTGACTTATAGTTCATGGGTTGGCATCCCCCCCCATCTCTTAACTCTTAGCATAAAACTGAATATGGGTAGCCACCAATTCTTTTTCCAATTTTTATAAAAGTTTTTTTTCTCAAATATGTTTTTCTTCTCTTGGGAATAGATGAGCAATCTGAAAGAGACAGATATTTCTTGCTAACATCCATCAAATCCATCAAAACAAAAGCAGCCCCAGAGAGTTAAATGGGGATTTATGGCTCTATCGTCTAAACCTTTTAGAATACTGTGTGTAGTTTGATTACCCAAGAATTGCTTGTTTGGCCTATAAAACAATGTAATGTGCCGTATGCATCTCTTATTCCAATTCCTAGAACAAAAATGATAGGTTTCAGATTATGCTACTAGAATTGGCAAGATAGCACGTTTAGGAAATTAAAGCTGGTAGGTGAGGATTTTCATTGTTTTGCATTATTTTTTTTACCATATAGAAGTCTTTTCTCTGATGAACAAGGAAATGAGCTGCTAGGGAACTTCATAATAAAAATACACCCAACATTATTACTCTGTTAGTTCCTTCCATTTCATGTTCATAAAGCGGCTATTAGCATTTGGGTGAAAGGATATCTCTGCTTTAAAAAAGAAATACAATTAAGTCTTCTCTAGTAGTCTAAAACAAGTCTTACCACTTCTTAATACAGTGCAAAAATATTGTTGACAGACAACTTTGCCAGTTAATGATTTCCCTTGGGACAGACTATAGACTTCCTTCCTCATGTTAGGAGAGGGGGGAGTTCCTGAAATATGTTTTTCCAGGCAGCTGGTCAAGGAAGCAGGTGTCAAAGAAGCTCCAAAAGTCTTCCTACGTCATACAACACTGTCTCTCCGCTGCAGATGTCAGTAACCCATGTCTTCTCCTATAACTCTTCCCTTTTTACCCTGATTTTTACCACATGCCATGCATAACCTGATATGTGTTTCCTTTCCTGATTATAAAAGCCTCTTCCAGTTCATGTTGACTCACTTTCCTTCAACAGTTTACTATCGGATCAGGAAGTTAAGGCTTCTTTGAGGGTATTCTAGTTTTACTCTCAAGGTTGGATTTTGTAGCATGATGCTGCTTCCTTTTATTTTCTATATTTGGAGACCACACATAATCTATACCCCTTGATGATTTCTGAGCTTGACTATTTTCTTGCAGACACATCATTATCCAAACATAATCAGTGATGATGTTACTTAGTTTGGATAATGAAACATCTGCAAGAAAACAACCAAGCTCGGAGAGCACCAAGGATCCCTCATTTCAATCTTGAGCTACAAATATTGTCCTTTATTGGAATCTGTACCGCATTTATTCCTCTTTCTGCATCTTTCTAGGACATTTTCCATATTTCAGTATCTTCTGTCCCACCATCCTACATTCTTCCTTCCACTTCTAATACTGGACTTCTTTATATCTTTAACAATATCATTTTCTTATTCTCAGAGTTATGCCTAGCTGTTGATGCTTCCACCAGAGTTTTTTTGGCTTCTGTCTATTTTTCTGATCCTACATCTCACTTCAGAGCTGGTTTATAAACATGTCTTAGAATAGCAGAGTTGAAGAGACCTTGAAGGTCTTCTAGTCCAATCCCCAGGTCAAGCAGGAAACCTATAAAATGTTAGATAAATGGTTGTCCAACCTCTTCTTAAAAATCTCCAGTATTGGAGCACCCACAACTTCGAGAGGCAAGTCATTCCATTGATTAATTGTTCTGTCAGGAAATTTCTCCTTAGTTCTAGGTTGCTTCTCTCTTTGATTGGTTTCCATCCATTGCTTCTTGTCCTGCATTCAGGTGCTTTGGGGAAAAAAGGTTGTACCCTCCTCTTCTTTGTGGCAACCACTGAGATATTGGAATCCCTTCTTCAACCTTAAACAGATATAATTCTTAATTTTTTCAATATATAAATGATTAAATATAGACTTTTTCATATTTATACAGATAATGATCACATCTATGTATAACATTTTTTATCAGCTTATATTATTTTTATAACCAACATCTCATTAGTTCACCATGCATCTCAATATCTTTTTCATATCGTGGTGACCCAAACTGGGTGCAATATTCCAACTGTGGTCTTACCAAGGCATCATAAAGTGGTACTAACACTTCATGTGATCTTGATTCTATCTCTTTGTTAATGCAGCCTAGCACTGTGTTGGCCTTTTTGGCAGCTGTAGCACACTGCTGGATCATATGTAAGTGATTGTTCACTTAATTGGTTGTAGGTGATGGTAATTATGAGAGGGATTCCAAGATCCCTATCACAGTACTATTACTGAGCCATGTACCACCTATTTTGTACCTATGCATTTGGTTTTTCTTGCCTAAAAGGAGAATCTTACTTTTCTCACCACTGAAATTCATTTTGTTAGATAGGGCCCAGTGTTCCAGTCTATTGAAATCCTTCTTGTCTATCTTGTTGGCTATTCCTGCCAGCTTGGTATCGCCTACAAATTTGATGAGTTCCTTTTCTATCCCTTCATCTAAATAATTGATCAAGATACTGAAGAGTATAGTAAGTAAGATAATGCTCTATATTACAAATCTTTCCAGGGATGCCCAATATTCAAAAAGTTCAAAGTATAATAAGTGCTATTCTGTAGTTTTGTTTAAAGTATTTTTTTCTCCAAACAGACAGACGTTGCTTTCTTAGAACAGGGAAGTCATCCAAAAAGCAAGCTCTTTGCAGGAAAATAGTTGGGGATAGGTGGGGGAGGGAAAAGTCTCACCCAGATTTCTCCGCAGTGGTTTCTTCATGCTTAGCTGTTCTTTTGACTTTGGCTGGTGCAGCTAAGTGGTTGGCCATTTTACTGGCCGATCTTTACTCTGTCGGCCCTAAGTAGTCAGCTGGGGCCATGGGAGAAGCCACCGCTTTCCCGCAGTCATCAGCAAGCCCCCTCCTTGGTGGTCGCCCCTGCAGGGCAACTTTCAACCCCCTTCAGGGTCTACCGGCAAAGGAAACACAGCCAGTGGGGAGACAAGTCTCTTTAATACGACCGGAGTCGCCACGAACCGGAACCGCAGTTCTATTAAGGACTATACATTGAGTGTGGTTGGTCAGCCAGTCTCTTCCAACTGTTATTTATTGCAATATTACAATACAAGCATGACTTAGCTCTGTGATTGCTTCAAAATATAGCTTGTGTAAGCTATTATACAACACTATATTTATTATATTGCTAGGTAGTGGTGGCATGGGGGAAGAGAATTGTATGAGGAATGGTTCATGGTCAAACATCAAGCTTCCATTATATAAATATCATTTCAGTATTAGTGTGGGAGTGCAAGCCAACACCACCTTTTCTTCTAATTTCAGAAATCTATATCCCATGTTAGTAAATAAATACATAAGGTACAGACAGTATGTCTAATCAGTTTTCTTGGCAATACAGAACTGGCTTGCTGTTATCTTTTTCTAGGATTTCATAATCTAGATCACAATCCTGGATTTTTCTACAGGTCTCAATTCCAAAAACTAAGCACTCTGTCTACCCTTTGTAACCAAGTAATGTTGATCCTTTTTCAATGGGCTTTTGGCCCTAGTTGATTATGTCAGTCTAATTCATCAGACACATTTTTAAAAACTGTACTAATTCATATATTATGCTTTCATTTTTGCCCTTTTTTGTTTTGTATGTTATTTTTTAGTGCCCAGAGTCCATCACCACTAAGTTAGGTTCCAAATTTGGTTAAATAAATAAATAGTTCCAAACCTAGACAAGATCAGCCAGAAGCTGTCAATCTGCTGAAACATACTTTATGTAGCATTTTTAAAAAGAACATAATACAATGCTGAAGAAAGGCTGCCTTCTTGACACATAGAACATCACCACTTTTCTTAACAAACAATTTGACTTTTAAAAAACACTACTATTGGTGTTTTCATCAAACTGAATATTGAAAGGAACAATATCTCTCAATAGAAACATTCACCTCAAAAGAAGAACATCAAAATAAAAAGTATGGAGGATCTTAGCACATGAAAGCAATGAAAAGAAAGGGGTGGACCCACAATATACTATGCTACAGCAAGAAAAATCCATGAAAAAGCTATGGTCTATAATATTACAAATATCTCCTATGTGTTCGTAAAATCATCTGGGACACTACACATCCTCTTCACGACCTGTTTTCCTTGTTACCTTCTGGGAGGAGGCTTCGTGGTATCCGTAGCAGAACATCCAGATTCAGCCATAGTTTCATTCCATACAGCATTAACCTTGTGAACTCTCAAGCTTCCTCCTTCCGTTATATATTCAAGATGGACAGTATTTAACATTTATTTGTTATGTATATGTAGGGGTGTGGGTCTATACATATGTTGTATATAGTATGTTTATGTGTGTGTCATGTATGTGTTTCACTTTGAGACCGGGCAATTAAATTTCATTTTTGATGTGTGCCATTCTGCCCACAGTAAAAAAACGACAATAAAGGTTACCTTATCTTATCTTGTCTTGTCTTGTCTTGTCTTGTCTTGTCTTGTCTTGTCTTGTCTTACTCTTACACCTTTCCTTCATCAAGATTGGTTTAGAATTAAGAAATTTAAGTGGTATATAAAACCTGACATTGATCTGAAACTGATCCAAACAATCAATTTCAAAATTCTTGATAGTTGAATTATTACTCCATATTCTGGCACTTTGAATAAAAATAACTAATTCAGTACTATACTGTAGTTAAGTTGATCTTTTGAGCTATAGTTATATATTTTAAAAAGAGCTAAATTGTTCAATCTTTTTTATGACATGATCACATGGAAGCAATGTCCATCTTTAACCTTTTGGATGATAATCACTAGCCAAACATTTCCCTATATAAAAAGAAAGGAGTTAAGAGGATCCAGAATCTCCCATAACTGGTCTTTGCAACCTACTCAAGCCACTTATTTTAGCTCTCTTATTATTTGAGAACATGTAGTATGTCATAAAAACTGACAAAACTTTCTATTGGGACAGAAATATGGAATCTGAAATCAGTAATCTAAAGTCAGTGCTATTTTAAATCTTCAGAGGGTGATTTCTGATCTATAATATGGCCCTTGGAAAGTTGGAAAATCCTTGGAAATAGATTTGGATTTGTACATAAAAACTGCTTATCCTTAAAAAGCAGACTTATCAGAATATCACATAAACATCATTTCCATTTATATGTGTTGTGGGTGTCTCTAGACCAGCTTGGGAAATGTCAGAGGATGAGGAGGAGCAACCAGGCCCCTCTGGGTGCTTTCCCCTCCCGGCAGCAGAGACAGACAGGGAGGAGATTTGCATGCAGTCTGGGTCAGACTCTCAAAGCGGAGAGTCAGACTTGGAACAGGAAAATATATGGCTTGATCCGAGATTCCGAAGGTTTGATAGGCGGAGGTTTCAGTTACGTGGAAAAAGGAAGCCATGGGGGAAGTGACGTATCAGAAACTATATTAGAAGGTGAGGGAGGGACTAATTCTTTGTCACGAGCAACGTTAATATCAAGGAGTAGCCTGATACCTTGAGGAGTTCGTTTGAACTCAGTTTTCTGGTGTTTTTGGAATGTACGGAAGATTAATGAGGTCTTGAACAACCTGAGAGATAAAGAGTGAGTTATTGGAAGGGGGGAGAGCATGTTTAAGCTGAATGTAAATAAATCAGATTTGGCCGTTTCCGCAAACAAAATGCCAGCAGCTTGCTTTGAAGTGAATCTCTTGAATTGTGTTAAATAAAACTCTTAAAGAAATATTCCTGTGGACTTTACTAAGCTGAGAAGGGCCAGATACAACAATATGTATGATACTTCTTCACAAGATTGTGGCCCCAAAGTAAGTTACAAAATGGATAATAAGTATGAGTTCAGATGCCACAAGCCCACAAATAAATAAATAAATAAATCAAAAGAACAATCCATACATTTGGTGGAAAACAATACAAATAAGTAATTTAATTTAACAACTTAATAAAGCCTGACATAGATTGACTAAAAACATACACACTCAAAGCTGAATTGGCTGCCCATAAAACATGATCCGTTCATTAGAACTCAATGTAATAAGTAAACATTGGCTAGTGGGTTACCCAACAAACAAATTAAAGATGCTAATTTAACATAATGTATGAACCTGATCTCAATTTCCCTCCAACTTCAAGAACTATCTTCCAGTGGGGCAAAGCAAGAAAAATTGCTCAGGTTTCAGTGCTAGAATTTTAAACCCCAAAATCATCCTTGAACCCAAAAATAAACCTGAAAAGTGAAAAAGCCATAGTTAATACATGTCATTTATTTTATTTTATTTATTTTTTGGACTTATATGCCGCTCCTCTCCGAAGACTCGGAGCGGCTCACAACATAAATAAAACAATATTTCAAAAACAATGTCCAAATCTAAAAAGCATTAATAAAACCCCGGACACATCCATCATTCATTCAACGATCCACAGTCAACCCCAGGCCTGCCGGCAAAGATAGGTTTTAAGATTCCTTCGGAAGGCCAGGAGAGTGGGGGAAGCGCGGACTTCAGGAGGCAGTTGGTTCCAGAGGGTGGGCGCCACAACAGAGAAGGCCCTCCCCCTAGGACCCGCCAGACAGCATTGTTTCGCTGACGGGACCCGGAGGAGGCCGACCCTGTGCGCTCTCACCGGTCGAAGGGAAGTATGTGGCAGAAGACGGTCCCGTAAGTATCCTAGTCCCATGCCATAAAGGGCTTTATAGGTAATAACCAACACTTTGAATTGCGCTCGGAGACCGATAGGCAACCAATGCAGCATGCGGAGAGTTGGTGAAATGTGGACACTACGTGCAAGGCCCACAATTGCTCGCGCAGCTGCATTTTGCACTAATTGTAGTCTCCTAACAGTCTTCAAGGGTAGCCCCATGTAGAGAGCATTGCAGTAGTCGATCCTCGAGGTGACAAGGGCATGTGTGACTGTGAGTAGAGACTCTCGATCCAAATAAGGGTGCAACTGGTGTACCAGGCAAACCTGAGCAAATGCCCCCCTCGCCACAGCCAACAAATGATGTTCCAATGTCAGCCATGGATTGTGGATTGTGCACCTTCTCCGAGGGGTTTATAACTTTACCCCCCAGGGTGATGGAAGGACAGATTGAAATGTCCTTGGGAGGCATCACCCACAGCCACTCTGTCTTGTCAGGGTTGAGCCTCAATCTGTTAACGCCCATCCAGATCCTCACAGCCTCCAGACACCGGCACATCACCTCAACCGCTTCGCTGATTTGGCCAGGAGTGGAAATGTACAGCTGGGTATCATCAGCATACTGATGGTATCTCACTCCATGCTGGTGGATGATCTCTCCCAGTGGCTTCATGTAGATGTTAAAAAGTAGGGGGGGGAGAACCGACCTCTGAGGCACCCCACACGGGAGTAACCTAGAGGTGGACCTCTGATCCCCCACTAACACCGACTGCGACCGACCAGAGAGATAGGAGGAGAACCACCGTAACACGGTGCCCCCCACTCCCAATCCCTCCAGCCAGCGCAGAAGGATACCATGGTCGATGGTATCGAATGCCGCTGAGAGGTCAAGAAGCACCAGGACAGAGGACTGGCCTCTATCCCGGGCCCGCCAGAGATCATCCATCAGAGCGACCAAAGCAGTTTCGGTGCTGTAGCCGGGCCTGAACCCAGACTGCAGAGGGCCCAGATAATCGGCTTCCTCCAGAGACCACTGGAGCTAAAGTCATAGTCTGAGCAGACTCAAAGCAACAAAGACCAAGAGTATTCTCAAGGGATGGTAAATAAAACAAAACAAAATCAAGATGGTGGTCACTACTGTGTGACTAAAGCACCCTTTTTATTTGTATTGCACCAAGAAAATGTGGGCTTGAATTGTACAATCACAATTGGCTCTCCTTGCAACTAAATTCACAAGTGCTACTAACCTGATGTACCCTTTAAGGGAGTTCTTCCTAATATCCTTTCTGATCTAACTGCCTTAGAAAAGCATTTTTGAAGACAATTTATCTGTAACTATTAGACAAATTATCTGACATTCCAAATTGGAAGGCCAATTTATATAAATCTTAAGTTGGATTGTTTTAATATTTACTGAAAGTTTAAATTTGAAACAATAGTTTAGGGATGTTTTTTATTAATGCTATTGTTATTTTCAAATTTTGGTGCATATAATAAGGTGCAAAATATACTTTTTTCTCTCTCTGCTGATGCATAAACAGGAGATTATGGAGAACAAACAGAATGTGAACATGTAGTATGTAGAGGTATGCAGAACTTATGCAGCTGCATATTTTCCAGTGATTGTACAGTTGGGTTAAAGACCTGTAGATTCCTGCACCTTCCTGAGTACTTTTCTGGAATCAAATCCAAAGTATTTCATAGGCCTGATATGCAAAAAGCAAGGGTGACATGTTGTACATTTTAGTGTTCAGTTTCCTCTTTAACTGGTGGATTGTGGATTGGTTAGAGCAGGGCTTTTCAACCAGTGGTACGGGTACCACCTGTGGTACATTGGCACCTATGGTACCAATCTTACAAAATTGGTAGTGGGGGAGGGGAATGGGCTGAACCAGTGGCAGCACCGCACAAGCCTGAGTGAGAGATGGCTGGAGCTGCAGGGCTGTCAGGGCTCAGTGGAAGCACCAGGATCAGTGCCGCTTTCCAGCTGATCAGTGCTTCTTGAGGGCTGTTAGAGCTCAGTGGAAGCACCAGGATCAGTGCCAGGCTCCAGCTGGAGCTTAGGGCTGATCCTGGTGCTTCTGCTGAACCCTGAAGAAGCACCAATCAGCTGGAAAGCAGCACTGATCCTGGCATTTCTGCTGAGCCCAGAAGAAGCGCTGATCAGCTGGAATGTTGCAGCATCTCCAGGGTCTTGTGATTTACATTCAGATGCTTGGCAACTGATTCATATTTATGATGGTCACAGTTTCCCAGGTGAAGTGACCAAAACCTGCTGCAACCACCCAGCAGACAGGGGGAATAAAAACCAAACAACCCCCACCCCACCCCCGCTGCCAATCCTCAACAGAAATGCTCACAACAATGAAAACCTCGGACAGGAGGGTGGGCAGGCAGGTGTCTTGCTTGGCTGTGGCTTGGGCAACACTTTCTTCAAACAGTCACTAAGTGAACTGTTGTAAGTCAAGGACTACCTGTATTTTATCACTTTTTTCTTTTTCTTTCTTTTTTTTGTCATCAAGTTTTTGACATCTTGCTAGGCGACTGGTGCTACTTGGATATTGCCATATCCTAAAAGTGGTACAATGGTGAAAAGGTTGAAAAGCCCTGGGTTAGAGTCCTTTTGAATCAGAGCATATGTTACATCAGCCTTAGTTTGATGAACCAGAAAGCAGATTCATTTTGGAGAAGAGAACCCAAAGAACTGAAATGTGCTGCACTCCTTTGGCCCACTTAAAAATAGTTGAGTATCTGGAGCATGCCAATATGGATTGGGAAATTATTCCTGGAATTCTGATTCATGGAAAGCTTCTATATTTGAGGTGTGCAAAGACATTTTATGTAGAAATGCATTTTCTAACCAGGCTGCTTCTTTCACTCATTATTTCTGGCCAGCTGGATTTCAGCATGTCAATTCAGGACAAAAACCAAAGCCATACCAATCAGGAGCAGCTTGACTTGTTTCCCTTGAAACCAAGCGAGAAACAATAGTAACACCCTGCAGAAAGTCTCCAAAGAAATGAGGCACCAGCTGAAAATTACAGTTATGCACGCCAGGAAAACATTTCTTAGGGCTGTACGAAATCTAAATTCTATTTAAAAAGTGACTTTATAGTGATATGGTTGATTTAAGACAAGTTATGTCAACATCTTTCTTCAATTAAACATCACCACTTTTATTAAAAAAAAAACAAAACCAAAAACCCTCTTTTCTGTACATCCACATTCCAGTAACCTCAACATATTGGCATCAGACCATTTATCTCCAGTTTTCCAATTCTTCCCGTGCCAGGACAGTTCTGTGTTATAGCTCAAAGGAGCTGCCAATTGTCCATTTGGACAACAAAATCTTGATCCTATTTTGAGCAAATGGCAAGTATACTGCCCTTCACCAAGACTCATCCCATAAGGTTTCTCAGCATCTGGCACACTTTGGGAGTTCTGAGCCAATGCAGACATCTTATCTTCTCTGACATGGCGTTCTGCACACAATTTAAAACTGTTGCAAAACAAAAGGGCTATTGATTAATTGTTCTGACTGTCAGGAAATTTCTTCTTAGTTCTAGGTTGCTTCTCTCTTTGATTAGTTTCCATCCATTGCTTCTTGTCCTGCCTTCGGGTGCTTTGGAGAATAGCTTGACTCCCTCTTCCTTATGGCAACCCCTGAGATATTGGATCACTGCTATTATGTCACCCCTCATCCTTCTCTTCATTAAACTGCACACCTCATAAACCGTTCCTTATATGTTTTAGCCTCCAGTCCCCTAATCATCTTTGTTGCTCTTCTCTGTACTCTTTCTAGAGTCTCAGCATCTTTTTTACATCGTGGTGACCAAAACTGGATGCAGTATTCCAAGTGTGGCCTTATCAAGGCATTATAAAGTAGTATTAACACTTCACGTGATCTTGACTATCCCTGTGTTGGCTTTTTTGGCAGCTGCTGCTGGCTCATATGTAAGTGATTGTCCACTAGGACTCCAAGATCCCTCTCACAGTTACTACTATTGAGCCAGATACAACCTATTCTACACCTGTGCATATATAATGAACTTAAGTTCCTTAAATTGTCTCACTTTTACAAATTCAGATCATGTGACTATAACCTGAGAGATAAGGCAACAAATATTTTTAAGCAGCACATTTCCTTCTCCATTTGTAAATCTGCAGTTTTTATCATACCAGTGTTAAGTTCAAAGTAGCTGCAAGAGAGAATATAATGGGAAATCTCTCCAAACTGAGGAGATAGGTTGAAGTGGAAAAGCTACTTACATGCAATATTGTTATATGATTTTATATGATGATATAGTAGTATCTGTTTAACCCCCAAGTGATCAGGATTCTTTCCAGCCTAAGTTACATTATTCCTCCTCCTAATTTTCTATGCATTGTATGCTCAAATACTACAATTTATACTGTATTGGAAATAATTTATAGCTTTGAACCATCCAGGCAATTGAGTTGGACTTCCATCTTTACTAACCAGCAGGATCAATGTCTGGGTTTGGAATTCACATCTAACAATTCCAAAAATTAGTAATCCTCACAACTGCTTCAAGATTGTTTTTTTCAATTGCAAGTTGTGAGGAAGCTTTTAGACCAAGAGTGTCCAACCTTAGCAACTTTAAGACTTGTGGACTTCAACTCCCAGAATTCCCCAGGCAACAAGAGGTGTTTTAGACATATATAAAATAAAACTTCTTTTTCTTTGCACTATAAATCCTTCTTATACAGAGTTATGTTTGTATTTACAGCTGTGTTTGGTTCTGGAAAAAGAATCAAATAGGAATAACAAATTTTCTCTGATTTAGGAAATTATTACAGATTATTAAAAAAAGTGTAAAGCCACTGAGACTTTTAAAACTAAGTTTAAAAACAGGTAGGCTTCTACTTTTAAGAGTCAAGCCCTAGAACCCCCAGGATAAGTTTGGTCCAGTCAATCTTTCAGTCCAACCTGCTTCACAGAGCTGCTGTTGTGAGAATAAAGCGAAGTCCTCAATTTATCTTGAAATCATGGAAGAAAGGTAGGCTAAAAATAAATATTAACTGTTTGATGTTAGAAATGAATTACCTAATTCCACACAGATGTACTTTGATCACTAAAATTTGCTAAAGAAAATCATTGCAACAAACCTAAACTGTATGCAGAACATTTTTCAAAAATCCTACTTATTACGGAAAGATATTTATATGAAACATGAATGTGTTGTTCTAACAAACATTTTCTTAAGCTTCAGGCATACTTGAAATGACACCTTTTATTATACGCATTTCTTTTGCTTTACAAGACTTCTTATGAATCATGGCTTATGGCAAGGAGTTTGAAAGGCAGAAAAACGTCTGACACATAGAGGACACTTTTTCCAATTGCCTTCCCTCCATTTGTGTGAGAATTATATCACTCAGGTTCCGCAGGCTGGATGGAAGCATGATTTCCAACTTCTCCAAAGGATGGTTGGTGTAGTAGTTAAGGTGCTGGCCTAGAAATCAGAAATCAACTGTGAATTGTAGTTGCACCTTAGGCATGAAAAACAAATTGGGTGACTTTAGGCCAGTCACTCTCTCTCAGCCCAACCCATCACACAGGATTGTTGTGAGAAAAATAGGAGGAGGAAGGAATATTAGGTATGTTTGCCACAGTGAATTATTATAAAAAGGAAGGAAGGAAGGAAGGAAGGAAGGAAGGAAGGAAGGAAGGAAGGAAGGAAGGAAGGAAGGCAGGCAGGCAGGCAGGCAGGAAGGAAGGAAGGAAGGCAGGAAGGCAGGAAGGCAGGAAGGCAGGAAGGCAGGCAGGCAGGCAGGCAGGCAGGCAGGCAGGCAGGAAGGAAGGAAGGAAGGAAGGAAGGAAGGAAGGAAGGAAGGAAGGAAGGAAGGAAGGAAGGAAGGAAGGAAGGAAGGGTTTGAGAAGCCACGCTACAGTGATTACAAGTGTACTCCACCACTTCAGGTATCATTTAGCTTTTAAATAAAAGCTGCCTCTTTTTTTTTTAAATTGTATTCTTTATTGTGAACTGAACCCTAGACCTTCATTTAAATCAAGATACCATAATGCTTCAGGACATCTGTGTATGGAGCAATCTTGCTCTCCACATTTTTCTCGGCTTGCTTTCGGAGTTTCATAAGCTGTTTCTTTTTTGTATAGTGAACCTTGGCCTTCTCTTTGCGCTTCTCTTCCAGAGTGGCTGTGATGGCCTGGTACTTCCACCCAACCTCATGGGCAAGGCGGCCCAAATAAGCAAACTTGCGTGTGGGTTTGAGACGGACCACTTTCAGAGCAGCAGGGACGACCATTCTCTTGCGCTTATCGTAAGGTGGAGGGATGCCATCAAAAAACCTTCAGCCTCTCTAAGGCAGCCTGACCACGTTTGGTTTTGTGAGGGAGCATTCCTCGAACTGTTCTCCAGAAAATTCGACTGGGGGCACGGAAGTGATACGGGCCACGGGATGGGTTGGTGTTCATCCGCTTGCGGAGGAAAGCAAGGTATTTCAATTTGTTGCGGTAGAAGTTGCCAGATATGTTAATCCCTTCACATCGTACAACCACAACTTTGCGCCCCAGCAACACTTGCTTAGCCACAATGGCTGCAAGGCGACCCAGCAAATGGCCACGTCCATCAATCACCAATACCTTTGGCTCCGTCATGGCGGCTCCTCCGCGGCCACCAATAAAAGCTGCCTCTTGATAAGATCAGTACACACCCTTGCATTTTTTCTTATTTGGTCCCAAATGCCATTTTTTCAGCTTGAAGAGGATTAACCTCGAAAGATAGTAAACATCTCTGTAATGATTATTTCAATTGTGCTAAAAATTAGAATTAATACACCATTAAATTTTCTAATGGCAAAATATACCACAAATTAAAAACATGTGTGAGTTTTATTGAAAGTCAGTTGAGTGCTATTTCCAGACCATCTTCACTATGGAAGAATAATTATTATGATTACATGATGAACATAACGGTACCAAAAAATACCATCTCTGTGAGTCATTCACAGAAAACTCAGCAAGCAGACTGAGATAAGAAGATTAAGAGAGCAAAGCTGACTATATACCTAGGATCTTGTGTGTGTGCATGTGCGTGCGTGTGGATGGGTGAGTCGCTGAAAGAGAAAGAGAAGTGGTGTTTTAGGTGTCAACAGAGAAACTGTAGATTGTTAGGTGTCAAGAAAAATAACTGAAGGTTGTATTAAAGAGATCAAGCAAATGCATATTCATGTACATATCATGCAACTTTGGTCATAGGCTTTCCAAGTACTTTTCTCTCTCTTCTCATCCATTGTCACCCACTCATTTCAGTATCCATTGCTTCAGTTTTTCTTGCCTCTGAAGTTTCCTACAAAAGGATCTGTTCTTACTGTTTTTTAGTTCATAATTAACTGTGCTCAAAAGAGCTCTATTTTGCTTTGTTATGTTGAATGTTCTTCACTGCATCAAGCTAGAAGAAGGAATGTCATGTCATTTTATATTATCTTTTGCATTTAATCAGTGTCAACCTGCACCACAATAAAGCATTTATAATAAAACAGTAAACTTTGTACTGATGGCCTGGAATGTGTAAAAGGTTGTTTAACCATCATCCTTCCCATCTGAAAAGAGGAATGCTAAAAAAATTGTGTGGGCCTTGAAAAAATAACCCCAAATCCACATTAAATCTGCATTTTATTGAGTTAACTAAAGGATAGCAAAACAAAATGCAGAAACATTTGAGTAGCCAAGAAATCTTGATCAAGAAAGATGGTTAAAAATGCCAAACTGAGGTAGAAAGGAAAAAAATTGATCAGTATCTTTAAGCCAAGTCTGCATGGAATTAAACAGGATGCTGGAGTAGAGTGCAAACATCAAAGTGAATCCCAATAAAGACAGAAGTGATCCTAAGTTAATTGCATCCGGGATTGCCAAAAGCTTGCAGCAAAAATGAGAAGCAAATATCTCTCAGCTTAGGATAGTCCAACTGTTAAAATCAAAGTTATTTTCATTATTAGAAAACTAGAATTTCTGGTAAGTGAAAACAGAATGATAGATAATAATTTTAAAAATGCAAAGAAGGATTGGAATAACAGAGGCCCAGATAATTTTAAGCAAGCTAGTAAGTTTCGTATCTCCACAAGTGCCAGAAAACTTCCCAAGTCTGAACTGTTGGTTGAAAGACTCCTTCTGCTCTTCATAGTCTTTGTTTTTCATCAATTGGCATAGGACCCAGTTATTTACAGGACCACCTACTGCCAGTAAATACCTCCCACTGACCAGTTCACTCCCACAGGGAGGGCCTCCTCAGGGTGCCATCGGCTAAGCAATGTCGGCTGCTGGCACCCAGGGGGAGAGCCTTTTCTGTGGGGGCACCGACGATGTGGAACGAGCTCCCTCTGGAACTCCGGACATGTCATGATCTCCGCACCTTCAGAAGAGAATTGAAGACTTATCTCTTCAATCAAGCCGGCCTGGCCTAGAGCTCCTCAGGTTTTTATGTAATTTAAATTAAGTAGTTAGGGTTTTAGTATGGGATTTTAATTTGGTTTTTAGTACAGCCTAGGTTATTTAATTCTGTTTTAAATATTTATTATTGTTACGTTTTAAATTTGGCTGTAAACCGCCCCGAGTCATACGGGAGAGGGGCGGTATAAAAGTTTACAAAAATAAATAAATAAAATAAATAAATTGCACTGAACAAGATATGGCTGCATATTCTCTCCTTTGTATTAATAGTAGTTAGTAAGTGGAATATCATCGTTACTATGTAGAATACTGACGTCAATATATTTCATTTTTAAAAATCCTCTACCTGCACACTATAATTAATATACATTTATGGTTGGTTTGACTCCTGCAGTCTATGATCTATCTCAGGTATTTCTGAACACTGAGGTTTACTGAGTCATGTCTTGCCATCTTTGATCTTATTCTTTTGTTTTGTCTTTGCCATTTTTGCCTCAGTGTAGACTCAAGGATAGTAAGTCATTTGTAAGGATCCTCTGTAACCTGCTTACATTGCTGAATATTAGCAGATTGTTTGAGTAGAATAATTGACCTGGAGATTTGGTAGTGAGGAAATATCAGCCCTTTTGTCTGATCCAGCATAGGTTATAAATATTCTGAAGATGTGCAGAGTATTAGAAAAAGTGGAAAATAGAAGCTCAGTCCATACAAGACTGAGGTGCTCTTCAGATGAACTGTAGAGGTAGTAGCTAGTCCAGAATGGGCAGCTTGATTTACTTATTTATTGGATTTATATCCCACATTTCTCCTGAAACTCAAAGCGGATCGCTGTGAGATAGCTTGTGCAGAAAGAGAGAGATTGGCCTAATTAGTGAGCTTTCATGGCTATGTGTAGACTTGAATTTGGATTCCCCATCTCGCCACATGGTCCAAGTTTAACAACTATGCTTCACTGCCCTTTTCCAAGCAAGGCTCACTTTGCAACACTTTGTGATACTGTAGGATCTGACATTATAGTTGTTCAAAGTTGTTCCATAATAGCCAGTTTGGTGTAGTGCATAAGATGCTGGCCTAGAAAGCAAGAAATTGTGCCTCCCCTAGGCATGACAGCTGGCTGGGTGACTTTAGGCCAGTCACTGTCTCCTAGGTCAGCCTACCTCACAAAGCTGTTGTTTTGAGGAAATTAGAAGGCAGGAGTATAAAGTGTGGAAAATTTGGTGATTTCTGAGTTTTCTTGTTTTCCTACAGATGTTTCATCACTAAGCTAGGTAACATCTTCAGTGCTCAAAAGGAGTGGGCTTTTTTATCTGTTTACATACAGTAGCTTGCCTTGTTAGTGCTGATGGGGGTGTTGTTTTCTCCTTGGTAGTTCCTTGATTAGGCTAAAAGTTCAAACTCAGAGGAGGAAATACCATCTAAGCAATTAACACCTGGACATTAGGTACATAGCTAGAATAGTGGATGGGACTCAAGTAGAACTAAAAATCGTGGCTAGGAAGACCGGGTAAATTATGACAATGAATCAGGCCCTTCATCCATGCAGTTATGTTGAAAGACTACTTATCTTGGAGCAAAGGTGAGCAAGGAATGTTGCAAGTATATCAGACTGTTGAAAAAGAAAATTAAATTGGAATAATATCTTAAGGGCAATGAAGAAGATGCACTGAGGTTGATACACTATAAAGGCTTATTGAGAGGCATGACAAAGTAACAACTATGGTGCACTGGAATATCTGCAAGAATATTTACGTTTACATTTTACATTACATTTACAATTTTTACAATACCACTTTACAATGCCTTGGTAAGGCCACACTTGGAATACTGCATCCAATTTTGGTCACCACAATGTAAAAAAGATGCTGAGACTCTAGAAAGAGTACAGAGAAGAGCAACAAAGATGATTAGGGGATTGGAGGCTAAAACATATAAGGAACGATTGCTGGAATTGGGTATGTCTAGTTTAATAAAGAGAAGGATGAGGGGGACATGATAGCAGTATTCCAATATCTCAGGGGTTGCCACAAAGAAGAGGGAACCAAACTATTCTCCAAAGCAGCTGAAGGCAGGACGAGAAGCAACGGATGGAAACTAACCAAAGAGAGAAGCAACCTAGAACTAAGGAGAAACTTCCTGACAGTTAGAACAATTAACCAATGGAACAACCTGCCTCCAGAAGCGGTGAATGCTCCAACACTGGAAGTTTTTAAGAAGAAACTGGACAGCCATTTGTCCAAAATGGTATAGGGTTACCTGCCTGAGCAGGGGGTTGGAATCGATGACCTCCAAGGTCCCTTCCAACATTATTATTATTATTATTATTATTATTATTATTATTATTATTATTATTATTATTATTATTATTATTATTATTATTATTATTATTATTTGCAATCAAGAATTCATGGGACCACAAAATAAACAAATAGAAAACACCATCAAACAACAACAGTTGCCTACCTAACTTGAGAAGGACTCAGCAGGTGGATAAAAATGTCAAATCCAGTCTAAACACCTGGCTGACTGTACAATCAACTGTAATAATAATAATAATAACAACAATAATAATAATAATAATAATAATAATAATAATAATAATAATAATCTTCATAGATACCCACTTTCATGGGGGTATAACCATCAAAGTATAACCATCGAGCCATTTAATATATTTAGAAAACAGAAAAAGAATCCTATACCAAATTAGTCATCACCTAGGTCAATAAGGACCAATGTTAGAGCATCTATGGACAAGTGGGCAATGGAACTTGAGAGCTGTGGCTGGGCTACCAGGGTCTAAGCCCTGTAGGATTACCGGATGAACAACAACAACAATGATGTTGTTCCCAAAGAATCAAAATGTGAAAATTGAAGTTGAAAGATTATGACATAAATTGGCCATGCTGGTCCCAGGGATTATCAGCATACTGGATGCCATACCAAAAAATCTTCTACGACACTTAAAAATTCTGTGCACTGACAAAATTTCCATCTGTTAATTTCAAAAGGTGTCACTGCTTTGATCCACAAATATATTACTTCATCCTAGGTTCTTGGAAAGAACTTGATGTGTATGAAGACTAACACCAGCTAAAGACCTGGCAGTTGTGTCTTCATAGTGTTATGAACAGATAATAATACAGTAATATAAATAGTGCAGTTTACATCAGCTAAGATAGCAGTCTTGCAGTCTTGTCTTCTTGTGGTGAAACAGGCCAGTAAAGTAAGATTCCTGCTCCAGGAACCTTCATCTTTGGAAATTAGGCAAGTAGCCACCAGAAACCAACATGTTGGTCTAAGATCAAATAAAGATTTGATGATGATGTTGATGATGACCAGAAACCAAGATTGTTCTCTCCCTCTGCCCATTCATTTGGTATCAACATCATTATTATTTTTTTGGTATCTGTCTAGAGATGCTTTGTGTTTCCAAACCTTTCAGGGAGAGCTTTAACTGTTGCTTAGTTCACATGTTAAGTTGTGTGGCTTTGAGCTGACTTTACTGTATATATTTGTATTATGTAAAACAGATGAAGACCAAGTGCAGTTTTCATCTAATTTCACTTATGTTTAAAGAGCTTTTTGCAACAGAGCATTCAAATCTCTGGCAAGGGCAATTTATTGCTTCAAAGCAGGAACAAAGCAGGAAGGGGAAAATGGATTATCGGAAAGAGAATGGGAGTAATTCTATACATTTTTTTGCCTCTATTCTCATTCTCCATCAATTTTCTGCTTCCAAAATATATTTTCATATTTAAATATTTACATGCTGTATATCTACACATTTTTCCTTTATGCTGCTTATTTGTGCTGCATGTAACCTTTCTTCTATTAGCAGAAGGAAATGTTTTTGACTGTAACTAAAGAAATCAGTATGCATTTATTTCGATTTCAAAAAGGGCACAAACAATTTTTCAATGTCTCAGCAAAACATAATAGAAAGAAAGGTTCTTGGAAATTATATTTGGTTCTACCCACACACGTTTCTGCTAATAGAGTTGAGAAACTAAATCTGAACATGTTATTTTGCTTAAACTAAAGATAAACCTATTTTATAAGTAATATTTAGGCATATGGGAAAATTATAGTACAGACATGTTGATTGAGTTGAAGTCCAACATATCTGGTAACTGTCAGATTGGGAAACCCTACTATATACTATGTATACAAAGCCTGCTTCAGATGTCTTCCAAAACTTCAAATATTTATTATTACAATTTGCTGGGATAGAATATTGTAGAAAAAAACATCAGTTTGCTGATCATACTGTAAACTAGGAGTGTACAGAAATTGTGGAAATTACTTTAAAGACCTAGTCTTTGGCCAGTTTGGAAAAGCTCATTTAGTCTCATTCTAGAGCTCTGGAGATTCATTCAGGATATTCTGGGTGGGAAAGTTTTCTCTGTAGATTTTAAAAAGACAACAACCAACCACATTCTCCTTCAGAGGTTTTCATTCTTCTGTTTTTTAATTAATAAAGTAACTGAAGACCACCCTGATGATGTAATCAGTCCCCATTTTTCAATGCTTCATCTCAACTCTCTGAAATTATACAGATGTTCAAGCTGAAGATGGCACAAATGAGCAACATTGCATTATTGTACATTGCTTCTTTCAAATCTAGAGAAAGCATATGTTAGTTATTTGAGTAGAAAAATAAATGTCTAACCTTCTTTCCCATAAGCTCCATTTTAACAGAAACAGAATAACAGAGTTGGAAGGGACCTTGGAGGTCTTCTAGTCCAACCCCTTGCTCAAGCAGGAAATCCTATACAACTTGAAACAAATGGTTGTCCAATCTCTTCTTTAAAACTTCCAGTGTTGGCACACCCACAACTTCCATAGGCAAGTTGTTCCCCTGATTAATTGTTTTCACTGTCAGGAAATTTCTCCTTAGGCATATCTAGGCTGGTTCTCTCCTTGATTGGCTTCCAGCCATTGTTTCTTGTTCTACTTTCCGGTGCTTTTTGATAGTCTTCAAGCTACCCTTTCTGGTTAGAATGACCCAGGTTAGATGGAAGCCCTACTTCTACATGGAGCAAAACCGACTGAAAGCACCTAGTACTGAAGTTTTGCCTTTTAGGCTTTTTTTCTATTCTAAGATTGAACAAAGGCTATATTATATGCTATATATCAACTTCCCAAAAAACATTATCTTCCAGATGTTTTAGACTTTAATTATCTCCAGCCAGCATAATCAATGGTCATACTGGGTGGGAATTGTGGTAATTGAAGACCAACAGATCTGATAGACCTCCAGTTTGCAAATGTGGTTATATATAATGTGGATGTGAAGCCTGCATCAAACACTTTCCAAAATATCTACTGTTTATTATTGCAAGTTTTAGCAATTTGTAGAAAACATTTTGCAGAGAGGAAGAGTCTGTAAAGAAGGTGACACTTTACCTAAAAAATGGACAAAAATGGAAAGAGGGACACATAACGAAGGCTGATTATCAGCAGACAGCCAGGACATGCAAAAATGAAGTCAGGAAAGCAAAGGCTCAGAATGAACAAAGACTTGCAACAGAAATCAAGGACAATAAAAAAAGTTTTTTCAGCATATTAATAACAATAAAGTTTCTTCAGCATATTAATAACAATAAAAAGTCAAGGAAAGTGTAGGTCCACTAAAGAGAGAAGATGGCAAGGAAGTAACAGGCAGTAGGGAGAAAGCAGAGCTGCTTAACTCATTCTTTGCATCAGTCTTCACACATAAAGAAATTATAGCCCAACATAATTGCTGCAAAAGACAAATCAGAAACAAAAATTAAAATAAGCAAGAAAATTGTAAGAGAACACCTATCCGACCTTGATGAATATAAATCACCAGGACCCGGCAGATTAAATTGTGGGCACTGCATCACTGGAGGTTTTTAAGAAGAGACTAGACAATCATGTATCTGAGATGGTATAGGTTCTCCTGCTTGAGCAGGGGGCTGGACTAGAAGACTTCCAAGATCCCTTCCAGCTCTATTCTACGCTATTCTATTCTATTCTGTTCTGTTCTGTTCTATGTTATAGATCAACAGCCAATATTAGATTTTATTTATTGATTAACTACCTGATTAACTGATCGGTACCCTGAGAGCTCTCCCTTCAATTTCTAAACTAATTTCTAACAGTTTTTAATCAGCTTTGCCTCTATTTAAATTCTAAATTTCCTAAATTTTTAATTTTGCATGCTGTTTTTATATTTCACATTTTATTGTTTACCCCCAGACTCCTGCCCTGATGGAGATAGGTGTCTCAAAAATGTGAAAATAAATAAAAATTAATTAATTAATTAATTTGCTTTTTCAAGGAAATTTTGCCATGGGATTAAAAAAAGCCTCTCTCCCCCCTCCCTTACACATATGGATTGCTTGTCCTTAGGCCTTCTAGTCTTGTCTTTTAAAAATACAGAACTATGTCTTGGGAAATAAATATCACATCTGGATTAGGGTATTGAATGGAATGGCCTTTGAAGAATGTTCATAAGATTCAGTTAGTTCAACATTTCTAATTATAAACAGGTTAGTAACTGGCACAAGAAGAATAGAATATACCATACCAGTTTTTTTTAAGTACATTGTTTCTTAGTGTGTTTACAAGCACAATTCAAAATGTTAGTAGGGAGTTTTGCACAATTCCACATGTGGATGGAAAGACATGCATGATACATGCAACAAGACTACTTAAGTTAAGCTAATGTCCTAGTCGACATGCTGATAAGTTGCTCTTTAGCTACAGCTAATCACTGACTGAGCTTGCACATCTATAACGGTTTGGTTGTGTTGTAATTTCTTAGAATCATATAGTTGTACAGAATCATCAAATCAAATCCCCTGCCTAGTGTAGGAAAACCAAATTATAGTATCCCAGAAATTTAACCTCTGCTTGAATCCATTCAGAGATCCACCAACTTTTTGAATAATTTGTTCCACCATCAAGCTGCTTTTACTGTTGGGAAGTTTTTCTAAAGTTCAATTGGAATTTTCCTTCCTGTAACCTAAATTCATAAGTCCATGTCCTGTATTCTGGAACAATAGAGGCAAGTCTCATATCACTTCAAGTATTTAAAGGATACTATCATATCTATCCAATCATTTCTTCTCAAGCCTAAACATCCCTTGCTACTTGAATCTCTCTTCATTAAGAAGTGGTTCTGGTCTCCTGATCTGCCCTGATCAGGTTTCAGAAGCTCTAAATACTTCTTAAAGTGTGACATCACATTCAAGATGGCATTCGATCAAAGCAGTATAAAATGGAACTGATACTTTTTATGATTTGAAAACATATTTCTTTAGATGCAGACTAAAAGTTGCATTTCTACACCTGAGCCAGCTATATATACACTCTGTATCCTAATTGTTATGTCATGCCTTGTCATGCCATCCAGTCTGCCCATAACTAGCTCAGTAATCAGATTTTCATGGTATCAGGTGATACTTGGTGACTGGTTGAAAACAAGCTATATTGTATCTATAGATTCCTACAATCTATTAGGGATGGTAACTGATTTAAAAATGAGATAAGTTTGGTCTGTGTGAATGTGCAAGTAGCCCCACCTAAAATACTTCATAATGATGCAAAACTCTGTCCTGACATGAACTATGCTCTTTTCCATTTCTTGCGCTCAAAAAGTCAAATGTTGAAATACTTAGTAAGCTAGGATTTCACTTCAAAACATACGTTCTTAAAGTAATTTTATTTTTTTGGAACATGAAAAATAGAGGAGCTTTCAGGACATCACATTTTTGCTGTTGCTCTGGATTTCACACAGCCTAAGAAAGAGCAGCCAATTGAGAATCTGTTAAAGAGGAATGAGGCAGCGGGCAGGGAAGCAGGAGTAGGAACACACAAAGAAGCAGAGCCAGGATGCATTCAAGTCCTCTAAAGCTGTCAGAATGCTCTTTTTAAGCTGAAAATATGAAGATAGAAAAGAAAACCTGTTTTGAATTTAGTCATGGCATGGATTTGCTGGAATTGGGAGAAATTCTTTTCTACAGTTTCAGATAAATTTGATTTCTAACCCATTGCACAGCAACTTTTAGAAACCCTATTCACTGACTTAAGCTATGCCATATACAGTAGTATGTACAAAAGTTATTGGGTTAGCCTATAGACACTACTATCACTATTTGCCCATTTTGTCTTGAGTTTTGTTTTGTTTTGTTTTGTTTATACCATACTTTGGAACCAAAGAATCCAAAACCATCGGCTGCATGCAGCATCCAGCTCCTATAACTGCAGTTCTGCAAGGCCAGCTGAGAGACGAGGGCTCAGTCACTTTCACTCAGCCCTAGGAAGAAGACAATGGCAAACCACTTCTGAAAATCATTCCAAGAAAATTGCAAGGATTTGTCCAGGCTGTCAAGAGAAGTCAAGACTGACTCAAAAGTAAATAACAACAATAATGACAATGCATACGTTAAGCCAATGATATATTTAATGTCTTTTTTTAGCACACCCTAATACCTTAATTTATACAAAGATCAGAAAATCCCACCCTATTGTTCTTCTACCTCTCCAGTGCATTCACGGCATCTAGGCAAAATCCCTAGCCACAGTCTCAGCACTGGCTAAAAACGTAACAATAAAAATCCAAACCACAATGCAAGCCCTATTTATAAATAGTCTGTCTGGTCCCCTGAAAATTGGTCAAGCCCCTTTTGAATTCTTGCTGCTTTGTGAGCAGCCTCAGGTGGCACAGATGTTTTTTTTCCCTCTTTTTAATTTTTATGAAGTTGAGACTGACTAAAGATATTGTTACCTAATTCTAGAGCTAGCTGGACTCTTGAAAACTTGGGTGACAAATTGCATTATGCAAACTGGGGGAGAGGTCCTGATGTTCCCCCAAAGACCAGCAGAGTATGACATGAAAGTGATTTCACAGAGATCAAATTGTTTTATTAATATCCTACCCTGTTATGTATTTAACTTAATCAAAAGTAACCGTTGTTCTATAAAGAGGAAGTGGTCTAATTTTGTAAGTCATTCTTTATAGGTCGGAAAGGGAGCTAAAGTCAACAAACTTGTAATCAGGGCTTCACATGCTGAGACAGCAGTTTTACTGTAACAGAAAGTTTGAGCTTCCTTTTTCTCATATATCTCCTTTCTCCCAATCTTGTCATTTGTTTCTTGCTTGTGCCACTATCATACTTCTGAGCCTGTTGATTAAGCATCATGTTTATTTTTCTTTATATTAGCACAAGCCCATTTCAGTCATTCTCCCTGAAGCTCATGAAAGGGGGAAATCAGAAAAGAGTTTTTTTGGTGTGCCTAGTTATGTTCTGGTTTCCCTGCCTGCTGCCATCCTTGCACTGAAAGTTCAGCATCAACAGTGGTTAGCTTGCTTTACTTCTGTAGGCTCCATGCTTTAGTTGGAAACCACAATCTTCTAGGAAAGCTGTTGGTGAACTTTCTGTGCATTTGAGCCACACTTATTTTTTTTCCAAAATCTTTTTCATCTCAGAAGAATCAAACTTGATGGGTTTACAGTACAACTGGTGGGTATGTGGTGGCATAAAAATGAAGGAAGGGCACAAATTGTCTTCTCCCATTCAAGGACTATAAGAGCTGCACAAGAATATAGCACACTCTGCATGTAAAGCATTTTTTAAAATTATTTTTTTAATTTATTCAGAAAATTAAAATACAAAATACAAAAGAAAAGAAAATTTACAAAAACAAACAAAACCAGATAAAAACATTAAAAATGTGAGTTAAAAGGACAAAAAATAAAAACACATATTATCCCCCCCCAGTTGTACACTGACAAATATATTGTAACAATAATAGCTTTCTCCCTTGTGAAAGAGGTCCAAGAGTTATACAGTTCTATATCTATCTACAACCCCTAACATACTTAATATATATGTGAAGACAAAATAGTTAATCAACAGCAAAGTTAAACTTCAAAGCCCCTGCTAACAATCATAGAAAGCCGTACGTAATTAACTCATAGAAAATCTAAAATGGTTTCTTATCTATCACAGATCATCCCAATCATTATCTCTGATCTGTTCAGGATCAAACAACCTAGATTGACTCTTAAGAATAAAACCTTTCCTTAGGATTTTAGCTGAGAACTTCCCCAACCACTGCATCTCAGAGACAGTTCCTAAGTCTCTATTGTAAATATCTTTGCAGCATCCCTAGTTTGAAAAATCTCTTTGAAAACACAGTATTCATCTTGCCAAGAAAGTCCAGTCCATCATTCATCAATTCCATTATCTCAGAATTTCTTATATTTATATTCCTTTCAATTTTTTCTGGTAAATCTTTAATTTTCAGACCAGGTTCTTTCTTCTTCGTATAATCTTTTTGGCATTTGTTATTTTTACCATTTTCATTTATGATAGGAGAAAAAAACCTGCTTTAACTATAATTGTTCCTTTTTCTTCCACTGCTATATATGCAACAAAATAACACTTTTAATACAGTATATGCTTTTTCTTTCTCAAATTCTCGGCTATATCACAATAGCACTGTAGTCAATGTAACCAAGGTTTGAAAACACATTGATACATGTATGAATCTGTGAACATCTCATGTGTGCTTATGTTCTGAAACTAGAACCCTTTTGATCCTCCTCCTCCCTCTCCCCACCACTCCCCCAGCTTCCTCTTTTTCTTGACCGTTTACTTGGATGCTATGACCATGGTAGCAAAAAAGGGAAGACTTTCTTCTCTTCCTTTCCTACTGCAAGAACTGAAGCTGGCAAGGAGGAGGAAGCTAAGACCAGGCAGAGGCAGAATCATTGTATAAAAACTGAATAGATGTTGACCTTCAAGGCTAGGAAAGGAATAGCTAAGAGTCCATTGATTTAAAAAGGTGGGGAGGAAGGCCTGGGATTTGAACTCTGGGTCACAAAGAGAGTGGGGGAAATTATCCACTCTGTGCATGTGTATATGTTTAGTTTGATTCCTATGTTCTACAGATCTTCTGCACCAAGATAAATGCTACTTATCTAAGCATGCTGTGTTCCTTACATTTCTGCAAGCTACTGTAATGCAAGTCACATTTTGTTGAGTCTGGTATGAGATTTAGCATCCTTACTAAAAGTTTTTGTGTGTGTATGTGTGTTCATTCCTTGTTGTCCTGCTTTGCTTTGTGATATTTCAATCAGAGCTACTACTGATTGGGGAGGTCTGAATATGATTGCAATAAATAATGTTAATATTTCTCCCACTGCCATGTAGGACAGGAAGGAAATACAATGATTAAATCTTTTAAATCTTTTTTTTTACCAGATTGAATGAGATAGGATAAGATAAGGTGACCAACATCTCAGCAAATTGATTATTTTCCCTATAAGAGAACAAAGAGTGGGAGGAATGTTGATATTTATTGTGACCATATTGTGACCATATCTGAGAGAAGTCAGTGGTTTGAGGACTCCTGTTTTTGACTGTGCTACACAAATAGAGCTGTTTGGCCAAATCCTCTTTTAAACCCTATCCACCAAACCCAACTTCATCAGAGTCAATGAAGCAAAATACAACTCAGCTAAAACCTTGAAGAATGTTACTGTAATGAAAAAAGGAGTAGTAGAAAAATGCAGTGATCAAGCTGGTTTTGAAGTCAGACCATTTAAGTAAGAAAAATGTAAATTCATCTAGAGATAATGGAGATGTGAAACAAGCTCATCTAAATTGTGCTTCCACAGCCACATAGACAACAGAAGCTGAGCAAAGAGACTAGAAGATAATAGGCTGTGCAAATCAATTAGGAAAACTGCTTTGAAGCATACAGAAGTGTTACATTTTCCCCAGTGAAATAAAGTAGCTCTGTATGGAATGTGAAGCACCAGGGAAATCAGGAGATTCAGGCAATTCAAATGAGTATAAAGATTGGTTGCAAGTTTAAGCTGTCTACAAAATCTGAGCTATTAGAAGTCAAAGGAAATGAGCGGGAATTAAGAAGCACTCAAGGTGGGCTGGACTTAGATCTTTTGTGGGTGTGTAGGGACTCATGACTTATGATGTATTTTACCCCTTCCTTGGCTTCAGCCTAATCATCTCCTACATGGAGACAGCCATGAACAGCTTCCAAAGCAGCTGCATGCATTTGGAAAAAGATGCAGTTGCATCAACAGTATAAAAAAAGGTGCTTTCAATGAATGGTTACTGCCATGTCGAATATGGCCTTCAGTGGAGGTTGAATTTCAATATGTCTTAATAAAAACAGGACTCTTGTCTTAATAAAAGCATTTCCATTTTGGCTGCCACTATAATGCAGTCTGTCAAACCCAATACCCCCTTGGCCTAGAAAGTATTTCAAAAAATGGTGTCTCATGCGGGGGAAGGGTTGAAAGCAAAGAAGAAAGCTGGACGGGGCTCTGATCTAGAATATAAAGCATGGCAATCATCCAAGCCATTAACACTGCAAACCAAACATTTCTTCCCAAGGTAGCTGAAAATAAAACATTTCATAAAAGGCTATGGGCTTTGACACAACCTTGCAGACAATGTCACTTTTATTCTTTACAAACAGTACCGGTTGCTGATGCCAAAGATAAATAATGAGAAATATAAATCATTTAAATTTTCAAGTTGCTTTCAATGAATAATAGGTTTTTGCAACCATTGGAAATAATAAACAGGTTGCCAGAAATAGTTGCCAAACTAACTATTTATCTAGATAGATTCTGTCTTGCAGTTCTGGAATAAGCTTCCTGCAACATCAAGTAAAATATTCACCTTCTGGCAAAATTATCAGATTGCATAGTAGGGCCAGGACAAGTTCTCTTACTGCATCAGATCCTTGTTAAATTGATAAAAAGGGCACTGAGAGTTTTTTCCCCCTCCATTTTATGGTAAATCAGCTTTATTTGCTGATGTTGTTAATGTTGAACTGTAGTGGCTCAGTGGTTAGAATGCAGTATTGCAGGCTAATTCTGTCAACTGCCAGTAGTTTGATTCTCACCGGCTCAAGGTTGGCTCAGCCTTCCATCCTTACCAGGTCAGTAAAATGAGGACCCAGATTGTTGGGGACAATGTCCTGCCTTTGTAAAACATTTAAAGAGTAGAGTAAAGCACCATGGAGCAGTATGTAAGTCTAAGTGCTATTGTTATTGCTATCATTCACTGTTATCTACTGCTAAATATGATATATCGTTCACAGATACCTTATTCATTTCTGGTGAATGCTGCTCTCCTTCAATCATCAAGTAGCACACTTCCATATGAATTACCTCCCCACAAATAAACCTGTTTGCCAATCAACATGCAGAATTTTAGCCATTGTGTTACTCTCTGTGAGATTAAACTGACCAAGACTATTTTTTGTAGAAGAGTTAAAGAACATTACACTATACACTATGCTGCTTTGATTCTCTTTTCTTACATTTTATTATTGTTCTTTAACACACATAGTTCATACAGTGGAGAGTAAGAATTGTAATGATACTGTTACAATGCAGAGTCCACTGGAGTGGGATGGCCAGTGAATTTAAATAATAACAAATTTTTGTTGACAATAAAGAGAATCAAAATAGGAATGAGGATAGGACCAAGGTTGATGAAACTGATATACTCCAGAGTAATTAGTAAACAAGTCATATTGCTGCTCCTACTTCATCTGCATAGACAAAGTAAAGGCAGTGGATACATCTTCAGGAACAACATCTTAAAGATTGCTACATTTATTATTGCAAAAACTTCCACGGATCTCAGGCGATTGTAAAGTAGATACACAAACTCTTATAATCTACAAAACATATGCAATAATAAATGTGTACACTTTTTAAGGTGCCAGAGATGGACTGAAAACTGCCCTTGGTAAATTTCTCAGGTGCAAAAATCGATCATGTTGTGAGAGTTCTACAAGATTCTTCAAATAGGAAGAAATGATAGTTCTCAGCCAATCTTAACTATATGCCACAAATAATTAAAACTTAAAAGAGTGAGATTCTTTCATGCGACTCATCGCATCCCATTATTATATGGTTTAAAAATTTTTCATTGATAAATAACTAAGCTTAGTATTTTTCTTCTTCCCAGCTTTAGAATGGAGATAAACAGCCATTACCTCTGTCCTCTGTAACATTCTCCTCCCCGCCCCCGGTAGGTGAGATGGGCCCCTACTTTCCTGGCTTTTATGAATGCTTGAAGACCTTGCTCTGCCAATGTACATGGGGACCACAGAAGAGGAGACAGCCATGAGACTGGGTAGTGAAATGAAACCACTATCCTGCCTTTTTAATTTTTAATTTTATTTAACTTATTCTTATTTTTAACTGCTTTTATTATAATATTTTTAGATGGCTTTCATCTTTTATGGCTTTTATTTGTATATCGCCTAGAGTTGCTCTGTGAGATAAATGGGTGGCTCCTAAATATGATAGATAAATAGATAGATAGATAGATAGATAGATAGATAGATAGATAGATAGATAGATAGATAGATAGATAGATAGATAGATAGATAGATAGATAGATAGATAACTATTACTCCTAATAAGATGCAGTAGATAGAATTGACATAGGGGGGGAATGTTAATTTTTCAAATGATATCTAAAGAGGAACAATGGGTCAATAGATTACTGTAACTCTGGAGACAAAGAAGAATTGCAAAGACAGGAACAACATGATTTTGCTTACTGATTTAGAGAGCTTCCAGGAAGGCACTCAAGAAATTTCCCCTTGCTTTTTCCAAGATGGCATAAAACTGCCTTTCCCAAGTTCAGCCACCTTCTCAAATATATCATGCTTGCTGTTTTTCTGTTTCTGACTGAAGTGATTATTTTCCAGTGTGTGCAGCTCGATTTTGATGCTCTTTGTAGAATTTTGAGTTTTTCTTATATTCTACAGAAAGTCCTTGATTGCCAGACTCTGAGAATAGCACTGCTGTCCTGGTAGATGAACCCAACTGAATTATCTGTGTGGAAGGGAAAGAAGATCTTGTGTTATAGCAACTTAAGGATGATGGGGTTTGGTGAAAGAAAAGAGATCTGAAGAACAAATGTGCAAAGCCAGCATGCAAATGCAGTTAAAGCTGGATGGGATGGCATGAAGCCAACTGTGGTTGAAGCACTGGAGTGAGGTCCTGAATGTTAACTCAGTACAACTGTGCAGTTGGATGAATAGGCAAACTCTGAACAAATTACTTGCATAAAAGGAAGAGAAAGAAACTTCAGAATAAATGAGATCTATCAAAAAGGAAGGAATAAAAAAGCAATGAGAGCATTTTGCAAAGTTCTCACTTTTTTTAAAGAAATGAGGTAAAGTTGTACTGGAGATAATAATGTATTTATCTTTTTGAAAAGTACAAAATGACAAAGAAAAACTATTTGTTTAAACATTGCATAATGTTTAGAATATATTTAGAAATAATTACTGTGATCTCAGTAGGAATGCAATACATCTCCCTGTAGAAGGAAACACTCAATCTGTCAGCTAGATGCTGTTACTCTGTCCTTAAACTGGATTTGTGAGGGACAAACTTTCAAATACAGAATTCTTTGCAATGGAGAATTGTTTTCTGTAAAATAATTTACCTATAGTTTGTAACTAAAACATATTTATAGTCCATACTCAGGACTAGTAGTTTTCCAAAGCTAAATGTTTTGTCCATCTGTCATATTGTAGAATCAGCCCTACGGTAAATAAATAATTAAACCTGAGTTAGAAATAACAATAACAAGGGGGATTGTTTAAAAAGCAAGTTCCAAAAAGTCCACTAAAATATTTTTGGGAGTTGAAAGAAAAAGTTTCAATGGGGCTTCCTTATTATGTGGATTACATTATTTGAGAGGCAAATACAAAGCAATCCTTCCTCACTGTGATCCCTAGAAGGTAGGATCACAGCTCCCATAATTCCCAATCAGCAGACTTGCATTTGGAGAACAACAGCATGAGGAAGATGACATTACATAATTGCAGGCATCAGGGAGGCTATATTGGCATTTCTCTTTCAGTATTGTCTTCCAAGAATCCCCAACTGATTTTGAAATAATTCTGAAGAACGCCTTTGAGTTATTTAGTTGGTTTCATTACTTTTGAGGGTTGATCCAAAAGAAGTTTAAAGGACTGTCCTAGAAATGTACAGTAAATAGCCCCATTCTAGATCTCCAAAGTAGTTTTGAAGATGGATGTCAAAACGTAGTATGAAAATTGTGGAGAGCAGCTTCTGAAAATAAAAATGTGAAAGATCACCTGTCTTTGGAAAAGTCTACTGGCTTTGGGCAAGAAAATGAATTGGAAAGGGTCAAAGGCAGTTGGTCTTTCAGCTATCAAATGTTCATTAATAAGGATTTCATACAGTGCATATAAGCCAGCCATTTCTTAATTAAGCAAAGCTAAAAGAAAAGAGGAAACAAATTATTGGATTATTTCTTAATGCAAAGAAACAAAGCACTAAGCACAAAGAAAATAAAAGCAGACAGCTCCTTTTTAAAAACCGAATGTATGGACTCTTTATTGAATGCTTTCTTATTCTTTTAAATAACCTGTTATAACGCCTTAGGCATGAAACCTGCCTGGTGACTTTAGGTCAGTCAGTCTCTAGCAGTCCATGATGAAAAGCTTGGCTGACAAGCTAGTAGGTCAATTCCTTTTGCAACTAATAGTTCAACACTTGATTGATCTGAAAAAAGTGAATTTGCAGGAAAATACTAGAAAGAAAAAAATCTGTTATAAAACTATTTGTAGATCATTCCGGAGTAGAGCTTGTTTACAATCAATGAACTTTGAAGCAATGTTGATATTCTAATCAAGTCAAGTCCTAGCAGAAGAATACCAAGTTCCTAAGATCATCTATTGCCCCCAGAGTTTGACCTTCAATAATTCTAGTCTAACAAGTCAAGGATGGCTTGACTGCCTTTCCAGGGTCTTCTGAGTTTTACCCTCAAGATACAGGCTAGCATAAGTTCAGCCTTCAGATTTAATACTGCAACTAATATTAAGAAAAAGCTTTTGACTAAATAATACCAAGACACTCAAGGGCTTCACACATTGAATCCAGGTCCATTCTGTGTTATCTTTTAAATCAGGGATGTGCAAACTGCAGCCCAAGGATTCCTGAAGTCCATACAAGTCATTTAAAGTGCACCATAAATTTCAATTTTCCTTTACTTGGAGATGGAGAACTATAGTAACAATCTAGAATAAGCCTGAAGTTCTCCATTCCTTGAAATATATCTTCATATGTATCAGAATGAAGCAGAAATTCATAGGCTCATCCAGCTGCATGACTTGACTTTACTCACTGTAGCATTCATTCACATGAGGCCACTAAAGGCAGCTCCCAACCATTAACAGATGGGTGTTGTTGTTAGTTGCGAAGTCGTGTCCGACCCATCATGAACCCATGGACAACGATCCTCCCAGGCCTTCCTGTCCTCTACCATCTTCTGGAGGTTACTCATCTTTATTCTAAATATTTTGTCAGTCTAAAACACAGATGTCAAACTCGATCATGTCATGTGACCTATTGTGACGTATCGTGACTTTTTTTGCCTTTGAGGAGCTGGGGTGGGTGTGGCCTGTGCGGGATGCATCCAGCCCATGGGCCGCCAGTTTGACACTCCTGGTCTAAAACAATTGTCATCAACAAAGTTGTATCCTGAGTTGTTCTTATTATTGTCTTTAAAGTCAAGAAACAAACTGGAATTCTTGGGAAATGCAATTAAATTATCAACTTCTTAAAATAGAGAGTATCCATCTCCTATAAACTGTGCATCAGAGCCATATTTTGTTATTTCCTTGTTGGTTTATCATATTTATATAAAAGCAAACTGTACAAGAAGTAACACAACAATATGATCAAAGTTCTGTTTATGATTCACATTAGAAATGATGGATCTTCATTCATATCACTGTGGCCACTATTTTGACTGTTTTTCACCATACCCTATGGATAATCTATTGTCATCTATGCTCACCATCTAAATTCAGTAAGTATTTTTATTCTCATTACAGAGAAGATGATAGTACCTGTCACATAGTTCTTAAGGTGAGGAATCTTTCGGAAAACAACCATAATTATAGTTCTTTATTAGATTTGTATCTTCTGAGAGTTCAAAGCAAATGCACACATATATACTCTTCCAGTTTTCTCTACAGTAATAACTTTTAACGCAGTTTGATGGGTCCTTCTCCTGTGGTAAATTAACCAAGTAAACCTAGAATCTGAGAATTTGGCAATATACATGACATTTATAAATTATCACTAGCTAAGGAATTTATTTTCTAGAAGTCAGACAAAAAAAAATAAGTACAATAGAATTCAAATAACCCACTTATTACTGGCACAGTTCTTTCACCTGGCCAAGAAAAGAAAAGAAACTCCCACGATATAAAATTAGATCGGGCTTCATTCCAGTTGATGTCAATGTCTTCTATTTTGAATGTCCACTAGTTGCAACACACACAGAGAGACACTTACCCACAAACCAAGTGAAAGGTGATAATCACCAACCCCATTCCTTTTAAATAATTATTCTCTTTTGTGGTGTTCAGTTTTGGAGATTAGTTTGGTTCCTTCAAAATCAATTTCATGTCCTGTAGCTTTAAGGTGCTGGAAGAGGGAGGAAGTTTTTTCTTCTTTTCTGACTGCATTCTTGTGTTCTGCAATGCGTGCATTTATTCTCCTATTAGTTTGTTCAATGTATGTGGCTGGGCAGATTTTGCATGGTATTTCATAGACTCCTTGGTTTTCTAGCTGGATCATGTCTTTGGGGTTTCTTAAGATGTTGGCTATTTTTTGGTCGGTGCCGAAGGCAGTCTTGATATTGTATTTGTGGAGAATTTTGCTGATTTTATCTGTGGTGCCTTTGATGTAGGGGAGGAGGGCGATATTGTTGTACTGTTCTATGTCTCGGTTCTTGGGGGGTGTTTCCCTTTGGATTAGGTTGGTAATAGTATTTCTTTGGAATCCATTGGAGATTAATATGTTTGTGAGCGTGTGTAATTCAGTTTTCAGGTGGTCTTTGTTGGCTAGGCGTTTGGTTCTGGATATGATTGTCTTGGCTACAGTTGATCTATGCAGGGTGGTGATGGGATTGTGCATTTAAGTAGTGGTTGGTGTATGTTTTTTTTCCGGTAGATGGTTTGTCCTAGGGAGCCATTGGGTTTTTTGTAGATTAGGACGTCCAGAAAGGGGAGTTGGTTGTTAGCTTCTATTTCCATCGTGAATTGTGTTTTGGGGTGTAGGCTGTTGAGATGTGTGAGGAAGTTGTCCAGTTTTTCTTTCCCGTGTGGCCAAATTACAAAAGTGTCATCTACATATCTGAGCCAGAGTTTGTGTTTGTGTTCAGATTTGTCTAAGGCATTGGTTTCGAAGTGTTCCATGTATAGGTTTGCGATGACGGGTGAGAGGGGTGATGCCATAGGTTCTCCTTCTATCTGTTTGTATCTTTGTCCATTGTGGATGAAGTATGTGTTGGTTAGGCAGTGGTTGGTGAGATCTAGGATGTGCTTAGGGGGGTTGTATTTGTTTTGGATAGCTGTCAAGGCTTCTTTGATAGGCACTTGGGTGAAAAGGGATGTGACATCGAAGCTTACGAGTAGGTCGCTGGGTTGTAGGTTTTGTTTCTTTATTGTTTCTATGAAGTGGAGTGAGTTTTGTACGTGTGAGGAGATGGATTCTGTGTAGAGCTGAAGTTTTTTGGCGAGAAATTTGGCAAGATTCTGTAGAGGTGAGCTGACTATGGGTCTGAGTGGTGTACCTTCTTTGTGAATCTTGAGGAGGCCATATATATATATTTTCTCAGTTCTTCAAATTAAGGGGCCAGTTATCTATGAGATGGGCCTCAGACCTCAGTTCTATTTACAAAGCACATCTACTTTGTTCCAATCTCAATGGGTTCAGTGGGACACTGATTTCATAAACAGAAATAAATGGATGAAGCTTACATAATGAGACCACTGTCATATTTATTGCTGTCATACTTTCTTAGCTCCCATACTGTAAGCTGATACCAAAGCAATATGGAAACTACTGATATTGCTCCCTAGAGAAAATTGTTGTATTTAACTAGTTCTTACCAGGAAGTAATAAATTGCAATTCCGTGAAAGTAAACTGGAATGTCCTTGCTTCCAGGTTTTTGTTCACTGAAACAGGGAAGCAGAAACAGGACAGAGCAGGAAAAGGTTCTTGTGTGAACTGTAACCATTTCTCTAGGATTAACATAGGAAACTGTCATGCATTTTGTTTTGATTTTGTTCTACAAGCACAGGAACTAATAACTTCTGTTTTTAAATTTAAGTACCTATAAGCTGGAATTGAATGCATAGTCCATGGAGTGTTAGCACCCAACAAAGATATAATGAGAAAATCTATTGTTTTATATTTTTAAAAACTGCTAAAACTAATAAATGATTCTTGTTAAGTAGTGTGCCAAACTTGAGCTTCTCATAATGTTTCTTCTAAAGAAATGCTTGCAAAACAAAAATATAAAAAATGATTTGTGAAATGAAGAGAGCAATGGAAATGTTAAGAAACAGAGAGCCCTACAATTTTTTGCAGGTGTTTCATTACCCAAACTAGGTAACATTATCAGTCATTGATACGACTAATACTGATAATGCTACTTAGTTTGGATAATGAAATGTCTGCAAGAAAACAACCAGAAAAAACAATCAGAGAGCACCAAGGACCCGTCACTATTGATACTGTTTTCATGTTAATGGTTCTCGGCAGAGCTGTTTCTTGCTACCTGGTTTGCTCCATATAGTACTGTATGTACAATGCCAACTCCTGCTATAACTGATGTAGTTCCTGTACTTAATCTTCAGATAGCTTTTTATTATTTATCCAAGTTTTCTCAGCCTTAAGGTCACAAATTCCAGAATTCCCAACCAGGATGGAATTTGCTGCTATCAGCTTTGCTGATGGTCTGTAAAAGAAAAAAAAGGATGTGGGTTCAATTTAACAGTGACTACTAGTTTTTTAAATTCCTGTTTATTACCACTAGATTGCCAAGAAGCATATATTAAATTAGCAGTTGCCAGGACAGTAGTGGAAAAGGGCTACAGCGTTACACTCTTTCCATGCTTGAGCTTCCTGATTGCATTATATTCTTATGTATTGTGGTTCCAAAATCTTTGAACGCAATAGATTTGAGAAGGTTAGTGTTGTCTACTTCGTTCGTGTGTGAATGATGAAGACACATAGCGATGCTCAACAAACACTTTATTCTCCTTCTACAACAACCAAGCAAAAGCAAAAAGCACACTGGCCTTTTTATATGGCCAGAAGCCCGGACAGTGTCAACCAATAGTTACCTGGATTCCCAGAGCCTCGAACTAATTGAGTCCAATAAGACTTGCACGTTCACCCCCAACAACCACATCTAGGGAACCTTCAAAATCCTTATACTATACCCTAAGGGTGGCCTCCCCCTTTACACACACTATAGAATTTTGAAAATCAGTGAGTATTAGATTTGATGGCCTGAGTTTAACTCGAAGGCCACTACTGCTGCAAATTCTGAAATAATTGAAAAAGCGGACCCTGTGTCCAACTCCATCAGTAAGGGAACCCCTTGCAACCTTACGTTAATGGAAAGTTTCTTCTTAAGGGGCTTGTGTGTCCCTGTTTTTAGAATGTTCCTGCGCAATGCGCAGAAACCCATCCTGTTTTGGCTGGGGACCCTGGTATCTTTCTGAAGCAATTCTTCCCGAGGTTGAACCTTCTGGCGATCCAAACAGATGGATGCAATGTGGCCCTGCCTGCCACACGCCCTGCAAATGGTGGAGCGAAACCTGCAGTCAGCTCGCTTGTGGCATCCTCCACACCCGAAGCATTGACCGGACGTCCCTTCTGCCTCCTCTCAGCTGGCTGATGAAGTCTGTCAACCTCCTCTTCAGGATCCACTTCTGATCCTTCTCAAGCATCCTCTTGATGGATGGTAGCTGTGTCTGGAGGATTCCTGGTGAGGCGCAAGGCCTTCACAGCCTCGCCTGCTGCTTCCTCAGCTGCCACCTCTCGCAACGCATCTTGGAAGGAGACATCTTCTTTTGCAAAAATCTTTTGTTGTAAGTCTCTGCTCCTTAAGCCACAGACAAAACGATCTCGCAGCCTCTCTTCCAGATCTTTGAACTCACAAGGTCTGACTGCTTGCCTTAAGGTCGCAATAAAGTCCGCAGCAGATTCACCTGGCCTCTGGTCTCTCTGCTCGAACTCATGCCTCCAAGCAATGACGGATAACTTTAGCTGGAAATGTTCCTTCAAGTCAGCATATGTTACTGACTCCAGAGGTGCAGGGGCCACCAGATTTTCTGTGATGTCAAAAGCTTCTTGTCCACAGGCACACAAAAGAGTTGCTGCCTTCAGGCCGTCTTCTCTAATCTGATTTACTCAGAAGTAGTTCTCCACCTGTGCTACATGAGAATTCCATTTCTCTGGGAAGGAGACATCAAAATCAGTCAAGCGGCCAATCTTTGACATCGTAAACTTTACGACCTTCACCACTCGCTTCCTCTGCAAGCTGCTGTTTGGGGAAAGGGTCCTTTAGCCGAGCTCAACCTCCAGCGATGCTATACTGGCAGGCTTGGATGCTGATCCAGACACCGTCTTCCCCTCTTCAGGACTTCCTGGGTAAGTCCTTAAATCTTTTGTTTCAGATAGCAAAGGATCCCACCTTTGTCACCAGTGTTGTGTACTTCGTTCGCGTGCGAATGATGAAGACACGTGGCGATGCTGAACAAACACTTTATGCTCCTTCTACAACAACCAAGCAAAAGCAAAAGGCACGCAGGCCTTTTTATATGGCCAGAAGCCCGGACAGTGTCAACCAATAGGAACAGAGCGTTTTCGTGCCTTGCGCATGCGCACAAGGCTGATGCTGCTCTGTCTGGTCCCGGGCAACTTTTGGAATGCCCGGGACCAATGCAGCGTCCTGCTTTTGCAGGCTCAGGACACAACAGTTAGTCTGTACTGAGAAGGAATGACTCAAGATTTCAGAGTATTGCTACTTGATCTTAAAAAAATAAAGAAGCTAGAGGTTGAATGTGGGACCTTGTTCGGGCAAAACACTACACATACCTAATGCCTGCTTCACTGTCTCATAAAAAAATAAATTTTGTTTTTTGCTTCCTGTTTGGTGATGGGTCCAGAACTGTTCTAGGAGCATGTCAGTCTGAATAGCTGGCATTGAAGGCTCCTCATTTGAGCTTTCAAAACTATTTCACAATAGAAGGCTGAATGTTGACATATTAATGACCTTCCAAAACAGGAGGACTAGAAAATCAGGGGATGCACCAGCATGGCATATGTCATAAGGCAATTATGTGGTTGCATCATTCCCATTGAAAAAGAGAAACATGGAAATGAACAGAAGAGAAGCTGGAAAGCTCTGAACAGGTCAAAAGAGGGTGATCCCTCCTGAGGTTTGGCAATCTATATTCAAAGTCTGAATGCTTATTTCACTCAGTCATGGCTACAAGTCTCCTATGGCCTTTGTTTCCTACCTTGTTTATGCAAATTATATCCATCAAATGAATGTACTTGATGAAAAAGTCAAGTAGATGGTAAACTTAATTTAACTGATGGCTCATGACACAAGAGCAATGCAAGTTTATAAATGTGTCTATTTTGCCTTGATCTAATGCCATGAAAACAAGATAAATAGCATTTGTGCTTGGAGCCAAATAAATGTTAGACAAAAGTTATTTTTTTATTTTGTTGTTATTTTAAAATATAGCTTAACTATACTCTCTCTCTCTCTCTCTGTGTGTGTGTGTGTGTGTGTGTGTGTGTGAGAGAGAGAGAGAGAGAGAGAGAGAGAGAGAGAGAGAGAGAGAGAGAGAGAGAGAGAGAGAGAGAGAGAGAGAGAGAGGTTTACAATGAAATCTGAACTGAATATGAAAAAAATATCTTAAAGTCAATACATTTATTAAAACTTACAAAAGTAAAAATTTACAAAAGTAACATTTAAGCTAGCTAGTTTTGGGAAGTGAAGAAATAACAAGAAGCATTACTAAGGAATTTACTATCCCTTCACAGAGCTCATTTTTGAAGCTGAATGGTCTTTGACAAGTATTTCCCACAGCCAGATCCCTTAACCAACCATGTATATACAGTATGTCTGAATTAAATAAGATAGTATTAATTGATTCTTTGTTGGAATGATACAGTCAAATAATCATGAGAGTAAATACTAAGGTGGAATAACTCATTTATCTATTACTCTTTGCAGTAATTACTGATGAGCTATCAAGCACATTGTATAAAAAATCTGGTTTTCTAGATATATTGCAGCACTGGGGAGGATTTGTTTTCTTTGAGATAGTTATTTGCACTTTAATGGTTGATTGTAGGTCGATATAAAATAAAAAATAGGAATTTTTTTAATGGCAGGAGGATATAGGAAAAAGCTATCATAACCCAAGTAGTTCACTGGTGTTTGCTTCTGAAGTTGAAAGTGAAGATGATCAAGAGTGAGAAATGTTTATCCATGTCAAAACCAGACAGGCAAATAAGTTGGGGAAGGAACTGACACAATTAGCTGTCCTTGCTGACAAGAGACTGACATCCATTGCTTGTGTGGAAGGGATGGTTAACTAAATGTTCAACTGTACCCTTATATAGCACAGAGATGATTTCTTTCCCCCTTTCTGTCATTGTTATGAAAGAATCACTTCACACATTCTTTATTGCATTGGAATAGTATAAGAACTACCTACAGTAGTCTTAACCTCCATTGTAACATCCAGATTTATTTCAGTGTCTATTAAATTATGGTTATCTATCCAGGGCCAGCTCTAGGCTAAGACCAAATAGGTGCCAGTCTAGAGGTGCCAAATTTTAAAACTGAAAGGACACCTGAAAACCACCGCTTAAAAAGTAAAAAACAATAACAGCACACTCTATAAGCCAGCATGTCCACCTGAGGGTAAAATATAATTTTGAGAAAAGAAAAAAAAATGTTTGGGGCTGAAAAGTATAAAGCTGAAGTAAAAAAGAAACAAGATTGTTCTTTTTGAAATTCTGGACAAAATTGGACAATGAGAGAAACCATCAGGGCTATAATCTTTCCTGGGTATCAAAATATCTAAAACTGGCCCTGTGATATTCAGTAAATATCACCCTATAGAGAGGGATATTTATAATCCCAATAACATGTATATGTACTTACTCAATTAAGAGAATTTACTGTCAAACCAATATGCACACATATTTTACTGAGAGTAATTTATATTAAACTGAGCATTTCTGAAAGCCCAAAACTGCACTGTTAGTTTTCAATAAGGATTAAAAGATTAATGTCTATTCCATTTAACTATCAGAAACAGCTTTCAGGAACACTGTCCTGGTCTGGCAAATTTTCCCTCTGTTTTTTAATTAAATCCTTAGAGAAATTTTCCACATTGGGCCTACAGACAAATCAAGTTTGAATTTCCTTTGATACAAATACCATAACTTGTAGACTTGCCTCAAATGTCAGAACTGAAGTATATAATGATGAAATTAGCGTGTAATAATATCTTCAAATATATAGCATAATTTGGTATCATCACACTATGTTGTAGATCTCATTCGTTTTACATTTCAAAGTAAATATAAATGCTGATGTGTGTGTGTGTGTGTCTTTTTTTCCTGACACTTTTTAACTTGTCCTATTATCTCCCTTCCTTTTTTCTTTTCATGTTAGCTTGTAGTTTTATGTTTGCTTTTGAAATTTTGTAAAGATATTTTGAAAATAAAAAAATAAATATGTTGGAACCCATTTTTACGCTGAGGAAAGCATACAGGCACAATGTCTGTCCTGTTGAAAAGGAGGGAGGGGGAAGGGGCTGCAGCATTTTTTTCTCTGTCAAACAGGGCACATTCTCCCTCTCTGTCCTGGCTTCCTAGAAGCCATCTAAATTGGGTAGAATTGTCCCATGGTGCTCCTACTCTTCCCTCATGGATCTTCAGATTTCCAGCTTACCACCACTTTAATAGGCTTGCCCTTGGCTCTCTCGAAGACAACAATAAGCCTGTCTAGAATCCATTTTCCCTACTAGACATTACACTTCCACCTTTTCTCTTTCTTTTCTTCAAAAACGTTTTCTTTATATGTCCACATTTCTTCTCCTCTTACCACCACAGTGGAAATCCTGCTTTGCTTGAGGAAAGTATGGTCTCTTTCTCTACTCCCCGGATATGCTGTCAGCTAAAAAGAACAACTAGTCTAGAGGAATGTATACATAACAAAATAGTGGAGTGTCATGGTTGATTACATACTGCCTATATATAGATATAATTAGAACCGGCAACTTGATCATTAGTGAAGGTACTACTGTGCTTTATGATTTTACTTCATAAAGTAAAGTTTCTTTTTTATGACTGCCATAACTGTGCACAGCTGCTGTACAAAGAAGTTGCTAAACAAAGGCTACCTATAGTTCTGTCTGGACTTTAGTTTGGGATCTTTAACATAATTCTTACTATATTCATCTTGATTTGACATTAGTTCTAAAAAAAATCATGTATATGTCACCCTCTTTTAAGATTATGTCTTCGGTAGCCTAGAAACCTTACAATTTAGATGAAAAATATTAAAGATATCTCAGCCAGAATCTTCAACTCCATGTTGCTTCGTAAAACTATGATGAGGCTGATGAGAGGAAAGGTCATGGACTCAGATCTCTGGATAATTTTGAAAGGGGAATAATGAGCCATATTTACACTTCAAAGAAATACCAGTTATTTCTTTTGGTCCTCTGTAAAAAGAAGCACTTTGTGCCCAATATTCTTATTATGCAAAAGAAAAGTTACATTAAGTTGTCTCTCAAGGAAAGCACTGTTTTTTACTAAAGTTCTTGTGGATTTTTCTTTTAAATGCAGATTTTTTTTCTTTAAGTATGCATTTTATATAAAATTGTGTTTGAGGTATGCCCTGAGGATTGAACATTTGAATTTCATCCCAGACACAATTAATAGACCTCTTTGTTTTTCTTAACTGTAAAAGAATGACCCTGGCAGCTTCAATACAATTGATACTTTTCTTGACACTGAATCATTGTTTTATTATCCTTCATTTATAACTTTTTGTACATAGTGTCATTGATATGACTGGCCATACAAATTGTTTAAATAAAAATAAATACTCTCTCATTCTCCTCCTAGAAGATATGCAGCCCATATCTCATCAGGCTTCCATTGGGGAATGTAGGTATCTTTGGGCACGTCTTCCAAAAAACTGATCAACAAGGAACTGCCATATCATATGAATTTACTGTTAGGAAAGAGTCACAATATGACAGCCTAAGCTCTCTTTTGCTCTCTTTTTTTAGACAGAAAGATGATTGTCCCCTCAAAACAACTGAAAGTTTTATCCAAGAAAGCACCACATGAAATAAAATGCACCAAGAATTTGATTCTGTCCAACAAGTTGGCATTTACATGTTACCTTTTGGACAAAACAGAGGCACAACAAGGGGATTATCTTTGATAGTTTGCCCCACCTTGTACTTGGATGTAAAAAATAGGTGAAGTTACACAAAATATACACTTTTCAGAGATTATGGAACTGCAATCTCAAGAATTCACAGCCAGTGATAAGTACAATCTAAGATACCTGGAAAACACCAGGTTTATAGGAAAATCTGCTTCACATTTTTGACAAGTCATGAGAGCCATTTCAGTGGTAATCCTCATTAGGAGCAGAACTGCCATTCAACAGCTGTTCTTCCCCCCATGATGCAAGAGAGCACTGGAATTATATGTGTTTGCTTGTGATATATGGAACACACCAATGGCAACCTATAAGAAAGAGTTATATTCTGTTAATTTACTTTCATATTATTTATTACAATTTTGTAATAAACCCTTCCAGAAGGAATACATATAATTTTTTCATAATGGCTCTGTAAGATAGATGAAATTAATAAAGAAAATACCTGGCCTATTATAACCCAGTGAACTTTATGGTTAGAATCTGGATATATCATATTCAACAGTCTTTATACTACAATATATTGCTCTAGTTCTCTTTATGTGTCCATCATGAATTATTACCCTGAGCTATACAATCTGCAAGGACATTTTGATTTAAATGAAAATTGTTTCTCTTCTCTAACATCCAACATCTGTGACAGATATAATATATGAAGATGCAGTGCTTCTGAGTAATTTTGTAAATCTAAATCTTTGACATGGATAGAACTGACACCAGATGCAGATCACATATGTGGAAATATTAGGGATTGAGCCAAATGTTATAAACCAAGCAATGCATTATATAGTGCATTTGAGAAATGCCTTGCGTAATTTTTCATACATATTCCCTTGCAATCTAAAATTTTGCCAGGATCTGGGGGGGGGGGGAATTATGTGTTGAATAGTTAATGAGGAAAACTCTGCTGCCGATGATTTTATATGCAAACACCTTGCTTCACTCTCTTTCTCTTACTACACAACCATTACTTCATCTCCAGTAATATGTTGATTAGGTTGCAGGCTATTGACTGGAATTAAAATATCATTCGATCTATAAACTGTACCCAATCAACATGACTTGTGATCAGGCCTCAAAATTTTCAATAGGATTGGATAATAGAAGGGAGGTAAATCAAAGCTAACTGCTCTTAGCTCCAGCCAGTCTGTCTCCACTTAAGGCATCCATTCAGCTGGGAAGCATATCAAAATTTATAACCTAGACATTTATTGTGTGGGGCATTAAAATGATGAGGAACCCTACACTCATGCCATGAGAGCCATTAAGAGGAGATATGGCCTATATTTGCCTCATGCTAAACAATTGCTCAGTAGCCAAAAGCAGCCAGGGGAACTCAGAAAACATTTTATCTTCAGGCTAGTTGGATTCTTTTCTTTTTGGAAAGGAATGCTACAATCCAAAGCATTGTATTGGAGAGGAAAGTCCCACTGAAAGTTGATGGGGGAAACTCAGAATTAGGTAAGACAATTACAGAATTATCAACTGAAATTGCAAGGAGAGGTACAGGAGCTAATCACTTGCAACCAACATTGTGATTTAAAAAAAAAAAAAAGAGGACCAAAGAAAGTTACATATATTTTGCAAATCATAACATGAGCATATAACTGTGGGGACCTTAGAAGAACAAGGTTGCTCACTCTCTTTTCCCTCATTTGGTTCATACTGTAGGATGAAACAAACCTGCTCAGCCTAAAATGGAGCTTTTCCAGGGAGAACAGAACTAGTATTAGCAGCATACAGTATGAGATTTATGCATCTGATTAGAGAGAAGCTTAATTCTCCTTGATCTGTGCATTTTCCTCCCAGAAGTTGATTTGAGGGAGTCCTTCAGTAAGTGATTTGTGATGTAACCCACAAGGCCATTGACAACCCTAGAGAGGAGATACATTTCTTACAGAATTCAAGACTTTTAAAAGAGAGTTTTTATTACTCCAAAGAGGCTTTTTATGCATTTATTTTAATTGCAATGTACATATTGCCACAGTAAATGAAGCAATCATTTTTCAGGACAACTCCATTCTTTTTTTTTTTCAATGTTTTTTTAATAAAAAAAATTTTTATTAAAACAATCAACATTGAACATAAAAACATATTATGCAGTAATCATCATGGCACCTGATATACAATGCTATGCATTAGTCTTTGAAAACGTCTGAGTTAGTAAGCCTTTTTCCCACTCCTCGCGTCTAGCCTCAACTATACTCCTGTTACACTTTGTTTGATTGGTGTTTCTCTTATCTGGTTCAATATTAAATTCAGAGGTCTGTTTCAGCCCAGAGTGCATTCTACCAAAAAATTCTACAACAAAGTGAGGAATAGTGCACACCCTCAATTTAAAATCATAGAAGAGCCAATATTGGAATTATAGCAATCTGAATTATAAAAGAAATTAAAACTGTAGTCAGCCAACAAGGCTATTGCTGTGCTATTTCTATTATTACGTTCTATGCATGCCTCCTCAGAAACATATATCAGTGTCTTATGAAGATTAATTTTCAGATTACAGTTGCAACTTGAATGGAATGATCTTGGAGGAGTGGCTGAAAATATCTGAACATGTGAAACTGATTTTTGCCTCTTGAATTAGGTCAATTGCTAAAAGCATTTGCACAGATTGACATCATCATCAAGTATTGCAGGCCCAATTGGCAAAAGAAAGCTCAAGAAAGGACAGGTGTGTGTGTGTGTGTGTGTGTGTGTGTGTGTGTGTGGTGTGATCTTCTCCTTACATTTGCTAATGAAATGGTTCAAACATCAGATCCTTGTTTGTCCTCTGATGTCATATGCTAGCATCTTTCTTCAGTTTCAAAAAAGGTGAAATTGTTTAAGTTACTGAAATTTGTCTGACTGATTTGAAGATTGCTCTCCCTGAAACAACTTTTTTATATATATAATAACTATTGTCTTTGTATGCAGATTTCAGAAAAAGATTTTTTGAATGAATACTTGACAGGGATAGGTAGTCATTGGCAGAACCAACCATTGCTATAATCTGAGCTGGGAACTCAATTTCTTTTATTGTTATGACCAGGTGCTTAATTTGGGGGTGGTTGTTCCAAAAGATACATTGTTGTAAGGTAGACATATCAAACTCGCGATGTCACGTGACATCGGGCAACATATCGGGACTATTTTGCCATTGCCGGCAATGGGGTGGGCGCGGCTTCCACGTGATACATGCAGCCCACGGGCCGGCAGTTTGACACCCTTGCTGTAAGGTATATTAATTTTATAAAGTAGATTTACATGCCCTTTGTTTAAACAAGGTTTATGTCCAGATTCAAGATATTCTTTTTCAGTTTTGCTGCCTACAGGTAATTATATTTATAGAATTCTGTGGGTTATTAATCCCATTCAACCTATTGCCTTCTATTTGGGCTAGGGTTTGGAATGAAACTGCACTGCCCCTCATTTAGACTTTCTTTTTGAAAAAATGAAAAGAAAAAAGTAATATCTAATCTACCTCTAACTGTCATTGTGGCAGCATGGTAATTATAATCATTTCATTTTCCTGTCATCTTTATACTGCTTGGAACAGAACAACTAAAATAGCCAGTTATTTTAGAACAGAAAGTGAACAAGGTGTAGGCGAGACTAGGAAACATGTACAAGAAGAACTCTGTAAGATCAGCTATATAGTCCTATAAAGTTCAGTGTTACCTTTGCAACAATGGTAATTGTTTTGATTGTTTTTATTTTCATTTTCATTTGCATGCAGCTTTTCTTCCCTCCAATTAGTATATGCATTAAATTTAATCTAGACACTCTTGATAATGGTAATGGTAATTGCCTCCATAAAGTAGTTCAATCCCATTTCCAACCATCCTTATCATCTAGTGAGCCAACACCAGATCTGGAGCATCAACTTCTATAAACTCTGCATGCATGTATGTGTGTGTGTGAATTTAGAAGAAAATCTTTCCAAAGAAGCTTCTGAATTCCAATAACAGGTATAAAAAATAAAGGCACAAGGTTTGCCTACTATTACAAAGTTTCATAATTTTAATGAGGATTTCTTTTATTCCCAATTATATTTTTCCTAAACTAAGTAGTCCCAAATGTTTTAACACCTTCCATTTCTTTTAAACAAGACATAAATAGATTGAAAATATTGTGTTTTTTCAAATGATGTACCCTGGGATTTCACAATCCTGAATAGTTTGATAATTCATAAATCTTTACTGTTCACCTGTGATCCATCACAATCATGTTTGGAACTCATGAAGATGCCTTCAAAGAACTCATGGAGATGCCTTCAGATGTACAGCTCTCTATCTGAAGCCTTCTTCAATGCAGACAGGCTGTATTTCTGTAGGATTACCAGTGATGGGATTCAGCCGGTTTGCACCACTTTGGCAGAATTAGTAGCTAATTTTTTGTTGCCCAGGCCCAGAATAGACTTACGGAAGTGGCATCCACCTAGAGAACCGGTTGTTCACATATTTGAATTCCACTACTGAGGATTATCATAATCTTTCTTAAGATGGGAGGGGCTACTTACATAGTGAATTCTGTATGGGGTGTATCCCCAATGTGGGATATAGTATCGTTGAATTAGAAAATGCTACAACTATCCCTTTACACAATCCAAGAGTCCTGATTAAAACATCTCCTAGAGAGATCTGACTATGACACCCAGTGAAGCTAGGGCTACCAAGTCTGGGCTGAAAAAAATCCTAATCATCACTAGATGGCAGGAAAGAAATATATAACACTCTTAATTTTTTGCTGCCATTGTGTTATTATCCACAATGGATACTGGATAAAGTCCAAATCTGATAGTCCTAATAAAAGTTCCTAAATATTGGTTCCACTGTAGACAATTTAAGCAGAATCAGCTTTCTTGCTTTCATTTCTATAGATGAAATGCCATTTTGTATATAGTCTAGAACAGTGATGGCGAACCTTTTAGAGACCGAGTGCCCAAACTGTAACCCAAAAATGGATGTGGCCATTGGGTGGGTGTGGCCAATTGGGTGGGCATGGCTGTGGTGGTAACAGCAGACTGAGTGGGACTAAAAAGTTCAATCAATCAATTCCAACTTTGCAAGATCTTTTTTTTCCCCGCAAGAAGTTGAAATTGACTGGTTGATTGAACCTTTTTTTTTTTGCACACGGTGGCAGAGGCCTAAAGTGAAAAAGTTTTATAAAACCCAGCTGAAGGCCTAGGACTGAGGCGATGGCGCGCGTGCCCACAGAGAGGGCTCTGAGTGCCGCCTCTTGCATCCGTGCCATAGGTTCGCCACCACTGGTCTAGAATATATTAGCTTTTTTACAAAAAATCTATACTATGCATAGAATCAGGCAGTACCTAAATATATAACCATGCGAAGGAATTTAGTAATGCCAGCTGGCCCTACTTTATTTTACATATGCTTATTATATGTATTTGCTATATTTAGTATTAGATAAAGCATGAAGTCTCTTGTTACCTGTTACATTTTTAGCCATACAACAGAGATGTTTAAGTGCATGCATTCAAAAATACCAACTATTGATATGCACACTCTCACTTAAGTACATATAGAAATACTAATCAAAACTTTTCTTGGCACTCCCAGCAAGTATTCTGGAAGTTTGAAGAGAGATCTGGACTTCTATACTCCCAGACATCATCAGTATTGGGGAGGTAAAGTGATATATTTCAGGCTCAGCTTCAGACAGCATTGTTGAAAGCACTGGGAACTAGGACTTCAGAACTCCAGGGGATCTGTTTTTCCATTGGCGAACACCTGCTTTACTCCTTCTGTTGCTCCGGGGCTTAAAAGAAAAGTGCTAGCATGAAGGCTTTGCAGTCCTAACATGCTAATGAATATTTATGAAGTAAAAAAAAGTGGTTGTGTAGAAATGCCCACAATTATCTGTGGCTCCCTGTTAAGTCTTGTTTGAGAAGGAACCTTAGGTGTCTGTAGCAAGCTAGAATGATATCAAAGGGATACCATTGTGCAAATGGCATGATTGTAAAATACTGTTGTGACAGCTGATGTAAATTGTGACATTTGTGTCATGATTTTATGATGCATGTGTTGCCATTTGGCCCATTCAGATGCATATAAGAACAGTCCCAAGTCTGCTTCTGTATAATATATTCCAGTGCCCAACATGCTAAATTAATTATCAATAAAGACTAGAATTCACAATATATCTTTCAATAAAACTATATTACTATGTTGTCAATTGAAGATTCCATCTATGTCTTATCAGCTTTGAGAAAACCCATTCAATAATGTTAATGTTAAAAAAGCATCTTATGGGTATATCCCTCTGAAGACAAACATTATTTGACATTTTTAAAAACTCAGCTAAGACTTATTAGTAGCAGAAAGTGGGAAGAAGGTGACAGGCAACAGGAAGAAAGCAGAACTACTGAACGCATGTTTTGCATCCGTATTTACACAAAGAGAAAAAAAGCCAACATGGGTCTGTCAAAAACAGATCATGCCAGACAAATTCTTTGACCAGGTGACAAAATTAGTGGACCAGAGGAATGCTGTGGATATAATTTACTTGAACTTCAGTAAAGCATTTGATAAAGTAGACCACAACCTACTACTTGATAAGATAGAAAAATGTGGGTTAGACAGCATCACCACCAGATGGATTCGTAGCTGGCTGACTGGCTGTACTCAGCATATGGTCCTCAATGGAACTGCATCTACATGGAGGGAAGTATGTAGTGGGGTGCCCCAGGGCTCTGTTCTGGGCCCAGTGCTCTTCAACATCTTCATTAATGATTTGGACGAGGGGATAAATGGGAAACTCATCAAATTTGCAGACGACACCTCGCTAACAGGAATAGCCAACACTCCAGAAGATCTCCTTAAGATACAGAAGGATCTTGACAGACTTGAACATTGGGTGCTATCTAACAAAATGAAATTCAGTGGTGAAAAAAGTAAAGTTCTACATTTAGGAAAGAAAAATCAAATGTACAGGTATAGTATAGGTCAGGGGTGTCAAACTCAATTTCATAGAGGGCCGCATCAGCACTGTGGTTTCCCTCGGGGGGCCAGGTGGGTGCGGCCTATTGGGTGGGTGTGGATGGAGTGGGTGTGGCCTATTGGGTGGGCGTGGTCAGCTCTACATTGTTTGCATCAAGGATGGCTGTGGGGGCCTGGGTAGGAGTGGGACAGATCTGAAGGTCTCTGGCAGAAGGAGTGGGACCAGGGTAAATGCCAAGACATGGTCCACTGGAGGAGCCTCATCGTTACTCTCAGGCCATGCGGGGGAGCTGGATGGTGGTGCAGGCTGCCCAGAGCCCTGGGCAGCAGAGGTCAAATGCCCAGCCTGGCCCTCGAACACCCATGGCACCAAGCCCAGCCCCACTTCCCCAAGGGGGTGCCCAGCTGCACTTACCTCCTCCTCAAGGCTGCTGCTGCTGTGCTTACTCTCCTTACCCAGGTTGCTCATGATGGATACGAGGGCAAAGTCAGAGGAGGGGGCAAGGGGATGGTGAAAGGGCAGCAGGGCAGGACTAAGGCAGAATTTCCCTCAGACCCTCCCTCTCCTTCTTTCCTTCTTGGTGGTGGGAAAATATTTGAGATGAGGGAGGGAGAAAAACAGGCAGGAAATACAGCTGGGGAGGTGTCACCCTTCATGAAAAATGAAGAAATGCACCATCACCTGGAAGTGGCCAGCACATGGCCCTCACCTACTTCACATATCTGGCCTGGTGGGCTTTGGGGGAGGGGATGCCATGAGCAGTGTGAGAGTCAACGTTACCTGCACAATGCCGCCCAGCCCCCAGCTGTCCGGTTTCGGTAGGCAGAGAGGCACTCTCCTCACCACGCCGAGAGGCTGAGCCAGGCAACATGAATCTGAAAAGAAGTGCAATGCTGCCCAGCCCCCAACCTTCCCAGTCTCGGCAGGCAATGGGACGCTCTCCTCATAGCGCTGAGAGGCTGAGCCAGGCAGCGCAAATCTGAAAAGAAGTGCGACATCGCCCAGCCCCCAGCCTGCCCAGTCTCAGCAGGCAGTGGGGTGCTCTCCTCACAGCGCCGAGAGGTTGAGCCGCGCGGTGCAAAGCTTGCCAGCTTTGCACCTTGCTGCCTGCTGAAACTGGGCAGTCTGGGGGGTTAGGCAGCATTGCACTTCTCATTGGTTTCGTGCCACCCGGCTCAGCTGTTGGCGCTGTGAGGAGAGCGCCCCACTACCTGCCAAAACCAGGCAGGCTGGGGAATGGGTGTCATCATGCTTCTTTTGGGATTTGCGCCACCCAGCTCAGCCTCTCAGCACTATGAGGAGAGCGCCCCGCTGCCTGCCAAAACCTCTCCCCCAGAGCCCATCAAGCTGGATATGCTGGCCATTTGCTGGCCACTTCCAGGCGATGGTACATTTCTTCATTCCTCACAAAGCGTGACACCTCCCCAGCATGCATCCAGGGGGTGGGGCCAACATGGCAGGGGCTGGTTTCTCACTGTTTCCAGATGGTTTTGTGGAGCTAAGACAGAATATGTTCCAGCATAGATGGCCACCACAAAATTGTACATTGGCTCCCGGCCGGCCAGGGCCAAGGCAGCGGGGGCCATTCCCTCACTGTTTCCAGGATGGCTTTGTGGGCCACATGAAACCACTTTGCGGGCCACATCCGGCCCCCGACCTTGTGTTTGACATGTCTGGTATAGTTGATACCTTGCTCAATAGTAGTAACTGTGAGAGGGATCTCTGAGTCCTATGGGACAATCACTTAGATATGAGCCAGCAGTGTGCTACAGCTGCCAAAAAAGCCAACACAGTGCTAGGTTCCAAGGTCTCTTCCAATATTATTATTATTGTTGTTGTTGATGATGATGATATTATTATTAGCTTGCAACAGTCTTAGTCCGGAACAGTAATCAGAAGATGAAAGACAGGTTCCTTCAATTGGATTTGCTGCCCAAGCCATTTCTTAGAGCAGGGGTTCTCAATCTTGGCAACTTTAAGACTTGTGGACTTCAACTCCCAGAATTCCTCAGCCAGCATTGCTGGCTGAGGAATTCTGGGAGTTGAAATCCACAAGTCTTAAAGTTGCCAAGGTTGAGAACCCATGTCTTAGAGGATTAAGAATGTGTGGGTTATAGTACTATTCATTTTAGAAAATTATAGTTGCTTGCTCTAGAACAAAGATGTCAAACTGGCAACCCATGGGCCAGATGCGTCACGTGCAGGCCACACCCACCTCATCTCCGTAAAGGCAAAAAACATTGTGATACATTATGATACCTCACGTGACACAAGCGAGTTTGACACTTGCATTTTAGAATAAGAAGGATGTTACATGTAAAAGGAATAGAGATACACATAAAAGGGAGATTGACTCATGGTGATAGAAACAATGGCTATTATGATGATCTTTACGTGACCAGAGAACAGTATCCTGAGTTTTCTGATGAAGTAGAAGACGGATAGGTATGGAATTGTTGAAAGAAAAATCTTCATCAGGGTCCAGTCCAAGCTGGGAATAAACAAAATGGAGACTGCTTTAGAAAGAAGGTTGTAGTTTATTGAATAGCAGAACCAGACAGAAATGTGGCTCTGGGAAAGCTGACCACATGTAGCAGGAAGTGGTGGGTTTTTATATCTTCTTGGGCTTTTGTGTTTGGAGTTGTTCCTGTGGCATCAATTTTGACCTGAGGTTACTGGTATTCTGATGGTGATGGGTTAATCCTATTATGTCCTAAAGGTCATATCCTGCTTCCCTGGGACTGTGGCTGATGGCTATGTCCTATGTTGGATTTTTGGGTGAGGGGTTGTTGGTTCTAGAGATCTTTGTCTTTATAATCCCATCAGCTCTAAACTTCCTGGTGCCAATCTTTCTGAAAGGATTATCAAATCTGCATTTCTAAAAGCTGACCTGTTTGGTTTCTGCTTGGGGGAAGAGACTTGGGACTATCTTTGCCTAAGATTTTTTGTTATTCCTTTGGGGAAATATAATATTCTGTCCTTTTTAATATCCCCCCCCAAATATTTCCTTCTCTAGGAGGGTGGGTAGGTGCTGACTTCCAACAGAATAAACAAACACAAAAATGCTGCAGTAAGAGATGTTTGTTCTGGCACTAAGTAGAGTGCTTTAAAACTTCACAATGGGAAGAACTTCTAAGCACGAGCTTAATGAATAGCTTGATAGAAGCATGTAACTTTTGGATGCAAAAGTCTGGGCTACCACTAGATGGAAATAAAGCATTACATGACATTAATTCTTTGCTGACTTCTAACGGCCTTTCAGATTTTTGGATTCACCAGGAAGCACGTTGTACCTTTCCCCTCCCCCTTGAAATTGGCTGCAATTCAAGCATTATTCTTTGTGCAGGAATTGCACTTTCACTGGTAGGAAAGGCAGAAGCTGTTTGCACAACATACTAACCCTGACTGGCTAAGCCAAAACCAAACAAACCACATAATGTGAGTGAGACTTTTACATGGTAATACAGCATTTTGTTTGTTTTGGCTTCATATGCTAAGCCAAAGGAAAACAAACTACAATATGACAAAGTGTGATTTGTGAATTAGCCCCTGGAAAATTGTGTGTGTGTGTGTGTGTTGGACACAGGCGCATCCCCAGGAGAAGTTTTAAAAAGTCAAGATAGTAGCCATAACATTGACTGCATTGACTTGACACACACCTGGGTGAACAACATTTGAGCAATCATGGACAGCAATTCAGCCTCTCAGCCTTTCTCTAGGACAGGGGTCTCAAACAGCCGGCCCATGGGCCGGACGCATCATGTGGAAGCCACGTCCATCCCATTGCCGGCAATGGCAAAACCGGCCCGATACGTTCCGTGATGTCACATGATGTCATGAGTTTGACATGCCTGCTCTAGGAGAAGATGTGGTAACAACACCAAAAAGATGAGATTAATTTTTTCAGCTTAAAATGCAAAATAGCCATTTGTCTAAAATGGTATGGGGTTTTCTGCCTGAGCAGGAAGTTGGACTAAATGACCTATTGTCAAAATTTGGTTGCAAAAAGGGTGATTAGGGTGTGTATGTGTGTGTCTCTGTGTTATATTTTTGTAAACAAAGAAAACACAAAATAAAATTCATGACACAACATTTGGCTCTTTACAACCAGGTCTAGGGAGGGAATATGTAGGGATGGAGGGAATATGTTGCCCAGAGTTACTGTTATGGAATCGGTATGATGGGTAAATATATCTTGAGATTAAGAACAAGCAAGTATTTTAGTTTCATTAAATCCTTAACATGGCAGAATAGAGGGATAGTTAAATTAGTGCAAAGCATCAGTGTGTTTATTTATGGAAAAAGTTTTAGTTACTTAGGCAGCAGCTTAATTGAAAAACATTTAACATTTACATATAAAGCACTGCATTAGCCAGAAAAAATTAGCATAATTTTTATTAAGGAAATTAACAGGCAAAATCTTGATTATTTGGATCAGCGCAATAATTTGTCTTAACTAGAAAAGGAAAAGAGTTGATTTTGTTTACCTAATTAATTGTCATGAGGATACACTGTCACACTAGGACAAAATAGGCATACACATCAGATTGTGACGTGCTTGTCAAGACTCTCAGAATCAACCATCCTCTTGTTAACGTGTTAGGACTGCTTTTTTGATAAGCATACAGTCAAGTAGGGTAAAGATACCGGTAGCAGTTCAATAGCAAGTCTCCAGTTACTATTCTATGTAATGTATTCTTGTGAGTATGCAAATCTCCCATGGCTGTCATTTTGTGAACATGTTCTTGAAAATCTAAACACGCCCATAGCAAAAACAGATTCCCCACCTATATTTTATTGGGAGATATTATGGTATGGGATAATTATTTATGCTTCCTTTTATTTTTGTCCCTGAATTTCCTTTTACGTTGTTTCTCAAGCTAGTCCTTAAGATTATTTAGGTTAGAGTTTCTCAACCTTGGCAACTTTAAGGCTCATGGACTTCAACCAACATGCTGCCTGGAAATTCAAGTCCATACAGTGGGGCAAAAAAGTATTGAGTCAGCCACCAATTGTGCATGTTCTCCCGCTTAAAAAGATGAGAGAGGCCTGTAATTGTCATCATAAGTAGACCTCACCTATGAGAGACAAAATGAGAAAACAAATCCAGACAATCACATTTGTTTTCTCATTTTGTCTCTCATAGTTGAGGTCTACCTATGATGACAATTACAGGCCTCTCTCTTCTTTTTAAGTGGGAGAAATTGCACAATTGGTGGCTGCCTCAATACTGAAAAGAACACATAAATACCCTGCTGTAAAGGTAGATGAGTCTTGCTTGGAAATTAGCAATTCTAGAACAAACTTTACTATTTTTGTAAAAAAAATATTCTTCTTCTTATGCAGTACTGTAACACAACATTCAAAATGTTCTTTTTCCCAATGGATAATTTCACATGGCACCTGAAGTTCTGTTGTCATATGGTACAGTGTTGATTACAGAATACTTCAGCTTTAATTCACTTGACCTATCTTTCAGTTTGATTTTATGTGAGATTTAATTCACGTAATCCACTTCAATAGCTTATGTTCTGACCGGTTCATCATGAGAATGCTGTCCACTCTCCCATGACCTATATGTAAAATGCTTGTAATCTCAACCTGATTGTGAAATGAATAGGATGCTTCCCATTTATATCATCATAGGAATTGTGAGATATCTGCTTGTTATAATTTATAGGCACATCCTAAACTGTATTTGTCATTTCTATGTTGCAAAGATTTCCATGACTAATCCCTCAATTCAGAATTTATAGAGTCATCCTGGCTGCAAAACCAAGGTTAATTTGTTCTTTTTACTAGTTAAACTAAAACTCCTTTCTCTTTTTATGGAGATACTAGTCCCATGAGGAAAATTAATTATTGTATTAAACTTTACTTTTAGTTACAGAGGTGTGAAGGAAAAAGTAAGGGAGATGGAGGCAAAACAAGTCAATATGGCTAGAGAAAAAGGTTGATGAAAATCTGAATATTAAAAAAAAGAAACATGAAGTAATGGAAAGAGGCCAGGTCACAAAAGGAAATTACAGGTGTGTAGCCTAGAACTATCATGATGATATCAGAAAACAAAAGCTTTTAATGAACTGGGGTTATCCAGTAATGCTGAAAATTGCTACCAGTTGCTTGGAGAAGGTAAAATGTTAACAATACAAAGAAAAGGCAGAGGCATCTTGGTTGACTTAGAAAAATTCTTTTGGGGGGGAGGATAAATGGCAAAAGAGTTATCAGAGTATTATTTTTGGAAAGTTATAAATGGACCAAAGGTCCAGATGGATTTGAAGTAAGATTTTGAAATTAATTATAAGAATCCTTCCCATGCGAATGGCTTTGTTTTGAATTCCAAAAAGACAAAAAAAAAGATGATAGGATGGGACTTTGAAAGTTGGACACTAAGTGGGAGTCAGGGGTAATTGAATATTACAATTAAAAGAAAAGAACATTTAAATCTACCTGCTGACAAAGAAGCAAAATTCTTTAACATTGGATGTATAGAAGGATATTTATGAACAATGGACTCAGAAGTTAATATTAAAAATATCTGCCATCAAAAATAGACTGTATAAATGATGTAATAGAAGAGTTTTACTGGACAAGACTGAAATAAATTTGAATGTGAATTTAAAAATGGTAGGTTACAAGAATGTTCAGGAAAAAGACAATGTACTAGATGCACCAATGAAACCAGCTAATGTCTTAATAATAAAAGGAATGTACATATAACAACTCAGAAGACTGACTTGGATAATTTTCCTATATTGGCTTTATGAAGGAGGCCTGTTAAAATTATGAAACACTTACTAAGAAAAGACAAAGAAAGGAAAACAAATCAAGTTTAAGATATCATCAAGATCAAGACTGATCAAAGGGAAAGAATATAAAGTTGGTGTACTTGACAAGTTTAAAGCAGATATGGTTGTTATTTTTGGTAACCTTAATAGGCTTTTGCTGACTAGGATTAAATAATGAGGTTTTAGGAATTGGTTTATTTATAGATAGAAACTGATATATGGGATGTAAAATTTCTTTGTTGGATTTTAAGAGAAGGTGATAAACTGTTACAATTGTCTATTATTATGAAGTAATTATAGTAATGAAGGGGGAATTTACTTCTTTACATATTTCTCTTCCTTTTCTTTGCTATATTATTACTTTTCCTTCTTTTTTATTTTTATTTTTTCTATTGTCCTATTCTTTTCATTCATTTATTTTTGTAGTTTGTATTAGTTTTTATCCTCATAAGTGCATGACCGCTCAGATGACTGCAGAACAAATGTTATCAATGATTTCAAAGAGGCCTAAAGGAAAAGTTCAATCATTACAGATCTGAACATAACATAATATCTGATCATAAACAATCAGTCTGGAAATTACAATTGGAAAATTTTCAAAGGTCAGATTAGACAAAAAGAAATCTTGCCAAATTAATCATTTAATTTATGGATTGGGTAACGATTGTGGTAATGTTAGAGACATAATATACCATGACTTCAGCAAAGCATTTGACAAAATACCCCATGGCATGCTGATGAGACATCTAGATGAATGACATGACAATTAACTTGAAACATACTTGGCTCAAAAGTCAGACTCAAGTGTACACATCCCATGTAATACTTACGAGACCGCCTGCTGCCTCACGAAACCCAGCGACCGGTTAGGGCCCACAGAGTCGGCCTTCTCCAGGTCCCGTCGGCTAGACAGTGTCGCCTGGCGGGGCCTAGGGGAAGGGCCTTTTCTGTTGCGGCCCCGGCCCTCTGGAATCAACTCCCCCCGGAGATCCGTATCGCCCCCACCCTCTCCGCCTTTCGTAAACTACTAAAGACCCATCTCTGCCGGCAGGCCTGGGGCGGTTGAAATCTTGCCCCTAGCCAGTGTATGTCTGTGTGTATGTTTGCTGAATGAATGGTTCTTAATTTAGGGGTTCTTCTTTTTATATATTTATTTTTATAAATGTACTATTTAGTTTGTATTGGATTTCTATTTATGCTGTAAGCCGCCCTGAGTTCCCGGAATAGGGCGGCATAGAAATTTAATAAATAATAATAATAATAATAATAATGTTACAAGGATTAGATAAAGGCCATTTACTATTTTTATTTATAAAATATTCAAAAGAGATGTAGGTAATGCTTTGCAATAATAAAAAACTAAGTAAGATAACTGAAAATCTGATTGAATTTTATACACTGTGATATATTAGGGGAACAAATGCTTTCATAAAGGTGAAAAAAATATAGAAATAAAATTCAAAAGAGATAAGTTGGAGAATTAAACTGAAAATAACAAAATGAAGTGAAATAGACAGAAGAGCAACAACCAAATAAGTGATATGTGGTGCCAAATACTTAGGTTGATACTTATGAAAAAGATTTTGTAACAGCAGTACATTGTACAACCGCAGTGTGATATCACTGCAATGAAGGGAAATGCAATTTTAGCTGCATCAACAGAAATAAATAAACTATGGAAAACAATGTTTGGTCCATCCTCACATTCAATATATCTAATTGGGGACACCATGCTTTAAAAGTGGTTTGAGACAAAATGGAACAAATTTTAGGAAAATGCAGGAAAAAGTACTAGAAGATTAGAAATTAAGTTCTATAAAGTGATTAAAAGAGGTATGTACTTTTACCCTAAGAGACATGAGAAGGATATGAAAATACTCTACAAATACCTGAAAGTATGTCAAAATAAAGATCACAACCTGAAATAATGGATTTTAGCAAGGCAGATTTTAGCTATAAGCAAGAGGGAAAAACTTTCCAACACTAAGAGAAGTTTAATAGAAATCAATAATCTGAAAAGTATCTAGATACTTTTCTCAGGGTATATTCAGGAGACATCTAGAAAGTCATTTATTTGGAATGTTTCAATCTGGATTCCTGTACTAAGCAAAGAGTTCTGTTCACTGAATTCAGTGGCCTCTGAAGTGTCATCTAACTCTATGATTCTAAGAAGCAGGCACTTCAATATGGCCCCAGTTGGTTATGGTTTTACCAACTAGGATGATAAACTACACTAAATCATAGATTAATCCAGGGGTAGGCAACCTTGGCTCTTTTATGACTCGTGGACCTCAACTCCCAGAATTCCTGAGCCAGCATGGCTCAGCTTGGAAACCTCTCTCTTTCCCCTCAGCATGGCTGGCTCAGGAATTCTGGGAGTTGAAGTCCACGAGTCATAAAAGAGCCAAGGTTGCCTACCCCTGGATTAACCAGTCATATTTCAGCCTAGCAAGTGGAATGAATTGATATAGTATAGTTAATGAATAGATTATCATGTTGTGTGAACCTACAATATTTTAAATTAAATAAACAATAGACTTTAGGTGGCTGTAAAAAATCTCATTAGTCTCCTTTTTTTCGCTGCTGCTTTTGCCGAAGGCGCCATGCCAGCTAAGGGGCCCCTCCAGAGCGTTCAGGTTTTCGGCAGGAAGAAAACTGCTACTGCAGTTGCTCACTGCAAAAGAGGAAATGGACTTATTAAGGTGAATGGACGGCCTCTGGAAATGATTGAACCCAGAACTCTCCAATACAAACTGCTTGAACCAGTACTTCTTTTGGGCAAAGAACGCTTTGCAGGAGTTGACATAAGAGTCCGTGTGAAGGGTGGCGGTCATGTGGCACAGATATACGCAATTCGGCAATCTATTTCCAAAGCACTGGTAGCTTATTACCAGAAATATGTTGATGAAGCTTCTAAGAAAGAAATAAAGGATATCCTCATCCAGTATGATAGGACCCTGTTAGTTGCTGATCCTCGACGTTGTGAATCCAAGAAGTTTGGTGGACCTGGTGCCCGTGCACGTTACCAAAAATCCTATCGTTAAAAAGAAACTTTTTGTCTATTTGAAATAAAGGATAACATTTAATAAAAAAAATCTCATTAATCTGACCTCTTTTAATTAGTTTTGGGAGATCAAAAATCTTTTGATCTTTTTGAGGACTACCAAATACTTACTGAGATGTATTTATGAACTATGAGCAGCCCATTTGATTCCCATTGGTCATTAGAATGTTGATGCATTTTAAACTGTAAGAATTACTAACTTTTCTTGTTTTCCTTTTTCTTTGCCAGTGATTTTTCTTTTCTTTCTCCATTTTATCTTTTTGAAATGGTGACTCTGAGGTAAAGGGCTCTTCTGTTTCTAATAGGTGCCTTTTCAGCTTGAATAGTCTCATAGAAACCTTTTTATAATAAAACAATTCATTCCAATGAAATGTTCAATTTTTAAAAAGATCTCTTATGCATAAACCCAAATATAAGAAAGAATCAGCTCCTTTTACCATAGTTCAGGAATGCTATGTCAATTATCCTCATAGTTCATTCAACCATGAGAATTACAGAAAGGATGCTCAAAATTCCATCTGGAGATAGAAAGAAAAAAAACCTGAAATTTTGGATAGAAAGTTATATATTAAATAGGAAAATAGAAATTCTGAATGGACAAGTGTGTAAATATCTCTGCAGTATTTCTAATCTGTTATATGTGACTTATTTATTTCCCATTTCATTAAAAAAATGAAATATATATGTGTGTTAATAGGTAGATGTTCATTTGTGGATATTGTTGTCATTTATATCAGGGAGATTAGTTCCCAGAATAGAGGGTTGCGTAAAAATAGAAAGCTATATTAGAAGTCCTGGATATATCGTATCTATCCCCAAATATGACACTAAGGAAAGTAGCTGTCTTCCTGGCATCCAACAACTGGGCTTACATAATGAACACTTCTAGTTCTGTTGAATAGTCATTGACTGCTCAGAGAAAAGAACCTTTTTGGTGACAGCTTATTAGTGTGTCTCTTATTAAAATGTATAACTGTTAACGGAAAAGGTCACAGTATGCTTGTTTTGTTCTAGAATGCGGTTAACTTAAGTTCACTACACTTTGTTTTTACAATTAAAATAATAAAAACTAATATCAAAAACTGAAGAAAAATAGAAAATACAGAAAAAACTAGAAAAGAAATAAAAAAGACTTTGGTAAAGAAAAAGAAAAGAAATACATATACAAATGATTTTCCTCTTCATCACAAGTATAAATAATTTTAGTAGCTTATCTCTTTCTCTTTTTTAAAAAAATAATCTTAGATATCCCATATCTTAACTATTAAAAAAAATCTTTAAAACCTTGTGTTTCAGTCCTTATCAGCAAAATTCCATTAAGGGTTATCAGTAATAACAACATATCTCTGTTTATCCTTGGTCAAATACACCATTTTTAACTCTTTTCTTTTATTTGATTTTTAGTTCAAATAAAGTCCTTGAACTTGATTTCTATTCATTTTTTCTTTGTCCCCTCCCCCCAATTCTTCAAAACTTTAACAATCCTCTTTTGTAAGTTGAATATAGGAAAATTATTCAGGTTACTCTATTGCTTTATTATTTTTACATCCTGTTTAATTATTAAAACATCCTCTGGCTTTTTTTTTTTGTATGCCCACTTTAGTATCTTTTCCCATATCATTTCTGTAGCTGGTCATTTTTAAATCCACTTTCAGATCAGTCTCAATCTTGTCAGATATAGCTTGTTCCTCTTTCATTATATATGTGTATATATTTGTTTTCTGAGGTTTTCGCGGGTGTTTGTATGTAGGTCTTTGGTTCTTCAGGTTTTCTCCCACGTAGAATTTGAAGTGTCTTGGTGACGTTTCGACGAAGTCCCATTTGTCATCTTCAGGTTGGTGCCTTTGGCTTCGTGCTTCTAGGAGCAATGTGTGATTGTAGCTGTTTCTTCCTTTTAACTGCCAGTGGGGGTTTGAACTGATTGGCTGGGAGCTTGGCTGTGTTCTGATTGGGTGGAGATGTGTTCTGATTGGTTAAGGGCTTGGCTGTGCTCTGATTGGATGGGGGGTTGGCTGTGTTGGATGGGGGAGTGTTCTGTTTGGGTGGGGGCTTTGTTGTGCTCAGGTTAGTCTGAGTTGCAGGGGGATTAAAGATGGTGAGCTGCATAGCTGTTTGGCTTTGCGTTCGTGGTCGTGCCTCATCTTCATGGTGGATGTCAGTTTGCTTCATGTATGGATTGGAGGGATTTAAAGTGGCTAATGATGCAGCTGTGGTCTGGCTTCTGGTTTGTGGTCGTGCCTCATCATCATCGGTGTGGGTTTGGGTTTTCTTTTTTCTTTTTGACAAACGAGTTCCTAACACAAAGAATGACACCAGACCCACAATCACGAAAACCACACAGAATGTCACCACCACACATCCACGCAAAAAGCAAATCTCTGCCTGTGTTGCAGCACATAAATAAATAAATAATTTTTTATTAAATTATTTTAGAAGTTTAACAAAGAAGAGACTTTTCTGCCATGGCTCCAGCCCTCTGGAATATTGTGCCATCCCAAATTGAGATTCACAGCCACCCTTTTGGCCTTCTGAAAAGGCTTGAAGACACGGTTCTTCTACCTGGCCTGGGGCCCCAAAGGGGGTGGGGCATTCTGGAGATGGTTAATGGATTAGATAATACCTCACCTCTTCCCAATGCACAGTTTGCTCCTTTTCTCTCCGTTTGGTCAATTTAATTTTAACTGAATTTTAAATTTTAGATCTCTATTTATTGTTTTAATGTTTTACATGCATAAGGCATTTAGAATAACCTTTGGTAAGATGGGTGGCATATATTCTATAATCTTTCCTTCGTTTAGTTTCATCCAACCTTTAATTAGTTATTTAATTAATAACTAATTAAAGGTTGGATTAAACTAAAGGGAAAAAGTTTTATAGAAATATGTGATTTACATGAGATGGCTAACAATGTTCATTACAGAAAAAGTAGGAATAATCTGTTCATTGATCAAGCTGGAACTATTTTATCTATTTCAAAAACTGGCTGAAACATCCAGTGTGAAAAACTAGACTCCTGCAAAGCAAAATAACTTCTCTTTGAGTTGAGTCCAGTCCTGCAATGATGTTGCAATTAGTTATTGCCTGAAAGCTGTGTGGGTTGGTTTCCTAAATCAAATTACTACAACATGATTTGAATTCAAGAAAGTTAACAAGCAATGTTCTGCTATAAAGAATTATGCTGCAAAAATGCAGTAAGACAAAAACAATTCTGATGAAGTTGCTGTGGCAATCATGTTTACAGCCATTTGGTCAAAGGACTTGAATTTAAGAGGTTACTTTCCTTTGAATTATGTTTTAAATCCAAGACAATATTTTTACAGGCTCTGAAAGCAGATAAAAGAATGTCTAAATTATTTGCTTTGAGCTGCAGCTTGGATTATGCACACATAGGCTCTACATTATTAGCCTCCTTCATAAGCCATTCCTCTCAACCGTCTGTACATTCCTGGAGGGGAAGAGAATTGTACAAGCTAGTCCTGTCCTGCTCAACCTAACCCTGTACGTTTTGAATGCACTTGGATGAATATAGCTAGAAAACTTTCATGGATTTGTTTGAAGGCATTAGAAATTCTTCTTGCAGTTGGTAACTCTATTCCATTGGAATACCAATAATAGTACAGATATGTGTCTACTGAACTCTAAAAATGACTGGGGGGGAGGGAGAAATTGGCAGAAAAAGAATACTGGAAGCAGGTCTGTTAGACAAAGACCTTAATGCTTCCCACAAATTCTTCGAATGTGCAAATTATATTGTAGATAGCATGATAAAGTCATCTCTTCTGATACCAGAAATGCTGCAAAGCAAAGGGCAAGCCTCTAATACCATCTTTATTTGTTAGAATGCTTCTGGATCTAGCCCTTTTAGGGTTTCTCAGAAAGGGACGGGGCAATGCAGAGTTATACATGGAGGGGGGGTCAAGAGGGGCTTCCTCCTCCCAGTTTTGCGTTATTTTATATGAGCAGGCATTGTTTAAATAAATAAATAATGTTTCACCATTGTGACACAAGCTCCTTTAGTTCCTGACTCATGACATAAAGTGGAGCATCCGATCCTGGGGACAATGGATAGCTTTCACCAGTACTTTGATTAATGGTATGTCCCTTTGCTTTTCATAAAGACAAGCTGAAGTGGTAAACAACACAGACAAGATCATTTATGAGACTGATTTCTCAAAGTTCCCAATGTATACCTTGGGTCCAAAGATTGCTTCTTCGTGATGTGGGGATTTAATTTCTGAACGGGGTTAATCACTCCCCCATAACAGAGAACCATATCACTTCTGGAGGTCCCAATGGTATGAGTAGAGGAATGAAGCTTAAACATAGTATCTCCTTGAGATATGTTGATAGTTCCTATTTAGAATACAACCACCTCCCATCCTGATAATTTGGGGTTACTCTCATCCTTAAGAATAGGTTTTGGAAATATGCAGGGAGTTTAAATGGAGAGAAAAAGAGAACTGCTTTGTTCCACTGGAACTCTCCGTATGGTCTCAGGATTCAAGTTTTAATTTTAAATAGTTCATGGAAGCTGATAAATCAGTGACTGAATTTATTATCTGAAGCAAATAGCACTGCAAGCTTTTTCAAGTTGAATAGCTTTGGATTTGGTTAGTGCTTAGACAGAATATTGATTAATAATTCTACATGCCAAATGTTTAGCTTCATTGAATAAATTCTGGATAAAATACAAGAAAAAATAGATTATGAAACCCAAGGATTTCACTCTCTTTGTCAGTATACAAAACAGGAGGAAAGAACAAGAAGAATTAAAAGTCTTAATATGAAAAATATAAATACAGCTTAGTATACATTACTGAAAGCCAATGGGGGAAACCATTGGGATGAAAATATTAATGAGACTTATTAAAATAGAATTCACCAGACAATTGGAGCAGTGGTTTTATGTGTGATGGAAATTCACACGTATATGAAGATCCAGGAATCTGAACATTTGGAATGTTTGGAACATAAGGAAGGGAAAATAATAAGATTATATCAATATGCTATAGACCACAAAGCAGGCAGAACATCTGGACAATGCCTTTCTGGATCAGATTACAAAACTTTCAGGGGGTAAATGGGAGTCGTAATGGGAGCCTTCAAAAACCCAGATATTAGTCGGAAAACCAATTCAGCCAAGACTTCAAGATCCCATAAATTCTTCAGAGGTACTGCTGATTATTTTATTTTCCAGGAGGCTAAAATAGAAATGAGGAGATTACCTCTCCTATATCAGATCCTAACCAATAGGGAAGAGACAGTTGAAGTGGGAACTTTGAGAGGAAGTGACAGGGTTATTTTGGGGTTTGAGACACTACAGAAGGAGAAGTTGAAGCTCTAGATTCCATGAAAATCAGCTTAGAAGTAATAAGTGAATTTACGGACAGAAATTTTTACATTAAAGGTCAGACTGGAGGATGAGAACCTCTAAAGAAAAATATGCTGAAAATAGACTTGCACACCTTTCCAATGAGAAAAAAAAAAGTAAGTTAGCCTAGAAAAAAGTTGTGGATAAAAATGGAGTTAAAAGGAACAAGTATATGAAATGGAAGGCAGGTTTAATTAACAAGGAGGCATACTATAAATATTTCAGGCTGTTTGTTAAACAATCCTCAAGTTTCCTGTCTCGTTTGCAAGGCTCCCCAAAATGGTACCCTGTTTTAAGAATCACATTAATTTTAATGAGTGGATTCATTAAAACATTTTCAAAGGGCTCTCATAAAAATCCCAGAAAATTCTGGTTAATAAATAGCAAGGGAATGCTGCACTGACATGAGGTCTCAAAATGCTTCTGAATCATTTTGGAAGTGTGCACAGCTGTACTGATTAGTCATGCATAGAGTTGGATTATTAGTGAGATCTCCCACAATACCAGTCTTTCCACTTGCTAATAATTATCCATTCAATAAGCCACCCTGAAATTTGTTCATAATGTTTTCCTCATCTGAAGACTTTAAACAGTTTCAGTCCAATATTGTCTACATATTGTAAGCTTGGAGCTTGAATAAAGATTTTTCAGCCAATCACTGCTCTCAATCACTGCCAATCACTGCTCTGTCCAGACTAGCGGAAGAGCTAAGTGCAGAGAATCTTAACCAATTAGTGCTCATTTTTTTCCATTTCAAATTGACCAATTGTTGACTATGCAGCCTTCAGGCCATCCAGCACTGTGAGATTTTATTTATTTATTTATTTATTTATTTATTTATTTTAAATATCTTTCTCCGAACAAAATGAAAAGAAACAAATTTCTAAAACGATTCACACCATTCCTGCATTTGTCCCAATGTATTTGTATACTGTATATTTCTTTTGATAGTTTGTAATCCATTTCTGCTAATGATCTATCATAAGGGTGATTTCAGGAAAACACTTTATTGTTTTATGAAATTATTGATAAACTCATTGCACAGCCCCAAAAACCTTCTGTTCCCCATGGTGCAGGTGATGTTTTTATAGGTAGCTCTGTTAATGTGTTATTTATGCAAATCCAGAAAAGATCCTGTAAGAGTAGTATGCAGGAACAGACTAAATCTCTGTTCTTGCCAGTACAGCAAAGCAGCTATACATGAATGAGCATGTTAAGATGACCTAAGAAAACCTTTAAAAAGTCACATCAGGTTCTTCAGAGGATTGAAACGTTGACTGAGCGCTCCAAGGAATTGTACTTTGTTCACACCAACTCACTTTATAAGTTCAAATACTTTGCATGGCCCTATTTTCTAGTAATATAAATGTAAATATTGTGTTGATTGAAGTCTGCATTTAGCACTGTGTTCTCATTAGAAGGCTCATTTTTTTAAAAAAATGTTGCTAGATGAATCATCTGCATAAATTATGGTAGAATAGGATGACTTATAGTTTGAATACCTGCTTCCAAAATCATAGCCCCCAGGAAGGAGGCAGTCATTTTGGGGGGGGGGGGCAATATCCTTCCTGAATTTCTTAATTCAGGCCAAACTCCCATATTAATGAGCCACTGGTCTTGCCCTTCATCAGTAGTCATATTTTTGCATCATATTAATATATGTATCTCCATTGATTTCAGCTTCCATAAAAGACCAGACTGATTGGTCAAATAGTCATTTTAAGAAAAAAAAACCAAGATGAAAGCAGGGAGTGCATAAATGATTCCAAGCTCAAGGGAGGAGGAGGGGGAGGGGGAGGAGGAGCAGGAGCAGGAAGAGGAGGAGGACATCATGATAAGAAAAGCTCCCATTTCCCACTAATTCCAATTGGAATTTGAAATTATTTGTCTATTCCCAGCTTTTAGTCTGCTGTGCTTTAAAGTAATCCCTTTGTTTTATGAACTGGAATGAATTCAAGTAACCACAGGTTTAGTATGAACAGCAGGAATGAGGTGGTTAACAGAAAAACTCTGGCATATATATGCATATTATTCTTACAGTCAAAAATGTATTGTATAACTACTGGTCAAAATATATTTTTCATTAGTGTTTCATCTTATTTTTTGCCTGTCTTTTTCTCTCTGCATTCCTTCTACAATACATTTCTTTGTATTTATTTTAATAACATTTCATATTGCTTTTTATTCATTTCTCATAAATCACTGATATTAACTTTTCCTTAAACTAGCTGACCTTGTGACACCATACTTGAACCAGAGAATTTGCCGTGCTTAAAGTGTTCAAGAGTTTCTGAGCAGTGGGAGGGGGAAGATTATTATTACTTTTTTTTATACTTGCATGATATAAATGCCAAAACTATCATCACTGTCTGAAAAGAAGAGGATATTGGTTTATATCACATTATTTGCTAAATTGTTTTCAGATTATGAATGTGGTTGTTTTACATCTTGGAAGAAAATTCTAATGCCTTATATATTTCAAAATTTCAGTACATATAATGCTCCATTTACAACTTGCTGTTCAGCAGTTTATCAAAAGTGTGTCCCTGTCTAAAGGCCAACAAGATCTCAAGGTTCCTAGAAGCTGGATTTGTTGGGAACATGCTATGGAAACTATAAATACTATTCTTGTCAAAGAACAAGGCTGCTGAAACTCCTTGAAACAGAATTATGTTGCTAATAAATATATAAATCAATTAACTCTTTGGAAAACACCAATTCAGGAAATAGAAGCTCCACACTGTTAGTATAATGCCATGTAGAAAACAGCCTCATAATTTTGAGCTATACAGTAATGGTCCATTCAGAGAGATTTGTCTAACATTCATCTGGTTATATTTTTAATACTGAACAATCACCTTTATATTTTTATCCATTTTTTTGCAAAGCTATGCAGCTTTGTGACACAATTTTATCTCTAAATGTTACACACATGCTTACATAAACATAGAATAAAATTCTCATTTGGATTATGAATGGGAACTCTCGTGATCTCCAGAATTATCTTTCTGTGACTCCTCAACAAACCTGATTTTCCTTCATAATACTATATTTTGAACATGGGGTTCTGGAAAATATATGTCTTACAATAATATTGATATGACAACTGCAACTGCAAATCAACAGTTGATGAACAACATTACTTTCCCCATAAGATTAATGTGTTGTTTATGGGCTATATTCTTCTACTGTTGATTACATTTAATAGCAATAATAGTAATAGTAGTAGTAGTAGTAGTAGTAGTAGTAGTAATAATAATAATAATAATAATAATAATAATAATAAAGTTGGAAGGGACCTTGGAGGTCATCTAGTCCAACCCCCTGCTCAGGCAGGAAACCCTATACCATTTCAGACAAATGGCTGTCCAGTCTCTTCTTAAAAACTTCTAGTATTGGAGCATTCACCACTTCTGGAGGCAGGTTGTTCCACTGGTTAATTGTTCTGTCAGGAAGTTTCTCCTTAGTTCTAGGTTGCTTCTCTCCTTAATTAGTTTCCATCCATTGCTTTTTGTCCTTCCTTCAGGCGCTTTGGAGAATAGCTTGACTCCCTCTTCTTTGTGGCAGTCCCTGAGATATGGGAACACTACTATCATGTCCCCCCTTATCCTTCTCTTCATTAAACTCTTCATTAAACTTCATTAAATATCTTTTTTACATTGTGGTGACCAAAACTGGATGTAGTATTCCAAGTGTGGTCTTACCAAGGCATTGTAAAGTGGTATTAATACTTCATGTGATCTTAATTCTATCCCTCTGTTAATGCAGCCTAACACTGCGTTGGCTTTTTTGGCAGCTGCAGCACACTGCTGGGTCATATTTAAGTGATTGTCCCCTAGGACTCCGAGGTCCCTCTCACAGTTACTACTATTGAGCAAGGTACCACCTATACTATACCTGTACATTTGGTTTTTCCTTCCTAAATGTAGAACCTTACTTTTTTCACCATTGAATTTCATTTTGTTAGATAGCGCCCAGTGTTCAAGTCTTTCCAGATTCTCCTGTATCTTAAGCCTATCCTCTGAGGTGTTGGCTATTCCTGCTAGCTTGGTGTTGTCTGCAAATTTGATGAGTTCCCTATCTATCCCCTCATCCAAATTGTTGATGAAGTTGTTGAAGAGCACTGGGCCCAGAATAGAGTTCTGGGGCACCCCACTACACACTTCCCTCCATGTAGATACAGTTCCATTGAGGACTACACACTGAGTATGGCCAGTCAGCCAGCTATGAATCCATCTGGTGGTGATGCTGTCTAACCCACATTTTTTTCTATCTTATCAAGTAGTAGGTTGTGATCTCCTTTATCAAATTCCTTACTGAAGTCCAAGTAAATTTGCTTGAAATGGATTCTTATCCTTATCACCAGCAGAACCTTAGGAAACTGGATTTTTTAATCCTCTCATCTGTGTAATTTATTTCAATCTAAATGCAACAAAGGCTGAAGCATTCCACATGTCAAATTTAAATTTTATAGACATAAAATTTTCACTGTAATGTGCTTGGACAAAGTTCTCATTATAAACTTAGCATTTTAAAACATAAATTCAAACACTACTAAATCAATTAGGCAAAGAGGGTTTTCTTTGTCAGATGTTAGTCATCCCAATAAGACTTTTCCAAGAAGTCAATTTCCTTGGATTAAATCAGTTCTGAAACATTATTCCTTCTAGGTAAAACCTTGTTTGACATTGTGTTGATAAAATAACTCTAGGAAATTACATTGGAGTTATGCTTCATTAGCACCTTACCAACACTCATTTTTCAGGAGACAACTACCGGTATTTCTAGCATTATCCAAAGTATTCATTCTTAGACTATGTGCACTACCTATAAATATGTATCAAAAGTGACTTGTACATTGTCAGAAATAACAAAAAGAGTTTTGATGGTAGAAAATGTCTCTAGCTTAGGACTGCAGTGCTGGGTTGCAGGGTTTTTCTGAGTTTAGTTTCCCATTGGGAGATAGTTGCTGGTCCTACTAGTCTTGTATGTGATTAGGTAAATTGTTATTTTTTAAATGATGTATACTTGCTTGTCCTACTAGCCTTGCATGTGATTAGGTATATTGTGCTGTTATTGTTTTCTAAATGATTGACATGTTATCTTGTTCTACTGATACAATACTCTTTCTTCTTTATCTAAGATTTGGATAAAAGTCATGTAATAAAGGTGGATTTCTTTAATTAGTTTTGTGGATTAATTAGAGAGAAGCAACTTGGAATTAAGGAGAAACTTCCTAACAGTGAGGATAATTACCCATTGGAACAGCTTGCCTTCAGAAATTGTAGGGGCTTCATCACTGGAAATTTGTAAGAGAAGACTGGACATCCCCCTATCTGAAATGGTATAGGGAGTCTTGCTTGAGCAGGGGGTTGGACTAGAAGACCTCCAAGGTCCCTTCCAGCTCCATTCTGATTAATTCTTTCTAGCTTCTATAGTCGTTGTACAGTAATAGACTACATCTATAATGGTTAAACCACTGGGCTAAGAACAGACATATGCAAGTTCAAGTCTACATTTTGCCTGGATAACAGGTAGTTTTCACTTAGCAATCATTCAAAGTTATGATAGCAATAGCAGTTAGACTTACAAACCGCTCCATAGCACTTTAAAGCACTCTCTAAGCGTTTCCAGAATTAGTGTTAGAGTTAGCCCCCAACAATCTGGGTCCTTATTTTACCGACCTTGGGAGGATGAAATGCTGAGTCAACCTTGAGGCAATCAAGATCGAACTCCTGCAGTGGAATGCAGAATTAGCCTGCAATACTGCATTTTAACCACTGTGCCACCACAACTATCCAACTGCTGATAACAACACCACTGTCTGGACTTCCGGTGGCTCCGCCGATGTCGCTAGAGTCTCCTCTGTGAGGCTCCGTTCCCTGGGTATGTAAAGCCGCAAAAGATAGCGAACATCAGCTGTTTTTTGCGGTGAAAAATCCCCTCTTCGGGCGAAGAAGAGGTGCAGAGCATCGGGAGTAGGGTTGAGCTCCTCTAATATCCCTGAAAAAAGCTTTCAGGGATTAAGAGTGCGAGCTCCCCATAACTCCTGAAGACGCTCCTGCCCAGAGACGCTTCTGTCATCAGACAGAAAAAGACGCCGCGACCGCCTCTGCTTTTTAAAAATAGAACACAAGAGAGACTGTTTGCAGACTGAGTGAATACAGGAGTTTTTATTGGATTGCAAGTATTTTTATTGTTTTCCTGGCTATGTATTTCTAACTGTTACATTTAACATAATGCATTCAAGATGGCGTATAGCTTTCACTACTTTCACTGCTAAAGGAAAGTGCTTGAAAGTGAAAGTGAATTCTCCTTTTTTTTTCTTTGTTCTCGTAAGCGAAGCTGGAGAGACGGTTGTAGAAATTGGATTAAAGCCAGAGCGATTGTTTTAAAATTTAAAATGGAGTGGAATTTACGTTTTAATGTCAAACCTATTTTGGATCGCATTGATGAATTTAAAGAAGAAAGTATTGCAATATTGAAAGAGACTAAAATAGAAATATTAAAATTAACTAGATCCTTTTTTCTAAAAGAAATTGATTTGCAATCGATTGCTGAACATTTTATACAACAACCCAAACAAGAAGTAGACAGTATTGAGAATAAAGAGAATAATGGGAAATGGATCTTGCTTGATAAACAGTTTATCTACGGAGTGGAGGAAGAGGATTTGTTTCAGGACAGGAGGGGATGGCTATTCCTCTCAGCCAAGCAGCAAGAAGAAGATTTAACTGAGAAAAAAGAGAAATTGATCCAGTTTAAGAAGCAATCTATTTATGGTGCCGAGGACCAGGAAAAGCAAAGACAGAGATTTGAAATGTTACCTCAACGAAAGTTTATGGTTAAGAGAAATAGAGGACAAATGCAAAGGTTAAGAGGCTTTATATGGACTCAAATGATATTGCAAGTAAAAAAGAGAGACTTATTACTTGGAAGGGAGGCCTCGATATGGAGATTTATCTGGCGAAAGAAAAAACCAAGAGTACGACTGAAGAAGTGAAATTTAAAATTGTATGCAAGGAATTATGGATAATTTAAAATTATGGACTGACTCAAGGACTAAGATTATGAGTAAGATGTAAGAGAAGATGATTAACAGAAGATATAATATTAAGATTATGATTAAGATGTAAAAGAGGATGATTAACGGAAGATATAATTAAATTGAAGAAGAATGTACTTGCTTTGAAATGATCTAGGTTTGACATAAGATTGATTGATTGATGGGATAGATAAGCATTATGTGATTTGATAAGGTTGAAGGAATCTAAGTTAGAAATAGATTAAATAGATTGTATTTGTTATTTAGGTTTATTAGACATATGAGAAAGCCCAGAAGTCGATTGAAGAAGTGAAAATTTAAAATTAAGTGTAAGGAATTAAGGCCAATCTAAGATTATGGGCTGAATCAAGGACCAAGTTTATGAGTAAGATGTAAGAGAGGTTTTTTAATGGAAGATATACTAAATTGATTAAGACATATATGATCGATTGATCGTTAGATTGATGGTTTAGATATGTAAATGAAAATTAATACTCTTAACAAGATGATTTGTCTGTTTTGTTTAGTGGATTGAAATGATTTAAGGTTTGATATTAGATGGACTGATTGAGGGATTAGATATGTATTAGAATTGATAAGGTTGAATAAATGTTAAGTAGAGATTGTATTTAGTATATAGTTTAAAATTCTTGTTAGGATTATATAATAACTTTGTTTGAAGTAGTGGGTTTTCTTTTGTTTTACCCTGTACTCACTCTGGGAAGTCAGGGGGGGGTAGGGAGGGTTTATAATTTTATATACTATGTTTTCTCAACTGCAATGGGGTTGATGCAAGGATATGTAATTATTGTTATTAAGGGGTTGCTCGGGTGGCCTCTGGGCACCACATCTGATGGAAAGAGGAAGGAGGAGTGAAGGCTTATGTAAGTAGAAAGTTGATAAGAAAGGGGAAGAGTAGGGATAGTTGGGTGGAGTAGAAGGAGGGAGATAGAGAAGGAGGGAGGAGAGTAGGTAATTAGTTGGTAAGTGAGGGGGGAAGGTTAGGGTTAGGGGGATGTGGTGGTGGGGGTACCGAGCAGTAATGTTAATTGTTTGGTAAATATGGTCTATGATTATTTTCAGTTGAGTTATTATTATTAGATGTATTGAAATAAGTATTTATGTTTTGTTTATGGATGATTTTGAAATATGTATTTATGTTGTGATTATGTTTATTGTTTATTTTAACATTATGATTTGATTTGAGCATTTTTCTTTTTCTGTTAAAAATTAAAAAACCAATAAAAAAATTTAAAGAAAAAAAACAACAACACTGTCCAACTGCTGACAACACAGTTCTAATGTTCCAATGGCTGTACAAACCTTGTAGTCACATGACCATATTTCAGGCACTTGGCAGCTGACTCACATTTATAGCCAGGTGCAGCATTCCATGGTCATTGACTGCAATTTTTTACCTGTTTGCAGCTTTTTAACCAGCTTTTGGCAAAAATGTTCTTTGGAATACATGGGTTCAATTAATGATTGCTGCCAAAAATCATTGTAAAATTGGATCTGGTCACATGGGTGCCTCAACTTACAACCCTCATAGAACATAGTATAAAAAATTTGGAAAGCAACTTGGAGGTTTCCAGTCCAACCCCCTGCTCAAGCTGGAGACCTTATACCATTTTGGATAACCTTTTGTTGAACACCTCCAATGATGGAGCACACACAATTTCTGGAGGTAAGCCATTCCACCATGACTTATGAAAGAAATGCCAGGGCTCCATTATGTAAGTTAAGAATTATCTATAATGTCTATTTGGTTAGTCATTTTTGTCACAATACACTTCACAGGATTGTTTTACCTAATTTCAGAAGCTATATGTGGATAAGTAATATAAATCTCTGAAAGGAATTTCTTTCTTGGAAAGGGAAAAGGGAAAAGAATAAAAGGGAAGGAGGAAAGCGTTTTATCAGGGAGAAGGAGAAGGACAAGAAAGACAAGGACAAGAAGGAGAAGGAGAAGGATAGTGTGGACAAAAGCCATCCCTATTTTTGGCTGTTGCTCCATACAATGTCTGGTTCCTCCCCACCCACCACTGATTTACTCTGAAAGGAATGTGGCTTTTTACCAAAACAAGTTGCCTCTTTAAATAAACACATAATGAAATATTTTTCAAAATTACATCTCTTCCTTAAATGAACACATATTACCAGGGAAACCAGTGAGTGATTCAGCAATTCACATCTATGTGAGAATTGCAGTTGCCTTGGATTAATTTACACTTCCTTAAATGTTTAAAATACTCTTATTAACCCTTTCTTAATTTTCTTAATCCATCCCAGTTTTTGATGGAATTAAATTTAGAAAGGTCATGAAGCACTATAAACAAATGAAACCACCAGATAGCTCAGAAGGACAATTCTCAGGTTTAGCTATTTTATCTAAATGCTATAAACAAACGTTTATAAGGAATAGATGAGACATTTGGGTCTGACAGTTTATATGGACTTAGAAAAGAAAAGAAGAAGAATGCCATCTGAATTTTAACACTTGTTCTTCTTTCATGTTAGCCTGAGAATGTATATGTTTTAAAGCACTTAGAACCAGTTTTATTATATCCTTCTTTAAAGAGGAATTTATCAAATTAGTCGAAATAGCATTCTGCCTATGAAAGTGCATTGATGTTGTGGTTTGTACTTCTTGGGTGGCAGGAGACATGGATATGCATGGTTAACAACTATACATTTTGAAATGCATTATTTATTTGCTGCAGACCAGCTATTATGTTCTATATATGTAACTCCTGCATTTAAACTTCAGCTTTGTGTTATAATTCTACAGAATTTACTTCAAGTCACCTTTTTAAAATAAATATTTTGTAAAATAAATCATTGGGCCTCATTCTACTCCACTCGTTACCTTTACATAGATCTTTATGGAATTAAACACCTTTTTAATGCAGATTTAAGAAGGTCTAAGACGCTGCTGGCTAATAAATTTACTCCTTGTATTTTTCAAAGGCACTTCTTAGTAGATAAAGAGGGATGAAGGAATTGGTGTTTCCAATTTTGTTTTTGTGGAAAATGTCAGACATAGAAGACCACTGACCAACCATAGGATTATTTTTGTGAACCAAAATAGTTGGCGCTGGCACTGCATTGAGATGGACATACCTATACATTTGAAGGATCAAGTTGTTTCCTATGTGAATTTCCCTTTAAAAATTATCCACTCCAAACAATTGGAATGCAGATTACCCATAGGTCCAGCTAGGATGCCTTTCTGAAGGAATGTAAACTAATACTCATGGTCCTGTATGCAGTTCAGTTGGAGAAAGAATGGGTGGAGATAGAAAAATCGTGGAACAGAATTTGAATATACAGGTTTTTTTTGTTTCTTGTTTCTGCTTATCAAGCAGGAGTAAAGTTTAGATGGACCTTATTTTGTTTTTTGTCAAGGATATTTAAATATCATGCATGGTCAAAAAATAGGTGAGGGTTTTAAACAATATTAGGAAACACTTGATAAAAGGTTGGGAAATTCATGGAATCCCATGCAAATATAGAATTCTCTCAGCCATTGTGAACTGACAACACATAACACTAAGCTAAGGTTTAGGCAAGATCCCCAAGTGAATTACATGATGGGGAAAGCTCTTTAGCCACCAGTTCTATCCTGCAAAGTTTTACCAAGGGATCAGAGAACTTTTTGGGAGAAGTGTGAAGAAGCAACTCTTCATTTATTTATTCAGATCTATAGGTCTCCAAATTCAAAGATTCCTTCGTTGCTTCCTCCATGTTAAAATGGCTCACTCAGCTTTGTTGGAGAAGGCATACCAGTGTCTGAATGGTGGGACGAGGTAGGTCCACTGAACGCACATCAAAATAATACTCCCATCTGTGGATTAGGAGGTATAGTAATAAAGTTTGGCAACTTTATTACCAGGAAGTAAGGTGGAGAACTTACAAGGAGATTGCTGAGAGGCTAAATGACTTCTTTGCCTCCGTTTTCACTGAGGAGGATAGAGAGCATTTGCCTGCCACTGAATTAGTTTTCCCAGGGAGGGAAATAGAAGAATTAAACCTGATAGAGATAAACAAGGAAGATGTTCTTGCATGCCTTTCTAAACTAAACGTCAACAAATCGCCGGGTCCAGATGGCATCCACCCTAGAATTCTCAAGGAACTCAAGTGTGAAATTGCTGAACTTCTAGCTAAATTATATAATCTTTCCCTAAGATCAGGCACTGTACCGGAGGATTGGAGGGAAGCAAATATAACCCCGATCTTCAAGAAAGGATCCAGAGGTGATCCAGGAAACTATAGACCAGTCAGTTTAACCTCAGTTCCAGGAAAACTGATGGAAACCATTATTAAAGATAAAATTACAGGGCACATAGAAAAACAGGCATTGCTGAAAGAAAATCAACATGGTTTCTGCAAAGGCAAATCATGTTAGAATTCTTTGAGGGTGTAAATAAATACATAGATAAAGGGGCCCCAGTTGATATTGTATATCTTGACTTTCAAAAGGCTTTTGACAAAGTCCCTCACCAAAGGCTCCTAAAAAAGCTCTCCAGCCACGGAATTAGAGGACAGGTCTTGTCCTGGATTGGTAACTGGCTAAATTGTAGGAAGCAAAGGGTGGCAATAAATGGACAATTCTCCGGATGGAAAGAAGTGAGAAGTGGTGTACCCCAAGGTTCAGTTTTGGGACCTTTACTTTTTAATTTATTCATCAATGATCTGGATGTAGAAGTTAATAGTGAGGTAGCCAAGTTTGCTGACGACACTAAATTGTTCCGGGTTGTGAAAAGTGAAACTGATTGTCGGGAGCTCCAGAAGGATTTCTTGAAATTGTGTGAGTGGGCAACAAAGTGGCAAATGCATTTTAACCTAAACAAGTGCAAAGTTATGCACATCGGGACAAAGAACCCCAATTATACTTACCAACTGATGGGGACCAAACTTTCTGAGACAACCCAAGAAAGGGATCTTGGGGTTTTGGTGGACAGCTCGATGAAGATGTCAACCCAATGCGCAGCAGCAGTAAAAAAAGCAAATTCCATGCTTGGCATGATTAGGAAGGGAATCAAAAATAAGTCAGCAAGTGTTGTATTGCCTCTGTACAAATCGATGGTGAGACCACACTTGGAGTACTGTGTACAGTTCTGGTCACCGTACCTCAAGAAGGATATAATGGAACTGGAAAAGGTGCAAAAAAGGGCAACAAGAATGATCAAGGAAATGGAGCGCCTCCCTTATGAAACCAGATTGCAACGCCTTGGTCTCTTCAGCCTTGAAAGACGGCCTTGATCGAAGTGTATAAAATCATGCATGGGATAGAAAAGGTGGATAGAGAAAAATTCTTTTCTCTATCACACAATACCAGGACAAGGGGGCGCTCCCTAAAGCTCATAGCTAAGAAAGTGAGGATAAATAAAGGGAAATATTTCTTCACTCAGAGGGTCGTTGATTTATGGAATTCACTTCCAGAAGGGGTCGTGACAGCTGTCAGCCTTGACAGCTTCAAGGCAGGGTTAGATAGATTCATGGATGCCAAGTGTATCGGTGGTTATTAAAACGGATGTCCATGTGCCGCCTCTATGTTGGTTGAGGCAGGCAGGATTCCCTTGAGTACCATTTGTTGGGGGTCAAGGGAAAGGGAGGGTTTTGCCTTCTCTTTCTGCTCAAGATCCCCATGTACAATTGGTGGGCCACTGTGTGACACAGAATGCTGGACTCGATGGGCTTTGGCCTGATTCAGCATGGCTCTTCTTATGTTCTTATGTTAACTTGCATCAAAGAATAATTTTCTTCCTGCTTCTCTGCTCACACATGAAGAAAGGAAAGGCAAAGATCTTTTGGGCTGTAATTGTCAAAACCCACAAAGCTGGGCAAGATCAAGAAAGCAATAATTATGTGGTTTTCAGGAAGATGCCATTAGTGCAAGGATCAGGATAAACAGAACATCTTAAAAACTGCTAGAGGAATTTCTCACACTCATTTTTAATGAGTTTGTTAAAGCAATCTTATGTTCTGAATAATTTTTTCCCAGGTTTCTTGCCACTTAGACTAAGCTGCCATTTATAAGATAAATCACCAACTGATTCTCTTCTTATCTCTTGGTCGTATATGTCAAACATGCCTTCCCTTACTATCATATTCTCCTTTCAGTTTCTCCCCAAAAGATATGCTTTTCCCCAGGTCTTATTGTATGGGAATGTTGATTGAACAACCACTTTCTCTGCTTTGGTTCAGCTGGTTCCTATCAAATTAGAGCTGGCTACTATGTAGATTAGGTGCTGCAATGTCAACATCCTGGGGAGAGCCTTTTTACCTAAGTCCACAAATCTTCTGATAGATTACTGGATATGTGTCAAACACTGCCCCCCATAGCTCCCAATGATTACTCCTAATGTTAACTCCATAGGTTGGAGGATTGGCAGCAGTAGCTCTGTCTGTCCCCCCCTCTCTCTCTTTCTCTCACACACACACAAACACAAACACCTTCTTTGCCATGGGGGCAGGAGAAGGAAGAGAAATCAGAGGAATGGCTCCTTCTCCAGTCTTTCAGAGTGACCACTCTGTGTTCAGACAGCGAAATATCTAGTCACAAAAAAACTCTTCCCTTTCATGTCTCACACAGACAGCAACCTGATTCTGCTTCACTGCCAAGGGAGATGAGGAACCAAAAGTACAGGTGATTAATTTGATGCCATCTCCCACACTTAATTTGATGCCATTTCCCACACTTAAAAAGAACCCTATGCCCTGATATGAGGTGTGAACCCAGGCCTTCAAGTGTATTTTATTTGATCCTCTCCAGTTTAGCTCCAGACAAAGTGTAGTTTTTGAACAATGTTGCTTATGGGTTACATCCCTTTTGATAACAGGATATTTCAGGCATTCTTTCAAATATAAGGATGAGGCTTGTTCCTTTATAACAGACATGTCAAACACAAGGCCCAGGGGCCGGATGCGGCCCATGAAGTGGTTTCATGTGGCCTGCAAAGCCTTCCTAGAACAGTGAAGGAACGGCCCCCGCTGCCTTGGCCCTGGCCCAGGCCAGCCGGGAGCCAATGTACAATTTTGTGGTGGCCATCTATGCCAGTGGTTCTCAACCTTTTTCAGGTTGAGACCCCACTTGCCCCGCCCATGCGCGGCGCGACCCTGGTGCGCACGCCGGGCTGATCTGCGCATGCGTGGTGCGCACAATGAAAAAAAAACCAAAATGGCGGACTGCGACGGCCCGAAACGCGCATGCGCGGCGCGCGCGATGGCCCGATCCGCGCATGCGCTGCACGTGCGATGAAAAAACAAAACAAAACAAAATGGTGGACTGCGACGGGCTGATCCGCGCGTGCGCAGCGCGCACTGACGCCCCGAACCGCGCATGCGTGGCGCGCGCGTGACAAAAAAAACAAAAAAACCAAAAAAAACACAAAATGGCGGACCACGGTGTCCGGCGACCCCCGCGAAACGGTCGTTCGACCCCAAATGGGGTCGCGACCCATAGGTTGAGAACCGCTGATCTATGCTGAAATGCATTCAGTCTTAGCTCCACAAGGCCATCTGGCAGGTGTCACCCTTTGTGAGGAATGAAGAAATAGACCATGCCTTGGTGCTTGCCCCGGTCCCACTCCCTTCTCCAGCATGATTGGATGGAGAATGCACAAATGGGTTGTCTTAATCTTCCTGCTCCAATAAGACTAAGTCTGAAGTGTAAGTACACTTCTACTGTGCAAGAGCACCCCAGTTTTAGACTTAGTCTTTTGCTCTACAGACGTGTATTTCAAGCTTCCAGGAGCAGAAGGATTAAGATAAGTTGTACACCCTATGGTTTTTCCTTTTTCATTCTGGACATTAGATCCCTTCTTCATAATAGTCATAAAATAATTGGACCTTTCCTGATCAGGAAGATCCTACCTTGGGTCTCTCCTGCAGGCTACTGCCTGCCCAAATTTGAGCTAGCCAGCTCCGCATGAGCCATCCTGCGTTTAAATCAAAATCTGGAGCATCAGCTCACTCTCCTGACCGACACGGAGCCCTAAAAGGCTTGAATCTCAGGCCGGCCGCGTCATGCTGACTGAAAGTCGGGGCGGACTTCCCTGACCCTCCCTTACCTTTTCTGCATTTGAGCTGGCTGGGCCACGGTCAGGGAGAGGGCGATTAAGAGGACGTCGTGGCAATGCCAGCCTGCTGATCGGCGCGGGAGCATGGAAGCGATCGGGTGAGTTGCCGACAGGTCGAGCGGCATGCAAGGCGTGCAATTGCGTGATCACTGTGCCTTTGCAACCAGGAGCCTCAGCAGCTCTCGTTGGGAGCTAGGGCTAAATGTGCTGAGGCGCAACTGCCAATTCAGAGAGGTCCTCAGCTAGATTCTTCATTTAGTCTCAGAGGCCTCTTGTCAGTTATTTTTTGGCGCGCATTAGTTGCAGCTGCCATTTTGTTTACGGCCACCATTTTGTTGTCCTCTCATTACTTATAGCCTAACATCTCAATTGAGCCTGAGGAGGGCAAGCTCATCCCCACAAGGACACATTGCCTTACCAATCGACCCTCACCACCCCACCCCTCGTCTGGGTTCTGCACAGGGCATGGCTCTATCTGGGCCACAGGCTACTTTTACACCTACTGCAGCAGGCCTTCACCCCCCTGAATCACAATCACTAGGGCCTGAACATTTTCAGGCTATGATAACTCAGGCCTTTGCCCAGTTCATGGCCTCATCTGTCTCCTAACGACCTCCACAAGTTTCCGGAGCACCTCCATGGTCATTTCTTCATACTGGAACATCAGACTTCACACAGGAGGTGTCCTCGGAATCGGACTCTGCAGACTTCGACCCTTCAGGCCTACTCCTGTCGGATGATGAGGATGTCTCAACACCGGACCCGACACCCCCCGCTGGTCTTTTTGATCAATCCCTTTTCAGCTCCTTGCTACTCAAGGCCTGCACGACAGCCAACATCACCCCAGAGCAGGAGGCCCAGCCAACTCCATCTACATGTAAGGACTCCAATCCACTTTATGCTGAACCAGTGGTACCACAAAAGCCTGTCCCCTGTCCCCCCTTCTTCTGCAACACAGTGCAGAAGCAGTGGGGCAACCTGGGGTCTATCCCCAATCTGGGATCTTCAGAGAAAGGTTTATTTAATGTGGCTCCCTCTTTCACCTCCTTGCTGGACGTCCCTCAAATTGACGAGCCACAACTCTCTGTTTTCCAGCATAAATATTCCAGGGAACATAACCGAAACACTTAAAGCAGAGGACAAAAAATTTGAAGCTGCCTTGCGCAGATTGCATCAGTCATCGGCCTGGGCAATCAAGGCTTCCACATCCATGGCCTTTTTCGCTTGGGCTTCTGTTCTGTGGCTGTGTGAACTCCAAGACATGATCCCTCCTGACCAGGTTCATGTTCACCAGAACCTGGGTAAGTTGGTGGCCACATCCCAGTACAAGGCTGACGCTTCCCTCCATGCCGCCAGATACTCTTCGCGAGCCATAGCGGCGGACATTTCAGCCCGCAGACTTTTGTGGCTCAAGAACTGGCGGGCGAACCTAAAGGCTAAGTGGTGCCTGGCTACTAAGCCTTACGCTGGGGAGCATCTTTTTGGTGCAGCCGTCGACCCTTAGTAGAGGGCAAGGACAAACGCAAGACTCTCATTAACACCACTAAGAAAGGGGATAAGCGTTCAGGGGGTGGGTCATCACAGAACTATTATCGTAGGCAGTCCTTTCGGCCAGCCTCAAACTGGGACTGGTCCCAGGCCTCTCATCCATTCTACCAGAGATCTGAGCATCAGCAGGACCGTCCTGCATCCAGACCCTGACCACAATTCCAATCCAAGCAGCCCTTTCGAGGCTCAGGAGGATGCCCTTTCAAATGAGGGAAGTGACTCCAAGGGCACCCCTCCCATAGGAGGCCGGCTGTTCCTTTACTCCAACGTATGGGCAGCCACCATCATGGACTCATGGGTCTTGAACACCATAACTCAGGGTCTAATGCTGGAATTTTGGTCCAGTCCACCAGATTGCTTCTGGGCTTGCCCCAACCCCACGAACAAGAGCAGAGCGGCCCTCATGTCAGAGGCCGTCTCCCATTTGTCACAGATATGGGCCATAGAGCCAGTGCCGGAGGACCAGAGGAGACGGGGGTTCTACTCAACTCTTTTCGTTGTCCCAAAGTTCTCAGGGGGGCTACAGGGCAATCTTGGACTTAAAAGGTCTAAATTACTATCTGATGTACAGGAAGTTCAAGATGCAGTCACTACAATCGATCTTGACCAGCATCAGAAAAGGGGACTTCCTGACATCAATAGACCTAACAGAGGCATATTTACATATTCCTATTCTCCTTGGGCATCGCAAATTCCTCAGGTTTTGTTATGCCCATCAGCACTACCAGTACAGAGCCCTCCCATTCGGCCTCTCTTCAGCACCCAGAGTATTTACAAAGGTACTGGCAGTGCTGGCTGCTCACCTGAGACAGACTCCAATCAGAGTTCAGTGCTATCTGGACGACATACTGATACAGTCCTCCTCCTTCCAGAGGGCTCGGTCAGATCTCGCCCTCACTGTCAGGACCCTTTAGGAGCACAGGTTTTCTGTCAATTTTCAGAAAAGCCATACAGTGCCCTCGACCCGGCTCCTGCATCTAGGGGCAATCATAGACACAAGCAATTGCACGGTCTATCTGTCACAGGACTGCCCCATGAATCCCAGCAACTGGTTAGGGCACATAGGGTTGGCGTCCTACGGGTCCCGTCTGTTAGACAGTGCCGTCTGGCGGGACCTAGGGTTAGGGCCTTCTCTGTTGCTGCCCCAACCCTCTGGAACCAACTTCCCTCAGAGGTTCGTACTGCTCCCTCCCTCCTAGCTTTCCGAAAACTCTTAAAAACACATTTATGCAGACAGGCTTGGGGCGTGTGAGCTGCGCTCTGCCCCTGGGCCTTTGATTGGGACTGTATGTTGTATGAGTGGTAATAGTTATATAGTTTTTATATTGTATATTACTATTTTAATTGATTTATATTTTTGTACTTGTATTTTTGCTGTGAGCCGCCCTGAGTCTGGGGAGAAGGGCGGCATATATTATTTATTATTTATTATTTATTTGGGTTTGTATGCCACTCCTCTCTGGGGACTCGGAGCGGCTAACAACATATACATAACAAAGAATTACAATATAAAAAACCCAAACAAGATATCTAAAAACCAATAAAAAACACACATTCAATGCAACAATCAACCACAATCATCCCCAGGCTTGCCAGCAAAGATGAGTCTTTAGGTTTTTCCGGAAGGCCGGGAGAGTTGGAGAAACGCGGACTTCAGGAGGCAGTTGGTTCCAGAGGGTGGGCGCCACAACAGAGAAAGCCCTCCCCCTAGGGCCCGCCAGACGACATTGTTTCGCTGACGGGACCCGGAGGAGGCCGACCCTGTGCGCTCTCACCGGTCGTAGAGAAGTATGTGGCAGAAGGCAGTCCCGTAAGTATCCTGATTCCATGCCATGAAGAGCTTTATAGGTAATAACCAACACCTTGAATTGGGCTCGGAGACCAATAGGCAACCAATGCAGCATGCGGAGAGTTGATGAAATGTGGGCACAGCGAGGAAGGCCCACAACTTCTCGCGCAGCTGCATTTTGCACTAATTGTAGTCTCCGAACACTCTTCAAGGGTAGCTCAATTTATTTATAAAATAAATAAATAAATAAAATAAATTTGGGCCCTTGTCCATCGAATCCGGAGAGACAGGGTGGTCACCTTAGCCTTGTTGTCACAACTCCTGGGGAAGATGGTGTCCTGTGTACAGATCGTTCCGTGGGCATGACTTCACGCCTGGGAACTGCAGTGGCTTTTACTTCCATTTCAGAGGCTACACATCAGCACTTCCAACCAGAAGGTTCGAGTTCTACATCTGGCGTTGAACTCCCTTCGATGGTGGGCTTCCCCAGCAATGTCAAGGGGTACAGAGTTCAGGGAGCCACCCTGACCATGGACACCAGCCTGTTCGGCTGGGAAGCGCACCTCCAGTCGCATTGGGCTCAGGGTTGGTGGACCCAGGAGGAATTGTAAAACAATATAAACTGGCTGGAAGTCAGGGCCATATATCTGGCCTTACGACATTTCAGCAGCAGGGTAGTGGGACAGCATGTCCTGGTGCTTACTGACAACATTGTTGCAAAGGCCCATGTGAACAGACAGGGAGGGACAAGGTCCAGGCCTCTCATGCAGGAGGCCCAATTGTTGGAGTCTTGGGCAGAATTGAATCTTGCCTACATCAGGGCAGAGCTTATATCTGGAGTGGCCAACCAGCAGGCAGACTCATTGAGCAGAGCCACTGTGGACCATGCCGAATGGCGCCTGGACCCGGGATTGTTCAGGGAGATCATGGTCCCCCAACCTTAGACCTCGTTGCCTCCCCAGCCAACTCCCAATGCCCAAGATTCTTTTCCAGGTTCCCATCTCCGACAGCAGAAGGGACGCATGCCCTCCACAGTCCCTGGCCCAGGGAACTGCTTTAAGCCTTTCCTCCCTTGCCACTCCTCCCCGCAACAATCTGCAAGATTCTACACAAATGGGCGGAGATCCTCCTGATTGCACCACATTGGCCGAGACGTCCGTGGTTCACCGACCTGGTAGAGATCTCCATCTCCCCCCGTGGAGGATTCCAGCAGGTCATATTACTCTCACTCAGGGGGTACTTCAGCACCTGGACCCACAGTGGCTCCAACTAACCATTTGGCACTTGAGAGGCAGGCCTTGACCCAAGACTCATATTCGTTGAGGGTGATTGTCATGATTCAACAATCTAGGCGCCCCTCGACGAATAGAATCTATGATGCCACATGGAAGAGCTTCTGTACCTGGTACTCAGGTCATAAAGTGGAGCTTTCAGACATTTCTGTTCCAATTGTTTTGGAATTTCTGATGGATGGGTTGGACAAGGGACTATCCCTGAGCACCATCCACAGACAGGTCGCAGCTCTATCTACGGTACTCATGTGTGACAATTCCGTTCCCTTGACACACCACCCTACGGTGCGTTCCTTTTTAAAGGGAGCAACTAACGCCAGGCTACCAGCGGTTCACCATTACCCTTCTTGGGACCTACACTGGGCCTTACAGGCCCTCATTTCACCACTCTTCAAACCTATTACTACATGTCTGCTCAAGCTATTATCTATGAAGGTGGCATTTCCCATGGCGGTCACGTCGGCCAGGCGAATTTCGGAACTGGCCGCTCTGTCTGTCAGAGAGGACCTGTGCATCTTCCATGCAAACAGGGTGACCCTCAGACTAGACCCTTCCTTTATTCCCAAGATACACTCTTTGTACCATAGGTCCCAGGAGATGGTTTTACCAAATTTCTGTCCTAACCCGTCCCATGATCTTGAGAAGCGGTGGCACACTCTTGACGTTCGCAGGGATCTGCGATGTTACATCAAATGGACTTCGGCCTTCTGTAAATCCGAAGCATTGTTTGTATCTTTTCAACCTTCATCCATGGGTCAGAAGGTCTCTTCCTCAACAACAGGGAGATGGATTAGGGCTTGCATCGCCCTCGCATACAAGCACAATCATTGACAGTTCCTGGACATATCACGGCACATTCCACCTGTGGCGCCGCTTCAGCGGCCTGGGTGACTCAGGCATCCATTAGGGAGATCTGTAGGGTGGCAACATGGTCTTCGCCCTCGTCCTTTGTTCGACACTATAAGATTGACAAGTATGCCTCCTCAGATGCCTCCTTTGGTCGCAGGGTGTTGCAACACATGTTATCATCCAGCAGGACCCAGGCCCAAACTATTCCCCCCCTTAGGGACACAGGGCTTTGGTATGTCCCATTTGTGGATTCTCCATCCAATCATGCTGGAGAAGGGGCATTGTCTTACCTGAATGCCTTTTCTCAGCATGATGATGGAGAATCCACTCCCTCCCATTTAGGGTCAGTTTGTCCCTGGTTCCAGTGTTAGGAAAGCACACATGTCAGACTAACGTCTGTGTATCGCCTTAGTCTCAAACTGGGGTGCTCTTGCACAGCAGAGGTGTACTTACACTTCAGACTTAGTTTTATTGGAGCAGGAAGATTAAGACAACCCATTTGTGGATTCTCCATCATCATGCTGAGAAAAGGCGTTCAGGTAAGACAACGCCCCTTCTGCCCGAGACCCTCAGATCTGTCCCACTCCTGCCCAGGCCCCCACAGGCACCCTTGATGCGAACAATGTAGAGCTGGCCATGCCCACCCAGTAGACCACACCCACTCATCCATGCCCACCCAGTAGGCTGCACCCACCCTGGCCACACCCACTTGGCCCCCCGAGGGCAACTGCAATGCTGATGCGGCCCTCAATGAAATTGAGTTTGACACCCCTGCTTTATAATATTCATAATTCAAATTTATTGAGAGGTATTTTTCAATATGTTGGTTTCATGGGATCTTTCCACCTTTGAAAATTGATTTTATAACTAGGATTCCAAAGTTAAGTGGGTGTTTATTGTTTGTATTCCTCCTCCTCCAAGAATTATACATGATATCCCTCCTGGAAGGAGTGAAAGATCAGATTCCATAAGCTTTGCCAGTGAATTCTCCTTGTGTGATCCAATTCAGACAATAACCCAAATAATTGGATTCTAAACTGAAACAAGGCTTTGTATTTATTCTCCACTCTCCATGTGGGTTTTAAAATGAGATTTCTCTCTCCCCCACTCAATCTACTGCTATTTAAGGCGAGCATTTTGGATAATTCCTTCCTGCCCTCATTTTGTACTTTGTATCTTTCTGTGTTGATCCAACTATGTCTTGGGCTGAGCCATGATTTAATTCTCCTCAGTGCTTAGATGTGAAAAAGAACATTGTGTTCCTGAAAACAGCCCAGCAAACATACTTCAGGCTGTGCCAAGTTTGCAGCTGACCAACTGGCCCGCATTCGAAGAGGATTCTTTTTCAAAGCTGTCTTTACAAATAAGCTGAAATGCTGGAAGATTCTTTGATTTCATTTTGCTGAAGAGTCAGATCTGATTCCCACTGACAAATTAAATTTTAGATTACTTTCCCAGCTCTGTAAGCAACCTGGGTGAAACACTCTATTAAAACAGTTCTTCAGATGATTGGACCTATTGTATGTGGGATTTTTCTCTGGCAACATGAGCCTGGAGAAATAGAATCATTTAGATGCAATGGGCTTAAAATCTTATAGTCAGTTTATTGAAAGAGAGAGATCAAAGGCAATTCTGTTTTATTAGTAAAGCTAAATTAATTGCAGCCCAATTTTGACTTACCTGAATGGTCAACAGTTATCCAGCAGCTGTTTTTATTCCTTAGTTGCATATAATGATGATAAGATAGACCAGTGTTCCTCAATCTTGGCAAACTTTAAGATGCATAGACTTCTGGGAGTTGAAATCTATGAGTCCTAGTGATTAAGGCACCAGGTTAGAAAACAAGAGCTATGAAAGGGTGGTTATTATGGGGAAAATAGGAGGAGGAAAACGTGTGGGATATTTTGCCACCTTGAATTATTTGTAAAAAATAATAAAGGCAGGATATAAATAAATGTGAATTTGGGAAGCATGGACATGTAAAAATAAATTTTAATGATTATTAAAAGCAGTTAAATATAAATAATAATCAAGATTGAAGAACAATGAACCACATTCTAAACATATATAACCATTTTGCGAGCTCCATGTTCCCATATTCAAAGTTGTTGGGAGCGAAAAACATGTTTTAAGGGCTTTCCAGAAGACAAGTAGAGATGGAGCAAACCTCATCTCAAGTGGAATGCTTTTCCAGAAGGTGGGAGCCACAACAGAAAAGACTCATTTCCTGGGTTCTATCAGATGGAATTCTTTAGCAAATAGGGACCATAACACACTTCTTGCCAGATCTGATGGGATGAGTATGCCAGGTAGGGCTTTGAAAAACAAAACAAGCAGTTTGAATAGAACCCAAAAGTAAACTAGAAACCAATACTGTTCACAGAGTAGAGGTGTAACATGTGCCATCCTAGGGGCACACATAACTGCTTACACCGTTGCATTCTGTACCAGTTGAACTTCTGAATGCTCTTCAGATTGGGGAGGATGTAGGATAAGTTTACTGCATAAGGCAATCAGATAGTATTATAATTGGTTTGGCTCATCCTTATTCTGAGTTCACATTGTTTATACCTGGGTTAGGTTTAAAATGTATCTATTATACATGATATCCATAGCGGATCCATCTAATCATAAATTTAAGATACATCTTTATAGTCATGACTTGTTTTTGCAGTTACATGGTGCCAAAAAAGCAAAATAAACATCTGGCCATTACGTCTCACTAAAAGAAGATAAATAATTCATCTGGTAAGTAGAAGTAGAAGAACATTCATAATTATAAAGACACCTGTTGCTTGCAGAAATGACTCAGGGCAATTTGTTGTCCAAGCCAAATTAAAACATGGCACAGGGAGACACATACATACAAACAACAATTGACCAAGAAAAAATACATCTTCCTTTATACCCTGAAATATCAAGCTGGTTCAGGTAGTGCAAGGCTAAATAATGTAACACTAAGCTCTGTACTTCCCTACCCTGTTGCTGAATTCTCTCCTCTCCTCCCTGGCTCAACAACTGCTACCTGAGGCAACCTTTGTACTCAACTTCTTGCAGGTCCAGCTCAGAATCCTGGAATAATTCAGAATTGTATGGAGAAAGCAACTGAACTTTTGCAAAAAATTCCATAGAAAGAATTTTCTGATATGGACAGACATCATCCTCTTGCTCTTGGCCAAGGCACTGTGGGACAAATACCTCGTTAAGAGTATTTCCAAGTCAGTAATCCATTTGCTTACAGGCCCAGAGTGGATAGCTAGCTGAATTCATCTGCTGTTAGTTTTCAAGAGTGAAATTACTATTTGTCAGGAGCATTTACCCTCATTTCAGCAGCAAGTGAAGAAAGTATTACAGAAGTCAAGAAAGAAATAGATGAGGACATCAGCTAAAGGGGGGAAAAAAGAACAGAGTCAAGAGGGTCTGACCTATAAGAAGGTCAGTGTCTTCCTGATACTGCCAGCTTGCTTAGGATTGTAATACTGCCCAACCACAAAGATTTACCCAGCATTCTTTGTTAGCTGGCAAAGATTAAAAAGTCCCCTGAGAAGCAATGAAAGATTCTTTTTACATCATGACTCAAATCAAACACTTGGCATATGATACAATTTGAATGCTGTAATGTAGATTCCCTTGACTGAACATTGACAGATATCCTACATTTCAACTCCTAGAATTTCTATCCAGTATGACAAACACCAACTTGGGAAAGGTATGTTATAATATTTGAATACATTTAAGATCATAGTTTTGAAAGTAGATATAGCATCGCCACTTCCCTGCCATGATTTAATGGCAAGCTATGTTTAATGGCAGGCTACATTTCAATTGAACATTAGAAGAAGTGTCTTAATTGTAAGTCCAAAAATGCCAGGGAATGTCTAGAAGCCTGGCACTCTGACAAATTAGCCATCAATAGACACATAGACATAAACAACATCTATAGATTCTGCAAAGGAGACAGTCAAGCAGCCCAAAAGGGTACAAAAAGACTCAAGCATCTCTCCACCAACAATGAGCACCCAGATCAGCATAGATTAATTCCAAGGATAACAGCAGATCAACAGTCAGGTAAACAATACCCCAATCAAGAAACTGCCAAAGAATCCAACAGCAAACAGCCCAATCAAAGAATATCTAAGACCACTCCCATCAACACTGACAAGCAGGCCACCAGAATATAAACTGACAGCAATCAGCACTCCTTACTGGCACTGATGATATTATCTAGTTTGGCTAATGAAATGTCTGCAAGAAAACAAGCTCAGAGAGCACCAAGAACAGCTCTGTCTTCCATCCCTGCGCAATGCAATGTGGCTAATATCAATCCAAGTGTGTTGCTTATTTTTAAAACAATTCATTAGTAATATGTTAGCCTTAATAAATCTTATCTGGGTTACTCTGCCAATTTAAAGTTGTTTCTAACTCCCACTTGCATTATACAGAAGGAAACAAAAGATGAAATATCTTGGCATTTTTATTTGTACTTTTCTGCATTCTGTCCACTGAGATGTGGAAAATAAATTAGGCTAGCTGTGGCACTATTATGAGGGAAATATATAATGTTAAAAAAGCCTGTCTTTGCTATAGAAGATGACTCACATCTGAAGTGGTAACTAGTTCTCTGTTTTGTTATTTTTTTGTCAAAATAGTCCTTACAGAATACTAATTTGCTGAGATAAAATGTACTTGTAAATCTAGCCTTGATGTTCTCATGATAAATTAATATTCTGTTCTTTGTCAATAACTAAATTAGTCTTTCTTTTCCACACTTTTGTACTTTGGTATCAGAGCAACAGAATTAATTGTTCTCACACTCTATTACACAAAAGCAAGCAGAGCTTTTTAAAGAGAGAATTGCTAAAATGACAGAAAGAAAAATTCAATACAAAGGAAATACCACTATATCAGAACGATAAGTTTAATATAAAAAATGAAAACGTTTCTTGTTTCTCATGAAAAGTTAGGACACTTCATTTTACAGAACAGTTGAACGGTTGGTTTCTTATCATTAAAAAGTATATGCAACTACATATTGTTTATTTTCATTGTAAGGCTTTTTAAAAAAACACTTAGTAATTAAATAATGATAAGTGCATAAGTCTCTCGCCTTAATTGGGAAGTCACCTTACTGAACATGATATGCTTTCTGGGAAACAAAATCAAAACAAGCAGGATAGCTACCAAAGTGACTGTGTCTTTTTATGTATGAGAGAAAGAGAGATACCAGCTATTAAGTCCTTGTTGAAGCAAGCCTTTTAAGAAAGATGAATTCTAATACATCTGTAGTCAAGTACTTCCATCCTCTGACAAACAACCCTGACAATCTTCTTGATACTAGGGTTCCCATCCAACCAGGAAGCAATACACACACACATTTTCTTGCTCTAAGAAAACATTAAGAGCAAAGAACAAAAGATAAATTCTTCTATTGCACATTTATAATAGCTAATGTATATACTACATTGGAACGGAATTATTTGTTTGATCTTCAGATTCCTCAGAAAGCTATCCCAGTTCTTTTCCATGGCCTGCACCAGTATTTGCATACATCCAAGAGTAACAGCAAGAATCAGATGCTGCCTCTGGACTGGTGTCAAATAAGGGCATCACTCTCACATTTTCTATCCTCATTAGTAGGCAGCCCAAAAAGATTGATCATTTCAGGTCAGGTGTTATATTGAAAAATTGACCTTACCTTCAATGGTAAGTAGCTGCAGCCCCTGCCATATAGTAACCTTTCTATTGTTTGGCAGTAATCCACCCCTATAAGGAATGGAGGAGTGATGCTCCCATAATTTTTGCCATCATCATTCCCACATGCAAGATAAGGAAGGGGGTAACACTTGGAACCTAGCTAGGGGAACAGAGCCCAGAACTTGAAGATCACTCAAATCTTGTAGTGCTTCTGATCCCTGATTTAGTTAAATAAAGCAGCTTTCCCTAAACTGGCAACTTTTAGATGTGCTGTGGCTACAATCCTCAGTATTCTCAGCCTCTGTTTTTTTGCCAAAATAATCATTTTCAGCTTCATCCTTGGCAAAAATCATATCACAAACATTTTTGTAAAGACCTTGGATATTGAATGTTTCTCTGGGAAGAAATTTGATGGGAATTTTCACATAAGATTCAGCCCAGACTTTCATTTGCACGAATCCATGTCTACTGACTGAAAGGGATAAAGAAGCAGGAAAATACTGTAGAACAATTTCCGGTATGCAATGCTTGAGAACAAATACAATAATCTTTCAAATAATGAGACATTGACATTGTTGTCATAATAATTATATTACTTTGTGTGTATTTAGAGCTTTATATAGTATAATCTAGTAATTTCTAAAAAAGTAGAACTAAATCTTAAATTAATTTCACAAATGAATGTTGCCCAACAATAGGGTAAGGAAAACATTTATTTTTATCAGAATGCAAACTTCTCCAATTTACTTTTTGTGAAGTGATTTGAAAATCAGAATGATTCACATGGCAACTTTGGTGAATCAGCTCAGAACTTTAAGAATGCATGCTTAAGTACATATATGAAGTGTTCACAAAATGTATACATTAAGGTTGCATGGAGAAGATATGGGGAAATTATTTCAAGTCATGTTGACATTAAGAAAAGTTTATAAAAGTTTATTGTTAGGGAATAATGTATATAAAATGCACATTTTAGGTCAAATGTACAGAAAAACATGGACACTGCAAAACAGATGAGATGGAATACAACTAACATAAAACTGGTGAAATTAAAATTGCATAAAATAATGGAGTTTTACAAATGATTTGCTGAGCTACAAGAAATACAGGCATGAGGGTTATATTCAACTATTAGTAATGCAAAGATGGTACCTAATCCTTTCCCCCATTTTTCTCTTATTATGTTTACCTTTAATAATCCCCAGTTTGTGTTTTCAATATTAAAAAAAACCAAAGATGTGACTGCAGGTGACTTTATGCAACATTTACTTACAAATATATGGAGCTCAGTACAGTGTAACAGTAATAAGGAACAATATCAAAAGTAAGGGACAGAGTTTCTGTCTTATCTTTCAATTTCCATGTTTTTCTTTATTGTTTATTACGGTTTTTGTGGCTTGACTGATAAAAAGCAGCTGGTAGGAAGTTGTACTACTTTGTACAGTATATGTTAAAAAGCATTAAATCAGTTGGTTATGCTGTGCTTTGCTGATATTGTGAAATAGCAGCTGAACTATGGGGATAATTTTACTCCCAGTTTATCATTAAAAAGAAAACAAAATATTTGTGGTCTGTTGAGCTCAGTGAAAAACTTCTCTACCATGTTCTATTATATAATGTAACACTGAATGAACTGCTACTATAATAATACTTAACATTTTCACACTTTTTACTAAATGCTTGTATATAATTCTTAGAAGAAGGATGCATGATCAAGGTAACAGGAACAGCAAACTTATGCAATCTTACTTGGAACTATAACATTAGCTCTATAATTTTGCTTGCTTTCAGTGGTTCAGTGATGATGTATTAGGACTCATAGAGGGAGTAACTAGGGTAATGAAGATAGGAATTCCCTTTCTCGAATGAAATATAGGCCATGGAACTTATTGAAAGAGTCAGAACATGAGGTTCACATCAAGTAACATGTGATTATATAGCATCAAATCAGTGTAGACTTGATGCTAATGATACATTGGGAAAGTAGAAGAAAAATGGAGAACAGAATGGCCAGCAGCAAGGTGGCTGAACTCAGTTAACAGGGGCGGTGAATGTATTGTTGAGAAACTTGAAAGAACAGGATAGTGATAGATCATCGGGGGGAAGATCTATCTATGTAGTTGTTAGAAGTAAAAAATGACTTGATTGCATATAACCAATCAATCAATCAGTATATTTCTCATGGAAGACATTGAGTTGTTGTAGGATTTCCATTTTTCCTAAGGACGTTCCACAACTTGATATGGTCAATACAATCAAAGGCCTTACTATAATCAATAAAGCACATAGTAATATTGACTTCTTTTTGATATTCTTTGGCTTTCTCAATTGTCTAACATACATCAGCAATGTCTCTTATTCTTTGGCTTTTTATGAAACCAATTTGAATAATGTGGCATCTCCTTTTCCATGTAGTCTCTAATCTATATTGGATAATCCTTAGCATTATTTTTTAATAGTGAAAATAAGGATATTGTACAATAGTTTGTATACACTAAATCTCTTTTCTTTGGTATTAGTATGTAGACTGATGTCTTTGTTTGGTTAAAACCTTTATTAATCCTTCTCCCATTACGGATCATATTGCTACAGTCAGTCCATCAATTTTTGTAGCTGTCTACTTGGCAATGACCAGAGTGATAATATAATTTCTAATACTACAGATTCTTCTAAATAGGACCTATCTTCTAAGTTATTCTGGTTGTTGACAACCCAAATGTACAGAGTTTTAGTATACTTCTCCTAGCTTTGTTTGATCTAATTAGTACAGTTTGATTCAGAATACGATCTCTCCTTGGGCATCTTTTAGTAGGCCTATTTGAAGCTGAAACCATCTCTGAGTGTGGAGATCTTATGGAAGACTTTACTTGTTTTCCATGCCTGTTTCCATTTTCAATATCTTTACAGCTGTTATTGTAATATTATTTGGTGACTCTTCAGGAGTCTCTGAAATTCTTTGTTAGGTCCTTTCCTAAAGTCTTTTCTTGCTTAGCTTTGGCTACTCCTTTTTCTTGGCAACTTTCAGTGTTTGTTCTGGTATAAAGTTTTCTTCCTTCTCGTTCTTGGGCTTTGCAGTCTCTTTTCACATTCATTCTAACAACATAGCTTTAATACATAGGACTTTTGTAATATTAAGTCCAACATATTTAAATGATTAGCAGTTTGGGTAAAAGCTGGTTTTGACCTCCCTCTCCTGTCTATTGGTTCAACTATTATCATTTTAAAAACAATACTCTTAAGCTAGGCAACATTTGGATTTTTTTTAAAAAAGTGTTTTTACTTTTCTGTTTAGTTCACACAGTTAAATTATATGTTCCCCACTTCAATACATATTGAGACTCTTTGGGGCTATGTTTATCTGGCTTTGATGGTTCTCTTTGGAAAACAATGGAACAATTGAAACAAAATTCATTTTCCAATGCTTTGGTTTGTTTACAAATACACTACTAAGTATTGGACAATATTGTATGGGTTAACACATTTTAATGTTGAGGGTGAAGGTTTGTCCTCTGAGCTTGTGGGTTGGTTTCCAAACGTTTTGTTACCAGGCTAGGTAACATCTTCAATGGAGAACTCTGCTGAAGATATCATCTAGCCTGGTAATGAAACATTCAGAAACCAAACCACAAGCTCAGAGAACGAACCTTCACCTTCATCCTACACCCGAGCAACAGATATTTGCCATTATTGCAACATTTTAGTATTCTTGGATTATTTTCCCATTCTGAACAAATTGCTGAAACTATCAAGTTTTGGTGAAAGTGACTTGTGAATTTATCCTTAATATTATTGTAATAGAAACTGTATTACTCACCATAAACTTTCAAAATAAGACAAGCAAAAATGAAATAAACCATCAGAGCAGAATCCTAAATTCAGTTACCTTGAAAATGATGGCTTTATAAATATATATTACAGCAGTCTTATAAAACTGGCACTAGTTAATTATTTTGTCTTTATCCTATCTATGTTCTCTTCCCATTTTGACAGTTATCATGGATGAACAATTAAAGAATTTTTATCAACTCTTTGCAATGTTTCATAACAATATATATATTTTAAATATTTGTTTCACATGTACATGTGTTTCCTGTTTACAACTGTAACTACTAAATTCCATCTAGCAATTTGCATGTTTTATGTACATACACAGTGACACATATTTTTGAAGCTAGGTAGAGCATTATTTTATAATTTCTGAGTTTGTGAGATGATATGGTAGCCTCAGTTACATATAGTAGACATCACTAATGCAGCGAAATCTCAGTTTAATGAATCATTTGCAGGAAGGGGTACTCATTAAGTCTGAATGTCCTTTACATTCAAATTTATATCATTCATATACATTTATATTTCATAATTATGTAAATTTAACCAGTTGTCTGAAACCTAATTTGGATTTAGCAAACTTTGTTTTCTAAATGGTGGTGATCATCTGCTAAATGGAGGTGAAGTCTAAAATATTGTCCATTAAATTTGAAATTTATTAAATTGAGGCCTCTTAAATGAAGGTGTTACTATCTACGAGAGGCCTCTAGAGCAGGGGCCCCCAACTCCTGGTCTGTAGACAGGTACCAGGCCACAGCATGCCAGCAACCGGTCCACACAAACAAGCAAAGCCCTATCCGTGGGATGCAGGCAGCACACAAAACCATGCATTCTCCAGTCCACAGAAAAACCTTTCTCCATGGAATCGGTCCCTGGTGCCCAAAAGGTTGGGGACCTCTGTTCTAGAACATTATCTCAATCTGCTTTTTTTCTTTCCCTGTTTTTCCTGTATCAGTCATCCTAAATTTGAGCATTTTTCAGATATTTGGACCAAATCTCAGAATTTCTCAGCCAGAATGGCCATTGCAGAGAATTCTGGGAATTCAACCCCACAGTTCTGGAAAATATCCAGTTTTGGGGGAAACTGCATTTTGTATTCGCTTTTTATTACCTGACATGCTTCTCAGTGAGATTGCAAAAATCTTCAACAAACCTCAATTGTTAAGATTATGAGTGGAGGAGACAAAGAGGAGACATAAAGCTTACAAAGAAGAGTGAATCCATTCTATGTCATACAATAGGCTGGCTCTAATTATTAAATGGAGAAAGAACTTCCAGTCTCAGATTTGGTACAGAAGCTCACCCGTACACTATCTGTGCATATGGCTTACTCTGTATGTCTAAAGGAAAACTGAATTTTCATATGTGCAGAATACTCAGCATCATTACAAAGCTGAAATCATATTCATTTACTGGCCCCTTTTGTGCATGGTATAAAATATGAATGGTGGCTTTGTTCTCTTTCTCAGACAATACTATTTCATGACGCTTATTCTAAACACCTTAAGTTTCTATTAACCCATGGTACAAAACTGCAATACATTAATTCATTAATCCACACACTTAGGTATGTGCATTATGTGTCCATAGTTTTTCTTTTTCTTTTTTTTGTGCCTTTAAAAGAGAGAGAGAGAGAGAGAGAGAGAGAGAGAGAGAGAGAGAGAGAGAGAGAGAGAGAGAGAGAGAGAGAGAGAGAGAGAGAGAGAGAGAGAGAGAGAGAGAGAGAGAGAGAGAGAGAGAGAGAGAGAGAGAGAGAGAGAGAGAGAGAGAGAGAGAGAGAGAGAGAGAGAGAGAGAGAGATTGGCCCAAGGTCACCCAGTAAGCTTCAGGCCTAATATGAGACTAGGACTCCCAATCTCCCAATTTATAGACAGATATCTAACCACTACACCAGCAGTTCCCAACATTTTCTATACCCCGCGCCCCTAGAACGCTTCTTAACTATTCTTGCACCCCTTACAAAAGTTTGAAATAATGCAACAAATTTTGCATATACACTATAATTTTGAAAACCCAAGTTTTTGCACCTCCTGGAATATCATCTCGTACCCCCAGGGGATGAGAGCACCCCAGGTTGGGAACCCCTGCACTACACTAAATTGGCTCTCTACAAATTGTCATACACACAATAAAATAAAATTGTATTTGGACAATAAGTCTGGAAAAAATGAAACGTTCCTTCCATCTGCCACATGATTCTTGGGCGGGGGGGAGCTTCCTTTCATTGAATGCCCAGCTTTAAGATTTTAATTTAACCATAACAAAAGACAGCAGAATGACATAAAATACATTGCAATTTCTAGAGAAGGTTCTGGCAGGTCATACTTTATGCTTTCTTTAATAGATAATATATAGCGGTTTTTAAAAGTGCTTCTTCCGTCACAGATAACAATATAAAGTAGACTTTTTTGTCTGTGATTGTCAAACATCTACAGGTCTTAATTAACTTTCCAATAATGTGACTCTTGTTTTATTGTGAATCTGTTAGCAGAAAAAGCCTTCAGTTATATATAAGTCAGATCTCTTCTCACCATTTTACAAGGCTGAAAAATAAACATAGATGTCATACGTACAGATAAAGTTTGTAGTCATTGCATTTCATACTTGCACTGATTCATCTAAGAAAGGTTCAAATACTGTATCCAGTTATCAGTGTGTAAAATGCCCAGAAGCAGTAACCTTCAAAAATTTCTGAGCATTTTTATCCTGATAAAAAAGATAAGTGAATCTTTATTGTGAAAATATAGCATATTGTAAGTTTTGTTAAATGAAACATGGATATTCTATGCTGATCTACTTTCAAAACTCACTAAGCTTAACTTGTTTTTTTGATTGTGCAAATCTATGATCAGCAGTTGCTATACTGTAGCGGCTTGAGAATTCCTGTGTTTTATATATTAAAATATAATTATCAAAAGTGGCATATTTATTTCTTGCCCAACTCTAACACCAATGAAGTCATTATGTTCATGCTAGAGATCACACAAATTTTTGTTTAGGAGTTGAAGGAGCTGTTGACAGCAGCAAGAATACTCTATGCACAAAAATGGAAGGATACTTTCCCCACAGTGGACGGATGGCTGCAAAAGTTGATGAAATTAGCACAGATGGCTAAATTGACTGCTTTTATTAAAGAAAAAAAGTATAATTAATTTTGTTTCTACTTGGAAACTGCTTCTGGACTTTGTGCTTGAGGTGGAAAAAAATGAAACTTTGATTTTGAGTTTTGCTGATTAGATAAGTTGGATGTTATTACCTTATTCTACTGTGCCAAGAAGAGCAGGGAGTCAATGCTTTTTTTTGTATTTCATATGGTAATAAAACTTTGAGAACCATGCTATAACTTAATTATAGAGTGTCATCTTGCCATAATTTTTTTAAAAAAACCACGTCTGGAAGAATAGCTGTTCCATCTAAGCTAAAAAAACCAAAGCAACCATTAGAGGGTAGTGGAGAACCTGAGTTTTGTGCATTTCTTTACTGTCCTCTAATGGTCATCCAGATTTTTGCTGGGAGAACTATAGCTCATATTTTAATATTGCTTCTTTGTCAAGACTAGTCTGTAATTAAATGTTCCTGGCAAGTCTGAGCATCTATCACTCATTCTAAACTTGCCAAATAAACTAGTGTTTTAGATTTTGTAGCATAGACTTTTTCAAACAGAGCTGACAGTTTTTAGGAAATAATTTGCCTGTTGCATCATGCTGTTAGGGAAGCCTAATTGTGTCTGGTAATGTATCAAACATAACACATACATGTTGCAATAACAAAATCCTTTTTTATTCAGCAGATACTGTACCTAATTGTTTTACCTTTGTTTATTTATTTCTGAAACATTATAAGCTGTCCACTCATATGTCCAGTTTACATACACTCATATAAAAAAATCCCAAATGAACATACTTAAAAACTACTGATAGATTTTGACTTACAACCAGTCACTTAGCCACTGTTTTAAGTTATGACAGCCGCTCCAAAAGATACTTACAAACCAGATTCATTGTTCCAACAGCATGGCCCTGGAAGTCATGTGATTGCATGTTGGGTGATTAGCTGTCAGCCCTCACTGACAGCCATTTGCAGTGTTCCACTGTCATGTGACTGTGATTTATGACTTTTTTGCTGAAAACGAGGGTTTACTTCCTACAAGGAGGCACAGCACACAAATATGCACACAGCTATTCATTCATAACAGTGGGCAGACTGATAATGGGTAGCATGTAGTTTGTTGAGAGGGATAACTGTCAAAATGCTCATTCATAAAAGCACGCTTCTACCTACTTTGTTATAGGATGGTGAGAGGTGGACTGTCAGACACCAATGGAAGTTGAATGCAAGGTAGTGAATTATTTAAGAATGCAAATGGTAGAACAAAAATAGATCAAGAATAAATGGAGATGAATAAATATGGATAGAAGAGAAAACTGAGAAACAAATATAAAAGAAATAGGTTGAGGTAGTTTGGTGAAAGAAAAAGAAGCTATGGAATTACAAAACAGAGATAGGAAAAGTATAGGACTGAGAAAAATTCTGGAAGAATTATGATTGAATGGAATCCATGAGGTCTTCAAAAAGAGAAGTGAGAAGTCTAAAGATTAAAAGACGTTTAGATATAATGGAAACAACATTGGGCTTCAAGAACAGAGACTACAGAGAGGTACTGTATAGTGCAGTGATGGCGAACCTTTTAGAGCAGTGGTTCTCAACCTTTCTAATGCCGCAACCCCTTAATTCAGTTCCTCATGTTGTGGTGACCCCCAACCATAAAATTATTTTCGTTGCTATTTCATAACTGTAATTTTGCTACTGTTATGAATCGCAATGTAAATATCTGATATGGAAGATGTATTTTCATTGTTAAAAATTGAATATAATTAAAGCATAGTGATTATGCTTTCCTCTCTCCCTCTTTTTCTCTCTTTCCTCTCCCCTCTTTCTCTTTCCTCTCCCTCTCTCTCTCTTTCCTCTTTCTTTCTTTCCTTTCCCTCTTTCCCTTTCTCTTTCCTCTTTCTCTTTCTCTTTCCTCTCCCTCACTTTCTCTTTCCCCTCTTTCTTTCCTTTCCCTTTCCCTTTCTCTTTCCTTTCTCTTTCTATCTTTCCTCTCCCTCACTTTCTCTTTCCTCTCTCCTCTTCCTCTTTCCCTCTCTCTCTTTCTTTTCCCTCTCCCCGTCTCTTTCCTCTCTCCTCTTCCTCTTTCTTCTCCCTTTCTTTCTCCCTCTCTCCTCTCCCTCTCTCTTTCCTCTCCCTCTTTCTCTCTTCCCTTTCTCTTTCCTCTCTTTCTCTCTCTCTCTCTCTCCTCTCCCCTCAATATCTCTGGTTTATCATTCAGTGACTCTGGGCAGGTTAGAGTTCAAAGATGTATTACAATTAAAAATACTAAAAACTTTTTTAAAGAGTAATGACAGCAAAACCAATAAAAACAACAGAAGCATCCGAATTAAGTGACCATGCTGGAATAACGCCCATAATTGGGCCATGAGGCGCAACTTCCCCCCAGGAGGCAGAAATAATTCAGGCAAACGGCATTTCGGAGCCACGCAAGTCAGCCCGGGGCTCGGTCGGTCCCTCCCAGGCACAATCAGGGGAGGCTTCATGGAGTCCCAGGTACCTGACTCACAGAGGAAGCTGGTCGGGAGCTCACAATTAGCGGGCCCGCCAGGAGGCGGCTGACGTGGACATCCCCATGGAAGCCGGGTGGCCCCTGAGCCGGATGAGATTCCTCACTGGGGCTGCTCAGCCTTCCTGGCTGGCCAGCTGGCCGGGCCTTTCCAGGGCCAAATCCTGCCAAGCTCTGCCTGCTGCAAGAGGGTGAGCCGGGCCAGACTGGGCAGTGGGAAAGGTGGCGCACTGCGATTTGCACAACCCCAGTCCTGGTGCAGAGGAGTGCCCTGCTCCAGGCATGGGAAAATGGGCAGAGATCCCGGGAAGGCCAAGCATGGGGGGGCAGGAGGCAGCAGAAGGCCCCGCGGCTCCCACAGCGCCACCTGCACACACCAATGGTGCAGAGCTTGCAGTCGCCGAGCCAGATGCCAGTGCGGAGCAGCAGGAGGGTGCAGACGGCAGGCAGGCCGAGGTGGCAGCAGGCATTGTGGGCCAGGTGCTCCAGGGCGGCCATGGCAAGCAGCAGCGACGGCGCAGGCCAACCACCGGCTGGGCCACCAGCTGGCCCAGCCCAAGGGAGGTAAGCTACCTGCCGGGCCTCACACACGCTAGCTACCCTTCCAGCGCCCACCGCTGTCACGCTAGCCTTACCTTGGCCTCCACCTGTTCGGTCGACCACTAGCTGGGCCACCAGCTGGCCCAGCCCAAGGGAGGTAAGCCACTTGCCGAGCCCCACGCGCGCCCACCGCTGCCCCGCTAGCATTACCTTGGCCACCGCCCGTTCGTTGCAATGGCAGACAGGCCCAGGCGCTCCTGGGCAACCATGGCAAGCGGGAGTGACGTTGCAGGCTGACCACCGGCTGAGCCAGCAGCAACGTTTTCCGACTGGGACTTTTGGCAGGCTCAGCAGGGCAGAGACAGCCTGGACAATTCCTATTGGCTTTTGAAAGCCAATAGAATTAGACTCTATTGAAGAGAGTCTATTCTATTGGCGTTTGAAAACCAATAGAATCTATTGGCGTTTGAATGCCAATAGAATAGACTCTCTTGAATAGAGTCTATTCTATTGGCTTTCAAAAGCCAATAGAATAAGAGGGAGTAGCACAGCTCATGAAAAAGGGGGAAAAAAAAACAAAAATGCCGGACTGCATTTCATAAGGATTCTATGAGGAAACACTCCAGGACTTTGGTGACACCTGTGAAATGGTTGTTAGACCCCAAAAGGGGTCGCGACCCACAGGTTGAGAACCGTTGTTTTAGAGACTGAGTGGCCAAACTGCAACCCAAAACCTACTTATGGATCGTTGGGTGCCAGGTGGGTGTGGCTGATTGGCTGGGTGTGGCCCATTGGGTTGGCATGGCTACGGTGGTAATGGCAGATAGGGTGGGACTAAAAAGTTCAATCAATCAATTCCAACTTTGCAAGATCTTTTTTTTTTCATGAGCTGAAATTGACTGACTAAACTTTTTTTTTTTTTTGCACACGGCGGCGGAGGCCTAAAGGTTTTATAAAACCCAGCTGAAGGCCTAGGACTGGGGCGACGGTGCGCGTGCCCACAGAGAGGGCTCTGAGTGCCGCCTCTGGCACCCGTGCCATAGGTTCGCCACCACTGGTATAGTGAATAAATGTTGGTATAAATTAGACTGGTAAAGATTTTTTTTCTCAGTACCTGTTTTTAATTTCTTTTTCTTTTTACTTCCTACTCCTTTCCTGCACTGTGTATAATGTTGCTTATCACAGAAGGGAATGATGGTTAGTGTGAATGTATCATTTCAGTGTAATTGAGGGAGTGTTGCCTCTGTTTGGATCAAAGGTGTTATCTGGATTTTTTGCATGTATGTCTATATGTCAGTGATGGTAAACCTTTTAGAGACTGAGTGCCCAAACTGCAACCCAAAACCCACTTATTTATCGCATGCTTGAAATAAATAAACTATAATAACCCCAAGAGACCTAAATCTAGCCCCCTCCCTTGACGTCCATTCCTGCGGTGCCAATTTGCCTTGACTGTTATTAGATCAGATTCTTGTGCATGGAATAAACATTTAGTGCTTTTTAATTCTATTCTGGCTCCCAATTTTCTGCCCGACACAAGCAAATGGAAAGTGTACTGATATTCTTCTACAAAAGAATAAAATGAAATAAATAAGCAGGCGAAAATAGCCTTTTTCTCCCTGTTGAATGCGCCACCAGCATCTTTCAATAGCTCCTTGTCCACTATTGCTATTACATTCAGTTCTTTCCCCATTCTAAATGGTGGGATATAACTTCTCTTCATCCTCCAGCAAATTGTTGAAAGGATTGCCTCCCAGATATACAATAATTTATCAGAGGGATGAACCCAAACAGGTATAGCTCCAGAACTTTTTTTTTCAGAGTAGAAGTTTTGATATCACAGTTGATATCAAGTGGCAGAATGCCAGAAAAAAGCAGACTTTTTTTGGGTTTAGTAAATGAAAAAGAATGGGGCTTCCTGTTGTGATAAATTAGTATGAGAAAAATAAGAGAATGAGGAAGCCAATAAGATTTATTTATTTATTTGTACAACCTACTGCTGTTTGCATATTATTAGTATAGATTCAAATCATAATGAGCTGATGCAAGTGAAAATGGTCTTCCGTTTTCTCAGATTTATAGTGCTATAGGCCATGTTAAAACTAAGCTTTTTAGACTTTGTATTTTGGGGGCATATTTCCAGAGTACCTTCCGCAGGTCCCAAAAGCAGTTCGGGGAAGGTTGTTTTGCGCCATCATTACCTATGGAATTCCACAATACAAGTTCAGGTTGTTCCTTTTTTACGCCCTAGCCCAGGCTCCCCTTGTGTATTATTTCAGTCACCAAACTTTAATCCGAAGACAGGCCGCCACAGAGACCAACGTCGCATGGCACGAGACTGATTACTAAATTGATATGATTAAGGCAGCGGGTTGAGCGGGGGCGCGCGCACGTGTCTGCCTGCATTGGAATTTCAGCGCAAGAGCTCCACCAGGGAAAAAAAAAAAAACAAAATCTTTGCGGACGAGGCTGCAGCATAAGCCCGCATGAAGCAACCGAGGCTCTGGCGTCGCCTTGGCCAGTTCCGTTCCAAGCCTCAATAGCGAGTGAGAAAGGGCCTGCGGGGGGGGGGACATCCAAACCCTACTATTTCCAACGCCTTCCCCCCGGCGGGCCCCTTATACTGCGCCCTTCCCCGGGGCCACGAGCGCCCCATTTTCCCTGCTCGCACCCGCAAAGAGGATGGGGTTGCAGCGCGAGGGGCAGCAGCAGGCGAAGCGCTCCGAGCCGGCACCAGCAACCAGCTCGTCGGTTCCTCAGCCAGCAGCGCGACAGCCCAGCCAGGCGGAGAGGCGGTGCTTGGGTCCCCAAGGCGCAGAGCGGGTTGGCAGGGGCGACGGAGCGGAGGAGGAGCGAATGGCGAGCTGAGAGGGCGGCCAGCCTTTTCGCGGCTCGGGCTGCCTAGCTGGGACGGAGGCGGCGGGAGGGAGCGGCGCGGCAGCGGCGAAGGAACAGGCGGCTTCTGCAGAATTGCCTCTTTTCCCTGTCTCGGTGGGGAGGCGCGCGGATCCAGGCTCGGGAGAGCTGGCCGCCGAAGGTGAGGGGGTGCCGCGGGTATCTGGGCGGCCTAGCGAGGGCGACGCCAAGGGGGGCCCGCCCCGCCGGACCGGGACTCCGCACGGCTGGGCGATATCCTGTGCAGCGCAGCGCAGCGCAGCGCAGCGAGGCCTCCTGCAAACCCGGGGCGGGAAGGGGCGCGTGAGGCCGCGGGCTTCGCTGCTGGCTGGGCTGCTGCTTTTCCCCGCGACGGGGTCGGCGCTGCAAGCAGTTTCCTAGTCCTGCCTCTCCCCGCCCGCGCTTCGAGCTTTGCAGAGGAAGTTCAGGAGCCGCTGCAGCGCTGGGGCCCGACCTGCATGGGGTTCCGAGGAGCCCCGGGCCCTGCGGCTTGGACGCGGAGTCGGTTCGGGAAGAAATGGGCTTAAGCGTTTAGCTGCCGTCATAATGGTTGCGTACATGGCAGCTCGTAACCCCAGGCACGCGGGAGTGCGGGCAGACGGCGCTGGCAGCCGAGGGGAAGATATATTGCAGGAATGCCCACATTCAACACGTTTTTTCCTGGCCGCTGAAGATAATAGTCCTGGCTGCAGTCACTGTAAATTTGCCCTGAATTGCAACACGAGTAGGCGAACTGTTGAATCCTGTAAATGTCTGAGCGCCTCGGTTTTTTGGCTCTGTAGTTCAAGATAGACATTAATTGCCCTTCTCTGACGTTTCCCCGGTTTTTTTTATCCAACATATCCCGTCTGGGCATCAGTGGTCAGGAGACGCATTGCTACCTTATTAAGTTTTATTATTTATTTATTTTTTTTGCAATCCAGAATCCTTGCCTAGAAACAGTCTGCAGGGGCTGTAAACCGAAGTGCTAGATTGGTAAATGCTAAAACAAAGCTTGGCACTAAAATTGCACACAATTATAACCTATCACAATAAGGCGATGGGAGTGGAAAAGATTTGATTGCTGCAGTATACAGTTGGAAGTGCCATGGGTTGAATCAATAACAGTGATATTTTAGGAGGCCTGTGTAAATTTCAGTGAAAAAGCCTAGTGAGCTGTTAAAAGAACTTCTTGTGCTGCTGAGAACACTGCTTTGTGTTTTGCTTCTTATTAGTGGCATTTGGGAAGAATAGCTCTTACTAAGGAGTATTGTGACTTTCTTGGAAATCAGTGTCTAGTTCTGAAAGAACAAATGAGGTTTTGAGCACATGGGAGGGACAAAAATCTGGTGGGTTTTTAATGCCAAATTCTTCTTCCCAACCATTGGAATAGCTGCGTGTGCAAATTGTGTCTGACAACAGTGAGGCAAGGAGTTGTGATACCAGTTCTGGCCAAAAAAAAGCAAGAGGCCTCCCTCACTGTTTTGGCTGTTAGGAGACCCTATGCTCTACATCTGTGGCACATCTTGTGAGGACTGTTCGTGTATAAGCTTACTAAGTTGGCAAAAAGTAAAAATTAGAAGGGTGTTTCAACTGTATCTAGGAATTAATTGTACGGTAATCCAGATTGTTGGGATTCCTAGTTATGTTTACTCTTGGGAAATCCTACATCAATACCAAGACACTTTTGTGACACTTTTATAAAAAAATTCACTGGAATGAAATGTAAGTAGTACATGGTTCTTAATTATTGTATTCTATTTTATTGTAGAATTAATTATAATTTAGTTTTGAATCCAAAACATTGATGTAAATGAAAGCAAATTGGCTTGACTATGAGTTATGTTTAAAGTAACTTTTAGAATTGGGATGATTTTAAATTTTAATTAACTATCCACTTTCATTGTTTTGATATATCTTTTTCTTCTGATTGCTGATTTTTTTATTATAACTTCCCTGTTTGTAGTTATTATTCTAAGCTTTGCAGACTCCGGAAAGCTCTGAAAACTGTTTTAGATTATATTATGAGTACAATCAGGAAAAAGTTTTAGGACGAGTGCAACAACTGAAAATGTAAATGCAACTTTTTGCTTTCAAGATGCCAAGTGCAAAATGTTGTGTACTGAATTGAAAAAAATACTTTAAGCGAAGTCAAGTACTTTAACATAGTTTGTGTACTGAGCTATCATTAAATTGTTTAGAAAATCAGAGATTGGACAACTATTTGTCTGAAATGGTATAGGGTTTCTTCCTTGAGCAGGGGGTTGGACGAGCAGACCTCCAAAGTCCCTTCCAACTCTTGTTATTCCGTTCTACTCTATCATAATCTTAGGGATCCTGATATGGAAGTAACTACTTGGGATATGTATAATATATATAATATATATAAAATAGTTTGAATGTGTATATGAAAAATAAGTTAATAACTCCCTGGTGTGAGCAGTGATCCTCATAACACAATCTTGTGCTTGTCTTCTTGGAAATAGGTTTGACTGAATTCATTGGGATTTATAATCAGGAAAATAGATTAAGATTGCAACCTTAATATGGTGGTGTTCTATTGATTTCATTTGCAATCTGATGGGGTTTTTTTAATAACTGATAATAAAGCAGATCTTTGCAGAGATGCAGCTGGATGATCTTCATTACTTAGGATCATGTTAACTGCATATATATAAAATGTGAGCCATATTTATTTAATAGGCTCTTTGACTATTCTAAATCCATAATCCTACATGTATTATCTGGCATTCATGTATATGAATAAGCTGTGTAAAGACTTCTATAATTAATCAGTTCTAGACAGTTTATGTAATCATAGCTATAGGCAATGGCTTAGGTTTGGATTAAATAGGACAGGTCTGTGTGTCTTCTTTCAAAAACTTCTGATTTTGTTTTCTAAATATAAGCTCACGCAAATGTGCTTAGGCAGAGTACTTCAGTGTATCTCTAAGAAACAGAACATTGATACGAAGGCTCTTGCCCAAGAGCATAACTGGGCTTGTCACGAGAAATTCACTTTCCTCTCTGATGGACTGCAGACAAGAGAGTGCTGTAAAGCTGATAACTTGGCCAGTATTGCCAGCTGTGCTAAATACAAGTATATAGAAATAAAGCTGAACAACCAGAGAGGAGTTGGACAAGAGAATGATGGTAACTTCTATGGACAAAGAGCATAAAGGGAAATCTTTCATAGTAGCTCACTCTGAGCTACAGATATTCTCCTTGTTCTGTACTTTCAAAGTAGGGAACATACTAAAATTTACCATGGGTGATTGGGTGTAAGAAAGTACTTGTATCTAAGAAAGTAAAATGTATTCTTTTTCCATATTATATATCATTGATCCTGATGGATTAGAGTTTCTGATAAATTTTGTTTATATTATAATCCCTATTATGTTTTAATATATGGCAGACTGAATTTATCCTACTATAGCATACTAGGGGACAAAATCAAGTAATTAGATTTTGTAGTGTTTAGAGAAGCTATTTGACTATCAGAATATATATGACAACAAAAATAAACTGAGAATACCTCCTGACACCCTTATTGAACTCAAAACTATTTCTCCACAAGATAATAAATATTTCAAAGCATTTGGAATATTTGGGCAAGTGTTAATTTTCTGGTACATAGTGTACGCATATTAAATTGAATGTTGGCAGTGTTCCAACATCTCAAGGCAAGGTGTATTTAAAAATATATTTTCTTGTTTGCTGTAGAAGGTAGGAAGGAAAACAATGCAGTTAAGACGGCCTCAGAACAATTTAATTAATACTTGAATGTTCTCCCCCCTTGTGTCCAATTTTTGTCATGTAATTTTGTGTAGTGTGGAAGTTCTAAAATAAGTAGTGACTTGATCAGCCTTTCAAATTAAAATGAAATACTTTGGTGGTGTAATTTAAGTTAAGCTACAACTTTAATCATGAGTCCCAAATCACTGAAATATTTTCCAAGAATCTGACTTTAATATAAAATAATTATTATAAGATAAGAATATAGTATAATTGTGTTTCTGCATGTGTAAAATTAAACAGACAATCTCTTGAGATTTCAGTGGTGCTTTGGTCTCAATACCTCTGTTTATGTTACTGCCTCTGGATTCTTGTGGTACAGAGTTTGCCATTATGCATAAGTCTCTAAGCAAAATACTCTTAAGGCAGTGTCTGGAAATGGGCGGAAGTAACTTATCTTAATAATGCATGTTAATTCTTTCAGTTGGAAAGCATGGAAAAATAATGGAAAAGAGCTATTGAAGAGAAACTCTGCAATGCATAGATAATTACTGATGACTTCTTTAGATTGAGAAAGTAAACCTTGCAGGAAGGAGAGAAGGACAATAGGTACATTTAAGGAAGACCATTTGCTGTTCAAAGTAATGCTTGTTTTAACAGGCCCTGTTTGTTTTGATTTTCTGCAACAAACTTTTCATTTGTGTTAAATACATGGTGGTTGGTACAGAAGTGCTTTCTGATATTTTGTATTCATAGGAATTTTTTCTAGATTTAACAGCTTGGAGAGGTGAGGTGGTATAGTGGTTACGGCACTGAATTAGAGCTCTTTTCTAATTAATTTCAGGTGATGGATGATCTTCTGGAGCTTTGGGGCAAATAATTTCTCCCAGCCCAAATTGCTTTAGAGAACTGATTTAAGGAACACTGGAGGAGAAAGTGCTGTGTACAGATAGTCCTTGATTTACAATCATAATTGAGTCCAGAATTGTGGTTGTAATTGGAGCAGTTAAGTTGTTAAATGAATCTATTATCCCCAAGGAGTGTTTTTTGCTGGAAACAGGATGTAAACACTGGAAACTGGCAAAAATCACTGAAAATGTGACTGTGGGACATTGCAAAGGCCATAAATGTGAGCAGTGGCCAATCACACAATTGTGAGGTGAGAGGTGGTGGCTGTTGGAACTTCGAAATTGGGTTGTAAGTACCTTTTGGGGAGTTTGTCATAATTTTGAATGGTCGCTAAATAACCAGCTGTTAAATAAGAACTACCTATATGCTGCCTTGAGTTATTAAATGAAAGGCATACAACTGCTGTATCGAAATGGTGAGTGGAGTTGTTTTGGATTTTATTAAAAAAATTGATAATAAATGGCAATATGGGAAAGTTAACTAATACTAATTGCCCATTCTCCCCAAATCTGCATTTCAGAGAAGTTGCAGGTGAAGATAATGAAAATTAAAAGCTGTTATGTTTGACCTTGGATTATAATTTAAAGTTAATTTTCCCTTTTAGCATAACTGATAAAGCAGATTCATAAAAATAACATCTACCTTCAGTCGAGCTTGATGGATGCAACCAGTTAGATATCTTGATAACAAGACAGGGTTTTGCTGTTCTAACCTTTTAGAGTCTGTGTGTTTGTGCTTTGTCTACTACTACCGTGTTTCCCCGATAGTAAGACACCCCCGATTGTAAGACGTATCGGGGTTTTCAGGGGGTCGGCTAATATAAGCCGTACCACGAAAGTAAGACATATTACTCCTGCCCACTTCCGCCTCCTGCTTAAAATACTTAAATACTTAAAACACTTAAAATACTTAATATACTTAAAATACTTAAAATAAAACTGACAATTGTTTTCCAATCAATATAAGCCGTACCCCGAAAGTAAGACATAGTGGGGCTTTTGGGGATAAAAAGAAAGTGTGACCCTGTCTTGCTTTAGGGGAAACACGGTATAATGTAGCATTCCCTGGAGGTCCCCCATCCTAGGACTGACCCTGCTTAGCTTTTAAGCCAGGTAAAATCAGCCATGTGCTGCCACCTGCTGGGACACAAAACAGGTCCTTGAAACTATAGAAACATTTCCATTGAATATTAATAATGCTGCCTTACAGAAATGTATCTCCAGAGTTTGTTCTTTGGTGTCTTTACCATTGTTGTTGCTTACGAATTAGTGATAAACAACTAATTATTAAGTTTTGTGTGTCTCAATGAAAGTGTCAAAAGTAGGGTTGGAATCTGCAAACCATACATAACACTATGAATGAAACGGTCATAGATTTTTTCTCCATTAAAAATAATTTTGTTTTGCTTTTAAGTTTTGTTTGCATATGATATGCTGTTGAAATTTTCCTATTTGTCTGGTTACATTATTTGTATGAGAAAAAAGCTTCTAGAACTTCCTTTATTTCTGGTTTATTTTTTTCTCCAATATAACGGTTTTTGATTTGAACTTTCATTGTTGATTGCTACAGTACAAGTTTTTTTGCATTGCATTTGCATTGATATATATATATTTTCAAGTTACATTTGGTCTCTAACTTTTTTCAATATTCCATAATCAGATCAGTGGGTTTTTAAGATTCGCCCAAAATTTCTTCAAATAACTACTACTTTATAGGTGGGAATGAGTGTACATAGGTGTGCATATGACTGCATATGGGTGGATGGATACATGGCAAATGAAAATAAAAAAGAAGATAGGGAGAAATATGGCTTCATCTAAGGAGAAACAGTTGTATGGGAACCATGCTGCTTCTCAAAAGATTCATCTCAGAGCAACAAGATATATTTGCACAGATGCCAAATGTTAAAAATGTTATTCTCCTCTAGAAAACAAAAAAAAGTAACTCTATAGTTCTATGGGTTTTTAACTGCAGCTCTGTGGAAAAGATTATCACAGAAAAGAAGATAAAGGCTCTAGCCATAGGAGTGAAATTTGACAAGAAAATATATGAATATTTTCATTGTTAGAATGTGATAAAAATATGAAAGCTATTAAGTATGATTCAATGCAAAAGATCTCCCTGTGTATGCAAAAGGAGAAATGTTGGCTTTGTCAGTTTGATGTTCAAACACAGGTGACCAATAAAGATATGAATTGCTGTAATCGTATTGATTAAGAGTAATTATGATATAGTTATGTTTGTTGTTTAGCATTACCAAATTCTGTGGGGAAGAGGCTGCCTGCATGTAGAGAATTGTTGGTCTTGACAGTTTCATGGTTTAGGCGAAAAACATTTTTTTTGTGACTCCTTGAAGAAGATTTAAGTAGGGACCATTTTGTCCCTGTTGATATAAACTGCTGCTTGCGTCTCTTGTGTCAGTGCAAAATAATACCATCATAAAATATGTTGTCTTAATTGTCAGTCCTTAACCCTTCCCCTGTAGTCATCCATTGCCCAAATTGCAAATGTATCTAATATTATAAGCTGATTGGTTTCCTTCCCTGATTTCATTTTTTTGTCTACATCTCATTATCCTGTAGAAAACTATCTATCAGGTGAAGCTGGCATTGTTTTATAATTTTGAAATTTATATTTAAATTTCAAATTATAAAAAAATGAAGAAACAATTGAGAATAAGGTACCCCGTTATAAATATGTACTTAACAAAAATTAGAAGTTAACCGAGCAGTGCCAAACATATTTTCATTTTTTGTACTTTATTCCATATTTTTAACAGATAGGGTGCAAAAAAACCCCAAAATAAATTATCGAGGGAGATAGTTTTTGCATTTGTTCTGGGAAGCTGAATTACCCAAAGGGAGTTGAAGTGAGTAAAAGGATAAGCATATCCAGAACTCCAGTACTGAAAAATTACCGTTAGAATTCTAGGGCTCCATTCTGGCTTCAAAATGGTTAAGAACTGTATCTGTTGTTGTTTTTTTTAAAAAAATCAGAAATGTAAATGCAGACATAGGTAAAAGAAGAGAGAGAACAAAGAGGAGAGAGAACAAGGCTACAGGCAGCTCAAGTAAATATTTGTACTCATTCTATTTGGTTGCATTTCAATAGTTGCCCTGGATGGGAAACTAGCAAACTGCCAGGCCTGGGTGGACCTGCTAAAGGGGAGAGCCTGATAGGTGTTCTCCTCCTCCTTCCCCCACACACAAAAGTTATACCAAAAAAAGGATAGAGGCCTAATCGTCCTCACCAAATTTGAGCATCCAAGGCATGTATGTATGTATGTATGTATGCATGTATTCATTCATTCATTCATTCCAGTGCAATTTGGATTTCATAATTGAGCCCATAAGCACAATTGTAAGTTGTGGGGATCGCTAAATGGAAACTGGCAAAAAATGCCATAAATCACAGTCACATGATCATGGACACTGCAAACAACCTAAACGTGAGCCAATTGCCAAGTGTCCAAAATGTGATCATATGACCACAAGGGGGGCAGTATGTGCCATCAGAACTCTGGGACTGGGTCATCAGTAGCTTTAGGAAGATCTGTCATAACTTTGAATGATTATTAAGTGACTATTCATTATGTGAGGATTGTGTGTGCACACGCACATGCACACAGACACACACGCACACAGATACAGAAACCTGGCAAATAATTTTCCAAAACTCAGTACATTTCCCATTATTCTGAGCTATTTTATTTTAGGATATTGAAGAGTGTGCTGCAGCTGTTGCCCAAGTATGCCCTTTCTTTTGTCCAGATAGAAGGGTAGTATGGTCTGGGCTCCTCTTTTCTATGGAAGTCCAAAGTATGGTTGATTTCAACAAGTGAGTGGGTGGGGTAAGGGGTAGGTGATAGATGAAAACATAAATAAGACCAAAGTGAGAGGACACATTTTAGGAGAGAAATACTGCACAAAAGTGCACAAATAGCTCCAAATTTGTGCAAAATACATTTCCTACCATAAATACAATAAATCACCTGACCTTATTACTAATAGTCAGCAAAATCTTACAGATTTTATATAGCTTGAAACTGCTGGAAAAAATATTGGATTGAGTGTAAATGAGAACTACAGTACTTTTTTTCCAATATGTAAGGTGATGAAATATGACTATTTAAATCATGGCTGCAGATAAGATGTAGCCACCATTGTATAATCATGGAGGAAGATTGGGGTTTTCATGTTGGAAAATAAGTGGACAGCCTGTGATCCAGAGTTGATACCTTTGGGAATACACTACAACAGCTCAACTTCTTACACTGCCCAAGGAACATGTTAGCTTTTGGGAAAATTAGGAAGAAAAAACTGCAGGTTTATAATTTAGCTGCAGTGTGTAAAATCAGATGGTCAGTGGTTTGCGGATTAGCCATGGGATTATGCTGCTGTTATATATTGCATGAAGGGGCAGACCAGAAGTTCTGTAGCTTGAGAAGAGAATTGCATTAAATAGATAAAATAATGGTTTGGCCATTAAGAGACAATCTTCAGTGCTCAGATTAATGTGACTTCCCAATTATATTTTGTTCATTTTACTCACAGAATATAGAATAACTTGGAAATTTGTCTTAAATCAAGAATAGATATTGCACCAGAGAGTGGTGCTGATATGCAATAGACAAGTCTCCCCAAACCTGTCACCGGGGGAGGGGGAATTGATGGACATGTGCAATTTTGAGAGCACATTACTGGCATTCTTAAAAAAGGGATGACATGATATATCTAGTTACAGAAGACAGTGTTGCTTGAAGACATAAACTTAAATGGCTATTCACTGTTTCATCTTTTCTATTTGTTTGGTCTCTATTAACTAAGCTTTCTTGGTAACTGGGCAAATATGGGAAGTATTGATCTGCAGCCATCCACCATTTTAGTTTCTAAGAATCCCTCTAGGACGTGGTCCACAATGCCTGAGCTGTGGCCCATTACTGGACCTTGAGCCCTTTGGAACCGGGCCATGGAAGTGGCAGGCAAATGCTCATGCACTCGTATCCCCACTTACACAAGCAGGGAGCAAGTGCGGGTGCTCACACGAATGAGCTTCATGCATGCTTGCCTGGCGCTCACATGAAACCATCCCCCCCCCGGCTGGTCTACAAAACCGGAAAGATTGGGGAATTCTGCTCTAGGATCCACATGGATCCCAATGCCTTTTTGGAAAAGACAGATTATGTTTTAGGATGTTTGCTTTGTGCACATTGACTACTCAATTATCTATTATATATATGGTATTCCTTTGGGTTTGAAGAATACATGTTGTGCAGTTCATCTTTGAATACAGAGTTGGCTCTATAGTCTCATTTTGGAAGCTCAGAGTCTAGTACAAGGAGGGCAGTGGAAGTCCATTATTGTAGAAACCATAGCTATTATTCTGTGACATCACACATGGTTTTCTATCAATTTTTGGCAAAAGCCTATCTTGAAAGCTGGTGGAAGCTTCACAACACAGTACTCACCAGCAAATCATTTATTAAAAACATTTAAAATAGCTTGACATCAGGAAATGTCAACAGACACATATTAATGTTCAGAGCAGCAGAGAGACTTTCTATCCTATCTGATTTGCAATCAAAAGAATCTTTTTTGGACCTAATTGGAGTTAAGTATGCAAACTTTAAAAAAAAATCAGAATTTTATCTTTTCTTTTGTTTTTTTATCTACAGCAATGTTCTATTTGTGAAAAAGTTACCAATAAGAAAAATTGCCAATCTGTGGCCATCCAAGTATTGTTATCCTCCAACTCTTAACTTCCATCAGTACTATCCTGCATATCCATAAATCAAAAATATTGAGATTTGTAGTGTATGAGCATTTGGATGATCATCATTGATGCTTGAATAATTGCACTGATTTTGTGTCCCAATGTTTTTTTCTCCATAGGTAAAGTATGTGCAGAATTCTACAACAAAGGTTTTAAGAAAAGTAAACATTATGGCAAAGCCATCAGAAGGAAGTTCAGCAAAAAGTAACATTCATCCCACCTTGAAAAACTCTGCCATTAAGTGCCAAACAGATCCGAAAAAGAATTAGCTGGGAATCTAAATCACAATTTCTCCTGGTCTAAATACAAAGAAACAACAATAACATCCCTGCACAACCACGGGTTGTGGTGCCTTTTTCATATCTGAGTTACAGTTGTCATAATTCATATGTATTGCTGTGTTTAGAACTCCTTTAATTGTATATACAATAAATCCAAATAGCACTGGCTTGCTGTTCATTAGAATAACTGTGCTAAAAAAATTGCCAAAATGAGTGCAGAAGGATACCAGTACAAAGCTTTATATGATTACAAAAAAGAACGAGAAGAAGACATTGACCTACACTTGGGAGATATTTTAACTGTGAATAAAGGTACTTTAGTTGCTCTTGGATTCAGTGATGGAGAAGAAGGAAAACCGGAGGAAATTGGTTGGTTAAATGGCTATAATGAAATGACTGGGGAAAGGGGAGACTTTCCAGGAACTTACGTAGAATATATTGGAAGGAAAAAAATTTCTCCCCCTACTCCAAAACCTCGTCCGGTTCGACCACTGCCAATGGCACCAAGTCCTGCAAGAGTCGGAACAGAGAGTGATCAGCCAGGTTAGTGTTTTGTTGTTATAATTGGCCAAACAAACTGAATACCAGATACTATGACCTTGCTTCTTTTTCGTTAGGTAATTTAGATGCTTTAGCACTTCATGCTGTAGAATATTAACACTGCAGCTGGGAAGAAATTAGTTTAAATATTGTGCAGGGTGTTAAACAATGTAAATGAATGTAAATTTAAAAGACACAAGTTCATTTGATAACAAATCTGACTAGAAATTATTTCACACTGTCTTCACTTTTCGTTTAAGTAGGCAAACATCTGTTAAAATTAGGGAAATATTTACCATTGTCTTCTAAAAATGTTCCTTCTACACCAATAAAATTGTGGGAGGAAAAGGAAGCCCAGTATTGTAAGGCACTTAATCAATCTGCAAAGGTGGCAGATTCTGACCAGGATCCTTGAGTGCTCAATCTCAGAAAAATCAAGTCCTGTAAAACATTCTGACAGACAAGTAAATGGTTTTCCACTGTAGTAAAGAGAAAATTCTGACAAATCTGACTGCTGCTTATGTATTTATTTAAAATCATGGTTTTATTGCACTATAAACGTGTAAAGGTTTTTTTCATATAACTTTGTTGTTTGCAGTCACAATATGTGCATATTGGTTTCTATTCAAAATCTTTTAATAACTTGACTGATAATTACGCTGGGATAATTAAAGTTGAAAACTTGGAAGTCAAATTATGTGGGTGGCTTTTTGTATTACCAATTAAAAGATAAGAAACCTAACATTTAAATAGAGTTAACTAATTATGGAATATGTCAGCAGTGCCCAGTTTGAAGTCAGTGGCAATATATTTATGTAAGTGGTTATTATCTTTCTCCAGTTTCTCTTCCACCATTCTTCTGCTATAAAATAAAACAGTATACCCTGTCCCAAAGTATATGAACAGATTTCTAAAATGGATTTTCCCCTCATTTTCTTCTTAGAAGAAAAGATTTATTCCAGAAAGTTTCCCAATAATGTTTGGGGGGAAGGATACCTAGAAATGGACTCTCCATTGAATCTGTCTGTTGCATGTGAAGCATTACAATGGCCGTCAGATTTTTCCCACACTAAAAGAGGTCATATGGCATCCATATATCTGGAGTCCTTTTTATAGTTACAAATTTTATCAGTGTTCTAGAGCTGGGAGGAAAGCTATTCAGATTATTGAAGGTAAATAATAAGCTTTTCTTCAAACTTTCACTCAAAATAAAAACTCTATAGGTGCATTTAAGCATACTGTTAACATATGTGGGAGTTACTTCTCCATTGTTGCAACTCCACGGATTAAGTCCATGGCTCTTTTCCAATATGATTATTGCTTAGCTGCAGTATGTTCTGAAACATGAGCCATGAAAGATAGATTAGAAACTAGTCTTCAAAAATATGATAGTAATAACAGAAATGACTGTGTAGAAAATACTTCCTAATCTATTAGCTGATACAATAGAGATACAGATAATGAACAAATAATCAGTATGCTTACAACCTATCTTTTAAAAAGCGTAGAACTTCTGAGATATTAACACTAGTATTTAATCATTGCATTTAGAGCTTCATTTGTTAAATATGATAAAAATAGAATTCTCCAGCACTCGGAGATGGAGAATCCACAGATGGGTATAGACTGTATTCCTTCCCAATCAGATCAAGTCAGCCAAAGTTGCTACGCCCGTCCTGGACCATAGAGATCCCAGTTTTTGACTTGATCTCACCCAGGATAGACGCGCAGGTTTGGCTCTTAGGCAAGTACAGTCCCCATCCGTTGATTTTCCAGTTCCAATAGCTGAGTAGTGCTATTCTAAGCAAGATTTAGCTTGCCAGTAATAACACTCCAAATTTAGTTTGTCAAAGGTCCCTATGGGGGGAGAATAACTGAGGATTAAGGGAAGGGGCCCTTTTCCCCTTTGCCCTCTCCCTTCTTCCCCTCCGACTCCCAGACTTCCCCAATCCCCAAATTGCCGGTTCCCCATCGATTGGCTAACGGCCGTTAGCCCAATCTGCTGCCAGACCAGCGTAATTGGGGCCGGAGCTTACGCGTAGCTCCGTTGCCATGTGGGAAGCCCCAAACCGTTCACAGATCGGTCAATTGGGGCCGGAGCTGCCGACTGTAGCTCCGTTGCCACGTGGAAACCCCAACTGTTACTGATCGGGAAAATCGGGGCCGAAGCTTACGACTGAAGCTCCATTGCCACGCGGAAGGCGCGGGAGGACCTCCGTAATCGGCTTGGCCATCCGGTTCTCCCAGTCAGACCGACCTCGGAGCTGCGGCTGCAGCTCCGCTACCCACTCAAGCGCCTTCGGTTACTACCCCCCGGGGGAGCTGCCGATCGCCCCTTTCAGGCGCAGATGGTCCGGCACGCGCCGATCAGCTGTTTGGTGGCGGACTGATTTCAGAGCTTCACGCGGCGCTAGCAGTGGGCGCAGGGATTCCCCAGGAAGAAGCAGGCCATGGGTTCAATGCTTGCCTGCCCTCTCCGGAGCCGCAGAGCCGCATCTGCTCAAGTGGCCGCCATTTTGGACCACGTAGTCCGCACTCCGGGAACGGCCCGCAGCGTGGCACAAGCACAGCTGGAGGAAGGGGCTCCTTCCTCCTCCACCAAAGACATTCTCCCTGCTACTGGGGAAGAGAATTAACTGGGCATCACAAGCAAGCTGGGAATAGCGAATTCCAGCTTCACTATTCTAGGCAGGCAATCAGCCTCGCCCAGGGTCGTCATCTGCCTGGCTTTGGGCCCTTATTATTAGGCGGCCTGAGGACAGGGGCACCCATAGTCTCGCAGCACGCTCCCACCTCACTTAAGGACTGGTGCGCCATAGGCCAGTCTTACACAACACACTGATCACCCTTTGTGACATCCTAGGCAATTGTTTCTCCAGACTTGGTGTCTTTAGCCATAACCTGATCCCAACCTGCTATCTGGATTCCAGGCGTACCCCATCATGTGTCTGTGCTTATCCACCACAGCCCTAGCCGGATTCCAGGTGTCCCCACTAGTGCTTCTGTTCTTATCCGTGCGTAACTATAGCTGGGTTCCAGGCATACCCTATTGTGCATCTGTTCTTATCCACGCTGCAGCCTTACCTGGGTTCCAGGCGCCCCCACTAGTGCGTCTGTTCTTATCCAGTGTTTAATTCTCTCTGCACCTCAGCCCCCTATCGTGTCCCTGCAGTATCAAAGAATGGAGGAGTCTATGGCTATGACAAAGGGCAACCCACAAACTTCATCGGCTCCAATGAACCCTAGCCCATCCAGTCTGGTGTGTGCAGATAATACTGCGACCAAGGGCAAGGACAAAATTACCAAAACCTCTAAGAGGTCAGAAAAGCAGGCTAGCCGGAGACACCAAGCTCTGGAAAAAGAATTCTCCAAAGCACAGAAAAGGGCCAGGATAGAAACCTCCCAAACCGAGGGGTTGGTCTTGGACCTACCCCTAGGCCCCCCAACCTCACCCCTAGGAATATGGTCAACGGGAGAGACCACTCATTCTCCCGCGCACAGGGGAACGGGAGCCATTTCCCCGGCCTCCCAATCCATGGCCACAAGGCCCCATAATGGGGCCCCTGAGGCGACCACCCCCACCGCGGCCGGTCTCCGACCAACGGAGCCTGTTCTCCCTACGGAGGACCGTCTCGCCTTGTTAATAGCGCAAGCAGTGGACCGCGCGCTCGAGGCCAGGGCGCATGCCTCTGCCTCAGCAGTGCCCCCCCACTGGCCCAACAGCCGGTGACCGAATCTTATGCCCCATCTTCCCCAGCTGGTTCCACCTGCTCTGAGGGTTCATCCCTCCAGGCACATGACATAGAGCAGGGGATACCGATGTCTGAGGAGGAGCTTCCCCCAGAGGCCCCCCATTCAGCGGCCTCTTTCATCCTTCTTCGTCACCTTGCTCCACAAGGCTACATCCACAGCCCACCTGGGGACCGACTCCTCCTCCCCTACCACCCCGGTTTCCACAGAATCGGAGGCGGACCCAAATTTCACCGAAGCGGTGACCGCTCAACATCGCATCCCTTGCCCCCCCATGTTCCTGAACGCGATATGCAAACAATGGGCATCTCCCGCCTCCCTTCCCCTTCCAGGCAGCTCTGATAAGAAGCTGTACAACATGGCCAAAGATTTAGAGGAGGCACTGGAAGTGCCAGCGGTGGACGAGCCATTCGGGCCCCTAGTATCTCCCATGGCTATTCCCGGGGATGTCACTGAGGCTCTCAAAGCAGAGGACCGTAAGTGCGAACTTACTTATCTCAGATCACACCAAGCGACGGCATGGGCCATCAGAGCGGCCACCTCTGCATCGTTCTTCAACAGATCTGCCCTCTGCTGGCTCAGGCAACTCCAAGCCCGTATCCCAGCGGAGGATATCTGTACACATCAGGACCTCAGCAAAATGGTGGCAGCCACGGAGTACGCATCAGATGCCACCCTCCAAGCTGCTAGGTTCTCCTCCAGGGCTATGGCGTCTACCATAACCGGTCGCCGCATGCTATGGTTGAAACACTGGCAAGCAGATCCCAGGTCTAAGTGGCGGCTCTTGGCCGCCCCATATCAAGGAGGGAAGCTGTTCGGGGACGCGTTAAATCCTTATTTAACAAAGAACAAGGATAAGCGCAAGGTCCTTAATCACCTCATTAAGAGGGCAAACAAGCGATCCAATTATTACCAAAGGAGACAGCCCTTTCGGGCAGGGGCTAGGTACAGTTACTCACAACCCACAAGCTCCTTCCCGACCAGACAGGACAGGCAGGAGAGACAACCGGACAGGCAGACAGCCAGACCTAGACAGCAATTTCAGGGCAAGTGGCCCTTTCGGGGGAATGGCCGACTATTCCGCCGAGCCAAGTGACGTTCCGGCGATCCCTCCCATAGGGGGCAGACTCTGCCTCTTTGCCCACCAGTGGGAGGCCATCACCACAAACACGTGGGTACTAGATACCGTACACTACGGTCTGTCCCTAGAATTCAGGTCCCACCCTCCAAATCGATTCCTAGCATGTCCCTTCCCACGAAGCCGAACCAAAAGGAACCTAATGAACGAGGCTGTCCAACATCTGCTAAACATACGAGCCATAGAACCGGTACCGGCAGACCAGAGAGGTGGGGTGTTTTATTCTATCCTCTTCGTCGTACCAAAAGCGTCAGGAGGATGGAGAGCAATCCTAGATCTCAAAGGCCTAAATTTCCACCTGGCATACCGCAAATTCAAAATGCAAACACTCCGCTCCATCTTGGGAAGCGTAAGAGACTTCCTGACATCTATCGACCTCATGGAGGCGTACCTTCACATCCCCATCTCTCTCGCCCACCGCTGTTTCCTAAGGTTCGCATACAAGGGGAGCCACTTCCAATACTGGGCGCTCCCATTCGGCCTCTCATCAGCCCCCAGAGTATTCACCAAGATCCTGGCAGTCTTGGCAGCTCACTTGCAAATGATTCCCATAAGAGTCCAATGCTACCTGGATGACATACTAATCCAGTCGCAGTCCGCCCAGTCCGCCTTGGCGGACCTCGAACAGGTGGTAATGCTGCTGCAGGACCATGGGTTCTCCATAAATTTTCCCAAAAGCCACATGGTCCCCACGACCAGGCTGCTGCACCTCGGGGCCATCATAGACACGGTGGAATGTCAGGTGTACTTATCCCAGGAACACCGAAGCAGCATAAGACAGTCAGTACTCAAATTACGCAGAAGCCAGATAGGTACACTGGTCAGCCTCTCCCAACTGTTAGGCAGGATGATCTCGGCCATAGCGATCGTCCCCTGGTCCAGGCTCCACTCCAGGGAACTACAGTGGTTCATGCTCCCCTTCCAGAGACAGAATCTCAGCGCCTCTCGATGAAGGGTAAGACTCCCACAACAGGTAGTGCGCTCCCTCACGTGGTGGCTATCGCGAGCCATGCTCAAGGAGTCATACTTCAGGGAACCAGACCTAATAGTACTAACAAGCGACGCCAGCCTGTTCGGCTGGGGAGTGCACCTTTGCTTGCAGTGGGCACAGGGCTGTTGGTCTCGCTCAGACCTTCGTCACAACATAAACTGGCTCGAGTTACGGGCCATACATCTAGCCCTCCGCCAATTTCACGGCCTGATAAAAGGGCGTCATGTACTGGTCCTCACGGACAATGTGGCAGCCAAGGCCCATATAAACCGACGGGGGGCACCAAATCTCAGGCCTTACTGACCAAGTCGCGCTTACTGGAATCTTGGGCAGAACACAATCTGGCCTCCATCAAGGCCGATCACATTTCAGGGGAGATGAATACCCAGGCCGACATCCTGAGCAGAGCAACGGTGGATCACTCGGAGTGGCATCTGCATCCGAGGGTCTTCAGGGAAATCTGTCACCGCTTCGGTCTTCCACTTGTGGACCTCTTTGCGTCCCCGAGCAACGCTCAGCTGCCTCAGTTCTTCTCCCGGTACCTGTCTCCAGCAGCAGAAGGGACGGATGCTCTTCGGGGCCCATGGCCTCAAGGTCTGCTCTACGCCTTCCCCCCTCTACCCCTTATCCCAGCAGTAATACACAAGCTTCTTCGGGAACGAGCAGAGGTAATCCTGGTGGCCCCTTATTGGCCAAGGAGGCATTGGTTCACCGATCTGATGAGCCTAGCTCTAGCAGACCCTTGGCGAATTCCTCCAGAACGGGTATCTCTCAGCCAAGGGGTCATTCTCCATCCAGACCCCCAATGGTCCAGTTAGCTGTCTGGCAGTTGAGCACTCTATCTTGTCACGGGAGCTATGCTCGCCAGGGGTCATCAAAGTGATCCAGGCCTCCCGCCGTCCTTCCACAAACTGTATTTACGAGGCCACGTGAAAGAATTTTCAATCATGGTGTTCCGGTCGACATCTGACTCCCTCGGAACTCACGATTCCCCACATACTAGACTATCTGTTAGAAGGCCTGGAAAGAGGCCTGGCCCCAAACACATTGCGCAGACACATAGCTGCCCTTGCCATGGTCCTCACCTGTGATCCCACGGGGCCCTTGGGACAGCACCCCCTAATCCGCTCATTCCTTAAGGGAGCGGCGAACACCAAGCCCCCTACGGTGCATAGGTACCCCTCATGGGACATACCTCAGGTATTCCGGGCCCTTACCAAGGCCCCCTCTGAACCCCTGGGGACGTGTGACGTCCGCTACCTGTCTCACAAGGTGGCCTTCCTGGTGGTAATCACGTTGGCATGTCGTATCTCAGAGTTGGCAGCACTCTCCACATGGGACGACCTGTGCGTCTTCCACCAGGATCGAGTGGTCCTCCAACTCGACCCCACTTTCATTCCGAAAGTCAACTCTCTGTTCCATAGATCACAGGAAATAGTGCTGCCGGACTTTTGCCCCAACCCATCACATGCTCTGGAACGGCAATGGCACAGTCTGGACTTCCGCAGGGCTCTTTGGCACTATCTTGCAAGGACAGCGGAGTTCCGCAGATCAGAAGCCCTCTTCGTCTCCTTCCATCCCTCCTCCAGGGGTCGGAAGGTTTCCTCTTCCACAATTGGCAGGTGGATCAGAACATGCGTTGCCGGGGCCTACCAGGTTGAGTCATTGCCGGCTCCACTCCGCATTACAGCCCACTCCACATGGAGTGCACCACTTCAGCGGCATGGGCCACCCAGGCATCCATTGAGGAAGTCTGCAGAGTGGCCACATGGACTTCACCATCCCCTTTCATACAACATTACAAGATTGATAGATTCACCTCAGCTGAGGCCTCATTCGGTAGGCGAGTCCAACAGGCATTACAGCAAAGTGCCACACCGGACCAGTCTACTACCCACCCTCAGGGACAGTAGGCTTTGGTATGTCCCATCCATGGATTCTCCATCTCCAAGTGCTGGAGAAGGGGCGTTGTCTTACCTGAACGCCTTTTCTCAGCATGGAGATGGAGAATCCACTCCCACCCTAGTAGGTCATTAGGCCGAGGGTTAGCTAATTTTAGTGAGCCACAACGTCTTGTGGTCAGTCAACGCCTACGCTCGCGCCAAAAACTGGGATCTCTATGGTCCAGGATGGTCGTGGCAACTTTGGCTGACTTGATCTGATTGGGCAGGAATACAGTCTACACCCATCCGTGGATTCTCCATCTCCGTGCTAAGAAAAGGCGTTCAGGTAAGACAACGCCCCTTTCCAGAGAATAAAATGGTTAATGGTTTATATAGTCCAGATGGATGTGGGCAGCAGACCAGAAGGAATCTTCCCAGAGTAATAAACTCTTGCTTTGCAATTTGAATATAAGGAGCGTGGTGTCAGAATTGCTTGACTCTATTTGGTCAAGTTTATATTTTCTAGACTTAAAAGTTTTGAACTGCTGTGTGCCAGTAAGTGACGAAGAGTCTGAAAAAGTATTTTCTTTACTGTTTGGAATTAGAGTGAAAAAACCATTTGTTTGTGTGGCTTACAAAATACATCTTTGTTGTGGTTTCCCTCTGCTACATTAGTTATGATACATTTTCTACAAAGTTTTCCTAAACATAAGGTTTTCTATAAACATGTTCTACTTATGTTTTTACTTATGTTAATCAAACTAAGCAGCTTGACACTTAATTCAGTTGTCTTGGTTAATCAGACAAGTGTTTTGTTGTTTTTAGGAGCACTTAGAATACTTCTCAAGTACATCTGATTGGAACTCAAATCCCATGTTCTGAAGGCTGATGTTTCACTTAAGCTTTATTTACAGTTGAGATCATTTTAATTCATAAAGTTGACAAAGTAATGCTGTTAAAAACAGTTTATTCTCTTTTGCTACAGCAGAGAAATTCCAGATAGTGCAACTTTAATGGAGAACTAAGTTTGAGACCGCAACTGTTTGATTTGTTGTAACAAAAACTGTTGTGGCAGCTTTAAAATCTTAACAAATTGTTATTACCAATGATACTCACTTATCATTGCCAATAATACAATTATTATGTTTGTATTGTTTGCATTTCATTTTCTTCTAGTCTCAGAGCTTATAGTTCCTTTGATTGTACTACTTTCTGTTCTGTTCCTATTTTGAAAGAAGTATCATACAATGTGCATAAATATTGTGGCTTTCAAATAGTAGCACATTTCTTCCAGTGATGCTGATAATTGGAAATAATCAAATTATTTTCTGTGATCTCTTTTCTTGGACACTATGAGAAAGTAGTCAGTACTAAGTGGCAACTGCTAGATTTCACTAAATAAAATTCTACCACATCATAATTTATATTAAAATTTTAGACCTTTAAGTTTTGTATGTGCTCTTGCTGATTTTGGCAATCTTGAGAAATTAGAGAAAAATGGAAATCTCCTCATTCCGTATTCATATACCCAATAGCAATGTTTCCTTGTTCTTCCCTAGCTGTATGATCATATATGGCAAAAACTGGCAAAAGCAAATGCTTAGCAAGCCTCTTCAGTTCCTCTTAAATATAATTATATGGAAGTCATGAGACGTTATTGCACATTGGATCTGTTTCCCAGTGAAGCAGTTTTAGCCCATTCAATGAGATTTTTCAAAAATGAAAAATAGATTTTTCAAAATTACCTTTTTAAAAAGGAGGACATGTATTTTGTTAGTTTTGTTTATGTATAAAATAGACAAAACTAGGCAACACAGTATTTTATAATATTCTGATGAAAGGATTACTGTATTCAAAAAAGTTAGGAACTTTATGGAGAGTGGATAACAGTAAGCATTGCCAATGTATATTATCAGGAAAAATCATCAATTTACAAGTAACATCAAGAGTAGTTTGGAAATTGTATATTAGAAGAAAATACCAAAACAATTTTTGCCTATTTATGAAGAGCTCCATACAGTACAATAATGCTATTGAATATTCATAGAAACACCATCTTCCTTACAGTTGTTTCTTTAAACAGAGAATATTGAGAAATTATGTGGTTTTCTAAATGGATTGACTTTTCTTTAACAGTTAAATGATTAGAGCCTTTGATAAAGGAATAACATCTTTTCTGTTGTTCCCTGGGCACAATAAATAGAATACAGTTGTTTATGCAGTAGCTGTAATCCATAGTCTCACTAGAATTTACAGGAATATTAAAAGGATCCCCAGATTGCTACCCATTTTTACTAGTGTGAATATTACATTACAAGTGTAATTGTTTACTAATATGACATGCTTTGTTTGTTTGTTTCAGTAGGGCTAGTTAAAAAATGAAAAATAGTATAAACAAATGCGTACAAATGAAAAATTGAAAAATTATATACTCTACATAGAAACTGAAAATAGGCTGCTGATAAGGAGGTCAATTCATGGAGGAATTAGAAAAAGAAGAAAGATGTTTCCAGAGGCATTGTCACACTGGAATGGAAAATGAGCACACTGAGGTTAAGAATTTAATAGGAAAAGGCAGCAGACTCCCCTTTTATGCTTTGATTATAACTTACATTAGCTTTGGTAGTAATGATAATGGTAGGTAATGTCCAAAACCTCTACAGAGCAGAAAACAGCAAAAAAAAAGTCCATGGAATATACTGGATTCACTTATCAACTGAATTGTTCCCTTAACAACCATTGTAAAATTGTCAGGTCACATGATGATCCATGTAATAACTGTTCCAACTTAACAGCCAAAATTCTGCACCCAATTGTGATTGTAAACCAACTACTATCTGTATTCTTTAAATATACAAGGAAGCAACAAAATTGCTATCTGAATAGCAACCAAGTATGAGAAAACCTGTTCAACAAAATAGAATTTAATGTCCTTAAAGACATACATATATTTCATGTTATATATCAAGAGTCAGGTGAGGAAGAACATTGGGCATATATCTACAGTTAGGTGAGGGAAGGATGCTGGGAAATATTAAGGCTGTGGCATGTGGGAGGTTGAGAGTTAAAATTACCAGTAAGAAAAGGCCATTCACAATAAGGGTTTTTTTGTGAGTGGCATGTACTTTTGTACTGGTTAGTTGATAGATGTGTATAGTAAGATAAGAAAGATTGGATTTAATAAGCAAGAATGTTAATTCTTAACACAAGTTTTTTAGTTCAACCATTTTCCAGTAAAATTTGTTTTTCAGTAAAGATATGACTAAGGCCTAAAATTAATCCCTCACTTTCCATGCACAAACTAGTAAAATTGGTAACTAGCTTTAAACTGTTCTTTGACTCCACCTGCTGGTTAATGTTCATAATACTGAAAATACATGTGATGCCAAATCAATGGATTTTAAATTAGTAAAGAAACAAAGGCATATTTTTTCCAGATTTGAAAGAAATGTGATTACTGTTGGTGATGCTTCTCCAACCACTGTAAATATTGTGTTTAACTTGGTAATTCCTGCTGAAACAAAACATACACAGATTTTCAACTTGTCTGTTTTTGGATTTATTTTTTTAATGTCACATTGAATACACATTGAATAAAATTTCATCTCCCTCCCTTTTCCCCTACTTTAGGGCCTAATCATTATCAGAGAAACATTTTAATTGAGATAATATTTACTATCATGAAAAGCTGGAATAGGTTAGTCATGTTTCAGTTAGAAAGATTTAAAAGGAACACCTTTTTTTTGTGTAACTGCTGAATTCTTGCCAAGGATTTCTGTACCATTCTGCTCTCTTAAATCTTTATTTAATGCTATTTACAGATATGCTGCCTCTTGTGAAAGAACCCAGATGTCTGCATTGCAGCTGCTTATAAGCCCTTTGCACTTTAGCTTGCTTAAAATTTTGTGTTTCGTTGAATGACCATGAAATCAGTTTGAAGGCTAAAATCTGAGGAATTATAAAATGTTAATGGAATGAAAAATGTGTTTGTGTTATATTTAATAGTAGAGTTTATAGATTCAGAGCTGTTGCGTTGTAATACTTTGTCAGTTGGAGGATTGGGGTACTTTGTGTCAGTATAGCTACAATACTTATTTTAAATATATTTCAAAAGAAAGGCTGTAACATATTGTAATTGATCATTAAAATTGCTAAGTCCTACTCCAAAATTTATTGCAATAATTGTATCCTTGCACACATATACATACATAACACACAATTCATAGAAGAATGCTTAAAAGCTCTGTTGACTAAATATGAAGGTCTTACATTACTTAAATTGACTTAATATTGACTAAAGCACATTCTGCATAATTATCTGATAAATGCTGAGAAGAAATTAGGGAGGATCCTTTCCATTCTGCTTCCTGCATAGCAACAACTTAAAGTTGATGTTTCTGTTTCCTCTCCCGTAATTCAGCACCAAATTCCACCACATTTAGATTACCACTCAAAAGCAAATCCCTTTGTGATTTTAGTAAGATTTATATAGTTCCCCTTCAATTTGGTATTTTGAAAGTTTTAATCCTAATAGATTTGGATCCTACCAGGATAGAGAAAGTCTGGCAAAAAGAAAGGGCATACATATTTAATAAATTATTTTCATTAAGTAGGAGATTATTTCTTGTAATTTACCAGCCTTGTGAAAGTAACTCCTCTGTATTCAGAATTGTAGAAGTGTCATTGACAAGTTTCAGGCTGAGCATTTCCCAAGCCCAGATGAGATACACATTGAGGAAGCAAAGGACTGTAATATGTGGCTGAATACAAAATTCTTTGCCACTGTAGTTAGCATAGATCTTTCACTCATCATTGGCACTAACTGAATATTATTTAAGGTTCCTGACAGGTAGATAGATATATAGATATATAGCACAATTTGTCTGCCCTAATTACTTTTTGTTCTAGGTGATAATTTTGCCATTATTGCACTGAGCTATACATTCAGGATTTCTAAGTAAACAAGTTTGCATTCGTATTTCATTTTATTAATAGTCAAAGTTTGCCCCTTTGACTGCATGATCCTGCTGTAACCATCTCAAAGGTTATTTCTGAGAATGGAAATCTGATGATTCTTGGAAACTACGTAGCAGTCTACTCCAACTGTTGCTGGAGTGGAAATACCCCTGCATTGACCAGCTGCAAAAGATATAGAAATGAACACTGCCTTCTGTCCCTTTGTGTAAAAAGCTTAGGATGCTCAGAGATTTGTTCTTGCAGTACAGGACTGCATTACAAGATAGTCTTAGGGGATTTAGTGAAAGAGATTTCAGTTCTGATTTCAAATCGGAAAGTTCCATATTCAATTCTAGTTAAGGCTTCCTCCTTCAGTGTTGTTTAATAAAGAACGTCTGTTTAAAATAATTATTCTCTTTTTATGTTCTTAGCAATAATGTGGATTTATGCAAACTTAGTCATGGATTTTTTCTTTAAAATATTAATGGAAAAATTCCATTTTAAAAAAGAAAGCCTATGCTAATTTTCATAAGGATGCTGTGATGTTGATGCTATCAATATTTCCTTACATACTAAATAATGCTAACGTTTGGATTTTTCTCTACTGTTTACTTTCTGGTGCCCTGATTCTTTCTCACTCTGAAATATCAACCTATCAAAGTCAAAATCATATAGGGATGATTATATGAAATTATAAAAATGTCATTAACAATGGGTTTTTTCTTTTTTAATAAATGGAAAAAGGGTATATGATTTTTTAATCTTAATACACACTTTAGGAGCAAAACTGCAAAATTGTACAGCTTCTTATCAAATTTTACTATTATATCCATTATTATTATTATTATTATTATTATTATTAATCATTGCACAGTCAGCCAGATGTTCAAATTTGGCATTTTTGTCTACCTATCGAGTCCTTCCCAAGGACCTGGGATAGGCAGATGTGGATGTTTGATGGTATTACAGATATCGTTGCAGGATGGAAGCAGTTCCTAGTAAGGCCGCCTTTTGCAATTTACTAATGGCGAATTTGTCAATGCCAATGGTGTTCAAGTGGTGCTCCAGTTTTGGGATTGCACCCAAGGCACTTATTACTATTGGTCTTACCCTTGCTTGCCTTTGCCATAGTCTTTCTATTTCTATTTTTAGGTCTTTGCATTTTGTTATCTTCTCCAGTTCTTTCTCGACTGTTCTGCTGTCTCCAGGCACTGCCTCGTCCACTATCCAGACTTTTTTTGTCATCATCAGCATCATCATCATTATTATTATTACTACTACTACTGTTACTATTACTATTATCTGTTCATCTTAAGTTTTTGAACATATTAAGCTAGACCTGAATGTGCATTGATATAGAGATCTTGTAAATTCATGTGATGCTTCAAATTCAAAATAGCAGCATGTAATTGGCCTATATAAGCAATTTTATGAAAAGCATTATTTTTTTTTCCTGACAGCATTTAATTTTGACTTGACCTCTCTTTGGGCTTCAGAGTCTCGCCTGGTAGTAGGAGAAAGTGCTGAAGAATGCACATTCACTAGCACAATGGTAAATAGCAAGAGTTGTTTTGTTTTACATCAGATATTTAATCATCCAAGTAAAGGGACTGCTCAAGTGCAGTGATGCTGCATATTGTGCTTTTATTTAAAAAAAAATTTAAAAAAAGAAATTAAGCACTGGTTTGGTTTTTTTGCAGTTTCTTTTTTTGCTACAGTTTTTTTTTATAGTGAGTAATAACCTCTTTAAACTGAATAATTTTAACTGCTAGGCATCTTTAGCTGGTTCTGATTATGCACTATGAAAAAGAGAGCTCATGTAACACGTTTCCTGTTTATAATACATTGGCAATTATCTTTGGTGATTCACTCTTCAGAGCTCACACAAAATGCATCTTTAAATTAGTACATTATTGATGGAACTTCTAACTTACACTGCATTATTGACAGATCTGCTAAATTATACACACTATAAGATGGATCTGTTAACCCTTGATAGTTTTTAAAATAAGTGTTGTGGTGAGATATTGCAGAACAATTTGAGTGAGGAAGGGAAAGCATGAAACAAACTGCAGGTGTGGGCTCCTTAAAAGCATGTTGCTAATGACTGGCTAGAATAGCCCTGTTCATTGGACTATTTTAGATAGCCTAGACGTCAGTTTTGGCTGCTATTTAATCAACATGTCTGTCATCTGAGACCTTCCTCCACTGCTTTCTAATAAGGCATGTTTTACTATCTTCCTGAGATTTAACTAGTCAATTACCTCATGAATGAAGGCGAATATATGTGTCCCAGGATAAAGTTGCAGGATTCAATCTGGATCGGTACCGGGACCAGAGGTTTTGGATGGGCTCCATCCAGCATGTGTCCTTGGATGACAAAACCTCTGGTTCCAGTGACTGACCCAGATTGGATCCTGCAGCCATTTCTCTCTTGTTTGTGACAAACAAGAATTCCTGTTCTGCAGTGTGTTTTTTTTTATAGTTAATATAGTTAAGGTTTTGCAGAAGTTATGCTCTCTCTTTTGTTTCACCAATATAAAATGTTATAATGGAGAATTAGGTGTGGTTGGAGGTAGGATAATACTTTTTGTGTGATTGACCAAATTAAATCTCTTTTAGAAATAATTCATAAAAGTTCCAATTCCACATTAAACTTTCCTGTGTAAATTTTCTATGCCTGAAGACAGAAAATTCTTATATTGAATGGAACTACACATCTCTATTTACTATTCTTATTGAAACATAATACTTGAAATTTCAAACTGAGGTACTTTAACATTAATACATACATAATGTTGAAAGCACCATTAAAATAAAAACCACTATCAACAGATCTTTATTCAGATTGCATTACTAACTTGAAAAGGGGAAGATTGATATAGGTTGGTGTAGTTTTTTTTTAAACTCCAGATGTTTCCTCCAAAACACATGTAGAGTCAGTTTATTGAAGAAAAGGGCAAAATGTCTTTTTTTAAAGTTTATATGACATATCTTAGGTGTACCATTTTTGTTGAAAGAATCTGTGTATATATATATATATTTTTAAAAATCAAGGATGACATTCTCTGTTTCCTAAATCTCAGTGGCTAAAATACCTTAACACAAAATTATTAAAAGATTATTGCTTTTGTTTTCATCTATTTCATAGAAAGTTGCAGTTTTTGTCTGAGAATGTAGCATAAAATAGGTCTTCAAAAATAGACTTGGATTGCTGTTCAACCTAAAAAAAAGCTTAATACACATTTGTTTTTCTAACTATTTCTGCATATTTGCTCCCAAGATCATCTTTGTGGCTCTCCTCAAATATATTGGTAAAAGACTATAATTACGTGTAGCATGACATTTCAAATTCTCCTTCTCTCATGCATCTCTCATAGGGGATCTTCTGTAACAGATTTGATGCTACCCGGTATGTACAGAATAGGGCAAAGTAAGGGAAAGTCCCATTGCATGAGCAGATACATGGTGCAGCAAGCATTTCTGAGATATTCTGCTTACTGATCACCTACTGTTTTTTTCTCAAAGTCACTAAAGTGAATGAGTGTTAGTGCTATGGTATCCATTTTATGTACTATATACTCTTAACTAGATCTTACATCGGTGGTGCATATCCTACCTGTTTGCTGTGGTCAGTTCTCCAGAGCCTTGTGGGTTGGCCTCCTAGTTCTCCTGTCTGCAATCTGTCTGTCTGCATTTCCATTTGTGCTGTTATTAAAGAAAATAGTTCTAAAATCTCTCTTGAAATGTCCTTCTCTGCTCAGCCCTATGTTGGACTTTTCTAAAACAATCTTTAAAACATTCTTTCTTGGTCATTCTTGTAGCCCATGACCTTCCTTCCTTCTTCCTGTCTTTTTCATTTGGAAATTGAAACATCCAGTGACAAAAGGTCTTAGAGAATTGATGGAAATGTTCTGACAGGTTTAATCCTGTCTGATTTTGGAAAGTGGAAACTAAATTCCTTGATATTTATGAGTTGCCGCAGTGCTGTTGAGTACAGATAGTCCTCATCTTATGCCTGTAACTAAGTCATATATCATTGTGGTTGTAAGTCATTGCGATAAAAAAACTAGATTCAAAGTTATAATAATTTTTATGAGGATCATTAAAAGAAAACACCACAATTGTTAAGCAAATCCATTTTCCTGGTGGATGTTTTTTTTCTGGAAACCAGAAAAAACTGCAAACTGCCCCAAAAAAGTCACAAATTGTAGTCACGTGACTGTGGGATATTGCAGATGGCCCTAATGGTAAACCATGTGTCAAGTGCCCTAAATGTGATCACGTGACCATGGGGGCTGTATGGCTGTCATTAAAATGGGTTGTTAAGTAGATTTGAGGTAGTCTGTTGTAACTTCAAATGATTGTTAAATGAACAGTTGTAAGTAAAGGACTACCTGTATAAGAAGTTTCTGGGTGTAACAATGAGAAATCCAATTCATTTTATATGCTATAGATTTTGTAATAGAGAGAGAAACTAGACAGTTTGTGGCCACAGAGCAGCATGTAGCCTCCAGGTTCCCCTTTTTTGGCCATGACTGTTGAAAACTGACAATAGTTTCCCACAGTTCTGAGGTAGGAAATACATAGGAACTATGTTATAAGCTCTAAATAAGTACATCATACTTAAGATAGGTTATCTGTCAGCAAGTTGTGGGCAATTATCAATCATCTAGATAGATTTTCTTTATGATACTGTCCCTAACTTGGTCTTTCAGGTATAATAATACAGTTTTTTAAATCTATGTGCATTTCCTTGGATGCTTCAGAATACTCAGGAATGTATACAAACTCTTTCCAAATATATATACCTGAACATACCTGCATTTTTTTTCTGGGCTCCTCTCCCCACTTTGGCAGCTCCTTTTGGCTGCCTGTCTGTACAAGTACATGCACATATCATTTGACTTCATCCGGGAACAACTTCTGATAACCATGTTTGCAGTAAAATATAGTTTATAAAGTCCACCAACCTATAGCCAAAGCTAAAAATAGTGTTGATTCCTGGAGATTGCCTGGACAAGCAAGTAGTTTGCCATTGCCCTCTTCCTAGGGCTTAGAAAGAAAGAGAGACTGACCCAAGGTTATCCAGCTGCCTTTGCACCTAAAGTGGACTAAAACTCAGTTTCCCAAGTTTCTAGCCTGATGTCTTAACTTAATCAAATTGGCTGTTTATAATCTTTTAACAATGTGGATTTTAGTTCAGAACAAAAAAATGTGAATATAAAGATATAAAAAGATGTTTGGAAATACAGCAAAAGGAGCCAAAATGTCCCTCCATACATTTAAACTTTATGCAAGATGTGAAGTGCCTGTGAATCGGTTGCGCATTTTTAATTTACTGTTGTCAGTAAATTTATTTATTTATTTGATATTTCTGCTCTTCTGTATCCTGAGAGTATCTTTTCAAAATTAGATAGTGTGTCTATGTCTTAGCATTGCCCAAATTCAAATTTCTAAAAATGTTTTGCCAATTTCTTTAAATTTTAACTTCATTTATTTTTTAAAATAAAACTTATTGCTTTTGATAATAGCATACAACATATATAATAATAAAAATAGAATTTTACTTAACTTCATTTATAAATACGGTCTCCATTTATTTCTTTGGGACATCACTATATGTAATGCTTTCATTTGTATATCTATTTTTGTTCCTTTTTTTTCTTTGCCTTTTAAAACACATTTTAAAAAATAGGGAGGGGAAAGTAGGAGCGGTGAACAAGAGGTGGATGGAGCATAATAATAACTATAATTTTTGAATGTCAAGGAATTGTGAATGTACACTTATATAAAGGCAATTACTGCAGGAGCCCATTTTGTACTCAGCAGAGCAAGTTCTGACAGATTATAGGAAGGTACATGTATGTGTGCTTGTTATTTGATTGTCTTAAGTGTTATTTGACTTGGCAAATCAACATATTAAAGCTTATCTGCTGATAATATTACAACTTGCTAAGGAATGTGAAAAACCGGAACATTGTCTGTTTAGAAATCTTTAAATCTTACAGGGTAAAGTGAATAAAGTAAAGCAGAAGTAAATTGTACATTTTTTTTGAATCAGAATCATTAAGAATATCTCTACTGATTGATTTATTACATTTCTAACTTCTAGAAAGATTGGATGGTTCTAAATGTCTGAGCAAGCTTTTTTTTCTTTTAAACATAGTCAGATAATCTTGGATAAGCATAGTATAGTTTCCAGTAGAGGTGCTTATACTTATTTCAAGATGAGAAGAAAGTAAACAGGGTTTTCTCTGAGTTTCTTGTCCACCCATTATCCAGTTACAGGGTATATTGTCTCTTGTCTGATCATTATCTTGTCAATGTCTCTTTGCCCAGGGTCTTTCCCACATACCATTATAGGTAATGACTGGCAGACCAAAAGGAATTCTAGGTAGTATCTGCTATTGAAGGCTCATTCTTGATTCCGGAGACCCAGGTCCAAACTTGTTTGAAGATGTCATACAGTCTGGCTTTTTAACAATAGTATTTGTGTTCATAGTATTTTATATACACATACACAATTGCCCTGGGAAGCTCACCATATTTATTTATTCTTACTTTGGTTCCTCCAAAATGCATATTACATCTTCATGTTATTATTTTTCTTTTTGGATTTTTGGTAAAAGAAAGTTGATAGAAAAAGTGTCATAACTTTTGCGAATGAAAACGCTACTTTATATGCAGTTTATAGAATACCAGCACATAACAGATATTTTCACTCATAGTCATGTTGGAAAAAAAAGAGGTTCCAGTTGGAGCCAATAAAAAACATCTGTTGCCTTATTTATAGCTCCCATTTCCAAGAAGTAAATTCTTTAGCACATGAAAAACTGGATGACAGCTCATAATTCATAAAGTTACCATAGCCTAATCTGATAGTACATCATGTACAAAACTCTTCCCTATCATACAGACAATATCACTTCCTTTTAACACGATACTGTGCTGCATTTTAAATTGTAGCCTACATATCTTTAATTATCTTTAATAATTAAAGATAATACATGGCCATCATACTGTACGGTTACCAAAAGGTGATTCAAAATCAGGAACTCGCTATTGGAAGATGCACTTTATTAGCATATCACCACTTTGTTTTGTCAGTAACCAAATTTTCTTTCATTCCCAAATCTGTTTTGCTTTATATTACATTGATTCTAATTTAAAATGTTTGCTAAGTCAGGCACTTCACACACCCTGATGATTGGCTCTGAAAAAGGACATTTTCAAACAAAAGCATACCTCATATATGTACAAATATGGAATGTCCTTTATAAAATGGAGTCAGTCCAAAAAATAAAGTATCCTTCAAATCAAGACTGAGTTCAGATTTTATTGGCAACAGGATGGAAATGGTTGCATTAAAATTCTCATCCCTCTTAATTGAGCGTATTGGGTACAATCAGAGAGAATGTTAAAATATTGAATCCCTGTGATATCATTGGATACAAATCTCATTATCTATGTTCTTGAGAAGCTTTAATTTTCTTCTAAAGCACAATCCCCTCTTTCTCCTCCTCCTTGGTCATCATCATTTCCCAGATTAGGTAAACCTGAGCATCTTTTCAGTTGTCTATTTAGTTGAAAGTGGCTAGCTATAAAAGTCTGGTTTGTGTTTGTGCAGTATGAACATTGACTTATAAAATTCACGTATCTGAGTCATGTTTATCTATATGGCAACAATCTGTTGAGCAGATAGAAAATAATTCCTTTCACAAGAGTTCTCCTCCAACACAAAATGTTTTCCACAAGACTCTAAACATAAAAGAATAATTTGGCTTTGAAGATATATCATAATATTTGTCTCCTGTATACTTTCTGTTTAATGAATCTCTTTTTTCCATAGTGTGTCCAATTACATTGTAAGTTATAAATTTTGTTATATCCATTTTCATGCTTCCTCAAGCAGTAATGAAAGATTTGAGGACTTGCAGCGCCAATCTTCTAGCTTTAATTTTCCATGCACCTTTGCCAGGTAATAACTCTGAAGATCTCTTTTTACTGAGAACTTCTCCAAAATGTGCAGCTGTGTGCTGGTTTCATCTTGCAGTTTGTAACTATGTTGGCAGTGTTTAACTACAAGGTATGTTGTCGGCTCACACGTTGTCGTTGCTAAATGCTGTTCAGGCCTGTCTCCATTAGTGAAAGGGGAGAGCTTGTAGATTGGAGGAATCCCAATCTCTTTTTAATTTGATTGGTTATTACGGTGAGAAGATAAAAATAGAACTAACATTTCTGCCTTATCGTTAAACCTGGGATAAATGCTTAATGACCAGTGAAGAAGGCTCAGTAGGACACTTTTACTGGCTTGTACATTTTGGAGACAGTATGGCTTAAAATAAAACTGAAGAGTGTGCTTTTTCTGGTGGGAAAACTTAAGATGATTACTTTAAGTGAAAAATTGGTACTGGATTGTAGCAAAGGAATCTGTAAAGTTGTTCAGATTCTTAAGAGTGAACTTGGGTCTCCAAATCTCTGGGCAGTTTTACAACGCACTTCAAAACGGAAGATAGTTTTAAAGTCAGGTACTGGTTGATGACTACTTGTTACATTTTTGTTTTAGTATTAATTTGTGCATGATCATTACAGATTGCATGTTGGCATTAATATAGTATCTTGATAAAGTTTTAATTGTAGGCTAATTTAGTTAGCTATATTCTTAGACTATTTCTTGTTATGGTTTGGTTTGATTTACATATAGTCCTCAATTTATAACCATAATGGAGCCTACCCATTAAAGTCATAAGTCGTGATGGCCATAAAATGGATCACCTCACATGACTGAACAAATTTTACAACCTTTTTTACAGTAATTGTTAAGCAAATCCATTGTTCACTAAGAGCCAGTTTTGCCCGAAATAAATGCTGTTTTTCAGCAAAAATTACATAAAACATGGTCACATGGCCATGGCTATAAATGTGGGCCAGTTGCCGAGGGCCCGAAATGCAGTCACACTTCCTGGGGGGGCAGCCATTGGAACTTCAGAACCTGGTCTTAAGTACCCCCAGGGAAGTCTCATTACTTTGGTCATTAAGCAACCTGTACTTCTTGGCTTAGCTTAGTTCTAATTATAATATTTCGATACATATATAATTCTCTGCTCTATTGTTTCTCATCCATATTCAAAGCTTGTTTTGACATTCATAGGTGGATTACTAAGCTTTATTCCAATCTGTTACCATACCACACTAAATGTAGCCTTTTTTGTAAATCATGTAAAATGTTATTTTGTTATAAGAATATTATAGGATGTTTAATTTGGAACACAAATGTTTCCTGATTTTTTTTTCTTAATCTAAATGACCACAAAAAAATTGATTTCACCACCACCACCACCAATGGTGGAAAGTTAATGTTGAAAGTCCCAATTGTAGTGTACAAATAGCCCTTGAGTTACAAACACAATTGAGCCCAACATTTCTGTTGCTAAGCAAGACTGTTGTTAAGTGAGTTTTGCCCCTTTTTACGACCTTTTTTACCACAATTGTTAAGGAAATCACCGCAGTTGTTAATTGAATCATGCGGTCATTAAACAAATCTGACTTCTCCAATTGATTTTGCTTCTTGGAAACTAGCTGAAAGTTACAAAGGGTGACCACACGAGCCCGGGACAGTGCAACCATCATAAATATATGCCAGTTGCCAAGTGCCTGAATTTTTGATCAAGTGACTATGAGGGTGCTGCATTGGTTGTTAAGTGTGAAAAAACAGTCATAAACCACTTTTTTCAGTGCCTTTATAACTTCGAATGGTCACCAAACGAATGATTGTAAGTTGAGGACTAGTTGTAATGGGATAGGAGGTTTATTCAAAAGCTTTGCAACTGGAAGAGGTTCATTAAAAAAAATTAAAGTGTGTTAAAATGTCCTTTTTTGGTAACGTAATAATTCGTTCACCATGATTTAATTATCTGTTTAATTACTATGAGTAGAATCTAGTGGGATATTTGTTCACTGTAAACAGTTTCTGTAAAATAAATTTGTTCCTGCCTTCTCAAAACTGATCTAACTGACCAAATTCTCGGAAATGGAAAAGTGAAGAGTATATAATGAACTGCAGTGCACAGGGACAAAGAAGTCTAACTCTTTCATTTCAATCTAGTACTGATGATGTTACCTAGTTTGGGTAATGAAACGTCTGCAAGAAAACAAGCAAGCTTAGAGAGCTTAGTGCCTTTTATTTCCATCCAGTTTCAATTCATTTTAATAAAACTTATTGGAATGTTGAACTGGATGAAATGAGGAAAAAAAACAAAAAGCAAATAAATGCATTTTTCTCATTGTAAGAAAATCCTAGTTGTCCTAGATTAGTTGTATTTTAAATAATAATATTTCATCTAAAACAGATTCATTTCCAGGAACATTACAAGCATCTTCTTGGAAGAAAAAATGCCTATTTCCTTTCCTTCTTAATATATTATTTTTAAAATCTTGCTCTCTGGAATGATTCCTTCGCAAGAAATTAGAAAGACTTTTAATTAAATTATCCAGCACATTAAGGTCATCATAGTATGTGCACAATGCCCCACTGAGCATTGGATTTATATCCAAGTAAATATAAATTGGATAGCACTTGACATATTTCAGAACTCAGCTTTCTCTTTATTGTAGCATCCAAGTTGATTGTAAGAATATTTCTGAGTCTGAATCATTTAATTTTGCCAATGGCATGCAAAAAGATGAAAAAAGTTTCTTCCAAAGTATGATTTATTATATATATTTAATATAGGTGTGCGTATGTGTGTATGGAGATGGAGAAAAAGAGAGTTTTATATATACTATATTCACATTATATTATGGAGTTTCACACACACACACACACACACACACACACACACACACAGAGAGACAGACAGACAGACAGACATGTGTTTTTGCCATCTTTCTAAATAAAGGACCTCTGGGGGAAGGTGCAAACATATCTCTCCACAGCCTATGAGCCATACAGGTAAAGGCCTTTTTGTAAGACGATTCAAGTTGCTGGCAGGGGGGGGCATCTTCAAGTGGCCTTCTTCTGCCCTTCTAAATAGCCAAGCGAGTAGGTTGCTTCAGCATATTGATACATATATTTTGTCAGTTTTTAAAAACTGAAGCACAGTATTTATCTTCTCTATTTCTTTCAAAATGTTTGTTTCCCATTTATCTAAACACATTCCTTGATGACAAGAAGTCTATTGAATGGCTATTAAAGTATTAGAACATTCTTCTCATACATGGTTTTTCCTAAACAAAGATAGGTGCTGCAAAAAATGCTAGCTTTAAAACCTCACTGCATTAATAGTTCATGCAGAAATCACTAGCTAGTTTGTTGCTCTAATGAAAGAAAATATATAGTTCTCTCAACAGGTCCTGGATGATAAACTTTAAGACAGATGCATAAATTATTGACTTATTTATTATGGGAAGGTTTTATAAAATTTGCACCTAGGATATCCCTCGTTGTGCCCCAAAATTTTGCTTCTTCCCAATGACAAGGGAGATGGGCAAGAAATAATAGCAAGAATGCTGAAAATTACTACTACATAAATCCCCTGAGCAGGGGGTTGGACTAGGTCTAAGATCCCTTTCATCGTTGTTGTTATTATTTGCAAGCCAGATATCTGACCTCATGAAAACGTGTTTTTTTTTTAAAAAAAGAAGGAAAATTATGACATGGGAATACCCACTTCATGCTATCACTGATTTGTCTATAATTTGATTTAAATATGAACTTGGATATTGCAGCATCAAATTTTATTTTAAACAAAGTTATCATGTACAATATACGAAGCACAGAAGAAAAAACACGTGCACTTTTGCCAGTTGATAAGGGAAACTTGTTCGGTATTTTTAAATTTAACCAGGTGCATTATATCTCAGGCTTTTTATAGACTGCCAAGTATAGTTAAATTTTGTTTGTTTGTTTTACAGCTTTTACACTTCCAGATCTTTGTGAGCAGTTTTCACCTCCAGAAAATGCACCACCTCTTCTTGTGAAATTAGTGGAAGCTATTGAAAGAAAAGGTAGGAATAGGGTAGAATATAAATTTGAATAAATTGGTATAGTAACCTGTATGCTATTAAAATTCACATCTATCTATGTGTAACTTTTCACTGGACGAAACAATGCATCATAGGGCAACAATTTTTGTATCATGGTACCTCAACTGTGCTTACAGAATGTGTCCAAAATCCGGAATCTATGACACCTGTGGAATTAAATGCAGTTAGTGAGTTTATTAACATATTTTCCTAAAACAGGTAAGAAACAGACATAAAATTGAAGACAGTGTACTTTGCTTAATTTATATATATATTATCCTGCCTAAGGCAGGATTAGAACTCATGGTCTCTTGGTTTCTAGCCTTAACCACTCCACCAAACTGTTTCCTCTCTACCAAATTATTTCACTTTATCACTTTATTCTTACCTTGATTTAAAACTTATTTTGCTAAGTTTTTCAATTGATACTGAAGTTAAAAAAAACATTCACTATTGGTGATGGTGGGAGTTGGATGAGATTTCTTAGCATTGTGCTTGCTGCCCACAACTTCTCTTGCGTGGGCCAAGTGTTAAATGGCAGCAACCTCAAATACTTCCTTTGATAAGAAAATAGTACTTGTGCTACTTTCAACACACACAATGCTAGTTACATCAGCATAGTAAAATTGTACCTTAAAGAAATCTTGCTTGGCTTTGTTTTACATTGAACAAGGTATTCATCCCAACTTGCCCTAGGTTTTCTCTGTCTCCAAGTGTATTATACAAAAAGGTATATGAAACAAATGCACAGATAAAATTTTTTGCAGTCAGTTGTTTCTGAAAAACAAAAGGCAAAATATTGCCACAAGAAACTTTTATAATTCAAAACAACTCTTATACACTAAAATTAGGCATTTCAGCTTCTGAGATCAGGGACTCCTAGTTTTTCCAAACAAACACCCAGCCAAAGATAGAAAGAATGCAAATTAATGTTCAGGTTGCATTCTGTTATGCATCAATCAAAATATTACTGCAGATTGTGCAGCTGGTCCTCATTAGCGACCAAAATTAGGACCAGCAATTTGGCTGTTAAGTGCTGCAGTCATTAAATGAGACATCACGAGACAGTGAGTAGCAATTTAATTTGTGTTCTCCATCAACTCTGCTTATCAGACCCCAGCTGTGAAGCACATGAATGGCAATCACAGGACACTGGAGTGATGTGACCATTGTAAACGTGATGGTTGGTTGCAAAACTGGGGGGAGGGGAGTTATACCAACGTAACTTTGTGTGGTCACTAAACAAAGCAGTTGATAAGAGGACTACCGGTACTGCTGTAGTTACAAAATTATGAATGAAGGGTAATTGGGACAGAAAAAAAATTATCACTGAAAGAACAATCTTTATAACTTCAAATAATGAGAATGCTGCCTAATGCAAAATTTGATTTGATGTCTTAAATCTGAGCTCCTCAGAAGCTACTATAAAATACTTTCTGCAGTGCTCAGTTCCCTTTGCCTTACTATATTTGATTGGATACTTGCAGTTCTATCTACTTTTTATGTATTACATTTATTCCTTATCCTTTATTCAGGAGCTCAAGGCAACATTCTTACTACTTCCATTTTCTAGTAACTAGCCAGGATATATAGCGCTAGGAGTGATTGGCTCAAAATTGGCCTTCCTGTGTGTCACAGCAATTGAGGGTCCTACATTACCTAGGTCAGGCGTCCCCAACCCTTCTGGCTCCACGGACCGGCAACAGCAGCAGTGGAGGTGTGGGGAAAAGGGATAATTTCATGCTCAACTTAGCTCCCATGTGCAAATGAAGCTTTGTATGCTTACCCACTACGGACCAGGAGTTGGGGAACCCTGACATAGGAGATCAGAACCTCCTCCTTCTCTTTCATTATTATGATGCTATAAATAGTTCTTTAAAAGTTAAAATAAGCTGCAGGAGACCCTAAATTAAATCACGACCTATTACAATATAAAATACCTGCCTTTCCTTTCTAATTGAACTAAGAGTATTATTGTAGTGGTTAGAACTTTTAAGTTCTAACTTAAGATCCTCAGCACTCCTTTTAGGAACTCATAAACTTTAAAGGTTTGGTTTGGTGGTTGTTTTTTAGTTTTGATATTTGTTTTGGCCTTTCTCAGGTTAGAATTTTGGATATAAAACTAGATTAATAATGTTACACAATCAAGATTGTTTGCAAGAAAGTTATACTGTGTCTTCACAGGAGAGATAGAGAACATAATTATACAAGAACATGGAGGAAAGCTACAGGAGATTTTCAGCATCATAAAACTTAATATATTCTTTTTTTTTTAAGGTCTGGAATGTTCATCATTGTATAGGTCACAAGGGTCAAGCAGCAGTGTTGAATTAAGACAAATTATTGAGTGTGGTAAGCACAATTATTTTCAGAAATCAAACTGGGTAATAATTTAATTTCACTGTAATTTGCTTTCAGATAGCAATGCCATTTATTACATTTAAATTCCATTATGTGGGATATATCAAATACTGTGGCAAAAATAGTATTTGGAATAGTGGTAGAGTGAAACCTCATTAAATGGACGAAGGAAGGGGGGTGCTTGCTATTAATGACATTCCAATAAATTAAAAAGTAGATCATAAAAGACCCAATCATAGAATCTTTGAAAATATCACTATTCTTACCAATAAATTATAGTTTGCCTCTTGTCGTCTGTATACAGAGGAACACGGTCATAGTAAAAACACATCATCATTACAAATGTCTCTGTAAACAGTAGAAGAGGTTCAAGGCATTCCCAAAAGTAGCCACTGTCACCTACTATACACGGAGCCCTCAATTTAACAACCACAATTGGAACCAAAATTTCCATCCTAAATTGTTGCAATCATAAGTCAAGTTGGACCCTATTGTATGACAATTTTTGTTAAGTGAATCTAGCTAACCCGATGGCCGTTTTTTTGCTAAAAATCAGCAAAATCACAATCACGTTACTGCACAGCATTGTAACTGATCATAAATGCGAGTTGGTTATCAAGCACCAGAATTTCAATCATGTGACTGCCGAATGGTATGATGGGCATTAAGTGGGAGTACAGATTGTAAGTCATTTTTTCTGAGGCAGTTGTAACTTCCTGTTGGTCATTAAATGAACGGTATAAGTTGAGGACTGCCTATAGAAGTATTTTCCAGAATTTACTGAGTGGGGATGTAAAGAAAAATGGTGCAAAAAGTATTATTTACACAGGATTCCCTTCTTAGAAATAATTCTTGTGAGAGTTGGGGGGGAGCAAAAGAGTGTGAATCACAAATAAACTTGTGTCATGAAGTCATACCCAACATTTTAATAAAACCACAAGTTGCTGTAGATCAGGAATGGGCAATTAATGTTCACAAGGGGCCACTTGAGAAACTGGGATTGATATGGAGGGCCACTAGCCCATCCCCTGCTGGACAGGGATAGCTGAAGGGCTAGCTGTGGCCCATGGGCCGTAAAATGCCCAAGTCTCATCATTTAAGTGTGGGCCTCCCTGAGTGAAGTTTAGCTCTTGGCAAAATGTATAGTGCATAACATGTTGATGTCTCTGTGTTTTTTAGAGGTTTCTTCAGTGGATTTTGATGGAATTGAACTTCACATTTTAACAGATGCATTGAAGAGGTATTTTCTCGACTTGCCAAATCCTGTCATTCCAGCATCTGTTTACAATGAAATGACTTCTGTAACACAAGGTATGTTTATAAATGTTTCTTTTGGTAGAGTTGGGTGTTTGAGGAGCCTTATTTTTACATCGCATGCTCATGATGCAATGGTACAGCTCATGTCATTGTGTCAGACATGACTTCTACATGATTACATCATTGTGGGAATATTATTTTGGTCTGTTGTGGGATGCTGATGATGAGTTTTGTTTCTTTTTCCAACATAATAATGTAAAAGGACATTATTATAGCTTCTTCCATTATAGGATATACATAAATTGGGATTATCTGCATCTAATCTTGTTCTCTTGCATGCATACCTGTAGGATACACATGATTGAAAATGTGTACATTTTAAGAACATACTGTACAAAATAGACCTTAGTGTTAAGAACTCCATGTAACCTGGCAAGTATAATATTTGTTCAAACACTGGTTAACCAATCAAGGATTCATATGTAGAAAGAGCTAATTGTTAACCTTTTATCTGTGTGCATAAGGTAAATGTATTAGCTAAACATGATTCTGAAGTCCATTTGCAATTTGGGATGCAGTGTAATAAAGACTTAAAGATAAGATTTGTCTCTTCATTATGAATTCAAACTGGATTTAACCTTTTCAATTTTCAAATTCAGTTGCTCATTATAGGGACAGGATACAACTTTCAACTTTAGAATTGCGTTCTTGAGACTTATCTGCTACATCTCAGAAATTACCCAGTCATGTGAGGTGAAGGGGAGATTTCTACTAGCATTAACTGAACATTTAGTGGTTTTCATTTAATTATATTTCAGTTTCAATTTGACTTTGATATAATTGATTTTTTCCCATCCACGCTTGCTTAATTTTTCATTGTTTTAAGGAAGGAAAATTAAATGGATTGAAGTCTGGTGATTTCAAGTTGACAAGGGTATTTTTTTTTTCCAGAAGTACAGAACTCAGAAGAATATGCTCAAGCGCTAAAAAGATTCATCAGATCTCCTAACATACCTCAACAGTATTGGCTCACACTCCAGTATCTGCTTAAACATCTCTCTAGACTTTGCCAGGTCTCTACCAAAAACCCTTTAAATGCAAAATCTCTGGCTGAAATTTTTAGCCTTTTGCTGTTCAGATCTCCAGTAGCCAGGTAAGATGCATGTTCCTGAGTCTTGATAATTATAATTTTTTTCCTTCCAACTTCTGTTTTATTTTCCTGTGATGCATGGTCATTTTTCTTGTTTTTTTTATAGCTCTGACAGTGATCAACATATAAAAATATTGGAAGTGTTAATTACAGGTGCATTGAACGAGAGACAGCCTGCACCAGGTAAGAAAACATGTATTTTGGAAACTTTCTGAAGTCAGTGTCTTTGTTTTCTTTTGCAATCAACGACTGCTACATTTGATGAAGTTTATGTCAGCTGGGGGATACGTTTCAAAAATAATATATATTTTTGCAGTGTGATTTTTTTTGGAGGGGCTAATATTTGATGTTCTTTTATCTATCACTTTTTTACTTGATACACAGTAAAGATTTCGTTGCTTCTTTGAACAGTTAGGTGTTTGTCGCAGAAGGGAAATAGCAAGGACTCTACTGAAAGTTGTTTTTATCAGAATACTAGCAGCAAGTGCATCTTGGCACAATATAGTTCAAAGCTGTAGCTGTAACCGCTCTATAAGCTATGTAGAGAATAAAAACTGCCCGCAAAGTGATTTTGTGGGATGTGTTGGACTGTGTCCAGTGGTAAAACCATTTCTGTGGTATGTAAAGATTGTGTATTTCCTGCTAGTCTGGTTTAGATTTATCACCCAAATATAACTTGTGTGTGGATATATATCCCAACTTAAAGTCAACAACATAGTCTTTATTAGTTGTTTTACAATAATATTGCAATGAATATGTGTATTCTCATGGATGTGGCTTTAAATAAATTGTCATAAATATTTATTATATACTGTACTTAAGAACACAACAGTAACTGCTAGTAGACTACATATTAGGTGTAACCCACTGAGTAATTTAATTCTTTGACTTGAACTTCCTAGATAGTCATGCAAAAGCTATAAAGTTCTTCCAGTGCCATCAATGGCAAAGAACTTGCTTAAGTTAGGGTTCACAGCTGATATTCTGAGTCTTCTGAATACCAATCCTTATGCAACTCTGATAGCTCCACATATACTGGGGACATCAGCATATTTGGCGAACCTTTCATAGATATAGAAGAGTTTATAGACATTCAACAATACTTAAGGGAAAAACTGCTATATAACCAGGGAGAGGTGCATACCCAGAGGAGAGGAAGAGCAAATATATTATGGGGTGCTTCAAATGATTGCACATTGCAGTATTTTATCATTGTTTTCATAATTTTTACATTTTTGTTACTGATTTCCTTAAAGCCATTGGTCAGACATGTGCAGCCTATTTGAGCAAAAACATTTATATATGGTGTAATAGATTCCTTTTAACACAAATGCAATGCTTAGAAAACACTGAATGAACTCTGTTTAGCAAAAGATGCCACATTTCATGGCATAAAGGTTTATCTGATTTTTTTTTGAGTGTCAAACTTAAATGTTCCTTTAACTCATTTACTTGTTTGCAGAATGATTTTCTTAAAAGCAGAATTGGCATTTGATCGATTTTGGAGAACAGTGGTATTTTGATAATTACAAGCTGTAAATAAATTTTGTCTCTATCTAGAATGATATTTGTGTTGCAGATTCTAATAGTGGCCTATAATTTCTAGAGAAATCATGGATTATGTTAATGGTATGTATGAAGTAAAAACAATCTGTTTAATTAACTAATAAAAAAATCTTGATTAATTGGGCAGCTTGTTTTTAATAATGCTAAGAATATAGGTGGTAATAAAATTTCATGTGCCGCATATAGTCCTGATAGGGATTATATCATATGCTGCCATAATGCTAATAGTTTTTCTCAAATCGGGTAGTGTTTAGTGAGACCTTAACTTCTGCTTTGTGATGTATTCTTTAAGTTATACTTTTCTTCTCTGTAAAGTGTTCTTATTCTGTTGTGGACAAGTCAGATTATTGGTTTATTTATATAATTTAGTATTGTCCTCAGTTTTCAGACAAAGGTGTTTTCTCAAACTTACTAGACTGGTTAGATATCCTTCAATATAGGAAAGTTAGAAATCAGGGAATATATAGGTAAACACAAATAAAGGAGTTCCATCAAAATGGTGAATACTTTTTTGGCCTGCTTCTGATCTCTGGAGGCCAAATTCTTCTTTCTTATAATGTAGCCAATACAGTTTAACTATTCTAGGATTTTTAACTAACTACTGAATATGAGCATAAAACTTAGATGAGAAATCTATTTTAATACACAGTTAATTAAGAAAAGCATACAAATAAGTCTTATTTTAAAATTTATGTATATTTTTTATGAAATCTTTGGCAAAAAGGAGAAAAAAAAAACTCCCCAAAGATTAAGTTATGCATACCTATCTAGAATAAGCTCTTTGGAATACAGTCGGATTTACTTTGTGTAAGTACACCTAGGATGCCCTATCAGGAACTATATAAGGCTGCAAAACTGCCAAATTTCCAAATTGGAAATACATGGGTGTAAATTGATGCTTGTTCTGTATCAAATTAGTGGTTAGGCACCAGGCAAGAAAGCAGGAAACTGTGAATTCCAGTCCAGCCTTAGCCATGAAAGGCAGCTGAGTGACTTTGGGCCAATCACTCACTCTCTTGTTGTCGGGAAAGCAGGAGGAAGGTGTGTTGGACATGTTTGCTGCCTTGAGTTATTTGTAAAAATAATAAAGGTTGGAAATGAATGAATAAATAACTGAGCAGTGAAGAGAAGATATGGTAATTAAATGAAAACATGACATATTTTATGATAGAGAAATATTAAAGTCAAAACTCAGTATCAACATGAATCGTAAGTCATTATTTCTGCTTAGGATCTAATGTATTTGACATTACATAATTCCAACCCCTTTATTCAACTTGAAGCTAATTGGTATTACAATATTTGTCCAGCAGAGGGCTCTCTTTTTAAGCGAATAATAATAACCAAGGTGCATACCATTTTAACATATTCAGTACTAAATCCGGCACCGCATTTTGCATCAGAGGCTAGTTATTCTTTAATATAAATTTTAGATAGAATCATTGAAGCAGCCACAGTTGAATGTTAGGCCCTGTGTACTTGTTCAGTCATCTTATCAAATGTCAAAATTCTGCATTTTACAGTACTTAATAAAAGAGGGAAAAAAGGAAGCAGAAGTCACAAATTAGTTCTTCCATGAATTTACTCTCCTATGTGTGCAAAGCTATATAAGAGGGTTGCCTCTAGTAATGGAAGGGCTAGACTGGGGGTACAGTAAATACTACCTCCAATTATAACACTCCTGATAAAATCTATGCATACAGGACAACAAATCCTTCCATAAATAAATATAGAACAATTTCTTATCTTTGGGATGTTGCAATCATTGTTATTTATTGCTGTGAATTTACAAATATTTAGGTTTGGAGGTAGTTTCTTCTTTCTTCATCCCAGTAAAAGTTGGTTGCTAATCAGTTTGTGGGCTGCTAGGTACCACAAAGATGGAGCAAGGATCCATATTAGCTTCTGCAGATCGTGGGTTACCCACTCCTGATTAAAGTCTTAGCCATGATTGGAATCAATAAATAGTGGGTTTTTGCTATTAAAAGGAAACATAAAATGAATATTCTAGATATCTTGTTGCTATCTTGTGGAAAGTGCTAGTAGCTTATTTAATCAACAGTTACCAAATTTTTCTTTCACCAAAATCACAAAATTCAAAATTGTGGAAAAATAATGTTTATGGAGAATTTGTTTCTGTCTACTGCTGGATAATGGTAGATTATATATAGGGCAGGGTTCCAAGTATTGCAAAGCAGAGTGTTACAAAAGATGTTAAATACAGTTATAAGCAAACAGATTGTAGTGAAGGTTCAAATAACATTAAAAAGCCTGCTCACTCTTAAGGCTTGATAACTTTTTTATGTAAGAAATAAACATGGTTGTCCAAATAGTTCTATTTCTACTGGTGGGCTTCATTGGAAGCCCAGAAGGAAAAACAAAACCAAATAAAGACAGCCAGAATGAAAATTAGGACTATTAAGCTATCAGTCATGCTAGAGGCCAGTTTGGCTAGAGGACAGGAACTCAAAGTCCATACCTACGATAACCAATCCATTTTAGGGGGAAATGCAAGGGAGAATTACTACCAGAGAAATAGCCAGAAAAATGATTGAAGCCTATCAGATACTTACAGTAGGAGTCGAGGGCATGGTGGTACAAGGAAACAACAATTAATCACTTAATAGCTGGCCATTAACACCCTAATTAACAACTGAAAGTTATACACAACCAAGAACCATATAAATGCAATGCTCAGACCAGCCCGGTGCATGTATTTTGGAAAGAGAGAAGTTCCCTGATGATGGGCTCCAGCACAAAGCCCTAAAGCAGCGGTTCTGAACCTGTGGGTCGCGACCCCATTTGGGGTCAAACGACCATTTCACGGGGGTCGCCAAGCACCGCAGTCCGCCATGTTTAAAATTTTTTTTGGTTGGCCATTTTTTTCTATTGCAATGCGGGCCGCCGCGCATGCGCGATGCGCCGCGCATGCGCAGTGCGGGCCCGCCATTTTTATTATTTGTTTTGCGCGGCGCGGGCCAGGGTCAAGCCCCGGAAAAGGTTGAGAACCGCTGCCCTAAAGCTTGGAAAAATAAATCTTTGATCCCGTTGATCAACTCAGATTGGATTCTGCAACATTATCCTGAGACACATATATTTACCTTCATTCATGAAAATTATTACCATATAACATCATTCTTCTGTTGTCAATCTCAATAGTTGGGCATATCTTCTCCCCTGATATATTTATTAAGTGTGTATATGCGGACCCTGCCATAGCGCAGAAATAACACTAGGAAGAAGATTTGTTAAGTATATATATGTATGTGTGTTTCTCTCTCTCTCTCTCTCTCTCTCTCTCTCTCTCTCTCTCTCTCTCTCTCTCTCTCTCTCTCTCCCCTCATACAGTTTTTCAAAGCTTATTTACCAAATTTCCCTTTAATAACTCCTGCCTTTTAATATTCTAAACAGGAACTCACATACTGTGTTTATTCTCTGCCTCCATTTCTTCTTCAGTATGTCAAGCCAAAAGCATAGTCAGAGGAGCAAGAGGTGAAAGTTTTTCTAGAAAGCAAAAGTGGCTGGTGAACACTTTCTGGAGCGTTCTCCTTCAGCAGCCATTACAATTGTTTCATTCTCAACCATGCTCTGAGTGGATGTTAAGAGCAGCATGTCCCAAAGAATAATATGGAGGGGCATAAAGAAAGAAAGAAAACAATGTAAAAGTAGACCACAACCTACTAATTGGTAAGCTAGAAAAAGGTGGAATAGACATCACCACCAGATGGAACTAGCTAGCTGACAAATGGTACTCAATGAGTAGTCCTCAACGGCACTACATCCACATGGAGAGAAGTTAGCAGTGGGGTACCACAAGGTTCCGTCTTGGGCCCAGTAATTTTCAATATCATAGATGAGAGAATTGAAGGGGAACTCATCAAATTTGCAGATGATACCAAACTGTCAGGAGTAGCCAACACCCCAGAAGACAAACTCAGGATAACAAAAAGATCTTGACAAACTCGAACAATGGGCCCTATCCAACAAAATGAGTTTCAATCTGAAGAAAAGTAAAGTCTTACACTTAGGCAGGAAAAACCAAAGGCACAAATACAGACTGGGTGAGACCTGGCTTAAAAACAGTAACTGTGAGCGGGACCTTGGAGTCCTAGTGGACGATCACTTGACTATGAGCCAGCAGTGTGCAGCAGCAACCAAAAAAGCTAATACAATCCTGGGTTGTATAAACAGAGGCATAGAATCAAGATTACATGAGGCATTAATAGTGCTGTATAAAACCCTAGTAAGACCACACCTGGAATACTGCAGCCAATTTTGGTCACCATATCACAAAAAAGATGTTGAGAGTTTGGAAAAAATTCAGAGAAGAGCAACTAAGATGATCAAAGGCCTGGAGGCTAAAACATACGAAGAACGGCTGCGGGACTTGGATTTGGCTAGTCTAAAGAAAAGAAGAAATAGGGGAGACATGATAGCAGTGTTCCACTATCTGAGGGGCTGCCACAAGGCAGAGAGGGTCAGGTTGTCAGAGCACCAGAGGGAAGGACGAGAAACAATGGTTGGAAACTGATCAAGGAGAGAAGCAACCTGGAATTAAGGAAAACTTCCTGACAGTGAGGACAATCAACCAGTAGAACACCTTGCCTCCAGAAATCCTGGGTGCTCTATCACTGGAGATTTTTAAGAAGAGACTAGACAATCATCTATCTGAGATGGTATAGGTTCTCCTGCTTGAGCAGGTGGCTGGACTAGAAGACCTCCAAGGTCCCTTCCAGCTATTCTATTCTATTCTATTCTATTCTAATGTTTAATTTCCAAAGAATACTTGTCTGTTTGCCAAAAAGAGAGAGAGAAAAGAAACCAAAGAAAATTCACTCATTAAGTAGTAAAATAAAATAGTGCCACAAGAGTAATGGATTTATAGATGCTTAGGTACTTAGGGTATGCCTGCACTTCTGTAATATTGCTGCCCTCCACCCCACCCCCACAAACCACCACCACCTTTCTGTTGTCAGGTTGTAAGAGGATTTCTTATTTTAATGAAAGTTTGTGGGTTCAACATCCATTTACACTGATTGTAGGAGGTAAACAATTTCTTATTCATCCTTTCTACCCAGATATAGTGAAATGGATTTGATCAAATAATATTCATGTTAAAATCTTTATCTTGCACAGTGCTATTGACCTCACTTGACCAAAATAATGCCCTTGTTTAAGGATCTAATTTATGGCACATCTGCTTGAGAACAAGCCCCATTGGACACTGTGGGAAGTACTTGCAAATAAAGATGCACAAGATTGTTCTTTATAAAAGCTCTGTGGAAGCTGAAGCTAGCAAGAGATGGGGGAGGAGTTAGATTTTAAGTTGATTTTAAATTGACTCAGTAGTATATGGCTTCATCTGAGGAGTCCTCAGACAGCACCTGTCATTGTGGTCTATTGGAAGATGGTGTTGTGAATGCTAACGAGCTTCTGAATTTGTGGGCTTTTTGAACAGTAAACTTTACAAGGATGTCTTTCATTCTATCTCTCCCCCTCCCCCGCCGAATTATCTTAGCCACTTCCTGTATTTGGCTGCTCATAGTGCTTTTCTTGACAGTCTCCTTCAACACTGCACAGAGCAGCTGGTTATAGAAACTGTTTTAAGGCTACTTACAATGGTCTTCTCATTTACTTAGCTAAACTGAGACCAGTTAGTCTTGCATTGGCCACTTGTTAGCCAGTGACAACTCTGACTTTGACTCCAGCTCCCCTCCCCCATCTGAGATCCCTTGCTCAGCAAATATTTGAACCTGCCTAAGTTAATCATGAAACAGAGATCTTTATCTTGGAGAGACGTGCAAGCTACAGAGGACTTTTTTAAAAAAAAGGGGAAAAAAGCCAGCTAAATTCAGTGATGAAACAGAAATGGGCTGATAGTCTCAGCAAGAACAGAGATTGATTCTTTCCAAAGGAAAAAGACGTGGAGCTTTCTGATTCTACTCACTGCAGCTTTTTCTTCTGGATTTGCCAAGCAGAAGAATTTATTACAGTTTTCGAGATAACTTCTTCCTAGTTGTTTCAGAGAAGATTTGAATCCAAAAAAAGGCTGATTTAATTTCTATTTTAATCTGTGAAGCTCATCTGAAACCACATTCGATCTGGAATTTTCAGATTGTGATACACAAGGGTGAATGTGCACCATGCATAGTGTGCAAAGTAAGTAATTCTTGATTTAATTTGAAGTAATGAGACAGATAAACTGATTCTTTAAAGGAAAGAACTCAGGTATATGTGTTTGTGTGTGTAAATTTACATATATGTAAATATTTATCGGTCTGTCACAATTAGAATAATATATGCGGCAGTCAAGCAGATTAAATAGTTATGCTTTAATAGTCAAAATGTGCTTTAGTGAAACCTGTCCAACATATGCTGGAACTGTGGAAAATCACTGGTTTGTTAGAATCTCGCTCTTTCTGGTTTGCCATGTGATGTCATAGCAAGCTAGACTAGTTTGGGTTAAGCAGTAACTTGATCATACAAGTGCAGCTGTCCAGAATTTAGCCAATAATATAAGAAAATCTTCTTGTCCCACCTGTAAGATGTATTTTGCGGAAACCTATTTCAGGGAAATACAAAGAGAGAGAGAGAGAAAGAACTGATTAATAGTTAGTTGTGTTGCTTTCTATCTCACACAACCTATGTAAGCAATGTGCTTTGGCGACAGAGCTATTTGGGTAGCAGGTGGGCTAAACCCTGAGCTTCGCTGTTCGGGCTTGTGTCTGGGATTCTCTGAAGTGTCCTGTTACTTGAAACAAGTGGAAGGAATCTCTGGAGTCCGTCCACCTAACTGGACAGGGAAGGGTAGGAAAGCGGCTTCAGGATGGGCTTAAGCATGGCTGTGGTAGGGTAGGGGTGATGAGTTCGTGCATGCATTTGCCAGTATGGTGCAAAATGTTGGTTCTTTCAGAAGATAAAAGTGGGTCATGAGATGATTCTTATATATGCACTGCTTTGATTGTAAAATTCCTGGCTCTGTTGTTGCAGGACAGAACTGTAACAATACCAGTGCATTCATTTGTGTAGCAATACTTGCACTACTGAGTTCAATACTCTCTGTGTCTGGCCTTCACATGTGAAACTATTATATATATTCAGAATGCAACTCATGACAAGTTGTATAATACGAGAGACTTTTCTGAAGGCTAGAGAAGAAATTATTATTATTTAAAAAAAGAACTTTGTTTTTGGTGTGTTTTAGCTGAGAGATTTTTCAGGGCTTGAGGAAACATGAAGCCTGATAAACTGATTATCACAAAGATCTTGTTTAAGAATGGCAAAACTGGCAAATTATGGAATCAAGTTAGCTAAATCCATGTAAACCAAGTACATTGAAAGAGAATTCCCCAAACATTTACGAGCTGGAAAGTCACCTAAAAGGCAGTGGTTGATTTTTCTCCCTTGCTGCAGCCGAGTCTTTTTTGTTCTTCATTTTTAAAATAAAGCTATTTAGAATGTTAACCCCTAAAGCTAGGACTTGCAATTGAAATATCCTGTAAATAATGAACTATGTCGAACCTACTTAGAAGCAAATGACACCTTAAGAACATTTTATTAGGATAAAGCCTATGCACAACCAAATATCCATAAAATAGGCATTGGGCAATACCTCTTGAGATTTCTGGTTTCTGCCTCTTCCTTTAAAAGCACCACCATCAAAGCTAAACAATGCCCTGGTATTGCATTGCTGTGTCTAGAAGGGAAGTAGCTCTCCATCGACCAAGAATCCCACAGTAGTGAAAGAGAAGGTTTCCTGCTGCAGCATATCACCCTTTGTCAACCTGCCAGCAGTGGAATGTACCAAACGCCAGACAGAAAAGATTAAGGGGGAGGGGGGAATCTGTGTAAACTGAGAAACCTGTTCAGTCTTTTTTAATAAATAAGATCAGGTGCCGATCATTAGTGCCTGCTCTTTCTGAAATGACAATTGTTATAAGATTAACAATGAATAACAAAAATGATGAAATAGGAGTGGTCCAGTGACATTATTTTTGACATGATTGGCTGGGGATTATGATGTAATAGGTTACAGTGCAGCCCCTTAGAGGTTTTAAAATGAATTCCAAGACACCATTACAAAGAGATCCTGACTGTTTCGTTTTAACTGAGCTTTCTTGCTGAAAGTCATACAAATGTACAACAGAGTCTGGAACATGGAAGAAGTGGATCTAGAGTATCCTAGGACAGATGTAAATTGTGGCACAGACTTAATTTTTTACATAGAAATGGACCCACCAGGTAATAGTAATATTATACTGCAGCATTATTATTTAAAAGGCAAGCATATTCTGGATGTTACAGTTGCTGTTATTAGAGCAGGGTGAAATGTTTAGGAGGAATTTTGTGATATTGTTCAGTTGTGTTTCGTACACAGAAAAAGAGAATCAGGAAAGGGGTTTCTGCAAATTTCTTTTTTTCTTGTTAGATGAAACTGCAATTGTTGTATGTTTCTGTTTTAGTTTTGTACTTTCACCTGTAGGTCTGTGGTTATACAGAAAAGGGGGTCCTGATTTCTGCATCATGATTGACTCAGAATGCAATCGGGGCATTTTTTTTTTAAACAATGCTCGCATTTAAAATTGTTAGTCACTGTAACAGTTTATTAGATGTGATCCTGTTTATCTTCAAGCATTTAGCACAGGATGTGCAGATTGTTACTTATCCTTAAGACTCTGAAAATGCAATTGTCATTTTTATTTGTGTGTTTTATAAATGTGTTTAGTGGGAAAAGGCAAGAGTGAACTTGCTTGATGTTTATGTATTTTAAATAATGACCCCTTTTAGCTGATAAGCCAGGGAATGCTGCAGTATTTTTTTTCCACCCACGGGTGTATGTATGCAGCCTTGACATTGAGCAACAGAGAATCAATCTTGCCATTTGAAAGAGTTTTATCCTACAGACTGCTCAGATTAAGGCAAGGGATATCTGGGTCACAGACTGCTTCCTTAAAGTGTTTGGAGACAGCACGTTATGAAAAGAGGCATAAGAAACCCAGATGATGTGCTAAAACATGTAGTAGTACTGATGATTTGCTGATTTGTTCTTAAACCACAGCAGTTCTGGAGTTGATAGCCAAACAATTCCTCCTGGGTAATTAAATTGGGGGAGGAGGGCTTAAAACATTGCATTATATAAAGTGATGCACAAAAAAATTAATAACAAAAGGATGTAGCATGAGGAGGAGACTAACTTCAGTTTATACGTTTGGAAGTCTAAATTGTGTTGTGTTCTAGATGGAGGGGGGAGGGGCTCCTGACTTGGAAGCATAAGACTGTCAGATAACAGAGGCTGCAGTCTTATACCTAGAAAAAAAAAATCACCTGCAAGTCTGGTAAATTAGTATCTTTTTTGTTGTTTTTGTTAAGAAATTAATTTTGCAGGCATGCTATTTGGACTGGTTAATGACAAGTTGAAAAATATGGCAGATGACAAAAAAATGAAATAATTGCAATAATTTAATTAGATGTAAATTAAACATAGATTCATTAAAGCACTTAAAATTATATTGCCTGCAGGTTACAGCTAAACTATTTTCTTTTTAAATTTCATTGCAGCATTGCCTCCAAAGCCTCCAAAACCTAACACTGTAACAAATAACGGTATGAATAATAACATGTCTTTGCAAGATGCTGAATGGTACTGGGGAGATATTTCAAGGTGAGAGGGAAAAAAATCTTTTATCTTGGTGATTATACATACATGTGTTTAACCTGCACTATCTTGTGATATCTTTAAAGCATTTGTATTACAGTTTCTGTGTGTGCAACCTATAAAATATTTAAAAATATCTGGACACATACATTGCTAAAAATAACAGAAATTCATTAAACATTTCTATGCTATTTTGCTGTTATTGCAAGCATATCTAGAATAGATACATCTAGATTTTTACATCTAAAACTCATTATGTTAATGCATAAGACTAGAAATACAAAATATATCTATCCTTTTTCCCTTTTCTTTTGTATATATGAGTTACCATCAAACTCTTCCATGATATATTTTTTTTGAGCAAAAAGAATAATGCCATTATAATAACTCAAAATTCCAATGCTTACCTTGCAGTCAGAAAAAAATAGGAAGGTTGTGCAAAAGGGTGCTTTTTCTTGAAGAAATTAAATCTGAGGTTGCTTTTGGTTCCTTAATAGGGAAGAAGTCAATGAGAAACTTCGTGACACTGCTGATGGTACATTCCTGGTACGAGATGCCTCCACCAAAATGCATGGTGACTACACTCTCACACTAAGGTAAAAACAGCTGAATCAGGTATCATCTTTACATCACACTACAGAAGAAAAAAATAATCATGAATATAGCTGAGTCTTTTTTTTCTGAACTTTACAGGAAAGGAGGAAATAATAAATTAATCAAAATCTTTCATCGAGATGGGAAATACGGTTTTTCGGATCCATTAACATTCAATTCTGTGGTTGAGCTAATAAACCACTATCGAAATGAGTCTTTAGCTCAATATAATCCAAAACTGGATGTAAAATTACTTTATCCAGTATCCAAATATCAACAGGTAACATATATATCTTATTCCCTTTCTCTTTGCTGCGTGAATACTAATAAATTACATAAAACCTTAAATTATTTTGTAGATGTGGCAATTCAAAACTCTTAAAGTTAATCCTGTGGAAATTATAACAAAAAATATGGGAACAACAGTAATACTGTGGAAATTACACTAAAATTCTGCAAACAATTCTTATTTTAAAAAATTAATATGTTCATTTTATTGGAAGCAAATTCTGGGTTCCTGCTTGTCATGAAATATTTTCTAAGGTTAACCAAGGAAGATTTTTGTTGTTGCTTTTTGTTTTTGCAAATTGATAGCTGATATAGCTTCACACCTGGAATATGTGTTCCAGGTGTGAAGGATGAAGAGTGAAAAATTATCTTTATGTTGATAATTATGAGCTAATTTGTATATCAAGCCTAATTCCACAATGATCACTATTAATTTTTAGTAGCAAATAAATAAAAACGTCTGAACAAAAGAAAGGTTCACATGCAATAACTTATTCGTGTAATAAACTCATCCATTTATCCCAAGCAAGAGATGTCCTGGAGCCCTGCCTGTGGTGGCAGCATTATAAGTAATGGTTTTTGTTCTGTGCAGAAACTATTCCACGAGCTTTAGCATGATCATTCTTTTGCAAACTATGAATTTTGGTTGATTGCTGTTTTATGAAAAGGATCTGCGTTCATTGAAAGTATTTCCATGTATTTATCCTCCTAGGATCAAGTGGTTAAAGAAGATAGTATTGAAGCTGTTGGAAAAAAATTACATGAATATAATATTCAGTTCCAAGAAAAGAATAGAGAATATGACAGACTCTATGAAGATTATACAAGAACATCTCAGGTTAGCAGTGTTGAATGTCAATTACAATTTAAAATATAAAGCGGTTCATCCAGTAGACCCATTAATTCAGTGAAATTCAGTTTGATGGAGTTTGAGGCTCTTTCAGTTTCAGTTTTAAAAACTGGTTTGAAGCAAGACTCGGATTGATTAATAGTGCTAAACCATCCAAGTATTACTTATGCGTTGCTATGGTCTCCAACAGTAATTTCAGCAGTAAACCAGTAATAAATGTTTTCTTTAAAATCAAGCACATTATAACCACAGAAAATCTAATGGCTTAGAATTATTTAGCTGAAATGTTCACATTAAAACAATATATTATAAGCAAATCATGTCTATATAAATACAAATATGTAGACCTATTTAAATTAGAGAAGTACAGTGATCTAAAGAATTATTTCAAATATTTTGATAACAATTTATCTTAAGATATTCCTTGAATGCTTACATACTATACATCAGAAGTCCCCAAACTTTTGGGCACCAGGGACCAGTTCCATGGAGAGAGGTTTTTCTGTGGACCAGAGGGGGCGTGGTTTTGTGTGCTGCCTGCATCCCGAAGATGAGGCTTTGCTTGTTTATGTGGACCGGTTGCTGGCATGCCATGGCCCAGTACTGGTCCACGGACCAGGGGTTGGGGACTCCTGCTATACATGTTATACATAGAAAAGATTGTTTTTGAATGCCAATGATTTAAAAAATAGGATGGATAATGAGGTATCTGTACATCAATCACAAAGAAGAACTATAAGTGTAGCAAATATTTTGTGGCAATAGCACATCCTTTGCATGCAAAATCTTCCAGGCTCTATCTATACTATTTCCAATTTGGCCTGGAATAGACTAGACCCGTGGTGGCGAACCTATGGCATGTGTGGCACAGGTGGCACGCAGAGCCCTCTCTGTGGGCACGCACACCGTCACCCCAGTTCTAGGCCTTCAGCTGGGTTTTGTAAATCCTTTTTGATTTAGGCCTCCGTCGCCGTGTGCAAAAAAAAGAGGTTTGATCAATCAATCAATTTCAACTTCTCATGAAAAAAAAAGATCTTGCAATGTTGGAATTGATTGATTGAACTTTTTAGTTCCACCCAGTCTGCTGTTACCACCACAGCCATGCCCACCCAATGGGCCACACCCACCCAATGGGCCACTCCCACCCGGCATCTGATAATACATGAGTGAGTTTTGGGTTACAGTTTGGGCGCTCGGTCTCTAAAAGCTTTGCCATCATTGGACTAGACCAGGGGTAGGCAACCTTGGCTGTTTTATGACTGGTGGACTTCAACTCCCAGAATTCCTGAGCCAGCATGGCTCAGCTTGGAAACCTCTCTCTTTCCCCTTAGCATGGCTGGCTCAGGAATTCTGGGAGTTGAAGTCCACGAGTCATAAAAGAGCCAAGGTTGCCTACCCCTGGACTAGACTAAACTCTTGGAAAGCCACCTCTTGTTGTAGAAGATAGTAGTGAACTGATAAATGCTATACAAGACATCTTTTTGAGTCCTATTCTTTAGTGATACTCTTTTTTAAAAATCATATCATAAAACTGGTTCAGGATTACACAATTAGTCACTCTTAAAGTATTATTAAACAGTTTTTCCTTTTATCCAGGAAATTCAAATGAAAAGAACTGCTATTGAAGCATTTAATGAAACCATAAAAATATTTGAAGAACAGTGCCAAACACAAGAAAGATATAGCAAGGAATATATTGAAAAGTTCAAACGGGAAGGGAATGAAAAAGAAATACAAAGGTTGGTTAGAGTGCTTCAAAAGTATATATATTTAATATCTAAATGTCTTCAGAAAAACTAGAGACCAGAATGGGATGTAAACATGCCAAATTATTTTGTCCAGAATTATGCACAACTATGAAAAGCTGAAATCTCGAATCAGTGAAATTGTGGATAGTCGACATCGACTGGAAGAAGACCTAAAGAAGCAGGCGGCAGAATACAGAGAAATAGACAAACGCATGAACAGCATTAAGCCAGATCTTATACAGCTCCGAAAAACTAGAGATCAGTACTTGATGTACGTATTTGTGAATTCCAGCCTTTTATTTGCACTTCTTTCAGTTGAGCATTATCTTGATTAACTGTGTTTTCAAAACTGTTTTGTAGGTGGCTGACACAGAAAGGTGTTCGGCAAAAGAAACTGAATGAATGGCTTGGCAATGAAAATTCAGAAGAGTGAGTATCCAAAATATTTCTCTGTGTGTGTATGTTATCTCAGTTAGATTCTGATTATTGCATAGAGGTAATATGGTGGGTTATCAACATGTTTTGAGGCATCTTTTTGAAATGAAGCCCAAAATAATGCACTGTCCAACTTATTTTAAGTGGCCTGTTCTTTTCCAAAATCTAAATGTATTATTTCTAAAGTGTTTTAACCTTAATTATTTGGGGCAAGTGAACAAGAGCCACTTAATAAGTTTTCATTGAATTATAGTGAATAATCCAATATATATATATATATGTTATATCGGGAAAGTAAAAAGTAACAGTCAGTTAGATTTATTTGTATAAATCTAAAATTTATGGATAGAATAGAAGAGAATAGAACAACAGAGTTGGAGGGGACCTTGGAGGTCTTCTAGTCCAACCCCCTGCTCAAGTAGGAAACCCTGTACCATTTCAGACAAATGGTTGTCCAATCTGTTCTTAAAAACTTCCAGTGTTGGAGCATTCAAACTTCTGGAGGCAGGTTGTTCCACTGATTAATTGTTCTGACTGTCAGGAAATTTCTCTTTAGTTCTAGGTTGCTTCTGTCTTTGATTAGTTTCCATCCGTTGCTTCTTGTCCTGCCTTCAGGTGCTTTGGAGAATAGCTTAACTCCCTCTTCTTTGAGGGAGATATCGGAACACTGCTATCATATCACCCCTAGTCCTTCTCTTCATTAAATTAGACATACCCAATTCCAGCAACCATTCTTCATAAGTTTTAGCCTCCAGTCCCCTGATCATCTTTGTTGCTCTTCTCTGCACTTTTTCTAGAATCTCAACATCTTTTTTACATCAGACAGAGAGAGACGAATGTCAAGCTATGTAATATTGACTTCTCTGAAAACCTAGAAATAGGCCTTGTAGTCGACAAAACTGCCTTGGGTCAAACAATTTGATTTTGATTTTGTTACAAATTCTTGTATTATGCTTGGTCTTTTATTATTTCTGGTTTTTAACTGTCTCATGTTGCTTCTGAACAGCCAATATTCTATAGTAGAAGATGATGAGGATTTGCCCCATCATGATGAACGTACATGGAATGTTGGAAATATCAACAGAAGCCAAGCTGAAAATTTGTTACGTGGGAAACGAGATGGAACATTCCTTGTTCGGGAAAGCAGCAAGCAGGGTTGCTATGCCTGTTCTGTTGTGTATGTATTCAAATATTTACCCTGTTTCTTCAGCAATGTATTGAACTCCTTCATTCCCTCTCTGTGATGATTAACCAAAGCTTGGATCCATGCATCTCATTGGATTGCTCTTCAAAGGATTATTGTAATACTGGTTTTCTGGCTTGAAATAGTTGATAATGAAGTCTTCAACAGCTTTTCAGCTAACTGTTGTTGTGAAGCTATGTTGTGAAGCTATATGAAGATCATAAATATAAATATTCTTTGCAGAGTGTGTTAATTACCAGATTACAACTAGTCCAACAATTGTGACTGGAATTTCTGTCGCTAAGTGATACAGTCTCAATCACTTTGCTTAGTGATGGCAATCCCAGCAGACTTGGTTGCCATTATAACTCTAGGACTGCACAGATTGTTAAGCAAGGACCTCACATGACTAACATGGGAAGAGGTGAAAAACCCAAGCAAACAGAGCTATAGATGGGCAGATGGGTTCTGTAGACAGACACTACAGAGTGCAGCCAGATGTCCAGTGACCACAGGTGGGCACCACAGGCAGGAGTTGCAGAGCATGGAAAGTTGGGTTTGGAATGTGAGTAGGCTGGCAAAAAAAGTAGTGGGAACAACTTGAAACCTCCTGCCAGTTTCACCATTGACATTGCTTGTGAGAAACCAGCATGAAAGGTTGCAAATGGTGATCACATGACCATGGGATACTGCAAACATCTGCAAGCTGGTTACCAAAGGCCGAGTTTGTGATCATATGATCGTGGAATGTTGAGACAGCCACAACTTCATAGACTGCTCATTAATCCCTCTTGTTCAGTATCTCATAACTTTGAACCGTTGTTGAACAAGGATTATATGTATTTTTTCCACCAACCTACTCTAGCTTTGTTCATAATATTACAGAGATCCAACTGTACCCTTATTTTGTAATGTTTCTCTCTCTTACTAAGCATTTCTTTGCATGGTGCCATGCATTTAAACTCTGAATGCCCATCAAACCCTGCCTAGTGCTCTACGCCTAGCGGCTAAATTTATTTCTAGAGAATATTAATTTATAAGCTTTCTTCATGTTTAAAATAGTTTGGTTTTGGCTTCCTTAATAACAGTCGATTTTATAAGCCCTTAGGGGCTGTGTGCAGTTGGGCTTCCCCAACTGACACATATTCAGTGGAGGTTTGCATCAGAATGTGATGATTTTTAGCAGTTTCATTCATCCATTCACACTCCTCTTGCAGTTGCCAAAACTCTTTGGAGAATTGAGGAATTCTTCAAAGCAAGAGCAGGGTTGTGGAGTGAGGAACATTTGCCAAAACCGCTTGTCTTCCTACTGCTGATAAAGACAATCTTCCATCAGCCAAGGGGACCAATTTTCTGCAAAGCACTGGTAAATTTGAACAGCACTGAAACCTGAGATCTATAAGAAATATGTGGAATGATACTGGAAGAATTATAGAGAAAGGCAACTTTATATACCTATAATAGAAGGACAGTGCAATGCAGTATTACTGATTAAATGAAAACAATGATAGGGTTACAGTAATGGGTCAAAGAATATTGCTGTAATGTTATATCAAGAACAAATTATATAAGAAAATGTGTCTTAGCAACATTGTTTTTAAATCCCTTTTTTTCCTTCTTAGTGTGGACAGTGAAGTGAAGCATTGTGTCATCAACAAAACACCTACTGGGTATGGATTTGCAGAGCCATATAACTTGTACAACACGCTGAAAGAACTGGTGCTACATTATCAGCATACTTCATTAGTGCAGCACAATGACTCTCTCAATGTCACATTAGCCTATCCAGTATATGCACAGCAAAGGCGATGAAGATGTTAATCCTTTGGGGTTATCTCTTTTTATTAAATACCCACAAAGTTAATTCGGCAGTCTTGAGGCTTCTGGGTAAAGAAGGCTTATGAGTTGGAGCTAAGGTGTCAGAGCCTTCAAATGGAACTGAAGCTTTCTTCACAACTGCAGTGGGAGAGGTCACGGTTGAGAGCTAAGGACACACACTTCTAATCTAAAGTGCTTTAAAAAAAAACTAAGCAAAAGTAAAAATGCATCGAAAGAGAGAGAAATGCTACACCTGTCTCCCTGCAGGGACATAGTGGCCTTTAATCATGGTGCTTACTGACCATCCCTTTGAAGCTTTACGAGCTCTAAAGTTGGAACTTTGAAGACCCCAACGTGCAGCGGGAGCCATGTAAATGGCAGCGGAATTTCTCAGTCATGACGTGGATGATGCGGTGTGCAGTGTGCAGTGGATGCAGTTGCCGGCATTGTGGATTGCTGATTTTCTGGTGAATGATATGTAGCAGAATGGCACTTTCAATTTTAAGGGACACTTTAAGACTCTGACAGGGTGTTTGTTGGAGAAATGAGCGTGGTGATAGAAGTGCCAGGAAGTGTTTTTGTTTAGACATTTAAAATCTTGTTTTAAGATATTTAAGACTGAAGAGAACTGGACTTTTATGACAAGCAGTATATAATATGTACATAGTTCGGGATGACTATCATAGATGGATACCGTCAGTACCAACTCATTCTATTCACTTTTTTGTTTGGATTTCCTCCCCCCCCCAAAAGCCGAATCCTTACACTGCTATGCAATACTTGATTTTCTACAGGCTATATTTGTTTCATGTGTAATTAAAGGATACGCTGTTTCTATTTTTTTCTTATGTCATCTCAACATGTTTTCATAGCTCATATTTTTTTGTGTTTTCATGTTGTCCTCTTTCCCTCCCCCCCTTTTTTTAAAAAAAATAAATGTACAGGATATTGGCAAAAGATGACTTCAGAATTAAAACTATGAACTATTTTTAACAGGGTTTTTCCCCTTTTGGTAGCATATTGAGCTGCTAGCTCAAGGTTACCATTCAAGATTAATTTCTCAGCTAAATATTTGTTGGGCAGTGCCTGATAAGCTTAAAAGCTGCTTTATTCAATAAAAATAAATGACTATTGCAAAAATATCACTTGAGTCCAACAATGTTGTTTTAAAAATATCTTCACATAATGGTATCCACTATATTTTATTTAGTTTTTAGATTATTATCTTGATTGTGTTTATTGGAAAGAGATTCTACTTTGAATGTTGCAGATAAGCAGGTGAAAAACACTGACTACTAAAGTACCAAATTTAATCCTTCAGAGTTATTTGTCATGTAATTTTAAACAACCATTTTAGACGCTGCATCAAGATATATTTTGCATCCCATGGAAAAATTGTTTTTCAGCTACTCTTTAAAAATATACAATTAGATACACATTTGGCTTTTACATTTTCATTCTGTTGTGAGTAAAAGAATCAGAATAACTTTAGGAAGCTCTGTCTCTATGATACTTACTTCCCTGAATCAATTTCTTTTACTTTTACATTTTAAACGAAGGAAAAAGATTTAAAAAGTCACCCTAAAGAACAAATATATCAGGTACCCATGTAATTAAGTTAATGAAAGAAATATAAACCTCAGTGTTACAGTATTTAAGCAAATTCTACATATCTTGACCAACACAATAAAAATCATGATGTGTTTTATAGTTTCACAGATTAATGTTAAGGAACTCTGGAAGACTTTTATATAGTGAATAAGCAAAAAGAAAGTAGATCTTACGGAAGAGCTCTTTATGGTTTCAATCCTGTAGGCAATCTGTGTTTCTAAAGAGGCATTAAAGACTATTCTAGATGTATTTTTATTGTTAGGTAACACTATGAATAAATTAGCTTTAGTCCTCTTGTTTTTATTTACCGGTATATTTTATATTGGAAACATTTTTTTAGAATGTTTAGAATTTCCTGAGAAATATGCAGACTTGAGACACTTCAAAAGCCAATGGGGATTTTACAAGCACTGGAGAGCCCAGTAGAGGTTTGTTTGTGGGCTATAAAGCAGTAATCCCCTGGTATTTAGTCTCACTAAAGTCTCACTAAACTCAGTGGAATTACTCCCAAAATCTACTCCAAAGGAAATAGATTGAAAATTGCATTTTTCACCGAGCAAAGATCAAGACAAATTTGCCAATTTAATCAGTTTGTTTATTCTTCCCACTAGATTTTTCAAGAGGAAGGAACCTGCATTTTGCTCTTGTTTATTCTTGGAAGGGCAAATTATGACCAGTGACTGAATAGAAACTAATTTACTAACATGCACTTTGTGTGAGAGAGAGACAGAGAGATTGATGTGCATCAGTGGGTCCTACACCTGATTTGTCATCATCTAATTGGCTTTATCAGTTCTGATTACCTCTAGGTCCCTTTGATGAGGAATAGATGGGGCCTAGCTTCTGTCCTCCCACGTTAAAACAAAAGCCAGCTGATCAGCAGTGTTTCATTTACCATTTAGTGCTGTGCATTGTTGGTATTCTTCTACTGAGAATCATACAAGTAGCCTCAGGAGCTAGGTTGAATATAGTGATCAAGTCTTGAGAACTGCATGCACAGGACCCTTGGTTACCAATCCAACATTTGGTACATACACAAAATAATTGTTTGTGTGCATGTCCCCCCCCCTCTCTGAGTATGCAGAGAGAGAAATCCAAAACTTCTGAGCTACAACAATAACATAACAGGGCTTCTGAAATATGAACTACTATGTTTATACCATGAATACAACTACTTCAGACAAAACAAGTTATGGATTCTGTAACTTGAGGCTTAGTTTTGTGGTTTTGATGTACTTCTGTATATGTGTTTGTGAAAGAGAGAGTGTATAAATGGGCCATGTTCTGATTGCAGTTTTCAGTGAATCTAAATGCATAGTGAAACTTTTCTCCAAATTTCCTAAGTCTCTAAATTGCCTGGAAGAAATTACGTTGACAGGGTCTTTCAAGGCTTAGTTATTATTCATGTTAATGATTACTCTTTAAGAATTCTGTAATCTTATTTTTCACGTTAAATGAAATAAAAATCATAGGAGATTTTAATTCAATTCAGAAAATTAAATTTTTATTTTATAAATGATACTTGAATAAAGAGAAAGTTTGCTGTACGGGCAATTCTCATATTAAAGTCAGCATATTTTAACTTCTCTTTTATTGAAAAGAAACATGCAAACTGATATATCTTCAAATTAAAGCTTCACTAAAAAAAAGATTGATGATATATGGGTGTATGCAGGCTAGACTGGGTAATAAAAGAAAAAAAATTCCAGTGGCAAACTATTTTGGCAAATGTCCAAATTATTGTCAAGAAAATTATGTATGGTGGAGTCCAGAAAATCAAGCTGGTTTCATTGGAGACTTGACCTTATCTTATTTAAAAGGTATATGGAGCTTGGAAAAGATCATGTTTCTAGAATTTGTTTTAATGTGTAAAGCCAAATCTTATGTTTCAGTGTCAGCTGTTATGTAGAAAAAGTTGCTTTGTCTTGTAGTTAACAATGAGTTATGATGCTTGGGGAAAATATCATTGTGATGTTTTTCACTGGGGAGAAAATCAGTTAGATTTAACACACTGCTTTTGCTATGCATGGTATTCATTTGAGAAAGCAATTCCAATTGTGACTTTTATTCAGGATTGCTTTTGAAATGGGCAATTCCAAGCACAATGCCTCCCATGGGACATGGCTCAAAATACAATATTTTTAGTTTTTGTACAAAACAATTTTAGTAAAAACTGATGAAAACAGGTCACATACAAAATTAGGGAAGAGCTACAGTGCCATTTGTCCCTATGAGACTGCATTAGCTGCCCAAAATGCTGCTATTTTTATTCTTAGTTTCTCCCCCTTAAAAAATAAGCTCTATTTTGTTAAATGTCTTTAAAACATTAAAAACATTTCTATTTTTTTTTAGGGAGGCAGAGGCTAAATGGATGTTGCACATTGTCTTTAAAAGACAATATTAACAAATGCGCCTCCTAAAAAAATGTTGTTGGCTTTCTGAAATTGATGGAGCTGTGTCCTGTTTTTAAGTTGCTTTAAAAATTGTACTAGGTCTTCAACATGAATAAAGATTGTTTTGAAACTGCATTTTATGTGTTAACTGCTCAATAATAAGTGAGGAGGGGGTTGTCTTATATTTATACTTTACATCCTTGTTTTCTAAGAATAGATGGAAGAGTAAAGATAACAGAGGATTCCCTTTTCCCCTCAATTCCAAATATGAGAGAAAAAATAACTCATTGGTACAATAAATGTATCTAAACTTAGGATCCATTTCAAGGGCCATACTAAGGTGTGAGTCTCCCCATATTGTCCTACCTCATCAGGGAGAGCTATAAGTTCCTATTTCCTTTGCCACATCAGGCATATTTCAATTAATACTGTCAGATTTGGATATTTTGTCCCATTTCAAAAATGCTACAGTTTCCTTGAATGTTACCTCCTTCCTGGAACAGGGACGAAACTTCACTGTCCCTTAAAAAAAAAAAAAAGATGCATTCCTGCTATGCCTCTCTTTTCCACCTACTACTGTTGTCAGCACAACAGACTTTGGATTTAACTGCTCTTCAGCCAAAGATTCTCCTATGTATTTTTGACACCATAATACTTTGAAGAACTCCAAAGAATGATATGTGCATCTTTTCATTTTAAGCCTAATATAATGGTATTGTAGACAACCATTTCACCCAAATAAATTTTAGATAAAACAAAATGAACTTACTCATATTTTAAGTTTTTTCTTTTTCTTTTTGCTCTAAAATCACATTAAATCTAGAATCATGGGATATCATCCTTTCCTAACTCTTCGATAATATGTTTCCAACTCTTTTTGATATGATAAATAATTTTAGCATTTATCAACATAATAAATCATTTCTGAAATTTGACAAACTTTCATACAAATTTTATATAACATGATGACTAGTATTTAAGTGGGGGAGGGAGAGATTCTTGAAAAAAAATAGACTAAAAAAATCCAGATGATCACTAGATGTCATGAAGGAGTTTTGTATCTTTGCTGTAATGTTGGATTGTGGCTGCCAATTTTGGTAACCCTATCCAACTTTCTATCAGGCTTGACATTATAAGCTTTAGAGCAGAGAGGTACCCCAAAGAACTGATGTAGTTCCCATCTTCAAAAAAGGGGAAAAAAATGGACCCAGGAAATTACAGACCTATCAGTCTGACCTCAATACCTGGGAAGATTCTGAAAAATAAACAACGAATCAGCAAACACCTAGAGGCAAACAAAGTCATTACTAAAAGCCAACATGGGTTTGTCAAAAACGGATCATGCCAGACAAATATTATTGCATTCTTTGACCAAGTGACAAAATTAGTGGATCAGAGGGATGCTGTGGATATAATTTACTTGGACTTCAGTAAAGCATTTGATAAAGTAGATCACAACCTACTACTTGATAAGATAGAAAAATGTGGGTTAGACAGCATCACCACCAGATGGATCCATAGCTGGCTGACCGGCCGTACTCAGTGTGTGGTCCTCAATGGAACTGTATCTACATGGGGGATGTAGTGGGATGCCCCAAGGCTCTGTTCGGGGCCCAGCGCTCTTCAACATCTTCATCAATGTTTTGGACAAGGATAGATGGGGAACTCATCAAATTTGCAGACGATACCAAGCTGGCAGGAATAGCCAACACTCCAGAAGACAGGCTTAGGATACAGGAGGATCTGGACAGACTTGAACACTGGGCGCTATCTAACAAAATGAAATTCAGTGGTGAAAAAAGTAAGGTTCTACATTTAGGCAAGAAAAACCAAATGTACAGGTATAGTATAAGGGGTACCTTGCTCAATAGTAGTAACTGTGAGAGGGACTCGGAGTCCTAGTGGACAATCACTTAAATATGAGCCAACAGTGTGCTGCAGCTGCCAAAAAGGCCAACACAGTGCTAGGCTGCATTAACAGAGGGATAGAATCAAGATCACGTGAAGTATTAATACCACTTTACAATGCCTTGTTAAGGCCACACTTGGAATACTGCATCCAGTTTTGGTCACCACGATGTAAAAAAGATGTTGAGACTCTAGAAAGAATACAGAGAAGAGCAACAAAGATGATTAGGGGACTGGAGGCTAAAACTTATGAAGAATGGTTGCTAGAATTGGGTACTTCTAGTTTAATGAAGAGAAGGACAAGGGGGGACATGATAGCAGTATTCCAATATCTCAGGGGCTGCCACAAAGAAGAGGGAGTCAAGCTATTTTCCAAGGCGTCTGAAGGCAGGACAAGAAGCAACAGATGGAAACTAATCAAGGAGAGAAGCAACCTAGAACTAAGGAGAAACTTCCTGATAGTTAGAACAATTAACCAGTGGAACAACCTGCCTCCAGAAGCAGTGAATGCGACAACACTGGAAGTTTTTAAGAAGAGACTGGACAGCCATTTGTCCGAAATGGTATAGAACCTACGGCACGCGTGCCACAGGTGGCACTCAGAGCCCTCTCTGTGGGCACGCACAGCGTTGCCCCAGTCCTAGGCCTTCAGCTGGGTTTTATAAAATCTTTTCGCTTTAGGCCTCTACTGCCATGTGCAAAAAAAAAAGGTTCAATCAATCAATCAATTTCCACTTCTCGCGAATTGATTGATTGAACTTTTTAGTCCCACCCAGTCTGTCGTTACCACTGCAGCCACGCCCACCCAATGGGCCATGCCTACCCAATTGGCCACACCCACCCAGCACCTGACAATATATAAGTGGGTTTTGGGTTGCAGTTTGGGCACTCAGTCCCTAAAAGGTTCGCCATCACTGGTATAGGGTTACTTGCCTGAGCAGTGGGTTGGACTTGATGACCTCCAAGGTCCCTTCTAACATTATTATTATTTTTGTTGTTGTTGTTGTTGTTGTTATGTTTTTGATATCAGCCTCATTCACAGGAATCTATTATTATAGTTGCTAATATTATTTACATCCTATCCTGACTATTGTTAGCACTTAAGGTGACTAACAATGGAACATAAAATAATCATAATCTGTAACAATTCAAATCAATATTAACTAATTCAAAATTAAAAAAAATCCTGACAATTAAGAATCAGGGGATTTGATGGAAAATACCTGTAGATCTACTTCTTTATCCTAGCAGAGTTGGTGTAAGTTACTGTTAGTGTTTGGGACCAAACCTGAAGAGTTCCTAGTTTGAGTCTTTACTCAGTCATGAATTCAGTAGGTCATATTGGGTTATTCACAATTTGTTTCTCTCTTCTTTTTTTTTGAAAAAAAATCCTAAGTATGCATTTGGCTTAGCTTTGTGGGTTTTATAAACCCAGTTGTACTTTGCAACACATGGTTTATGACCTAGCACAATGTGTGATCCTAGCCATTAGAGCAGGGGTGTCAAACTGCCAGCCCAGGGGCCGGATACATCATATTGAAACCACGCCCACCCTATTGCCAGCAATGGCAAAAACAATGTTGTGATACGGTGTGACGTGAGTTTGACACACCTGCATTCTTATTCAATGAACAATCATTAACAACATACATACCGTAGTACAGTGTGTGAATCCAGCCTATGCTTCACATACTGAGCAAGACCTTTGACATTAACAACACAGTTGTTCTAAACGAACAGACAGTAAAGATAAGGACCATTCTACATTTGATTTAGTTCACTCATTTCCCACCTGAAATTAAAAGATTAATAAATCTGAGGAATCAACCTCTACAGAGCATTTGCACTTCATGGTGTGAAATGGTGTACGCTCAATTCTCTTTTCTGTTTTTATTAAGCCTTAAAATACTTTATTCCTATAGCTTCTCATTTGATCCTTTCATCAACTACCATAAAAATATTATTGATGTTGGAGCTTAAAAGTTTAGGTAAGGATTCAAAGAACAGCAATCTCTCTAGCACAGGAAAAAGTGGAACTGAGAGAGAGTAAAATCATATCTGCCAAATCTCTCTGACCAGAACACACCTCTATGCTTAGATTCCGTTGTAGTTATCACTCCTTTCCTGGGACATCCTGGTTTGTATTTGGTTTTTCTTCTGGTGCCAGGGAACTGATTTTTCTCAGTCTGAATTTCCCAGCTTCCTTAGATTTCTTACCCATCCAGCACTTTTCCTTTTATAGCTGGTCTTTAACTTATAACCAGAATTGAGCCCAAAATTACAGCCATAAGTCAAGGCGGTCAATAAACAGGTTACCACATAATCATGCCCAATTTTACAAGCTTTTTTGCAGCAGTTGTTAAACACTGCAGTAGTTAAATGAACCCATTATACCCAGTTAAATGAACCCATTATACCCAATGGTCATTTTTTACCAGCAGTTAGAAGTAAAGGCTGGTTTTTGGCAAAAAAAATGCCAAATGTTGCAGTCACATGATCACAAAATGCTGCAAACAATCTCAAATTGGGGGCTGCTGTTGGAACTTTGAAACTGAGGCATAAGTAGCTGTTAGGAGATCCATTTTAACTTCGAATGGTCACTTTACAACCAATCATACAACCTATAATAAGTTAATGATTTTGAACATATTATGTCAAAATCCAGTGCACAGTGAAGTGACTCTTTCCATAAGGAATTTCAAAATAAAGCACCCTAGTGATCTAGGCTCTACTTTGAAGCTATTGCAGTATAAAAGAAGAGCTGATAAAGATGATTCTTTGAACTGGTGAACACATCTGAATTTGGGGAAGTTGTGGACACTTTTGCTGGGGACAGTTTGCTCAGTCACAAAATAGTTGCCACAGTAATCATGGCACCCTATGTGGATTTTACTCTGCTAGTCATTGCTGACTATAAGGGATGGAGCTCATCTTTATTTCAAGGCCATTGAGCCAGTGTTGTCTGAAAACATTTCTGTGGTCATGTGGCCAGCATGAGATCACATAGAGCTGTTACCAATGGTGGGATTCAAATATGTGAACAACCGGTTCTCTGTGTGGATGCCGCATCCGGAAGTCCATTCTGGGCCTGGGCAATAAAAAATTAGTTCCCGGTTCTACTGCAATGGTGTGAACTGGCTGAATCCCACCACTGGCTGTTACCTTCCCACTGAAGTGGTACCTATTTATCTATTTGCATTTGCATGCTTTCAAACTGCTAGGTTGGCAGGAGCTGGGGTGAGGATGAGAGCTCACTCTGTCACATGGTGCTCGGGTCTCGAACCTAAGCTGCTGGCTTTCCAGTTGACAAGCTCAGTGTCTTAACTGCTTAGCCACCATGCTGCTTCACAATAGACATGACTAGTTACAAACCCTTAATTTACTAGAATACTAGATTTAGGGTTTTTTTCTTGGCAAGTAGTCAAATTCCAAACAAAGACCTGGACTGCCCTTTGCCCATCATTTTCATTTTTGAAGAAATTTTATGAGGTCTTTCAAGGATTTGAGTAGTTTCTTTAAAAAGAAGATAATGCTGGAAGCTGGCACTTTGGTAGCAATTTCATTTAAAAGTTAAATGTCCTTTTTTTCAGTGGAATAGGAAACTTGGCAGAAGGGAGGTATCTGTGGTCATTTAGATACTGTAATTTTTAAAGTCTGCTTTATGGTTTAGCACATTATGTAAATTTAGCCAATTGTGATTTATGTAAGAAATAATGATTAGACCAGAGATTTACAAATGTTTCCGGGGGTGGATCCCACTGGTTAAAATATAATATCTCAGAATCTTTAACCCAAAGGCAAAGGTCCAGTGGAAAAGTAGCTGCCTTCAAGTGAATATTTTTTTTTGTGAATGCTTTGGGGTTGTTTTTTAATCTCAGTTTGTCACATAACCCCAAGGGTTCCACAGAACAGTCTGAAAAACCCTAAATTAGATTTTCAAAAAAAAGCTGAATACAGAACCCAGTGTAATTTTTGCTATCATCACACATTTGTCCATGTTGAATTTCATTCTTAGAGAAGTGGTTACAAAGAATAATTTCACCAATCTTGCCTTGGTAATTGTTAGCCCACTGTTTTTCAAACTTGCCAACTTTAAAATGTGTGGACTTCAGTGCTGGTTGGGGAATTCTGGGAGCTGAAGTCCACATATCTTAAAATCGCTAAATTTGGAAAACTCTGGCTTCGCCTAAGTCCAGCAAATAAGTTGCAAGATGGGGAACAGATAATTTCCTTCTTTTTGTTGAGAGGCAAATAAGGAAGTAGATTTGCTGTGACCTTAAGCAGGCTCATTGTTATTCAATTTTTAACCTTCCTTTTCTCTGAGATTTTAAGAGAGTTCTCCTCTCATTTTATTCCCACAATAACAGCCCTTTGACATAGATGGTGCTGAGAGAAAGTGGATTTAGAATAATCCGGTGAATTCCACAAATAAATGGAGACTTTCATGACTAACCTCCTTCTATGTTTGGACCAGTGCTGCTGGATGCTTTCTCATTCCAATCAACTTCATCAGGCTTTGACAAAGTTTGGTAGCTAACCCTAAATGTATTTTTGCTTGCTTGCCCAATTTTGGGAGTATTGTCCCCAACCATGTGCCATAGTTCCAAAACTTAGAGACAAATTGGACATCTTATTCAACTCCTCATTGGCGAAAAGTGCTGCTTTCTCTACTTCCAGCTCTTGACTAATTGAAGCTCTCATGTTGGAGTAGTAATTATATTAGTACCATTGTATTTCCTTGTCCTACACACTTGGATTTGCCCCATGTCTCCTTCTCCCAGAATTGAAAGGTGATATTTTTCAAGTATAGCCATAATGCTGCAGATTTTAATTTCTAAAGCTGAAATTTAATCTCTAATGTTTTATGATGCTTGTCTTCAGGTTGCATAACTACTCTCTTCCTCTAGGACAGTAGAAAGAAACTGGTGATCCTCCAGATATTGTTGAACTTAATTTGCATCATTTCAAGTGTTTGACTATGCTGGTTTCCAGGGAGAGTCCTTTCCAGGATCTGCTTTTATTTAACTTACCTGGGAAAAGAAGGCAATTCTTCATAGTCTAGAGGAAAGGGGTTGGGAGATGTGATTGTAACTACTATGTTCTCAGCAACATTCACTGTGATGTAGCAAGATTTCCAAGATTAAGTGGAGCTTAGAAAACTATGAATTTATTTGGAAAAGAACTTTTGTGACCAAACTCAGTGACAGATAGTATCCTTTTAGTAGCTATTGTTGGACTACTATTGCTATTTAACAGAAGTTTAACTGGTGCACAATTGAACCCATGGCTCTATTTTTAAGTTATCTCAATGGCTAGACTGAGGATATGTTTTGCTATGCATAAATGTTCAAGTCAATCTCCAGTTAACTGAAATTCATTCTGGAAAATCCTCTTAGAGACTCAATTCCAATTTTAGAAGGGGAAAAAAATTGTCAAGACAGGCTTACAGAATTATTTGTTCTCTATCAACTTTTTGTATCCTTTGCAGGTAAATTTAACAAGGTGCCTTGGTTAATGAATGTAGGGAGGAAATCACCCAAGAAGTTCAGAAATGAGAGAGAGAAAAGCTTGTAATTAGTGAAGTTTAAGATCATGGCTAGAAGGAAGGATTTAGTCCCAGCTATGGAACTAAAGAAAAGTTATAAGACAAGTATGCTTTCCTCTAATGAAGTATCAGATGCCCACTCTCACTGGGTGGTCATTGTACTGGTAAGGCTGAGACTTCTTGTTTGACAAACAAAAGCAGATGGTAATAAAACATGCCATTTGGGCATATTTGTATTCCCATATCCTTATTCCAATCTAGTTTTGACTTTAAGATAATGATTTTGCTGAAGTCCACTCAGTCCAAGTTGATAGAACAACACAGATCTGAATTTCATATTTGCCCTGTACTGTAATTTGCTCCTCTAAATCAGCCCTTATTTCCTTCTAGGCATAATATTCAGTATAAGAGAAAGTTAAATTTATAACTACAGAGGAATCTGCAGAGGCCATTAGAAACTCTATGGAGACAAACTAGGACAAGGCTGCTAGAACAAAGCTATTAGAAGGAAAACAGCTGTTGATGCCCTGGGAAAGGATAACACAGGCAGGAAAAATTTGAACTTTCCAAAGCTCTTGGGAGACTAATAACATTTGAATCCCAGGATTACTAGAAACATCCATGAAAGATCTTCAGAATGTGTTAATTGTTTGTCATTGCCATGTGCTAGGCAACCCATGAAGTTGAAAATCCAAATGGTTCCTAACAGCCCTAAAGGACTAAGTACATTTCAGAACCATGAATTCAATAGATGCTTTAAAGAAGTGCTGCAATGGAAGGGGGGGAGGAATGTGTTTATTATTGTTTGTTATTGCAATAACTTATTTTAAAAGCCACAATAGATGTTTTCCTTATGTTTCTCTATACAGAGAGAGTATTGGAGATATTTAGTTTCCTACAACAATACATTTTGAAATCCAGAGTGCAGACAACAAGCATATTCACCTGTTGTCACTATGGAGAGCAGGAATTTCATTGCATATTTCATATCTAAATGCCCATTAAAATGCAGCATCCCCCCCGATAGTTGACTGCTCATATGCAGACTAGATATTGATCATGATGATCATGGCAATAATAATAAAAATACTGTGGAAGTTGCAAGGTAGGGGCACAAAAAACGATACTAACTATTTGAGAGTTGGTCTCATTTATTTTAAAATGAATAATACTAACACAAAATTAATTATTTGAATCAGTAACTATTTTGTGACCACCTGACTGAACATCTTTAAGTACAATATCAGGGTACAAAATCATTCCTAAAAACATAAAAAAATATGTTGGAAGCTGACATTTTCTGTGCAGAATAATACACATACCTCCTTTTATTCTTTCTAACCTAAGAGGAAGCTGGAAATAAATTATGTAGATGAGTTCAGGAGTCTGTCTGTCTAACTACCAACAGAAGAAAATATTTGTAGCTCAAGGTTGAACTGTGAGATCCTTGGTGCTCTCTGAGCTTGGTTATTTTCTTGCAGTTGTTTCATTACTCAACTGTGCTGGAAAGGATTGAGGTTTGCTCTCTTTTTATATACTAGTGGTTTGCCCTATCAGTGTTGGTGGGAGTAGTCTTGGTGGTTTCTTGATTAGGCTGTAGTTTACTGTTAACTTGTTTGTCTGAGCTGGTAGTTCCCTCACTGGGGTATTGTTTGCTTCTTGATTGTTGGTCTACTATTAATCTTACTGTTACTCTCTGTTCATCTCAGTGTTGATTGCAGTTGAGGAGGTGTTTTGGCTCTTTTGTTTCCTTTTTTACTTTTTGATTGTTTCTTTTGAATGTAGATACTGTTTATCTCTCTATGCCTGTTGATGGTCAATTTGTCTGAGTGCCAGGCTTCCAGGAATTCACTAGCATTTTTGACTTGACTTGGTCTAGTTTCCCAGTTGAAACTATGGTTAAGTCTGCCCATGTGTTGTGAAATTTAGGTATTTTCATCATGTCTTTTGACTGTTAGCTGGTTTTCACATATTTATTCTGCTAGTCTTCTGTCTATTTGTCCTATATGGTGGCTGTTACAATCGTTACACTTTATATTGTGGATGAATCCTGTTTTTTTTTCTTTTGGAGTGCTGGGCCTTTTGGTTAAGATGTTTTGAAGGGCTTTAGTTGGTTTGTGTGCTACAGTAATTATCACATGCTTGTAATAGTATGTTGCTGGTTTCTGAGATTTTTTGATATATGACAGTATTATTTTTTCACAGCTTCTATTGATTGGGCTATAGTGGCTTTAATGGTCTGACACTTTTTGTTGGAAGATGTTATATAGATAATCTGTTTCTTTTTCCTGATGCTCAGAGTTGCTGCAGTGTGTTTATGCTCATCTAAATAGTGTTCTTACACAACTTCTCTTGTGAGAGGTTTGGATTGTTACTTTGGTAGTGGAGCACCTAGTTGGTATGGATAGTTTCATGACTGACTTGTATTTCCAATTTTCCATTATTGCCTCTTCTGATGCAATAATTCAGGAAGGGTAATGTGTTGTTTTCTTCTTCCCTTGTGAATTTCATTCCTTTGAAAATGTAGTTGATAGTTTCATGTTTCTTCTCTAGATGTTCTTTTTATTATAAGAAAGACATCATCTATGCACTGGGTCATATTTTGGATTGAATGAGTGCTATAGATTCTAAGTATTGCATTATGGTCTCTGCTTTGAGTCCTGAAAGTGGTGATCCTATGGGTGTTCTGGTAAAACACACATACGGACCACTCCTGCTTAGTCCCTTGGAAGAAAATATACCCACAATCCCTACAGATATGGAATACATTACAGTACAGATGCTTTCTATGAGCACAGCTAATAAAGGGATTGGAAAGAATTCCAGAAGTGTACTTGCTCTGCTTGTTCCCACTAAGTAGTTTTAATTAAAAGAACATTTTAACAATATAAAGTCAGATGAGGAACAAATGTGCCATAAGGTACGGATAAATAATGTTTAGCCCAGTTGCAATGTGGTTGTTTTGAATCCTTCCAGATACAAAGATGGCTACCAAGTTTTATATTCATTGAAGTTCCTGGAATGGAAAAAGTTACATTGAAGGTTTGAAGTGCTTTTTTTTCCAAGAATGTATGCAATTGAAATATTAATTAAAAATGATCAAAATGATCCTGCCTTTTTCTTATGGATTCAGAACACCTTCAAACGACCAACCTTTTGTGGGGCACCCAAACCTATGCTGAACAGGAGGCCTGACCACTTTGATTTTCATAGGAGTATCTTTGTCTAGTCTGGATCCTTCTTCAGTGCAGGGAAGTTTTAAATGTAAAGCTCACACATTTATTTATTTTTTGTATGCAAGCATGCTCTCTCTTTCCCTCTCCTGTTCTTTCTTTTTTTTGCATCCTATCCCCGTGAATTTAAGTTTCCCTTTCTCTCATAAGGCTAGATCAATATACTATAAGTTATTACGTACAGAAAAAAAATCTTTTCTCAGCTTGCCAAAGCCAACATTCAAATGAAGGTGCTGACGTTGATTGAGTTGCACTTTGGCCTTGTCCTGGTGGCGAAATGTTTGATCGTCATGCAGCATAATCAAATTTACACAGTCTTTCAACAGAACCAAGAGGCAGTTTCAGATACTACTGCTCCATGATGTTCATTCATTTCAGCTTTGAAACTTCCAAAGAATCCTTTGGTGGCAAGGTAGAAAAACTACTGGGCCCAAGGTGGATAGGAGTTTCCAAAAGAGGAAATACTCAACACAAAGTTACAAATAATTCCATTGAAGAAAAATTAGAGAAAAAAAGAAAAAGTCAATGTAATGCAGAATGGTTAGTGACAATTTAAGAACATGAAAGGACACATATGGGAAATGAAAAATGGGACAGTTAGTGAAGGAACAGTTGAGTTATCACTGATCTGTAGATATAGCATCAGAAAATGTGAAGCTGAGAATGAGTCGAGATTGGTGAAAGAATCATCATTTGTGACTCAAAAACTAACAAGTGACAAAGAAAACATAGTATACTCAACTCCTATTCTGGCTCAAGAGCATATATATTGGAGCAGGAAGATGTGTGAGAGGGACCTTGAAGTCCTGATGGATAATCACTTAAATATGAGCCAGCAGTGTGGTCAAAAAAACTCAACACAGTCCTAGGCTGTATCAACAGTGGGATAGAATCAAGATATGTGAAGTGTTATTACCACTTTATAATGTCTTGGTAAGACCACGTTTGGGATATTGCATCCAGTTTTGGTTGCCACGATGTAAAAAAGATGTCGAGACTCTAGAACAGGGGTGTCAAACTGCCGGCCCACACCACAGGCTGGTTTCATCATACCGAAGCCATGCCCACCCCATTGCCAGCAATGCAAAAAGAGTCGTGATACGTCGCGACACGTCACGTGATGTGGCAAGTTTGACACTGTGCTCTAGAAAGTGTACAGAGAAGAGCAACAAAGACGATTACGGAACTGGAGGCTAAAACATATGAAAAATTGGGCATGTCTAGTTTAATGAAGAGAAGGACTAGGGGTGACATGATAGCACTCAGGGATATTCTTATACAATTGTTGGTAACTCCTTAAAGCAGCATCTTTTCCCAGGATCACACAACTGCATGTGATTCCAGGAAAAAATACATTTGATTTCAGTAGTAGTCAACAGGTGCTAATGGGTACTAATGGGTACCTACATATGGTCTAGGTCCATAATTCAAAGCACTCAGAAAGGCTTACATGTAGTATATGGTATGATGTCAAAGGGCCAGAACAACCCAATGAGAGTGAGACTCCACGTTAAAAAGCCTTCCTAGTTGGCTACATTTGCATTGATTAGGACATGGAGGGTCGATAGGAATAAGTCCATTTTTTTCAGGTTTGGGAAACTTTCGATACAGGACAAAATGTCCAAAGTTTTTCCTGATACTACAGTCAGTTTCTTCCTGGCTGATACTGTTGCTCCAAATCCAGTGGTGCAGCAAAGATTAAATGTAGGTCTAAATAATTGCAATAGTAGGGACTGGGGAGTCATAATCTCCACTAAAGCAGAATGCCTATGCTTATACTATATTGTCATCACTAATATACAAGGAGCTATTGTTCTGAAAAACAAAGGTCATCTAAGCAAGTTAAATTTCTTGCAGTTCTCAACCTTTGCAGAGAGATTCTAAGAGGCTCAGTTTTGAACAAGATCGAACATGTTTGCAGCTGAAATCTAAATGGGTTCTGCATCAATGTTGAAATGGTGTGCTTAAATGCTGATCCTTAATGCAACCTACACACAACCCACGGCAAATGTTCTTCCAGCTGCTATTGCTCCCATTAACTGTACAGGGGAGAAAAATTACAGAATCGACTTCGCTCAAAAATCTGAAGCTAGGGCTTTCACTCACTGTCAATTTGTAGGCTGAAGGCTGCAATAGATTGGGAAGCAGCAGGAATGCTGACCCAAGGTCAGCTCCTTCAAGCTCTATCATACTTTTGGCTGGCTTTTTGAGGGGAGAAGAAAGAAACTCCCTTATCTAAAGGGACTCTGCACTTGCTTTTTGGAGTTTTTTCTTTTAATAATTCATGTCTTATTGTTAAAATGTTGAAATACAAGGAAAGTAGAAAAAAAAAGCAAGATGAAACAAAAGACTACCTGGATGTCATTTTCTGGGGTTTTCAACACCCCCGGAAGTCTACAGTACCATTCTACTAAATGTTATTGAGTTTTATTGGGTTTTTTTTTTACTGAGTTTTATCATTTTATTGGCAGTTTGGCATGAGAACAACACACAATGTCAGGCTTAATGAGAAAGTAACATGCCAGCTTTTTAAAGATGAAGTGATGGGACTGCCATTGTTTGTGAAGTTTTTTCTCTAATACTACCCAGCTTACAAGTAGCACATTGTTGTTGACACAGCAAGACACAGGTCTCAATTCCCCACATAACCTTACATTTAGATTAAAATGTAGCATTGGAGTATTTGTTGGCTTTGGTCAAAAAGTTGAGATGGCAGCCTTAATGACATAATGACATAATCAAAATTGCCTGCTTTAATATACTTTTACAGAGCTTCTATTATTCTATCATGGCCACTATCTTGATATTTATTTTATTTATTTACTTACTTACTTATTTATTATTTGTTTGTTTGTTTATGTTCATAGCCTATTATGGCTACTGCTGCTACTGCAGCTAATGTGAACACACTATTTCTTTTCTTCTTTTTTAAAAAAAAATTATTTTATTAAAACAATCAACATCAAACATAAGATCGTATTAAAAAGCAATCATCATATAACCTGCAATACAACACTAGGGATTAATCTTTGTAAACGTCTGGTTCAGTAAACATTCCTCACTCATCACGTCAAGCCTCAACTATACGCCTGATACATTTTATTTGATTGGTGTTTCTCTTGTATATGATCTATCTTCCGTTTCTAGTCTATCACATATTGTTCATTCGAGCTTCAGAAGTAAATTCGTCTCAATATTAGTGCAGTCTTTTATGATCCCTAGCAAAAGATCCTGAGGTAGAAATTCAGTAACCTGAGGTAGAAATTCAGTACGCTTTTCCAATATTAAAGCAATCAACATTAAACATAGGATCATATTAAGAGGCAATCCTCATAAAATCTAAAAAAAAATACACCATGAGGTATTAGTCTTTGTAAACGTCTGGCTTGGTAAACATTCTTCACTCCTCACGTCAAGCCTCAACTATACACCTGATACATTTTATTTGATTGGTGTTTCTCTTATGTATGGTCTATCTACTGTTTCTAGTCTATCTCATATTGTTCATTCACGCTTCAGAATTAAATTTGTCTCAGTAATAGAACACACTATTTCTTTTAACTGTACACAATTGGATGGGCTCAAAGCACACACTTCAGCATAGCCTTTATAGTCAATATTGGGTGCTAGCTGAAGAGAAAGTTTAAACAGACAGGACAACGGCAGCACCGGTGCTGGCCATTTTCTGAGCAGCCTATTCTCTCACACACACCAAAGTGTTTTATGCCTCCTTTGTTCTTGGTCTGACCTCAAAGAAGTTAAAAATATCCAAATGAACTTTAAGAGCAAGGGAGGGGGGAAGAGAAAGAGAAGCCTAGTTTATTTCAAATATTGTTATTAATTAAATTTATATACTTTCTATCTCACAGTTTGAGGCAATTCTGATATACAGATCTTCCTGATGCTAAACAAGATAAATAAAATCTCACAGTTATTTTCATATCTGTCTATCTTTCAATTCTGAATATTTTCTAACCATTTGAAGCAATATATCTGCTTGTCAAATAAGCATGATTACTGGCAAGGCTATTATGGCACTGATGAGCTGCATTCACACAACTAGACCAATTAAAGACCAAGCAATTGCATACTGCATACTAAGGTTTGGCAACTTTTAGGCTAGGTTGGCCAATTATCCTAAGAAAGATAGAATACGAAAATAGGAAGATGGTGACCTTGATTAGTATTTTTTTAAATAAATAACAACCATAACAACAAAAATTCCCAGAAATCTATAACAATAAAGATTAGTGCTAGAGATATACTCACTAAGCCTATACAGATTCTCTTTGCTCCCTCATATATGCATACATTTCTTTTTTATATACATACAAACTTCCTGTTTGTTTTCTCCTCTCCACTCTCTGACTCATACTTGGGGTTTGGGGAACTCCTAGAAGTTTGCTTCAAAATATAGCCATTTCTTTTGCCTCACCTACTCCAACCTAAACAATTCAAGCCTCTCCATTGCACAGATCCCTTGGGGGTTGCCAAATCAACCATATGCCTGCACATTATCTTATTTCCTAATAAGTATCATACCATAAGAGATGGGAAAAGAAAGATTACCATATTAAGACTGCCAAAAGCCAGGTGATCACTTTGTTGTTGTTAGTTGCAAAGTCGTGTCCGACCCATCGCAACCTCATGGGGTGATCACTAGATGGCAGCAAAGAGATACAGAAAGGGCTAACTCTAACTTTCCATCTAGTGGTCATCTATTTCTCTACAGCCCAAATATAGTAATTCTCCTGGAGAAAAGGCAGAAGCAGAGCTGATAAAAAAAGCAAGATAAAAGTTGAATCTAGTAGCAGAAGGGGAGTGTATTAAGTACATTTTTTAAAAAATCTAGACTGTACACCATCATTCTGGGGATCAAGCCACATTACTGTGTGTCTGGCTTACCATGTTTACCAATAAAGCCTTTTTATAGTTCATTGTATTCTTTAAACTCAACTTCTCCTCTTCCTTCTCCTCCTCCTCCCCCATCATCATCAATCAATCAATCATCATCATCCTTAACTATTTTATGTAAATGTATCATTCTACAGTTCATCCTTCCCAGATGTGTAAGTCAACTTAAAACAACTCGTGGATATGACCTAGCTACATTTGAAACTCTCCTATAGAGAAGAATGAAATCATATACAACAATTAATTGCCCATTGCCAGTGGAAAAACATGATTGATTTTTAAACGCCTGGATTTGCTCTCTTTCTGAATTAATAGATGCTTGTCATGGCCTTGAGACTGTAGCTGTTGCTTGATGACCTAACTTCCACAGTCCATAAGAAAAAAAATGTAATTTGCTAGTGCAGAGTAAGAGAGACCTACATGTGAAAGTAAAAAGGGTCTGGATGTCCTCATTGACCACAAGTTAAACATGAGCCAGGACTGTGATGTTGATGTTAAAAGGCAAATGTTATCTTGTAAATTCCAATTGCCCAGGATCTTTCAAATCTCTGCAGGATATTAGCACTTTGAGAAGATTGTTCCAATGCTGGAAGTTATCACTGTTAGCCAAATGCTCTTTGTTAAGAGCCCAAAATATGGAAATATATTAATATATATAAGAGGAAGTTATTCATAAGCTCTGGACCAGACTGGGGAAACACAAGTATAAAGGAGAAATCAGAAGCATCAGCCAGTTCAGAGGATGAGTAGATGATGGAGGGTGGGCTAAAAAGTAAATAAATGTTTCAGCTGAAAAAAAATTGCTGGGCTATCAGTATCTCACTTAAAGGGAACCTCCTTTTTAGTAAGACAAGCCAATGATGTATGACTAGGAGCGCATTTTTAACTCCCGAAGTACTGTCTATTCCTAATTGGGGTGATAGATGGGGAGTCTCCAAGACAGAATAGAGTCTTCTTGAGCAGGATATTTCCAATTCCTTTCAAAGAAATTTGATAGCCCAAGCTATCATAGCATAAAGATGAGTAATGAAAATATTGAAGACTTTACTTCACTGGTGTGGAATATTTCAATAATCAAGAACATCTCTAGAAAATCATGGTAATTACGATTTATAATTCTTTGCAAGAGCATCAACCAATGGATGACTTTCAAATGTCCCGTAGCAAAAATCAAAGACAGTTAAGCATCCATGCTCCTCTTTCATGAGGTTCAGTTCCACGCGATCCAACTGATAGACTTACTCCTTTTGCAACTGTTCCAGGAAGAGACTTAAGGAGTTCCGCAGGAGAGAAAAATTACAGAATAAAACATTTTTATAAGTTCTTATGAATAAATATTTTTAGGCATTTGAAATTGGATAGTAGTACTTCATGAGAACCTGAGCTCCAATCACAGAAGCAATGGGAAGGAAAGGTCTCTGTTTCTCACTTTAAAACAATTTTAGTATAATCCACACATTTGGCAGGCTAGTTTGGAGAGTGTATTAACTAATATAACCTCCAAAATAGCTTGCCAAATGTATGGATTATGCTAATATGGGTTAATGTAGATAACCTGTGATTTGAGACCTGAGAGCCAGCTGGGGAATTGTGAGGGTTGAAGTCCACACATCTAAAACATTATCAAGGTTGAAAAATACTAATATAGATTAAAGTCTGTTGTCACAAAATCTTATCAGACAGTGGTGTACCTCTGTTGGCTCACAGCTGCATTGACTCAACTTACCAACTCTGTCAAGTGTGAGTTAATGCTATCATTGTATCAGGGATGCCTTGATGGATGTATTCATTCCATATTTCAATTAAAACTCTCTGATCATATCAGATTAAACCTCAGTTATCTGAACCTACCTATATCCTCAACTAATAGCTGAATTCAGCCATATATTCCTGCATACTGCCATAGGTCATGCATTTTATAGTTGGCAATCACTTGTTTGGCTGAATCCTAAAAGTTACTCCTAAGGAGTGCCACAATATTTTCACAGCTCTGGGCTGTTTTGAATCAGAAAGGGGTTGGCACTTTCTCAAACCCTAGGCTAATTATAAATATATGGACTCAGTAAATAGGAGGTTAATCAGGTTTAAAGGAAACAGTTTGCATCAAGCAAGGAGCACAGCAAATTTGCTTGAATTTCCATCATAACTCTTTGGCAGACAAATGGATATTTTGCATTTGAGAATTCAGCAGCTGGAGAAACTCAGCAGTAATGACAGGGTCTGTCAAAAGCCCACATTAGGAAGGAATTTCCTGTCATGGTTTATTCTATATTACCTCCTGAACTAGCTGACTCATCAACTGGGTTTATTGACCTCCCTGGGTTGTCATCTGTTCTTATACCAAAGTAAGACTGTGGCACTTGGGCTGACAGCAAAGTTGTTATAAGTCAGGAACCACTGTGCTCTCCTTCATGATCAAACTATCAGATTTCCCTGACCAGGATTCTGCAGTAAATTGCTAGCATCCTGTCATTTTATAGTTTTGATTGATTGATTTTCTGCCATCAAGTCAGTGTCAACTCTTAGCAACCATATAGACAGAGTTTCTCTGTGACAATCTGTTCCTAACCTTTCAGGTCTTCCCACAGTGCACCATTGCCAATGAGTCAATTCAGCTTGCTGCTGGTCATCCTCTTCTTCTTTTTCTTCCCCCCTCTCCCACCATTAGAGCTTTGTCTAGCGACATATAATATCACCAAACAGGATAATTTGAATCTGAGCTCAACTTGATTCCTAAGCTAAACTCAGTCAAAGACTTGCAGACATGGTTTGACCACCCTAAAATCTTTATGGTCAACAAGAAAGATGCACAATACCTTACAAGTGATTGCCTACTGCCAGTTATTTTTATAGCCTGGCCATTACTTGTGACTTCTTCTACCTGTTAAACAAGGGGCTTAATAACCTTGAAGCCAAGCAGTTATTGCATATTTGTATAACTGACCTGAACACCACTGGTTCCCACCATAAGGCTCACAATCTTATCCAAAATGTACTTTAGCAAATTTTTCAGCCCCCAAACTGTTTACAGACAATAAAACCATAGACTTAATTAGTCCTTGTGAATGTTTGTGTAGCTGTTTCAATTGCTGGTCTTCTAAGGTTTTGTGACCTTCTTAGAGGAAAATAAGCCTGTCCCTGATATGTGATATCTTCTGTCCAAGGCCAGAAAGATTCAAATGAGAATAGAGAAGCTTCTCCATCAAGTAGTTAAATAGTGGGATTTTCCCAGTGTAAAATGTATGTAGAATATCTATATCATAGGCTAAAGATTTACACTCCACTCTGAATTTGACAGTGTAGAAACTGAATGTTTCGGAATGTGTTGCTTTCTTTGACAGCTCCATGTAATATCATGAAAGCTCATGAGCTCAAGAGAAAGATTACAAATAATTGAAGACAAACAATTTAAAGACTAGCACTGTAGCTCCTTATGACCTGCTTGAAGATAGATATTTATTGTTCTCTGGGTTTTATGAGATTGGTCAAGGAATATTTAGGAATACCACCTAAAATGTACAAAATAAATAATTTTAGCAATAAAGTGGGCAAGTCAACCTATTCTGAACTCAATGTCATATATTACATATAGACATACATATACAGTTCCATTCAAATTCCCCATTAACCTGGGTATCATTAAAATGGGACAAAATTGGCATTTATATATTTACATATTAGGATGTAGTTTCAATATTTATCTCCTTTTAAAATATAAAATGAATACATCATTTCTTATTGGTATTTGCAAATTCTATAGTAACTGGATTTTTCAGAACAAAATTGCCAGACAACTGTTGACCTAGAATCAGATACCATTGTCTGCAGTGAGGTAGTACAAAATTATTTTCAAAATGCTGTTGTCAGATTTGCTGCTTGTGAAGGCTATTTCTGGTCAGAAAATAACCAAAAACTGAACTTACAGATGGAAAGTATTGATCTTATCAGTCCAGAGATATTTGCACAACTATTCCATTAATAGATTCTCATTTTTTTTATAAAAAAGCACAAAACTTTTCATAGATTCCCTATGGAAAGCAAAGACAATAGTTCCAGATATACCAATGTAATTGAAATACATAGATAGATAGATTGATATAACTTATATAGCTGCCTATCTTAAAAGAGTGATTTTGAACAGCACATAGATGATTAAAATAATAATAATAATAATAATAATAATAATAATATAAAAATAAAAACTCAAATTAATAATAGTGATAATACATATGCTCAGGCCTCAAAATCCATATTAATTCATACAGCTCAAAGAGCAAATCCACCAGTCTGAAATGGCATGATGTACAATTAAAAAGAAAAACCTTCATCTTAAAATAAATCATGTAATTTCCACCTCTTTCTACAATTGGGTTGAATCCAGTCCTAGTCATACTTAAAGCAGATTTATGTTATTCAGGTCGAACTTAAATCTCATTAATTTGAGTGGATTTACTTTAAGTATGACTAATACTAGAACCATCAAACTTGGTGACAGGCACTGAGCGCTTTCCCTACTTGTGGCTTAACTATCTGCAATGCATTCCTGGGCACTTAAATCACTTTATTCATTTATACAAATAAATGAATTAGTCCTTCCTCAAATGTTTTTCTTCACTGGGGTGTAGTTTTACAGTCAAAAGCTGGGTGAGAAATAAAGCCTTGGTTGACTGTGATGATTGATGGAGAAAGCTAAGACACAAGTGATGAAGGAATAATCTGCCCTTACTATATAGCCCTTATATTCTTAAAAGCAGATTCACCACCTGCTCATCAAAACAGTCTGATATAGATTTGCATTTTGAGTCTGCTGTCAATGCATGCAGTCTGGCCCAGAGTTTGCACAGGTTAATAGAAAGGTCAGAAGTTAAAGGCAGATGTTTTGAAAATTCGCAAGACCCAAGATAAGAAGAGAGGGCAGCTTAAAAATAAGAGGTCATGAAACAAGAGTAAAGTGCAGAGCTGAATATTCTGGCATGGCTTCATGTCATTTTATTCCCCCAAGAAGTATTTCCTGTGTAGATTATAAAGCAATTGCACAGAAGATGAATTAGCATTTATCTTCTCAGTCAGATAAGATAAGACACTTAGTGAACAAGGCTGTGACAGAGCTATCTTACTTTGAACACTGATTAATAGCCTAAAACATCCTTAGAATTACCATGGAATCAAATAATCTCAATTCTATATTGCAAATATAAAATTAATAGATTGATCTTTGAATCTATGCACATGAGACATTACTGTATCTCAAATATAGCCAGCCAGATGCCTATCAGGTTTTGGAAGTTATTGGTTATTTTGTCTGTGACTGATGGAATTGAACTACAAATTATTGGATAATATCAACTTAAATATAAACCTGCTTTTGCAATAAAATTCACCCATTTTAGTATGCTTTAGTTTTCAATTTTAATAAAAGAAAAAAAATGGAAAGATCAAGAGGAAAAAGTCTGATATAATGTAAGCTACAATGGCTTGCCCCATGGGATTCGCTACAATCCCATTTACCAATGGAAAGAAAATTATCCACAATCAGTCATTTGGCAAGGGTCATATGCTAAGAAAATGCACACTACTGTTCCATGCAACAATATAATCTTGCTGCTCTTCTGCTTCATGTTGCCATTTAATTTCTATACATACTTAACATTTATTAGTTCAGAGCTACTTAGTAAAGTTCAGCTACTGATAGTTGCATCAACAGATGTTCATCATCCTGATACCTTACTAATAACTTGAAGGTCTTCCAAGGAGGTTCATAATCTCTTTGATCCCCATCAATCCATTGGCTTCCCTGTCTTCTACTTTCCTCAACCTTGTCTAGCATAACCATTTTTTTGTTAATCCATCATGTGTTCATATCACATTTTAAAAGTATATGAGTTTCTGCTTTCTGACAATTGCTTCATGGACCAGTCTGCTTTTATATATTATTAAGAATCCCTGGCATTCTTAGTAATTGTCATCTTATCTTTGTTCTCTTATTCTTTTCAGGATCTAGCTATCAGCCATACACACTCACTCCAAAGGCCACTTCTGCAATTAATCTGATCTTTATTGTTATTAAAATATCTTCATCCTTCATGATCTTGGCCAAATATAGCACTGTCCTCCTCTCTAGGATTAGTCTCCTCTTCATTTGCCTAACACACTATCTATATCAGTGGTTCTCAACCTGTGGGTCGCGACCCCATTTGGGGTTGAACGACTGTTTCATGGGGGTCGCCAAACACGGCAGTCCGCCATTTTTTTCCCCATTTCCCCTCGCCTGTCGCGCGCGTGCCGCGCATGCGCTATTCGGACCGTCGTGCCGCGCATGCGCGGTTAGGCCCGTCGCATCGTGCATGCACGGTTCGGGCCGTCACGCACGCGCCGCGCATGCGCGGTTAGGCCCATCGTGCCGCGCATGCGCGATTCGGCCCATCGCGGCACACATGCGCGGTGCAGGTCGGGGGCACACCGCGCATGGGCGGCGCATGTGGGGTCTCGGCCTGAAAAAGGTTGAGAACCGCTGATCTATATGAATCTATTCTGTAGCCCAAGCACAGAGGGAAATACTGTATTCCTTTCTCTTTTAATATTTAATATTAGACTGGATGTTTCACTTTGCAGTTCAATTTTCATAGTGAACTCTTCTGAGTTTTCTTTACTTTCTGTTCCCAAAGTAATATTATTTGTATAAATCAAATTATTAGCATTTCAACCTTCAGTTTTCATTCCAGCTGTCAAGTCTCCTAACTGTGCCATTCTTCTGTACAATGTAAGTAGATTTGAGGCAACATGTATCCTTGCCTCATTCCCTGCCCCATTCTGAATTACTCTGTTACTCCAACTTCAATTGTTACAGTACTTCCTCCTTCACTCATAACTTAATTATACAGTGATAACAACTCAGTGTTTAGTAAAGAATGAAAATTGGTTAATCCAATAAGAACATAGGTTATAACATCTGTGACATGTTCCCCAAAACTTAATATATGGTTGCTTAAAAAAGGAAATCCTTGCTTTTACTAAAAATAAAAGACTAAGGAAGTTGGCAGCATGTAAATCATGGGAGCAGGAAAAAAAACAATAACATCCATTCCTAGAATTGTGGTTTTCTTCTGAGTGTGTCGCCATTGTTCAATGACAAAAGATATAAAGCCATGACTCTTTTTTCTGGCATGCTTGTTTATTGTTTGGCAGGGAAAGAGGCCTTCAGATACTAAAAAATGGTACCATTTTTTCTTAATTTCATATTTTTACCCACACTGGTTTGGGGGTAGTGGCATTTGGATGTTTTCATGCCATCTTCTCTGAGGAAAGAAGGAAGGAAGAAAGAAAGGAAGGAAGGATTTCATCCAGTATCAATTTTGTCCTAAATCCTTAGAACGATTTTTGCACCAACCTGCAGGTGTCTTACATTGCCATGCAGAGTTACCCTTGGCATGTAGAGGTATCACTGAGTGAGCCAATACTCCTTCCAGATGGCCAACAGGGAATTAAAATTGGGCACCCAGCCAGTGCACTGACCTTCTCTTTGCCCTTGTCTCATTACATTTTTAATAGCAAGAAAAAGCAATCCCTCTGCTCGGCTGAGTTTTAGACATAATAGCATTCTTACTTGTGCAGGGAGGCAGGAAAGAGGATGAGACAAGATAAGGCAAGAGTTCCCATCAATGGAAAACCATAAGCTCAGGAATTAATACAGAGCAAGTACTTTGGCAGCTTTTCTGTCTTCTGTCTTTTTCTCCAGAGGATAGATAGGTCTTACTACATTTTTCTGTCCAAACAGTCACCAACTTGGAAATAAAGCAGAGGCTTTGGATCATCAACAATCCAAAATCAACCAAAGTAAGCAAAAATGGTATATCCAGGAGAATTCAATGAAAAGCAAAATAAGGATACAAACCAAATAGCCTGTATAGAAAAAGACAAGGAAACTGGTTATAAAAGCAGAGAGATTGAAGACATTGTGGCCAGTACAGGTCATCTTGACTTGTTTTATATCTTCAATTCTTCACCTTAACCAAGTAGGCTTGCATTGGCTTAGTTCAGATTGCTGATAAACTGTACTCAGGAGGTTACATGACAATTGAGTCCAAAATTTCTGTTCCTAAGTGAGACATTTGTTAATTGAAATTTGCCCCATTTTACAACCTTTCTTTCCACAGTTGCTAAGAGAAACACTGTAGTTGTTAAGTTAGTAACACCTTTGTTGAGTGAATCTGGCTTCCCCATAGACATTGCTTGTCAGAAGATCACAATAGGTAATCACATGTTCCTGAGACACTGCAACCATCTCAAATAAAAGTCAGTTGCCAAGTGTCTCAATTTTGATCATGTGACCATGGGGATGCTGCAATGGTCATAAGTATGAAAATAAGTCACTTGTTTCAATGCCGTTGTAACTTTGAATGGTCACTAACCCTTACTGTTGTAAGTTGAGGACTACCTGTATTATCAAATAATTATTCCCAAATGAAAAAAGTCTTCCAATTGAAAATGACTGGAGGCAATTCCATGACAAACAAGATCATAAATATAGGGTACAGAATGATCTAAGTTTATTTTCTACTTCCCAAATTGGAGCTACAGATATTTAGGTAAGCAAGGAAGTCTTCCATCTTTGTGTTGAGTTTAGCTCCAGATTCCCTCAGACTCCATTCCTGATTCCTTGTCACTCACTGAGGATGAGGTCTCTATGTGGCCCAACACCACTCCTGTGAATCAACTCAGATAACTGAAACATTTGGAGTCACAAGCATGATCCCCTCAATCCTGGATCTGTGCAGATACTGGATGAAGAGGGATCCTTACTGTTTCTTAAGGATTTATTAAGATTAGTTTTGAACTTTCTTATTCTCTTCATTATAAAAATAAATAGTAAGTACCATTTAGTGAAAAAGCCTGGCCTCTAGTAAAGAAAGACTATGCACCTAAATATAGAATAGATTTGCAGTATCAGTACTGATTCTGAAAGATTATCTAACAGATGAAACTGCTATTCACAATACAAATTATTCAGTAGCAAATTCCATACAATTTATCTCCAAATTCTTCCAATGGAGGCAATTCTGTGACAAGCAAGATCATAAATGTAGGGTACAGAATGATCTAAGTTTATTTTCTACTCCCCAAATTATGTAGATACACAACAGTCATCTTCACTCCCATTTACTATTTAAATACAGAATATTTTTTTTGCAATGCCTCTTAAATGGCTATAACAGCTTAAGTGCATGCCAGTTTTAGTCCAGGACTATAGGCTAGCCTTGGAAGTTGAAGGAACATCCTAGAAGCAATGGAGGCTCAACTAAGAAAGAATATGTTTTTTTTTACAAATACACTCTGGACAGATCCACACTCTATGGTTACCCTATCTCCAAAAAGACTACAGTACTCACTGCTTCCAGGAAGAGGTAGAGGTAATCCTCCATCCCCTCCCAACAGATACTCCCTCTGCCTGTTTTCCTGCTCCATTTCAAAACTGTTGTTTTCCATAACCTACCATTAGCCCTTTTATATGGATGGTCTGCAACAGTTCAGTCTAGTGACTGCCTAAACTACATTTGGCTTCAGCCCTTGGCCTGCCTCCATCCCCCCAGTTGCTGGTCATGGGTCCGTGTAGCCATATCATCCCAGCCTGCCAGACTCCCTATCAAGTCCATTGCTCAGTAGTTGCCATTTTGTAAATCATGCATTTGAACTAAAGATGGTCCCTCCTATTATTCCCTGCCCGCTAATCTTTAAATTGCAATGTAGGCATGTTGGATAACACTGCAAAGTTTCAGTGAATGCTACTTTTCTTCTATGGAGCTGAATCATGAATTAATCCTTCCTACAAAGTTATTAAAACGGAATAACCTAAAACGGAATGTAAAAATAAAGGTAGATTTGGTCCCCTTTGCTTTAATCATTGTAGCATCAGAGCAACAATGATATAGTAAAAGAGAAAATGTCAGTATTCTCAAAGAAGAAAATGTGTGAAGGGAGTATGTGGATATCTACCTGGGAACAAAAATTTGGGAAGCAAAAGAAAAGGATAGTGACTACGCAGGCAGAAACATTTCCTAAAAGTAAAATGCGGAGACTACTGGCAAAGGGACCAGCAGTAAGGCATACCTTTCCTGCATCTTTCCTGAACATATGGGAAGGGTAAGAAGCAGAAAAATGACCAGTCAAGGGCCCATGGTGGCCATCAACTGGATTGAGAACCAACCAACCTCATTGCCAAACCATTGCAATTCACAATATAATTTTTAGCAATCTGGAAACTGCCTAAAGTTGCTGTGATAAATTATTATTAGTATTTAATAAATTATTAGTAGTATTAGTATTATTTTAGAGTTGGTTGCAGAACTGGCCAGGAGTAGTACACTTAGGCTGCTGCATAGAAATGGCTTTGGTCCAGATCACCAGTTTTGACCTTGAGTTCCTGGCATTTTTAGAGGCTTTGTGTGCTCTAATCTGGTATTAAATGCTTTCACTTGGGCCAGTGGTGCACTGTCACAGAAACCAACCACCTCCTGGAGAGCCAAGGTTCCAAATTTAACAACTTAGAAGCCTTGATGGTGGGGTAATGTTTAATCCAGGATAACTAATGTGGAACACAGCAGTCCTGGAACTAAATCAACATTAACAATGAGATTAACATTTTTTAAAAATTGGTTTTTGAAAGAATGGAAAGATATAACATCATTTGAATACTGAACTAGTCTTGATTTTAGCACAAATATTTGAGGCTGTAGTTTATAATAATTTCCCTTCATATTTAATAGATAAAGTATTTACATTATAAGCAAAATATTATTTTAAAAAACTCTTATTCAGATTTTTAAAAAAAAATAATACCAGATTTGGTAATAATAATTACCAAATGGGGAAAGGAAAGGGAAGGGAAGGGAAAGGAAGGGAAGAAAAGGAGAGAGAGGAGAGGAGCTGCAACTTATACTCCCAAGTACTACTTTTATGCAATAGTGGCAAATTTTATCTTATGGTCTTAAGGAGCATTTTTAGTAATAATGGCTGATTTAGATAGATTTCTAGGGTGCTGGATCAGTACTGATGACATTAATGGTTTGAGGCTCCCTGAATGTTGATTGATTGTTATAATCTGCTGAAACTATTTCAAGACATAGATTTATTATTATTAAGCTTATAAAATAGTGTCAGGGTCAAAGCAAGCTGATGATTTGTTTTGTGATGCAGACATTATACAGGAGAAAATGAAATCTTTTAATAAATGTGAAATGTAGGAGAGAACAACGTTTCATTGTGTTCTTACTGAAAAGTCTGCAGCCTCCTAACAGAGATTATAGCATCACTGCCCTATGATGGGGAGGCAGTCAGGGGGGAAACTAAGGCTCTTTAAGGAAAATAACAAATATCAGATATTGAATTAGCCTCTGCTTAGTACTAGTTTTAAACCAGGCATATAATCTAGAAATATACAATGCAATAATCCTGGGGAATCTAGCAAGGAAACGTTTATTAGGACTAGGATGGAATATTAAGGGAATGGAAAACACCATATATGTCTCCCTAATCTCACAACTAGTACCTGGAATTTGATTTAGATCTTTACTGGTAATCAGTGCAGCTCACACAATACAGGTATTACATAGGCATGCCAGGGTGTGTCTATAACTGATCGTGCTACTGAATCCTAGATCAGATACAGCATCTAAGTAGTCTTCAAGAGTAGGTCCTCATAGCTTGCATTGCAATAAAACACATACAAAGTGGTTAAGGGATGAGTGATGAATAGAAAAGATTTTTAGTCTAGGAAAGCATGCTAATCAGTGCACTAATAAATTTGGGCAACAACTCCACCACCACAACTACCACTTGTTTGTTGAGTTGGAGTAAGTCCAGGAGTACCCCAAAATTGTGAACCAGTCAGTCCAGGGAAGTGATACCATATTTACAATTAGATGGAAGTCCTTGGTACCAGGAGAATCTGAAGCACACAGTCATTTGGTCTTGTCAAGGTAGAATTTAACCCTGTTCATTCTCAACCACATCCCAACAGCCTTCAGGCACTGAAACAAGACCTTGACAGCACCTCTTGGTTAGCCCTGAGCACAGTTGAGTATGATAACTGACCCCATGCCAACTGATGACTTCATCTAGTGGCTTCATCTAACAGAGAGGAATATCTGATCCTGCGCCATCCCACATCTCAGTGGCCTCAGGCTTATCTCTTTCCACCATCCTCCCCCACCCTATCAATACTGACTGGAAATTTGAAAGGAAAACTTGGAAAAAGACATTCATGATTAACATTTAAATTCAAGCACAAGGAAACTAAATTCAAGATAGGAAAGCTGAAGAAAGGATGATAAATGTTTTCACAGGATTTCTACAGTTCTTAAATGTGATCATTCATGACTCTGGTTTGGTGATTCATCTCGCTACACTGCTATTTTAAGAACTATTAGCACATATTTGGAAAACCATATTTTTAATGAAACCTATTCCATAGTTATATCATAGTGAACAGGTCATCCACATGGAATTCATTCTGTGAATGAGTCTGACTCATGCTTGGATGCACTTACAATAATGTACTGAACAACTGAAAAAGAATTTGGGTTGGCAAAAATAATATAGTGAGTAAACTAATTCTTTGTTCTTTATATACTTCTCTCCATATATTTATATGAAGCATAAATTAAGATCCTGATTAATAATGTAGATGTATAAAACCTAGTATTCTGAATGCTGATATTCAGTATTCTGAATGCTGATATGGGACATGGAATGTATGGAAAAAATACTTTTGAATTTCTACAGCACTCTGTAAAGACACCAAGGTGCCCCTAAATAAAAATAAATATAATTAATAATGGAATTATCAAACATGTCATGATCTCAGAAGCTTGTATTGTCTCATTTCTATTTACCTTTGGTTTAAGATACAACAATTTAGATATATAAGTGCTCTCTTTGTTTTTGCTAGGACTGGCCCAAATAGGAAATAAGAAACTGAAAGAAAATATAACCAGCTGACATACAGGTACATTTGTATTCTGAGTATAAATAATAAGACCCAGAAAAAAATTAGTTGATTTAAGAACCTGGCATGGGTTGATCCTAACAATATTTTCCAAAAGAAAAAAAAATCCAAATCTGCTGTTATTCTTTTCTGGGAAAATCAAGGGTGATTTAAGAACAAGCAAAGCAACAAATAAAGAGTAAGCAGGGAGGTATTAAATGGCATTTTTTTCAGACTGAGCATCATTTCTTGTCCTATCATTTTAAGTAGCAATTAACATGCTTGCTAAAAACAGCCAGACTAAACCACACACTTAAAAACTTAGATCACAAAAAAATAGAATTTATTGGTGTTTTTTTAAAGAAAATATATTTATTACATTACCAAAAAGAAAAATGTATTTATTATACTTCATATCTACAACAAATTTCATAAAATGCACCCAATAATCAGATAATATCAATTAGTTTTTGTGAATAACTCTTTAATATGATTATTCAGGTTTATGCTCCAGTGGCTGATGAAGAAGAAAGGGAGGTTGGCAAGTTAAATGGCCAAGTTAAATCTGAACTTGAATCATGCAAGATACACTAGTTGAAATCTGGACATCCAAAGTTGGAAAAATTAAGGAGGAAAATATCCAACAGCTAAAAGAATTCTGTATAGATGGGCATAACCAGATAAAATGTATAAAAATCAAACTGATATTAGTACAAGGAGATGGAAAAGCCCAGTTATAATAAAAAAAGATGTTCCCCGGTCACAGAGCCTAACAATGGAACGGATCATGAAATGCTAAATGGAAGAAGAAAGAAGAAGAAAGCCAGCCAGTTTCCACAATATGTTTTTAAGCATCAAACCACTATTTTCAAGGAGATAGAATAGGAATTTCTTTTGAAATTCTGAAGTTTATTGATAGGAAACCAAAGGAACTATGGAATGATATTAAAGAACTTGTTAAGGATGAATCTTAAAAGAGACTGCCAAAGATCAAGAAATAGAAGAAAGTGAACTGGATATTAAAACAAACCATGGAAAGAAGGAAAGAGAAGCTAAAGTCACAAAAGATAGAGCTCAAGAGGGAATATAACAAAGAATTTCAGAGAGCTGTTAGAAGATAAAGAAGCAGGATTACATTAATATCTGTAAGGACATCAAAGACAAAAACTGATACAAAAACACAAGGGAAGTCTTCCCCAAAAAATCTCAGAACTCAGAAGGAGGTTCCAACCTTGATTTGGTATGCTAAAGGAGAAATAGTAACTGATTCAAAGAAGAACAAGCAAAGATGGAAAAAGTATACTGTACTGTACTGTACGGATGCCAATATCTAAAATACCTTAGAAGATTTAGAAGAAACTCTGCATAAGAAGATGAAATTAGAGCATTACTCTGGTAATTACTAAGTTACTTAAATAATACTTTGGATCAGTGATTCTCACCCTTTTCTTCGCTACAGACCCCCTTTAAATACTTTTTGTGGCCATGGACCCCCAAGATTTAACTCAAGAGTTAAATCATAACATTTTTTCAAGCCTTTGTGGACCTCTTTTGATGAGAAGCCCCCCCCAGGGGTCTGTGGACCACAGGTTCAGAATGACTGCTTTGAATCATTCAACTCTCTCTACATGGAAAGGAAGATGCCAGTGTTCAACTGGCTTTAGAAAAAGTCAAGCAAAACAGGAATTGTTGCTGATACACACTGAACAATAGAGAAAGCCAAAAAATATCCAGAAAAAGTTAATATGTGTTTCATTATTTTGTGTTGATCATATCAAGTTGTAGAATATGCCTAGGAAAATGGGATCCCAAAATATTTCATTGTCCTCACGAAAAACCTAAAAATAATCAGAAAGTCATAGATGAGACAGAATGTGGCTCTATGTTGACAAAGGAATGAGACAAAACTGTATGTTATCCCCAAATGTATTCAATACATATGCTGAATATATATTGAAGGAAACTGGATTGGAAGATTAGTGTGATATAAAATTGGAGGAAAAAACATCAATAACCTGCACTATGCTGAAGATCCTGCTCTGATAACTAAAAATATAAATGATCTCATAATAGAAAATAGAATTAGAATAGAATGGGATTTTCTATTAAATAGAAAGAAAATCAAACTAATGAAAACATTAGCCAGTCTTCACTGACAATGGATAATCAACTATCAACAGCAAAGGAACCAAAAGTCAAGAAATGAATGGATTAGCACTAGGTACATTAGCAATATATGAAAATATATTTACATGCCATGAAATGTCTATATTGACAAAAAACAGAATTATGCAGGCATTTGTTTTGTTGTAACACTTTATGGAAGCAGAACATAGATGCTAAAGAAGCAAGATAAAAACAATATTGATGCTTTCAACTTTGGCATTCAAAAACTTTGGTACTTGTTTTTCTCAGCCAAGAAAACAAACAAAGGGATCATAGAACAAATCAAATCAGAGTTCTCACTTGATGCAAAAATGATCAGGCTCAACTTCCATCCCAATATATCTACCATCTTCATCAGACAATATAAGTTCAGGTTTTAGCTGGGGGTTTATATAAAAAAACCCTCCTTTTTTTCTTTTCTATTGAATAAACGCTTCAAACCAATTTTTGTAAATTAACTATTTTGCATGCTTTTTTCTTGTAAGCAAATTATATCTTTATTTTTTAAAAAATAATGATTTTTTTTCCTTTTGAGGAGCATTTATATTCCATGTTAAGAATTGGTAATCCATAATTAGGCCAAAATATTTGAAAAACCAATATTGATAGCACCCAATGGAGAAACATCCTTTTTAATTTCCTGTTGCAATGTTGAGACTTTTGTGTAGACTCCTCTCTTATTGTCACATCCATTTGTATTTCTTTCCTTTCTTCTTTGAATTTTTCCAAGAATCATCTTGCTTTCTGTATAGAATTCAGTGAAACCCTCTTAAAAGTAAAGTAAAAAGTAAAGATCACTCCTTCCAATTTGTCCCATCCAAATGAAATATTTTCCTGTTTTCAGTCTAGCAGAAAAAAGTACTTCCTAGTCTTGCAAATTTAGTCTTGCAAATTTCTCAGTTTCTATTGCAAAGATCTACTATATATATGCTTTTTTTACTTTAGAACTTGATAAAGACAGTAAAAGAAAATATATGTTTTCATCACCTTCAATATTCACTTGCTTTAAAATAGAAGTTTACCTTGATTGCCTTGAGTACCTTAGCAAACCAAAATATTTATCAAGGTAACCACAAGTACTTCTTCACAGCACTGTTTTACTTCTTAGTCCTTTTAAACCAGTGGTTCTCAACCTTTTTTAGGTTGAGACCCCACTTTGCGCCGCCCATGCGCGCTGCGACCCCGACGTGGGAGCGCGCGTGCGCGCTTGCGCGCGTGCGCCCCCGAAAAAAAATGGCGGCCCGCAACACGCCGATCTGCGCGTGCGCGTGCGCGTGCGACGGCCAATCTGCACGTGCGCGTGCAACGGCCGATCTGCGCATGCCTGTGCGACAGGCCCGAACCACGCATGCGCGCGAAACGCCGCACTGCGCATGCGCAGAACCGGCGGGCCCACCGGCTCCAGACCAGGCCGGCCTCGCCTCCGGCAGGCACACGGAAGAGCGGTCCGGAGCAGGCGGGCGCAAAGCTGCCTCCTTCCCGCTCCGCTCCGCTCCGCCACGTCCCAGGCCCGGCCTCCAACTCGCCCTCCGGCAGCCGGCCAAGCGGTCGGGGCAGCCGGACCTCGAGGCGGGCCTGCACTTCACCGAGACCAGCTCGGCTATGGCGAGAGGCGCCCAGCGGCCGCCTCCGGCCCCCAAGTCCGCGCTACGGACTGGTGTCCAGGTCGCAGCGCTTCTCCTGCCAGGCTCATCCGGGACTCCCACGCCTTCCGTAGGGCCGGCAGCGGCCGCAGGTAGGTAGGCGGGTGGCAGGACTGGGGAGCCCGCCCGGGCCAGCTCGCTCTCAGCGCCAGTCCCGCTCGGGTTGGGCTGGCTAGCCGGGCGGGGGGCGTCTGGCCAGGCTCCCCAGCTCCTTCCCCGGCTCGGCCTCCCCCCACGCCCGGCTCCTTCCCCGGCTCGGCCTCCCCCCACGCCCGGCTCCCTCCCCGGCTCAGCCTCTCCCCACGCCCGGCTCCCTCCCCGGCTCGGCCTCTCCCCACGCCCGGCTCCCTCCCCGGCTCGGCCTCTCCCCACGCCCGGCTCCCTCCCCGGCTCGGCCTCTCCCCATGCCCGGCTCCCTCCCTGGCTCGGCCTCCCCCCCACGCCCGGCAGGGACTCACCAGTTCATCTTGCCGATCCGCTGGCTGGGCGCCTTACCGCCTGCTTCGGCCGCCGCCGACGACCAAGGGAGGGAGCTGGCCCGGGCGGGCTCCCCAGTCCTGCCGCCCGCCTACCTACCTGCGGCCGCTGCCGGCCCTGCAGAAGGCGCGGGAGTCCCGGACGAGCCTGGCAGACGGAGCGCTGCGACCTGGACGCCAGTCTCGGTGAAGTGCAGGCCCGCCTCGAGGTCCGGCTGCCCCGACCGCTTGGCTGGCTGCCGGAGAGCGAGTTGGAGGCCGGGCCTGGGACATGGCGGAGCGGAGCGGGAAGGAGGCAGCTTTGCGCCCGCCTGCTCCGGACCGCTCCTCCGTGTGCCTGCCGGAGTTTTCCGCTGCGCATGCGTGTGCGGATCGGGTCGTCGTGCGCGCCACACATGTGTGGTTCGGCCCGTCGCGTGCACGCGCCGGGCCGAACTGCGCATGCACCGGCCAAAAAAAAATAAAAAAAATTTAAAAAATTAAAAAAAAAATAAAAAAAAATAAAAACAAAATGGCGGCCCGCAGTGTCCGGCGACCCCCGCGAAATGGTGTCGCGACCCCAAATGGGGTCGCGACCCCAAGGTTGAGAACCGCTGTTTTAAACTATTTTCCAACAACCAACTTTGAGGTCACCTTCACTGACAATTCTAGAAACAATAAACATCATGGAACACTAATGGGACAATACAAAACAGTCATTTGAGCAAAGAACTGCTGCATTCCAGAGCAACAAAAATCTTCCTCACGGACAACTTCACAAAAATAAAATAAATTGCTAATATCCACATACTGAATTCACACACCCAGAACCTTTTTAAAATAATTATCAATAATTGTTATAAAAAGTAGCTTTGAAGCCATCAACACATCATTCAAATTTCTACAATCAGGTATATTGAATTAGAGACTGAGGCTTCTATGAACAATACGTATACCTTGGAGGAACAACAACAACAAAAGTTTTCTACCTACATCTTTAACCATGATTTTTTTTTAAAAAATGGCTAGAATTCTTCTCATTCTTATCTTGAAATAATTCAGGATCTCTGAAGCAGCATGAAGCAAGAATTCTTCTCAATGGAACAAGAAAACAAGATCTGCAGAACTATCAGCACAAAAGCTTCTTTTCTATCACTGTGGTTACTTAACAGCTGAAACTAACAAATAATGGCATGGAAATGTACAGCTATGGACCTGATTACCTGTGTAGGGGTATTAACAAACCTATCTATGCTTCCTCAAATATGTCCTGTGATAGAATTTGAAAACAAAGTGCATTAATTTTATTCTCCATTCATCTGCTTTATACCACACTTTTAGTAAGACCCTGGCCCCAGCTTTGACTATGGTTCTTCTTCAAAGTAACCTGCTAAGCATCAGAGTGAAAATGATCATATAGTTGTCACCAGCTCAATAAGTGGATTAAAAGTAAACTCTGCATCCATTAAATCTTCTACTTCTTCTCCAATACAGTATTTCTTGAAAACTATTCATGGTAAATGAACTACTTGAGCCCTTGGGCTGGATTCAGTTCCTACCTCTTACTTAGTCCAAAAAGGAAATGTGCTCTTTCTCATAACCTATGTAGTAAAGAATTAACAGGAAAGCTCAACTCTACAGTGCTGCTGTTACAAAACTATTTTAGAGTTGTGTCTTTGTGCAATATAACCTTCATAATATGCCCTTGGCTAGAAAATCATGGCTTGCTGTGTCTACTAAGCAAGTTCATATCCTGCTCATATCTTAAAAAATCCATAGGCATTAAAAAGCATCAGACTTATTAAGCAGTAGTAATTGAAGGGATGTAATTTCCTGGAAGAAGGCAATGGGGCTCAATTTTATACTGAAACTTGGATAAGTCCATATAGTGGAATCCTGGAGATTCACTATATTGACATGAGCCAAGAGAAAGTTTGCTAAATCACTAACCTCATTCTCTTGTATTTGATGAGTCATGATTACCCTCCAATAAAAATGTGTGTGTCTCTGTGTGTGTAGCTCAGGGTTGAACTGTGGAATCCTTAGTCTTCTCTGAACTTGACTGTTGGCTTGCAGACATTTAATTACTTGACTAGATAACATCAGCAGTATTAGTTGCCCTGCATTGAAAGAGGCATTGAAATATTTTCTTACACAGCTGTAACATTCTTAAATATAGATAGCACTATAGCATTAAAGGAAGTTGCAACATATAGTTTCATGCTTGGTCATTTATGAATCATCATGAATATAAACATATTCCTATTTCTGATTTGCAAATGAGGCCTTAGCCAGTAATTGTTTGTCAATAATAATCTTATTTGAAACTGTCATTGGATTGCATTTGTAATGATTTATGTATAAGACAAGAGAATGAGGCTAAGGCAAGAGTCTGCTAATATAGTCTCAAACACATGCAAGAGATTACAAATCCTCTTTACATTACCACCAGGGATGTCAAACTGCCGGCCCATGGGCAGGTTTCATCATACCGCGCCCACCCCATTGCTGGCAACGGCGAAAAAGCTCCGATACGTTGCACGACGTCACATGATGTCACAAGTTTGACATGTCTACATTACCACCATTCTCCCTTCAAATTTCTCCCCCATGTATCAAAACTGGTTTATCTGATGAGTAACTCCACAATGATACAGTCATGGGGTAGCAGGAAAACTTAAAGAAGTCCCACTATGTGCATCAGTTTGGCATTTGTCTTCCTGGATTATAGCCAGGATCAAGAAAAAAAAGGAAGTGAGTTACTTATCAAAGGTTAGGTTAGGGTTATATCTCATGCTCTTACCAGAAGTTATAAATCATTTATTTCATCCTCAAGAAGTGCTTACATCTGAATAGAAAAGAGGAAATGTGGGATTTGAATATTATGTTCTGGGATGTTTTTTTCCTATGAAAAAATAAATTCAGGTATATATTGTATATTCAGCAGATGGTAGACCGTCACTTCATAAAATTTTCTTACATATATCACAATGAAAATTATTGCTCATCTAAACCTTAATATAGATCAGAAAGCTAGACTTTTAATAGTGATGGGATCCAAATTATTGCTGGGTATATTAAGTCAACCTCCCTTACCCTGATGCCCTCCATAACCTCAAACCAATATAGTTTTATCACTCCAGGACAAAATCCATTTCATCATAAATACATTTGGATGGGTCATTTGCTATACTCGGCTAAAGCCAAAGAAACCCCATTATGTGTTGTATGAACCAGTGCTATATCTATTGTCCAAACTGTTCCCTTATAAAGGGCTTTTTGGAGTTAAGGGTAAGGTTGTCAGTCCTAAAGTACAAAAATCATTAGATGCCAATGAGAATTAAGCATTTATATATATATCTCTGTAACCAGGAAGTGATCATTTGGGATTCTGCAATCTAAATTAAATAGCCCTATTTATTAGAAGTCACACATAGATAGAGGGCCACAAGTTACCCACCAATGGGCTATTGAATAAATGACATGTCCTAGCAAGGCTCTAGCAGGGAATTGGCAGAACAGTCATAAAGTAAGCCCACTTAGCATCACACATCTATTATCAACTTTTCATCAGGTTGCAAGAGGCAAGGAATTGCAGTATTCAAGTCAGATCAACTCCCAAAGTACCAGCAAGTAATCCATCTCCAGCACTGAATAAGCTGGGTGCAGTCCAGACATTAAGAAATTCATCTAAGCAGATATATCTCTTCAAAGTATGTTTTATATCACCAAATTTATTTTAGCAAGGAATTTGTCTTCTGGGGGAAGCTTAAATTTCAAAATCTTCTGGACTTCCTTTTAGGCACAGCTGAAGTTCATTTCTCAAAGCTTCAACATTCATCAGGAACCTTCCCCTGTTAGTGGCCACTGCTTTGCCTAGCTACATTTTGGCTCATCAGCCACCACCTTGTGCCATGTCAGGAAACAGAGGTTTTATCTCCAGCCCCAAGCCAAGATCCCCTGCATCGATGTTGGGAGTATTCGGATTTGCATCAGGGCTTTCAGTGCCAATATGTGATCTGATTCTTCAGTTTCTAAGTTCCCAGATGTATCTGTTCAATCTTCTTCTGAAAATGTTTGTTGTGTTGCTGAGTTCTGACATGCAATATCTTTTGTGGAGTCATCTCCCCCATATCTCATTTGAGTCTATGAACTGAGTTGTCCTAAGTTGTTCTGATGATATGATGGGATATTCTTCCTTTAGCCAACGGGTATTCTCCCTTTAGGTATGTACAATATATTCTGCAATGTTTTGTCATTACAGATTAAGTTAAGTGACAAGTACAGAGTCAGATCAATATTTATTTATTAGCAAATTTATATGATTGCCCAATTCACACATGATTCCAAGCAGCTTATAACAGGGCTTTTCAACCTTTTCACCCATTGTACCACTTTTAAGATATGGCAACATCCGAGTATCACCAGTCGCCTTGCAAGTTGTCAAAAACTTGATGATTCCCCCCCCCAAAGGAAAAAAGTAATAAAGTACAGGCAGTCCTCGACTTACAACAGTTCGCTTAGTGACTGCTTGAAGTTACAATGGCACTGAAAAAAGTGCCCCTCAAGCCACAGCCAAGCAAGACACCTGTCTGCCCACCTGACCGCACTCTTCCTCTTGTCCGATGTTTTCATTGTTGTGAGGATTTCTGTTGAGGATTGGCAGCGGGGGTGGGATGGGGGGTGTTTGGTTTTTATTCCCCCCGTCTGCTGGGTGGTTGCAGCAGGTTTTGGTCACTTCACATGACCCTGGGACACTGTGACCATCATAAATATGAATCAGTTGTCAAGCATCTGAATGTAAATCACAAGACCCTGGAGATGCTGCAACATTCCAGCTGATCAACGCTTCTTCTGGGCTCAGCAGAAGTGCCAGGATCAGTGCTGCTTTCCAGCTGATTGGTGCTTCTTCAGGGCTCAGCTGCTATGGTTAAATAACTGGGAATCAAACTAGTGCAAATCACCCAGGAATCTATCACCAAATCCCAGTCAATCTTGTAATCAACTTTCTCCTGATCTCTTGGAGATGCTCAAGTGTTCTGTCTGCTAATCCCAGGTTCGATGTTTGGATCCTGTACTATCCAAGGGAACAAACACTGTGCCTTTGTTCAAATGTAGTCTGATCATCCCTAAATGGTCCTATGACTTCAGCAAGCATTACAAAATGAATTTATTCTTGTCTAGTGCCTGACAGAAAAGCCTGCTACAGAGATGAAAGATATATGAGGAATAATTCTGCCATGAAATAACAATGTGTGCCAAGGGGGTATTCAATAATTACATTGTGTTCAAAAGGAGAAACACAATCTCATTGACTCCAATCAGTCTCTCCTTGTTCGACATTCCTGCTAAAACACTTTTCTAAATAAGCTCTAAAGGCTCATTTATTCTGCTCTCTTCCCCTCACCCACTCATCCCCTTTGTTCTTTGAATCAGACTCTCTTAGAAAAGGTGGCTGCTTTTATCGCAGCAAAATGAATTTTTTAAGCACTCAACATGATTTACAGCACTCAGTAAAATCTTTTGGTACATTATGTAGGTAATAAACAAGATGCTCTAGCCTTAATTATGTAAAATGCAACCCAAGAATGGCACTCATGTGAACAAGAGCCTTGTTCTTTCTTTTTCTTGACTCCCCCCCAATTTCCATCCTTTCTCCATCCTGTAGGATCACTTGGTGTCCTTGCACCCCCCAAAATATAAACACCAATTCCAACTGTTGCATGTACAGCTAGCAGTTACAGTGTCTAAGGGTATGGTAAAAAAAATTAAAGGTGGTGCCCATGATAATGATAAAAAAGGAGGAAGTTTCTATCGCTCTGTCACAGCTACCATCTTGAATTTATTTTATCTTGCCCAGATAATCCTGACAGCATCCATGTTTTTGCTCTGCATATTATACCCATCTGCTCTTTTTTTCCTTTCCACCCAAACTTGTTCAGTTCAGTGGAATTAGTGGAATGGACAGCAATCCAGGAGAAGAATATATGAAGGGCTGTAGGGTACAGATGCCCTAAAAACATACTTCATGGTTATCATATTCTCCTTGCTTTTTAAATGATCTCTTGCCTCTCCATGCCAACAAACCAATTCACAAAGATGTAAGATGCTATTTTTCAGCACTGCTCATCACTGCACTAACAATGAATCAGATTGCTTAACTCAGGTCTCAGCACATAAAGGTCTCTGACCAAGCATTATTAGTTCCTTTTTAATTCCCTCATGCAAGCAACTATTTTTTAAAAAAATGCCAATAAAGAAAAAGAAACCTTTGTTAGAATTGATCCATGTCAATTTCATCCTGCAATAATGAAGATAATTAATTATTTTCTTCCAGGTTATGTGCCTTCCAGATATATGGTATTAAAGTACCCCAAATTTGCAGCTAGTGCAGTGTAAGAATCTTCTGAGTTGTAATAAAAACATAGAGTGCATTAGGTTACAGAAGACTGATTAGAGTCCTATTCTGAAATCCCAAAAGTGAATTGAGGAAAAAGTTAGATCACACCAGCTGTACCCATGCCTAACCTTTACCCCTTAATTAACTCTCCTTGCATAAAATCTATGCAAGAACCTTGTGCAAAAAAAAAGAGAGACAGAATTCCTGATCATTATGATCAAGCTTTCAAGAGATAGATGCTGGGTTTATATAACACAGAGAATCATGAGATAAAACATCAAATTTCAACCTAGCCTGTGGTCAAATTGTACCCACTTAACTAACTTTTGGTTCACTGAATAAGTGACAATAGGCATTTAATAGAAAGAGTGTAATTTTTTTTACCTGTGCTGATTTTGTTCAAAGTTTCGTATTTGAAGGCTGAGAGCCAAGGCAACAAATATAATTTCTTTGAATGATAATGAATAAGGGCAATATGCAATAAAATAAATGTTAACATTTCAATATAATATTCTGTATTACTCCAGAAGAAAACTTGAAAGGTTTTGAATATTCCACCCATACAAAACAATGAGAATCCAGGATTCTTTTGGCCTCTAATCCTCTTTTGTCCATGTCATTAATCACTGCTTTTCTCTCAATAGTGCACTCCACAATATCAAGCATATGACTGGTCCTTGGTTCAATACTATATATGTGCACTTTCAAATCAGTGTTGACTCCTGGTGATTGCCTGGATTGGTCCCTGCAAATTTCTTGGCAAGGTGTTTTAGAAATAGTTTGCCATTGCCTGTTTCCTAGGGCTAAAAGAAAGTGTCTGGCGCAAGGTCACCCAGCTGGCTTTATGCCTAAAGCGGGACTGATATTACAACAACACTAGAACTCCCAAGTTCTAGCCTGGAGCAATATTTGCTACAAAGAACAAATCTGGGGGGGGAAAGCAGCTGATTCACTAGAAATTAGACCACTCAAAATGATGCTTCACTAATTTGCTTTATTTACAACCATATCTTTTGTTTCATACTCAGAACACCTGAAATAGCTATTTTAAGGCTGACCATGCAGAATAATGAAAAATAAACTCAACATATTTAATATAGAAAAAATGTGAAGATGTATTTACAGCATTTATTTGTGGATCCTCTAGTGTACTACCTCACAAAAAAGCGACCTAAGAAATTTTAATTGTATGCAGTTGGAAAAGAAGGTTAAAGACTCACTTTTAAGTTAGATCCCCCCACAGATGAATCATATTTATAACAATCAAGGTTAAATTGGGGCAGTATATTCAGAATAAGTTGAATATTCTTTGAAATGTATTATTATAACTATTGGGAATTATAGAAGAAAACTGAAAGGTTATTGGTTTTCTACATGAAACAACAAAAACAGCATCATTTTATATCTGAATTTCTGGACAATAACATTCAGTTATATATTGAAATCAAATATATTAATGATCATTTATGATTACTAAGCTCAGTAATATAAATTGGAGAGATCTGGAATTGAATAGCAAATTAGCACTTTTTAAAGGAAAAGTTTAAGAAAATTTTAAAAGCCTAACACAACCATTGACAAGAAATTACAAAGATAATACAGTCTATGCATTTTTTGTAATATTTTATTGATTTTATAATTTTACATTTAAGTATTTAAAAAGTAACATGGTGGCTGGGTTAACCAATGATTCAATAACATACAAAAATCTTTAGTACAAATCTCAAGCTACCACATCAGATATTTCCTCTCCTTTTCCTTTAATATCTACTGTTTCATATTTGAACTAATACAGTTCTTATTATATCAATTAAGTAAAAATAGCACTGTTACATTTATCAATAATTTTTTAGCTTATGCATATCCTAGTTGCTTAAACATTCAATCTTTATAGACAATCAATGACCTGTTGTTAGTTTTTCCCAATTTTTAGTTTCCCACCAATATTTAAATTTAACATTTGATATTTATAATTTCCAGGTTTTAGGTAACCAAAGTTTCCTTTATCACAATTCATAATAAAGTCTAATATTCAAAATACACATCTTGTCTATTTAAGTATATTCTATTTCCCACCATCTTACATCATCTAGTTAATAATACAGTATAACATCCTTATTTTTAACTAATTTCCAAATGTCTTAAATTTAATGACCAAAATTTCTCCTATTTCAATATCAAATATTTCCTCTCTTTTTCCCTTAATATCTACTATCTCATATTTAAGCTAATACAGTTCTTATTATATCAACTAAGTAAAAACATGTTTATTACATTTATCAATAAATTTTAGCTTATACATTAATTACTTTTACATTCAATCTTTATAGACAATCAATATCCTATTTATTTATTTTCCCCAATTTTTAATTTCCAATCAATATTCAGATTTAACTTTTAATATTTATACTTCCAAGTTTTAAGTGACCAAAATTTTCTTTATCTCAGTTCGTAACAAAATCTAGTATTCAAAATACATATCTTGTCTATTTGAGTTTATTCTATTTTAATTAGTAATATAAAATCCTCTCTAATAAATCAAAACCCCAATTTTCTTCAGCCTTATTCTTGCTTTCTTCCTTGCCAGATCGCCTTCCATGTCAGTGCTTTTAAGTCATCAAATAGATCTCCCTCTGTTGTTATATATATTATTTGAAATAAAAGAGACCATCCAGTCACCTTTTTGGGGGGGGGGAAGGGCTAGTGAGTTGTCTCTCTATTATTCCAGATCCCCATAGTTGTCCTGATATGTTTGTCTTCCCTTTGGTCTGTTCTTCTTGCTCAAGTTTCTTCTGGTTTATATCTTTTCCATTTTCAGTATTCTCAGTCCCTTTTCTGGATTTTCCATTGACTGTATTTGCTGATCAGTTGAATCCTCTATCATAGTATTTAATTGTTCCACTTCTGTTATCTTCTGCATAGTTGATTCTTTAATTGTAGTCAAAATTTGGGTTCGTGTATCTAGGCTGACATCTTGTTCTTTTCTGTAGCATCTTATTTCACCACAAGCTGAAAGAATGATTTCAACATAAAAATAATCTGTTCCTGGTCTTCATCCATATTCTCTTAATGGTGTGTTAAATTGAGGGCTTTAAAGTCAGAGATTGAAAATAATTTTATAACTGAGTATAGAACACAGCTGAGCTTCTCACAGCTGATATTTGACAAGGTTGAAAAAGTCTTATTTGTAGTCTGGGCTTCAAGCCAAGTCTCCTTTAAACAATAACAAGTTGTAATATCAAACTTGGCTATAAGATGTCACCAATGCTGTTTAATGTTTTTTAAGTCCAAAATTTTTATAATCCTTTTTCCAATTTTATTTCTTTTTTGTAAATAAAAACTAAAGACTTCAGTAAAGATAAGAAATCTTTTGGTCCCCAAATTTTAGAAGCATATAAATCCAGTTAGATTAAGGTTATTCTTTCAGTGTTTTAACTCCCCTGGATAGTCAGTCACCGCTATTCTTAGAGGGTGGGATAGAAGTTTCCTTCCCTCTCTCCTCACAGGGGGGAAGATACTTTGGGCAGCTTTTACAGGAAAAGAAAATACTTAGGATTAAAGAGAGGTTCAGATCTCACCCAGTCTCATCCGTGCTGCTTTAGAAGTGCCTGGTGGTAAGTTTGACTTCAGCTGTCTGCAGCCTAGTGATGAGCCATATTTCTATGGCTGATCTTTTGTCCACTGGTTTGGAGAGCTGCCCCAGATCAAGCGGAAGGGCTACTGCCCTCCCGCGATCAAGCAGGGGTCCCCTCCTTGCTTGTCGCCCCTACAGGGTGACTCTCAACCCTTTCCAGGGTCCCCCAGCAGAGCAAAACCAAACACAGCAGACGGAGCTCACCTTCCAGCGGCCACGGCAGCTGCAATGGCAAACCAGAAGTCAATACAGTCTATGCATGGAGGAAAGCTTATGGACTGAATGGATTCTCAGCTGAATGGTATAAACCTTTAACGGAACTGCTAACACCTACCTTTTTAGAATTGTTTACAATTGTTAAAAATTCTTTAAAGTTTAAAATCAATTTTTAATTTTTCTTTGTTTTCCTCCATCATTTTATTAGGCCTATATTATAGTAATATCAAAGCCTATTAAAGCCTAGATGTGCAAATTATCTTTTCACATGGGCATTAACATATTGTGCTCTAGTCAGGCAGCTACAGAAAGTAATACCATTGATAATTCACCCATCTCAGTCTGGATTTATTAAAAATAGACAAACATCTGATAATATCTTTTTTTGAACATTGATATTTTGACATTGTGGGAGATAATTTAGAATTGGCTGTTTTAATCTTGTTGGGCACTGAAAAGGTCCTTGATATGATTCAGACTGTATTTATGAAATCTGTTCTAAGAAGATATAGGCTTTCACCATTTACTGGATTACCATTTGGTATCTAAACCCTATATGGAGATAATGTAATGTGGAAGTAATTGGTAATGTGTGAGTCATCACAAATGGATTTCTTTCTCAACCCAGCAAGCATTATCATCAAGGATGACCCATATCTCCTTTAATCTTTAATTTGATTCCTGAACCTTTAGCTTCTTTCATTAGACAGTCTAAAGATATTAAATATATAGTGATACTTGGTACTGAATATAAATTGTTTCTATACACTAATGATATAATAGTCATTTTGGACAATTATGTAGTGTCATTACCAAAGTTTACTAAAGTGTAACAATATGATGTCCATTCTGATTACACAATCTTTGCTTTTGGGATCTACAATATCGATAGGATACTATGAGAAATTACCACTTTTAATTTGTAGAGACTATATAAAATACTTGGATTTATATTTCTGTCAAAATATATTATAGGGTTTGAATTAAATATGTCTAAGATGAATATTACATTCACATTTATATAAATATATTAAAAGAGACCCTAATATTAATTTCTGTCTACTTATAGATAGACAAACTAATGAGAACTTTTGTCCCTTTTTCTTAGCCATGGAAAGAAGCAATGACAAATCCCTTTTGAAAATGCTGCCAAGAAAACTGCTGGGATGAGTCTAGGTAGTTGCCTGGAATTAACATCTAAGAGGCAATATAAATATATACAGGTAGTCCTTGACTTAGAACAGTTCATTTAGTGACCATTCAAAGCTACAACATCAATGAAAAAAGTGACTTATGACCTTTTTTCACACTTGTGACCGTTGCAGCATCTCCATGGTTATTTGAGCAAAATTCAGATGTTGGGAACTAGCATGTATTTATGACAGTTGCACTGTCCTTTTGTGACCTTCTGGTAAGCAAAGTCAATGGGAAAGCCAGATTCACTTCATAACTGTGTTACTAACTTACAAGTTGCAGAAAATTACGGCTCAATTGTGGTTGTAAGTTGAGGACTATCTGTAGTGCTGTCTTGGGACTTCTTTGGAGAGCAAATGGATAACTCTTTTGAAATTCTGGCAACATTTAGACTCCAGGTGTATTAAATAGGGAATCTCCAGCCTTGAAAGCTGACAAGTGTATTTGATTCTTACAAGAAAATGCAGTTTCATTTTGATCTAGAATCACATGAGAAATAAAACCAAGAAAGTATTTTATTTCAGTCACTGGAACAGCCTAAATCATATGAAGAACTAACATATTTGTAGTATAACCCAAATCTGAAGATAATAAGAAAAATGTTTTATTGAAACACATGGGCCGTACAAGGGAGAAATATCTTTAATTAGCTGATTTATTATGGTTGTTAAGAAAGATTGTGTTCTGAATGTGATTTACTTACAATATCCATACAGTGTTGAAATCTACTGATTAAATAGTACAGCTCAGATGCTTTAGACTCAGAGATATCAATAACCCCGGGGAACCTTAATCAATGGCAAGCTTGAAGCAAAACCAACAATTGAATTTTATATGGGCTTTTAAAAAAGAATTAAAATACCCAATCTTGGAAAATTCAATGCGTCCAGGTTTTAAAAAATATAAAAGATACTTCTTTTGACTGAAGAATGACATTACTTCACTAGAAAATATTTTAGAACCCTGAATGCATGTTTAAATAACTGAATATCAGATTTTTTTTCTTCTGGCATTCCCCCCCCCTCAAAATTAAAGTCTTTTATGTGATTTGGTCTTGTTCAACCAATTTTTTATTTAAATTATACCCAAAGAAGCTTTTTCACAACCCAACTAGACTTCCTTGGTTTTTTTTGAAGATATTTCACTTCTCGCTCTGACTGGATGGTAGGGAATGGAAGGATTTATACTCCTTGCAGACAGCTGTTCATTTGCATTCTTTTAGAGAGTTGTTGAGGCCACCTGGAGAATTATTATTAGGGTTAGGGTCACCTGAGTAGTGCAAATGGGAGTGGAGCCTTCTTGGAACTGCTGAAAGGACTGTGTTGTAGACTGGAGATAAATGATGTTGTATCCCTCCCCCTCTGTTGAGAGAGGGCTGTTCAGCTTTGACCCCTCTTTCAAACCAGTGGTCCTCTCTGTCCAAAATGTGGACTTTGTGGACATCTCATCAGAGACCACTATACAGAAAGATAGTAAAATGACAACATGTCATGCTTTAATGAGTTCCAATGTCTAATGCCAGTATCTAAATGGTGGCATTTGTATGATGCCACTGTTATATGCATACCATGATTTGCAAGATCCAATCTGGCTCACTCACTGGGACCAGAGGTTTAGTTTTCTGAGCCTTTGAACTCAGGGAACCTCTCTCTACTAGAATGTGTAAACACTCTCTACACCAGCGGTTCTCAACCTTTTCTGGGGCTCGACCCCGGCCTGCATTGCGCATGTGCGGCACGATGGGGCACACCACACATGTGCGGCGTGACGGGGCGCATCGCAAAGGGGGGGAAAATGGCCGACCCCAAAAAAATGGCCGACCAAAATTAAAAAAAATGGCAGGCCCGCATCGCAAAGGGGAAAAAATGGCCGACCAAAAAAAATGGCCGACCAAAAAAAAATGGCAGGCCCGCATCGTGCATGCGCGGTGTGATGGCCTGCATCGCAAAGGGGGAAAAATGGCCGACCAAAAAAAATGGCAGACTGCGGTGTTTGGCGACCCCCGTGAAATGGTCATTCGACCCCAAATGGGGTCGCGACCCACAGGTTGAGAACCGCTGCTCTACACGTTCTGGTAGAGAGAAGTTTCCTGAGGATGGGCTCCAGCACAAGTCCAAAAGCTGAGAAGACTAAACCTCTGGTTCCAGTGACTAACCAGATTGGATTCTACAACCTTATCCTGGGACATGTATATTCTCCTTCGTACTATCATTTCCCCCTCTCTTTGCCCTTCCTGCCATACCCTTGCCATTCACTACATTTCTCCATATACCTTTATAACTGAGATCCTTCCTTGATTCTACCATATCCTTATAGCACACCATACATTACCTTCTCACTTTTATGTTCTTCAGGATCTCATCAACTTCATCCAGCCATATCTTTATCTATCTTCTATTTCCTTGTACTTCATTATTTGTTATGCAATTCTACACAAATTCATTCTCCCTATATGATCAAACTTCAAAATATTTATTTTATATTGAACCCTTATTTTGACAATTTTAAACAATTCAGAGTGAAGCTCAATTTATTTATACTGAACTTTCTTGTTCTCATCTACATATTCCTTTCAACTAGCAGAATGTTTCCCCCACTGGATCATCCAGAACATTGCTTAGTTTTTATCAGAACTCAACTTTGGTTCCTCCTTTATCACATTATCTCTGTTTACTGAAGCAGCTCTCAGCAACCCATGGGTTCCTATTTTCATATTTAACAACAAGTTAGAAGATATTAAAGTCATAATATACGTTTTAGCTTTTTAATTTATAATTAAACCTACACTGCTTAATTCCCTGCATGTGTTGCTTGAACACTGGAGGCTTTTTCAGCAAATCTCTGCTGACTTTCAAAAGTTTCAGGATGAAGCTTGAAACTAGCAATGCTAAGTTGTGCTTTTACCTTAAATTGATCTAAAATTGGGCCAAGTAGACCAAGTTTGACATAATGGATAGATTTATTTGAAAGCCAAACTCACAATGAGAGAGCAAGTACTTATAATGTGAAATTGAAAAATACAGTAATTCCTAAGTGAATTCAAGTGAACCTGATGGCTGCCATGCCAAACTTGCCCCATATCTCTTCCTTTTTTCCTCCATCCATTTCTTCACAACCTTTGCTACATCTCTGAAAGATGCACTGCTTAGAACAAATGAGGGGAAACTATTTAATGTATCTATTCTATTTTAACAAATTTCGTAAGACTGGTAGAGATTAGGATTCAAATGTGTTCGGATAGCCTGATGTTCTATGCATGAATTGAATAATCATCTAAATCAGTCTGTCTGCAAATCTAATTCATGTGAAGAGAAACATCTTTCTAATTTGGGATCATAGGAAAAGAAAAAGAGCCTATTGAGCCAAGAGATGATCTAGTCTAGTGTTCTGCCTCCAACATCCACTAGAAGTCCACAGGGAGACATGAAGGTAAGAAAGCAAGAGCACTGTTTAGTTAAAATATGGCCATTCTATAGCTATTTCATACTTTTCATAGATTTGAGGAACTATTTGTAAAGGTTCAAATTGTCTGCCCAGGCCTATTACTTAAAAAATACAAAAATTCAGAATGTTCTTCCTACTGACTCTTAAAATAGAAATACCTAGGTGTACCAAAGATGTGGTGAAGAATTGAGACCTGTTTGTACATAAGACAAACCATTAGGTCTGCCTCCATAGTGTGATAGAAGAAGCAACAAGAAGCAGCCAAGCTGTATAGGAGAAAAGCAGTAGTACTAAGGGTACATCTGGTCAGCAGCCTACATTTTTTTTCATCTTTTTTTTAAAAAATTTTTTATTATTAGATATCCGTTTGTACATGTAAACAAAGAAAAAATTCAAGTTAAAGCCATTCAACTTAATACAATCATTTTAAATTTGTAGACCTTCTTCACTAAGTGGGAACAAGATTTTGGGCAACCTATCACGATGGAAACGTGGGAGGGAATCTGGGTGAGAAATGTAAAATTTACGCAAGCGCAACATTTAAGGGAAAACTTTTATAAGATGTTCTATAGGTAGCATCTAGATCCGAAAAAATTATCATATATCTATCCAGACACCCAACCTAAATGTTGGAGGTGTGGTAGTATGGAGGCTACATATTTTCATGTATGGTGGACATGTAGAAAAATTAAAGCCTTCTGGAGAAAAATATGGTGGACACTCCAAACCATCTTGAAAAAGCGTATTGAATTTCTACCTCAGTTGTTTTTGTTAGGGATCATAAAAGACTGTACTACCACAGAGACGAACTTAATTCTGAACTTGATCACAGCAGCGAGACTGTTGGTGGGACAATACTGGAAGAAGCCAGAAATACCACCTATTGAAGAATGGACTTTGAAAGTAATAAATTTGGCAGAAATGGCTAAAATATCGGCATATTTGAAGGATCGCTCAAATGAACAATATATGATAGACTGGAAACATTGGATAGACTACATACAAGATAAACACCAATCAAAGAAAATGTATCTGGCTTATAGTTAAATCTGGGCATACGGAGTGAAGAATGTTTACAAATTTAAATCGATTGTATTAAGTTGGATAGCAGTTAACTTGAATTTCCCCCTGGTTTACATATACAAATATATATCTATCGATTAATGGAAGATATATATTAAATAGACTAAGAATGTACTTGTTGAAGGGATGGGTATATTGACATGAAAATTATTAATTTTAATAAGATGACTTGTTTGTTTGATGTCCAATGGATTGATCTGAAAAGAAGTGAAATTTAAAATTTGTAAAATGTAGTTGGCTTGGATATTGGTCTTACCAGAAAATATTTTGACCAGAAGGATCACTTGCTTTTGAAGCACTTACTGCTATTCAACAAGCTCTGAACTGTTTTTTTTTCCAGTTGTCTCTAAAACATCAAACCCTTTTGAGGCAGTCAAAGGACATGTGCCAGGATAGATCAAGTTCTATTGACAAAACACAGATTTCAGATAGTTCAACAAGGTTTTATATTTCCCACCTGTTTAATAATGGCAAGCCTTTTTTTCCCTACATTAGGTTGCTGGAATCTTTAATCTGTAATAAATCATATGTAGGTCATCTCAGTGTATGGCTTATGGGTGATGGTAAGCAATTGATTCAATTCTGGAATCACTACTTTGCCAGTATTCCAGTTGATAGAATTGAGGTTTCTAGTGAAAAACAAGTCTGTAATTCTCTCATGCAAAAATAACACGAAATTACAAGCCACTCAAATCTACTTGTAAGAAGCTATTAATACATTTTGCTATACTGAGCAAACTACCATGCATGAACTTCAGGCAAGCTCTATAGATGTTCAAATATATGTACCATGTAAAGAAGGTCTCCATTGCTGAGTAGAAGTGCCATCCATGAGCTACCAGAAAAAAATATAGTGGGAGGCTGGACAAAAATATTGGAACAGAAGGGTGGAAGGTTCCATCTGGGGCTGGTTTCTCTTTGTATCTAAATAATGTATTATAGCAAGTATTAACCAGGTTGCAGAACTAATTTATCATGTACTCTGACTAGCAATTCATTGAAGTAAAAAAAAAGTCCCAGCATGTTCTCCACAATGTATTACACAGTGTACAGCAATCAAGTCTATAAACTGTTCTGAGCATTCTTTTCAAATGGGTTCCTGTTGAATTAGTTTTAGTAAAGTTTGCCAACAGTCTGGATTCCATCTCCTCACTCGTATGCTGTGTTGCAAATACATCCCTTTTTAGTATTAACTGTCATCAAAGAGGAGGGCTCAATAGATGAATGTTGATAGGCTTGATAAAAATGGCTGAATCTTAGCCAACATTTGAATGTTGCAACAGAGTAACATTAAGAGCCAATATTTCCTAAAAGTTTATAACTTCCCCAATTCTGGTTGCAGCTCACTCAAGGAACATATTTTCTTTACTGGCTTTTCTGCTTGAAAATGCTATCTGAAGCTTAAATGAGGGAATGACTCTCCATTGAACAGCCCAATAAACTAATCACTTCTTGATATTCACGTGATATCAGTTTTGACTGTTCCTTAGTAATTTCTGTATTGCTTTATGAAGACTTAAGTAGTGCAACTGTCAATGTCTGAAATGTTTGTGTAGTGTGCTAATATGCTAAGCAACTTTAGAAAAAAGTAAATGAAATGTCTTCCTCTCTGGTTCTCTTAAGCAAACATCTACCTGCAGCTTTCTCAATAAGAGAACCATGTGCATAATATATTTGTGGCTGTGATATAGCTCTTAAATTCCACACGGCCTTATATCAATAGGATGGAATCCAGTTAGCCTTCATCCCCAACACAATGGCTTCCATGAGTAGAGCAAAGAACAGCTTTCACACATTCAATATCAGCCCTTGTAAATGCTTATTCATATGAATATAGCCTAGTCCTGTTTTCGTTTGCAAAGAGTTGAGAACCCTGATCAATTTGCTGAGATAAGGAACTTGTAGTGATATAAGACTCTAGAGCAGGGGTTCTCAACCTTGGCAACTTTAAGACTTGTGGACTTCAACTCCCAGAATTCCTCAGCCAGCAAAGCTGGCTGAGGAATTCTGGGAGTTGAAGTCCACAAGTCTTAAAGTTGCCAAGGTTGAGAACCCCTGCTCTAGAACATGTTCTAGTAGGCATTTGTTTGGCTGCCCATTATTTTCTTCAGACTCTGATTTGCTTCCTGCTTCAAATTAGTTTTCCTCAAAATTTATTGGGGGGATGGGAACCAGGAAGATGTTGGTTGTAGAATGTCATTTCCTCCATTCTCTGACTCACACTATGCAGAAAGGGCAGTCATATTGGGTTGGCTGAACCCTCAGACTTGAGGTGAGACTGTTAAGTAAGTATTTTGTAATCAAAGCTCTGATATGTATCATGCCAAGCAATGTACAAAAAAGTCCTGCTAAGAAGCAAGGTTATGTGAGCCAATCTTTTTTCCTGTAAAATAAAGATACATTAACTTTAAGGTCCAGAGTACATAAGATTTATATGAATGGAAATGTCTGATTACAGAGTTAGTAGCTAGGTTAAAGTTTAGCAAATATATTTGGAAAGAAAATATTGCTAAATAGTACTGATAGCTGTAAGAATTCTTCTAGACCATATCAAATGCTTGCAAAAGCTGCTTTCCACCAGTATTTCTCTGGTATGTGTTTTTAAGCGCCTATGAACAAACTGGATACATAATTCTAGATACCACTTCTATGTGAAGACGATTAGCTGTCAAAAATTCCTGTATGCCTCACTACATCCCTGTCATCCAATGAAGTGGTTTCCTAGCCACAAAGAGCTAGTTGACACCTTACTGTCAACAAAGCAACAAGAACTGGATGTTAATTATGATTTGCCAAGAAAGAAGAAATGTACTATCCCAAATAAAAATCAAAATGACACGAATGTCTTGGAGTAGGACCACAGTGACTCAAATTCAAGTTCCCCATGACTAGCTATGAAAACTCACTTGGTGACCTTGGACTGATCACACTGATCACTCTGCCTCAGGCAATCAACTTTACAGAACTACAGTTGCCAGAAAAATAGTGCCATGTACACCACCATGAACCCCTAACTGAAAACTGGGCTACTAAAATAGACATCCAGAACAAAAATCAAAGTGGTAATTAAAATTTCTCAAACATAGGAAGGAAATCTTTTAACCAGATTAGAGTACCTGCTCAGACACAATCTGTTGATAGGCTACATCAAGGTTCTTGTTCCTTCTTAAGATCTTTATAATTGACCAGGACATCGTAATTACTGTCTTCTGTGTAGAAGAAGAAATGGACACTTTCATCCATAGCTTAGTGACAGAACACATGCTTTGTAGGGCAGAAGGCCCATCTTTCATCCCTGACCTGAAATGGTGATGTAAAGAATATCTGAGATCTTGTAGAGCCATTATCAGCTGGAAACAACAGCAACAAACCTACTGCAGATAATTTGCTCTGATCTAAGAAAAGTCCCAGTATCCATTACTGGAATGACCTCAATGTGCATTTGTATCTGTCCCATTAATCTATATCACCTGCATATTTTCTAACATGCTTTACTGCAGGAGTGGCTAAGTCTGTCTACAACCATGGCTTTCCCACCTTATCTAACAGGCTTATTTCAACTACATTTGAACCAAAATAGCTTGAGCCATTGTTCCTTGCATTGGGAAGACACAGTAAACCAACAGTAGACCACTGCCTTCTAAACTTTCATTTTCAAACTGCAGAATTTCCTTAGCTGCAAAATGCTTCAGGAAATGAAATAAGCAGCTGGCATCATTCAATGGAGCCAGAAGGGATCCGTAAAATAATGAAGAGCTTTACAGCACCTTAAAGTCAGCACAAGTTCTTGTTGACTAGAGTCCACCTCAGTGGCAAATATTGTTCACACACACGTGAATATAATATAGCAGGAAGAATGGTACCAAATTCAGTATTCAAAAAAATAAATAAATTAAAGTGAGCACTTCTTTGGAAGTGAACATAATGCTTAATGCACCTGATGAATGGAAATATTACACCACAATAAATGTTAATCTTTAAAGGGTTTCCAGGCTGACTGCTTTTGCTATTGGAGCCTATCATCTTATAATGTGAATAAAACTAACTAAATTAAACCAAAGACTACCTATTCCTGTACTGTATTTCAAACTACTATCAAATCAATTGCCATTTTTGTTACTATCCCTCCAGTTACTAAAGAAGCATTTTCTTCCTTTATGGTTTTATTATTATTATTATTATTTACAATTTTTATACCGCCCCCCTCCCGAAGGACTCGGGGCGGTGTACAGCCCAATTAAAACAACAACACACAAAAATTAAAATTATTAAAAATAAATTAAACAATTTGGCCTAATATTTAAAAACCCAACTAAAAACACAATCCCCTAAAAACAGTTATGGCCATTGTTGGAGCTGGAGCTATCATCCCAGGCTGGCTTGTCGGAATAAGTATGTTTTTAATTCTCAACGGAAGGAACGCAATTCCGTCATCGTACGGAGTTCGGGGGGGAGCTCGTTCCAAAGCGTTGGAGCTCCCACAGAGAAGGCCCTCCCCCTGGGGGTCGCCAGCCGACATTGTTTGGCCGACGGCACCCCGAGGAGACCCTCTCTGTGGGAGCGTACCGGACAGTCAGTCAGCATCAGGACAAAGTTGCCTAGAACTCTAAACTCCTCTGGAACTTTTCATAAAAACGTATGGGCCTCAGAGCAGGATAAAATAATCATAAAGTGATTTGAAGAAGATTAATATGGGAAGTCCCTTGTTGAATAGGATTAACTGCCAACTAAGTCAGCCTTGGCCAAACTGGCATTTCTCCACATATGTTGAGATTGATAATATATATAATATCTCATACAGTATATCATCCTTGGCCAAAGCAGATCTATTTGTAGTGATTACTAGGCATCCACAAGCAGAATTGATCTAGTAGTCAAGGCACTAGAGCAGAAAGTGGGAGACTATGAGTTCTAGTACCATCTTAGCCATGAAAGCCAGCTGGGTGACTTTGGGCCACTCACTCTCTCTCAGCCCAATTCACCTCACAAGGTTGTTGTTATGAGGAAAATAGGGGGAGGAAGGTATGTCGGATATGTTTGCCACCTTGAGTTATTTGTGAAAATAATAAAGGTGAAATACAAATAAATAAAAATTGAGATAACCATCTTTTTTGTGATTGCTCTCAAGTAATTGACAAATGTATTCTGATTCTGAAGCTTGAAGATTTAATGCAGTCCATTATAGAGCTTTTCAGCTGTTTCCCTTCAGTGGGCCACTCCATTTTCCTACCCATTTTTTTCTTGCCATTTTTCCCCCATCCCCAATGAGAGGGAATTTCATAAAGTGTTACTACTGAAAAAGATTTATTTCAGGTGTCCCCCAAGGTGCATTTTCTGAGGAATGTATAAGCTGACAAAAATGTTAAATTATGCGTGATTTTGGCCCTACATGTGCCACAATTCCTATCTCCTGCATATTACTTCCAAGAGCAATTGTATAGTAGAAATTTTATATTAAATTAAATTAAATTAGAATGTTTTATTCCAAATGGTATAACATAATTTCATTGTACCATATCTAGATAGAAATAATATCCTGTTAAAGGAACTTCAAGAGTATTTTGGCAAATGTTTAACATTAAATTGGAGCAGGTTTTGCTCACCTCAGGAGGAAAGGCAACAAACCTGTATTTCAGGTAGAAATCCCATCCCCTGAGCTAAATGCAGTCTCCCAGGTCTATCTGGTTTATGAGTCTCAACAAAGGCTTGGATTTTCAACAAATGATCTCACCAGATGGATGGACAGTAAATATTCCAAAACCAGGGAGTCCTGAGAGAGAAGAGAAAAATGAAATTTCCCCTCTGCTTGCACAGTTATCTTAATGCATTGTTATTTTACTGTAAGTCAAGAGAAAAGAAGTTGCCCAACAGTGGATTCAGCATATTATATCAAGCCAAGCTGAAACTTCAGGCAGAGAAAGAGAAATAAGAGTTCATGAACTTTCCAGTTAAGTTATTTTCAATTCCAGCTTTGTCACAGGGGGTGTTGATAACATCTCACATATTTACTGTGGAAATTTAAGAAATACTTAGGGAAAGAAACAATAGAATAGATTTCTAAACAATACCTAACACCACTCTTAAGTGAGCAAAACATTCCTATATTTTGCAGCTGGTGCAAGGAATGGAAAGCAAGTCAGATAAAATGTGTGAATGCACAACAAAAACATCACAATCCACAGACACACACAAGGATTCAGAAGGCAACAGAGAAAACACCAGGCAACATTCTCATAACTTCTGCCTGCATAAATGCCATTGCCCTAATTTCAGGCATTTCTATAACAGTCTCGTCCTTCATCCTGACATCTTTATACTGAACATCTGTTGCTGATACAGCGTTACCATTTCTCTTGTTTATAGTATGTTGCCAAATAAATATAATGGCAGGAATTTGCAAAATGGGCAGATCTTGTGCTCAAAGCACCCGCCACACGTGACCTAAAGAGAAATAAAGTAAACTTGCAGTGAATGGCTGAGCCCTTGGAAGATCATACAGTAACAGTGGAATCCTATACATCTTAAAGATGCAAAAAAATTCTGCCACAGGTCGTTCTGGGAGCAAAAGAGATTCATGGCAGGACAAATGCTAGCAGAAAACATAGTTTGGTTATGGTTCTGTCTTTTCTAAAAATAACAACAGCAAAAACAAAAATAATAATAGATCCAACATGCTTTTTGAATTGTAAAAGGTGGCCCCAGCCAAATCTAATGCTCACATAGTAATCATTCCAAGAAGCAAAGGAACAGCCGCCTCCAGTAAGAGCAAGAAATATTTTTGGTATCATAAGAAGGAAAACAAGACCCTCACCCTTACAAAGTGCATGCTCATGCCCTTTTCTTATATTTTTTTCAAAAACCAAAACATTTCATATCCTTATAGCAGAGAAGTAACTCTTGGTTTAGGCCAGGGGTAGGCAACCTTGGCTCTTTTATGACTCGTGGACTTCAACTCCCAGAATTCCTGAGCCAGCATGGCTCAGCTTGGAAACCTCTCCCTTTCCCCTCAGCATGGCTGGCTCAGGAATTCTGGGAGTTGAAGTCCACGAGTCATAAAAGAGCCAAGGTTCCCTACCCCTGGTTTAGGCTGCTGCTTCTCTGTACTGCATGTTGTGGTCACCTGATCAGTCCAAGAAGTGTCAAGAAAGGAGAAAGAACCTCTGCCAACTGTTCAGTCCATAGTTGTGCAGATCATTTTCCTGCAACAAGTAAGAGAAGGCCAAAGGACTGGCTATCTTGTATATTTTCAAAAATGAAATGGATTTTTCCATCACAGGAAGGATGGATATTAACCAGGCTTGCTATTAGCATTCCTTCCACCATAAATCCTTTAGGAAACCTCTTTTATATCCCTGCTTGAAATGAGAGAAAAAAGTTCTTCTGTGTGCTTCCTAAAGAACTAGACTTGCAGAGGCATGGTTTGGAAGCAAATTTAACATCTTGTGCTTCTCACATATACTGGAAGCTACCTTGTATTTCACCAAGCTATTGGTTCTGCTGGGCAGCCATTTTGTCTGACAGAAAAGTACCTGTTGTATACTTCGTTCGCGTGCGAATGATGAAGACACATGGCGAGGTTGAACAATTCTTTATTCTCCTTCTAACAACACCCGAGCAAAAACAAAAGACACGCAGGCCTTTTTATATTTATTATATTTATATCTCTGGGTGTGAGACATCAAAATCAGACAAACGGCCAATCTTCGCCATCATACTATTACGACCTTCACCATTCGCTCCTCTGCAAACTGCTGTTTGGGGAAAAGGTTCTTTAGCCAAGCTCACCCTCCAGTGACGCTATACTGGCAGGCTGGGATGCTGATTCAGACGCCGTCTTCCCCTCTTCAGAACTTCCTAGGTAAGTCTTAAAATGCTTGTTTCAGCTTGCAAAGGATCCCACCTTCGTCACCAGTGTTGTATACTTCATTTGCGTGCGAATGATGAAGACACATGGCAAGGTTGAACAATACTTTATTCTCCTTCTAACAGCACCCGAGCAAAAACAAAAGACACGCAGGCCTTTTTATATGGCCAGAAACCCAGACAATGTCAACCAATGCGAACAGAGCGTTTTTGCGCCTTGCGCATGTGCACAAGGCTGGCGCTGCTCTGTCTGGTCCCAGGCAGCTTTTGGAATGCCCGGGACCAATGCAACATCCCAAGCCTGCTTTTGCAGGCTCAGGACACAACAGTACCCATCCAATGTCCCTGGCATACCTAATCTTTCTAACTCATGAGGGGTGGGATTTTATGATTTTTATGTTGTTGATTTTTAATACTGTAAGCTTCCCAGAGTCACCTGTTATGAGTTGGGTGGCCATACAAATTTGTTTAATTAATTAATTAAAGCTGAGGCTTTCTGTATGTAAAGCATGTGATGGATGTTCCTCCCTCATCTGAGTTAAGGGCTTGTTTTCATTGTGATAAATATAAGGAGTGAGCAGAAGACCTTCAAGTGATTATGAACACATGAAATTCTTTCTCTTTCTCAGATGAAGCACAAGATCTAGGAAGCAGCAGAGATGAAAGTCTACATGTTGTTTGCCTTTTAGCTATCTTCTTTTTCTTGATATAGAATTTCTACTATATGTAAAAAACACTTTTTTCTCCCCAACGGATACCTCAAGTACAGTCATTGTTCTGGCCAAAAAGGAGCAACCTCTTCAAGGTCTTCAATCTCCTGTTGTTTTTGCCCTTCTAAAAGATTTTTCCATAAATTCATTGTTAATGCAGACTCCATAGGGCCCAGCATTTTGACAATTTCTACATCTCTGAAAACAAATTTACCCTTTTTCTGCTGTTATTATTTGTATATGAAGCATGAAGATGAGTAAAGATAGCTTTCGCTTTTTAAATTATCAGAGCTTCATAAAATAGCTTTGAAAAGCAGCTTCTTAAAAGTTTTTTTTTTTCAGTTTTCTGATTCCTTGCATAGTCATCCATTGCTCTGAAAATACAGGCATATTTTCCTAGGTAATTATAGCATGTGAGTTGAGTAAGGAAAGGCTAATAGATGAGATTAACTGAGATCTGTTTTTTCTGTGAGCCATCAGCTTTGGTAGTGTTCCTTGGGATGGATGTGAGAATATCTCAGCCTTTACTTGCACAACTGATGGGAAACCCAATCCTAAGAAGCCAACAAGGGCAGGGGCCTGTTGACAATGGCATTCCTTTCCCAAACACCAAGTGGGCAATATTGATTTGCTTTGGATCAGTGAAACATTAAAGACTGAAAAAAGGCCATGAGAATAAATTACTCCAATTCAAAGTACAGTAAAAACCCTACCAACATGTACTCAAAAGCACTGCTTCTTAAAAATGATGTGCTAGCCATTTCATAGAAATGTACTTAAGTAACAAAGTCTTTACTAAATTCCATGACAGAAGAATGTCAAAGGACAGAATGTGGGTACTGAAAGTTAATATAATGGTACTCTCAGGATTCTCTATTAAATAGTCTGTTCCTCTTTGAACAAACCAACTGGTAAACATCACTTTAGGGTCCCCTGTTTTTCCTTTGAGATTCTCCAGAATTCTCCAGGTAGCTTTGCTAGCTGGAGAATTTTGGGAGTTGAAGTCCACACATCGTAAAGTTGCCAAGGTTGAGAAACACTGCATGGCTTACAATAGTCTCCCAACTAAGACAGGAAGAAAATTCTACTGTTCTGAAAATAATCTTCAGAGTCACCCTTCTTTCATTGCACTGAATTCTTACTTTCAGTATCCAGATGATACCTGCCATGAACTTTGAATAGAGTTTATTTAGTTTATTTATTCTTTGTTCTTAGAATAAGTGCATTTTTTCAGTCAATGGGTACTCAGTCAATGGTTTCCCAAACAGCTTCCCAAATTCAAATATTTTAAAGTTCTTTTAAATCTTGTCAGTTTGGGAAAATCTAGGGTTAAAAGACATCCCTTTAATTACAAATACCAGAATACTGCAGTAATCCATCCATAGCTTTTAGATATGGATCGCTGCTCCCTTGTTCTCTAGTAAGCAAAGTGACAATTACAATGAAGTACAAAGAAGATTAAGAGTTTAGCCCTCCAGGAGACTTTGAGAATACCTATATCAGGAGACCAGTGGAGACAGTCTTATCAGCTGACTCACAGACTCTTGCATGGCTCCATACAAGAATGCTGTTCATAAACTCACAAGGTCAGCAGAGCAGCTTCTTCTAGTAGGCAGGGTCAGTCAGACTTGGCAAGTCACACAGTCAGCAAACCAGCAATCAAATGTTTCAATCATGCCTGATTATTTCATCAGGCAACAGGGAGGTGAAGAGGAAAAAGAAAATCATATGCTTCTTTGGCTATGGAAAAAACCCCTACAAGATGAAGTCATCAGGTCAGGAAACAAAACCTTTAATTAACTAATGACAAGTATAGAATGTCCTGTCCAGTGTAAAAGAATCAGCTTTAAATTACATTTTCTATCAATGATGCTCCAGGCTGTTCTTTTCTTTGTTGAATGAAGTACATTTGTTGAAGTTTTCCTGAAAGATAATTTGCTATAGCTGCAGCATAAAAGTGGACAAACAATCTACTATATAGTCCTGTGCATGGAATAAGAAACTCCTACATCCATGATAGTGATTAGATTCCTTGACCAAGCATGTCTTGGTGAAGATATTGACTATTTTGACTAGAGGACTAGAGGAGACATGATAGCAGTAGCCCAGTATTTGAGGGGGTCAGTCTATTTTCCAAAGCTCTAGAAGGCAAGGCAAGAAACAATGGATGAAAACTAATCAAGGAGAGAAGCAACCTGGAATTAAGGAGAAACTTCCTAACAGTGAGGACAATTAACCAGTGGAACAGATTGCCTTCAGATGTTGTGGGTGCTTCATCACTGAAGGTTTTTAAGAAAAGACTGGACAGCCACTTGTCTGAAATGGTATAGGTTCTCCTGCTTGAGCAGGGGGTTGGACTAGAAGACCTCCAAGATTCATTCCAGCTCTATTCTGCTCTTCTCTTTTGATAAGACATAGGGTCTGCCAGGACAGAGCAATGTGTTTGCTCTTTTTCCATCTTCCTATCTAGCCAAAGTCTCAGGATCTCTGACATCACAACGACAGCATTAACAATTACACTAAAGCACAAACATTGTTATGGAATGTTCTCTTCATCAGAAATTGGCCTAGGATAGGATCAAATGCTCTGTAAGGGAAAGCTTTCTCCCTCCCTCCCCTCCTTAAATATCTCCTCCTAATGTTTCTTGGAGGATTCCAATCTACTCATAAGTGATGGAAATCAGCAGTTCTCTGATTTCACTGTCAAACTTGTTCCTGTGGCAAAAATATATTAACCGAATTCCACCCTTCAATGTTAAGACTGAAAATAAATAGATCAAACAATAGATCAGGCATGTCAAACTGCCGGCCCAAGGGTCAGATGTGTTATGCCGAAACCACGCCCATCCCATTGCCGGCAATGGGGAAAAAGTCGTGATACATTGCGTGACATCACGTGACATCATGAGTTTGACATGCCTGCATTAGATTATCACATGTCATAGGTGGACTACCTCATTATACTGTCTAACATTTTGAGCAATGAGCCAAGGAAGGGCTTTTCCCCACTGAAAGGTTAAATCTATTGAGATCCATCTGCAATACAGAAATTTAATTTAGATAATGCTTGAAAAACAGCAATAAAGCAGAGATAACTAAGGGGGTTGATATGAGTAAAGTTGTTCTTAGTGTTTGCAAATACAAAGCAGTAAAAAGGTCACTTCATTTCTAATTGAATTGCTCTGCTCTATGCTAATCTACCTAATGCCCTGTTTGTGGGTATTGTATCATATTATAGCACATTGTGTCATGAGAGCTAACATTTAAATTATGGCCTTTATTGCATTTTTTTAAATGAGTGAGGTAGAAGAAAATTGCAATAGCTTCATATTCAGTTTTATTCTCTATAACCAAATGCTTGTCTGAAAGATCTTTACCTAATCCATGTCTCTTTCTCTTAAAAAACATAATAAACAAATTTTGGAGGAGGAAAGAGGAAGAAGAAAGGAGAAAGGAGTAGAAGTCAATGCATATTGAAAAAAATGCACAGGAAAATGCCTACAGTTTTGTGCAAACATTTTTTGCAAAGCAGATGGAGAAATAAGACAGCATAGCTGTGATGCCAGAAAAAATAAGAATATAAATAAAACTAAATCTAGCAAAATTATCCATCCCTAGATCTTGGGATCTTGATTCTCATGTCACTCAGAGTGTCATACAGTCCTAGTCTATGTTAAATAGATACATATATTTAAAGCTACAATTGTTCCAACTTGATGAGTAGACTTTTACCATGATTAAATCATCCGCCTATAATACATCCCATATCCTTTGCTCCTGGCTTGTTAAGTTGTGCCAGATTTTATTCTATTTACTTGCTAAATGTTTTAAATCTAACTCTGAAAACTAAGATATTAAGACTGCTGGGAACTGGTATAAACATGAATCTGGTATTGTAGCCCTTATTGTAACAATAGAAAAATAGGTCAAAAGAAGTCTGGTAATCTAGTATACTTTGATGTATGTCCACAGACTCACAGAAAATTATTCTCTCTGGATAAAGACACAAAAGGTAGATCCTGTTTTCTTAGTCTTTATGTATGAAATGATCCTGGCAAATGAGTTGCAAGGTTGTCCTCCAAAATTCCCTTATATGTTTTTCCTGCTCTGGTCCTTTCATCTGTCCTTTCATCATAAAACTCCTTACGATGGTTGATCATCGTATGATCAATGGGGAAGGCCACTGATTTTATATCATTCCCAATATGCTCCAATGTATACTGAACTATCTCTCATCGGGCACAATTAGTCAGACACAACATTTAGAGATTACCGGTAGTTATTGCTTTTTCCATCAAAAGACCCAGAAAGCCAACTTAGAGTCTCAGAGATGCATCTGCATAGATTCACTCATAATGCACAAGTTTCATTAGGCTGTCATTTAAATTAAGAGTTATTTGAATAAAAAAATGATTAGAACCTCATAGGACTATATGCTTCCTGCTTCTCCTTCAGCACAACTGGATGGATAATTTAAAAAAACTTTCATTTCCCTTGTTAGGTATGCATCATGTGGCACTATTTCTAAGCCTTAAAACTGTAGTGCATCTTTTCTAACATTTGTGGGGGGAAAAGCAGTTTTACAAATTATAGTTTAAACTTAGTTTCTTGTAAATTAAGTAACATTAAAATGAATGAGATTATGCACAACCTAACACAATGTCATTATTAAAAAAACCTGAAAGTTTCAAATTCCTCAGAGATACATGAGTGGAGTCCAATATTATAGGATCTCATTCACAGAATGAATAATAGGTTGTGAATTTTTATTTATTTTTTATTTTAAAAAAACTGCAAGAAAGAATTTGTCACATATAGGTATATTTTTCAGGTGATACATTTTAAAATGTGAATTTATATTTAAATACATTCATATAGGCACAAAGCAACCTGGGTGACCGGTGGGGGGGGGACAATAGGAAGGAGGCATTGGCAAACTGCTTCTGAAAAATCTTGCAAAGAAAACAACAGGGATTTGTCCAAGCAATGTGTGAGAATTGGATAAGATTGGGGGGTGGGGGGAAACAAACATTCACACAGTTTTAAAAAAGGAAGAAAGAGAATCTCGTGGGGTTATTTCTAAGCTGGGGCCTTTTTCATATATTGACAGATTTCGTTTAATCAACATTGAATATCAATTAAAATTTTGATTACATCATTATTTTCCTATTTGAGATTTTTTTGCCTGTCTCAGAGAAAGAGGAGCATTGTTGAGTTTAAAATCTAGAAAGATTATTTGTAGTGAAAGAACAGCTGAAAATTGCTAATGTTATCATACAAATGAAAAGATTGTATCATTTCATTACTTTAAAAAAATACATATGAACCTGAAAAGAAAAACCCAAATATTTGCAGTTTAAAAGCATTTTCTTCAAAAAAGGTGGTTGGGGAAGAATTTTATTAGGAACAAAATTTGTGGAGAGGTTAAATTACTTTGGAAAGTTTTGATTCACTTATCCACTTTGACAGTCTGAGATGAAATCAAAGGAAGAGCAGCACTTTAGAAGTGTAATGATAGCTTGATAAATGAAACCTCAGTGAAGGTTTAGATGAAGGTTGCAACATTGTACTTGAAAAACAACAGAACGGATATCTGTCCATTATTCCTCAAACTTTACTCACAACTTCAAAGAACCTAAGAGAATGGGTATTTAATTAAAAAACTAACCATCCTCAAAATGTATAGAACGTACTAGGCCATTTATAGAATATATATAATGATGGATTAAAAACTAGAAATTAAATTACAGAGCAATAAAATGGACAGATAGGGTCCTCTTTGCCATAAAATTGAGAGCCTATTTGCATTTTAGATTGCATATTATCAAGCTCAAGGCCATATTAATTGGCCCCATCTGAACTGTGGTTTAGAGAGCACCTCTGATTTCCTACTGCATCTCGAGAAAGAGCCAAATGTAAAGTAATTTGCATAGAAGATAATGTAACGTGAAATACCATCAGTGATCTCATTGTCTTTTATAGACAATGAGGTCATTGGCAGTCTAATACATGAGGTTATACTTTCTCTGCTCTGTTGTATCAGCAGTGGTGAAAAGGTGATTTCCATGGCTGGTAAGATATTTAGATATTTTTTTGTTGAGCTAAATTCCTATTGATCTAATGATGAGAAGCACTCCAACACCAGCCATGACATTATTTTTTTTTAAAAAAAATGTTCAGCTGGCTAAATTGGGAAAAGTGGCTAATAAGGAAAAGGGTATATAAATAACAGTATAGAATTTTCCTCTCCAGAAAGCCCATGTAGGACTACATTAACCTCCAAATTTCTGCCTTTCAAAAACATTAGTTCCCTGAATTTTTCAACTGTTATGCTAGTGGAAAAACACAGGAATGAAAGTGGAATTGATCAGAAGACTTCAAGATGGAGATGGCTACAATGCCGATTGCGATGTGAAATTATCAGATTCACTTACTGAATAAGTTTTCTGTTATTTTTCATTGACTGTTATATGAAATTGAAAATTTTGAGCTATGAGAACAACTGCCTGACTATGGCTTTTTTTTTTTACCAGCTAAAGTTGGAGAAAATGATAAAGAAATGGAGTACAGCCAGTGATGTGTGATTCCTTTAACCCTACAGAGCACACACTAAGTTTCATTCTACAGGAGTTTAATGTTCAATTTATATCCATCTTCATGTTTACCACACCATTTCAGGGGCATTTGCAAGGAACCATCAAAATGTTCAAGACTGCGTCCAAACCTGTGTGATCAAAAACCTGCACCTTTTTTGTACATGTTTATATTATTTCAAAAATGTATAAAAGGATAATCAAAGATATGTCATAAACCTATATCATAAATAAATGATCCAGACATCAGCAGCTCCTTGATAAAGGGGTATGAAAGATGGCCTAGCAAGGATCCTGCATTCAAAAGGTATTCTCAGTTCATTATTCAAAGGGAGGAAGGGGGACAAAGAGAGAGAGCTACAATATACTTTGTTTTAAAGCTACGTGAAAGAGTGGGAAATGAGCAAGTGTTCTTTAATAAGGAAGTTTGCCTAACTGGTACCACCAGAAAATCTTGCCAGTGACCTTGAATAACCTTACTTAATACTGTGCCCAGATTGCCTGCAGCAGTGGTTCCAAGCATTAGGTTCAACAGTGGATTCCTGGAAGAGAACAAGTTTCAGGTAAAATGGTAGAATTGCCATCTGGCTGCTTCATTTTATGTCCAATCTCTCTTTTGAACAAAATGTCCTCCCAATGAGACAAAAGTCTGCCAGGATCTATATAAAATGGTTAGGATATTAGGCACGAGCAGCCTTCCTTAACCTAGCTGAAGTGGAACTCTTGTGCGGAATGGCAAGTTAAAGATATCATCAAGTGAAATACCTCACTTCAAAATCTAGTGTCTAGATTTTGTTTAGTTTTAATATAGATTTTTACAAATGGGAGAGCTGTCATTTTGCGATGGGGGATGACAGATGTAGTGGAACATTTTTTCTGATGAGAGTCTTTATGTGAAGACAATTAGGTGGATCTGCCTTGCTGTAGTTCAAACATATACCTGACGAAATTATGATTCTGGAGATAAACTGAATGAACCATCTTCTGGCATTGATTAAAAATGCTTCAAGGAAACTGATTTTCCTCAAAATATTACTAATTAAGAGAGATGTAAAACTGTCAGTATGATTAATCAACTAAAACTTTAATTGCAGGTTTAAAAAAGCAGACTAGTTAATCATGCATGCCACAAGCTTTGTGGAACAGACATCTTTTATGTTCTCCAAAATGCTTCAGCTTAGCCAAAAGTAGACAGCATTCAAACAAGTCCAGCATAGAATATTTTTTTCTCATTCTTCAAAGCAGCTCAAGAAGAAAGGGGAGAGCAAATCTCAGAATGAAATATAGGACCCATAGTTGCACTTAAGACCTTTTTCACACTATAGACTGGGTTTAAACATCTTGTAATGTGGTTTGTTTAGTTTTTTAACACATTATAAGAATCCAGATAGTTGGAATCACTGAATGAACCTTATCAAAACAGGAGGTAGAAAGTTAGTCACAAAAGACTGACAAAAATTAAATCTGTGACAGAAATATGTAATTTATCAAGGGAGACGTTTTGATGACACCACATTTATTTTACAGAAAGTTGCTTTCAATAGGAATCTCTTGCTGTAAATTTTAGAGATCCTGAACTGGTGAAGTCCATGAACTGAAATATCAAACTGCAAAAGTACTTGCAAGAGAAACAGTTTAGTGTAGTGATTGGATGTCCATGTGCTGCCTCTATGTTGGTTGAGGCAGGCAGGATTCCCTTGAGTACCATTTGTTTGGGGGTCAAGGGAAAGGGAGGGTTTTGCCTTCTCTTTCTGCTCAAGATCCCCATGTACATTTGGTGGGCCACTGTGTGACACAGAATGCTGGACTCGATGGGCTTTGGCCTGATTCAGCATGGCTCTTCTTATGTTCTTATGATTGAAGTCATCAAGGTAGAAACAAGGGAACGTGAATTCTAGTTCTGCATTAGACATGAAGCCAGTTGGATGACTTTGGGCCAGTTATTTTCTGTCAGCCCTAGGAAAGAGGCAGCAGCAAGCCACTTCTGAAAATGTTGCTGTGAAAATTCCAGGGGCCTGTTCAGGCAGTTGCCAGGAATCCAAAATGACCTAAAAGAACTTTTAAAAATGTATTTGCTAAGTCTAATAGATGGAGACAATCAGAGCAATACTTCTTGACTTGAAATATTTATTTCAATGCAAAGAAAAAATGTATCTTAAAGGCAATTACAGTGTGCAACTTACTGTTACCTTTTGTTGAACTTGTCACTCATCTCCTGCAGTGGTAAAGTTCTAAATGAGCAGAGTTGTTTTCAGTAATACCGGTAGTTACTATACATTATAAATGCAAATAAGTGTATTCATGCTTTCTCCAATGCTGATAATACTGCATGCTTATCAAAAGAGGTTTTTTTCAGGACAACAAACTTTTGTCAGATCTTATGGCTCTCCACTAGTGCTCTAGCTGAGCAAAGTTATACAACTGAATCAGGGAAGACATGGTACTGTATAACACCAATGTCACTAGCAGCCATCACTGAGCAACTGCTGCAATGCATGTAGGATCCTTTGCTGCAATCTAGCCAGGCCCTCTAACCATGGTGTTGGACAGTTTAATGGCAGATACACCTTTAAGGCCAAATGTTGTTAGATATTGAGGTTGCCCACTTATACTGTTTCCATCTCTGAGTAAGCCTAGAGGGAATGAATATAAAGAGGCATTTCTACATGTGTCTGGAGTTGATCTTGATATCCTGATAAAATGAAGCATGCCATTGGGCTTAAACAAATAATTCTTATGAAAGGATAGAACAGAAGCCACATGAGATGGATTGATATGTCTGTTCTACAATATCCCCATTTTCTTGCAGAAGTTTGCCCTGAAATTTCAAATGCATTCCTTATTTGATTGCAACATTGTTCTAAGCTGCTTTTATTAAATTGTTCTTTTATTTTATACTATTTCCCCAATATATACACATTTTGTATGAAAATTTGCCTAAGAGAAGTACACATAATTTGTATGCATCTTTTAATGCCTCATAATATTCAGAGAAGACAATAAAAAAAGAATTGCATTTACATTGATCTATGATAGAGCTATAGCAATCCCTAACCTACAATTGACATGTTCCCTCTAATGATTTTTTTCAGTCTCCAAAGTACCCAGAATTAGCCTAACAAAATTTGGCAGTAAAATGGCATGTTTGGAGTATTTTTTTTCCTCACAAATTAAGCACTAAAGGACAACATCCTTTGTTGTTTTACTAGACAAGGGCAAGCTTCCAAATAAAGCACTGGGCTGCAATCATTCACAGTTTTTACTTTTTAAGCAAGTCAATAGGTCCAGCAGCATTCCTGCAAATAACAATCTACTAGAGACTTGTGCTTTGTTTTGTAGCACATCAGATTCCCATTTTCAAAAAAACAATAAGAATAAAAGTAATAATTATTGGAGAGATATAAAGCCCCGGTAAGATACAAGTGGTCATATTGGTGACAACAGTTTTATTGGAAGATGTGACCTGTAGATACATCAATCAGCAAACCTTCAGATATATACAGAAAGCTGTTACTTATTTTGGCAGTGCCCTCAAACATAGGCAAACATGAAAATTTAAATATATGTTTTTCTGTCCCTGCTCATGTCTGCTGTCTATGCTGGAAAGCAAGCACTTTACCGGAAAACCTGCAAAATATTACATTTAATAGGAAGAAAGTTTTGGGGTAAAATCTTTAATCTTTCAGGATGAGATCTTTTTGAGGTTCTTGTACCGGTAGTACGGAAGAAGATGGTTCACATGTTGCCTAGACCATTTCTACATCTCAGTGAAGTTTTCCATGCATGAAAGCAAGCTTGTATACAAGACAAGGGCTTAAGGATGTTCTCAGCTGATCTAACCTTCATTAATCTCTGACACTCCAACTTTGCAAGGGCATTTGGAAAAGTTGACATAGTACAGTATGTCAAAATCACCCTGACTTTTTGAAATCTTCCTTTACATTAGAAGCAAGGGACTAATAATAATAATAATAATAATAATAATAATAATAATAATAATAATAATAAAAATGGTTCACGTTGACAGCCAAGCTATTATTGCAAAAGTGAAAAACAGCATAAATACCAGTAGGTCCAACAAATCTTCTATTGAGTTAAAGCATAAACTTTCCTCTGTCAATAAAAAGGACTCTTTCATCTTAAAGTTTTAAAGTGATAGCCACCAACTAAATGTTTGCATTTTTTTCTTCATGTAGAAAAACATAGATTAATAATTTACCAAAACTAGGATCATATATGTTGGATCAGGGGATAAAAAGCTCACAGGAAAGAATGGATCACAATTAACTCATACATGTTCCAATTCTAATTTGTGCACTTTGGTTAGGTTCTATGTGCCATTATCTTCGGAAGTCAGGAGTTCCTACTAATCAACCAAGTTATTTTTCCAATCAGTTAAAAAATGTGGCCCCAAGTAGCATGTGTGTGTGAGTATGTATGTATGTATGTATGTGTATGTGTGTATGTGTGTGTGTGTGTGTATATGTGTGTGTGTCTTGGCAACGTTTCGATGAAGTCTCATTCATCATCTTCAGGCTGGTGCTTTTGGCTTCTGCTTCTAGGAGCAATGTGTGATCTAAGCTGTTTTTTTTTCCTTTTAACTGCCAGTGGGGGTTTGAACTGATTGGCTGGGAGCTTGGCTATGTTTTGATTGGTTAGGGGCTTGGCTGTGCTCTGATTGGCTGGGGGGTTGGCTGTGTTCTGATTGGCTGGGGGAGTGTTCTGTTTGGGTGGGGGCTTTGTTGTGCTGGAGAGGTTCAAAGTGGCCAATGTTGCAGCTCTGGTCTGGCTCCTGGTCTGTGGTCTTGCCTCATCATTGGTGTGGGTTTGGGTTTGCTTTTTGCGTGGATGTGTGGAGGTGGCATCCTGTGTGTTTCTGGTGTCAATCTTAACACAAAGATTGACACCAGAAACACACAGGATGCCACCTCCACACATCCACGCAAACAGAACACTCCCCCAAACAGAACACTCCCCCAGCCAATCAGAACACAGCCAACTCCCCAGCCAATCAGAGCACAGCCAAGCCCCTAACCAATCAAAACATAGCCAAGCTCCCAGCCAATCAGTTCAAACCCCCACTGGCAGTTAAAAGGAAAAAACAGCTTAGACCACACATTGCTCCTAGAAACAGAAGCCAAAAGCACCAGCCTGAAGATGATGAATTCAAATTCTACGTGGGAGAAAACCCGAAGAACCAAAGACATATATATATATATATATATATATTTCTGAAATATATTTCAAAATAGATGCAGAAAAAGGATTAAACCAAATGTGTGTGTGTGTGTGTGTGTGTGTGTGTGTGTGTGTGTGTGTGTGTGTATATACATGTAGATAGATAGTATACTATACCTTTGTCCCACCCCCAAGCATACATTTGGTTTATCCTTTTTCTGCATCTATTTTGAAATGCATTTTTAAAAGTCCAGGTGAACATTTTGCTCTCATCTAAAAGCAACATGAAGATGTTGGTGAGCATGCAACCATTTTGCAGCCAAATTAGATTTTTATGAATCAGCCTGGATACTAAGAAAACTTAGAAGAGGAAGCAAGCAAACCTGGCTATGGTCTCTAATAGATTGCTGCAGAGCCAGAAATAAATCAAAGCAGTTCCCAGAACCAGAAGATTGGACAGTTTCTGAATTCATCCTGATCTTTTGCAGAGATTCCATGTGGAAATGGCCAAAATAACTTTCTTTAGTATCCCAGTAACATATCATAATTATTAAAAGACATATGATGAGATTTAGAGTAGAGATTTGCTTGTTTCTCTGATGTGGAATTTGGATGCAAAAAAGGTTCAATATTAATTTGCCATTGACATACATTTAATGCATGTAATTGCTATAAGAAGAGTTTTTTGTCTTGAAAGATTAGTTTTCTACAAATGGTGAATGTTCATATAAACATTTTAGAAAAGCAATATATTGTTCCTTCTTCATACTCTGAGATTTATTAAGGCAGTTTGAATAGAAAATAATAAGAAGCTTACTTGTGTGGTCTGAAAGCATCTCTTTCCTTTATATTGATTTGAAAATAAGAAAAAATCATTTCTGGACATAGTGGAACTCAATTTTTGTACAATTTGCTTTTGATATGTGTCCGCAGGAGAACAGTATAAGTAGAAGCAATAAGTGCCAATGAGTTTAGCAAATTGATGTACCATGGCGATATCTCATGAAATTTCAGATCCAAACCTGAGCAAAACTTTGTAATTTCTCACTGACTTGTTGCTGGACCTAAATTGCTGCCTTTATATGACTGGGCAGTGTGATATTTTCTCATTCTATTGATTGTACCATTTTAACTTTAAAAAAGGCTTTTATATTGGTGTCCTTATCTACAGAAAGCATTCTGAGAGTGGAAGTGGGGAATATGTGTAGTTTCCCCTTTTTCCATATCCTATTCCTTAAATATTACCAATAGTCTTTCCCCATTACTGTCTTGTAGTGCTATCCATCCCTTCCTGAATCAGCAAGCTGTACTTGCCAGCATGAAACGTACTGATGATTCTTCTTTTTCTTCTTGTGCCATATCCGTTATTGGATGTTGGCGATCCTGTTTTTATCAGCAGCCGCATGAAAAAGTCCCTTAGATTTTGAAGCCACGATGTTCTTCTTCTGCCTGGACCTCGTTTGCCTTCAATCTCTCCCTGGAGGATTAAATGGAGTATGCCGTATTTTTCTGGGTGTCGCATCACATGTCCGAAATATTCTAATTTTTGGTTTTTTAATTGTTTTGATGATTTCCCTTGGCTTTCCCAGGCGGCTTGCTGATGATTGTTGAGGCTTATCCTGTCTCTATTCCCAGTTACTGCCAATCACCCCATTCCCCTCCAACGGGCAACAGATTTTACATAGAATGAAGCTGCCCTTGAAGAATGTCAGAATAAAGAAGGGGAAATACTACTTTAACATCAGTACAGCTATGGTTGACAAGGTTCTATCTCACTCATGAGTTGGTAATGAGATGAAGGCCACAACATAGGGATGGGATACAAAAGAAATGGTGCCAAGGCATGGTTGTGCCATGTTCAGGTGGTAATAAGGAATGCCCAATGACAGCAACAAATAAATCCAAGTTTTTCAAGTAACATCAGTTTCTGTTTAAATCAGTGGAATTATTGCTTATTCCATCTATCTTCCAGTCCAGTTCTACATTTTTGAATGTTCATATTTATCTTCTAGACTTTCAAGAAATTGCTACAATATGCAGAGACACAGACAACATAAGTGAGATTTTTAAAAAGCCTCACAGAGGCAGCAGGTTGAATCAAATCTACCACTGATGATCCTTGTGTGATCTGCAGTAGATCAACACAATTCTACACCTGAGTAGTTATTGATCAAAAAGAATCTTAGGCATCTCCTCTAAATTATATATTTTTAAAAAAGAAACTTATGGGAAATGGAATTAACCCTCATTTCCATCCCCAGGAAAGGGAGAGAAGAAAAACTGATGTATGGCAAGTTTCTCTCAACCCACAGGCTTTAAAATAATCTAATCCTGCTGAAGGCTATTGTTACCCTTAACAATATCTATTTTTTGTTAAATCAAATCTCTTTTTAAAAGCTATTTTGGTCCTTTCCCAATATAAAGGTGTCAAATACCTTTTCCATGTGATCTACCTGCAACAGGAGTATCTTCTAAACATTCAAATTTATATTCTATCCTGGCCTCATCTATTCCTACCCAACCCAACAACTGCACACTCCTACAATTCATAAGTCCTGTCTCCATTCAGCATGGGTGTGACATTTTTTCCAAGCTGAGGGGCATGCTGGGCTTTTGAGTGGCTTGTCTGCCTCATCCCTTCTTGCAAATATAAAACTATATTTCCATTTTATTTCACTGAAAATAACTATTGTTCTTGTGATTATATTCCGTACTTACCTTCAATCCTGAAAAGAGCAACAAAAGAACTGGATCCTGCATAATTATTGTTTTTATATATCCCTCTAAGAATTGGGAATATGTTTTATTTTGAAAAAACAAAATATAAGGGAAATGTGAAATTTACAAATCTATATGCAGGTGCTTTCTATTATCTCTATCCTATATTATGTTGCTATTATTACTATATTACTATGCTGGTTACTGTTGGTATAACAATTAGTATACTCTATTATACTACAGAGCTCCATGATGCCATGCTGGTCACATGACCGCAGAAATGTCTTTGGACAGCTCTGAAAGAGATGAGCACCATCCCTTAGAGCAGGGTTTTTCAACCTTTTCACCCATTGTACCACTTTTAGGATATGGCAATATCCAAGTACCACCAGTCGCCTAGCAAGGTGTCAAAAACTTGATGACCAAAAAAAAAAAAAGGAAAAAAGTTATAAAGTACAGGTAGTCCTTGACTTACAACAGTTCGCTTAGTGACTGTTCGAAGTTACAATGGCACTCAAAAAAGTGCTCCCCAAGCACAGCCGAGCAAGACACCTGCCTGCCCACCCAGCGGCGCTCTTCCTCCTGTCCGAGGTTTTCATTGTTGTGAGCATTTCTGTTGAGGCTTGGCAGCGGGGGTGGGGTGGGAGAGTGTTTGGTTTTTATTCCCTCTGTCTGCTGGGTGGTTGCAGCAGGTTTTGGTCACTTCACCTGGGAAACTGTGACCATCATAAATATGAATCAGTTGCTAAGCATCTTAATGTAAATCACAAGACCCTGGAGATGCTGCAACATTCCAGCTGAACGACGCTTCTTCTGCGCTCAGCAGAAATGACATGATCAGTGCCGAGCTCTAGCTGGATCCTGGTGCTGATCCTGGTGCTTCCACTGAGCCCTGACAGTCCCGAAGAAGTGCTGATCCTGGTGCTTCCGCTGAGCCCTGTCAGCCCTGCAGCTCCAGTCATCTCTCACTCAGGCTTGTGCAGTGCTGCCACCGGTTCAGCTTATTCCCCTCTAGGATGATCGCGTACCACCTGCCAGGTGCCAATGTACCACAGGTGGTACCCGTATCACTGGTTGAAAAGCTCTGATTTAGAGTCAGCAACGACTAATGGAGTAAAATCCCCAGGAACTCCTTTACCTTTTACTTTTTTTTATTATACTACTATTCAGTTACCATTACAGTATTTCCTCTATACTATATAACTATTACAATCTCTCCTGTTTATTATTATGATAATATAGTCAATAGTACAATGCTTTTTTCTTACAAATCCTATTCTGCCTTCTGCCTTAATTCCTCTCTTTTGGATTTCTCCTGGTATTTTTTCTTCTTATCTGTTAATGGCCACATCATGCTTTGCTGTGCCTGTATATTTCCTTTTTCTCTAGACCTTCCACTCCTTTGTAGGAAAAACACTTCTTTTATTCAGATGCCTTTTTGTTTGCTAGTGGGTGCACACTTCCAAAACACTCATCTCCTCTATTCTCCTCCCATACCTGTTTCAAGATTGCAGTTTTATTGGCAACTCTGTGATGCTGACACTGAGGAAAAGGCTCAAATGATGGGGCAGAAAGACAGGACAAGTACTGCAATTTTTCTAAGCAGCCTTCTCTTCCACAGTCACCTTACAAACTACATTTGTAAACTACATCATATCTTACAGTAAGAAATGGTAAAAGTGCATCTCCAATATAAACCATTTACACATCTGTTCTAGAAGATGTTTTTAAATGATGGTAGGATTTCATTTTATCATTTTATTTTTTTCTTTGTTTTTTGTCCACTGACGTCAAAGGCCTAGTACACAGGAATGTACTGTATAAAGAAGCCTGACATGCTGAAATAAGTCATGGGATAATATTTTAATATTAGTCCCCTCCCCTAGAATAAAAACAATCAATCCATCTATCATATCAAACACTGGGCCATACTTTGGCTGTGTCCCAGTTCGTGTTTGGACTTGGGGTAATTTTTCCCCTAGAAAAAGAGCCTGAGTGCTTAAATAAACTTAAGAGAAAGCAGCAGTTGAAATAGATTTGATAAAAACAGTGCTTTTTTGTTTAAAAAAAAAGGTGCCAGAACTCACACACGACATACAACCCGTCTTGCCTACCCTGCAAAGTTCCATCCAAAAAAGGTGCCGGAACTCTGTTCTGGGCGTTCTATGACAAAAAAAGCCCTGGATAAAAATATAAATGTGTCATTCTATGCCACCTATTTTAAAACTGAACTATTAAAGGAAATTTAAGATCTTCCCCAGGACTGAATACATTGGGCAGATGTGGAAGAACAGTTGGATGATGAGGAATGAGAAGTGCTGCTCCCTGAAATGACAAATCCAGTGGGAGAAAAGTGCTTAGGAATCATCAGCAAATGCCTGAGGGCTGAGGGGGTAGGGCAAGAAAAAATAGTCCATTCTATATTCCACTGTATTAATCAAATGTAATATAGCTGCCAGTGGACTCTGGGAAGCTTAACAAGTTGTTTTTTTATATGTTCAGTGTATGTTCAAATGGGTTAATGTCTCAGTGTGGCCAAGAAAGAGGAGCACTGCTTAAAGCTGCATGTAGTTTATAAATGAAATATTCAACTTTGAAAAATCAAAAGACCTAATAAATAGGCAAGTTGGAATGCAGAAAACCCAGTCTTCTAGAATCTCCTTCACTAGAGGAACTGAACAATCATCTTCCTAGCTGAAGGACCCAATTTGGAAAATAGCACTGATAGTCCCACAAAGCAAGCTTTCCAGTTACCGTCTTTGTTCAACAGTGAGACTTATCTTAAACAGGCTGATTTGTTTGTTGCAATAGTTAACAATAATGAGAATTCAGCTAACTCTTTTTAAATGTATTTTTCTAGAAACAAAAAAATGGGTGGAGTAGACTGAAATAAACCACCTTTGTCTATTAAAGATAAAACAAAAATTCATATAAAAGACATTTGTTTGAAGCCTGAAAAAATGATCTATGCCAGGGTATAATATATTGATAAAATACACTGGAAGTTGTATAAAGTCCAAAGATCTCCTTTCAAGTGATAAAACTAACTCATGATAACAAACCTAATTTTTCCAGTCAGTGTTATGAACTCTGAATTAAGCTGGACTCCATTCAGGGCATACAACAGAAAAGTCTTTTAGTTCACAAATGGATTACTTTGTAAGACACTAAACAAAGAATCTACCCTGGGGCAGTCCTTCAGTTCTAAAAGATCGAATATAATTAGACAGTAAGATATTCACTTGGATTATTTGAGACAGTGATTAATGTGCTATGCTCTTTCACCCTTTTTTCTTCTTGGAGTCAGAAATACTCCCTATGCTTGATTTCAAAATAGTGAAACACCACTGGTGGTATTTATTCAGTCTGATTAGCCAGTAAAATGGAGATGTAACCCCCAAAGGCTGGCTCTTGGTGTTAAAGCACCCTTTTTTTGCATGAAGAAATTCCAGACCAAAGCTGAACTCTGTCCAGGGAGGATTTAAAAGAAAAACAAAAAAAACCCCTCCAGCCTGGCACCTGGACAGCTGCAGCCAACCAGTATAAGCTACACTAGGCTAGCAGTTTCCTAAATGCTAGCAATGGTACACTGATCACTATGGATTGTTCCTCATCATAGTGGGACTGGCTGGCTCCAAAGGCCAAAGCCATTTTATTTTATTTTTATTTTTATTTTATTTTATTTTATTTTATTTTATTTTATTTTATTTTATTTTATTTTATTTTATTTTATTTTATTTTATTTTATTTTATTTTATTTTATTTTATTTTATTTTATTTTATTTTATTTTATTTTATTTTATTTTATTTTATTTTATTTTATTTTATTTTATTTTATTTTATTTTATTTTATTTTATTTTATTTTATTTTATTTTATTTTATTATTTTAGTTGTCTGCTTGCAAAACAATTGTGGGCTCTAATGAGTTAAAAACAACAATATAGGATAAAAATAAAACAGTGTAAAGTAGAACGGCACCAACTTTAAGCCCCTTATGAAGTTCTAGCAGTCTCATATAATTTCCTGGCCCTGCATTTGGGGGAATTTAGTTAAAAACTTACTATTAATTTTTTTGTAATCTTGGTGCATTCATATTAAACGTCTTACAAGAATGTCTCCTTCATATGGACTGAATTCACAATAATTTAGACTTTTCAATGCTACAGAGCTACAACCCCAGGAATATAGGGATCTCCTCCCAAAGTGTTTCTCTGCCCCATACAGTGTAACAGAGTTGGCTTACTTCAAGTCCTGTTGATTAAAGTATGGCAACTAGCTAAACATGAGCCTTCTCTGTCACTGCACTTCTAAACAGTATCCTCCCAAAGATTTGTATGAATCTCATCCTACTTCCTTTGAACAAGCCTTAAAAACCTGCCTTTCCCCACCCCCACCCCCAAGTCTTTGTGTGTTATTGGAACCCTCTATGTGTGGATTGAGTGAGTGTTTTTATTTGTTTTTTTCTCAGTGACAGCTTTTCTTTTCTTATGTGGTATTATTTCTTTCTCTTTCAGTTGTGAAACTGCCCAAAGTCATTCTGGAAGTGGGTAGCCTGGATATCTGAGGAAGGAAGGAAGGAAGGAAGGAAGGAAGGAAGGAAGGAAGGAAGGAAGGAAGGAAGGAAGGAAGGAAGGAAGGAAGGAAGGAAGGAAGGAAGGAAGGAAGGAAGGAAGTTCAATGAAGCCCTTTTTAATTCTGGTGAAGCTAAGGAACACATTACACCAAGTGTTTTGTCAACTGACTGAATTTTATTTTGAATCAATATTTTGAACTATTTTTCCTTCAGTGCTATTCCCTCTCAGGTCCAGCAGACAGGCAGGGTTTTAAGTTCTATCACAATTCAGGAAAAACAGGGCTAGCTCCATTTTTGTATTTATGACATTAATTTGTTTTAAATTTTTAAAGCTATTGCTTCATTTTACATTGTTAATATTTATCTAATACGCAATAAATAAAAAATTTCAAGGTGGTTTAGAAATTAAAAAAACATAAAGTACAGCAGCATAGCATAAAAATAAAACTAGTGACAAAATTAAACTATCCAGACTACACAAAGCTATACACTGCTGGTTACGTTAGGACAATCTATATTAAAATATACTAGATATTATTTCAGATTGCACTATATGGTATGCTTTTTTATTTACTGTTGACACCTGAGGGTGATCATCATCTTACACTATATGCTGACAATGAATCCAAGCAGATATTGATTGAATCTCAGAGAGTGGATCTTAAACTTCTATTTGAACCTCATTGGATTTGGTGTTTCCTAGATATGTGGCCCATGTTAGCTAGAGATAATAGGAGCTAGTCTAACGCACCAGGGGGTCACTGCTGTGAAAGATAGTGGTTTAAGACTATCATTGCTCAAAAATATACTTAAATATGCAAGTTATTGTTGAAAAGGAAGCAGAAATTGTCAAAATGGATGGTGCATCTCAGAGAACTCTTTTGCCTGGAGGGGAAAAAAATAAAACTTTTCTCTGATCTTCCATGCAGCAATGATGTAACTATCGACTTAGCAGTTTAATAAGAAAAGAACATGTCTCGCAGGTTGCCTGCAGAAGGTGACTCACCAGGGTGCAAAGCAAGTTTTATTTAAATGGATATGTGTATGTTGCAGTCTGTATATATTTCAGAGAATTTAAAAATACTAATCTGAATATCTGTCAGACTGGGTAAAACAGGATGATTGTACTTGCACTTAGTTCTATCAGCTTTCCTAGGGTGGATCAAATTTGCAGACTATATCCAGTTGTCTGCTTTTCAAAATACAGGGATACAGTGCTGTTATTAAGGTGCAATTGCATGAGAAATACATCAATATTTCCCATCTTTCTGGGGCCATGTGGCTATCAGTAATTCTTAGGTCCCTATCAAAGCTTCTTTATAAAAATGACTCCTTCAATAGAGCCAGTCCTAAAATTTACCCCTCAATGTTTCCTTATTCATTTATAAACCGTATATGTCACATCCCTAAGCTAAATGTGCATCCTACCACCACAATGGATGCAGTTTGGGATGGATTACTGACAGGACAATGAAAGAATTCCATCACATCTTCAAATTCATAGAGAACCCCTTGACTCCAAACTCTTATACATAGTCTTTTTTAATGTTCTCCATCACTCATTAACTATCTTTATCTGTAGTAATAGGTCAGGGGCAAGCAGGGGTATCTGCAGCAGAGATTCAAAATAGAGGCCAAAGGCATGAAGACAAAGCCCTGCTCCATTTTTACATTGTATTTCTCATAAAAAAAAGGGAGAAAGGATTTAATTGCATGATTCTGGTCACCATTTTTGAACCCCTCCCTGCAGAAACCCCTTAGAATAACTGAGACTAGTGGCACATTTATCATTTGGAGAGTAAAATGAGCTGCCACAGTGAGCCAGTCAGTCAGAAAACCTATACCTCCAGAAGGCAAACTAGCATTAACCTTTATCATTGTTGATTTTCTGGGAAGGTAAGCAGGCATATATGGACAAGGGTGAGTCCTTGCACAGCCAGAAGTCAGCATTCTGAGATCAGACAAGTCCATTCCAGGAAGAGGGCACAGGTGGCCCCAATCCATTGCAGTATGTGGGCAGAAGGAAGAGCTTCAAGAATTGAACTTTGCTTCTCCTATAAATAGGATCTGAATTTTTAGACCTGACAGTTGCTGGAATTCTTTCTTAACAGTTTCTTTAGTCTTGAAATAAACATACTTATCAGTAAGCTATGTCCTTGAGTCTGTTGCCTGCAAGTTTTTTAGTTACAGTTTCTGCTGGAGAAGTCTAGCACGTCATTCCAAACAAAACAGGGATCTAACCACCTGCCATTTTTATTTTCTAACATTGTCTACGTAGTGGCATCTGTTGGAGGTGTAAAAGTCTGCAAAATGGTGGGCACAGGTGGTTCTTGACATATGACCATAACTGGGACCAGAATTTCCCTTGCTAGGCAAGGTATTTGCTAAGTACATTGTGTCTGATTTTATGATCTTTTTTGCCACAGTTGTTCAGTGAATAACTGAAGCAAATCCAACTTCCCCAATTGCCTTTGCTTGCTGGAAGCCAACTGGGAGGACTGCAAATGGTGGTCACATGACCCCGAGACACTGCAAATGTTGTAAATACATTTGTAAATACATGCCAAACTTCCAAAGTTTGATCACATGTCCATGCTGTGACAGATTTAAATGTGAAAACCAGTCATAAATCAGTCTTTTCAATGCCATTTTAACATTTGAACAGTAGCTAAATGAATGATTGTAAATCGAGGACTACCTGTACAGCAGTGGGATCTCAGCAGGGGAGGGATTTGAATTGTGGCATTGCAGCTACCGATGTTACTGGATCCAAGGCATTTTCAGAATAAAGACAAGATCCAGGCTAGTATTCTGTTTTGCAACATCACATCTTCCCATTTTTAAGAATCTAAAAATGGAGTTGAAAAGGACAGAGAAAACAGGTCTAAAGAGAGTTGTCTGTCAGCACACTCAGAAAATTTGTCCTTGCCTTGCAACTGTTCTCTCAGTAATCTGAAATAGGAAACACAGCCTTTCAGATGCTGCAAATTCTTTGTTGCTATTACTGCCCCAAATTAACACAGGTAGCTTCTAATGTTCAGTGAAGTACCTAAAGGTTGGCATGGATATCAAGTAATGCTGTAAATGGGTGGAACCAGGTTATTTGTTTCCTTGCATTTGATTAGAATATTTTGAAGTCTGACTGATTTTGTTTGTTTTTATTTATTTTTTTTGCTTTTGGACCTACCCTGCAGTTTTGTGTATATCCTCTTGCAAAAAAAAAAAAAAAATCTTACCATCTATTTTCAGCCATTGGAATCCAAGGAGGCTCCAGAAGCTGCAAAAATTAGGCTCGGGACTGTGCTATGAATGTTTCTTCTGCAGGAGATTTTTTCACAAAAGGCATTATTGATACAAAAAATAGCCTTTTCAAAACACAACACAGCCACCATACACACACACAATATATGTATCTCATCTGTCTCCAACTGCCTTCAGCAGTAATGAGTGCCATGGGAAATGCCTGCTCAGTCAGAAGGACTCACTTGTCCTAAAGCAGGCATCTTGCCAGTTCACAAATTGAGCTGCTGTCTCAAGTTCTTTTCTTCTACAATGATGCCACCAGGCCAGGGCTTTAGGGCAAAGTCTGTATCTCCTTTCATAGAATGGCTATTATGTAAGAAATATTTTTAAACTGCCCTTTGTCCCTTCAGATGCATGAACCTAGCCTAAATGAGTGGTACAGAAGTAAAATGTGCATTTAAATAGTAAAACAAAAACCTCCTCAAGCAGAATTAGCTAGAAGGCCTTCAGTATTGCAAGACTGTGGATTGTCCTTAAATATTTCCTGGTCCAAAGGCCCGGTGGTGGGTCAGGGCTGGGCAGAGATAGACTTATTAAATAGCCAGGTCTGTTTGGGATTTCCCCAGCTCTGCATACCATTCTGCACATTGTGACTGGATTATGAAACGATCAAGAAAAGTAGGACTTCAGACCTACAAAAGAGGAAGGCAAATGTAGCCATCTGTCACACCTCTGCCAGCATGAACAGCCAGTGGAAAAACGGGGCAGGTAAAGAGTGTGAATGGTTTAGCCCACACTCTCCTTTTGGCAGGAAAATGTAGGTTTATTCCACTGACAGAACTGCGCAAAGGTCTGGAAGGGCACTAAAGCTCATGTTTTTGGGCTTTGCCAAAAATGATATGATATGAACATTGTCCTGGCTGAACAGATTATAAACTCTCCATCATCAGAAGTCTCCCAATCCATCTCAGTTTAATGTGAAGATAAGAAACATTTGAAGACCCCATTTTTGAATTAAGGAGGAAACTGTACTCATATGAAGAACAGCTAGGATTAATATTGGTGTAACATAAGCAACCTCATGACACTACAAATTCTACACTGTTCTTGAATATCAACAAGATGTAAATTTTGCAGAATTATATGAAACTCCCACCAGTGCCCCCAAGGTAGAAAGGGTTAAAGCCTCTTGTGATTTAGCAGGGATGACCAACGATCCAGTTTGGATCATAGGCCAAAATCTCACAGACAGCAAGGAGTCCTAAAATTTGAAACTCCCCCCACCCAGACCCATATTCTTTTCTTATAATTGTGACCCAGGTCACAATTTTGCTGATGATAGCAGAGTAGAGTGATTAGGGCATACGATGAATGAGCTCACATCATGAGACTGATTTTTAAGCTGACTCAGCAATCACTACAGCATTTTCAGCATGCTACCAGCGGGTAATGGACCTCAAGGGACATGGCTCCAGCTGGGGATAATTGAGCATAATTACTGCAATGCACCCCCTCCTCAAACTCTGCAGTGGGAACACAGGCACTGATCATAGCCAGTCACAGGGAATTGTCCTCAGCCCCATGGGGGTTCTGAGCCGCATAAAAGAATTTGCTTCCAATCTCAATTTTGTTTCCAAAATCATTGTGGCCGACATTAGCTAGGAATTTGAAACACTGATAGCATCTTTTTAAGAGGAAAGAAACAAAAACTAGAACTCTTATAATATTAAGCTATTTAGATGACACAAACGTTTAGAATCCAAGTCTTCAGCATAAAATCTTGCTCCTAGAGCAGAGTTTTATAAATTAGCTATTTAAAAATCATGTCAAAATAGCAAAAGCCCAAGACTTTCTTAAAGCAGAAGTTTCTTTTAAAATCTTCAGACATTAAAGGTAAACAAGGAGAAGGGAGCAATGTCAGATTTAGAAACTTATATTATTATGGTTGGTCACACAGTCAGCCAAGTGTTTAGACTGGATTTGGTATTTTTGTCCATTATAAAGTCTTTCCCAAGGACTTAAGATAGGCAGGTATGGTTATTTGATGGTGTCAACGGTATCATTACAGCAGGATGTAAGCTGTTCCAAGAAAAGCTGCCCATTGCAATTGATTGATGATGATTTCATCAATGCTTTTGGTGTTCAAGTGACGGTGCAGATGTTTTGATGCTTCAGATAATACTATTGGTACTATCTTTGCTTTCTTTAGCCACAGTCATTCTACTTCTATTTGTAGGTCTTTGTATTTTATGATTTTCTCCAGTTCTTTACCTTCTATTCTGCCATCTACAGGTATACAGACATTTTTGTCTTTCTTATCAACAATTGTTAAGTCTGGGTTGTTATATAGCAGATGCTTGTCTATTTATTATTATTAATATTATTTGAAAACATTCCACATTTCCTCCATTCTTTTGTTCTTGCTTTTTGGTGCATTATTTTTGTTTATTCTATGTGTATATCATACAGGAATCTCTTAAATAAAAGTATCAGGAAGAGGTGAAGTCATCCAGAGTAAAACCTACGAAGAGAATCCAGCATCATATAAAAGAGCTCTCTCACAGATATCCGCTGCAATTTAGGCAGCTGGACTCAGTATACAAAGTAGAAGTCTATTCTAAACTAGGTCTTCCATATGCCACTAGAACTCCAGTCCCATCAATTCCTGGCATGAGTGCCAGTGGATGTGGAACAGGGACATCAAACTGGCGGCCCGCAGGCTGGATGCGTCACATGCAGGCCACACCTACCCCTGCTCCACAAAGGCAAAATACGTCATATGTCACGTGACACGATCGAGTTTGACACTCTTGATGTAGAAGTTCTGTTCTCCATTACAATGCCATTGTCTTTAGTAAGCTTCTAAAAAAATTGTCCATCTTATTACTGAAACTCACTTGAATTAACACTGCATTAACTCTTAATCTCAGAAATTTATCAACTTTATTAGTAAAAATAACTTACCCGTTAAGAAAACTGGCCAAATATTTTAATGTTGGATTTATTTTAACAACGTATTTGTGCTGTTAGGAAAAAATGTGCAGTGAAAATTAGGTTTTATGCAGTTGGGAGTATGGGCTCCAATAAGAAATAGAGTTGTAGAAGTATATGAGAAGAAATGAAAGAAATAAAAAGTATGTTTTTATGTATTCTCTTTTTAACATTTATTTGTTATGCTTTCATTTTTACTTTTGGATTTTGCTTGCTGTTTGTGCTGAAGAAGGAGGCTATGCCACTTTTTGAAGCTGTTGGGGAAAAAAGCTTAGAATAAACTCTGCTTTGATGTCTGCATCCAAAAGATTCTGGATGAGCTTTCTTAAAAGGAAATTGGATTGCAATCCAGCAAATAATAGCAAATAATAACAGTGGTAATAATTGCTATCCATATGATAAAACTGCAGGGCACAAAGGCTGTCAGTATGGATATATATTTTAAAAGTGAAAGCATTGCTATTCCAAAAAAGAAGAAAAGGCATAAAATGACAATTTCATACTGATCTCCAGCAGAAGTTAAATATATTCCTTGAGAGGGAAAAGTATGGCCTTACTATGCATAAAATGAATGGTCCACCTTAAAGTGAAAATAGTGACTGGCAAGTCAAAAGTAAACAAACACTGCTCTGTGATAGACAACTGTCTGAATAGCAAGGAGGTTAACATAATAATGGGTCAACTCTATCTAATCAATTTGGAGTGGAGTATAAATCAAGATTTACAAACTTTCTCAACTATATTGCCAAAAATGCTTTGGCTGTATCCTGAAACTTTTCTCCTAGCTACTAATATTTGCAGAAGTTTAGTGATGATTCCAGATTCTAACATTGCCACATATGCATTAATAGTGTTGCTTTCCATAAATTATATCACAGTCATTTTACCCATCCTGAGTTCAAGTCAGGACGCAGTGTTTTCTGGAGAGTTCTACTGATCCAAAGACATAAATGTTGGGAGAAATAACACATTATGGTCTTACAATAGCTAAAACTATAATGGAGAAGAACTAGAAAAAATGCAGAGGACTGTCACAAATAGAAGGTTGGATGGTCTGGTCCTGAAGTATAAGTGAGAATTTATTAGATCCTTATTTTCTTTCAACTTCCATATTTCTTCCCTCCTCCCATTTATCATCACAATACTCTATAAGATAGGTGAGGATGAAAAATGGTAGTTGGTGCACAGTCAAAGCTGATTTAGACATAGGCATCACTGCATGTCAGGGAACGTATGCATCTGTCGTCTGGAGTTGCATAGCTGTTGCATTTATACTGCTGCAAATATGAAGGTTCTGGTTAGTGGGCACTCAGACAACAATGTCCCTTGCCTTCTGCCTGCCGCCAACAGGAAGTTGGATCAACCAATCTGCTTGCAGGACGTGCCTCCCCATATAATGCATAGTTCAGATTTGGGAGGTGTGCATATTGGCCTTTCTGCAACTACCTGCCACCTATGGTTACCCATCAACCCCTTCATAGCATAAATATAGGCACAGTGTTTCTTAATCTTGAGCACTTTAAGTGGTATGGATTTCAAGTTACAGAATTCTGCATCTGGCAGAGGAATTCTAGAACTCAAAATTCACACAACCTAAATTTTCCAATGTTGAGCAACACTGGAGTATAAATAGTCCTCAACTTATGATCACAATTGAGCCCAAAGCTTCTGTTGCTAAGTTTTGCCCCAATTTACAACCTTTTTTGTCACAGCTGTTAAATGAATCACTGCAGCTGTTAAGGTAGAATACAGTTGTTAAGTAAATCTCCACTGACTTTCCTTATCAGAAGGTCGCTAAAGGTGATCATGTGACTCCATGGCACTGCAACCATCATAAATATGAGTCAGTTGCCAAGCATCTGAATTTTGATCATGGGGATACCGCAATGGTTGTAAGAGTGAAAAACAACCATAAGTCACTTTTTTCAGTGCTGTTGTAACTTTGAACGGTCACTAAGCAAACTGTTGTAGTTGAGGACTACCTGTAGTTTGTTAAATGAGGAGCTAATCATTTTTCCTTTGCCCTATGATTTTTGTTTTGACTTGTTATATATATATATATATTGTCTTGTTATATATATTGTCTTGTTTTATATATATATATTCATGCAAAATTATCTCGGAGCAGCTACCTATAGTCAGATGTGTGTTTTAAATTGTATTGCTCTGAGATGTTTTTCATGCACTTGGGAATGTTTCTGCGGTTTATAGTTTTAGATCACAGAAGTAGCGCTCTCGTTTTCTTTCTGGAAATCTTTTACTGGGTTTTTTTTTGTTTGTTTCTTCTTTTCTTCTTGAGCAGTTTTTGATTAATCCATGCCAACTTCAAATCAGAATAATGTTTTGAGATTGTTTTTAATTCTGAAAGAAATGGAATAGCAATATAATAAACAAATATTGTACAGTTTTTTTATTGAAAGTTTATGCTTGCACAAAATTGTGATATCACTGAGGTGTAACCTTCAGGACTATTTATACTTCAATTCACCTATTTATTTTTTGAAGGATCCAATCTGAGTCGTCACTGGGGCCAGAGCTTTGATCTTCCGAGCTTTTGGATTCATGCTGGAGCCCATCCCCAGGGAACTTCTCTCCAGCCTCCTGATCCAGGAACAGCTGCACAACCCTAAGATGTGCAAAGATCCTCTAGGCCATGAGTGCCACATGCTCTTCTAGCAGGAGCTCCCTCCAGATTGCATACCAGGCCTATTCAGGGCAGTGCCACTCCATTCAGGACCATGTGGAAAATCCTTCTCACCAGAAGGCCCAAGTATACAATGCCCCTTAGTTTTGCTTGGATTGAGGAGAAGTCTATTGCACCCCATACAAACCCTAATAGCTTCCAGTGGTTCTTCTTCTTCTTGTGCCATATCCGTTATCGTACGTTGGCCATCATGTTGGCTGTTTTTATCAGCAGCCATTTGGGACAGGACATCCATGGCATTACATAGGATATGAGGATGTAGAGCAGAGTATCATAAGCATATTGATGATACCTCACCCCAAACTTTGGATCACCTCACCCAGTGGTCTCATGCAGTTAAATAAGAGAGGAGAGAGACTCAATGGTATTTATTGAAAGAGGCTGAGAGGTTGCAGTAGAATGTGTGGATAACTTTGGGGAATGAGGAGAAGAGATGCTGCTTAAGAAAAAAGGAGACAAAAGAGACAGGACCCCCCCCCATCTTAATGCTCATAGAAAGTAATTTAGGAAGAACCTGGCTAATTGATTAAGCAGTTAAAAGTGGCTGTGGGAAATTTGTACTTTCAAACTTATAAGATTGATGTCGTCTGGTTTTATTTTTTGTTTTATTTGTTTATTTGTATCCCACCTTTATTATTTTTACAAATAAGACAGCAAACATCTCCAACATACCTTCCTCCTCCTATTTTCCTTACAACATCAACCCTATGAAGTGGGTTGGGCTATGAGAGAGTGACTGGTCCAAGATTGCCCAATTGGCTTTTTTAGCTAAGGACGGACTTGTACTCATTATAGTCATAGTCTCCTGCTTTCTAACTGAGTGCCTTAAGGGCATGGTGGTCTTAAAATTGGAAGAAAAAATTAATAATGTGCTAAATTAATAACACTAGTCTGATAGCTGAAAATGCAAATGATATGGAAGCTCTCACAATAAAAGTAAAGGAGCACAGTGAAAAACAGTTGGACTAAGAATCAGGAAGACCAAAGTAATGTCAATAGGTACAGCAACCTATTTAAGAAATGATAGTGGAAAGATTGAAATAATGAATCATTAGGACTGACTATCAACTGTAAAGAAACGAGTAGTCAAGAAATACTCTGCAAAGTAGAATTTGGTGGAGAAGCCATGAAGGACTTGGAAAATATATTCAAAGCCATGAGGGAAAATATATTCAGATCTTGGGATGTGTCTATACCAATGTAAATCAAAATCATTCAGTTTTCCCTGTGACACTCAGTGGAGGTAACAATTGAAGAGGCAGGATAGAAAATATTGATGCTTTTAAACTTTTGAACTTTGGAGTTGGAGAACTTAGCTGATAATACCATGGATAGCCAAGAAAAGAAGTAAATGGATTGCAGAACAAATCAGTCAAAAGTTCTCATTCAAAGAATAAATAACTAGGATCAAACTATCATATTTTGGACTTCTTGAGAAGTCCAAATGTTGGAAAAGGAGGAAGGAAAGAGAGAGAGAAAATAAAAGAATGAACCAATAAGTGCTCCGGTTGCCGTCCAGAAAAAGCCCTCCTACCTCAACAATGAATCGTCTCAATCAGCTTCTGTGTTAAGACATGCATTCAATTTATTTAGACACACAAAATCTAGGCCACAAAGAGAGAGGTGTAAATCAGTCACCCTCCCACAGCTGATCAAAGGCTTTATTGAAGGATGAGGTGGAAAAATACACATTCTCCTGGAAACTCATCTCGGTTGATTTTAATCATAGAATGAATGACCTGGTTGAGACTAAGGAAATGCTTTTAAATAGATGCAAAAGAGATTTGTAATTTTAATCAGCTGTATTGCTCTGTGCATGTGTTTTGATTTTTTTCTAAAGTTCTCTTGTACAGTTTGGATGAGCTCAAAAAGATGATTGACAAATGAAACATTGGCAAATGAGTTTCCTTGATGATTCATAACACTGGGCAAGAAAAGTATACAATCCCCACTCAAGTATATCATCCTAATTCATTTATATGTCACACTACTGAATTATACAGAAATGGATTCATTTGTATTTGTTCACTCTTTCACAGTTTCAATAAATATCATGAGTATTTATAATATCAATATATTATACATCATAAAACCTATACAATGTTCTGTTTCATCCCAACATTCACACAGTGAAAAGAAGCAAAATTGAACAGAGAAGGTCAGAAACTAGCAAGAATATTTACAGCAAATAACAGCAGAGTTAAGATCAAGTTCAGAATTCAAGTTAACAAACTGCAGTATCAGTTGCCATCAGATCCACTAAAAAGTCCACAGTCCAGAGATCACATAAGGATTGGAATCAAGATGCTAGGCCAGCATATCACAGAATTTGTTCCAGCTTTTGATTGTTGCCAGGCAAACGGTAGCATACTAGAATCTGGCTATCACATCCTAACCCATCTGATGCTGATTAGAACTGACTGCAGAAATTGAGATATTCCAGAATTGTAATCTACTTCCAAGTTTATCATTATTCCAAAGCAAGCTATTCTATTCTATTCTATTCTATTCTATTCTATTCTATTCTATTCTATTCTATTCTATTCTATTCTATTCTATTCTATTCCTCCTTACTCTGTTCTATTAAGCAATCTGGCACTTCTTTGTCTTTCTGCCTTTTGTTTCAGGCCATGTCTCTGCATCAGTCAGGGGAAATGGAAAAGAGTTTCACTAAGTTCTTATTGCTGAGGCTTGGATCAGATTCTTACAGCTATGTATTTGGTAGTCTTCCATATCCTCCTTAGATGAGGACTTGGCTGAGATGGCCTCAGTAACTATAAGATGTACAACTAATTAATTTCCTCTCCAATTGGCTGGGTCAAGAAGTTTGAAAAATCAGAACTCATACCTGAAACCTACTTGACAGAACTGAAGTTATTGTCAAACTGAAAGCAATGGAATGTAGTTGTTTTCAATTGGAACAATCTTACTGAGACAGATGACAACTAATTTTAACTGGATGAATATTTTCCAAACTCTTTTCTCGCCCCTATTCAAATAGTTATGAAGTCTGCTATCAGCTCTGTTTGGTTCTGTAGGCTACTTTCAATCTGATCAGGAACTTTTATTTTTTTTTTAAAAAAGAGGGGTAATACAGAGAATATCATAAAAGCACCATACAGATGAAACATGTTCCAAAATATTGACCAGAATTTTTTTTAATCTATTTTTTTCTAAGTAAAGATAATTCCAGAGTTATTTCAATATTTTAAGGTTGCCAACAAACTGCTATTTGTGGAGCTGCTGACTTCTGTGTGCAAAACAACAGATAAAAAATATCCATGTGTCAGGCAAGGAGAAGATAGCTCTCAGGATCTTATAAAGATCCCAATTTGATGGATCTTAATTCAGATATATCTGTATTTTAGATTTTGCATATTATTTTGTTGATGTATTTCTCAACAATATTCTTGAATCTGTCTGCTTTCCTTGTCAAAGTGTCTTATATGTAATTTTCTACAGCATATATGAAATACAAAGAGCCTCTCACAAGTTAACTCACTTTTTCCACACATGACTTGCTGAGTAAAGACATTGCTGCTCCATGTCAGTCAAAACATGCTTCTTCATGGAAAAAGCTAGTAGCTGTCCTCATTTTGACCTCTGCAAGTACATAATGCAACAGTAAAAGAAAGAGAGAATAAGTTCTTCTATAAATATGTTTATAGGCAGCAAAGGTGATTTACTGCCTACTTAGTTAATCCCTATAAAATGGCACAGCTGAACGCCTTTAAGCTGCATGCATACAAATGATTAATTAAACACACAGTTTAATCGCTTGACCTGCCACAATTCAGACCATTAAAATCATTATAGTAATGGAGCTTCCACTTTGCTTTCGGTACAAAGGCTTTTGATTTTTATAGGCGCCTGTAGGCAAACTGCCCCCCTTCCCATTTCAGCTAAGAATGGACCAAGAAACAATTTTGGTTAGCAACGACTTTGAGAAAATTATAATTATATAGTGCTGTAGTGTATTGTATCTATGAAAATGCTTCTGGAAAGAGATAATTTTAAAAACAGGAATGGAAATGAAAAAGAATAAAGTTCCAATCCTATGGATATTTATTTACCAGTGGGCTAACCTCTGAGTAAACCTCTGTGGGGTATTGCTTGTTTCCAAATAAATATACTTAGGATTAGGACCCTATTCCTTTTCTATTCCCCTCTATATCAATTTCTATAGTCTTATATGACTGATTTCTAAAGGGACATTTGTGCAACTGAGAATTAGGAGCATCCATGCTGTCCACTTGTTTTCATAACAACTGTGGGAAGGAAGAAGAATAAAAGAAGATACTGGATTTGTTTATACAGTCATAGATGTCATAGAACTAGGCTATTTGTAGGATTGCCTGTTTTCTATTGCTCTGCTTAGCCCCCAGATCTAGCAGTGAGCGCATAATCCAGGTCCATTCCAGCAAACAGTGACATCTTATTGGACTCAGAAGCTATGCCTTATCTGCAGCTGCGCTTCCCTGTGGAGCAGCATCTCTCCAGAAATCCAGAAATCGCTTTTTCCCCCCTTGTGCATCACCCAGATTCACTGTTGTAAGATGGTCAGCCATGTATATCATTAAATGCAAAATAAGCCTGTCTTGGAAAGTTTAATACAGCAAATTGCCTGTCTGGGCTTGCATTGTGTACGTAATGTTTGTGTCACTCTATATACTTTTATGAGTCCCATGGAAGGAAGAGTACAGCCACAGAATGACTGCTGCTCTCAAAGGAGGTAAGGTCGCCCATGGAATACAAACTACGAATGTTAAATGCATGCCATATAACTATTTTGCAAGGATGGCATGCCACAAACAAGCTCCAACATAGTGTGCCTTGTTGGCATACTTTTGTAAAGAGGATCCACACGATATGCCATGAATTACAACACTGCAACATTTTGTAATTTATGCCTTCCTCTTCCAGACTCTAACATCTTATTGACAACCAGTACATTGGAAGGGAAAAGTATATGTGGAATAATTTGAATAATTCAGCTTCCAGAGTTAATGATTGGCCTGTGAGGTCTTAGGAACTTCCAAGAAAGAAATGCTTCTGCAACACATAATACATATTAAACACATAACAGTACAAAATACATAAAAATCAAATACTTGTGGATTATTTGTAAAAGGTAGAATTGTTGTAAATTATTTCCACTAATCATCCAAACACAAAAGGAGCAGTTTGTTCCAAATATACCCAATTTTTGTTTGTTTTTTCTTTCAAATTTGTGTTCATGCTTCAGAAGGAACTTAACTATTTATAACTGATGCTTAAAATATATTCCAAAGCTAAGGCTATATGAACATGAAGCTAACTAACATACAATTAATTTGTAGTTCCAAAATCTAGAGTCAGGGAATCTAGAGTCACAAGAGAAGTGTAAAGAGAGACAAAAAGAAATGCCCATGGAGAACCAGTTCCTAAGAACTGACCTAAGCCAGATTACAGCACAAACAATCCAATATGTGGTTGTCTAGGCATAGATAATTTAAGGCCCTCCAAATGTTCTGATGTACAATACCCTTTTACATAGATAATACTGTCCAGGGCTGATGGCAGTTGCTGGGGCTGATGGAGCCTCATACATCATGAAAGTTGATGGCATTTCTGAGAAGTGAGGAAAAGATTTGTTCAGTTCACATGACTTACAATGATTTATATTACATTAATATTCCTTCTTTGTTCCAGAAGCTCAAGGCAGTCTACATTGCATTTTCCCAGAGTAATAGGAGTGGGCTGAGAGATAGCAACTTAGTAAGTTTCCATGATTAAGGATGGATTTATATTTGGCTCTCCCCAGGTTTTTTAATGAGATTTTAATGAAGGTATTCTAAACTTTGCACTTCTCAAACAAACTGTTATGTCTGGCCTCTCGCAGCTCATTAAAATCCACGTAAATATGTATTTAAGAGGTTTATTTAATACATTTCAAAAGGATTCATTTCAAAACAAGCTGCTGGCATTATGTTGGCCTGAACGGCCAAATCAGATCTATTTACATTTAGATAAACAGGCTCTCCTCCTCCTACATCCCAATTAACTTACTCTTTCTTCATCACATTGTCCAAGATCTCATTATTCTTCGATAGGTTTTCAAAACACCAGAAAACTGAGTTCCAAAACACTGCCAAAGTTTTCAGCCCACTCCTTGATTAACGTTGCTCGTGACAAAAGCGTAGTCTTTCTTTCCCCTTCTAATATAGTGTCCGATACGTCACTTCCCCAATTACTTCCTTTTTCCAGTTAACTGACACCTTCGCTTATCAAACCTTCGGAACCTCGGATTAATCCATTTATCTTCTTGTTCTAAATCTGACTCATCATTTTGAGAATCTGATTCAGAATGCATACAAAGCTCTTCATTGTCTATCTCAGCTGCCGGGAGGGGAAACCACCCAGAGGGGCCTGGCTGCTGATCCTCGGCTGCCGGGAGGGGAAAACACCCAGAGGGGCCTGGCTGCTGATCCTCGGCTGCCGGGAGGGAAAAACACCCAGAGGGACCTGGCTGCTGATCCTCATCCTCTGATACTTCCCAAGCTGGTTCAGGGACACTCACAACACTATCCCCCCCCCGCAGGCCCCTCCCCCCGGGGCCGTCGCAGGGGATGTGGTTTGTAGGGAAACGCAGAATGAAAATCCCAAATTAACCGAGGAGCCTCAATATCACGAGCATCGACCCAACAGCCAGCGGCTGGCCCACCCCCGGTCCAATCAACCAAATATTGGAAGCGGTCGTTGAGCCATCGGGAATCTCGGATGCCGGACACCTCCAACCGGGAAACGGGAACGTGAGCACGGCGAGCTGTCGGGCCCGGATCAGGAGGTCGAAGCGGAGAATCAGGGTTAACAGGAACAAGCAAGGAGCGATGAAACACGGGATGTACACGAAGAGACCTAGGCAAAGTCAAACGATAGGTCACCGGATTGATGACCGTCTCCACAGGAAAAGGACCCAGGAAACGTTGATCAAGCTTGCGGTGAATTCTCCCTGGAAACAAGTACTTGGTGGAGAGCCAAACCCGATCTCCAACAGCTAACGGCGGCGTGTCGCGACGAGAGCGGTCTGCAACCCTCTTGTAGTCGTCCTTGGCCTTAGTCAAATGGTGCTTAACCATCTCTTGGACAGACTGGAGTTCGGTTAAGTAGTCTTCTGCAACTGGAACTGGAGAATCGAGGAGCGTGAGCGGGAAAAACCTGGGATGATAGCCGTAGTTGGCAAAAAACGGAGTGGTCTGAGTGGAAGTGTGCTGAGAGTTGTTGAAAGCGAATTCGGCCACGGAGAGATATTTGGACCAATCGTTCTGTTGGTCGTTGATGAAACAACGCAAATACTGTTCCAGAATGCCAATCACTTTCTCTGTACCCCCATCAGTCTCTGGGTGATGCGTGGAGGCTAGATTAACTTGGACTTGAAGCGCAGACATGAGTTCTCTCCAGAACTCCGAGGTGAACTGGGTTCCTCGGTCGGACACTATTTTGTCAGGCAAACCGTGTAGCCGGAAGATATGTTGAATGAACAGCTGAGCAGTGACCTTGGCTGTCGGTATTCTTCGGCAAGGAATGAAATGTGCCATTTTGGTCAGCATGTCCACCACTACAAAGACAACGGTGTAGCCGGCAGAAACAGGTAGACAAGTCAAGAAGTCCATGGAAATAGCTCCCCAGGGTCTTTCCGGCGTGGGTAAAGGCTGTAATAATCCCGGAGGGGCTCCTGTGGCATGTTTTGCCTGACGGCACCGTACACAGGAATTCACATAGGATTGCACATCATGGCGAAGCCTGGGCCACCAAAAAGTCCGAGACACTAAGTGAAGAGTCTTAAAGAAACCAAAATGACCTGCCGCAGGGTTATCATGGCATTGAGTCAGGATGAGACCCCGGAGTGGGCCTGCTGGAACATATAACAGGTTGCGGAAGCGTAATAGTCCCTCGGACAAGGTCCAAGGTGAGTCGGGACCCACCTCTTGTCTCTTCCGTATCGCAAAATCATCTAGTTGTTGCGCTTCCCGAATCTGTCGTCGTAGATCTACTGGATTGTGCACGGCTGCGATCGATTCGAGAGGCAGAATGGTTCGAAGCGGTAAGGGATCCTTGATCTGTAGATACTCAGGTTTACGGGACAGGGCATCTGCTCTTTTGTTGTACCCTTTCGGAATGTAGGTGACTTTGAAGTTGAATCGAGCGAAGAACAAAGACCAACGGATCTGACGTTGATTCAATTTCCTGGCAGATTGCAAAAATTCCAAGTTTTTATGGTCAGTCCGAACTTCAACTTGGTAGCGGGCTCCTTCCAGGTGGTGTCTCCAGGTCTCAAAAGCAGTCTTGATGGCCAATAGTTCCTTTTCCCAAATGGTATAATGGCTTTCGGAGGGAGTTAGTTTCCTGGAGTAATAAGCACACGGGAACAGGAGGCCGCCATCTTGGCGTGTTTGAAGTAGCACGGCCCCTACCGCAACATCTGAGGCGTCAGCCTCCACTACAAAGGGACGACAAGGATCTGGATACTTGAGAATGGGTTCTTGAACAAAAGCCTTTTTGAGGGTCTGAAACGCCTGTTGCTCGGCATCGCCCCACTGGAACTTAATGCCGTTCCGTAACAGTCGAGTAAGGGGCGCAGTCAAGGTAGAAAATCTTGGAATAAATATCCTGTAATAGTTCGCAAATCCCAAAAGTCTTTGGACATCTTTTGCTTTACACGGTGGTTGCCAGGTTTGCAAGGCCTCAACCTTGCCAGGGTCCATGGCGATGCCTTGTGGAGAAATCACATGTCCCAGAAACTCAATGGTGGTTTGATAGAATTGACATTTCTCTAACTTGGCGTAAAGGTGATGCTCTCTCAAGCGTTGCAAAACTCGCCGGAGATGCTGAAGATGAGTTGCTCGTGACGGGGAATAAATCAGGATGTCATCAAGGTAAACCACCACAAATTGATCTAATAAATCCCGGAAGATGTCATTCATGAAATGTTGAAAGACGGCCGGAGCATTGGTGAGTCCAAAGGGCATAACGGTATACTCAAAATGACCATACCTGGTTCCAAACGCGGTCTTCCACTCGTCCCCCTCTCGAATGCGAACCAGGTTGTAAGCACCCCTTAAATCTATCTTGGTGAAGATGGTCGCTGATCGGAGACGGTCCATGAGATCAGGAATCAAAGGCAGAGGGTACCGGTTGCGCACCGTGATGGCATTGAGCTTGCGATAGTCACAGCATAGGCGTAAATCTCCGGTTTTCTTCTTCACGAATAACACAGGAGCTGACAAAGGCGAGGAAGAGGGACGAATGAAACCCCTGGCCAGGTTTTTGTCCACAAAATCTTTCAATGCGGCCAACTCGGGTTCTGACATGGAGTAAAGGCGTCCCCTTGGAAGCTTGGCATTTGGTAGCAAATCAATGGCACAGTCATATGGTCTATGCGGAGGCAATTGGTCTGCCTCTTTCTCATTGAATATATCTGCAAAGTTTGCTAGATCGGCCGGCAAGGTGATGTCAGGGTGGGATGGTAGCTGGGCTGCACAAACTTGGCGTACGTGGTCTATGCATTGCAAACTGGGAAATGAAACAAAGTTCTGGGACCACACCACACAAGGATCATGGGTTCTCAACCAGGCTAGGCCGAGAACTAAGGGGAAATGAAGTCCCTTGGTAACATAGAATTGGATGGCTTCTTCATGTTGTCCTATGACCAGGCGTATGGGCTGGGTCATAAACTTGATCGGTCCAGACAACAACTCACGACCATCGATTGTCTCAACCAACATAGGCGGCTTCACGGAGCACAAAGGTATGGCATGCTGACGAGCGAAAGCTTCATTCATGAAATTGGTGGTGGCTCCAGAATCCAACAAGGCGTGGGCCGGAATGCCCTGGGCATGATTTCCCAGAAGTATATTGGTTGCTAGGATCAGATGTCTCGGAGGACCGGGGTCGTTGTCTGCGGAACTGGAACTGGGTTTGGCGCCTGCCCGACCCAATGTTTCCATTAGGCCGGGCTCTGGCCGTTTCCCGGCAAGGTGGCTTGAAACTGCTGAGTGGAAGGCCTAGCTGGAACAGGAGTAGGACCTGCCGTACCACGTCTTTTCTGGGGGCAGGCCATGACGAAGTGACCCATCTCTCCACAGTACAGGCACAAGCCCTCAGCTCTCCGTCTTGCCTTCTCAGCCTCGGTCAAACGAGATCTGGCTGCACCAAGATCCATGGGCTCATCTCTGGTCATGGGTGCAGGGCGCCTCTCAGTGTAAGCCGGCCCTGTTTGGAAAATACGTCTGGGTGCCGGGATAGGTGGAGCGATAGGTAGGGTCTGGAATCCTCTGCGTGGTGCAGGAACTGGCTTGGCACTTCCAGTGACTGGAACCATCTGTTTGATCAGGCGGGCATCCATGGCTTGCGTTTGCGCCTCAATAGCCAAACAATGTTGGTATAATGCATCCAGGGTCGCAGGTATTACAGTAGTTTTCAATCCATTCAAGATCTGAGAAGACAGGCCATCTTGAAAGATTTCCATGAGAGCCTCATCATTCCAATTAATTTCTTGAGCTAGGCGGCGAAAATCTGATATATAGTCCGCTACGCAGCGCGATCCTTGACGTAGCTCTCCTATCTGCCGGGTGGCATTTTGTCTACGAAGGGGGTCAACAAATTCTCTTTCCATCAGCTGGCAGAATCCTGCATAATTGCGCAGGACAGGATCTTGTCCGTCTATCAGAGGAGACGACCAATCAGCAGCTGTCCCAGAGAGTAAACTTAAAATGAAAGCTACTTTCGTTTCATCAAGCTGGAAGTCTGCTGGAGTTGAGGCAATGAATGTTTTGCATTGGTTTAAAAAAGCTGGAAATTTACTACGCTCTCCAGTAAACTTATCAGGCAAGGCTAAATAACATCTGCTCCGTCTGGGAGGGGGGGCTGGAGCTGGGGCTCCTGCAGCTTGCTGAATCTGCTGTTGCAAATGTCCAATTTGTTGCTGGAGAGTTTGAACTAATAGATGCAGAGCCGGGTTATCAGCGAGGAGTTGCTCCATGACGTCACTGAAAGCTCGGACTAATTTTCGTCTTTTCTGTTCTATTGGTCACGAGCAATCTGTTATGTCTGGCCTCTCGCAGCTCATTAAAATCCACGTAAATATGTATTTAAGAGGTTTATTTAATACATTTCAAAAGGATTCATTTCAAAACAAGCTGCTGGCATTATGTTGGCCTGAACGGCCAAATCAGATCTATTTACATTTAGATAAACAGGCTCTCCTCCTCCTACATCCCAATTAACTTACTCTTTCTTCATCACATTGTCCAAGATCTCATTATTCTTCGATAGGTTTTCAAAACACCAGAAAACTGAGTTCCAAAACACTGCCAAAGTTTTCAGCCCACTCCTTGATTAACGTTGCTCGTGACAAAAGCGTAGTCTTTCTTTCCCCTTCTAATATAGTGTCCGATACGTCACTTCCCCAATTACTTCCTTTTTCCAGTTAACTGACACCTTCGCTTATCAAACCTTCGGAACCTCGGATTAATCCATTTATCTTCTTGTTCTAAATCTGACTCATCATTTTGAGAATCTGATTCAGAATGCATACAAAGCTCTTCATTGTCTATCTCAGCTGCCGGGAGGGGAAACCACCCAGAGGGGCCTGGCTGCTGATCCTCGGCTGCCGGGAGGGGAAAACACCCAGAGGGGCCTGGCTGCTGATCCTCGGCTGCCGGGAGGGAAAAACACCCAGAGGGACCTGGCTGCTGATCCTCATCCTCTGATACTTCCCAAGCTGGTTCAGGGACACTCACAACACAAACTATGCAGGCCAAACATGGTTCTTTGAAAGTCACATCTGCCTGATTTTTTTTTAAAAAAAACCCATGTATACATATTTTTTATTCAGGGAATGTGTACATCACAATCAATGTGCTACTGAAAATAATTTTAAAATATGCATTACATTAGAGGGAACGGCTTGTCAAACCTATGGTCAGATTGAGGGAGGGAGGGAGAGAGGGAGGGAGGGAAGAAGGAAACAACTGGTCAGAAATTATGAGCACATGAATGTTAGGCTGATAACAAGAGAAATGGAACAAAATCAAAACTGACTTTGATACTTTTCCAGTCCTGATGATACCTCTGCTTATAAAACAGTTGTGTCAATGAAACCATATAAACTGCACAGCAATACCTACTTCATTGCTCTTTTCATATGATTCGGTCAACATCCTTTTTACATCGTGGTGACCAAAACTGGATGCAGTATTCCAAGTGTGGCCTTACCAAGGCATTGTAAAGTGGTATTAACACTTCACGTGATCTTGATTCTATCCCTCTGTTAATGCAGCCTAGCACTGTGTTGGCTTTTTTGGCAGCTGCAGCACACTGCTGGGTCATATTTAAGTGATTGTCCACTAGGACTCCGAGGTCCCTCTCACAGTTACTACTATTGAGCAAGGTACCCCCTATACTATACCTGTGCATTTGGTTTTTCTTGCCAAAATGTAGAACCTTATCTTTTTCCCCACTGAATTTCATTTTGTTAGATAGCGCCCAGTGTTCAAGTCTGTCCAGATCCTCCTGTATCTTAAGCCTGTGTTCTGGAGTGTTGGCTATTCCTGCCAGCTTGGTGTCGTCTGCAAATTTGATGAGTTCCCCATCTATCCTCTCGTCCAAATCGTTGATGAAGAGGTTGAAGAGCACTGGGCCCAGAACAGAGCCCTGGGGCACCCCACTATTTATTTTTTTATTATTGTTAAATTTCTATACCGCCCCTCTCCCGAAGGACTCGGGGCAGTGTACAGCCGTAAAATTTAAAAAACATATAAATGTACAAAATTAAAATATTTAAAAATAAATTAAACAAATTAGGCCATAAAATCCCATATAAAACCCAATATGTGCGAATCCTAAAATCCTAAAAATTACACAATCCCCCTAAAACATTTTCACCCGGTTGGAGCCGGAGCTTCTATGCCAGGCCGGCCTGTTGAAAAAGGAAAGTTTTCAGTTCCCGACGGAAGGTGTGTAAGTCCGTCATCGTATGGAGTTCGGGGGGGAGCTCATTCCATAGCGTACGAGCTCCCACAGAGAAGGCTCTCCCCCTGGGGGTCGCCAGTCGACATTGTCTGGCTGACGGCACCCTGAGGAGGCCCTTTCTGTGGGAGCGTACTGGACGGCAGGAGGTATTTGCTAGCAGTAAGCGGTCCACACTTCCCTCCATGTAGATGCGGTTCCATTGAGGACCACATGCTGAGTACGGCTGATCAGCCAGCTATGGATCCATCTGGTGGTGATGCTGTCTAACTCACATTTTTCTGTCTTATCAAGTAGTAGGTTGTGATCTACTTTATCAAATGCCTTACTGAAGTCCAAGGTAATCGTAACTAACAATAACACTAACACAACCTTTCTGTCAATAGCAATAACAATAGCACTTATATACTGTTCCATAGTGTTTTACAGCCCTCTTTAAGCAGTTTACAGAGTTTGGGTCCTCGTTTTACTGACCTCAGAAGGATAGAAGGCTGAGTCAACCTTGACCCAGTCAGGATTGAACTGCTGGCAGTCAGCAGAATTAGCCTGCAATACTGCATTCTAACCACTGTTCCACCAAGGCTCAGTGCTGCCACATTCCTTAATCCCCACATCCAATGGCAAAACCATGTTTCGGGGCCTGCCAAAAGGCTAGCAGAAATATTTCCTTTCCCTTAATGTCTTCTGTTGGCACATTATTTTTTATTCCTTTTCGATGCTTTGCATAATGTTGCTTATCCCCAAAGGAGTAGCATGATGGGAATAAATGTATCTATGTCATTACTGACTTAATTCCTTATTGACTCTTTTGCTAAACCTAATGCATGCATTTTAAACTAAAATAAGATTTACTTAAAATAAATAAATAAAGTAACAACATTAATGCCGCTGTGTTTCCTATTCCCACTGCCTCTGTGAGATGGGGCACTTTTAGAAGAATGAAAAGAAAATAGGCTGAGGCTCTGCCTGATTTTTCTTATCTCCGTGATTAATTTAATCAACTCTGAACTGCTACTTGTAGATGAGAGGGTGTTCTGAGCTAAATCCAGATGTCCTTCTCCTGTGTATCCAAGCATACCATTATAACATTTGCTACGTGTTGCTCTTACAGCATATATATTTGCTTTTTTGGCCATAAATTGCTGTATGCGGATGTTCTATAGTCCATGTGAGTCATACAGCCAAGAAAGGAAGCATTGTCAGCTCAGGGAGAGATGAGTGATGGGAGATATATGAAAGCACTAATTTGAACTGGTACACTGGTCCAAGCCATTACCATTCAGGTCTCTAATGAGAAGAAAACAGCTGGACTTTTCAAGCCACTTACAGAATAAAAAAAAAATCTATAGAACATTTCATTCTAACTAGCTGAATCATCTCACTTAAAGGATGGCACATCTTGCATATATTGCCCATTTTTATTATGCATATATCAGCAAGAATAGTATTAGCTGCGATCACAGCTCAATATAATGCAACAGATGTCTTTGTACAGTTCTCCTCCAGACTGCCTAAGTCTGATATCCTTCAGAACTGCTGGGCCTATAATGTTTCGCATTCCCAGCTAATGTCCTTGATAGCTGGAAATTCTGGGAGTCATCGTGCCAATTTGTTTGTGGAAGAAGGCAAAACTAGTCTACCACAATGATCCATGGGCAGTTTACATTTTACAGAATACAGACAGTCCTTGACTTACAACCACAACTAAGCCCAACATTTCTGTTGCTAAGTGCAACGTTTGTTCAGTGAGTTTTGCCCCATTTTACAACCGTTCTTGCTACAGTTGTTAAGCGAATCACTGCAATTATTAAGTTAGTAACATGGTTGTTAAGTGAATCTGGTTTCCCCCTGGACTTTGCTCGTCAGAAGGTTGCAAAAGGTGCTCACATGATCCTGGGACACAGCAACTGAATCAATTGCGAAGTGTCTGAAGTTTGATCACGTCACCATAGGGATCCTGCAACGGTCGTAAGTGTGAAAAACAGTCATAAGTCACTTTTTTCAGGGCTGTTGTAATTATGAACTAAATGAATTATTGTAAGTCATTTATCTGGCTGCCCTTAAAAATGAAAATTGTCCCGTGTTTCTTTATATGAAAGTTTCTCTATATATGTGCCAAATGTAGGAAAGAGTAGATAATAGTAAGATAAAAAAAATTAAAGGCATTGGATTTTAAAAACAAAAAAGAAATATTCTTAAAATTATCTTAAATCAATAGCATTCTGTATCTTTCTATACTTGCAAATCATCCTTGCTTTCATTGTATCCATACATGGCTTATTACATTGCTTTTTAATGTTTATGTTTATGTTATCCTTTTTAAAGGATTTCATTAACTCCATGCCACCACAGTTTTTTCCATCTTCCTCTTCATCTCAATCCATTTACTCTTCCTTCATACATATATTTTCCAGTCCGATCCTCATTCATTCTCTTTACACGATCAAACTACCTCAGCATACTTTTTTTGAACAGGTGACTCACATTTATATTCAATCCTCATTCATTCTTTATCTGTTTATTTTTGATAATCGCACTTCCTGTTTTACCACAAATCCTTCCGAAGTCCCTGAAGTAAATATAGGGAATTCTATTTCAAGAAAAGTTTAAAGGAAAGGACTACTCTATTCAGCCATCATGAGTCATGGGGACCCAGATAGCATACAAATGTGATGATAGATACTTTAAAGGGGGGGGGGAAGCTTCTATTTTACTATTGCCTCTTGAGGTTTGTTTCTCCTCTGAGGCTGCCTGAAAACAATGCTAAGGGCAAGGCTCCTAGGCAGCTGCAATGGAAGTGGAATCTAATTAATTTGGAGAGCAAGCTAGTATCAGTTACATACATAGATTCTATCTCACATTGTGGATTAAGACTTGGGGTGGGTGAACTTGTGCTCACTCTTGTGTGTGTGTGAGAGAGAGAGGGAGGGAAATCCTAAAAGTGTGCTCGTCTTGGCTAAAATTAACCTCCTCAAAAAGCCATTGTTCTTTTTCTTTTTCTTTTCAACTTTCTCCAGATCTCTATTCTTGTCAGGTATGATAATGCTTCATATTCTTCATTAACCAGCCATGCTCATTTTGGAAAGGATCCATCTTTTTTTGTTTATGCCCGTGGTGGCGAACCTATGGCACACGTGCCACAGGTGGCACGCAGAGCCCTCTCTGTGGGCACACACGCCATTGCCCCATTCCTAAGACTTCAGCTGGGTTTTATAAAACCTTTTCGCTTTAGGCCTCCGTCGCCGTATAAAAAAAAAATGGTTCAATCAATCAATTTCAACTCGCAGGAAAAAAAAAGATCTCACAAAGTTGGAATTGATTGATTGAACTTTTTAGACCCACCCAATCTGCCATTACCACCACAGCCATGCCAACCCAATGGGCCATGCCCACCCAATTGGCCACACCCACCCAATGGATCACGCCCACCCGGCACCCGATGATACATAAGTGGGTTTTGGGTTGCAGTTTGGGCACTCGGTCTCTAAAAGGTTCGCCATCACTGGTTTATGCCAACAAAGTCACTTGCTTTCCCACCATCTCAAGCTACAAAGAAAAGAAGTAAATCAGGGGGCAAAGAGGATTCTTCTGAAATAAACATGGGAGCAGCAGTGCTGTAGGAAAAGGATTCAGAAATCCCTTAGGTAGGAGAATCAGCAGGGAGAGCACAAGCCATTACATGTTCTGGGTGTGACCACTCCAGCTGTATTCAACTTTTCTGTTTCTCCTAACATACCCAAATCTCATTGCTGTATGATAAAGAAGCATGCCTTTAATTACAATTTTCATTTTTATTAGCATTCCTTCCCCACAAAAGGTTATATATTGCCCTCATCTTTCTTTCCACATTTTCTATTCTTTTTCTCATTAGCAAAGTATACAAAATACTTGTTGCTTTTCATCTTTTATGTATAATTTTCCATTATTCTTTAATTTCTTTAATTTCCCTTGTCAAATACAATCACTTTGGTCTTTGATACATTCATTTTCAGATCATACTGTTCATTCCATCATTGATTTATTTAGCATTTGTTGCAAAGATATATTTTTAAACAAAGTATCATCTGTGTACAAAAATATTAATATTGCCAGTTATCACATCTTCACCAAATATTCTTTGTATATTTAACCATAAATACATCACACAGCCACAAGATCGCACATCTTTGTCTTATTCCCTGATAAATGTTGCATTATTCAATAAGCATTCCATTAATTCTCAAATGCTTTATTTCAATGATATCCTCTTCTCATCACATTCAGCAACAAAATTCAATTCCATATTTGCCAAAAATATTCCATAATCCAAAACTATTCATTTTGTCTCCTTCACCTTCATCTGTTGAAGGACAAAATCTCTTCTGCATTCCCCTATCCTACTATAACACTGCTATACTTCCAAATTTTGGTTACTCTTATCTCTTGTACCTTTGAATCAGAAGTCTGTGAAACAGCTTCCAAGAGTCTCATACTAATGTCTTTGTATCGTTGCATCATTTTTTTTATTCCTTTTGAATCCGGGGAATATTACTAGCATTTTTCCCAATCATCAGGCTGAGGTGCAGCCTTCACACACTCATTAAACAAACTGCATAAAGACTTCATAAGAAGATCACACCCATATTTTAATTTTCTCTAGTTACAATATCTATATCAACAGCCACAGAACTTTCCAATATTCTAAAAATTTATGACCTCTTTTTCATTAATTTTTGTCTGGACATTGCTTTTTGCAATTGATTGATAATGATTTTATCAATGCCGATGATATTCAAGTGGTGCTCCAGATTGCACCCAAGGTACCCATTACTATTAAAAGTACTTTCTTTTGCCACATTTGTTCCATTTCTATTTGTAAATCTATGGCAGTGTATAACATAATTTCTTCTGCTGTATTTCTAGCAGCTTCTACTTCTTATTTCCTTATAGCCGGTGTTCATACTTTCTCTTCCTGCAATCATTCTATTTCCACTTTTATTTTTTTCACTTCTTTCTTCTTCCATGTCTATTTTTGTCTAAAGTCTACTTTTGATGAAACCAGGAAATGGTCTCTGTCCTCATTCACAACCTAATTCTCTCAGTCTTTCATTATCAATAATAAAATCAAGTTTCTAGACTTATATTCCATTTTTGGCCATGAATGCATATGAATAGACTTATGCTTAAACCATGTATTGATAACAAATTGCATTTTTTCTATGCAGATGCTCATTAGTGTCCATCTCATTTGTTTTTCAGTTTCCAAGGGACCAATATTTTTTCCATACTCTCTCATTTTGTTGTCATCTATCTATTCATATATCTATCTATTCATATATATTCACCTCTTGGAATAATTAATTTTGCACATATTCAGAAAATTGCATAATTTTATCCAAAATTCATTTCTAGTTCTTCCATTGTGATAACTTAATTGGACCTATCACCTACCCCATTTTGTTCAATACCCTGTATGACACCAGTTTGCATTTTGACAGATTTTTAACCATTTCATTGATAATTAAAACTACAATTTCCCTTTCCTGCATGAATTTATTCACTTCACAAAATCAGACTTCTTCATTCAAATCTATTAAATCCTTTCTCTTTCATTCTCTTTCATTTTTAATTAATTTCATTGAATAATTCATGCTCTTTAGCATTTACTCTTTTTTCCATTCCAAGACATATTTTTCCATATGTGATAGTCATCACAGATGGCTCATTGACATTGACCTCCACCACCCCTACTGGCTACAGGTAATCTAGACTTTTACACACTGCTTTGTAGCAGAATAGAGAAGGAGTAGAGTAGTTACCAGGCTTAGTAACACCACCTGCAGCATTCTCTTCTAACAATCAGTACTGGCATATTTGGAAAAGTATATAGCAATTACAATTAAAGTGCAAAGAGGCTTTTTTCCTATTCAACTTTTCCACATTTTATTTTATTAAGTTTCTCAAATGCACAAGGTTTTTGAAAATAATTCCTGGGCCAAGATACAAGAGGATGCTAGATAAATTCAAAATATAGAAGGACTATCCATGCTGCAGTTCATTCTGTTTTTGCAGGACACACAGTTTACTTGAAAAGAAATCCTCCACCACATGGGATTTTAGCAAAGGATTTATGTTTCTGTCTCCAGCATCAAATAGGAAAAAAACCTGCAAAAGCAGAACATATTGCTGAATGAACTGAAGCAATTAGAATTAAGATACACATAACCCAGTTTTGGACGTAGGTCAGGAGATTAAAGTGATCCATAATCAAAGAGATTTTTTTTAGCTTTTTTGCGTGTCCAGAGAACATGATAAAAGGTCCCTTCATTTTGCTTGCATTTCCAGCAAAGATTTGAAGTACCTTTATATATTCTAAACAGTTTCTCCGATGACAAATACAAATGATACATCATTTTATTTTAAAAAAATCCCTTTAATGCTAGAATATGGAGTAAACTTTAGTCCTTTCAACCACCTATGCTCCCATAGATCCATTTGTATATTATAGCCAAAGGTAATAGCCCATTTTATCATACAGTCTTTCACTTGTTTATCTTCTGTCTCATATTTCAACCAAAGTTTAAATATTTTAGCAATGATGTGGTCATCACTAGTACATAATTCTATTTCAAACTCAGTCTTACTTTGTTCATAATAATAAGATATTTTATCTCCTTTGAATCCTTCTTATAATTATACATAAGAAAACCATTGGCATGAATATACTTCTGTTATCAAATCTGTCAAAATTTCTCTTGATTTCATCTTATAGAATAATAGAGTTGGAAGGGACCTTGGAAGTCTTCTAGCCGAACCCCCTGCTCAGTCAGGAGACTCTATACCATTTTAGACAATAACTGTCCAATCTCTTCTTTAAAACCTCCAATGATGAAGCACCCACTTCTGGAGGCAAGCCATTCCACTGATTGATTGTTCTGTCAGGAAATTTCACCTTAGTTCTGTGTTGTTTCTCTCCTTGATTAGTTTCCATCCATTGATTCTTGTCCTGCCTTCAAGTGCTTTGGAGAATTCCCATCAAAAAATTCTAGTACATCACTATTAGTTTATGTTTGTCATTTCTTCCTATAAATGCTTCTTTGGCTCAAGTCACAAAGGAATTTTCAGGCAAAACTTAAATTTACGTTTATTCCGTACTTTAAGTATAGTCCATCTAACATAATGACTTTTAAAATCTACATTCACCTTAACTCTGTCATGCCCTGAATATCCATTCCGTTCAAATCTCAAATCATTATAGATCCAATAACTTATTTTTTTAATAACAACCACTCTTTCATTAAACTAAACAACTGGCAGCAAAATATAATTTCAAATCTTGTAAACCCAATCATCTTCTTTCTTTGCATCTTATAGTACCTTATATTTACTTTGTGTTTTTTTCCTTGCCATATAAATTTGTGTATACTTTTCTGCCATTGGTACATCAGTTGTCAAAACAAGCATTGTCTGTGTTGTGTTGTCGGTTCGTTGGCAATTGACAAAGACACATGGTGAAAAACAACAAGCTCTTTATTACTCTCTCCTACAACCAAGCGAGCAGCAAAAGGCACGCAGGCCTTTTATAGGGCATGAAACCCAGACAGTGTGAACCAATAGGAATTGACCATTTTCGCGCCTTGTGCATGTGCGCAAGGCTGGTGCCACCCTGTCTGGTCCTGGGCAGCTTTTGGATTTCCCGGGACCATTTGCAACAATTCTGAGCCTGCTTTCAGCTCTTGCAGGCACAGGACACAACACCCCTCCCCCTAGATAAAACACACCTAGCTTACGCACAGGTGCATTGTTCAAATGCAGGGAAAGTGGAAATGCTCGGGTCTGCACGCAGGCAAACACCTTACAAAATAATTATTAACTTAAATAAAATGTATCCAAAATCATAATAGTATATGAGACTCCTTACTGAATGTTAATTCCTTCATTCAGCGACCTAATAGCAAGGTTCCTCATGTGTTGACAGAAACTTCACATAATCTCCTAGATGTTTAGGTGGGCACTTGTCCCACTGCGACCTTATGTGGAAGGAATGTGTGATAGAAATTTAAGAGCTTGCAGCTCACTTTTGGACTTGGGCCTTGGGGCCTGCTGAATCGCTTGCAGCTTGGATTCAGCAGGATGAATGCCTTGGGCATCAATCCTGAACCCTAAGAAGTCAGTGGAAGTGACTCCTATCTTGCATTTATCCTGCTTCAATTTAAGGCCTGCTTTGCAGAAATGAAGCAAGACAGCCCTTAACCTTTTTGCTAAATTTTGAGATGACTCCCCAGCAATGAGGACGTCATTGAAGTAGGGACAGACCCCAGGAATACCACGACGTGTGCACTCCATGACACTTTGGAATATGCCAGGGGCTACATTTACCCCACATTACAGTCTTTTGACCTTAAAGGCCCCCCTGTGTGTTACAATCGTCTGGACCTCTGCAGATGCCTCATCAACAGGTAGCTATTGATAGCCTGTGCCAGATCAAGTTTCGCAAAAATGCACCCCCCTTTGAGGGAGGCCAGAATGTGGCTTACAACAGGCACTGGATATGCGTGCTGTTGCAGTGCTTTATTCAGTGTGCACTTATAGTCTGCACATATGCGCACTTCCCCATTAGCCTTCAGAAGTGTTACTATGGGGGTTTCCCATGGACTAGAGTCCACAGGTTCTAAGGTGCCCTGCTGGAGCAATTTGTCCAGCTCTGCATCTATCTTGCTTTTGAGGGCAAAAGGCACCCTTCTAGGCTTGACCCTGATGGGCGTGATAGTTGGGTCTAAACGTAATGCAATGGGAGGCCCCTTGTAAGATCCTAGCTCTGAACTAAAGACATCAGCAAACTCCTTGCAGACTTCTGCAAGACCCAACGTTTGCAAGTTGTGCAGCCCAGTCACTTGGATTCCCAGGGGCTTGAACCAATTGAGTCCAATAAGACTTGTGCATTCATCCCCAAGAGCTACCACATCTAGAAAACCCTCAAAATCCTTATGCTGCACTTTGAGCATGGCCTCCCCCTTTACCATGACTTTGGAATTTTGAAAATCAGTGAGTATTAGATTTGATGGCCTGAGTTTAACTTGAAGGCCACTACTGCTGCAAATCCTTTTGAAGGTGTCAAGTGAAATGATTGATAGAGCGGACCCTGTGTCCAACTCCATCAATAAGGGAACCCCTTGCAACTTCACATCAATGCGAAGTTTTTTCTTAAGGGGCTTGTGTGTCCCTGTCCTCAGAATACTCCTACGCGATGCGCAGAAACCCACCCTGTGTTAGCTGGGGACCCTGGTACCTTTCTGAAGCAATTCTTCCCGAGGTTGGACCTTCTGACGACCCAAACAGACAGAGGCAATGTGGCCTTGCCTGCCACATGCCCGGCAAATGGTGGAGCGAAATCTGCAGTCAGCTCGCTTGTGGCGTCCTCTGCACCCGAAGCATTGAAGAGATGCTGGGGCCTTGTCCAGATGCCCCTTTGGCCTTCTTTCAGCTGGCTGGTGAAGTCTGTCCAGCTCCTCTTCAGGATCCGCTTCTGATTCTTCTCGAGCGTCCTCTTGATGGATGGTAGTGGCAGCTGGAGGGTTCCTGGTGAGCCGCAAAGCCTTCACAGCTTGCCTGCTGCTTCCTCAGTTGCTACCTCTCTTAACGCGTCTTGGAACGAGACCTCTTCTTTCGCAAAGATCTTCTGTTGTAGGTCTCTACTTCTTAAACCACACACGAAGTGATTGCACAGCCTTTCTTCCAGATCCTTGAACTCACAAGGCCTGGCCGCTTGTCTTAAGGCTACAATAAAGTCCGCAGCAGATTTACCCGGCCTCTGGTCTCTCTGCTCGAACGCGTGCCTCCAAGCGATGACAGATAATTTAGGCTGAAAATGTTCCTTCAGCATCTACTTCAAGCCAGTGTACGTTACTGACTCTAGAAGTGCAGGGGCCATCAGATTTTCTGTGATGTCAAAAGCTTCCTGTCCACAGGCACACAGAAGAGTTGCTGCCTTCAGGCCATCTTCTCTGATTGGATTTACTCTAAAGTAGTTCTCCACTCTCGCTACCTATGAATTCCATCTCTCTGGGTGGGAGACATCAAAGTCAGTCAAGCGGCCAATCTTCAACATTGTAAGCTTTACGGCCTTCACTAATTGCCTCCTCTGCAAGCTAATATTCAGGAAAGGGTCCTTTTGCCGAGCTCACCTCCAGCGACGCTGTACTGGCAGGCTGAGTTGCGAATGCAGGACGCCGTCTTCCCGATCGTCACGACTTCCTTGGTGAGTCCTAATTCTTTTTCTTGCTTGCAGGGATCCCACCTTCATCTCCAGTGTTATGTTGTCGGTTCGTTGGCAATTGACGAAGACATATGGTGAAAAAGAACAAGCTGTTTATTACTCTCTCCTACAGCCAAGTGAGCAGCAAAAGGCACGCAGGCCTTTTATAGGGCATGAAACCCAGACAGTGTGAACCAATAGGAATTGACCATTTTCATGCCTTGCGCATGCGCACAAGGCTTGCACCACTCTGCCTGGTCCCGGGCAGTTTTTGGATTTCCCAGGACCATCTGCAACAATTCTGAACCCGCTTTCAGCTCTTGCAGGCTCAGGACACAACAATTTGAAACAAAAATAACATTCCTGGTAAATAATTCACCTTAATCACAGAAATTCTACCCAACAATGATATTTGTGAAGGGTCCATTGACAATTGTAATTTGTCCTATGTTGGCATATCAAATCTATTTGCTTTTTCAGGATGGAGATATAACTATTCCAACATACAAGCTGGGCCAGAATATTGTTTTAGCCAAAATTTAAGTCAGCAAAGCTTCAGATAGGCTTGGACACACAGCCAGGATTCAACCAAGAGACTAGATTTTCAGTTAATCAAGAAATATGAGAAAACTTAGCTTGAATTACTTCCAGGATAGAAGTGTCCTTATGCACAGAATTGTACACCATAAGAAAAACTGACCTGTGTTTACTCATATTTAAAGAACTTCTACCAAATCCTAGCATCCTTCTACCAAATTCTTTCCTTGACTGAGAAAGGTTTCCTTTTATGCACAAGCAGTCTTTGCCCAATTACTTTACAGTAGAATGATCTCAGCAGGTTATTTCAAGCTTGGAGCTACCTCCATTCAAGACACTGACATTGCCTTCTGTAGCTGTTCGCCTCCACCACAGCAGGAATAGCAATCGCTCTTTTGAAAAGCTGATGTCATCATGTCAATGCAGAAGACAGCTACTAAACTTTCTGCCTTGCATATAATGGCATAACATTTAAGTACCTATTACAACATAATGTTTGCTGCAGAAGAGATAACTGCAGAAGAGATATTGTGCTTTCAATACAATATCGATCTGTAGATACACTGAAAAACTTAAATATTGGCAGTCAAAATGCCACTATTTAAAACATAGGTACGTGTGTTATTAACTTTGTCATTGTTTGCCAATTGAGAAATTTGGCTGATCAGTTCATAGCCAACAGTCAAATTTCTATAATGTGGATTTAGAGACTAATGGAAAACAATCCTCGGGTCTGTTGTCCTTTTTTTTGTCTAATTTTCCAACATCTCTCCAGTGTTAAAGAAACAACAGACAAAAAGAAAAAAAGTGTACAGGTAATCCTCATCTTACCAACTCAACTGCAAATAGAATTTCCATTGCTAAGCACGGTGGTTGTTAAATGTATCACACCTGATTTTACCACAGGTATTTTTTGTCACAGTTAAACAAATCACTGTACTTATTAATATTTGCTAAGCAAATCTGACTTCCGCCATTGACTTTGCTTGACAGCTGGGAAGATCACAAATGGGAATCACAGAACCCCAGAATATTGCAACTGTTGTAAATACATACCAGTTGCCAAGTGCCCAATTTTTTAATTAAAGTTTTATTAATAATACAAAATTAAAAACACATTGGACATAGATATAATGTCACTAGTTCCATACATCTTCCGTCACTTTACAGTAACATTAGTACTCACATAGATATATAGTTCTTCTTTTAAATATACATTTGTCTATAATCTATATTTTATTCTAACACTATACATTTGTCTTGGCTGCCCTCTTGTTATCTATCCAAACATAAAATTGTTCCCAGATTTTATAGTACTTAGTTTCATTTTTATCCTTGAGTTCCAACGTGAGTCTATCTATCAAAAAAAAAGTGCCCAAATTTTGATAATGTGATTGTGGGGGTGCTGCAATGGTCACAAGTGCAAAGCCCCATTGTAAGTCACTTTTTTCAGTACTGTTGTAACTTCAAATGATCACTAAATGAATGATTTTGTGAGTCAAGGACTTAGAATCATTACCTCTCATCAGGCATAAGTCTACAAAACCAATTTGGGATACCATAGTTTTACAATCTAGATGAAGAATGGCAATTAAGATGGGTGACTTTTAATAACCAGATAATAGATCGTGCATATCCAGCAAAACTACTTTCAGGAATGCAATTGTCCCCCAAAATATGGAGCTACCTGAAAAGAATCAGGAGAGGACAGGCCAGAACTAAGGCAAATCTCTTTAAGTGGGGAATGGCCGAGAGCCCATAATGTGACTATGTTGATCGGAACAAACTATAACACGTATAGTTCAAGAATGTCTCCTCAGGAAATTCCAAGGCACCTGAGATGAGTCATCATGAGCAACCATAAATGATGGTATCCTTCCTGACCAGCTAAGAGGGTTGAGAATGAGAGACACTGTTTTGTGGTGGTTCCCCTCCTTCCTCCAAGGAAAACATACTTCATCTGCTTCTGAAGAAAATGAAAGAAAGAGAAAGCTGGATATCATTTAATAGTCTGCTTATTAGATAGTCACCCATACATGTTGAAATATCTAAGCCAACTTGTTAGAGAATTTTAATTTCTCTGTTGGTGAAAAATAAATCAGAAGCTCTCACAGTTGACTGCATTTAGCTCAGCGGTTCTCAACCTGTGGGTCGCGACCCCATTTGGGGTCGAAGGACCATTTCACGGGGGTCACCAAACACCGCAGTCCGCCATTTTTTTTAAAAAAAAATTTTGGTCGGCCATTTTTTTTGGTCGGCCATTTTTTCCCCTTTGCGATGTGGGCTGTCGCGCCACGCATGCGCGATGTGGGCCTGCCATTTTTTTGGGGGGTCGGCCATTTTTTTTGGTCCGCCATTTTTTTCCCCGTTCGGCCCATCGCGTCGCACATGCGCGATTCGGGCCATCACACGTGTGTCGCGCATGCATGGATCGGCCCGTTGCACTGTGCATGCACGATTCAGGTCGTCGCACGCACGCTGCGCATGCGCAGATTGGACCATTGCATCGTGCATGCACGGTTCGGGCTGTCGCATCACGCATGCATGGTTCAGCCCATCACGCGCACACCGCGCATGCGCAGATTGGACCATTGCGCCATGCATGCGCGATTCAGGCTGTCGCACCGTGCATGCGCGGTTCGGCCCGTCACGCACGCGCTGTGCATGCGCAGTTCGGGGTCGCGCCGCGCATGGGCGGCAGAAGTGGGGTCTCAGCCTGAAAAAGGTTGAGAACCGCTGATTTAGCTGTTCAAATAACCTTTTTATATTCATATCAAAATATTTACAATACCATACATTCTTCTTTACAGCAACATAGCTCAATGAAGACTTCTTACAGAGAGATACAGAGACAAACCTGAGACTGAAAATTCAGCTTCTAACTTAATACCTTTTGCACAGACTCAGTAGCACTTTCTTCACATTGGCTGACTGAGTTACCACATGACTCTTCCTGCTCATGAATATTCCAACACAACTGCTGGTCTCGACCCCCTCCTCAGGAATTTCACCTCCTCATGGCTGTTCCTAAAATGTTGCTTTTCTTCTTTATTAAGCAAACATGCCTTTAAGGCCTCAAAATTTAAGTCTTGCTCTTTTTTACACTCAAATATCGCAGAAACTGTGTCCCGGGTTTTATCTAAATTGTTCAACACCAATAAAACCTCCTGGGACTCAGGAAATTTAATCCCACGTTGTTCTAAGTCCAAAAATAAACTTTGCATTTTATTTAAATGCTGTTCCACAGATTCACTTGTTTGCAAACAGGCCCTGTAAAGTTTTCTTGACAATTGCACTATATTGCATGCAGAAATATTCACGTGCACAGCTCTCAACTTCAACCAAATCTCCTTTGCTGTCTTTAAATTTGCAACATTTAGAAATTGTTCATCATCTAAATTCAAGATGAGATAAGCCATTGCTTGATCATGACTTTTCTGATCAGCAGCTGCAAACACTTGTGGTAGATTTTCTACAATATACCACAGCTTTTTTGCTTTGAGCAAACATTCCATTTTTGCAGCCCACACAATGTAATTTTTCTGGCCCAAATAACACACAGAGCTTTCCTTAAATTCCATTGCAGCCATTCTGCTAATTCTGCCTTGTTCTTATACTTTCCAAACACAGGCAATTTCTTCCAGCTTTAAATTACATGCAGTCCTTAGTAAGCTCTGGGCCCATAACCTGTTAGAGAATTTTAATATGTCTGTTGGTGAAAAATAAATCAGAAGCTCTCACAGTTGACTGCGTTTAGCTGATTCAAATAACATTTTTATATTCATATCAAAATATTTACAATACCATACATTCTTCTTTATAGCAACATAGCTCAATGAAGACTTCTTACAGAGAGCTACAGAGACAAACCTGAGACTGAAAATTCAGCTTCTAACTCAATACCTTTTGCACAGACTCAGTAGCGCTTTCTTCACATTGGCTGACTGAGTTACCACATGACTCTTCCTGCTCATGAATATTCCAACGCAACTGCTTTCTAAACCCGGTTTAAGATGTTCCCTTTGGTGGACAAAGTCTTACAGAGCTTAGATCTATATGTTTTCAAGGGGTGTGCTTTTAAATCTGAAATGGGACTTTTTGGGGGACCTCCCATACAGATACATCTAACAATGACTTTTTGTTATTGTTAGATGTTTAACCACTTTTACCCACTTTTTTTCCAGAATGGATGCAAACTGTTCTGGAGTTGAAAAAATCCTTTTTCTTAATACTGATTAAATCCTAGTACCCAACCATTTTTTCTTATGGAATGTGAGTCTCTGTTTTTCCAATTTATACATAGAAAGTTGTTAACCTAATTATATAGTAAGCCATATAGGAGTGGACAGCATGTGTATGTATTAAACAGATCACCTCTGATTAATTAACTGTTGTTGAATTAGCATATTAATTAACCTATAATTCAATGTATTCAGAGAACCCAGAATGCCTAGTATCAAGTAAAGCATTATAAAACTACGACAGTAATACTTTTTCTTATTTCAGATCATATATACATTCTGATGCATGCATTTTTTGTTTTAGAAAAAGAAACAGCATAGCTTTTTTCTGATTTACAAGTACATACTTGTTTTTTTCTGTTCTTTGATTATATAAGAAAGTCAGTTGAAACAAAATCAGGTCTATTCATGAAATAGATTTTGAGATAAAACTCAAAGCATGACCATAACATTATTATATATTCTGACTTTTTTTTCTACTTTCTGGAGCCCATGCTAGTCTTGCTTGATTTGGCTGGAAAAAAACCATTGATTTTTATGTGCTTGACGAACTGGTTAGTGAATTAATCAAGACATCTGGAGAAGCAAGGAAGCCAACACAGGGATGTGTGCACAAACTGCTGGACAAATCTGCTTCTTGGGGGAAAAGACATTTGTGACATGTTAATAGAGTGATTGTATGAAAAAAAAACTCTTCTGTTTTGCTGAATGTCAAGATCTAACATTTGCCCAGGTTTTTTTCTGGATGAAGTAATTATTCCACACCAAATGAAACAGAAGTCTAATTTCTGATCTATGAACTCCTTCTCCAAAGCACTGCTTTTTCTAAGATATTGTGTTGTTGTTTCTCCTCCATTATGTTCCACAATTGAAAAAAAAAAGCTATTTTAACCACTGCTGGTAGTTCTTGACTTACTCTCACAATTGGGACAGAAATTTCTATTATAACTGAGTGAGTCACCACGTGACCAGATCCAATTTTATTATCATTTTTTTTACCTCAGCCTTTAAGCAAATAATGTAGTCATTAAGCTAACCCAACTTCTCCAGTGAACTTTGTTTTTTTTCTGGAAACTGGCAAAAAAGCTCACCAATTGCAATCATATGACCACAGGTTGCAGAAAATGGTCATAAATGTGAGCTGGTTGCCAAGTGCCTGAATTGCAATTATGTGATCACAGGTGTCATGTAACAGTCATAAATACAGGTGGTAAAGCAGCTTTTCCAAGGCTGTTGTTAACCTCACACCATTGTTAAATGAACAGTCATATTGACCCATGATTGTAGTGCTAGGTTTGCCACCAATCATATTGTGAAGTTCACAGATTATATAACAGTAGTGGGCCTTATTCATGATGACAATGAGGGTGCTTACCACAAGGAGGTTGAGGGTTTGGTGAACTGGTATAAGGAAAATAGCCTAGTTTTAAATACTGGAAAAACCAAAGAGATTATTGTCAATTTCAGAAAAAGCAGGCACAGCCACACTTCTCTGTGCATTAATGATTCACCTGTGGAGATGGTTACCAGCATTAAATTCCTGTGTGTGCAGTTAATAAGTAGGCTGGCATGGTCGCTCAACAATGAGACACTGGTAAAGCAGGCACAGCAGTGCCTGCATTTTCTGTGCTGCATGAAAAAAGCACATCTTCCTTCCCCCATCTTGACCACTTTCTACAGGGGGACAATCGAGAGCATCCTGTCATACAGCTTCACAGTCTGGTTGAGAAGCACCACTGCTTCAGACAGGAAGGCAGTGCAGAGAGTGAGGATGGCTGAAAAGATCATTGGCAGTTCCCTCCCTTCCATTCAGGACATAGCACATAAGCGTTGCTTGAGCAGGGTCTGCAAGATTGTCTGGGACACTACACATCCTCTTCATGACCTGTTTTCCTTGTTACCTTCTGGGAGAAGGCTTCATGGTATCCAAAGCAGAACATCCAGATTCAGTTACAGCTTTGTTCTATACAGTATTAATCTTGTGAACTCTAAAGCTTCCTCCTTCCATTATGTATTCAAGATGGACAGTGAATAATATTTATGTTACTTATATGTAAGGGTGTAGGTCTATACATATGTTGTATATAGTATGTTTTAAATGTGTGTTATGTACTCTTTGAGAGGAAGCAACTAAATTTCATTTTTAATGTGTGCCATTGTGCCCACAGGAAAAAATGACAATAAAGGTTATATAATCTAATAAATTGAGGGCTATTTGTAAATTGCTAGCACTCTTCTGACTTCAATATGTATAGCCATTCTTCTGTAGCCAGTGAAGATGCTGTCTTCCATTGGAGGAAAATAGCATCCTACTCCTAGGTCCTTTGCTCAATTTCATTATTTCATATTGATAATTAGTACAGATAAGAACATAAGAACATAAGAAGAGCCATGCTGAATCAGGCCAAAGCCCATCGAGTCCAGCATTCTGTGTCACACAGTGGCCCACCAATTGTACATGGGGATTTTGAGCAGAAAGAGAAGGCAAAACCCTCCCTTTCCCTTGACCCCCAACAAATGGTACTCAAGGGAATCCTGCCTGCCTCAACCAACATAGAGGCAGCACATGGACATCCGTTTTATAGTCCTACTTTTCCCTTGTTGGTTTATTATAAGTTTGCCACCACAGCAGGCATTTTTAAAAAGCATTTAATAGTACCCGCACTATCATATTAGCATTAGTTGTCTCTGTAAAAATAAAAATGTGCTTATGGTAATAGCAATAGCACTTAGACTTATATACCACTTCACAGTGTTTTACAGCCCTCTCTAATGCAGCAAAGCAGAAGTACTTCATTCCATCTTGGGTTAGTGAGTTCTCATAATCCACATGTGCAAGAAAGTGTTAATACATACTCTGCTGTGGGTTTGTTTGGTAGTTCAGGAATGGAAATACAAAGGTACTAGCAGGAATCAGGCTTTGTTGTCTGCCATTTTCTGCACATTTGATTCCATCAGGGATTTGATATTTTTGCTCTCCCTTGGTTTTCTAAGCGATGCTCAGATTTTTTAAGTCTTTCTACTCTACCTATCATTAAGAAGCCAGTTTATTGCACAGCTTAAAAAAAGATAGAGGAGTCATAAAATGGTTTCCAGAATGTTGACCATAATGTCATAGCTAAGTTTAATAATACACTAAATAAAACTTTATAGATATGGGATAAATTGGGAAAAGATTAAACAGTTTGAAGAGAACAGCTTGGGTAAAATACAAATTAAATCTAAGCTTTCTCCAGCATGCAATTACTCTCCATTCTGATGACTGTAAAGGTTCAGAACATGACTTAATAAAATATATATTTTATCATCAGAAGTAGCAGAGTGTTACCAAAATAAAATTATTTTATATGACAACCAATCTCCTGTATTCCAGTAACCCTCTTTTAATACAATATAAAGGAAGCATTCAAGCAAGAGTTGTCGTAAAGGCAATTAACTGCACCCCTTTGAGATTAATGGCATTAAACCATTTTAAGTGGCTCTGGATCACAGTTCATCCAAATCTACAGTGTCTTTTCCAATCTCCACATTCTGATTATTTGTTCAGTAATGCAATATATTCTTTTATTTGTCATTCTTTTTTGAATAAAGATATTGCTTCTGTCCTTAGAGATGTACAAATAATAGAGTAAATAAATGTCTGCCTCCAACACGAATGTAGCAGGATAGTTTCTTGTTGGAGCCTGTTCATCCAAACTGGCAAATCTTTTATATCCTGAAGTGGTTCTGATATACTGAATAAGCAAGGGATTATCTTTCTGCCACCAAAACCTCCTACCATTGCTCACTCAGCAAAAACTTAATTCTTTTTCCAAGTGAAATGAATTCCCAGGAGTTAAACCTACTCTTCAAATGGAACATTAATGGCAATGGATTTGTGAAACTGCCTTTCTCAACCAATTAGCATGCAAAACAAATCTGTAGGAGTTAGTTGCTGTAGGGGCATCAGAATCTTTTATTACTCTCACTGCATGGTAGGCAGTTCCCAGTAGTCAAGGAATGACACATAGTGGTTAAAGAGTTGTCATGGACATAGGGAACACAGTAAGCTCCACATGGATATCCTGTGCACCAGTGTTTCTTGTAGACTTGAACTCTCAGAATTCCCCAGTCAGCCCTGCTGTCTTTGTCCACTCTCTTTTGGTTTGGTGAGTCATGTAAAAAAGAAATAGGCTTGTGTTTGAGTTCCCAATAAAAATGCACTAAGTAGATTAACTTTAGGAAATTCCCTTATGTAAAATTTACTTAATTCCTTATTTTGGTGCTGCATATTTGACACGTGATCCATGGCTTGGTTTACTTGTTTGAGACATGTGTTCTGCACATGGTTTTGCATTTAAATTATTGTACAATTTATTCTGAATTGTGTTATTATGTGAGGCGTCTTGACAAGTAAAAATATATTATGCTGTCCAGTTAGATCTTATTGATTATTAACATGCATTTGTCTTCCATTTCCATTTGTGGAAATCTCCTGATAAAACATGAATATAAAGATATCAAAGAACCAAATAATTCAGGTATCCAAATCTGAATCATCAGTCCTTGATAAACTTTAAATACTCTTTTTTTCATTCACTGATTATGATGAGAGCTATCACATTGTCAAGTAATGTAAGGCCCAAAGATGCTTTTTTTTCATGAGGCAACTGGACTTCCTTGTTTTTCTTTAAAGATGTTTCGCTTCTCATCCAAGTTAATTTCTGTTGAAAGCTGATGGTGTTAAGTCATTCCTTTTGGAACACCTTAAATTTCTTCTTTACATTACTTGTCTATGGAGATTCCCAGTCAACCAGATCATAGTTATCCCAAAGATGCTTTTTTTCATGAGGCAACTGGACTTTCTTGTTTTTCTTTGAAGACGTTTTGCTTCTCATCCAAGAAGCTTTTTCCGCTCTGACTAGTTGGTGGGGAATGGAAAGATTTATACCCCTTGCAGACAGCTGTTCATTTGCATTCTTTTAGCCAGTCGTTAATGCTACCTGGAGGCTTATCTGTGTCTTAAATAGCATCAGCTTTCAACAGAATCTAACTAACTTTCATAAAAGTATTTAAATTAATTTTTAATTGGTATTTTTTCAAACCTTTTAAAATAATGCATGTAGAAACAATGAGCAGAATGATGGGGTAAGAACACCATTATGAAAATTAACAACATTAAGTGATTTTTGTTTGCCTCTACCATATTGCTAAATGTGAACTGAGTGAATACTGTCAACCATCAATTATGGTCATATCATAGAAGAGAAGCATTATTTGTAGCAATAGAAGCAAAAAAAACAACAACCCTACAGTGTTATAGTAATTAAATAATAAATGATCCCTCTTTTCTGCAAGCAACCTCTTCCTACTTCAGCAGGTACACACTTCAGTCACAGGGATCTCAAGGGTTCTAGAGAATTAGGTTGCAAGATGCAAACTTCAGAAAATACAATGAAATGGAAGAATAAAAAGGTCTGCTCAGCCTCTGAGTACATGAATATACATGATTTGTTGTTATCCATTCCAACTGTGCAGTCATAGATTTGTAAAGTTGAATAGGACCACAAAAGTCATCTCATCCAACCCTCTGTAACATACAGAAAAGTATGTATTTATTGGTTATTAACATGCATTTGTCTTCTGTATGAGATTGTGTGGACATATCCTGATAAGATAACATGGAGATATCAGCTTATATTTCATATTTCTTAACTGCCCATCTTCCTTAGAGATGGGGTTTTATTAATCTATTCATGAGATAAAAATTCCACAGCAGCCTCTATACAGTAGAGGTTGTATAGAGTGCCACTGTTTACAGATCTTATCATCAGGGTTTTTTTTTCTTTACATTGAAATGAAATTCAGGGAGCTGTAATGTGTACCCATGAAATTACAGTTATGGAAATTACACTCTTTTATATCAAAGGTATATTACTTTTTCAGTCCAAGAACCACAGCTGGCCTAAGAATGATGCTCCAGAAGTAAATCAATAGATAGATGATAGATGATAGTTGAAAGAGAGTGATAGTGAGAGATATTGAGATGCCAGTCAGTAGGACCAGGTCTGAAACTACATTTGATTTAATAAAATGGATTTACTAACTTTGCATTAAGGGGGGGAAAAAAACCAGGAAAAACTGCTTTGATGATGCAATGGTTTTAGAAGTGTATTCCTGTTTTTTTGTGAGGGGTTTTTTTTTTATAGAAGTCACCAGTTTGCTGAAACATATTAGCAAATAGCACTCAAATTAATTTTCAAAAATAAAGCAATCTTGTTTTCCTTCAGAAATGGATAGATAAGTCAGTGAGAGTATGACAGAAAGATAAATATGGCAGTACTTTTATACACATTTGCTGTCTGGAGGAAAGTTACAAAGAACGAAGAGAAAAGCATAAATTCCAACAAAGGGTGGAAAGAAATGGAGAGAAATGTTCAAACTAATAGCATATAATTGTCATCTCAAACCTAGACTCTTTTTAAATGTGTAGGGCTGGCCCATGAATTCTAGTATAAGCAAATTCAGCAATTTTGGAAGACATTAGATTGTAAAGACAGACAGAAAAGGTGGTGAGGTGAGTACAGTTCTTCTGAGCCAACATAAACCCCATTCATTTCTTCTTTACAACTAGGCTTACCCTCTGAGATAGAAAAATGAGAAACAAGGACATGAGAAACTGGGGTTCAAATTTGCAATCAGTCATGCTTTGAAGCACAACTCTCAATCTAGCTTAACCCCAAAATTGTTGTGAGGAGAAGGGAGGAGGAAGTCATATACCTAGCTGAAGAACATATGGGGAAAATAAATGAGATTTTTTTAAAAAGAGAGATGCAGAGAAAACCTCATTTACTGGTCTCACGAATACTGTGATAGTAACTACAATGGAACATGGAAGAAGGATAAAGGCAGAATAGAATAGAATAGAATAGAATAGAATAGAATAGAATAGAATAGAATAGAATAGAATAGAATAGAATATTATTTATTTATTTATTTGGGTTTGTATGCCGCTCCTCTCCGGGGACTCGGAGTGGCTAACAACATATATATAACAATGAATTACAATAAAAAAACCCAAACAAAGATATCTAAAAAATCAATAAAAAAACACACATTCAATTCAACAATCAACCACAATCATCCCCAGGCCTGCCGGCAAAGATGAGTTTTTAGATTTTTCCGGAAGGCCGGGAGAGTCGGAGAAACACGGACTTCAGGAGGCAGTTGGTTCCAGAGGGCGGGCGCCACAACAGAGAAAGCCCTCCCCCTAGGGCCCGCCACACGACATTGTTTCACTGACGGGACCCGGAGGAGGCCAACCCTGTGTGCTCTCACCGGTCGTAGAGAAGTATGTGGCAGAAGGCGGTCCCGTAAGAATAGAATAGAATAGAACAGAATATCTTTATTGTCATTGTGTAACTCACAACAAAATTAAGTGCTGTCCACAGTGCACACTACACACAAGTAAAAAGCACAAATAAGAACATACATTATATACACACATCCTTCACATTCTGTTCACCATTGCACTGCCCCTAATATTGCACTTTAATGTTGCACTATACTGTGGTATTTAACATTGCTACAGCTCTGGGATAAAAACTATTTTTCAGCCTATTTGTCTTTGTTGTTATTATCCTGTACCATCTGCCAGATGGTAATAGTTCAAAAAAAGAATATCTGAGATGAGATGAGTCTTTAAGAATATTTTGAGCTTTCCTAAGACAACGGGAACTGTACAGTTCGTCTGACTTAAGATAGCAAAGAGAAGACTGGAAGAGATTTTCTTCAGTCTACTGTATATACTAGCTGGGCCATTGGACAAAAGACTAGCTTATTCTCGTGAATTCACTGATTCAATAATAAACAGTGGTCTACAACATCTCCTCTTCTCTTTGAGGTGCCTTTAGGAGAAACAGTTTCATTTTTATACTGTGAGCTTTACATTATTTATATGTGTGTGTGTGTGTGTGTGTGTGTGTGTGTGTGTGTGTGTGTGTGTGTGTAGCTCTTTGGTTCTTCGGGTTTTCTCCCGCGTAGAATTTGAAGTGTCTTCAAATTCTACGCGGGATCATTCTGAACTAACTCACAAAGAAACAACTAAGATCGAAGGTGACTTCAGTATTATTTATGCTTCTGTTTGGCATCATGAGACCAGCAACTGATTTGCTTTTAAGATCAGCACATTTAAAAAACAACATTAAAGGCATTAAGCCCATATTTAACCACGCACAACAGCTGTTCATGAGATGAATCACATACTTTACACATTTCTGAAATACAAGCTACAGATTTATGTGACTGCATCTGTATAGTTGGAAGGATAAGTAAGTGCACATTTACCATCAGCTCAGTCCTAAATACGATTTGCTTTTGAAGGTTATAGAGAAATTGGTCCTATCTCCTTTCCTTATAACATCTGTGAAGTAGGAAAGATGATTATGGGAAAAATGGAAGAAACTTTGTAACACTTAGACGTACTATTCTAACCCTAAAAAGAGCAGAAGAAAATGCATTCACCAGGCCAGAAAATTTATCTTTCCAGCCTAGTAATGGCTATTCTGATAGCTGCTAAACTCTTAAGAACTCAGGCAGACATCAAGCTTATCCATGGATGATTGGGTCAACAAAGTCAAGATGGCTGCCATAATCATGAGATTGAAGTCTTATGTACAGTCATTGACTTTTTTTAAAATTGCCCCAGGTAGAAATCCCACATTTTTAATCTGATTCTGTAAAATAGAGATATCAAGAATTAATCCCAGTCCTTCTATAAAACATACTTCCGCAGTATGGTCCCCTTCAGATGCATTTGGATTCAGAATTCTCAGTCAGCATGTGTTATAGACTATGTGCGCTATCTCTTAAATCTCTATGAGATTTAATGTAAGGGACCTCTTTGCTCACTGCTCATGCTCTTAATTTGTATATTGGATCCCAGTTTAAAAGTTCAACAATTTATTTTTAGGAATACATTTTAGGTCTTTCTGCTCTCTTATCTAGTTTACTTCCAATCATAAACAATCCATATTAGATCTAAGTTTAGATATAGAAATAATGGATAAATGTTTGAAAGGAGGTAGAACATGCATCTTTTTCATCATCTTTCCCTATTAATCTTACTGTACAATCTCAGTTAAATAATTGCAGAATATTGCATCAAAGTTATCAACCAGTCAGCAATCTGACTTATTTTCTGTCAAGAGCATCACTGTCGGTTTTATCTGATGGTCACCACATTTTTCTATGTTCACACGATCATTTTTTTCCCTACATTTTGGCTCCAGAGAAGATTTATATTCTTGGCACTCTGTTCTTGTCTGATGAGTTTCAGAAGACTCAAATTGTTGTTTTATCCCCAGGAGCAAAGCAAAAGCTGACTTAAACTGATAATGACATAATTTATCTGCCCTATAAACAGTAATTTTAACTCTGTGATATGTGACTGCTGCCTCAACTTTCAAGCAATGGAAAACGAAATAATTATCAGTGAACTCAAGATGATGAAAAATGCCCAGCTTCAAGAAACTCAGAAACTTCATCCATTCATTGACATAAAAATCCACAAGTGTCACTCTACAACTTGAAGTGTATGATGGAAGAATACAAGCATAAACACTTTAAAACATGTTAAATACTATTCTCAGATCTAATCTATGGTAATCATGTATACAAAAGATCAAATGCTTCGGGTACAAAAAAAAAAGCAAATGTTTCCAAAAGCAATACAATTGTTGTTATTCTAGCTACTCTGGTTGGATTCTTTTCTAACAAACAAAAAATATCAAGCCATCTTCTGATTTGGTTCTGAAATTAACAAGATTATCTTTGAAGCTGATTAGAGGTAGACATTCTCAACTGAAATTGTGGGATTGGTAGCTCATTTGGAAACAAACGTATCCCTAAGTAAGTTAAATTGCTTTTTTATTACTTAAATTAATTTCTAACAAACAGAAAATATCAAGTTGTCTTCTCATTTGGTTCTGAAATTGGCAAGGTTATCTTTGAAACTGACTATAGGCAGACATTCTCAACTGGAATCATGGGATCGGTAGCCCAATTGGGAACAAACCCACACCAAGTAAGTTAAATTACAGTTTTTTAATCCAAGTATATAGTTGTTCATTTGTTTGTTAAATCTAACCATTCTTTCTTCTGGATTCTCAAACCACTTAAATAGGATCGCTTTATTCAATCTGCTTTGGCAATACCTATAGGCATTTTATGGTGAAATGTACAGATTGAAATGTATATGAATAACAGGTAGCAGCCAGAAAACATGATGAAAACTCCTTAATTTCACACAACATAACATAGTTTCAACTATGGTAGGAAACTGTGAGCATTCTAGACCAAGCCAGGTCCAAAAACCCTAGAGGATTTCTGGAAGCCTGGCACTCAGACAAATCAGTCATCCAGTCATCAACAGATCCAGAGAGATAAACAACATCCACACACCACTCAAAGAGACCATCAAAAAGCCAAAAAGGAAACAAAAGATCATAGCACCTCTTCATCAGCAGTCAAAACCAAAATGAGCAGAGTTTAACACCAAGAATAACACTAAATCAACAATAAAGAAGTAAACAATACCTTTAATCAAGAAACTACCAATTCAGACAAACAAGATAACAGTAAACAAAAGCCTATTCTGGACCGCTCTCAACACTGACAGGGCAAGCTGCTATTATATGAAATGAGAGCACAACCCACTCCCTTTTAAATGGTGTTAGTTAATGAAGTTGCAAGAAAGTTTAGGTAATGAAGTTGCAAGAAAGCAACTGAGCTCAGAGAGCACTAAAGACCTCACAAAGAGAGAGAAATACCTACCATTCATACAATTCATACTTTTGCTTGTCCATTCAATCAGATAATAGATGCATCTTTAGGGGTTAACATAGAGTGATAAAGACCCTAACCCTATCCTAGGTCCAAGAATGAAAAATCTCTAAACTAAGAAAAGAAAAGGAAGAGGGCAGTTACTGATTTTCCAACTCAAGAGAGCATGAAGAATGAGCCCATGTACCCATAAATTTCTGGGCCTCTGGGGACTGAAATGGAAATAGTGAAGTAGAAAATAAAGAAGAAAGCAAAGATAGTTTCTTGGGCTCTACAGCAGCTTCAAATATTATTGACGCTATTATACATTCCATAATGTGACACTGATATTCTTACTTTTGTAACAGTTTGTGTCAGTGAAAATTCTTCTCATTAGACTGATAAGTTTAAAAAGAATAATTTCTGGGAATCAATATTCTGTGATTATGTTACCATTGCAATTAAAATGTTCTGACATTATTACATAACAAAGCATAAAACTTTCAGATGGCATCTGCACAATACAATAAAAATTGGTCTTACTATCTCTGAACCAATTATGTGATTAGTGCCATGAGATTATTATGCATATAAAAATGGAAAGTCTCTGAAATATCCATATTGGAGGATTGGTTGGTAAAAAATGACGGAACTAGCAGAGATGGAAAAATTAACTTGTTTGGTTAGAAAAAGACCAACTATATTTATCAGTGCTTGGAAACCCCTTATAGACTTTTTGCTAAAGAGAGAGAGAGAGAGAGAGAGAGAGAGAGAGAGAGAGAGAGAGAGAGAGAGAGAGAGAGAAATGAACTTGTGATTTATGAGTTTTAAATTAGAAAAGGTAGTTTATGAAAAAGAAATTATGATGTAACCTTAAAGAGAAGGTAAAATATAAATGCATTTATAACTGCTGTTAGGTAGATCAGAAGTCACTTCTTTATAATATCTCTTTTCTTTTTTAATTTATTTTTCTATATTTATTTTTCACTTTCTTAGTACTTTTCTTTATTCTTTAATTCAAAATTTGTACTGTTTTTAATTCTGTTGAAAATAACATTTTTAAAAAAAAATCCCATCTCTACACTTCACTATGGACACAGATATTGCCACCATAAAATTCCTATAAAATATGGAATGGAGTAGCAACTTTAAGTGTTAGGGTTAGATAGGAGAAGGGTGCTAAACTCCACTATCCATCTGTCCTAGTTTGTAGAGGCTTAAACCTCTTTTTTCTAATTGTTTCATGGCCATTTCAGAAGGATCCTCCAGGAAGATGATGGAAGAGCATGAGATGGGAAAAGAGGCTGGCAAACCAAACCAGAACCTAGTTTAGAAACCTCAATAGAAACTCTGCCCTTGATTTTCTGACCATGACACAGGAGCACGGCCTCCAAGTCTACAGGGCCCTGACCTTACTTTTGTTTGTTAATCCTTCAGTTCTTTATTGGTCTTGCCCCAGATTGTCTACCTATGCCATACTCTAGTTCAGTGGTTCTCAACCTTTTTAATGCCGCGACTCCCAACCGGTCGTAAATCGAGGACTACCCAACTGATTGTAAGTCAAGAACTTCCCAACCGGTTGTAAGTCGGGGACTTTCCCTGCCCGGGAGCACTGCGCATGCGTGGTGCTGCCCCCTGCGCCGGCTGAGGCGTAGCTGGCAAGGGGCAGCGATGGCGCAGGGCAACCACCGGCTGGGCCACCAGCTGGCCCAGCTCAAGGGAGGTAAGCATCCACTGGGCCCCACGCACACCAGCAACCCTCCCTGCACCCGCCGGCCTCCCACCTCCCACCCCTGGCTCTCTTTTACTTACATTTTTAGTAGTTGCTCAGCAGGGAGGGGTGGAAACTTCTAGACAGCTCGCCTTCGCTGCAGACAACTTGCAGCACCGTTTGCAGACTGGGACTTTTGGTGGGCTCAGCAGGGCAGAGACAGCCTGGACAATTCCTATTGGCTTTTGAAAGCCAATAGAATTAGACTCTATTCAAGAGAGTCTATTCTATTGGCTTTCAAAAGCCAATAGAATAAGAAGGAGTAGCACAGCTAAGGAAAAGGGGGGGAAATGGCAGACTGCATTGTTTGGCGACCCCCGTGAAATGGTCATTTGACCCCAAATGGGGTCGTGACCCACAGGTTGAGAACCGCTGCTCTAGTTCATATAACTCTGGAATAGAACAAGTTTAATAAAAGAACTCTAAGAAAAGGGGATTTCAGTTTTGTGTTTGCCCTTTCAGGAGACTGGGCTGATACATAGGTTACCTGATGACAATTTTCCCAAAGTACAATAAGATTTTTGTATCACTGCTACATGATCCATATGCCACTGCGTCATCATTTCTGAGATGTTTCCTTACCTAAATGAAGAAACAGGTAGGCAAAAGCGCGGTGAGAGCAGGAGAAACTTTCGATCTCCTGCCTGCTTCCCCACTGAGTGTCCTTGTGAAAAGCTGACAGGAGGTATCAGAAATCCCCCTTCCCTTTCTGAAGCAGCCACAACTTTTCCAAATTTCGTTCACACAGGGTTCCATATTTTGGACACATTCTATAAGTTAGTTCATTTGAGGTATTTTGGTTTAAAAATTCTTGCCCTATGATATACTGTTTCACCTGGTTAAAAGTCATGACAAGAGTTTTAATAGCATATAGATTTCTAAATTTGCAGCTAGGTTTATGCATTAGCTTGTGAAAATGTTATGCATTAGCTTTTGTCCTCTTTTAATTATGCATGCTCTCAAATTTTTGGCAGTGCATATAGGACTACTCTATCTCAAAATGTCTCATTTTCCAGGTGTTTTTTCTCTTGATCAGGATTCAAAGTCTTCATTGAAGAAAGCATTACTGAACATCATTTATTGGTGAGCTAAATCAATACAAACTAATGATAAAGACATTTGAAAAGGACAGCATGACAAGGAGATAGATTTACTACATTAGACTGATATTTAGGTCGTTATCATATCTATTTTAACCCTATTTTAATTAGAGCTGATAATTTTCAGTTATACTTTGGGGGTAAGCTGTGAATATGGGGCAGGGGCATCTCCTGGACTTATAGCTCCAGATAAAAGAACAGGTAGTAGTTATGGCCGGGGCCTTTGCATCTTGTGTGTCAGTTGTGCCCATTCAGGTCACTCATAGCTTAGTCACCTCCAGTTAGACTATTGAAATATGCTGTATATGAGGCCACCCTTGAAAACCCTCCAGAAACTTCAGTTGGCCCAGAATGCAGTGGTGCAGATAGTTTTGAGTGCAGCTCATTACACGCATGTAACACTGCTACACTGCTACACTGCAAGCTGCAATCCCAATAGATTTCCAGATGCAATTGAAGGTATTCATTAAAGCCTTACATGACATAGGACTGGTTTACTTGTATGTAATGTATATAGAAATGACCTTACAAGATTGAGCTTATAAATCCTTCAAAGTAGTCCAGACAAGAAGCACAACCTAAGTATTAACTGTATCTTCATTCTTTCAAAATATTTGAAATATTTCTCCCCGTCCTTCTTTTTTTACTTTCTGGAAAACTAGGGAGAGTCCCTTCTGGGGGAAAAAACCCATCCCACATCCCCCCCTCCTTTGGTTGACTGAAATAGCTTTTACACATCAGTTGTTCAGTCTATGGCACTCCCTCCTGTCTCCCAAGGTAATTCCCACATTCCCACATTGTGGGACTCCTTTCTTCCAAATGTATCTGCCCACCCACATTCCCATAAGAAGCACATGCTCTATGTTCCCTCTTTTAATCTTTGCTTTTTAAAAAACTTTGCCATGGGATCTAGGAAGTGTGACTTTTAGGTAGCTGCCCGTGTGTTTGGGAACAACGTAACCTCTAATATAAGAGAGGCCACAACTTCACTCAACTTTAAGAAAGCTGTTAAGACTTAAATTAGGGGCTGAAAGGACTTGTGCAATATTTAAGATGAAGGAGGGATAATAAGTTTATAACTATCTATGAAAAAGAAGGTAGAAGTCATTATATTCCTTAACTTTAGTTTCTTTTTTTTCTCTTATTGCATTTCTTTCCTTCTTCCTTCCTTCCTTCCTTTTTTCTTTTCATTTTTCTTTTATTCTATGAATTTTTTAAAATAAATATTTAAAAAAATAAAGAAAAGCCTTTAAGACCATTCTTTTGTTACAGGCATTTGGATTCAACTGAATGAAGTCCCTTTCTGGCTCTTTAATTATTGTATTTGGCCACCATTTTATACTTTATATTTTATGTTTTGTGTAAGTTTTTATATTATGTAGTTTTTATGGTTTATTGTTTTTCTATTCTACACTACACTGTTTGAATTGGGCAGACCAATCAATGAGTAAATAAATATTGGCTATCTGTCCAAAGATTCTGAACTAAAATAGGAAATTGTTCATGAATGTATTTATTTGGTTTAAAGAAAATATGTATTATGATCGAATGTTGCTCTACTCGGTATTACTACTACTGAGGTTATGTGCATTGGGGGAAAGGGTTACATATAATGTCTCCCATTTAATTCATCTCTGAACAAGACTTGGATATTCTAAATTCCAACTAATCAATAAATAATCAAACATTGCTCAGAACTGCTGTACATTATCTGGATGTATGTGCAAAGATCCATATTGTTGTGTCCGGAGCCTGCAAATGCAGGCTCGGGACATTGCAATAGTTCTGGGCAATTGCAGAAGCTGCCCGGGACCAGACTGAGTGGCGCTGGCCTTGCGCACATGTGCGAGGCGGGAAAAGCGCCTCTTTTGTCGCCATTGTGTCCGGGGATCTGGGCGTATAAAAGCAGGCCTGCGTGCCTCTGCTCGTTGTTGGTGTATTGGCTGAATCTGAGAATAAAGAGTTATCTGTTCAAGATGTGTCTTCATCATTCGCCATTATTGGAAGGACTTAGCACATATCTCTTTGAATCTAATCATCAGGAATCTGATGACTAGTATTCAATTGTATTCCACTGAATTTTTCAGTCATTAGTGACTCCAATAAATAAACAATATTTTCTTTACCATTAACCTTCAAGATATCTGTCTTCTCTGACTATTGCCCTCCAGATCTGTTAATTTACAATATCATAATTCCTAGAGAAAATGGCCAAAGCATCTGCAAAATATGAAGGCTGCTTTGTATGAAACAAGATATATGAATTTGCTTTTTATTTGATAAAGATCTGACCTTGTGGTTCCTGATTACTACAACTATGTCCCAGTAATTTAACCAACCAGCAAAGAGGCAAAATCTATGTACTTACTGAGAAGATACTATCAGGAAATACTAAATAAAGTGACTAGGGTCTTTATTCCTTAGCTCTTCTTAATAGTAGTTATCTTACTGAAATCTGGATATCTAATTTCTGACTGACATTTATTTTTTCTCACCTTGAAATGTCTGTAATTGCTATGCTACCTCTTTCAGATAGATGAAAAAGGAGGTGTTGATAGTCTGTTTTATATAAAACTAACTAATATGTATTTTGGTCTCATACTTATAAGAATTTTGTTGAAAGCCAAAGTTTCTTAAGATAGAGATGTCAACCAAGAGCCATGGAATGTCAAAGCCAGATGTTCAAGGTTAAAGTCTGTTAAACTATAAGAAATACAACTAGAATTGCAGTGGAGTTAAGAGGTGACTACACTTTTTTATTAATGGGGGGCTATCTGTGATTTTCCAGGGCTCATTCTAATATGCAGGAAAGTGTCAGATCCAAGACATTTACATTCTTATGTAATCATGCTGTGTTTTGTTTGACAGTCTACAGCCAAATTCATTCCCATGAGCCTTATTAAGCCATACTAAAATCAAGCATTGGGAACAAGTGCTAAGTTCTCTTCAACAAGCCTGACAAAGTGGCATAAAAATAAGATATAGGGGAGTATAGGGGAGCTGTACATATTATAGGTTAAGAAGAGTAAAAATAAGTTCAAAATTTGCCATTATCTCCCTAATTCAGTTACCTGTGCATCTTTATTCTATACATATATTTTTCATGTATTTATTAAATTTATTATTTATTAAAGCTGTAAACTGAGAATAGGCCCCAAAGTTATATTCTGACCCCAAAGTTTTATCAAAACTAGAATCCTGAATTGTGTTACCAAGCAATTTGGAAGCTGGTGAAATTGATCAAATATTAGGATAATGACTACAAAGCCTTCTCCTGATAAATGTCTACCTATCTCATTTTATACTAGCTTTATTGCTCAAACCCTTTTCAAAACAGATTGCATAAAACATTTGAATGAGATATGATTAATGTAGGATTCTCTATAACCAGTTCTTCATTTCCCATGAAAAAACTCAGAACATTGATGTCCTAGGGGTTAGGTAGGGCCTGTTACCAATATGTGTAGGACAACACCATACAATTTACTTGCATATGCAAATCAAGCACCATCATTTAGGCATCACTGGACTTTGCAAAGAATGCCATAGGCTTAAAAGACAAAGATATTGGTGACTACTACTGTTACTTGATTTTCAAGGAGCAGGACAGGATCTTACAGTATTCCTTTCCAGTTCATTGTCAACCCATCCAGAATAGAATGTATCCACCATCTGATTATCTGCTGATCAACAGGACTTCTGTCTTCAGGACTATCTCAGTTTCTTTATCTACATGTATATCCAGGTACTGCATTCATTTTTTATTTTTTATTTTTGCACTGTGGAAAACTATAGCTTGTGCTAGATATTAACAGGATAATTATGTGATTCATCTCAATCTCCTTAGTGGTAGCCTCATGCAAATGCTCAAGAATATAGGGGACAAAGTAGAGTCCAGAGAAATCCCATGGGCCAATGCTAAGCAGGCAAGCAATAGTGCCCAATGCTACCATCTGGGGCTGCTTAAAGAAGTGGAAGTAGCAATACCCTAAAAGAATGCCTCTAAGTCATATATCAGTTAAATAATACCAACTGGGAATATAGTCAATGACAGCAAGTTCAGCTGGGACATGTACATTACATGTGTAGACATAAGAAATCAGAAAATGCCTATCACAAAAAGACCAGAAAAAGTCATCTTGTATGGTCTGAGTATAATATATTTGCTCTGGGTACATGCAAAGCATTATTAATAAGTCTTACCCGAATAACAGTTTCAGAGAAAGTTGTTTTAAAAAAATATTTCCTAAGCTGATGGTGAGCTATGATGTGGCCCATGAACAGTGTCACATTAGATTCAAAATCTTCCAGACTCTGCATCCTAATAATGAATGGCACCAGTGAATGAATGATGGAATGATCATCACTACAATTATAATTAAATTTCAGTTTGATGTAGGATGGAACTTGAAATTATAGTAAGAGAAGGGTTTCTGGCACATCGGTTTTACTTAAGAAAATCATGCGCTGGATTGATAATTTTCCTTGAAATGGATGCAAGATTAATATCTTCATAATTCTGAAATGTTTTTTTAAATAGAACCATTAACTGAAGCTAATGATTAGGATAAACTGTAACAATCCCATTCATACCAAAAAGAAATTGTTCTATCAATACTTATTTCCAAAATCTTGTAGCACATATGATGAAATGAGTGTATTATGGCAAGAGTCATATGTGTATGAGTTGGGCAGCCATATAAATTTGTTTAATAAATAAATAATCTTACACAGATTCTTCAGATGATAAGAGTTAAGCATTGGCAGAGTGAAGGAGAACCCAAGCCTGCCAGTCTCATGGGCTGTGATAGGAAAAAGACAGCATCATGAGGACACTACAAAAAAGAACTGTGCAGCATCTAGAACAGGGGTAGGCAACCTTGGCTCTTCAACTCTAGATCTAGAGACTCATGTGATATTTGTCAAAACGACGGAGACTCTATGAACTCCCATCTCTTTGAGACATGTATATGATGTGATGCATGAAGAAAAGGCCAATATTTGGGTCATGACTCTGCAATGATGCTTTCATTAGACCGTACGCCTTGCTGACCTAAGGTAAATGCTACTATGTTCTTGTCTAGCTGACTTTTTTCCAGGTTTTCTTAATCTAGTCTCCTAGCTAAGGAACCTAATCTCCGTAAAACTTTCCTGAGCTTTTTTGGCTTGATCTCATGCCCCTCCACTTGGGCTGTAGCCTTTAGCTAGGTCAGGGGTTCTCAACCTTGGCAACTTTAAGACTTGTGGATTTCAACTCCCAGAATTCCTCAGCCAGCTTTGCTGGCTGAGGAATTCTGGGAGTTGAAGTCCACAAGTCTTAAAGTTGCCAAGGTTGAGAACCCCTGAGCTAGGTCTAATATTGCTTTCTAGCCTTCTCTAGGGGCCTGTGGGAAAGACAAGAAGATTTCAACCCTCTTTCTTCACCTCTACTCTGGTGGTATTCAAACCTCATCTGCTGCTTGCTTCTCTCTGTCTTTTAAAAATGGTTAGTTAGGTGCAAGGCCTCCCCAGTGTCATTAGATAAAGTAAAAGTTTGCTCAATTTTGGGCCCATACAACTGAACACTTCCCAGCAGCTGGTATACTGTTTAATTAAGAATCATTGCAGCAGCTCACAAATGGAAAACTATTTTGAGTGATCATTTTTCCTTCTTTTCACCATTTCTGTTCTACACAGATTTATTTTTCTCGTAACTGTCCATTTCACAAATGTCCCATTATTTCTCAAAATTCTGAATCAAAAATTTGTTCACTGATCACCAATGATAAAAGCAATCACATAAAATAGGGGTGGGCCTTTGATTGTGCAATTGTGACTGCCATGTTTACTTTTTTTTAAACCTTCCCTTCCCACAGAACCTCTGGTGGTAACTGATCAGAGACCTTTAATCCCTCCACAGATTATTACTTATCTTCCTCCAGTGAAGATATGGAAGTTAAAAAATATACAGCTCTAAACAAAAAGTTTCAAGAGGTTTTAATGTACTCTTATCACATAGAAAAAGCTTGTGTTATTGGTACCTCTATACAATATGAATTACCTACAAAGTCCCTTCCAGCTCTGTTATTCTGTTCTATACTGTTCTGTGTGAGATTTTAAATGACTCACAAGAATTATGATCTTTTCAGCCTGTAAGGAAGAAAGAATGTAATTATACATCAAGCCTAGCAATGAACCAATTAATAGTTAAAAGGGGATTTATACTTTAAGTTAATTTGGTTCTGAATTTTGGGGCATTTCATGTTAAGAAAAGCAGTGTTTGAAGATTAATTATGCTTGTCTAAGATGAAGGTACTGATTTCAAATGTTGTTAGACTGTGATGAGTTAGGCAAAGGAGCGTGGTACATTTCAAGTCTGAGCAATGTTGAAATACATGATTAAAGCAAGTTCTGAGGCTCCTAAGTAGCAGACTGTGATAATCTTTTTGGGCTACATTATGTGATTCCAAATTAATTTCTTAAAAAGAAAGGGAATATTTAATCAGCAGAAAGGAGTGAAACGTAAGAGCAAATTCAGAAAAGGATTTTCAGATGCACTCATGTGGAAATTCATGTCTTCATTTTCAAGTTTAATAATTAATTCACCAGGTCAATTTCCTTCAGCTAATTGTATTTTGGATTTGACAATACTTAGGACCTCTAAGGTTGCAGTATGTAAAAATTGTTTCATTCAAATGTTCAAAGGAAAATTATTTGGAGTATAGCATTCTAGCTGATAGTATATCAGGTTCATAGTTGCAAAGCTAACTTAGGGATATGTTCCGTTTTTCATGTTTCTGGGCACTCAGCCTCCTGGCTTCCCAAACTTTAATTAATCCCAAGGGAAGCCATCATAAGAAAACTCTTCCCATGACTGTTTTTCTAATCAACCAAGGAGGCTGACAAGTAATCAAGAGACTTGTCATTGGAAACTATGGCAGTAAAATCTTCAGCAATCCGACAACAAAAAAAGAAACTCATAAAAAGAATTTTAAAGTATCTTGGAAATGAGGAAGGGAGGAAAAAGCCTTATAGTATGGTTATAGTATTAGATTCTTCACTCACCAAATTATGTAAATATGTATATTTATCAGATGGCTGATTGAGTGAGTAGAGGGAGGGTGGTTCCACTAGCTGGAATGAAGTTTCACTTATGAACAAATTGCAAATCAGCTATAGATGACAATGTCAGCAAATATTCCCAGGAGATATTCACAGCAATTTTCAACTCACCTACAAAACCCTCTTAAGGTTTATGAAAATTATTTTTCCCAAACTCCTCCTTGCATAAACAAGGAATTGCAAGCTAAAGCAGCTTGTATATATACACACACAAGCTCTGATTTCCACACAGGCTTAGCTGCTGCTCAGTATAGTATGTATCACAGTGATACCTTGCAAGGTACACAAATGCTTTGCAGTACTGTAGAGAAATTAGCAGACCAATCTTATGGAGAGATGGGCAAATTAAGTCTTCCACTGAGCACCTGTACCTTAAGTGCATTGCATCCATTTAACAGAATAAAGAATTGATCTTCTAGTCCAACTTCCCCCTCCCCACTCAAGCAGGAAACCATATTTCAGACAAATTGTTGTCCAATTTCTTCTTATAAATCTTCAGTGTTGGAGCACCTATAACTTTGGAGACAGGTTGTTCCACTTATCAATTGTTCTAACTGTCAGGAAAGTTCTCCTTAGTTCTAGGTTGCTTCTTTCCTTGATTAGTTTCCATCCATTGTTTCTTGTCCCGCCTTCAGGTGCTTTGGATAATAGTTTGACTCCCTCTTCCTTGTGGCAACCCGAGATATTGGAACACTGTTATCCTGTCACCCCTCGTCCTTCTTTTGATTAAATTAGATATACCCAATACCCACAACTGTTCTTCATATGTTTTAGCCTCCAGTCCCCCTAATCATCTTTGTTGCTCTTCCTTCTAGTGTCTCAACATCTTTTTTATAATGGGGTGACCAAAACTGGATGCCATATTCCAAGAGTGACCTTATCAAGATATTATAATGTGGTATTAACACTTCATGTTCAAAGTTACAATAGCATTGAAAAAATGGACTTGCAAACAGTTTTCAAAGTGCAGGCACATTATCGCAATTTGGGTGCTTGGCAACCAGCTTGCACTTATGGCAGATGCAGCACCTCAGTCATGTCATTGCCATTTGGATCTGAGAACTTTTTAAAAACATTAAATAACACAGAAAGAAGGAAATTATGGCTGAACACTGAGGGAGAAAGGAACATATTTCTATTATAAACGAAGCAATGCAATTTAGTTGCAACTAAACAAAATGACTGTTGTAGAAGAAGGGCTCCCATTCAGCATAAATAGATATTATTGACAAATAGAATTGACAAGTCCCTTCCAAACTGGGGACACTACCTGTTGTGTCCTGGGCCTGATGAGGAAACTCAGTAGGCCCAGAATTGTTGCAAATGGTCTCGGGCATTCTAAAAGCTGCCCGGGACCAGACAGAGCGGCGCCAGCCTTGTGCACATGTGCAGGACACAGGGAAAGAAGAACTCTTATTGGTTCACTCTGTCCGGGTTTCAAGCCCTATAAAAAGGCTTTTTTTTTGCTTTTTGCTTGAAGTTGGAGTAGGAGAATAAAGCATTGTTAGTTGTCATCATGTGTCTTCATCATTCGTATGCAAACGAAGGATTTAACACTACCCATTTTGTTGTTGCTCACTAATAATCCACATTTTTGCAGTCCAGGTATGGCAGTCCTGTTAAAACAGAAGCAAGAAGAAGGAAGGGTGTGTTTTAATGGAGAATCTTCCAGTCCTGTGCAGTGGATTGCTATCTTTTAGCAGCAGCAATAACAAATACATGGCATTTTAATCATGTGTGTGCCAATGATCTTGAAATTATAGTCAATCTCAAGATGAATAGGAATCAGCAATCTGATATGACTGAAAAAAAATGCGGTTTTTAGGCAATATCATTAACAATACAATTTCTGCACCAGTCAAAAATGTCCTTGAATACTGTGCTTTATTCTGCACCAGTCAAATATCTCCTTGAATACTGTGCTTTGTTCTGAGCACAGGACATTAAGAAGATTTAGAAAACCGAAGAGGTACTTTAAAGGTACTAGTGGTGGTGCAGTGGTTAGAACACAGTTATATAGGCTAATTCTGCTCACTGCCTGGAGTTCGAATCCTTCAGTTCTGACTGGCTCAAGGTTGACTCAGTCTTTCATCCTTCCAAAGTCAGTAAAATGATTGTTGGGGGCAATATGCTGACTCTGTAAACCACTCAGAGAGGACTGCAATAGCACTATATAAGTCTAAGTACTATTGCTAAACAAAATAAGAATATTCAAAGGACTGGAAACTAAGACATCTGATGGGAGATCACCTAGGAATGTTTAGCCTTGACAAATGGAGTTAGGGTGTGTGTATGCTATGATAGCATTATTGACTGATTAGGCACAACTTATTTAGCCGGACTGATTAAAGATCAAGGGGCTCACATGCAATATGTTGGTTTGGTTAGTTTTAACTTGGGGGATATGCCAGCCTATTTGGCTCTTTATGATTCAACCATGTTATTATACAACTTCCCAAACAGGGTTAATTCTGGAATCAGATTAAGTGTTGTATAAATCTAGCTGGAAGTATTATTATAAGGATGTCCTCATGTTTTACTTGTCCTTGAATATGGTAAAAGGAATAATAACTTAAATTACAGAAAAATAATTTCTGATTGAATATTAGAAAAATATCTTAATGATCTTATCTTAATGATAAGAGCAATTCAGCAGTGGAACCAAGTATCTAGAGAGCTATTGGGAAGATGTATTCAAACATATAAGGAATATTTTAAATTAGATTCCTGCACTGAACCAGATATTAAATTAATAGTTTAAATCACACTTTTCAAATCTGTAATTCTATGAAATAGAGAAAGCTTGAGGAGTATCAGGATTTCAAAGGATGTGCTTGTAATGTACAATTCTATTACTAAAAATTAATAACTGGAGCCAGCAAATATACCACAGTAATGTGCCACCTTGTTTTTCAATTCTACATCCACCAATCTGAGCCCCAACTACTTTTACTAGAAGATATCAGGGATATAACAAGAAGGAAAAAAAGGAGATCTTGAAAGCCACTCTCCCAACGTGGTGCTTTCCAAATGCTTGACTACAATCCATGTAACTTGTAGCCAGTATGCCAAGCATTCAAACCATCAAATTTACAGACCCTTCTTTAAAAATGCCACAACTTAGAGAACAAGATGAGAGTTCAAAACACACATTCTTGAAACAATAAAAAAAAATCAGTGGGTCTCTTTCTTCTGTTCAGAAAGATGTCTGAAGTAGTTTCTTTAGAGCAGAAGGTCACAATCTTTCAGCCTGGAAACTTTCCTCATCACTACTGCCAAATCACGAGTTACTGAATCATGCTCGTCTGTGAATTCATCTTCTTCCAACTTCTCTTTTCTCTGGTCTTTTTGATCCTTTGGCTGAGGGCTGAGGGGAGGGGACTCTTCCTTAGAACTCTCTGACTATGCCATTCTTTTTCATGCCAAATGATAAAGAGATGTCTGTGCTTCCCCACTTTGCTTTCCTGTTAGATCTTCCCTTTAAAGTTCTTAGCACTTCCATAGCCGGCTATACTTTCCTACGGATTTACTCTTCCAATTTTTCCAATTTGAATTAATATTAAGATTTGGGCAGATGAAATTTCTGGGGAATTTTCATTTCAGCCTGTTAAAAAAAAATATAGTGCTTGGAGTATCAGAGAAAGATTTGCATGTATCTCATCTGTGTGCTATAAACCATTAATTGCAGTCCCTGCAAATCAGTGCTCAATGTCCCAAGAAAAAGATGGGAGGTAATTCCAGAAGTACTTCTTCACAAAAAGTAATGAACAGATTGAACTAGATGACAGAAGTCATTGGAATGGCCCTCAACTTGAGATGCTTTGAAAGAGATCAAATAAATGCCAAGTGAATATCAACAACTATTAAGCAGGATATAGTATATACAGCTTCCTGCTTCCAAAGGAATGTTCTATAGAACTATTTATTACTAGGTCATAAGACTGGACAGGAACAGTTGCCTTAATAACCTGCCTTTCGGCTTCTAGAATCCAAAGTTTTATTTCACAGAACACAGTGAACAAACTCCAAACAACAGTAGGGTTTAGCAAAAACCACCATGTACTAGGCTTTAGTCTGATTCAACAGAACTCTGTTCTTTAAGGATATTATATCGTGCCAAAATCGAGCAACACCATTATCTACAATGCCATATCCCTAGAGGAGGAGGAGGAGGAGGAGGAGGAGGAGGAGGAGGAGGAGGAGGAGGAGGAGGAGGAGGAGGAGGAGGAGGAGGAGGAGGAGTTGAAGTGTAATCCAAAGTGGACTTGGGACAAAAAGCAGGTTAAGCAATACAGTATTTTTTTTCCACTAAAGACCACAGAATTAGAAAAGCCAAATTAAAAATGATATATGAGAAATATCTAAATATATCTGTATCACTTTTCTAAATGATATGTACTGTAGACACAATAGCCATTCTACAATTCCTGCATATGCTGGATGGAGTTTTCCATCAGAAAGCTGGGCTTTCATTCCCTGCTCATTGCTGTGCAATCAAGAAGGAGCCAGTTTGGTTATTAACTCATTATACAGAGCAATGCTATCATGGATAGCTTCAAACTGTGCAAAACCACAGGCTCCTCTGAAAAGCAGCATCTCCCAATATGCTCCTTCTATGAAGATGAAAGGTAAATGGGGATTTTGGCAGTTTTTTGTTTTTTCAGCATCCTAGAGATTCAAATTAAAAGAGAATCATGTTGCCCGGCCCCTATCCCGCCATTACATATATGAACAAATCTTATTCAAATGACACTCTGGGAGTTTCAAAACAGAGAATGATGTCTCCTTAATTAAAGTGTACCTCTTCCTCATGCCAACAGCTAATCTGCATCCTCTGCCCCATCTGTTTTCATGTGAAGTTATCATTGGCAAGTCCGCCTCTACCTATTGTCTTTATAGTTATAGTAAATTGGTATTTCTGCAGTACAATCAAAATGTCAGTCATTTGAAACACTGGCACATGTAAGGCAAAAGATAGATTCTGCTTGCAGCTATAATGACATGGACAACAGGATAGAATCGATAGTACAATAGATTACATCATCTTGCTAGCTTGAGAGAATGAGATAGGACAGATTGCTTCTGTAGCTTCAGCTTGTCTCTTCATACAATTGATGTAGGAGTGGAAGTTTCAAACATATTCTAGGTGAATTGTCTAGTCAACATCATCTTGACACAGGCTGCATACTAATGGCCAGCAACAAACAGGATCATATAACAAATCATCCTTTTCCAAACTGCTGCCCATCAAATGTATTGGACTTTAATTAGATTGGAAGCTGGATGGGTCAAAGCCCAGCATATCTGCAGAAAACCAGCTTAGAGATGACTGATTGGTAGACTATTTCTCAAATGCATAATTGCACCATTTTTGTGACTGCACATTACAGTAGATTCTGAGTAAGTCCAAAGGCAACAGAAGGCATTCCATAAAAGTTAAGAGATGTTACCATTTCTGCATGTATTTACAGCTCTAAGAATGCAAAGCTATAGAAACACAAATGTAAAGATTGCACTCAGGGAAAAGAGAGTGAACAATCTCAAAACATTTAAGGTGGGAAGACTTCCATAATGATCACACATTTGGGTCAGTTTGAAATCAGCTCCAGAGACACCCATTCTCACAATGTTGACTATTAGTGAATGATCTTGTGCATGTTTACTCAGAAGTAAGTGTCATTGTATCTTTTGCAACTTTTTCTGTAAAGATATAAAATATTAATAATAAAAAACAAAAACCAGACCAAATGAATGTATTTTTTTTATCACTGAGGTATTGGTAGCAGTTTATAAATTTTTCAGAATATTAAAAAGTAAAACATAATTAATGAACAATTGAAGAAGAAAGCTTAAGAATGAAAATGGGATGGAATTCACTTTTATGTACTGTAAATAAAATACAGTACACTTTTTAGTGTGGCACTAGGTTCAAAAGTTGTTTAAAATGAATTTTAAAAATACATTAAATGGATATATTTTTAGTCTATTACACTTTTTCTCATGTACTCTCTTTAGCACATTAATTAATAGGTTTATGTTTTATATAATTAACAAGTAGGTAAATATATATTTCAAAAATAATCCCTTTTGTTGCCATATTCTAGTTCTAGATATCAAAACCCATGCATCAAGATACCACACACAAGAGGCCCACACAGCACTTTCCTCTAGTATCTGTTGCAGTTTGAGGAGCAAATATCTGTTATTCTTCTGTTATACTTCAACAACAACAACAACAACAACAACAACAACAACAACAATAATAATAATAATAAAAGTTGGAAGGGACCTTGGAGGTTATCTAGTCCAACCCCCTGTTCAGTCAGAAAACCCTATACCATTCAGACAAATAGCTGTCCAGGCTCTTCTTAAAAACTTCCAGTTTTGGAGAATTCACAGCTTCTGGAGGCAGGTTGTTCCACTGGTTAATTGTTCTACCGGTAACTGTCAGGAAATTTCTCCTTAGTTCTAGGTTGCTTCTCTCCTTGATTGATTTCCATCCGTTGCTTCTTGTCCTGCCTTTGGAAAATAGCTTTGTGGCAACTCCTGAGATATTGGAACACTGCTATCATGTCACCCCTCATCCTTCTCTTCATTAAACTAGACATACTCAATTCTAGCAACTGTTCTTTATGTTTTAGCCTCCAGTCCCCTAATCCAGGGATCCCCGATCCATGGACAAGTACCGGGCCACAGCATGCCAGCAACCAGGCTACACAACCAAGCAAAGCCCCATCCGCAAGATGCAGGCAGCCCACAAAACCACACACCCTTTGGTCCTCAGAAAAACCTCTCTCCGGGGAACTGGTCCTTGGTACCCAAAAGGTTGGGGACTTCTGCCCTAATCATCTTTGTTGATCTTCTCTGTACTTTTTCTAGAATCTCAAAATCTTTTTTACATTGTGGCGACCAAAACTGGATGCAGTATTCCAAGTGTGGCCTTACCATTATGGCTATGTTGGCTGCTGAAATTTTGGGAGTTACGGTCCAATCCTTTTATAGGGTAAAAATTCAGGGCAGGTTGGTGCAGCACAACATTACCTAAAAACTATCCATTGTCTCACAAATCTACTGGAAGTGTCTCATGATTCAACAGAGATTGCCCAAAAGCAATGAAGATCAAAATATAAGGAAGGGAAAGACTGAGATTTAGCTTTCAATGTGTCTCCTGCGAAATAGAAGAATGAGTTCCCATTGCAGTATTTGTCAATATCTATTATCAGTGCTTTTTTTCTAAAAAAAAAAAAAAAAAAGGTGCTGGAACTCACACACATCATACAACCCGCCTTGCCTACCCTAGAAGGTTCCATCCAAAAAAGGTGCCGGAACTCTGTTCTGGGCATTCTATGAGGAGAAAAAAAGCCCACTATGATCTGAAAGCTGTATGGCAAAAGATTTGGTCATAGTTTAGCCAGTTGTGTTCATGGTAGATGTTATGTGAAACACATTATCTGATATTCCTAGCATCAGGACCAGATAGAGAACTGGCAGATAAAAACTTCAGAGAAACACAGCTTTTATTTGATAATATATTACTTATAATGTAGCCAGCATACAGGGAAGAAAAGTACAAGAGTGAAGTATGTAAGGAAGATCAGAATGTAAAAATTTTCCTGTTCCTTCCTTCCTCCCTCCCCCCTCCCTCATACACACACCTCTTCAATTTTTAAAAATAGTGAAATGACTGTGAGGCTTGATGGATATCTTTCTCCGAGGGCGAAGGAATTCAGTATTAATAAGAAAAATGGTGCCTTGCTACACCTAATCAGAATGCTTTCCCCAAACGTGATTTCCCCCCCTCACTTTTGGCTTTTGCTTGTCATTCCAATATAACATATTTTGTGAATATAACTTATTAGATGCATTTACTGATTTTTTTTCAGTTATCATATTAACCCAGAAAATGAGGTAGTTCTATAATCGAATTCAGCATATAGCCAATGATTTAGTCAGTAAATTTGTTTTTTAATCAGCTGTATACACTTCAATAAACTGAATACATTTTCACTCTAAGTATATTTCTCAATAAATGAAAATATTTTGTGCAAACACAATAATATTACTGCTGACCCCTACAGTATATGTGGTATCAGTTTAAGATTGGATTCTTTTTTTTCCCTTTTTTTTCTTTTTTTTTGTGTCTGATTCTGTCCCCTTTATTGCCTCTCTTTTTGGAATGGAGACCAACCACAAGACCTAGTATTTTTCCCTGGCTGTGAGCTTTTCCACATTTTTCTCTGGCATTTCCTGTTTTATTTTTTAAACCAACCTGCATGATAATATTTTTCTTTCTATTTTCCGATAAAAGTATATATAAGTTAAATGAGATATTAAAGCAGAAAAGGAGGATGAAATGGAGCAGAAGGGGATATAACAGCATTTTGATGTTAAAATTTTCATTCCTTCCAGCTTGTATTGCTTCAGGTTTCAATCTGTGTTTCTCGGCAGTCCTTCAGGAGCACCGCAGTAGGCCCACAAAAATCGCTAATGCTGATCCAACGTGAGATAATGCATCTCAGCAGGGATGACATAATGCCCTAAAAGAAGACGATGATGTAAGATAGCTACAAAATAAAATAAAATTACAGCCAATTTCCATTCCCTAGCCTTGAAGGGTAGATTAGAGCAATCAACATGCAGTTGAAAATTTGATGTGCAAAAGGTTTCAGAGCTTCGGCTTCAAATATCCCCATTATTTTTTTAATGCTTTTTCAAGATTTAATATGCCTGTGCAATCATCTTGAAAAAGCTCTTTATCTTTCTTGGTTTAACTCTTATATATAATAATATAATGTATGAATGGTTTGTATATATGGTACAGTGACTTATGAATAGAGGCAAATGTGTGTGTGTGTGTGTGTGTGTGTGTGTGTGTGTGTGTATAATCCTGATTGTATAAAGATGGTCAGAGAATTGTGTTGAGTGCAGTATGCTTTCTGTGCATGTTCAGAGGCACCCTCACTGATTATCATTTCACATCGGTCAGAACAGAAGCTAGGAAGTAAAATATAGTGAATTAAATGCTTAATTTTCTTCCTATAAATCCTGAGATGTCTATGTTTACCTGATATCCTGAGATAAAATTAGCCAACTGTTTAACCAACTTCACTGTGTGAACCCAGTCTGAGTAACCAATTTCTGGTCCAGTGTCTAGAGTGAGCCCAGAAAATTAAATTAATGTCATCAGCTGTAGTTCAATTAACCATAAATATGCATTTGTGCAAAGCAGCCAATATGTTGTATAGGAATAATAAAGAAAACTGAAATTATATTTGTAAGTAATGACTTTGTATATCCCACTCTGCACATCCATTTAGGAAAAAGCCATACAGCTCAGTGTCATTCTGGGATTGCAAGCAATTGAAATGAGGATCATTCATCATGCTAATCATGGTTTGTTGACTAAACCATAGTAGTAAGTTCCTGTATACTAAAGAACTATCAACCGTAGTTTACAGAGCATAGTGTTTGATTTCACAAATCATATTAAACCAAAAAGGAGAGGAGAGGATGGAGTGGAATGAGATGGGGTGGGGTGGGGTGGGGTGGGGTGGAGTGGGGTGGAGTGGGTAGAAGCAGGGACATATGTGGTAGAGAAGCAAAATTCAAGATGGTTTCTATAAAGACATGATCAAAGCTGTACAGCTACTGCATCCCCACCATCATCTTGATTGCCAGCCCCATCTGCAGACTCTTGTACCCAAAGCCTCAAGAAACAGCAATCCATACGGCAATGTTTTGTTGCAGAAACATTTGTCATTGTTTGTTTTCACTATTCAACAATATTCATTATTCCTAATTAGCAAATCTTATCATTATCAAGAAGATCGGTATTCTGATACATTTTTCAACTTATCTCTCTCCATCTCAGATCTGCAAAGAGGTGGGGAAAATATGCAAAAATCACTGACCTGCTTCAGCTTGTGAGATAAATCTGTGTTTAGGCTATTTTTTAAAATGTATAGTTGTAATCCATTATACCAAAATACTTTTTTTTGAAGCTTTCAAGTCTTGGGTTATAATGTTGATTCACTAATTTATTTGAAAGGACTATTAAACAAGCTAAGCATAATTATTGCTACCAGTCCAGTTGCAAAGGATTTTCCTTTATCAAATATCTATACGTGCATGATAATACAAATTTCACCACTGGACTAGATCCAGATCTCTCAAGTTCAAGCAGGAGGAATTTTGTTCAATCATTTTAGGTGGAACTGAGCCAAACTTTCTCAGGAAACACTTTGCTATGAAAATTCCTGAGATTTTTTTATTTTGTTCCTTCTTCCCACCACCACCACCACCACCCATGACAAAAAGTTACTTTACAGAATTTTACTTAAATATTGTCCAAAATTTTCATTTTATATTCTTTGCTACTGCAGTCATCTTTTTCCTCCATCACTGACCTAGAACGTTGCCCTAGAATAGTGTTTCTTAAGATATATAGACCTCAGAAGTCTCACAAATTAAAGTCTTCCCATCTTAAAGTTGCCAAATCCTGTCCTAGGAGGCTAGATTTGGAGCATCACTGAAACACAAGCTGGTGGCCAGGGTACTGAGGTAGTTGATAATGCTACCATTCCTATGGCTTTTTTCAAGTGCAGATTTCAATGTTTATCCCTGTGAGTAAATTGGTTGGGAATTAAGAAATGCTTTTCTGGATGTGAAACCCTTGCTTCACTTTGGCCCTAGTTGTGTCAACAATTTTACAGGTAGCCCTCGACTGACGACCACAACTGACCACCATTTATGTTGCTAAGTGAGACTAAGTGAGTTTTGCTTCATAGTACAACCTTTCTTGACACAATTGTTAAGTGAATCACTGCAGCTGTTTAATTAGTAGCACAATTGTTAAGTGAGTCTGGCTACTCCATTGATTTTACTAGTCAGAAGGTCACAGAAGGTGATGACCTGATCCCAGGACACTGCAACTGTCAGAAATAAGAGCCTGTTGCCAAGTATCTAAATTTTGATCATGTGACCATGGGAATGCTGCAATGGTCATAAGTGTGAAAAATCATAAGTCACTTCTTTTAGTGCTGTTGTAACTTAGGTCACTAAATAAAATGTTATAAATTGAGGACTACCTGTATTTGCCTCCTGATTGGTGGATTCTCCTGCTTCTTTTTCCATGTCCCCAACTGCTTTCCTTTCTATGGGCATGTATTCTGAAGACCAATCGGAAAAAAAGACACAGTTTTACAGTTCTTGTTCTCATTTATCCTAGAAAGTGAAATTTGGCAGGATTGCTGTCATCTTCACTCATTTAAAAGGGAAAATAAAGAAAGAGACAGCATGTCACTGTTCCTCAGCTGAAACTATTAAAACAAAATCTAACAGCCAGCATCTACTGAACCCAACTGAGGTCCAGATTCCAGAAGTCGAGTTGGAAATGGTTGATGAGAGCAAAGAGAGGAGAATGATAGACATGCCCACCAGGATACACAGCAGGAGGCATTGAATTGCCCTGCTTGCACCAGTGGAAACGATACTTTCAATGCAGAACAAGATAACTCAGGCAAAGGTCACCTTCTCAGGTGCCAAGCACAGCTGAGGACAGCGTCACCTGTTCCTGTCCTCCCAAGATGATAGCCGATGCGTTCTCATCCTGGGCAAGTGGGAAGTACAGATCAACCCTAGCATCAAGGGGAAAAGAAAAAGTAGAGAAAACTGTACTAATGCTATTAGAAATAATGGATCTGTTGGGGAATTTCTTCCCATAGAGAAATGTGGTATCAGTGAATGTAAGAATTTAAGATAAGCTTTCCTGGATTCAGCCTTTAGCTCATCTACTTTTACATTCTATGTGCTGTTGAAGACAAATGAATAAGCTTTGGGAAGCTTACAAGTCGGGGGGGGGGGCAATAGTCTCCTTCCATTTAATTCTCTTCTTTGCAGAATTAAAACATTGCCTATGGTTCCAAGTCATCAATACCAGAAACCATTGATAGCCTGACCCTCTGTTCCTCATTTAAAATGTCCAGGTTGGCAGCCATTACCACAATGGCTGGCAGTGAATTCCACCATTTAAGTCAACACTATTTAAAAAGTATTTCCTTTGGTCAATATTGAACCTCTCTGCATTAGGTTCAATAGATTACCTCAGTGCCCAATATTGTGAGAGAAGAATAAAAATTGCTTTCTCCCCACATTATCTATGCTATGCAAGATAATCATCTATGTCTTTTTTATACCCCTAGCACAGTGTTTCTCAACCTTGACAATTTTAAGGCATGTGGACTTCAACTCCCAGAATTCCACAGCCAGCGTTGCTGGCTGTGGAATTCTGGGAGTTGAAGTCCACATGCCTTAAAATTGTCAAGGTTGAGAAACACTGCCCTAGCATATATTTTCTTAGCCTCCTTGTTCCAAGCCAAAGTGCTCCAAATTCCTTATTATTTTGATTGCTTTTTTCATGTTTTTGGACTCTAGAATATAAGGTTTAACACTCTGTGATCAGAACTGTACCCAGTTCTTCAAGCATAGATCTGTATAAGGAAATTATTGGCAGTTCTATTTTCCAATTTCTTCCTCCTCCTGCCTTTTTAACAGCAGGTGCATCAAGGGTGACATTTTCAACAAATTGTCTTCAAAATTATTTTTCCTCCTCAGCTACTTCCAGCTTGTGTATCATTAATATATAAGTAAAGTTTGGATTCTTTGTGCATGCAGAAGTAGACATTTTACTTCTGTTTCTACTAAGCTGCTCCTGCTGTTCACTTCCATTTCTCTACCAACCAATAATGCAGAGAATTTCAAGATGCCATTTGCTGACAGCTTTAAATCTTCGGGGTATTCTTTTAAATGTCCTAAGCCTAAATGTTTTCAGTACAGATTTCATTACAAATTTATTTTCTTTAGCTCTCCCTTTGTATCTGCTGAAAGTGCTTTAAATGGCTTGCTTCTTTGGTCGCAAAAAAGGGAGTGAATATTCCTTGCAATGGAAAACATACTGCAGGTTGTTGAGCATCTTTCAGTCCTAGGTTTGGAAATCATAGTCCCATTGCTCTTGAATTTTGTAACTGATCATTTGTCTCCAATGTAGAAGATGTATACCTAGGCTGGACATCAGTATAAAGGCAGTTCTCAGATTGAGACAGACTCTGCATGACATCAGTCTGCCTGTGGCAGCAAAGAACTTCTGTGTGATTTATGAAGGATCACTACACCTGCTACGATGATGCAAGGTCCATGAAATGTTTGCTTTGCATTTCATCAGAAATCTATTGAGTCATAGGAAAGTCACCAGGCCAAAGTCATATAGGAAATGGCCTATACAGGATTACTTTTTGAAATGGTATGTTAATAAGATCAGCAACATAGCTTGTACTTAGTCCTCTTGTCCCTCACTTTTTTAATAGAGAAACAGACCTGCCATATATCTCTTCTTTTTGTCTTAAAGGATCTCCCCCAATTCTTCTGCATTTCCTAATTGTGAATCCAGATCTTATCTTCATAAATCTATTTATGGCATACTGTGGTTTTCCAAGGCAAGTATAACAAACAGGCAAAAGGTCTAAATAAATTATTTTTTTAGCTCCCTTCACCAATATGAAACTGTTAGAAACTCTGTTTATATAAAGCACCACACAGAGCAAATAAAGAGTACTGTCACCATGTGCTTTACTGCTCAACTATATTACTGTAACAAGAAACAGGAAATTCTACTCAGAACAAAACAGCATAGAGCAGGGGTGTCAAACTCGCAATATCACATGACGTGCCATGACATATTGTGTCTTTTTCCCCATTTCTGGCAATGGGGTGGGCATGGTTTCAACATGACACATCCGGCCTGTGGGCGGCAGTTTGACACCCCTGGCATAGAGTATATACCATAGATCCAAACTTGTAAATATTGCCATCTATTGGCTGGATACTATTGTAGTTGTTGCATAGAATACATTCCAACAATGAATTCCAACAGAAACTGTTGAGCTATAAGAAAGACTTCACAGAATTGTCTTTAAGAACTCATGAGCTAGAAGAATAGGAAGAATGCTTCAGCCTTTAGAAATGGGCAAGATCCTTCCTAAATTTGTAGTCTCAATATGATTTGAGTTTGTAACTCCTTTGGCAATGCAGGCTGGACATTCTGGGAGTTGCAATTCCAACACATATTGGGGGAGGAGATGGATTAGAATTTAACCAAAGTTTGATTTTACATTGTTAAGCAAATCTTTATGTAGCAATTAAAAAAGGTAAAGCATTTTCAAGTGAAGCTCAGTTTCTGGCATTGGTATCCCTGCAATTTACTTGACAATATGACAGAATTGGTTTCTTCTTCTTCTGGGATGTTTTTAAAGTTCCCAATTTTGCAATTTAGGAAACCTTGGGGATTTGTTCAGACAGTCTCTGAGAATCAGATACAATTGAATGGAAGAAAAAAATAGCACTAGTTATTAAAAAAATTAATTGATCCACAATTAATTATTATACGTAGCAAATATTTTCCATACACATTCGGTGAATGAATAAGGGGCAAGCTGGGCCCCAGAGGAAAGTCTCATCATGAATAAAGAGAAAATGAAACTCTCATCCCTACATCAGCTGCTTTGATTGGGCCTCCTCTTCAGTATTTATGTATGCATTGCATTCTGCTTTCACATATACTGTAGTCCTCAGTTTATGCTCAAAGACCCCAGGATTCTAGCTGCAAAGTATCTACTGTGTAGATATTTGTATATAGAATAGAACTGTATGTCCCTACCCCCCCTCCCAACACTGATTGATTGTGCAAGTCAAACAACTGCATGAGGATATCTTGGATCCATCAATCAAGTCTCTCATTGATGTCAGGTGAAAATCCCAGCCTCCCAAAGCAACAGGGAGGAATATACTAGTTTGTTCAGGCTTCTGACAGTCTACAGTAAATACTTCAGAGGTTGAAAGGGTTAGGGTTGAAAGAATAACTGTTTTGACACTTGAAATAAAAAATATATATATTTCTGTGCACTATGGTTGAATCCCACAAAATGTGCATATGGATGTGTACACTTGCTGACTTTGCACAATACTCTAGTCCAGGGGTGTCAAACTGCCGGCCCACGTGCCGGATGCATCATAGCAAAACAGCGCCCAACCCATTGCCGGCAATGGCAAAAAAAGTCACGATACGTCACGACACGTCACGTGATATTGCGAGTTTGACACCCCTGCTCTAGACTAAGCTAAAATGGAGTTGGATAGTTCAAAATGTTGAATGTTACAAGAACCAAGTTCTCACATTAAAATTTAAAAGGGATTACTTGTTTGAGCAAAGCATGGTATGCATGTAAACCCAGCTATTTGTGTTTTCTTAAACCAATTTTTAGGGATTAGCATGTAGTGACAATTTTACTACTACCCTGTTTCCGGTTAGGTCTTATTTTTGGGAAAATATGATACTAAATGCGTCCATCTGACTGATGATCTTAACTGGGGCTTATTTTTGAGGTGGGACTTATATTACGAGCATCCTGAAAAATCACGCTACGGCTTATTTTCCAATTGGGTCTTATTTTCTGGGAAACATGGTATTTGCTATTAAATGCTCAGGTGTTTTTAGTGGCAACTCCTTATCAGTGCAGAAATCTAGTAGGGTGGGAGGAAAATAAGTACAGTATTCTTTGTCTCATCCCCCTTTTGGAACAAAGATTCTTGTATTACAAGTTTGCTGTTTGACTTTGGCTGAATCCCTGAATGGGAAATGAGGATCTGAGATACCCAACATTTTACTGTAGTCTCAATCTTCTCATTACATATCCAAAGGTATGCAAGGCATGGGTGAGGGAGATTCTTTCCCCACCCCCAAATTTTCCTTGTGTTCTTTCCTCCCACCACCTTTTACTGCCATTTAATGCTGTGACTTTATTACAGTTCATTGACTGCAGCTGAGATCTTGGCTGCATGGGGGCAACATAAGATGAACTGACCCAGCTTTTTAAATGAACTCAGCCAAGTGAAGATATCGGTTTTCTCTCCTGACATTTTCAACTACTTAGATGCTTAATTATCTGTTACCAGAATGTCTCCCTGAAAGCACCAGCAATTTCACCCATTAGCAATTAGCTACTGAACTTAGCGCAATTGAATAAATATATAAACACCCTTATCACCTGCATGTGATCAAAAGGAATGTTTCAAAGATATTAAGGGGTCACACTCACAAAGAATTACTATGATGCCATTTCTATACTTGGTATATTGATATCCTGCCCATATTTTAGGTAGAAATACAATTGGGCTATCTAATAAATTTCTGCCCTGCCCATATTTCTGCTATCAATCTAATGGTATATTTATTTATTTTCCTATTACTGTATTGTCAGCAAAATCTTTAAGCGATGTGGGGGGAGAGAAATCAGCTTATTATGAATGACTGAGTTTACAGTTTAACTTGTTTTACAATTTTCTCTTGAAAATCTAACTGGCCTTGATTTTATAAGCCCCACTGGTAAACAATTATTCTTGTTTCTCTCTTTCCTTTTAGGATGTGATAAAGATCCTCCCATAGGCTTTGATAAAAAAAACTCACAAAGTGCTATGGCTGAACATCTTGAAAGAACTATCTTTCAACAGCTATAGCAAAATCTGGGGAGGACAATCGTACAGGGAAAACTGTACAACATTCAGAGAGAGTTTTTTCACTATTTTTTCTAGGCGTTTAAAGGAACATCTTATAATCTTTTAGCAAGTTATAAGCATGCAGAGTTCCAAGCTGACTAAATTTTTCCTGAAAATGTTCATTGCCTGTACTTTCATTACTGCACTTGTTCATTCATTCCCTTACTTAACTCTTGCAGCCAAGCATCTGTTCAAGAGCATGGGGTTCCTCTACCCAGAAAGAGGGCTCCATTGAGATCTTTTGTTTCAGGTCTTATCAGGTGCAAGGAACCAAGAATGACACATAGAATTACTGCAGAATAGTTTCTTTACTGTTGTTCTCTCTTAGACAGGAACTTGCCAGACTAAAGCACAAATCCGCATAACTACTAGATATACCCTATGAAAGATTAGGAGGGTCCACACTGATTCTTTTCCTGCATACAGGTAGTCCTCAACTTATGACCACAAGTGAGCCCAGAATTTATGTTGCTAAGTGAGAAATGTGTTAAGTGAGTTTTGTCCCATTTTACGACTTTTCTTGCCGCATTTGTTAAGTGAATCACTGCAGTTGTTAAATTAGTAACACGCTTGTTAAGTAAATCTAGCTTCCCCATTAATTTGGCTTGTCAGAAGGTCACAAAAGACAGTCACATGATCTTGGCACACAGCAACCGTCAGAAATATGAACTAGTTGTCAGGCATCTGAATGTAAATCACGTGACCATGGGGATGCTGCAATGGTCATAAGTGTGAACAATAGTCATAAGTTACTTTTTTCAGTGCTGTTGTAACTTCAAATGGTCACTAAACAAACTGTTGTAAGTCGAGCCTACCTGTACTAAATATTCCAGGCTGAACTGCCTCTTTACTCCTTGGGAAAGACCCCCTCGTTTATTTATTTATTAGTTAGATTTCTATGCCGCCCTATTCCAGGAACTCAGGGCGCCTCACAACATAGATAGAAATCTAACATTAAAATACTTTATAAGAAAAACCCCTTAATCAAAAAAATCAATCATCCAAACAAACATGCACACAAACATACACTGGCTAGGGGCAAGATGTTAACTGCCGGCAAAGATGTGTCTTTAGCAATTTGCGAAAGGCAGAGAGGGTGGGGGCAATACAGATCTCCGGGGGGAGTTGATTCCAGAGGGCCAGGTCCGCAACAGAGAAGGCTCTTCCCCTAGGCCCCGCCAGGCGACACTGTCTGGCTGACGGGACCTGGAGAAGGCCGACTCTGTGGGCCCTAACCGGTCGCTGGGTTTCATGGGGCAGCAGACGGTCCCGTAAGTAACCTGGTCCAATGCCATGTAGGGCTTTATAGGTCATAACCAACACTTTGAATTGCGTTCGGAGACCAATTGGCAGCCAATGCAGCTCGCGGAGTGATGCCGAAATGTGGGCATTTCTAGGCAGGCCCAACACTGCTCGCGCAGCTGCATTCTGCATTACCTGAAGTCTCCGAATGTTTTTCAAAGGTAGCCCCATGTAGAGAGCATTGCAGTAGTCGAGCCTCGAGGTGATAAGGGCATGAGTGACTGTGAGAAGAGACTCCCGGTCCAAATAGGGCCGCAGCTGGTGCACCAGGCGAACCTGGGCAAATGTCCTCCTCGCCACAGCCGAAAGATGATGTTCCAGATTTAGCTGTGGATTGAGGAGGACACCCAAGTTGCGGACCTTCTCTGAGGGGGTCAAAAACTCTCCCCCCAGGTTGATGGACAGATAGATTGAGTTGTCTTTGGGAGGCAAAACCCACAGCCACTCCGTCTTGTCGGGATTGAGTTTGAGCCTGTTAGCACCCATCCAAACACTAACAGCCTCCAGACATCGGCACATCATTTCCGCTGATTCACTGAAGTGACACGGAGTGGAGATGTAAAGCTGGGTATCATCAGCATACTGGTGATATCTCACCCCGTGTTGTCGGATGATCTCACCCAGCGGTTTCATGTAAATGTCAAGCAGTGCAGGCAGGGCTGTTGACACGCAGCTGGGGGGCAGGTATGCGAGCAACAAGCCCACCTGAACCCCTAGGTCCAACTTCACAAGGAGCGACTCACAACCCACAATCTCAGAAACAGCAAGCCTGCGTAGGCTAAAGGTCTTCTTGGCTATAATAGCCACTCCTCCCCCCCTTCCCTGGGGTCGTGGCTGATGCCATACCTGAAACCCGTCTGGGCACATCTCAGAGAGAGGAACTCTTCCCTCCGGGCCCAGCCAGGTCTCGGTCACACATGCGAGGTCGGCCTCCTCATCCAGAGAAGATCATGGATGAGGGGGGCTTTATTTACAACCGACCTGGCATTGAGCAGCAACAGCCTGAGCCCAGGGTCCAGATTTCGCCCATCACCAGTACTTTGGGCTGAGCTCACTGGGTCGGAGCAAGGGATCGCTTTTAAACAGCGAGCTCTTGTTCCCCGGGAATGGCCTACCCTATGGCTCCCGCCATATCTGCCTCTCCCCAGCAAGACCGGTATACTTTGGCCCTCTACCACCCTGGAGCCAGCATCCCCCCTCCCCTCCGCCTCTGCCGTGCCAGACAGGCTAGCCAATTCATCACATTCATTCCGTTCCATTACAAACTCCATCCATACCATAATTTATCCCTCCCACAAGGACCATCCCTTTTTAAAACTGAATAAATAAATTAAAACAATAAACTAACAGTACAATCATTCCTTAAGATGATCCCCTTAAAAACCCATTAAGGGACTCGCGGCGGCGCGGGAGCGACGGTTGAGGTGCAAGCAGCCAGGTCAGGGCAGCAGCCGACATGACGACCAGCCAGAAGCACTGGAACTTTGTGGCCGAGCCGATGGGTGAAAAGCCGGTTGGCACTTTAGCGGGGATTGGAGATGTCCTTGGCAAGAAGCTGGAAAACAAAGGGTTTGACAAGGCCTACATAGTGCTGGGCAAGTTCTTAGTGCTGAAGAAGGACGAAGACCTCTTCCGCGAATGGCTGAAGGACACGTGCGGAGCCAACGCCAAACAATCCAGAGACTGCTACGGGTGCCTGTGCGAGTGGTGCGATGCCTTCTTGTGAGAGCTGTGGGCCGAAGCCAGGTGGGGCTCTGAGGGCTTCTGTAGGTAGCTGGCGGCTGACCCGTTCCTGGTCCTCCTCCGCAGAAACGCCCTCTCGGCTTTGCAGCCTGCACAAGGCTCCTTTCCAGATTTCCCTCCGAACCCTAGACAAAAATGATTGCGCCTTTTTAATGTCCCTCAACTTCTGCCCTCCGAAGAGGGAGTTTGGAAGGGTACTGTGTTCCAGTCTTGACCCCTGACCGGTTTTCCCCCTTTTGTAGCGTTCTCTGTTGGATCCTTCCTTAACGCTTCCCGTGCTGAGTTCTCGGCCTGCGGTTTAACTCCCAAAATCGAGATTTGTACTATGAAAATTGGCGGAGACATTCTTGGTCTCTTCTCAGGCCTCTGTGTAACCTGACGCCACCCTGGCTGAAGGTCAGGTACCCAAATAATGCCACGTTTTAAAATCAATAAAAATCAGCTGTGTTTTTTTAAAAAAAAACCCATTAAGTTGCTCTCAAGAACTCCACAGCCATGTCCCATAACATCGTCTCTTCCACGGTCATAAGGCTCTTGAGTGGGCCTGTATTCATTCTGGGAAGTCGGGGGGGGGAGGGGGGAGGGAGATAATATACGTTAGCTTATGTTTCTCAACTGTAGTTGGGGGCTTAGGGATTAGATAATTTTTGTAGGATGCTCGGTAGAATTGTAGCTAGTGTTTTGGATGGCGAGGAGGAGGAGCGAAAATACAAGAGGAGTGGGCTGGTGGAGGGTGTTCTGGAGGGGGGTTCCGAGCAGTTCTTTGTATTGTTTATTTTTATTATGTAATTTGTTTGTTTTCAGTTGAGTTAATAGGTTACTATGTTATAATTGTTAAAAGTTTTTTATAAAAAATTTTAATAAAAAAATTATTAAAAAAAAAAGGCTCTTGAGTGGGGGCAACAGACGGGGCGCAATAAATATAGTAAGCCCCTCAACTAAAGCTATACAAATTCCCAGTTGTTTTAACAGAGCAAACAAAACCTCATCTCTATCATAAAAAGTGTGGTTATTATTCCCTAGTAACCAATATGGACATCCACCAACTCCCAACCGCCTTACACACGCCAACCAAACTCCCCAGTTAACTGCTAGGAGCTCGGCGACCGACAATAATCTCACCAGTTCTCCGTCAATCCCAGACGCCAACCCAGCTCTATTTAACTCAACGGGAAGGCAAAAAAAGGTGTTAAAACATTCGACCAGCTTCTTGTCTTGACGTGATTTACCCATCCCAACCCCAGTCCCGAGGTGGCGTCAACGGTGGTAAAGTTCTCAAAGTTTACAACCAAGTCGAAGTTCTCAAAGTTCTCAAAGTTCCCAGTTCCAGCTCCCACAGTACCCACAGTTCTCAAAGTTCTCAGCCCAAGTCAAAGTTCTCAACTCAACTCCAGGCACAACAAAAAGCTCTTGCCTCTGCTCCACTCCTGGCCCCCCCGCTGGTCAAAGCAACGGCCGCTCGGCGACTCAGCTGCTCGGCTGCTCAGCGGCTCAGCAACAGCCAGGGCGGTCAGAACGACATCTGGGGGCGGCGTGTAATTTCCTCCAAATCCTGGCTTCTTGCTGATTAGAGCAATGGCTGCTCGGCGGCTAGGCTCAGCTGCTCGGCAGCGGCCAGGGCGGTCAGGGCGGCATCTGGGGCAGCTGGTTAGGGCAATGGCTGCTCGGCTTCTTGCTGATTAGAGCAATCGTTCCCACAATTCTGTACCACATTCCATACCGGTATTTTATAATTGGCCAATTGTTAATCTAACTTCTTTGCACAACATTGGTTTACAAATTATCATTTTGATATTTATTTCCTAGCCCGTTCCTCCAGAATATGCTTCTTGTTTCTCCCTATCTGTATGCCAGGTATCCGATAAGCTCATATTCCCTTTCCACTTTCAGATAATATTGTTTTGTGCTGACTCCTCCTTTATTAAAGTTGGCTCTAATTCTTTTGCAGAGATTAACAATCCTTATTTTTATGACAAGTTATAGATTCAGGTCTGCACTTTTATATTTCATTCTCAAGAATAATAAGTTCCCAAAGGTCATGGCAGCACATTATGGATAAGATGCTTAGTATAAAAAAAAAAAAAAAACACCATGATGAATAGTTAGAGCTATAAAAAATAGAAGCTACCTGCTGATGACTAATACCATCCATAAGCCAAATGTTGTGTATTTCTTTTGTGGAGATTTCTGATGGAGTTACATCACTTCTTCTATAATTCTTTTGCGGAAAAGGAGGGATTTGAGATTGTTCACAAGGGCTTCAAACAGATGGCCCTTGTAAGGATGCTGAAAGACAGTAGTCTTTGACAGATTCAGAGCTCTTGGAGATGAGAGAATAGCCATATTGCTCAAAACATGGTCAGCACCTTCAAAAGGAGACTGGGTTTCCATACAGGTAATTCTCGACCTATAACAGTTAATTTAATGCAGGGGTAGTCAACCTTGGTTCTTTTATGACTCGTGGACTTCAACTCCCAGAATTCCTGAGCCAGCACAGCTGGCTCAGGAATTCTGGGAGTTGAAGTCCACGGGTCATAAAAGAGCCAAGGTTGACTACCCCTGATTTAGTGGCTGTTCAAAGTTACAACAGCACTGAAAAAAATCGGCCATTTTTCACACTTACGACTGTTGCAGCACCCCCATGATCATGTGATCAAAATTCAGAGGCTTGGCAATTGACTCATATTTATGATGGTTGCAATGTCCTGGGGTCATGTAATCACCTTTTGCAACCTTCTGACAAGCAAAGTCAATGGAGAAGCCAGATTCACTTAACAACCGTGTTGCTAACTTAACAACTGCAATGATTCACTTAATAACTAGGACAAGAAATGTCGTAAAATGGAGCAAAATTCACTTAACAAATGGTTTGCTTAGCAACAAAAAAATTGGGGTTCAATTATGGTCGTAAGTCAAGGAATACCTATACTTTCTTTTCTAATCATTTTCAGAAATTGCTTACTAACTGCTTTTTAACTATTAGAAATCTTTGCATCAACAAGTCTCAAATTTTAGCTAAATACGTTTTAAATGCAAGTTTAAGGATTTTTTATAAATTAACAAATGGCAAAAGAGTAATTAGAATTTTAATTATGGAAAATTACAAACTAAGTATTAGTTTTTATCTTTTATACTATTTAAATATTAAATAGTAATATTTAATAAAATTACTATTCAAAAAGATTTTTCTTTAAAAGAAACATCTTTTAGACAGAAGAATCTTGAAGTAAAATGAATTGTAAATTGCAGTTTTCTTGCTTACAGTTTTTCTGTAAAAATAAATAAATAAGCAGCCAGGTTAAGCATGGTATTTTAAAAGCCATTTTATTGCCTTATATAGTTTGGCCCTCCAGCTATTGGATTTCCCACATCCTATATTACAATTGCATTCATTAAAATTTTATATAGATGAAGTATTTTTATCCATCCTGAATCTACTGCAGATCAATTGTATTGATAAATCAATCAACTCCGTGATTATGAATATATATAAAAGAAAATCACGAGCTTTTGTTTTGTTTGTTTTCATTTTTAATTTATGTCATCAATTTTAAATCAAGTGTTCTTCAGCCTAATTGTATTTTCTTGTCATGCAGCTTGTTTGTAATGTCACAAAATCTCTATAATCATTTTCTCAGAAATGGAGTTTCAGATTTTTCTGAACTGAGAAAACATTCTACTCTATGAAATCACATGCCCTAGTTCTACAATTGCTTCCTTGTTAACAAAGCAGATGCCTTTGCTATTTAGTGTCTCCCCCTCCACCACTGCCACACACAGAGAAGCAAACTTGTGACCATGATTAAGGCCAAAAGGGGAAAAAAAGGCCATCTTAATTGTTTATACTAGGAATTGTAAAAGGGGAGCCAGTTACAATCCCTCTGAGTCAAAATGCTGAGGAGTATCAGCTGGAGAGTTCAAACCAGGAAACAAGGTAGATAGTATTAAATTGTTTGTAGCACTGAGTATAATGTACTCTGAGCTACCTTAGCATACAACGTTTGCACATGTAAAACAGGCCTATGCATGTCTGGAACCTGTATTATGCTAAATGTTGAATTATGTTTAATCCATTTGCTGCCAGACACTGGAGGCTATGTTTCTAAGCACAGTGTGTGCTGTCATATCGCCAACACATAATTTATATCTGTATAATTGCTACATGCACTTAATTACAATGCATAAATGGGGAGGGGAGGGGGGAGAGGGGAATGTTGCAACTTCACTGATGCTTACAAGTAGAGTTGCTGTTTTTTAAAGGGACAAATTATGGTGAGTCCATCCAATTATTATGACAGTGGGACAAAACAAGTAGGGCCCTGAGCATTTCATTGGGAACATATTGAGGTCTTCTTATGTCATTTTAATTGCTTTGCATAGGGGTAGTCTCAACTTACAACATTCATTTAGTGACAGTTCGAAGTTACAACAGTACTGAAAAAGTGACTTATGACCATTTTTTTTACACTCATAACCATTGCAACATCCCCATGGTCATGTGATCAAAATTCAGACTCTTGGGAACTGACTCATATTTATGACCATTGCAGTCATGTGATCCCCTTTTGCAACCTTCTGACAAGCAAAGTCAATGGGAAAGCCACGTTCACTTAACAACCGTGTTTCTCAATTAATAACTGTGGTGATTCACTTAACTACTGTGGCAAGAAAGGTCATAAAATGGGGCAAAATTCACTTAATAAATGTCTCACTTAGCAATAAAAATTTTGGACTCAATTGTGGTCGTAAGTCGAGGGCTACTTGTATTTGGTGAAAAGTTAAAAAGAAAGGTCCTAATGGCCATTACAACCACTTTTATGTATACACGGCAAAATTTTCTCCTGATGTTGCTCGTCCATCATTTCTACCCTTATTCTCTATAAATCCATCTATTACCCTTTTCAAGCCATGTAAGTTGGCATGATCCCAACTTGTGGCATCAGATCTCATCAGTGAAAAAGGATTCCTTTCCTCTGTTCTGAATCTCCTACCAGTCAATGTCATTAAGTTTAGCATTAGGAACAAGAGAGACAAATTCATCACTTTCTCACAGGATGTCTAACTTTTACTTTATAAATTTCATAGTATTACTCATTGTTACCCTTTCTGGAACCTAAAAACCATTTTGAACACTCAGAGACACAATACCTAAAATAATTTAATTCTGGTACATGGCACTGTAAGACAATGATCTCACCAGGCTTTGGAGGTGAAAATTTCCAGGGTTCCCTCTGCCACTAATTAATTTACTTTGACTAGCAGCAAGCATAATCTCCTTCTCTTTGTCATCTCTGCCCACCTTTAAGCCACTATGAATTAAATATAAATGTAATGTTAAAAAAATACCCCAAAGTTGATTGATATTGAAATTGCACACTACTTGCATTGTAAAGTGTTGTCCCATATTCACTGTTGTCTAAATTGAGCCTATATTGTTTCTAGCAGAATATGGCAATAGAAAGGTAAGGTTCTTCTGCTCTATTTTCTCAACAACTCCATATAGCTAAAGCCAACATCTGATTTGTACAGCTCAGTGAAAATTTAGATTATGTTTGCTTTAGAAATGATTGGAAGAATGCTTTGGACATGCAATACCTCTTTTCTATTTATTAATAGATTTTTTTCCAAGCTGGAAAAAGGTGCTTTTGCTTTATGAATTTAATTAACTTTACTTGTAGATTTATCAAAGCATAAGATTGGGGAGGGGGGGCAAAAAATACCCATACACTTTCATGAATAACAGAGAGATACCATGCTTGCTCTCATACAAGTTCCACAGCACATTTTCAAAACTATTTCCAAAGTATGCACAGAAAATACTTTATGACAGAGCATTACAGCCTTCTCCAGACAGCAGTTTCTTGGATACAGCAACTGACAGTATCTGGGATCATTTCTGCTTTGCCACCATTTTGGCTTCCCAAGCCTTCAGAAGCAATTCAAAAGTGGTCCATTATTATTAAATTTTTTTTCACTTCTGCCAACTTGAAATGTTGAGAGCCAGGAGCCGAAATCTATGCTTTCCTTCCAAGCTTTCTCAGCTGCTGCAATCTGCATCATCAGAAATACCCTTATCTCCACCCCACACAAAAGAGAAGAAAAGAAAAACCTCCTCAGATACAGAGAAAAGGGGAAAAAAATCTAGACAATTTCACCCTGGGGTGTGTTGGGGGTGTAGTGATGTTGTGTGTACTATTGAGCTGGAGGTCAAAAACTGTCAGATTAATATCATTATAGGATATGAATTTCAAGACTCAGGACAAGAGCTAATCGAATATCGTCTCCATGGGGAAAAAAAATATATCAGAAACAAGTCCCTGGTTTTAACTGCATCACTTTCCAACATTGCTACAAAGGTCACCACTGCTTTCAAATTGACTCAGAATCCAAGTTGCCCTGTGAAGCCACTTGGGAACCCTCCTAAATAATGTTCTGTTAGTGGCTATTAGTCATAATGGCTGGATAATGACTCCAAACTCAATAGCAGCAGCAGCCCTCCAAATTTCATTTGGGGGAAGAACATCAATGACAGAGGAATATGGCGTTCGTGTCCTATTAGTGGACTTTCCATGGGTGACTTAACTTGCTACTCTCCACCTCACCAAAACGGACCCTGGACTATGTGTACCTTATGCTTTCATAAGTGCTTATGATAATTAGTTCTATCTGGTTTCTCTCATGTTGGCCAATTTGGGGACGACATCTTTTTTTTTTCAAGTAGGAATACTACTGTAGTGAAACAAATCCCTACTGTAATTAAAGAGGAAAATGTATGCATTTTCCTAGATATCAAAGTCTCAGGGAAATAAATTATTCTTATCCTTAGTATATTTATTCAAAAGCAGATCCTGTGGATTAAAATGAGCTTAATTGAAGTATCTTGAGGATTACAGTATTAATTCACTTACAATAGATGAACTAAAATTTTATCCACACAGTCTTTACAAATAGAGAATTGTTAAAAGAATTAACAAAAACTGATACTGAGAACCAAAAATAACCTTCTCTATGGTACTATCAAATAGAGTATATCGATGGTTCTTAAATTGGGGGTAATTACCTCCAAGGGGATAGTTTGGGCATATCCTGGGGGTAATAGAGCAATTTGTCATTGCTTGTGTGTGAGTCAAGGATCCAGTATGGGACTGCTGCTGCCAAGATGCTTGTGTAAAATAACAGAGTCTGGCTTTTTTGTGTGTGTGTAGAGAAAATTATATTATTTGAGATCATAAAAGAGGAAATTGGGTCAAACAGTTTAAGAATATCTTTATTTGTTGAACTGTGTTGCTCTGATTTGTGAGCATGCCATTTTAAATGATTTTTTTTTATTTAAATTTTTTTCCCTCCACCTTCACCCCCTGGCAACATCACCCTACAAGCTAGCAAGGGGGGAAATACATTCCAAATGAGACACTGCAGAAAATTGAGCGTGAGGAATTTTTTCAGCCAACACTCCCCAACATCCCATTTTAGCATCTGTCAAATAAAAATAATGGGAAGTATGAGAAGGTACCAGGGCAGAAATAGTCCCAGGGAGGAGAGCCAGATCCCCCATGATTGTACAACTAGCTCAGTTCTATAGAGTGGAATGAGAAATTGATTAGTTGCTTGGCAAGCAGGTCTCTTACTCTGCAGGGAAGGGGAAGTGATTGAAAGTGGCAACCATAGGGAAACTGGCCAATAAATAACAATGAGTTCAACTTCCCTCATCCTTTTCTGGACAATGCAGTGAGAAAAAGCCGGGCTGCTGCACCTAAAGATAACAATACAATTCAGAATCTTGTTACAGCAGAACAGTGCAAACATGACCCCTTTCTCCTAATAAAATAGTGGAGGTCTAGCTATTTCAAAATGTTATTAAAGAGGAATAGTGCTAAGACAACTCCTCTTCTTCCCCAAATCAAAGAGATGAGCTTTGCTTGGAACCTCTCTCCCAGATCATCTTGAAAGCCTGGAAAGAAATCGGTTTCAAAAATAAGGAAAGGAGGAAGGTGACAGGCATGAGCAGGCCTCTGCAAGGGCTGCCAATGACAAAATGTGCATTGGGACATCAGAACAAAAAGCCCCTAACTTGCTTGCTTGCATGCAACATTTTAATACAAGTACAACGTATCACCATTTTTGTGTGTCATTGCAATTCATATTGGACATCTGAACATCTCAGGAAAAAAAGGGGGATAGAGGGAAGGGAGTGTTGACACACCCAAATCCCAGAGCAATTCTTTGATCACACCATAACAGCTCAGTCTTCAGAATAACAGGTGGCAAATCTTTACAGATTTTCTATTCTTTGAAGCTGCAGAGCGATAATATCCCTTGAAGATGGAAGATGCTACTTTAAAACTGGTAAATTTAATGATAATCTCAGGCTGCCTTTCTTCATGAGCTAAGGATAAGTAAAGACAATATCATGGAGTTAAGGTAGAAAGCAAAAGTTGTAAGAGTAATATGTGACATATTAAAGGGCAATTGGGGACAACACCTATAATAAAAAGGCACTTTTTGATATATGCTTGATAATTCTGCTATTGTTTCTTGCCAATTATGCTAACCTTCCTACTCTCTCTGCTTTCTCAGAGCATCTGTTGTTGTTTTTCAAATAAGTTATTTTCCCCTTGCATTGAAACAAGTAAGGTCATGTATCAGAACTATTCACACGCACTGGAAATAAAGACTTTTTGAGGAACACAACACTGGATGGTAAAGAATACAAATGAACTGGAACCCAATAGGGAGTAGAAGTAAGGCTGCAGCCTTATTCATACTTATGTTCACTCATACACAAGGATAAAAACAGCAAAATTGCAAATTGTACTGTCCAATAAAAGAAATCTAATCATGCTTGATTTTAACCATCTTACACTTTGCATGGAGAAGCCCAAATAACCTTCTATAATGGAGATATCATAACTACATAGAAACTCTTGGCAATGACAGGAAGGATCTTCAAGAAGGCAATCACTATGCCTAAATCCAGATAATGTGTTTTTCTCAATCTTTTGATAATAATATGGAATGAGAAACATATTACAGGCTTCATCCTGTTTCCCAAAACACTTGCAACTGGATTTGCCATAAATAAAGACAGCTATAACCAAGTAGCCTTTATATCAGATATGGAGCTACTTATGCTTAAAGCTAAGCACATTTGCTCTGAAATGAAACATAGTTTGGGGATATCATTGATCTTTGAGGAGGAAGAGAATTATTTGCATAATGTTTATCTGAGCAGATTACTGAACTAGTCTACTTTCCCTTCACTCAGCTTCTGTCCATAAATAGGATTTTCCGCAGTTTACAAAAGCCCAATACTGTAGAGGAAAAATGAAGGAAGATAAAATAAAATAATGGAGATATTGAGTGAACCAAATCTGAATATTCTGTAGTGAATATATATAATGGAAACATTCCAACTGAGCCCATGATTAAGAGGGCATTTGGACTATTATCCACAATTCAACAACCTCCCAGGGTTTAATATTGAAATCATAAGAGTGTTTTCCAATCTAAAAAAGGGGGGAAATAAGAGGTTAGTGTTGTGTCCTGAGCCTGCAAAAGCAGGCTCGGGACGTTGCATTGGTCCCGGGCATTCCAAAAGCTGCCCGGGGACCAGACAGAGCGACGCTGGCCTTGTGTGCATGCGCAAGGCGCAAAAACGCTCTGTTCCTATTGGTTGACACTGTCCGGGTTTCTGGCCATATAAAAAGGCCTGCGTGCCTTCTGCTTTTGCTTGCTTGTTGTAGAAGGAGAATAAAGCGTTTGTTTAGCATCGCCATGTGTCTTCATCATTCACATGCGAATGAAGTACTCAACACTGTCGACAAAGGTGGGATTCTTTGCAAGCTGGAACAAAAGAGTTGAGGACTTACCTAGGAAGTCCTGAAGAGGGGAAGACGGCGTCTGAATCAGCATCCCAGCCTGCCAGTACAGCATCACTGGAGGTTGAGCTCAGCTAAAGGACCCTTTCCCCAACAGCAGCTTGTAGAGGAAGTGAGTGGTGAAAATCGTAAAGCTTACAATGTCGAAGATTGGCCGATTGACTGATTTCGATGTCTCCCACCCAGAGAGATGGAATTCCTACATAGCATGGGTGGAGAATTACTTCCAAGTAAATCAGATTAGAGAAGACAGCCTGAAGGCAGCAACTCTTTTGTGTGCCTGTGGACAAAAAGCTTTTGACATCACAGAAAATCTGGTGGCCCCTGCACCTCTGAAGTTAGTAACATATGCTGACTTGAAGAAAATGTTGAAGGAACATTTCCAGCTGAAGTTATCCGTCATTGCTTGGAGGCATGCGTTCAAGCAGAGAGACCAGACAGGGAGTCACACTGGGGGTATTCACATATGTCAGATAGTGCTCCAGACAGGGAGACTGACCGGGGGTATCCACACAAATCACAAGCAGCAAGAGAAAAGAAATTCCATCAGGGGCACTTGCCTCATTCCGCAATTGCTCTCAAAAGGAGGTAACCAGCAAAGGGGGTTGCCATGGAGGCAACTCCTGACTCTGGCACCTCGGGCACGTGTTTGGGGGCCACAGAGTACTGGGGCACTTCCGCTACCCAGCACTCTCCATCTGCTGGCCTTGGGCTCAAGGGACAGTGTTCCCAAGAGGAGTCCATTGTGGACTCGAGGATTTCCACTCCTCCAAAGTATGCTGGCTTGGACTTAGAGGGTCCAGCCAGCCAGCAGCTGGGCAGTTCAACTGGGTATTTGGGGCAGCAAAGTCCTGGCCTGCCTAGCCTGATAGGCGAGCAGGTAGGCCAGGCACCCTCACCAGGGTCACCTGGGGATTTAGGGCAGCAACGCCCTGGCCTGCCTAGCCTGGTAAGCGAGCAGGTGAGCCAGGCAATCTTTCCGGGTCTTAGAAGGTTGCAGTGGGCCAAGTGCCCACCCAAACATCTGAGAGACTTTGTGAAGTTGCTGTCAAATCATGATGAGGCCCCTGAATAACGGGAGTAACTCGTGGGTAGATTATTTTGTATTATTTTTTTTATTTCGGATACATTTATTGTATTAATCAATATTGAACAGGGTTTGCCTGAGGACAGACTCAAGTAGTCCACACTCCTTGCATTTGAATAATGCAACTGTATGCCACTCTTCCCAATGTATGACGTACATGAGTGTACGCGAAGTATGTTCCATCTAGAGGGGAGGGGTGTTGTGTCCTGAGCCTGCAAAAGCAGGCTCGGGACGTTGCATTGGTCCCGGGCATTCCAAAAGCTGCCCAGGGACCAGACAGAGCGGCGCAGGCCTTGTGCGCATGCGCAAGGCACGAAGTCGCTCTGTTCCTATTGGTTGACACTGTACACGTTTCTGGCCATATAAAAAGGCCTGCATGCCTTTTGCTTTTGCTTGGTTGTTGTAGAAGGAGAATAAAGTGTTTGTTCAGCATAGCCATGTGTCTTCATCATTCGCACGCGAACGAAGTACACAACAGTTAGCATAATAATTACTTAATTAGGACCCAGCATTTGATTTACCTATTGTAATATATATTTCTTCAAGATCATTTTTCCTACTCATCCTTAGCAGTTCAGCAATATTTTAAGGCAGATTATTGGATTTTGGAGGACTATATTTTACAGGCAGCATATTAAAGTCCCTCCTGTTGTTTTGAAAATGGTCGCATTTCTCGGAATCTAGCTGCAAGAACTAAGAGAAATTGCAGACAATCTCAGCAGTAATAACCCTTGCCTTGTTTATTCTTTGTAGAATGTTTCTAATCTTGGCAAATATAACATTTTATCTGATTTTTTTCCCCAAGCAAGACTGCACTATGCCAAGAGTTAATGGCTCTGGCATGACTCTTCATTTCTTTAATGCATATAAGTTTGGGCCTGCCCTAGTTTGTTTTCTAGTCCAAAACATGCTGTTCTCCTACCACACTGGGGAAAAAGTGATTTTAATACAATGCCATTTCAGTTGTGTCTAGTCATTTGCCACTTTATTCATGTGCAGCTGCTACTCTTACTGACAACATTCTCAACAAAGAAACAGTCCATTATAAGATTGAGTCCAAGAGGAGCCAATAGAATGGTTATTCTTCTACTACTACAATTGTGTATTTATTTTTCTATCTGCTTATTGTATGTTCCCAACACACAATTGAATTTTCTGCTAGGTTGGCAAGATTCTATGTTAATGTAGCCTTATGATAAAGTAGAATTAGGTCATCTGGTCTTTTTTCCTGTCTGGTTACTTGGGAAGCCTGACATCAATCTGGCAAAGTCTGAAAGTAAAAAAAAATAAAAAATCTCCCCCTCCCATCTCCTTTTCTGCCAGGAAATGGGTGGGGGGAAGGTTGGGTCTCTTCTGAATTGCTTGCTATGCCCACTATCTATCTGTGGCCTATACCTTCTCTTAACTGACTTTCTAGGCAGCATTTCTCCACTCCAACTCCCAAAATCTTTTCCCATACATCATTACAGATATTAGAAGCTATAGTTTAGTAAGATCTTAAGAAACAAACTATTAAATCATGCTCCTCTAAAGCTCCCGTCTCCAAGTTGCAAAAATATACAGGATCACTGGATGGCCATAAAGAGCAAACACTTTCTGCTTCTCTCTTTTTACCATTCTAATAGTCTCTGGATTTTTACAGCCCAAATAGGAAAGCCCTATTCTGTTCTCCAGCTCCATACAACTTAAAAGCTGTTCTTAAAATCAGGTCCTGCCACTGTTTATGGCTAGGCATAAAATAGATCAAATAAAGGTAAGGAGGCAGTTAAAAAGCAATCTGGTACTGTATACTTATTACTGCCATTACTTTTCTGCCAGTGTAGTCAGGGTATTTTACATTTTAAAAGAATGGAATATTGTCTAATTTGCATGAGCAAATCTTATAGGAATAGTACAAAAGAAAAATAGAAAAGGTGAAAGAAAAGGACTATCAGCCAATTCACATACTAATTCTGTCAGGAACAAAATGACAGCTGGTCCTAGCTGAGGTGCTGAAGAAATCTGTGTCCTTCTCCCTTTTCCTCTTATCTTCCACCTGGACAAAATCCCAGACACCCTCAGTTTCCATCACACTTGACAACTCAAGCTGACCTTAGCCTCAAAATAATTAGAAGTCTGATATATTTGTCATACATGCCAATATTTAAGAGAAACTCTGAGAAACCTACATGGCCCATAACAGTGACTAACTGGAGAAGACACATTTTCACTATGGTGGTGGTAATAATAATGTTATGAACTAATTGCATTAATCACTGCCAGTTATAACATAGACATTATAAAGTCATTATAGTTCTACAGAAATGGACAACCTGGGCTCTTTTAACCGGGCTAGAGCAAAGAGATATCACCAGGCCAGGCACTCTAATAGGGAAGCATTAATTATACAGTGCATTCAGAAAGTATTCAGACCATGTTTACTTCTGTCAATTTTGTTATGCAGCAGCCTGATGCTACAGTTGTTGAAATTTATTTTTTGCTCATTAATCTACACTCAGTACCCCATAATGACAAAGTGAAAACAGAATTTTAGAAAAGTGAAGGGGGTCTGAATGCTTTCTGAATGCACTGTATATGCATTTGAACAAATGGGTTGACCTACAAACTCATCAAAGAAGATGAGTAATGGAGGTTTCACATTTAGAGATGGTGCTCCATCATAACTACTTGAAAAGAATATGGGGATAAAGAGAGATATGTTTAGCTAATGAAGCAACAGTAGAAGGAAAAGAAGGACAGAGGGATGAAGCAACTTCCTAAACAAGTAGTCAGTTTTATCACACCTTGTCTCCCTTTGCTGAATCTCTGTATGATAGTCATTCATTTTAATAAATGCATAAACTACCATGCAAGATGAATATGTCTTGCAAAGAGCCTCAAGGTGGAAAAATGCCTCTTTAAAATACTGTAAAATATGATGTTGAAAGCAATTAAAAATCAGCAACAACTATAAAATATGTAAAGAGACAATAAAACACAATTGAAAAAATCTGTGGTACCATCTATAACACCACAAATGAATAGGATAGGTTTTCCTAGATCCTACAATATGTCAGGAAAATATATCTAAGAAATAAATTCCAAATTTCTTTCTTTGCTAATTACCTATCTAAACTCAAAGTGCATCCAGGAAAAGGTTTCCAAAGAGCTCTGCAAATTGATAGGCAGATTTATGTAGAAGAAAGTGACTCTTGTAGCAGACTTCCCCACCCTGTGCTGAACACCTGAATAAGAAATAGCCTCAAGCTGCATGGTTATTAGACAAGTGGTAGCGTGATCCAAAGTAAACTAGTATATAGAGTTGTGCTAAGTCTCAGTCAAAGAATTCCTTCATGTCTGCTCTAATCTACAAAGTAGGACCCAATATCCAGGGGTTCAGCATGGTTGAATGACATCAAAGCAGGCACTTTGCTGGCCTTTTGCCATCTTTGGGTCAAATCAGCAGTAAGATCCCATCTTGGTATCTTTGGTTTGTTTGGATTTGGTTAGCCAATGTATTTAATCAGAATAGAACTGGAAGGGCCTTGGAGGTCTTCTAGTCCAACCCCCTGCTTACCATTTCAGACAAGCTATACCATTTCAGACAAGTGACTGTCCGGTCTCTTCTTAAAAACCTCCAGTAACGAAGCACCCATAACTTCTGACAGCAAGCTGTTCCACCAGTTAATTGTTCTCACTGTTAAGAAGTTTCTCCTTAATTCCAGGTTGCTTCTCTCCTTAATTAGTTTCCATCCATTGTTTCTTGTCCTGCCTTCTGGTGCTTTGTGTCTGCCTCTCAAATACTGGAATACTGCTATCATGTCCCCCCAGTCCTTCTTTTCTCTAGACTAGCCAAACCCAAATCCTGCAACCATTCTTCATATGTTTTAGTCTCCAGGCCTTCAGTCATCTTAGTTGTTCTTCTTTGTACTTTTTCCAAAGTCTCAACATCTTTTTTTTAATGTGGTGACCAAAACTGGATGCAGTATTCCAGGTATGGCCTTACTAAGACTTTATAAAGTGGTACTAATACTTCACATGATTTTGATTCTATGCCTCTGTTTATATAACCAAGAATTGTATTAGCTTTTTTGGCTGCTGCCATACACTGCTGGCTCATGTTTAAGTGATCGTCCACTAGGACTCCAAGGTCCCTCTCATAGTTACTGTTTTTGAGCCAGGTTTCACCTAATCTACATTCGTACCTTTGGATTTTTTTCCCTGCCTAAGTGTAAAACCTTGCTTTTCTCCACATTAAATTTCATTTTGTTGGATAGGGCCCAATGTTTAAGTTGGTCAAGATTTTTTTGGATCCTGAGATTGTCTGTGTTGGCTATTCCTGCCCAGCTTGGTATCATCTGCAAATTTGATGAATTCCCCTTCATTTATGAAAATATTGAAGAGTACTGGGCCTTGTGGTACCCCACTGCTTACTTTCCTCCATGTAGATGTAGTACCAATAAAGACTACTTGTTGAGTACAGTTTGTCAGCCAGTTACAAATACATCTGGTGGTGATGCTATCTATCCCATCTATTTCAAAAATTGCAGTTCAGAGAAACTGATGTTCTCCCTCAGACCAATAATCAGTGATAAAGTATTTTTGTAGGCATAAGATTTAAAATTCCCAGCATTTTCTCCATTAACAAGTATTTGGTTATTGAATCATTTTTTTTACCTGAGATTTTGGATGGCTGCTTCCTATTCACAATAAACAGTGCCTGGTTGAGGTGGAAAAATAGCTTCTTCAGATAAAGAACTATCTCCCTCCTTCCTCATTCTCCGTATCATTCCAAACTGACAGATATTGCTACTACTACAAAAAGGGGTGATACATTTGGAATCAAGAGAACAGCTCTAATAAGTAGATTTATCAATATTATATTGGGCATAAAATCTATGACAGGAATTTGAAATTCCCAGGCTTCCCAAGGTAATCAAAATGATATTGATTCAAAAAAAAAGCAGAATTACCCCTTGTGAAGTCCTGAGAAAAGGAATTTGTCAGAGTAATCTGTTCCATATACAGGCCTGAACTATGGCAACCTCCTCAGAATTGTCTACTTTTGATTTATATTATGATGTATCCCATTTTCTTTTCTTTTCTTTTCTTTTCTTTTCTTTTCTTTCTTTCTTTCTTTTTCTTTCTTTCTTTTTCTTTCTTATTGTCTTAGCACATAAGTTAGGATGGCAGAATAACCACAGAGTTGGGTTGCCTAAACTCTTATTTTGTTTATTAAGTAAAAAAAAAAGATGCCATTTGTTAAGAGCTAAAAAGTGTAGCCATTGCTCTGGTATCCTGTGCCCATTCTGCTTTTTGATATATCTGTTTATGGAGTTATCTGCAGCAGTGCTTTGTTTATGCAAATTTATTTTGATCTAATCAGCACCATTCAATTTGCATGAGACAGGGTCAGAATTGGTAATTTGAAATCTGAGAAAAAATACCCCCTTCATTGAAAAAATAAAATTGTATGCCTTTGAAGTAATGGAATTCCCACAGGAAAAATATTGCACTATAGCAATGTTTCATATTTTTCATTTATCTCTTTCCATCTTTCTCTTTTTCTCTCACATATGCTTATCTCCTTCCATGTATTTTCTACAACTGAAAAAAAAACCTATAATTTTCTCTGGTCCCAGGGATTTTCTTTTTCTTTTCTTTTTCTTTTTTCTTTCTTTCTTTCTTTCTTTCTTTCTTTCTTTCTTTCTTTCTTTCTTTCTTTCTTTCTTTCTTTCTTCCTTCCTTCCTTCCTTCCTTCCTTTCTTTCTTTCTTTTTTACACAGTTTCTAACCAATCAGCAGTCAAAATATGCAGTTTCATACTATTCTTAGACCTTTAAAATAATCAAGGAGATTTAAGAGCAATAAACAAAGAAGAAAATCTTGTTAGCAGGATAGGTTGAAACCTAGAAGGTTTTATGTACATTAGATGCAGGAAGCACATAATGAAAAGCAAATATACTGTAAATCCTGGAATAATAAAAGGAAATTTGTAGCACAATCTCAGCAGTAGGTTGGAAAACTGAGGAATGTTATTGTTACATGAAGCACGAATTATCTGTGGCCCGATCCAACATGTTTTTCCTTATATCCTTATATGATCAAATAACAAAGAACCAAGCTTTCTCTCTTGTGCAAAGCAAGAGACAGTCATATCATTCAATGGCTATTTGGGCTTGTAATCTACTATGCATTTACAGTGTACTTATATGTACAAAGTTTGCCAATTATGGTGAAAGCAGGACAAGATATATACATTGCTTCTCATAATAATGATGGAGAAATCCTTTTATCCAGGAGCTGTTCTGGCTAAGCTTACTTTACTTAACTGCGGCTCTCAATTTGTCAGATCATATTGGAAGAAGAATCAAGGTTGGGTAGGAGGCTAAATGCATGCATGAGAAAGAGAAAAAGTAAACATTCTATTCCACAGAAAGCCTTTGTAGCATGCCTAAATGACTTGAATGCTAATGTTAGAGAAATTAAGTATAAAGTATAAAGTTTTCCATTAGCCCAGAGAATATTATATTAGCACTAGTTGCAGAATGCAATTAGCCTTTTATAGTACCTTTTGTTTGTTTGTTTGTTTCTTTGTTTGTTTGTGCTCAAGGTACTTTACACAGTGTTTTGGCATCACAGCATTTGACATAGATTCAGCAGCAACCAGGCCCCATTGTAATGAGTATTCATAAAAGCACAGCTATCAGCAATTATTTTAAACTGCATGCCCTGCCCTTCACACTGCATCTTCCATAAAGAAACAATTAGTAATCCCCCGTCCAAATTCTTAGGCTCAGTATGGCCTAAAGGCTGCCTTCTCCCTTGCATTCTATTGCCATCTCTCTAGTCCACAAACCACATCATTGAGGCACTAGGCTCAGTCAGCAGAGGATAGAGAAACACACGCTCAGCGTTATGAAATTGCCTCCAGTCCCTCAGGAAAGTTCCTAAAATTCAAGTACTTTTCTTAAAAGGCTGAAAGATTGCTAAAATCTACCTGTTTGTGTTGATTCTTGAGGCTCAGCATTAGGCCAGAAAAGCAGGCAGACGTATGTGATGGTGGTGGCGGCGGCGGTGATGATGAAGAAGATTCAAGGTGGCCATGGAGCAACTACCTTATGCAATTAAGGAGAGTCCCAAGACATACAATCCATCTGAGGATCAAGAAAATAAATGTTGCTGTACTGTGCAAGTCTACACACACACACCATCACACACAGAGCACAAGTGGAGTAAATGTGCTTATTTCAACCAACCAACCCCGCAGTCATTCCCCAGGTCCCAATTCCATGTATGGAGTCTTTTAAAGTCTGCTCCAAGCATCCTGGACAGAATGAAGGCAACGGAAGCAAAATGTACTGTAGTTTTTTCTGCGTTGGTAGCCCAGGAATGACACCAGCCCCACAGGTAGCCCAGCAGAACAACAGACCCACAACACTCTGGGTTCAAGGTGCAGCAATAGCAAATGTGGTTTCAATGGGTTCAAGGCACGATGAAGGCAACACAATTCCAGTATTTTCTCAAGACAATTTGACTTCAGTGAGTGCAAGGCATAATGATACAGTAGCAACACAGACTCACCAAGTTCAAGACAATGGGTCAAGGACATCCAAAAATCAACCGATTATGAACGGTTGTCTCTGACAACTACCAGGTTCCAAACACCAAGTTAAATAGGTGCTGACCAGTGTGCCTCATTAGGAGGGGCAAGGCTGCCTCCTCATGAGTAACCTTGCTGACCTCCATTGCACCTCCCTCCACTCAGCCCTGTGCAAGTTGGTATCCAGCACAGGCAGCAACTCCTCATCTGTGCTGACCAGCTGCAGCTGTGGCTCTCCTCTGGCCTGCACAGCCATCTGTTCAACTGGACATTCTCTCTCAGATTCTCCTGATGTTCTTGGTACAGCTTCATCTTGACCATTCAGTTCTGCCACAGAGCCTTCCATGTCACCCTGGTGCTCCCCAACATTCCTCTCAAATGTCCCCGGAGCAGGCTCTTTCTCATCGTCTGAGCCTGCGCCAAAGGGAGCCATCATACTTGCCTTCTGTGTTGAAGTCATTCTATTTTTGCTATTTTTTAAAAGAAAATAATTCAAGCCAGATGACCTCAACTGATCAAGCTGACTATGTTTCCTAATACAAGATCAATTGGAATAAAATGCAATCCATATTTGGGGATGGGAGCAATAGAATGCTATGTGGAAATGATCTTGGGAGAGAGGAGGAAGAGATGCTGCCTGGGAAACAGTCAGATAAGGGAACCGATAGCCCATAGCTGCATATAGGTAGAACAAATGGCTCCAAAGGAACCCTCCTTACATTCTTAGGCAGTAGGTGACAACTGGAGAATTGTACTTTCAGTTTTGTGAGATTCTATTAATGTAGCTTTGCAGTAGAGTTAATTTATTTGGTTGTGTCTCCTGTCCTGTCTTCCTGACATCGATCTTACAACTCTTGCAGTTTCTCAACCACCACCACCCTATACCCAATACATACAGTTGCCATAATTTATCATAAAAGTTGACCAAATGCAACGCTGCTACAAGTATTAGTTACAGAAACTGAAATATAACAGAAATTTCATGTTTTAATAGCTGATGCTTCAAGGATTCTGTCATGTATCTTCCCCTTAGACTGTCTCAGGAGTTTTTGCAAAAGAACTGCTAAATGTACACAACAATATGTTCAGAATTAATCTTAAGGAAGTTCCAACTCATTTGAGAAGGAGAGGGCTGGTGATGTGGAAGGACTTTTGGCTGTCTTTCAGTGTTTTCTTCTCCAACTACACTTTTTTTTCTTCAGGCTTGGACTTTACCTCTTTCTTCCTCTGCCTTTTTTCTAATCTACTGTTTCTTCCTTGTTACCTTAGTCAACCTTATTTTATAGTACATTATTCCTTCTTTCCACCTCTTCCTTCCTACTAACTTCTCCTATTGTTATCTTATGATTATATTACTTTATTGTTTATATGTATGAGAGCTTATGCACCAGAGACAAATTCCTTGTGCATGCAATCACACTTGGCCAATAAAGCTATTCTATTCTATTCTATTCTATTCTATTCTATTCTATTCTATTCTATTCTATTCTATTCTATTCTATTCTATTCTATTCTATTCCATTCCATTCCATTCCATTCCATTCCATTCCATTCCATTCCATTCTATTCTATTCTATTCTATTCTATTCTATTCTATTCTATTCTATTCTATTCTATTCTATTCTATTCTCCTTTTTCCCTTTCCAACTGTAATTATATGTTGCTGTGAGATTCATCAGAATATTTATGTTCAGTTCTGGTGTATTTAAATCAGGCTGTTGATTCTCCTACATTGTCTTCTAACTGTATGATGGGTGACCATTATGGCAAGCCTTGATAACATTTCTTAGAGAGAGAGATTATTGCTGTATCTTTTAGTTGGTTGATTACCTATAAACCATTTGGTTTATATAGTTAGACATTTTTGTCAACAATATGCCAGAGACATATTAATATTCTGATTAATTTTCTGTAATGCAGAGTAGGCCCATTGGTCAAGTTTACTTATGGGTTATAGAGTTACAGTGACATTTTAAAAATTATTGTATTTTATTACTTTGTATCCTAAAGGGCTTTCCACCACTATACTAACCACTTTTCACATAGTGCCATTTTAAAAAGGAAGTGGGGCAGAGCAGAGAGTAAGACTTCAGCAACTGATGCTAACAGATTAAAGAAAATTTCTTCAAAGAGCTGTTCTACATTCACTCCATTGCCATCATCTAACCCCCCCACCTCATCTCTCACCAACAAGTCTGAAACTGATCTTTGATCATATTTCCTCCTGGACTTGAAACACCAAGAAGCATAGTATAGCATAACTCAACTGTTTTCCCTTGTTAAAACCAATGTGAGAGTTCAAAGGCTTGGACTGAATGACTGCAGCTCCTGGATTAACAACAATCAACATACGTACAATGCGCTGCTCTCTAGCATCACATTCCCCATCAATATTTTCAGTGCATGTTACAGTATATGCCCAAGTAGTTATTGGAAGACGATTCTCTGCTGTGAACACATCTCGACTATAAAAAAGGTAGTGCAGCTGTAATACTGAAAGGATAACATGGTATCCAAGTGTTTTTATCTTGGTGGCAATTTGCACAGTATAGCCTTGATTTGTAGTGAAGAAGGAACAGGACAGTTCCCCACTAGTGACATATACAGCCTTAGCCAGCCACTGTCAAAGAGATATAAAATCTGTCCTCATTAGGGCTGTTTTGGCACCACAGTCAGATCACTCTATGGAATGCTATCAGTTACTACAGAAATGACCTGTCATGGTTTCTTGAGGCCAGAAGCTGAGAGATGGGGTAAGGAAAAGTTCAATTAGAGAAGAAGAGAAAATCAAACCTGACAGGGTTTTAAAAGGGAGAAAGGGTGAATTGTGAAACTGTCTAGAAGAATTAAACTCAGATTCAATGATATGATGACGATGATGATGATGATGGTGATGATGATGACAGCAGCAGCAATATTACTATTATCTTTGTGCTACTAAATCTTCAATTGTCCTTGTGGTAGATTAAAACATATTAAAAACTTGGGAGAGTGTAGTACAGTAGATGCTGAAAAAGAACTTGCTTACAGCCAGCCATTAGGAGACATAGTGAAGCACTTTCAAAGTCAATGAAAAAAAAACAGAGTATTCCCAAATCCCAGTGTTGTTTAAAAGTAAAAAAAATAAAAATCCAAACTTGGTTCCTGTTTCAAATAATCCAATGCAGGATCTCCAAAAATACTTAAATGAGCCAAGGTTATGGAATAAGTCAGGTTTGTATCAGGCCCATCTGTCACAGTGCCCACTGTCTGGAACATCATAAACCCCAGACTAGATTGGCCCTCACCTGCCGGCCTTCTATAAAATATTGAAGAGTATATGCTCCAGAGCCTGGAGATCAGATTGCCCACTCATAGGTTTTGAACAATTTTTTGTTTAGTGGGCTGCTGTAGGTTTTTACCTTTTGTTAATATTGTTCTTCCAAATGGCTTCCAGTGTGTTGTTAGCCATTCAGTCACATTCAAAAGATAGGTTGCTATATAAATTGATGCAATAAAGATATAAATAAACATACAGAGGAAGCAAACTCTTCAGCTGGTTTAGGAATGCTAGGATTCTGTGAATAGCATTGCTTCTCACAGAGAAGTGGAGAAAGAGATACATAACTAAGCTGAATCTCTTTCAAGTCCTGAATATGTTACTTTGAAAGTTTGGTAATGGATGACAACTATAATACTTACCTCCATGTATGTTCTGTTTTGGAAACAAACCACACAGAAACAGTTTAATCCCAGTGGAACTAAGGCTGAATAGCACTACTAGTGAATTTATTGTCACTCCAAAACAGAAGAAAGCAGACCCACCAATGTGTGCACATGTGCACATACACATACACATCCAAAAGTTGCAGTTTTTGTCATTTTGCCCTTTCATTCCTTTTAGTTGGGTTCAGAAAAAAAACAATTAACAAAAAAGGCTACAAAAGGATTGCATGTTAAAGACCTTTCAAGGGTACAAAATTAAATGATACCCAAGTGTCATAATTCTGAATTCAAGATAACAACTACCCTCCTTCAAATATACTGATTGCAGTAGCCATTATCTACACTTACTTGGGATCAGAATGGTTTGCATTCAAGATATCTAGAAGTCACCTGGCTGAAGAAAATTTCACTATAATGTTTCTTACCTTCTTGCCTGATCTTCATGTTGTACCCCTTTCATTTGTGCAGATGTGCAGGAGATCTCCTCCTCCTGTAGTATTTCCAGTGGAATCCTAGCAATGCTGATGGGATTCTCATTATTTTATTCCAGTATCATTAGTTACAGTATCCCAGTACCATTAGTTATAGCCAATGAATTGGGATATGATTTGTGGTAAATAATTCCACGCTTAGTGGGAAATGTTTAGTGGCTAGCTAGCAAGCACAGCCAAAAAAACCAGGAAATTAACCAAGTATCAGATTGATCCCAACAAAATAGATTTATTTTAGATGGCCTTAGACTCAAGTTGTTAATGAATTGCAAGCTTTGGAATCTCATTCAGGTCAAAACTTAGTGCAAAATAAAAATTAATCAGGTTATCAGACAGGGATAACTTAACCCAGAGGTTCTGCTAAAAAAAGTCTACTTCATGCCACACAAAACTCTGAATCTTTGGAATGAACGGGTTGGTTGCATCCATCCACTTTATTTCCACAACTTTCCTTTTTTGTTTTTAATTCATTTCCATTTCCCCAATAGTTTGAGAAATTCTTGTTCAGTTTGCACAAATCTACCATTTTTTCCAAACAGATGACTTTGAGAAATCTAGAACCTGCTCATGTTTACTAGCACATGTGATGTACACAGGCACATTGTTTCTGATTTTGGAGATAAATTGCTGCCCATCTGACAAGGGAAAAACCCATTTGCAAACTGCTATGTCTTCCTGTCTACATACATATATTTTTTTCTTCACCCTTCAGTTTTTACCACCTTGGCCTTACCAACTAAGCATGCCATTTTTTTTTCTTAGTGCTTTTCCTGGGTTGCAAATTGTTCCAAGGGTCAGTGGAGGCATAGGCTGGGTCATTCCAACAGAATAAATATATGAACCAAGGGCAATGAGGTTTAAGAGGAAAAAAAGCAATTTAGCAATCCAAAATAATTTAGAAAATTATGTTTGGAGTACAGACAGCAGATAACGGCATTTTTTCCTCTTACATAATTTTGCAAGAACATATGCTCATCCAAAGAAACTGATTAGATTTGAGGAAAGAATCTCTTCCCTGCTACATAGCTGCCACCAACTGAGCTGATCTTTCAGAAGATAACTTTAAAAAGCATAGTATCATGTGAATGTATAGACTAGAGCAGGGGTGTCAAACTGCCAGCCCGCAGGCTGGTTTTATCATACCGAAGCCACACCCACCCCATTGCCGGCAACAGCGAAAAAGCTCCGATATGTTGCACAACGTCACGTGACGTCGCGAGTTTGACATGTCTGGACTAGAGGATAAGGCTATCATAAGCTGCTAAGGTATAGAGGATAAGGCATGAAGATCTGATTTTGTCATCAGGCCTGGAGCCGTGGACATGTGGAGAAGCCTGTTACATGATTATAATAATTGGAGGTTTAGCTGGCTTTTCTTTTTCCAAGCTCCTATATAATCTAATTATATTGCATTTATTCTGTTTGTAGCCATTCAGAGTCATTCATTTGAAATGGGTGCCCATGTAAATTCAATAAATAAATAAATAATCTTGATGGCTATATGCCACCTCCTGTGCCAAAACAACCTGCCAATCAATGTCAGGAAAGGCATATTCTTATTGCTTATAATCCATCTTGTGGGTTTCTCAAAGGCATTTGACCATCCATTAACCTTTTCTAAATACAGCTCTTCTTATAAGTAATGCTAAGTGTAATTATGCATAACATATATCTACTGCCTTTGCAAATTCTGTTTGATAGCATCTGTTGTTACAGCGCTTTTTTTGAGGGAAAGTGAGAAATCCATAATTTTTAATGATGTGCTTCTACATTAATTACTTTGTTCTTATGGAATAGTTTTATCTCCTAGGAAGCTCCCCCTTGCTGCTAGAGAAGAAACTGCAGCAACATCCCTCATTCTTCTGTAGCATATTTAAAAGCACTAAAATAAAAAATAAAAATCTATGCAAAGCTGTAGAAGAAGGGCAGAAGATTGTAAAACTCTGGCACAGATCCACTCAGCTAGGAGTTGTATCTCAACAGATCTGGGAAGCACCGAAAAGGAAATATAAATGTATCATAATGTTAATGCCAGCCTTGGAAAAATGTTTTCTTCACTGCTTCAGACCAATCAAAAAACCTTTCAAAGATATATTCCTGAACTTCACTCCACACATTCTTTCCATTTGTCATGATAACTAAAATTCCTTTTTGGGGGCCTATAATTATAGCTACAATAAAATGCCAACATTCCCATTAGATATACTGCTGCCATATCAGATAGATTAATAATGAATTTTTTGGGGAACCTTCCCCAATCCTACTAGAAAGCATATTACACGCCTGCAGGTGTAATCTCAGTGTTTCTCAACCTTGACAATTTTAAGGCATGTGGACTTCAACTCCCAGAATTCCACAGCCAGCCACAACCACAACCCTGGCTGTGGAATTCTGGGAGTTGAAGTCCACATGCCTTAAAATTGTCAAGGTTGAGAAACACTGAGCTAAAAAGTCCACCTATGCACTGAGGGTGTGTCACATAAAGTTGTCAACAAGCTCAATGATCAGAGGAACCAAAGAAAGAGGAAGGAAACCACACACAGTCTGAACACAATGAATCAGAAAAGAGATTCTCACTGTTTCTAGCAGTGCCTCTCAATCTCCCTCCCCCCTTCTGAGTTCACAGTAAGCCAATACAACATGTATAAGTTTTAAAAATGATGCTTTCAAGACTGTCCTGTGATGCAGTAAATTTGAAAATGCTCTTAATAATAATCAGGGTCAACATGGACTGTAATGGTCTTCAAAACTCATTGGGTAATTTTATTAGCTATCCAACACAGACGCAAGCAAGGATGATGTCATACTTTTCTTCCCTGCTCTGAAATCTGAGTCAGGCGCCAGGGAAAGAAACCAATTGTGTTGCATCTGATCAGAGTAAAGCTTCTGGCAGCTGGTGATCAATAAGACAGCAGTTGGACTAATCCAAAATCACTGAAAACAGATCAAAGGAGCCCTTTTTGCAGTTTCTGGAAGCACAGGAGATGGGAAATGCTGGAAATCATTCAACTAGCTTAATGCCACTGACTTCCCACTGACATATTTCTGTATAACACCGTTCTTACACAAATAAAGAAGGAAATGTGCAGGTAATGACTAATTTGCATAAATGGATCAGTTCTTTGGGTCTTTTTTGTAACAAATAGCTAAGCAACATTCAGCTTTAATCTCGGGATTTAAACAAAGAGATGAATTGAAAGTAAGCAGGTAGGGAATAGGTCAATACAAGCAGAGCATTGTTGGTGCAGAGTGGGTTAAAAAAAGGTAGGCAAAATCCCCAAGTAGTACTCAAAATACAAATTCATAGGTGCCTAGATCCTACAGTAAAGGACAGAGAAATCCTTCTCTCCCACTCACATATTTATGCTGTCTGCTCATTTATCAAGATTGCAGCTGCCCACTTTCTAGAGATAGATGAACAAACATGTAATAGAGGGCATTTCCCATAGACAACAGAAGACAGCATTTGTAATACAAAACTCTCTAGGAATACATGCTAAACCTTGTTTATAGGCACCACAAACACTTTGTAGCTTTTCAAAACTAGCTCTGAATCTCTGTGATTTCAAAACATTATTTCTGTTCAAGATTCAATTTATAGATCATAAACTGATTTATTTCTGACTCAGATATGGTAGTTTTAAAAGTGAAGTAAAATCAGCCTTTTTCTTGAAACAATGTGGTTCTTTGGAAGTTGTGAACCACTTTCCCCCCTTTTAAAGAAATTCTTACTCAAGTCTCCATCCTGGCCATTATAACCAGTCTTTTAAGAGGAAAGACGGCTTGACAGCCTCTTGGAATTACTGTAAACAAATGCCTGCAACTTGAAGTAAAGATAGTAAGGGCCATTTCTTTTATCATCATTTGTGGAAATGATAATAGTATGGAAGTGCCTATGAAAATACATATCATGGGCCACTTTGTTTGACCTGTTAATTTTTTTCCCCTCTGTTACTGTTTTTTCCTACAAAGAGTGCACCCAATTTGGGTGTTTCAGCCTTTTTTTTCTCATAATGAAGTTTTTTTTTTTAGTTTTGTATTCTTTTTCAGCTCTGTATACTGATTTCCCTAGATCCATAATCAGATGTAAAACAATAAATTGTGGTCACAGTATTTGTATCTTCAATTAGACCTTACTATGACCGTATTCTTGAAACTTTGTCTCTTGGACAAAGAATTCTGAGAGCTGTGATCACAAAACATCTGAAGGGCAATAGATTCATAAAGGGAGGTTACCACACTTCATAGCAAACCTTAGAAATTATTCATAGCTTACATTAAAACTTCTTTTAGTCAGGACTTTTACTCTATCAGATGCTGTTGATCTCAAATACGTGGCAGAAGACAAGTCTGAATTATGGTTTCTAAAAATAAAGGTGAGCAAGAATAGCTAAACATTAAATGTTATGCTCACTAAAACAAAAATAGCATGTCTTCTATAAGTTATTTCATTGCATAACATGCAGTGAACCTAACCTAACTGACTTTATTTTTACTATAGACTGTATCAGGGAACACTACCACTACCACTGCATTTGAGTGAATGGGCCTCCTACAGCCACACTTGAAGGTTTTTTTTAAAAGAAAAAGAATCTCTATTAACATGAAAGAAGGTTGGGTTTTTTTCCCCCTTAAGTTCTCTGTATATGTGGGAAGAAGGGAAATTTTGAAATCAAACACATGAGAAATAAATTTACAGTAGACTGGCTATTTATGCATCCTTGTGAGCAGTCCTTCCTTCCCAGTGACATCCACCCACATGTTCACATTAAGTTGATAATGTTTTTTTCCCCTAAAAAACATGTTTTCTTCGTAACATGTCGTTCTGCATTAATACTCTGTGAAATGAAAGCCCTGAGTTCTCCAGGCTTGAAAAACTGCATTGTTTTCATGTATTGTTGTGCCTGGTTCTCTGCTGAAATGAAATTAAGCAATCATCAGTATGTTAAAATAACATAGCCATGCTATTTGCAAGAAAAAAAAACTTTCATCACTGGCAAAGAGGCACTAATGGAAGTGTATGTTCTGGATGTTTAATTCCTTTAAACATCTCTCTCTCTCTCTCTCTCTCTCTCTCTCTCTCTCTCTCTCTCTCTCTCTCTCTCTCTCTCTCTCTCTCTCTCTCTCTCTCTCTCTCTCTCTGTTGAGTGACATTCACCAAGGCTGAGGACACCACCAAAGAAGTGATAACAAAGATTGTGGTTCTCAGATCACAGAGCCTCCTCTTAAATGCTGATGTTATAGCCTATTGTGCAGATGTGAAACAATATGTCTTTTAAAAAATAGTATTTACTAAAGGAAAAACTTTTTTTCAGAATTAACAGCAGTGTCTTTAGGAACCCCCTGGAAAGTGGTTTACAAGACCCTTGCCTCAAGAAATCTAAAGAAACTGGACAAACTTTTTCTAACATGATCATGTACTCAAGTGCATTATTGGGTGGAAAAATACTGTGTGTAATTTATTCCTCATCAGAGATTTTCAGTAATAATACATGGCCTGGCAACACCAATTTTCCACTCTGTTCATATAATACTAATTCTATCTTATCCCCATGTTACAATAAAAAAGCCAGTTTGGTATAGTGGTCATCAGGCTAGAAGATGGGAAACCATGAGTTCCAATCTCACCTTAGGCACAAAGCAAACTGGGTGACCTTGGGCCAGTCTCTCTCTCTCAGCCCTAGGAAGCAGGCAATTGCAACCACTTCTGAAATCTTGCCAAAAAAACTGCAGGGACTAGTTCAGAGAGTCACCAGGAGTCAGCATTGGCTTGAAGGAATTAAATTAGTAAATAATTTTAATAATTTTATCCCGGAACTTCATGTACCATGAAAAAATATGTAATATGTTTTGAGATGATATTTCTCCATTCAGGTGACCAGGCTAGTCTTGAATTTCAATAGTAAATTCCTCTGCCCAAAGGAAGGAGCTGTATTTCAGAAACAAACGTAATTCATTAGTAAACTGTTATCTTTAAACTATATATTTGCCTACCCATGTGGGCAGCACACTTAGTTAAGTTCAAAGCACATAGGAAATCAACAAACTGTTACATTGGGCAGGCTTGGATTCCACTAAAATAGGCTAATACGAAGAATTCCAAAATGTAATTAGAGAACACAACATATGCAATATCAGAATTGCCACATCTTCCTCTTTGGGAGACTATGCTATGAGGTTTAGATAAAAACTAAAACCAATCCAGTTTGTGCCTGAAGCCATGTTAAAGATTTACATATCCAATCCAATCCTATCCATTTACCCTACTCACACTTTTTTCTTTTTTATAAGTAATTCTATTTATTTACTCGTTTTTAGAGTTATTTCCATCTGTTACAAAAATTAAGTGTGTCTGGGATGTGTTGGACAGAATTTTGATCAGAAAGGTACAAGTGGTGGTGTATAAAATTTAGAACTGTGTGTACGAATCTCCATATTTTTTATGAATGTGAAGTTAAATTGTGATAACACAAAGTATGTTGAAAGCATACGAGATTAAGAGACTGCACAATCCTGAACTGGATGGGGGAATGGGGGAAGAGGTCTAGGATAGCCCTATCCTACAATCTCTCAGATTAGATCTAGTACAGGGGTTCTCAACCTTGGCAACTTTAAGACTTGTGGACTTCAACTCCCAGAATTCCTCAGCCAGCTGGCTGAGGAATTCTGGGAGTTGAAGTCCACAAGTCTTAAAGTTGCCAAGGTTGAGAACCCCTGATCTAGTAGATTAGAAAGTGATAGCTTTAGTTTGACAGGCTTCTCTCCATTACACCATTAGGTGTAAGGTTTGAACTTGATTGGATTTCACTGTGTTGTCTCTAGGCTTGCACCTGACAACAGATTGCTTAATAAATGATTTAACATTGAGCATAGAACAATGTTTGGTTATTTAATGTATTTATGGATAACCATGTGATAAATGCTTGTAGTGATATTAGAGTGCTTATTGGAGGCATGATTATATAAGGATTAAATGAAATGTAATATCTCCACTTGCATAACTTTAATTTAAATAGGAAGAAATTAACAAATGAAAGAGTCAAATAATCATTGAAGCGAGCTCTTCTATTACTTGCTTTTATTCCTGCATACAATCATTTCCATTCACTTTCTGACAATAGTGGACAAGTTTCTTAAAGCTGTTACAAAAGAACTATATAGTTTGTCTCTTCAACCACATCCAGACAGTTCTTTTCACCTCTTCATTTAAATCAGACAGATAGTTATTCCTTCAATTCTAGGAAAGGTGGAAGTCACATGAAGCCAAATCTGGACTGTATGACGAATGGAATAAAATGGTGAGCTCCAACTTCACAATTACTTCTTGGTTGGCTTCTGAAATAAAAAGCCTAGTATTATTATCTTGCAGCAAAATCTCCATCTTGTTCTTCCAAACTCCATTTAATCTTTGTTTCAAAATATCGAGTGTTGCAATATAGCACTCTGAGATGATAGTGGTGCCAGGTTCTAGGAAAGCCATGTGAATAACACCATCTGCATTCCAAAAAATAGTAAACATGAGTGGTCCTATTGAAGCTTAGGCTTTGTGTAGGTTTGTAATAATATTTCATGGCCTGATGCTTCATTTCTGAGTCATAATGATGAGACAATGTTTCATCAGCGATTGTAAAGAAATTCTTCACTTTCATTCTCATAGCTTGACAATTGCTAATAAATTTCAACTCTTGAAGCTTTCATCTCTGCCTTCAATCATGCAAGTAAACCACCTTACGCAAACTTTCCAGGCCTGAAGAACATCAATAATGTGATCCACATGTTCCTAAGAAATGCCAATTGCTAATGCCAGTTGACAGCAATTTCTCTTGGAGATATCTCCTGATTTCCTTTAATCAGTTCATCTAAATTTCTAATGCAAAACTTGTTGGTTACTGTTCCAGGTTGTCCATTTCATTCTCAATCACATAAATCAGTTCTTCCCAATTCACCATATTTATATTTCTTTAGCACACTAAAACACAGTTCTTACACCAATGCAGCCATTTTCTGCAATGAATTTCAATTGAAGGGACTTTTTGGGTAGTCAAAAATTTAGTCAAGGCATTATTGCTTAAAGTGCATTGAATAATAGTAATAATAATACAACTTTTTTTTCACAGCAACTTCTTCCCAACTGAAGTGACAGAGAGACACTAAAGAATTTGTCAGAGCTTTTAACACATCAGTACTGCCATCTGTTGGTGACTCATTGGAGTATTACTTTTCATTCAACCCTTGAATATGGATATCTGCATGTAGATAATATAATGTTGCAGGCTCAGAGTCTGAATGAATGTTAGATGAATATGATTTGAAAAACTGTTTTATCAGAAGACAAGGTATTTATGACAAAGAAAATGAATCATTGCAAGTTAAACACAAATGATAAAAAATAGTACAATTAGATGAATTTGTATATCTTCACATAATCTTTTACTAAAGATGATGACATGTTGGTAGAAACATTTCTATGGTCAAACCAAGAGGACAGAAAATACTATTTTTATTTCTCTAATAACACTGATGGCATTATATACTAGAAAAAATATAGCAGGCATGTCTAATTGGGGAGATAACCCCAGTTTATAGGAAAAATGGGATGCCTCCAATTATCTCTTTATTAATACCTTTTATACAGTAATTCTATTAGCAATGTGGAAGAATGATATTAGAAAGGATCCAAAACTGACCTTATTTTCAACTCTTATTTTCAGGTTTTCTCTGTTATGTTGCTGATTGCTGGATATTGGTAAAGCAATCACAGAATTATCAGAGCAGAGTTACCCAATTATTTTACCAAGACCACAAACACATTCTAGGCCATGTAGTGCAATAGGCATTCGTTTTTCTAATAAGCTTATTCTAACCCAGGGGTGTCAAACTGCTGGCCCACGGGCCAGATGCATTGTGCAGAAGCTGCGCCCACCCCAGCTCCAGTAAGGGGGAAAAAGTTGCGATACATCACGACACGTCATGTGTCGTGGCAAGTTTGACACCCCTGTTCTAACCTATCTTGGTAGTTTCTTTGAAGGAGACTTTTTATCCCATTCCGTTGTTAATTCAGTTGAATCTGCAAAGAGTCAATGTTTTATTTTTCCATTCACAAGTGACATGGTTCTTGAGTGAAAGAACATGTTGGGGGTGAAGAAATGAGGGACTATAGAAGACATTATTATTTAAGCATACATTTATCACCATTTTATTTAGAAATAGATATTCCATACATTCAGTTTAATCAAGTAAATTTAAATGCTATATACACTATATGTAGAATAGAACAGAACAGACTAGACTAGACTAGACTAGAATAGACTAGACTAGACTAGACTAGACTAGACTAGAATAGAATAGAATAGAATAGAATAGAATAGAATAGAATAGAATAGAATAGAATAGAATAGAATAGAATTCTTTATTGGCCAAATTTAATTGGACACACACAAGGAATTTGTAGTATAAGCTCTCACTATACTAAAAGCAACAAGTGATAAATCATGATCATAATCATAAAATACATTCATCATAAATTATAAGATACAACACTCACTGATAGTCATAGGATACTAAATAAGCAATCAACATAAATCATACTAGGATACTAAATAAAACAATCAATATAAATCATAAAATACTATTATAGTCATAAGAAGATAAGCAAATAGGAAATAGGAAAGATGGGAAAGATAATATTCATACTCTACTTGGTAGTTCAATAGTGTTGTGAGAATTAGTTGTTTAGCAGAGTGATGGCATGAGGGGGAAATGTCCTTGTGTCTAGTTGTTTTGGCATGCAATGCCTACATCTTGAGGGAAGAAGTTGAAACAGTTTATGTCAGGATGTGAGGGGTCTGTCAGAGGTTCGTACTGCTTCCTCCCTCCTAGCTTTCCGGAAAGTGCTGAAGACGCATCTATGCCGACAGGCTTGGGGCATATGAGCTGTGCTCTGCCCCTCGGCCCAAGGAGTGTCCCTCCATCGACGACTGCGAGCTGATTGTGTTTGTATGTGGTGTGAGTGTGGTTAATTTTTAAAGTTTTTTTATTGTATTCTTGTTGTGAGCTGCCCTGGGTCTTCGGAGAAGGGCGGCATATAAGTCTGATAAATAAATAAATAAATAAACAAATTTTCACAATCCTCTTTGTGGCTCATGCAGTATACAGGCCCTCAATGGACAGCAGGATGGTAGCAGTTGTTTTTTCTGCAGTTCTAACTATTACTACCAGCCTGCCTTCCATTGAGGACCTGTGTACTGCCTGAGCCACAGTTTTATGTTTTTTATCTTTTGTCTATAAGCAGGTATAAGGTGACTCATACAATGATCAGAGTGTTCCACAGCTGCTCATGGTAAAGACCGATAGGCATCTTTTAATGTTGTGTAGCAGTGGCCTAAAGTATTCTTGCCTCTAGTAAGACAGTTGACATGCTGAAAGTATCTTGCTAGCTCTTGGCTTAAGTTAGCACTGTTGAAATCTCCTAACACAATGAGAAGCAAGTCTGGATATTTCTGTTCATCCCACAGAATCTGGTCAGCTTGACTTGTAATGCATTATTTATGCAAGCTTGTGGAGGAATGTACATTGCAAATAAAAAAATTGTGGAAAACTCTCATGGAGAATAAAATGGTTTGCAATTGATAATTAATGTTGTTAAGTCCACATCACAGAATTTCTTTAGTGTAGTTACATTTTTACACCATTGGTTGTTGATATAAAAGCAGAGGCCCCCTCCCTTCTTTTTACCGGATGTTTCTACAATTCTGTCTGCTCTCTTTATCCGAAACCCTGGGATGTGCAAGCTGCTACCATCAATCGACTCAATTTAGCCAGGATTCAGTGAAGCAGAGGGCTGCTGAGTTGCATCTGTTTAAAAGATGTATTTCAACCATCTTACTAGCGAGTGAACATAAAAGTCGAAAAGAGTGAGGGAAGAGGGGTTTTTATTCCATTTTTCCTTAGTCTATTCAAAATCGCTGCTTGCTTGCCCTTTCTTTGTTGCCATCATCTCCACCATTTGTTTTTGTTTTTCCATTGTTCACAAAGAGCAGACAGAGATTCCCCAGAATCTCCTCAGCATTTGTAAAGACTGGGGGGGGGAATAGTCTAGAAAGCTTCCCATTAAAAAAAAATGTTGCTTGATGCTTAACAGTTGGTCTCTTGAATATGAAATATGAAGTGAATCACAGAGAATAATAAAAAAAAACAACAAAACTATCAGAAAGCATTTCACCGAGGCTGCCATTGGCAGCACCATCTTGTGAATTTGAAATTTGTGAATTTGAATTGTGAAACTGAGAAGCAATTTGATGTTAAAGACACTAGGCTAGAAACCAGGAGGCCAAGTTTATGGTTTGTAATGGGTTCCTGGTTTGTAAGATTTGTAATGGAATGTGAGAATGACCTTGGAAGATAGGGGAAGAGATGCTGCCTAGGGAACAATCAGATAAGGGGGAGGAACCTGCAACTAAGTAATGGGCAGAGAAAGAAATTTAGAAAGGATCTCTTCTAACTTATCAGGTGATAAAAAGAGACAGCAGGAAATTTATACTCTCAGACTTGCAAGATTCTGTAAATGTAGTCTTACAATACAGTATAATTAGTTCATCTTATGTTTCCCGTCTGGTTTACTTGGGAGATTGACATGATTGGCTTAAAAGCAGAAATACACTCAATATGCACTATAAATATATATTCATTGATATTAATTATTGCATATTACAATAGTAGCTTAGTTTTTTTATGATATGAATTAATTATATAACTAAGCGTGATTGAACTTATTCCCTTGGAGACCAAATACCTCAAAGATGATTGAATGACTTATATATCCTTATCAAATCCTCCCTAACAAAATATAAACAATGTACAGGTAGTCCTTGACTTACAACAGTAATTATGGACATAAGTCACAGCAGTAGTTAAGCAGATCACCACATGACCATGCCTGATTTTACATCCTTTTTTGCAGTGGTAGAAACCGGAAGTATACAACAAAACCAGCAAAATCACAAAACCATGGTAACATGATTGCGGCTCACTCCAGCCATAAATGCTAGCTACTGTGTTTCTCTGAAAGTAAGCCCTCTCTCAAAAGTAAGCCCCAGCTGATTTTCAGGGGGTGGGCCTTCACAATCCGCCGCTGCCGCCGCTGCCACATGCAAGAAAATAAAAGAATTTTGTGGGGGGGGGAAGAAAAGTCAACCAATCAATTCCAACTTTGCAAAATCTTTTTTTTTTTAATCAGGAGAAGTTGGAATTGATTGATTGACCTTTCCCCCCACACACACAAACTTATTTTGTTTTCCTGTATGCAGCAATGGAGGATGGTGAAGGAGAAACAGGATTGGGCTGGAAGTCAGATAAGCAAAAACATGTCATTCCTGGGGGAAGCAAGGGTAGCTGGGTGGTGGTGTGGCAAGCTGTCCAGTTCCATGGGGAAAGGCAGCTGGCATGGGTGCTGACAGCAGGATGCCCGCTCACTTCAGCACCCTCCCTGCCAAGGCTCTGGCATCCACCTGCCGCTTGGTCCTGGGCTGCCGCCTCCCCACTCTCCTCTCATGTGAGCCCGGCAAGACCAGGAAGGTGGCCTTCCCAGATCCCCAGGGCAAAAGCTCCCCGCTCCAGCCAGAGGAGCATTGGCCTGGCCGCTCCTTCCCACCACCGCCCAGCACAGCCACCCTGGGGCTGCAGGGGCTGACCTGGCATGGGAAGGGCACACACCCCACCTGCCCGCCTGCACCACCATGCTGTCACCGCCGCATTGCGTCTCAACCCCATGTGCACACACACTTGCGGCCTGCTGGTACTGGCAAAAAGTAAGTCCTACTGGCCTGCTGGTACCTACCTGAAAGTAAGTCCTAGTGCTTACTTCAGAGCCCAAAAGAAAGTAAGACCAGGTCTTACTTTTGGGGAAATACAGTGGTTGCCAAACTCTCCAAATGTGATACATGACTGTAGGTGGTACAGCCATTGGAACTCCAGAACCAGGTTGTAAGTAGCTCTGGGCAAGTCCATCATAACTTTGAAAAGTCCTTGAGCAACTGGTTACTAAGCAAGGACTACCTGTATACCAAAGCATTTCCTTATAATGTCTTCACCGTGAGAATTTTTATCTCATAATCATTACCAAGCACTAGCCAAAACATAACAGATGTACCCTACATCATTGCCTTACAGCATTACCGCATGTGTCATGTATACTACATGGGCATAACCTATATATACTCATATTAACCTCATAAGCCCCATACCAACATTCCTCCAGATAAGTTCTGATGAATGTCAGGAGAAATACAGAAACTGAACCCAGTGGTCATGAGGTGTTGAAAAGGATACATAAAACAAGAAGAGATGGGGTCAGAAATAAATGATTGTTGAATTAACATACTGTAGATTGAATACAGAGTGATATAATCGGTAGTAAAGAAATACCAGTTGACCTGGTTTTCAAGAATGAATGAGAATTGAACAAGGATATTGTCTAGCCATTCCAATTCTTCAGATTCTTCCTTCCTTCCTTCCTCAGTTAAATCAGCTGGAGGACATTTGGTTGGAATGAGGCTTTACTTGCAAAGGCAAAGCTAGAATCCCAACCTAGAAGAGGCTCTGTGTTTTTTTTGGACAGACAGCTTGTCTAGGCAGAATAGAAAAATTATATTTTAACTCAAATTGTAGTGAAAATACTGAAGCGTGAGCATATAATGAAGAATTTAACTTCTATTGATTCCTTTTTAATAGCACCAGATGTGCAGAGTTCTGGTTTATAAATGACATTTTCCCCAAATTTTGATGTATTTATAAGTCTTTTAGTTCAAAGGATTCTTGGAACAAAACTATATTAATACCATAACAGTTTTAAGCGGAATGATGCCTTCTAACTAATAAAACTTTAAAATTATTAAACAAATTTAAAATATTAAAGGGAAGAGTTAAATAAGGAGTAAAATATTTATTCCTTCACTGTCCACATGCAAGAGGGATGTCAAACTATTTCTCCTTATATGGTCACTTCCTTAAGTAAACCAACTAGGGCTAGATCTGTTATTATCACCTCATGTTCTCCAACTCAAAAGGAATTCTTTACATGGAAGATGTAAACATTAGTTAGCTTGCACTATTTACCGTAGAGCAGATTCCCAAATTTATGGCATAAAAGTGATGAGAAATATCAGTCCTATATGAAAGCCTAGTGGTACCACAAAGTCTGAGAAACTTTGTCTCATTTGCTTGGTTGTGCCTTGGTGTGCTTTTATTTTTGTAATATTTGTTATGGTTGATTAAATAATATAGGAAAATATACTCATACATCCTGATTATTAACTACATTGATATTGCTCATTATGAAATATTAACATAACTTATTTTTGGAACCAGTTGATGCCTAAGTTTAACAGTACTCTGAAATCAAGTTGCAAAAGAAATGTATGAAGAGTGTTGCTTGAGAGGAAGGGAAACAGCAAGAAAACTGTGGTCAGAAAGAGTTCTTGAGATCTTGAAAAAAAAACCTCAAGTCAAAACCATATGTGAATGGTACGTTGATGTGGTGAAAACAAGGATGATTCGCAAAGATGGAAAGATGTGGTGATGGACAGCAATTAATGTTGGTGCAAATTAGTTTTTGCTGTTTCTGTTTCTTTTCCTCTGGCATGTGAAAACCGGGGGTGCAAAAATGGGCCACTGTGCTACAAGGTGCAAAAATGGCTGCCGCCACACTGCAAAGTGCAGATACAAGGCGCTGCACCACATAAGAACAGGGCAGGGCTAGTGAGTATCATGCAGGCACTAGCCCTGCCCCACTTGAAGCATGTGCATGCTCGCGGCCCTGTGCGCGCATGCATGCATCTAAAATGCTTCCCCCTCCCTTTTCTTCCAGTCCACCAATCGACAATGGTTGGTGACCTCTGCTCTACCATCTCTATTTGAGGTTGCTGGTCAGCTGCTTCGCCTCCTTTGTGCTGGGTGGGGCTCCCGCTCTGGGCAATGGTGGCGGCCTGATGGACCTGCTGCTGGCAGCGGTGGCGTGCGTTCCAACAGAGAGGACTCTGAGTGCCACCTCTGACACGCATGCCATAGGTTTGCCACCACTGTCCTAACTCATTGCCCAAAAAGCTTGCAATTCCTAAGATAGCATGATAATCTTCAAATTAAATTAGCAAAGTATAACAAGATATTTGGCTGTATTTTAACATTAGGGATAAGATACAGGCAAGAGATTCTTTTTCTTGAGATCAGTTTGTTCCTAATTTACAGCCCCTCACTTCTAACATACACTACTAACTAATTTATGGCCAAGCTAATAAAACCATTCAAAATCCAAAGGTGTTCATTATAAATCATTACTTCCTGCATAGTTTGATAAATGAACCATCCTTCTGTGACTCTATGATATTGAGAAAATGGAAATTCAAACATTCACATTGCTTGCCAAATAACTATTGTTCATTAAAACTTAAATATATGCTCCATATAAGAATAAGATAAAGATTAGTAGCTTCACTTTTCAATGCTTTTGTGGACTGCCACAAAATCAAGCTATATTTACAACTAAAACACAGTCTATGACTAAAGGATATTGAAGTGATATATCAAGGTGTATTTAAATGTAGCTATGTCTAATAATTTATGTTCACTCATTAATATATTGGATTTGTCAGCAGTTGGCCAAGCAGTAGGACTTAACAAGTGAGAAGATTGATTATATCACTATTACATTATCTCCTGTCCTTCCGTGTACTGCCTTCTAATGGACCTGCACACCACAGGCTAAGGGCCATGGTTTGCAGCTATAGAAATACTACACATCTTTCCCCAAAACCCTTTATGACTTCAACTGTTATTATACCCACTGTTTATATTTGCTTTTATATCAGCAGGTTAAATATTTAATTGAAAGTATTTTTCAGTAGAATAACAGAAGTAGCTATATAACAAGCATCCTTTTTTGCAAAAGTCAGACAACTATTTCCTTGAATCTATTCTAGAATAAAAAACTAGTAGAAATGGAAAACTGGATGTTTTTATGGTTGCAAAAATCTATGTAAACCAGATTATACCTCATGGGAAATTTTCAAATGCATTTATATCTTCTCCATTTCTTAGACAACGTTTTGGTTCAGACTTTTGTGTCCTTTTTTTCTTCATAGACAATATGTTAAGAACAATTTTTGACGGACTGGAAACAGTGGATAGACTATATCCAAGAGAGACACCAATCAAACAGAATGCAGCTGGCGTTTAGCTGAGGCTCGATGGGAGGAGGGAAGAAGGGTTAACAAATCAAATGTTTACAAAAACTACCACCCAATGTTGAATGTATATGTTCTATAACTAATGCCTCTTAACATAAACTTATGACTAATGTTGTTTGCTTTAATACTGTTAAAGCGGACTGAATCTCTACCTCAGGATATGAAACTTTTACCTCAGGATCTCCGGTTAGGGACTATAAAAGATTGCACTAGTAATGGGATGAAGTCAATTCAGAAGCGCAAACGAACAATATGCAATAGACTAGATACAGCAGATAGACCATATATAAGAGAAACACCAACCAAACAAAAGGTACTCGGAGTATACTTGAAGACGGAAGGGCGGAGGGAAGAACGTTTACTAAAACAGATGTTTACAAAGATTAATACCTAATGTTGTATGCTATGTTCTAGGATGATTGTTTAGCAATAGGATCTTTGGTTTAATGTTGATCACATTAATATGGAACCAGATAAGAGAAACACCAATCAAACAAAGTGTAACAGGAGTATAGTTGAGGCTAGACGCGAGGGGTGGGGAAAAGGCTTACTAATTCAGACGTTTTCAATGACTAATACTTAGTATTGTATATCAGGTGCCATGATGATTGCTGCACAATATGTTTTTATGTTCAATGTTGATTGTTTTAATAAAAGAATTTTATATATTAAAAAAAAGAAGAAGCAAAAAGACAAAATAGCTATGTATTATATTTTAATAAACCCTACCATTTTTGGAGACTTCCATGAGCCCTTCATCTGTATGAAACTATCTAGGTTCAAAGTATAAAATCAATCTATCTGTTCTTGTATTTTTAATCTATTTTAATCTATTTTTAATCTTTATAGTTGCTGACCTGAGCTCTAATTCCTCCTAATACTTGCATATTCATCTCCTATTCTTTCCTGACTCATTGCTAATTCTGCCTTGATATTCATGAAGGCTAGCCGAGATAGTCACAGTTCAAATCTTCTTCTATTTGGACATACATTTTTCAAGAGGAAAGACTGTTCCTTCAAACTCAGGCCCACTTTTCTCAGTCTATCCTATGTCAACATATTTTTTTTCTACATCATTTGTTGTCCATTGAAATCAATGACTCAGAAAGCATGGCTTGTTGGGAAGTCCAAAATATTGAAATAACTTTGGAACAATCAGGATTGGCCTAATTATTTCTCCCCACCAAAACCACACAAACACATATACATATATACATTTATACATACATTTATACATACATACATACACTTATACATATACATATACATACACATACACATACACATACACATACATACATACACATATACATATACATACACATACATATATCTCAATTCCTCAATTAACTTGGCTTCCTAGAAGCCAACATTTACAGTCTAGTGCAGTTGAAAACCTCTCAAGGTTCTATTTATTTCTATATACTTAGACCCTCTTGGACCTTTCTCTTCTGAAATCAAATTTTTGCACAACAAAACAGTTTTTGATATTGCAAAGTTTCTAAATCATCCCCCAAACCCTGTTAGGAGATGACAGATTCATTCATGCAATAAAAAAATCTATACCAAAGCCATTGAAGAGAAAACAGTTTGAAGACAGTTTTGTGGGGCATTGATAATTTTTGTTTCTACTCTTTTTTCTGTTCTTAACATTATTAAGCCTTGGGGTGGTGTTTTTTGTTTTTTTTTGCAAAGAATAGGGACAGGAAACCAGCAAGGAAATGGTGTCAAGATATTTTCAAGGAGGTGATTATTTGCAAAATAAACAGGGCAGAAAGTCAACTTGATTTAATTTCATTTTTTTTAATGTGTCTAGAGGCTAGAACAGAACTGTATTGGCCCTTCTGGGAACAATTAAGAGAATATTGTCCATTGCTTTTATAACTGATTGAGTCATATTCTAACTTGAATATTCATTCATGAAGCATTACATCTCATTCTATTTCTTCTTCTAAAGACAGATTCATTACTGATACAGAGTATATAGAGCATTTTTTTCTTACACAGTCAAAAACCTGAATAGCTGGAAGATAGGTTGCCATTTACAACCAAACAAATTCAACCAAAATCATCAGACCCTTTTATTCCTTTTCTTGGCATAACTTACCTTTGCTTATAGAAAGCACTCACAGACAACCTAACCATCCAAGATGAGTCATTTTGAACAAATGTATTAACAAGAACAGAGATGTTGTGTGCTACCTCCATTTCTTTCAACTATCTTCTAGATAACTTCCTAGATAACCAGAAAACACAACTTCACATATGCACCTACTGTAGAAATCATTGACATGCATGATTATGGACAAGATGCAGATAATTTGATTACAAGCACCTGAAGAATCACATTACAAGATATTTCAAAATTATATTCTTCCATTCTCTGATGAAAAATTAAGGACATGTATCTTTCTATCTAAGGAAAATGACAAACCAGATATGACATGATGGACATCCAACAGGACTCCAGAGGACTTTTTTTCCCCTCTGCCAATTCATTAACAAAAAGGCTCCTTGCCTCAATATGTATTGAAGACAAGATCTTCTATACTAGCCCCAATCGGAGTTCCCTTTCCATTTGAAATAATAGCTTTGGGGAAATGATAATGAATTCTCTCCAGATTATAGGCAAAAGAAAATTTTAAATAAACATTTTTAAATGCATTCATATAGTAAATATATAGGAACCCAAGGAATAGAATAGAATAGAATAGAATAGAATAGAATAGAATAGAATAGAATAGAATAGAATAGAATAGAATAGAATAGAGTTGGAAGGAACCTTGGATGTCTCCAACCCCCTGCTTAAACAGACAAATGGCTGTCCAGTCTCTTCTTAAAAACTTCCAGTGTTGGAGCATTCACAACTTCTGGAGGCAAGTTGTTCCACTAATTAATTGTTCTAACTGTCAGGAAATTTCTCCTTAGTTCTAAGTTGCTTCTCTCTTAGGTTAGTTTCCATCCGTTGCTTCTTGTCCTGCCTTCAGGTGCTTTGGAGAATAGCTTGACTCCCTCTTCTTTGTGGCAGCCCCTGAGATATTGGAACAGTGCTATCATGTCCCCCCCCTCGTCCTTCTTTTCATTAAACTAGACATACCCACTTCCAGCAACCGTTCCTTATATGTTTTAGCCTCCAATCTCCTAATCATCTTCTCCGTACTCTTTGTAGAGTCTCAACATCTTTTTTACATCGTGGTGACCAAAACTGGATGCAGTATTCCAAGTGTGGCCTTATCAAGGCATTATAAAGTGATATTAACATTTAAAACACGTTTGAGAATGATCTCAAATGTAGCACCCCATAATCAAAAGATGTGCTCCTGATTCATTACTCTCTTTTTCTTTCAGGAGACAACAGGAATATTCACAAAAGAGTTAACAACTAAGAAGTCAAGATGGTGGTTATACAAGGTAGTGCTCAACTTATGACCACAGTTGGGACCAGAATATCTGTTATTAAGCAAGGCAGTTGTTAAGTGAGTCACTTAATGCCCAATTTTATGGCCTTTTTGCTACTGTTGTCAAGTGAATCACTGCAGTTATTAAGTAACTCCAGCTTTCCCCATTGACTGCGTGTTGGAAGCCATTTGGGAAGGTTGATGGTGACACTGCAACTATCGTAAATACGTGTTAGTTGGCAAATGCCCAAGATTTGGTCACATGACTGTGGGAATGCTGCAATGGTCGTGTGAGAATCAGTTGTAAGTCACTTTTTTCAATGTCAACGTAACATCAAATGGCTGCTAAATAAATGGCTATAAGTCAAGGACTACCTGTAATTGCACAATCAGAGTCCTGGACCCTTTTTACGTGCTATGCTAGTCAGGGCAACAACTATGACTTAAAAAAAAAATCTCCCCTGCAGACATTCCTGAGTGTCAAAAAGAGAAAGAGCCTGGGAATGTTAGGGGGATTTGAAAGTAAATAGGAGCAGCTCCAGGACTGTATGTACGTATAAGACCCCAGAAGGCATTGTGCCCAGCATTTCCTCAACCAAGGCAGAACCAAAGTTAAGCAACAGCTCTGGCTGTTGTAGGATTATAAGGAAAGCCTAGATATACTTAACTTCCCAAACATCTCATCCCAAGGTGTCTTCAGAAGTAGCATGCCTAAGATTTTAGTCCTCTTAAGTTCAGAGCCAGAGCTGAGATTTCATTTTGTATATTATAGATGATAGTGTTGGTGTGGGATCAGACAAAAAAAAAAGCTTTCTGTTAAGAATTCTTCCATGCAGATCATCAGAGTAAGTAATATTTTACTCTGCACTTGTGAATACCTAATCCATTGTCATTAAATTTTTCAGATCATTGTAGTGACGTGTGGATTTACATTTGTTGTTCTGACTAGTTTTGGGACAATTTAGCAGATTTTTCTTTTTGTTTCAACTAATAATCCATACAAACTGAACAAACTGGAAAGAGATTGAATATTTCAGCAACATGATAATTTTGAAACATTTCTCCAAATTGCACACAAAGTCTATACAGAAAAAAATAAAAACTTTGGAATGATCTTCCCATTCCCAATGTTTGAATATATTAATGAAAATCTGTGAGGAGATCTCAAACATACTTGAGAATGTATTTCAGTCATATCCAGCAAGAGTAGAGAAAGATGCCAAATGAAAGAAAAGGTAGCCACTTTTCTACCATAGGAAATGTTTACAAGCTGTGATTTTTGCCAGAGGAGTTGCTACAAAGCACAGACTGAAAAACTGCCCAAACCTTTGCATCTGTTACATTTACACTTTTTTTTAATCTGCAAACAAATTCACAGAAATAGTAAACATGTATACAAATCTGGAAAAAAATGCAGTATTTAAGTTTGTAATATGTAGAAGTTATGTCACTGTTTATGTTCATTAAGGGATTCACTCAAAGTTACCATTTGACTTTGGGACCTAAACCTTTGCATACAAATTCTGTCTCCAGAATTTGACATCTGTCAACAAATCAAGGCTTGAGAATGTTTCATGCCTAGGCTAACTCAAATAATTAGTATATTCTTTGAAATACTGCAAGGATAAATCTATACCTAATTTGCAGTAATAGATTCTTGATAGAAGTTGTTTGCCAATATTTGAGTTTGTCTTTTGGAGGGTTTTTTTTTTCAATCCATGGGCAAAAAAAAAAGTTTTGAACAATCTGGCTATATTTTTGTTATTCTTCATAATAAAATTATCCAGGTACTTTTTTCCTTTTTAAATGTAACATTATATCACAATATTACATAGTCATATGCATATAAGTCCTTTATTATCTTAATGTAGTTGTATTTATTGATATCATAATGTTATTTTTTAAAAAACATCCAATCCCACTGGATATTTCTGTCATATTATTTTTAGGTTTTCCCAAAACACTGAAAGTGCAGCGGCATGCTGATTTGTGTCCTTTATTTACTAGAAGGTTTTCAATTACTGTAAATTATTTGCCAATAAAGATGGCTTACAGCTATGAGATCTGCAAACATCCATACAACCAGTAGCCAAGGTCAAAGTTGATAGTGTCTCTTTACTGCCGTTAGGGAAATCGAGATTTTTGCAGCCCAACTCTAATAGTTCTACTTCATAATAATATTGAAGCTCAGTACTGCAACATAAAATTGCTGGAGTAGAAATTACCATTTAGAAACAGATGGTTTGTTGATGAGAATGAATGAGGATTACGCAAAGTCATTAAAAGTTGTACTTCTTATTATGAAAGCATGCCCATGTGGAACAGATTTGGCTTGAATGGAAGTAGTAATAACTCCCCCTTAGGCTTTTTAAAGTGACCCTGTTTCCACTGTATAGCAATAATCCTTTTTAATGGTAACTTATTTCACCAATCATAAACTGTTTCTGGAAACATAGGTCTCATTTTTTTTATTCAGAAATTATATGCATGGCAATTGTCACTGGCAAAATTTTTAATAAAAATATCAAATGTTTTTGTTTCCAGTTCAGTTCCAGCTCACCCACTGATTGAACATTGGCAGCTATAGGAGAGGTTAAAAGAGTCAAGATGGCAGTTGTTACAGCACAAATTCACACCACTTTTTATCCATGACAGCAACAGACTCACAAATAAACCCTCTTCTTAGCTCAGTGTTTCTCAACCTTGACAATTTTAAGGCATGTGGACTTCAACTCCCAGAATTCCACAGCCAGCAATGCTGGCTGTGGAATTCTGGGAGTTGAAGTCCACATGCCTTAAAATTGTCAAGGTTGAGAAACCCTGTCTTAGCTGAAAGCTTGAGGGAATTCTAGATCTTTTTTAAAAAAAAAAACACAAATTTTATTGGTTTTTTTAGGTTCTTAAAGGAACATATTCAGGACACACCGTGGTGCTGGGGTAATCAAACATCTTAAAACAAGACATATATACATAATATAATCAATACGTCAAATATTCCCTCTCTTTTTCCCTCAAATAGCATAGTATATTTAGAATATCCAATTCTAGCTTAATTGTATTCAACCTGAGCCTATTTTTAAGCTTCATCAATTTCTACCATAATCAAATTAACTTTAAATAAAAACATTTTCAGTTCAAATAGGCCTTCCACATATGTTCTACTTTCTTAATTTTATCAAAATCTTATTTGTTTCTTCTTCCATTAATCTCCCTTATTTAGAGTAAAATATTAATCTATCCTATACCTATCAAATCTATCAGCTGATCCATCTCTTCAAGCTAAAGAAAAAAAATAATATCATACCTTAAATCATGTCATTCCATTAAGCAAAGTTTAAGTCTCGTTAATTATCATAACTAATAACATCCATACCATCAGAAACTCATATCATCGTATTAAATTTCAATTAACTATTAGTACTTCAAATCTGAAACCTCTCTTCAGGTTTCGTCATTCCATTACATCATAATTTTCATAGAAATAAACCTAACATTCTAAAAGGAACATTCCTAGTATTCTAAATTGTCTTTAATCTCTTATACAGAAAAATATCTCGTCTTTAAACAAACATATTAGTCTATCCTAGACACATCCAAATGTATATATTTATCAAACTGTTCTCTAAATATCTAATCCTTCACTTAATCAATCTCTTTAAGTTAACAAATTAATATCAAATCTTAAATCATTTCAATATTTAATTAACATTCAATTAATTATTGATTCAGACCAACTGTAAGACATCTTTTTACTTCAATCTCAAAATCTCAGTCCTTAGATCAGTCCTTAGTTCTAAGTTGCCTTTAATCCAATTTAAGAAATTTTCATTTTCATTTTTAAATCTTATTCTAGCTTTCCTCTTTTGCCAAATAGGTTTCCATAACAGGACTTCCCTTCCAGATAATAGGTCTCTTTTTGTTGCTTGTAATGTCACTTGATTTGATATAAACCATCTTGATCTCCGATTTAATCCTCTGTTTCTCTTATCCATAAAGCCTCGTTGCTTCAGAAGTCCAAAGTTCGGTCTTTGCTTTTCCTGGTCTTGCTTGTAAGGCAAAATAAGATTCTCCTTATCCTCAGTTAAAACCTCTTCTTGTGTAACCTGTTTTGTAGAGTAGTCAAGTGTAATCAGGGAGTCAGTTTTAAGTTTTAAAGTAGAAATTCTGGCTCTTAGTTCTGTAGTAGCCTCTTTTATTGTAGTACATATTTCTTCTTTAGCCTCATAGATCTTTTCCAGTATAAGTTTACAATTTAAATGTGATTGAGGCTTCTCCATTTTAGCAATAGTTGAAGAAGAATCCTTTTCCTTTTTAGTGAAGGTTACAGTTGAACATTATCCACCCCCACAGATCACACAGCTGGCTTGAAGAACAGTTTGAAGGCCAAAGCTGTCTCATCTCCAAATAAACAATCCAATATTAAATTTTAACCAGTAGGTGTCCTCAGTGAGCTACAAAGACTTCTTCAAACACCATTTTTTCCTTTTTTCTATCTTTAAAGGGAAAATAGAAAAAGAAATACTCTGCCGATATAATACCGCTCCAAAAAGCAATAAAACAGTTTTTTCTACCTCACAATGTAAGTAGGAATAGAATATAGTCTTTAAATGAATATTTATTTTTTTCTGTCCTTTTTGTAAAACGCGTTTGTTCCCACAATTACTAAAGCTGCTTTCTCCAGACGGGGAAATAATAGCACAAACAGCTTCTACAGGCAAAAACAGCAGGGGTGTGAAGAGGAACAAAGGGGATCTCACCCGGATCATCCGCAGTGGGTCGTTAATGCTTAGATGACGATGTGACTTTCGGCTGGTGCAGCAGGGTGATTGGCAGGCCGATCTTTGCTCCGTCGGCCCTAAGGAGAAGCTGGAGACTCGGAGGAAGCTGCCACACTCCCCTATCTACCAGCTGGCCTCCTCCTCGGTGGTCACCCCTCCAGGGCGACTTTCGACCCCCTAGGGGGTCTACCGGCAAAGGAAACTCTGGACGGCCTGGAGAGAAGTTTCCAGGCACGACCAGCGTCGCCGTATTCCGGAACCGGAAGTCAGGGAATTCTAGATCTTCAAGGCCCTCTGAAAGCTAAAATATAAGGGATTTTAGGTAGGAGGCAGTTCCAATATAGTGAATGTGGGAATGACCTTGGAAGATGTGGGGGAGAAAGATGTTACCTAGAGACTGATCAGATAGGGAGGACACCTTGCAGCTGCACAACACATAGTGAAAGAAACTCAGAAAGGATTATCAGAAAGGAACACAACTGGATGACTTAATTCTATCTTATTGTAAGGCTACATTAACAGGATCTTGCAAATTAGAAGACCAAAACTTCTCACTGCTGGTTTTAACCTTTTGACTAATTAGGGTGAGTCTTTCTTAAGTTTCTTACTATGACTGTTAATCCATTGGAGGTTCCAGTTTCTCTTGTCTGATTGTTTCCTAGGCAGCATCTCTGCCCCTCATTCTCCAAGGTCATTCACACAATCCATTACAATTTCTGAACCAGTTGCAGCTTCTGAAGCGTCTCCAAGGGAAGCCCCATGTATAGCACAGAGCGGTAATTCAAACAGATGATGATGATTAAGTCATGGGTAACTGTGAGAAAAGCCTCCCAGTCCAGCAATGGGGGTAATTGGCATACAAGATAAATTTGTGCAAAGCCAACCCCCTTCTTTCCCAGCTCTAGCTGTTACCTGCTCTTCCAAAAGGAGCCATTCATCCAAAACAGGGTCTTCGGAGAAGGGCGGCATATAAGTCTGATAAATAAATAAATAAATAAATAAATAAATAAATAAATAAATGTCAAACGCGTGATGTCACGTGACATATCGTGACTTTTTCACCATTGCCGGCAATGGGGTGGGCACGGTTTCAGTATGATGCATCCGGCCCACGGCCCAGCACTTTGACATGCCTGGTCCAAGAGGTCCCCCCCATTGCACACCAAATCTGTACACGGGAGTGTTACCTCATCCCAGTTCAGAGAGGTCAACTCTCCTGACTCTGAGGGAACAAAAACGGGCAACCATTCTGTCTTGCTAGGCTTGAGTTGCAGCTGGTTTCTCCATATGCAGCCCTTATGGTTTCCAGGCACTGTAACTAAATAAATGGGACACATAAATGTTTGATGTTATCATCTTTGGTTGATATACGTTTATTACTTCACAATGTGAAAAGTTAGCTGTTACATTTGCAGTTTTCTAATCCATGTTACTGAATGGAGTCAGGTCTTCTACTGTAATTTTTTTTCTTCATTTTTCAATCCCCATCTGGAGGCTGGGAAGAGAAGTTGCTTCTGTGGTTTGGTAATGATGATTAACATAGAGAAAGGTTGTTTACAGCAGATCTCTCACTGGTTGACTAAAAAAGATCATAAATTAAAAGCCCATTTTTATAATTAAGCAAATTACAGAAACCAAAACTGTTTGCTCTTTTTCTGTATAAATTATTCTTGGAGATTTGAATTCAGCAAATTCTTGGACAATGTGCTCCTGAACATATGCAGTGTGTTAAAAGAATACCAAGTAAGTAAGTAGCAGAAAGTCCCACTAGAAGGGCAGGTGTCACAATATAGTTGCCTTAGAACCAGAGTATGGCCTTCATTCAGCTATGAATAAATGCTACCGGTAGTAGGAATTCTTTATGCATGAAGTGGATTAGGAAATATATTGCATACAGAATCTTCGTATCTAAACTACATCATGAGAAGACGAAAGGGAAGCACAAGAGTGAAACAGGAAGTTCCCTTTGTTTCTTAAACAGAGATACTCCTTTAATGAACATAAGGACAGAAGAGACACAGAATAGAGATACTGGCACAAGGTATGAGGCAGCTCACAGATACAAGGAGATGATGCAATCACCTATGATTATTAGTCATCTTTGTTCCAGCAAGAGAATCTTTCTGTTCCTGAATTTGCCAAGACAATGCAAAGGACTTGCTATCAGAGCCTGATCTTTCTAAGAGGACCAACCTGGGCCTCTCAGGAGGTGCAGGGGGGAGGCATTGATGACATACATCATCATGCATATTCTATAACCTACACAGCCTTCAACCAAATGTCTAATGCAAGCACAAATCATGGTATCTGGAGATATCTTTCCACGCTGCTTTGAAGTTGCCAGATGTTAATGTGACTTCGGCTGTTAGCAGCTTAGGGACGAGCCATATTTCTATGGCCGGTCCTTTGTCCGCCGGTTTGGAGGAAATGCTAGGTCTCACAGGAAAGTTGTTGTTCTCCTGTGATCCAGCAGAAGCCCCTCCTTGCTGGTTGCCTCTCTGGGGCGATTTTCGGCCCTTTTCAGGGGCCCCCAGCGATGCAAAACTGAATGGGGGAGAAAGAACAGATCTCCCAGCCGTCTATGGTGGCTGCGTGATGAAACCGGAAGCCTGGACATATCATCATATACATCATCTTTAAGCATCACAGGAACTTGTTAAAGATGGCACTGACTACAATGTCTTGTATCCACTGCAGAGAAAAGTTTCAGCTTTCATATCTGTATCATTATTTGGACCTGAGTTTATCCTAATAAACCTGCTGAGTTTATGGGGAGGCATTGGCTGGTTTTATGTACATCAGGAAGCCAATTTTTTTTAATGATGACTTGTAAAAAAAAAAAAAGCCGCAGGGGCCTGATCTGGCCATAATATACTACACCTGAATTGATAAGTTCACATACTCCCTCTAAAATCAAGTATTTATACTGTGTTTGAAATGTGATTCAATACGGTAGTTAATATGCCCGATCCTTAGGAGATCCTGGTTGAGATCCAACTCTCAGCTATGAGTGGATGCCTTTGGGCTTGTTCCTATTTTTTACAGGGACCCTTACAAGGCATTAGCAATTTTCAGTAACCAAATTCTCAAAATTGAATCTGTGCAAAACAGTTGTACATTGTGAAGTGTGAACATTTCCTTTAAAATGCACAAGTGAAAGCCCTGGGGGAAATTACTATACTGTAAATACTATGGAAAACTAGGGTGGTAATATGCATGCATTAAAAGAATAACCTGTCTCTAATTTGTCTGCCACACATCCATCCAGCACAGCCTGTCTTCTCTCTTTACAATTGTAATGAGAAATTGTATTGAATGCTTGATGAAAGTGACTAGCTAATGTTTGACTTCTAGCAGCAGAGGCATTTTAACAAATCCCTTGAAGAATGATTGGCACAGATCCAGGTTACTTCTTAGTAGTTACATAACCTTTGCATGAACTGTAAAAGTTGAATAAAACAATAGTGAATTAATGCTGCAGTGGGTGATTTTGAACATTATGTAACCCCCCCTTGACATCTTTTCTTTTGTTATTATTTTTTTAAAGCTCTTAAAAATAGAATATACAAATCACAATTCCCTGATCTATGGTTTTAATTTGTTTTGGACAAGGCAGAGAAAAGCAAATGCATTCATTGCAAAAAAAAAAAGTTTAAAAACAGATATTATCATTTTTATGAACCTGAAAAACAAAGCCTGCGAAGCTGCTTGTCAATGATTAACTGGTCGTGCATGAACTGGTGATCACAATGCCCCCCCCAACTCCCTACAATGGTCTTGTTTGCTTCTTGGGTGGAGGCTCTGCGTGCTCCATTAAACTGCCTGCCCCGCAGTCTGTGAGAAGAAAGAACAGCCGTTGGTCTTGAGTCACCATCAAGGTGGAAGGAAGCCTTCTTTGTCCTGTGATGTTGCACGACTGCTGATGAATGATGAGCCCCATCAGCAAATAAGTCACATGGTGGTAAACACACATACAACCTCCCTGCAAAACATGAACCAGTGAAAAATAAACAGGGTCTTACCCTTCCACTTCCCCAAAGTGTTTTTTTTTCCTTTCTAGTTGACTTTGGGGATTAATTAATAAAGGTTGCTGGAGGTAATTTGTCGTAGAGAAGTTACAAATATTGCCATGAGGTTTTGCAGGTTTTCTGTAACGTTTAAACCAAGCTTAGGAAAATTTGGTTTCCTTCTTAAAGAAAATTGAAGGTCAAATTATAACTGAATAAAGTTGTGGGTGTGTGGACCAGCTTGTGTATTATACATTATGTATTCCTAATGTCTAGCTTCTATGACAGGCTGCAGAAACTAGTTTTTGTTACCTGAGGGAGAAAATCTAAATGAAGCATCCCACATTATGGAAAATGTGAAGATCAACTACCTGACATGGAAGACAAATTGATCCCTCACATTTCACTTAAAGGAGCTGATTGAACTCACAGCTGAATTATTTCAGTGCTGGTGACAGGAAAGCATCCTTAATCATAACTGGAAACAGGCATAAGGTAGGTTCATGGCACATACAGCTCTTGCTGCTAACATCACTAGCCTGCACTTCACCAGGCTCTAGATCCCCAGCAAAGGTTGCAATAGTATGTGTTGTGTGACCAGGGCGATCTTGATTTCCTGAGATTTATGAATTATACTTCTACTAATGCATAAATCACCACCCCTGCCACCATTATTATATTACTCCAAGTTGCCAAAGTAAGCCTAGATTCTTCAACCATTATTGTAATAACCAGAAATCAGCATTTCTACAACATTGCACTTCCCAATCTCTCATTAAATAACCTTTGCTATGTGAGCTACCACTGAGCTTCTTTCTTTCTTTTTCTTTCTTTCTTTCTTTCTTTCTTTCTTTCTTTCTTTCTTTCTTTCTTTCTCTTTTGTTTCTTTATTTCCTTTCCTTTCCTCCTTCCTCTCCATTCAGAAACATAAAATAGCAAAGAAGAAAAAAAGAAATGTATACATTTGAAGTAACATTAGGTTAGTGCTGCATAAACAAGTGAGCAAAATCATTTTTACAAGTCAATGTTCAATCATTAACAAGGGCAGTCATTATAATAATAACAAGAATTTCTATATGACAAAATGTTCTCCTCTTTAACAACTCAGGCAAAAACTAATACATTAAATCCTTCTGTTCATGAAAGATTCCAAGCTTAATTAAATTTTATATCTGACTTTTTTTTAAAACAAAGTTATTTTTTACATTCATGTATATACCTAAGTTTGTTTGCTATGCTTCTAAAGAAGGAATTCTTTGTGATTTCCAATAAAAGACATAAAGAACAGCTGTTACCATATATATAGCATCACCTCTATATACTTTGTAGGAATGTAAGTTTTAGTAATTGAAACAAAGCTTCCAGGAAAAAGATTTCCCACTTTTAAGATTTGTTGCATTCTACAATAAATCATCTTCCAGAATTGCTGAACTTTATAACATTGCCCACCAAATATGTAAGAAGGATGAGACATAATCACTGCATTTACTACACTTTTGAGATAATGAATTATCTACTTTGACAACCTGCACTGGAGTAATATGAGTTTCCAGGTTCAATTCAAAGTGCCGCTTATCATCTACCATCACTACCCCATAGCCTGGATGTTTCAAGGACTGTCTTTCTCCGTTTTTTTTCCCTATCCATCTTTTAAGATCCAAGGAATGGCATGATCCATGACCTGCCTGTTAAGTAGTACATCTTATGGGATACAGGGGCCTCCTTTGTTGCTACATTTGCCCTCTGGAACACCATTGTCCCTGAGATCAGGACAACTTTGAACTTTCTATCCTTCAGGAGAGCCTTGAAGACCAAGCTTCTTCTCCAGGATCTGCACTAGGATGGCATCTGTATCCATTATGGGGGATGAATTATGTTGTTGTGTGATGTTATTATGTAATGGATTTACTTTTCTTCCTTCACAACATGACTAGGCTTTTTTCCTTGTGTTTTTAACATAAAGCTTGTATGCTGCCCAGAAACATTAGAAAGTGGGCAGTTCTAGAAAGTTAAATAAATAAACAGTTGGCAGCTAACCTGCAATTGTCTTCACTTTTGCTAACATAAGAATATGGCAAATAGGCAGGGAACACAAGTCAAACAATGCTTGGACTTCCCGTGAACAAAAGTCTCCTTGATCCCATGGCACCCTATGCAAAAGGGAAATAACATTAACTGCTAGCACTCCCTATCTCTGCAATTCCAAAACTTATTGTACTTATTTGGTTACCTGCAAATAAGAACAGTTGCTAAAGAGAAACCACTGAAACCTCTCTGAACCACTCTGAAACCAGCCAGCCACCCTTCCTCTGTTGCATTTAAAAAGTTCTTGCTAGCTGGGTTGACAAAACATTAATCCCCCAGTAATTTACAACCCATTGCTTCCCCAGTAACTACAGCCTTGGTTTCATGTTGGTAAGATCCCTGGAGCAGAGCAAGGGGAAAATACATTATAATAATAATAATGCCTTCAGACACGAACCAGAAAAAGAAATCCACTTGCTAAAACATGGCAAACTGAAACAGTTCTAGAGAAACAATCTTATCTTTTACTCTAAACAGGCAAGAAACAAAAATTGCTAGAACTCTTCTCCCAATCCATAAGGCAATTGCTCAAAACAATTCCAGCCTAGCCTATGCTTTGCATGATAGCTGATATTCTACTAAATATATTCTACTGCTATTCTATTAAAAATAAAGTGTAATCAGATACAACCTTTTTGCCTAAGCTAAAGGTTTTGAAAATCTGAGCAACTGCTTTCAGATGTGTCACCATATCTTCAAAATATGGGTAATTTCTAGTTTAGTTTGTATGTACCCCACCCACTGTTTGCCCCTATACCCGAATCAGAGCATGCCAACACACCACTCACTTCAGCTAGCAAAAAATATCACTTGATGTTTATTTATAAGGATAGAAGCACATGAGAAACATCAAAGTATTTACATTGTTTATATATTTATTTATAGCTACCAAAAGAGCCACAACTTTCCAAGCCTGCTGGAAACAATATTGTGAGTAGTTAGTGTGAACAGTGACTTTGGTTGTTTTGGTTTAGCTCTTTTATTTATTTAACAGCAGCAGAATAGAAATAAAAGTACCAATAAAGGAGAATATTTGTAGCTCAGGATTAAAATGAGAGATACTTGGTGTTCTCTGAGCTTGCTTGTTTTCTTGCAGATATTTCATTAGATAACCTCATCCACACTGAAGTTGTTACCTAGTTTGGGTAATGAAACATCTGCAAGAAAACAAGCAAGCTCAGAGAGCACCAAGGACCCCTCAGAAATTAAAGTAGGACATGAGGTGATCGGTCCTCTATTCTGTACCATAAAGGGAACAATTTAATAGATGGGGATTGGTTGTGTGATTGATTAAATGTTTATGCCACCTTTATTTTTCAACACACTTTATTTGTCAATTCCAGGTAAGCATATATATTTAATGCTCCTGCTTCCTATTTTCCCCACAACAACCCTGTGAAGTGGATTGGCTTGAGAGAGATTGACTGGGCAATAGTTACCCATCAGCTTTCATGTCTAGAATTAATGACCTTCTGGTTTTAGATGATGTATTCAACACAAAGTAGGTTGCAAGAAGCTGCTGGTATTACAGGAAGAACAAATATCCAGAGATTCTCAACATCTCAATCCTCAGTGAGCAGGATGAACTGCAGGGCTGGGCAACCAACTTCTGCTTTTGTGGCACAAGAAGGGGGGTTGCAGGGGAGTCTCTGAACATGCAGCATAAAAGATTGCACTACTACTGAGACGAATTTAATTCTGAATTTGGGCACAGCAGCTAGACTGCTGGTGGGACAATACTGGAAGAGGCCAGAATTACCACCTATTGAAGATTGGACTCTGAAAGTAATACATTTGGCAGAAATAGCGAAAATTTTGGCATACTTGAAGGATCGCTCGAGTGAACAATATGTGATAGACTAGAAATAGTGGATAGACTATATATAAGAGAAACACCAATCAAATAAAATGTATCAGGCGTATAGTTGAGGCTTGACGTGAGGAGGGAGGAATGTTTACCAAATCAGACGTTTACAAAGACTAATACTTAATGTTGTACTTTATGTTCTATGATGATTGCTTCTTAATATGATCTTATGTTTGATGTTGATTGCTTTAATAAAAAATTATTTAAAAAAAACAACAATGCCGTGGTGCTATGGGGCCAGCCCCTGCTCAGCAGTTACAAAGCCCTGGGGAAATCATTTGCAATGAGCTTCCCTATGATGCCAAGAGGCAGTGGATTTTTGTATTGGGGCATGCAGATGGGATCTGGCCTCACAGTCTGGTACAGGTAATCCTCAACTTACAGCCATTCATTTAGTGACTGTCCCAAGTTACAACAGCTCTGAAAAAAAGGTGACCTACAAAGTCCTTGCACTTACAACCATCACAGTCACATGATCAAAATGTGGGCACTTGGCAACCGGCATGTACTTATGACGGTTGCAGCATTCTGGGGTCATGTGATTGCCAACTGCAGCTTTCTAACAAGCAGTGTTGATGGGCAAAGCCAGATTCACTTAATGATCATATAATTCACTTAACAATTATGGTAAAAAAAGAGAAAAGTTATAAAATCTTTTTATGCAAAAAAAATGCATAAAAGCTGATGCAACTCATTTAACAAGTGCCTTGCTTAGCAATGAAAAATCTGGCCCCAGTTATGTTTGTAAGTCAAGGACTAACTGTACAGCAGGCACTGAAGACTTGAGGGGATGATTGACAAAAAAAAACGTGAAGGCACTAAGGGTTTGTCCTCTGGACAAGAGAAAGAACAGAGAGTTGGCCCTTTGGGAGATGTGGGGCAGAGGTGAGAACTTCAACCATATACTTGCCTGCAATCAGCAAAGTCTCAGAATTCTGAGCAGCAGGCAGAACAATAACTCATTCCAGAACACTGCCGGGTAACAGGGTTTCTAAGAAAACAAAGAGGCAGGTGGAAAGAGATACTGCTGTCTCTTCCTGTGTGAACCTGATTGGAAGGAAAACATGAGGACCAAGCTGTCACAACTTTACAGTATCACCATAAAAAAGTGGGTGTTTTTCTCTGATGAATTGCCTGAGTAAACAAATATAATTTAACTGCACATTCCAATAAGATTTGCAACTATCATTTTAGTAACATGGTAAACTATTTTGTGAAAGTAGGTCCCCTGACAAAAATATGAAAAATATTTATCCAAGGCTGTTATGTATATGGGAATAAGTTGCAAGAATCTGCCAATATCTAAACAGGCTGACAATCTTTTATGCACTTGAAAAAGGAATGATGGGCATTTGTCCAATCATCTGCAAAATATCTATGAGTAGCCTGAAGTGAGGTGCATTTGTACTGTAAAGCCATCAAGCCACCCTTTTCCTTTCAAGGAATGCAAGCAAAATGCTATAGCCCAGAAGGAGAAGGAAGCAAGAGTTCCCATAGCCCTCTCACAGGTTTTGCAAATTTTCATTATTACAAACAGAAAAACTGCTTTTGGAACAATTTTGTACACTGCAGCTGGGCCAGGTTAAGTGAGGGTGACCACCAGATGACAGCAAAGAGAATTTTCTGTTCCTCTTTTGTGCTACTTGGTGACAATCTGGATTTTTGCAGCTCAAATCTTATAGTTCTAGACCCAATGCTTGGTGGTATCCTTTTAATACATTGTAAGTTTCAATATCCATGCCAGATTTCATTTATGTTTCTTTCCTTTACCAACAAGAAGAATCTCGACAGACTTGAAGACATTGGGCCTTATCCAACAAAATGCAATTCAGTTTTTCTTGCACTTAGGCAAGAAAAAACAAGTGCACACAATATTGATTGTAAAGTTTGTGTGTCAGTGTGTATTTAAACATTACTAAATAATTAGTTAATGGTGGTTGGTGAGTACATGGGGGGTTGGTTTTGGATCAACATAACTTAAACAGTTTATGGGGGAAAGTACCTGAAAATTGGTTTTAGTCTTTTATGAAAACAATCTAAAGAATTACACTTGAAATATTGATTAAGTTGAATATCCATATATCATTTCTAAATTCATCACTTTGAAATACGTAATTAATTTACCAAGCTATTTGATCTAGGATAGTTTTCATACTCAGAGCTATTTGGAAAAGAAGGGATTTAAGAGATTATCAGACAAATTATACATGCACTGGGAATTAGGACACTTCCAACACTGTCATCAATTTCACCCCTCAAAATCTTACTTTTTCAAATATTCAAATCTAGGTATATACACAACATGGCATCTGAATATATATACACACACATACACACACACACACAGAGAGAGACATATATATATACATATACATACATACATACATATATATATATATATATATATATATATATATATATACACACACACACACACACACACTTTTGTAATTTAAATCAAATCAAATGTATCAGGCGCATAGTTGAGGCTTGACGTGAGGAGTGAGGAATGTTTACCAAAACAGACGTTTATAAAGACTAATACTTAGTGTTGTATTTCAGGTTCTATGATGATTGCTTCTTAATATGATCTTATGTTTAATGTTGATTGTTTTAATAAAAAAAATTTATAATAAAAAAAAATAGATACAATTCAATGGCAACTTTTAGAAGTGATCTGAAAGATAATCAAAGTTACAGAATGGCCACATTTGACCAGAGGCGCCTGTTGTAAACCCTAGTTCTTATCATTGGGACTGTTTATCTTATCATCAAGACTGTTTATTACACAAATAATTCCTGCTGATTAGCAGAGAATGGAGACAGATAATTTTCTATCTCTTTTATCCTATAAAAAAGTTTAGTTTCACTACCGGTATTACATCTATGCTTACTGTAGGGACAGATGCCTAAGGAATACATGGATAAAAGCTGTTAAGGCAAATATTATTTTAACTGTCGCTTAAGTTTGTTTCCATATATAGTGTACCCACATATGGATTTAATATAAGAAGTATTAAAATTCTTATAAATTATTGCAACTTATCATTAAACACTAAAAATGTCTAGGAATTCCATATCAATATCATTCTATCATCCTTTCTATGTATTAGATAAACAGTTACAGGAATTAAAAAGCAAATGACCTCCCAGCTACCCCCCCCCCATACTTTTTAAACTGGGAAGGAGAGAGAATGTCTCCCAAGTCAACTCCATATTGTTTGAAATTTATAATAGGAAGATAACATACAGTTTTATGGAAGTACAGAGGTTGCTCAATTCATAGGGTGTCCGTGTGTTCAGATTTAAAGAATATTGTCTCATAATGATTCCAATTGAATGACTGGCCAGTCTAAGTTCACTTTAAAGATGTTTTAAGGAGAAGCATTCTGTCTGAGCATGAGTGTTTCTAAGAATGGGAATTTAACCTGAGCAATAATGAGTTAAGCAGATTGTAAAGCTATAACAGAAAGATTTATTTGAAGAATATTACAGGGATAGGCAATACTTAGTGATATTCTACTGGCTGAAAGCACATGTCCAAATAACGAGTCATTGAGCACCCCAATCCCTTTTTCACATATAGTGATGGCATGTGGAAATGACCTCAGGTGATCTTGCGAGACAACAAGATACACCTCAGGACCTCTGGTTAGGGACTATAAAAGATTGCACTAGTAATGGGATGAAATCAAGTCAGAAGCGCAAACATACAATAGGCGATAGACTAGAAACAGTAGATAGACCATATATAAGAGAAACACCAATCCAACAAAATGTATTCGGATTATACTTGAAGATGCAAGGGAGGAGGGTAGAACGTTTACTAAAACAGATGTTTACAAAGATTAATACCTAATGTTGTATGCTATGTTCTAGGAGGGTTGTTTAGCAATAGGATCTTATGTTTCATGTTGACCACATTAATTTCGAAACAGATAGAAGAAACGCCAATCAAATAAAATGCAACAGGAGTATAGTTGAGACTAGACGCGAGGGGTGGGGGGGGGGGAAAGGCTTACTAATTCAGACTTTTTCAAAGACGAATACTTAGTATTGTATACCAGGTATCATGTTGATTGCTGCATAATATGTTTTTTATGTCCAATGCTGATTGTTTTAATAAAAGAATTTAAAAAATATATATATATATATATACATTTTATTGTAATGTGAATAAACCATCTGTTTAGCTTATTCTTTGTTAAGAAACAATAAACTTTCAAAACAAAAAAAAATTTAATAAATAAAATAAATTTTAGGTCATGCAAAAAAAAAAAAAAAAAAAGATACAGCTAAGGGAACAGTGGGAATATGTTAGCTTAGCCCACAACAGAATGTGGGAGGAGCCAGAAGCTCAGAAGAGACACACACACCCAGGAGAACAGGGGAAGAGAAACCCTTCCAGATTTTCAAGATTCTGTTAATGTAATCTTACAATAAAGTAAGGTCATGTTTCCTGTCTGATCTACCTAATACATATTCTATAAACATTAAGACTAATACATATTCTATAAACATTATACAAACAAGGGGTGGATTTTTTTTCTCTGTATTTATTATTTAAGTTAAAAAAAACCAAAAAAAGAATACAAATGTATAAAGGGGGGAGCTGAAAAAAAATATACAATAGATAAGATAGGAGAATGGAGTTGGGTGAGGAGCTACCAGAATGTCCTCTTTATAATTTTCATTTTTTTCGCTATGTTTAATTATGTATATTTTACTTTTACCTATTTTTGGGGGCTTGTATGTTTTACTTAACCAATAAAGAAAGAGAGGTTCAAATAACTCCAAAACTTTCTATAAATTTTTAAGTGATATCCTTTTCAACGTGAAATATTTTTGAAATGAATTCATTGCATTTATGTGGTTGGAGATGCAATGAAATTAACACTTAATTTAAATCTATTGTTCTATTTCGGTAAGAAGCAATTACACATATTAACTCTTCTTTGAGATTTAATATTTGCTATCACATGGAAGTTGACTTCTGGACAAAAAACATGAACTTACAGTCAAAAGACTTATTGTACAGTATTGGAAAAACAAACATATGGCTCCAATTATTCAACGGTTTGCAGAATTGATTAATGTAGATAATTACGATTTCAGTTTATTGATATCTGTGTGATAAGGAGTGGGCCTTTGATTGCCTGGTTGCACCCAACATTTTTATATCATTAATCACCCTTGCTGTCAGCCCTTCAAGGTTTTTCAGATTAGGAAACAGACTCCATAAAAAAACTAGAACGATACTTTATTGAGTTAGTATAATAACAGAATCCTGCAGGTCTGCATTTTCCCTCTTGTCTTAAAACCAGGGAGTCAGGGAGGAGCCAGTCTGAATCCCTTCCAAATACTTTGTTTTTCTCCAGGGCTCAAGGATGCATCTCCATCTTCTGTTCTTGTAACAGTTTCTGAATATTTTCTCCAAAATCATTTCCAGGATTCCTGATATCCACAGGCAGCTGGAAAGCACTAGATGAATTTGTGTCTGAGAAGTGATCTAAGATTAGCAATCTCTTAGACCAACAGCAAGTAGTGACAGACAAAGAAATGACATAGAATAACTTCAGGGAAGCAAGGAAGCAAAAATAGGGAGAAAGACATATTTATCCCTGTCCTGCCTTCCCACCCGAAGGCAGGACAAGAAGCAATGGATTGAAACTAATCAAGGAGAGAACCAACCTAGAACAAAAGAGAAATTTCCTGACAGCTGGAGTGACTTGCCTACAGAAATTGTGGGTGCTCCAACACTGGAGATTTTTAAGAAGAGATTGAACAATCATTTGTCTGAAAAGTTATAGGTTTTCCTGCTTGAGCAGGGAGTGCACTAGAAGACCTGCAAGGTCCCTTCCATTATACTGTTATTCTGTTTAAGGAATTTTGGGTGGTGGATGCAACGCTAGCTTTGAAGACTGGTACACCCAGCTCTAAGTTAATATTACAGATGAATATTATACTTTCTAAGCAGTGTACACAATCAGCATATTGTCCCCAACAATCTGTGTCCTAATTTTACCAACCTCGGAAGGATGGAAGGCTGAATGTGAAGATGAGGTCACGGTCTTCCCAACTATGGGAAGCGGTATTTCTATTTAAATGAAAACAACCATTCCCAATTTGCATACAAATTTTTGAAAACTTTTTGGGTAATATATAAATTGCAATAAGAAGTAGGGGTGTAATCAACTTTTTCTTTATGGAGAATCAGCTTCTGAGCACCCTGCATGAGCCTATACTACCGTGAGAATGCTGAATGAAATCTATTAAAGCGGTATCCTTCTTTTTTGGAAACTTCTCATAACCACAAAATATTTAGCTTGTTATTTCAAAAGAACTTTGCCAATCCTGCTTTTCTAACAACCCAACTTACTTTTGGAAAGTGGTAATTGAAACAGATTCCATTCTTAGGATTCCTGCATTATAATATCATGAAAAAGCAATTTTTCCTTAATTACCCCATCCTCTGTAGACCTGAAAGGGATTAGAAAAAGATTACAATGTGCTATTCCAACTGAATTACAAAAAGCATTGCACATAGCTATTCTATTAACTTCAGAATGCCAATGTATTGTAAAATGCAAAAAAAGTACGCAGTAATTTGTTTACAAATATGTTAATGTGGTAAATATCATACTGTTTCTTGCAATCAGTGAAATTGCTGATTGCAAAATGTACCTCATAGCATAGATTTCAGATGGCAAAATTGCAGTTAATATACTACTTTTATCTTGTGTTTTACTGCTTTCCAGCATAAATTGTTAATAACCAATTTACCTTGATGATATTGGCAGTGCACACATGTAAATGAGATTTCTGTGTTTGTTTATTTGTTTAGTTAGGTGCTGGAGTAGGATACAGTTAACTTACTACAGAAATTCAAAGACTTGAAAAATATCCAAAGACTTAGTGAACTATTATAATGCAAGAATATTATGAAAACTGTTTTGCTAATACAGGTAGTCCTCGACTTAACAACAGTTCATTTAGTGACCATTCGAAGTTTACAAAGGCACTGAAAAAAGTGATTTATGACCATTTTTCACACTTATGACTGTTGCAGCATCCCTATGGTCATGTTATTTACATTCAGATGTTTGACAACTGGTTCATATTTATGATGGTTGCAGTGTCCCAGGGTCATGTGATCATCTTTTGCAACCTGACAAGCAAAGTCAATGGGGAAGCCAGATTCATTAACAACCGTGTTACTAATTTAACAGTGATACACTTAACAAATGTGGCAAGAAAAGTCATAAAATGGGGTAAAACTCACTTAACATATTTGTCACTTAATGTGATGTCTCCCTTGAACGATTCCCCAGATACCTCCTCAGATGTCAGCTCAGGGGAGGATGAATCAATTCCTGGCGTATCAGGAACTGAGTTGATTGATGGCTCTGAACAGTCATCCGGAAAGAATTTGGCTGGGGCTCCAGCTGGGGAAAGCTTGTAGTAGCAGGTGTCCAGCAAAGAGGAGGAGGAACAGCCTTCTGCACCTGATCCAAAAACATGTAGGGCAGAAAAAACGGCAGGAGCAGAGAAGGTCAGACAGACTACTCAAGAGGAGAGGACCCAGCCGGTCTTGATGGGCTGCACCAGAAGCTATTTATCATAGCAGATAGATGGAGGCATTGCTGGGAACAATGTGTCTGTTTTCTAGCTATGTGTTTGGTCATCATGTTTCCTACTTCACTCTGGACTGTCATTGTGTTTGGAATTGAATCATGCCTTGGAGACTCTGAACTTTTCTAGCCCCATGAGCTCTCTGTGTGTAGACTTAAGTTCTGCCTGGTGGATTTAAGTTTGTCTGGTAAAGTTAGTTTGTTTGAACAGCTTTCAAGTGCCTTGTGGACTATTGGGCCATTGCTTTGTGGGCTAACCTTGATTTGCTCATGGCTGGACTTGTTTGGGACAAGTTGAAGGGACTTACTGGAGAATATTAATAAACTCACTAAATCACGTGCGTGTGAGAGTGAGCGGGGTAGCACATTTAGCAACATAAATTCTGGTCCCAATTGTGGTTGTAAGTCAAGGACTACCTATATAGACAATCTTCTTAGACTCCAATGGAGCAACTGGAATTATTATTACTAGATGTGTTTATACTGGAAGAGCCCTTTCTTGGTTAATTTTGCATGTGATATAATCATGTACAACTCCAACTTGCTTTTCTAGATATCATAAATGCAGCTCTATGTAGTTTATTGAAGTTATCAGGAAAATTATTTCATTGGATGCTAATTGAGGGCATCAAATGAGGCTCTAAAACTAAAAAAAACTCAAGTTTTTTTTATCTGCCATGTTTCCTGTAACTTCTAGTATCAGAAAGAACTAGGTGATTTTTAATCGGAGAGTTGTCCAGTGTTCAATGTATGGTTCAACCTTGGAAATAGCATTGTGGGCAGATAGATCCCCAGTGAAAGACAACTTAGAACCATGAAGACATAGCTGCATTGTTAATCTGGTTTTATTTTTAGGAAATGTTCGGCCAAAAATGTTTGATATTTTTATTAGTTTTTTTAATTGATAGATTGCTTTGATACAAACTTTTAATAATATTTAAAATATATGCTATATTAAACTAAAATATGCACATGACATTCTCAGTATGGAGGCAAATAGGCCAGTTTAGCTTTCAGCCTAGAAAATGAGGATTTTGGTGTCATTGTCTCTCTTTTGAAATATTTGTTGAATGTAAATGGACACATCTTTCTTAAGTCATCAACCTATCCTTATCTTAATGTTCCAGTAGTTCAGTGGCAGACCTCTTAATTGTATAAAAGATCCTAAATTGTATCTTACTTTGTGTCCAATAAATCATCCTTCCTCAAGTTGTATAAGAATGACAATGTTTAGAATTCCCTAGCAGCAGAGGAACTCTTTTGAAATGACTGTTTAAGAAACACATAGTAGTGGTGATAGGGCAAGGTAGTATTTTAGATTTGAAGGAGAAAGGATACTGTGAAATACAGCAATGTATTTCATCTTAAATGTAACCTATATTAAAATCTTAAAACAAACCATTATTTTTCCTGGGATTGCTCTGTAACTTGGATGACACACAGTTGCTTTAATGAATTTTCCCATATGCCCCCAGGTATATTTTTTCTTTTAATCTAAATCATTGTACAACTCTGAGAATTATATTTTGACTGATTAGAGGAATGTGCTGTTATTTTACATGCTGATTAGCTTTGTGTATTATAAGAAACTATTTTTCTTAACTGTGGTTTAATAAATACTGTAAGCCTCAGTTGGCTGGATTCATGCAATATACTACACCAATGCCAAACAAATCAAATATATGAAGCATCTACATCTTATGATTCCCAAAAGTAAATTTTTAAAAGTTGTACCCGTAGGATAAAAGATTATCAAGAGGAAAATCTCGTACCTTGTGATTCCCTGAGCAATGAATTAAATATTCCTCAGAATTCAGCGGTAACCATGGTTACACAACCTTGCACACAGGATTGTTAGAATGAGACCATCCCACCTCAGATCTTGACTTTTTCATTTTTTAGAACAATTGGGGTGCTACCAAATGAGACTTTTATGGGGCCACATCATCCCACATCAATTTCAGTGCATTTCTCACAGTGTAATGCCCCCAATGTTTGCAAAATGCCAGTAACAGACTAATGCTAATCAGTGTTAAGATCCATGAAACGTATGGGTCCTTTCAACCCATATAAAACTAAATTTTACAGAAGGTAACATTCAAGAATGAATTATTCAAAAATGGATGGATTGCCTTTCAACCCAACATTGAGTAAAAGGCCTGTGTTATCCTGAACTGTCATCATTAAGTCATCTGTTATATGATTTTCTGGAAAGAAAAATTCAGAGGACTTGCTGCTAACCTACCATAGAGAACAGAAGGCATTTTATCCTGTTCTGCATTTCTTAATAGTTTCAGAAACAAATGTTCCTATGCAACTGGGTCCCACACGGGGAATATTTTGCAGCTCACTAGGCAAATGTGCAGAAATCTGAAGTAATGTACATGGATTGAAAAGGAAATGCTGGAGATTCTTGCTTCTTGTATAATATTTGGGACATAAAAAAGTTAAATCAAGGAACACTGGAAGGTCCCAACAGCTGGTGAGAGAAATTAGCAATCCATAAATTAAAAGCAGAAAAAATGACTGCTGATTGGCTACTCTACTTACTTACTATCCATTTCTATGAACAAACCCTTGCTTAAAATGCAAGCCATATGGGAAAACAGCCATTATGAATGTCTTAAAAATGGCACAGTGCTTAGACAAAGATGGAGAGTGTCAGTATATAATAAGGCTCGGTGTTAAAATATTGCACTAAAATATTGAATTTATAGAGACCCAGACAATGTTATTTTCCATTTGTTTAGTTGACAGCTACCAGATCATCTGTAAGACTATAAACCAGAGGATAATCAGTCAAGTAATGCATGATTGCATGAGGATTAATGGTAAGTTTGAGATAACTACCAAAGTTACCAACTGATGAACTGTATAATATAAAGAAGTAGGATGTTCTTGCTACTAATATTCTTTCTTCCTTCATTTCCTTGAAGATTAGAAAACTTGGAATTATTCTCTGTTAGCAAGTAACCTGCCTGGTCTGTGGGTTGTTTATTTATTTTAAAGTATTTGGGTTCATCTTACGTCTTTGTAGTGCTTCTGGCTATCTGTAATCATAAATGGGTTAATATGCTGGATGTGGCATTAGGAGATTGCAATATTTCTGTAAACTGAATCAAGATTTTTTTTTAAAAAAAAATATGGTAAAACAACTGAACTTTCACCTATTTTTTTATCTTGATGTCAACAATTTTGGGTCCCTGTAATTCCCAGACATTAGAGACAATTCTGATTCCTTCTTAAAACTATATAGAAGATGAACAGGACCAAAACTATTTTTAATTTTGCAGGCTAAACAGGAATCTATATTATGCAGAAAAAAGAAGATGAATGCAAACTCTTAAAACTGTTTACCCAAGTTTTATTGCATAGTGTACAACTGCACATAGGTTTTGTCTGTTGCTAGAGATAGAACTGCTAATGACTCTCATCCCTTCAATGTCCAGATAAACCCAAATTAAGTGCATAGTAGCCCAGGCTATATCAGTGCAGAACTTTTTAAAAATGTTAATTATAGTCAAATCTAAAAACACTTTGTCTTTAAAAAAAACCCCTCCAAACTCTGAAGTTTTACACCACAGATGAACTGAGTCAATCAGAAAAACTGGCAAAAATAATTAAACTCATATACATCCATAATCTAGTGAGGAAATTCACTTTCTTTTTAAAACGCCATTATTATTGCTCCCTTCTCCCCACAGACTGATGGTTATTTTTATATATTAAATGCATAGATGAAAATATTTCATTCCACTTTTAAATCAAATTTTAAGCAAGAAAATCATTGAAACACACTAAAAACACAAACCCCTAAAATGAAGAAGGCAAAAAAAAACCTAAATAAAACCTAACAAAATGAGAGAAGGGCTAATAGCAGCATTTTGAATCATCATACTATGCCATACTGTGGCATGAACTTGATTTAGCATTTGCAAATCATGCTAAGATTTTAGATTAGTATTTTTAATGGATGTCACTGTAGTGAACTAATCAATAAAAGTATATGTAATAGAACAGAGTAAATAATAATGGGAAAAGAAAGGCTGATAAATTATGTTTTTAAAAAACTGTAAAAAAAACACCTTTTATCGTATTTCTGGGAAAGTCCTCAAATATTGACATGTTAACAGTCCCTTGCTGCAAGGTATCTTTACTTACAGAATTATGTTCAATCATTAATTTAGTTACAGTTGTAGCATCTCAAGAAGAATCTTAGAAATTGAAATTTGGTAAAGTTCCTTCTGAAACAGTAGCTTCAATTAAGAAGAGAGGAGTCACCACAATATCATAAAAATGATCATGGTTTAAGATTCCCAGGTAGTTAAGTTGTATTTCTAGGAATAGAACAATGTTTACCAGAGGGAGGGAGGGATAGGTATTTATATGCATGTGCATGTATTAATGCAAAATTGATATGTTATTGACTAGCAGTAATAGCACATTTTTACACCATTATTGTTTTTTGGGGGCTTCAGCTCCAAAACTATATCATTTTGCATACTTTGCAGAATTTCTAAAAAAGTTTGGAGATTTGTCAAACAAGGAATAAGGAAAAGTATAGCAGCAAATCTGTTAGAACACATATTAATTTAGCATATCCACGTAGAGCATATAGCCATGTTTAGTTTAGAAAATTCATTGTAACGATTCATTGTAACAGGTAGTAATGGCCACCATGTACAAAGCTAATATATTCCTAAAAAGCAGGCACCAGGAACACTAAAAGAGAATTATAGCCTTTATGTCTTTCAGGTGAATTTTCAGAGGCCTCTGGCCAACCATTGTGAGAATCAGAATGCTAGATGAGAAAGACTAGCCATCCATTACTTGAGACTCCAGGATGTTTCAGAAACAACAATGCTGTCTGGAGATGAGGGGAATGGTAATATAATATCAAGAGGACCTGTAATAAAAGAGAGACCCAGGGTGAGAAGCCTGGGATAAACCTTTGCCCTGAACAAGATATATTTGGTGCTAAATATTTTATATTAAAATGTTTTCCTAGACAGGTTAGTAACTTAAGAATAAAAAAATGTGTAACAGAAGTTTAGCATATAGAGAGTATGATTCATTGCAAGGCCTTTAAAATGGCTGGTGTGATGTGAATATAGATTTTTATTAGCTTGGGGCTGAATGAGCAAGCATTGAATGTTGCCAGGGTCAACATAATTCAAGTTTTTTTAACATCCAGGAGTGCCAATTTAATGTTGACCCACCACTTTATACGTCACCTTTGTAAAGAATGCTGGGCAAGCATAATATGATCATGATAGCACAAATCAATGAGGAAGTGTGCCAAGTACTCCAAAAACAGCTGCCAGCAACAGGACAGCCCTATCAAAAGCCTTGTGATCAATGAGACGATTAATCAAGCAAGTGTTCACAAGGATATACGTTGCTCTTGCAAGGTCAGCACAGGACATGTTAAAAAAAAATACAGACAGCACATAATGCACAATTATATCAAGCTGCGTATTCTTCACCATGGAAAATGTTCTATCCCAAATGCCCCATGGTTCTGACCCTGTTCATTTTCATGGAACAAGTTCCTTCCACTGCGGTAACCACATGTTCTAAAGCAGAAATTGGCATCATAATGGTCATCATTCTGGCAAATCTATGCATTAAACATTATAACAGTTTAAATTTGTCCAATTTTGTAATGTTCAAAAGATCTTTCCTGAAGTCTAATAGGAATCCCAAACTTCCATAAAAGAGGTCATATGATTTTTGGCATTCTTGGATATGATGCAATGAGATTTCAAGTGATTAGAGGGAGAGAAGGAATTATCTGTGTCCCCAGCTGATAACCTAGTCCTATCCGTAATAATAATAATAATAATAATAATAATAATAATAATAATAATAATAATAATAATAATAATAATAATAATAATAATAAAGTTGGAAGGGACCTTGGAGGTCATCTAGTCCAACCCCCTGCTCAGGCAGGAAACCCTATACCATTTTGGACAAATGGCTGTCCAGTCTCTTCTTAAAAACTTCCAGTGTTGGAGCATTTACTGCTTCTGGAGGCAGGTTGTTCCACTGGTTAATTGTCCTAACTGTCAGGAAGTTTCTCCTTAGTTCTAGGTTGCTTCTCTCCTTGATTAGTTTCCACCCGTTGCTTCTTGTCCTGCCTTCGGGAGCTTTGGAAAATAGCTTGACTCCCTCTTCTCTGTGGCAGCCCCTGAGATATTGGAACACTGCTATCATGTCCCCCCCTCATCCTTCTCTTCGTTAAACTAGACATACCCAATTCCAGCAACCGTTCCTTATATATTTTAGCCTCCAGTCCCCTAATCATCTTTGTTGCTCTTCTCTGTACTCTTTCCAGAGTCTCAACATTTTTTTTACATCGTGGTGACCAAAACTTGATGCAGTATTCCAAGTGTGGCCTTACCAAGGTATTGTAAAGTGGTATTAATACTTCACGTGATCTTGATTCTATCCCTCTGTTAATGCAGCCTAGCACTGTGTTGGCCTTTTTGGCAGCTGCAGCACACTGCTGGCTCATATTTAGGTGATTGTCTACTAGGACTCCGAGGTCCCTCTCACAGTTACTACTATTGAGCAAGGTGCCACCTATACTGTACTTGTGCATTTGGTTTTTCTTGCCTAAATGTAGAACCTTGCTTTTTTCACCATTGAATTTCATTTTGTTAGATAATGCCCAGTGTTCAAGTCTGTCCAGAACCTTCTGTATCTTAAGCCTATCTTCTGGAGTGTTGGCTATTCCTGCCAGCTTGGTGTCGTCTGCAAATTTGATGAGTTCCCCATCTATCCCTTCATCCAAATCATTGATGAAGATGTTGAAGAGCACTGGGCCCAGAACAGAGCCCTGGGGCACCCCACTACACACTTCTCTCCATGTAGATGCGGTTCCATTGAGGAGCACTTGCTGAGTACGGCTGGTCAGCCAGCTACGGATCCATCTGGTGGTGATTTTGTCTACCCCACATTTTTCTATCTTATCAAGTAGTAGGTTGTGATCTACTTTAACAAATGCCTTACTGAAGTCCAAGTAAATTATGTCCACAGTATTCCTCTGATTCACTAATTTTGTCACTTGGTCAAAGAATGCAATAAGATTTGTCTGACATGATCTATTTTTGACAAACCCATGTTGGCTTTTAGTAATGACTTTGTTTGCCTCTAGGTCTTCGTTGATTCGTTATTTGATTATCTTTTCCAGGATCTTCCCAGGTATTGAGGTCAGGCTGATAGGTCTGTAATTTCCTGGATCCATTTTTTTTTCTTTTTTGAAGATGGGAACTACATCAGCTCTTTTCCAGTCCTCTGGTAGTTCCCCTGTGCTCCAGGATCTTTGAAAAATATAGTTCAGTGGTTCTGAGATCACATCTGCCAGTTCCTTCAGAACCTTGGGGTGTAATCCATCTGGTCCTGGTGATTTGAACTCATCTAGGCTGGACAGGTGCTCACTTACCATTTTCTTGCCTATCTTAACTTGTGTTTCTATTCTGTTTTTTTATGGCACTATTTTTGATAGGCTGGTCTGTTTTTTTCCCTTTGTGTAAAGACAGATGCAAAAAACAAGTTAAATAGTTCTGCTTTCTCCCTGTTGCTTGTCACCTTCTTGCCACTTTCGCCCACTAATGGACCAATCATTTCCTTCACTTTTTTCTTGTTTTTTACATGTTGAAAGAAGCTTTTTTTCTTATTTTTGACTTTGGTCGCAAGCCTTAGTTCATTTTGAGCCTTGGCTTTCCTCACTTCATCTTTGCAGGCTTGGGCTATTTGCTGATATTCTGACTAGGGTTATTTGTCGCTCTTTCCACTTTCTATACTTGTCCTTTTTATCTTTCAATTTGTCAGAGAGTTCTTTATGCAGCCATGCTGGTTTCTTTTGAGAGCTGTTATTTTTCCTCTTTGTTGGTATTGTGCTAGACTGTGCTTTTATTATCTCATTTTTCAAAATTTCCCAAGCTTCTTGAGTTGTTTTCCCCTTGATGATTCTCATCCATGGAATACTTCTCAAGACTTCTCTAAGTTTATTGAAATTAGCTCTCTTGAATTGATTGATTTGATTTGCCACTCATCTCATTGCAAGACGACTCTGGGGGATTTACAAAGTTAAAAGCAATAAAACAATACAAATATATACAATATAGCAATAAAATTATAAGACAATATAAAGATGGAGAGGGAGGGAACAAGGTGTGCAGGGAGTGAGATGGGATCTGCTATTGGCCTATCAAAACAACCTTCAGCGTGGTGCTCCCTCATTGGGGTCCCAAGCCAAGTGACAGAGCCAGGCTTTCAGGTCTTTATGGTAGCTCAGAAGGAACAGATCTCACTCTGGAGGGGTAAGATGTCCAAAGAGCAGGAGCCATGGCAGAGAAGGCTCTTCTTCATGAAAAGGGTGTAGCCATAGAATCCAGTACATAGCCATATGTATTGTAAGAGAAACAAGTACAAACTTTCATGCATTTTCTCTCTCTCTGTCTCTCCCCTCTGTCATCTCAGTTAATAAAATTATGTTTCCTAGCAGAAAAATGAAATATATCACATATGAAGCAGTCTATACGGTCTAGCTTATGCTCTTTAAGGTTTCAAAGAAAGAATTATAATGTATGTCCTGCTAAGATTCTTTAAAGTAACCATACAGGTAACCCTCAACGTATGACTACAATTGAGCCCAATATTTCTGTTGTTAAGTGAGACATTTAGTAAGTGAGGTATGACCTTTCTTGCCACATTCATTAAGTGAATCACATAAGTTTAGTTACCAACATGGTTGTTAAGTGAAATTCCCTTCCCCATTTGCTTGTCAGATGGTCACAAGAGGTGATCACATGACCCAAGATACTGCAACCATCATAAATATGAGTTGTCAAGTCTCTGAATTTTGTTCACGTGACCATACGGATGCCACAACAGTCATAAGTGTGAAAAATGGTCATAAATCTTTTTTTCCCTGCCATTGTAACTTTGAATGATCATTAAACCAACTGTTGCAAGTTATAAGGAACTAGAGTCATCATTCATGTGCTCTACTGGGAAGTGATGGCTTCTCCTAGAATTCAACATTTAAAGCATCTTTTTCATAATTCTTTCATTTTTTTATTTAAGGATTGATATGCCACTTTCAAAACAGATGTTTTTTGCAGAACAATTTACAGAAAATGCACAGAACCTCAACTCTAAATTTATTCCTTTCAATCAGCATTATTTTGGAAAAGTTATGCGTTGAATTTTAATCCGCCACCTTGTTTTGCACAGGAATTTTTATCTGTATTTTGGGTTTTTGTTTTGTTTTTCCTAAAAAGCTTATCTTTTTTCAAGCCTCCCCCAGCATATTTTGCCTTAACTTAGTTCATGCAGTCCTTCCTCCCCTTGATTATTTATATTTCTGTTACCTATCTATACTTCTAAATTACTGGAAATAATACTTCCTCTTACAAGTCATATTTAAGGACATAATATTCAGTTTGTCCTAGGATGCTAAAATCAGTTTTTGTTTATCTATGATAGGTCATAATGCCTTGGATCCAAAGCACTGATTTGAAGGAGAGATCCTGAAGAGCCACAAAATCCTATCAATCCAAAGTGACACCTGTTCACTTCAAAGAGGGAGGGATATGAAATCTGCAACCCATCCATTTATCTCTCAACATGCCTTCTATGTGTGTAATGCAGTCTTTGGATTGATCCAGCATTTTTAGGAGATTCTGCCTTATCATGTGATTCAGCATTTTCCAAATAAATTCACATTGGGAAGGTTGGCTTATCTGGGAATTAAGAAGTTTTGACTCCTCATTTTTGGACAATAAAGCTCAGGCTAGGGCACTACATTACAGTCAGGAGTAAGAAAAATATATATTTAAAATATCCCCCTGCCTAACTCAGAAGAGTTAACCAATGGAAAGAGCATTTAACTGAGAATTGAAGCAGCTCAGTTTGTATTATTCCAACAGTAGCCAAGATCAATCCAGTTCATAATTCTAATATCTACAATAGAGCAAGTGGCCTGGAATATTATAATGTGGCTCAATACAACTTACCATATGACTTTCAAAATGATTAAAACACCACAAGACTACGCATGCTACCATATAATTTCCACATTAATTAAAATAATCACAGTTCAAGCATTATTCTTAGCGAGTTTATCCTAATCTTGACAGCAACTGCAAATAAAGCCATCTGACTACTACATAAATATTATGAACTGATAGCACACCACTAATTATTTCAGTGGGTATCTTAGCATACTTTTTCCTAATCAATGGGAGGGGAAAAATTCTTTCTGGACTAGAATGCAAGTTATAAAATAAAGCATAATTGAACTCCACCTTATTTCTTATGAAAGGACATTTTATCAAGGCACCCAAAGTCATTTATTTTCTACTTGTGTATAATCATTTATAATCATTCATTCCATTTCCACATCAAAAGTCTTTCTTACCTTCATAATTTTCAGAACCATTCTCTGTGCTGCATCTGACAATCTATTTTAATATTAACTTTTTATTGAAATTTAAACATCCACATTTAAAAAACCAATGTGGTTAAAGAAATTTGCAGACAGGACGAAAGGCAATGACATTTTTAAAATTCCAGAATTGGGAGAAGTGTAACATAGAAATCTCTCTCCTTACTTTGCTGCATCTACAATATTTTGATACAAATTTTATACATTTCTTGTACATTGGTAAAGTTTAAATCAATAGAGCAATGTAAATAAAGCAGGAATTCCCAAGCTCAGAGCCACATCCTGGTCCCGGCCCGTGGTGTGTTGGGAACCAGGCCATGCAGGTGGCGGGCAAGTACATGAGCGCACAAAGCTCCATTTGCACAAGCGGCAGGCACACACACAAACCATCCCCTCTCCGCCTAGATTAACAGAGGGATAAAATCAAGATCACATGAAGTATTAATACCACTTTACAATGCCTTGGTAAGGCCACACTTGGAATACTGCATCCAGTTTTGGTCACCACAATGTAAAAAAGATGTTGAGACTCTAGAAAAAGTACAGAGAAGAGCAACCAAGATGATTAGGGGACTGGACACTAAAACTTACAAGGAAAACTTACTTTACTCCTGGAATTGGGTATGTCTAGTTTAATGAAGAGAAGGACGAGGGGAACATGATAGCAGTGTTCCAATATCTCAGGGGTTGCCACAAAGAAGAGGGAGTCAAGCTATTCTCCAAAGTGCCTGAAGGCAGGACAAGAAGCAACGGATGGAAACTAACTAAAGAGAGAAGCAACCTAGAACTAAGGAGAAACTTCCTGACAGTTAGAACAATTAATCAGTAGAACAACCTGCCTCCAGAAGCTGTGAATGCTCCAACACTGGAAGTTTTTGAGAAGAAATTGGACAGCCATTTGTCTGAAATGGTATAGGGTTTCCTGCCTGAGCAGGGGGTTGGACTAGATGACCTCCAAGGTCCCTTCCAACTTTATTATTATTATTATTATTATTATTATTATTATTATTATTATTATTATTATTATTATTATTATTATTACCACTGCCACTACCCCCACCGCTGCTATTGCCAGTCACAAAGCCAGAAAGATTGGGAGCTGCTGAAATAAAAGAAAGGATATCACAGAAAAAGTGAAGGAAGGAACCTTTTGGTGGGTTTTGGCAGTCTAGAGCTTGAGCTATTAATAACAATCAGGAACAGGGTGAGATACAGGTAGTCCTCAACTTACAACCGATCACTTAGCGACCAATTGAAATTATGACAGATTTCCCCTGGACTACTTACAACCTAGATTCAAAGTTCCAACAGCTTGAGGCCCCCACAGTCATGTGATCATATTTTGGGTGCTTGGCAACCAGCCTGCATTTACAGCAGTTTGCAGCATTCCATAGTCACAGGACCATGAATGATGACATTTTTTTTTCCAGAAGCCAGTGTTTACTTCCAGTCTTCCACAAAAAATTCCTATTGTGGATGATGGATTTACTTAACAACCATTTTGTCAAGGTAATAATTTAATAGCTAAACAGCTTATGTAATGATGTAATGTAACATAAGGTGGATGATGCAATGATAGGAACGACTCAGCAGGAGTCTGTGTCCTTTAAGAGCCTGAGTATAAAAGGGAAGGCTTTTGCTGGAGTATCTCTCTCTCATCCGTTTTCCTGCTGTAACTGCTGTATGTTGGAGTTTGCTGTATTACCACATGTATGTATATTGTTCCTGGTGTATATTGTAGACAGTGTAATATAAACCACCATTTAATATAGAGCACTGTTTACTGTGTTTACTCCTGGATTATCTCAGCACAATAAGACTGTGCATGCTCTGACACATTCATTTAATAACTATCATGTTCACTTAACTGCAAAAAGGTTATAAAATTAGGCATGGTCACATGGTAACCTACTTAACTGGCACAACTTATGACCATCATTCCAGACTTGATTATTGTCACAAGTTAAGATATTAGTGTACCTTGTACAATGATTTGCAGTTCTTATTGAGAGATTGGCACTTAACAAAAGTCTTCAAACAATGTATGCTTGTTATCAGTTCAGATTCAGTTGCAGTTCTGCAAGAGGTTGCTAGGGCTTCAGCTAGAGATTGTGGCAGAAAACAGAAAAAGATTGTAATACTAATGCTCACAGTGGTGGGAATTTTTATAGGTCACATACTCAACTTATGTTATAAAATATGAATTGTGTAGCATAGAAATCAATTGTAATTTATTGTAGTTCTTGTATTTTTATGCAAAGAGTCCCTGAGACTTGAAAAATATTTTAAGGGTTCCTCCAGCATAAAAAGACTTAGAAAGGCTGTTCTAGATATCTTAAAGCATGGGTCCCTAAATCATATATTTTTCACTGATGCCATTTTTTTAGCACATCAGCAAATTTCAGTCTTCTTCTGTCATAGATGGTGAAAACTGGAACACAATTCACACACTTTATCGGGACAATGATCATTGGGTTCCAACAGTGGTGGGATTCAAATATGTGAACAACCAGTTATCTGTGTGGATGCTGCTTCCGAAAGTCCATTCTGGGCCTGGGCAACAAAAAATTAGTTACCGGTTCTGCCAAAGTGGTGCGAACCGGATGAATCCCACCACTGGGTTCCAATTTACAGAAGAAGAGGAACAGATAAGAATAGAAAGATAAGATTTTACTAGAACTTTGATTTATAGAACAGGAAATTCTAGAGCTGTGATTAGTTCTGATTTTAAGATTGTGAAGTAAAATCAGTAAGTTTATTATGTAAGCAGAACTGTTTTATTGTTAAGGAAAACTGCACTTTTTGGAAGTGGCAACTGGAATAGCCATGGTCTCTTGTTAAGGAGTGGAGGAATGTTGAAGGGGTTAGGCGAGTACATAAGAACATAAGAAGAGCCATGCTGAATCAGGCCAAAGCCCATCGAGTCCAGCATTCTGTGTCACACAGTGGCCCACCAATTGTACATGGGGATCTTGAGCAGAAAGAGAAGGCAAAACCCTCCCTTTCCCTTGACCCCCAACAAATGGTACCCAAGGGAATCCTGCCTGCCTCAACCAACATAGAGGCGGCACATGGACATCCGTTTTAATAACCACTTTGCATCCATGAATCTATCTAGCCCTGCCTTGAAGCTGTCAAGGCTGACAGCTGTCACGACCCCTTCAGGAAGTGAATTCCATAAATCAACGACCCTCTGGGTGAAGAAATATTTCCCTTTATTTGTCCTCACTTTCTTAGCTATGAGCTTTAGGGAGTGCCCCCTTGTCCTGGTATTGTCTGATAGAGAAAAGAATTTTTCTCTATCCACCTTTTCTATCCCATGCATGATTTTATACACTTCGATCAAGTCACCCCTTAAACGCCGTCTTTCAAGGCTGAAGAGACCAAGGCGTTGCAACCCTTGATTGACTGTGAAATCTCTGCCATTTTGCTCAATTACGTGGCTGGCTCTTCTTTATCAGGTTTGTTTACCATACCAAGAGCTGTGGTGGCGCAGTTCAGCAGTTTGATTCTCACCAACTCAAGGTTGACTCAGCCTTCCATCCTTCCGAGGTCGGTAAAATTGTTGGAGGCAATATGCTGACTCTGTAAACTGCTTAGAGAGGGCTGTAATGCACTGTGAAGCGGCATATAAGCTTAAGTGCTATCGCTATTGCTTATACCAGAGTTTCTTAAACATTTTCTTCTCAGGATCCTTTCCCACCTTTAAAAATTAAGGAGGACTACAAAGAGTTTTTGTTTGTATGTGTTATATTTATTGATATTTACCATTTTAAAAATTAAAATTGACAAATTCCTATCACTACTGCTTTTCACAGCTATTTGGTGAGATTTTAATTATTTTTCAGCATAGGCTTACAAATAATTTTCATTTCACACACACCTGAGAAGGTCTTGGAGAACCCCAGCTATCCTTGGACTAAATATTGAGAAACAATGTCTTAAACAATTCAATGAAGCTGAATCTCCACTGCTTCTAGTCCATTTCATTCTACTCCTGCTAAGCTAAGCAACTTTATTTCTTTTCAGCAAAGAAAGAATGGTGGGGAGAAGGGAATAGTTTTCTTAAGTAGATGGGATTATAGAAATGGGGGAAATGAACCTGTCACAGAAGGAGTAATCCCAAAATAATTTCTCTTTTTATTTCAACCATAACACATCTTTCGCTTCGTGATCCTCTTCCATGACTAAAAAGTGCTTCCATGGATGAAAGTATTGTCTGTGTCCACAGAATCTTGAGCTTCCTTCTGAGATTTTGAAGTTTGTGGTGAATCTGTTTTTCACAGTGGTAAGTACTGTTAATTTCTTTTTAAAGTTTGATGATTCTATGCACATTTCTACAATTGGGCAGGAATGCCATCTTTATTTTGAAATAAACATTATACACAACAGTCATAAGTCATAAAATAATATTTCTGCTGTAAGAGAGAATCACACCACAATTTCTTTTTTCTTTTTCCAGTCTAGTAATTTCAAGCAAATCAGTACAATTCATTAGGAAAGTAGATTTTAAAATAAGGACTGCATGGTTTTTACAGTTATGCACTGAAAAATATCCCCCAGAGCAAAAAAAGGAAATAGATAAACATGGTCAGCTGGCTTTCTTCCCTTCTCTCATACAAATTAAATCCGCCATTTGCCAGGTGTCTATACCAAGCAAGGCCCCGTAAATACATGGTTTTACAAGTAAGTACTTCATACTGCCACATGGCTAAGGAACTCAAATAGAATTTATAGTCCTCAATTTACAACCATTTAGCAACCAGTCAAAGTTACAATGAACACCCCCTTCCAAGCTGCTAATGACTCAGTTTGAAGTTCCAATGCCCCCATTGTGGTCACATTTTAAGCGCTTAGCAACTGCCATGCATTTATGGCCATTTATAGCATTCTGTGGTCACATGATCTCAATTTACATTTTTTTTTTACCAGAAACATCCAGTTTACATCCAGTTATTCAGTAAATAATGGCCATTGGGTACAATAGGTCACATTCCTTTAATAGCCACAATATGTATGTACGTACGTACGTACGTACGTACGTACGTACGTACGTATGTATGTATGTATGTATGTATGTATGTATGTATGTATGTATGTATTTAAAAATGTATTGGCTGCCCATCTTACCACAAGGTAATTCTGGGAGGCTTGCTATATATATTTTACTGGAATATATCATTGAAGAATTTACATGATGATCAAGAAGTAGTACTTACAGTTGAAAATGGAAATTAAATGGTTCAAAATTGGAAAAGGAGTATTTATTTATTTTATTTATTTGTTTAGACTTATATGCCGCCCTTCTCCCAAGACCCAGGGCGGCTCACAATGAGAATACAAGTGAAAACATAACATAAAATCAATTAAAATTACCAATTACTATATAAAAAACTAGGTAATTCACCACACTCATACAACACACAATCACAGTCAAAGGCCCAGGGGCAGAGTGCAGCTCACACGCCCCAAACCTGTCTGCATAAATGTGTCTTCAACAGTTTTCGGAAAGCTAGGAGGGAGGAAGCAGTACGAACCTCTGAGGGAAGCTGATTCCAGAGCGCTGGGGCAGCAACGGAGAAGGCCCTAGCCCTAGGCCCCGCCAGATGACATTGTCTAACAGACGGGACCCGTAGGAGGCCAACCCTATGTGCCCTAATTGGTCGCTGGGATCCATGAGGCAGAAGACGGTCCCGCAAGTATCCTGGCCCATTGCCATAAAGGGCTTTATAGGTCATAACCAACACTTTGAATTGTGTTCGGAGATCAATTGGTAGCCAGTGCAGCTCACGGAGGGCTGGAGTGATATGAGCATGTCAAGTAGTCCAGAATGCGGCTCGCGCGGCCGCATTCTGGACTACTTGCAGTCTCCGGACATTCTTCAAAGGTTGCCCCATGTAGAGAGCATTACAGTAGTCGAATCTCGAGGTGACAAGGGCATGGGTGACTGTGAGGAGTGACTCCCGGTCCAAATAGGGCCGCAACTGACGCACCAGGCGAACCTGGGCGAATGCCCCCCTCGCCACAGCCAAAAGATGGTGTTTTAAACTTAGCTGTGGATCAAGGAGGATGCCCAAGTTGCGAACCCTCTCCGAGGGGGACAAAACTTCTCCCCCCAGGGTGATGGATGGACAGTTGGAATTGTCCTTGGGAGGCAGAACCCATAGCCACTCCGTCTTGTCGGGATTGAGTCTGAACCTGTTGGCACCCATCCAGACCTCAACAGCCTCCAGGCACCGGTTCATCACTTCCACTGCTTCGTTGTAATGACGTGGGGTAGAGATATAAAGTTGAGTATCATCAGCATATTGATGATAACTCACCCCGTGTCGACGGATGATCTCACCCAATGGCTTCATGTAGATGTTAAAAAGCAGAGGTGAGAGAACAGACCCCTGAGGGACTCCACATGGAAGAGGCCTCGGAGCTGATCTCTGACCTCCTGCGAACACCGACTGCGACCGGCCAGAGAGGTAGGAGGTGAACCACCGCAAAACAGTGCCCCGCACTCCAAGCCCTTCCAACCAGCACAGAAGGATACCCATGGTCGATGGTATCAAATGCCGCTGAGAGGTCAAGAAGCACCAGGATAGTGGAATAGCCTCTATCCCGGGCCCGCCAGAGATCATCGGTCAGCGCGACCAAAGCAGTTTCCGTGCTGTAACCGGACCTGAAACCAGACTGCTGAGGGCCCAGATAATCAGTTTCATTCAAGGACCGTTGGAGTTGGAGTGCCACCACCTTCTCAACAACCTTCCCTAAAAAGGGAAGGTTGGAGACTGGACGATAATTATTTAAAACTGCCGGGTCCAGGGAAGGCTTCTTGAGGAGGGGGCGCACGAGTGCCTCCTTTAAGGGAGCCAGAAAGGACCCCTCCCTCAGTGAAGCGTTAGCAACAGCCTGGACCCAGCTCCATGTCACCACCCTGCTAGCCGAGACCAGCCAGGAGGGGCACGGGTCCAGTAAACAGGTGGCAGAACTCACAGCTCCAATGGCCTTGTCCACGTCATCAGGAGTTACCAGGTCAAACTCCTCCCATTCAACAGGACTAAGACGGGCCTCTGTCATCTCGACTGACTCATTGTCAGCCGACACTGTATTCCAATTGGAGTCCAAGTCGGCCCGGATCTGAGCGACCTTGTCTGCGAAAAAGATGTTAAATTCTTCGGCATTGCCCTGCAAAGTTTCCTCCCTCCTCCCCGTATCAAGGAGAGAGCGAGTCACCCTAAACAGGGCAGCCAGACGAGATTCCGCAGACGCGATCAATGCGGAAAGATACTGAGTCAATGTAACTGAAAATATGACACTGTGAACAAACAGAAATTCCACCCACACCTCATATACATAACGCTGTATCTTTCCTCTGAGAGCTGAAGGGAAAATGGTCTATCTACCTATCTACCTACCTACCTATCTATCTATCTATCATTCTGGTAGCTTTTACTGTATATACTGTATTTCCAACTGAAACCACTGAGCTTCTAATGATACTGCACTGCATACAGTCATCTAAAGTGCAAAGGTCTGTGAATACAATTCCAGGTAGATTGTTTGAAGTACACGGAATAAAATCTGGCTGCCCATCCCCCTCCCTTTCTGATGAGTTCCAAAATAATGAAACTGATCACATCATACCTCCTGGTGGTCAAGTTTACCTTCACCTCTCTAGTGAAAATAAAAAAGTATAAAAACAAAACTGTTGCTAAAGTTATGTCAATAACTAATGCAGATTTAAATATTTGACATATGGTTTCTAGGACTTAAAAGAAACTAACAACAATCATTAATAGTCAGTAAAGCATAAACATTTAAATTGAAATTATTGGTTCGGGAAACAAATGGAAGTAATAGGAGAATGTGTTACTAGTATATTCTCTCATGCTTTTTTAAAATATACATAGTAGTTATTCTTTTGTCTATATTATTTTTTCATACTTTTCTTTGTATACTATTATTTCGGAGAAGGGCGGCATATAAATGTGAATATTAAATTAAGTTAAATTATTTAACATATTTTAAAAATAAATATATTAGAAAAACATGCAATACCAGGCCAGAACAAATTGGCAGAAAACAACAGTTTGCCTTCCTAAGCTTTATATATTATATTATATTACACTACACTACACTATATTTACTATACTATACTATACTATACTATACTATACTATACTATACTATACTATACTATACTATACTATACTATACTATACTATTGTAATAAATCAAACCAGCATATAATAAATCAAGAAACAGATATTAAAGCAAAATAAACAAGTGACTGTAGCCATGAATTACAGTCATCTGCTATTTTGGGAGAAAAATTATGTCAGAAATGAAACATCACACTGATCAAAAAAAATGTATTGCAGGGCCAAGGTGTTCCCAATTGTAGCTTATCACCGTGAAAGCTGGACCATCAGAAAGCCTGAAATAAATGCCTCTGCTGAAGAAAACTGTTCATAACTTAAAGCACAAGAACAAGAAAAAAATGATATTAGGGAAAGTAAAACTAAATGGGCAAATAGAAACTTGCCTGAACGAGGCCCAGTCACAACTCAGCTTCTCAGACCAACCAATCAGAACCTAGCACAAACCAAAAACCATTCTGGAATCTAACACTCCATAAATGACTAATCAGAAGCAAGCATGAACAAAGGATCAATCAGGAATCAATGCCACCAAAATGACCAATCAGTGTTAGGCACAAAGAACTAGTCAGAGATGAGTACTCATGAACTTGGAGCCAAACAGAAAAAAAAGCCAAACAGAAGTCAGGACACCTGGCTATAAAGACAGAAACCCATTCAGTCCCTGCTCAGTTGCCTGTGGTCTATGTAGTAGATGAGTTTGCCACTGAAGATGCCAGCCACAGTTGCTGGAGAAATGTCAGGAAATCTGTTTTATAGACCATGATTACCAAACCCTGTAGTCTGATATTGTCCAACAATAAAACTAGATGGCTCATTTGAAGTATTCATAATGAAGCTAAAGCTTATGTATTTTGGAGATACAATACAGAGGAAGAAGTTACTGGAGAAAACTCCAATGCTAGGGAAAATGAGAGACAATAAAAAAAGCCAATTTACTGTAAGTCAGGTTGGCAAGAGATTATCACTGATGACATAATTGGCTCAAAAGAACTCAAAAGAAGCAGTTTTGACAGACAAACCTAGCAAAATGATGTCCACTGAGTACTAGAGAGTTAAGCAACTAACCCACAATTTATAAAAAAAAAAAATATAGCAATATACTACTCATACAGCTCATACTACTGTAATAAAGATCTGGGACATTAAAAATGGACATCATAGCATGTCATGATCCACTATGATTATTTTGTTATATTTTGGTCAGGAATGAAAATGTACAGTCCTCCAAGGCTACTGTGTTATATTTCCCAACATCCATTGTTTTATATGTTGACTAAAGTTATTAGGAATTTATAATAGCTTTTCCCCAAAGAGAGCCCTCCTGAAGTGCTGGGACTGCAATTTTTGGGAAGAGTTCAAGATGGAAAAAGCCAGTTCAGGACTAAAATGTGCACTGTATCCCTAGATATCAGAAAGGTGTCTTTAGAGGTCACTGTGTTCTCCTACAAACCATCAAGCTCTATAAGCGCTCTTGGGCTAATTACTATTTTTAGGGTTACCTACCTCACAGTTGCTCTGCGGATAAGAAGGATGGACTATGAGCTCCTACAGCAGCCTCTTCTAACCCAGGGGTTCTCAACCTTGGCAACTTTAAGACTTGTGGACTTCAACTCCCAGAATTCCTCAGCCAGCAAAGCTGGCTGAGGAATTCTGGGAGTTGAAGTCCACAAGTCTTAAAGTTGCCAAGGTTGAGAACCCCTGTTCTAACCTATCCAATCTGTAGATGATTGAAGCTAAAACCTTCAGATTCCCAATGGCTACGAATATTGCTGCTCTGAGTGAAGGGCACCAGGTTGAGGAAGCCAAGAAACTAGGAAATCAGAATCTAACAAATATTTGAAAATTTTTAAATTATTTTCCAGAGCACTCCCATTTGAATCATTGCCAATAATGCAATCGTCAATTATTTTAAATTCTAGCCTTTGAATTAGTTTGAACCTTTTCTGTTTCAAATAAAACCATAAATTTCTCCTCCTTCATATGGATCAAACTGTTGTCCAAGTTATAATTTTCTCTGTGTTAAGCAGCTAATTGATTCATATAATGCATATAAAGTTCACAATAACAAATCATAGAGGCAATGCAATAATCTTATTAATTGGGTTATGATTTCCCCATTCCATATTAACAATAATTTATCTTCATCTGGACACTACTCGGCAATACATTTGAAGTTTTCTCTAGTGACTGTTTTCTTACATATAAAAACTTCTTCTGAAATAGTAAAAAAAAAACAGACATCCAAGCATACTAGAGACAGAATAAAGACTGTGAATATAATTGTAAATACATATACAATTTGTGAAATCGTTTCAAGAACAGCATTATCAACTTGGTATAAAATGTCAAGAGCTAGTAAATGGAATAAGAAGGGGAAAACCTTGTTTCCTATCTTTATCTTTCTTTATCTCTGTCTCTCTGAAGAAGTCCTCATATTACTAAGTTGTTTTTAAGAGATAAAAACCTTCTATTTAAAGACTTTTTAAATGAAAATATTCATATAGAGAATGAAAAGACTGTAATGACATTAAAATCACTTTATTATGACAATATGCATTTCAGTCTAACCTATTATTTCCTATAATTCAAAAGCAAATCCTTTGATTGGTGGGGTGGAGGAGAGATATATCAGGGTACAGCCTACAATCAAGGCATGAAACTTTAAGAGAGAGCTTTCCTTCTAATAGAAGGAAATAAATAAAATAAACAAGATCATAGCAATTCTAACAAAAACAGCAAGCATTATTGCTCCATTCAGCTTTTCAAGTGATCCATGTACATCACAATTTCATTCATCACCAGGTCAGTGAGAGAAAGTATTTAAGCCAACAGTAACTAGGATAGACAAGGGTTTCTAAATCAGTAATCAATACAGGTAGTCCTCAACATATGTACAACCACAACTGAGCCCAAAATTTATTTTGATAAGTAAGGCATTTGTTAAGTGAGTTTTGCCCCATTTCACAACCTTTTTTGCCACAGTTGTTAAGTGAATCACTGCAGTTGATAAGTTTGTAACCTGGTAGCTAAGTGAATCTGGCTTCCCCATTGACTTTGCTTGTGAAAAGGTTGCAAAAAATGATCACATGACTTTGGGACACAGCAAATATGAACCAGTTGCTAAGCATCTGAATTTTGACCACATGATCATGGGGATGCTGCAAAGGTTGCACCTGTGAAAAATGGTCATAAGTCACATTTTTCCAATGCCATTGTAACTTTGAATGGTCACTAAATGAACTGTTGTAAGTCGAGGACTACCTGTAGTATATACACTGCTGTTAGGACATAAAAGTAATTGGGGGTAGGGGTGGACTCTGGGTCGGCAAGCTGACACAGTAAAAATGGAAAAGAATATCTGGCAAATAGGAGGACCTTTCTTCTTCCACCCTACTGACTGCTCTGTTTCTTTCTGTCTGGAAACCTTTGAATCTCATTTTTCCCCCAAGCAGCTGTTATAACAAGGTAAGCCCCTGTGAAAAATTTGTTTACACTAATGCAGTAAAGGAATCTTCCCCAACTTGGCACTTCCAGGTGTGTTGTGCTTTAATACTATACACATTTTGATAATACTAAGGCAATTAAGTCTGAATTAACATAAACATATCCTTCAAAAAAAAAAGAAAGAACAATATTCACACAAGCTTACTGCAACCATGATAATAGCCTGTTTGTGAATCTAACAAAAGTCAGCATCCAATATTATCAACAGATAATTTAAGTGAGGGCATTTCCATGCCACCAGCATTTCCAGTGCCTCAAACTTCCTAAAACACAGTTTGTGATTGTCCTCACTTTTGCTGACCTTGAAAAGTAGAACATGTGCAAAGAACACAAACTATCCATTTTTCTTTTGATAACCAACAAAGTAAAGCTAAGACCACCATTTATTTAGTATCCTGTTTCCTAAATGGAAATGGGGTGACAAAAATTGCCTGATCCTTCCATAGGGTTACCAGAAATATGAAGTGACAAACAACATAGTCAACTGGAAAAGAAAATAAACCTTCTTGGTATCTGCGACAAAAATTACAGCAAAAAAGCTAAAAAAAATCTTAAGCCTATATTTATAGCAAATTACGTTTTACAGTATCAGAAAGACTGGTATTTAAATTGCAGTATTTTTCTTACAAATCTTTATTTTCAAAAATATATGCCAGCAATCATCTAAAATTGACAAAGATGCACTTTACAAATTTCACCATAGAATGTATGACAAGCCATGTGATCTACAGACTGTAGTGATCATAGATTTGAAGGACATGGACTGAAGCCAATTGCTGAAATCATCCAGTTGTAAATCGAGGCTGTCAGGTCATTTTCACAGTAACTCTATAGTTGTGTATTGTTATGGTAGTTGAACTGGGGAGAGGAAAATCAGTTTTTATCCTGTATACAGGAAGATATAATGTCCATGAACCTAAAATTGAATTTCTGGGATAGATAAAAGCACTGGCCCAGAGTCACGAGATGTGGATGAGATACAAACCTTGTAAATAAAATGAAATGTATTTGAAATAGTGGCTGGATTGAGCCCAGGAAGCAGGGCATGGCAAAATTTCCAATATGAAATTTAACATTGTAAGTTCTGCAGAGCTGTAAAAATTCAAAGAAAAATACCAGCTTTGTTTGTGTTTCCAGTAAACTGGAGCATTCAGAAATAAATTGATTCAGATAGCAAAAACAGATGTCATGAATCAATCCGTCATTACTCAATCCCAAAGTAGTACAAAGCATTGATATGGAGGTGCCTTAAGCCTATATAACATACATACATACATACATACATTCTTACAGCATTCAATTGGAATATATTCATAAAACACATTCATCCAAATGAGCTCAAGACATTCTTAAATAGTGACAATTTTTTCCAAGCCCTGACCAGTGGCATTGTTGACATGACAATAGATACTGATGCAAGAATGTAAATGTAGCGTTTGCATAATCACATCATCCGGCGTGTTATAATTTGCCCCCATGCATTCTCCTGCAGGTGCACATAGCCCTACCTCCAAATGAAGGTACAGAACATGCATGGTCAAACTATTTTGGCATCTGAAGAATATATTTCCTCTGGTGGGGGGAAATCTTCCTGCCTTTTCCTACCGGTAGTACTATACTCCAATATCTGATGCTGTCTATCCTTCATATTTTTTTTTCTTCTCCCTTCCTCCAGTTATAGGCAGACTCTGAATTTTCAAAATACTCCTTCCTTCCCTTTTTCTTCTCATCCGACAGGGCCAATCTTGGGAGGATGGGAAGATATTTGATGTCTGAAGATTTTTTTTTTCACATTTTCAGCACTTACCATTAAAAAAAAATCCATTTTAATCGATTAGAATTTTCACAAAATTTAGGGGTCTATTTTATTTGCTTTTCACAAATAAAATGGACTCCAAACAATTTGAATGGTAAAACAACAGCAGTTGTGAGACTTACAGCTGGATCTTAGGTAAGAATGAATTCTTGGCCTACTGCCCATAAGCTGAAAAATGAATAAAAAGCTCAATTGACATTGAGATATACTTTGCAACAAAATAAGTTACATGGGCCTCCCTGGCATGCCAAAAAGGAAAAGCTTCTCTTTAGTAATTAATTACTTTGTTCCTAATGTTGACTTTAAAGCAGCTCTGTCAGAATGACTGATGCACTGCTTTCTATTGATTTCTGCAGAATAAATCCCCATCATGATCAAAATTAACAGCAGGGATGTTGAGGTCACCATTAAGCCCCTCTATTCCCAGTGACTCCAAGATTTCTTCTTTGAAAATAAAGCAAAGTCTAAGCTTAGACTGTAAAAGAATGAGCACAGTTCCCCCCCCAAACTGCCACTCCCCAGCTTTAACAGGCAACAATCCACATTTATTATTTGCTCCATGAATCCTTCTCCCCAATCCATCCTATTTGTTCTCCTTCCTTTCCATCCTCCCCAGATTTACACACAAATGTGAGTATTGAAAACGGTTTTGAAAGCTTGTCATCAGATGCCCCCTATTATCCATTTACTACAACACAACAATAAACCTTTTTGTCAATGCCACTGCCCTGCTTCGTCTTACACAATTAGCCTGGTGACCCTACCAAGTTCACAGGTTAACCAAGGAAGAATAAGTAAGACAGTGTGTTCTATATAATACTTAACACAGTGCTGCAGCTGCAGGGTGACTGTTCAGGTCAGGCTCCATTGAAAGTTGTGGAGGGCTTTGTGAATACACCTACATTCTTAATACTGGGTAGTGTCTTTGACTCTGCACCTGTCCTCTATTAATGGGAAAAAGCTGTAAACTTAGTATTTAATTTTGCATTCTGCTGATAGGCTCATTTCTCAATTCTACCCCACCAGAAATAAGTGGAGAAAATATAATTGCTAACATTTTTCAGTGTTTCAATTACAGTAATTAAATCATTTTAATTTAATTTATTTTAAATCATTTTAATTTAATTTGCGAAGAATAATTTCCAGGCATTCAAGTACACAACCCTCTAGTATATTTCTAATGAAAGCTTGTTGGTGGTTTGATTTTCTTGGCTAGCAAATATTGAGTTCTCCCATAAAAGAGTCCATTCTTTCTCTCAGCCAGAGCTTGTTACAGAAGTCCTCTACTTACAAACTTTTGAGTTACACACTTTTGCTGATATAAAAACAAACCTGTCCACAACTCCAACCTAGAAGGTCCTGGAAAGGTGGGAAAGGGTTAGTTTACAGCATGCTGCACACACATGCTTGTCAGAAGCATCACATGTTGAGAGGCTGAGCATATACCATTTTGGATACTATCTCTTCCTATCTGTCGCTAGTCTTATGATGTTTAGTTTGTGGCGTTCTTCCTTTATGTAAGGAATCCCTGCGAATTTTACTCCACTAATTGTTGCCAACTATAGGGGGCGGTGTTCATCTCCATTTCAACACCATTGAGCCAACACTGTCTGAAGACATTTCTCTGGCCATGTGGCAGCATGACATCACAGACCACTTTATTTTCCCATCAAAATGATACCTATTTATCTACTTGCATTTGCATGCCTTCAAACTGTTAGGTTGGCAGGAACTGGGGCGAAGATGGTCTCGAACCTGGGTTACTGACTTTCCAGCTTTCCCACAAGACCAGCATATTAACCACTGATCCACCACACTATGACTATGAATTATAGTATGTCTGGAATTAAGTTAAATAAGTTAAGAACAGTACTGTGCCTGTTTTTAAATACTTGGTTGGTCTTATGAACAAAACTGACTTATGGACAGACTATTGGAGAGTAATCTGTCTATAAGTAGAAGACTGTTTGTATGAGTCTGAGTTACATTTTTTTAAATTGTGTATGTGATTGTCTAAAAAAACTAAACAAGCAAACAAAATACCCTGGAGGCCATACTGTATGTCAGCCATCAAAACAGAGGAGGTTTATTGGGAGTATGTGAATGCATTAAAAAAACATACATGTTTATTTCTGAGGATTTTACACTATTATGTTAATTTTTAAAATCAATGATTAGAAAAATAAAATCATTTTTCCACTTCCTTCACTTTAAAAAGCTCCCACATTAACTCATGCACATACAAACAATACCTGCCTTATTGTTAGATGAACCCCTCCATTTCTCTATACATATAAACTTATATATCTGTGAATCTGCATGCCTATAAATGCATCACCAGGAGAAAATATAAAATATATTTTAAGTGAAGTGAACAAAAGTATTTTATAATTTAATTTTCCACACAAAAGTGGTTAAGAATTATATTTTCCAGAAGAGTTGTTCAGTCGCTAAGTCGTGTCTGACTCTTTGTGACACCATGGACCAGAGCAAACCAGGCCCTGCCTGGCCTCCACTGTTTCCCAGAGTTTGCCCAAATTCACATGCATTGCGTTAATGATACTATATAACTATCTCATCCTCTGCCATCCCTTTCTCCTTTTGCCTTCAATCCTTTCCAACATTAGGGTCTATTCCAATGAGTTCTCTCTTCTCATTTGGTGGTAAAAATATTTAAGCTTCAGTTTCAGTATCTGTCCTTCCAAAGAACAGTCAGGGTTAATTTCCTTTAGGATTTATTGATTTTATCTCCTTGCAGTCCAAGGGACTCTCAAGAGTCTTCTCCAACACAATTTGAAAAAATTGATTCATTGGCACTCAGCCTTCCTCATGGTGCAATCCTCATAGCCATACGTTACTACTGGGAAAATGTGATGCAAAGGACATCGCTTCCTGATTAATGACAGTTGAAACAGTAGTTGCAAGCTCAGTTTTGGAATTGACATTTTGTCAAACATACAACCAGAAGTCTCCCTTGAGTATAACACAACATAGAATGGACCAAGAAGGCTTCCCATAATGGTGATAGGGAGACAGGATAAGCTCCAAATAATGTAATTTTTAAAAGAAAAGAGAACACAATAAATAAATAGTTATAATGATCTCACGATCCTGGGTAGAGATATTCCATAAATTTTGGTTTCTTCCAAATCATCAAATAAAATTAATTTTTTCAAGATAAATTAATAAATGGAGAATTTAAGCAAGGAAAACTGTATCCCTCAGACTATATTAACCCCACATGGTGAAAGCAAAAATATTGCTCTAGAAGGCAACCCAGTGTTTACACTGCTTCAAAATAGCTAAAGCAATGATTCTCATCAATCCCTTTATCAAAAACCTGAGTTATATCAAGACAAAATCAAAAAGCCTTTTTATGAGAAGATGTATTCATAGACATTCAGTTATTATATTTAGAACATTATATTTAAGTTTTAGGGACATAAGTATAAGAAATTATTGAAAATACTGCTATAACTGTAAAAAAATAGTAAGAATTACATAGAGACAAAGTAGTGTTTGCCCTGAATAGTATAGAGGAATATGGAGATCACTTTGATCAACAGGCATGTGGGAGCTATTAAAAGAGGAAAAACAGCAATGCAGTCATGGAGAAGGGATGAAACTAAACTCAAAAAAACCTGCCTTGATTCTGTTTGGTATACTTGGGACAAGTGAAATTCTGGCAGTTCTTCAAAATTCTGTTACTATATTCTACAGTATAGTAGCATTTCTGTAACCTTTGCATATTTGCTTCCTGCCCTGGCCTACTCTGAAGATCTGATGGGCAAGAGCAGCTTTCCATTAAGCTCAAACCTAAAATTATACAAAGAACAAAAGCCAAATCTCCAAACCCAGATCTCTCAGAGACTGTTCCACCTAGGAATCCCACAAAACATAAGTTCCAAGCCAAGTCCTTTAAATGTTCCATTGTGATGTATCCGAACTGCAGAATATCCAATGTATCTAATTTATTCCAGCTAGGGTTTGAACATTTCTAATTATTCCAGTTAGAATGGGAAATGATAATAAGGATCAAGGCAGAGATATCAGTTACATCAATAACTAAAAGTCACACAGTTCAAGGTTGACTAGTACAAAATGTAGGAGGAAAAAAACCATCAGAAGTACATATATATGTGGGGGCAGTCCTGCCTCAAAGATATATGGAGCCTCTAAGTCAGAGAAGCAAGACAAGAAAAGTACTGACGCTTCTGAACTTTGGTGTTGGAGAAGGTTCCTGAGAATACTGTGGAAAGCCAAGAAATCAAACCAATGGATCATTGAACAAATCAACTCAGAGTTCTCACCACAGGCACAGATGACTAGATTCAAATGATCCTACTTTGGACAATTATGCAAAGACCTAACTCTCTTAAAAATATTCTAATGCTGGGAAAGTTAGAAGGAAAGAGAAGAAGAGGGTGACCAGCAGGGAGGTGGATGGACTACTTGAAAGAATAGTATGAGGACAGATTGTCATGGAAAAAATCTATGTGGTTGCTAAGGAATCAAAAATGACTAGATGGCACATAATCAAGTCACAGTGACTGATGGTGCCACCTTCTCCAAACAGACGTTTGCATTTCTAGAATGATTCAAAAGAAGATCAGCACCACCTAACTTTTGCACCCTCAGTCAGTGCCTACTCAGCCAAAAGTTGGCTCTGTGTATGGGGACAGTATGTTTAAAAAAGAATTGCATCTTCCTGGTGACAAAGGACAATCCACTGTTATAATAACTTCCTTTTAGTATGCGATCAGGATTCTTATCTAGCTGCATCAAATCGTGCATCAGACAATCTAGAGCCATACTAAACGAAGTGCCCAGGCAATGTTGCTCAGGTCTCGCCAGTGAATCTGACAGTTATACCACAGAGTTACCACAGATATTAGTCCCATTTGTAATTAACTGTGAAGTCATTTCCACACAATGTTTTTTTTTTCAGCAGACTTTGCTTCACAGCATTATTTAAATAATCATTTCAGCAATGCTGTTTTGGCAGTCTTAAAAGTCAAAATGGCTGCCAAATGAATTTTGGCATACAGGCAAGTTAAGGTAACTATGCAGTTTATCACTTCAGCATTTGTTATTAATTACAGTCAATTATAATCCACATTTGTTTAATGGCACCTTTGTGGCATATCTGAAATATACAATCCATTTTCTCCAACTTATATAACATTTGCTGGACTAGAGTAACCTACAGTATATTTTAAAACCACTTGAAAGTGGTGAATGGCAAATAACCTATATCCCCCAAAACCTATGGAAATATTACTTATAGGACATTTTAATTTGCTGTAGTATATGGAAGGCTAGGAAGAAAAAGATCAAATAATAAAGAATCATTTATTGAAAATGTATGATCCTATACAACAAGATGTCCTGCCAATAAAATATATAGATTGTGATGAAATACAATAGAAGACAGCAGACAGCAAATGTAAAGAAGCAAAGTTTTAAAACTAGAGATGAATCAACTCTTCAGGTTCCGGAATCAAAATCTAATTTAAAACAGGATTTGTAAAGGTTGGATGTTGGAAAACAAGGCATAAAGAACATGGAATTTTCAGAAATATGAAATCCTGGAATTTTTAGAAATATGAAGTGGGACTATGAAATGTATGCATCTCAGTTACAAATAATAAATTTCAAACATTTCTATAGCTTGATAGCACTTGCTCCTTTTTTGGTAGTTGTAGAGGGAAAAGTGAATGGCCTTGAGGAACAGGAATGACCTTGCTACCACCAAAGCAATGATAAAAGAGATTTGAGTGTGGAGCAAGAATGTATCATGAATAAACAATTTTGACAGGTCCTAAGTTCATAAGTTCTTTTGAAATTAAAGGAAGGAAAGAAACACGTTCAAATTTGCAAGATTCTATTGTTATAGCGTTACATGACTGAAATCTACAGCCTAGTCTACATTGAAAAACTGACATTAATGTGAGATAAATATATGTTATAGCTTAATATAAAAGAGACCTCCAAAGTACTCCAAAACTGAATAATAAATATTTTAAATGTAAAAAAATGATACAGATATGGAGAAAGGGAAGAACTGCACTTTATCTCTTTAAATAATATGACAGACATTGTCAAGTAGGGACCTATTTCTTTAATCACATTTCCACATTAATCATGGTAGTAGTAAATAGTTTTGTAACATAAAAAACACATTTGCAATAAGAAAATATTTTTGCCAGTCAGAGTTTGAGAAAAATGCAACATCTATAAAACATATGGGCAGACAGTGGGCAAACATATGGATTATATACAAGAAGCATTCAATAATTATATGGGAAACCATCTAGACTGCAATTGTAAATATGAAAACCAAGTATAAACTATTCCTTCATCTCCTAGCATATTCGAGGACTTTAATGATAACACATTCCCTTCTTTAATTAGGAGTTTACTATAGGGCACCACATCTTGAGCTTGTACTATGTTTGTGTTCTCTATTGCATGTCTGGGAACCGTCCAAACAGGAATCTTTCCATTTAGTAAGTACTGATACTTTTTCCAGACACGCAACAGAGAGTTCCTCAGTAGGTGCTCCTTGAAGCTCTTATCCACCTTTTTGTCATAAACTAGATATGCGTGCCAACCATATAGTAAATCATACCCTTCAATATTCAGTATTCTATCATTGGATAGATTAACCCAGTCACTTAGCGCAACTAGAACCGCATCCCTTGTATCCTGGATAATTTTTAATTTAACCCTCGGTTTCTTGCCATCCCAAATAAATCTGTTAATACCCTTCTGCCACTCCTCCAGGTTCACATGGGTTTATCCCAAACAGATGAGAATTTGATTAAACAAGTTAGAGACCAAAGGTCTATGCATATCAAAAGATTGTATAATGTATTGATAGAAATTGACTCCGAAACTGAACTAGTCAAGGATTGTATGATAAAGTGGGGACAAAATTTTGGACAACCTATTATGATGGAAACGTGGGAGAGAATTTGGGTGAAAAATGTAAGATTTACGCAAGCGCAACATTTAAGAGAGAATTTTTACAAAATGTTTTATAGATGGCATCTAGATCCGAAAAAACTATCATATATCTACCCTGACTTCCAATCTAAATGTTGGAGGTGTGAAAGTATGGATGCTACTTATTTTCATGTATGGTGGACCTGTAGAAAAATTAAAGCCTTTTGGAGAAAAATATGGTGGGCTCTTCAGAACATTTTGAAAAAGTGTATTGAATTTCTACCTCAGTTGTTTTTGTTAGGTATTACAAAAGACTGTACCACCTTGGAGACGAACTTAATATTGAATTTGATCACAGCAGCAAGACTGTTGGTGGGACAATACTGGAAGAAACCAGAATTACCATCTATTGAAGAATGGACCTTGAAAGTCATAAATTTGGCAGAAATGGCCAAAATATCTGCATATTTGAAGGATCATTCAAATGAAAAATATATGTTGGACTGGAAAAAATGGATAGATTACATACAAGGGAAATTGTATCTAGCCTATAGTTAAATGTTTTATATGTTGATTGAAAAATGTTTACAAGTAGAAAATGATTGTATTAAGTTGAGTTGCACTCAACCTGATTTTTTCTTTGTTTCCTCTGTTTACATTTACAAATATATAATTAATAAAAATTATAAAAAATTAAAAAAAAGAAGTAAAAAAATAATAATTATATGGGAAACTCCCAAAGTTCATATACCTGTTATTGATATGTATATATGTATTCATTCTCTTTCTTCCAAATTTTGAAATGAAAGTGAAGCACAAGTACAGATTTGTATATGAGTTGGTAAATTAATATGTAAGATGGAATAAAATTTGATAAAGCTTCAGTGACTTTATAAGCTCCCTGGTAGTTTCCATCATCTCCTTTCAACAACCATTCTTGCCTTGAGAACCAAACAAACAAAAATTTAACATTCTGTACCAGCTGGTGGAAGCTGGTAAAACATTTACAATAGCCTGTAATAAGCAAAGGTTGATTATGTCCCATCAAAATTCATATTACTGTGTAAACATAGGAAATTTCTGGTAGAAACCTTATCTGTGTGATATTTGCTTAACAAAAGAGAAATTAAACAATCTGTGATTTCACTTTGGAAACCAAGGCTGCTTCCTGAGTAGAAGGGAGTACTTTTTAAAAGGACCTATTTTTAGGCACAGAAATTATATTTTTATCTACTATATACTCTTGCCTCATTATTGACTATCACTGTCATAAATCCCTCAGGATGAATGATCTGCATACATCAGAATATTAACATCAGTAATCCCTCTGTGGAAGCCTAAGACCTCAGAAATCCTTGGTAAATAAATGCTATATGTGAGTATCCAAGAAGCCTCTTATCAGATAATTTATGTGCAGCAAAGAGTGACTTGATAGTTTACATAAACTCTGTAAGGTGAAGAATAAGGACTTTAACTACAATCCAGACATAATTAAATGCTGTTAATTTCAAGGACAGTTACACATAAGCTTAACTCTACTCTTGGTATCAGTGAGATTTCAGAATGCTTAACCCAGCTGGATTTTATTATTTTATATATTTATTACATGTAATAGAACATTCCTGTCATTATTTACCTTTTTTAATAGAAATCGACCTTACCTTTAAGGAACTCATAACTTGTCCACCTTTATAACTTTATCCTCGGAACATCCATTATAAGTAGGTCAATAGGTTGGGGGGGGGAAATGGTTTTACATTATTAAATTATTTATTAGACATTAAAACTGCTCAGCTTCAAAAATATTCTTGGCATCTTACAAAATATCACATGTACAATTAAAACACAGTTTAAAACGTAAACTGACAACAACAGTAAAAAAAAAAATATGACAGGGCATTCTAAATCCAGGATTTAAACTCTAAACCCTGGAGCAAAGCCAAGCTAAGACAAAGTGGGGATTTGAACCAAGAGAATCTCCATTCCTAATCTAGCTCTAATCTGGATTCCACATTGGTTTAGTGCAGGGTTTTCAACCTCAGGAACTTTAAGGACTATGGACATCAACTCCCAGAATCCCCTAGCCAGCATGGGAAATTCTGGAAGTTGAAGTCTACATATTACCGTAGATGGCTAAGCCCATCTATGCACAGGCTTTCTCTCTTTCCTCACCCTCCCACTTTCAAGAGCCCTGGGCCTTCTCCCTGCCCCACCAGACCTGGGTCCCCTTACCTTTCCCTTTCCCTGCAGTTGGTGACAGGCATTCCCAGACAGTGCAAGGCCCAGCTAGAAAGCTAGCAAAGGCAAATTTTCCTCAAGCCTAGGCAGGCAATCTTTCTCAAGGCTGGCCAGAAACTGGAACTTTGCTATTGCATATGCACACACACACTCACACACACACACAAATTCCCCCCCTCAATGGTGGGACAACCTCAACACCATAATTTCAAATTGGAAATGCCAGGAGTCTACAGAGGGTTAGGTTAGGTTAACTTGTATATAGGCATGATGCTCTGACATGTCCAATATGAAAGCTTGAGCTAAAATCATGATCTTACTATTAGTAAACAAATTCATGATATAAGATGTGAAAACTTTCTATTCAGAAACATACAGCAGAAACATACAGAAGTATTTCTAACAGGACTATCCAATTCTGTAATAGCTTTGTTCCCTATGCAATCTGTCTGGTAAACTCACAAGATTCGTTTTTCTCACCATGTACATGTATACATAATCCAAACTAGACTGTCTTGTTTCTCTGTGTCATATAATATATGTGGATATATGCATAATTCTGTATTTCTTTATTTATTTTTGTCATATTTATGTAATGACCCTTTGAGAGCTGCACGCAATGAAATTTCATTTTAATGTGATTAGTGTACATTCAAAGTGACAATAAAGTTATTATTCTATTCTATTCTATTCTATTCTATTCTATTCTATTCTATTCTATTCTATTCTATTCTATTCTATTCTATTCTAATGGAGTTGGTTAACTCCTACCTAATGCTTATAAAATACCATATAACCCATAACCTATTGTGTCATTGTTTCAGAGATATTTCTTTATCTAAACAGAAACACAGAATGACCACAGGCAGGCAAAAAGCAATAGGAGCGGGAGAAACTTTCGACTTCCTGCCAGTTTTCCCATTGACTTTCCTTGCAGAAAGCTGGTAGAGCAAATTGGAAATGAGAATCAAAAGATCATGACTGATAGTGGCAATGCAGTGAACACAGATTTGCCAACTTTCAGTCTCATGGGTCCTGGATTTTAGACAATTCTGTATGTTAGTCCATTTAAGGTATTTTAATTCAAAAATAGTTGCCTTATTATATATTGTTTTGCCCAATTGAAAGTTACAATCACATAGATATGAAAATATGTAGATGGGTGTAAAATGTAGCAGGTCATCAGATCGCAGTTTCCCCATTTGTAAAATCATGATCTTGCTTTTGTACCATGAGGGGTGCCTTTTAATTGCCAGTTCATGTTCATGGACTCTAGTCCTGAGCCTTTTGGCTGTTTCCCCTTTTGGCAATTAGAACGCAGGAGCAGCGCTCAGAAGTGTGGACCCACATGGCCAACCTGGACCATACATTCGATCTGTAAAAACGCACAGGCCATATCCGTGAGCCCACCAAGGGTGGCCGCCTTTTTAAAGAAGCCTGGCTTTTGGATGAAAACTCCATCAACCGGTACATAGACCTCCTATCGGCATACCAGAACCTTAGAAAGTGGGAGAGTCAATGTTGCAATCCAGAGAGTAGATGGCCACCCCTCACGGTGCAAAAGCAAGATCATGATTTTACAAATGGGGAAACTGCGATCCCTAGGGAAGACAGCGAACTGGAAAAAGGAGAGGGGGACCAGGGAATATTACAATGAGATAACAACAGGCAAGACTGGAGTGATACGGCTATGGGTGAGGCAGTAACAACTGCTATGGGAGGGGACGAGAAACTAACGATGTGTCAAGATCGGGTGTGGAAACTGGACGCACGGAAGCAGCTCGGAAGGAAAGACAAAAGGGGGAGAGAATAGTGAGCAGGAACTGCAGCTACTCCTTGCAGGATTGGGGAGAGAGAGCTACAGGCGAGACAACAGCGGCCTTAGGGGAAGATGACAGCCCTACAGGACGTTTGAAATGCAGATTGAGAGATGGATCCAAAATGAGAGAGGGGGGATAGGGGCAGAGACAGATTGACAGCCATCCCCCAAACACTCACATGCACGCTAGAAAAGTAATGGAGGATCTGGGCATAACCACCGGGTCCACCAACAGGCTGCCAGATGTGAATCAACTTAGCACGTTGCAGATTAATACAACTAATGGGCAGATTATGCGCTCGAGAAGCCGGGAACAGAGACAGGTAGCTATATAGGCAAGCTTCCTAATCACCTAGCATTCCAACCCTGATGACGTCGGCAGTTGGGCCGATGAAAGCTTGGTAACTCTTTTATTTACAAACTTGTTTGTATTAAACAGGTTTGTTTTATTTTTATCCTGCTGTTCGTTTTTTCTATATTATATATATATATATATACAGGTAAGCCAACGCTTCTTCTCCAGCATGGGTGGATTCCGAATCCACCGATGGGTTGTCTCAGCCTGCTGCCCAATTAGAGACTAGGTCCGAAATTTAGTCCCGCCTCCGCCGGATACTCCCCAGTTTTTTCCTAGTCTGAAGCCCAGCAGCAGCTCTTCGTGTTAGCTCCGCGAAAAGTAGTTGTTCTTTATCGCATACAGACTGGTAAAGCAGAATTTAGTTAGTTTTTAAGTTATTTTTTAGTAAATAGTAACTGAAACAAAATTTAGAGAAGGTTTTTAAAAATTTTTTACCTTTTCCGGGATGGTTTGTCCTCCCTGCCTCATCCACGTCGTCGGGACGCGAGGGCGAGGCCGTTCCCGGGCCTAGGCCCCTGGGAGAGCGGGAGGCGAAGGGGGATACGTCCCTGGACTCCCGGCTGGCCGCCGGAAAGCATCCCGAGGCCTCACCGGAGCGCAGCCGTCGAGTGAGGACGAGTCGAGAATTTGCCAGGTCGACGCGGGAATAGCGGAGGACCGCTACACCCAAACGCAAGTGGGGCAGGGAGAGGAGCGGGGAGGAGACCGTCGAACCACCGAGAGGGCCGACGTCGGTGGGAGCCGCCTTCGACCAGGCGGGTAGACCGGGGCTTGTGGGAAACAGGTTCCGCGTGGCCGGGAGCACTGAGCTCCGACCAAAAAATTGGCACGGCGGCCATTTTGGGAAAGTGGAGGTTCCGGCTCCTGGCGCGAATCGCCATTTTGGAAAGGGACGTTTCCTGGGCGTTTTCGCCTGAAGATGACGAATGAGACTTCGTCGAAACATCGCCAAGACACTTCAAATTCTACACGGGAGAAAACCCGAAGAACCAAAGACCTACATATATATATACATATATATATATGTAGGTCTTTGGTTCTTCGGGTTTTCTCCCGCGTAGAATTTGAAGTGTCTTGGCAACGTTTCGATGAAATCTCATTCATCATCTTCAAGCTGGTGCTTTTGGCTTCTGCTTCTAGGAGCAATGTGTGGTCTAAGCTGTTTTTTCCTTTTAACTGCCAGTGGGGGTTTGAACTGATTGGCTGGGAGCTTGGCTATGTTCTGATTGGTTAGGGGCTTGGCTGTGCTCTGATTGGCTGGGGGGTTGGCTGTGTTCTGATTGGCTGGGGGAGTGTTCTGTTTGGGTGGGGACTTTGTTGTGCTGGAGAGGTTCAAAGTGGCCAATGTTGCAGCTCTGGTCTGGCTCCTGGTCTGTGGTCTTGCCTCATCATTGGTGTGGGTTTGGGTTTGCTTTTTGCGTGGATGTGTGGAGGTGGCATCCTGTGTGTTTCTGGTGTCAATCTTTGAGTTAGGAATACGTTTGTCAATAAGGGCGGGTTTCCAAATGGCTGGTAGGCGGGAGGTATCATCTCGTTTGTTCATGCTGTGGGGGCGTTTTTCTATCTCGATGGCTTCTCTGATTATTCTGTTATTAAAATGTTCAGTTTTGGCAATTGTTCTGGTCTTTTTGAAATCAATTTCATGTCCTGTGGCTTTAAGGTGTTGGACCAGGGAAGAAGTTGGTTCCTCTCTTTTGACTGAGTTTTTGTGTTCTTCAATGCGTGCATTTATCCTTCTGTTGGTTTGTCCAATGTATGTAGTGGGGCAAGCAGTACATGGGATTTCATATACTCCTTGATTTTCTAACTCAATTTTGTCTTTAGGGTTTCTTAGGATGGTGGATATTTTTCTGTTTGTGCAGAATGCTGTTTTGACGTTATATTTGTGCAGGACTTTGCTGATCTTGTCTGTGGTGCCTTTTATGTATGGGAGGAGGGCTTTGCCGTTTTCTTGTTCTCTGTCATGGATTTTAGTGGGAGTTTCTTTTTGGATTAAGTTGGAAATCTTATTTCTTGGGAATCCGTTGGATGTTAGTACATTAGTGAGAGTGTGTAGTTCGGTTTTTAGGTGTTGTTCGTCAGCGAGGCATTTGGTTCTGGAGATGAGTGTCTTGGCTACGGAGTTGATCTGTGCTGGGTGGTGGTGTGAGCGTGCGTGCAGATAGCGGTTTGTGTGTGTTTTCTTCTGGTAGATGGTGTGTCCTAGGGAGCCATTGGATTTCTTGTAGACTAAGACATCCTAGAAGCAGAAGCCAAAAGCATCAGCCTGAAGATGATGAATGAGATTTCATCGAAACGTTGCCAAGACACTTCAAATTCTACGCGGGAGAAAACCCGAAGAACCAAAGACATATATATATATATATATATATATATATATATATATATATATATATATATATATATATATATATATATATATATATGTGTGTGTGTGTGTGTGTGTGTGTGTGTGTGTGTGTGTGTGTGTGTGTGTGTGTGTGTGTGTGTGTGTGTGTGTGTGTGTGTGTGTGTGTGTGTGTGTGTGTGTGTGTGTATGTATGTATACATACATACATACATACATACATACATACATACATACATACATACATACATACATACATACATACATACATATATATATATATATATATATATATATATATATATATATCTTAAATGAATTCTCAGTAACCTTTAAGAAACTCTAACCTGATAGCATAACCAGGTTGCACTAAAATACAGCATTTGCACTAAAATACAGGAAATTGGAAGATATGACAGAAATGATGTAATGTTAGCATTTTAATGCACATGCACTCCAGCTCTTCTTCCCAGAAATGATTTATTATATTTTGTCAATCTGGTTCTTATGAGCCCATATCATTTTTAACATCATTTTTCTTCTGGACATCTTTACATTTTTACAAAAGCACATGAAGATAGCATCATAATAAGAGGCCAGGCAATGAAGTTGGCAGTTTACAAATAATGTTGCCAATATATAAATAGAAAGGAAACAAATGTTGGATATGTGAGAGAATAGCTATATGATTAGAGGCCCCATGGCTTTCCTCCTACCCAGCTGACTCATACAATAAATGTGGTGAGTTAGAATCATCTTACTTTCAAGGGAGGCTGAACATCTGATAATGCCCATGGTTAAGAAAGAAAAGGCTGCTAGAACTTATGCTGGTAAGTGCTGGGTAGCAGAAGAAGAGACTGAAGAGGGCCCAGACACCTTGAAGTACTCCATATTACAGTTGACAAGTCAACCCATGGCAATACAGAGGCAGTAGACGAGGTCAATACAGGATCCAGCAACCCAACAATTCTGGTTACAGCCACCATCTTGAAATTTTTTCCCTGCAGACACAAACTTGGCTGAGGAATCAGTTAGCAGCAAGAGGAACCGGAGCAGAGGCACTCAGAAATTAACCAGATACTTGCTGGAAGTGGTTGAACCCATCTGGAAGGAGCAAAACTCCAACTAGAAAATGGCAAAAGCCCAGGAAAACTCCAGCTGAAGCAGGAAAAAACTTCATCTACAGACCACAAACTGAAGCAGCACTGAGGGCAGCAAATCACACAGATCAGGAGCAACAAAGTCTTCCCATCCAGAAACTATCCTAGCCAAGGGTAGTTAATCTCCCCAGCATTAATTCCATTTTGAGAACTCTAGTAGTTCTCAGTAACTTTTAAGAAACTCTAACCTGATAGCATCACTTGTCGGCTGTGGCGAGGGGGGCATTTGCCCAGGTTCACCTGGTGCACCAGTTGTGCCCTTACTTGGATCAGGAGTCTCTCCTCACAGTCACACATGCCCTTGTCACCTCGAGGATCGACTACTGCAACACTCTCTACATGGGGCTTGAAGAGTGTTCGGAGACTACAATTAGTGCAGAATGCAGCTGCGCAAGCGGTTGTGGGCCTGCCCCGTCGTGCCCACATTTCGTCAACTCTCCGCATGCTGCATTGGCTGCCTATTGGTCTCCGAGCGCAATTCAAAGTGTTATTACCTATAAACCCCTTTATGGCAAGGGACCAGGATACTTACGGGACCGTCTTCTGCCACATACTTCCCTACGACCGGTGAGAGCACACAGGGTCGGCCTCCTCCGGGTCCCGTCACCGAAACAATGTCGGCTGGTGGGCCCTAGGGGGAGGGCTTTCTCTGTTGTGGCGCCCCCCCCTCTGGAACCAACTGCCTCCTGAAGTCCGCGTTTCTCCCACGCTCCTGGCCTTCCGTAAAAACCTTAAAACTTACCTCTGCCGGCAGGCCTGGGGATGATTGTGGATTGAATGGTGAATATGAGTGGGTGTTAGTTTGTTTTTTTTAGATATTTTTTATTTGGACTTGTATTGGAATTTGATGTTTTATATACATGTTGTTAGCCGCTCCGAGTCTCCGGAGAGGAGGGGCATACAAGACCGAATAAAATAAATAAATAAATAAATAACCAGAAAGGCAACCAGAGAAAATGGAGAAAGTGATTAATAAACGTGGGACTTATGGATTCTTCTGGATGGACAGCTCTGATGCCATCCAATAAAAGAGAAAATTGAATGGCAGAGAAAGACAGGCAGCACCCCAAAAACTCCTTCAATAAGACAAGATGTTTGTGCAGTGAAGAGCTCATCTAGAACTACCCAAACTTTCAGAATCAGCATAAATAGGTGCACACAACTGCCTACATTAGATGGATGGCTAGGGGTTTATCAAATGGGCCAATCGAGAGGAAGGAAAAAATTAGTACTAACAAAAAGCAGTAAGATAGCTGCGGCAACTATCAGACCCAACATCATCTAATGCAAGTAAGTGTAAAACTACAAGAAGACATAGATCTAATAGTCACAAATATTAATATATAATTATTTATAAATAAGATTACAGCTGTAACACTTTACTCAATATTTCACCCGCTTGTTCTTCATTTTAAAATGTTTTATTGTTGTACTGCTTGATCTGTTACTGTATTGTTATTTAATTATATTATGATGACAGTTCTGATTTATCCATCTTTGGCTCTACATTGTAAACCTGTTAAAATAGAGAGCTTTTTTTATTAGATGACCTAAAGTTGACCGAAGAAAAACTAAGCAACTTTTCCCCAGCATGTTATTATCTACTGATCTACCGGTATTTTATTTATACTGGCATAAATGGGAGTTTCATTATCCTTTCAGATTAAAATCAGGATGTAAATTAGAATTTTATTTTGCATGGAGGAACAACGGTATATAGATCTGAATCTTTCTTGATTACAATCTTCCATCATTTTGATTTTATAATTACTGAGTGACATTCTGAAAGGAATCAATCAGCTTTCAATTGTTACCTTGGTGAAAGATTAAAACATCGTTACTTGTCATACATATTTCACACTTTAGCATATTTTAATAAAGTGAATGCATGAGGAATGGTTGTGGGATGCTAATGACATTTCTATTGATTTTAATTCATATTTGTTGGTCAGAGTTACTCAGATCCAAGCAAGGCATGGTGTCCTATAATTATTGCTAACAAATGAAGACCACAGAACACTGAAGCAGCTAAAATGAAATCATTAATCAAAAATAATATAAAATAATTGCCTATAAGGTAGGGAAACATCATCTTCCTAATGATCATCTTTTATGGCATATTGATCAGTTCTTAATGTGTATATCTTAGTGATTTCTCTACTAGAATATTAAATAGATTATTATTATTTTTTAAATGGGCACCTTGGGTACAGAAAGGAGTTATACCATTATCAATCTAGTAGGTATGTATGATTTCATACACAGAGAGAGGGGGGGCGTATAAACCTGTATACATATAAATTTCTCCTTTGAATTTTAAATTCAAATACTATTGAAGTTACTGAACACTGAATTTCTGGATTTCCATGTTAATATATCTAAAGATTCAAATCTTTGAAATCCCATGTACTATGCAGAAGTCAGTTTTGATATACAAATTTACGAAATTCTCTAGGCAAAAAATAAAAATATGTGAATTTCAAATTATAGGAGGGAACACTCTGATCTCAATTTCTGAAATCAATTTATCTACTATTTGGACTAATTTGTAAACATAATGTCCAAGGCATGTCATTTTCATGGGAAAATAATGTTCACAGCCAACGAATACATAATAAAATTAGAAATAATTAAAAATGAACAAATCTTATACGATGTTGTATAATGTACTTACTGATGTTTCATTAGATTTCAATGTTCCTACATAAGATCACATTAGATCTTGGGGTGAGATTGCTGAAATATTTTGAAACTTTACTATTTTCAGCCATTTCAAAAAAAATGAGCAGGGGAGGAGCTTTCAATCGTGGCATGAGATCATGCAACAGAGCCCAAGGACTGAAAAAAAAATATCTTAACTTTGTATAGCTCATCCAGTGTTTTATAGCATTTAATGGTAATATAGATTCATATCTGGAGCTGTTCCTGGCTTCATTAATTATACAGTACTGTGCCTTGTATTTCAGTGGCTATATAAACTGAAACAATATATTTTATTCTGCTTAATCTTGATGGTTACTGCTCTTTTACATTCTTTTTTCAGAGCATATCATTCTAGATGTATTTCTGAAGCAGTGCAACTATACTTTTTACGCTAAAATTGCAGCATCTATGATTCTGAAGATGAGAGTTATATCTTTGGCTTATTTTAATACTGAAAACTGGAAATGCCAGGTGAAATGGACCAATAACCTATGGTGAGATAAGGCTGCTTTCCATGTCCCTAATAATCTGAATACATGTGGTTTCAGTATCTTTCTCCTGGATTCCACACCACCTTTTTTGAAGTTGAAATTCTGCCTCATGTTAATTTAGACAAACAATTTATTTTTTTCAGAGAAGGAGTTATCTGGCAAAAGAATTCAGTAAATTCTGTGGTTCATGTTTCTTTTAATGTGCCTTCTTTTAATAAACAGCTTGTGCATTTAATTAAGCCATGATAACCTGAACATTTACTCTTTTCATTCTGATTTTTTTCAGAATTATGATAATCTTTGTGTCTTTATCTATTAATTTACTTATTGATTTTGTATGTAGCTATAATCACCAGGCTATCAGAAATAAACACCAAGAAAACATATAACCATAATCCTTGATAGCACCATTCTCACCCTGAAACCCCTGCAAGAGCATCTTTTTTACAGAAAGTAAAATCTTTAAATTGGGCACCAAGTTGGCCTCAAGGTAGAGTTTATTCCATTAAACAGGGGCCTTCTGTGAATTAACATGTTGGGCCCTCTAACCTAAAATGGTTTATTCTGTTTGGAGAAGGTGGTTCTATAAATTCCTAGGAGCCAATCCATATCAGCCTCTGTAGTTAAAACTATCGTGGATCACACCTGGAAACCTACTATCAACTTAACAGTCCATAATAGGAAACCCTCTAGAGTCTAAACAATGTAGTACTCAATGGGCAAAAGTGATTAACTATGTACAATTTGCCTTAAATAGCTTTCTTGCTCTCTGCTGTGCACTTAACCAAAAGGGCTGGAATGCATTGTGTTGCATAGCCAGAGAAGCCAGGACTACAGTCTCACTTAGGTAAGAAAAAAAGAATTACTGTAGTGTGAACCTTGTGAAGGGAGCTGTTCAAACCAAATATACCACTCTGGAGCCCACAGATGAATCCCAATGCCCCATATATTTGGGTAACATTTTATAGATTGATCATACTAAGATTAAATAACCCAAAACCATGCTTCTTGTTTTCAATCACTTGAGAACTAATCATTTATTCTTCCTAATGATGGATTTAAATTTACTTGCAAGTGAAATAATACAATCATGTTAATCATGGGATAATATCTTTCATAAAATTTCTTCTTACTACAGTAATTAGTGCAGCATCCAAAATATCAGTGTTATATGACTACGGCAATCCTAAATTGTCAATAAGAAGTCACTGTATTTGAATAGTTTTTGAATAGTTTTCAGTGGAAGCTCTATGTAAGTGCATTGCAATTGTCCAATTACTAAATAAATCGGCCTCTTTTTTTATCAGTGCCAAGTTCAAGCACTAATGTGGGCTATGCATACATGAAGTATTTTTATTTAAAATGCATTTAAACAAAACTTTTATTTTACTTCCAGATAATTTTGGAAAAGTAATGTCTCTAGAGCAGTGAAACATTATACTATGTGTATAAATATACTATCAGATTAAAAAATAAATATTCCAAAAGTAGTATCAGAGTCTGCAACTCTTTTATGTGAACAAGAGATCATTATTATTCTTTATTCATGCATGTTAAATGTCAGAGTGGACTATAGTTACAAAATGAAGTATGAGAGCTTGTCCTCAAAACTCTGAAATAAGGAATGGATTAAAAGATTAGTGCAGCTTGTCTGGTTTGTTATGCTTTACGGTATTTTTTTGTTAAAAATACATTTAGTCAGGTACACTGTATATATCTTACGATTCATTCTAGCCAGCACAATGGAGCTTAAAATGCATAATAAACTTGTCAACTCTAATTCAAATCTGCTGCATTAACACAACAAAATATATTTCTATTTAAACTCTACCGGTATTAACAAGAAGTTAGGAATCTATATTATCAAAATAAAAGTTTTTACCTTATAAAGAAAGTTAAGAATGTTAAAAAAAACCATAAGATACTTAAATATAGAATACCTCTAGAACTGCTTGCAAACTGTGCTCCAAAGATGTGTCCTACAATTACCAGTAATTAAAGTGCAGAGCTCATAGAAAGGAAAGACCCTGATTCAAAAAATTGTTAGATGTAGAGGAACACTATATCTGTTCTGCTGTGCTTAGAGTTCTTTTATATCAGACGATCAGAAGATGATATTCTGGATGCAAAACTGAAAAAGAGGACTGAGTCTATCAAAGTGCAGATTCAACAAATCATGTGTTACACACAATGTCTTACCTAGCTTTGTACTTGCGCAAAGATTTTGTCCATGCCAGAATTATCTCAATATTTCGACAGTGGGGGTATTCCAGATAGTCCTCAACTTATGACCAATCACTTAACCATTTGAAATGACAATGGACACCACCAAAAGGTACACACACACACACACACACACACACACACACACACACCTGTGGTCATTTAATTGGGTCACTCGGCAACCAACTCACCTTTACAGCCATGTGCAATCATATGACTGCAATATGCTATATTATTTGCTAGTTTCTGGCTTTTAGTTCTGGTTTCATGCAAAATGGTTTCTCCACCATTTCTGCTATTATTACATGTTCTTTCATTTCAACTTCTTTTTTATTCTTATCCCCTTCCTTTAACCAAGCTGCTGCGTTCTTATTAGATTTCTTAGAGTTATCTGTATCTGTACTCAGACCCGCACTTTCTTCCTTGTCAGGTATTGACTCATTCACTGTAGTCTCTCCATTGGTAGAAATGCTTCTGATTGGACTGAAATTGGAGATTCTGCCTATAATTTGCAATTCAGCCTTCATATCTTTTGCTCTTCTTGGCTGTAGCTGTTATTTGTTTATTATTTCCTTGATCTTCCTTGCTTCTAGGTGATATTTCTTGATCAGATATTCTTGGGTCTACTTGTTCTTCAGCTTTTCTTTCATCTGTTCTAGCTGGCTTGCATTTAATCTCAGCTTGCTGACCTTATTTTCCAACCTGATCTTCCATTTTGGTGATGCACTGTTTGGTTATTTTTTTCTTTGTTGATTTTGCATCCCAAGTATTCAATCATAACTGCAGCTATGCTGTATAGTAGTTAGTTTGTTTCTTGCAGTGACCAGGTGGTTATATTTGATATTGCAGTATTAGCATATTTTCATGTTTGTGCTAGCTGTTTCTTTGGAAGAAGCTTCAACACAGGCAACCTTATTCTGTTATTTTTGTGCTGTTTTACACTCTCAGCAACTCTTTGGTCCAATTCTTTTACTTTTTAGTTAGAGGGCTTTGTTCTTTCTGAGGCAGAAGAGAGGGTACCTGGTTTTGGAATGAAAACAATTCAATGGTTATCCTGGCTTCCCTACTGCCCCCCCCCCCGGTTTGCCTCTTCAATCTGAGTTACTTCTGACAAGGCTTTGATTTCTTTGCCCTAGATCAGACATGTCAAACACAAGGCCTGGGGGCCGGATGTGGCCCGTGAAGTGGTTTCATGTGGCCCATGAAGCCATCCTGGAAACAGTGAGGGAACGGCCTCCGCTGCCTTGGCCCTGGCCTAGGCCAGCTGGGAGCCAATGTACAATTTTGTGGTGGCCATCTATGCTGAAACGCATTCAGTCTTAACTCCATAAGCCCCCCCCCCCCCGATGGCCTGAGAGGAACAGTGAGGCTCCTACAGTGGACCATGCCTTGGCACTTGCCCTGATCCCACCCCCTTCTGCCAGAGACCCTCAGATCTATCCCACTCCTGCCCAGGCCCCCACAGGCACCCTTGACGCGAACAATGTAGAGCTGGCCAGACCCACCCAGTAGGCCATACCCACTCCATCCACGCCACCCAGTAGGCCGCACGCACCCTGGCCACACCCACCCGGCCCCCTGTGGGCACCACAATGCTGATACGGCCCTCAATGAAATTGAGTTTGACACCACTGCCCTAGATAGACCTTTGCAATTCTTCCAATTCTGCTTCTGTGAATATTTTATTTTGAAGTATAGACTGGTGTTCTCTGCATTATAGACTCTGTTCTATTTTTTTCTGAATCTGGGTGCATTCTTTTCAAATATCCTCTTCTTGCTAGACTCGATCTGTAATAAATCATTGTTGCTTTGTTTTCTATCTCTGTATATTTGCAACAGGTAACCTTTCCTTCCAGTAGTTCTGCAGCTGCTAGCCCTGGTTACTCAGCCACCAGTCCTGAATCCTATAACCATTTTTCACCAAATCTCCAGGAAATTCAACCCCTAGCACAGTCCTTATAGACCCAGGAGACAACTGAGCTGGAATGAGTTTCTGTAATTTATGTCTCACCATATTTTTTTTATGGGAGATATACTCTTTGCCTGCACACTGGCAGACCATGGCATAGGTCTCATCATCTTCAGAATACACAAGCCCCATGACCACATCAAGGTAGTGCCTCACTGGAAGTTCATTATTATTATTGCTTTCAAGTGAGTGCTGATTCCTGGTGACTGCTTGGACAAGTCCCTTCAGTTTTCTTGGCAAGGTTTTTCAGAAGTGGTTTGCTATTGCCTGCTTCCTAGAGTTCAGATAAAGTGACTGGCCCAAGGTTACCCAACTAGCTTCATTTCTAAGACAGGACAAGTTTCTAGTCTGATGTCTTAACCGTTATACCAAACTGCCTCTTCAGTTAATACTGTGTAAATACCACTGTAACAAAACAATATATTAATACACAAACATAGTAAAAAAGAAACAAAATCCCATTATAGAACCCAGCGTAACATTTTAAAAACCATATAAATATAACAACAATATTGGGAATAAACAAACTCAAGTGCAAACATCCTAAGTTTCATTTACATACAGTAAATAACTATATATGTTTATTATGGAATTCCTAGACTAATCACTCTGCTGAACACCTAATTCCCACAGTATGTCTCATGTTTAAGGATATTTATCCATGTAGTATGTAGTACTCTTATCTTTTCTACTATCTTCTATTGGTATCTTATGACTATATTACTTTGTTGTTTGTATGTACACTGAGAGCTTATGCACCAAAGACAAATTCCTTGTGTGTCCAATTATACTTGGCCAATAAAATATTCTATTCTATTCTACTGTTGGATTGGGAAAAAAATAAAACAAGGTTTAAAGGACTAATCCTGGAAAGCATAACACTTATTATTGTTCCAAACTCAACTATAAAAATGGACAAATCTGAGTTGAAAATAAATAAGATCTCAGCAGCATAAGCATTAAAGGATTGCTAAAACTGATTTCCTGGTTGATTTCAGCTCTCTCAGCAATAGATTCATAATGACATTTATCAAAATGCTTTCCAGGTAGCACAAAGAACAAATATGTCATGTTTACAGTAAATAAATCTGACAAGAAGTATGACCATTCCTTTTTTTTTTAGATCATACAGCCTATTCTTTGCCCTAAAGCCTTAGTTTCTGTAACATAATGATGTTCTGAGTACAAATACAGGATAACACCAAATGATAGCAAAGAACATGATTAAAACATAATAATATGTGATTATGTCCTTGAGTAGCAGTAAAAATGTTTCCTTAATGGACAATCATTTAGCTGACATCATCAAGGAAGCAGAATACTGTTTTGACTAATACATGTTTTTTACGAAATAAAATATTGCCACTCATGATCTTGAAGCCACTTCTGAATTGGTTCTGGAATTGCTCATTCCCATGATGCTGGCCGGTTTCAGGATCTGAATCATATATTTGTGGTTCTGTGGTGATATATGTGGAACTAGAAGAGAGCTGGAACTTTCTCTTTTTGCAGCAGCAGCTTATGGACAACCTGTTTCCTGGTAGTGAATAATACTGTAAACTATTGACCCAGGTTCTGCTACAATCTAAGCCATGTTAGGAAAAGGGAAGGGATAGATTAAAAAATGGTCAAGCTAGTTAAATCACAGTCTGCTCCTTTAGAATCTCAAGAGCCTGCACAGTCTGTTTCACAAATGCTTACAGTGAAAGATTTACAGTCTGCTTTAACAGATGTAATATCCTTATTTAATGATAGGTTTGATAAATTGGAAGATAAATTTGATGTGAAAATAGAGGAAAAGATGGCAGAGCAGAAAAAAGACTTTAAAGCTATGATAGAAGCCTCTAATCAGGAGATGAGAGAAGATATTGTAGACGCTATTAAAGGTGTCTGGGACTATACTATTGCTGTTGAAGAGAAATTAGAAAATGCTGAGCAGCATTTTGAAGAAAAATTAGAAGAAATTAGAAGTGATGTACAAGATCAAGCTACTTTGACACAATATCATCAGATGCAGTTTGCGGTTAGAATTAGGGGATTTAGAGATGTATTAAATGAAAACCAAGAGGACTTAAGAAAAAATTTTTCTGAAGCTTTAGCAAAATTTTTGGATGACTCAGTTGAGAATGTGGCCTGGCAGATTGAACGATTGTTTAGAATGAACTCACGTATTGCTGTACAAAGGAATTTGCCTAGAGACATTGTGATATACTTTAATACAAGAAAATATAGAAATTGGGTTCTTTCTATAGCTTATAATAAACAATTGAGTGTTGCTGGCCAGGAAGTACAGGTTTTGAAAGAGATACCTCCTAAGATGTTGAGATCAAGGAAAGATTATGCCTTTTTGACGGAGGAGCTTAAAAGAAGAGAAATACAATATAGATGGGAGGTACCAACTGGACTGTCTTTACTTTTTAAAAATAAAAGATACCGTTTGTTTACTGTTGCTAAAGCGAAGGATTTTTTTGAGAATATATTGATGGTTGATAGATCTACTTCCCCAAAACCTAAGGGGGCAACTTTGGTTAAAGATTTAGAATTATTGCAATCTGCGGAATTTCAACAACCTCGACTAATTTCATCGGTTCTTTTGGATAAAGCAGTTGAACAACCAGTGCAGTCAATTGATATTTTTCAACCTTTGGCAGTAGACAAGCCTAAAGATCCAAGGCGTGTACGTGAATCTACTAAGGTTATTGAACAAAGAGAAAAAATACAACCAACTCAAACCAAGCAAACTGATCTGACATCTATGGAAGCCATGGGAGCAAGACCCAAGAGGCAGGAAGAAGTGGAATGGTCTTTGCAGAAGCTTTCACGTAAAGGCCATGTCAAATAAATATTTGACGTGGAATGTTAACGGTTTAAATTCACAAAAAAGGAGGAAGATATTTCATTATTTGAAGCAATGTAAAAATGATGTAATCTGTCTACAAGAAACTCATATTAGATCTTCTGATCAGAAATATTTGATTAATAATAAGCTGGGTACACATTTTGTGGCATCATCTCTAGTTAAAAAAAATGGAATTGTTATTTATGTTAAAAATAATATAAAAGCTAAATTAATAGAAGCAGATAATCAAGGTAGATTTTTAGCTATAGAAATTTTACTGGATGGGAAGAAAGTTCTCTTGATGGGTATATATGCTCCAAACCAAAAACAAGGTATGTTTTATAAATCATTACACAAAAAGTTATTAGAGTTGGATTACAGATCTTGTATTTTAATGGGAGATTGGAATGGAATCCTTGATGCTGGTTTGGACAAGAAAAAGACTTCACTAGTTTCTCAATCGCGTTCAATTTTACCTAAATCTTTTTTTGATATTAAAGATGATTTTAATTTGTTAGATATTTGGAGAGAAAGACATGGTAGGGATCAAGAGTTTACTTTTTTCTCTGACAGACATCAATCATTTTCTAGAATTGATTTTATTTTAACTACTAGTGATTTTATGTTAAAGTTAAAGAAAGTTAAAATCTTACCTAATGTATTGTCTGATCATAATCCAGTTATGATGGAATTAAGGACTGGCCAATTTTTAAGCAGATCCTGGAGACTTAATGAAAACTTGTTTAAATATGAAATGTATGTGCAAGAATGTAAAAAGGCTATCAAGGAATTTTTTAGGTTAAATAAGAATGTAGGCTTACCAATAGAAACGGTGTGGGACTCTAGTAAGGCCCACATGCGTGGAATATTAATTGAATTGAATGTTAGGCATAGACGTAAACAAGAGGAAAAGAGGCGAGTTTTAGAAGCGGAAATAAGAAAGAAAGAGTTATTATTAATAGATAATCCAGATGATAGTAATATTAAAGAAGGGATAAAGGTTTTACGGAAACAATTTGATATTTTGATGACCGACCAGGTTGCCAGGAATATACAATATGCTAAACATAATACTTTTTTTAACGCTAATAAACCTGGCAGATGGCTGGCTTATACATTAAGGAAAAAACAAAAATCCCGTTTAATTGAGAAGGTAGAATATAAGGGGCAAGAAGTATTTCACCAAGAAACTATTAAGAAGGCTTTTCTAGAGTTCTACACCAAATTGTATGCTGAAGAAAAAGTTCAAGAGGAAGAGATAGATGCCTTTTTACAAAATCAAAATGTTTCGGAAATTACTTTGGAACAAAGAGATAGATTAAATGCTTTGATTAGGTCAGAAGAAATTATTGATGCAATTAAACAATTGAAATTGGGAAAATCTCCAGGAACTGATGGTTTTACCACGATTTATTATAAGTGTTTACAGGAGGAAATGGTGGAACATTTGAGGGAGTTATTTGTCAATATACAAGAGGGTGGTCGGGTTCCACCCTCTTGGAAAACGGCTAATGTATGCTTGATTCCTAAAGAGGGCAAAGATAATGTTCAAGTAGAAAATTTTAGACCTATCTCCTTGTTAAATACGGATTACAAGATTTTTGCAAAAATCTTGGCTAATAGATTAATGACAGTTTTGACACAGAAGATTCACCCGGATCAAACTGGTTTTTTACAAGGGAGACAGATGAAAACCAATGTTAGACAACTTGTTAACATACTGGAATATTTGGATAAACATATTCAAGTACCAGCTGTCTTAATGTTTTTAGATGCAGAAAAAGCTTTTGATAGATTGAATTGGACATTTCTGCAAAGGCTTGTGGTAAGGATGGGAATGGGGGACCAGTTTATTAACTCTATATCAGCTATATATCAGAAACAAACAGGACAGATCATAGTGAATGGACAATTAACAGATTCATTTAATATAGAAAAGGGTATTAGGCAGGGTTGCCCCTTATCCCCTTTGTTGTTTGTTTTAACTTTAGAGGTACTATTGAACAGGATTAGAGCATCAGAGGAATTAAGGGGGGTACAAATTAGACAACATGATTATAGATTATGTGCCTTTGCAGATGATTTACTTGTGACACTAACTCAGCCAGTACAATCGGCTCAGAGTTTGATGGAAATTATTCGAGATTATGGAAAAGTTTCAGGTTTCAAATTAAATTTATCCAAGACAAAGATGTTGGTTAAAAATTTTGATAATAAATTAAAACAAGATCTGGAAAGAATAACGGGATGCGAGATAGTTAAAAAAGTTAAATATTTAGGAATTTATATAGAAGCTTCAAATGGTAAATTATATAAGAATAATTATGAACTCTTATGGTGCAAAGTACAAAAAGAATTGGAGAATTGGAAAAAATTACAATTATCTATGTTGGGCAGAATAGCCGCTATTAAAATGAATGTATTGCCGAAATTCTTATTTTTATTTCAAATGTTACCAATACTTAAAAAGGATGGAAATCTTGATGAATGGCAGAAAGGTATAAACAAATTTATCTGGGATGGCAAGAAACCAAGGGTCAAATTTAAAATTATTCAAGACACAAGAGAGAGAGGTGGTTTGAAAGTGCCTAATTTTAAATTATATTATGATGCAGCAGTTCTAGTGGCAATAAGTGATTGGATTAACTTAACAAATGAAAGAATATTAAATATAGAAGGATATGGGTTAGTATACGGGTTCCACGCGTACTTAGTTTATGATAAAAAACTGGATAGGGGTTTTAAAGAGCATATAATAAGAAACTCTGTGTTGCGTGTCTGGAAAAAGTATTATTATAAGTTAAATGGCAAAATTCCTTTATGGACAGTCCCCAGGCACGCAATACAGAGTGTAGGTATACAACAAATTCAAGACGTGGTGCCCTATGATAAACTTTTAAATAAAGAGGGGAATAGCCTAGAACTGAAATCATTAGACAGATTAAGGGAGGAAGGTATAGCTCATAATTGGTATTATTATACACAACTTCAAGCCAGATGGCAAAAAGATGTCAAGATGGGTTTTTCCTTAAAGGATGATGAAAAATTAATTATACAAATTAGAGATCAAAGAATGATGCATATTAGAAGAATATATGATGCTTTAATTGAAATTGATTCTGGAACTGAATTAATTAAAGATTGTATGATTAAGTGGGAAGGTAATTTCGGACACCCAATTATGATGGAAACTTGGAAAAGAATATGGGTGAAAAATGTTAAATTTACACAAGCTCAGCACTTAAGAGAAAATTTTTACAAAATGTTTTACAGATGGCACTTAGATCCCAAAAAATTATCGTTTATGTATCCAAACTTGCAACCCAAATGTTGGAGATGTGATTCTATGGACGCTATTTATTTTCACATTTGGTGGTCTTGTAAAAAGATTAAGGCTTTTTGGATAAAAATATGGTGGATTCTTCAAAATATCTTGAAAAAGCGTATTGAGTTTGTACCACAGTTGTTTTTGTTGGGTATTACAAAGGACTGTTCCACCATAGAGACTAAATTGATTTTGAACTTGACTACAGCTGCAAGACTGTTGGTGGGACAATATTGGAAGTCATCTGAAATACCATCTATTGAAGAATGGACATTAAAAGTTACCCATCTTGTTGAGATGGCCAAGATTTCGGCATACCTGAAGAACCACTCAAATGAAACGTTTTTGATGGACTGGAAGAAATGGATTGATTATATGCAAAAGAAATATCAGTTGAAAGAATTAGATTTGATATATGGTTAAATACTTTAATATAGTAGTTTAGTGGGGTTTCTTGCGTTTTTTACCCTGTATTCATTCTGGGAAGCCTGGGGGGGGAGGGGGGAGGGAGATAATATATATTAGTTTATTTTTTTTTCAACTGTAGTTGGGGGTTTAAGGGATTAGATAATTTTTGTAGGATGCTCGGGAGAATTTTAGTTAGCGCTTTAGATGTTGAGGAGGAGGAACGAAAGTTCAAGAGAAGTGGGTTGTTGGAGGGTTTTGTGGAGGGGGGTTCCGAGCAGCTACTTGTATGTTTTTTGTTTTTTTTTAATATGTAATTTGTTTGTTCTCAGTTGAATCAATATGTTATTACGTTATAATTGTTAAAAGTTTTTTAAAAAATTTAATAAAAAAAATTATAAAAAAAAATGGTCAAGCTGAGTGAACAGGTAAACACCCCCCCCCCAAAAAAAGCATCAGCTGTGAGGGATAAAGCAGAAACTGCGGGAGTCACTTGGCTGGAATGGGAGCTCTAGAAATTGAATAAATAAATAAAATCTCAGCAGGTAAGCATCTTTTCATCCCACTTTGTGTCACAAATGACAGTTTAAGAGTGAAGGCTATAGAAGTGACTGATGCCAAATGCACATCACACACTTATTACTTCACCATTATAACTCTCATGCTATGGAGACAGAAAGTAATATAAATAGTGTCCTCTCACCTATCAAATGACCAGAGCAATGCACACATATACAGAAAATGTGAATGGAAGGATCAACATTTTCTCTTGCCGTGAACTTCCCCTGAGAGTTATTGTTACATAGCAGCTGCAGTGGCTCAGAAAGGCTAAATGATATTGGGGAAGGGAGGGGGGAGGGAAATAGGTGTCAATAGAACATGAAAAGTGAGGAAATGTATATATCATGCTGCCACAACACTAACCCATAGCTTATAGATTTTTTCAGGAATTTGGATGTAACTACATAAGGGCCAAGTTTGCATCCTGATTGCTCTGTGTAATAGTTTTCCATCATTTACTTTAAATAAAGGAAGATTCTGGATCAATAAAATAATTAAACTATACAACTGCTGTCATCCGGTATTTGGCACATTAGATGGTTTTAGAAAGGAATAGAATAATTCATCACGTAAATGACTATCAATAGCTACAAGTGTTAGTGGTTATATATTACCTCCCGGATTCCCCGATGTCAGCTGATGTTCAGATTGAATTTGGCATTGTTGTTTAAGAGTATTGAACTGTTAGCTGTTCCAAACAACGCTTCCTTTTGCAACTGACTGATGGCGATTTTGCCAATGCTCATGATGTTCAGATAATGCTCCAGAGGTTTTGAGATTGCATCCAAGATGCCTGTTATTACTGGTACTCTCTGTGCTTTTTTACTTCTATTTGCGAGTCTTTGTATTTTACGATTTTCTCTAGTTTTTTCTCTTCTATTCTTCTGTCTCCAGGATTGCAGTGTCCAGTATTGACATTTTTTGTCCTTCTTATCAATAATTATTAAGTCTGGGGTGTTATGTGAGAGATGTCTGTTTGTTTGAATTCTAAAGCTCTTTAGCTTATTCATTTTCTATTACTTTATCTATTTTGTAGTCCCACCAGTTCTTGCTTGCAGGGAAATGGTACTTCTTCAGATATTTCAATGCATAGTTGCTACTTTGTCGCGTCGCTAAGTTACTGAAATTGCTTATACTTGTCTGGAGGGGACAGAGTCATCTTTTATGTATCATTATTTTTATTCTCTTACTTTTTTTGTACTTCTCTTTTTTCTTTTTCATATTTTTATGTTAATACTAGTTTTTTATTTTTATATTTGAAGCATTAATAAAAAAAAATCCCCAAAAAAGAATAGCACCTGAAAACCAAATGGTAATCAGTGTAGCTTGTGTAACATCGCATGGCATAATGTTGTAGCATGCCCAACTCTGCCTGCACTGCTGCATTTAGAGCCAGCTGTAACTTCTAAGTGGTCTTTAAGGAGTCATGAGGAGACTAGGACAGGAGTAACCATCTGAAAGGCTTCCCTATATAGGAATGGGTGTAACTAACACACTAGACCAGCGGTTCTCAACCTATGGGTCGCGACCCCATTTGGGGTCGAACGACCATTTCACGGGGTCGCCAAATGCTGCAGTCCGCCATTTTCCCCCCAGGCCAGCGCAGGGGGTAGCACCGCGCATGCGCGGGGTAGCACCGCACATGCGCAATGCAGGCCGTCGCACCGCGCATGTGCGATGTAGGCCGTTGCACCACGCATGCATGATGCGGGCCGTCGCACCACGCATGCACGATGCGGGCCGTCGTGCACGTGTCGCGCATGCGTGATGCGGACCATCACGCCGCGCATGCGCGATGTGGACTGTCGCGCAGGGCATGCACGATGCGGACCGTCGCGCGCACATCACGCATGCGCGATGCAGACCGTCACGTCGCGCATGCGCAATGCGGACCGTCGCGTGCGCGTCACGCATGCACGATGCAGACTGTCACGTCGCGCATGCAGGTCAGGGTCGCAACCTGAAATAGGTTGAGAACCGCTGCACTAGACAAATCTGGGTGAGAGCCCTCTTGTCTGCAGCTCATCATCTGGAACTCTGAAACCACCTCTACACTGCAAACCAGACTTCATTGGGGAAATAGAGACTAAAAATGGAAAGTCTACAGGACCAAAGAGTCCATATAACCACAGTCATTAATTTGGTAGGTTTGAGCCTGACTCTGTTCCTCTCATCTAGAATTGTACAATTTCTAGATTCTGGGGAAAGAACGTGACATCACTTGATTGGCCAAGGGCTAAGATGTACAGTTAGCCCTAATTCTGAACTGATGATTACCTTGGATAATGTTTATATTTATCTCCTCAATGGACATATGCCAATGTAACCTTAGTTAAGAATTCCTGTTGATAGATATTTCCCATTAGCTACATAGTTCAAAAATCCCTGGAGCATTTCAATAAATGAGATTGCAAAATATTTGAATGTGCATTGAAAATCTTATCTTTATAGCATAGCCACTTACAATATAACCATACTTTTCAATAATTTTATGTCAACTCTCATAATAAGCAAAGGGTGGGCAATGCATGTCCAGTTTCATTATTACAGACTTTTAAATGAGTGGGCATGATTTTGGAATTCAACATTATGCAAGCACAAGCAATACAACATAGTCAAACTAGAGTCTTGGACTTTAAGAGAGCTAATTTCAACAAACTTAGAAAGAACTTGGGAAGGATTCCATGGATAAGAATCCTCAAGGGAAAAACAACTAAAGAAGCTTGGGAAATTTTGAAAAGTGAGATTATAAAAGCCCAGTCTAGCACAATACCAATGAAGAAGAAAAATAACAGCTCTCAAAAGAAACCAGTTTGGCTGCATAAAGAAATCTCTGATAAATTGAAAGACAAAAAGGACAAGTATAAAAAGTGGAAAGAGGGGTACATAAGTAAGGCAGAATATCAGCAAATAGCCTGAGCCTGCAAAGATGAAGTGAGGAAAGCTAAGGCTCAAAATGAACTAAGGCTTGCGACCAAAGTCAAAAATAACCAAAAAAAGCTTCTTTCAATGTAAAAAACAAGAAAAAAGTTAAAGAAATGATTGGTCCATTAGTGGGAGAAAGTGGCAAGAAGGTAACAAGCAACAGTGAGAAAGCAAAACTACTTAACTTGTTTTTTGCATCTGTCTTTACACAAAGGAAAAAAAACAGTCCAACCTATCAAAAATATCATAATAAACAGATTAGAAACACAAGTTAAGATAGGCAAGAAAATGGTAAGTGAGCATCTGTCCACCCTAGACGAATTCAAATCACCAAGACCAGATGGATTTCACCCCAAAGTTCTGAAGGAACTGGCAGATGTGATCTCAGAACCACTGAACTATATTTTTCAAAGATCATGGAGCACTGGGGAACTACCAAAGGACTGGAAAAGACCTGATGTAGTTCCCATCTTCAAAAAAGGAAAAAAAATGGATCCAGAAACTACAGACCTATCAGCCTGAACTCAATACCTGGGAAGATTCTGGAAAAGATAATCAAGCAATGAATCAGTGAACACCTAGAGCAGCGGTTCTCAACCTTGGGGTCGCACGACGATTTCGCGGGGGTCGCCGGACACCAAGAGCCGCCATTTTGGGGTTTTTTTGTTTTTTTGTTTTTTTTATTTTTTATTTTTAATTTTTTTGGCACGCGCGCCGCGCATGCGCAGATCCGCCCGTCGCGCCGGGAAAAAAATAAAAAAAAAATAAAAAATTTTTTTTAAAAAACTCAAAAAAAAAGGCAGCCGCGATGGGCGGATCCGCGCATGCGCAGATGCGCCCATCACGCCGGAAAAAAATAAAAAAATTTAAAAAATTTTTTTAAAAATCAAAAAAATAAAAAAAAACAAAAACAAAATGGCGGCCGCGATGGGCGGATCCGCGCATGCGCGGCGCACACGACGGGCCGATCTGCGCATGCGCAAATCTGCCCATCGCGGCCGCCATTTTGGTTTTTTTTTAAATTGTTTTTTCTGCGCGTGCGCACGCACGCGCACACACACCCATGTCGGGGTCATGGCGTGCATGGGCGGGGCAAGTGGGGTCTCAACCTGAGAAAGGTTGAGAACCACTGACCTAGAGGCAAACAAAATCATTACCAAAAAACAACATGGGTTTGTCAAAAACAAATCATGCTAGACATTCTACATTCTATGTTCTACATTTAGGCAAAAAAAAACAAATGCACAGGTACAGTATAGGTGGTACCTTGCTCAATAGTAATAACTGTGAGAGGTATCTCAGAGCCCTAGTAGACAATCACTTAAATATGAGCCAGCAGTGTACTGTAGCTGCTAAAAAAGCCAAAACAGTGCTAGGCTGCATTAACAGAGGGATAGAATCAAGATCACGTGAAGTGTTAATACCTCTTTACAATGCCTTGGTAAGGCCAGACTTGGAATACTGCATCAAGTTTTGGTCACCATGATGTAAAAAAGATGCTGAGACTCTAGAAAGAGTACAGAGAAGAGCAACCAAGATGATTAGGGGACTGGGCGCTAAAACATATAAGGAATGGTTGCTGGAATTGGGTATGTCTAGTTCAGCGGTTCTCAACCTATTTGGGGTCGAACGACCATTTCACGGGGGTCGCCAAACAATGCAGTCTGCCATTTTTTCCCCTTTTCCTTAGCTGTGCTACTCCCTCTTATTCTATTGGCTTTTGAAAGCCAAAAGAATAGACTCTCTTGAATCGAGTCTAATTCTATTGGCTTTCAAAAGCCAATAGGAATTGTCCATGCTGTCTCTGCCCTGCTGAGCCCACCAAAAGTCCCAGTCTGCAAATGGTGCTGCAAGTTGTCTGCAGCGAAGGCAAGCTATCCGGAACTTTCCACCCCTCCCTGCTGAGCAACTACTAAAAATGTAAGTAAAAGAGGGCCAGGGATGGGAGGTAGGAGGCCGGCAGGCGCAGGGAGGGCACCTGGCATGCGTGGGGCCTGGCGGGTGCCTTACCTCCCTTGGGCTGGGCCAGCTGGTGGCCCAGCCGGTGGTTGCCCTGCGCCGTCGCTGCTGCTTGCTGCGGCCTCCCAGGAGCGCCTGGGCCTGCCTGCCGCCACCCCGAACAGGCGGCGGCCAAGGTAAGGCTAGCAGGGCAGCGGCGGGCGAAGGGAGGGTCGCTGGCATGCGTGGGGGCCGGCGGGTGCCTTACCTCCCTTGGGCTGGGCCAGCTGGTGGCCCAGCCCGTGGTCGCCCTGCGCCATTGCTGGCCCTTGCCAGCTACGCCTCAGCCGGCGCAGGGGGCAGCACCATGCATGCGTGGTGCTGCCGGGCAGGGAAAGTCTTCGACTTATGACCGGTCGGGAAGTCCTCGACTTACGATCGGTTGGGGGTCACGGCCTGAAAAAGGTTGAGAACCACTGGTCTAGTTTAATGAAAAGATGGATGAGGGGTGACATGATAACATGTTCCACTATCTCAGGGGTTGCTACAAAGAAGACGGAGTCAAGCTATTCTTCAAAGCACCTGAAGGCAGGACAAGAAGGAATGGATGGAAATTAATCAAGGAGAGAAGCAACCTAGAACTAAGGAGAAATTTCCTGACAGTTAGAACAATTAATAAGTGGAACAACCTGCCTCCAGAAGTTGTGAATGCTCCAACACTGAAAGTTTTTAAGAAGAGACTAGATAGCCATTTGTCTGAAATAGTATAGGGATTCCTGCCGGAGCAGGGTTGGATTAGATGACCTCCAATGTCCCTTCCAACATTATTATTGTTGTTGTTGTTGTTGCTGCTGCTATCATTATTATTATCGTTATTATCGTTATTATTATCATTATTATTATCGTTATCATATCCATATCTAAGTTAGCCAACTCAACACATGACTTTTTAGACTTCATTTTCCTGTAGGAAATAAAGCAAATAACATGTTCCCTGAAATCTTCCTTTTCAAATGTATAGAGACATACAGATACACATACAGAGGCATTATGTCATTTAAAATCACCTTCCCCATTACACAAACCCACACAAACACACAATCACAGCTACTTTCTGAAGGAAAATGAACTAGGAAAGGAGAGTCAGGGACCAGTTAGCCTTCTCACCCTACCAAAGTCAGAGGATAGAGTGTCAGGAAATGATGACCTTTCCTCCTTTAAACTCTGTTTCTAAACTGGACTGGGGAAATAAACAATGATCAATTATCTTCTGCCTCAAAAAGGTGATTTTTTTTTCTCAATTCAGAAGAAAACAGAGAGAAAGGAATTCTTCCCAGCAATGTTTTAGATTGCTGAAGGAGATAGTCTAAGAAAGAAGAAGTTGTAAAGTGAGTACAGAACCATTGTGAGGGCTTCCTATATAAAATAAATAAAACTACCAAATCATGTTTCATCTTAATTTCGGCTAATAAAGATTAGTCAAATATTTAACACATTTTAAAATTTGTTCCTTTTCAGCCACTAAACTCTTGGATGGTCTTTTTTAATTAACTGTGGCTAATTAAAAAGAAGGAAGTAAAATGTTTCTTATAACTCTGTTCGATATTCTCAAATAGTATGTGGGAATGACCTTGGCAAACAAGAGGAAGTGTGCGGATCTTCCTCATCTCTCCCAAGGTCATTCCCACATACTACTGTATAACAGTAGGCCTCTTCTATTCAGATCCATATATATGGTGTTACTAGTAGTCCTCACTTAACAACACTAATTAGGATTGGAATTTCCATTACTAAACAATGTGGTCATAAAGCACATCATGTGCCTGCATTGCTTGTGGCTCATAAAATTGTGGGTTGTTAAGAAAGGATTTTATGTGACTGTGATTTGCAAAACATGAAGATCTTGTATTTCATATAATAAGGTACTAATTCAGAAGTTCTCCAATCTCCATATTGGTCCAATTAATGATGCCATAAGACCTTTCAATCAGTCCTTTCCTCAAGAAAGTGGTGAGATATGCCCTCCATAAGGACTGTATCAGTTGGCCATTTAATTGACCTGCACACTTGCATTAGCCAATAGCTAGTAAGTTATAATTTGAACTGCAAATATCTTATTAAATCTGAATTCTTTAAATATCATTCATTCCAGAATATGATGTGTTCAATAAAATTATATTACTGGAATATATTTATGACTTTGGAAATGAACAAAGAGAAAAAAGAATATTTTGGCTATAATAAAAAGTCCACTTCAAAGAAATATGCTCTGTGTTGAACGCCATCATAGAGAGAGAGATAATTTGCGTAGTTATGATAAATGTTCTGAGCTCAAGTATAAAAAAAGCTAGCAACTGTTTCAAAGGAATGTAAGATTAAGCACATTTCAGCACTTATCGAAGGACCTGTCTTGTTGGCCATGTACTGTCTTGTTTTCACTATGCAGTACACAGAAATGTTTCTGACATTTATGTACCAAAGAGCAGTGGTATTTCTGAGAATTTAAAAAACAAAAAGAAAATAAAACCTAACCAGGCATTCTTCTGAGAACTATTTTTGCTCAGGTAGAAAAAAAAAATCAACACAAGCCAACTTGTCTAGTCACTGCTTGCTAAAGCCCTGTGTTAATACACGTGAGTAGGGAGCAGTTTGCTTTCTTGAACAGAGCTTCGTTTGCAGAAATAATTCTTTTACAGAAATAGTTTTAAATCTCTACCCCACCATTATCTTTTATTACAAAGGCACTTTAAACTTGGACATTCAAAGAAAAATATAATATTGACACAAATGTTACATATGGTAAATGTTTCATTTTAAAGAAGATAGCCTTATATGTTCTGACCTATGCAGAGTTCTAGTGCAAACATAATGTGACCTCTGCAAAAAAGCAAAGCACAGAATCCTACAGTTTATAGAAGGCCAAATTGAGAAAAACTCTTCATTTACTAAATCAGTCTTTCCCAGTTAAACAGCCGCTTGGTGTGTTGGGATTGAAATTGCCCAAAATTTCCACAACTACATTGGAATCCTTGAAGCTGCATCCTACTTCATCCAGAGGACACCAGGTCACAAAATGTGATAATAACAGGTAATAATAACAGGGCTGGATAATGTATCTGGACAAAGTCTGTTATTTCTATAACTACTTACTTCCTGGGCTTGACAACCTGCCCTTTCTCTGTACATTGGCAGGAAATCCCATCCAGGTTACTTAGTTCGTTCTTTAATTCCACACAATCCAAGTAAGACCTTAAAAGAAAAGAAGAAGAAAAACGTTAAGTTCTCCTTGGCAAAGTGGAAATTAACATTAATTCAATACCCATTCTTTTTCTTAGGCTACAGAGGGGGCCATCACTTTATTTTAGCTTTAGCAAGATTTGTTTTCCTATCAGCAAATGCCAGAGTTAGAATTCTCCCCTTCTCGCAGGGGATCCTGTTACTTAGTGGTGGTATTAAGAAACTGGACTAAAGGGCCATGGAATGCAGCCGTCTGCATGCTTCCTTGAAACCACTGGCTCTTCCACTCTCATATTTTTGTATTTGAAAACCTCCCATGCAAAGTGCAGCCACCGACAGCAGAACAGGGGAACCAAAAATACAAAGCCAAGCCTTAACACATGTCAGAGCCTCTCAGGCAAAAGCATGCAGTGATGGGGTGGGAAAAGGCAGAGACATACACAAGCCTCCTCCTCACACTCCGTCAATTTGTTATTCAGCTGTCTTTCCTTCAATTGTCCTTCTGAAGGAAGGTTATTGCTTGATAAACCCAAGGCCATTCGGGTAAAATTGTGCACTAAATATGAATAAAATCCTAGATGAATACTTACTTGTGCATGGGTTAATTTTCAGTTTCAACTATTACTCATCAATTGATGCACTGAAGGAAGTTTTAGAATAAGACCCAGGACCAGTGGTGGGATTCAGCTGGTTCTCACCAGTTTGGCAGAACCGGTAGCTAATTTTTTGTTGCCCAATTTCAGAACAGACTTCCGGAAGCGGCATCCACACAGAGAATTGGTTGTTCACATATTTGAATCCCACCATTGCAGGACTATTTCTATGAGACTTGTTTATTTATAGATAATTGCTTACATTGTTTACAAAGATGTGGTCATGGGGGATTCCTGGTAAAATACTAGTAGCATTTATCAACTTGGTATTTGCTTTCCTGATTGTTTCCAATTCTATATGTGTGTTTTTCTGTCTTTTTTGTTTGTTTGCAGAATCTCCTTTCTTTTTCTGATGTTCCTAAATGTTTCTTCTTCTTTTGTAATAAACACCTTCTCTATAGTAAAAAATGTTAACACCAAAATAACTTGTCATTTTGAGGTCATCCTAAAACCATAAAACAAAATACCTAAACAAGAAACAACTAAAATGAAAAAGCAAATAGTTCTCAATAATAGCAATTTACACATCTCCAGCATATTTACATCCCACAGTGTCAGAATATTTATAAAAGATGAAACAATCCATATTCCTATTTCTGGATAAACAATTGATTGCAAATGTATCATCAGCAGTAACTAATTTATTCATTACTATGTATAAACACAGACCTTTCTGTGAGAACAAGCTTTTGATTTTCTTTTCTTTTTTAAAAATTCTGCTTTCAGAATTTACTTTAAATTCTAAGGAGACATCGGTATCTCAAAGCCCAGGTGAAATGCAAATCTCTAATAAGATCACAATGTATGCCGCTGAAATGGAGGGAAATGTATATTCTAAGCTGCTTTTTGAGACTGTGACAGAAGTGTTGCCCAAAGTCAGCAATGCTGCCTTCATATTGCATATCACATAAGCCACCTGGAGACAGTAAGATGGAAAGCATAGAAATGTGCTGAATAAATAAATAAATAAATATTTTTGGATCTGGACCATTAACAGTTCTTACTCTGACATATTTATACAAAATAGTCATGAAAGCCATTGTTGTTGCCTGCAGCCAAAGTTTAAGAACTTTGCTTTTCTTTCTCTATTACAAGTGGGTGTTTTCTGGAGGTCAAGTTTTCTGGACTGTTAAATATTCATTCTCTGTTTGGCAACATCTCCCCCTTCTGGATATAAAATATATACTATTATACTACGGTATATACCAGGACATTTTTTTGTCATAGAACGCTCAGAACGGAGTTCCGGCACCTTTTTTGGATGGAACCTTGTAGGGTAGGCAAGGCGGGTTGTATGACGTGTGTGAGTTCCGGCACCTTTTTTTTTTTTTTTTTTTTACAAAAAAAGCACTGCTATATACTATTAAAATCCATCAATGGTTAATATCAGGAAAGGGAAAATTCAGTAATCTCAGCTAGAAACTGAAGTTCCAGATGGAATTTTATCACAGAATGAAATTCTAAAACTGAAATTTTCAGGTTAGATAGCGGATAGCTCTTTAATTCATTTATTTGTCATAAGTAAAGGCATTAGAGTTTCATGAATGAAAGACCACTGACTTACAAAAAAGATTATTTGATGCTGTAAATAGTATAGCATTTGCGTGGATAAGTTTCAAGTGTACAAGACTGACAAATACAACATAGTCACTACACTTTCTCCTTGATCTTACTATTGAAAACCAAATAACAGAAATACATACTATATTCCAAAGCAGCTTGAATCTATGCTATGAATCACTGGAAAATCAGCTGCTGCAAACTGTCTTTGAAACCCCCAAACCAGGGGTAGGCAACCTTGGCTCTTTTATGACTCGTGGACCTCAACTCCCAGAATTCCTGAGCCAGCCATGAGTCATAAAAGTGCCAAGGTTGCCTACCCCTGCCCCAAACCCTCCCAGAGTAGACTTTGTGCAAGAGAACATAACATTTATTTCTATGTTTATTATGTTTATGTCTTCCTATCATTCAGAAATTCAGGGCAGTATACATAATGTTTCCTCCTGCTTTCTCCACAAGAATGACCCTGTAAGATAAGTTGAGCTTGAGAGAGATTGAGCTTTTAGAACTAGGGATGGATTTGAACCTCTTTTGAGTCCATCAACATAACTAGTACACCACATTGATTCAAGGAAAAGCCTTAACGTAGTTGTAAGTCCTCCTGAACATCCTAAATAGCTTTGGAAAAGTTTTAAGTCTCTTCAAGGCTTAAGGGATTAATTTCATTGCTGAAAAGCCATTGCAAGCCTTCAAAATGGGGATAAACAGCTCCATAATTATAGCCTTATTCCATACAGCTATATCCCAACTTTATTAGTCATACTGAATGCCCTCTCCAGCCCTCAGGCAGAATAAGAGGAAAACATGCAGCTCCCCTGTTGAAAAGATTGTTTATCTTTAACATAAATAAGGGGACATTTATAGTATCCGAAAGCAGGAGTGATTAAGGGATGCAATTTCAAAATAATAGAGGTATTTCATAGCTGCATCCAAAACTTTTGATGGTTCTATGTTTCCTTAGGCACTCCAGTTGTATACCTCTGAGTTACAGCATTGCTTAGAGTAGACTTAGGTGTCTTTCCTCTCCTCTGAAGACATGCCAGTAAAAGTACATTATGAGGTAATCAATCTGAATGAAGTAATGTTGGAACAGAAGGATGTTCTGATACACAGATTTTGCCCATATATAATCAAATTAGCTTGCTGTGATATACTCATGGAAAGTGCATTGAAATCATAGAAGTATGTACCCAAAGGTTGGGTGAGTTGTCTGCCTTACTGGGGTCAGATATGGTCAGCTCCAGTTTCACCTTTCACTTGGGCTTTCTAGCAAAAAAATTCAGACAGTACACAAGTGACAAGCAGACAGATGTAAATACCCTGTCAGAGAGTGAAATTGAATTTAGGGTAACAAATTGAAGCTCCATTGCCTGGATGGCAAGGTATGAAATTACACTCCTTCCTCAATATAGTGTGCCAGGAATCACACGGCATCTGATAAATTAAGAGGAGACTCATGGCCTGTAGTCATAAGTGGAACACTTGATCCAGTAATATAAATCCTGTTGGGTTCAATCTGAATGGAGCTTATTTCTGAGAAAGCTTCTTATAGAAGACTTTAGGCTGCAATCCAATGTAGTTATTCTACCAAGTCTTTGGAACTTGCTTCTGAGTTATTATTAGACTACAACTTTGTACCTTATTTTATCTGAGAATTCTAAATGAATCCAATGAATTCTTGGGAGAAGCCACAGCCCACAGTAGGACAAGTATTTTCCCACTGGAAAGCTTCTAATTCAAGCGCAGACTCTCTTGTTAGAAAGATATGAACCACTGGCCAAGGCAGTTGCAGATTATGAGAACTGTGATATGTCAATATTTGAAGGCCACAGATTTCCACTCTGAATCTAAGCCCATATAGCCAACTAAATAATACCGGATTACAAGGAGCAACAATATGACATGACCTTGTTTGAAGAACTCAGAAAGAATCTGCTCCAGAGAAAATGGACATAAATATTGTAATGTAAGCATCATTCCAGGAGGAAAACGATGCAGACATAGGCCAATAGATGGCGCTGCTTCATACCATTTCCTAAAGCCCTGATGGCCGAATCCATTCAGTCCGGAACGGGGGAAGAGATGGGAAGTTGAGCAGCGAGCGTCTCTTATGTTCCGGTCCCCGCTTTCCCCTTTCCGCTTCTCTGCAGTTCCGGCGGCTACTGAGGACGTGGCTTTTGGCTCACCGGCCTCTTCCTCTTCCGTGGCGGGCTGAGGCCTGCTGCGGGCCGTCATTTACCTTTCGCTCACCCGGCTGAGTCCGTGGAGGATGAGGAGGCCCCACGGCGGCGGAGGTGGCGACGGTGGCGGCTGAGGAGGCCCGGCGTGAGAGCCGGCAATGGAAGAAAAGTTCAGCGGGAGCAGCAGCGAGGCCCTGGCCAGAGGCGGGCGGCTGGGGCCTGTGGATGTGCCCAGCGCCCGGTAACTGACCGTCCCGGGAGCGTTTAGCCGAGGGGGCGAGCGGGTCCAGGCGGAGCCTGCGAGGAGGGTTCTTATTTCTTTGGGAGGGAATAAAGGTCCTTTGGTGAGACGCCGCCTGCAGCCGAGCTAACGTGCTATCGTCTCCACTGTAGAGCAATCAAAGGCTTTGAGCCAGGTCTGGCTATGGAAGACTCGGCGACGGAGTCGTTGTGCTGCTACAAAAGTGGAAGCCACGTTAGACTTTTGCATTTAGGCGCTCCGTATCCTCCTCAGAGGCTCTTTGTTCCTTGCGGTGAAAGCCACAGAGACAAGCAGCTGTACTTTCCCACCTGTGGTTTCGTTATGTTAACCTACACCTGCTGGATTTCTTCTCCGCAAAACTATTAAAGATTGTGTATGAGAGAGACAGAGAAAGCTATGCAGTTTTCTAGGCGATATTTTCGAAAATAGTTAACCATGGTCTTCTGGCTGGGGCTAAGAGAAGCTTCCCAGATGGCTTGGTACCTAAAGCTGGACCCAGAGGCTGCCTTTTTCTAGCCTGATGCCTTAATCACTACACCAGTGTTTCTCAATCTTGACAATTTTAAGGCATGTGGACTTCAACTCCCAGAATTCCACAGCCAGCATTGCTGGCTGTGGAATTCTGGGAGTTGAAGTCCACATGCCTTAAAATTGTCAAGGTTGAGAAACACTGCACTACACCAAACTGGCTGCCCAGTTAAAGATATAGATGCACAATTTCCTTTAATCGTACATCATTGTTCACCTAGAATAGCAACAGTCCTTTTACACTAAAGCCTACACTGAACCAGATTCATACTTCAATTTTAATATATTTTTATTTGTTGAAACCAATTTTATTTATCCTAGACCCCAATAAAACCCTAGCAGATAGTCTATGACTGATAAGCAGGTAAAATTTACCAATTTTTATTATAGTGTAATCACCCCACTCCTTGGATACTTCCTTGGGTTTTTTTTTCCCCAAAATCCCCATAAAAGGTTTTTTTCTGTCCGAAAGTCAGTGTATTATCTATCAGATGGTAACCTGGACAGACCTTAATTTCCCATACTTGAACATGCTGAATTTTAGAGACTGAATCAATATCTCATTTTTATCTGTCACTTTAGCCTATATTGTAGAGGTCAACTGGCTCCTTACAGTTTTGAGTGTCTTGGTTTTATATAACTTATTCATGCATATTAAATTGTTGTATTGGACTATAAAGCCATAAATATGCAAGTGAGATATTACTTGCTAATAGTAAATGTTTGCTATTAGCACTGCTGCACTGGAAGATCCAGCATGCATCTTTTGTTTTAAATAACTTACAGTAAACCAGAGAAATTAATAAGGGGATAGTATTTTGAGCAACAAATGCTTCATGAATAGTACAATTATGCTTAATTCATATAATTCCAGAGTATAAATAAAACCTTAGGCACATTTAGTTCTCTTAGCATTTTACACCTTAAATGTTTAATTAGCCATTGGGCATTATAGATCAGAAACAATTTCATGCAATCCATTACAATATATATTCAAGTTAAGTAATTAAGTTTTTAAATTGACTTACTTTTGATTTTCAATTAGGAGTAAAAAATGTTTATGACCTTACAGTAGTTTCTGTTCTAGAATTGATACATTGAAAATTAATTTATCTAAAATATGTTTATATAATTGTATAGCCTTGCTTGAAAAGTTAGCATTTAACAATTTTTTTCTTCTTTTCAGCCTGACTAAATATATAGTGTTACTATGTTTAACTAAATTTTTGAAGGCTCTAGGATTGTTTGAATCCTATGATCTCTTGAAAGTAGTTCATCTTGTACAATTTATCTTCATTGTAAAACTTGGGTGAGTCAACTTTTGATTTTTTTTTCAGCACTTGTTGTTATCATTTGTATCTAAACATTTTTCCTGGGGGTGGTGGTCATCATAGACTTGTTGAGATCAAAGGACTGTTTGAAAATTGATGGTCCCCTGTAACCAAGCATACTTCCTAATTCTAATTCTTTTTCATAGTCATCTCTAGTTACTGTTTGAGTCAATCAAGTCATTGTAATTAAATTATTTTATTTTGTCACTAAAAGTCTGCAACAGTAGTTTGCTAAAATAATTAGCATCAATTTAGAGACCATTGTCAAAAGAAATATGTTTGCAAATTGCTTTTGATTAATTGGCTAGTGAAAATGTTGTTGTATTTATAAGTTTATTTCTACATATCTTTTAAATATGTAAAAATAAATGCATAAATAAAGCAGGAATGCTGTTTTTCTGTAGCTTTCTAAAAATCCATATTAATTCCTACATGAAATAAGATTTGTTGGGTTCCAGATTAGAAACAATGGATTTGTCTTATTCTGTGAAATGAATGCTTTAAAATGACATAGCCAAATTTACAGAATATATAAATGTAATGTAGGCACTGATTTTTTTTTCTAAAGTGCAATCATTGACTGACAGGATTTTGTATTTGTACAGATCTGCATTTTTTATGATTTTGATTCAAAAACCATTTTCTTCTGGAAAACCAGTAACTAAGCATCAGGTGTGTAAGACTTTTGGTTACAGAGATCATGTTTATATGAACTTATTTAAAGGAATTGTTAAAGTATCTAGACAAGCTGTGCCATATGTATAGATCAGAACATAGCATTTGGAATTACAATGATATAATGCTTATTTCAGTTGGAAATTAATTGTATTCAGAAACTGCTCCGAAATTGTATTAAATCATATGAAAGATTCAAGATATTTTTCATGATTTGCATGGGAAAATGCATTTTGGAAAGCTTAAAAATATTGCATCTTACATATTTCTGTCTCTGCATAGTTTATAAAAGTTAAGAATTAATAACAATCAGGTTGCCTATTGAAATACATTGAAAACAAAATATTAGTTCTCTACATCATTTATACTTTGTTACATTTGCAATCCAAGACCAAATGCCATTCTCTTCAGTAACACAAGCTCAATTGTCAGGTCAAGAAATTATGTATTAGCTGCCATTACAGGTAGTCCTCGCAACAGTTCATTTAGTGCCTGTTCAAAGATAAGACACTGAAAAAAGTGACTTATGACCATTTTTCACACATGACCATTACAGCATCCCCATGGTCACATGATCAAAATTCAGACACTTGGAAACTGACTCGTATTTATGATGATTGCCGTATCCAGGGGTCATGTGATCACTTTTTGTGACCTTTTGACAAGCAAAGTCAGTGGGGAAGCCAGATTCACTTAACAATCATGTTACTAATTTAAGAACTGAGTGATTCACTTAACAACTGTGACAGGAAAAGTTGTAAAATGGGGCAAAAGTCACAACAAACGTTTCACTTAGCATAACAATTTGGGCCTCAATTGTTGTAAGTCGAGGACTATCTGTATTTCAGGTAGAGGTGTCCTTTATTTTCATGCATTTTTTTAAGTGCCACAACTCATGGCTCACAACAATAAAACAAAAATAACAACAAACAGTAAAAGCAGTACATCACCAAATACAATCCCCCGGCTCTAACCTCACCCTTTCCCAATGCTTGGGGGAAGAGCCAGCTTTTTGAAGCCTTTCTGAAAACTAAAATATTGGGGTCCTTCTAGGAAGAAGTTGTATGCAGTATTTTGTGAGAAAATTTAGCAACAAGTATTCTGAGTTTAATTGCTATATATTAATTCATTCAATCTAGAATTGGGGGTATAGCATTTTGATAGTGAAATTATTTTGTTAAGTGAGATAAGGATTGGAATTCTCCAGCTCTCTGTGTGTGTGTATTTTGGAGTTTTTCACTATTTAAAAACAATGGTTAATAGTTCAACAGAGAAAGATTAACATGATTTTATATTTTTCTCAAGATGGTAAAGTTTGGTGTCACAGTCCTATAGAGCTTTGGATACTGCAGAGAAAAGAAATTAGTAGGCATCAAATGGTCTCCAAAGTTCTATATTTCTGAAATTGTATTAAAACTGTTTCAATATGAATTATTGAATTGTATATTTCAGGATGAACTAACAAAACATTGGGTGTACTTTTTAAAACAATGATTTGGATTCAGAATTGAGTATAAGAATCTTCATGCATTTTTCTTCTCTTCCAGTGGATCAAAATAATTAAACATGCTGCTGTTGGTTGTATAATATCATTCTTGTGGTTTTTTGGCCTCACTCTGTGTGGACCACTGAGGTAAATATATTGTGGGTTTATCCATGAAAAATGTGATGTGCAAATCACGTTTATATAGGTTGGCCTTCTCCAGTCCTATAGAAGCATTAAAACAAAATTTCCATCCCAACCAGCTCAAATTAGCAGTATTTGAACCCAGTCACAGTAACAGGCTAAACTAAAAGGTTACAATACAATATCTTAAAACAGCCTGAGATACCCAAAATATCCATGATTGTGACATCAACTTCCTAGACTATTAATTAAAACCTGCATTAATACACTTGGAGAAGCTTAAAAAAATTTTCTTACAGTAGTTTGAAACCAGTATATTAGGTCTAGAATTCATAACTTTATGCTAGCCGAAACAAAAGTTATGTTAGCTTAGACCCATCCCTTCAGTACAATCCTATACCTCTCTGTTCAGAAATTGATCCATTTAGTGATGGAGAAGGAGGTCCTTCAAGGGTAGGACTTGCACTTATTCTGTGCAAGATTACTTAAAAGTATTATTGAGAAAATATAGATGAAATTATTAATATGTAATTCATCATTGAACCAGAGAGAGAGGCAGAATTTTATTTCTGTTGTGCCTTGCAGAACTGCAGGGGAAGTACTGTATCCCCCAACTATAGACAGATGAGAAGAATGAGACGGTACTGCAACAACTGTTCTGATTAAGTTGGTAGGAAGAATTCCAGAATGTTGTTTGAGTGTTGGGCCTCAGGTTTTTGAATTACTGTCTTACAAAATTATATGCTACGTTCTTCTTTTGCAGAACTGTGTTGATTTTTGAACATAGTGATATAGTTGTCATTTCATTACTCGGTGTCCTGTTCACTAGTTCCAAAGGAGGGCCAGCAAAGGTATCATTTGTTTTTCAAAAAACTTTATGTAATAAAAGTTTTCATATTACCGGTACCTGTTAGTTTGTTAGTTAGAGTATTTGTCTCCTTTTATAACCAACTTCTCCATTTTTTCCCCAGACTAGAGGTGTGGCATTTTTTATAATTGCTGTGGTCTGCCTACTGCTTTTTGATAATGATGATCTCATGGCTAAAATTGCAGAACACCGTATCCTTTCTGATTTTATAATAGAAAATTTTCTACTAACTGCTTAATTTTAACATGAGACTGTTAACGTATTGCAAAAAATGAAGTACTTATTCTGTTAGAAATTGTGCCCAATTCAATTACTATTTCTGAAATAAACTTGCTAATAGGTAATAGCAATAGGTAATAGGTAATCTCTCAGCCACTCAATATTGCCTTCTGATTACCAAAAATGGTTGGAAATTCAACATCACAGTTCCTCCTAAGGGTGGTCATGCAGGGTGGTCAAAAGAATGCTGTGGTCAGTCCAGAAAGCTACTGAGACATTTAGGAAAATCAGCAGCAGATAAGCATGATAACACCAATTAAGCATTAGGTCACTGGTGGCAACCTACCCTCCCAGGGCTCCATGCAGCTTGTGAAACCAGCTGTTACAATGATCATAACTCTCTCTCACCACAGTTGCTGAAAGCAGTTTTCCAGCATCTTGTGATAGGTAACACCTGAAAAAAGTAGTGAAGTAAGTATAGAAGTAGTCCTCACAACGATTGTTCAAAGTTATGGCACTTTTGGACAAATGGTAGTTATGCCTGGTCCTCAAAGTTATGGCCATTGCCGCACACCTGTAGTCATATGATCAAAATTTGGGTGCTTGGCAACCTGCCTGCATTGAGGACTACAAGGGTGCTTCAAAAGGGACCAAGCCAGGACTTGCTTGGATCTGAGTGGATCCTTGCCTAGTGACTGATGAGATTTGGTTAATAATAACAACAACAGGGATTGCTATTGCTAAACGATGTGGTCACATACCATCCCACTTTATGACCACAGCACTTGGTGATGGAAATTTCAATCCCAATTACTATCATAATTCAAGGTTTATCTAAATCATTTTTTTTAAAAAAAATCTTGCAAACACCCAGAAAATATTGGTGCCCACTTGTACACTACCCTGTTACTTTATGAACCTCAGCCTCTCAAAAATGTTAAGTCCAGGAAGCAAAATTGTAGGCCTGTAATTTTATGACCAGGAATGTAAAATTAGATTCTAAATGACACTTTCTTCATGTTGGAAAATTCTCAAGTTGGTCCCATAAATAATTACTACAATACTGCCCCTTTAAGAACATAAAGCACACAACTCTCCTTCAGAGGCTATTAAGTATCTGCAATATAATGATCCAGCTTTCTTAATAAATCAAGATTCAGATTTTTGGCATGTCTACAGATTAGGTTGTTAATAGATATGCATTCTGCTTGAAGTCATGGAACATTACCTTTGGTAAGAATAAAAAATAAGGAACAAGAAGGAATTGATAGTGTTAGACTGTTCCATAAGATTACAGTCTAAAGGTTATAACTCAACTTTGAAAAATTTCCCATTAGATTGAAAATGGTTATTAATATTTTATCATATACCTTCTAATAATGTTTCCATTGTGTGTTCTATGATCTGGGTTTTTTAATAGCTATCAACCAAATAGTTATAAACAGTTAACAAAATAAAATAACATCAACACTTACAAGACCAAAGAAAATTACACCATGAACAAAAGAATTCCAAAATATTTGCCCAGATTGTTAAAAAGTTCTCTTACTTGTTCCTTTGTTTTTTATCTTTAAGGCAATCGTCTGTGATTGAGTATTGCTCAGCTTATCCTCCAAAAATCATACGAAACTCATTTTTTTCAATATAGGGATTATTTTTCATTTAGTTTCTACAATAAAGTAATTAATATAAATCAGAATGTAGTTCATGTTATGTATGCCTGAATGAGTGGATAAGGTCCTATTGCAGAATTTTCCTAAACTTCAAATTTTTTAGCTGAAGGACATCATGACAGTGCTCTAACCCATATGCTTTATACAGTCATCACTTTCTTAGGAGTTGCAGATCATAAGGTAAATGGTAAATGAACTATTGAAAAGTTAATAAGCTTATTTAATTCTTTTAATTGGTTACGTTATCAAACATTCTTTTAAAAGTACTATTAATATACTTTTAATTAATTCTGTTAAAATAATCCTGCTGAATTATTTCAAATTTTTTATATATATACACAGTAAGTATCTTTGTAGATGAGGGAGGTTTTTCAATCACCTTTTACCTGGAGGAAAGGCCCTTTGTACTTAGGATAGCTTACTTCATAGTAGAAAGACTGTACATTACATTATCCCAAAGGTGGTTTTTCATGAGGCAACTGGTCTTTCTTGTTTTTCTTTGAAAGCAGAGCTGAAGAAGCTTCTTGGCTGAGAAGCGAAACGTCTTCAAAGAAAAACAAAGTCCAGTTGCCACGTAAAAAGCACCTTTGGGATAACTACCATATGACCTGGATTACTGAGAATCTCCGTAGACATTTACATATATTGCAACAGCATTGACAAATAATTTTTGATTTAATGGCCTCCAATTTGCAGTCATTTTTATGTATTTGTATCATAATGGCAATATGTTAGGAAGCAGAGGACTTGGATTTGGGAAACTGGAAACTTGGACATCACTAGGTACAGCTGTAGGCATTGATTTTATCAATTGTTTACAAATTTGGCGGGCTGTCAAGAATTTTATATGCATCTTTTCCTCTGCTTTCTGAGAAACATAAAGTATGTGCTGTTTATTCACGGAGATACACTTAAAGAAATATTGAGCATTTGGTTTTTAGAGTGCTAATTGTAGTCTGCCTTTTTCTTTTTTTCTGTTTTTTTTTCTTTTGGTAGGGTGGAGTAATCTTGCTTGTATTAGCATTGTGTTGTAAAGTTGGATTTCACACAGCTTCCCGAAAACTCTCAGTAGATATTGGTGGAGCCAAACGCCTTCAATCATTATCACATCTTGTTTCAGTTCTCCTTCTGTGCCCTTGGGTGATTGTTTTGTCTCTGACAACAGAGGTAATTAACATCACTTGATTATTAAAGAGAAAGCAGCATTCTGATGTCAAAATGTTATATCTAAGTCAGGGGTGTCAAACTGCCGCTCGCAGGCTGATTGCATCATGCAGAGGCTGCACTTACCCCAGCTCCCGCAATGCAAAACAAGTCGCGATACATCACGACACGTCATATGACGTGGCGAGTTTGACACCCGTGATCTTTGTTAATGCAGTCAGTACCTTCAAGCTGTGACTCTTGGGTAGGCAGTTTTGTCTGCTCCATACCTTTCCCAAAAGACGGGGGATGCCAGGATTGAAACTTCTGCAGTTCTATCTTGAAACATATTCTCTAGAACAGTGGTTCTCAACCTTTTTAATTCCGCGACCCCCAACCGGTCATAAGTCGAGGATTACCCAACTGGTCGTAAGTCAAGGACTATTTCCCTGCCCGGGAGTGCCACGCATGCATGGTGCCGCCCCCTGCGCCGGCCGAGGCGTAGCTGGCAAGGGGCAGTGACGGCGCAGGGTGACCACCGGCTGGGCCACCAGCTGGCCCAGCCCAAGGGAGGTAAGGCACCTGCCGGGCTCCACGTGCACCAGCAACCCTCCCTGCGCCCGCCGGCCTCCCACCTCCCACCCCTGACTCTCCTTTACTTACATTTTTTACAAGTTGCTCAGCAGGGAGGGGTGGAAACTTCCAAATAGCTCGCCTTCGCTGCAGACAACTTGCAGCACCATTTCAGACTGGGACTTTTGGTGGGCTCAGCAGGGCAGAGACAGCATGGACAATTCCTATTGGCTTTTGAAAGCCAATAGAATTAGACTCTATTCAAGAGAGTCTATTCTATTGGCTTTCAAAAGCCAATAGAATAAAAGGGAGTAGCACAGCTAAAGAAAAGGGGGGAAAATGGCGGACTGCGTTGTTTGGCGACCCCCATGAAATGGTCATTCGACCCCAAATGGGGTCGCGACCCACAGGTTGAGAACTGCTGCTCTAGAAGAAGTGGCTTTTTGCACTTCTCTCATTTCCCAAAGAAAAGGGGGACAAAATGGATAAAATAAAAACACCCTCCTGGTATGACTATCCCACTTTTATCATTTCCTTCAGCATAAACGTAGGAAGGGGGCAATCAAAGCAGAACCAGATTGACACATCCTGTTCAGGGTAAGGGAAAGAGGTTTTGAAGGAGCAGATTCTGCAGTGTGTTACAGCTTGACACAGAAAACACTATAGTAATCATTAGATGAAATTATGAAGACATGGGTGAATACTAAGTATGCTTTCTCTGTTAGAAATGCAACTGTAGCCCACTTTTTTTCTGAAACTGATATCAAAATTCCAGCAGATTTTTACCACTCTAAATTTCACTTTCATTTTTTAATAACTCTTCAATTTAATCCAATTTCTTGCTATCTATAAGAACATTGCCTTTACGAATTTTGCTAACTTTTCCTTAAATATTTTTATAAATCTAATGGGCTATAATTGGAAAATTTTGGGGTACCTTTGAGTCATTTTTGACTTCTGGGAATTGCCTGGACAAATCCCTGGAGTTTTCTTGTTAAGTTTTTTTGGAAGTGGTTTGTTGCTGCCTCATTCCTAGAGCTGAAAAAGGCTTAAGGTCAGCAAGCTGATTTTGTGTCTAAAGCAGGACTAGAACTGATGACCTGGTTTCTAGCCTGGTACCTTAACCAAATTGGCTTTCTGATTGAAAAGTTGATCAGTTAAGATTCTGGATTTACTGTGCAGCATAGTACTGTAGAGATTGCCAGAGTAAATTATTGGAGATTTGTCATGAATGTTGTACTCAGGAATTTTAATTTGATCTTGCAAAATATTTCCTTACAATGTATATTTATTTCTCTTAATATACTGTAGGTTCCTGAACTGTTAAGAGATTCTGAGTACACAATATTGTTTTCAAATCATAAAATGCTAATTTCTGTTGTTTCAAAAGTAAAGAAAAATACATTTGTTCAATAATATATAACAACACTTAAATATTACTGCCTGTATTTACATATTTGCATATTTTGATTGCAGAACAAAGTAGAATCATGGCCTTCCCTTATCATGCCATTTTTAAGTATAATCTTTTTCGTCATAATTTTGGACTTCTATGTAGAATCTGTGTGTTTTGTCAAGATGGAAGTATCAAAATGTGCCCGTTACGGATCCTTTCCCATTTTCATTAGTGCTTTAATTTTTGGTAATTTTTGGACACATCCAATAACAAACCAGCTTCGTGCTATGAACAAACCAGCACATCAGGAAACTACAGAGCATGTCATATCTGGAGGAGTGGTGGTCAGTGCCATTTTCTTTATATTATGTAAGTATTACTTTTTTGAAAAAAATGTGAAATGTTATTCAAGACATTTGCATGCATTGATAAAAGACCTTGATATCACAAAATATATAAATGCAGTCACTTGCGTTATTTTTCCCAAATACTGTAGTGAAATTTCTAGCTGTAAATCACTATTGCTTCTATAGAGATTTGGTTCACAGAATACTGCATTGTTAATTTTAAAGTAATAAGTTACACTAAGTGTCCTGAACTTAAACTTGTATACACATGCACAAAGCCATTCCCTGTTAGTTATTCTGTTTCAGTATGAAGACAAGGTTATTAGATTTACAGTTTCTAGATCTTTGAAATAAATTTCTTGCTTCATTTTTTATAACATAACCTATCAAATTGCATGAATTATCTCATTTGAAAATCTTGCTTGGTTAACATGTCCATAGGCTAAATTGCAGAAATAGACTAGTTTTTTGAAAAAATATCTAGTGCTCAGGCCCATCTCCCAGTCTTGCTAATTATGTTTTTCTCAGCTGCTGTGTATTTTAATTTTTGTATATGTTTTTGTTTCACCTTTTTAATATTGTTCACTACCCTGACTCATTTGTTGAGATGGTGGCCATATACATTAATTAATTAATTCAATATCATCATGAGGCTTAACTTGAAGCACAAAGAAACATTATCATCCTATGCATTGTAATTAAGTGATATAAAACTGAACTAATATTGAATAGTCTTGAGTCTCTGAAAATTTTTTTAAAAATATGTTTGTATTTTGTGTGAGATATAAATATTTTTTTTCTTTTCAGCTGCCAATATTCTTTCGTCCCCAACACGGAAAGGGCAGAAAGGCACTCTTATTGGTTATTCGCCAGAAGGAATACCGCTATACAATTTTATGGGCGATGCTTTACAGCACAGCTCTCAGTCCTTGCCTCGATTTATTAAAGAATCATTGAAGCAAATTCTTGAGGAGTCTGACTCAAGGCAGATCTTTTATTTTCTATGCCTAAATCTGGTAAGCTTATCTTTAAAATAGTTAACTCTGTGTAAGTATGAGAGAGAGAGAATAAAACAGAAGCCTCTATTTAATGTAAATCTCTGTGGAAGGGCCTGCGCTGGTCATATAGTCTAGCCTTACAACTTTAAATAAAACACTGCATCTTAATGGAAGCTTCTCAAGGAAACCCGTTTCTCCATAGATAACTTGATAAAAACAGTTTTGTGTTATTGGCATTGCATTTTTTAGAAGTTTCCTAGCAGTCAGAGACTAATTTTATTTCTCTGCATTTTCGTATGAATGTTAACTTCACAAAAATGTATATATCCTTAAAGACCTCAGTTGTCCATTTAGTCAGCAGTAAAACTAATGACAGTGTTTTACAGAACCATGTAAATGACTTGTGAATTCATTTGAAGGGCAACTGCTTTTGAAACTGATGACAAAAAAGCATTGAGTGATATGGCATTTGAGATTGTTCATAGGTGGGTGTGGGCAGGAAACACTAAAGAATGTTTGATTCCTTTCCACTATTTTTATATGTTTTATATTATATGTTCCTGTTGTAACGCACCCCAATTGTAATGAGCCGTAAGCATTTTGCCATTCTTGTGTATTCACATCGGAAAGCTTCTAACGCAGGAACCTTTTGGCTGTGCTAATTACCGGCTGACTTAGAAGCCTTCAGGCTATAAAGAAGGCATTTGTTTAGATGTTCCTTAATTGCTGGCTTACACATAAGCAAACAAACCCTTCTCAGGCTATGCAGTTAGATAGCAGGGTCGGAACGATCTGAAACAGACAATAAATTAGCCTGAGATAACATCGCAAAGAACTTACAGACCTTTGACAGGCGAAAAGCAAGTGAGACAGTTAAAAGGAATAGTGTTAGTTTATAGTTATATGTAGGAAACATATTATCCTGTAATTATGAGAATCTCCTGACCTCTTGACTAAGCAGGAAAAGTAAAAGTAAACAATTTGAGGATGTAACCATTGATGAAAAGAAGTATATTATGTATTGTTAAACTGCCGGACTAAACCTTTTTGTATGTGATTTATTCATGCTATTTGATGTAAACCCAATAAAAAGAGATGGCTGATTTTATTCGATGTCAGACACCTCAGAGAGAAACTTGACTTGCCTCATGTCTTCATCTCTAACATTCGGCTCTTCGTGACTGATCCACCTGGAGAATTGAAGTTGCCCACGCAGGGCAAGGCTTCATGTTCCTAGATAATATTGATCAGCTTCATCCAAGCTTTGTCCCCAAAGCCCAAAATATCTTGTCTTACCCAAAAATTGCAACTGCCAAAACTGTATAAAAAGGAGCTCCATCCCATTGTGTAGACTTGATTGACTTGGAGTTAGCATTTACTTTGTTTCCTCTTGAAAATGGGTGGTATTTTGTTCTCTTAACTGTTCTCTTGGCCACATTACCCAACCATCGTTAAAAGCTTTGTTAAAAACTTTTTTGATCCTGTCTTACACTCTGCATTTTAAATGTTTAGGCATAAAATTATCACGGTGAAAAGAAATAATGGATCAGTGGATTGTTTTACTCTTATCAAAGCTAGATAAATTACTAAAAGGCAAAAGACAATAGCAATAGCACTTAGACTTATATACCACTCCATAGTGCTTTACAGCACTCTATGAGAAGTTTACAAATGTCAGCATATTGCCCCCAACAATCTGGGTCTTCATTTTACCAACCTCGGAAGGATGGAAAGCTGAGTCATCCTTCAGCAAGTCAGGATCACACTCTTGGCTGTGGGCAGAATTAGCCTGCAATACTGCATTCTAACCATTGCACCATCACGGCTCAAAAGACAAGGACTGAAAGCTTTTTCTGCATCCTTGTTTTAATAGTTGTTAACAGAAATCACTCTTGGGTCCTGCCAAGATTTCTATTTCTCTTCCAAATGCTACCCATACTCAAAAAGGATGAGGACTTGGACAATTGGCAGAGGGGCATCACCAGATTTATTTCGGATGACAAAAGACCAAGGGTGAAACTAAAAATTATCCAGGACACAAGGAAGAGGGGGGGACTAAAAATGCCTAATCTAAAGCTGTACTACTATGCAGCGACGTTGGTCGCGGTGAGTGACTGGATCAATATGACGAATGATAGAATACTGAATGTTGAAGGGCATGGTCTACTACTCGGCTGGCACGCATACTTAGTATACGACAAAAAGGCAGACAGAAACTTCAAGGAGAACCCACTACGAATCCCATTGTTATGGGTCTGGAAGAAATATAAACACCTCCTACATGACAAGATTCCCACCTGGACGATCCCCGGACACGCAATAGGTGATATAAACACATCCCAAGGGCAAGAAGTGGTGCCCTACAGTAAACTTGTACTGGGAGAAGAAAATGGGTTCTCCTTGAAACCCCAAGCAACGCTAGCAAACAAAGGAATAGGAGGTACCTGGCTATCATATATACAACTGCAATCAAGGTGGCGTAAAGATAAGAAAAAGGGATTCTCCCAGACCGACGAGAAACTAATTGAACAGATTAGAGAACAGGGGATCATGCACATCAGACGAGTGTACAGCATTCTGATAGAAATGGACTCTGAAACTGAGCTAGTCAAGAACTATATGATAAAGTGGGGACAAGACTTTGGGCATCCTATCACCATGGACACATGGGAGAAAATCTGGGTGAGAAATGTAGAATTTACGAAATCGCAACACTTAAGGGAAAACTTCTATAAGATGTTCTATAGGTGGCACCTCGACCCGAAAAAACTATCACTCATCTATCCAGACTCCCAGCCCAAATGCTGGAGGTGCGGTGACGGGGAGGCTACCTACTTTCATGTATGGTGGACATGCAGAAAAATCAAAGCCTTCTGGAGGAAGATATGGTGGACACTCCAAACCATTTTCAAAAAGCGTATTGAATTTCTACCTCAGGTGTTTTTGTTAGGGATAACAAAGGACTGCACTACCTCAGAGACGAGCTTATTTCTGAACTTGATCACAGCAGCCAGATTGTTGGTGGGACAATACTGGAAGAATCCAGAAATACCGCCTATAGAAGAATGGACTGTGAAAGTAACAAATCTGGCGGAGATGGCGAAAATATCGGCATACCTGAAAGATCGCTCAAATGAACAATATTTGGCAGACTGGAAACAGTGGATAGACTATATACAAGAGAAACACCAATCAAACAAAATGCACCTGGCGTTTAGTTGAGACTCGACATAAAGAGGGAAGAATGTTCACCAAATCAAATGTTTACAAAGACTAACACCTAATGTTGTATGCCTATGTTATATGACGAAAGCATCTTAATATGACCTTATGCTTAATGTTGTTTGCTTTAATATTGATAAAGCGGATTGAATTTCTATCTCAGGTTATGAAACTTCTACCTCAGGAACTTTGTTTAGGGACTATGAAAGATTGCACTATTACTGAGACAAAGTTAATTCAGAAGCGTGAATGAACAGTACGTGATAGACTAGACATAGTAGATAAACCATATACAAGATTTACCTCAGGTTATTAAACTTTTACCTCAGGATTTTTAGTTAGGGACCATAAAAGATTGTACTAATAATGAAATGAATAATATGTGATAGACTAGAAACTGTGGATAGACTATAGAGAAGAAAAACACCAATTGTAACAGACGTCTAGTTGAGGCTTGATGTGAGGAGCGAAAAATGTTTACCAAACCAGACGTTTACAAAGATTACTACTTAGTGATGTATATCAGGTGCTATGATGAATGATGCATACTATGATTTTATGTTCAATGCTGATTGTATGAATGTAGATAGACCATATACAAGAGATGTATTTTCGGGTCTTATGAAGACAGCTTATTAATATGAACCCAGACTTAATGTTGATTGCTTTAATATTGGGAAAGCTTACTGAATATATACCTCAGGATACTGAATTTCTACCTTAGGATTATTGGTTAGGGATCATAAGGGATTGTACTAATACTGAGATGAATAAAATGTGATAGACTGGGAATTGTTGATAGACTATAAAAAAGAGAAACACCAAGCAAATAAATTGTAACAGGCGTTTAGTTGAGGCTTGATGTGCGGAGTGAAAAATGTTTACCAAACCAGACGTTTACAAAGATTAATACTTAGTGTTGTATGCCAGGTGCTATGATGATTGATGCATACTAAGATTTTATGTTCAATGCTGATTGTTTTAATAAAAGAATTAAAAAAAAAAGAAATCACTCTTGGGTATAATTTTTTCTTTTATAAAAACAAACATTTGAAAAGCTTATTCAGAATATAATTTTCTTCCAGATTATACTTTGTAGAGTAGAACATCTTTTTATATATATTTTTCCCATTAGGTATGAATTTTTCTAATTTAGATATGTAACACTAAAATGTGCTTGATTTTCAAAGACAAAATTAACTTTTTACTTTTTTTTTTAGGCTTTTACATTTATAGAATTATTTTATGGTGTATGGACCAATAGTCTAGGATTAATTTCAGATGGATTTCACATGCTTTTTGACTGTTCAGCTTTAGTTATGGGTCTCTTTGCAGCGCTGATGACTAGATGGAAAGCAACCCGTATATTCTCCTATGGGTATGTATATGGTTAAATTATAAAGATTTTTTAAAGGATGTAAAGACAAGGTTGTGAGACTAAAAAGACAGGTAAATTAAACCAAATAAATATAATGGAAAGGCTCAGTTTACACTAAAGTAAACAGTGATATATTGTTTTTGAATAATCACAATTTCTGTATTGTTATTATAATATAATAATAATAAAGTTAGAAAGGACCTTGGAGGTCATCGAGTCCAACCCCCTGCTCAGGCAGAAAACCCTACACCAGGGGTTCTCAACCTTGACAATTTTAAGACTTGTGGACTTCAATTCCCAGATTCCTCAGCCAGCAAAGCTGGCTGAGGAATTCTGGGAGTTAAAGTCCACAAGTCTTGAAGTTGCCAAGGTTGAGAACCCCTGCCCTACACCATTTCGGACAAATGACTGTCCAGTCTCTTCTTGAAAACTTCCAGTGTTGGAGCATTCACCGCTTCTGGAGGCAGGTTGTTCCACTGGTTAATTGTTCTAACTGTCAGGAAGTTTCTCCTTAGTTCGTTTTTTTTAAGCCAAGGTTTACAAACCAGGAGGAGAGCCATACTACTCCCAACACTTAATTTTCCACAAAGTGTTAAATACCTGGTTCCTATCCAAAGCCTTGAATTAGGACAGTGTTTGAACCTCTTTTTAATTTTTAGTTCTGTCTTCTAGTCAACTGCATTTGTGTGTGTGTGTGTGTGTGTTATTTCCTTTTAAATTTTTTATTTCAAGCTGCCCAGAATTGCTATGGAGTAGAACAGCTTTGAAACTGAAATAATAAATAAAAATAATAACTCAGTACAGGGTTAGAGTGAAATTTTCCTTCTGGTTCCTAAGAAAAAAACTTCTTTGATTCAGAAGTTGTTTTAGGAATTTCTATTTCTGTCTCTCTTTTCTCTGATGTGGAGTTTGAAAAACCAGACAGCCACTGGCACTTCAGGAAAAGAGTGCAGGAATGGGATTGCCATCCTCAAACCTCTGTTTTGCACTTGGTTATTTTCCTACGAATCCAGCTATCAGTTGAGACATTGCCCCTTCAGCTTTCCCAGGTGCTTTTCATTATGGCAGAATTTATGGGAAATGACCCTGGAATGTCTTTAACACCGGGATCTTCAAACTTGGCCCTTTTATAATTTGTGGACTTCAACTCCCAGAATTCCTCAAGCACACTGGCTGAGGAATTCTGGGAGTTGAAGTCCACAAGTCATAAAAGGGCCAAGTTTGAAGACCTCTGCTTTAACATATGGGGGCTTCGTCAGATGGCTATGATTGCCACCATTATGAGGAAAGAGAAAAATAGGAATAACCACTTTGCCAAGTATTTCTTGAAGTTCCATTAATCAGGGCACTCAAAGAAAAGTTTTATAAGTAAGCACTGTTGCTACTTTTCAAAGTCTTCTTCATCAGATTTCAGTTACACTAGCAAGAGACAATAATACCTGTATCACAGCTCTGGGCATTAAGAAAGAATCCTTCCAGCTTTCTATAGAACATCTGAAACCTGACTGATAATGTCTCAAGTTTGGTTTTGCCATTCTGTTTTACAAAGAAGAAAGTTATCCAGATTGTTGACAGAGGACTTTGAAGTTTCACTTTGCTGTTGATTTACCTGTTAACTACTTTGTTTTTATGTATAGTATATAGAGGATAAGCCAAGTGGGTTGTAAATAGATGTAGAAGTTTATAAATTGTGAGCCTGCTTCACAAGGGGAGAAACTAATATTGTTGCAGTATATTTATCAGTAATCAACCAGGGGAGATAATATATGTATATGTGTTTTTGTCTTTTATCCTTTTTACTGCACATTTTTAAATGTTTTGTCTATTTTTGTTTTCTGTTTGTATTTTGAGGGTGGTTGGAATTTGTATTTTAACTTTTGAAATAAAATAAAAAATCTGTTTAAAAAAATGGTGGCATTTCCAGTCCCAATTAGCATTGTTAAGCAAGGACTATTTGAAATCTTGGATTCTCAGAATAGTTTGGAATTTCAGCATATTCAGAACATCTTAGTATATTTTGTCTATAGTCTTATTGTTTTCTCAATTACAGGTTTGGCCGTGTGGAAATTCTCTCAGGTTTTATTAACGGCCTTTTTCTCATGGTAATAGCTTTCTTTGTCTTTATTGAGTCGGTGGCTAGACTGGTTGATCCTCCAGATATAGATACAAATATGTTGACTGTAAGTTTGTAACTTTGTTTTCTATTATCTTTAAAAATACTGCTCTAAAGCATTTTTAAAATTCAGTAGAAACAGGATTCACTTTTCCAAGCATTTCTGATCCTGTTAAGTTCATAGAAGTTTCCTATGACAATGAAAATAAGTCACATTTAGCTGGCCTCAAATTTTCAACCTTAAATTTTTTAAAAGGTGCTTTTCCTTCAGAGAAAAAGTGGCTAGAAGAGTGTAGAACTCAAGCCAGCAACTCAGAAAGTCTTTATGTGCCAGAATCACCGCCATCCTACTATTTTTATGTAGCAATAACACTGAAGTGTCTGTAAATGGACATAAAGTGTCATGATTTCATCTTTCTTCATAGCAAAAATGGACAGTGTTATTCTGTTGGTAGTGGCAGAGAAAATACAGTTGTTTTGCCCTTTTCTCCTCTTGGAGATAAAACAAAACCTAGTGTCTTGTCATTGCCTCAGTAAAAGGATTCAGAATTGTGCATTCTCAAGATGAAAGTTGGGAAAGAATTATGTGAATAGTAAAAGAAAGAATACATGTCTGTTTATATGTCCGTGACCTGCCTAATCTAATTGCCTTCTCTTAATAAAGACTAAGGGGCTATTAATAATCAGCCTCTTTCAAGTAATGTATAATAATAAAATAATCTATTATTCTTCATTCCATGTATGCAATGGTTGCCCTGCTTAAACAAAAATAAATGTAAGGTATAACTTGATTCCACCTAATCTTTTCTGTCCAGGCTGAACTATATATTATGATAATTACCTCAGGTTTCCCCTAGTTAAAGGATTCTGTATAATAAAAATTAGCAACTGCTTCACAATTTGCTAAATTCCATCTTCTCCTTTGTATTAAAACCTGGAACATAAGAAGGTTAGCAGATGGCACAATGATTCAGTGGTAGATGAAATCTAATCTGCATTTCTCTTATGGCCAGAATTTAAATTACTTCTGAAATAGGAAGCTATTTAGCTGCATCCACCTTTACAGAACGCAAGGAATTTTGTTTAATGACATACAATCAGTGCCAACATTAGGCTTTTATGTCAGCATTAGGGCAATTTATGAACTTCTTGAATGGTTGCTATTTAATTTTTTCATATTCTTCAATGTGTTGCTGTTTTTGTATTTAGTCCTATATTGTTTGTTTTAATGATGTTTTTAACCCAACTTAACACTACTTGAGGCATTGTGATTAGGTGGCCATTGTAAATCAAATGAATCAATCAGTCAAGGTTGACTGTTAGTCCATTGTTCTTAAGAGTTCTCAAGGGGTACATTCATATATCATTTAGATAGTTAAAGGAAATTAGCTGATTCCAAATCATAATTAGCATCAAACTCTGATTAATATTAACAATGAACATATACATGGCTAAGGATTTTCATACATAGCACTACTGTAAACATAACAGTCTTGCACTCTTCCATCTATTTCTTAGTTGTGCAGAGTGAAAGATTGTATGATTCTTTATTCCTGAGAATTACATAACATTACATTACATGATGCTAAGTTTCATCAGCATCATGATTCTCTGAATACAAAACTTATTATTTATGTTGCAATATATTCATTCTATTTTTATTAAGAATTCTGGAATCTATAGAACCAACTCCAGTGGAGGATAACAACTTGGAGAAGTTGCTTTAGGCTGGGTTCTTTGTTTTCTTAGGCATAATTAATGGTATTAAATAAAGTACAAAGATTTCTTTGTTCTCCTTCATGCAGCCTGTTTCAGTTGGCGGACTGATAGTAAACCTTGTTGGTATCTGTGCCTTTAGCCATGCCCATTCCCATGGGCCTTCTCGAGGAGGATGCCATGCGCATGAGCACAGTCATTCCCATCACAGCCATGGTCATGGCCATGGCCATTCCCACAATGACTATGGGCACGCTCATAATCATGGACACGGACATGGATCGTTAGGAGGCAACATGAATACCAATATGAGAGGTAAGTAGAAAACAATGGATTTTTTATGAGTTCAGTTTTTATTTACCATATAATGACATATAACAGGGATCCCACCCCGCAGTCCATGGACCAGCACCGGGCCGCAGCATGCCAGAAACTCGGCCAGACAAACAAACAAAGCCCATCCATGGGATGCAAGCAGTACATGAAACCACGCCCCCTCCAGTCCGCAGAAAAACCTCTCTCCACGGAACTGGTCCCTTGGGGACCTTTGACATCTAAGATAATATAAGGAAAGGCATCTATCAGGAAGGGCATCCAGCCAGTAAACACTCAACTCCATTCAGTTTCCCAATCTCTACTCTGAATTAAGGGATTATAGGGTTGTAAAAGGGTTTTTTTTAATCACATAGAAGATAAAGGCTTTGACAACCCCTGTGGGGTTTGTTGTTGGTTGTTTTTTTCTTGTTCAGTTCTTGTCATCTTTGCTATTTTTTATTCTTTATTTTTATTTCTTACTGTTTTTTATTTTACTTGTGATCTGCCCATAGTTATTGGGAGTTGAGTGGCATACAATAAATGAAGTTCTTTAAAAAATAGATCATGAAAGTATTTTAGGATATTAGGTTTTTAAATCTGATACAAATTGATTGGAGTACTTGATAGGAGTACTTATCTGTATTCATACCACTAAACTGCTTAAGGGTATTAATGATTTATGTTTCCTTCCCACTCCAGGAGTGTTTCTACATGTCTTGGCAGATACCCTTGGCAGTGTTGGTGTTATCATATCAACAATTCTCATTCAACAGTTTGGATGGTTGATAGCTGATCCACTCTGTTCTCTATTTATTGCTACATTGATTTTTCTCAGTGTTATCCCTCTACTAAAAGATGCTTGCCAGGTACTCTTGTTGAGACTGCCTCAAGAATATGAAAAAGATCTGCACATGGCTTTAGAAAAGGTTAGTAGTAACATTGCCTGTAATTTCATACAAATTAATTCTTTGGAGTAGCATAATATTGAACAGTATTATAAAATATCCTGCAATATTTTTTTTTACAGATCCAGAACATAGATGGTGTCATCTCCTATAGAGATCCTCACTTCTGGTGTCACTCTGCTAATGTAGTGGCAGGCACAATACATGTACAAGTAATGTCAGAAGTAATGGAACAGAGAATTATACAGCAGGTAGCTTAGTATGTTCATTCTTCGTGAATCCTCAGTTCTCACACCTATGACTTTCTCTAGACTAGTGATATGTCAGTCACTAATAGTACAACCAAATGGTATGTCTAATAAGCTAAAAAGCACCTTTGTGATAACATCTTCTGAAAGTTGCTCATTGTCTTCAGTTAGTAGAATGTTTAAACTGGTGGATAATTTTAACATGTCTGGCATATAACTTCCATATGTGTGCATTGTTGAAAGTAATCTTGGTCTGGGGATTATTCATTTTCAAAGTTATTTCCAAGCCTCCAGAAGTTTCCAACAGGTGTAGCAGTTATGACTATTAGATGAGACAGACATGGAACTGTGGAGCACTTTTCCCATTTTATGCATTTTTTAAAAATTAAGTATAACACATATATCATTTGCTTAATGCATTTATTTTTCTATTCCTACCTCATTAAAAAATTATGCCGAGATTTATCAGTATAACTTTGCAGCGTTCCAATAGGAATGGGGAAATCAAATTCATTTCCCTGTTGTTTTTCCAATTTGGCTTGAAATTGTAGCATCTTGGGCATAATGTGCTTTCACTGTAGTTTTTGTGCATATTATACCAATAGAAAAAGTAGAATCCCAGGTTAGACTTGCTGAGACAAATCATTCCTGTGCTGCCCAGAAAGGAGCTTTTAAAGGAAATATGTTTTTCACATGCAAAAGATTTACAATGTAGGTGATAGAGTAGTATTTCTTGCCTAACAACAGTTGTCTTGCTTAGATCTTCAGAGAGAGTTTTTCTGAAAAGTTGTTGTTGTTAGTTGCGAAGTCGTGTCCGACCCATCACGACCCCATGGACAACGTCCCTCCAGGCCTTCCTGTCCTCTACCATCTTCTGGAGTCCATTTAAGCTCACGCCTACTGCTTCAGTAACTCCATCCAGCCACTTCATTCTCTGTTGTCCCATTCTTCTATTGCCCTCAATCTTTCCCAGCATTAGGCTCTTCTCCAGTGAGTCCTTCCTTCTCATTAGATGGCCAAAGTACTTGAGTTTCAACTTCAGGATCTAGCCTTCTAAGGAGCAGTCGAGGTTGATCTCTTCTAGGACTGACCGGTTTGAACACCTTGCAGTCCAAGGGACTCGCAAGAGTCTTCACTAGCACCATAGTTCAAAGGCCTCAATTCTTTGGCGCTCAGCCTTTCTTATGGTCCAACTTTCACAGCCATACAATGCAACTGGGAAAACCATGGCCTTGACTATACGCACTTTTGTTGGCAGGGTGATGTCTCTGCTTTTTAGTATACTGTCTAAATTTGCCATAGCTTTCCTCCCCAGGAGCAAGCGTCTTTTAATTTCTTGGCTGCAGTCCCCATCTGCAGTGATCTTGGAGCCCAGGAAAATAAAATCTGTCACTACCTCCATTTCTTCCCCATCTATTTGCCAGGAATCATGCTGGATGTCATGATTTTGGTTTTCTTAATGTTGAGTTTCAAGCCAACTTTTGCACTCTCCATCTTCACCAGCATCAAGAGACGCTCTTTAGTTCCTCTTCACTTTCTGCCATTAGAATGGTATCATCTGCATATGTTAGGTTGTTGATATTTCTCCCGGCAATCTTAATTCCAACTTTTGATTCATCTAGCCCTGCCTTTCTCATGATGTGCTCTGCATATAAGTTATGTGATATCTGAAAAGTTAATGTTTGTGTTTTACTGTTCATTTTTTGTTTAGGTATCAGCTGTTCTCAAAGATGCTGGTGTTAACAATTTGACTATCCAGGTGGAAAAAGAAGCTTATTTTCAGCATATGTCTGGCCTTAGTACAGGGTTCCACGATGTCCTTGCAATGACAAAACAAATGGAATCCATGAAGTACTACAAAGATGGTACTTACATCATGTAATTTGGAGTTCACATCTGTCGATTTCACTATCTTCATTATTTCATCAAGAGAATTTGCACATAGATGGATTTATAATCCATGTGTGTGTGTGTGTATGCACACACACATATACATACATACACACACATATGGATTTTAGACAAACTGTTATATACCTTTAAAGCCAGATCAAGAGGTTTATAAAAAATGTGGGACACCTAGAACATATGCTGTATATGTGGAAATAATGGCAATGTAAAATATTGTATTTGGTGTCTTATTAAACTGATTTTGGTATATGAATGTGGATGAGCACAAATGTATTGTACACTTTCCCCAAAGAGGAATAATGAAAAATTCTCTTCCATTGCAACCTAAAATTGTTTTCATAAGCTTTGAAAAGGAAATTAGCAGACTCCATAAAAAAATAATCTTCAAAATTATTTTGAAGCTTTGCTTCTGTATGTGTATTTTTACACATTGAGTGCAAATATTTTTAAGAACATTAAATAAAAATGTACATTTTTATATTCCATTTCTGTATACAATCCTATTTTCTAAGGATGGCTTTTTTAGATGAAGGAAAATAGATTCTGCTATAGAAATACTGTCAGGTGAATTAATTTTTTTTTAGAAGAAAAAAAACCCTGGTAACCACAAATCAGGGAGGGAAACACTTTTTTTTTGCACTTCTGTGTTCTTTAGTTTGAACCACTGTAAAATAAATTATAATTTTTATAAATATCTAGTGAAATTATTGTATAAGCTACAGGTTTAAAGTTAGAAAAAAAATTAGTGATAATTGAGTTTTCTGTCTTGAGTCATTTGTCTCTGATTATAGTAATCAAGATACTGTGAGTTGAATTTTCGGTAGAATTTTAAGGAGCTATAATGTTCCTCTAAAATGGCATAGAATATTTAGACATTCAAGACCTGTTATGGCAACATATATTAAAACAAGCAGAATAGGTGATGGAGAGGTTAGAAAGAGAACATAGGGAAGGATGTGTCTTCATTTCAGATGTAACAAGAATGAGATCATTAAGAGATTAATTTCCCTTAAGTATTATTGACTCTTTTAGTATTTCAAATAATGGAAGCAGTTGTCCATTTGTATCATTTAAAAATTGACCTTAAATATCCCCCTTTTTAAGATAATGAACCACATTTCTGCTTAATATAATGCAGTTTGTCTTCCCTAGAATTCTAAAGCTATGAACGTTGAACAAATATGTAGACAACATTATGTCTGTGTTGAATCTGCTTGTATTGTCAATCTTTGAATGCCAAAAAAAGATAAAGGTATTTAGCACAATCCAGCACTTTTAAGTTCCATTCTGTGTTAAAATGAAGAATACAAGACTTAAATGGATGTGACAAATGTAAATAAAGTTTCTAAGAGTCCAACACAATATTTTGGTAAGCAAACTGAGTGATTATAAGCCAAGCCATTACAGCAGATGGCACCATCTACCAAACCTGATTCACCACCACCACAGCCATAGCACAGTTGGACCTGAATGAGAAGAAATCCAATGAAGTGGACTAGGCTGGAAAATTAAGCGTCTAAAAGCAAACACTGACAAGCACTTTGATGTTGCTGTTAATAAAACTATATGAATACTTCTATAGCGTTACTAGAAATCAAACTCAATTTGAAGAAATCTTTTGACCAGCAGGATAAAACTTCAATATGATCATTACTTGTTTCTATTCAAATTGGAATTTGAAGAAATCTTTTGACCAGCAGTATAAAACTTCAATATGATCATTACTTGTTTCTATTCAAATTGGAGGAAGTGTTTTGTCCCAATATGATGTCCTTCAACAGTTTTATTATCTAAATTCTGTGAAGATGTTTTTCCTCAGTTTCCATGTATGTGTTGGCCATAGCTACACGAGACCCATTGAGGTTTGATAACTCTTAAACAGCCTAACATTCCCCCACAACTACAATTCCTCAGCCAATATAACCATTGCTTATTGGAAACATAAGTAACTGCTTCAATAGCTCCATAAAAGCAGTAGCAGTTTAATGACATAAAATCAACAGGTGTCATACATTAACAACATGGTAGATACTACCAAAGGCTTTTAACGTTCCTCAATTTTGAATCCTATCTTCACCTCGGAATAAGCCAGCCTGAAGTTTACTTATGAGGAGACATTCCTGGGATTGTGCTGTTTTGTTACCTGGAGACTTTAAATATCATTACCCTTTAACTTTAGGACAATTAGTTTTTAATCACATAAAGGCACATATATAATAGTGAAGTGATATCAAGACGTTATTGATCAATAAAACCTACAAATATCTGCCTTCTATAGATTTTGGTATGAAAGTATTACTGTTTGCCACTAATCCTTTCACCATTCACATAGAAGAGACTTAAGATGCTCAATATGTTTCAAGTGAAGCCTGTAACTGACCCAATAGCTTATCTCTCGGCTTAACATACACCATTGCTGAGACAGTAAAATTCCTCGCTTTTCTATATAAGTAACCTTTATGTGAAAATAATAAATATCCATTAATAAGAAATTGGGAGAGACCATCTTTCCCTCTTTTTCATCTACATTTTAACAACTACGACCAACAAAGTTCAACCGTTGCAGTTGCTCCAGCAGAAACGTGCTATCAGATACTATAGGTATTTGTCTGACAATTATACACATTTAAACATTGAATTGGGAAAAGATGTATTGGTTGTACTTACGATGATGCACTTCATTATATTGATTTATTAAAGATACACCAAATTTCAAACTCTGGCACATAAAACAGACACGGTGTTTTAATAAGTTTTTAAAAACTATTTTTGTAGGCTGTGATATATTATTTGTATTATAGAAACTGATCTTTTCTAAAATTTCTTACAGTTAACATTTACATAAACGTAAATTAAGTTTTCAAAGTAGTCATCGATCCCAATTTCCACCCACAATTATCCCACCCTTCTAGTAAATAACTTTATTTCCCAGCTGAACATTAAACTGAAGGACATGTAACCCAACCTGCCAATCCTCCTCTCTTAACCACGCCTCCTTTTTCGAACTTTTGGAGGAATCAGCCTCCCGTAGTCGTAGAAACGCATTTAGAATAGAACGCTGCGCGGCCAATGGAAAGAGGCGGAAGCTGAAAAGCAGCCAATGAGCGCAGCCTGGTGCGAGTTTTAAACTTGCAGCGGCAGGCAAAGGGGATATCGGACTCGTGCGTAACAGTAATCGGGTGTCTTGATCCTGGGCGAGAAAGGGAGCGATTCGGAGCAGGCTGGTCGTGAGGATCTAGGAATCCAGCCTAGGTCATGGCTTTGCGGGTCACCCGGGTAGGGAGGAATTTGACGGGGAATCTTTAAGCCGATATTGCACGTTATGTTTTGTAGGCGCCTGGCGGCCATTTACGCTGAATTTCTATCTAACTTAACGGGGTGGGGGAGGAACTTTTGAGCATCGTGGGGTTTACTTCTAAATAAATCTGCACAAAGATCAGTTGTGCTAGTTTTGTCAATGATGAAGGTGCAGTAATGGAGCGAGTAACAAATATACCTTGTTCGCGTCTCTTTCTGAGGTGGTTCTCCTATTTCTAACCCTATATTTGAACGGGGAAGTCGAGGTAGCCTGTTGTGGGTGGAAAAAGCGTCGTCTCGCCTTGTTAAACGTATTTAATTGAATCCTACTCCTAAAATATAACATTTTTCCCTACAACTACTTGAAAGAGTAATATGTAGTTTTCCTTCCCAGTTCATCATGCTGGGTAAATATTTCTGAATATTCTGTTACTTTTTTTTTTTTTGGTAGAACACAAAGGTCAATGCGGAGAACAAAACCAAACCTGCAATGGCCCTCGGTAAGCGAGGGGTTGCTGCTAGCAAGCCGGCTTTGAGGCCTAGGACTGCTTTGGGAGACATTGGCAACAAAGCTTGTGAGCCACAGTCTAAAGAAGTAGTGAAAAAGGTAATCCTTTCTTTGCCTATTCTTTATCCAATAATACAGTAGGAGTTAGTAATGCCTGCTTATTGCTATCTTTCAGTCCTGCTTATTGCTATCTTTCATTTTTTCCTTCTCAAACCACTTTCCCATTTAGGAAATGTTGAAGCCTATAGCCGTGGAGAAAGTAACTACTCGGAAAACCACAAAACCTATTGAAAAACTAAATGAACCTGTGAAAGAAGAAAAGCCAATTCCAGAATCTGTTAAGGTTAATTAAATAGCTTGTAAATAAGTGTTTAAAGATCATGGGTAATTAGGAGCAAAGACTTTTATTTAAATTTGTAAATCTATAGGTGTTACTTTTAGGCGGAAGCATGAGTTTTATAATTTTTATAATTTACGTTTAACAGGTTGCAATTTCAAATGACCTCTGGATAGCCTAAAGAAATATGTTAGCCTTATCTAGCTATGACAGGCAAAACATATTTTGGCTAAGATTCTAGGTTTGACTCTGGTTTTGGTATTCCTAATTAACAATCTTTTAATATGATTTTTGTTTCCTGGATTATATGGTGATTTTATGGAAGATTTTACTTTACCTTCTTACATTGTTATGTTACTTGATGCTAATTGAGATAGAATACAAAAATGTAAAGTACATCATCTTAACCTAAAATCAGGAGGTCACTTGATTTGCTCATAATCAAATACCATTTTGTATAGTGAGATGAGTGGCATATATATTTAATAAATTTAAAAATTACATAACATACGCAATTACTTTGCTTAGATGTCATCAATACAGCATTTTCAAAAGAAATATTCTAATTATACAATATACTTGCAAAGAAATATTTTGTATAATACATCTAGTCAGAACTGCTGCTTTCTCTGCAACAGTATTACATTTTTTAATCCACTGCATAATTAGAGTAGAAACAACTTTAGGATCTCTATCCTTCAATTTCTTGAAGGATTTGCCTTTCAATTTACCTCTGATCTACAACTGTACTTTAGAGTCTCTAGACCCTTCCTTGGTATATAGTCAGGCTTAAATACATACTATCAATAAAACATAGATAACCAGCAGATCTTTTATAGTTACATGTTCATAAGCAATATTGAATCAGCTAATGAATTTATATCTATAGTCATGCAGCTGGAAGGTGAAACATCATTGGAAATAACTAACGCAAACAAATGCATCCTTAGAGACACGTGATGTAGCCTTTTCGTGGTACATCATCTGTGGGTGCAAGAAAGATGCTCTGAATTAAGCAAAAATATGCTACATTTTTTCTAATATTGTAGGTTAAGTACTAAATATATTTTTATAGTTGGAGTCTCTATCCCCAAGCCCCATGGAAACATCTGGCTGTGCTCCAGCAGAGGACATATTATGCCAGGCTTTCTCAGATGTACTGCTTGAAGTAAAAGATGTAGATACAGATGATGGTTCTGATCCAAACCTCTGCAGTGAATATGTGAAGGACATCTACAACTACTTGAAAGTTCTTGAGGTTGGTTTAAAGAGCTAATGAGGCCTGACGTATGGGCCTGGAATTAAAACTACCTTGTAAGGTATTTTCTTACAAATGTTAGATTTGCTGTTGGTAATTAGTTTTTATCCTATCTCTAGCACAATATCTGAAATATCATTAAACATCTAAACTGGGGATATTTTTTTAAATCTTGGTTTATCTGTAGTTTGAATAAACTACAAGTAGCTATGTTTACATGTGGCTAAGTGTCAAACAATTAAGCTAATATTAACCATAGTAAACCATATGTCTGAGAGCACAAGATGGCAGCTTGTTCTAAAATTCAGGTGATTTAACTAGAGAAAGAAGCTAAGAATCTTCTCCACAATCTAGAGGGCTTCATATTGGGAAATATGTCTAATCAAACTGGACAATGACAACATAATTATAGAGGTGGAAATACATAATTTAACACTGCATGTTTTTGCTCCTCCAGAGCCAGCAATCAGTGAGAGTAAACTACTTGGCAGGTCAGGAAATTACTGGAAATATGCGGGCTATCCTAATTGACTGGCTTGTGCAAGTTCAGATGAAATTCAAACTTTTGCAAGAGACTATGTACATGACTGTTGCCATAATAGATCGGTTTCTGCAGGTAAGGCAAACTGTCAAAGAGCTCATACCAAATTTGAACAAACTGAATAATGAGAACTCTCCACTGAATTTTAGCTTAAGTAATGTAGCTTCTTTGAAATCAAGAAATGAATGTTAATTTAGAGATTTCCATTGTATGAGCCTTTCTCTTGAATAGCAACTGGGCTCTCTAGCAACATTTTTCTTTAATTGCTATTACCAGTAGCTGAACAATACAGTTACTCTAAACTTGTTCTGCAATCAACTTATATATATCTAGCCAATGAGAATGAATAGCCTGACAAATGGATACAGGTAGTCCTCAACTTACAACTACAATTGGGAATAGAATTTACATTGCTAAGCAAGATGGCTATTTGAACCCTGCCTGGTTTTACAACCTTTTTTGCCACAGTTATTAAGTGAAACACTTATAGGAGTAGGCAGAGCTGGGAGAAGGGAATTAAATGAGTTATCAGCTTAAGAGTTGTTACGTTCCCAAAGTCTAAATCCAACTCCTTGAATTCTGTTGACTTTTATCTTGCACCAATTTAGCGTTGAATTTTAGTTTAGATTCTTGTGTATAGGCTTGAGTAAAAAAAATCTTCTGTACTGCAACCTTAATGTATGGTCCTGATTCTTTGCACCCCTGATAATACTGCAGTTACGTGAATTGCACCTTTTAAGTAAATCTGGCTTCCTCCACTGACTTTGCTTGTCAGAAGCCAGCTGGAAAGGTTTCAAATGGTGATCACATGATACCGAGGATACTGCAAACACCATAAATGCATGCCAGTTACTAAGCACCTGAATTTTGATGATATGACTGGGGATGCTGTCCTGGTCATAAGAGCGGGGACAGGTCAGTCTTAATCATTTTTTTTCAATGCCATAGTAACTTTGAATGGTCGCTAAGTGAATGAATGTAAGTTGAGAAATTCCTGTACATATACTCTAAATTTGCTCTGCAATTAATCTAGATGTATTTATCCAATGACAATGAGTGGCCTGATCAACAAATACTGTATTGGGAGAGCATAAGGATTGTTTTTCAATATTTCAGAATGTTTTAAAAATAACTGATGGGAACTCTCTTGTAGAATAACAAAGTAGCCAAGAGGATGCTACAACTGGTTGGTGTAACAGCCATGTTCATTGCTAGCAAATATGAAGAAATGTTTCCACCAGAAATTGGTGACTTTGCCTATGTGACAGATCATACTTATACCAACCTACAAATCAGGCAAATGGAAATGAAAATCTTAAGATCCCTGGATTTTAACCTTGGTCGCCCTCTTCCACTGCATTTCCTAAGGAGGGCGTCGAAAATTGGAGAGGTAATGCTCCTTTAAATGTTGAAACTGGAAAATATCTTCTTCCTAATAAACTGCCTAATTCTAATTGTAGAAGCAGAGTTAACACAATGTTGTCATATAGTGATGGCTGCCGTTTTCCGTGAAAGGAACTTAAAAGGCTTTTGGTTTGTTTCTTTTTACATATACGCAATTAGAGAAAATAACTTGATGCTTTAATCTTATGCAATGTGTAACAAAAGACAATGAGATTTGTAGGACAATGAGGATAACATCTTTATTCTGATTATTTTAGGCAGATATAAATCAGCATTCGTTGGCAAAATACCTGATGGAACTTGCACTGGTGGATTATGAAATGGTACATTATCCTCCCTCCCAGATTGCTGCTGCAGCGTTTTGCTTGTCTACGAAAGTTCTGGAAGAGGGAGAGTGGGTAAGTCACAGAACCCTAACTTAACAAAGGAAGTTTCAGATAGTCCTTATTTAGCGACTGACTGTTTTAGTAACCTTCACAGTTATGATGGTGACGAGAAAGTAACTTTGTGATCAGTCCTCAGATTTATGACCTTTATAGGTCTGTAAAACTGAAGTAAGATAAATGGTTTCATTTAACGACCAAGCTGCTGGTCCCAACTAGTGCTTGAAGTAATGTCTGTTGTTCAGTAATTACTGAAGATTAGCATGATGGAGAAATTTAATTGGAAAGGTACAGCTCACTTTTTCTCTGCTATAAATCCAATTCAGATCTGTAAGCAAATGATTACTTGGTCCTGAATATACCTATCATGTACTGAATACTAAAATTTCCAGTTTGGTATTAAAGGGGTCTCAAAAAAAAATCATGGAAGGCAGCTCTTTGGAAAACCAAAAGGTCTTCAAAATCTTTAATTTATAAATTTACCCCTTGCCTTTAGACACCAATTCTTCAACACTACATGTATTATACTGAAGACACTCTTATTCCTGTGATGCAGCATATGGCAAAGAATGTGATGTTGGTAAACCGGGGCCTTGTAAAGCACGTGGTAAATATATCCATTTGCTTACTTGTACTTACCCATACTTAAAAAGCACAAATCTCAATCTTCAGGAATAAATCCTAGGAAGGGCTGTGAATTAAAGTCTCATGGGGCTGGGAGATGCCTTTAGAGCATCAGGTCTAATCACTTGCTCAATGGAAGAATCAAAATCAAAACTCCATTATATGGCTGCCTATCTTTTGCCTGAGGGGTAAGAAGGGGAACTGGCCATCTCTGCTTAATTCCACTATCCTCTATTAAGACAGCTTTTGTCAAAGTATGCTAGCTAATTGGAAAGTAATAGTCACTTTGTAATGTATAGCAACTACTGCAGTTCTATAAGGTTGGGAAATGTACTATTATGCCATAAACATCAATTTACCTGTAGACAACTTTCCCTGGAACCCTCAAGTGTCCTTGTCATTCACAATATCTTTATTTGCAAGAATCTATGGGCTTCGTAGGCATTGTGAGAAAATAAAAGTATTTCATTATTTGAAAATGCCCCATTTGAACAGAAAACAGATACAATGGCCAGAGGGGAAGTATGCAGAAAACATTTTTTCCCAAACCACCAGGCTTCAGAGGACCAATGGGACATTAGAACTAAACCCCAGAGTGCTTTGGTTATTCTGTATTTTAGACAAAATAACAACCAAATAGAATGAGTAGAGCAAGACTGGTATGTAATAAGAGCCATGGTGGCACAGTGGTTAGAATACAGTACTGCAGGCTAACTCACTGCTCACCCCAGGAGTTCGATTCTGAGCAGCTCAGGTTGACTCAGCCTTCCATTCTTCCAAGGTTGGTAAAATGAGGACCCAGATTGTTGGGGGCAATATACCCAGTATGTAAACCACTTAGAGAAGGCTGTAAAGCACCGTGAAGCGGTATATAAGTCTTATTGCTATTGCTCCCTCAGTGGCATCCAGGGTAGCTATTTCTCAACCTCCCAGTTTTCACAGTACATTTCCTCTTCCTTTGATCACCATTGCTATCACTGCCAAAGAATCCACCTTGGCATATCCCATTGTGCCTGCCCACATTGTCCCTGCATTTATCCTCCTCCTTTGCTGCTAATAATGCTTTTGCCCTTTCTCCCACTCTTCTATGCCCAACTCCCAAATCACTTCTGCCTGGAGGAACCACACGTCCCAAGCTTGGCCAAAATGTCCCAGGACATGTGTATCTTCTTTCAAGCATGGTCCATCCCAAAATAGCTCCCTAGTGGGAAAACAAGTAGTGGGCTATCTTTTTCCCTCTGGAAAATGAACATAAGTCCTTTTCCTTGTGGCAGCCATTTTGTACATAAGTTATGGTTATCATTTCGTAACTACTCATAACACAGTGCAGGATTTTCAATTGTGTTCTCGGCTTCCTATGACTTTTTTGTATAATATAGCAATACAGTTTTATTGAACATTTAAGTAATGCTGATTATGCAGCTCATATGGCTGTTATATATTCCTCAATAGAGATGGTTTAACATCTGTTTGATAAATGGGCTGCCTTAGAAATTCAGTAAAAATATGTTAATGACATTTTGCTCTAAAACAAAGTATTCCATAATGAATCACATCTTTCTCCCTAGACGATCAAAAACAAATATGCCAGCAGCAAGCACGCCAAGATTAGCACCCTTCCAGCACTGAATTCTGCAGTCATACAGGATCTGGCTAAACCATTATTGAAATAAATATAATTTAACTGTTTGGACAAAGTTGACACCATGTGTCACTGTTGTGTGTGTATGTAATATATTCCCTTAAAGTTTTTAATAAACTTCCTTACTTTTACTTCAACTGTTGTCATAGTCTACTTTAATTTAAACAATTCTTTTGTCAGATGTTAAGCCTAAAATAAAACTAGGATATTGGAAGCTCATGCCTATATAATCTGATGAATGAAGACCAGCAAACAGGAAAAAGATCTTGTTTATTTTCTCAGAGGGATTTTTCATTATTTGTATTCTGAAGTAATAAAAATTACAACAGCAATTCCTAATTACTTGTTTTAGTAAATACATAAAATGGATAAGATATTAAATGTTCTGTGTTTAGGAGTACACCAACATCAAGAAATAAATTGTCATATGAAACTTGTCATAATATAGGCAAAATTTGCAGAAGGAATTAATTTGTTTGATTTCAATATGACAACTATCAGAACTACTAAAAATAGTGAAAGTACCTCAGATTCAGTAAATGATGTATCATTCTTACTGTAAACTATATTTTGCATTTATATATAGCATATTTTATAAGGAAATTTATTTTTACTATGAAGAAATTTAATGATATATAGCATTTTAAATGTAAGAAAAAATAGTTTCCAAAATATTTTCTGTTATTTAATAAACTTTGTATCTAGTCAGGACATCTGAAGGTTTTTTTCCCTAGGCTATCAAAGCTTTCACTCCTAAAATGGACATTTTTATTTCTGATGAATCATAACTGCAGATAAACTTTTCCACAGCTTTTTTTATTTGCATCATTATATGCTGCTATGATACGCTTTGTAGCTCATTCATAAATTTGATACAATGTAATGTAGAACATATATATATCAGAATTAAGTACGTAGGTTTTTGCTTTCAATTAAGTTTAAGTATGCTAAACTATGTTCCAAATAAACCAGATTTAGGTAAGTTGAGTTAAATATCAATAATTTAAATATAATTGATTTTATTTAATATCAGGAACACAAGAAAGCATTCCCTCTTAGTTCCCACAAATCTGAGAAGAAGCTGGGCTTGAGAAGTTTCATGGCTGAAAGATTTGAACTTCTATCTCCTATTCATTACATTACACCAGGCCTAGTTCCAGCAATGGAACTCTTAGGCTTTCTGATCACATTTAATGCATTGCTATCTGTTTTGAGTAGGCATATCTCCCATGCTCATATTTTTCACACTGGTTTTTTGAAAATTCAGATTGTAGCTTGATGTTTCTTTTTTTGCAGGAAAAGGATATCCAATGAGGCCATTATCAAAAAAAGTAAAGTTATTAGCTTTGCTTGCATTAAAAAAAAAACATCTGGATATCCACAGGGAAATATGGCGTGCAGGTTTGTCTATTTAACCTATCAGGCACTTTAGTATCTCCTTCAGATCAAAACTGATGCTTTCCAAACTATGATTTTAAAGTCTCTTGAAGGGTTGGCTTATTTATTAAATTTGTGTAGCCACCATATTAAGCACCTAACTCTTGGTGACAACTATACAAAACAATAAAACACATGAATACAGACACAAATAGCAAGTGCTGTAATGCCAAAGCCAAGGTGTCTCGCACAAGCTTCAATCACAAATTTACAAGTCTTGGGTTCCCCTAAATCTGGTCCTAATTCCTGGGGGGAAAGCCAGATTTGTGGTCCTGAGTTGGCTGTTTCCTTGCAGATGTTTTGTTATCCAATTAGTGCAAGCAGGACCAGCTTCATTCATTTGGGAGCTGTTCCATTGAAGAGATACACAACAGTGAAGGCACATTTGGGCCCTTCAAGATAGCACTGTTTCACTGGGATGATCCTCAGCATGCCCACCCTGCTAGAACTGGTGGTATGGAGTGACAATAGAGGAAATTTGCAGTTGGTTGTTTACAAAACAGTCTCTTGTTGGGGAACCAACTATTCCATTAGTAATGCTGTTATGTGTATTATTAACCTCTGAAAGAAGCTCACATAGTGTTAATCTCCACACAGCAATGGCTCTAGAACTGTGTTTGTTAAAACTATTTACTCTCCCACTCTGAAAAATTACATAGGACCCCAAAGAGCTTTTTGTTTGTGCAAGTTATATTTATTAACGTTTACCATGTTAAAAATTAAAATGTTGATGCATTTGTAGAATATTAAATCAGGTGAAAATAGATATTTCATTGTCATAACTTGTGTGTTCGTGAGTGTGTTCGTGGCGTCCCGGCAACCATGATTAATGACAGAGACCTGAGTTTCTGTCGGGATGGAAGCCTCGGCCGAAGCCAGCCATTCCCTTTTATTCCACATCAAAGGTCTCTCCCACAAATTGTCACCCTACTGATTTACAGCCAATTACATTACACAGATAGTTAAAACATACACTTTGAAAGCATGACGTCTTTTTCAAGAAACGAAACTTTTCCCTGCTTTCTCCTCCACCCCCTTAGTGCAGCTATCAGCTGACAGCCTGTAAGGGAGGGAGAGAGAAGCCCATCCAGGCAGAGAAGGATTTCTTAAAGGAGAAATGGACATTTATCACAACATCTCATCCTTTTTTGTTTTTGTTTAGAAGCAAAGGCTTTCAGTCCATGTATTCGATTTCATCCAACTGAGGTGGCTGTTTATCCATTGGCATCCGCTCGAATCCTTGTTGACTAATGTTCACTTGTTGAGACAATTTTTTCTTTGGTATAAAAGATTTCATCATAGCAAAAATATCAGGCAAACATTGTATATAAAAGCATCCACAATGGAATAATATAACAATACAAAATAATACTTATCAAATTTCTTAACCATTGAAAATTTTGTAACCAAAACCAGAATGCATTCCAAATATCCCCAATGCTTATGATCTCCGGATATTGGTGGAGGGATTTGTCCTTGTTCTTCATTAAACATTTCAACGGCCATCACTGTCATTGGCTGCAGTCCAATTCCGTGCGCCATTAAAATAGCTACAAACCCAATACACTTGCATTGTACTCTCCATCCTCACATTTTGCATACACTTTGTTATTACTTTGATCACAATGATCAGGCATATTAAAGGTGATATTACAAGAGAGATATATACTTAAAAGAATAATTCCCTTAGAAAAATTAAAACACACTAATGCAAAATCTACATAATAAAATCTAAGTGGCAGCGTATAATGTCCTGCCTCATTAATATGTACAAAACTTTCGCTAGCTCCAGTGTTGTTCAAAGGAAGTCCAACTAAAGAAAAAGTCCTTGACTGGCATCCGATGGTGACATCATACACATCCAGCAGTCAGTATGGTTTGTTAAGGCACTAACTTTTTATTGTCCTTCCAAAATTATTGTCCATCCACTTTGGTCTCACCAGAGTTTGCAATCTTTTGGCTGTACACTGTAAGGGCGAATATTGCAGCCAGGAACCCATATCGTATTGCCTTCATGTTGCACCGCAGCATATCCACGACCCCAGGTAATAAGTTCAGCTGGTCCTTTCCACTGGGGGTTTGGTAGTTTACGATACCAAACTAGCGGTCGAACCGTGGTTGCTGCATCTGGAAGGGGAGAAAAATGCCTGCTCGCAGCTGTATTAGGTGGCGTGCCAGGTGGTTTAGAAAATTGAGAGTATATAAAGCCAAATTAAGATGATTTCGCACTCCAGGTAGTCCGGGGGTATTTTCCCCATTTTTCATTTTTAATTTGTCAAGCATGTGCTTAAAAGTGGAATTGGCCCGTTCCACTACTTTTTGCCCCTGTGAATTGTAAGGAATGCCGAATTTATGAATAATGTCCCACCGATTGCAGAACTGAGCAAAGCCATGACTACAATATGCAGGTCCATTATCAGTTTTTAATTCTTTAGGAGTACCCAGAGTGCTAAAAGTTCGAATACAATGATTGATGACATGTTTAGTTGCCTTTCCATGCTGTGGAGTAGCAAGGATGAACCCAGAATATGTATCAATAGTCACATGTATATATTTCCATGGACTAAAAGATGCATATTGAGTAACGTCCATTTGCCAAATTTGACATGCCTCAAGTCCACGGGGATTCACACCCATTGGAATAGACAGTCCTTGTTGTGAACAACTGGGGCACTGTTGAATGATAGCTGTTGCCTCCCCGGGGGTTATGCCAAATTGTTTAGCCAAAGCCTTGGCGTTTTGATGAAAATCGCTATGACTATCCCAGGGAGTAAGTTGTTGCATAGTCATAACTTGCGTGTTGCCATATCCGTCTGGGAATTCCCTTCACTGAGAATTCCTGGAAAATTTTGATGACTCCGGATATGTGCAATAAAATAAGGGCAATATCTTGTCTCAATAGATTTTTGCAATGTCAAAAATAGTGTCAACAAAGTCTCATCCAAAGTAGGAGAGATATAAGCAAAATGTAAATGTTTTATGGCCAAAAATCTGGAATCTGCTGAAAAATGACAAAAACAAAACAAAACAAAACTGACCAGGCCAATCACCAATCAATAATTGCAAAACCAAATTATTTTGAATCAAAGTTTCCCACAATTTTAAGGAAAATGGGATAAAAATAATTGCAAATTTAATTCCAAAAATCTGGCGCCATCGTGTGGCCACGATGTGTAATTTCAGCCAAAGTCATAGCTGGAGTGAAAACAATTTCTTGAAGGCATATTAGATTGAGTAATTGCCACTGTGGGTGGTCGATCAAAAATCACATTCAAATGCACAGGGTGATTGTCAACACACCAATCAGTCCACTGGGTGTTGAGGGCTGTTTGGACTTTCTCAACGACCAATAGCTGGTCGGAGGTCAATGTCACAACGTCTGTGGGATTTTTGAGACCTTTTAATGCCATAAATAAGGGAGAAAGGGTCGAGGTAGAAAGACCTATATATGGCCTTAACCAATTAATATTTCCTAAATATTGTTGTAGTTGAACCAATGTAGGTGCAAGTGTCTTTTGACCAGTGCCAATTAAGGGTTGCAGAACTCTTTTGCAGTCTGCATTAGCATTTTCAACAGCCAATTTCATCAAAATCTCTTTTGTAGTTAATTCATTAGCAATTTCTTTATCAATACTATCTTTTAGTCTATTTATAAATTCATCATAGGGCTCAGTAGTTCCCTGTTTAATTTGAGTAAAACTTTTGCCAAATTTTCCACTTTTAAAGAACCTTTAAAGCAGCAAAAAAAAGCCTGTAAAATTACACCATGTATAGCTGCATCTGGCTGTTGTCCAACAGCAGTGAACTGTCCAGAGCCATAAATTTGGTCTGGCACTAATTGTGCAGTGCCTCTCTGAATAGCTTGAATACGATACTGGGAGTCCCAAACTGCATACTGCGCAGGTGTTAAAATCATTTGCATTAATGCCTTCCAATCTGCTGGAATCATTTTGTGAGCAAATCCATTATCAATTTCTGCATCCATGCCCACAGTTACAGGGTATAAACTTGTCATTTCCTCAACATTCAATTCACCTGTTTCATAATCATTCTGTAACGTTCCCTGAATAAAATTACTTGTTTTGGTCAGAGCTGGAGGATCACACAACTCAACATTGCTAGGAAAAACCTTGCTGTGATCTTTAATTGTTACTGGAGTTTCACTGGCAGGGAGAAGAAGTTGAACTTCATTATAATTCAATGGATTCAGTAATATTTTTAGTAGGAGCTGCTCCTGTGTCTCCAAAGCTTTTAACACTACTCTGCAAGATGTTAAAATAGAAGCGGGGGCCCTAGAATTTTTGTAACAACTCCTCCACTCTCCTCCAAGTTTCAACTTTAAGGCAGCCTGCCTCTGGGTAGAAAGGAATGTGTTTCCAAATAAATTCAAGGAGAGATCTTAAATCTCCTTCTGTCAGCTTCTGAGCTGTAAAACGAACATAATTCTTCCTGGTTATCTCTGTGAGCTTAGTCTTGCCTTTTTGAGAGATATCCCCACATACTTACGAGGGATCAGTCCTCGTCCAGCGATGAACTGATGAAGCGCGCTTTGCCACTTCCGGTTGGTAAGTATGAGGGTCCAGGGACGTATAACCTCTCAGGGTTATCACGTCGAGGGTCACCACTTGTCATAACTTGTGTGTTCGTGAGTGTGTTCGTGGCGTCCCGGCAACCATGATTAATGACAGAGACCTGAGCCTCGGCCGAAGCCAGCCATTCCCTTTTATTCCACATCAAAGGTCTCTCCCACAAATTGTCACCCTACTGATTTACAGCCAATTACATTACACAGATAGTTAAAACATACACTTTGAAAGCATGACGTCTTTTTCAAGAAACGAAACTTTTCCCTGCTTTCTCCTCCACCCCCTTAGTGCAGCTATCAGCTGACAGCCTGTAAGGGAGGGAGAGAGAAGCCCATCCAGGCAGAGAAGGATTTCTTAAAGGAGAAATGGACATTTATCACAACATTTCATGAAAGTATCTTAATATGAGTGACATTGTTTAAAATATTTGCACATCTTCAATGTCCGCTAAACGGTTTTGATTTTGTAGACTCACACAGGTCCCTTTCAAGACCTAGATTCAACACCTTCCCCAAATACAATATCACTTTCTGTAAAAAACATGAGTTTAATATTTAAGAAATCACTCCTAAACCATCTAATTCGGATGCTATGAAATGCAATCAACATGGCACTCTTGTCGGAAGCACCCAGGCTCTTCCAGGTCGAAAGGATTAGCCGGTGACATCGCCGTTGCTCGAGGGACGCCAGTTAAGAGCTCCTTTCATGTCTCCATTAATGTGTCCACCAAAGTGATTCCCTATCTACTCACGAACGCACACTTTCGAATTACTAAGTTCCACAAGAGCTTGAGCGAACGAGCGGAGTCACCCCGATCCAAGGCAACACTCAGGTCTCGACCGCGGGCATGCTGCCTGCCAACAATCATCCTAAGCACGTGAGCCTCCGTGCTCTTTACTAAAGCGATGTAAATTCTCTCCACGTGAGATGTTTAGATTGCAGCCCTGCCTAAAAAAAGTTTCCTTAGCTTAACTCAGGGTTAGTCAACCTTGGCTCTTTTATGACTCGTGGACTTCAGCTCCCAGAATTCCTGTGCTGGCTCAGGAATTCTGGGAGTTGAAGTCCACGAGTCATAAAAGAGCCAAGGTTGACTAACCCTGGCTTAACTTATTCCTGCTCTCCTTTGGTGCTCTGTCCCACTTTCCTTTGGGGAAACCAAGAACCGCAAATGACGCTCCCTGGACCAGGGGTTCTCAACCTTGGCAACTTTAAGACTTGTGGACTTCAACTCCCAGAATTCCTCAGCCAGCAAAGCTGGCTGAGGAATTCTGGGAGTTGAAGTCCACAAGTCTTAAAGTTGCCAAGGTTGAGAACCCCTGCCCTGGACAGAAATGCCTCATCCAAAACAGTACTCCACTTCCTCCCCACCCACCCCCTTGGGTGTCCCCAGCCAATGGAATGGCTTCCTTAAGCTATACACAGGCGCCGCTGGGGCGGGCGACAGCATTTTTGGGCGCTTCTTCTCGCGAGGTCTGAGGAAAGAGCGCCGCTGTTTCCCTTTCGACCGAGAGCAGAGGCCGCTTAGAAACCAGAGCAATTCATCGTCGATCTGACGTCACTCCTCTCACGCAACGCGGAATCGGTCGGCGGGCTATTTGAAAGAGCGGCCCTTGGAGCCGCGGTAGAGCGCTCGGGTACTTGGTGGGAAGAAAGAGGTCTGGGCGCCGTCGCCGGGATGGAAGCGCGGGACGTAGCGGGCTGCTCGGAGGTAGGAGACAAGGTGGCGGCTTTCGGCAAGCCCACGGAAGGAGTGATGGAGGAAGGAGCCCGTTTGCTTTCCAACGAAGAGAAAGAGAAGACGCCGGACTTGCTCAAGCTCCATCGGTCAGTCGTTTGTCGGCCTTACAGCCCCTTGATGGCTTCTTCCCTCAGGAAACCATTCTAGCGGCAGCAAAACTTCGGAGGACTATCGAGATGGAGATTTTAAAACAAAAACAAAAAAACCCGCTCTTGGCTTCCATCTAATGGTGGTCCGGAGTTTTGCAGTCCTGGTCGGCAACTCCACAGGAGTTAAGTACCGCACTAAGGATTTCCCTTGACAGCTGGGGAAATCCCTCAAGGGCTGGTTGTAAAGATAGAGATATCTAGTCGCAGGCGTGAATGCGAAGCCAGGTAAAAGCTGGTCGGTCAGGACAGCACCAGTTGTGCGGACATATTTTTCCATTGATTCAGGAAACCGAGGAAGGCTAAAATGCAGGTTGTTTTAGCTGTGAGGAGGAATATTGCTGAATGTAAGCCTGGAGGGCCAGAAATATTGTTTCCCCCCAAAGCGACTGTTCTGAACTTAGGGAGGTAGAAGTACTAGCAAGATAAGTTTTATGTATCAAAATGTTTCTAGTACTTCAGTTAGGCAATGCTCACAAGTCTCTAATAAAAGTTGTTCCTGAGATCTCTAAAAACTGATGGCCTGCAAAGTGGGTTGCAACAACAAAAATCTACAAAAGGAAAAACTTAAAGTTGTGAATAGTTGTGTAAATGGAAGAAATTGTATTCATGTTGTGATGGTTTTATAATTTGTCCTAATTTAAATTTAGATTTCAAATATTTAAATGCACATAAGCTGAGTTTATGTTTAAAGTCTTCAATGAACACTAATGCAATTTAGTTCTGCAGTGATTGTTACAATTGCATTTTATTTTTCTAATTTTCTTGTGATGTGTACACTTTTCTTGTGACGTGTTTTTTTCTTTTTTTAGAATCAAAGAACAAATAAGTCAGCATCTTATGGAATATAATACAATAATCAATTCAAGTAAGTGGATCATAAAAACTCAAACTTTGTTATATTAGAATGTGAAAGCAAATATTTAAAAATTAGATTAAAGTTTTCTGTAAGATTAAAATGTTAAGTCTTTTGACCATCTTTTCTCTGTAGCATAGGAATTTTGTATGCCATATTTGTGTTGAGAGATGAGAGGATGTTCAGCTATCTTTTATAAATATGTCTTTTTTGTTTAGCAACTGCAGAAAAGATTCCGGATCAAGATAGAAATGAAAAAATGTTAAAAGGGTATGTTTTCAAAACTTGTTATCATATATAAAATAATATTTCAGTGTCTCATACATCTGAAAATTAGAATTGATCAAATTTTTCTTTATATTTAAACCTGGTATTTTAAAGATATTAATATATTCACTTTCTTGTGTTTTACTTGAAAACACACATTTACCTGACTGGATTTTCTTTCTTAAAAAATATATCTCAGAGTAATACATGCTGAATTTGTCGGGGGTGGGGTGGGGGTCCTTCAAATACAGTAACTACTATGGCTGATGTGTACTATGTGCCTTTTCTGGTCATGAGAAGCATCAAATTACTTCTTACATTCATGCCTTATGCCTGTTCACTAGTTATATTGCTGAATCCCATCATATTTTCATAGTTTAAGGAATCAAAACATGTTTATGCTTTTTCAGTATGCCCATAACAAATCATAAGCTTATATCCTTTTCCTATTCTGTTGTAATGGAAATTCTATTAAAAAGGAAAATTATTTCTGAATGAATGCATTACTCTTAAATATGTTAGCACTACATTTCGTGAAAAAAATCCAGATCTAGTATCAAAACACAACCATCTAGTCACTCTATCAAACAGCAAACCCCTTTTAGATCTGATAGAAAACAAATGATCTGTCTTAACATTAATTTATGAGAGAATACAAACTATTAGTTATTAAAGAAAGTTCACTGTTTTTAGTTCTATAGAAGAATTGGAAAGAGACTTGGAAGAGATGAGGATATCGTATCAAAACAAAACTTTAGCATTACAAAGGTAAAGATTCTGTATTGTTTTGCTTTATTTATTGCACTTCTGTATAATATCTACAAAATGTGTCCAGTGCAGCTAATTAAAAATATAATTCTAGCAAGAAACCATTGTTTTTAAATTAAAATAAAATATATAATTCATATATTCAGTGACTGTTCAAAATTATGACCGTGCTGAATGAATGGTAGTTATGATTGGTCCTCAAAGTTCCAACCAGCCAGCATCCCTGCAGTACTTGTAATTATAATCTGGGCATATGGCAACTAGCTCACACTTATGACCAGTTGCAGCACCACATAATCAAGTGTTCACCATCTGCAACCTTCCCTGCTGGCTTCCCCAGTCAATAGGGAAGTTGACAGGAAAGGTTGCAAGTCACTACAATAAATCTCTCATTCTTGCATCCTCCTCTAATCCCCTTATACTTTTGCACCCCTCCTTGACCTTTACCATGTATCCCTTTGGTCCCGTTCAGACCCTTGCTGTGCATCCTGCACACCCACACGTACTTGCCACACCTCCCCTCACTCTTTGCCATCTGATAGCTCCCAGTTATCTGCCTCTGGCCTGCCTGCAAACTTACTGAAACTTGCAGCTTCCTGCCAACTTCTCCACTGAGTTAGATGTGGGAAGACAACAGGAAGTTGTCTCACTTACTGACCATGGGATTTGGTTAACAATGACAAGAGGGACTGTAGGGATTGCTGTCAGTAAGTGAGGAAGTTGTGCTTTACAACTGTATCACTTAGTGAGATTCCAATCCTAATTACCATCATAAATTGAGCTCTACATGGTACATTTATATTGCCATGCATTTAATTTATATTCTAATTTCCCTAGATACTAAAAATAGTCTAAGTAAGTCTTCTGTATTTAAAAATCTCCATGTATGTCTGTTTTACGTAAGGTAGAATTCTGAAATTGTGGTCATAACCCTGTGTGTGTGTGCGTGCGTGCGCAATCAGTATTGAGGGGATTGTCCTTGCTGTGCCTGGACAGGCTGGTTGTCAGAGAGAAGGCCAGCACAGTCTGATAATATTCTATGGGGTTTCAGACAAAGTATGTTGGTTACACTTCCTTTGTTAGTTCCATTTGACTGGCTGATTGATATAGTTTTTGCAGCTGCCAGCTGTTCTGGCTCTGAGTAGGAAAAGATTTTAATATGGGGAAGTTACATGGAAAGACAGCAGCATGTGAAAAACAGAAACCTGTGAAAGAATAGAAGCCTTTCCAGCTCCAGAGAAAAACATATGAAATAAGAGAGGGACACACCATTATTTCTTGCAGCTTAGAGTCAGGAAGAGGAAGGGGTAGAAACCCTATTCACCCGCTGGGGATGAATAGGGGTAGAAGAGGCATAACAGAAAGAGAAGAACAATATGAGAGACAAGACAAGAACCATCAGTTCTCAGAAAAGACATATTAGTTCTTTCAGCAGCTAACATTCATTCAGCTTTAAGGCCTTCAGGTGCAGATTAGGAAGCCTAACAGAATTATGAAAAAGACAGTAAAAAAGCAGTAGATTTAAACAAGGCATTGTAATAACAGTTTTTATTTAGCAGTGTCATGTCAAATAACAGATTTCAGCCAAGTCCAGGTTCAGCACCCTCGTGTGCACAGTCAGGGTTTTGTGATTTATATCTGAATCCTGGTTCAAATAACCTGATTAAGGTTAGAAATTGATTTTCTACCAATTTTCCAGTTTGGGCAAGGGGAAAAGTAAGTAAAATCCCACTATTGAAAACCAATCATATTGTCATTGAATTTCAGAGCAGGATTTGAGATGCTGGAAAGCTGTAAATGGAGTGATCAAAAGGCTACCTGTGATTGCAGGCTTGCCCATTAGATAGTGGTACCTAGCCAATCTTGGCTGATCTCATGAAGTTAAACAGGGCTGATCCTGATTAGTGCTTAGATGGAAGACCACCTAGTCATCTTTCTGATGTAGAAATCTCTGAAAAAGTCCTTTTCTTGTTTTGTTGCCAAATTACATGAATTGCCATGAGAACACCTGGAGTTAAGATTTTCTCAAAGGTGACTATTGTTTTTTTCTAATATTGTGTTGGTTCTCTTTTAAGTCACCACTGTGAACCAATTGATTAAAATATGCTAAATTCTCCAAATCTAATATCTCTAACTAATGAAAAAGTTCAGCTGCAAATTGAAATAAGTTTTAGAGAAATATTAAAATCTGCTAAAAGAATTCAAGCTTACACTTAAAATAAAAACTTGTTTACTTTTGTCTTTGATATACAATACTTAGTCTGAGATAGCTATTTTGAGTTATTTAACTCTCTTCAGTCAGAACTCACCCTTCCGGGATTCGAACCTGGGCAGTCTGCACACTAGGCAGATGCTTAAACCTCTAATCCACAGGCTCTCTCCCGCTTTGTCAGTAATCAGGGAGGGAAGATGTGTATATAGTGTTTCTTTTTTAGATAGCACCCTGTAAACCCAAATATGGGAGGAAGAAATCATTCTTTCCTTTGCTTGTTTCAGCTCAACCCAGAGCCATCTGCAAGCACAAATATATATATGTTTTTAAAATTGTTAACAAAGAAATAAGGGATTTCTGAGATAGCTATTTCGAGTTATTTAACTCTCTTCAGTCAGAACTCACCCTTCCGGGATTCGAACCTGGGCAGTCTGCACACTAGGCAGATGCTTAAACCTCTAAGCCACAGGCTCTCTCCCGCTTTGTCAGTAATCAGGGAGGGAAGATGTGTATATAGTGTTTCTTTTTTAGATACATAAAAGACACTTCAAATTCTACGTGGGAGAAAACCCGAGGAACCAAAGACCTACATACAAACACCCGCGAAAACCTCAGAAAACAAATATATATATATATAGGGAGAGAGAGAGAGAGAGAGAGAGAGAGAGAGAGAGAGAGAGAGAGAGAGAGAGAGAGAGAGAGAGAGAGAGAGAGAGAGAGAGAGAGAGAGAGAGAGAGAGAGAGAGAGAGAGAGAGAGAGAGAGAGAGAGAGAGAGAGAGAGAGAAATATATTGGTACTCAAATCTATCCTTGTATTATAAAAACTCTAAATACACTGTTACATGTATCAGAACAATCTTATATCTACTTTCTCTTTGTTTTATAGGATCCAAATAACTGATGCCCTTAGAACCAAACTGAAAAATGAAGATGATGATTCAAAGTAAGCTTTGAAATCATGAAGGGAATGCATTTTTAAAATATCTACTGTATATTTAAGAACAATCTTTGCTTGGCCAGCCATGCAAATATTGTTTATGTAGTTAATAGTTCATAAAGTTTACAGCCATCTATTCTCAGGATTGAACTTTAACTGAAAAAAATCCAAATAGTCTGTTTCCTCTAGGTTGTAGCTGTATCTCAACTACAGTCATCATAATCTAGAATACAATTTTGGAACAAATGGAGGTTATTCTGATGTGACAGCTAAACCACTGACAGAATCATCAATAGACCTCATGAGCAGTGAGCACGATGAGATTGATCAAAAAGTTTGCACTGCAATTCTTAATCATAAATATTTTCAGACACAATAGATAAGAGTACAGCAGGCATCTTCTTCACTTTGAAAAAGAGTAGTTTTGATCATTGACTTTACAGGTTGTGCGAATCTAGTTAACAGTCTTGTAGGATCCCTGGAATACTGAAGTGCTCAATTCCAAATCAGCTTCCAGTTAGATCATATACCTGAGATTCTGCCATCCTTTCTAACATTTTAGGAAACATTTTTGCATTTCCAAAGTAGCTCACTTTGGAAAGAAAGCATTTTTATGTTAGCTGACCTTACTTAAAGAGAAATATGTCAAATGAGAAACTAATACATTCCATATGTAGAATGAAAATAGCAAGCTGAATGCAAATCCATTATGTATTACTACTTCAGACTACAAATGATTTTTGCTAATTATAAATTTGAGTTCACTTTGTTTATAATACATTTTTATCTAAATGGCTTTCAAATGGCAACATTAAAAAATTACTAGCTTGGGCACTTGAGGACTAAACTTTTCCCATCCAATTATGTTGGAAAGTATGTGACTGAGTTCTAGGAAAGTTTTTACAACTAATGATCTTTAGAGCTTCCCGGCATGTTGGATAGGGAAAAATAATGAAACACACAGGAAGATTAGCAGTGTACACTATTTAGATACAAATACTATAATGCATGAAAAGCATGTGTTAGCTAAACCTGTTATGGCCAATGTTTTCCCATTTTATAAGTCAATCTTGAAATGTATTTATAGCTCTTTTGTCTGTTTCTTCTCTTGCATTTAATGTTGCCAGTCAAAGCATTTTTGTAAGAAGCCATGGACAGAAAGGCACCCTGTAGCTTGAGAAAAAATTAAGCAAGATACTCCATTGTTTTAAATCTATCTAACATGTGATTTGGTTTCACGTATTAATAGATCCTGTTGATTTTTCTGCATTTTCTCCTTAGGTTTATCTGGGATACCATTAAACATATCATGATGCTTAGTACAGCAATACTTACATCAAAGCAGGTGAGTATCCTTTATATGAAAATGTTAATGATTATTTGTCTATAAAAGCAACATTTGAAACTAATGGAGTAATATATTTGAAAAGTTAATCTTTGTAGTTGTATTAATCTGGATGTATGGATACTTTTAATATATACACATATTTATATAAATTACTTGGTTTTACAGCAATTCCGTGAACTGGAAGAAAAATTGAATGAGGTTAAGAAGAGCAGACTAGGTAAGTTATAATTGGTTGTGATAAATTCAATATGATAAATTAATTTGAAACAACACAAATTTAATTTAATTTCAAATGTTAATTTCATTAGTTTAATCCACAAGTATAGTGAATGCAAGGCATGTTCCTGAACTCATTTTTTTAAATTAGCTAGTTTTACTATCTTCCATCTCCCTCCTCCCACCAATACTTCAATAGAATTAAAGCGAGCTGGAGAATGTAAACTGGCACAAATATATGATATGAAGAGAAAACAAAAAGAGGATTTTGAAAATATGGAGGTTTGCGAAGTGTTGAAGAAAGTTCGTAAAAATTTACAAAAGGAAATTCAGATGACTACGTTGATTCAAAACATTTTCCAGGTAAGTTGTATTTGTATAGATAGAAAAATGTCTTACTTGGTGTTCTGTCTGGCCCCTCTCAGTTCATTAAAATCCACATAAATATGTCTTTAAGAGGTTTATTTAACACATTTCAAAAGAATTCACTTCAAAGCACGCTGCTGGCATTTTGCTGGCAGAAACAGCCAAGTCTCATTTATTTACATTTAGATTAAAACATGCTCCTTCCACACCTTCCAATTAACTCACTCTTTCTTTATCACATTGTCCAAAACCTCATTATTCTCCCGTAGATTTCCAAAACATCAGAAGACTGAATTCAAACGCACGGCTCCAGATATCAGGTTACTCCTTGATTAACGTTGCTCGTGACAAAGGCGTAGTCTCTCTGTCCCCTTCTAATATAGTGTCCGATACGTCACTTCCCCCCATTACTTCCTTTTTCCACTTAACTGACACCTTCGTTTATCAAACCTTCGGAATCTCGGATCAAGCCATCTATCTTCTTGCTCCAAATCTGACCCCTCACTTTGTGAATCTGACCCAGACTGCCTGTAAATCTCCTCCCTGTCTGTCTCAGCTGCCGGGAGGGGAAAATACCCAGAGGGGCCTGGCTGCTCTTCCTCGGCTGCCGGGAGGGGAAAACACCCAGAGGGGCCTGGCTGCTGATCCTCATCCTCTGATACTTCCCAAGCTGGTCTAGGGACACTCACAACACTTGGTAGGATGAATTACCGGTAGTTTCTACTAGATGTGAAACATGAAAATTAAAATGTTGATATCAAATACAGATAAGTTCTTGGTTAACTATGGCAACTGGGATTGGAATTTCTATTGCTAAGTGACTTGATTTTAAAGCATGATGTCATGTGGCCACACTGCCTAGCAATGAAAGTTCCAGCATTTCCAGTTGCCATCGTTAAGTGAACCAGATGTCATGCTGTCAGCATTTGTGACTTTCTGTCAGCTTCCCTATTGACTGTGGGAAGCCGGCAAAAGTCACAAATGGTGATTGTGACTGTGAGAAAATGTGTGCCAGGCACACATGATTATGAGAAAATGTGTGCCAGGCATTGAGATCTTAATCCCAGTTGCAGAGATGCTGTGAACAACATAAATACAAGGACCGGTTGTAACTACTACTTCTCTTGTAGGTTTGAGTGGTCCTTAAACAAGGACCACCTCTAGACATTGAATGTTTTAATGTTTATTGGTAGATGAATATTGTGCTTTGAAATTATTACCACCATCTTAATTCTAGCTTTTTTCCCTTGCCAAATAAAATTCAAAACCAATGAATTTAAATTTTGAAAAAATTTTCTCTCAAGTTTTATCGGAATCGTTTGAAATAAAAATAAAATCTTTGGCAACACGTTCATTTTTACTGTAGCAATTCTTCCTAATATTGATAGTTGGAGATTTTTCCATCTTTCTAAGTCTAGTTTTATTTGCTTCAATAATTTTATGTAATTGTCTTCTTTTATTGACGAACACCTACCTGAAAGATAGATACCTAGATATTTAACTTTTTTCACTATTTGTACCTCTGTTTTCTCTAGTATTTGCCTTTTTTGTTTATCTGTAAGGTTCTTTACTATTACTTTAGTTTTATCTTTATTTATTTTTAGTCCTGCCACTTCTCCATATTCTTCTATCTTTCCCCATAATTTAGGAATCATCTCTAAAGGTTCTTCCAAAATAAATACTAAATCATCGGCAAATGCTTGTAGTTTATATGTTTCATCTTTTACTTTCAATCCTTATCCTTCTATTTAATACTTCCAAAGTAAAGATAAATAATAATGGAGATAGTGGACACCCTTGTCTCGTGCCTTTTCTTATCTCAAAGCTCTCAGTATAATCTCCATTCACTATCACTTTTGCTGTCTGATTACTGTATATTGTTTTTATCATATTTGTAAAGTTCTTTCCAAAATCCATTATTTGTAATTGTTGAACCATAAATTGCCAGCAAAAATGCCCTTTCTGGAGGATGTATTCAGATTTATGACTGCATGATTCACTTAACAACCATGTGATTTAGACTTATGACTATGTGATTCACGTAATGATAAAAATGGTAAAATTCAGTCCCAATTGCAGTCATAAATCAAGAACTGCCTGTATAAATGAAATATATTAAACATTCATATTCTAAGAATAAATCTTATGTAGAAAAATATTTGAAAAAACTTCCTTGTAGAAGCATAATATAATTTACAAATTATACAACCTAGCAATACTTGATTGCTTATTTTGTTGTGAACTTGTATTTATTTGCATATTAAAACAATATAATTGAGAACAAAAATCCTATTTATTCATTTATATTTAAATTAATTAGTTAATTTTATATTTAAATAATATTTATTGCAGAACCTTATTACTGGAAGTGGAGTCAATTGGGCAAACGATCCAGCTTTGAAGGAAATTGTTCTACAACTGGAGAAAAATGTGATTGGCATCTGAAACAACATTAAGTTAATGACTGTATTTTTTTCTGTGATTTCCAAATTTAGAGACAAAAGGGTAATCTATCAGGTTTTTGTAATATATTAATCATATTCTAAGAGTTATGTATTTGTACAAGAATATATTACACTGAAGTACAACTGACCTAGCAACAAAAGGGAAATTCTTTTACAGTCATTGTAAATATATCCAAGAAGTTATTATAGGAGAGTCATTTAGCTGTAAAATAATTCACTTCTCCTTCTCTTAATTTCACATAAGTTACCAAATCAGCAGTTGGTAACTTATGTGAAATTAAGAGAAGGAGAAGTGAATTATTTTACAGCTAAATGACTCTCCTGTAACAACAGAGCACTAGGCCTTCTGAAAAAGCAGGTATTTATTTACATAGGTAGCCACTTCATTCTCTCATCACAATTTAGACTGTGCTTTGTCTCCATGTTATGTGTGATATGTATGATGCACCTTTTTTTTTGCTAAACTTTCTTATTACAATTCCTTATGTCTAATTTCAATGGGTTTTTAATGACATCAGTAGTTCAAATATTCATTGTTGACATTGCCAAATATTCAATAGTATTTTCTTCCTGGGCCATTCTTGTAAGATACTTGTAATATTCTATTTCTGTGTATTTGCTGTAGTTTTTCATAGCCGATGAATAAATAATATAGTAAAACCAAAAGTAGGTTCCGCAGTATAGTATATAAATAGGAGGCCATCTCCTAAATAGATTTTTTGATAGAAATGTTATACTGTAATTTTGATAGATTTTTTTCAGAAATGTTATACTGTAATTGTTCTATATTGTTGGTTGTATCTTATTTCTATTCCCAGACAAAAATAAATATTTTGAGCCAAAATGCACAAGGATCCATACAAAATGGCAGTAGGATCTTGCTCTCTTAACAACACTAGATATATACAATTCCCACTGCTGCTATTATTTCAGTGCCAATATGTGCACTATACTTAGGTAAAAATCTGAAAGAGCTTCTCTTTTAAAATAGCCTCTTAAGAAGCATCACAGGAGAAAAAGGCGGATAATTCATAATGTAGTGTTGTTATAACTGAAGTTCATGTTATCATTTACACTTCTAGAGACAGCAGTTTGAGAAGGATACCAAACTACCGTAGTTATGTCCAGAGGCAGTGGCAAAAATTGTATGAGGTCCAGGAATTCCTTAAATGGTTGAAGCTGAGTATGCTAGGGGGAAAAATATTTTAAGATAATAAAAGCTGCCACACAAAAAACAAAGCAGGTTTGGGTTTTTTTGTTACTAGAAAGGCCCAATTGAGAAGTTCAAAATACAAAAAGGTTTGTGAAACATAAGAATTTGTTAAATACTGTGCAGCTTGCTTTCGGAGATAATAGATTGACTTTGTCAGAGATGTTTAAAAAAGGGTAGGATGGTTAATAGTCAAATTAATTGTCCAGTGGTGGGGTGTGAATTTTATACAATATACAATTTAGTAAATATAGATACTTTAGTTGAACAATATTGTTTTGAAAGCCAAAAAAGTAAGAATTTCATAATTGTATTAAAATGAAATATTAATGGTTCGATAAATGTGCTTGGTACTGAAGCTGTGCTTGCAATTAAAAAAATACCTTGTGTAGTCTAGTGATCTGAGATGAAAGCAGTATTTTCCTAATTAGTGTAACTAGAGATTACACTAATCTTTTCTCCCTTTTGAAGGTCATAGAGAAGATAGCTAAGTATCACCCACATATGAAGAGAAAAGGTCAATGCTTTGAGATGACTTAACTCTGACTGGATATTTTGTTGTAGGCTAAAGCCCATCATACAAATATCCATATGTGCAGACATTCTAAAAAATCAGCCTGTATCTGCCATGCAATTTTTGTGCAAATATGAGAAGGTGCTAAGCAAACAAATTTGCATAGTGAAAACATTTGTTTGCTACATGGTAAATATGTAAATCAGTTTTAAACAAGGGATAACTAATTAATTTAGTTTGGGTAGGTCAACTAGTTTTAGTGAAATTAAACAGGTATTTTTGAATTGTTAAGCAGCCCAAAATCATTGATTAAGATGGGTGATTATAGAAGTTGGATAAATAAATCAGTTAATTAAAATAAATATTGGCTATCAGCCAATCCCCCATTGCATATATCACAGCTGTTCCGTTGGATTCGAAGCCGTGCCCCTCGTGGAGGGCGGAGCTTAGCTAGACCCCGCCTTACCACTCCCACAACGCTTTGTGCTGGCGCGCTCTTTTGCCCGGGCGGGGTATCATCATGGGCAGCAAAATGGCGGCGGCCAGTAGGGTCGTTCAGGTAAGTCCTTCAACTCGTGTATCTTGACGGAAGCTTTGGGTGCACTTGGAAACTGCAGCTGCAGTTCTATGCAAGGTTTCCAGGGCCTGCAGGTTGGGACCCGAATCCTTGGTGCGAAGCTGCACCAACCGGTGCCGGTGTCCTTGAGTAGGAAGGAGAAGGAACGTCTGTCCTGGAAAGTGGATTTGAGCTACCCGGGTATCTTAAACTCGGCTGCGGCCGGGGTCTTGGCCAGCCAATTTCACAGACGTCCCTGGCAGATTTCATGTGAAAACAGCAGACGTTCCGGAGACTTTTCTTAGCGGTCTTCTACAAGTTAAAACCTTGAGTTTCCTCTCCGCAGTAAATCGGTAGGGCAGATTTCTCCGCGCGTGTTATCCGTTTTGTTGGACTGCAACTCCCGGTAGAGGCACACCAGCTTGTGGGAAGGGCTGACACGAGTATCTTGACAAAAGCTTTGAGTGCGCCTGGGAACTGCCCGCAAGGTTTCAAGGTTTCCGAAGCCCAAACAAGAAGAGGCCTTGTAGACGTTGCTTTAAAGGAGGGCGGTTGGAGATTTATTCCATAAATGCTTACCAAGACATTTTAAAAAAAAAAACGTTTCCCATATTGGAAACTAGGCTAAATGTGAATCAGGATTTTATGCTGTTGCATCAAATATCAGTTTTGACAGAATATTGCCCTCCATTCAAATATTTGTTTGACATAAAAAAAAGTTGGGCTCCTTTATAATTGAATTGTATGGTTTGTTATTTGAACAGCTTTGCAAAAATGTAGAACCATCCATGTTGTTACAAAGTCAAGCATTTAGAGGTATTGGGTGGACAGTGCATGATCCTATAGTTGTTGGTAAACTAGTTTTAAGCATCTCTTACAAATACTTGGTTATGTATTCAAGATGGACAGTGATTAATATTTATGTTATTTATATGTAAGGATGAAAGTTTGTACATATGTTGTATGTAGCATATTTAAATGTGTTATGTATGTGTACACTTTTGAGAGCAAGCAACTAAATTTCATTTTTAATGTGTGTTCACAGTAAAAAATGACAAAGGTTTATCTAATCTATCTGATCTCTTCCTACTGATCATATTGGCTGGATTTGTTGAAAACTGAGGTGCAACAAGTTCTGTTGGGGTTACTTAACATATAAAATGTATTGGCTGGGATATATCTCCTTTTTCTCACATCTATTCTCCCATTCTCTGCCTACTAAACATGCTGCCTTTATTGGCTATTTTGAATATGATGGACTCGACCATTGGAAGTATTCAAGCAGAGTCTTGATAGATATTTATCTGGATGCTTCTGCACTAAGCAGAAGATTGGTACCAGCAGTTTAAATGGCCCATGATTCTCCATCAATTTCTATGGGTGATCCTCATTTCTATTGTGAGGGAGTGGTTTTTAAAATTTAAAAATGTGAGTCATGAACTAATATTAAGACCTGGTGATAGTTTTTTTTCTGTTGCATGTATCTTTCCTCCTCCCTCCCTCATATGCTGACTTTTCCATTCATTTTCTTCTCTCCACCTACTCAATTGTTAGATTTATAGCTCTGAGCTTTACAGCAGTTTAACAATTATTGTAGATCCACTGAATAACGTGTACTTCATTTCTAAAATATCTCAGTTTTTTTGTTTCTGTAACTCTAATGGTGATATGGAGTTTGTTCATGCTTCAACTGTGCAAATACAAGATAACTTGGATCAAAAATAAAAATAGGTATTTTTGTTGATGTTGGTGTACATAAAATGGGGAAAATGGTTTTTGAATCTGGAACAAACTTTCACATTTCACGGGTTCTACTGAACCATTTCAGATCTGACATGATTCTGTAAAACCCCAAACTCAAAATGTTTCAGATTTTATATGAAAAAATCTGAATAAGGAAAAAGGGCAAAGCTAGCACATATTGTCCGTGCATTCCTTTCCATTTCTCGTGCAGGTTACCAGTCTGCCTTCTTCCTTAGCATTTTTCTTCTCTACCCACAGTCACCGTTGTTAATGTCAGTGATACCCTTCTGCCAGCAAGGATGCCAAATATCCCAGAATCTTCCCTCCTCTGTTCTCCACTACTGTCCCAATACACCCCCCATCTTCCTCCCATTAGCCACTGCCTGTTCCAATAAGGATAGCTCTTCTCTTCCCACCTTCTGATTGCCTTCTATCCTTCAGTCATGAATGTCCCAATATACGGTATATCTTACCGGTATTAGCCTGCTCACCCTTCCCCCAATTTTCCTTTTCCTTTCTTTCTCTTGTTCCCCATAACAGCTGAGGACATTGGTTCCCCTTTGTCCTTTCCCAGCCATGTCTCTTAGACTAAAAGATTGGATTAGAGGAATGTTTAATAAAATCCAGTAGGATTGTTCTTTAAATTCTTAACCCAAATATATTGGTATTTGAGCTTTACTTTGCCTGACAAAACAAGATACATATATATATTTTACTAATAACAGATTTTCCATCAAATTGTGGCAAGGAGAGACAGGAGAAGGGATTTTCTTGTTTTGTATCAAATATAATGTGCTCAGAGATCCTTTTTGGCTTGGGTGGCAGCATAAAAATGCTATAAATAATTGTCAAATTCACAGGATTCCTTAAGGAAAGAGGGTAATATATATTCCTTGATCATTCCATACATTTATGCATGTATGAACCTAGTCATATATATCATATATATATCATCTGAGTGCAAATTAATATGCAAGTAGTATGCCTAGAATTAATAAGATAGATTTAGCACTGGAATGAGTCCAACTTTTTAAAATTGCAAAACTAAAGCAGTTTTGTAAAAGTGGATATAATTCAGTCCTAAATAATTAAGTTCTGGTTTCCCTGCCTCCATTCCTCTACCAAGAAAGCAGAACTCTTGAAACTGGCATCATTTCAAAAAGAACTTTTATTCGCAGATACAGAATGCAGGAAAGCTAGGCAGGATCCGAGGGCTTCCCGCCCAAATCAATAGGTTAAACCTGCGAAGTAATAACCCCACCCCCAACTGTCCATCTGGTCAGTTCAAACAGGCCAATCCACAGGTGCCATCCATCTGTGGGAATACGGGCTGATACCGGTTCCTCCTCATGTGCTAAGGCAGATGGCCCCGAGGTAGAGGAAATGTACTACCGTACATGCACTACAAGCCCCTGCTCTCACTCCCCCTCCCCCAGGAGAATAGAACCTGAACAGTGGAAGCCCAGAAAATACCAATGATTAATAACCAATAATTAATAATGGAGGGTTCTGACAGGTTCAGTTGATTCTATATGAGCTTCCACTTAATGTCCATTGAAACATTACATCATCATTATTATAACTCATCTTTGTTTTCTACAAATCAAGGCAATGGGCATAACGCTCTTACCTTTTTTCCTCACAGCAGTAGTGTTGTGGGTTGTGCTGAAAGAATCACCTTTTATGCCTAAGGAAGGACTAGAATTCACAAGCTTCTGGTTTCTAATCTAGCATCTTTACTACATCAGCTTGGCTCTCAGTCTAAAAGGGGATATAAATTTTATCCTTTCTTGGCAGAACTGCATGCATATATAAATGTATATACTGACTTGCTTTTTCATTTCTTTAGGTAGTCAAACCACATATGCCACTGATTAAGTTTCCAGACAGAAAAAGTACTCCAAAACCTAAAAGTAAGTATGTCTTTACTAAGTGCACATAGTACCATGCTATGTCTTGCCATAATTTATGCTCAAGAAATTAAACTTGCAATTCATTGTTTATAATTCACATTATAGGTTAGCATGATATGTGAACCCAATATAATGTTTTCTAACTATAACCCCTAATTTATAACAGTATTGCTCTGTGAGGAAGATGGGCAGTTTGGTCTTGTGCAGGGGTAGGCAACCTCGGCTCTTTTATAAGACTCATGGACTTCAACTCCCAGAATTCCTGAGTCAGCATAGCTGACTCAGGAATTCTGTGAGTTGAAGTCCATGAGTCATGAAAGAGCCAAAGTTGCCTACCCCTGGTCTAGTGGTTAAGTCACAGGGCTAGAAAGCAAGAGACCATTAGTTCAAGTCCCACCTTAGCTATGAAAGCTAGCTGAGTGACCTTGGGCCAGTTACTCTCTTGGCCCAACTCACCTCACAGGGTTGTTGTTATGGGGAAAAGAGGAGGAAGGTGTGTTGAATGTTTGCTGCCTGAATTATTTGTAAAAATTGTAAAAGTGGGAAATAAATAAAAAAATTGATATATAAAATAAAATATTTTTTTCACATCACTAAGATGCTAACAGTATTCACTGTTATGCACAAATGTAACTGTTTCTTCTGGGTGGTACTTAGCTTTAATTAGAGTCTCACTCTCAGTTAATTCTTTTTTGAATTAACCATTTAACTTCAGTGGTTTACATTAGTGGTTCTTAATCTGGGCAATATCGCCCCCCCAGGGGGCGATTTTGTTTTTCAGGGGGGTGATGGAACAAAAAGGGGCGACGTGGGGGCGAAGGAACAAAATGGGGGTGATGGAGCAAGAAGTTTTGGGGACACTTTTGAGACTTTTTCATGCAGTGAATCGCTGTATATCTGTTGTACAAAAACATCAGATCGCTCGCTATTAGTGGATTGACTTGTGCTTTCAAATGTTCCTCCAGCTAGCTTCAGTACAGAACGCCGTACATATGTGAATATGCATTGCTTCATGCGCGTTGCGCAGCAGCCCCTGCCCTTTTTATATTTCTTTTTGCATCTTAAATTTCACTTGTAATTCAATCATTAAATATTACTGTTTTTCTTTTGGGGCATTTCACTTTCTTGCAATTGAATTTTATTTTCAGTGGTCATTACATTTAAGTGTCTTGAATAAATAAGATAATAATGAAATACATGTATCACGAAGTTTGGGAATAAAGTGACGGGTGGCACCAAAATTTTTCACACAGTTGAGATATGAGGAAAAGACTGGAAATAAATTATTTGCATCAATATGTCCTGATGACAATTTTAAAGAAAACAAAACAAGTGTTTTCATAAATTGAAGAATTATTTCCTATGTTGTGACTGAGAGGTTATGTTGGGGGAGGGGGGCAATGACAACTTCCTTATTGGCTCAAGGGGGCGATTCGTTCAAAAAGGTTAAGAACCACTGGTTTAAATGATGTGTATACGCCAACCTTCCTTAATCCTTGACTCTCCATATGTGCTAAATTACAATCTTCTCATCATGTTTGCGTGACCAGTGATCAGGACCTGATTGACATTGTCAGCCCATTGAGGTAGGCCAGATCAGGAAACTCTATTGAGCCTTTGAGGTAGCTGCAGTGTTTTGCTGCAATGGACAAACATGGTTAGCCATAATTTATTTATTTATTTATTTTATTTATTCGGATTTGTATGCCGCTCCTCTCCGAAGACTTGGAGCGGCTCACAACATATATATAAAGCAATTTCAACTAAATCCGAACAAAAAACATTAAAAATAAAACCCCATACATACTCATCAGTCACACCACAATCAACAATCATCCCCAGGCCTGCCGGCAGAGGTAGGTTTTTAAATTCTTTCGGAAGGCCGGGAGAGTTGGGGAAACGCGGACTTCAGGAGGCAGTTGGTTCCAGAGGGCGGGCGCCACAACAGAGAAAGCCCTCCCCCTAGGGCCCGCCAGACGACATTGTTTTGCTGACGGGACCCGGAGGAGGCCGACCCTGTGCGCTCTCACCGGTCGTAGAGAAGTATGTGGCAGAAGGCGGTCCCGTAAATATCCTGGTCCCATGCCATGAAGGGCTTTATAGGTAATAACCAACACCTTGAATTGGGCTCGGAGACCAATAGGCAACCAATGCAGCATGCGGAGAGTTGATGAAATGTGGGCACAACGAGGAAGGCCCACAACTGCTCGCGCAGCTGCATTTTGCACTAATTGTAGTCTCCGAACACTCTTCAAGGGTAGCCCCATGTAGAGAGCGTTGCAGTAGTCGATCCTCGAGGTGACAAGGGCATGTGTGACTGTAAGGAGAGACTCCCGATCCAAGTAAGGACGCAACTGGTGCACCAGGCGAACCTGGGCAATGTAGGGCATCCAGAGTTTTTTTGCTAATATAATTTAGTTTCTTATTGTTCCAGTGCAGGAATCTCTACATTCAAGAGTGCCTCCGCTTCATGGGACAGCCTCACAATTTTCTGCAGAAAACAAAGCACCATCTTTTCAAAATACTTTATTTACTGGTAGAACACAAGGTATACCTGACACAGCAGAATTAATAAGAACTTTACCTCAGAAATTCAGGAGGAAACCCATGTCAGTTGAAGAGATGGAATACATTCAAGTAAGTTCTCATTTTTTTAAAATTAAACTATTAATGTTCTTTTCAAAGCTTTACTTTTTTAAAAAAATCAAATGATTAAATAAAAATTTAGACTATGTGTGGCTTGCTTTTTGTGATGAGAAACCAGTTCTTTAGGTGTGTATGGTGCTACCGAAGCAGGATAATAAAATCATAGAAAGTTGAAACTAGGCTTTAGTCATAGTAATACCTATTTAGCATTGTATTGGTTTTATTTCACACTATGGATTTCTAATGATTAGCTGATGAATTTCAGTTGGAATAATCTCTAGATCCTCCCAAAAAATATTAAGAGGCTTGATTTAAACCAGGAATGGACTGCCTATTGCAAAACAAAGTCCTTGTCGATATGTATCCATCTTTTCAGCACCATAATATGGTTAAAACAATTAAAAATTCTAACTCTCTCAATAGCATATCAGCCAAACTGAAACCACAGATGAAGAACCAAGTAAATTCAGTGGAAAAATACTTCATAATTAAACTTTGGTATGAACCTTTAGTATGAAAACTACTAAATAAATTGATTGAAGTTATATAGCCAACTATTTCACTTGCATCTTGTTTGTCTAACTAGCTTATGGGAAATTCTGTGCTATCTCAGTTATCAAACAAGTTCAGATGGCTGCAAATAGAATTGCATGAAACCCTAATCCTATCAGCTCCCATGGATAACTATGGAGAGAGTTTATTCTTCCTAAACAAAACAGCAGCTTGCATTGATTGCCTAAAATGCTGTTAAGAAACCCAACGACAATGCAAATCCAGGGGAGCCCAATTTATAAATCTATTCTACAAGCATGAGTGTAATTCCATAAAGTATAAGTCTTAAGTCAGTTCTACTTATCTCTTAAGTCAGTTCTACTTATCATGATCAACAACACTCCATCCTTTTCATTACTTTATATCATTCACCTATTGGTGATTGTTCTTTCCAAATTCTGAATAGTTTTACCAATAGTTTGCTGTTGATATGATTCAGGAACCTCATAGTATAGATGTATAGTACAGAGGAAAATTTTCTCAGTCCTGTCTTTTGAAGAATGCATCTAGATGCGAATTTAGTCACTTTCTCCCAAAGATCCCCTACAAAAATAAGCAAGACAAACAATATTCGGTAGTTTTAAAACATATAATCTTGAATTTGACACAACTGACTTAGATAACCTGGTACCCTCCAATATAGCTTGGCATATTGTCGAGCTGGTAGGAGGCTGGAATATATGACTGAAGCAGTCTGAGTCTGAAATATTGAAGCTGTATACCTCTATCGGCTTGTAATAAGCAATATGATTGGTTATCCTTGTTTTAAAACATTCAGAACACCAGACCTTGTCCCAGGGTATGGATTGTGATAAATGAAACAGTTATAATGCTGAATCAGATCTGCTAAAATCTCAATTGCTCTCCCCTCCTTACAGAACAACTAATCTTTATTTATGCTATTTCAGACACTCAGGAGGTGGTTAGTAGGAAAACTGCAAGAAATCAAATGTAGAAAAAATATTGCAAGATCAGCATTGCAAAAATATTTGTACAACATTACAGTGGCTTGAAATTACCCCAAATGTTATTTTTTTTAATTATTTAGAAATCTTCTGAAATTAAGAAATTTCAGGAGATTTCTAAATGGAATTAGAAAGCTTCTGATTTCTAATTCTCCTGTTCTGTGTCCTACTGTATTTTATCATTCTTTAATTTTACATTTTTGTTCTTCCAAAATCACTCAGTTGCATATTTAATTTCTCTCCTAAAATTTAACTAAGAGGGCAGCATTTGGGAAAAGGTTTGGTACAGTTTTCCAGTTGGCACTCGGAGGTCATTTGGCTTGTGCCCAAAAGAATCAAATGGAACATGCTATTGGGTGAAGGAGCTGAAACAGTCACGTGGGAGTGGAAGAAAGAATGTCTGTCACTATGTATGATAGCAGTAGAAACTGCTATCATAATAGTTGAGGTATTGGAATAGGAATGAGGAAAACAGGTTCCAGTCGCCTCAGCTATAGCTCACTGGATGATTTTGTGCCAGTTCTTTTAGTTCAGCCCACCTCACAAGATTGCTGTTATGGTGTTAAATAGGAGGAGGGGGCATTACGTATATCAACCTGAGTTCCTATAGGAACAGCAGTAAACGAGTACATAATATTCTAATCAGCAATGTTGCAAAAATTAATTTTTGTTTTTGCTAACAGATAATATTTTATTTTACAGCGTGGAGGCCCAGAATAAGGTGGAGCATTGTGCAGTTTGTAACTGCTGAATAACAAACCGTTGTACTTACAATAAAGTCCTTCACTTTCTCTCTCTCTCTCTGGATATTAAGGGAGGTCAAAGGAAAGGTTTTTTGTGAGAAACTAAAAGGTAATCGCTTTAGAAAGTGGTTATGTCTCATTCAGGGATAATTCTGTTTCAGGTAACCAGAAGCATCAACTTTAATTGCCTGATGAAATTTATTTTTTTCATTCTATTCACTATAGTTTCCTTATCTCTTATAGTTGCTGTTGATACACTAAGAATTAAAAATAGCTACTAATAAAATGACCATAATAGCCTAAAGACAACCATGTTGTTTTCAAAGTTTGAACAATGCAGGATCCTTCTAGCAAATAATATGTCCTTCCAAAGAACTCTGAGAAATAAACTTAAGTTAGCCATATCAAAATTTGACAAATTTTGTTAGTGAACTCATTATACAATGTAATCTACAAATATGCACAATATTCCTTCAGAAAAAGAAATAATCCAGCTCTTCCCTGAGTGCTATACTACCTCAACTTACACAGTTGTTAAATTTGGTTCAGAATATGCAGGAATTTATTTTCATATGTCTGTCTTTAAATAATCATAGTGACTACATTGTAATAAGAAATTAAATATTAGTAATATTTTCTTGTCAATCAAAGCTAATTCCAATATTCTCAGATGGACTCAGATGAGTTCTAGAAATTTCCATGAATTGTAGTGTGTAAGATTCTCTTGTGTACATTTACTTTGCTCCATCAAAATGCCTGTTTCTTGTAGGGAGCTCATCACTTGCACATCAAAACATCTCCATGATTGGGTTGTTTGAGTTACTTAATCAAGGAGCTGGAAGAACTTGTGCTGATTGATGTGGGTAGCACTCATTTGTACACTACTAATTTATAAATCAAGAATGATATGAAGTATAATTTATAGTATTTAATACTTAGTACATGATTATAATACACATCATATTGAATTATATTGAAGCACATACAAAATTTATTTCTATGGAGAAGCACTGAAACTGCAAATGGATATATTCATAGATCATGTGATCAATACTTGATTTCATTTTTAACATGTACCTGCTATAACAAGTATGTTTTTATGACAGGAAAGAGGTACTACACAATTAGAGAAATGTTATTTGAAAAAACTGTTTTTGAGTACACAAACTTGAGAAGAATTTTCATCTGTTCTGTTTAAGTAGGGAAAGGATTCAAGTTTATAATGCAAATGTGTATGCAAGATTTTACTAAATCACTAGGTAAAGAATTAAGCTATTCACCTTTTATTATAAAAATACTTTTGTGTATGATACTGAATGTACTGTTTGCATTTCTATTATTGTTTGATATATTCTTCATATGTATTTTAAGATTTGTTATATATTAGCATTTGCACAAAACCCAAACAAATTCTAATTGCCAATTATAGATGGGTGTACTACAAATATAGCAAACCCCTCTGGAGAGTTGGCTAATAAAAAACACAATATGGATCTGCAGTCTTGAATGTACCTCCTTAACAGAATGTACATTTCAGTGCTGCCTGCCTTTTCTGAAACATATGTGTGCTTTGATTAGCTTTTCTCATTACTTACACTTCTATGGAAAAAGTATTTGCCCTTTTTTAGATTTTCTGAATTTTTGCAAACACTAAACATTTCTGTGGGTCCTAGAGAAATATAAAAGGAACCTATGTAAATAACACTAATATTGTCATTCATTTCATTTCATAAAGTCTCCCAACATATAATATGCTGCTAATGAAAAAATAAATCACTAATTTCTTTTTAATGTATGGAATTGTTAAAGGAGAACAAAGGTCAGTTGTTCTAAAACTTAACAATGAGGCCCTGCAAGATGCAAATCTGACAAATACTACTTTCATTAGACAATGAGATTCTCATCACTTAGGTTTTAAAAGTATGCAATCTCTGTAAAAATTCTTACAGAAATGCCTGTCAATGTAAAAAAAGTATAAAACATTTCTAAATCTCTTAAGCATAGATATAGCCATACTTTACAGATGATTCTCCAGACTTCTGGAGGAATGTTCAATAAATGATGAGTCAAAAGTCAAATTTTTCAGGCTATATGGACATTATTGTATCTGGAAGAAATTAAACAGTGCATTTCACCACAAAAACATTTTATCTCTGAAGCACACAGGTAGTAATGTCACGGTTTGGGAGTGACCTAGACTTGCCATCATCTGATATGTATATGTGTATCAGAATTTTGCAGGAGACTACTGAGCCATTTGGCCATCAGCTGAAGTGTAAGCAAGTCATGCAGCCAGACAGTAATCCCAAACATACAACCAAACTTACAAAAAACTGAATGCAAAGCAACTTCTGTTTTTGAAATGGCAAAAGCTGTATGAATAATGGATATTGCCAGGGAATATGGATATTCCTTAGTGGAATTACATGCCTAGTAAAAAACACCTAGTTCAGGGATGTTAAACTGCCGGCCCATGGGCTGGACACATCACGAAACCACGCCCACCTCATTGCCAGCAATGGGGGGAAAGTTCCAATATGTCGCCAGTTTTACATGTCTGACCTAGTTGCATCTACTACAGGTACTCAACTTACAAGCACAATTGGAACCAGAAAATTTGTCATTAAGCTGCACAGTAATTAAATCAGGCATTATGTGACTACACCTGATTTTATGACCTTTATGACCATAGTCATTAAGTGAATCACCACTGCCATTAAGTAAATACAACTTTCCCCATTGAGTGCTTCTCAAGATACTGGCTAGAACAGCGGTTCTCAACCTGTGGGTCGCGATCCCATTTGGGGTCGAACGGCCATTTCACGGTCGCCAAACAACGCAGTCCGCCATTTTTTCCCTTTTCCCCTCGGCCGGCGCAGGGGGCAGCACTGCATGCACGGGGTAGCACCGCGCATGCGCGATGTGGGCCGCCATGCCACGCATGCGCGATGTGGGCCGCCGCGCATGCGGGCTGCCGCGCGGCGCAGGTCGGGGTCGCGGCCTGCAAAAGGTTGAGAACCGCTGGGCTAGAAGGATTGCAAACAGTTCACATGACCACAGGATGCTGCAAGTGTTGTCAGTGAGTCAATTGCCAATGACTCAAATCATGAACACCTGACCATTGGGGTTGAAGTAACATTCGTAACTTCAAGGATAGATTGTAACTTACTTTTTTCAGTGCTGTCATAACTTTGAATCATTAAATGAATGATGACAAGTGAAGGGCTACCTATATTGCTAATGTTCAATAATCAGCCCCACAACTGGAAAAGAGCTAAGAGGATGTCTGAACATTATGCTATTAAATCTCAGAAAGATCACCATTAGGTCCATTTACAGTACTGTTTTATTCAAGGTTTGGCCGGTCAAACTGCAGCAAATTGGAGGTGAAATTTAAGGAAGAGAAAGCAAATCAACTTTCAAATATATTTCATCAAAACAATTTACTGCCTACAAACTCTACTCATAAACGAAGATTTCAGACTGTAATTGAAGAATGATTTGAATCTGACAAGATTTTAATACACCACAGCTCTATGTGTAAACTTTAGCTGGAAACCAGATCAGTTACAACCTTTCCTCTGAAGAAAATACCGATATAACCATCAAAAGTATTGGCAGGGAATTTAGTGTCTCCCCCCAACAGATACTATTTGAATAGCAGACATGACAGGGATAAGATAAATTGGTCATAGTTATCTTCTCTGACATAATGTGATTTGTGTTTTAATTATGATTCTAGAGCTATGTATATACCTACCAATTAGCAAATAGATTTAATCGTCAGTGGGGTATTTCCTCAATTCCATAGTTGGCCACTTAACCAAACTGTAATTGTTGCATGCTTCAGGTCACCTTACTGGCATAAGTAGAACAGTTTTATTTAAGAGATTTATAAAGTGCTGCTTCTCTTTCCATCCCACCTCAAAACGTTCAGTGTACCATGACCACTTCCAACGGTAACGCAATGGTTAAAACGTATTACAAACCGGGCGCAAAGCATTTAAGGACAAAACGTGGCAGATTAGGTTATTTAAAAACTGAAAATTGCTGTATCACGTTTTCACTCGTAGGAAGTACCGGTATGCACCGCCTTCCAATGCCAAGTTTTAGAAGGGAACACTGCCGCCGCCGCCGCCGCCGCTGCTGTTCAGTCAAGCTAAGCGCGTTATCCAATTTTCGCGCCCGTTCCCTTGACAGCGGAGTCCCAGCAATGGGTGTTGTGCGTTCTTCCTTTTCGCGTTGGACGCCGTTACCCGGCCTGCAGAAGCGTCTTTGATCAACCTGCGGCGCGTGCGCAAGCATAGAGTGCTGCACCGGAAGCCGGAAGCGGCGGGGAGGAATTGCAGTTTGAGGTTTTGGAGTTTTAAAGATCGTTTTCAGCTACTGGGGGTTTTAAATCGCTTTTCCAGTCTTCCCTGGCCCCGGGTCGCCATGGATGCGCGAGCGCGAGCCAAACGCTACGAAAAATTGGACTTTCTGGGTGAGGGGCAGGTAAGTAATAGCGGCCTCATCTGCCTTTTAATGTGCTTTTATCTGTAATTCTGGTCTGTAACTATAATAATAATTATTTTTATATAGAGGAGAATAGCCTGAAAATATTCTTTTTTCTTGAGGTTATTCTGATCTACATCTTGCCTATTTTTAGAAGGGACTCTAGGAAGATCTTTTTTCTTTCTGTGTTCCCAACAGCCTTGCGAGGTAGAATGGCTAAGTGAAAGCGTGGCTGTCTGAATTAGGAGTACATTATATTTGGCGGAAAAGGTTAACTCGGTGAACGGTGTGCGTCATGCCAACATACCGTAGTTGCTGCCTCACTTCGCTTTTGTGCTTTGATTATTTTTAATATAAAGAAGCAAAACCAACACGCGAAAAGAATGGTTTTTGCCTTTGTCATTTCATCCTCCTCAAGATGTTTGTGCAAATTCTTTTTTTTAATGCCATAGGGCCTGCAAAAGAGGCATCTTATTTCCCCTAATTAGACACTTTTCCCCCTTAGCATTTTCTTTTATTCTAGGCCACATTTTTTTCAAGGAAAGAAATACATGGCATTTCTGGCTTCAAAGTTTAAGTAATCCTACTCATCCCTAATTTGGAATCAAATTGCATTAATCTCTGATTTTTAATTGTGAGAAAACATGCTTTGGATGGATATTGGTGTAACATAGTAAGTTGTAACTGTTTTGGACGCTACCAGAGAAAACTGAGTTATCTCGGTCAATAAGCATGTAACACAAATGCAGCTTCTAAGTTTGCTTTCTTCAGAAGTACATTTGAAAGCCTGTAATTTCCCTTAGATATTGATATTGACTAGTTTAAAGAATAGAAATGTATTAGATTTTATTAAAAGACTTATTTTAAAAATTATTTATTTATATTGCCTATATTATATTTTTATCAATTATGTCAGGGAACAATAGGAAGGCTAAACATTAAAACTATGCAAAGCATTTGAAAACAATATTTCACAAAGTACAATGAAAAAGCTCCATCTCTCAAAACCTTAGCCATATCGTCTGCATGCATATTTATGCACCATTGCTTCTTTGCAACTGCCAGTAAAAGTGTTGCTGGTGCATAAACCACATAAACTGACATCTCAAGCTTTCTGAAGAACACCTTGCTTTCATATTCTAGGATGAATGTTTTGCTTGTATGCTGCATTTTACTGAACGTTTTGCATAATATTACTACCGGTACATATTTCCTAGACATGGAACGAAGAACAGTTCTTCAAGAGTCATGGTGGTGCAGTGGTTAGGATGCAGTATTGCAGGCTAACTCTACCCATTGTCAGGAGTTCAATCCTGTCCAACTCAAGGTTGATTCAGCTTTCCATCCTTCCTAGGTTGGCAAATGACCCAGATTGTTGGAGGCAATATTTGACATTGTAAACCATTCAAGGGTATTGTAGAGCAGTATATAAGTCTAAGTGCTACTGCTGTTGTTTTTCAGAAATTACTGAACTACAATTTATACTTCCAAAGTATAAGTAACGTATACTTATTTATACTTTAAAATTGTATTTTCAGGATCTGAGGAACAGGTTTCCTCTCTTTGTGTTCCAAGTAAATAAAACTGGGTAATGACATTGGTTTAACTTTGGAAAATTGAAATTTTAACATTCAGGGTATTTTCTCTCTTTTTAGTTTGCTACTGTTTATAAAGCAAAAGACAAGAACACAAATCAAATTGTTGCTATTAAAAAAGTAAGTCTTATTTTGGCTGTATTTTATATCTCCTCAGATCATCCTTTGTTCTAACCATAATTTAAATGCAGCAATGTTTTTAGATCTAAACTATCATTTAGTTTATATATTCTGAAGTTGTTTTTCAATACTCCTCCTGATTTTCAAATGTACTTCTTATGGATATGTTGGTAATGTTGGCATCATAAACAATATGAATTTAGCATTATGGACATCAGTTAATAAGGAGGCTTATCGCTATGTGTAAATCAGGCCAACTGATGACCATGATGGATAAATCTACCCATTAGAACTGCATGAAAATATGAGTTTGAGAAAGCATAACTAAAAATGTTGGCTTACTTGTATATGAAGTTTTCTTAACCATAGCTTGATATGGTATCTTAACTGAGCCAATTTTGTTCACTTACTTCTTAGTGATTGTAATATTACAGTAAATATGTATAAAGTAGAATGAAACTTTAGATCTGTGATTTTCAAATTGTTTCTGAAGAACTATAGTATTCCTTGAGAGCTTACCAAAAAAATTGAGAGAAATCATTGACAATAGCAGGCAGTGTTTCCTGAAATTATTTTCCCACTACCACTGATTTTCTGCTGTAATTTTCAGATAAAAAAGTATTTAGTGTGTTCTAGGCTACACCATGAGTTCAAATGAAGCAGTATTTAGATACAGCAAGTCTGACCAATACCTTATGTACATAAAAGGAATATATTTGGAAAAAACTAATATTCTCTGCAGAACATAACGGATTCCTCTGCAAACATAAATTGGAAAAATCATTTAGTTAAAGTAAAAAAAAATCACTACAAAAATAGCCTGTTTCTTGTATATCAAAACATAAAAATTCATCTTATTTTCCTGAAAACTAAGAGTTTTTCTCAAATTTATTTAATTTATAATTTATCTTAAATGTGCTATAAATAATGAAGTAATGAGGAAAGGGTTTTTTCCCCCTAAAATGCAGTCTTGAAACCAACAGACATTAATCTTCTGTTAATTTTTTTTAGCCTGCTGATTCTCACCTGGAATGAAATTAACAAAGCAATCATGTTATTTGAAACTGATATAATCTGTAGTACTCATTTCTGTCTCCCAGTATCTATACTCTGCTAGATAGTCATTCAACATTAACTCTTTTATGATATTAAAATTAGGACAATAAATTTATGGAAGTAGTCAGTAGCCAATATAGATAGATATAGATATATTGTCGTTGAATTGACACTGCAGCAATGAAGTTTTTTTACTGGTGCATTGATGATAACTAGTAGACAGTGTCTTATGACTGGATCCCATTCTGGCATTAAAGTCTCCTCCAATTATTACATAAGCAGTAGGGAAGTTTTAGTCTTCAAAGTAGTTTTTCAGCTTGTCATAATTACTTTTAAATGAAGAATTGGACCATAGGGATGGTAGATAGACATTATTAACTAAGACTCTTTGGATCCCTAAATTTAAATTTAAATTTGGCATATGAATCATGACTTTCACTATGCATAAGTGTAAACTATGTATAGACTTTCTTGGTTGTTAATGGTATTTGTGAAGTAGAACACAGTTAATCTCAATATATAGGTCCATAGGGTTTTTTTATATCATGCCTTCTAAACAGATTCCTGGTTTATTGTAACATCTAATTAGGTTTGGCAAACTGTAATTCTACAAAACATAAGTACCAAACACTTGAAGTATTTGAAGTAATAAAATATATAATAGTAGCTATGTATAGTTTTTATATGTATAAGTAAACATGTATATTTATTTATATGCATAGGATATAGTTATTTGTCTTTTAAAACTGTTATTGAACTATTGCAATTTCTGACCTACATATGTTAAAAAGACATATTCTGTATTCTAGATAAAACTTGGACATAGATCAGAAGCTAAAGATGGTAAGTATCTGAAATATCTAATTTAAAAACCGCTGTTTTGTTAGGTAGTTTCTGAAAGATGAAATAAGGGACAGTGGTTAGGAGGGAATCCCATTTCAGATTTATTTATATAATAGAATTATCCCTGTCATAATTGGAAAGACTCTCAGCAGTTCAAAATATATATCAAAACTATATCATAAAACATCCCCAATAAAACAATAAACCAACCCTGACAAATTTAAAATTCTTGGTGTCGACTCCTACCACAAAATTCTGAGAAAATCTCTGTTTTAATTGCTTCTGGAAAGCCAACAATACAGGGTTGATCTAATTTCTAAGGGGAGTCAATTCCAAAATGCAGCAATACTGACAAAAAAATGCATTTGCAATCCTCTAATCCAGAGGTCCCCAACTTATTGGGCACCAGGGACCAGTGCCATGGAGAAAGTTTTTTTTGCGGACCAGAGGATGTGGTTTTGATACTGCCTGCATCCTGAGGATGGAATTTTGCTTTTTTGTGCAGCCTGCTTGCTGGCAAGCTGTAGACTAGTGCCGATCCACAAACCGGGGGGGGGGTTGGGGATCCCTGCTCTAATCCTTTCACTACATGAAAGTGGGGAATCACCATCAGTTTCTCCTGGGATATCTGTATTGAGAAAAACCAGGTGGCTACCAGAAACCTTTTGGATACATAACTAGAGTAGACTATCCAAAATGTTTGTTTGCTCTGCAGGATTTTTAGTAGCTGCCATATCATCTGGACCAGAAAGGGATCTGATCGCAACAAAGGGCAGATTTAATTTCCTTCTGTATCCAAATCATAATATCTATTCAGACAAAACAAGCCCAACTACTTGTATGTTATGACAAATTACATGTGACAAGCCCATAGTTGCCACAGAGGCTATGAGCTCCCAAACTCTTTCCTAACACCTCTAAGACTTCAATGGAAATTGTAGTCACCCAACACCAAAAACTGAGCAGATTTTAACACCAGCCTTGATACCACATCAAACAGATAGATACCAAAAACCTAGGAGTGAGAAATCTCTTGACTACTTGAAATTTGTTGCCTTTGCTCATCCAGGTGTCAGTAATATATACTGCATTCACATACTCATCTACAAAGAATTTGTAAAGAATAAGAACTTAATAAACATGGACCTCAGATGACATCAACAAAATTATTTAAGTTGATCACCTGATACACAAGCAGGTGGAATGAACAACATGGCCTTTGAAATTAATCTTAAAGATTTACTGCATATTAAGCGCAGCTGATATCTGAAGCAGACTAATTCAGGCTGTTTGCATGCTGTTGAGTTTGCAATTATTAAGGAGTTAGTGCAGTGATATTGTGGATACAGATAATACAGGCTCATGTAATTACTGTACTCTGATTAATGATAATTAGGAAATTTAAGATTCTAAAGTGTATCAGTATAGATATGGGCACCTAATTTACTACCCCATAGAAAATAAGCTCTTATCTTATTTCCCTTTGTCCTCATTAGAATCTACTATAGAAACAATGAATTTTGGAGGAAATGTGACATCATAGAATATATGCATAGGGACCTAGCCTTTTCTAGAAACAGTCTTTCCCTCATCACTCAGGATATAGAGAATGTAAAATATAATTCTATTCTTTTTTCTGTAATATTTGAGTGAATCTTGGATATAAATGGAAATGTTCAAGAGTGCTGTGTTTGTGTAAATTTTATGAGGAAAGTTCATGCTGTACTTAATGTGTTCATTGTGAAACTGCTTTAAGATGCTATTAAACTAGTTCCTGTAATTCACCATTGTATACGACGATAGGAAATGGTAGGAATCTCTCTGAAACTTGCTTTCTTTTTAATTGGAAATTATAGCATTAAATCAGAAACATAAAGCAATTCCTGTACAACTCTTACTTGGGGAATTTTCTTTTAAGGTCTTCTAAGATTCAGAGCAGGAGTCTGGTCCTTCTAAGAGGGCTGATCACTTCAAATAGATTCTGGATTTCTAGATTTGAAGCATATGGGCATAACACTATTACAAATGTGTACCTAAATCATTAAGATAGAAGTATCAGCATTGAGCACTCCTTATCAATGCAGTCTTTGAAACACCTAAGGTACCTCAAAGTCTTTTAATTATTTGTTCTTTCAAATAAGGTATAAATAGAACAGCGCTTCGAGAAATAAAACTGCTGCAGGAGCTTAGCCATCCAAATATTATTGGAGTAAGTATGAAGTATTATATAAAAAAAATCTTTGTTATGTTGTTACCTTGCTGTCAATATAATTGGCTAGAACTTGCTATTTCTGTGTAAGAATTCCCAGAAAAATCTATCTTCTAAAATTGATAGGAAAAAAATTGACTTGGAAAAGCCTTTTGTATATTAGGCCTAATTCATTACATTCTTGTATAAGCTATTTACCGATGGCACCTTTCTGTTCACTGAAGTACTCCATGTACTGTATATTAGGATGATATGAAAGAGGCAAATGGCATGGTTCAGTTTCAGGTAAATCTTGATTATGTTAAAGTGGGAAGAAACCATATATATTGCAATAAAAGAATGTAATTTCTAATAGCAATGAACCCCTTGGTTTCAGATATTAAGGACCCTGGTTATTGGGGGCAATATGCTGACATTGTAAACCATCCAGAGAGTTGTATAAAACACTACGGGGCAGTATATAAGTCTAATTGCTATTGCTAAGTGCTATTAATTATGAACCCGTGGGGTGAATTTTTGGAGTTTGGTTACTTGCTGAGAAAGCCTTTGCTAACTATTATGCTATATTTGAATAGTTTTCCAAAGGAACTCAAGACATTGAAAACATATTCTTCAGTCAAAAAGAGTTTTGCAAGCTCCAATCTCTAAATCTCTACATCTACCCCATATTACAGTATGAATAAGTATATGGCCAGGAACTAGTAACAATATGCAACAGTAATGATCAAAATTAAAAGGAAAACAGTTTGGAGTATGATTCATAGAATAAAGCTTAGTATTTAGAGAACAGTAAAATCTTTAGAATGCTGCTTGTTGCATAATGATTACTGTAATGTTTCTCTCTTGCCTCTCTCCCTGCTCCAGAATCTAAAAATTAAGGACAGTCCTGAGTACAATCGAGAGCTTAGTTTATAGCTTTACAATGAAACCTGACTGCAGGAATGTGGTTTTAATCTTTTGCCTTGGTTATTTTACTCAGATAAGTAGGACCTTTTGCAACTGTAAATGTGCTTAGTTATTTCATATTTAGATCAACAGAAATAATTCCTATGACCCAGGGCTTTATTGTCTAACATTATCTCACCACTATGGTCCTGTTATACAACTTATTAACGTTTGCAAGTTAAGCAGGTTAAAGAAAAACAGCTCATCTTCGCTGCTGTAATATATATACTAGGCCTCTTACATTGGTTTATTTCTGCTAACTTTTTGGCTTGAGATAGAATGAATTGAGCTTTTCATCATATTATTGTTTTTGCTATGTGGGATTTAGAAAATTATAACATATTCAAGATGCCAAAGATAAGAGCAAACAGCTGCAAAGATGGAGCAGAAACATTAACTATGTTTTATTTATTGAAGTATAATGCTAGCACATATTTTAACATTCCTTTCTATAGTCTTATATTTAAGTTGAGCCAGCATACCAAGAAGTCAAAAATGCTGTTTCGAGTTTGTGTATTATTTATTTAAATTTATCCTGCCTTTCAGTATATACATAGTAACAAGGTGGGTTATAGACAACATTAACAAGCATTAATAAAATCATAATATATATTTCTAAAACAATGAGATAATTCTATTTAAGAATCAAACATCCTTTCAGATTAGTATTCTACTATTAATATTCCCTACATATGGCAGAACCATTACACTATTTGATATCTTTAAGAAGTTGTCAGACAGTGAAGAAAAGATGTTAGTTTCCTCATTTTAAAAAAATTCCAGTTAGCACTCCTGGACACAGCAGGTAGCTTCGGGACACTGTAGAAAGGTAAAAGTAGCTAGAGCAATCACCTGATAGCTTGGCATGCCTCCCAGCTAACTAACACTGCTTGTGAATTGACCAAGCAGGAAGAAGACACCGCAGGTTATTTTCCTCAGGATTTCTTTAAACCTGGACCCATTTCCATTTTTGAAACAAGAACTACAAACATCTAGATGTCTTTTTCTTCCAGCTTCTTGATGCATTTGGACATAAATCAAACATCAGTCTAGTGTTTGATTTTATGGAAACTGATCTAGAGGTAAGACTGCTTAAACCATTTTCTACTGGTTTAACTTTGCATGTAGAGGCAAGTTTCACTCTTTATACATACTCATTAATCCTAATCACTCTTTGTGCATAACCAAAGCTCATAGGAAGAAGTCACAAAGTTGCAGGAAGAACTAGATAAAAGAATAGAAAAGTAGAATGTGTCACTTGATTTATTAAATAGTCTAATGAATTGTTTTATATCTGAAAATATATCTCATAAGTTTTTTCAGGTATCATTTATTACTTCCTTCAACTTTAACTTGTCCTTGAACCCTTTTGAGGTATCTTATATTGCTTTTAAGTCTAAGAAAATGTCTGTCCCTAATTCTATTTTCTTCTATTAGAGCAGATATGTCAGACTCACAACATCACATGACATCGCGCAATGTATTGGGATAGTTTTGCCATTGCCGACAATGGGGTGGGCGCAGCTTCCGCGTGATGTGTCCAGCCCGTGGGCCGGCAGTTTGACAAACCTGTAATAGAGGAATAGCAGTTTTTATCCTAAGTCATATAGGAAACCTAATATTGTACATGGCATTATTCTGAAGGCAAGTAAAATAATTGAGTCATACTGCAAACAACCTAATTGATATAGTCCAAGAAAGTAACAAGTTCATGAAACAGAGGGCTGAAGATAGTAGTGCTTTTATCAAAGAGAGTAAATTGCTTAAGGAGTTATTAATTTAATAATACCTATTAGTAATAATACCTTTTACTAATGAAGTGTCTCTCAGATAACTTTTTGTCAAATAGAAACTGTGGGTCAGCTTAATCATGTTTGGCAGAGAGTCATAGAAATCAGTGAGACTAAGTTAAGACAAACTGATGCCCTATGATTTAATAATTCTGAACTTTGTGGCTCAGTTCATACCATTTACTAAGCCAAAACCAAGTCACATTATGGTTTAACATAAAGTGAGATACCAACCATTGGAGTTTGTAAACTACAGGGTATAGCTTAGTTATCTTGTGGGAGCACCATCAAGATTTCACAAAAATATATAATCTTTAGTAGTAAGTAACCTTGTCACTCGATAAAATCACATTACTAATATTATTGAAGAATTCATCTTCTGTAAGTCTGCAGTGAAAAGTATTCATTATTCTGGAAACCATGTTTGCTGTTCCTCACTATTATTGACGTGAAGCTTTGTACCATCTGCATTGGTCTGTTCTATATTTGAATACAGACATTTGTGTAAACTTAGTTATTAAGTGGTTGGAGTTTATAAAATAATAATAATAAGCCCTTTATTATTAAAGTATAACATGTATACAGTGAAATTGGCTGAGCCTCCCTCTGTGCCCCCCTTCACCACAAGCTTGCGGTGACTACAATATATTGCTTTACAGGTTATAATAAAGGACACTAGTCTTGTTTTGACACCTTCCCACATCAAAGCATATATGCTGATGACACTTCAGGGATTAGAATATTTACACGAACACTGGATACTTCATAGGGTAAGTAAGCCTAGAGACAAAATGAATGGACCTCCAGCTAACAGTGGTCTTCTTTAAACAGGAGTTGGGGGACTAGAATGATGGAGCTCTTTGTAAATTTCTTGTCTTGTTCTTAATGAATATCTAAATAAAATTTCATTTATTTGTCTAAATAATTTGCAGTCATGTTGCTATTTTTGTCCTAAAAGTGAAATGTAGAAATGGTGATCTTTCTGAATGACACCTCTCACAAAGCCAATACTTTCAAATAATATATCATTTGGATTTATGGTATGTTTTAGTAATTTGCTCAGAATGCCTTCAGTGGTGGAAAAACAAATTGTGTCGCCAACACAAAGAGACATAACAGACTGATCATTTGGGTAAAATTATTTGTCTTAACTTTTTATTTGTTTCTAATAAGTTATGGACCCTCACATATCTTTGGAGACAGAAATAAGCATAAAGTTTAGGTATTATTGTTTCTGTTTGGTTGTTTAATCATATATGTGTGTAATTGTAAACATCTGCTTCCTATAAACCTATTTCTCATTAAGTACATGTTTTGATAGCTTAACTTATTCCTTTTATGAGTGGTAAAGGTTACTCCTTTTCTAAACATATTTTCATTTGAATATAATATACTCCTATCATTTTTCTCAATCTCTCTTTTCAAGGACCTTAAGCCAAATAATTTGTTGCTGGATGAAAATGGAGTTTTAAAACTAGCTGATTTTGGTTTGGCAAAATCTTTTGGAAGTCCAAACAGAGTTTATACACATCAAGTAGTAACAAGGTAAGAAAGAAAATTTCAATGCACACAAATAGGCTAATCACTTTGTTTGCTTGTCTAGTGACAACTTAGGGAAGGAGGGAAAAATAAATAAGATGGACACTGGGGCAGAATGGATGGACTAGACCTGGACTAGAATAAAAAAATATCTTTGTTCAGCTCTGGAGGTTTTTTTAGTAATGTTTTACTAATACTTTACAATCCAAAAAACTGTTAGTAACTACTGTTTTTTTCTGGATGTATAAAAGCACAAATAAAAAAGCATTTGAAATTTATAGAAAATACTTTTAATACTTTTTTGTTTTAGGATTTTCTGAATTCTTTTACAGCATCTTCCTTGAATAAAGACATTGAACACAGACATAATGCTATATCTTTTAATCAGACAAATCTAAGATTACAGCCAGAAAAAAAAATACATCCATAAAGATAGCTTCTCATTCCGTTGGCTTGTGATACTGCAAAGCAGTATGGCTGTGACTATTACTTCAATGTCTTATTCTCTTGGTAATCAAAATGTATCTTGAACCGTACCTAAATAAAAATATTAGATAGTTCATATTATCTTATATACAGGCTTCTAATCACCACTCCATAGACTTGGTTATGTGAAGATGTTTCAGATAATTTTGATGTTTAAAGATGCCGTTAATCCACTTTGGTCCACAAAATTATTATAATGCCAGCAAAGTCAAGAGCCATTTTGGTGTTGTGGTTAAAAGCACCACACTAGAACCTGGAGAATGTGAGTTCTAGCCCCACTTTATGCAAGAAACCAATTAAATGACTTTGGATCAATCATTCACTTTCAACCCTAGGAAGAAGGGAATGGTATATCACTTCCAAATATCTTGCCAAAAAAAGTGACTCCGGCAATTACCAGGTGTCAACACTGACTCAAAGGCACGCACATGCACCCACACACAAAATCAGAAAAGTAGGTTTAATTAGATTTATATAATAAGACAAGATGCATTAATCCAGTAGACATAATCAAGGTTATGGTTGTTATAATATTTTGAGTGCAATAGTGGTTTTTCTTTCATTCAATGAATTAGCCAAGGATAGTAGGATACATAACACCAACTGGACAAAAGAGGAATTTGCTAGTCCAATGCTAATGAAAAGGAGTGATTTTGCATCATTTTTGACAATGATAAATAATATACACAAGCAGAAGATTCAACATCACATAATACCCAAGTTTATTCTATATAAATGAGGCTAAGCAAGAAAAGTAGAAATCTTCATCTCACACAATCTTGTGTGCTTACAAAGACATGCTGGTTGGAGTGTGATTACAGAGAGGGAAGGAGGGAATGTAGCAATTCTCCCTTACAACTCAGAAAATGTTAAATATTGCTGGAGTGTCAGGACTGAACTGTAATATAGTTAATGGGGGGGATCTCTTACTTTGGGGGAAAGGAAAAAGGTGGTATATATGTAAAGCATTTTAGAAGAACAGACAATGAAGATGTTTCTGGTACTTATTTAGTTTAATACCAAACACTAATTTTCACATTAGCTGAATACAGTAAATTACATAATGGTACATTAATAACAGAGCTTAATTTATAGTATAATATTAAATACATTTTCAGATCCTGGGATAGATGAACATTTTAATCATTATTTCCTCTCCATCTCATCATATATAATGATACTGAATTGGAAGGTTAGATTCCTGCCAGATTAATTTTAAACAGAGATTAAGATCTTTTTATAAATTTAAAATTGTTTAAAAGTCAGTTTTTCATAGTTTATTGTTGTTCAGTTATTTCACCTTTACATGGGATGTAATTACTTTTTCACACGACTATACTTGGTAGGAAATGGACAACAGTATCTTGGCTTGCAAGATAGTCTCTGCAATAAAGATCCTGGCTTGCAGAAAATAATGTGAGCATGCTGGGAATAAACCTTGTACCAGATTTTATTGTGCCTGTGACCTACTGGGTAAAATGCACCAAAAATGACTTCTCCCTAAACTTAGAAAGGTATTATATGTAGCACGGGTACAACTATGGCTGATAACTAGATTATAGCTTCTCTGTCTTACAAATAATGCTGTTTAAAAGTTTTCAAGGACCAAAGCCATGTTGAGTAGTGATGGTGGTAGTCAATATTTATAAGCCCATCTGATATGGCATATGGAAGATTGTGTCTTGAAATGTAAGAAGAATAAATAATACAAAGCATGCACTAATAACTGAAAGAAAGAATAGGTGTGTTGTGTTTCAGTGCAAGTAAGAGAAAGAGAACAGATTTAACAAAAGTGGGCTATTCTTGGAGAATGTAGTTAATAATTACATGTAGGATTTAATTACGAATGAAAGACTAAAATATATCTCTAAAAGTATGAATTGAAATAATCTAATCTGTTATACGTATGAAAGTAGGAATCCATAGATTGTTGTTATATTATTATAGTGACATATTCCACTGAACAGTGATAAAAATGAATTTTGTATAAAATCATGCAACATTTTAAATGAATACAAATGAGGAAGAAATTATTTTGTTAAATTATAAAAACAAATGGGAGGAGCACAACAGGAAAGTATGGAAAAACTATTGGCCTATGAGGTGACTTAAAAATGAATTAGAAGGGCAGATGGTGAGAATTAGTTAGAAAACTATCTGTTTTGAATATGTGGTTAAGCATAAATGTATTCATATACACTTGGCAAAGAAAGTACAAATCTAAAAATATGATTAATGTGATTGCGTTGAAGTATTGAGAGAATTAGTGAAGAATACAAGGGTGGTGAGTAGTTTTGAATGTGGGAAAGATCATTTTTGGATCTTGGGAAGAAAATGGATATGGAAGGATGTCAGAGCATGCACAGTCTTATTGTGCTGAGGTAACCTAGGAGTAAATACAGTAAACTGGTTTGTATTAAATGGTGGTTTATATTATAATATCTACAAATATACTAGACACAAAATACGTACGCATGGTGATAATTCAGCAAACTCCAATACACAGCAGTTACAGCAGGAAACGGACAAGAGAGAGCACAGCAGCAAAAGCTTTCCCTTTTATACTCACGCTCTTAAAGGGATACACACACCTGCTGAGTCATTCCTATTATTGCATCATTCACCTTACATTGCATTACATCATTACATAAGCTGTTTAGCTATTAAATTATTATCCTGACACTCCTCCCATTTAAAGCTAAACAGCTGTTAACCCAAATGCTTTTACATTTACATTTGCCTGCATTTAAAACAGGTGTCAAACTGCCGGCCCGCGGGCTGGATGCGTCATGCTGAAACTCTGCTCACCCCAGCTCCAGCAATGGGGAAAAAGTCATGACATATCACGTGACATGGCGAGTTTGACACCCCTGATTTAAAACCTGGTCAACATATCAGCTTGAATAATTAAACAATTTTTCTCTGTGTACATTCCTGCCTTATACTGCAGTTAATTATTGTGTCCTTCCATTTATCCTTTTGTACTTGAGGTAATGATAACATTTCTTGATAATCACGGGGTTCATACCTTACGCTATATGCTCTAACCCCACTTGCTGTGAATCGATCAGGAGGTACACCTTTATTGCTAAATTCAGGTCTCCTTGGGATCACTGTTCATCCTTCATTAGTTTTTGTGTAGCCTCTCCTTCCTGAGAACTAATGCTACTTGTTGCCATGAACACTTCAGTATTAGCATACACCCTATTCCAATTATTTTGTTCTGCAAAACTAGCAGAACCTTCTTAGTTCCATCTGAAAATCTATATCCTTTGGAAACTGACTCATACATCACAAACCTAAGTTTCCTGGCCTTTTTATTTATTTATTTATTTATTCGGATTCGTATGCCGCTCCTCTCCGAAGACTCGGAGCGGCTCACAACATATATATATATAAACAATTGCAACAAATCCGAACAACATTAAAAATACAAACCCCATACATACATGTCCTTTCCTTCTGGTGCCTTTGGGGATATCACCTAGGCATAACTGTCAAATGTCCTTAGATGAGCCAATGAAAGTTTCCTTCCATACAACATGTAATATGGAGTTTCATTGATAGCAACACTCCATACCCTGCTCACTAAATAGTTGGCTGTTTTTATAGCTTCTCCTCAGTACGTGTTACTCATTCCTGCATCTGCCAGCAGTGAGTCTTCATGGTCTGCAATATACCATTTCTCCTTTCAGCCACTCCATTTTCTGCTGGTGTGTAAGGGTTTGTGCATCTATGCCTTATGCCTAAATTTCTCAGCTACCTTTGGAAATTATCAGACATGAACTCTGTTCCCCTGTCTGTTTGCAATTGGCATACTTTGTGACCATACTAGCAGAACCCATACCTGGTGTTGTTGTTAGTTACGAAGTCGTGTCCGCCCCATCGTGATCCCATGGACAATCTTCTGGAGTCCATTTAAGCTCATGCCTACTGCTTCAGTGACTCCATCCAGCCACCTCATTCCCTGTCGTCCCCTTCTTCTATTGCCCTCAATCTTTCCCAGCATTAGGCTCTTCTCCAATAAGACTAGTACATACCTAGCTCCTCCAAGAGAGGGCACCATAGGACCAATTCAGCATGCACTAACTGCAAAACTCCATTAGTTTCCCTAGTGCTTTTTTTATTTACAGGATACACCCTAGACTTTGACTCCTTACAAATAGCACAATCCAAATATGTGTTGCATTGCTTAATTCTTAGTCCCTCAGCTAGATCTGGCATCCTCTGCAGCACTTTTAAAACTCGCATGTCCTAACCTTCTGTGTACACAGTTATCATGTTTGGGAGTGTTCGTGCACAACCTTCCTGCTGCTTCCTTACTACATACAAATTATCCTGTTTAACACCCTGTGCACAAATCCTCCCACCTTTCCTCATGGTGTATTGACCCTTTGCAAACAGTATCTCATACCCCATTTTATCCAAGCTAGAAATACTGAGTAAATTATGGTCTAACTGTAGTACATATAATACATTATCCATTTCTCCTATATCAGGTACATAAACTTTATCTTCCCCTTTAACAGCAGACTGTTGTCCATTACCCAAGCTAACAAATGCTTGCTTAATTGGTCTCAAATTGGAAAACATTTATGGGTCATTTGCAATATGCTGACTGGCCCCATTGTCCAACAACCAAGTGTTTTCTCAGTTAATGTCACTGCCAGGAAAAATGTCGATTGTCTCGCTGCTCCTCTGTTTCTTGTCTCAGGGCAGCATCTCTGGAGATGCTCTGTAGAACCACACTTGAAGTAGCGTTTCACCATGCGAACTTTCTCAGCTGCTGTACTGGCACCCTGAGACATAGCAGTTCTAGGCTTGGGCTGTGCGTTGTCGTCATCCCCTCTCTGCTGCCTTTCCAGACATTTCTGTTCCTCCTCCAGCAATCAACCAGTCAAATAACTCATGGTTAAGTCTTTCTCCTGCATGGACTCTAAACTGGTCACTAGGACGTCCCATGAATTGTCCAATGAACTGAGCACCACATATACCTTATATGACTCAGTAAAAGTCATCCCTCTTTCCTCTAATTCTAGGAATGTCTTTCTCATATGGACTGCAAATGCATAGACATGCTCTCTCCCGGCTTCAGCTGTGCTTTCTGTAGCTTTCTTGTCAGCATTACTTTGCTGCTCGCAATCCTTATCACGTATGTAAAGCTTCCCAGCACTCCTTAGCAGACTGGAGACATGTGTATCAGCTGGCTATCCTCTAAACTCGGGATTATGCTGGCCAATGCTTTCTCATTTTTTCTCCTGTCCCCATCCTCCAGGGTTGCAGGTGGATCAGTAACTATCATCCACAACTCCTCCCTTCTCAGATACATCTCCATTTTCAGACTCTAGGAGAGGTAGTTGGTCTCATTCAGATGAAACACTGCAAAACCTCCTCCCATTACGCTGATGGAAGCCACGTTGCCTGCTTCTTTAAACCACAACAAACCACAAGCCTCAATTCCTCTGGTTCTAGTTCAAACTCTCACTGGGTTTCTCCTCACTCTGGGCCCATAACCTGTCAGAGCATACAGTCTTATTGCACTGAGGTAACCCAAGAGTAAATACAGTAAACAGTGGTTTGTATTAAATGGTGGTTTATATTACAGTATCTACAAATATATTAGAAACAAAATACATACACGTGATAATTCATCAAATTCCAACACACACAGTTACAGCAGGAAACAGACAAGAGAGAACACAGCAGCAAAAGCCTTCCCTTTTATACTCAGGCTCTTAAAGGGATACATACACCTGTATAATTCCTATTATTGCATCATCCACCTTACATTGCATTACATCATTACATAAGCTGTTTAGCTATTAAATTATTATCCTGACAAAGGAAATGTAAGAAATATGGGTAAGTAGAAAACTGATAAAATTAAATGTACCAACTACTGCATATCTACTTTGCTATGTGAAAATGAGAGCTAATTATGCATCTTTTCCATACAATTATTACTTACCAATAACTTTACTTTCTTCTAAGAACTTTCAGTGAATGTGTTACTTCAGAATTGGCCATTTTTTTATCTTGGTAATTACAGTTAGGACTCATTCAACCTAATGATGAATTTAAGCTGTATTAAAACCACAAGGTTCTTTAGAAACTCTGTTTTTGAAGGTTTGATATTAATGGTATTAATTATATTGTTCATTACTTTTTCTTCAACGTTTTTCATATTTGTTCAAATTAATTTTAAGGTACTTATCTTTAGGGAAGGTCTATCTACTTAAATAAATATTTTCATCCTTAAACACAAAGTGAAGAAGTTTGTAGTTTCTCTCTCTCTTTCCATATAGCTTGATTGTGAAAAAGGTATAAAATATCTCATACCATGGTAAGCTTTTGAAGATGTACTAGAATATATTACTCATACATGATTTTTTAAAGATTTGTTGACTACCCACCCATATTTTATTGTTTATATTTGATTTCTTATCTGCATTTCTTCTTTATATTGTTTTAAACTTGTACTTTGAAAAAAAATTGACAAGTTTGTACCTTGTCTTCCATATGCCTTTTCTGTGAAGAAAGACAATGTAATCTGATTGTTAACCTGTTTTACAGGTGGTATCGAGCACCTGAACTATTGTTTGGAGCTAGAATGTATGGAGTGGGTGTGGATATGTGGGCAGTAGGCTGCATCTTGGCTGAATTGCTTCTAAGGGTAAGCATGGGGGACAGGGCTTGACTGAAAATGCACAACAGATTAAATTTCATTTCTTGCGCCATCATTCAGTCTGTCGGTGTTAACAAAGAACAGAGAACTAGGGAGAGCCTTGACTGAGAGGTTTTCTTAGGCTACAGTTCTGCCCCTAACTCAGATTTCTTTTATCTAACCATTGTCTTGGTAGAGGCTGTTCCTGAAGGTTATTCCTTCTGCCATAACAAATACAAGTATCTTACTTATTTAGCTATATTTATAGATGAGCCCAACCTAACTGACTGTGTAGAGTACAAAGCAAGGCAGAGCGTCCTCATTACTAAAAGAGAAAATCAGTTGTCATTTATTTATTTTATTTTATTTATATGCCGCCCCTCTCACAAAACTCGGGGCGGCTCACAACAACAACACAACTAAAAAACACAATTAATTTAAAAATTTAAAAATTAATATTCACACAACATACAAACACATTCAACTCACAGCCGTTGATGGCGGGACACTCTTAGAGCCGAGGGGCAGAGCACAGCTCATATGCCCCAAGCCTGTCGGCATAGATGTGTTTTTAGTGCTTTCCGGAAGGCCAGGAGGGAGGAAGCAGTACGGACCTCTGAGGGAAGCTGGTTCCAGAGGGCTGGGGCAGCAATGGAGAAGGCCCTTGCCCTAGGCCCCGCCAGACGACACTGTCTAACAGACAGCACCCGTAGGAGGCCAACCCTATGCGCCCTAACTGGTCGCTGGGATTCATGAGGCAGAAGACGGTCCCGCAAGTATCCTGGTCCATTGCCATAAAGGGCTTTATAGGTCATAACCAGCACTTTGAATTGTGTTCGGAGACCAATAGGTAGCCAGTGCAGCTCGCGGAGTGCTGGAGTAATATGAGCATGTCTTGGGAGACCCAAGACAGCTCGCGCGGCCGCATTCTGGACTACTTGCAGTCTCTGGACATTCTTCAAAGGCTGCCCCATGTAGAGAGCATTACAGTAGTCGAATCTCGAGGTGACAAGGGCATGGGTGACTATGAGGAGTGACTCCCAGTCCAAATAGGGTCACAACTGGCGCACCAGGCGAACCTGGGCGAATGCTCCTCTCGCCACAGCCGAAAGATGGTGTTCCAAGCTTAGCTGTGGATCGAGGAGGACACCCAAGTTGCGAACCCTCTCCGAGGGGGACAAAACCTCTCCCCCCCAGAGTAATGGACGGACAGTTAGAATTGTCCTTGGGAAGCAGAGCCCATAGCCACTCCGTCTTGTCGGGATTGAGTCTGAGCCTGTTGGCACCCATCCAGATCTCAATAGCCTCCAGGTACCGGTTTATCACTTCCACCGCTTCGCTGTAGTGACACGGGGTAGAGATATAAAGCTGGGTATCATCAGCATATTGATGATAACTTACCCCATGTCGACAGATGATCTCACCCAGCGGCTTCATGTAGATATTAAAAAGCAGAGGTGAGAGAACGGACCCCTGAGGGACTCCACATGGAAGAGGCCTCAGAGCCGATCTCTGACCTCCTGCAAACACCGACTGCGACCGGCCAGAGAGGTAGGAGGTGAACTACCGCAGAACGGTGCCCTGCACTCCAAGCCCCTCCAACCGGCACAGAAGGATACCATGGTCGATGGTATCGAATGCCGCTGAGAGGTCAAGAAGCACCAGGATAGTGGAATAACCTCTATCCCGGGCCCGCCAGAGATCATCGATCAGCGCGACCAAAGCAGTTTCCGTGCTGTAACCGAACCTGAAACCAGACTGCTGAGGGCCCAGATAATCAGTTTCATTCAAGGACCGTTGGAGTTGGAGTGCCACCACCTTCTCAACAACCTTCCCCAAAAAGGGAAGGTTGGAGACTGGACGATAATTATTTAAAACTGCCGGGTCCAGGGAAGGCTTCTTGAGGAGGGGGCGTACAAGTGCCTCCTTTAAAGGAGCTGGGAAGGACCCCTCCCTCAATGAAGCGATAACAACCGCCTGGACCCAGCTCTGTGTCATTTCCCTGCTAGCCGAAACCAGCCAGGAGGGGCACGGGTCCAGTAAACAGGTGGCAGAACTCACAGCTCCAATGGCTTTGTCCACATCATCAGGAGTTACCAGGTCGAACTCATCCCATACAACAGGACTAAGACGGGCCTCTGTCATCTCGACTGACTCATTGTCAGCCGACACTGCATTCCAATTGGAGTCCAAGTCAGTCCGGATCTGAGCGACCTTGTCTGCGAAAAAGGTGTTAAATTCTTCGGCATTGCCCTGCAAAGGTTCCTCCCTCCTCCCTGTATCCAGGAGAGAGCGAGTCACCCTAAACAGGGCAGCCGGACGAGATTCCGCAGACGCGATCGATGTGGAAAGATACTGAGATCTTGCCCAGTGATCGCTTCCAAATAGGTCTTAATACAAGCTCTCAATTTGGTTTGATTAGATTCGGATCTGCTTTTCCTCCATTGCTTCTCTAGACGTCTCTTCTGGCGCTTCATCCCCCTGAGTTCCTCGGTAAACCAAGGTGATCTCCTGGGTCTGCTACCACAGAGATGTCGCAATGGCGCAATCCGGTCTAGAGCCCCTGTAGTGGCCGTATTCCAGGCCATCACTAGGGACTCCGCCGGACTGTGTATGAACGAATCCGGCAATTCCCCAAGCACCCTTTCAAAACCAATAGGGTCCATCAGGCGTCTGGGGCGGAACCATTTAATTGGTTCCGGCTCCCTGCGAGGGAGGATTGGCGTCGTGAACTCAAGCCGCAGCAGAAAATGATCTGTCCATGACACGGGCAACACTTCTAAGCCCCTTAGCTTCAGATCATAACTCAACTGCTCCGAGAGAAAAACCAGGTCAGGTGTGTGTCCCCCCTCATGGGTTGGGCCCTCAATTACTTGTGTCAGGTCCATGGTTGCCATGGAGGCCATGAACTCCCGCGCCAACCCAGAGGACTCACCGAGTGACGGCACGTTAAAGTCCCCCAAGACAATAAGTCTGGGGAACTCAACCGCCAACCCGGCTACCTCCTCGAGTAGCGTGGGCAGGGCTGTAGAAACGCAGCTGGGAGGCAGGTACGTAAGCAACAGACCCACTTGTACACTTAGGTCCAACCTCATAAGGAGGGACTCACAACCTGATATCTCAGTAGCAGCGAGTCTGCGCAGCCTGAGTATCTCCTTAGCTATAATTGCCACTCCTCCCCCTCTTCCCTGGGGTCGCGGCTGATGCCATACCTGAAACCCAGCTGGACACATCTCAGAGAGGGGAACTCCTCCCTCTGGGATCAGCCAGGTCTCAGTCACACATGCCAGGTCGGCCTCCTCATCCAGAATTAAATCCCGGATGAGGAGAGCTTTATTTACCACCGACCTGGCATTGAGCAGCAGCAGCCTGAGTCCAGGGTCCCGATTCCACTCATTACCAGTACCCCAGGAGAGGTTCAAGGGGCCGGAACAAGAGATCGCTTTCAGGCAGCGAGGCCATGTTTCCCGAGAGCGGCCTACCCCAGGCCTCCCGTCATATCTGCCTCTTCCCCATACGACTGGTATAAATTGGCCCTCTGACCCCTCAGAGCAAGGTTCCTCCACTTCTCTAGCCTCCGTAAATGCCGACAGGTCGGCCCTTCCATTTATCAGAGGTCCACAACCACCCATCCATTCAACCCGATTCACTCCACAGTCAATCCCCCCCACATCATCCATGAGTTCAATAAAAAATAAAATTAAACAATATTAAAACATTGGTAGTTAAAATTTACGTAAAAATTTACATAAAAATTAAAAAGTGTTTTGTCCAAGCCCTGTTATGATTGTGCTTGCACTCATCATAGTGGAAAAAAAAGAAGAAGAAACCAAAGCCAGATGAGCCCTACAAATTATTCCAGGCTCCAGCAGCCCATTAAAATAGAGCTGCTTTGAAGGGAAGGGTCAGTCACACTTCCGAGGGTGAGTAGGGGAGGAAGACTACTCTATAATCATCTTTGGTATCTCCATGAAACCTAAGAATTTCCTTCTGTTTAGGCTTGCTTTTCTTCAATTGATACTAATAATGGGTGCCGTCTGAGCCACATTGGAGTGGGACACTCTGTTTTTCGTTTTGCCAATCCCTTTCTCATGTCCCTCTTGATGAGGCAGTAAACAGATTGCTTGGAAAAGCCTTTTCTCTGTTCTTTCATCACTTCGGTCATTCCAGGGTTTCTCCCCATCCTAGTCCTCCCTCTCATCTGTATGAAATTAAATCATTCTCCAGTCATTGCAAAAAAACAGAATCTTGAAATGTAGAGAATTTATTGCCATAGCTTGAATTTATTGCTCAGAAACCCTGAGACTTGTAAAGCCAAATAATTAAACATTTTGAATGTCAGTGTATTCATCTTACTATAGGTTCCATTTTTGCCAGGAGATTCTGATCTGGATCAGCTCACCAAGATTTTTGAAACTCTTGGTACGCCAACAGAGGAGCAATGGCCTGTAAGTTGATTGGCTGAAGAATTAAATTGTATTTATAGATGGGGGACTATCATTCCATAATAGCTAAGCTTTTCTTCTTATATATTTTTTTCTTTTCTTCCAATAGGGTATGACAAATCTTCCAGATTATGTTACTTTTAAAAGTTTCCCTGGAATGCATTTTCAGCACATCTTCAGTGCTGCTGGTGATGATTTGCTGGAATTACTGCAAGGCTTATTTCAGTTTGATCCTTGTACTAGGTTCACAGCTACTCAGGTATTTAATTTACCCTATAAATTACTGTTAGTGTATTCAAATATTTTTTTGTTGGCAAAATTGTCCTATTTTGTTGTAAAAAAAAAAAAACCCCTACGTCTTCTATGCCTATTGCACTTTTGGGGCCATTTTCTTGGCAATGAGCTTGTTTCTGATGTTATCAGTAAGTTAATAACATTTCAGTTTGCCTTCTGACAACCAGTTCTCAAGGTACAGGTAAAATGGTAGGAAAAAGGCCAATTTGAATCAGGCTGGTGGCTAAACTGTGATTCAGCCAAAGCAGAACTTCTTCAGCCAAAGTCTAGGGCCACCAACTCAAGCAATCAGTCAGATAAAGCAGCTAAGCTGTGGAGAAGAGAGAGAAGGGAGCAAGGTTTGTGTCTTGCTAATGGAAAGGAGAAGCATGCCTGACCGCTCAGCACTTAGTGGCAAAGCAATTTATCCCTTGGCTCAAGCTGCAAAGAAGAAGAATGGGCACTGAACCAATAACTTCCCTTTCTCTGAGGCCCCACAAGTAGCTAGAGTGCTTGCAACAGAATTTATCATAAGAAGATGCAAGTATCACTTATTCCCATATTGTATTTGTAATTGAAAGCATGTGTTTTAAAATCTTGGTTTGGTGTACTTTTTAATCAACACTAGCAAAATGTTTCAGACCTTTTTCTTTTCTTTTTAACAATATTTTATTGAGTTTATATACATAAGGAAAAAATAGGAACAATAAGGATACGGTAAGGAAAGGGGATGGGGGAAGGGAATAGGGGATTTAAGATAAAATAAGGATAGATACAGTCACATGTTTTAACAAACAAGCTACTGTCCGGATCATAATAATGAGTAACTATCATACTCAACCATTTTTAAAATAAGCTTAACTATAGTCATATTACTAACAATAAATAAATAAATTCATCTGTTTAAATAAACATGAATAATAAAATCTCAAAAAGTCCCGACTATCAAGATTTACAGATAAAAATCACTAAAACACTAAAAATAAAAATGTCATCAACCTATTAATTAAAACTCAGTTAAAAAGCAATCATCTATTCTAAAATATTCAGTCCTTTTCAGATTCTAACGTGTCTCTAACCATTGAAAACATTTTTCCCAAGTTATAAAATAAACGGAGTCATCTTTTTCTTTCATCTCCAATGTTAACTCTAAGATTTTAGTAATTATAGCCTGGTCAGTTGGTAGATTCTCATTTTTCCAAAATTGGGCAAATACTATCCTCACGGCTGTTAAAACATGCAGTATCAAATAATCATTCTTTTTACCATAATTAAGTCTTGATATTCCTAACAAAAACAATTCCGGTTTAAATTCTATCTCTATTTTCATCATCTTTTCCAACCATCTATGAATCTTAGACTAGTATTTCTTAGCATTAGTGCATATCCACCTGGCTGTTTACATTTCCAGTAAGTATCCGAAACATTTTTAAACATTTTCGCTAAGTGAACTGGTGTCATATGCCATCTGTAAAACATCTTGTATAAATTTTCTTTATGTGCTACCGCTTTTGTAAGCTTAATATTTTTATCCCAAAGTTTTTGCCACTCTTCCAAATCTATAGAATATCCAAAGTTCTTTGCCCATACTATCATTGTTTCTTTCACTTGTTCTTCTTCCATCTTCCAGTTTAAAAGAAATTTATAGAGTTTCTTAATCAAATTCTCATCTGTTTTTAACAAAATTTTATCTAATGGAGTCTGTTGTTTATAAAATCCTGTTGGTTTTATATCTTTTTGTATCTTGTTTGGATTTGAAAATAGGACCACCGTGTTTCAGACCTTTTTCTTAAACCCCTTCTTGAGAACTCCGTATGAACAAATGCTTCCAGATAGATCTACCTTTATTTTATTTTATTTTATTGAAGATTGGGAACGTCTAGTTATGTGCTGCAGCTGTTCTTGTGGTCTTCATTTTTTCTCAGGTCACTCCAAATGTTTTTCCTGGCATAGATACTTAGAAATGTATTTCAGTCCTATAGGTCCAAACAGAAAATATGAGGTGTATAATTGCAACTGGAATGGGATGTTTAGGCACCAACCCTTGGCTGCACCTCCTTTGCCCCAGCCGCTCGCCTCAGCCAATTTACAGCCAGCTTTCCTCCTCCCCTGGTCCCCTCATAGCCATTCTCCACAGCTAATGGCCCCCTGATACTCTGGAGTCACCCAGTTGGTCAGAAAGCACAGCCCCTTCTTTAAAAACTTGCAGAGCAGCTCCGGCGCTTTTTTTAAAATAAAAAATGCATTGCACAGTGCCCATCCTATAGCCCCTGCGATTGCCCATTGCCAATTGCATGCTGCCCCGCAGCACCATTGCTTCTGCCTGCCACCCGGTTGACTGGGGGCTATTTGTTCCATACAGCAAAATGCCCGGATCAGATGATATCTGGGTGTAGGGCCAGGGGCGCAGGGCCAGGGGGCCATTGGCTGTGGAGAATGGCCAGGGGAGGACCAGCGGAGGAGGAAAACTGGCTGTAAATCAGCTGAGGTTGGTGGCTGGGGTCAAAGGGGGCACGGCCAGGGACTGGTGCATAAAATCCTAGTCCCACTGAGTGTGCAAGGTCATTCTCAACTTACAACCATTCATTTAGTGACTGTTCAAAGTTACAATGGCACTGAAAAAAGTGACTTATGACCGTTTTTCACACAACTATTGCAGCATCCCCATGGTCACATGATCAGAACTCAGATGCTTGGCAATTGACTCTTATTTCTGACCATTGTTGTGTCCCAGGGTCATGTGATCACCTTTTGCAACCTTCTGTCCAGCAAACTCAATGGGGAAGCCAGATTAACTTAACCATGTTACTAACTTAACAACTGCTGTGATTTACTTAACAACTGTGGCAAGAAAGGTTTTAAAATGAGGCAAAATTCATTTAACAACTGCCTTTCTTAGCAACACAAATGTTGGTCTCAATTATGGTTGTAAGTTGAGGAGTACCGTCCTATACTTTATTCAAAGGTACTCCATACCCCATCCTTGCAGTCATTCAGCATCCTGTGCCCCCTTAGCTTTTTCAGTCCTCTTTGGATGTTTTTGTTTGGGGGTGAGGAATACAATATTTTGTAAACTTATACAAATCTGTTCATGTCCTCATTCTTTCTTGTTTAAGAGCTGTTGGTTGTATTAAGAATAGCACTCAAGGGAGCTTCTGTTTTATTTCATAGCATATAGGGTATCCTGCTCGAGCAGGGGGTATCTTAACCCCCCTATGAGCCTATATCTATGTGTTGGCACGTATAAGTAACCTAACTTATTTATAATTAATTAGCTTACCTACCTATTTCTACTTTCCTGAGAATGATCGGGCTTTGATCTGCCTGTTCAGCCCTATATTTTATCCAGATGAAAGTATCAGCACAATATCAACAAGTTACCTGGATATTAAAGAGCTGATATCCAGTGTATCTGGAAGGCACAAAGTTGCTGGAGGGTAAGTTAGTATGATAAATCTTTGTTCCTAGCTGGTCCCAAACAAGTCCAGACTTTCCAGGTCTGACTGCAGCACATGTTGACAAGAAGTTCTTAAGTATACTAAAGCTACCAGTATTAACTTGCTACTAACATTGGACTTCTTGCTGCCTTTTTCTTACTTTACAGTGACACAATTTTCAAATCCTGTACCACTTCTGAGTTCTAAATGGAATATATAGAACTGTGCGATACTCTCTCTTATTACCATTATATTTCTTTCCAACTCCTGCAAAAACTTTTTAATTAACCAAACAAAAGTTCATACAACCACTATACATGTTGTATAGTGAAAACTAAGTAAAGCTTGTATAGAGAAAACTATTGCTTGAAAGATGCAGCTTATTCTGTTCTTTTGTCTTTCAGGCACTGAAACATGAGTATTTTAATAATCGACCAGCACCAACACCTGGAAGTCAATTGCCAAGACCCAACTGTCCTGCAGAAGCCTTGAAAGAGCAACAAAATCCTGTTTCTAATTTAAAAAGGAAAAGGATGGATGGAAAAGATCAAGGTAAATTATGATCAGTTGTTTCTTAGATTTTGTGTTAATTAATATAATTTGTGCTTTTTCTCCCAGAAATTAATGGTTTTTACATGGAGATCTTATTAAATTTTATTTCTATAAGAGCCATGTGGGTTGTGCTAAGAGGGGTGACTGGCCCAAAGTCAGGGATTGGGTCTCCATGTCTGAACTTAAACCTGAAACTTCTCAGTACTAGTCAGATGCCTTAACTACTATATCCATGGGAGTTTATGAAAGTCATAATTGCAGCTTATTTTTTATGTATGCTCCATATTCCATAAATAGGGACAGAGCTCTGATCACACAGTCATCTTTACTTTTCATACACACGTATAAATATGCACAAAGGCATATTTGACTACATCATTCTAATATTTAAAATAAACATATATTGCATTTTGCTCAAAGTAAGTTATCTCAAACATAGCCTGAGAAAGGTTTGTTTGCTTATGTGTAAGCCAGCAATTGAGGAACGCTCTTTTGATCTGAACAATTGTCTTGCCTGAAGGCTTGTAAATCAGCCTGGCAATTAGCACAGCCAAAAGGTTCCTGCCTTTCGATGTGAATACACAAAATGCTTACGGCCAGTTCAAGTGGGGTGCATTGCAACAAGGTGCAAAACTACAATTCCCGTCATGCCTGCACAGAAAAAAGCTGGTCAGGCATGATGGGAAGTGTAGTTGGACTACAAGCGCCGTACTGCGCATGCGCCGGCGCCATACGTGACACGGCGCTTGCGTCACATCCCCTCTGCTCCAGCGCCTCCCCCCCCTCCCTGCCTGCATCTTCGCTCCATAAGACGTGGCTGATTTTTCATCCTACTTTGGGAGGGAAAAAACTGCGTCTTATGGAGCGAAAAATACGGGTAGTTTGATTTGTATGAGATTATATTAGACAAATTTAGCCATGCTCTGCTTGAATATGATTCAGTTTTGATGAGTTATGTTTCACAAATGGAAAAAATCCAGATAACAGTCCTAAAACTGGAAACTATTTACTGGAATTATTCAAACAGCTATGAATTTTATCACTTTGAAGCAACCTATCTTAAATTTCACGAGGGTACAGATATAAAGCAAGAGTGTATTTGCATTTGTTGAATATAGTTTTTTATTTAAAGATCAGAAGAGAAATTCTTCATCCTCACAGTTCCCAAATTTAGATTGGAAATGGATAGTAAAACCTGTATTTTATAAATTCCTAGCAACACATAAATATAATAAAATTTTGAGAAAGATCAGGACATAGTAATTTGCTAAACTGATATGCAAAAATTTGTTATGTGTATATTTTCCATCCAGGGTTACCCAAAAAACTGGTTTTTTGACAGCTATGGAAATGAGGATCTTGAACATTTCTGCTGCTATGATATCTGAAAAGACCAAACGTGACAACTGGGAGATATTAATTAAAAATGAGTGAAAGCTATGTTTGTAAATGTTTGTAATATGTATGTAGTATTCAATACATAATAACCATGTATTTTATTGGCATTTTTTTAAAAAAAGAAAAAAGAAAAATACAAAAAATGATTTGGTCAGTAAAATGTTTTAAGTGTGAATACATGAACAGTCAGCTGAATGAACTGGAAAATTATAAATTGCAAATGCAAAGATTAGAAATGAAACTTTTTTTTCCAAATATCCAAATATCCTTTGTTAGGCAGAGAGAAGGCCAAAATATTTTTGTTCTGAAAATATGCTTCAGTATATAGGATAAAGCTGCTTGCTCCTTGAGAAACCAGATTACCAAGCAGAAACTCAGGTACTTTGAAGACATGATGTTGAGCAGATGTTGAATTAAAAAGTATGTTGGATTAAAAAATGGATTGAAATAAAGACATATAACAATGGATAACATAGATGAACTAAATCAGAGAGTTTATTGGAATGTCCCTGGAAAAAACTGTGGACTTATTTATCCCATAATAATTTTATGCTTCCCATTCAAGACAAAGAACAAAAACTTTTATAGTTGCAATAGGTGCATATATCATTTTGGGTCACTGGGTCTTCAAGCATTCTTAAAGGCCAGCAGATTCAGGAATTTACAATGGGGGGGGAGGGAAAGAGGTTATTCCATGGGTCAGGTTCTGGGGGAAAAGAGCATGGTAACTGGAGGTAGATGGTTCCACAAACATCCTGAAGTTATTAATGATGTTTAGGTGAGGATACTTAGGTGGACTAACTGCAGCTTCTGAGTAATTTGCAAGGGCTGTCCCAGGTAGAGTACAATGCAGTAGTATAGATGAAAAGTAAGACATGAGTGATTGAATAGCAATCCCAAATTCAGGAATGTGAAAAGTTGGGACATAACTTCTGATCACCTTTTGCAACTTTTTGACAAGCAATGTCAATGGGGAAGCCAGATTCACTTAACAACAGTGATACTAACTTAACTGCAATGATTTTCTTAACAACTGTGGCAAGAAGGGTCATAAAATGGGTTAAAGCTCAATTGGCTCATTTAGCAACAGAAATTTGGAACTCAGTTGTGGTTGTAAGTCAAGGAATATCTGTATTACCCCTGAAAATCCCTGCATTTATTTTTAATCCATTCTAATAATATGAAATTCTAATATTTCTATTATTCTATCATCTATTTCCTTACTTGCTGCCTGGTCTGAGCTGAACACTACGGTAGTTTCCTCTCTAACAGGATCTTTCAAATGCTTCTGCTACATTTCTTAAGTCTATAAAATGCTTTTATGGTTACTCTTTAGAGCATTCTTTTTCAAACTTGGCAACTAGGCTAGTTGGGAAATTCTGGGAGAATTCTTAAAAGTTGCCAAGTTTGTAAAACACTGTGTTAGAGCAGAGGTCCCCAACTTTTTGGGTACCAGGGACCAGTTCGTTGGAGAGAGGTTTTTCCACAGACCGGAGGATGCATGGTTTTGTGTGCTGCCTGCATCTCGCAGATGGGGCTTTGCTTATTTGTGCGGACCGATTGCTGGCAGGCCACAGCCCGGTACTGGTCCACGGACCAGGGGTTGGGGATCCCTGCTTTAGAATAACAAACTATAGAGTTACCATGTCTTCAGTGTGCTCCTGCCTTCTCTCAAAGTGCTGAATGATTATGTTCCACAATTTCATGTACTTTTTGAACAGCGTATAGGAAAACAGAACATTGTGGGCTTCCATAGCCAACAACTGAGGTGTCGAACAGGATAAATTCATATTCTGAGTGAGTTCCAATAAGAAGAACCAATAACACTGCCAAATATTTATTGCTCCTAAAGCCTAATCTCAGGAAGGCAATGTTCTAGTACAGTGTTTTTGGATCTTAACAATTTTAACATCTGTAGACTTCAATTTCCAGAACATGTGAACTTCAACTCCTAAAATTGCAAAGATCAAGAAACACTGCTCTAGGCAGATTCTGAAAGCTGTTGAGATCCAGGAATATAAGAATATCAGTTCTTATAATCAGTGCCTCATAATACTCAGAATTTCCTTTGTATCTTTTATCATTCACAGAATTTTCATTTTTCTAAAACGAGATTGACATTTTCACATCCACTTTGATACGATGTTTTTTTTTTAAATTTAGTCATTAAGATGAGAACCAACAGAATTGCACCACCAAATACTGGACAGCGAAAAGAAGGAAAATTGGCACTGTATTGTAGCTGAATCTTTGCATTGTAGCTACCTCTTTGTCAACGGGTTGAAAAAAATGACATGCTTATTACATCGTAAATACAAGTATGAGTAGAATACACAATACATGAAAAAAACATTATAAAACGTATGTAAAAGCAACTGCAAATTGATAGGCTCTGTAAAAAGATGGGGAAGCACCCACGCTGCTTGAACAATTGAAAAGCTCTGAATCTTTCCTTGCCAAAATTTAAAAAAAATGGACCGCGACAATCAAGCTCCAGTCTCATCCAGCAGAAAGGCGCTTTCAGATGCGAAATAAAATGCAAGGGGTAAGCGAGTCGCCTTAATAGCGGAGTCCACTAGGCATTTTCTCCCTGAAAACGACTGCTGCCCTGACCTCCCCACGAGTTGCCTTTCTTCAGAGCGCTAAGCGCGGCAGATGCTTCTCTTCCTTCTCGTAAACAAGCGCGGTCGTCCGTCTCCAACTCCTCCCTCTCCCCCCTTCTCTCCCGGGAAGCCCAAGCCGCCTGGCTTCGCGCCTGCGCTTCATCTTCGAGCCCACCAGGGTCCCTGGGCGTGTGAACGCGGACAGGTGGCCTACTGCTGGGTTTACCCGATCCTCATCCTTCTCCCGCTCTGCTAACACAACCCCCGCACCGGAAAGCCATCTAGCTCCTTAGAGGCGAGCTGACGACAGCGGAAGCCTAATCCCACTGTTTGGGCTGGGCTGGAGCTAGCTGTCTCTCCGCCCTGGGGGTTGCACCCAAGAGGTGGGTCAGGCTTTGGACAGCTGGGCGCCGGGGTCACACCGCAGCAGGCTGCGCTCGGCGTTTTCTGCGCCGGAGGGGACCCCGCAGCTGTCCGCCGACTTGCCGGGAGAGGCCACCAGGCGCCTGAAGAGTGCGGGCAGGTGCGGGGAGAGAGCGTTACGCGGCGGCGACCATGTCTGCGCGCTGCTGCGCCGGCCAGGTAAGGCGCACGCGAACGCAGCCCGCGGGATTTCTGTCCCAGGTAGGGAACCATGCTAAACGGCTCCACTCTGGCTTCGTGGCAGGCAAGTGTCCGTGGGGGCTGCGCCAGCGCTTCTTTTCGCTGGACAATGCCGTTCAAGCCGCGCCTTTGCGTTGGGCAGGAGATGCGCTGGCAGTTGCGCTTCTCCGGCAGAAGCCTAGCTCCTGACCAGATCCTTCAGCCATTTAGGCGACACTGGGCTCGAACTAGGATCTAGGTGAGCGCTTTATCTGATTTCCCAGCTGCAAATTGCTTTCTCTGTCGGTTGAGTGGGCGTCGGGGATTGCTTGCCGTTTTCACAGCCTTGCTTTAGTTGTTAAACCGGAAATCAGGGCCAAGCTGATGATTGCAGACTCGGATTAAGATACTGCTTTGTTTTTCTCTGGGTCAGTTTGCTATATCTTTTATAAAGTCCTGTTTTATTACCGGGGACTGTCAAAGGAATTTAGCAAAACAATAAAAAAGACTCACTAAAGAAGACGCTGCTAATATATGTGTGTTTTGATAAAACAATAATTATATTATTTAGTTACAGTCATGTCCATGGTTGTCATCGTGCAACCCAATCCCAATTTAAATTGGTTAGAATTCAGTGGTATGCATTTTTATAACGTTTATGTCTGTATTTGTTTATGCTAAGAAAATTAATGTTTCTGCTATGTGGTGGAGTTTATAACCTTCTGCTGAGCTATGATTTAATGAATAAAGCATAGTTGCTTTAAATAAAGCATGAATAAAATTATTAGTGCAGCATGTGAACTAGGTTACTATAATAAATTGATGAAGGAAATCATGTATAAATGTGCTGCCTCAAACTTTCCCTTGTACTGTTAAAAATGTATACCCTCTTCCAAACAAGCATTGAACAAGAAAACTGACAGTTTTCAGTTAGGAACAGCAAATCTCTAGAAAAAAAAGATGCACATACTTTCTATGCAATAATTAACATGGAGTTGTTCTGGAAATTGAGGAATTGACCCCTTCCTCCTATATAATTTTGCATTCTGCCTGCAGAATAAGAAAGAAGAATTGGGATTCTAAATTCTAGATCCAATTCTACCTATTTTCATAAATCATAACATAAAGGAATGTATAAGTGTTCTCTAACTGTGCATGTGAAATATGTTAATATATGAAAGAGTGGTTGAAATTTGATAGCATCTTAACTCACAACTGGTGACCATGTGTGGTAACAGCTTCTATAGAATTTGGAGTCCAGTTGACAATCTAGCCATGTGCATTTTTTTACCTTGTATATTTCATATCCAGTGCGTGTCTACTGAAGTTTTAACCCTGTGAATAGATTTCTTATTTCTTTTTTGGTAGTACAGTAATTTTATTAAAGATTATACCATAGTTACAACAGTAAAAACTAATATGAACTTTAAAAAATAGAATAAAAGGTGCAGAAATATAAAGAAAAAAATAGGAAAAAATTAAGAATATAGTGAAATAAAAGTCATATATACATAAGCTATTTCTCACCATCACAACTATAAACAATTTTACTAACGCATCACCTCTTCTTAAATGCAAAATCTCTTCTTCCTCTATCCCATCTTTTATCTATATGCCAATTCAAAAAACATGTCATTTCAGTCCTGGTGTCAGCAAAAGTCCTTAAGAGTCATCAGAAATAACATTTTAACCTTGGTCAAATAAACTATATTCATTCCTTTTAATTCTTCTAATCTTAATCTTTAGTCCATTTAAATGATGTCATAAAACCTAAAATCTTTTCATTTTTTTTCTGTTTCTTCCCATGAGATTCTTTCAAACTTTAACAAGCCTCTTATAAATCCAAAATTATCCATCTCACTCTCTTAGTTTACTGTTTATATATCCCTTTTAATTATTAAGTAATCAGACAGTTTCTTTTTATCAGTTCACATCTTTTTCCATGGCATTCTTGTAGCCTGTAATTTATAAATCCAGTTTCAATTCAATCTCAGTTTTTGTCAAGTAAACTTGTTCCTCTTTCAGAACATATTTTGGCAGTTTCCCCATAGAGGCAGATGTCTCTGTTGAGACTATTAAAATTAATATTTTAGTCCATTAATCAAAAATATCCTGTTTCTGTAATTGTAAGTCATTACAAATTTTTGTAGTTTCTGTTCTCTGTTAATTGTAATCTTTAGTTCTCCCTAGTGTCCAGTTTTCAAAATCTTACGTTTATTTAAAAAAATCAAAACCAAAGAATTTTCCCATGGGAAGGATTCTTTGTAATTAATTCCAAAATCTTATTTCAAATCTATCTGGACTCTTAGTCTGTTTGTAACTGTCTAAAATTAAAGTTTTAATCATTTTGATGTGTCTCTTCAAGGTGCTTTTCCAAAAGGCAACTGGACTTTCTTGTTCAGTGGTTTTTATTTTATTTACTTATTTATTTATTTGGATGAGAAGCAAAATGTTTTCAAATGGAAAAACAAACAAACAAGAAAGTACAATTGCCTTTTAGAAAAGCACCTTTGGACCAACCATGAACTGGATGACTGAGAATCTCCATAGAAATTCTTTTTAAAAAGTTCTTGCAGTTAAAATTCATTTTACTGAAGATTGAAGGAACTTACCTGGTGCTGTCAAACTTGTCCTACCGGTAATAGCTGAAAAGCAGCTAACAAGCAATAAATGGTTAGTAAAAATGATAGTGATCTTGTAAAAGTAATTAGAAAATTACTAATTACTTGTGTAAATTTAGTGGTCTTTCAAAGGTATAGATGGCTGTTCCCATGTCTCCCAAAGTTCTAAGTCACCGGAGACCACTGTTTTGCAATTTCATGAAGAGCAACTGTCTGGTGCACTTGTGGATGATCTCAAGTCTGTCCTTGTCTGAACAGAAATTGCAAAGAGCTGATCCACATGCGGGCTTTTCATTCTGCTATGGTTGTCAGTGCTGCATTTCAGAGCCATCTTTAGTCTGTCATTTCTTACTCTGGAAGTCCCCCAATCAACATTTTCTTACATTCCACAGAAATATTTTTGCACATCTTTAAAACCATTTACAACAGAATGAAAAGCTAACAAAAAGCAGGAACCATTTAAAATTAGGGTGACTGCATGTTTTGTAAGATAAAACTTTTGATCAAACATCTCTGTCATGACAGACAGTTTTTGTTAGTATTCAGGATAAATAGACTGCTAAGGCAGGCATCCCTCTTAGTGTCTTCATGAATACACACATATAGCTTTTAAGGCAGTAGTATCAAAATGGTTGCCATTGGCTTCTTCCCAATTTTTTAAAAACTTCACAGTGTAGCCCAGGGGTGTCAAACTGCCAGCCTGTGGGCCGGACGCGTCACATAGAAACCGTGCCCACCCCATTGCTGGCAATAGCAAAACTGTCCCGATACGTTGCGCGATGTCGTGTGACATCGTGGGTTTGACATGTCTGGTCTAGACTATAGAGCAGTGATTCCCAACCTTTTCTATACCCCGCACCCCTAGAACACTTCTGATATATTCTCGCACCCCTTACAAAAGTTCAAAATAACAGCAACGAATTATGCATATACACTATAATTTTGAAACTTCTAAACCCAATTTTTTGCACCTCCTGGAATATCATCTCGCACCCCCAGGGGATGCAAGCACCCCCGGTTGGGAGCCCCTGATACAGAACCATGATTTCCTTGGTGGTCTCCCATTCAAACACTCCCCAGGTTCAACTCTTTTCATTTTGCGTCAGCTACTTTATACTAGTTGGATTGTGAGCTGTATTTACTGATGAAGCTGACAATTGTTTTGTGACTATCATACTGCCACTTGCTGACAAAAATAACAAATACATTATTTTTCTACCATATGATGACAGAGAATAATTTATAGCTAGCTCATCTTTTTGGCTACACACTGAACTAAGCTTGGTTTGTTTACCAAACATTCATGAATAACCCAGTATTGGATTCAGCCATTGTGCTAAATCAGACAAACCATAATGTGGCTTTAGGTGTTATTTTCAGTGACAGAGATCACATGTCTGCTCTCCAGTTGGAGTGAACTGAATTCCTAGATTAAGAAAGAAATATTTTTCCTCCTTTGAAAGAGAAATAACTGCCCTATTACTTGCACAGCAGTGATTTGTTTTTGCTTATATTTCACAGGAAACGGGATTTTACATGTGGCTTTTCTATAGAGCATCTCTTGAGACTAGAAGTTGACCTCTGTCTTAAATAAAGCAGCTGCAGTGGAAAACTTTAGTTAATTTTTTTCAGGATTCATTGTATATAAATGTAATGTAGACACAAGATTGGCTATGTGACTATACTTTTATTTACATTACATCTTGATTTACATATTTTTAAACTATAAGCTTGCTAGTTTGAGATCCTATTTAATTAATAAGAAATTAGAATTAATACTTTCTAATAAAATTAAGGGCCATTTTTTTAGCAGAAACTTGCAGAGGAAAATTTCTGTGGTGAGTTTTAGTCAGGAAATTTTATTATACATTTATATTACATGAAGAGAAATAGTTCAGTTTCTTTTTTTAGTTCTGAACATGCCACATAATTTTTAAGAAATATTCTTAGCAACAGCAAATAAAAGTTATTCTCCTCTCCATTTTTTATGGTTTTCTATGTTCTGTAGTTCATAGCATTGTTTATACTCTTAAATTAACTACTCTATAGTTTTCTCCAATCTTGACCAAAATAAAAAATCTCCCCCAAGTTAAGCATTCCAGAAGTCCTGGCACCACAAGTTTTAGAATTCCATAGCATCATGAGAATTGACTAAATTGGAGAAATACTAGGTTGAAGAAGAATGGCTTAAAGGCAGAGTGCCAATCTGTAGTATTAAGAAGTAAGCCAACTAAAAGTTTAGACAGATGTTAGTACTCAAAATATGTAGTGCTCCTATCTTAATAAATTGTAGTTAAATATTTTAGGGCTTGCTGCTGTTTGACAAGAAAATGGGTTCTGGATAGTATAAACTGGCTGTTGTTTAAAAGTTTGTATGTATTGTTTTGCTTTTTTTTTATTGATCCTACAAATAAATAAATTAACTAGCTTGGTAGCAACACCTAGCCAATTTTGGGTGATCTAGAAGGAAAAAAGTTACTTACGACTGGTCCTCATAAATATAATTGTAATAGAATCCCTATATTAGAATCATAAGTCTGGAAGGAGCCTTGGAGGTCTTCTAGTCCAACCCCCCCTACCCAAAGCAGGAGACCTTATTGCATCCCAGACAAATGGCTGTCCAATCTTTTCTTGAAGACCTCCAGCAATGGACACCCAGAACTCCAGGAAGCAAGCTGTTCCATTGATTAATTGTTCTTACGGTCAGGAATTTTCTCTTTAATTCTAGATTGAATCTCTCTTTAACAAGCTTCCATCCATTACTTCTTGTCCTGCCACCAGGTGCTTTGGAGAATACGTTGACCTCTCCTCCCAAGTATTGGAAGACAGCTACCATGTATTACCACTTCTTGTGATCCTGAGGCTATCCCTCTGTTAATGCAGGATTGCACTGACTTTTTAGGTAGCTGTAGCACACTGCTAATTCATACTTAAGTGGTTTTAACTAGGTCAACTAGATCCCTCTCAGTTTCTTCTGTTGAACCAGGTAGTGCCTATTCTATAACTAGATAGAATGGGAACTCATCAAATTTGCAGACAACATCAAACTTAGGGGAATTGCCAACACTTTGCAAGATAGATTCAAGATTCAGAAGGATCTTGACAGACATTGGGACCAATCCAACAAGATACAGTTCAGTGATGAAAAAAGCAGGGTCTTGTACTTAGGCAGAAATATACCTATTGCCAGATCACCTGTTGTAAAAAGAATCTCCAAATAGCCCTTTAGTCGAAAGCTTGTAAATTTAAAGTAATTCTCAATCATAAAATTAATTTTGGTTTGGCATATTTTGACAAATTAATCTATAATGTGCAACTATGTGGGTTCCTTAAACTGTACTAGCATAGGATTGAGAATCTGGCCTTTTAGCAGCCTCAGTTACTTAGCCAAGGGTGATGAATATTGGAAATTGTGATTTTATGGACTCTAGAGCTCCCCAGGCCTGCCTAGAACTCCAAGAATCACTATGAGAAACTAATAGATTGGTTCTAGTTCTATTGCACTTAAAAGTACTCAACAGTATCCACAAAAATTAATGCCTGTCAACATATTGAATCTAAGAACACTAAGGCATCTGTATGAGGGAAAGGATGGAGGATGGAGGATGTATGGGAAGCTGAGCCCCTCCCCCCAGGCACAAGTGCTCAGCTGGCTGTGCGACCTGTGTGCTAGTTATTTAATGTAAGGGAACATATTGTAAGAAAGGAACTGAAAGTCACAGATGGTGTAAGATAATATCCTTATAGAGAAATGTAGTATGATAGCCAATAATATAAACGTCTCCTTTTCCCCACTCCTGCTATAGCTGATAAGGGTAATGTCTCAGGCAGGGCTGGGGTTGCAAAAAGGATAAAACTAATTATTCTGACTTTGAGTTAAAAACGCCTTCTTTTAAATCAAGTCAGATAGATAACTCAATAGAAATGATTTCATAACAAAAATATATTTTAATCAGAAAGAAGATTACTTGCATTCATGTGGCTGTTACTTCTGGAAAATACATCTTTTGTCCATTCCTATAGGTAAAAGGATGATGCTCTCGTTCATACCATCTTTATAATGGCTCAGGCTCATTGGGTGACATCTGATGGCCCATGCTTCTTTCAGACAAAGACATTCCAATCTGGCTTGTGTCCAGGAAGTCTCCCAATGCCCTTTAGAGACTCCTCCCACTGACCCATTAACAAATCAGCATTTAACCCAATAACTGCCAGATATTCTAACATACTGATACATGCTCTCTAGTTAGGATTACATAGAGCTATATGAGGTTACATAGAGCTATACGAGGTTACATAGAACTATATGATCCAGAACACTCCCCACTTGGAAATTTATATTTCCACTACTAACTAACTGAAAGAGCAAAAAACATAGCATTAAGGCATGCAATACTCATTGTTAACTAACTTGTGACTAAATAAGTAAAAACTTGGTATCAAACATGCATAACTATTGGTAAATATAAAACATGCACAATTATACAAAAAACCAAGCAAGTGTTACATCAAACAATGCATAAGACAATACATAATTTGAGGTTTGATCTTCTGGTTCAGTCTTCATCAGCAACGGGACCAAATCGGTGATCAGCCTGGTACAAGTGTCTTTGAGTCACGACCTGACTCACGTGGCTTCACGATCTGGACCTCAGCTGGGCAAACTAGTTCATCAAGTGGGTGGGATTGGTGCGTAAGTCCCATGGGCCAATAGTTCTGGTATGCATACTTGTCTCTCAGCAAGATAAGGTCTTCTTCCTATAAAAGAAACTGGAACCAAATCTGGAACAGAAAAACTGGAACCCAAAGTTTCTCAGGAACAAGGGGAACTGGATTCACAGGATACTCAGGAACTGAAGAACCTGGAAAAACATGAACAGCTGCATCTGGAAACACAGGAGCAGCTGGGGCTGAAAAATCAGGAACAGTTGGAACTGAAGAATCAGGAACAACAGCTGGAACTGAAGAATCAGGAACAACAGCTGGAACTGAAGAATCAGGAACAACAGCAGCTGCAGGAAAATCAGGAAACTCGGGATACTCAAGAACCGACGGGTTTAGAACCACCGATGGAGTATTGAAGAGGGCTGCTACTGTTGTCATCAGGGTGGTGAGGACTTCATGTGTGGGTGTGGGTGTCTTTAACGACATGGAGTCCATGAAAGCCAGTAAGTCCTTGCAGGCTCCTACAAGGCTAATTCTTGGGATGCTAAGACAAGTGATCAAGACAATCAAAACTATGCCTAATCTCAGGTGCTTCCGTTTAGATAGGGGTTTGAAGCAGATTGGTTGACGCTTACTGGGTGTCTGAGGTTGAAGGTTGGCACGTTGATCTGAAGCTGGAAGTGCATAGCGTTTTGGTCTCTGTGGCATCTGTCTGTTTGGACAGGCCAAGAACTCAAGACTTTCTAGCCAAGGTTGTGGCAAGGTTCGGCCACTTCACTTGGTTAACAAAGTTCTTATTTGTTGGCACATGTTGCCATTGTTCAGGGCTTAAAGATGTTTCAATCCTTTTCACTCTGTTGCCTACATAGACATAGAAATGTCTGCTTTGTTTGCAGATGTAGCTTGACATCACCTTGCTGTCTGCGTAGAAGGTGGTAGACTGTAGTTCAAGGCACAATGTCTTCGCTGTCAAGTTGGTGAGCTTTACAGCCAAAGCGGTACCACGTAGCTCTAACCTTGGTACTGTGTGGCCTTCTTGCATTGTTAGTCTCGCTTTTCCAAAGAAGACACCGAGACTGCAGCACTCCCCGCTGTAGACTTTGATGTATCTTATGATTGCAAATAAGACTGTGGACTGTGACGCATCTTAAGGCTGCATTTCCCTTCGTAGACACATCTAAGGAAGCGTACAATTCTTCTGCACTGTGGCGGGTGAGCTGGAGACATATGCGCGCTGCACTTGCATGCTTTAGAGACATCTTGGGAGAATGCTCCATGACTCCCAGTCTTGGAGACATTGTTTGTCTTGTTTGTCCTCTATGGATAAAGCTAAGTTGTTGTAATTCTTGCTTGTCTGGAACACTGTTGCTTCCAAAACAGGTTTGGTTGTCACAAGCGTGTAGTGTTCTAGGTGTGGTTGGAACACTGTTGCTTCCAAAACAGGTTTGGTTGTCACAAGCGTGCAGTGTTCTAGGTATGGTTTTAGGTGAGGTGCTGTTCCATTACTGGGAATGGAGATTTTTGAGATGCTCACCTGGGTTGGGGTTTGCGATTGATCAACACAAACCATCCCTCCTATGGCCTATCCGAGTTCCGTCTTAATGGCTACTGGGGTTCCTGGTGGACCTTTGATTCTTTCATCGGAGCCAATGGACTCTTCCCACCATGAGTAGGATTTCAGCTTCAGGATCTAGAGGAGGGATTAAATCGGCTATGTGTGCTAAGTGAGGTATTTTTCTTGCTGCCTCTGGTGTTGAGATTTCGCTGCAAACATCTGGTAAGGTTTCCCATTCTAACACTGATGGTAACCGGAAATGTGAACTTCCATCTATCGCTTCTATGCGTAGACCAGTGATTTTCCTCCCCGCCGTGCACATTGGTACTGTGCACGTATTTATTGCAAAATGCTTCAGTTCACTCGGGAGGTCGAAAAAGGCGGGCTTAGCTATAGTAACTTTGCTGTGTGGATCTAGTATGGCGTACATCTTTACGGCCTTTTCAGGTTGCCCATCGGGGTAGACTTTTGCAAGACAGATGGGTGAGCATGAAGGTGAGTCGCCGCATATATTTGTGTAGTACGTCCCGTACTGTTTCGGCTGCTCTTCGGAGTCTTCATCGTTGAAGTCACTTGTTGTGTCCCCTCAGAGGGCTTCTTAGTTTCTAGATGTAAGGCTGCTGGGTAACATGCTCTCTAGTTAGGGTTACAAAGAGATATACGAGGTTACATAGAACTATATGATCCAGAATACTAATGCCTTGGGAGTAGCCCAGGCTTCAGAATTTGTCATGCTAATGCTCTGAACCTTTGTGCAAATAAACCTGTTTCTCCAACCCTTTGTGGTCTTGTCTTCTGAATACATATCGAGGATTTCTACTAGAGTGGGACTAGAATGTGATCATGGTCTCCCAGTTTCTACCCTGGTGCCTTAACCATTACAACATGCTGATTTTCTTTTCATGCATTTGTATTAGGATTTACTCTACATTTGTTGTATAGTCTCAAAATGGTGATGCTGTTTATTAGTAATTGCAATCAGGAAGTTCCTAGAAAAGGAATTTGGAGTCAACATGCAGCCTAAAGCTGAGTTTCCTACCTCTGCCATAAGTAGTTAATATAGACATTCTCAGGAATTTGGCCAGGAGACAATTATATTTTAATGGATGACAAAAAGAATCCTTGAACTTTCTGGATCACAGCTCATTTATTTGACTGATAAAAGTATTGACTATAATTCCACCTTTCCCCTGGGAGTTGAAGGTGGTGTATACAGCACTCTCCTCCAGTTTTTTCTCTCTCTACAACAATCCTGCAAATATTTTTAGATAATTTCATCTACAAAAAAGAGGCTTTGTTGCACATGCAGTCTGGAAATAGGCAAAGCAAATTGTTGGTTTCCTTTCTAAAATAGGAAAAAGTAATTGATTTTAGCAAGATATCTCTATCTTTCTGATAGTGGCTGTGACAGGAAATCCAGTGAAAGCAATTTATTAGTCTGGTTCAAAAATTTGACTGTGAAAGTTGTGTAGGTATAACTTAATGCTGTTGGACAACTAATTGATTTCTGCTTCTTGTATTATATATTGGCCCCTTCAGAAATTAATTTACATCTCTGAAATATATAACATTCTAAGCAAAGTGTTTGTGGAGATGAGATGCATGGTGCTCAAATAGACTGCCAACAAAAATAACGTAGAACAACCATATTGGATAGGGGCAGAAATTTGGCATTAGGAATAATAACTACACATCTCATTAGTTGCTCCTAATATCAATACCCAAAATATATTGGAAGTTTTATTCTTAATACAAGATTGTTCAGAAATAATAGAAAACACTACGTTATATTCCACAGTGACTTGGACTATATTAGATATGACTCATCCCAGCAAGCCATGTTTCACTCCAGTACATACCCCATGGAAAAATACATCAATGTCTCATTTGCAACATGAAATTCTGACAAAATTACATTAAATGTGAAGTAACAAATATAACACATTTCAGTTCAATTAAGTGTACTTTTCAGAAGGTAGTGTTCCAACATTGACTATTCAGTCTAGCTATGTACAACATATTACACCAAATGTTAATGTTAATTATTTGTTTGTTTAGCATATTATGTGAATATAGATTACCAGACTTTATAAAGCATGGTTTGCTGATTACTTTGTTGTCACAACCATTTAATTGTGATCTATACAATAAGCATTCAACATATACTTAATTTGTTTAGTAGCTGAAGCATGTTTTATTGATTTGCTTAATTTTTAGGCTGTTGGCCATATCATAGCTTAGCACTGTGTGGGGGCTCAATTATTTAGTGGATTTTCATAGTAATATGCCAATCTTATATTGAATAAAGACACACTGAATTAGTGGAATTTAATTTTGAGTTGACATACATGCTTATGTTTAAAAAAAGAAACCCAGCAAGGAAAGGATTTTAAATGTTTCTGAATTCATCATTCGAACATGTTTTAAATAGTTATGCTTCATATGTAAACCTAAACTAGCTTTTGATTTTGTTTTATTTTAATCTGAAACCTGATATTTTTAGACTGTTATATGTACATTCCTCTCTATGGAGTTCAGAAGTTTTTTTTTACTTCTGATGTTAACAAAAATTACATTTTCTAACTGTTTTTATGCAAGAATACAACCATAATGCCTCCTTAAGGAATGCCAGACATCTTCAGATGGTTATTTTATTACTCTATTATAAATTTTTGCCTATCTACCGTATTATTTCCATTTTTGATGTCTCATTTATTTTTGTAATTTTCATATATTGAAGGTCACAATCCAAAAGGATGAGTTCTGCTAAAGCAACAGGATAAGCAGATGCTTCTAGAGCAGCTCATACTTTGCCCTGGCCTTAGTTCTTCTTCGAAAAACAACTGGACAAGTTAGTATTCATTAGAAAGTAATGTATGAGTTAGAAATGAAGCCCAAAAAGAAGTGTGTCTTTTGTTACATAAGGGTCTTGCTTAAATTTACCTTAATTAAAATGTGGATAAATGTCTTGGCTCAACTGATGAATAAATACCAATATTTGAAAGCAGTAAACCAGCTTTCTATTATGAGAGAAGAGAGCAGTCTCCCCTTTTTCTGATATTCTAGAGGTGAGAAATATTGCTTTATTTTACAGCCTTTTCTTTTTGAAAGCCTCTGTTCAACCTTGAGTAGTGTATCCTTTCTTCATGAGCAGACATACATAGTACAATACTATATAGGCAAGATTCCATAAACTCTCATTGAACACTAAATTAGCAGAGATGCATTTGGGATCGAAAAAGGCTACAAGGTATTGTATTGTTTTTGCTACCAGTGATGTGAAAAAAACAGTGTTTTTATTCTTCACTGAAAATGTGAGATGGGGCGACAGAAAAGAAACCATATGTGTTCATTCTAGTACAAATAAAACAGACTTAAATTGCTACATGCTTGCTATATAGTTTAGTTTCTTTTGCTTGAGAAAAAATATTTAAGATTTCCATTTCTCCTAGTCAACATTGTGTGCACATTGTACAACATTGTGTATATTAGTGTGCATGCATGCGTATGAGTGTGAGATCGTTACAAGATCGCCTTTGTGAGTTTTGTTTTTTTGAAAATGATGTTTTATAAAATAAATGTCTATTTAATATTTAGATATTGCAGCAACCTGAAAGATTCAGCTTTAATAAGAAAAAAAGAGGTTGAATCACTACAGATTACAAGTAGTAAACTGTGGATTAGCAAATCAAGGTTCAGATTTTTCAGCAGACAAGAATTTATTCAGCTTCAACAAAACTTGCAATAACCTGCTCTTGAAAGAGTGGTTGAAAAACCCGGGAGCAGAATCCCAGTTTCTGTAGGCATTTAAGGAAAAAAAGATTGTAGGGTGTGACTTTCTTCTTAATCTGTATTTTAATATCCAGTTTGCCTCTCCTGCGCCATTGGTTATGTAGATTGTGTTTCTCTCTCTCAGTATTGATTCATATGTTATGTTGAGCCAAAAACACACAACACTATCGCTGTGGTTCATCTTGCCCAGGATTTTATCACTATTCTACTGGATGCCAAGTGAGATGTGAAGTTATTTACATGAACAATTTAAGAGTACTATTTTTCATGTTTGCCTGTTAAAAAACATAATACTGTATACTGAAGTGAATAAAAAAACATCCAAAAAGGTAATTAATCAATTGCTGCTTGGTTTTAGATGTTTAGCAGAAAGGGCAAATTGAGTTTTGTCTGATACAATAGTCAAAACCTTGATGGAATTTTCTGAGTCATAAATACAAAGCAGCATTTACACAAATAAAGCCTTAGCCTATAGCATTGTCAGATGGAGGATGGAATTAATAGGCTTAAACTATTTGAGTGTTTTGCCTTTCAATGATGTGGTATAAAGGACTTCATGCAAGGAGCACTGTGAAAATAATTTTATTTTTATTAAACACATTAGAAGAACTTTTGCCCCATAACAAATTCTGACTTTTCTAGAAGTTATTAAAACAATTATTCTTCACTTCCAATTCATTCATAGGCAGGTGAAAATTACTACCATTCTAGCTCAGGAATGTATTTTCTTTTTCTTTCTTGACTATTGCCAGTTCTCCCTACAAATAGCAGACTAGGTGGATTTCTGTCCTCGTTTCTTGTACAGAGAGTCTGAGAAGCTGCAAAAGCTGATAAGGGGATGAGCAAAGCATAACTTAGCCCAGGAGGTAACTAATTTACTATTTGTGTAATAGTATGTGGGAAAGACCTTGGAAGACAGGGTGAAAAAGATAGCACATAGAATAGGGTTGGAAGGGACCTTGGAGGTCTTTTAGTCCAACTCCCTGTCAAGCAGGAGATTCTACCAGGCATGTCAAACTGCAGGCCTGCAGGCTGGATGCATCATACTGAAACCACACCCATCCCATTGCCGGGAATGTGGAAAAAGTTGCGATACATCACACGATGTCGCACAACGTCGCGAGTTTGACATGCCTGCTCTATACCATTCTGGACAAATGGCTGTCAAGTCTGTTCTTGAAAACCTCCAGTGATAGAGCACTCACAACTTTTGGAGGCAAACCATTCCACTGATTAATTGTTCTCACTGTTGGGAAATATCTCATCAGTTCTAAGTTGGATCTCTCTTTAATGATCTTCCATCTGTTACTTCTTGTCCTGCCCTCAAGTGCTTTGGAGAATAGGTCGATCCCCTCTTCTTTGTGGCAACCCCTCAAGTCCTTCTCTTTGTTAAATTAGGCATCCCTATTTCCTCAATCGTTAATCATATGATTTAGCTTCAGACCTCTTATCATCTTTGTTACTCTTCTCTAAATGCTTTCCAAGGTCTCAGCATCTTTTTTATATTACAGCAACCAGAACTATAGTATTTGAAATGTGACCTCACTAGTGCAGTGGTATAATACTAGTGGTATTATAACTTCTTGTGATCTGGATGTTATTCTGCTGTTGATCCAACACAGGACTGCATTAGCTTTTTTGGCAACTGCAGCACACTGCTGGTTCATATGTAAGTTATGGTTTTCTAGATCCTTCTCACAATTACTATTGTGAGCTATTCTATACCTGTGCGTTTGGTTTTTCCTGCCTACGTATTGGACTTTACTTTTCTCATTATTGAGTTGCATTTTTTTGGATAAATCACAGTGTTCAAGTTTGTCAAGATTCTTCTGAATCTTGAGTCTGTCTTATAAAATTTTAGCTATTCCTCCCAACTTGGTGTCACTTGCAAATTTAGTGAGTTCCACTTCTATACCCTCACCTAGATGATATATGAAGATGTTGAAGACAGAACCTAAGGTACCTGAGACAGAACTTCGAGGTACCCCACTTCATGCTTCCATCTATATAGATAACAGCAACAATAATAATAAAAAATTGGAAGGGATCTTGGAGGTCATCTAGTCCAACCTCCTGCTTAGGCAGGAAACTCTATACCATTTCAGACAAATGGCTGTCCAGTCTCTTCTTAAAAACTTCCAGTGTTGGAGCATTCACAACTTTTGGAGGCAGGTTGTTCCACTGATTAATTCAGCGGTTCTCAACCTTTTCCGGGGCTCGACCCCGGCCCGCATCGCGCATGCGCGGCGCGACGGCCCGCATCGCAAAGGGGAAAAAATGGCGGACCAAAAAAAATGGCTGACCAAAAAAAATGGCGGGCCCGCATCGCGCATGCCCGGCGCGACGGCCCACATCGCAAAGGGGAAAAAATGGCCGACCAAAAAAAATGGCCGACCAAAAAAAATGGTGGGCCCGCATCACGCATGCGCGGCGCGACGGCCCGCATCGCAAAGGGGAAAAAATGGCAGACCAAAAAAATAAAAAATGGCCGACCAAAAAAATGGCAGGCACGCATGCGTGGTGCGACGGCCCGCATCGCAAAGGGGAAAAAGTGGCGGACCAAAAAAAATGGCGGGCCCACATCGCAAATAGGGAAAAAATGGCCGACCCCAAAAAAATGGCCGACCAAAAAAATGGCGGACTGTGGTGTTTGGCGACCCCCGTGAAATGGTCGTTCGACCCCAAATGGGGTCGCGACCCACAGGTTGAGAACCGCTGGATTAATTGTTCTGACTGTCAGGAAATTTCTCCTTAGTTCTAGGTTGCTTCTGTCTTTGGTTAGTTTCCATCCATTGCTTCTTGTCTTGCCTTCAGGTGTGCATTAATGATTCACCTGTGGAGATGTTTACCAGCATGAAATTCCTGGGTGTGCAGCTAATGAGTAGTCTGGCTTGGTCACCCAGCAGTGAGAAACTGGTGAAGCGGGCATAGCAGCGCCTGCATTTTCTGCGTCGCATGAGAAAAGCACATCTTCCTTCCCCTGTCCTGACCACTTTCTACAGGGGGATGATCGAGAGCATCCTGTCATACAGCATCACAATCTAGTTTGGAAGCATCACTGCTTCAGACAGGAAGGCGATGCAGAGAGTGGTGAGAAGGGCCAAAAAGATCATTGGCTGTTCCCTCTCTCGCATCCAGGACATAGTACAGAAGCATTGCTTGTGCAGGGTCCGTAAGATTATCTGGGACACTACATATCCTATCCACGACCTGTTTCCTTGTTACCTTCTGGGAGGAGGCTTTGTGGTATCCATAGCAGAACATCCAGATTCAGTCATAGTTTCATTCCATACAGCATTAACCTTGTGAACTCTCAAGCTTCCTCCTTCTGTTATATATTCAAGATGGACAGTACTTAATATTTATTTGCTATGTATATGTAGGAGTGTGGGTCTATACATATGTTGTACATAGTATGTTTAGATGTGTGTCATGTATGTGTTTCACTTTGAGAGCGGGCAACTAAATTTCATTTTTGATGTGTGCTGTTGTGCCCACAGTAAAAAAAAATGACAATAAAGGTTATCTTATCTAAAATAGCTTGACTCCCTCTTCTTTGTGGCAACCCCTGAGATGTTGGAACACTGCTATCATGTCACTCCTCGTCCTTCTCTTCATTAAACTAGATATACCTAATTCCAGCAACCACTCCTTATATGTTTTAGGCTCCAGTCCCCTAATCATCTTTGTTGCTCTTCTCTGTACTCTTTCTAGAGTCTCAACATCTTTTTTACATCATGGTAATGATGTAGTTCCATTGAGAACTACCTACTGAGTGTGGTTGGTCAGGCAGTTGCAAATCCATCTGGTGGTGGGACTGTCTTTCCCACATTGTTCTGTCATACCAAGAAGTAAACTGTAATCTACTTTGTGTTATGGTTCCGGCTAATGAAACACTTCAAAGAACTTCCAGGCATTGATTTTCCTAAAAGTCGTTTATTGTTACAAAATGTCGGCAGAGGCATAACGGAGGCTGCTAAGATCTAAGTTCTCTTCCTCTGAGCAGTTAATTTATCAGCATGTTCCCTCCCTAAATTAGCTGTCATATATCACATTATCCAATTAGTGTGAAGGTCAAAGGTTTCCTTCCTCTTTCTTTCCCGGGCTTTACCCCCCCACTTCTGCTCTGCATTAACCCCAAAAATACCAGACAGTTCTGCATATTGTCAAAGCAAGAATATACAGTATTTGCAGCATTGACACTTTGTCAGATGCCTTACTGAAGTCTAAATAAATTATGTCCACAGCATTTCCTGTATCCAGTTATTTAGTCATTGTCAAAGAAGGCAATAAGTTTTGTCTGGCATGATTTGGCTTCTAGTAATTGTCTTGTTCGTTTCTAGGTACTCACAAATGTGTGCTTGATTATATTTTCCAGTATTTCCCCAGATATTAATTTCAGGCTGATTGATCTGTAGTTTCCCAGATCCACTTTTTCCCCCTTTTTGTAGTTTGGAACCACATCAACTCTTCCAATCCTTGGTAGTTCCCCCATGTGCCAGGAGCTTTGAAAGATTTTGTTCAGTAGTTCCGAGATCATGACTGCCAGGTCCTTCCGAACCTGGGATGTAATCCATCTGGTCCTTAGAAATGCTGCTTAGATTAGATAAGGGCTAGCACAGTCTGCATAGTGGGCAGGGCAAGAGACTCAGAAGGGACCCTTACTAAGTTCTCGGGATGTAATTTACATTTCTTGGGAAAACTGTTGACTTGCAGTGTGCTGGAAGTGAGAATTTATTAAAGCACGGGTTGGCAACTTATAGCCTATGGGTCAGATCTGACTTACCACCCAAAATAGAACATAGAATAACAGAGTTGGAAGGGTCTTTGGAGGTGGTCTAGTCAAACCCTCTGCTCAAGCAGGAGACCCTATACCAGTGATGGCAAACCTTTTACAGACCAAGTGCCCAAAAACTGCCCCGGCTCACCCCCGCTCCGCCCCCCTCAGGGCCACTCACCACATATTGCAGCTTTGCAGCACTATGGTGTCCACGCCCTCCACCCGAACCCCATACCATCATCTGCACATGGGGTATGAAGGCGGAGTCTTGCCCCTGTTGCCCGGCTGCCATGTGCTTGGCTGCGCTGCTCCACGTGGGCCGCACCTGGAGGAGACTTTCCTCCAGGCAGGCTGCTGGTGAGAAGGGGATTGCGGGGGGAGGCAGGGCTGGGGCAACAGCTCGCGTGTCCACAGAGAGGGCTCCGAGTGCCACCTCTGGCATGCATGCCATAGGTTCGCCACCACTGCCCTATACCATTCTAGACAAATGGCTGTCCAATTTCTTCTTATAAGCCTCCAGTGATGGAGCACCCACAACTTCTGAAGGCAAAACATTCCACTAATTAATTGTTCTCATCATTAGAAAATTTCTCCTTAGTTCTAGGTTGCTTCTCTCCTTGATTAGTTTCCATTCATTGTTTCTTGTCTTGCCTTCAGGTGCTTTGGGGAAGAGGTTGATCCCCTCTTCTTTGTGGCAGCCCTTCAGATATTGAATCACCACTCTTATGTCACTCCTGGTTCTTCTTTTCACAAGACTAGACATACCCAATTCCTGCAATCGCTCTTCATATGTTTTAGCCACCTAATCATCTTTGTTGCTTTTCTTGCTCTCTTTCCAATGTCTCAACAATATAGTCTGTAATTCCAAAAACAAACTTTATATAGCCCAAGATGGGTCAAAACAAGAACACAAGTTTGTAATTCTATCTTAGCTTGATATAGAACCATACTATTTTAATAAAATGTAACAATTTGGATGATATTATGAGCCCATATATAAATACTACTGTTTGCCCTTCTAAGACATTCTATTGCTTTTTTAAAAAATGTTCATTTAAGGTTTTCTTTTACCAAAAAAGATATTAGCTGAAACGTTACAATTTTTAATTCTCAGGATATTTTTATTAACACTTTTTGAGAAAAGGGAAATGAAAATAAGAGAAGAAAAATAAAACAATGAATAAACAGAAGTTACAAATGGATGTATTGGGAGGTGAAACAGATTTTGCTGTTATTTTGCCATGTCAAAATAAAATTATGTTTTTCCTTTTTTTATATATATATAAAATTCTTTTATTAAAACAATCAACATTGAACATAAAAACATATTGTGCAGCAATCATCATGGCACCTGATATACAATACTAAGTATTAGTCATTGAAAACGTCTGAATTAGTGAGCCTTTTTCCACCCGTCGCGTCTAGCCTCAACTATACTCCTGTTACACTTTGTTTGATTGGTGTTTCTCTTTTTACTGCTGTAGTTGGCCTGTTGCTGTGGTACTGCTGCATGTTCCCTTTGCTGCCGTTGTTGCCCAAAGATAAAACAATCCACCAGCACCCGCTTTATGTATGCCTTGTACTTCATCTTGGTGGCTCTCATCTGTTGCATCATGATGTCAGAAACTGTAGCAAAACAAATGAAAGAACATGTAAGTAAAAGCATTTAATTCTTGGGGATCCAAGGAGGAAAAAGGGAGAGATGCTAGAATAATTTTTTGAATGAAAAGAAGATATTTTTGAAATTTACAAATAAAGCACATTATATTAGACTTGAGTTTTATAAAATTTTGGAAAGCATAATGATGGATACTGGACTGTTTTCATAATTTATGTCATACTTTAGCATTTACAACATAGGTGTGTGTGTGTGTGTGCGTGTGAACATATATTCATATGCAATTATAATAAACTGTTTCAAACATTTTGAAAGACCCCAAACTGTGTGTGGTTCAGCAATGCCAAATGTTTCATCCTGTGTTTCACTTTGAAACTTGAGGAGTAGGAAGAGCCATACACTGGATAACTGTTTCCTCAGACAAAAAATTATTACTCTCTGAAATTTGAGTACTTTGCTGCTTTGAATGAGAGGATGCAAATTAATCCTTTTTTGGAACTCTTGCCTGTTTTCCATTCCTCTAAGATTGTAGTAATTTAGTTTATACTCCGCTAATTATTTTTTGAAGTAGTCTTCTTTGAGTCAAGCTCTCTTGCTTTATTTATTTAAAACATTTATATAGTTGCCCATCTTATATCAAATTCCCAATCTGCTCCCAATCAACAATTAAAATAACATCAGTACAGATAGTCCTCATCTTACAAACAGTTCCTTAGCAACTGGTCAACATTATGGCAGTCACCCCGCTCCCAAGCTACTTATGTCACAGTTCCAAAGTTATAGCCACTGTAATTCCTCCCACCCCCTTCCTGCAGTTGTTCACCTTTACAACTGGCCACAAATGCTGTACCATCTGCCTCAATCCTCCACCAGGTCCCTGTAGGAGGGTTCTGCCTTAGCTACGGGGAAGTGAATGTTCAGATGTTTGTATGGTCTTAGATTTTCCTACAGTCAGTATCTACTAAAATTGCCACATTTTTCTGTAAAAAAATGTGAGCCAAGCTGACCAGACTGTTCAAACAGCCTTGTTTGTAAATATTGCTGGTGAAGCCGTGTGCTATTGATTTCTCACAATGAGTAGCATAGCTTGCTAGTGCTTGTCTTTTTTTATAATTTTACTGTGTTGGTTTTGAATGTTTGGTTTACTGCCGTCTTCATATGCTGCATACCCAGCACTTATCAAATGTTATAGTTAATATATTTTCTCAGTTTAGTGCTGAGAAGTACACTTTGCAGCATTAGAGGCTGTATGTAGCCAGGATTTTCAAAACACCTCTGGCAAGCCTTCCTGGTGGCTTATTGGGCAGAGAGTTTAAGCAAAGAAGGGTGTGTGAATGGTAGGGACAAGTGCAGAATAAGCTAAAATACGTTTCAGTCTTCTCCTTTGTCCTACTCATGAGAGAACTGAGTTTTGGCAGGAAAAAGAATTTTACTCCTGATCAATGCAGTATTACCGTGGTATGATTCTGTATCTGAAAAAAATAAAGCATTAGCTATGTTCCTGGTTTATTATGCTGAAAAAAATGTTTCCAGACATTATTAAAACAGTTTGGAGCGGCGTACTTTCTCAAATTCGTAAGCTGCTAACATTAGCTAAGATAAGTGGAAATGCATCTAGACTTTGCCTTTCCATCCAGTCTTTTTAAAATGTTCATCTCTTAAAATTTTCTTCATTATGCTCTTTAATGTTGTAATTACTTTAAGACTTACCATGAAATCATTTGGCCTATTAGCAGGCACACATAATTTTGATAATTGTGAATGAAAGTACCCATGATTTTGTTTCTCTCTTTAATAAAGCATGGCGACTGAGGAATTCTGGAAGTTGAAATCAATATTATCTTCAGATTGTTAAGTTTCAGGAACACTGGTCTAAACTTACCCACTGAGCCTCATGATTGAATGTGTTCTCTCACCCTCGTTTAATACATTATGATTAACCATTACAATTTATTATGCTGGCTATCTGCTTACAGAACTCCTTTTTCATTGGGGGAAGGAGGAGGTGGAGTCAAAATTTGCATCTGCTGCCCTATATAAAAAAAACTAAGTAGTATAAAATACTTCCGTTTTAGAACATTTCATTTCATTCTATCATGAACTCTGTATAACAGCTTCTACATTTTCTTACTTAGTTTAAGTTAAATTTATGCTCTATGTTATTTTTCTCTAGAAACTCTCAGGTTTTTCTGCAAATTGAGTTTAAACATGGAAAAATGTTTTGAGCTTGGAATGGTTGTCTCTGTTTATAGCCAAAAAAGAAAGGGAAGGAAAAAACCCAGCTACATTAATGTTCAACCTGGTTGCTACTTTCAGAACTCCATACCTATGAGGATATAGAGAAGTTTTTATTTAACTGTAAATGGGTGTGGGTGAATGTATGTCTGCATATTTATATGTCAGTGCATCTATTTATAGACTGTTCCATTTGTGAGAGGGTGGGTACAAATTTTCATAGGAGGCACAGCCCTGGGATGTAACCAAGGACATAGAAATGTGCTTTTAAGATGTTTTCTGGGTGTAGCTGAAAATTGTGTGGTGAGCTTGAGGCCAAAATGGGTTACTTGTTGATCTTTTTCTGTGCAATAAAGTATGGCCTCAAAAGCGAATATTTAAGCAAGTGAGGAGAGGCTGAAATTTCCCCACTTTTCTGCTGTTTTACTTCTGCAATGTTTTAAAAAACCTTCTAAGCCAGGGGTTCTCAACCTTGGCAACTTTAAGACTTGTGGACTTCAACTCCCAGAATTCCTCAGCCAGCAAAGCTGGCTGAGGAATTCTGGGAGTTGAAGTCCACAAGTCTTAAAGTTGCCAAGGTTGAGAACCCCTGTTCTAAGCACTCAAAGAACATCAAGAAATAATGCTTTGCAACTAGTCCTTATTTAACAAAGGTAATTGGGGCTGGAATTGCTATTGCTAAAGAATGCAGTTGCAAAGCACATCATCATATAACTATGCCATTTAGCAAAAGCATTTCTCCCAGTTCCTGGTTCCTGTCATTAAGGGTGGGTTGTTAAATGATGACATCATGTGATTGCGCTGCAACAGCCAGAACTTTGAGGACCGGTCATAAGTTGCACCCATTCAGCACATTGTAAATCCAAACCGTCACTGAAGGAGTGGCTGTTAAACAAGGACCACCTGCACAGCAGAGGTTGGCAACTGGAACCCCAAAAGACATGTTTTGCCTTCCTGTTTTCCAATGCTGTTGTGCAAACTACACACTTGCTGATGAAAAAGCATGTTGTATGAATCAGAAATGAATTGCTAGGAAATGCAAATGAGGCAGCAGCACGGTTTCTAAATTTTGTATATAAATAAAATAAAGATGACTTGATTAATTTGAAAGTAACAGTTATCTCCAAACTGCTTAATACAGTTGTCATCATACACAGTTAACATGCACCTTATCTACAGTACTTCATTGTTCATTTCAGATTTATTTTTATGAAACAATATGTCAACATATTCAAGCAGGTGACTCCTGTGAGAAGCTGGTGGGCTACTCTGCAGTTTATCGAGTATGTTTTGGAATGGCGTGTTTCTTTTTCATCATCTTTTTACTCACAATTAAAATCAACAATAGCAAAAGCTGTCGTGCCTACATCCACAATGGGTAAGCTAGATGGATTTTTTTCATTAAAGTTTTGACTGGGTACCCAGTACTATAAACCGTTGCATTTCTTCACCAACGTAATGACATAGTTTATCTCTATTTGTTTTACTTATATCTATTGCCCACATTTTTTTCCTTTGGTCAGATATTAAAGTAATTCTATTTTTCTTTTTTTCTTTTCCTATTTTTTTTTTCTTTTCCAGATTTTGGTTTATTAAACTTCTCATCTTGGCAGCAATGTGCTCAGGAGCCTTTTTCATTCCAGATCAGGATACCTTTCTTAAAGGTAGACTTTTTAAAAAAGAACTGTTGTGTGTTTTTCTCTACGGTTGAATATATACAGGTATCATTTTACAGGTGATATATTGTAGGAAAAGAGCTGGAAGTATTCTTTGGCACTTGTAAAAGTGACAGTTTTGGAAAATCCAAAATTTTAACAGCACCACTAAGCAAGAGATTGCCTCATTCACATACATCAAAAGATTTAGGCATTCTCAGAAAACTTCAACCAACATACATTTAACGTATTACAATTGTTAATTGATAATTGATAAGGTACTCATAATCACACATATAATTTGCTTGTACATAACCAACCTGCTTTCCCCTTTTTCTCCTCCATCTCTACTTTACCCTAATTAAAATGGTACTTCAGTCTAGCTACTATATGCAGCAGATAAAAGTGAGCTACAGCTTACCAAAGGATACGTGTTTAACAGTAGATACAGGTATGCTACATTCGTTACAAATTCAGTCTTTCACAACTATTGTAGCTGTTGAGAGAAACAGCCATAGAATGGTGCCTTTTTATACCAGTCCGGTTTCTTTCTGGAAAAATGAACAGAAGTGGGCATCTGTACTCTAGACAGAGACATAGCATAGGGGTGATAGGATTGTAGAAGGATGTAGATTAAATCAAACTTGCACACTATTATGTACAGTTAAAGTTATACAAAAACTGCTCTAAAAACTGTTATTTTTTAATGGTGTGTTTTTGCAGATGTTGTGCAGCTGTTTCCCCATGTTCAGCTCATTTTAGTTAGAAAGTAATTGTGAAAGACTCAGATACAAGAATTTTACAGATCTGTGTTGATTATGTATACTGTTTGGATTGTACTTTGTTGTTTAGACCATGAAAAATAGCTATGTAGAAACATTATTAAAGTCTCAGAGCACACAGTAAATTAATAATCCTCCTCCTCCTGATAATGGTTCAGATGATAGTGCTTCTTCTTAAGCATGTTAAATGTGAAAATATAAATCTGATGAAATAATTCCAGCTGCAGAAATATAGCCTCATACTTTATCATGGGCCAAACACTCCAGAAAATGCTGGATGCTGTAGTTAACAATACAGTGTAGCATTGTCCACAAACTCAAAAAAACAAAGCAGACGTAAAGGTCTCTTTTATTTCATAATTTTGTCTTATCTAATTAAGCAGTTCTTAGTTTAAAATAACTTCTACAATAGCACATCACTTTTTGTTTCTAAGTTGTCTTTCGATAACAAATCTTGCACAATTCAAATGAGGCTGTACAATAAAAGGCCAACTGTGCAAGAAATTAAAAGCCAGTTTCTTGTTTGCATTGGGAAGGACATGGGAAGGAGAGGCAAAAAAGAAGATGTTGCAGAAGGAAGATAAGGCAAAGAATGTGTTGAAGGGAAAGTTGATCTTTCTCAGCTTAAATTCTTCCCCCTTTCCAAAAATGTGCCCTACCTTAGCAAGGAAGCTGCAGTCACCACAGCTTCTCTGTCTGTTCAGATGTTCCTCAAATGTCACCACAATACTCATTGTGCAGCTGAACTTTATAGCTTGCAGAAATTAAACTTTCAATTAGTTCCTGATGTATAACAGTTGAAGCAAACTGCATTTGCTCTTCTATTGGGGTAGGCCGGCAACCACTGCACTTAAATGTTCCTGCAGTTTAATTAGTCTTCAGTTTGATTACATTTACTATGCAAAATGAGATTTCTTGCAGAGCTTCCATTTTATTACTAAAATAATCCTTCTCTGTAGTAATATCTGATAGCAGTTCCAATTAATAAAGGCAATTTGCTAGTCACAAATGCTTGAAGATGGCAGAGTCCAAACTCTGGAGGAAAAAGAAAATAGAGTGCTCAAGGACATGTGCAGGAAAATCTTGATTTTTGAATTTTATTTGCCAAATTTGTATAGCCACTCAGTTCACAAATAGTGACCCTGGGTGACATACTACATTTAACTGTTTTTTAATCCATTTAACATGATATTTATGATCAGAAACCTTTTTCAAACCATTTCCACTTTTAAGCTGAATAACTGACAGAAGTTGCAAGATATTATCCTTGTACTAAGGCATTTCTTCAAAAAGAGCAGCTTTTTTCAAATCTGAGACTTGTAGCTCTTTGAACACCGAATTGACTAGTTCATTCCTTTACTCATTCAATTCATTGCCCAGCATCTGGAGAGCAAGCCCGATACTAGCATAGCATAAAATATCAGCCTTCATTATGAATACTCACTGCAGAAAGCTTTCTCTTGCTTATCTAAAATTATAGGTCATAATGTCCTCTAGCTAAATGCAACCAGCAGTACAACCACTCGCTGCATTCAGTTGCTTCTGTAATTGTACTGGCACTTCTTGAATTCTTTTCAGGTGTGACATGATGTGCATTGCCAATAGCTGATGCAAAATTTTATCTGTGAACAGGAGCTGCTTTAATTGTAGAGTAGCTTTCCATTACTTGGACTGTCCAAATATATTGAAGACAACCTCCAATAATTCTCTGCCAAAATATCTTGGAGGCAAAAAAGAAGGCTATTACAGATTGTCTGTTTCTCTCTCCTTGTGTGTGTGTGTGTGTGTGTGTGTGTGTGTGTGTCTGAGTGTGTGTGTGTTTGTGTTTGTGTGTGTCTGTGTATTCCTTTAATGTTATCCTGAAGATGCTTTTTCATGAGGCAACTGAACTTTCTTGTTTTTCTTTGAAGACCTTTTGATTCTTCAGCTTCTTGGATGAGAAGCAGAACTTCTTCAAGGAAAAACAAAGTCCAGTTGTCTCGTGAAAAAGCATCTTTTTCATGACCTGGATGACTGAAAATCTCCATAGATGTAGTCCTTTAATGTGTTATGTGTGCAGTCTTTAGTTTTTAATATTCATGCATTATATAATGGGAACCTGTTTTTAAAATTTAATAATAATTATTACCCTCTGTTTCTCAATACTGAGTAATAATTTCAGTCCATAATAATAGAAGTAGTTGCTAAAAAAGAGCGTGATTTTGTGAAATATTTTTTGAGCAAATATATCTATATATTTATCTGGTGAATGTATCTAAAGAGTATCCTCCTTACCATAATTTAATTGCTTTATAAATGTAATGAATAAAATTGGTATTTTTCTTTATGAGTCATAATCAACGAAGCAATTTTTATGTTTTCTGCAGCATGGCGTTATGTTGGTGCTACAGGAGGCTTCCTCTTCATCATCATTCAGCTTATCCTCCTTGTAGAATTTGCACACAAATGGAATAAAAACTGGTAAGTTTCTTTCATGCCTGCATATAAGAGGAAGTGTCCTTTTAGCTGAATTCTATTTTTAAAATTTTAAAAAAATCAAAATCACAGTTGATCTGTTTTAAAGTTTTATAGCAGGCATTCTCGTTCAGTTTCTCTCGTCAATTGTTTCTTTGTTTTTAACCATCAAGCTTCCTTTGTTTGTAGCTTTATAAATATCTTACTTCCTATTTATTGCCTGTTGTTCTTTTCACTTGGCCAAACAAGCTTGCTACAATATTTCCTCAGCTGGTTATCTTAGTTTCTGTTTTTAAAAATGTGTGACATTCATAACAGAGCTAAAATCTCAATCTACAGATAAAATCTAAATCTTTATGGGGTTTAACAATTACTGAACTGTCCTAACTTCCTTATATACACATTTTTCAAGGTTCTTAGATCTTGTTACTGTAATCTGTAAATTTAGAAGAAATAGCTTTAGTCTTTCCAAATATATCCTGAAGTAAAGTTTTGATTGTCTTAAATCAATCGTTTCAATTTTCATAAAACAAAGCAGTGTCATTTTTAGCCTTGAAAGTTTCAACAAATTGATTACAAATTAATCTGTGTACATATCCCACATATGTTCCTTTAAATATTAAAGAAATAACATCTTTTTAGAAATATGCGTCTTTTAAGCTGAACTGGGAAGTCACCGATCTGTCCCCAAGTTTTACTTCCCATCTCCCCAGCAAATTTCAAGAGAAACCTAACTTTAGGCTGATCGTAAGATACATGAGACCATTCTCTTGAAGAGTGAAATAATTCAAATATTACTCAATATATTGCTGGTATAACTAGACACAGTACAAACTATTAAAATGCATTAATCTGAATATCCTATACATTTAAAATAATAATTGAATACCCGTTCTAAAGAACAATATCTTTCTGTATAAAGAATTAATTCTTTATCCACCTCACATAGGCCTAATGAACTAATCTCCTTTGGAGGCTTCTAAATGCTTAATATCATTTGTTTTCTTTGAGCTTAATGCATAATTGCTTTTCTTTCCCAAACAGGACATCTGGCACAAAGCACAATCAACTTTGGTACGGCTCCTTAGCTCTTGTGACTCTCATATTGTATTCCGTTGCTGTTGGAGCTCTAATTGTGATGGCTGTCTTTTATACCCGTGCTGATGGCTGTACATTTAACAAGATCCTGCTTGGCATCAATGGCGGCTTATGCTTGCTTGTTTCAATGGTAGCCATTTCACCTTGTGTCCAACACCGTAAGCAAGCTTTCTTTTACTGTCACTCTGGACTTGGTTGCTTGGAATTGGAGATCATTTCCTAGCCATATTCAATCCCTTAGTTTATCACAAATCATAGTCTGGGAAAAAATAAAAAGACTGCTCAAAGAAGGTCAGATCATGAGACCAGTAGTAGAAAAAAGGGCCTCATATTCAGTCTGGACCAAAGTGAGCCTATTCAGAACACTGAGACTGCAAACTAAATATTGTTTTGTTTATAAAAGGCAGTAGTTATAAGGCATAGGTGGGCAAGACTGATTTTACTGCTTTAATTTTAAAAATCATTTTCTGCAATAATATAGTATTCTGAAGTAATGGAGAGACCACTATAAGACCTAAATCTGGAATTACTAATTGCCCTATTGCCTGACTTTCACTAACTCGGTTTAATTTCAAGATTATTTGGTCTATCAGCCATGATCTCTGATATATTAGCTGAAACCTTTTTGGAAGGGAATCGATTTATATCCACTGCTATTTTTGTCAGTCCACTCATGTAACGTTCCCCAGGGGAGTCAAGTACATCATTGTGGTAACTCAGTGAGAGAGAGCATGTTTTCCATGAGCTGATCCCAAGTTCAATTCCTGGCTTTCGACTCTTAAACTAAACAGAAAATCATGTAAAATACTTCCTCTAGAGATGTAGACCACAACTAGTCAAAGTATACTCAATTCAAGGCGATTTCTTACATCCTATTCCTAAGGGAATGTTTGCATTATTATTTACTACAGAGATAACTCCATGATGCACTAAAATTAAAATCACTTATAAAATTCAATATGTAATTATAGTTCTATTGCTATCTATATTGTGGAAAGGAGATATTTATTATTGGACTTGGGAATTTATAGCCTAGGACTCCAGATTTTATATTAAAATGAGTACTAGCAAGAACTAAAGATTGTTTCAGGGATTGAGAAATGGTGAAGAAACAACTTTTTCTTTTCTTTTTTTTTACATTTCTGTTTATGATTACTCCCCATTATTTAATCATTTCCTGTGGGTCACATTAAAAACGTCAATCTTATGTCAATATCTGAAGGGATTCTGAGGTATCTTCTAAGATCTGGAAGGAATACCCATCCCTAAAAAACTCCTTTTGAAATGAAAGGGACTTCTGTTAGTCAGAACTGCTTTGTGTTCTTTGATTTCAGGGAGGTTGCTCTAAATATGACTAAATCTATATCTAAACCATTAGTGCTTGGTATGTGTTTGGTTTCCCCAACACCCTTTCCCCTCAGTGTGGTTATTCCAGGGAAATGAAAGTACATTTCTGTGTGTTAAATTGAGATTTAGATTTCGGGTTTAATTTGACTTTTCTCAGCTGTTTATATTTTTTCAAGATTCACTTTATCCTCTTGAACTTTTAATATACTTTGATGACAGAAAACATTATTCAGGAATTGAATTATTTGTCCCTCTTTTGATGGACTAGCAGAATAGCAGAGAGAAGTAAAGTGAAGGATTTGTCATAATTTTCAGAGAGATCTAATCCTCATATATTTTGTTCTGTGACTAGGGTTGGATCTATAGTTCCTATTTCTATTCAGCTAAAGCACTCCTTCTGTCCATGAAGGAGACCCCTGAATTTAAGATTCAAGGCCCGTGAACTCAACATTATTTACAGTATGAACCTTTTTGCCAGAGAAAAGTCTACAGATGTATCCCTGTTTTAAAATTACAGGTCAGCCTCATTCTGGCTTGTTGCAGTCAGGCATTATCAGCTGCTATGTCATGTACCTCACCTTCTCATCTCTTTCAAGCAAACCTCCAGAAATCAGTAAGTTACCTTGAATTAGAAATTAACATATACATGTGCACTGATTATCTATGTAAAATAATCCTTCTCCCAAAGTCACACTTTCCAATTTATATTGCTTGTGCTAATTGGCAATTCTGAATGTCCAGCGCAGTTTGAAATCACCATACTGGAAACTCCCAGTAACCCTACCAAAAACGTATTGTGTAAGACATACTATAATCAATTAATACATCTAGTTAAAGAGAAGGGAATAGCAAGCAGCAACTTTATCTTGTAAGTTATCTCTTCAGATGTTTAAATCCCAATCAGTTGCAATAATATTTTTCCTATTTAAAAGTAATTTGTAAAGATGAATAATCTCCATCTTTAAAATCAAAGGAGGGAGTCAAACCTTCTTCCCCCAGCAAGCCTCACATAGTTCAGAAATCAGCTGCACAGACTTAGAAGATCTTCCGCTAATTAAGAGATGCAGGAAATTCAAGGGAATTGGAAAAAAGGGAACACATCATTATCCAGGCTAAAGCATATGTAGATAATTGGATACATGAAATATAGAATTGATTGTGCTAATTGCGGGTTCTTTTTCAAGTCCTAGATGAGAATCAAAATAATATAACAATCTGTGTGCCTAACTTTGGCCAAGGGCTGCAAACAGATGAAAACTTGGTGACTGGGCTGGGAACTACTATTTTGTTCTGTTGCATTTTATATTCCTGGTAAGTCTTCATTTCAGCTGTAATACAATTTTATGCAGATAGACAGATACGTTTACTTCTCAGAGGGGAGTAAGTATTTGACATCTTTCTGCCATAGCTTATTATCTATCAAATTTAAAAACATGTAACACTTTTATTTAAGGAATTGGAAAATGACTTAATTGAAAACTACAGGTAGTTTTTGACTTGTGACCACCGTTGGGACCAAAAGTTCGGTTGCTGAGCTATGCAGCCTTTAAAAGTCTTCATATGACCCGATCTGATTTTATGACCATTTTTATTGAGGCTGTTAAGTGAATCACACAGTTGTTAAGCAAATCCAGTCTCCCCAATTGATTTTTCCTGTTGGAAGCTGGTTGGGAAGTTCGCACCAACTTTAGCAAGTATGAGCTGATGGCCAAGAACCAGGGTAATGCGATGGGTTGTAACTTTTTCTGAGACTCTTCTAAATTTGAACTATCATTAAACAGTGGCAGATCAAGGGCTACCTTTACTATACAAGGCACAGGTAGTCTTCAACTTAAAACCAAAATTGGGGCCAAAATTTTCATTGCTAAGCATGGCAGTTGTTAAGTGAATCATGAACAGTGCCCTTTTTTGCCATGGTTTTTAAGCAAATCACTCCAGTTGTTAAAAATGAATCGTGTGGTTCTTAAGCAAAACCAGTTTCCCCCATTTACTTTGCCTGTCGGAAATCAGCTAGGATGGTCACAAATGGTAATCATGACCCCAGGACATCGCATCATAAATGCCTGCCTTATGCAGTCTCCAAGAATCAGATATGATTGAACAGGGGGGGGGAAGCTAGAATAGACCATTTTTATCAAGTTTTTACTTGCTTTCCATGGTAGAGGCAGTTTACATGAATCAAGGCTCTTTGAACTTGAAAGCTTCTATATTAAATTTAATATAGGAACTGGCATCTTGTTGAAACTGTTTTATATGTTGTTAGGAAAATAAAATATCCCTCCTACATCGATATACAGTATTACTGCAGAACCATCTTTCCTTTCTGTTTTTTCTCTAGTTTGACCTCAACAACACGAGCAAGCTCTGAAGCACTCAGAGGGATATATGCAACACCTGAAACAGAAGTGAGTCAGCATTGTCATACAACCCATTGCTCTAGCCCAGGGGTGTCCAACCTTGGAAACTTTAAGACTTGTGGACTTCCAACTCCCGGAATTCCCCAGCCAGAAGAAAGTATGGCTGATTGGGGAATTCTGAAAGTTGAAGTTCACAAGTCTTAAAGTTGCCATCCCTGCTTTAGCTAAAAACGGATGGCTTCATGATGAGACATCCACACCTACAGTAGTCATTCCTCTCTTTCCCTTTAACCTTTTCTCCATTTTCTGATTAGCTTTTAAAAGATACCCAAGTCAAATCAGAACAGATTCTTCTCTCATTCCAAAGTTGAAGGCTATTGAATTGCCACCTTAATATAGACGTTTCAACAAACAAGGTAGGCTGAGGTTAACTGTAAAAAAGTGTCTCTCTTTTCTTAAGTCTTGTTGTCTTATTGGCATGATGCCCTCTTCTCTCTCCCCCTGGTGAAAATTAGAGCAAGTCTACAAACACAAACATGTAGTTTGGCCAGATTTCATGGTTATTCTAAAAGTGATCCCTACCTTGATGTATAGTAGCAAATAACTATAAGATAAGATTATAGTGTTGTATTCTTTCAGGAGAAAGATTTGGATTCAGAGATTATAACAATGTAAGAAATTACCACACAGAGTTGCATATTTTCATGTTTTATTATTATAGTTCTTAAATATTTTGTTTATTTGCTATATTACTATCTATTGAAGCTCATCTAGCAATTCAACATAGTTTCATATTATGAAAACTAGAGAGTTTTTGCTGAGGAGGATTCTAAATATTGTGGATGCAGGCTATTTGCTTAGAAGACAAAACAATAGAATTTAGAGAAGTGGTAAATGTATTTTATACTAGGGTGGATATGTAGATACTAATTCTATTGGTGGTCCACAGTCCCTTCTATGTTATGTGGAGAAGGGAAATAAAAGCAGCATTATAATTTCAAGGAGATCAAGCCACAATATTCAGTGTCCTAATATCATACCTGTGATGCCTCATATTTCCAGGGCAAGTCCACATACCAACTATCTTCACCTTGATTTGGCTTGTATAAACACAATCAAATATAAACACAATTCAGTTTTTAGTATCTATGGCTGCCAACTTGTTTTAATTAACAGAAGATCTAAAACCAGTTTTTATGTTAATATCCTACCAGTTGGTACTTTTTTGCAGGTACTACTGAAATGTTAGCATTCAAAGAGATACTTCAAAAAGGCCTCAATGTCTTGTCTGGGACATTGGGTATTAATCTATTTTAATGCCTTCCATAATGTTGCTGTCATTGTTATCCTTTCCATCTTGTTTGGACTAGCAGCAGTGTCAAAGTTGTGACATGTGGTATCACATGCTTGCCACTTCAGACAGTGCTATCAGAAAGCAGTGTTCTTGTGCTAAGCAAGAGCCAGCACAGATGGATGCTGTCTAGGACAATAGTCCAGGCTGCATGGGAGAGCTCAGAAATGTAGTACTGGAGTATACCATAATAGTGTTATTTTTAGATCATTTGCTCTTAAAGAGCACTACAAGAACTATTGTAGGGGAAACATAAAGAGAAGACTAGCAGCAGGCAACTAATTGTAGGTCTCATTCTTCCCTGTGACAGAAGCTCTTTTGTCTCCTGATTAGAAATGTAAACATAATTCTCCAGCTGCTGCTTTTAAATAGAGAGGCTTTCTTGCATCTGAACTTGACTGTTAGTCACATTGTGAAGGACTCTTTATATGCATGGCAACATTGCTAACTGCATCTTGCAAGGATTTAGGAGACCAGAATATCTGCTAAACTTAACTTTTTACATTGCTATTTTGGTGTTCATAGTTATTTGGAAGAACATGATTAGAGATTGTCAAAATGAAACATGCCTTTACAGAATGTACTTTCTTGCTGTAATAACATTTATCAAAACTGAGGCATATTCCTTTGCTTTTAAAAACACTTTATACAGATTTTTTTTTAAAAAAATAAACTTATCTTTACAATCCTATTTATTAATATATTAATATGAACACAAAATTATATAGCTAACTAACTACAGGTAGTCCTTGCTGACTGACTGTTCAACAACCATTCAAAGTACAACAGCACTGAGTAAGTGGGACTTAAAATTTCAAGAACTAACAGTCCTTGAAATTGTGCCCGTCGCAGTGTCCATGCAGTCAAGTGATCATGATTCAGGCACTTGGCAACTGGCTTGCACCTAACAACAGTTGCAGTATCCCGCGGTTATATCATTATTTGTGGCCTTCCCTGCTGGCTTCCCACGAAGTCAGTGGGGAAGCTGGCAGGAAAGATTGTAAGTTGCTCCTGCTCCCGCCACTTTCTATCCCAAGGAGTCCCTGGGCAGCAGGTTGAGCAGGTGACTAGCTGCACTCACACATGACATACACACACACCCAGCCCAGCTATATTCAAGCTGTGCACCCCTAGCCCCACCACCCTTGCACTATATGCACACAGCTCCACTGCAGTCGCACACCACAGAGCTATGCCACACGCATGCTCTGTAGCCTGAATCAGGGAGGGAGTGCTGCACTGCAGTCCTGCATCACACCATTCCCTCCACCACTCAGCCACACTCCATAGCACTCACCTGCCTGCCAGCCTCCTTGCTAGCCACCGAAGGAAAAGCTTTTGACAGGGACTTACAACTTCCTGCTGGCTTCACCATTGATTTTCCTTGTTGAAAGCCAGAAGGAAGTCACAAGTTTCAGTTCTGTAAGATGGAACAGAGACTGGTGCAAGCATGTGGTGTCTCGCTTTATGACCACATTGCTTAGCAATGGAAATTCCAGTCTCAATTACTCTCATTAAGCAAGGACTACCACTTATATATTGCCTTAATAAATCTCTGCCTTAAAAGAGAAAAATCTAAGAGCAAAATCCATTCTTTTCAGGCATATATTTCTTTTTCTTTTGTTTTTAATGTAAGCTATTGACAAAAGAAAAAGTTGCCAGTATAAAAATCATGGTACCATGGTCCTTTGAACGAAAATGTAAATGTGTGGTCCTTTTACTAATAATGTTTCATTGAAATATTTTGAGGAGTGTCAGTGCTAACTTACTTGTTTCTGAATTAGTGGAAAAAACCTTTTGGTTTTGTGTCTCTGTTGTAGGTAGCTCGCTGTTGTTTCTGCTGTACTCCTGATGGAGATGGTAAGAATTTCATTTTTTCTTCTGGGCAAATTTGTATTTTTTAAAACAGAGAAAGCGGGAGACTGTGAGTTCTAGTCCCACCTTAGGCATGAAAGCCAGCTGGGTGACTTTGGGCCAGTCACTCTGTCCCAGCAAAACCTATCTCACTGGGAAAGTGTGTTGAATATGTTAGCTGTCTTGAATTATTTCTAAAAATAATAAAGGCGGGATATAAATATTTATTTATTTAGCTTATGGCATATTAGCAATCTACAAACACTAGACACAATGCAGTCCTGACAGCCTACATTACTAGTTCATTCTGTTCAACACTTGTGTGCTTATCCTTGGTGCACCACGGGGAGCAAACTAGCTTACACCAGCTGACTAGCGGCACTTGGTTTGCTGATTCTTCCCGGCTTCCCCTCTGGTCTCCCCTTGCCTCGTGTTGCATTGCCTCGCATCCGGCCAGGTCCAGCACTGGCTTCTGCTCTCCGCATATATGAACGCAGCTACGTTTTCCCCACCAAAGTGGTATCCATTTATCTACTTGCAATATTTCATGCTTTAGAACTGCTAGGTGGGCAGGAGCCGGGGAGCAAGCAGCGGGAACTCACCCATCTCATGGAGCTGGGCTTGAACTGCTGGAGTGCAGACCATTTCTGGCTAGCAGTTCCAGCATTATTAAGCTGCTGCGCCATCGCATCCCCTCAGGATATAAATAAATAAACATGAGAACTGTCATGCTACATTTCTAATTCTAATTACCTTTCAATTTGATTGGTTTGTAGATTTCATAAGTGCGATCAACTTCACAAAAATGTTTCATCATTTTTTAAACTATTCCCACAGACACAGAAATAGATTTTTTTAAAGCTGCAGTTAGTAAATTATGATTACTAACAGAAGTACTATGATATATTTTTTGGGTTAGTTTGTAATTTTCAGCTACCAGTTATTTGCCTTCACCCATAGGAATTGAGATTTAAAGGCTACATGGGATACTAGTTTATCACATATTTGGGGTGGGAGAGAGCCTGTTTGACATATGGCAGCATTTTCAGAAACTTCAAATGCATATAGAGTCTCTTAAAACTTGAATACATGTGTATTAAAAAGATTCTCTTGAAAGGTTATTTTTGTCATCTTAAAGCACTGCAGTTTTTCTTTTTTTAGATTTGCTTCTGTGTGTGGAGAAAAACCATATAACCACACAAGAACCTTAAAACTTAAAATATATGTTATAACCACAAGCATGTTGATTACAGACACAGCTTTAAAAAGAACATATCTGTGGATGGAAAACAGTATTTTTATCCCATGTGTTAGTGGAATATATTTTCTTTTGGAATTAATTATAATAGATTGCCATTAAATTGAGAAGAAAATTCTCAACAATGAGAAGAGTTGTAGTTCAGTAGTAAAGTTTGTATTTGTGTGTCCTCCCACAAGTGGGAAGGATATCAAGACCAGGGAGAAATGGATGTGAAATTTCACATCAAACAGAAGAATAGCCACTGCAGAAAACATCCTTTGTCTCTCTTCCAGGCCACATTCTTGACACTACTAATAATTGCTCAAGGGCAGAAGTCCTAAACTTCAGCTCACAATGACTTGACCAAAGACCAGCAGCTATCAATTTAAGCAAAAATACTCTTAAAGGAAGATAAGTGTGAAAAGGAACTAATTAATATGGTTAGTTTGGCATAACACTTTAAGAATGGATTCTCCCCCTTCCCAATCTTTTTAGTTGAGTTTCAGCCAATCCTAGCTGGGTTAACTCAAAAGTGATCCCATCTCATTCATTAGGGTTTTTTTCCCAGGTAATGTATATATATGGGTTTGCAAAATGTTTCAGAATTGAAACGACCCTGTTCAAATGCAAAATGGCTGTATCATTTTTTTTCCAGAAATGTTTTGAGGTTAAAACAGCTGTTGCAGGGCCATTCTATGCTTAAAACAGCTGTTTCAGACTCAACATAGGGTTATTTTGCATTGTTAACTTTATTCTGAGTATATGTTACTGATTTAGATCTAAAGTATATCATATTTCTCTTTCTATTTATTTTACCCAGCTGAGGTTGAAGAGCATATTGGGACAGAAAGCGGTCAGAGAGTAATTTATGATGAAAAGAAAGGAACTGTATACAGCTATGCTTATTTCCACTTTGTATTCTTCCTGGCGTCTCTTTATGTGATGATGACTGTTACCCATTGGTTCCAGTAAGTTCCTCAAAACAAATGTACAGTTTGATTTTATGTAGTGGGAACCCCTCTTGTCCTCTTTCTCGAGTCAGCCCCTTCATAATCATTCTAAGACTGTCTAGCCTCCTGGAGAAGAATTTTGGGAGGACTGCATGGAACTTAATACGGTAGAAATGAAATTACACTCCTAACTGGATTAATATATAAAACACCAAATATAAATTGGCAATTGTGCACATAACAAAGCCACAAGGGGACTTCCACTCCACTAGCCCCCTAATGCCTAAGAGAAGAGTCAGACCTTGACAGTTTCCTAAAGGTGAGAAAAGTTGGGGCTTGGGGGAAGGGGAGGGAGGTCATTCTAGGTACCATAATATGACAAAAAGTAAAAGACGCATGTTCTGGCAGCATGTGAGTAGGCAGATGTTCTTGGAAAAAGGTGGTCCCTCAAGAAACCTAGCCCTCTGCCAGGTGATGCTTATGGTAACAGGAGCTTCTGAATTAAATTTCACCTTTTACACAAACTATTTGATGGCTTTAGGAAACTCATTATTCCTTCAATGTAAGCCTCATTCCCTGTAAATTAAGATAAATAACTGTGGCCAGCTATATAAAGATTACTGAGATGATTCAGTTAGATATTTTAAGCATACAACATTATAACTATAGTACAACTTAAGTACAAATCCATCTTTGTGTTTCTGGAAATAGGGTACATCGAATAGAAGTTTCAGAAGAAAATGTTTTAGACTTAACAGTTGCATTGCAAATTAATAATAGTGGATGATGGCTGGCATTTACAGAACTGTAATCTGAAATGGTTTATTGCATTTCTTATCACAGGTTTACAAGAAATGTAATAAAAACCAAATTCCTGATGTCTGGCCTGCACAAATTAGTTGAAAGCAGACTGCTATGCATGGGTTATCTTATCTGGGAGAAAATAGCACTGAACGGGGTTTGAATAAACAAACATTTCTTATCAGTGAGAAAACAGGATCCAGGGAAGGTCACTACAGTTTCTTTGAAATAAGTCCTCATAGAATTGCACCATCCTTCTAGAATTGATTTGTGTATCAGCAAATTAGGTAACCTCCACTCTCTTTCATCGTAGTTATGAAAATGCTGCAATTGAAAAATTCTTCACTGGAACCTGGTCCATTTTCTGGATTAAAATGGCTTCTTGTTGGGTGTGTATCCTTCTCTACCTGTGGACTCTTCTAGCACCTTTCTGCTGCCCAACCAGAGGATTTTATGTTTGAAACTGCTTCTGTTACAGCTCCATTTGTTTAATAAATCATAAAGTTATCTGTATAATCATTTTCCTGACATTGATGGTTAGGATAGTGCTTCTCTCATGGAACACTTACATTTTGAGACAGATTTTTTAAATATTTTTTTTCACTATCTGAATTTAAAGAACACTCAAGAAACTCATCTAGTTCAATGTGGCAAGGCAGCTGGATCTTGAATATATGTGCATATGTGTTTGGTGTTCCATAATAAGTAATACACCTGAACCCTTTTATTTAGATGTATGAAAAAGAGTTTAACACTTCACTGGATGAGATATCATATTCAGTGGAAGAGTATGAGGCCAAGAAAGTTTTTATTCTGCAATAGATCTCATAGTAAATTATTACAAATCTGGATTGTGAATGAGAAAGAATTGTGGGTATAAAAATATTTATATTAATGAAAAGCACCTTTTATGAATCATTGGGTGACATAACATGGAACCTGAAAATTTGACTGGGATGTGCAACACTGTAAATGTTGGTGCAATTAATTAACTATTATGAGCCACTGTGGGACTAGATGCATCTATCAAACTATTCGGTTAGGAATAGTAGACAATAAAATAAGAATTCTGTCTTATCAAAGTATTTTTAATATAATTTTTATTAAATTGTCTTTATTTTTCTTGTATCTCTTCAGTTTCATCCTTAAATATATTTTGATGCACTCATATTTAAATTCAATAGTAGATAAATTAGGAAAAAACAATTTAATTCAAAGTAATTTTAATATCACAGTTTGAACTGCTTCTTCAGTGGTAATAAACATTTTTAATTTCCTATTCCTTATTTGGCATAAGACCTCTTTCCCATGCCTGTCAAATTTCATTTGGAGAATCCAGTCCAAACATGCTTCTTTATTAGAAAGTAAGAACCATGAAATACACCAGAACTAGATTCAGATTAAACATGTTTAGGATTACACTGCAATCATAAATTTAAGAATTAGCTTGCTAGGAAACGGGCATTACTGCTTTCTTTTTATTTATCTGTGGAAGCTCAATTGCCATGTGCTGGAAAAATTACACTAGAATTAGTAGGATGATGCTGTCATGCTTTGGTTTCTGTGAATTATATTACAACAGCTGCTTCCATTTAATATTTCTGATAAATGGAAACCAACCACCTCTTGATGATACAGAAGTGCCTGTTTTCAAAGCTAAGCAGCTCGATAAACCTGCAATATTTTAATTTCAGAAATTAATAATTTGCTTTACTATTTTTATTTACTGCAGTTTCATCTTGGGATAGTTCTTCATATGCAATTCTTTTTTAACTCTTTTTTTAAACTTTTGATACAGTGTTGACCTTTTGTAAATATCCAGGGATTTTATTCAGAATTATACCTAAAACATTACAGTTTTTACTTGCATAAAATGTAAGGCTATATTGGGGGAAGTTAATGGTTGAAACTTTGAGATGAATCTATAGTACAAGTCAAGCAATTTGTGTTTTTAAAGTATTTTGTTGGAGTTTTCAAGAATAACTTCATATTCAAAAAGTATTATAGTTGTAATTCCTTGATCAATAAACTTGAGTTTGTTAAAAATTTCAATTACTGGTATGTCATATTCATTGTCACATCCATTTATTTATGTCTTTTAGTTCAATTATCTCTTGGTAGCTTTTTTAGAAAAAAAATGGCAAATTTTAATCAAACCATTTCCAGTAGGGGAGCAAATATTTCATTGGGAAGGGGATATGTATTTTCTCATCATTTTTCAGCATAGCTTTTCCATTGTATATTTAGACTTCTGAATCTTTTTCAACCTAGATTTGACTGGTAAGAGAACTTCCTGTAGTCTACCCCAACATCTTTTTCTGCCCTGACTGTAAAGTGATCTAACCATAATTCTAACCCTAGTTTCATTTTTGTGGTTAATGGAAAATCGCTGCGGCCCACAGAAGAGTCGAAATGAAAACCTAATTATGTTCTCTTTCCTTGGAGAACCTCCTAGAATCTTTTGGGCCACAGTGAAATACATGGGAAAATCACATGCACAATTAAATGAAACTAGGGCTAGAGTTAGGGTTAGATCACTTTGGATTCATGGATGAAAAATGGTGTGAGGGCAAAATTTTAGGAGGTTCTCAAAGGAAAGAGAACATAACATAATTTTGAGTCTTTCCTTCTCAACAGAAGCACAGGGATACCTTTATTTAGATTTAAAGTCTAGTTCTTTCATTGATAAAATTTGATCTCTTACCAGTCAAATCTAGCTCTCCCCTAATTGGCCTCTCCTAGCTCTTTTTCTTCTAGTTGGCGCCTATAAGAAGTGTTGGAATGGCTACGCAGAGAATTCCAAATAAGAATTCTGAAAACTGAACCAACGCATCTAGAGTGTCAGATTAGTGAATGATTGTTGCAGTATCCCCATAGACGCTTGATCAAAATTTGGGTGCTTGGCAATTGGAACATCTTTACAATGGTGGCAGCATCCTAGGGTCACATGAAACCATTTGCAACCAAGCTGTTATGAATAATTGTGACCATTACAGTCTTGTGGAATCTAGATAATCTGACTTTTAAACACTGAAGGAAGTTCTTTAGAATGCCATGCTCATGGATAATTTATTATTATATGTTATATATTAAATAATATACACAAAGAGATTGAAATTAATGACAGTGGACATTCTTGTGAGCAATTTATAATATGGGATAGACACAAGAAAAGGTAAACTTTTATATCATGAGGTACTGAGTACAGGTGGTCCTCGACATACAACCACAATTGTGCTCAAAATTTCTGTTGTTAAGTGAGTTTTGCCCCATTTTACAACCTTTCTTGCCCTAATAGTTAAGCGAATTACTGCAGTTGATAAATTAGTAACCTGGTTGTAAAGTGAATCTGCCTTCTCCAATGACTTTGCTTGTCAGAAGGTCGCAAAAGGTAATCACATGACCTTGAGACACAACAAAGGTCATAAATATGAACCAGCTGCCAAGCATCTGAATTTTAATCACGATCGTGGGGATGTTGTAAATATGAAAAACGGACATAAGTCAGTTTTTCAGTGCTATTGCACTAAATGAACTGTTGTTAAGTCAAGAACTACCTGTAATATTTTCTGCCTCTTTTTACCTGGTTTAAGCTTTTTATGTTGAAAACTTTTTTCCCCCTACATTGTAGGAAATCTTAGCCACTAGCTCATACTATTTAAAACAATAAACTTTATCCACTATGAATGCAACAGTGATTTTTCTTTGTAATCCTGTCCTTGCATAAGTGGATGGGAGATTCAGACAATTGGAGCTGTGAAATCAATAGGATGAAATGATACACAAAGAACAGCCCACATTTTCCAGCTTCATTGAGATTAATATGCAAGATGTATCATTTAATAGCTTTTCCAGCTGTTACGCAAAGCTTGTAATAACCCAGAGAGAAGTGTGTGTGGCATGTGTGTATTCATACACACAGGTGTCTGTTGAAATATAAACATCCTCCAACACACGCACACGTATATAAACACTCCAACAGACACCCTTGTGTGTCTCACCGTGTGCTGTACAGAACGAGGGTGGGGGAGGAGGACTCTTAGGCCATTAAATGAATGCCTCTGCTTAGCAGCTATTTCAGCAGTCAGCAGCTTGGCTAACTTCATGTGAAAAGAAGCCTTGGCTACTTTTCACATCTTTGAAACCAGCGGGGACTGGAAGAAGCTCAGCATGGAAGCAGGGACTGGAGAAAAGATAAAGGGATGGGGGAGAAGCAGAAGCACTGATGTTTCAGCCCCAAGACAGTCCAGTGAACAGTAGATCACTTGCAAGCTAAATGTTTAACTGAAGAACAGTATGTGAAAACTGCAGAGGCACATAGTTCTTGCCTTCAGCCCTCTCTTTTAAAGGACAGGCGATAAAATCTTTCCTATCCTTTCAGATAGCTGGTTGCTATGATTCCAGCATCCTTTAACAACCTCCTACTCTTGGATATATGTGGCCAATTGTGGGCACAACGTCTGTTTTGTATGCACAGCTGCCGAACAGTTGGTAACATGCTCCTCATTATTTGCTACATGCTTGCATGGGGAAGCTTCCTATGTGCATCTCTAAATGTGTGCATTAAAGCTGTTACATTTTCAATTTTGGGCAACCTATCACGATGGAAACGTGGGAGGGAATCTGGGTGAGAAATGTAAAATTTACACAAGCGCAACATTTAAGGGAAAACTTTTATAAGATGTTCTATAGGTGGCATCTAGATCCGAAAAAATTATCATATATCTATCCAGACACCCAACCTAAATGTTGGAGGTGTGGTAGTATGGAGGCTACATATTTTCATGTATGGTGGACATGTAGAAAAATTAAAGCCTTCTGGAGAAAAATATGGTGGACACTCCAAACCATCTTGAAAAAGCGTATTGAATTTCTACCTCAGTTGTTTTTGTTAGGGATCATAAAAGACTGTACTACCACAGAGACGAAATTAATTCTGAACTTGATCACAGCAGCGAGACTGTTGGTGGGACAATACTGGAAGAAGCCAGAAATACCACCTATTGAAGAATGGACTTTGAAAGTAATAAATTTGGCAGAAATGGTTAAAATATCGGCATATTTGAAGGATCGCTCAAATGAACAATATATGATAGACTGGAAACATTGGATAGACTACATACAAGAGAAACACCAATCAAAGAAAATGTATCTGGCTTATAGTTAAATCTGGACATACGGAGTGAAGAATGTTTACAAATTTAAATCGATTGTATTAAGTTGGATAGCAGTTAACTTGAATTTCCCCCTGGTTTACATGTACAAATATATATCTATCGATTAATGGAAGATATATATTAAATAGACTAAAAATGTACTTGTTGAAGGGATGGGTATATTGACATGAAAATTATTAATTTTAATAAGATGACTTGTTTGTTTGATGTCCAATGGATTGATCTGAAAAGAAGTGAAATTTAAAATTTGTAAAATGTAGTTGGCTTATAGTTAAACTTGGACATACGGAGTGAAGAAGGTCTACAAATTTAAAATGATTGTATTAAGTTGAATGGCTTTAACTTGAACTTTTTCTTTGTTTACATGTACAAACGGATATCTAATAATAAAAAAATTATTTAAAAAAAAGCTGTTACATTTTTGCCTTGGTATATTTTTCTCTCATATTGGGAGCTAATTAATTAATCTATACCACAGAGTTTAATGAAAATAGGTCTGTATAATCTGTTGCAAGAGTGCTAGTTTCTAATTTCTGTTTTCTCCAATAAACGGGACAGCACAACACAATTAAGGCACCTCGATGAACATGGCCTGTTGTACTTATTTCAGCAAGCTACATTTAAAGAATCTGTGGCTTACTACCAAGTGTGAATTAAACTGACATGTTACATACAAGCGGTTATTCTGGCAGGAAGGGCTTTAGAGACGAGAAATGATAGTAGGAATGAAGTTAGTGATACATTTGCAAGGTCAGTGTGGGACTGAATTGCCGTAGAGCAGTGTTTCTCAACTTTAGTCATTTTAAGATGTGTGGACTTCAATCCCCAGAATTCTCCAGCTTTGCATTGGCAAAGATTGAAAAAGACACTGAAGGCAGAGTTGCCCAGAGGTTATTATACCAAGAAAATACATTAAGAACTTCATCTAATATTGCCTCTCAAAAGAAGTTTCTTTTTTAATAAATGCAATGTTGGAGCATTATTTCAGTCATTTTAGGTGTGTCAGCTCCATTAGGCAGACCAGACCGAGACATAAACTCCACAGAAAGGCCATAATAATGGGATCTTGCAAATCTGATTTTGCTATACTTCCTCCTCTTTATAGTTCAGAATTAGGGAAAAGTCAGTCTGAAACACATCCAAATGTTATCTCACTATTCTGGACTTTAAAATGCTTCAGCTCCTTAACCTGCATATCTCCATCAAGATCATTTTTCTTAATAGCCACTGTGTGTTACAAGGTCTAAGGGTGGAAAGAAGCACAAGTGTTGTCTTTAAGTGAGAGCTGGCATTTAGCACTCAAGAATTGTTGCAACCTCAAAATTTTAGGTTGGGAAAATGTCTGGGCTTCTTCCTGATGCCGATTCTCACTTCCGTTCTTCACTGTTGTCACCTACTGATATAGATAAACCACACTTACACACCATTCAAAAGAGACAATGCTGCTCAGATTCATGTTTAGTGAGATGGGTGGCTATAAAAATTTGCTAAATAAATAATTTTAAAAACTGGCAGGACAAGCTACCAGCAAACCTCATATTTACCTACACTGACAATGCCACATAAATGGGTACTGAAATGTCTACAACTAAATAACCAAGCTCAGAGAGCACTGTGGACTCCACAGTTCTACCTTGGGCTACAGATATTTTCTATTGAAACCTTAGAAATTATCATAGGACATGGGTCGGCAACCTGCAGCTCCGGAGCCGCATGCGGCTCTTTGAGCCATCACCTGCGGCTCCGAAGACTCCGCCGCCATTTGCAGAGAGAGAGAGACAGAGAGGCACTTATGTTTCCCTTCTCTCTCTCTCTCTCTCTCTCATGTGGACTTGCCCCCTTGCAGGGCTTCTGATTGGCCCTGCGCCCGGGTGCCCTGCCCCTGGGAGAAGCATGGCCAGGAAGTGCCTTTCCCAGGCTGGCCGCATCCAAGGCGCACATGGCCATGGAGCCGCACGGGGAAGCCCCGGGATCCCCGCTGAGAGCAGCTCGCCAGAGGCTCTGCTGAGCTGGCCATCCCTCCCACAAGCTGCGGCCCAAGGGAGAGCAGCCCCTGCGATCCCAGCTGCCAGGAAGGAAGAGGGAGATGCAGCAATGGTAGGAGAGGAGAGCCTCCTCCTGGGGCCCAGCGGTGGCGCTGGCTTCCTCGCCCTCTTCCTCCCCTTCTTCCTCCTGCTGCCCCGAGGTGGCAGTCCCGGCTGCGGCAGTGGCTGGCGCCAGCATCGCTCTCTGAGCAACTGAGCTGGCCACGCATCTCCCCGAACCGGTCCAAGCGGCAGTCTCGGTGGGGGTGGCGGCTAGCAGGGGCATCGCTCCCTGTGCCGTCCCTGGCAGCTGAGCCAGTCATGTGTCTCCTCAGGCTGGGCCCGGTGGCAGTCCTGGTTGGGCCGCCGGCCGCCAGGGGCATCGCTCCCTGGGCCGCTCCCTGGCAGCCAAGCCGGTTTGGTTGCCAAGAAAGTCACCTGAAGATGTTTTATAATCTTGTCTTCGAGTTTTCCTGCCCAAAATAAAACCTCTGTTTGGATTTATAAGGCTGCTCAAGCCCTAATCTTGCACTCTGGCTGGACGTCATAAAAACTGGCCCCTCCCCAAACTCGAACTGAGTACAAGAATCCTAAACTCGCTCGGCCTCTCTCCCCACTGAAAGGGTCCCTGTCCCCCCGCCCCCCCCCTCGTGTTTGTGCTGCCCTGCATCGTGCAGTCTGTCGGCTCCTTCTTTAACGGGGGAGCAGCCCAGAGTCAGGAATGATCCCCGGGAACCCCTCCACACCACCCCTGCTTCCCCCAGCTCGACCTCAGCCATGCGTCGGGTTGCTTGGCTGGCAACTCAGGGCCTCCCCGTCTCCTCCTGGGGGCGGTGGCTCTGGGGCAAAGGAGACCGGAAGCAAGCGAAGGGAACTCACAGGAACCCAGTGAAGGGAGGGAACCTGTCGAACCAGCCAGGTCTCTCTGCATGGGGTGTGCCCTCGCCCGAAGCACTGGCTGTGCCTGCCCTGTTCTCACGTGATTCTGTGATTCTGCCGGTGCTGAGTTGGCTCCCAGGAGGCTTCCCCAGTGGCCATCGGCTGCGGCTGCCTGGGAGGGGGGAAGCTGGCACCCCCATCCTTCCCGAGCTTCACCGCCTGCGATCCCCGAGCTCTGCTCCAAGGAGAGGCCAGAGGTGGGGAAAGGGCTTCTCGGGAGGGAAGTGGCTGCCAAAGCTGGGTGCGGCAGAACAAAGCCCGGCTGGCCCAGGGATTTCCGAGGAAGACGGACAGATGGCGGGGCAGAAGTGGGCCGCTTGCCCGCCGCAGCTCAGACATGCCTGCTACACATTCCTTCCTGCAACTACTCCTAATTCCTTCATCGGCGTGTGCCTGCCCTGGAGAACCTGCTAGCAGTCAGGCGCGCAGCCGGTTTGGCTGGCACGCAAGACCGGGGGGGGAGGGAAAACCACCGCACCTCTGCCACCCACCCCCACTGTCCGGGCAGCTGGCTCCCCTCTGGGATGGGACCCGGGCAGCAGTGGGCCAGGGCCTCCGCAGCGCTGGGGGGCTTTTAAGAGGGAGGGGCAGTGGGAGCATTGCTCCCGGGCTGCTCCCTGGCAGCCGAGCCAGCCACCCGTCTCCCCGGGCCGGTCTGTGGTGCCCCGGGCGCCTTCTGCTGCCTCCTGCCTCCCCACGCTTGGCCTTCCCGGAACCTCCATCCATTTTCCCACACCCGCACCTCCTTTTCTGCCACCCAGCCTGGCCCGGCTGTCCAGAGTCACTGAAAGGGACAAGCAGACATCTTGAGGGGAGAGGAAAGAGAGAAAGAGAGAGAGGAAAGAGAGAGAGGAAAGAAAAAAAGAGAGGAAAGAAAGAAAGAGAGGAGAGAGAGAGAGAGAGAGAGAGAGAGAGAGAGAGAGAGAGAGAGAGAGAGAGAGGAGAGAGGAGAGAGGAAAGAGAAACAGGGAGGGGAAAGAGAGAAAGAGAGAGAGGGAAGACAGAGAGAAAGAGGAAAGAGTGGGAGAGGAAAGAGAAAGATAAAGAGAGAGGAAAGAAAGAAAGGAAAGAGAGAGGAAAGAGAGGGGGAGGAAAGAAAGACAGAGAAAGAGGAAAGAGAAAGAAGAAAGAGGAAAGAGGAAAGAGAAAGAGGGGTAGAGGAAAGAGAGGAAAGAGAAAGAGGGAAAGGAAAGAGAGAGGGGAGAGGAAAGGGAAAGGAAAGAGAAAGAGTGAGAGGAAAGAGAGAGAAAGAGAGAGGGAGAGGAAAGAGAGGGAGAAGAAAGAAAAAGAGAGGAAATAAAGAAAGAGAAAAGAGAAAGAAAGGAAAGAGAGAGGAAAGAGGGAGGGGAGAGAGAGACCCTTTTGACATATATATATAGGTCTTTGGTTCTTCGAGTTTTCTCCCACGTAGAATTTGAAGTGTCTTGGCGACGTTTCGACAAAGTCTCATTCGTCATCTTCAGGCTGGTGCTTTCGGCTTCTGCTTCTAGGAGCAATGTGAGATTTTAGCTGTTTCTTCCTTTTAACTGCCAGTGGGGGTTTGAACTGATTGGCTGGGAGCTCAGCTGTGTTCTGATTGGGTGGAGGTGTGTTCTGATTGGTTAGGGGCTTGGCTGTGCTCTGATTGGATGGGGGGTTGGCTGTGCTCTGATTGGATGGGGGAGTGTTCTGTTTGGGTGGGGGCTTTGTTGTGCTCAGGTTAGTCAGTGTTACAAGGGTTTTAGAGATGGTGGACTGTATAGCTGTTTGGCTTTGCGTTCGTGGTCGTGCCTCATCTTCATGGTGGGTGTCAGTTTGCTTCGTGTATGGATTGGAGGGGTTTAAGGTGGCTAATGATGCAGCTGTGGTCTGGCTTCTGGTTTGTGGTCGTGCCTCCTCATCAGTGTGGGTTTGGGTTTGCTTTTTGCCTGGATGTGTGGTGGTGACATCCTGTGTGGTTTTTGTGAGTGTAGGTCTGGTGTCATTCCCCGTGCTATGGACTCGTCTGTCAATAAGGGCGGGTTTCCAAATGGCTGGTAGGCGGGAGGTATCATCTCGTTTGTTCATGCTGTGTGGGCGTTTTTCTATCTCGATGGCTTCTCTGATTATTCTGTTATTAAAGTGTTCAGTTTTGGCGATAGTTCTGGTCTTTTTGAAATCAATTTCATGTCCTGTGGCTTTGAGGTGTTGGACCAGGGAAGAAGTTGGTTCCTCTTTTTTGACTGAGTTTTTGTGTTCTTCAATGCGTGCACTTATTCTTCTGTTGGTTTGTCCAATGTATGTGGTGGAGCAGGCAGTACATGGGATTTCATATACTCCTTGATTTTCTAATTCAATTTTGTCTTTAGGGTTTCTTAGGATGGTGGATATTTTTCTGTTTGTGCAGAATGCTGTTTTGATATTATGTTTGTGAAGGATCTTGCTGATCCTGTCTGTGGTGCCTTTTATGTATGGGAGGACGGCTTTGCCGTTTTCTTGTTCTCTGTCTTGGATTTTAGTGGGAGTTTCTTTTTGGATTAAGTTGGAAATCTTATTTCTTTGGAATCCGTTGGATGTAAGTACATTAGTGAGAGTGTGTAGTTCGGTTTTTAGGTGTTGTTCGTCAGCTAGGCATTTGGTTCTTGAGATGAGTGTCTTGGCTACGGAGTTGATCTGTGCTGGGTGGTGGTGTGAGAGTGCGTGCAGATAGCGGTTTGTGTGTGTTTTCTTCTGGTAGATGGTGTGTCCTAGGGACCCATTGGATTTGTGGTGGTGACATCCTGTGTGGTTTTTGTGAAAACACACACAAACCGCTATCTGCACACACTCTCACACCACCACCCAGCACAGATCAACTCCGTAGCCAAGACACTATATACCTAAATAGCTAATATCTAAATAGCTAAAATCTCACATTGCTCTTAGAAGCAGAAGCCGAAAGCACCAGCCTGAAGATGACGAATGAGACTTCGTCGAAACGTCGCCAAGACACTTCAAATTCTACGTGGGAGAAAACCCGAAGAACCAAAGACCTACATACAAACACCCGCGGGTGTTTCGAATCCCGGAAGGGTGAGTTTTGACTGAAGAGAGTTAAGAAACTCGAAATAGCTATATCAGAAATCCCTTATTTCTTTGTCAACAATTTTAAACAACATATATATATTTGTGCTTGCAAGATGGCTCTGGGTTGAGCTGAAACAAGCAAAAGGAAAGAATGATTCCTTCCTCCCATATTTGGGTTTACAGGGTGCAATCTAAAAAATAAACACTTGACACATATCCTTACTCCCTGACTACTGACAAAGCGGGAGAGAACTTGTGGCTCAATAGGTTAAAGCATCTGCTTAGCATGCAGACTGCCCAGGTTCGAATCCCGGAAGGGTGAGTTCTGACTGAAGAGAGTTAAGAAACTCGAAATAGCTATATCAGAAATCCCTTATTTCTTTGTCAACAATTTTAAACAACATGTATATATATATATGTATACATACACACACCTTTATATATATATACACACACCTTTATTATATATATATATAAGGATATATGCAGTGTGTTATCTTCATTTTAGATGTCAAAATTTGCGGCTCCCAGTGTTTTGTTTTCGATGGGAAACGGGTCCAAGTGGCTCTTTGAGTGTTTTGGGTTGCCTACCCCTGTCATAGGATAATAACTTCCAAAGATCTTGAGGAGTCCTGCTGTGCATCTAAGCTCAATTTCAAGACTTCTGTTACATAGAATGAACCTTGCATTTGGACTCGGATGCTTCCAGCAAGTTTACAGAACACAACTTGAGAGGGAAAAGAAACCAATGAGATATTTAGCAAGGTTTAATCATATTGGAACACAAATGTTAGGATCGCTTCCCCTCCTCTCTCTAAACATTTCTTGACTTTGTCTTCATGTCTATTCTTGTCCTACCGGTAGCAAGGATTCCAGGTGGTGAAGCAGCCATTGATTTTCCTCAGAGGGCTGAAGTAAGTGGGTTGAGCAGCCAGGTGGGATCATCCAGAGTTGATTATATTAGGAGGCCAGAATGACAACATAAACATGAAAATATGTTTGATCAGAGGAAGCTGTGTTAGCTAATGTAGTGGTCTAAAGTCTGCTTCATCTGCTGCAGTTGGATAATGTCTTGCTCTTCCATCTCTCTTCTGATTATTTGCCATTTGGATGGGACTTTAAAGAAGTCATAAAAAAAGAAATCCTACCATCCACCCTTCTTGTGTATGCTTTTAGGACTAATCAGAACCATTGTAAATACTAAAATTGAAGAGGAACATGAGATTTGGTGTGATTTATTACTGGGGGTGTCAGTTAACTGAAAAAATGGTCTTACATGGCAATTTCTATGGGAAATTAATCTGCTACATTAAATATTTACATATATAGCCTCTCATTGTTTTTTTTGTGTAACACATTATTAGTTTTTTTCTGTTATTGCCTACAAAATCATACTGGGGATTAAATTTTACATTGTCTTAAAATAAATGAAAACAAAAAGAAACCCTAATCTACTTTATCTTTTTATTTATCAATCATAGCAAATGAACTGGGGATTTATACACAAACAACTGTATAAGAATTAAAAATGTGCTACACTGTTAGTCACCATAATGTCTTGCATTCTTGATTCTCCTTAAATACCTCCAACTCCATACTTCTGAGCTTGAAATTCTTGAAAATTTTCTGGGATTGTATCTGAAATCAAGAAAGGAGATAGAATCACTGTCCACTGTAGTTATGGAACTGGTGAGTTTTTTATTTTTAAATTGCAGGTAAGGAAATGGTAGATATAGCTATAAAACTTTTTTTAAAAATCACTAATTAAATATGAATGTAAGCATGTCACTTCTTGTCTTCCAAATTATTCTGCTAAAAAAGAGAGAGCAAGCTTCAATTGGAAGCCGTGGAAACTGTCCCCAAGGCTACTCTGATGATTTCTCAGATTAGAAAAAAAAATAGTGAAAACCTCCCTGTACCTATTCTATAATCCCAATGAAAATTAAGGGCAGAGATGCACCTCCAATTAAATACTAATTTGAAAAAAGAATTAAATCAACAGAATAATACTTTATTGCACTTGTATCCTGCTTTTTTCTTTTCCCTGAGCAGTTAAACTTTCCCTTAATTTTATCCTCCAGTTTGTTTGGGCTGAGAAAACAATTGACCCAAAGTCACTTGATCATCCACAATGGTCAATTAAGATTTGAACTTTGATTTTCCTGATGCATCTTCAGCACCTGAACCACTCTGGTTTACCAGTGACAAATCTGGTGAATGACAGACTTAGTCTAAGCATTCAGCACATCATTTAGTGGCTATTTCAGCTTCCACACTATATACCCATTTCAAGGAAAGGCCAATGAGAAACACAGCTTGCAAAGGTTGTGCTTTGAAGCTATGTGGAAAACTTAGAACCAATAATGACCCATCTGACTTTCTCTTTCCAAGTAAAGAAAGATACTGTTGCTTGGCCTGTTTGCTGCCAAAGAATCACAACTTTGGAGCTGAGGAAATATGCAATATCACTATGCAACTGTAAGCTTGATCTGCTGCTTCAGCACTGGAAAGTGTTTTTTAAAGTGTTTTTAAAATAAGTGTTTTTATTTTAATTAAAATAAAGCATCATGTTTTAAAATAAGGAAACTTCCTGGGACTCGCAATGGCAATATGCATTCTTATAATGAAAAATAGTGAGTTGGTGTAGTCCAGTGTTTATGTAAAAGGGTGACTAAAGATGTAGTTATTCCTGTAACCGTACTAAAGGAGTTAGCCTTTATTCACTTGGTTTTTGATTATGCAAGAAAACAGATGGAAGAAAAATGCTACCGTTACAACGATATTTCAGATTGGACCAAATAATATTTTCCTGAGAGAAGCAGAAAACACCAAGTCTTCCTCCACGCATGGTTGTGTCTATGGTTACTCCAGAATCTGCTACCAGATCAGATCCTTCATAAAATCTTGCCCTTTTGAAATGGAAACAAAATTAAGTTAAAAATGTCAGTGACTTCATTCTCTGTGCAGCAAGTATCATTATAGCAATAGCCCTTAAACTTATATACCTGTACCACTCCATAATGCTTTACAGCACTCTCTGAGCGGTTTAAAAATGTCAGTGTATTGCCCCCAGTAATCTGAATCCTCATTTTACTAACCTCATTCATTATGCTCAATGAGGCTTAATGCACAAATTATATCTAAAATTTAATTTATTGTTATCATTTTTTGTTATTATATTTATCAGACGGTGTAAATCAAGCACAATTCAAGCTGAATATCAGCTTGATCCAAAAGTTTAGTTGAATCCCTTCAACTTCATAATTTGCTTCAAAATATTGAATTGATTTACTTCTGGGGAGGAATCTATGGTGGACAAAAGTCCCTGAAGGAGCAGGGATAGCATATCGGCAGAGACAGATGGTCAGATGGCAAATTCTGGCTGGCACAGTCTTTCTGGATAAGGAGAGATCATGGGATCATTCACTTGCACTTTGGACTACTGTTCCTTGTGAGGAGACAGCAGGAACTGAGGTTTTTGGGCTGACTCATGGATTCAGCTGGGAGTCGATAGAATTCAATCAAGCTCACAGCTGCAATGCAATCTATATGAACATAAAGTTGCAACTGTCTCGTTTTTAAAATATTTTCCAATGTAATCAATTTAAGCTAAAGAGAGATTTTCTGACCATTAGAATAAGAGAAGTTCACTTTATAAATCAATATTCTTTCTAGATTCTAGAAAAAAAATGAAGATATAGTATATGGTTTTGATGATCACAGGATAGATTATAGAAAGAAGTGAGTTATGGTATAACTTCAAAGTAACAGGTAAACTTATAATTGTACATATAACTGCTGCAAAGAAGAATGGAAGTCACCTCTTTGTATCTTTTTTCTTTTCTATTTTTCTTTTTCTTTCTTTGTTGAACTTTAAAGATTTCTCTTTGATTTTTTTTCTTCCATATTTTATATTAGTTTATTTTTGGTTTTTACCTCTGTTTTAAAAACTTTTAATAAAATTAGGAAAAAAATCCTAAAATATTGAACTGATTCAAATCTTTCAAACTTTGAAGATTAGATTTGATTAAAGTGTATGCAGGCATGTGCAAAAGATCCCTTCGCCTACCAGTTTAATAGTATGAAGATATATATTCAATTCAGCAAGTCTAACTCAGTTGTTGGTTTGAGTATAAATATATATACATGTTAGTCAATACCATGAAAATGGATATAAAACTATAAGGCTCTTCTTGCCTCAAAGCTTTACCTAATATATCCAACCTGAGGTCTGTGTTGTAGGAACCAGCGATAGGAAACTTTATCTTTCCAGCCAACATTTCGTGGATCTTTCCAGAGCAATCGGACTTGATCATTAGTGTCTCCAGTGTGCCAAAGTGAATTTCTGAGGTGTTCTCCAGGCCCAGTCTTTGACTTAACAGCCTACACACAGACACGTTAAAAAGAAGAAATATCCATCAACATTTTTTCTTCGACATTCTAAGGAATGCCGAAATCTGTAAAGATCTTTCCAGTCTGTAAAACATCCCAACAAAGTAATGTTATACAACACAGATGTCGGCAATTCTCTCCAAGCATATTGTTAGATGAAAGCCTTTAGCATTTTGCTTAAACCAGTACCTTCAGCTGAATCCCAGGCTCTGCAACAGCTCGAAATGGAGTGGCTTGCCAATAGGTCTGCTCAGTCTGTTTCCACATTACTACATAAAAGCTGGAGCTGTCTTGATAACCAAAAATGAAGCCTGCATAGTCATCATCTGTTACTGTATTCACATGGAAAGTGCCTTCAAAATCAACTCCATTGAAAGCTGTATAACCTATCCAATAGATGTAAACAGATGCATGAAATCCAAACCATCTGCAATTATAGAATCTGATTCACTGATAAGATTTTCCCTAACCTGGAGTTTTCCACATGCCTTGGGACAATTCCCAGAATTATTCGCTGGTGTGGATGAAAGCTGGAAAACTATGGGAATTATGATTCTAAACATATGAAGAACATCCGCACCTAAAATATCATTGCAAGGGACTGCTGAGTCTTTTGGATCCAAGAGCCCCAATCCACCAGCACCAGGAAGACTTATCAACAAATACCAACTGTTTTATGCTGAGTCTCATGGTTGGCAATCAAACCCACCACTGTCTACTTTTATTGACAATAGCATTTCAAGGTGCAAATAAGGATTTTTCCAAGTTCTGGTTCACTTAATTTTTAACCAGTCATGAAGGAATTAAAGTTTTCCCTTTATATATGCTTTACAAAAGACTGGTGCTCCTACAGCTTATTCATTCTTCACTAGACTTTCTGTGATGAGCAGTTTCTATTAAGTAGAATGATGAAGGATTGGAAGGAGAGATGCAATGAACACTCCTATGGTAACTTCAGCTGGCTGAAGAATGGGGAGTGAATTGCATTGTTTAAATTGATTATCCCCAAGCATTTTTGTGTGTATGGATTTCCTATAAATGTCTTCATAGAAATGGGTACATACCTACAGCAAGTCCAGGATCACTGTTCATAGTTTGTACAATCTCCATACCCTGCAAAATGTAGGTAACACAATTAGTGAACCAAAGAGTAGAAGAAATTAGATTTTGCTTCCTACAGTAAAATACAAAAATATCAAACCAATGAGTTCAGGAAGGTCTCTTTTGTAAATGTATACACATACTTTTGTATGTATGCCTTCTACACCATTTTTGATTCCGGACAAGTCCCCTGGAGTTTTCTTGACAAGATTTTCAGAATTGGTTTGCCATTGCCTTCTTCCTTTGGCTGACAGAGAATGACCAACCCAAGGTCACATGCCTAAGACCTAGTCTCCTGATTTCTAGCCTGGTGCTTAACTACTACACCAAATTGGCTCTTTACACACATACATGTCTATCATACTATTCTAAATTTTTATTCAGCTTTTTGCCATTTATTTCTAATTATTTAACTTCTTAAGCTTATCGTTAATGTTTTACCAAGTAGCTTTTTAAACTTATTGTTTTGAAGATCTCTATTATCCTTAAACAGTTGAATAGGTAATTTCTGAAAATGAGTTACCAAGCTCAGTGTCCTTTTAAAGGATCAAAGTTGAGACCATGATGGTTCCTTTCACTTCCTTGCACTCAAATCTGCTAGTAATTGATATCCTATGGTCTCCTTATAAGGAACAGATATCCAGAGCACAAGTTGGCAATTTCCCATCATGTCCTTATCCAGACAGCTTACATGGGACTGGCATATTTACTGGTCCTTTGATCTTATTTATAGTCATTGTTTCCACTCAGAGATATTCTAGCTCACCATTCCTCACTTGGAAACTCTGGAAAACTATATTCTCTATCATATTTCAATCCTTGTTTATTTGTATTTTATTCTTTTATCTTTCATATTTCATTAACACTGTCAAGGTGAAAACAAGAATGGTGTGCAAAGACAGAAAAGTCTGGAGAGGTTGGTATAAACCAGTCTTGGCACTGAATAGCATTGGTATAAGATAGCATACTGTTTGTGTAAACTAAATTGAATTAGAATTCAATTTTTTCTTCTGCCTTGATTTTGTCTACTTCTATTTTTCCTGTGCTTTGCATAATATAACAACCCAAATGGGAATAATGTGATAAATCTTGTGTATACTGTATATGTATGAATGTAAAATCAGGTATTCCAATGTTATTTGGTCATTTTTCCTCATTTTTCTCATTTTTTCCCTCTACTACTAATTCCTCAACCAAGTCTTTTCTATAAAATATTATCAAGTCAAAGACAGTTGATCCTCTTGTACTTCCTTACATTCTCTACAGAAAAAGTTATTACCAAGGCAAGTTAGAAATGGAACATCAAGGATAGAATTTATCTCCCAACAGATGTATGTTAATTAAAGTCTCTTACTGTATCACTATGATTCTGTGCCTCTTTGAAAGATCTGCATTTTTAGAAGACGTTGTTTGCTTTTTCTGTTTGGTCAGTTAGGCACTTACAGCAATACTGTTTTATTTGTTCCTCTCTTTTTTTCTTAAGCCAGATGCTTCTACAGCATTAGCAAGTTCATTCATTTAAATTTATGATCAAGAATGCATATTTTAACAAACAGTGTGATTTCTCCCTCCTTTTCAATGGCTTCTATCTCATTCATATAAACTGTACCCTTTAGTTGCTATATAGGAAGCATTCCAGATCTCCATTATATCAGTGAAATCATATTTTTTATTATGTACTGTGAGTTGAAGGTCATCTTTATTTCTCATGTTCTAAGCATTAGTGGTAACAAAGATCAGACACTTTGTAAGCCAGTGTTTTGATTTTATTTTTTTATGGCTTACGGATCTCACTGTAGTATTTTGGGCTCCAACATTGTTTTTCCCTCCCCTCTGCCCTTTAGGAATCCACCACCTGGCAAAGTTAGAAAAAACACCTGACATCAAAATGGATTGTTATCATAACAAAGGCTAGATGCCAACTGTTACTCTTGTCCCAAGAAATTCTTAGTCTGTAATATAATGCTGGCAGTAGAAAGAGGCACACAAACGTAAACTTGCTTTTGCAATAAATATGGCCTGCATTTTATTCTTGGCAGTTGTTAGATTTGTTCTTCAGTGGCTTTTCTAGTGCTTGCAATAAACAGAATCTATCATCTGTTCTGAATCATTGACTTTCAGTATTGGCTAGGTAAAACCTGATACATCCTGCAGTTTATTTCTCCTCTCCTGTTTTATCTGTAAAGCTTGAAAATTGTTTTTGGGTTCCTGCAAGGCACAATGTTTTCTAAATCTCTTCTTTCTGATTATGATTCTCAGCCACTGGGTCTGTTCTTCTATCATTCCATAGAGTTGCTCTAAAGTCAGTTTTTGGTACTGTGCCTTTTTTGAACTTTGTCATCAGCTGAACTATGGCCATTGGCTATTTAAACCTTTTAACTTTTTCAAAGACATCCATGAGCTTGGTTTTGCTACAGACATATGTCTGTTGTTTCTTGGCAGGAAAAGAAACATGGCATAAGCATTTTATGTTACAGCTGCAGACTCTTGTACATCGATTTGGACTTTTCAGTCTTAGAGCAGGGCTTTTCAACCTTTTCACCCATTGTGCCACTTTTGAGTACCACCAATCGCCTAGCAAGGTGTCAAAAACTTGATGACCAAAAAAAAAAAAAAAAGGAAACAAGTGATAAAGTACAGGTAGTCCTTGACTTACAACAGTTCGCTTAGTGACTGTTCGAAGTTACAATAGCACTGAAAAAACTGCCTCCCCAAAACATAGCCAAGCAAGACACCTGCCTGCGGCGCTCTTCCTCCTATCCGAGGTTTTCATTGTTGTGAGGCATTTCTGTTGAGGATTGGCAGCGGGGATGGGGTGGGTGTGTTTGGTTTTTATTCCCCCCATCTGCTGGGTGGTTGCAGCAGGTTTTGGTCACTTCACATGACCCTGGGTCACTGTGACCGTCGTAAATATGAATCAGTTGCCAAGCATCTGAATGTAAATCACAAGACCCTGGAGATGCTGCAACATTCCAGCTGATCTTCTGGGCTCAGCAGAAGCGCCAGGATTAGCGCCGAGCTGATCCTGGCGCTTCCACTGAGTCCTGACAACTCCAAAGAAGCGCTGATCCTGGCACTTCTGCTGAGCCCTGACAGCCCTGCAGCTTCAGTCATCTCTTGCTCAGGCTTGTGTGGTGCTGCCACTGGTTCAGCTCATTCCCCTCCCCCGCTACCACTTTTCTAGGATGGTCGCGTACCACTTGCCAGGTGCCAATGTACCACAGGTGGTACCCGTACCACTGGTTGAAAAGCCCTGTCTTAGAGCGCCCTGAGTAGAATGGCTCTTACTGCTTTCCCTTTAAGTTTCTTATGTTAACCAAGTACTATCTCTTGACTTAGAAAGCAAATTTATTAGGGACTCCCTCCTAATTCTCAAAGCAAATTTCTGCTCAGGTGATTTACCTCTAGCTTGTTTGTAGACAACTCTGAAGTTCTTTGCTAAACAAACGAAGTGATTATTTTTCTCTGAGAATACCCCAACTCATTTCACTGCTAAAGACATAATCAGATTAATCATGTTTGGAGAAGTGTTTAGTTTTCACTGCAACTGTCCATTCCTGACTGCTTTTAGATTTCAAAAATTATTTACCTGATTCAAAACCACCCAGTTTGGATCAATCTGAGCATCACCTTCTGGATCCAGGACAACAGTCTGATAAGCTCTGAAATCAGTCAGGGTAACCTCTGCATTCTCAGGGCAAACATCAATCTGGTCAATAACTGTATCTTGATCATAGTCTGATTCACAAATGTCACCAATTCCATCACCTGCAAACCAAAATTCAGTTTAAGGGGTGTCATTTGATAGCTGAAGTTTAAACCGATGCTTGAAATAGTTTATTTGCCAAAGCATAGATGCAAAGTGATATGCAAAAATGACTGATATGGGAATGGAATATTTCAGAAAATCCAGAATGATTCCTTTATTCCTGGTCCTGCTGAACCTTCTCCAAGCCAAAGCATTTGAAGGTGCCCCAGACATGACAATCTGGATAAAACAGATTGTTTCAGAGCTAGACCACCACTGGGAATATCAAATTGCTTCCTATTTCAAGGATATACTGCCCAAATGATTGAACTGCCCTGGAACTATAGAATGTAGAGGAGATTTGGCATGATCTGGGAGGGGAGACAAGTTGGTGAGTTTTGCATCTTCCTCATGTAAAGAAATTGGATGAGAAAATTATGACAAGGACTCATTTTTAATGCCCCCTACAGTAAAGAGGAAGACTAGAGAAACCCAAGAAAGTCAGAAAAATTCAGGGGAGTGAAGCCCTAGGTCAGTAATAATAAATTCAAAAATAAAATCAGTAGTGAGGACTGAAAAGAAAGATGGCCTTACTGTTCTCATCTTCCTGTCCTGGATTAGGAACCAGCCGGCAATTATCAGGCCCTGGAGGGATGTGGTCAGGAATTCCATCGTCGTCATCATCATCATCACATTCATCCCCCAAGCCATCTTTATCAGTGTCAAGCTGGGAGCTGTTAATGACTGTGGGGCAGTTATCAGTGCTGTCTTGGTGTCCATCCCCATCACTAGGGTATAGCAAGGTAGAAAAAAAATCCACATAAACAATATGCTAATTTCTATATGTTCCTAAGCAATCTCTTCCAACTCTTTTTCTCCCGATTTATTTATCTATTTGCTTGTATCCCACCATCCTTACCAAATTCCAAGGCAGTTGAGATAATACTCCATCCAACTACTTTGTGAGGCAGATGAACTAAGAGAGAGTGACTGGCTTAAAGTCCCCCATACACGTCCCTGACTGAAGAAGGCCTGAACCTAGTGTTCCAGTCCTAGTTCAACACCTTAATTACTATACTGCATTAGCTCTTAAACATAACTGGACTACAATTTCCATCATTCCAGCCAGCACAATTAATATTGAAGCTGAGTGAAGCTAATAGTGAAGATAAGTGAGATGCAAGTTACATTCTATCACCAGATGGGGGAAGTCTATCCCTGAGTGTAAGAATGTGGGTTATATTTTTATATGAATAAAGAGCATGGCATTGTGTCATCTCACAGAGAGCTAGAAACATCTCCATTCATAATATGCTTGATGATATAGACAGCAGAGGGAATGGCCCTGAAGGACAAAAGAAAGAGCCACTTCCAAGGCAACAGATAGATAAACAGGACCTGAATCCAGAACAAGAAAGTAATGTGACTCAAATATTGTAAATAAGCTCTTTAATTCACACAAAGATAAAGGGAGAGAAGGACATTCAGACTTAGAACAGAGCCACATGGCATTGATTTCCTGGTGTGGTCTACCTTAAAGGGCTGACAGATGTCAGTACTAATTGAAGCCAAAGATGAAGATAATTGCCAGTAAAGTTTAAAAAGGGTGGGATTAAATTATTGTTGCCATGGTCTTCATTTTTTTAACATCCTCCATAAATGACCTTGCTAATTACATCATTATAAATGACCCAAAGATGCTTTTTCACGAGGCAACTGGACTTTTTTGTTTTTCTTTGAAGACATTTCGCTCCTCATCCATGAAGCTTCTTCAGCTCTGACTGGATGGTGGGGAATGGAAAGATTTATACTCCTGCAGACAGCTGTTCATTTGCATTCTTTTAGCGAGTCATTAAAGCTAAAAGAGGCTTATTTGTGTCTTCAGGGTCACCTGAGTAGTGCAAATGGATGTGGAGCCTTCTTGGAGCTGTTGAAAGGACTGTGTTGTAGACTGGAGATAGATGGTGTCAGATTCCTTCCCCTCTGTTAAGAGAAGGCTATCCAGTTTTGACACAGATGGCCTCTTTGACCCCTTTCAAACCAGTGATCCTCTCTGTCCAAAATGTGGACTTTGCTGTCTTTGAAAGAGTGGCCCTTGTTTTTTAAATGCGGATGGACTGCTGATGGGTTTGTTCTCCTGTGTTGTGCCATACGTTTATGAAGTTGTTGTTTCATTCCCCCAATGTACAGATCTGCACATGGCTCACTGCATTGTACTGCATATACCATATTGCTCAGTTTGTGTCTGGGTGTTTTATCCTTGGGGTGGACAAGCTTCTGCCTTAGTGTATTCTTAGGTTTGAAGTGTGCATGTATATTGTGTTGGCTGAGCTTTTCCGATATTCCAGCAACGTATGGAATGACTACGTTGCTTCATTTATTGTTTTCTTCGTCTGTTACAGAGGAGCTCCTGCTAAGTCTTTTTTGAGTTTTGATGAAGGGCCACTTGGAACAGCCACACGTTCTGAGGGCTTCCTTGATGTGTTTTATTTAAGCTTACCTTGAAGGGCTGATACACAGCAAGCAAAGATTCTGCCCAGCTCCACCTATTACATACTTGTGTGCAACATAACACAAGTACAAAAGAGGCAGTGTTTACACAATAACACGGTGATGCACATTTTATTATCTGCTCCTCTGCTCTCTCAGATGCTCATGACTTTAATATCCTTTTTCATTTTTTTGCACAAAACTAAGCCAGAGCAGTTTTCATTATGCTTCCTTCTTTTTTTTTTTTTTTGGCAACTTCTTAGTTGGTGATTCTATTTTCTGCACGAAGCAGAACAAATGGTATGCTTCTTCCACTGAAAAAATACTGAAAATGTCTGTTGCTCTGTTTTGAGCCCTAAGAAGCTTCCATTATGAATCAAAATTCTGCGTTGTATATTCTGTGATGAGGGGAAAAAATCCCTAAAGTACGACCTTATCCTTCAGTAGGTTTCCTGCAAAGCTAAACACATCCTTCTATTTCCCTGTAGAATTTAATTTCCAGTCCCTGATCACCCCAAATGTCCTACACTGGGCCCTTTCCAGTTTTTTAAAATGTAGTCAGGTAAATAAGAGACATGACTTAGGGTGGGTTTTGACCAATGCTAAATAGAGCAGAAATGTTACTTCTTGTGATTGTAATTATACTTGAATATTTGTCCCATTGGAACACCTTTCAAAAAAAAATCAAAGAGATAACAATTCCAGTTGTGGATTTGGACTATTTCATTTCATTTGACTCAAAGACAAACATTTTGTAGGAAAAAATGTTAATGTACATGGCAAGAACAGTTCATACAAGACAACCAATTAGACAAACATACAGCGGATGTCTCTTCACTGGATTTGTTCAGATGGAAACTAGGCAGCTATTTTCTGGAAATTTTAATTTGGTTTCCTGCTCTGAGTGAAGTAGATTCAGTTATTTGCATGACTCCTTCCAATTCTCTGATTTTGTGATTCAAAATTGTGATTCTGGGATTTGAAGTTTACACACATAAAGTTGTTAAGATTGAGAAACACAATATTAAAGCATATTACAATAAACTTTACCTTACCTGTCTTGGTTGGTGTCACAGGAATCTCCAACCAGATCATTGTCAGTGTCTGACTGTAAAACCCAATAATAATAAAAATTAATTACATTATATATGATGAAAGGTTATGAATACTATATACTATCTTATAGAAAAAACTGCCATGTACATTGCACTGAAAAACCAATTATCTACACCAGCTTTTTCAAACTGGCATTTTGCAGAAAATTCTGGAAAGAATACCATTTAAAGATACTTGGGGAAATTGTCTGGTTGAAACTTTTCACAATGGGCTTTTCTTCCTTTCTGAATATTTGTGGTCAAATGAAACCATCACCATTACCTTAGTAATAACATTCTGGGAGCTTATAAAAGCCTTCCTTTTTAGAAAACATTCAGGCAGTCATTTGATTAGCTATTAAAAACTGTTCTGATTTGGTACAGGTAATCCTCGACTTACAATCATTCCTTTAGTGACCACTCAAAGTTAAAATGGCACTGAAAAAAGTAACTTATGACTATTTTTTTACACCATTGCAGCATCCCCATGGTCACATGATCAAAATCTGGATGCTTGGTAACTGGTTCATATTTATGATGGATGCAGTGTCCCAGGGTCATGTGATCGATGGGAAAGCCAGATTCACTTAATTGTTTTATTAATTTACTTAACAACTATCTCAAGAAAGGTCATAAAATGAGGCAAAGCTCACTTAAAGATTGTCTCACTTAGTAACAGAAATTTGGGGCTTAATTGTCATAAGTCAAAGACTTCCTATATTAATTCAATTATTCTTGACTTTGCTCAAATTTATGAATGTAAGATGAAACAGCAATGGCTTTGAATACATCTTGTAAAATACTTTTTATAAGCCTGAAGTAAGACTAATACACTTGCAACTTTATAGCAATTTGCATTCTCATTTTTAATTCCACTGAAGACCAATGCCTTTGCAGATACACCAGCTATCTGCTCACCTGATTTGGATTGCTGATATCAGGGCAGCTGTCGCATGCATCACCAACACCATCAGTGTCTCTATCTTTCTGCTCCCAGTTGGCTATTCTCTGACAGTTGTCCAAAAGATTCTTAATCCCTGAATAAAATTGCACACATAATTAATGTAACCTCATATTCACCAAAACACCAGGATGGGGAAAAATGTGTCCAAATAAATTCGCAGACCAGATCTCAGAAATTCAAGCACAATGACCAATTTTTGGTATCACAACTTTAGCTCAGGGTTTCTTTTTCCCGTTGGGGGAAGGGCAAAAATGAGGAAAGGGTTTCTTAAACCACTGTTGAAAGTACTATTTGACTCCATCCATGTAAAAAGAAAAAGGCTGACATTTTTTCAGTTTCTGACATGGATTAATCTTCCCATGGCTGAAAAAAAAGGAAAAATAAATATTGGACCTAGCCATAAAAAGATTGTTCACCACTGCTCTACCTCATCTTAATTCTTAAGGTAGCCTGTTAGATAGAATGTAGAATGAGTTGACTGAGCAGATGTCTTTCAAATTATTACCTGGTTCATTTTTTATGATATCACTTATGGATTAGCCTTGGTAGGATTGGGATGAAAGTGTTATATCCATCCTGGCCCTACCCAGTTTTTGTTACCATCCTTAACAAGACAAAATAGTCATAGGTTTTAGGACCTTTTAGAATGAGACCTTCCATTGTTGATTCTGGATGCAATGGCAATTCCCCAAATGGATCCTCGTAGCATAATCATCTGGACAGCCATTTGTCTGAAATGTTATAGGGTTACCTGCCTGAGCAGGCGGTTGACCTCCAAGGTCCCTTCCAACATGATCATCATCATCATCATCATCATCATCATCATCATCATCATCATCATCATCATCATCATTATTACCTACTCCTTGAGCAGGAATTAAGAATCTAGGACTCCCAAGTTGTGCATGTGTTGTGTGTGAGAGTATCAATCTATCTATGCTTCATATGTCAAAGTATGTGCCTGACCAGTGGTGGAATTCAAATATGGGAACAACTGGTTCTCTGTGTGAATGCCGTTTCCAAAAGTCCATTCCGGGCCTGGGCAACAAAAAATTAGCTACCGATTCTGCCGAAGTGGTGCGAACTGGCTGAATCCCAGCACCGTGCCTGACTCAAAATATATAATAAACCAATATTTAAAATATAAGACAATATAAAAATAAAAATCAATAAAACACATTTCCTACAAACGTATAATTCTGAGAAGATATTTCAGGGATCACAGGATAATTTAGAATGCACTTTCTGAAATAAAAATAAGGTACATCAACTAGAAATCTGATGCCAAAAATCCCCTGCTACACATTGACACTGTTTCCAGACATCTGTTCAATATCAAGACATAGGAAAATAGAAACATGATGGGGTTTAGGTGAAGGTGTGCTGGAAGAGAGTTTGAATCCAAAGCCTTGCCAACCCTCAATCATGGCTCCAGCCCATGGGGCAGGGATGAAGGCAATTGAACAGGAATGCTTGCAAGCATCAGGAAGAATTTTTTTTGTTAGTTAAATGAGTATCCTGAGGGGGAGAAGGATCTGTCATCTGCGCACCTTCAGTTTTGTGCTGCTGTTGTGTCACAGACATGATTTTAGAAATTTCAGTGCCTCCAATATCAGAGCAAAGAATGAACATAAATGCTCTTCTGGATCTGCCTGATTTTCAATCTAAGGCTACGTTCCCATCTCCTGCCCATAATATGGCAATGAGGTCATTGCCTATCTGATTCCAAAGTAGCTTTCTGATAAACTGATATAAGAAAGCAGGTCTGAAATACTTCAAAGCATGTACAGTTGCCTAAATGTGATTGTTGATATGCAAACTACAAAGCCCTAAATGCTACATATAGTTGCCTACATGATTTTTCAATATGTCTCGGAAATGAAGATTGACCCACCATCTCCATCCATATCTTCATCACAGGCATCTCCTTTGCCGTCTCCATCAGTGTCCCGCTGGTCATTGTTTAATACCATGCGACAGTTATCACAAACATCACCAAAGATATCTTGGTCACTATTCTTCTGGTTAACATTAGGAGTCAAGACACAGTTGTCCTGAAATAGAGAGTTAGATAAATCTAACTAGATAAATAGATAAATTTAGAAGTCTAGCCTTAGATATTGCTTTGTGCAGAGTTTTACCCTCTCACCTCTCCCACTTAATCTCTGTTTGAAGCCACTGGCTGAGGTCATCTAATGGCCCAGGATTAGCTATCATCAGTCTTTACGCCAGGCCAACCAAGTGTTGTTAAATGAATCAGTTGCTAAGTAAAATTGTGACTTGCTTGTGATCTTACTTCACAAAGCAGAACATCCAGATTCAGTCACATTTATTCCATACAGTATTAACCTTGTGAACTCTCAAGCTTCCTCTTTCCACTATGTATTCAAGATGGACAGTGATTAATATTTATATGTATGACAAGCCGGCCTGGGATAATGGCTCCAGCTCCAACAATGGCCATAATTGTTTTTAGGGGATTGCGTTTTTAGATTATGTATTGGGTTTTTAAATATTGGGCCAAATTGTTTAATTTATTTTTAATAGTTTTAATTTTTGTATGTTGTCGTTTTAATTGGGCTGTACACCGCCCCGAGTCCTTCGGGAGGGGGGCGGTATAAAAATCTTAAAATAAAATAAATAAAAATAAATATGTAAGGGTGCAGGTATATACATTTGTTGTATATAGCATGTTTGCATGTTTGTTATGTATGTGTACACTTTTGAGACTAGGCAACAGAATTTTATTTTTAATGTGTGCCAGTGTGCCCACAGTAAAAAATGACAATAAAGGTTATCTTATCAATCTTATCTGTGAAAGTTGTAATTCCAGATGCAATTCAAAGTGCTGATTGTCACCTTTAAAGCCTTCATGACAAAGGGTCAGCTTATTTGGAGGACTGTCTAACCCCAATTATTTCTGCCCCTCCCATGGAGTCCAATAGGAAGGATATACTCTGGGTCCCCTTGATTAAATAAGGTCATCTAATGTGACCTAGGACGTATTCTTTGTCACTGCCCATCAGATGGCTCTGACAGATGGCATTAAAACATGGTGGTTCTTTGCAACCTGTAAAGATTTGCAAATATCTAAGCATATTTATGCTCACTACATACTCCTATCTGAATAGATAAGAAAATAACCAAATAATTGCATCAATTTTGGGTATAGTTGGGAGACAGGATATTGGTCATCTAAATACAAAAATTATACAAAGAGATAAATGGATAAGGGAAACACACTAAAAAGATGTCATATTTATAGGCATCCAGTAGATCGATGACATAACATCATACAAATGCTGTGAATTATAATTGTTTGTGATCGATGCATGTTGCATAATTTGTACAGCAATACAATAAGGTATGTGACATCACTTGTCCCCTTAGTCTTCCCATGTCAGAGTTTCTCCTTTATTTGACAAAACAAGACTAAATATCAAGAGCATTAACTGTTACCCAGAGCATAGACAGCTGCAGAAGCCTTTACAAGTACTGGAAAGTCAAATCTAACACATGTAAATCCTTCCCAGCTTATAGCCATTGAATATTTTGCATAGCAAGATTAACAGTAAAAGGATAGGCCTATTGAGAATCACTCACTTACTTTAATCAGATTCTTGTGGCCCAATGTTTGTAGTTGGGGTACCCCACAAAAGAAAAAGTAACATTTAGTTAAAAAAAATACATTGTGATTTCAGAGTAGAAATGTCCTTTTCAGGACTTCCGGTTTTGTGCAGTAGTTCAGCAGCTGAGGGATCGCAGGGCTCTGCACCCTATGGCTGATTTTTTTTTTATGTTTGGGGACCCTAAATGGTCCTAAACTCGCCCCGGAGAGGCGACAAAGAAGGACGGGTGCCCCATTGACCATGGTGGTCGATCCATTCATCTGGGGAAAGCCATCCAGAAACTAGCAGAAGAAAGACTAACTTCATGCCAGAATCTACCCAGGCTACAAGCAGCCGAAGCCAAAAAGCACTAATTTAAGCTTGATCATAAACAACATGTTTGGAACTGGGTAAGAATATCAATTCTCTCTCTTCTACTTGATAATTGATTTCCTGGGGAAAAAAACCCTAAGAAGCAAAAATCCTCCGAAAGTGAAAAGGAAGGAGACTTTTGCTCCACCCTCCCACAGATGGAAGCGGTAAATTAAACTTTTATGGGGGACAGAAATATATTGAAATGAATGAATATAAGACTTAAATCTGGATCAGTTTGAAATTGGTGGAATTGGTTAAGATTTTCTTGGCAAAAGATTATTGATGAAAACAGAAGGCAATTGCCTGTTTTGAAAACTGCTATAATAAAAGCTATAATAAAGGAAAGAAAATATTTTGGGCTATCTGTAAAGCAAAAACCATAAAACTTAGGGGAAAAAAATGACCTTCCTGGATTAGAAAGACTTATTGAACTGTGACTCTAAAGTTGTTTTCAGAGAAAGGAAAACTTTGATTTTTTGCTATCATGGAACATCAGAGATCTACAGAAAAAACATACCAAGAAAAAACAAATACTTTCCAGGAGGAAATGTATGCTATGTTGCAACTAATACAAATGACAATGACTTCAAAGAACAAGGAAATTAAAAACAACTTTGAAAATATAAATGAACACATTTTCAATTTAACCTCACAAAAAAACTTTCAGAAAATAAAAAGAGAGAGCAATCAAATAAAGCAGACAACTGAATATAAACCAGATCAAAGAGATTTAAAGATGGAGCCCAACAATGGAAGGAATTATGACTCAGTCCAGGCAGAGAAAAACTTGCAGGAAATATCAGACATGGAAAAGATAACCTACACTTCAAGATTGCAAAATAAATCTGAGGACAAGAAAAAAGATTTAACAAAATGGCTCATAGACCTGTCAGGAGAACTATGAGAACTTGAGAGACAAAAAATGATAAGAGAAATTAAGAGAGAAAGAAAGCAAAAGATATTCAGTGAATATGAAGGGGCTAAACATTCCCGCAAACACATCTTACTTGACTTGTCTCTTGTACCTACAACAACATCTACAAGACTATGGGAAGATCCTTTGGTCCAGTGGAGCATACTGATTAGGAAAGATGTTTGGCAAAAAAAAGGCTAAAGTTAGAATTAAGAAACTAGATGATGGGATTTATCAGATGGAATATCTAAAGATTAAACACCTGTTTGAATATGGTTAAAGAAATAGAAAAATTTTGGATATAAATGAATTTTAGTTTAAGAGGGATGGGTCCCTCAAGTACATAGTATTTTTTATGATATGAGAAATATAAAAATGTTGGGATGGTTTATATGGGGGAAATGTTTGAGATACTTAAATTAATTGATTTTCAAAAACTTCAATTGATAAGAATGTTTTGAATAGATTTAAAAGATTAGATGATTGGATTTATTAGATGGAATATTTAAAGAATAAACATCTGCTTGAATATGATTAAAAAGAATAGAACATTTTTGGATATAAATGTATTTTAGCTTAAGAGGGACATGTTTCTCAAGTAGTATACTATTTCCTTTTTTTCTTCTCTCTCTTTTTTAAGATATGAGAAATGTAAAATTGTTGAGATGGCTTGTATGAGGAAAAAGATTTAAATACTTAAGTGTAATTAACTCTGAGGAAATCTTAACTAGTAAATGTTTTGAACATTGCAGGAAAAACGAATCTAAATAAGAACTTTGAAAACAGGATCTATGACAAGGTAATTAGAAAAGAAGCTTTACATTGATGTGGTTGTTGTAGAAATACTAGAAAAATGTTTATATTCAATTGTTATCTATCAAAATACTAAGAAATGTACTAATTCAAGGTTGATAAAAAGAATATTATTGGAAGACGAGAAAATCAAGGAAAGCTACTATGTGGATTATAGAACTATAAAAATTAATTGTTATTGATTGTTTTTAACTATAAACCCAGACAACACGCTGTTTACCAAACATTAAAGTGATGATTAAAAAATTAATAAAATATATTAAAAAAAAGAAATGTCCTTTTCAAACTTCTTTTTTTAAAATTGCAACTTTGGGAGAACAAAATGCTCACCCATCTACAATTACTCTTACCATGTTTACTAGCTGATATGGCCTATTTGATATTATTACATAAAATGCATTTTTAACCTCTAGAAGTGCCAAAAGTGTTGGTACATGATGGTAAAAATCTATATAGAGATTTATTACTTTGTTTTCTGAGGTTTTCGCGGGTGTTTGTATGTAGGTCTTTGGTTCTTCGGGTTTTCTCCCACGTATTACTTTTTTTATACAATGGCCCCTATTGTTCAGACTGGTAGCAGCATTGCTTAATTATAGAAAACACAGCAATTCCTAACCAGTACCTGATCATTAGGAATACCATCCCCATCTGCATCATCATCACACGCATCTCCCACACCATCTCCATCAGCATCTTCTTGTCCAGAGTTTGGAACAAACATGCAGTTGTCCTACAAAGTAAGCACAATAGAGCATTCTTTTCCAACCAGTGCCATCAGATGAAACGGATTGCAGTGTTGGTAATCACCAACTAGCATCAATAGGAGGAATACATATGGTATGTCACTATATCTCTAGGACACAAAAGGTTTTCAGTTCTCTTTTTTTTAGCAGTTCTTTGATAAAATTTTGAAACATGAAACATACTCATCTTGTCACTCAGGCCTCTGTCAAACTGCTAACCTTTTTGCAGCTGTAAGCTGAGCATGGAAGTTTTTCATCTGGATAGCCATCAATATCAACATCTTTTCCACACAGAAAGCCATCACCAGCCCAGCCAATGCCACACTGTGAGCAAAAGTATAACAAAATGAAAGCAACATTGGAGATGTCTTTGTGGGCACAGTCCTTCCTATTCTTTCTTTTTCAACTGAAATTCAGCAAGAATTTGATTCCTGTCCTTGTATGTCAGCCTTCGCTGTCTGATGTCTTCTGAATGAGTTTGTAGGCCCTTGAATTTTCATGTGCATAGCCAATGAATTTCAGGAGCTATCTTCCCATAATATCTAAGGATACTAAATTGGGCAAAGCTGTAGTATGTCATAATAGTATCACATTTAGAATATATTCTAAGCCTTCTATACAGCTTTCTCAGTTCTGAGTTACTTACAATGAATATCTGCAACTTCCAAAATTCTTAGGCAGGATGAGATTGTGATTATAAGGCTGACATTCTGCAGTCCCAACACACCCAAAAGGTATCAAATTGGGAAAAGTAGACATACTAAGACAATTTTTGAAAATGTATTAATGTAGAAATCTTTTGGTAAAAATCAAAATTCCAATGGATACAAATTTGCTTCCAAAAGCTACTATAGCATATTTTGTCTTGTATGTTTTTCTTCTGTTTTCTTTTCTTCTTAATCCCTGCCCTAGATTAAGTTTTATATATATTTAATATTGATGGGAAGAGCATTGACTTACAACACACAAGATGTCCCCTTGTTTTATTTCTGAACAATCGGCATGGATACTGCAAGGGTTCAGAACACGATTTCTACAGCTTCGTTTAGCTCTGCACCCTCTGACTTGGTCTCCAGTAAATCCTGGCTTGCAAGCACCACAATGGTAAGAACCCTTGGGAAAAGCAGATAAATCCATAAACTAAACATTGTGACAAAAAAACAACCACTGTCTAGGTAAGTGGTTCCATTGCTGACATATTTTTTAATGCTCAGTTGGAATCTGTCTTCCTCTAACTTAGAATCATTAATTTGTTGTTATCCAGCCCACCCTTATTAACTTGATAATCAGAAATTCACAGGACCCTTTTTTCAGTTGCTTTGTTGAAATCCATATATATTAGAGCTATAGCATTTCCACAATTTATCACAGAAGATATCTAACAAAAAAAATGAGATTACATTTGGGAAGACTTGCTCTTTGCCAGATCCATGCTGACTTCTAATTATTATATTGAGTTCAAGATATTGAGTTCAAGATATTGAGTCCAAGATATTGAGTTCAAGATATTAAGTTCAAGATATTGAATGGTTGCTGGAATTGGGTATGTCTAGTTTAATGAAGAGAAGGATGAAGGGCGACATGATAGCAGTGTTCCAATATCTCAAGGGCTGCCACAAAGAAGAGGGAATCAAGCTATTTTCCAAAGTGCCTGAAGGCAGGACAAGAAGCAATGGATGGAAACTAATCAAGGAGAGAAACAACCTAGAACTAAGGAGAAACTTTCTGACAGTTAGAACAATTAACCAGTGGAACAACCTGCCTCCAGAAGCAGTGAATGCTCCAACACTGGAAGTTTTTAAGAAGAAACTGGACAGCTATTTGTCCGAAATGGTATAGGGTTACCTGCCTGAGCAGGGGGTTGGACTTAAGAACATAAGAACATAAGAACATAAGAAGAGCCGTGCTGAATCAGGCCAAAGCCCATCGAGTCCAGCATTCTGTGTCACACAGTGGCCCACCAATTGTACATGGGGATCTTGAGCAGAAAGAGAAGGCAAAACTCTCCCTTTCCCTTGACCCCCAACAAATGGTACTCAAGGGAATCCTGCCTGCCTCAACCAACATAGAGGCGGCACATGGACATCCGTTTTAATAACCACCGATACACTTGGCATCCATGAATCTATCTAACCCTGCCTTGAAGCTGTCAAGGCTGACAGCTGTCACGACCTCTTCTGGAAGTGAATTCCATAAACCAACGACCCTCTGGGTGAAGAAATATTTCCCTTTATTTGTCCTCACTTCCTTACCTATGAGCTTTAGGGAGTGCCCCCTTGTCCTAGTATTGTGTGATAGAGAAAAGAATTTTTCTCTATCCACCTTTTCTATCCCATGCACTTCGATCAAGTCACCCCTTAAACGTCGTCTTTCAAGGCTGAAGAGACCAAGGCGTTGCAATCTGGTTTCATAAGGGAGGCGCTCCATTTCCTTGATCATTCTTGTTGCCCTTTTTTGCACCTTTTCCAGTTCCGTTATATCCTTCTTGAGGTGCGGTGACCAGAACTGTACACAGTACTCCAAGTGTGGTCTCACCATCGATTTGTACAGAGGCAATACAACACTTGCTGACTTATTTTTGATTCCCTTCCTAATCATGCCAAGCATGGAATTTGCTTTTTTTACTGCTGCTGCGCATTGGGTTGACATCTTGATGATCTCCAAGGTCCCTTCCAACTTTATTATTATTATTATTATTATTATTATTATTATTATTATTATTATTATTATTATTATTATTATTATTATTATTATTATTATTATTATTATTATTATTATTTTAACAGATCAAGCTTTTTATGGTCTGTTTTAGAATTTTATGGACATTTTTGTCAGACTAAGTGCTCTATAGTTGTCTGGATTTTCCTTTTATTCCTTTTTGAAGATTAGGTTCAAAATTTGTTCTTCAATCATTTGGCATTTTATCCATTTATCTAAGAAGTCTTAAAGATAATACCTATACATTCAGTTAAACCAGTGTTTCTCAGCCTTGGCAAATTTAAAATGGGTGAACTTCAACATCCAGAATTCCTCAGCCAGCCATCTTAAACTTGCCGAAGTTGAGAAACATTGAGTTAAACTGTCAGCAACTTCTTTTGATATCTTGTAATTCTCAGCATCTGTAGCAAGCCATTATGAAGTAAAACGATACTATATACCACCCAGAGTCCCTCCTTGATGGAGATGGGTGGTCTAGAAATGCAAAATATAAATAAATATATCTATAAATAAATGCACACATGCTTGTTTCATAATGCAAATTCCAGCTTATACATACCGTACAGGCATTCCAACATCTGATGTAAGTATAGAACTCCTGGGATTTTTATCATGATGATGCACATCATCATTTAACGCTCCTCCCTACTCATCCATGTCTTGGATGCATTTCTCTAGCCTTGGAGAGCAAAACTTATTCAAAGTAAGGACATCATGCTTCCAACAATATCAAACTTAGTAATAAGTCTATTATATAAGAACCATGATGGCTTAGAATGCAGCATTGCAGGCTAATTCTGCCGAATGCCAGCAGTTCGATTCTCACTGGGTCAAGGTTGACTCAGCCTTCCATCCTTCCGAGGTCAGTAAAATGAGGATCCAGATTATTGGAGGCAATATGCTGACTCTGTAAACCGCTTAGAGAGGGCTATAAAGCACTATGAATCAGTATATAAGTGCTATTGCTATTGCTATAATTAATGTGCTTATGTCTTCTATTCACAGCAAAAAAAGTCATCAGCAAGACAACTTTAGTGTTATTTCTGAAACATAAAGAATGAGTAATTTCAGACAATTGTAAGTAATGCTTACCATGGTGTTTATACACTGGGAATTTGGGACACAACCTCCATTTGCTATACGCTGACATTCATCAATGTCCAAACAAGCCTAATATAATAAAAAAAACAAGTTGACTCTAACAGCTATACTATTTAAGAATAAAATGGTTATAGCAAGAAATATATTTTAAATATAGAAAATGGAATATTTTTAAAGAATTATATTATTAAATCATAATTGAGGTTTTATGTAGAAGAAAACATCAAAGCATTCCACTGCAGCAGGTGTATTCAGTCTTTACGATATAAATGAATATATATTTCAAAGACTGGATGATGTTGGATGGGGAGATATAAGAGAGGAAGTTTAGTTATTAAACTAACTGGGGAATAAATGAAATCAGTTATTGCAAATAAGCAAAACATTTCACACATAACTCACATTAAGTCTATATTTGCTCTTTGTGGAAAGTCTTTATTTTGAGCTGCTAATTCTTGTAGATAAAGATTATAAGCATTTATTTTCTTAACTTAAAAATTATAAGATCCATTTTTTTAAACAACAACAATCTTCTGAAATCAGTGTAAGTCCCAAGATAATGAGTGATTTTTAGAACGCTTCATGAGGCAAGACAATAAACAAAGCAAAACACAGACAACAAAAAAGAAAGTAAAGTTTAAATCACAATGTTTCCATTTGGTTATAATCTGATAACAGAACATCAGAGAAAATTGCTGGTTTTGCACTAGGTCTAGAAAAAAGAAGGAGCAACTTGAAAGCTCAGGGACACCAGCAGATATCAAATCTCCTTTTTGCAGCACTCACAGTCTTTTCTGGCCATAAATGCTGAATGGTCATGAATGCAAGCCTTTGAAGTGAGAAGCAGATGGAAATTAAACTACAGGTAATTCTTGACTTACAACCACAACTGGAACTGGAATCTCAGTTGTGGAGTGAAACGGTCATTAAGCAAGCTGCCATGTGACTGCTTCACAATGACTGCAATCCCAGCATTTCCAGTTGTAGCATTAAGCGATCTTACAAGATGTTAAAAGGACAGAATCTCAGTTAAAGACCTGGGGGTCCTTAGAGGAAGTGGGAGAGATCCTGGGAAGCTGCACTCAAGAAAGGGCAAGGGTGTAATGTGTCATGATAGTATCACATTTCAACAAATCCAACTAGGAAGAACCTAAGGATATGTGTGTTGGACCAGACACAAAATAATGACAAAATAAATTTAAAATGTTACAAAGCCCTTGGAGACCTTAAAATGACATGGCTATCAACTGAAAGCCTATTAATAATATAAATCACATTTTGCTGTATATACAGAAATGATGCAGGCATTTGTATAGAAATTACTAATTGGATTTTGAAGAAAGATTACTTCAGCTATATGAAGTAAAATATTTATAGGAACCAGGCTGCTTTTGATTGCAAAGAACAGTAATGACATGACAAACCTGTTTGTTACTTTTGGCAAAGTTTATTCCCATTCCTTGGATGATCTGTCCAATATATCCTGGTGGGCAGGCTTCACATCTGAAACCTGGAGCCATGTTTACACATTGCACTCCTGGGAAGCAAGGTTTATATTGGCACTGAAAGAGAAAGGCCCAATTTTTACTACGTACTAATTATAAAGTCAACCATCCAGCCAACCAAGTTAAACATGCAGATATTTGTTCGATGCTCTATTTGACTCACATTCGGAATCCCTAATTCTAATGTTAGAATTAAAAAGGAACCCCACAATTTTTCTTTTTGAAATATGGCTGCTCTAGACATTGAGAAGCTATTCTTAGCCAGAGAATAAGACAGTTTAGATTGCACTGATCCTCAGTACTGCATGTTTTTGCCTATGCAGGACTAATCATACCATTAGGTAGAGCGACACACCTTCAGGTAATCCTTGACTTTTCAAAGTTACGATGGACCCCTTACAACCTGGATTCAAAGTTCTAACAACCAGGTTCCCCTTACCTCTGTGGTCATATTACCGTGATTTATGATGTTTTTGCCAGAGACTGGCATTTACTTCTAGCTACCAGAAGTAAAAAAAAAAATCCCTTAGCAAACAATGAGTTCATTTAACAACCACTTCGTTTGTTTAATGACCAGAGTATTCACTTTACAACCACTACATTTGCTTAACAATCACCACATAAAGGATAAAAATTTCAGGCATGGTCACATGGCAACTCACTTAACCATCATCACAAATTATGACCAAATTGTGGCTTCAATTACAGTGATAAGTTATGGACTCTCTGTATCATAAGGAACAAATGCATAGGTGTAAATGTAGTATTTCTCTTCTGTTTTTCTCTCTCAGAGGACAAAGCTGTTTATGCCCTGTTGCCTGCAACTTTTAAACTCACCTGCTGCCTTTGGGTATGCTAGAAAACCTGATTCTCTTCTAAGTTAGTTTCAGTTTCTGCTATCTCCACCTATGTCTTGGGTAGCCAAATACTGTACCTCAGACTAGCCCTGGGGTTCCTTCTGAAAAGCACTCAAAGAATAACTCACCTCGTCAATATCTGTGCAAATAATTCCATCTCCAGTGAAGCCTTCAGGACAAGGACCACACTGGTACCCATCTGTCGTGTCTATGCAGTGCACCCCCGGGAAACAAGTATTGGCTTCACATTTGGGTTTTGGGGGATGTGGGGAAGGAGTTGGGAAACTTCCGATTCCCAATCCTATGATGATAAAATATAGCATTTTAAATCAAGTAAATCTTGAGAGAGCCAATGAGAATATCCCTCAGTAAGCCAGCAGGTCATTTCTCCTGCTGAATCAGAGTAGTTCATTTCTGCACTTATTATGTGAACAGCAGCATGCATAACACAATTACTGAGTTAGCATGCATAGAGTCAGGCTATTAAATTAATTGCTATAGTAATCACTTAAGGCTATATGCATAATTCCACCATTATTTAAGGAAGCTCCATAAAAATCAATCATCTCTCATGCAACCTAAGTATATAGTTAGCAACTAAGCATAATAACAGGTTTCTTGTGATTTAATTGTAAAGTTTATAAAATCCTACTTAAACCCAGAAGATCAAAAGGACCTACCACATGCCTGGCATTCAGCTATAGTATTCCTCAAAAATGCTGTTTCCTTAACCTTAGTTGGACAAATAAAATGTATTAAACAGAGCCATCTACCTCAAATTATTCTGACTTCATTACTTTTTGTCCATAAAAGGCACATTATACAATTAATGCTATAGCATAGCTTAGGTTTGCAAATCCTCAGTATGAGATTGATACCAGCATATTTATTCATGCTGAACGTATGACAAGTCTGCTCCAAGTAAACAGCCACCCTTTCATATTTTAGCTCTCTGATGAATTTAGTAGAAGTACATAGAGTAGATAATACTTAAGTCTAAGCTTTGAAACCTACATCTCTCAAGCCAAAGTATTAATTTAAAATTTACACTTTATCATTTTCATGAATGTTAATTTTATTGCATGTTCAGCTTGATTGTTGAATTAAAATTCTGCTCCAGCATCTAAATCTAGTGGGGATCTAGATTCCTACTCAGGTGATCAGGCAGTTCAATACTTTTGGAACAGGGGTGTCAAGCTCACAGGCTGGATACATCATGCACAGGCCACGCCCACTCCAGCTCCGCAAAAGCAAAAAACATTTCAAAAATCGTGATATGTCACGTGACGCTATCGACTTTGACACCTGTGGTTTGGAGTGTGGCCTTAACTATGACACACAATTCTTGCATTATTTTCTTGCTCTCACCCTAAATAGTCCTAGTGGTCATAGTTTTGGCAGGTCTAAAAGTGTTTGCAGGAATGGGCTCTTTGCTGACAAATAATAAAATTAGGCACATCTTCCTGTTCTGAGATACCATTTTCAATTTTGGGAACAGAAATCCAGCAAATGAAAGAAGAGTACTAACTATCTTTTTTGCATTTGAACACAATCAGTTCTTTTCCTAAAATAATATTATTGTATATATTTCTTAGTGCAAAACAAAGAAGCTGTAACAAAAAGCTCAGAGATACCTGCAGTCTGAGGAGATCTTTCACTTCACCTAGTATCTGGTTCATTTGCAACATGTGACTTAATAATTGCCTGTTAAAGTCACCTGTAGAGACATGTATGAGAATCAAGCAACTAATAGAAAATGCAGTAGGATCAGAAATCTTAACAATACCAGCAGTGATACAGTCCTTTTAAACACTAAGTGTTTCATATAGTTATCCAGTTGAACATGAATGAAATTCTCATTTAACTATAAGATACTTAGGCATCCCACTTTACAGGGAACTGTTCTTTACTGAAAAGAGATTCCAACCCAAGCACGGTTTAAAAATAAAGCAAGGGGAGCATCATGCTTTGGCTTGGGGGCCAAAAGACTCCAACTCCACTTTTGCAGGGCTCAGGCCATGATTGCTGAATGCTGGCAGCAGTTCCCATTAATTAATTAATAATTCATTACAATTTATTATGGCCACCCACTCTAGGAGACTGGGCAGCTTATAAAATTCAAACACAGTTAAAAGTTTTTTAAAAAATTAAAAAAACATTAAAACAGCCTAAATTAAAAAACAAACATAACAACGCAAGCACAAGAGCACCACAAACACATTAATTCTAGACCTGGAAGCAAAGCCAAGTATTATGGGCTTCCCGGAACCCCTGGAAAGAGGGGGCTTTCTGTATCTGGGGGGAGCTGAGGCTGAAAAAAAGAAGGCATATTTCCTTGGTCCCACAAGATGACATTTAATAGAGGGGATTCAGAGCACATCCTCTCCGCCCAGGTAGACAGAAACAATTGGAAATAGGTATCCCTCAAATTAAAAAAGACGACCCACTAAATTTCCCCAACCAAGCCTCACCTATATGTTTAATTATGGCCCCACACACTTAATAGTACTCAACTATTAAGGACCATCCTAATGTTGCCCATCACTGAAATAAAAGAAATGTAAGAAGAGAGAGCAGAAAGCTGTGACGTTTCCAAGATCTGGAGAACAAGAGTAGTAAGCAAACAAGTCACAGTGGGAGATGTATTGTTTGCTACCTAATTTTTTGTGATTATTTTCAGATTTGTACTTAAGCATATAAACTAATATTTTTCAAAAACAGTATTTATGAAAGACCTGTTTTTTATATTTTACATAATATAGCTATGAAGAATACTTTACACAGAGTTATTTCTATTTTTCAATTTATCCAGGAAACCTTTGTTTATAGAGAATTATGGCATCTGACTTCTATCTAAGTAAATATATGCAGAAGATATCAGTCATGTAAAAAACAGACCAGTTCTAATTTAGGTACTGTATAGATTCTGTACAGTATTGAGAACCTGTTTGGTCTAGTAATTAAGGCACCAGGTTAGAAACTGAAAAACTTTGAATTCTAATCCCATTTTTTGGCATGAAAGCTGTCTGGGTAGCTTTGGGCTAGTCATTGACTTTCAGCCTAACTCACCTCTCAAGGTCATTGCTAGGCAGGATATAAATAAATAAATAAAAATATAATTGTACTATACCTATTTATCATTAATTCCAATTAATACACAAAATATACTATTCTTATGCATCCATATTCTTTTAGGTTTCATTTGCTAACGAAATTGTTAAAATTATTTTTGGTTGTTAAGACTTGCTAAGAAAAGAAATATTAGAAACATGTCCACCAAGCAAATAAATTTCTAAGAATATGAACATCTAATGTTAAAGAACTTGAGTGATCCTGCTGCTGTGAAAGTGCATTCAGCATATGGTGAGCAGATGGCTTGGAGTCCCAGATAAAAAATACAGCTGTATGAAGGTTTAGGCTTTAAACAACAGTTTTGTGAAGGGTTGGTTAATTTACTTACAGATAAGATATCAACATTACCTGAATACTGAACTGGTGGCTCTGTTTGTGGGAGAAAACAGTCTTGTAGAGTTTCCACTTGGGACAAAGACCCCCTTACAATCAGCTTCAAATCATCTAAAGTCACCTGGACAATAAAAACAGGGGGCAAAGGAAGGATGGTTCTATTGCCTTGCTTTTATTGTTTTGATTTATACCTTGATTTTCTAAGTATGCTAGGATAGAGATGGCTTCACACATCTGTGATTTATTAAAACTCTGAAAATCATGCTACTAAAAATGGACATGTTGCTACCAGATTTCAGTGATGAATTTTAGGAGATTCAGGCATGCAAATATGGGTCAGGAGTATATTAGCTCATGGACCATAAGCCCTTCCTACATAAACATTTTTTTCCCTCCTTCAGTACTCACCAGTGATTTCTTCTGGAGTGTTCGTAATTCTATAGATCCTGAGCCTTGCAGCAGCCCAGAAAAATTTTTAGGTAAAATTTGAACAGAATCCACCTGCTCACAATCCACATACAATTCAGCTTTACTGATGCCATGCTGCAATCCACTTAACCGAAGGAGGACTGTATGGCGCTTTCCATCAGCCAAAGGCACATTGGTGAAGATCACAGCATTTAATTTCCCATCATTCCTCAAATATCGGAGAGAAACTAACAGAAAATAACATCATTAGAAAATGTGAATACAATAAAATTCACAACTTACAGTAGAAATCTCAGTCTGTTTGAGAAAGTGAATAGAAAATTATAGCAACTCTTTGCCTACACAGCTTTTCTTAGGTGAAAATCCTCTGTTGTAGCAATACAGTCCTCTATCTGACTTTGCAACTATATCTATATCTACATGTTATGGTCACTTCCCAAGTAGACTAAAGTAATGTGCTCTACATGGGGCCATCCTTAAGGATATCCAAAAGCTTCAGCTGGTACAGAATGTGGTAGCACAGGCAGTTATGTATGCCTCTGAGTCGGGTACATGATTTGCACAGGTTGCCAATTTGCTTCTATATCCAATTCAAGGTGCCAATTCTGATCTTTAAATCCTTTCATAGCATGGAGCTGGGTGTAGGAAAGAGGCTGGCCGGGTTGGGGGAAGGAGTCAAATAGGGATTTAGTCTAGAATCCCTACATGGGCACAAAGGGGGGAGGGTGTCAGTGATCAGATGAGGCATCATTGTTGAGAATATCTGACACTCTTAGCATTTTGATAATATTTTATACTTTTTATGCTTTTAAAATTATTTGTATGGTCTGTTGTCATGTGAGATGGATAGCCACATAAATATGATAAATAAATAAATATCTAGTTGTATATTCTTTCATTATCCACGTGGATGAATGGACATGATAAATAACCTAAATATCACATGGAATGCAGCTTTCCTCCAACCTAATGCCCTCCTATGAAATAATCCAACATATCTAGAGGATCTTAGTTAGGAAAAGCTGACCTAAGCCTGATTCATACAGTATAGTAAACTATGTCCTGTAAATTTTATTTACTAAACTGGAATGAGTTTGTGCCACACCAAAGAAACCACTTTTTTTCTTAACATAAGTTTATTTAGAAATCAGTATTTTCTTAGATATTGCTAAAGAAACAGTAATGTAACGTTGTATCCAGATTGTTGGACTTGAATCTGAAGTCAAAGAGCCACTGGGTAGCCTTGAACTTGGCCACAAATCTAATTTCTATTTCCTAACTAGTTCCACAGAAATAGAAATAGAGCATGATTTGTTTAAGATATTTTACTGTCTGACAAAGAACATTCAGATAACCTTGTCCCTTGTCCATGCTAAATACATAATACTATATTAATTCATTTTTCCCTTTTCATGTTAGTCCAAATGCAGCACCTTAGGATCAAACTAGACATGATATGAGAGACAATACATCTAAACTGCACTTTATTCCTCAAAACTAAGGTTAATTCTGAATATTCAAAATATCATATAATTTTTAGTCAAAGAAGATAAATTAAATATATTGAACTTCTCCTTTCATTTTTTATTTTTTAAATGAACAAAACAAAAAAGCCACTTAATGGCAAGATGGGCAGCATATGGAAGGAAGAAAGGAAGGAAGGAAGGAAGGAAGGAAGGAAGGAAGGAAGAAAGGAAGGAAGGAAGGAAGGAAGGAAGGAAGGAAGGAAGGAAGGAAAATGACCTCAGAATTATCTTAAACAGAGATGAAGTTATGAGTAAAACTGCTCCTCGGCTTTCTTGGACTTTAGATTCTTTATGGCCTTTTGGGGTATGATGGGGCTACAAGGCTGGTGGGAAGAAATGAATAGAAGAAACTGTTTTCTCTCTTATTGCATTGCAACTTTAGATAGATGAACAAATGCTGCCCTTTGAATCTGGCAGGTCTCCTGCACACGTAAGATCTGAATCAGAACTACACAGAAAGTCAGCGAGCAAGAAAAAAACAGAAAAAGGTAGAAGAGCCCAGAGTTGGCAAAGGACCAAGAGACTGGAAAGCCTGAAGGCAGCAAGATTGGATGGAAGATCAAGGCTCATCTGAGGGGGAGGAATCTTGTTTTTGGAGAGAGCTGGAGGGAAATGCTGTCTAGGACCAAAGGCATAATTATATTTAAAACATCTGTGTTCCTGTTCTTTTGTGCTACAAAAAAAAAGTTTGAATTACTGGTGCCAATAGAAAATGAAGTTGTTTTCATTGCGGGGAACCCAAAAGTCCCTGTTCTGTTTCTGAAAAACAGTGTCATTTGTACAAAATGTAAGATACCAGAGATCTCATTAAACAATAGATTGGATTTCAAAGCATTGTGTTTAACTGAAGTTACATCATTTATAATAGACAGTTTTTAAAAGTGAGCCACTTTGTCTCACCAAGAAACTACAGATGGTAGTGATATTGAGTGGATGGGAAGCATCTGAAGATATTGCAGCCTACCCAAAAGGGAGCCTTTCCATTCACAGATGCTTCTGTGATTATTTGGTTCATTTCTAGAAAATATGTTTTTATTGTTTTAACCCAGTCAGCTTTTAAAATCCAAAGAAAATGAAATAAGAATTTTAAGACCAACTGCATTTCTCAGTCAATTAGATGCTTAATCTATCCCACTTAAATCAATGTAATTTTTAATGATGTTCAAAATATGTTGTATTCTGTACATAACACCTCTAAAGAACAAGGATTTCACTATGACAATAAAGATACAGTCCATGATTTATCTCTAACGACTACAGTAGATAATGCACCCTAACCCAATCTTAGGATTATATGGGTGAATTCTGTATCAATATGAGGGCGTTATCGACATTCAGCTTCATTAATTAATAATGCAGGTACAGGTAAAGGAAAAGGTAAAGGGTTCCTCTGTCCAGTCATGTCCATCTCTTTTTTTTAGCCAAGGGAATCAGTGTTATTTAAAGACACTTCCGTGGTCATGGGGCCAGCATGACTATATGCCGAGGTACATAGAATGCTGTTACCTTGTCACTGAAGTGGTACCTATTTATCTACTTGCATTTGCATGCTTTCAAAATGCTAGGTGGGCAATAGCTGGGGCAAGTAACGGGAGCTCAACCCATCATGCAGCACATTGGTCTCAAACCCAGGCTGTCAGCTTTCCAGTTGACAAGTTCAGGTATAACAGCAATCAATTCCCTAACTATTGTTGCTCCTTTTATTAGTCAAATGAGCAATGAAATAAATCAGTGGCAGCTTTCTGCCTCTTAAAGCATTCTTTTAAGAAAAAAAGCTCTTTAAAAAAAAAGAAATCAACATCTTAAAAAAGAATGTTATGCCAAAGTCAGGCAGATCAGATTATAAGCAAGTTCTGCTTCATTTAACTTCATTTAAAACATACAGAACATACAAACAGGAAAGGAAATTTTCTAGACTGGCCAAAATAAAAGAAACAAAAATCTCCTCCTGCAACTATTATTGTAAAGTAACTATGTTCATGTAAACTGTCTTATCCAGGTATAGACTGTTTGTTTAGAATATATGTCAGAAATTAAATTTTACTTTCAATAAAATTTAGAAAAATACAAGGGCTGACAAATTCCAAAATTCTAGACAAATCTTCATTACATAATTACCTTGTCTCATAAACATTATGAAAGATAAGGATTGGCATCTGCCACCTATATTTATTATTTTATTTATTTATTAACTTTATATGCTGCCTATCAGTTTGAGGCAATTCTGGCGGCTATAGCTTTTTGCGTATTCCCATTTCTTTTTTATTTGCAAATAAAACGTATCAAGACAGAAAAGACTGATGAGTTATAAGACTTTGATTGGTAGCATTAAGATAGCATCTCAAAATATGAAGTTTCTAGAATATGTTTTAAACTGTTAATAACCTATAATTATTTGCTTAAAGCAGCACAATTCCAAGATAACTTATACAAAAATATTTTTTCAATATTTTGAATCTATCTATCTATCTATCTATCTATCTATCTATCCATCCATCCATCCATCCATCCATCCATCCATCCATCCATCCATCCATCCATCCATCCATCTATGCATCTATCTATTTATTTACATCACCTTTCTGGTGCTTACATAATTTGATATAGTTTACAGCACTTTGTAAACTATATAAATTCCATAAAAATATCAATGATATAACTGAGATACACTTGGAACATTGTAAATACATTACCTAAAATTATTAATCTAAGAAAACTAATTCAGAAAGGAATAAAAATTGCTTGCCAATATGAAAAGAGCAAATATACATTTATAAAAAATATGTTCTATTGTTATTTTTTTCCTTTTATGATTAACTAGATCTTTTCCCTAAATCAACAATCTGAAAGATCTAGTGTCAGATTATATTGCTAAATGTTATTTATTACTGTTCCCTTTTAAATATTTGTATTATAGATTTTTTGTAATGATTTACCTATTTTTTTAGTCTAATAAATTAAATTAAAAGCAAATGCTAATTTAGTTTCACATATGCTCCCCTCATTAGTTCTTTGATCGTGATTACTAAGAAGTTGTTCCTTTTTTTGATCAAACAGCCTCTCTCATAATCAGATACCTGAATTTTAACTAAGTTATAGTTGTATGACTGGTATGATAATAGTAATACGAGTTATCTTGCATTCAAGATGACTGAATCATATTTAAAAAATGATTGGTTACAAGTGCATCTATTTCAAAGCAGGTATAAAATCATTTAATAAGTGAACACCCACTACCATGTTCACTACTACTTTTAGATCAACTGAAGATTCAAAAGACTTTTCCAAGATAGTCCCATGTAGAGCAAATTACAATAATCCAATCTAGAAAGATTTATATGGTTGATAACCAGGGATATTGAGGGAGGAGGGATGTCAAAAAATAAAGTCAAAATAATGGCTACAGTTGCATGATCAAAGTCCTGTTTCCTTTATATGTGTAGTGCCCAGGGCTTTGATCACAGTCATGATTACAACATACTCTAAAAATAATGAATAAATTCAGTTGAGGAATGGTGTTACCTAGTGTGGGTAATGAAATAAAGAAAACAACCAAGGTCAAAGAGCACCAAGGATGCCTCATTTCAACCCTGAGCTACAAATATTCTCCTTAATTGGTAAAATGTATCTCTCTGTGTGCACAAATGGCCAAGGCTTTGTGTTAGTTCATCGATTCCACTTTGAGAAGGACTTCCATTCTGATCAAAGGAGGCCATCAAAGAAGCTTTCCTCCAATATTAAGGTAGATCAAAAGCAAAGGTGGATCAAAAGGTGTCTTCACTGAATCCTTGTTAAATCTCAGGATCTGAGGGTTTACAGTAAAACAGTAATATTCCCAGGGTTTTGATTCTTCTTTGTTCTGTGGTTATAAGAGATCATGATTTCCCTAGGGATCCTATAAATGTTTTCACAGATTTTAGAAGCAGGTGCTATGTTTTCATCACTCCCTGAAACCAGACCACTTCATGTCTCTGTCTGATCAAAGCCAGGAAACTGGAAAATATGAAGACATAAATGATGGGGGAAATATACTGATGGTGGAGATGAGCACAAACAAATTAAAAGATGTAAAATAGAAGAGGGAATGGAAGAGGAGGAAAAAAGACTAAATGAAAGGGACCAAAAGAGAAAAAAATTGTGAGGAAATAGAATGAAGTGGGCAGGAAGATACAATAGAAAAATGAATTAGGTGTAGTTCAAGCTAGAAAAAGAATCAGAAAGAAGAAAGCGAAATTCATAGGGAAAGAGACAAGGAAATTGGCCAGGAAAGCTGTAGATCAAAGGACTCCAAGAAATGCTTTCAGGATATATAAAAAAAAGCAGCAGTCAGTTTCAAGGCTGGAGGAAAATAAGCTTAGAAAGCGAATTATCTGGAAGAAAAAACTGGAGTACAGAAAACATTTCACTGGAAAACCTTAGACACAACCGAAAAGGACAGAAGAGGATTGGAAATATGTTCCTCCAATCACATCCTTATGAGGAAAACTGAAAGAACACCACTGAAAAATCAAGCCAGAACTAAAAAGGTTATTCTAATTTATTATTAGTTTATCAAACTATAAAATACAAAGAAAAATGAAGAGAGTGGCAGAGTAGGGGAGGAAAAAGGAAAGAGAAAAAGGATAGGGGGAAAGGAAAAAAGAAAGAAAAGTATTGACTTTAGCATAGTAGAATAAGATATTATTATACAGCCTCAACAATGTACTTTTACTTAGTAATTTATATTAGTTATTTCTAGAACAACAAACATATCTAATTAGCAAAACCCAAAGTTTTCATTTTTTTTTTCATCTCAAGCACAACCTCCAGAAGCAGTTTCCAATTGGTAACAAAGTTAGTTGTATTCTTTTATTTGACTAAGGCAATCAATTTAGCCTTCTCTGCTTGTTCCATCAGTTTTTCCAGTCAGTCATCCACTGTGGGAATTAAAGTATCTTTCTACCTTTGTGCACAAAGCCTTTTTGCTGCTGTCAGCATATTTAACAAGAAAGTTCCAAATTTAAAACTGTTATTATATAATTAAATCCCAGCAACTAAGGAAAAGGACATTTAAGTTCCAAAAGTAGCCTGGTGCCTGAATGAAATAAGTCTACATGCAATTGTAAAAAGACAGTTATGAAGTCTATAAATGATACAACCAAATCTAATCGGGCCTTTTTACTTTAATGCCTTTAGCCCAACCTTTTGGGCATCAAGGACCGGGTTTGTGAAAGACAATTTTTCCACAGACTAGAGCAGTGGTGGCGAACCTATGGCACGGGTGCCAGAGGCGGCACTCAGAGCCCTCTCTGTGGGCACGTGTGCCATCGCCCCAGTCCTAGGCCTTCAGCTGGGATTTATAAAACCTTTTCACTTTAGGCCTCCGCTGCAGTGTGCAAAAAAAAAAAAGGTTCAATCAGTCAATTTCAACTTCTCGCGGAAAAAAAAAGATCTTGCAAAGTTGGAATTGATTGATTGAACTTTTTAGTCCCACCCAGTCTGCCATTACCGCAGCCATGCCCACCCAATGGGCCACGCCCAGCCAATGGGCCACGCCCAGCCAATGGGCCACACCCACCCGGCACTCGATGATGCATAAGTGGGTTTTGGGTTGCACTTTGGGCACTCGGTCTCTAAAAGTTTCGCTGGACTAGAGAATGGTTTTGGTTTTGCTTGCTCTCTGGTCACCTCCAGCAGTGCAGTACAGTTCCAAACAGGATCAGGGGTTGGAGACCCCTGCTTTAGTCCCTAGCTAGACTCCCAATGGAAATTAATATCATGCTTTAGATCTGTTCTCATAACTTTCAAAAAGTGAGCACGTCACCTGAGTGGCAATACCTTCTCATTTTCTCTGAAAGATTTTAATTTTTTTTCATTATCATCATTGAATAAAATAGATCCAAATGGCTGTCATGAAGTTTATTATATATATATTGTTTGCTTAATTTAATTTGGCTAAAATAAATTAAACGTTTTCTTATTACATTTTTAAAGCAAAAGTCAGAACCGGACTAATTTGAAACATTTAAACTATACCTTCCATACCACTCTAAAATTCCAGTTTTTGAATCATATGTTCTTATTTTGAAGAAACAGCATACTAGTAATCCACACAATTCACACACGAATTCTTTATTCTATCACAGACATCCTACAATTTTGTTTCATACCAAAACACCTGCATATACCCATTCAACACACAAAGCTCTTAATCCCAAGATGTTTTTTTTTCTCCTTTAAATTTACTACTTTGTAATATGTTAAAATTGCAGGGGCTGGCTACACACCTCAAGCAAAAACCGCCCCCTATTCTTTAGTCTTATATGATATATGTCCAACTCATCAAATCAAGCGTTATCCTAGTGAAAGCATTCTCTCCTGTTGAGAGAAAGGGCCTTTTTAAAAATGGTGGGTCATACTTACATTTTTTACTAGTTTGTATTCAAAGGAATAGTATAGGATTAACATGCTGAGTTAATTGCATCTAATCCTCAGTGAAGATTATAATTTACATACTCATAAATCTAATTAAGGCATGTTTTCTTGAATGAGGCTTACTTATGAATATGTGGACACATAAAACAGCACTGAAAATACATCTCAACAATTATTCTTTAAAAGTTAACTAATTTATTAAATGTTGTGGGATGTATTTAAGTGCAGTTAAATGAAGCAGTCAGCTTGATTGCAATAGGAAAGAAAGTTGATGCACATTCCTTATTCACTTTTCTCTGGATAATAACTTTGCACTTTTTCATGTTGTCGATTCAATTTCCATATTGTGATATAGACTTATATATATATACAAGAAGTTACTTATTCACAAAGCAATTAACCTATGGAATTACTATAGGAGGTGGTGACTTGGGTGGCTTTAAAATGGGAGGATACTATCTAGGATTATTAATCTTGATTCGAGGTTACATCTGGTGGTAGTGTGCCTTTAAGTGCCAGTTATAAGAAACAATGGTGATAGAGGGGTATGCCTCCATGTCCTGTTTGTAAGCAACCTGGGAGTATCAGATTTACAAAAAAACTGCTAGGCTGAGATAGGTCTTGTCTGATCCAATTGGAGTGTACTTATGTTTCAGATCTGGCCATAGGTCTAAACCACAGGTGTCAAACTCAATCGTGTCACATGACATATCATGACATATTGTAACATTGTTTGCCTTTGCAGAGCCAGGGTGGGTTGGCCTGCACATGGCGCATCTGGCCCGCGGGCTGCTAGTTTGACACCCCTGCTCTAAACATTCAGCTTAACAAAGCATCCCTTTGCTCAAGCATCTGAATGTACAAAGCATCTGCACTTGGAATATTTAGCTTTTTCAGTCAGAGCTAAACTCTAGGATCAACTAAATCAATTTCTTTTCTTTCATATGAAGAATTCAGCACATGTATATATGTATCAAATTCTTCAGTAATTTGAAACAAGATTTTTCAAGGGGAAAAAAGAAAAAGTTTTTACACTTTTTCTCTACTTAATCCATCTAATTTTAACTTTTTCTATATTTAAAATTGTTTTTATGGTTAGAGTCACTCCGGATAATGAGATGGGCAGCATATATATTTAACAAATAAACACATTTTTAAAAGTCACTTAGCTACTTCATTGTTTGGGATACCTTCCTGGCAAAGAAAAGGAATGAACACTGATGAAGATTGTGTAACTATAGAAACAAGATTTTGCCATAAGCTAATACTCACATTTCCTTGAAAGTAAAAAAGCAACAAGTATCATAGTGAACAATTTAATAAAATTAAAAAGAATTGTGTTTAGATACCTTGTTTCCTAATCTTAGCCCTCTTAAAATGTCTTTAGCAGTATTGTAATAACCCCTATTGATGTCACTGTTCAAAAAGAATGTCACTATATCTGAAAATATTAAGAAAAGCTCTAAGGAGCTAACAAAATCAACCAGACATTAAGTAATCAATTTGTGTTTTTTTTATTGTTCTCAGACTACTTTGGGAATGAAACACTTTTTTCCCCTCTCTTTTTTCCAGGTCTGAGATGCTGACATATGAATATGAAAAAAAATATATCTCAGAAGTGATGTTGGGCTAATCACTATTTCAATCTCTGTTCAGATGAGCAGGCTCCCACAGTCAAAGTAAGGATAAAATTGAGAAGAATAGAAAACCTTGCATGTAGCCCCCTCCACAGAACATCTGAATCTAAACGAATTGCATTAATTTCTTACCAGAAAACTTGCTAAGCTATATCCTACATTTGTAGAAAGGGTTTCAAATCAATTAGCAGTTATAAAATACATAAAATGTTTTTATTGCATACAACTTACCTTTATTTACTCGTCCCATTACTATGAACTCAAAATATTTTATGTTTTCATTGGAGGAATATAAGCCAAATATAAGGGCTGTACTTTTTTGTTGTAGTCTGAATGTTGAGAGCACATATATTTCATTGACAGTAGGGTCAGACAATGATTGCTGTAAGTAGGTCTTTACTAGTTTCTGGTTGGGTATTGAGAGGAGATCCAATACTATAAAGAAAGAAAAAGAAATTTAAATAATTGGTCATTACAATTTCCAAAAGGAACCTCCATGCGACTCATGAAAAATGGCTTACATGCAATTGTAGTGTTATCTCAACTTATTTCACACACAGTTGCACATGGCCACTCATGACTCACAATTAAACTTTTAAGACCTCAAAGTTACATTTAACATTTAAATGGCATCCTGGCAAGTCATCTTCAAAAACAAACATTTTTGGAAACCTAGAAAAAATTAAATTTGATTAATTACATTTAAATGTAAATAAAAGTTAAAGATGACTACCTTCTAGTTATATATTTAATCTCAATGGATTATGCCTAAATTTATTTCAAACTGTTCTTCTTTCAATAATAAATTCCACTGGCTTTTATTAAGCTATGTGAGAACATTCTAACTATTTAATATATCTTTCAAAAATCCTCATCAATAATAGAGGACTCTGGTCATTGTTCCTCAATGTGAATCATCAGATTTAATCCAAAGTTGAGCTTTTTCAGTTGACTTTAGAAGTCTTCCTCCACTTGGTGACTATATGTCTACCTCTACAGAATACAGTCCTCCAAAAAGCACCTTTTGTTTGAAGGAATACCCAGTTAAAAATGAAGAACTAGGGGAAGAAATGAGGACTTGGAATTGATGAATTCAACTTCATCAGCAGCAGACTGAGTAGACTCATAAATTATTTGATCTTGCCCACTAACAGGAAACATATTAGATTTCAGGTTATGTTATAGTACTTTAGAGCATAAACAAATCTCTACCCGTTTTTGCCATTCATTCTTTTCTCTTTTTTTCCATATGTTTCCTCTTTTTAGGTGATGTCTGGGAGAAGCAGTGAGAAGTTTTCCAGCAGACTTAAGATTCTATATAATTTTTGGCACTGGAAATACCTTTTTTCTTAAGTGGCCTTTTAGAAAATATGAAACTGATTTTGTTGAACCCTGTTGGATTTTGTCCCTCTCTTTATTTCTACTTTTTACTTCTTTATTATTTTACCTCTTTGACTTTCATTGTTTTATAGTTCTAGCTAAGTGAGGTCTTATTACTTTCTTTGTTTTGTTTTTTAATAACAGATGGCAGGATATGATTTTGAATAAACAAATCAATTTGGGATAAGCAATATTCTTTACATTTACCCAGAAGAAGATCACATTGTGATTAACAAGAGTTTTCCTTTGTTAATAAATAATTATTTTTCTAACACTGCTTTACACAGCATATTTATATGGGATTAAGTTCCATTAAGTCAGCTTTTACATAGGATGTACCCTTTCACAGGACTGTGTAATAACATAAACCTTTTAATTTTTTTCTTAGCAATAATCTAAACATGCTACTTGGAATAAAAAAGTCACATTTATACTAATGGCATTCAAATGAGAGATCCTTGATCTTTAAAATATAATTTTGTTAATGTTGTTGGCTATTAACAAAAGAGAGAAGAAGATGAAGAGATTGACCAAAGATAAACAAGTGTGTATGTCTATCTCAAAGTGCCAAACTGTGACAAATTGTGGCAACCCATGCCCAAGGAACAGAGATCAACAAACCAATGGAAATGATTATTTACGGTTTTTATTTAAAGAGAATTCTTTTTCAAAACTAATGTAAGAGAAAAGCTAAGGGAGTATCAAAATCTGGATTCAAAAAAGAGATTTCTATAACAACACAGTTTGAATCCCCCTTTCCCAAGGAGTACTACTTTAAAACAGCATCTTTGGCACTGGTGATCTTTAAATTAGAATTCTTCCACATTTCGGCAGTACAGAGAGAAAGGAAGGGAAATTATTTAGAAGGGGATTTTTGAGGATCCTGTAGCTGTCATGTATTGCCCATCAAACCACCTGCTCAGCAGGAACTCAGGAGCCCACCTGGACAAAAGTCCGTGACCTACTCTGGCTCATACTTCTCTCTTCTAAAGCGCAGTAAAGAGGGGCAAAAAACGAAAACATTTTTTCCCTGTCCATCCCCGTCCCTCAAGTCTTCCAGAGGGACCGCCGTACCTTGAGGGACGAGCTGAGCGCGAAAAGCAGGAGAAAAGTGCAGCAGAGTCTGCAGCAGGAGAAGGAAAGGGCCCGTCTGCTGACTCCTCATCCCGCCCACAGCCCGCTTGCCGGTTCAGTTGCTTCGCTCTCCTTGAGGCTCCGCTAGTCTCTGCCTGCACACGTGCGCGGAATGGGAAGGCGAAGCGACTTTCCCCCCCTTAAGAGACGGAGGGAGGAATCTACCTGAGGCCAGGCCCCTCCTTCCGTGAACGGCGGCAGCCTCCGCGTTCCCCCCCCCGGGCAAGAACTGGAGAATCGATTTAGCAAAAGGGACCGAGGCTGGGCTCCAGTGGCCAAATCGTGAGCTTCCGCCGCCAACTACTGGAGGAATTTCCAGACGGGATCTGGAAGCTCGAGCTCCGGATCATCAATATGTGCGAGTCAAATGAGGAGTGAAAACTGCCCCTAATTTTAGCATGTGTTATTGTAAAGCTGCCAGAGCAGTGGTGATGACTTTACCTTGATATTGTTGCTAGTTTTAAATCTCAATTAAAACATGAAGCCAACCAACTTGTTGTCCCAACTTGGCATTCTCCTCATATGATGGGCTTTGATTCCCATTTCTGAAAGGCATATGCATCTGGACGATGGGACCAGGATGAATGGATAGATTTCATAAACAACATAGAGTACACAAAAAAGCAGTTTTTTTATAATTTGTAATTTATGAGGATGTTCAGTGCAGATTTTGAACAATCTATTTTGACTGTGAAATGGTGCAATCCTATGCAAACATAGGATTGCACATATTCTGGAGTAAGTCTCATTAAATTCAACAGGATTGTTTCTTAAATAAGCAGAGGATTTGGCATTAGATTTATTAGTTTTTAATTCTTATTGGAAATTATTTTGTATGTTTATGTGTGAGCTTTGTTATTAAATAACCAGCTCAGCACTTTGAGTGATGTGTCTTAGTGCGTTGAGGTCTATTATTTCTGTCTGAAAATGCAATTAGAAATCCATCACTGTCTTTTGTCACCTGTCAATAACATTCATCACTCATAGAAAGCATCCGTGTAGTTTTCATAAAATACTACCGGTAGCAGGTTTAATTTTTGTCCACAAATCATTTCCTTTTTAACATTTAATAGTGAGACTGGTAGTGGGATACCATAGGATAAGCAGCAGGTTTTAAAAGTTATCCAATAATTATGACTTTGTAAGAGCTTTTTGAAGTTCAAAATTAAAGAATATGTGTGGCCCATAACTCAGAGAAACTATTTCCTCATTTAGTGGGACCATTAGCTACATTATCAGAGCAACAGTATCTATATTTTAGGAAAGGTTTCTAATTGAGTTAATGTATAGGTAAGCAAGTATTATCTGCTAGAACAGGGGTCCCAAAACATCCAGTCCATGGACTGGCACCAGTTCGCAGCATGCTAGAAACTGGTCCGTGCAAACAAGCGAAGCCCCATACGCAGGATGCAGGCAGCATGCAAAGCCATGCCCCTTCCGGTCCACGAAAAAACCTCTGTCTACGGAACTAAAGGTTGGGGACCTCTGTGCTAGAAAATGCTACATGCTATTCATTCTTTGCCAGTTCAGAATTCCAGCCAATCATTTCCTACAATGAGTATAATTCCATTCTCATCACCTATTTTTTCCTGTATTTTTCTCCAAGCTATCATTCTAAATTTTGGGGCTACTGAGCACAGTGCTTTGGTTTTTTGAGGGTTTGTGGGGTGGGGGGTTGCCCCTTTGGCTGATCTCAAATCCACTAAATTAAGCCAATTTAGGATTTGGATAGGAGACCATCAGAAAATCCAGGGTACACTGAGATTTAAGGAAAAGAAGGAGAAGACAATGGTTTAAAAGGAATCTAGAATGTAATATTGTACATACTGTTATTAGTAATTTTATATCTATTTATAAATATAGATTTGTTTATGCTGTCATATAATTATGATATAAAGAAAACAAAACAAATGTCAGTTTATACATGAGTTAAACTTGTGTTAACATCTTAAAATATGAAATTTGTGTAAATTTGCACTTTTATGTCATTTTAATAACTTTTAGATATTCCTTTTACTAATAAGAGGGTTATCTGTTTCGAAAAGAGTGTTTTAGACCTTGGACAACTACAAGCATAGCATTATTTCCAATTCATTTACCTAACTTGACTATTTTTTAAGGTTTTGCTTGATCCTGAAAAAAAAAGTGCCCCTACTTTAAGAGCCACATGAACTAAAAAGAGTTTCTTAAAACAGAGAAATCTGAAAAAGAATTTATGGTAGAGATGCTGTGCTGGGCTACTTTAATTTATGGCAGAGATGCTGTCCTTATGTGAAGTCTAAAGTACTTATTTCATCTGGTTTTAGAAGTGTGCATAACCCTAATGTCTACTATTTTATTTAACAAAGCTAAATTCTTGACACTTTAATCTGTTAAATTATGAAACTGCCAAAACTGAAGACAGATTGCTATGACTTATTAGCATAAGGAACATATTTAAATTCATGCACATTTGTACACATTACATTACCTCAATGAAAATTCCAAAAATGCTTTGGTTGCAATTGATTTTAGGTATAGGTAATGCCTGATTTACATCAGTTCATTTAGTGACTGTTTGAAGTTACAATGACACTGAAAAAAATGACTTATGACTTCATACTTAGGACAGTTGCAGCATCCCCATGGTCATGTAATCAAAATTCAGATGCTTGGCAACTGGTTCGTATTTACAATGGTTGCAATGTCCCAGGGTCATGTAAATCACCTTTTGCAAACTTAACAACCGTGTTACTGACTTAACAACTGCAGTGGTTCACTTAACAACTGTGGCAAGAAAAGTCATAAATGGGGCAAAACCCAGTTAACAACTGTCTCACTTAGCAACAGAAATGTTTGGCTCAATTGCGGTTGGAAGTCGAGAACTATCTATCTTATTTATTTTATTTTTATTTCATATTTAACCACCCATCTCCTGCAGAGAGGTTTTTGCTATTCTTAAATCCTCATTGTTGCTTTGTTCTATATAAAGGGATTGTTGCTATTGAACTGATTCATGTTAACATAGCAGGGCTAGGTTTTATATATAAGATTCCAAATGGTATTTAAAGCTAAAAGGGGAATAAGTTGGTCCTCAGCGATTTCATGGCTGGACATTAGAGCAGAGTTTTCTTTTTTTAATATAAATATTTTATTAATTTTCTAGTTTTGCAGTCATAAGTACTTAACAAACAATGTGTTGTCTAGCTCCATTAGTAATTCAGTGGTACATATTAACTTTCTCAATCTAGATCCAATACTACACCATCCAGTGCTTCCTCTCTTCTTCTGGTGGTATACATTTTTCCACACTAGGCAAATACAATTCTTATTGCTGTTAATACATATACAATTGAATATCAACATCTTTATCACATTTTTCTAATATTATACATAATCAATAGTGTCAGTTTAAAATATCTTTTCTAACCAAAGCATATCTCAATTGCATTTGCACTTAAAATTCATTTGTTCAATCAATATCCTGTTTTTCCTGCTTTTTTAAAATTTTGATTTCCCATCAATGTTCAAAGTGTCTCTATTGCTTATAGTTTTCCTCATAATAAATTATATTTGGGTAACCAAAAGCTTCCCTTATTCAGACCCTCTTAGCATTTTCATATTTCCCTTCTCATACCAAAATAAAAATACAGTATTCTAGTTGCAGATCCTATCTTTCTACTTATCATAATACTTTTATTTCTAACAAGTATCTATTCTCTTAGCCATGTTCAAACATCTGTTTAATAATATATCCCATCTAAGGGCCAAAATCACTATTTTCTTCAGTCTTACTCTAGCTTTCTTCCTTTGCCAACTAACTTTTCAAATCAATGCATTTGAATCATCAAGTAGTTCTTCCTCTGTTTTTGTGTATATTGTTTGTAATAAGGAAGACAATTTGATTAAAGTATTTTTAGACGAACACTCAGTCCATTTATATTCATTAAACATCCTCTCTCCTTTTCCAATTTTCCACAATTCTCCTAACACTTTAGTTTCCATTCGATCAGCTCTTCTTCCTTATTCTCAAATGTGTTCTGAGATCTTAACAAGTAAGTTATCTTTTCCATTTCCGGTATTATGTCTTTTAATTTTTCGTTTGTCTGAGTCTGTCTGTTGATTCCTTCCTTTAGGTCCTCCATCTCTGGATCCACTTCCTCTAATTTTCCTTCTATTTTCTGGGTTACTAGTTCCTTCTTTGTAGTCATTTTCTGAATTTGTAGGTTTAGATTAGAAAATTGTTCTTTTATCTCCTTTGCGTTATTTTTAGTCTCATCTAAGGCAATTGTCTCTTGTATTGATTTCAACATAGAAAGAATTTCTTTCTAGATTCATCAACATTTTATTTTGGGATGTCAAGCTGGGGGCTTTGAAGACAAGTGTTAGGGATGGTTTTTACCATTTAAGGCTAAGTATGGAACATCCATTTTGTTTTTAAATGTGGTCTTTATAGTCCAATCTATTTAGGGATTTTAAAAGTTTCAGTTAATTGTCATTTGAGCCTATCAGTCTATCCCTAAGCCTCCCCTAAACAAATATAAGCAAAATTCAAGTTTTTCTGTCCAATGAAAAACATATCCTTTCTGTACAGAGAGAAAAAAAGCAATTAAAAGTTGTTCATCAATCAAAGATTTATAATCCAAAGTATTCCATCATCTCAATCAGTAACGCATATTTCTTCTACAGGGAAATAGCTCCACGACACAGATCTAAAAGTCAGTATTTGTATTCGTAATCCAGGGAGGCCAGTTTCAAAATAGTTTATCATCTCTGCCACACAGATAAGCAGCCCAAGAGGTTCCCCCCCTTTTCCAGCTGCAGTCTTCAAAAGTGAAATATTCCAAGGATAACAAAAGTCTTATCAGAATCTGAGCTTCAAGCCATGTTATCTTTAAGCATAATAGATTGTAGTGCCGTGGTTTACCATTAGATGTCGTTGACACCATCTTCCAGTTTTTTAAATCCAAACTTATATTGCAAGATTTTCAAGTCTCTTTTCTAACAAGGTCTCAAAAGCACTTTTAGTCCCCAAATTTCAAAGCTATATATCTGTACTGATTCCAAATTAATCTTGTAATTTTCTGTTTTCCCCAAACAATTAGTTCACTGCTTTTCTTTTTCTGAGGGAATGGGGCAGACATTCCCCTTCCCTCTCTCATCGGAGAGGATTCTTTGCCTTGGGTGTTTTTTTCCAGGAAAATGTTTTAAAGTCATAAAGAGAGGATAAAGTCTCACCCAGTTCCATTCACATTGCTCAAAAGTTGCTCGTTAGTACTTATTTTCTTCAGTTGTCAGCAGCTTCTTTCCCCTGCCAGTTTGGAGGGCTTCCTCAGATCAAAATAAAGGCCACCACCCCTGCACAATCAACGAGGGTCCCCGCCTTCTTTGTCACCTCTCTGGGGTGACTTTTGACCATTTTTAGGGTCCCCAGGGGGCAAAATCGAACATGGCAGAGCCCTGTCTTCCTGTGTCTGTCATAGTGTGATGCCTAACCAGAAACCTAGAGCAGTTTTTCAACTCCTCAGAACATGACGGGGATTCCTCAAGGGATAAGGACCAAAAAAACTCCCACTAAATGTATCCTTCAAGCAGCTGGTTTTCTATCACTAGATGCTGGCTGGGAAATTCTAGGAACTGAAGTTCACCCATCTTAAAGTTTCTAAGTTTGAGAATCACTGAACTGGAGCTTTACCTCTTGACTAAAAAAGTAATAGATTCCACATAGAAAATTGATCTGTTGTGCTGGTTTTATTTAAGAAAATGTCAGTGCTATGAGAAATGAATAGATTAAGACAAGTTCTAAAACTGATTCCTAGAGTAGAACAAAAGAACCTTTATCTTTTCTTAAAAATGGTTCCAAGAAAAGTAGGCATGTTATTCTCAAATTGCTTATTCTGGATCATATCCTGAGGAGCTTAATTTAATCTGTATGAATGTAAGAAGATACAGATCATTGTGACTTCATGCTTATGGACTATTGTTGAAGTCATGGCATCTGAAACCAGTTCCTGCTGAATCAGACCATTGCTTCAGCCCAGGGCAGGTGTGGGCAATTTATTTATTTATTTATTTATTTATTTATTTATTTATTTAATTTTTATGCCACTCCTCTCCAAAGGACTCGGAGTGGCTAACAACATGAACAAAAAAAAAACATCACAGCATTTAAAAACCAAAAACCGAGTCGACAAAACATTTAAAAGACCCCCCAAACACATTCATCATACAGACACAATCACAATCATCCCCAGGCCTGCCGGCATAGATAAGTTTTCAAATTCTTCCGGAAGGCCGGGAGAGTGGGGGAAACGCGGACTTCAGGGGGCAGTTGGTTCCAGAGGGTGGGCGCCACAACAGAGAAGGCCCTCCCCCTAGGACCCGCCAGACAGCATTGTTTTGCTGACGGGACCCGGAGGAGGCTGACCCTGTGCGCTCTCACCGGTCGAAGGGAAGTATGTGGCAGAAGACGGTCCCGTAAGTATCCTTACGGGATATACTTACGGGATACTTAATTTAGGGCTCTCCAGTTAATTTCATGCATTCCTTGGCCTAATTTCAATCCCACCCACCCCCACCTCCCACCCCCACTAAGTTAGGCTTTTGGTAAGAGCTACTTGGCTCTTTACTGGAGGAGGGAACAGGATGTCAGAAAGAGCAAAAAAGTAAGCAGCAGAAGTAAGATACTTTGGGTTTTGCCTCTGTTCACTTCTTGTTATAGGCTCACCCTTTTCAGGTCCTGCCTAGGTAAATGAGAATTGTGGGAAAAAGTTTGTAAGTGAGCTAATTGTAAATCCCCAACACTGGGCGCAGAACAGAGCCCTGGGGCACCCCACTACACACTTCCCTCCATGTAGATGCGGTTCCATTGAGGACCACTCGCTGAGTACGGACGGTCAGCCAGCTACGGTTAAAAAAAAAGACATTGAAAAAGAGAAAATAGAGATTGATAGCTTTTGGACATTAGTGATGACAAATTATTAATGGATGTTTGACAAAAAGGAAAATAGCAAATGGGAGAACAAAGGGTAAAGTAAATGAAAGCAGAGTCTTATGCAGGCATAAAAACAATAAACATGTAATTAAAAGAGCAAGCTAACATATCCAGCTGACTTTAAAAGAATTTATTCCTAAATAAAGGAGCATAGGTTTACCTGAAAGGTAGAATTGTATCTGAAATACCAAGGAGGTAAGTCAAAAAGAATTATATAGAAAGGTGATATTAGGAATAAAGATTCACAAAATCAATCCTCTGTTTTAGGTGCCCTACTTTGTGGTAATAGTGTAAGGTTGGGCTATCAGAGGGACATTTTACTTGACAACATTCACAAAAGTATTTTGTTGCCTTGTTTACGTCTTTGTATAATTCATGTGTTTATTTGAAAGAATGGTTACTATATAAATACTGTACTTATATATAACCTTATTTACCCATTAATTTAACCAGATACACAACACACAGATGTTACCATTGATGCCTTGTTAACTGTTCTGCTTATAAGATCTAGTTTCTGCCTTACCGAATAATTACTTCACAATCCAATTGATTTAATGGACATATAATTCTTTCACTTTGTTTTAATTCCCTTCACTAGAAGTTTCTCACTTATATCTTCAGATGCACCCTGAAAAATGACCCACAAAATATATGCAAAGGTTAACTTGTAATTTTTAAACATGTGCACATTTAATTCACCAGAAATGTGAAAAAGAGCCAAATGGTTTTGCATATTCTTTACTTGCTTTACTACTGAGATTATGAATTTCTGTATCCATGGTGGAAAAAGTATAAACTGAAAAATAGCTCCAGGAACAGAGGGTTTACTGAAACCACAAAATATTTTAAGTCATTCTGCATAGACTGTAAACTTTCCATAAAACTTTTAACAATTAGTAACACTGATTCAATAGGACAACTTGCAAAGAATACTGTATGTGTGCCTTAGAATAGTTATTTTTCTTGTATCCCCAGGCGTATCAGATGTTTCCCTCAAGATCTTTTAAAGTTGCAGAACATTTTCTTTGAAGGACTGCTTTTTTAAAACAATAGATCTTGAAAATTTTACATGTTCATGTAGCATACTACAGAACTTTTGACTATGGATGGTATTCTAAAATTTGGGGTGCATACATCATCCTCACTCTAATGTGCTTTTGGCTTAGTTGTACAATCCAGGATATTATAGTTTATAATATGCGAAACAAATTGTGTTTTTTCAACAACCCATGTTTAAACACTGAACATTTAAAACAATAATGGCTTAAAGATTGAGATATAATCTGCAAATTTTGAAAACCCAAGTTCATTTTCCTTCAGTTACAAAACCATAAGCCTTGTGATGATCACTCTATGTAAAAAATTCCACAGATAAAATTGGGAGAGAGGAAGAGAAAGGTGGAGTTATGTTTAAGCACTGCACTGACATTGGGAAGAACTAGGGTCTTATTCAAACTAAAATAAGAAGCTCAGTGGACCAAGCATTATTTCATAGTCTAATCCAATATTTCTCAAGGCTGGTTAGGGAATTATGGGAGTGGAAGTCCATCCACTTAAAGCCTAAACATTTAACCTATCTGAGGATAAAACTGAAAGGAAACAATATATTAACTTCAATGCCTGGAAGAAAGGCAGGATATAAACTCAATAGTCACCTATTTATCTTAGCATAAATTAATAAAAACAATGATATTCTTTAAAGCCAAATAAGATTTGCAATTAAAGGTTGAATGGTATCAAGAAAGCTTCCTCCTTAACTGTAGAAAATTGAAGATGGGAATGTTTACACAGAACTGAGATGGCCTTAGCTGTAAGTGCGTTGCCAATCTCTGTATGCTACAAAAGTGAACATTGTTTTGCACGTGAAATACGAGTTTGTCGAAAATGAAGCTCCTGAAAGGTAAGTGAAAGTCTTCCGCATAGCAATCTCAACAGCGCCAATAGTTCGCTCTTGGACCCAGACTAGAGAACTGCAAGACCAGCTTGAACATCTCATCATTCCCCGAAAGGAGATGCTGGCTGGGGAGAAGGTAAAGTGAAAGCCATCGTATTTCGGCGCTATCTGATTTTGGAGAGCCAAGAAATCAGGTGATATGGGAGCAAAAGATTCAAAACGCGACCTCACTGCTCCTATTTGTGGTCGCTCATATTTTGCACCCCAGAATTTAACGAGGAACACCAGGCTGGGAAAGGCGCCTGTCTCTTTAGAACGGCTGATACGGTAGGGAGATGGCGCGCGCGCTCAAGTTGTTGTGTCGTGCACGCGCTTCATTGGTCCCCGAGACCAACGATCATACGGGCGAGCGGCAGCCTCAGCGCCCGGCCTACGGGGAGGCGAAGACAACTCACGGGGCGGGGCTTTGCGAGGCCAAAGGTGAACAGTGTCAACATGGCGTCTTCAATGGAGCTGAGTTGCTGGGGCGGCGACTGGGGATTGCCGTCGGTGCACGCCGAGTGTCTCGTTGTCATGGTAACGGGGGACTGGCCAGGTTACGCGAGCGAAAGCCTTTTGTGGGGAGGAGAAACGAAAACTGATGCTGGAAGGCGAAACGGGCTGTCCGGTTCTGGCTACCGCAAGAAACGGGCCAGCGGGCACGGTGGCCGTCCCTGGAGTAGAACTGGGGAAATGGAACTCAGCATTTCCAGGGCCGTTAGGCTGGCTTCCCCAGAAAGTTGCAACGAGTCTGTATAAATGGGGCATCAGTTCTGGAGGGAAATAAAACTGGATTAAGTATTGCGGCCGTTAGTTTTCGGGGTCTATAGTTTAGTGCATACTATCTCCCAGATTAAGTAATTAGGAATTGCCTTTATTGCCGGTCTTAATTTAATCCGACTATTATGCTTGACAATGATGATGGATACTACAATTCAACACATTTGGAAAGCATGGACTTGAAAAAAATGGTGTAATCTCATACCTGCAGCATATATTTACTGAGTTATTATATCTGTGCTTTCCATCTTCAGAAGGCAAACTTTCTCTGACCTTATTTCTACAATATTTTAATGTTTTGTTTCCATTTTTATGCAATCATGGAATTTGCATTGTTTTTCTTCAGGGAATCAACATAGGTTGTTTTAGATGCTAATTTTAAAAAATCCATTTTTTGGCAGATGTATCTGAAGTACACTGTATATATAATAAAAAGATTAATGATCAATCTGACCTTTGAGCAAATATGCATGGTGCTAAACTGAAAAAGATATCTGTCTGATCTCTGAAAATATAACAGAATAACAGAGTTGAAGGGACCTTGGAGGTCTTCTAATCCAATTCCCTACTCAAGCAGGAGACCCTATACCAGAGGTCCCCAACCTTTTGGGCACCAACAAACCAAAAAGTTTTTCCACGGACTGAAGAGTGCATGGTTTTGTGTGCTGTCTGCATCCCATGGATGGGCTTTGCTTACTTGTGCAGACTGGTTACTGGCATGCCGCGGCCCAGTACCAATCTACGGCCCAAGGGTTGGGGATCCCTGCCCTATACCATTTCAGAAAAATGGCTGCCCAATCTCTTCTTAAAAGCTACCAGTGATGGAGTACCTACAACTTCTGAAGGCAAGCTGTTCCACTGGTTAATTGTTTTGTAAGAAAATTTCTCTTTAGTTCAAGGTTGGTTCTCTCCTTGATTAGTTTCCATGCATTACTTCTTGTCTTGCCTTCTGATGCTTTGGAAAATAAGATGACCCATTTTCTCTGTGGCAGTTCTCAAATATGTCTCAAATATATCTACTCCCATATGCCTCTGGGCACATCACAGAAGCTCCACAGGAATTACTGTTGACTAAAACCGCCTTTCCCAAAATTGTGCCCTTCAAATACTTGCATTACAACTCTTAATATGCTGTAAAACTCTGAGCTTTCTGAATGAGATTAATAAGATTTGAAAAAGTAATGTATTCAAAGACATTGGATTGAAGAAAGTTGTGTTTCATTTGGAAGTCCGGACTTCTTTCAGGACTGATTCTGAGGCTTTAGGATAGCGAAATAACGATTTGAAAAAATACGTCAGCATTTGTGATTCCTATATTGTTTGTCTTAAGATAAACTAGCTTCATATGTGGAAAAATTAAACATGGATATTTTCCATTTCCAAATCTATTTACAATTAGGAAGTGAAATTCTATCTGTCCGTCCATCCATCCATCCATTCATCCATTATTTTATAAATACCTCTAGGCAATGAACATACCTAATAGTCCTTCCTCCTACTTTCCCTACAACAACAACCCTGTGAGGTGAGTTGGCTGACAGAGAATGAGTGACTGGACCAGTCACCTAGCCAGCTTTCATGCCTAAGGTGAGACTAGAACTCATAGTCTCCTGGTTTCTAGAGCAGTACCTTAATCACTAGACCAAACTAGATTCAACTTTGAGTGTGAAGTGGATTTGTTTTTCTAAATATTAGTAAATGTATTTAAAAAGCAATTCTTTAAATTTAGCTCTCTTCTAGTGGACAATTAATTTCCCACTAAAATTCATAGAATTAACTGATAATTTCCTATTGGTTATTTTAGCCTTGATGTTTACTATGCCAAAAGCATAATGCAAGCATGAACCTTAAAGAAGTAGCTGCGGTTTTTCCAAGCTGAGTAGTCATTTTCACTTTCAAAAAATTTCTGAATGGTACATTATTGAATTGTGTTTTTTTAACTTTTATTACAGACTTATGCCAGGTTTTCAGGCGCACCATTGAAAATCAGTGTAATGGATAATGAATGGAAAGCACAAAGAGGTATTACTTTAATATTTTAAAAGTGTTATGGCACATTTATGTCAGACCTGAGCATTTTATGTCCTAAGCATTATATGTGGCCCTTTGACTGTCTATGTCTGGTCCATGGCAGTGGTGGGTGGGGAGGCAACAAGGGGTAGGTAATGGTAGGAACTCGCAGGGGGGTGCCGGTGGCGCCAACCCTCCACAACTGTCCCAATTTCTCATGAGGCCCCCATGGAAAATTAATTGCCCACTTTTGTTTCAAGTAAAGATTGTATATATACTTAGAACTGTCTAAATAAGAAATTGGTTTGACTTGGCTTATATTCCAGTCTTGAAATACAAAACAAACAGTGGATAGACTCAAAATAAAGTTTGTTTTATACCTGCACTATGTTGCAAGATAAGTGCAGCAAAATATTGAACAAATTGCTTTGATGTGGTTCTGTTGTTTAAAAACAGTGGTCCCCAACTTTTCTGACACCAGGGATGGATTTTAGAAGAAAAATTGATTTCCACAGACCCGGGAGGGAGGATGATTTTGCGCGCAACATAGATCCCGTGCGTGCACAGATGGAGCTTTGCTCACTTGCCTGCTGCTGGCATGGCCCAGTTCCTAACAGCCATGGGGACCCCTGGTTTAAAATATAATTGTACTATGCAAGCTATGTGTGAATCATATAAAAGGAATTAGGTAGGATAATAGATTGTCAACATTTACAGCTATGATATATATCTAGTAACAGAATCAAGACCCATCACATCTGGTATGCTGATATAGTATCACAACTACAAAATGTAAGCATTGTTACAAAGACATTACTTGTCTAAAGATTAAATGACAAACAAGATAGATTACAATCTGATACAACTCAGACTCTAGATACTGAACTAATCGGTATCTGATATAATAAAACTTTAGGGTCTGTTGAGTTATCAATGCAGTTCTGTTTGTATGATCTTACCTGATTTAATCTTTTTTAGGGAATATACCATTATTATTATCAGATGATATTGCTATTTCTGAGCCAGCAAAAATATTAAACTTTTTAAGAAAACAGGTAGGTTTTATATTTAATATTACCTATTTCAGTATGTTTAAAGACTAAGGATGGTATACTCTAGGCTTGTTTTATATTTGTTAGTACTGTATATAGTTTTATCACAGGAATACTGGAGGAACTGGTGCCATTTAATTTAAGTTTCTATATTAAACGGACAATATCGGTAGTAAACTATTTGTACTTTCTCTGACATAGTTATATCAGGTTTGGACTACTACAAACTGTAGCTGTATTAGTGGTATAATAGAGAAGTGGAATTTTTGAAACTGAAGATATAGCACATCCATTAGTTAGTGTTGATACCAGCTACATAGTACAGATCCTTTTGCTTTGGTGATTGTAGGATATAGGATTGCAGTGTCACTATCTTTGTTCTTTGTATTGCTATCTGCTTAAATTAAGAAGTAATCTTAATTTTTCTTTGAGTGAGGGGGTTATTCCTTTACCTCTTAAGGGGGCCCTGCTTCACTTCCTTCTCAAGAAGCCATTGCTGGATCCCTTCGTACTGGGATGGTGGGATACTTTCATCCAGTATCTAACTTTCCTTTTTTGCAGAAGGTGATTGAGAAGGTAGTTGCATAACAGATTCAGAGGACATTGGAAGAAATAAATTATCTGGATCTCTTTCAGGCACTTTTCAGGCGTGAAATGGCATTGGTCATGTTTTCCTATGTTCTGTGGTGAGGGTGGATGGGGTTGTATATCCATCCTTGTTTTACTTGCGCTCTCTGCAACCTTCAGCACCATTGGCAATGGTATTCTTCCATCTTGGCTTAGAAGATTGGGTTACACAGTGTTGTGCTGGTTTGCCTCCTTTTCCAGAGTTAATTCCAGTTAGTGATGATTTGGGAGGAGAGATCCTGCCCTCAGCCTTTACCATGTGAGGTGCTGCAGAGTTCGGTGCTTTCTTCTCTCGTATTCAACATCTACATGAAGCCGTGTGAATGAATTTATTCCTCACCCTGATATATCATTGATACACTGATGACACCCAATCATATATCTCAATCTCTAAAAAATTGTGACACTATAAGCCTCTTATCCCAGTGCCCAGTGAGGTACTAGATGGGGAACAACATCTAGTACCTTTTTTTGCTGATCCCTGGAAAAACTGAGTAGCTTTGGGTTTGAGGATTTACCAGTTCTAGGACTCTGCCGTCTTTGGTGCTGGATGGGGTCACACTTCCCAGTTAGACCCATTTTGTAATTTGGAGGTCTTCTGAATACATAACTCTTGCTCAAGTAGCAAGTGGCAGTTGCGGCTAGAAGGGCCATTACACAGCTGCATGTTGTGCACCAGTTGCACCCATTCTTAGATTGGGAGGCTCCCCTCATGTCCTAATCACCTCCAGATTGGATTTCTGTAATGGGGCTGTTCTTGAAAAGTATTCAGAAGCTTCAGCTAGTGCAGAATGCAGTGGCATTGGCAGTTATCTCCTACAACAGCACACCTCTGCTCCAGGAGTTGCATTGGGTTGCTTCCAGGTATTTTTTGTTCCATATAGCATCAACCTTGTGAACTCTCAAGTTTCCTCTTTCCATTATGTATTCAAAATGGACAGCATTTGTATGTATGTATATACGATGTGTATATATTATGTCTGTGTATGGTTAGATATATACTTTCTTTTGAGAGCAGGCAACAGAATTTTATTTTTAATGTGGGCCTGTTTTGTTTTTTTTAACTTGGCTTGAAATGTTTCAGCAAATGTGTTCTTTTTCAAGGGCACTTCTGGAACGTACATGAACAAATTGACATAGTCAGTTCATGGATATTCTAGAAGTGTCTTTGAAAAAGAACACATTTTCTGAAATGCATCAGGGCAAATAAAAACCATGTTTTATTGGCACTTAGAATTCCTCTTCCTCTTTTTTTTGTTTAACTCTTCTCTTAATAGAAACTGCTTACAAAAGAGCTGGAGGAGAGTGAGTTATCTTGCTCAAATCACAGGTTTCTGCTTAAAGTAAAATTCATGAATGGTGAAGCAGTTAAGAATGGCTGCAGCTTGATTTATAGTATAGCATCTGGTCAGCAAAGAGAATTATATTTTGTTCTCTTGGGGAAACACTCTGAAACTGGATGTTGGTATGCACATTCACTGTAGAGTTGAATTATATCTCCTAAATCCATAACTTCATCAGAGTGTTCTGATGTAATGCAATTTGAAATATTTTGAATGTTCTATCATAGAACAATAGAAACTAGAAATCAATTGCTTTCTTCCTTTTTTTGTTATAGACTCATGCAAATAATAGTTCATTCTGTTATATACTACAGTATATGCTATATACTATGCCAAGAGCATAACTTTATAAAATATATACTTCAAAGGTTCTCATTAAGCAACACTTAAACATACCTTTTGCAGGCTATCTAGACAGCCCTAGAACTGGACCACTGAAGAGCTAAAAAGGATAGAATCTCTTCAGCATAGTTCATAAATAATGCAACAGCAAAAATATACTTTTCTGTTTGTGACATTGAGGATTCCAAGACTCAGAAGGAACATTATATATTTATTATTGTTGAGAAAATGTATATCAATCCAGTGCCATTAAGAATTCTGGGCAATCTATAAGTAACACAATGAAAACACAATTAGCATCCATTTTGAAAATAACCAATTAATAAAAAATATGAAAGTTAAATTGATAACAGGTAGATCTCAACGTGTGACCACAATTGGGAGTGGAATCTCTGTTGTGGAACAAAGTGGTCATTAAGCAATCAATCTGTTCATTAAGTGGATGGAGTGAAAGAATTGCCATGGAGCTAAATCCTCTTGGGAGGCAGTTCTTTGAGAGCAAAAGGCCTGCCAGTTGGAAGGCTTTAAGTTTACACCAGGCTGAAATCCTCCTGGCAAGCAGCCCTTTTGCTCTGGAGTGTTTCTGCAGTCCACCAAAAGATGTCAGCTTCCCTTTGTGTATGGAGGGGAAATTCTTTGTGAGGCTGCAGAAACAGAGCTGAATCCTGAAGATTTCAGCTCTGTTCCTATAGTCTGCTAAAGGGTTTCCCCTCCTGTTCATGCAAAGATCATTCATGAGGCTGCAGGAGTAGAGCTGGAATCTTTAGGATTTCAGCTTTGATCCTGCAGCCCGCCAAAGGATTTCTCCTCCCCTCTATGCAGAGAGGGGAAATCCTTTGTGGGGCTACACGAACAGAGCTGCTCCTGAAATGCAGATATAACTGTGCAGGGCAGTATGGCATTTATGATGGCCAGAAGTGCTTCACAGACCATAAGGCACATTTTCCAAGACTATTGTAATTTTAAATGGTTGTTAAATAAGTTGAGGACTACCTGTAAAACAGCTGACAAAATATAATTTAATCTGCTTCCTTAACCGTAGTTCAAAGCAAGCTTGTTTCAGCTCCAGTAATTTATTGGATTCGTTTCAATACTATGGAGCCCACTACCAGAGAGAACTAAGTTGTTTATTGATAACAAATGTATCCATAATGAAACTTGCTGAAGAGGCCTCACAGATGTTTTAAGAAGTAGGAAGGACTGAATGAGAGTAGATGATTCCATTAGTTGCTTGGATCTGACAGCCTGCCTTCAAATTCAACAGACAGACAGTGTAACATTGTTTCATGCATTTAATAGCCTGAAAAGAGAGCAGCATAGCAACATAATTTAAGATGCATATGCACAGTATACACTCTGGTGTTTTGTAACCTGCCTGAAAGATAAAACACATAAAGACTCCATAGGAACAATAGCATTATGTTGCAGCCCATGCAGTTTTAACTTCCTCAAAGCAAAAAACAAAACCCTAAACACAACAGTTATCAGCAGACAGCATTCATGGTTAACTGATTCTCCCTCACCCCATGTCAGATTCCCAAAACTAAGAAAGACCCAGAGTGATTCTTCCAAGCAGATTTCTGTATTGTTCCACACCGATAGACAAAATCTTGCCAAACTGAAGCAGGCTACTACCTACACAAAGATATATTCTGGGAACTATTAGGGAGGGGCCGTCTTCATCCTCTCACACAAATTATCTGAACTCAATTGTCTCTTCTCAGGAATACACTCCCTTCCTCCCAGATTATATCCCATCATAACTCACCTCTCTTCATTTAGCTCTATCCAGTGGTAATAGGGACGAAACCTTCTATTTTCCAATGCATTCTCTAGATCTTTTTAGCTTAAAGATTTTTTTAATAACAAACACAAGCCAGTTGTAGACATCAGAACCCTCAAAAAGCTCCATTGATTCCTGTTTCAAAGCAAAAACTGAAAACAGAATTTTCCATGTTCAAAACATTTCAAACAGGCATTTCAAGTATGTAGTCATGGTATCTATATTTTAAAATACTTAAATCCATTTCAAAGAAAAAGATAGAAATGTTATTTTTATTATTCCATGTGTTTAGTGAAATATAAAATGTGTAACTAACTTCAGTTGTTACATCTAGTTTCTTTTTAGAAAGTTTCATATAGCTCTGTGCTGCCTTTTTTTTTTGGCAGAAATATAATGCTGATTATGAATTGTCTTCAAAGGAAGGAGCTGACACACTTGCATACATTGCACTGCTTGAAGAAAAACTACATCCTGCTATGGTAAGAACCAAATGGTCTCTCAAAGTGCATTTAACCACAGCATAGTTATTTCCACTCCATCTTCAAATTATGGCCTTCATCTTCTCCCTGGTCCACAGTTGTTACTGACAGACTTAAATTGTACGTAGCTGTATGAATGTTAAAATGACATTTTTCCATTTATTGTGCCTTAGCAAGCTTGTTATGTTTCACTATCCTGTATATTGGAGGTGAAGTCAGGTGATTAGCAGTGGGCCAATTGGATGTTCTACCTGATGTCATATCTCTGCCTATTGGTTCCTAATAAGCCTCTTCTGTCACCGTTCTGTTATTCATTTCCTATTGAGCTTGAGAGACTTATTTTAATCAATTCATCACTTTTATATTGATGTAAATATATCTATAAGGATGGGTGCTTATGGTCAAACTCAGTCTAAAGGCAGCTTTGTGGTTTCATTGGAAGTACACCTGATGCTACACAAGGAACTTGCAGGTGAGTCAGAAGTTAGTGGATTTGCATTACGGCACTAAAAGGTTTAGTTCATATTTTTGTTAATACTTTTTCTACTGTACTTACTAATTTCCTCAAGGCTGTAGTAACATGACAGTGAAATGAAAGACCAGGAATCATTCTCAGGAAAAACAGCATGTGAATGAATTGACACTTTACAAATTTGTTATGCCAGAATGGTTTGTTGAAACAAACACAAACTGGCCTAAAGCCATCCAACAGAGCCCAATGTTGTACTTGTTCCATTTCTGCTGCAGAAACGTGATTGGCAGATGTTTCTCCTGATTTTCTAACAGGAAAAATGAGGGCAGCAAAGCAATAGTACTTAGCCAGTCTTTTATCCAGCATGCACTGCAGATACATAACACTGAATTCATTAATGATTTAGAAAAACCAGGATAATGTTAGGCAATGGGCAGTAAATTTCATGTTTATATAGGTTTGCACTAAGATGATCAGTAGATAATACTCTTTTTTTTAAAAAAAATTTATTATTAGATATCCATTTGTACATGCAAACAAAGAGAAAATTCAAGTTAAAGCCATTCAACAATACAATCATTTTAAATTTGTAGACCTTCTTCACTCCGTATATCAAACTATAAGCCAACTACATTTTATAAATTTTAAGTTTCACTTCTTTTCAGATCTATCCATTGTACATCAAACAAACTAGTTAAATAATAAAGTTAATAATTTTCATGTCGATACACCCCTCCCTTCAACGCGTACATTCTTAGTCTATTTAATATATATCTTCCATTAATCACCCTCTCATGTCTCTTGCTCTTACACTTAGTCCTTACATCAGTCCATAATTCTTTGCCTTTAATTCCTTGCATAAAATATTAAGTTTCTCTTCTTTTCAGTCGAATTCTGGGTTTCTTCCTCTGCCAGGTGGATTGCCATAACACAGCTTCCCTTCCAAGTAATAAGTCTCTCTTTATTGCTTGCAATGTCCCTTGGTTCCATATAAGCAATACTCTATGGATTCTGTCAGTTTGCCAAGAGAAATTTTTAGCCTCCTCTCCTAGATATTTTTCCAATGCTTTTATAACAATTCTTTTCAAATCCTCACTTTTCATTTCAGTAAGTTGTCTCTCTTCTTGTCTCTCCACCTCTTCCATCTTTTCTTCAACCCCTTCCCAGACCCTCTTCAAATTTCTCCCAGTATCTTCTCTTGTTCCCCCACTGTGCGTTTGTACTGTTTCTCCGGTTTGGTCCAGGTCCTCAATAACTGCTTTGCTTTGATCTTCCACCATCTTCTCCACTTCTCTGCTTTGTTCCACTGCCTCCATCGTCCTCATCCTTTCTTCCCATCTTTTTTCATACATGTCTATTATCATGTCCATCTTTCTCCTTATTTTTTCAAAAGTTGTTGACATTGCATCTTTTAATTCTTTCATCGTCATTTCTGGAGAGCTTATATACATCCTTAGGTTTATTTTGCAAAGTTTTTAAGTTATGCGTCTCTGCTGCCCTCTAGAGGTCTCTTTCGCCTTACAGTTTCTCTTCCGCCTTTCTCTTCCGGTAGCTATCACTTTAAATTAAGAGCGGTCGCCATCTTGGGTGCCTTTTGTTCATTGTGAACGTAAGTGATCCGAGGTAAAATATAAGAAATACTTGCTTTTTAAGCTCCTGCGTTCAGTCTGTCAATCTCTGTGCTTCTTTGAGATGTGTTCCTCGGGTGGTGGCTGGTCTCAGCGTCTTGGTCTGTCAGCTGACAGATGCTGCCCCAGGCTGGAGCTATTGTGAGTGTACGGGGAGTCCTCTTTCTTCCCCCCCTGAGAATTTTTTGGGGGGTTTTCAGAGGATCTCAACCCACACTCACAGCTCTTCGCCCCTTCTCCTACCGAGGAGGGGTTTTTTCGCCGCGAAAAACAGCTGTTTTGTGCTGTTTTGGCGGCTTTACAGGTCCCGTGTCACAGAGCCTCCGAACAAGGCTATTTCGACCCTGAGGCAGCCACGCCCCCTCTCCAGTAGATAATACTCTTAAAAATAGGCATATGTGCCGAAGTTTTATCGTTTTCTCATTGAAATTATGTACCATCAAGTTAGAGTCAACTCTTCACCATTACATAGATTTATTTTCTTTATGACAATCTGCCCCTTAATTGGTCCTTCAAGTGATGCATCAGTCTTACAGCTAGTAACCTCTTTCTTCTCTTTCCTCCATTTTTTTTTCTCAGCATTAGCTCCTTCTCCAGAGTTAGGACTTCATATAATGTGTTTGAAGTAGCATAATTTGAGCTGGTCATTTATGTCTTGAGAGAACTCTGGATTGATTTGTTCAGTGATCCATTTGTTTGTTTTCTTGGCAGTGCATGTTATTCTCGGGACACTTCTCCAATCCCAGAATTCAAAATTGTCAATCCATAAGGTGGCACAGGGAATAGTACTGCTAGCACTATTCCAATCTTTGTAGTATAAACACATCATGGCACCTTTTTTAAAGGCCTTCTTAGCTGTTCTACCAAATGCTAATCTGTAGTGTACTTGTTGACTACTTGTTCTTTTACTATGGATGGTTGATCCTAAAAAGCAGAAGCTATCTATTACTTCAATATCTTCATTGTCAATTCTAAGCCTTGTTTTTATACCTGATGTCATTAATTTGGTTTTCTTTTTATTTAATTTTAATTTTCACTACACTATTTGCAGATTCATTTCATTTTCAGCTATCAAGAATAATATCATTGTAATGCAGGTTACTGATGTTTCTTTCTCCAGTTTTAAAATCATATTCATTTCTTTCATCCCAGGTTCCCATCATGATGTATATCCAGCAAATAAGTTAAATAAATGAAAGGATACATCCTTGTCTCACTTCTTTGCCAATCTGGAGCTAATCTGTTTTGCCATGTTCTGTCCATACTGTCACTTCTTGACCCTGTATATAGGTTTTACATTAGAACAATAAGATACTCTGGAATCTCTCTTTTTCTAAGCGCATTTCATAGTTGACATGATTAATACAATCAAATACCTTTCTATAACCAATGGATCACATACTATAACTTCTTTTTGTTTTTCTGTAGCTTTCTTAATTATCCATCATGCATCAGCAATAATGTCTCATGTTCCTTGGCCTTTTCTAAAGCCAGCTTCAATATCAAGTGTTTCTTTTTCCATTTGGGCTCTAATCTATGTTTGATGATCTGAAGTATTATTTTACTAGCATGTGAAATTAAGGATATTGTATGAGGAGGTTATTAAGTTATACAATCAAATTCAATTTAAAACTAACAGAACATGAAAGCAAAACCTGCTGCTTGTAATTGGACACTGGATTGCCAGAGTTGGAAATATTAAGGAAAATGTTATACTGCATTATTTTACTAGCATGTGAAGTTAAGGATATTGTATGATAGGTGTGTGCACATAGTTAAATTTCCTATTTTTGGTATTGGATTGACCGCTTTACAGAATATTCTTAAAGTGAATATAAAGATAAAACCAAAAACTTTTCTTTTGGGCTTAATGGAAAAAGACTTGGAAATTTTTTTGGAACTTTAATCTTATATATGTTGACGGCAGCAAGACTACGCACAAAAATGGAAGGACATTTCGATTCCCACCATGGATGAATGGCTACAAAAGTTGATGGAGTTATCAGAGATGGCTAAATTAACCGTTTTGGAAAAGTTTTGAAAAAGTGCAAAGAAGAGCAACTAAGATGATTAAATGCCTAGAGCAGTGGTTCTCAACCTATGGGTCGTGACCCCATTTGGGGTCGAACGACCGTTTCGCGGGGGTCGCCGGACACCGCGGTCCGCCATTTTGGGGGTTTTTTTATTTATTTTTTTATTTTTAAATTTTTTTTAATTTTTTTTCAGCATGCGCGCGCCGCGCATGCGCGGATCGGCCCATCGTGCGCGCGCCGCGCATGCACGGATCCGCCTGTCGCGGTCTGCCATTTTGGTTTTTTAAATATTTTTTTTGGGTTTTTTTCGGCGCGTGCGCCCCGCGCATGCGCGGATCGGCCCGTCGCACACATATGCGCGCGCACGCCCGGGTCGGGGTCACGGTGCGCATGGGCAGGGCAAGTGGGGTCTCAACCTGAAAAAGGTTGAGAACCACTGGCCTAGAGACTAAAACATGAAGAATGGTTGCAGAATTTGGGAATGGCCAGCCTAGAGAAAAGAAGGACTGGGGGGACATGATAGCAGTATTCCAGTATTTGAGAGGCTGCCACAAGGAGGAGGGGGTCAATTTATTTTCCAAAGCACCAGAAGGCAAGACAAGAAACAATAGTTGGAAACTGATCAAAGAGAGAAGCAGCCTGGAATTAAGGAGAAACTTCTTGACAGCGAGGTCAATTAACCAGTGGAACAGCTTGCTTTTAGACGTTGTGGGTGCTTCATCACTAGAGGTTTTTAAGAAGAGACTGGACAACCACTTGTCTGAAATGATACAGGGTGTCCTGCTTGAGCAGGGTGCTGGACTAGAAGATCTCCAAGGTCCCTTCCAGCTCAATTTTGATTCTGATTCTGATCCTGAAAGAAAAGAATATAAATACTTTTGTTTCTACTTGGAAACTTCTGGACTTTGTGCTTGAGGTGGAAAAAATGAAACTTTGATTTTGGGTTTTATTGATTAGATTGATTTGCTGTTATAGAAATGGCTAGTTTATACTATTACGGAAAAGTAAAAAGTTGAGGTTCGATGTTAATGCCTTATTCTACCGCATGAGAGGGAGTCGGAAGTCAACCCCCTTTTTTTTCTTTTCCCCCTCTCTCCCACACTTCTCTCTTTACCTTCTCCTCCCCTTTGTTTCCCACTACTTGATTTTGTATTTTTGTATTTTATACTATAAGCTAGTAAAAAAAAAAAAAAAAAGAAAAATAATTTAAAAATGAAAAAAGAATTTTTTTTAAAAAAGGAATGTAGATTGACCTCTTCAAATCTGTTGGCCATTATGTCATTTTCCAGATTTGCTGGCATAGCTTGGTTAGAACTTTTATTGATTTTTCTTTTGTTGTTTGCCATATTTCTGTGAGTATTCTACCAGTTCCTATAGCCTTCTGACTTGATAATAACCAGGATGCTGATCTACTGTAATTTCATCTTCTAGTACTAAGAATTGTGTAAATAGGGAATGTGTTTTAAGGCACCTTGGATGTTGGCATATCTACTATGTAATATTTTAGTATTCCCCTTTAATTTTTGATCTTCTACTATATGTCCATTAAGTTCCTTGCTGAGGTTTTTACCTTTCTTGGCTTTGGCTTCTCTTCTTGGCAATTTTGATGTTTTTTTCCTGACATCCAGTTTGCTTTCTTCTGTTTCTTCATCTTTGGCAGTCTCTTTTCACTTTCCTCTTTAACCAGTTCCTCTGGTTCTGTCTCAATGACCTCAGAATTTCAAAGTGATTCCTGATGTTCTCCGTGAAAATGGTAGATATATATTCATATTATGGAAACTGTCTGTCTTTCTTGTTCTTCTTTAGTCTAACTTAGAACTTGCATGTGAGTATTATAGTTTCTAATCTCTTCCAAGCCAACACCTGGCTTTCTGTTTGATACTATAAGTGAACTCTTCTAACCTGTTTTAGCAATAGTACAGTCAATTTGATTTCTGTCTACTGCATTTGGCACTTCCATGGATATAGGTATCATTTTGGTTGTTTGAAGATAGTGTTAGCTATAAAGAAATCATAGATTGGCAGAAATTGATATTTTGATGTTCTCCTCAAACCATGCAGTATAACATTTTCCTTAATATTTCCAACTTTGGCAATCCAGTGTCCAATTACAAGCAGCAGGTTTTGCTTTCATGTTGTTAGTTTTAAATTGAATTTGATTGTATAACTTAATAACCTCGTCATATTTCTATCACTGAAATTAATGGAACTTATTTGGGACTAGTGATTGTATGAATTTACTATAAAACACTTAAGGAGGTATCTGTTTAAAATCAACATTTAAATTTATAATTGAAAAATGAGATTAATTTAACTAAACAGAAAGCTTAATCAGTTTTATAAGTTATACTTGTGTGGCCTACCTCTTAAAAACAATGGTTCAACCTAAGTCTTGAGTGTGTTACTTCGCACTGTGAATGGAGATTTGATTAAAATCTTTCAACAGAAAACTAGAAGGTGAAAAGGGTGCTATGATTTATTTTATTAAAATATTTATAAGTTTTCTGTAGATGGGTCATATAAAACATAAAACTGCAAATGCAGAAAAGCAAATGAAATTAATCAAGCAGCAGTAATATGCAATCGTTGATTATTAGTTTTCAAAATAAGTGGATTTTATATTTATATTGCAAAGTAGCACAAAGCAAACAAACTTACAAATGTTCTTTATATTTTTATTATATAGGCTTCTGCCTGTATTAGTTACACAAATGATATTTCAGGAAGAATATGCCCCTAGAGGAAGAAAAACGTTATTTCTAGTCATTTCGTTATAATAAATGTGCTGAATTTCCCTAGTCATAAATCTGGGCTATGTATATGTATAAGATTTTGAACTGAAAAGCTTCAGTAAAAAATCTGAATTTAGTTTTTAAGAATTAAAAGAATATTGTGGTCTTTATAGAATGTATCCTCATTCTTGAATATTAACATTCTTTATCTTCATGATACAGCTGTATACTTTTTGGATTGAAGCTGATAATTACTATAATTTGACAAAACCATGGTTTGCTTCAAGGATTCCATTTCCATTGAGTTGGTACCTACCTAGAAAGATGTCCAGGGAAGCTCTTAATAGGATCTTGCTGACAAAGGGAGGGCCTCCGCTCTATAGTATCACTGAAGTAGAAGTTCAGGTAAATTTTCTTAATCAGTTAAAATTGATGCAGATATACCAAAACAGCACGATATTGTTTACTATTCTAATTTATATGAGGGCAGATGTTTAATCTTCAGAATGAAGTGGTGTCTTGTTTTGTTTGATATTATTTACAGAATATTTATCTTTCTATCAGAACAAAATATATGGTTTTTTCTTATATTTATATATAGTATATAGTTTTTTGAGAAGGAGCCTGATTTTGTGAGAGAACACCTTTATTTTTGCCAGAATATTATAGAAAAATTCATTTGTCTTTTAAACCAAATTCTTCCTCCGTGCACTTTATTATTAACATTAAAAAAAAGATTGATCTAACATGATGCTATACAAACTAAGAAAAAATGTAGCTTTGAAGACATTCCAGACAAGTACTTTGTTTATACTTATGTAAATTCCAGAGCATTATTTTGGAATCAAATCTAAAGCCCTGCACAAGTTTTTTTTTCCAAAACAGAAATTAAAACAAAAAGTGAAAACAATTGTTTACCATATAGGAACATTTTCCAGAGCATTTACATAACTTTCTTTGTAACCTTTGCAATCAGTATGAGAGATTTCTCAGCACAAAAGTAGTGCTCAAAAAGTGTCCACTGTTGTGAAAGCACTCCACTGTTTTATCTGTGTTGTTATAATTCCTGCTGCTTTCTTGAAACCTATGAGCAGTATTTCCTCTGATATGTTCCATTTATTGGAAACTAATATGAATTAGAGTGTCCCTTTAAATAAGAGATGGCCTGAATTTAATTTTCTTTGGGGTTTTGTTTTTCTATTCTATACTTTAAAAAAAATTATAGCTATAGCTCTTCAGCACGACACACAAAGCAATAGTGTTGCTATTATAATTATATAATTATAATGAGTTATAATACATACAATATACACTGCTAATAGTAGAGATGGGCAGCCCATGAGTTATACTCAAATCCCAGTATATCTGTGGGTCTCAGAGCAACATCTTGGATTTGTGTGTGTGTGTGTGTGTGTGTGTGTGTATAGAAAGTTTAAGAGGCAGTATGGACAATTTCTCCCCAGAAACATCCTGAAGAACTAGATAGTTTAGTCAAAATTGGCATTTATAAAATGGCACTCTAATTTTAGCACTAGTGCTTTGAAATACGCTAATACATTAGATAACTTGTTTGAGTGGAAAAATACATTCAAGATATACATTTTGCTGCATTTTGTATTAACTGAAGCATTACAAAATTCAGGGGTAGCTTGATAAATTAGGTTATTAAGGATGAACAAATTTTTGATGGCAGAGGGTTGCACAACATTTTGGGGGAGCTTGAACGTTGTAGGTGGAACAGAAATACAACACTGAGCTAAGTTTTTTCATTAGTTTTTGAAGGATTCTTAATTTTGTAAACTGATAAGGTTGTGATAACACATTCACTCCAATTTTATTATATTTCCTATATTGAAAGGAAATACTTTCAATATTTGTTTGTAAGAATAATATGATAATAAAATGAATCAGCCACAGAGAAAAATAGCAGTAACACATTTGTATACCATCCCATAATGCTTTACAGCATTCTCTGGGCAGTTTATGATGTCAGCATATTGCCCCCAACAATCTGGTTCCTCATTTTACCAACCTCGGAAGGATGGAAGACTGAGTCAACTTGAGCTCCATCAGCACTGAACTGCAAGCTATGGGCAGAGTTTGCTTGCAATTTTGCATTCTAACCATTGTGCCATCAGGGCTCCTGTAAAATCCTGTAAAAACAGAAAATGGGCTAATATATAATGGAGTAAGTAGAGCTGTGGTGTTTTGTATGCTTCCACAAGCAAGATTCAAGTTCTCAGAACTGTTTTAAGATTAATAAAGATATTCTGCAACTGTTGCATGAGGAATCAAATTGCAGCATGTATGAGATGGTGTTATGCAAATATTGCAACTTATGCAGTTGTGTTAAATATTAAGACACAAGAGTATGCTAATAGCATTTACTTGATGACATCACACACATGTTATTTTGGCAACATGTTTGACTGCAAATGGTTGTGTCTGTAATGGCACATTTTTCAACATTGTGATATAGGATAGGTAATGTCAAAGTTAATATTTTACTATCTATTATGAAGATACTATATTGATTTTAAATAAGTACTGGAAAAGTTTTGTGCAAATCAACTTTTCTCCATCTTAGATCTACAGAGATGCAAAAGAATGTCTGAATCTTCTGTCAAATAGACTAGGCTCAGCTCCATTTTTCTTTGGAAATAAGTGAGTACAGAATATTTATGGTATTTGCAAGACATTTTAATGCTACTACATTTTGTATTTAAAACTATGTTTAGACTTTGTTTGACTTGCCAGCTTTTAATATCAACACTTGTTCAACTGTTGATCACCATAAACTAAATGATAACTAATTAAAAAGAATTTTTAAAAGAATTCAAGAACAGCTTCTTCCAGATTCTATATAAAAGGACATACATGTACCTTGAATATCAGTGGCATAATTTTCCACAATTTTGAGTAAAAAAAGCAAGAAAGCTACAGCATAAATTCTAAAAAAGGCTTAACAATTATTTTTAAAAGCCAGATTAATCACCAAGATCCATATACGTACCATAGTTACTACATACCATGTTTACTGCATCTTTTTTTTTTATCACCAACAGGTTACATATGGCTAATGTGGCCATTTCTTCCCTCTTTCAAGCAGACAATTGCTTCATTGATTACCAATTTAAAACTAAATTAAATTTCTAGAACCCATTCCAGTTTGTGGATTTTTGTATAGCATTCAGGATGCTGTTGTCTTTTATCATGGAAAATCATCTTTTTCATAATTACATTGATGTGGAGAAAAAAACACATTCACATATCTGAATCAATGATTTGGCCATGGAAGAGATTTATGTAACTTGTCTAAGTCATGTGGGTTCCAATTCAGGTTTTCTGGGGCAACATGATAAAGATTTATCCTTTATACTTTCATCTGTTTGTATAAGAATTAGACTTGAGTTTGATGCCTGCTGATGAAATGTAGGATGAAATGTAGATTATATTCCAAATATCAAAATCTGGCTTAAAGCTATTCATTTATCAATTCCTTTGTATGAGAACCATCTGACATTGACAGATGATATTACTGATAACAGGCTTTACACTTCAGAAAAACTGCTGTTTTACATGTATAGCCTGCAGCTAATTGCAACTGCTTAGTTGACTGTTGTAACTATTTGGTTTAAACCCATTTGGTGAAGACAAATCTTGACTGATCCTTCATATTTAGAGAACATCTTGAAGTAATTGGACAAAAATTGAAAACAAGGAACAACTTGATTAGGAAAATTGCAGGAATAGGGTGGGGAGCATAAGCATAAACACTGTGAACAATGGTACAATCATTACTTTACTCTGTCGCTGAATACTGCACACTTATATGGGGAAGAAGTTGTCATACCAACAAGATTGAAGTTTATCTTAATGATACAATGAAAATAACATCTGGAACCCTCAAATCTACACCACTATCCTGGTTCCATGTTCTTTCTAACATTGCCCCCCCCTTATCTCAGTCAACAACAGACAGTTCAAGAGTGGAATAAGATAAATAGTCCATGTACTCTTAGAGATCTACCAGTACATAAAATATTAGATTCTCTATCTTGCACCAGGCTTAAGTCTAGGAAACCAATTTGGAATAACATACCGCAGTCTTACAATATAGATGAAGAATGGCGATCAAAATGGTTGAGCCTTAATAACTATAACCAAACTGATCACATAGATCCGATAAAACCACTTCCAGGAATGCAGCTGCCCTGGAAAAAATGGAGCCATCTGAATAGAATCAGGACAGGCCATATCAGAATTAGGACAAAGTTCTTTAAGTGGGGAATGGCCAAAATCCTGCAATGTGAGTGTGGTGCATTGGAACAAATGATAATACACATAGTTCAATAAAGTCTCTTCAGGAAGTTTCAGGCACCTGGGATGATCTCATCACAGCAACAGTAGAAGCAGTTAGATGGGTTACTTCCTTAGATATTGAACTATAGGATCTATTGCGATTCTGTGGTGCCATGTGATAGCGATTTTATCATGGTTTTATCCTAATTCAATATTTTATTTATCTACATATTGTTCACATACTTTACCTATATGTATTTGCTGATGCTTTATTCAAATATTTGTGTTTTTATGTATAATGTGGTTTATTAGTGTTATATATCAGTGATTGCATGATCTCTGTGGATGCCATACACTAAATAAATATTGAAGAGAAATTAGTCATTTTCAGAAAATACAGTCTTGTTAGATTATGAAACTACCATGAAATAATGACACAATTTCTCGACTATTTCTATAGTCGAGCATGTTACATTTTTATGAATTCAAAATTTTCAAACATAACATTTTACTTAGATATTTCTGAAAGTTTTAAAAGGGGTTTGAGATAATAATGTCACATATTTATTATATCTAGACCTACAACTCTTGATGCCTTCGTATTTGGTTTTCTTGCACCTCTTTATAAAGCACCATTCCTTAAAGTCCAGTTACAAGAGCATCTTAAGCAGCTTCCCAACTTATGTCGCTTCTGTGATGATATTCTGAGTTGCTACTTTAGACGAAACCTCTCAGGTAAATGATACACTTGTCCCTACACATATACATCTTGAAATCTACAAATGCTTGTTTGCACTAAGTCTATACTGGAAATAAATTCTTCACCAGAAACCTTGGAATCTGCCTTATAAATTTGCAAAAGCTTTAAAAATGGTAAAGGTTTAGGACTCTATTACCGTAGCATACATTATATGATTCTTTCTCTGTGAAAATTCTTGAAATGTTTTGCAAAGAGCTTGGTTGCTTCTAACTTTGTCTTCTCTCTGTCTTGCCTGTTTAGGGACTTCTCTGAAGGGACAAGATACAGTTGATGCAAATCTCCAGAAACTTACACAGCTTGTGAACAAGGAATCTAATTTGATTGAAAAGGTTCTTGTTCATTCTGATTCTCTAACTGATAGATAGGGATCAGATAGTACACTTGGCTTTAATCAGCTAGAAAGAGAATGAGAACCAGTATTAGAAAAGAGCAGAAGGAGAGCAAAATCCATCTCAGGTTTTGGGATTCTTCTTACCGCAGTTGGTTTCAGTTGCTTTTATGTTTTTCAAACTCTGATGTCTGTAGTGTAGTTTTCATTGCAGAAAACCATATGAGATGATAGGCTGTGGAAGGAAAAAACAAGAATGGTTCTGCATTTATCATCTTTATCAAACTCGATCGCGTCACGTGACATATTGTAGTGTATTGCAACTTTTTTGCCTTTGCAGAGCTGGGGTGGGTGTGGGCTGCACGTGATGCATCCAGCCTGCGGGCCACCAGTTTGACACCCCTGTTCTTTATGTTGCTTTTTCTTTTAATAGTGTCTCATTCTTTAGCTTTAGCCCATTTTTCTGCCTTACTGTGGCAGTTCTATTGCACAAATATATGAAACTACCATTGTTCTGGATAACTGAACCCTAAATTATTGTGTATCAATAATGTAGGTTTTGAAATGACTGTTTGATAATATTCAGTATTACATTATGTACAAATATTTTTCTTTATTGGTTGATTATGTTTAAAAAATCAGCATTGGCACTTGATTTAAAAAAGAGGGAGTAGGCAGGACTTGAGTTGATTGTATTTTCTTCCATAGTAAGTAAATATATAAGTTGGGTACAGTATGGACAATTGACATAATACCACCATAAAATTCTTGAATATATAAAAATATGTAAGAGACTTAAAGGAACAGGCAGATTTGTTGTAATCTTTAGGTGGGTTTTATTTAATTAGCACTTAGAATTTCTACCTAACAAATAATAACTGATGTTTATTTGATAAAGGAAAGAAAAAAGTCATCTGAACATTAAGGAAGATATCAAATAGGCCTTATGTATATTTCTATACACAAATGCAATATGGGAAAATGTAGCCAGTAATTTAAGCAGTTCCAGAGTCAGAAGGATAGATGTGATTCAAAGGAATATTATTAAATCTAACAAAGCAGGTGACCAGGCATTAGAACATGCCATAGAAAATGCTTTTCAGTATTTGGGGATAGTAAAATTGTAAAAGTTTGTGATTTAGCCTCCAACATTTGAACATTTGGCTATTTAAATTATTTTGATGTTCTACAAGGACTCATTAGCTATTTCCTAGACAATAGATAGTAGGAATTCTGGCAAAAGGCATGAAAACAGATTCCCTAAAGAGACCATCATCCAACTCAACTAAAAATTAACAGTAAATACTAAAAGAACTAGCTGAACAATGAGACATTTTAATCCGTATTTAAACTTGGACGCACAAACTGCCTTTAACTGTCCTCAGCAATATTTTAAGTATAGCTTTTATGAATTTATACACATTTACTGTATATAGTCATTACCTAGCAATTCTGAATGGTTCAGAATAAAAATATCCAAGACAATTTAAGGACATAAAGGTCTATGTCTTTTCAGGCAAAATTAATGTATTAATATGAAAATATAAAGTTTTGGTGCTAATATACAAGCTTTGTTCCCTATGAACTGCTTAATGATTTTTTTATACCAAAGATGGACACTGCTAGCTAATCAAGCCATAAATCAACAAGACTAACTGCCATGCTTATGACATAGTGACTAAACATAGGCCAAACTGCAGTAATTACCTTCACTCCAGAGAAGCCAGTTTTTTTAACTGAAGTCACATGACCGGCAAAGTTAAAAGAAGCTTTCAGAAGCAATGACCAGATGTATCAAAGTCAATATTACTATATAAAAATATAAAATTAAGACTTAAAATCAGTGAAGGAAGAAATTGAATAAATTATAATAAAACAATATAAAACACAAGAGAAATGCAATACTTATTGCAAAGTCGCTTGATAGTAAGAAGGCAGCATATAAACTTAATACATAATATAAAAGACTTCATGATGTCATCGCTCCAAGGTTGTAGGACTTCTTATGGAAATAATTAAAAATAGTAACTTAGCCACCATATTGGTGATGGTATGGTTCCAATCTGCTGATAGAAAATGGATTACCTCTCCCTCATACAAGATTGCAGTTTTGTTATGGCATGGTGAAGATATGTCTGCACATAATTTAGTATAGTGTAGTGAAAAAATACCCAACAGAGAGCCAGTTTGATATAATTAAGGTGCTGGCCTGGAAACCAGAAGACTAAGAGTTCTAGTTTTCCCTTAGGGATAAAAGCCAGCTGAGTAACTGGGCCAGTCATTTTCTGTCAGCCCAACCCAGGTCATAGACATATTGTTGTACAGAAAATAGGCAAGATTGATTATTAGATGTGTTTTCTGTCTTCAGTTATATAGCTGTCCTCAGTTTATGATTGCAATTGGTACTGCTAAATAATACAGTTGTGAAGTGTGGCATCATGTGACCGCATAGCTTGGCGACAGCAGTTCTGGTGGTCCAGGTTGCTTTTGTTAAGCAAGAACCAAGAGGGCCTTTAAGCAAGGTCCTTCCAACTTCCTGTTGGCTTTCCCATTGACTTTACTTGAGGGAAGCTGGCATGGAACATTGGAAATCTTGATCATATGTCCACCATTTGCAATTGCAAGCTGAGCACCAAATTAACATATGACTGTGGGGATGCTGTTATGGCCAGAATTCCAAGTACCCATAATAATAATAATACAGTAATAATAGGGTTTCAAGTTCATTCCAACTACAACATCTTTCGTTGAACGGATCTTACTGTACTTTCCATCTAGTATTCCTGGGGTAAAGTGCTGAAATGAGCCAAAGATAAGGCTCTAAAGTGTGCTATTCAAACAAGGTTGAATAAGTAGTTTGTAGATACAAAAGGTTTCAATTTGAAACTCACAGCTGAATGTTGAGTATAGCATCCATCTGCCTGTCATATGACTGACAGATTTTAGCTTTAGCTGTCTCTTAAACTAGAGGAAGCACAAATTAGATAGATAAGCCTCAGTCAGTTCAACTAAGATACTTTTCTTTTCACCTTGATGGTGTCCACCTGAAATCTATTTTCTTTAAATTTGTTGTTTTTTATCCTGTTTTCTAAACAACTGAACATTTTTGTCCCATTTTCAACGTGAAAGCCCTTCAGATACTTGAAGATAATTATCACATTTCCCTACAGCTTTCTTCAGGCAAAACATGTAGAAATCCTGTAATTATTCCTCCCACATTTTTCCTTCCAGGCCCCTTATCAGCTTGGTTTCATTCCTCTGTACATCCTCAAGTTTATCAATGCCATTCCTAAAATGCAATACCAATAAAGGAAAAGATAAAGGAGAAAATGCAGTACCTGGAAAGAACTCAACACAGTGTTCTAGGTGCAGTAGGAAAAATGAACTCAGGTGATTAGGGTTAAATTTCCTTTTGGGCATTTCGATCACCCCATATAATTCTACACGCAGGCGTATATAGTATACATTTAATACTAGGAAATTAGCAATGTACTCTATATCTCCACAAATGTTTGATCTCTGCATATATAAATTAATGAGCATTTATTGAAGTGTTTAAGCTTCAGTAGCATTGTGAGTATGAAAGGGTATCTTAAGAACATGAACTTGAAATTAACAGCTCTAAACTGCCCCTGGGATTCATTAGGGGAGTATAATTCAAATATGACAGCTAACTACTGGTATGTTTTCTCAAGTATTTAAGTAAATAATAAAAGAATGATAAGTAAATCATGTAGTAATATTCCATGTGATAAAGGAGTGGTTCCATAAATACAGTGACTATCAGTCAAAATTATTAGAAGCAGTTATTTCCTAACAGAAGTTGTCAGATTATAATGGAAATTAAAGTGTTAATAGAGGGAGACACACTTGCTCAGTCTTGGTTTTGTTCTGGTTATTTATTCCAATCAAGTGATGTATTTTCCCTAAAGAGTCTTTTGTTAGAAGGAGCTGAGATAGATAATCAGAAAGAGCAACAGAGAGCAAAAAGTACTATTACTTTGGTAAATTAAGATAAATTAAATTATCTAGCCCAGGGGTTCTCAACCTTGGCAACTTTAAGACTTGTGGACTTCAACTCCCAGAATTCCTCAGCCATGGCTGGCTGAGGAATTCTGGGAGTTGAAGTCCACAAGTCTTAAAGTTGCCAAGGTTGAGAACCCCTGGGCTAGCCATTTGATGTCAGTACCCCTTCACCTGTTAATCATCTGTAGTTTGGTTTTGTGGGGAGGAAGTTGGCAACTAACATAGAGCAGTCCACCTTTGAGTATTTATTTCTCTTTGCAGGCACACATTCTTTTTAAGCATAACTTTAGACAGAAGATTTGTAGCTTCCTGTTTGGCAGAAGCCAGAATTCTGTTTGCTTTATGTAACAGTAGATATTCGGTGGTTTGTCAGAATCAGTGGAGGAACAAACTTTTTAAACGATTGGGCAGTGCTCAAAATCACTGCCTGACTCTAATTTTCTTGTTAAATAAATATTTAACAAGCTCATTTCCTGTTTTGTATATTGGCAGGTATTTTAACTTTATTAGTAGTACTTTTCGCTCTCCATTGTTTGATCTTAAGAAAATAATGGTAATTAACTCTGAATGGTCAAGAATATTATGTCTCATTTTTCCACTTCTAAACTGCTTGCTTATCTGATGGGAAGCTGCATGGTTTTATACTTAACTCCCTCTGAGAGGTGAAAAGAAATTTGTACAGATAAATTGGAAAGCATGTTGTCATTCAGGTGATGATATTATGAAATGAAGCATACAACAATGTTTGGTCAGGTCAACTGAATGAATCAGGCACACATGGTGAAAAAGAGGGATGAATTACAGAGAATTGGATAGGAAATGCTTTAAAGTGTATCTCATACATAGATAAAATAATCTTTAAAGGACCACATCTCTGTTTCTTTTAATGGATAAATAAGAAACAACATACTTACTAATTGGAGTTAAGCTGTTGAAGTATAAAAAATATACATGGTATTAATAAGGTAATTCATTAAACTCATTAGTTAATCTGTTGTTCTTGAACTCAAGAAAATTGCACTATTACGTGTATAATTATCTTTTAAAATAAATGATTGAACATTGCAATGTGAACAATATTGAAAGTAATTTTATTCAACTATCCAAATTGGCCTTTATGTTGCTTTTGCAGATGGATGATAATCTTCGCAAGAGCCCTCAGCATCCTCCTCGTAAACTGACAACTGTCAAACTTTCTACAGCCGAGGAAGGAAATAATTCACTGAATCGATTGTCACCCTTATAGTTTTTTATTTCATTTTTATATATGCGTTCTGAGAAACTGTTCACCTGTAATCAATTTTTGCACTAAACTGTGTCTTTATGAATCTGTGGCAAAAGATAACTTGGCATGGGTGCAGGCCCATTCATTCAACCAATTTATTCTATGGTCATGTTAAAAATACTACACCTACGTTAACATAGGAAAGATCACTAGGTAATTGTAAAATATACTGTTTCATGTCACCTTTAATGCTGCATAATGCTTGCCTGTTCAGGTCAATATGTCTTTTGACCAAAAGCTGGGATTTTATTTTTTGGGAATTCACTAGATTAAGATTTCAGTTTTGACTGCAATCATGTTAAACCTCAAGTTGTTGTATATCAGAATAGGTACTTGATCCCCACTTTTAGCATTTCTGTAGTTTTCTACAATAGCTCAAATACTGAAATTAAAATATCAGCCTGTTAACACAGAACAATGAATAGTGAATGGTTTTTGCCACTTTGGAACATTTTGTGCAAGCAGTGGTGAATATATGCAATGTATGCTATTTTTAAAAGAATATAGATTATTTTAAAAAGTAGTCTTGCTGCCATTGGCATCTTGTTTCGTATTTAAATGTTTATTCAAATCTAGTTTTACAAAGAACAGGCCTTGGCAAACTGCCTAAAAGCATATTGCATACAAATTGTAGCCATTTTTACTGAGTTCTTTTTTTCTCTACTTTGTTCTCTCTTACTCATTGAAACCTTTTTCATGTTTCTCTGGAATAGGGAAAAACAAGATGAAGTGGAGAGAATGTCCTTAAAACTCCATTTCTGATTTCAACCATAGCAAGTCTAGTATCCATGCAATTGGTTTTTGCTTTAAGGCAATTCATCAACACCAGCCTGAATAACCTATCCTTTTCTCTGGGTTAGAATGTTTCAGTTAATGAATTGACAGGATATTGAGGGTGTGCAGTATATTGATCTTTGCAGATGGAGTTCCTGATGAGCATTGGCTTTCCCAAGTACTTGAACCAAGAATGGTAGGTAATGCACCACTCAGAACTGCTGTACATACAGCTCTGTCTTTAACACTTTCTTGTTATAGTTTATTTATTTTAGAGGATCTAAAGGTCTAAAGCACACATGGCAATATAATAAAAACAGCAGCAGAGAGAAATATAATGCCAAAGCAGTGCACATAAAATTCAGTATAGGGATAGAGCTTGGCATTTCCCGAAAGCCTCTAAATCAAGCTCATATCTGTCTAAAATGGTACTGAAAAACATTTCAGCTTAGCAGTTTTGCCACAATTAATATAACAACATTAATAGTCCAAATAAAAAATGGATAGTTGTTAATAGGAGAAACTGGATTGTTTAAAAGTCAGATGGTTAGAGATTGGCTTGCAAAAGGAAGGAATAAAGTAAGTTGTATAAAAAGAAAGGGGATATTGAAATATTTAAGCCTTGAGATCTTTGAATAGTATGGACTTTTGAAAGCACATTTTACAAAGATGTACTATGAACCTTTTTGTACCTGTTTGAAGTAGCTCCCTGGGCCCCTATTTTTAACCTAGCTAATGCCACAAAATAACAGGGCACACTACCGTGGAAATCCGTAAAACATCAATGAAATAAAGTATGGAAGGTTGCATAAATTTGGGGTGTGGTCTAGGCAAGGACTTTCATTGACTCTCAAAATTTAATTCTGAATTAAATCAACAGAATATTTTTCAGAAAAGGACTTAACCAAAATGGCATCTTCCTTTAATCAACTGATTTTTTTTTACATTTTTCATATGTAAACAAACAACTTTCTTTTTGTTTAACTTTATTTTGCCAAATCAAACAAATTTACTTTTCTCTAAATTACTTAGAGTATTCTGTGAATGTAGAGACATAGTTATCTGAATAAGTTTGTAAATTTTGTATATAAATGTACTTACAGAATATTACTTTATAAAGGAATGTAGCAATCTCTTCATGTATCTTGTATTTATAACAATATTTTGGGATGTCTAACAAGAATAAAATTAAACTTTCATGTTATTTCTGTAGGCGTTTCATTTGTTATCTGAATCTGCCGACATCTATGCAAAAAATACCTGTGAAAGGAAGTGTTAACTTTTTTTTCTTGATAAGGGTTTTCAAACAAGGTAGGGCTTCTCCCCACCCCCAAGTGTTCATAATACAACTTGACAAAAGCAATCAGGTTGCCCATGAAAAATTCCAAAATCCACATAGAAACAAATGGAAATGTACAGCTTCTGATTTTAAGCTCTTTGACATGCCTGTTGCTCTACTAAATTTGATTTTGCTTCTTCTACTAAAAATAATAAATTTGCTATGGTTACTCATCAGAAAGAATTTAATGTTTTCCTTATATAACATTTGGAGGTCCCTGAGGTTTTTAAGATTGCATGTGCTCCTGGGGCCTCAGGTTATACACCTCTGCTATATTCACACAGGTTAAGATTTACAAAATAGAGGTTCCTTGTTGTAATGCATTAGGCCTGGAACAAAGGAATAAGGGCCATGTGCCTTGGAACAAAGGACAAAGGCCATATGGCCTAGGAACAGGAAATAAGGGGGGCTAATAGATGGATGGACGTACCAAGATTTGAATCCATTGGCCACAGGGTGGCTTTGCCAGTGTAGCCTTGTCATTGGCTGCTGAAATAACATTGTCATTGGCTGTTTGTAACCATGTGATGCATTGTGTAACCGCCCACTGTAACAGCTAATAAAAGGGGAGGCAGCCTTTTGTCAGTAGTTGCTTCACCCAGAGAAATGTGTTTAGCATGTGTCTCTTTATTCAGCTATCGTGAAGGACCCGCCATTTGATTGGGGCGCAATGAGGTGCCTCAAATCAGAATTGAAGTGGCCTGCGCAGGGCCAGACTTCAAGTGGTGACCCCTGACGTGATTCAATTCAAAGTCACGTCCTTCTGGCAGCCTACCACTTACTACGTCTGGAATAGACCATGTGCACGCTTTTGGTAAGTGTGGGACAGGAGCTAGGCAAAAATTGGGCTGAGTACCTGAAACAATTGCTTAGCTTAGTCAGGAGAGCAAATTATATTCAGAAACTTAATTAGACTGTTTTCCCTGTCACTCAAAAAGATCTATATCTTTTATTGGCTTTTTTGAAATTTTTTTATCCCTCCTAACTGGAGGAGGGGCAATTAGACCTCGCCACATGGCAATAGGTCCCTGGCTCCAAACATTGCCTAGAGCAGTGGTTCTCAACCTTTTTTAGGTTGAGACCCCACTTTGCGCCGCCCATGTGCGCTGCGACCCCGACCTGGGCGCGCGCGCGCGTGCACGCACATGTACCCCCGAAAAAAATGGCGGACCGCGACGCGCCAATCTGCGTGCGCCGATCTGCGCGTGCGCATGCGACGGCCGATCTGTGCATGCGTGTGCGACAGGCCCGAACCACGCATGCGCGCAAAGCGCCGAACTGAACATTTGCAGAACCAGCAGGCCCGCCGGCTCCACACCAGGCCAGCCTCGCCTCCCATCGCTGACTCACATCCCAGGCCCGGCCTCCAACTCGCCCTCCGGCAGCCGGCCAAGCGGTCGGGGCAGCCAGACCTCGAGGCGGGCCTGCACTTCACCGAGACCGGCTCGGCTGTGGCGAGAGGCGCCCGGCGGCCGCCTCCGGCCCCCAAGTCTGTGCTACGGACTGGCGTCCAGGTCGCAGCGCTCCGTCTGCCAGGCTCGTCCAGGACTCCCGTGCCTTCTGCAGGGCCGGCAGCGGCCGTAGGTAGGTAGGCAGGCGGCAGGACTGGGGACCCCGTCCGGGCCAGCTCGCTCTCAGCACCGAACTCCTTCCCCGGCTCGGCCTCCCCCCACGCCCGGCTCCCTCCCCGGCTCGGCCTCCCCCCACGCCCGGCTCCCTCCCTGTCTCGGCCTCCCCCCACGCCCGGCTCCTTCCCCGGCTCGGCCTCCCCCCACGCCCGGCTCCCTCCCCGGCTCGGCCTCCCCCCCACGCCCGGCAGGGACTCACCAGTTCATCTTGCTGATCTGCTGGCTGGGCGCCTTACCTCCGTGTGCCTGCCAGAGTTTCTGAGGCAGCAGTGGGAGGCGAGTGGCCCGGTTGCGCTGCGCATGGGCCAAACTGTGCATGCGTGTGCGGATCAGGTCGTCGTGCGCGCCGCACATGCGTGGTTCGGCCCGTCGCGTGCACACGACGGGCCGAACTGCGCATGCACCGGCCAAAAAAAATTTTAAAAATTAAAAACAAAATGGCGGCCCGCAGTGTCCGGCGACCCCCGCGAAATGGTCTCGCGACCCCAAATGGGGTCACGACCCCAAGGTTGAGAACCGCTGGCCTAGAGCTTCGCCAGGTTTCTTAGCCCATGGAAGGCTGTAGTGCCCATGCTGGCATTACACTATGCAAAAACAGAGCAAGCTAAATTGGCTAATCCTCAGGCTTTAAAAACAAGCCTTGAAAAAAAAATGTTACAATCTGACTCAAAAAATTTGCCCCCACTGGAGGAACAACCCTCGTGGCGTTTCTTCAACAAGGATCACCCCCCCGTGAGTATGTGGGTGGAATTCTCCAAGGATCAAAGAGGAGGGCTTGGTGTAATTGTCAGGACCTTAATTATGCAACTAACAAAGTTCACAAATTGCCTTCACTAAGGAGTTAAAAAGTATTATTAATGTTTGTTTGGCATTTGTCCCTCATACAACTTAAAGGGACCACTAAAAATTGCTGATTGGATTAAAATTGGCTTATGTGATGAGCTTTATGCTCCCCAAATTCTCCTTATGTGGAAGAATTATTTTGCATGTCTATTTTAAAAGATCTGCCTTCTTTTCTTCTCCTGTAGCTATTGGCTTAGAACATAGTCATTGTTACCAGGATTCTGTTTCTGTTTCTTCTGCTCTGTCCTTTTAACTTGCTAAAAAATCTTAAGTCTGTTTCTCCTTCTGACTCAGAGCATGCTGACTCAGAGCATGCTGAGTTAATAACTGCCCCTGCCTGTCTCCTGTTGATCTTACTTCTGCTAATTCAGTCTTCTCTCTCTTACCTTTTAACTTGTTAAAAAATCTTAAGCCTGTTTCTTCTGTTCCTAATAATTGAAAAATGGGAAAATATTTCCTGGCTTTACATTGATTCAAAACTGTCTTAATAATGCCTTGCTCCCCTGCAGAGAGCCATTCCCCAGAGAGCCATTCCCCCACCCTCTTTTTTCTCTTCCCCCCTCTTCTTTTGAAATTGCAGGTTTATTATGCTGTTTGGAGGCAGAGACTCTACTGTTTCTAATGCTGCCATGTATAAAATGATCTGAAGACTTTGAAGACTTTGTTTGTCGCCTAGACCAAATGGGCCGGTTTAAAACCAGAAAAACCAGCTACTATTCCTTCCCGGTTTCCAAGGAAATGGATGGCTGTAAACGGAGACTCAATTTACATTTGAATCTGTTCCCCCCTCCTCTCTCTCACACACCCCCTCTCTGGTTGTTTTGCTTAATAAACCATGGCCTCTTCCTTTTGTTATTTTCTCTTTGCCAATTTTGCCTTTAATTTTGCCTTTCTTATTTTCTCTTTGCCAATTTTGCCTTTAATTCTCTCTTATTTCTCTGCCAATTTTGCTTTTTCTTACTTCTCTTTGCCTATTTTGAATTTATGCTTTCTAGTCTTGTTAATGAATTTTAATTTTTGTCCCTTTCTTATTTCTCTTCAATGATTTAATTTTTGTGACAATCTTTGCTGTTTTGCATTTTTTGTTTCTCACCATGCTACTGTATTTCAATTGTTAATGATACATGCCAGCACAGAAGCAAACGTGTGTGCCTATGAATGAAATCTCTCTCTTTAACTTTGAATCCTTCCTTGCTGTGTGTTATGCATTAATCACACAGCTTCATCAGTTAGTAACAACACCTTTCTAGGTATTTGGCAATCTTGTGACCACTAAAACATGTGCTGATTGTATTCCCTTGTTTGATTTTGGTGAAATTTTTGAAACTCTGTACAATGCCTCAAAAGACAATGTACTCACATCTGACAAAGATTGGATCTTATGTGGAAAAAATGCACATTGGTCAATACCCCAGAATTGGTCTGGTACATATACGTTTCTGACAACACACACAACATTTCTGCCACAGTTGCTCACATGGAAAGTATGGTACAAAACAATCCCTTATCACAAGAAACTGGTGCCTTGTTTTATTGACAGTTTATTTTCCTGGCTACCTAATGCTGGGTGACTCAAGAAATTGGTTTTCAGTATTATAATGTTTCCAGTATTCTGTGTAACAATATGTTGCTGTATGCAATGTATCCCCCCCTGTTGAACCTGTGTAAGCCTCCCTCTTCTAACCATCTCCTGGAAAAGAGCCAAGAACCAACTGCTGCCTCTGATGACTGGACAGAGATGTTTCTATGATGGCAGCCTCTGAGGACTGGACAGAGATGCTTATGCCCTAGGATCGTGTACAGAACTGGACGTGTACAGAACTGGACGGTGCATAGGTGGAACAAAGGAACAAGGAAAGGACAGTTGCTAAAAAAAACAAAAAATAAAAACAGTGGATATGTTGTAATGCATTAGGCCTGGAACAAAGGAATAAGGGCCATGTGCCTTGGAACAAAGGACAAAGGCTATATGGCCTAGGAACAGGAAATAAGGGGGGCTAATAGGTGGATGGACGTTGTACCAAGATTTGAATCCATTGGCCACAGGGTGGCCTTGCCAGTGTAGCCTTGTCATTGGCTGCTGAAATAACATTGTCATTGGCTGTTTGTAACCATGTGATGCATTGTGTAACCGCCCACTGTAACAGGGAATAAAAGGGGAAGGCAGCCTTTTGTCAGTTGTCGCTTCACCCCGAGAAATGTGCTTGTCTGCATGTGTCTCATTAATTCGGCTATCGTGAAGGACCCGCCATTAATTGGGGCACAATGAGGTGCCTCAAATCAGAATTGAAGCTGCCTACGGAGGGCAAACTCTTAATCTAGGGGAAAAAGAGCAAGTGAATGCTACTAGCTGATCTGAATAGGCCACACTGCATTTATTTTTATTAAATTATCAATATTCTAGGTTTCCAGAAAAGTAGCCAAATGTGCTATAGCAATTCATTTTAGAAGTTGGATCTGAGAAATGTTCAGTTCTAATATGGCGACACCTGGATCGGCTGCAGCTGCATTGGCTCTTTAAGGTGAAAAGTTTTGGGAGGGATATTAAGGAATATGGGCCACATGATCAGGAAGGTTTTGATGTGTTTGAGCAACATGGTGGAACTAAGGTAACATACAACTGACAATCATTGCTGGCATGGCAAGTTTCTAGCTGTTTCATAACTGTTGGTGAGACCGTTAAAAGTCGTTGGTGCTGTTTGAAATTGTTCTGCCAGCAGCAAGATCTGACTGCTGGCCCAGCGATGGATTCTATTGCAAATCAGGACTGTTTCCAAAGGAGACAGAGATCCCTGGGCTTATGGAGCGAAGGAACTGGATGAGGTTGTCAGCAGGCCCAGAGGAAGGGGGAGAGGCTTTTGGAGGTGTTGGTGGCAGTGGCAGTGTGCTCCAGGGGCGAAAAGAAGCAAGGTCTCTTTAAGGAAAAGGTGGAAGAGACAGGATCAGAAAAAGGAAAGGAGGCAAGGTTGTCATGCAGGAATACAAGCTAATTTGAGGGCTAATCCACATGGAGCTCCGTTTCCATCTGTCCTGTTTGCCATCATTCGCTCCCTAGAGACTAAAATGGACGATCTGAAACTTGAGCTGGCTATGAATAAGGAGTGTATATCGGAGGTGGTGACCCTTTGAGAGCTGTATGCAACGAAATTTCATTTTGATGTATGCCAATTGGTGTACATTCAAAGTGACAATAAAATTATTATTATTATTATTATTATTATTTTATGTCGTGAATTTTTTAAGTTGGATGTTTTGTATTATAACTTTTTTATTGTTACTCTATTGTCATAATAAAGAAAGCAAGCCATGGAATCAACTATATTGGTACATTTTCTTTAGAGACTAATATCTCTAGCAGTGTGATGGTGGGGGTGGTGATGACAGCAACTATAACTACATTTTCACAATGTAGTTTATTGAGCTTTTTCTCTGTCTTTTAAATAGAATTGTTCAATTCAGATAATACACTCAATCAAGCTTAGACTCAAACATACGGCTTAGATGATATGCATGTTGTATGAACTCAATGTGGCCTCTATAATTTAATAGGATATGTGAACCAATGTATTTACTGTATCTTGCCTTTTATCTCTCTCATTCTTAGAGATAGTTCTATAGGGTGCATTTTGGAATCAGACTGTAAAATCATGACTGATAACCCCAACATTCAGTAATGTAATTATGGTTCTGTAAGCAATTTTCACTTTGTGTTATAATTCTTCCATATCTTACTATTTGCTACTGAGTGATAAGTCTAAAAAGCAGTTTAGGGGAAGTCAAGGATTAATGATATCATTAACTGGATAAGCCTGTACATCTGCTTAAAAATAAATTCCATGCATTTTGGTGGTACTTAATACTTATAGAATTAGAATTCCATCCTAACAGAAGTTACAGTCATTTTTATGGTCAGGTTTTGGGGTTTAAATGTTGAGCAACAGTGAAAATAAATTGCAGTTTTTACAACTGCTCTCTTGCCAGAGGAAAAATTGCTGTCTTGAGAAAAAAAATCCCTGAGGCACACAAAAAAGAGGTTTTTTTAGGGCAATGTTTGCTATTTTCTTATACAAATTAAATTTCCATGTTTAAAAAAGTATATTGTCATGCCCTTTGGCAAACTTTAGAAATCAGAGCTTTTTATTATTATTCTAAATGACACTATTTGTAAAAAGCAATACAAATGGTTATCAGTATCTAATTTACAGTTTTCCTGTAAATCATATTTTTTATGCCAGACATGTTTTATTTTGCTATTGTTACATACCCATTAATGTTAACGCTATTCCTCTTCCATTTTTCCAGACCAAGTTCTCTTGTGCTACAACAGCTGGAGAAAATGAAGTATTTATGTCCTGGCTTCATTCAGTTGGAAACATAGATGGATGACAGGGAACATTAGTTAGCCAGCTGATACTGTACATACAGTACTGAAAACTGTATCTGGGTCTCTTGTTATATGTGTATGCTGAGCTTAGAGAATGGGAGCTTTAACAAGCCAACTTTTCAGCATTAGTTCTCAAAATGACTAATATCAAAGTATTGCACAAAGAAAGCTTTCTGGATACTGAAATTTTTGATAAGCTCTTATTTGCTGGCTCTTGCTCTTTGTTCTGTGAGGGGCAAAATAATTAAGCAACATCCTATGATATTCAATAAATAAAGACCAGAAATGGTCAGGTCTGTTGTGTGGAATCCAAAATGATATCTTTGGGCCATAAAATAATTTCAAGGAAGAAAGTTATGCCAGACTATAGTGCAAAAGGAAAGGAATAATTCCTGCTTCTAGTGACAATTCCAGAGCACCTTGTTTGGAGGAACAAAGGGGTATGTTACCATGCTATAAAGACAGCAAGGATTTGAGTGCCTGTTAAATATTTATGTAAATATGCTTACAAATATTATTTCCATAATTTATGAAGTTGAATACTGTTCTTGCTCCAGGAAGCAAGATTCTCTACAGTTTTTTTTCAAATTAAGAAATCATAACTTTTTAATAAAAAAAATCAGACAAGTTCCTTAACAAGTAATTTGGATGTGACTGTGTTGATATATAAATGTAATATAAATTTCCAAGTGGATGTGGAAATGAAGTAGGGAATAATAATTATTTGGGAAGAATTACACTTTATCCCTTGTTCCTTACAGCAAGGATACACACTAGTTTGGGGGGGGTGTATGAGTTGTCAGCTCTTTCTGCAATAGCAAGAGCTTAATGGGTGAGGCAGGGATCAAAGTATATGTGTCATATCACACATGAAGGAGAGATTAGATTCCTTTTTTTCAGAGTTTGGGAAATTTTGTGATTATTTGCTTTAAACAATACAGAATATCTCTTAGGGTTTACAGTAGGTATACCTAGACTTTTTGTTCTTTCTATTAGCTTTTACGTTTTCCTGTTCCTCAAAAGCACAGGAAATGAACTTAGCAAATTTTGGCAACTGTATTTGGAGGCATTGGGTTACAGAAGAAAAACAATGGAGGTAACAGATAAACTATCGAAGTAATAAAGAACCTATGGAAAACTTTTTCACACTGTAAGGTCTATATGCTTGGAATTACCATTTATTTATTGAATCAGTTGCTTCAGTGTTAAAGCAACTCTAGATACAGACAGTAATAAATGATTAAAATGAGAAACAAAGGGTCCTCAGTGCTCTCTGAGCTTGGTTATTTTTTTGCAGACATTTCATTACCCAAACTCAATTATACTATCAGTGCTGTAGAGAGTGGGGTTTGCTCTGATTTTACATTCTAATGTCTTGCCCTGTCAGTATTGTTAGTGATCTTGATGGTTCTTTGATTAGCCTGTTTATTGTTAGCTTGTTTTGTGGTTCCTTGATTGGGGTTTCAAAGTTCCGACTGATGGAACTGAATAAATCAGAACTCCAAGGCATGAGATTTATTGGATACATAATGCCAGCACACTCAAATGTGAAACCAAATCTAAAATCTCCCCCAAGGATTCATTCAATGTAATAATTCCCACCTCCCTATTTAGCTATAAATAACATTCTCCAATAGAACTATTTGATGGGCTCTCTAACAGAACGTCTGTCCTTCTCCATTACAGTATGGGAATGACCTTGGTTCCCATGGAATCTACTTATGTTTAGACTAGCAGAAATACCTCGTCCCCCTTCCCTTTTTTGTGGCAACCTAGAATGACAAAAATGGCTGCAGCCAGGTTCGTTGTAGAGTTGAAAGCGTATTGTTTACTTAATTGTTGATCTGATGTTAATATGGGTGTTAATCTCTGCTCATCTGGGTATTTTGGCTTTTTATTCCTTTTGAGGATCATTGCCCTGGCTATTGCAAGGAAAAAATTGTCAGCATAATGATGCTTTGTCCAGACTCACTTGACTAACTGATGTGTTTTGTGATACAGAAATTAACTGTCTTATGGAAAAGAGAGTGAAATAGCTTGCTGGAAATCCCGGAAATTCTGTACATAATTAGTACTATTCAGCACATGGAATAGGATAATTTTTGACAGAAGTGGAGTGTTGGACGTGGGAGTAAAGAGGAGATGATTTAGCTGGGCTTGCTAGCTCCCATCCGTCTGAATCATTTCAGATGATTTGGATGACAACCCCTATTATCTAACTGTAATAAGGACCATAGTAACTGGTAGGGATGACAGTTGTAGTCCAATACATCTTGTCATGGGTCATCACACATCTTAAAGGTACCAGCTTGCAGGTGTTGATCCGTTTGGGAGCAAGCATCCTATTACATTCTGACCAGTGGATTTCATGAAGCACTGGACCATGTGTAGAATTTATATGAGATATATAATTTTTTTAAAATGTAGTTATATCTAGAGCAGTGTAAGTAAAATCCCAGCCAGCTATAAAAGCCACCCATTTTACAAAATAACTCAGATAACTGTGCCACAATATAAAAATATGTCATTTTTCCATGTTTTCATATTTATCTCCAACAGAAACACTCATATTTACATGCACCCCATTTGCCTTAATGTTCTGTCAAGAAGAAAAACTAGCTGTACTTTGGGTTAGTTTTTGGATAGGAAGCTTTAACGTTGCTTAAAATTGGGAGTATACTATAAAATAGCCAATTTCACAAGGATTGTTAGTCTATCTTAACCAGACAGTTGTAGATATATATGCATAAATTAAGCCAGAGTGTGTTGTTTTCAACTACTATAACATCTAAAACCTCTGATCTAACATATATATGTTACATAAATCTATCTTTTAAGTTCTCTAAAACATGTTTAATAGATTAAATAACATTTATGGTCAATGTTTTGGTAAGGTAAGATATAGGCTAAGAAGAAAACATGGCAGTGATACATGCGTTTCCCCAGTTTCCAAGAGTTGATTCATCAAAACCAGGAACACTTAGGTCAAAGGGCTAGATCCTCCTAGATTTCTAGACTTTAAAATGAAGATTAGACAGGCAGATAACTTTGAGCAGTTAGAACATGGGTGTCAAACAGCCAGCCCGTGGGCCGGTTGCATCATACAAAGGCCAGGCCCACCCCAGCTCCGGCAATGCAAAAAAACTTGCGATACTTCACAACACATCACATGACACAGCGAGTTTGACACCCGTGAGTTAGAAGGTGTATTGATTCATGAGAGAGAAAAATAACTGCAAAACTGTAAATAACTGCAATAATAATGCATAACTGTTTCATTGGAACCAGCAGAAGGAACATAAAAGGATGTACAAGATTTTGAGTCCTTGAAAAATACTTCATCTGGTAAATTGCTAAAAAGAAATGAGATAGAGAAAAAGCAGAGAAGTCCAACACTTAGCAGATGTTTAAGCTATGAGGTCAGTAGATAGGTGATTCCCCAAAAGAAGTTTGTTGGTTGAATGTAGTCAGGTATTGTTGTCGCTGTGTAAGTATTTGTGTATTACACATGCATAGTATGGTAATTGTGCAACTAGATTTTTTGCCAGTTTACCTGTAAAGGCACTCTATGCTTTATTAGAGGAGTTAACTGAACTGAAGTTTGGAATTGCCTGTTTCATACTGGAGCTTTTAGATTAACTGTAGTTTCCTCTTATATATCATTCATATACCGGTAATAGCAAACTCACACAATTATAGAATTGTGGAGTTGGAAGGAATCACAAATATCATTTAGTCTAATTTTAATCTTTATTATGCAGGAAAATCAAAATATGCACAATACTAATCTTTGTAAGTATAAACACATCATACTTACATCTTTTCCAAAGCTTTCATTGCTACCCTACTAAGTGCCACTTTGTAGCATATTTCTTGACTGCTAGTTCCTTTGGTTTGACAGTTGATTCTAAGAAGCAGAAATCCACACTGCTGTTCTCTGTAGGAAAACTGATGTTGGTATTGGTTCTGTGCTGGACTTGCTCAATGTTATTCAATTTTTTTTCAAATAAGTCCACAGTCTTTTTTGGCTCTTTGGGACCTGATGGACATCATTTTGCCAGTACTGTCAGTAACTGCTTGACGTTATTATGAATTTACACTGATATCATCAATGATGTTTTTCTCTGTTCAGTTTCTTTTTCAATTGACTTTCATTTTTCCAAGCATTAGAGTCATCTCCATTAACTCTTGCTTTCACATTATGTGTCCCAAATAACAAAGTTTTAGTTTTTTTATTAGGGTTCTCAGTTAGCATAATGAAGAATACTTCTTGCAAGCCACTGTATTCTCAACAATTTTCTTTAGCAACACAATTCAAAGTCATCATTTTTTTTCATTCAATGTTCCTGACTTTTTACAGCCATATGTTACAATTGGAACAATCATCACCTTGAGAAAAGCATATTTTTCTTGTCAGTGTGTTGTCTCTGAGTTAATGATCCTGCATTGCAGAATTGATCAACCTGGTCTAGGTAGAGCAGGGGTGTCATGCATCATAGTGAAACTGCACCCACCCCATTGCTGGCAATGGCAAAACACTTGTGATACGTCACAACACGTCACGTGGCATTGCAGATTTGACACCCCTGAGGTAGAGGGTTAAGATCTGTTAAGCAGAACTATGCATTAACTAACTGGGTTATAATTCTGTGCATAATAATAGTGAGTTGCAGTGGCAGCCACTACAACAATGGCAAAAGCTCCTCAAAAGGGCTCTAATGGGACTGCTGGTCTCCAGTACTTGCTTAAGAGTGCCACGTTGTTCATGCATATAATATTTAGCTTTTAATGTGTGCTTTAATATGTGAAGGTTTTTTGAGCTACATTCCCTGGTTGCGATTGAATATCCACTAGCTGATCCACTAACTCATAAGAATACCACATCATTCATCCTCTTCATCAGGCCAAGTAATTTAACAAGAGTATTGCTATTTTTTGCTAAGATTCCTTGAGTATTCAGCAGAGCAGTAGCTAAGAGGGGGGGAGGGAAGCATGTTTTTGTAAGTATGGTCCAGCTGTGAGCTGGATTAGCTGATATAAAGTCTTCTGATCATGACCAGCTGCCTGTAAAGTACAAATTGTGGTTGGCATTTAAATGTGAAAAACACTGAATGAAGATGAAGGAAGGAATAGTGTATAAAATAGATTCCCCCCCCCAATGTTATGCAAGAGGCCATTTCTATGTGGTATTTATCTGCTTTAATGAGAAGGCTACTTCCCATTTTAATAAACCCATTGTTGTTCCAGTGTTATATCTTTAAAAAAATAAAGTACATTTTAAAATAAATCAATGTAATTTAAATTTTATGCTGTTCTAATCACCCCACATGCAACAATAGTAATAATCTAATGGCAGAGATTAGAAATTGGCATGCTGCAAAGCAGTAGCAATCTCTAACAACATTCCCAAGAAAGATTTTGGGTCCACTATGCATTCTTGCAAAATAAAGACAGAAGCCCAAACCTTTAGCTGTGGATCAAGCTAAATTTTGAAGAGAACATCCCAAAGAATGTGGGGGGAGGGGACAGGGAACAGCGTCCCAATTTGCTTTCTGTCAAATGGATGGCTCAGCTTGTCATAGGAACCATTTTGTTAGAGTGACCTTGCCAAGTTTTCAGTAATATCCCAATTAATTCAAAATGATAGGATCTTGTTAACATTGAAATAGATAAATAATATATTGTGCTACAGTCATGTATCATATCAATAATACTTTCTATGCAAACTGCTTTTCCAAAAGGGCACTTGAGAGTCAGATTCAGGCAGAGGAAAAAATCCTGCCATCCTTTCTTGCTACTTAGTCCAACTGCTAAATAATTCATTTATCTCTGGGTGGATAGTGGTCAAGGAGATTTGTTAAAAAAATTATAAAAAAGGAAAAGAGATGTTAAAGCAGTTATTTAACCCTAAATAACATCTATTGCTTGGTAAAAATAATAATAATAATGATAAAATTTTGTGATAGTAAAGGAGAAGAACATACTCCAATCTACGATAGCTTAATCACAGTTTGAATTTGCTAATTAATACATGGAAATATCCCAAGTATTTTTGCTTAAAGCAAAAGGTAAGATGCTTGCTTTTTCCATCTTCCTTTCATAAACCAGTTCATTATGTAGAATGAAAAAAAAGTTCTTATAAGCTTACATATTTTTATAATGTAACTTATTTATATTATCTTCAAAGCAGAATAGATGTTTTATTTCTCTTAAAATCATGATAATTGATTCAAATAACAGAAAACTAGAAAAATAATTATTTAAAACAAGCAATTGGATATTATTTGCTTTTGTTTATAGATTTATTAGTGTTCACATATTCCTCATGGATACTCTTCTTGTACTTGTCCAAAGCCACAATATATTGATGTTGAATTAGCATTTAATTAAATAGACCATAGTCCTTAAAATGTACAATAATAAATTGTATTTAACGTGCCATAATTTATTGTGTTTGCAGTTTTAGAGTGCTACATTGGCTTATTTGGGAGGATTCTTGCAGTGTAGATACAGTTAGGTTAGCCAAAATATCTTAAGGCAGCTCTGAAACTGCTGTTCAAATAGCCGTAATTACTATGAGTATAGCTGTGTTAGGCTGAAATATTCTCACTGGTTTTTCTTTAAAGACTAAATTATTTTTAATCTATAAGATCAATTGATTCAAATTTAATTTCTTCAGCTTCAGATACTATACACACATTTATTACGCACAAACACCAAGATACAGATTCACCCAGAACTGTTGCAGAGGACAGCGAGAGAGGAAGGGGAAAAAACAATGAATGGAGAGAGTAGGATTGTCAATGAGTAACTATCTTTAACAGCCAAGAATCCTCTAGTATCTTAAGAACTAACAAGCATATTATTGAACAAGCTTTTCTGGGTTACAGCTGTGGTTTAGTTAAGTTTCCTTCCTCAGAAACAGCCTTCAAAGATGCAATGAGGTGGATGACATGCTAACCTCAGGCAACATAGCTGAAATTCGAATTGGCACAGCATGGCCCTCAGGTTTCTTCAGGACACATTTTATTTCTGTCATTATGCCATGATGAAATTGGAGGAAGGCATATAATAAAATTCATTTTCTCTACCCCTGGTTCATCTATTACAAATGGGAAAAGCAGATTTGAAAACAAGAGAGAATTACAGCATGTTCCTTTTGAGGTAGTCCTTAGATTTGTGCCTGTCCTTATTTCCAGATTGATTTCAAGAATGTATGAAATGCAGAAACAATATCTCTGTGTTGACTTTGTAGACCCGTGGGCAACTTATAAAACTTTGACTTGTCTGTTAATATCCTTATGGCATCTGTGAAAATGACAACTCTTCATACAGTACTTAAAAATCATTTATAATTTATCCCCATCCTTGCACTTTTGAGACATTTGAATCTGAGTTCCATAATCCCCAGTTAGACATGTTGGCTTCATTTCCTTTGACTAATATTGTTAGGAATCTTAGGAATTGAAAACTATACATCTGTAGGCCAGCAACCTGAGAAAGCTACTTGAATTGTTCTTACTATTGGCATAGGCTAAAGAGTAAACCATATGATATTGCCATAAACAGGTTTCATCCAGATTGCAACTGTGAAAGTCAGGACTCATTTATGACATTTAATGACCAACACCAATTTCAAATCCACCCCACATAATATATGGGCTAGAATAGCACTGCAAAATGAGGAATGCTCATAGGAATTCTGAACCAAAAGATAAAGATGTATTTAGAAAGAAAATATTGGATTCAAAAATTGCGATACAGTAAAATCCTAGCCAAAAAATGACCTGTTGGTCAACAAATTAGCAAATGGGGGGGGGAGCAGTTGCTGACCTGAAAATCCCAACTGCTCAAAATGGTTGAAAGCGCTTTCTCAGGAATGGGAAAATGGAGGTAACCACCATAGTCTCTTTCATATCGTTGCTTGCCTGGAGCCTGTTTTACTACTATCACTCTACTCATAAGGTTCCACATTTCTCTGGGCCCCATGCTGCAATCCCCTGAAACTGATGAGGAGAAGGTTTTATCGTTTCTTCCTTATCCATATACCCACTTTCACTTTTGCCCCATTCCCCAAAGCTATTTTGCAGATGGTGGAAAACATAGGTAACAGATGAGGTCGTATCAAATATGAAACCATGTTAAACAGAGACTCAACAGTGACCGACTATATGTGTTTGGTGCAGGCAAGACAAAAGTAGCCATTGGAATTATTCAACTGAGGACTTATCATGTTTATTGTTTTTCACTAAGACAAACAAGAATTTCTTACCCAATATCTACTATATCAGCAATGAGGGATTAGACAGGATGAAACAAGTTGAAATTGAATTCTAACAAATGAGTTGCTCTTTGTCTAGAAGCTTCTGTATTTGATAATAGCACAACCCTGGCACTGAACAAGGTTGGATATTTGAAAGAGCTGGACTTATTTGATCAACAAATCATTCTGACAAAAGCAACTTCCCAAAGCCATTCTTACTTCCACAATATCCATACACAGCTTTCTTCATTGTCTTTTGTTCTTTAACCTTTTCTCTCTTTTTGAAAATGTCATCAACTCTCTCTTCAGTCATATATTGGTTATACAATTCAATTCCCACTGACTCCTACAAGCAAATCTCAAAGTACATCTACTGTATAAAAGTCACAATCATTCAATATCCATTCACATTTGTTTTTCCCTTATTTTAGCATATATACCTCTTAAGTAAGCCAGGCACCATTTAATCTGGTTTTCCTGATATATCTAACTTTCACTTCTATATAATATAGGGACACAATTATGCTTTTTATGCAGCCATTTTCTTTTAACATTCATTTTTTGCAACAGACCAGATATATCCATTATATTTCTACAGCAATTGTACATCTTCAAGTTTCTCCACCCTTTTTCCAATGTTAAGTTAATGTAATACCAATGGAAACATATTCTTCAACCTGCTCTTGATTTTTCACTTCTTATATACAACTTGCAATTTATTTTCTCTGGCAAGGACAACTATATTGATACATTAATTTTTAGTTGAAATACCTCATTGCAATATGTAATCTATTCAACGTTCACTGCAAATAATGAGGCCTGGTCAATAAACCCAATATCACTGACATACAAAATCATGCATTCCTTCACATTCCCAATCAACATACCTCTAGCACCATCACAAATGCATCATATATTACACATTGTTTGTGTATATTGTGTTCTGTATGTTGTATTTCTTCATGCATTGTTTTTCTCACCTACAATATCTAACCTTCAACTTTAAATCTGTCACAATCAATTTTATCAATGTTTTTTCCAAATCAGCAAACATACAAAACTCTTTCACATTCATTCATTTCTGAATAATTTATTAAATCCCCTAATGTGCTCATTTTCAACTCCTGAATCCTTTCTGTCATGTGTTGCTCTGTGTGTGTGTGTGCACACGCGCTTGCGCATGCATGCGCATGGTAATGGGTATGAAAGAGAGAGAGAGGGTAACAGCCCCCCTCCCAGGTTTCCCAGAGGCAACTTTTATTGTTTTGAATTTTCACCTGCTATATAAAAACACTTTGAATTGGGTTGCAGACTGTCCCTGCACTCCTCAGAGCCTAACAAGTATACATCCATGCTTTCCATCTGAATTTTGACAAACAACATCCCAGGCACATTTAACTGCCCTAGTTTTTGCTGTCAGTTACTGCTGCTATCTTTCCAGTTATAAAGGAAAACATTAACAACCTACTTCCTGTTGTCATGTACAGCTGCAGATTTCACACCTGCATTTAAAAAGCTGTTCAGCTACTCCATGAGCAAACCACATTCATATTGTTCCAGTTGTATTATCAACACATGCAGCCTTCCCATTATCAATATATCAAAATATTTATGACTATCATCCATTTTTTCTGCAATGTGAACATTTATGGCAGGTATTTCTGATCTATTCTTTGATACATCACTATTATCTCCATACAAATCTGTAGCATTTCATTTCATTATTTCATGACTTCATTACATGATTTTTATGTTTAATTTCATTGACTCTGCTGGGCTCTTTTGTTTAGCTGATTTCCACCCATTTTCAAACAGTTTTTATTTACATCAAAATCACTCTGCATTTTCTTTTTCTCTTTTCATCTTAAACTGTTCTTTCCTCTCGTTGACTACTTTAATATTTGTATTAGTTAAAGAAAATTAAACTCTTTTAGTAGCATAAGTACACTATGTACAATATCTTTCTCTCATCCTCAAATGTTGCAACAATTGTTCTCTTAAATGCATTTTTCTACTACAACCTCTTTCATTTCATCATTCCACTAAGTGTCCTTTATTATATTTTTGCTAGAGTAATGCCACGTAACTTCTGTGGCAATCTACCAGAATGGGGAGACAGAGTATGTTACAGGTCCCTTCTCTTAAGCGGGTCTATCTAGTGGGACCAGGAAGAAAGGCCTTCTCCATGGTGCCTCTTTCCCGATGGAACATCATCTCTGCATATTCTTCTGAAAGATCCTGAAAACAAGATTTGCCAGCAGGCCTGGGGACCTTGGAGATACGAAGCCCATCAAGTGGTTTGTTTGATTGTTATCACCAGAGGGGGTGGGGGTTATTTGGTTTGTTATTTCTGTAAGCTGTCCAGAATGTGAGTGAATGGTCATATACATTTATTGAATAAAATAAATAACATTATTTTCACTCTTTTCTAAGCAGTTTTCATGTCCTGTTTTGTTAGAACCTTATTTCATTAATTGCGGACATTTTCTTTTTGCAAAGTGTACTATTTTTAAAGGAGTTGTTCTACTTTAATTTTTGCTTCTTTAATTCTTTCCTTTTTCCCATGTGCACCTATGTTCAGAACCTCTCATTTTCTTTATATCCCTCATTAATCCTTTTAATCTTTCATCAAAAGCAATCAAATTACTCATTCTTCAACATTCATATAAACCTAATTCTTTGCAGTGCGTATGTATGAATAAATATACTCTGAAAAACTGTTTTTGGAATAAACACATCTTTTTCTAAACTCATCAGCCATTCATTTATTCTTGTGTCTCTGAATGGCTCAGTTACTTTTTCTGTATTCTCTTATCTCGTTCTCATCTTTCCATTCATGTTGCCTACTGAAAATCTTTTTACTGCTGGCTCACATTCATTCAGAATGTTGTACAATTTTTCCCAAAAGTCGTCTCTGATTCTTCCATTATCACCATTCACTGGAGCATAAAATGCAGCTGTCACCAGCCTCAGGGTTCCTTTTTCATGCTCATTCACAACAACCTTGATAATACAAATCCATTCTAACATATATTTTAGCTTTTTCGTTTCTAAATAAACCTATAATTTCACTTCCCATTCCACTTCAAAAAATCAGATCACCTTTATTTTGATTTATCACAACCCTCTGCTTCCTTTTAGTTCCATAGATACTGCTTTACTAACTTTAATTTTCATTAGTAATTCATGTTCTTTAGTCTTCTTGCATTCCAAATTACAATGCTCCATATGTTATGATTCGCAGCATTAAGAAAACCAAGATCATGGCATCCACCCTCTCAATTCCTGGCAAATAGATGGGGAGGAAATGGAGGTAGGGACAGATTTTATCTTCCTGGGCTCCAAGATCACCACAGATGGGGACTGGAGCCAAGAAATTAAAAGACTCCTGGGGAAGAAAGCTATGGCAAATCTAGACAACATACTAAAAAGCAGAGACATCACCCTGCCAACAAAAGTACGTATAGTCAAGGCCATGGTTTTCCCAGTTGCAATGTATGGCTGTGAAAGTTGGACCATAAGAAAGGCTGAGCACAAAAGAATTGAGGCCTTTGAACTATGGTGCTGGAGAAAACTCCTGAGAGTCCCCTGGACTGCAAGGCGATCAAACTGGTCAGTCCTAGAAGAGATCAACCCCGACTGCTCTTTAGAAGGCCAGTTCCTGAAATTGAAACTCAAGTACTTTGGCCACCTAATGAGAAGGAAGGACTCACTGGAGAAGAGCCTAATGCTGGGAAAGATTGAGGGCAATAGAAGAAGGGGACGACAGAGAATGAGGTGGCTGGATGGAGTCACTGAAGCAGTAGGCATGAGCTTAAATGGACTCCAGAAGATGGTAGAGGACAGGAAGGCCTGGAGGAACGTTGTCCATGGGGTCGTGATAGGTTGGACATGACTTCGCAACTAACAACAACAACATATGTTATGGTAATCAACCATGATGGCTTGGGAGATCAGTTTCTTTGGACCCAACAAGCCATCATGGTTGTTGTTAGCTAATGTTTCTTAACAAAATGTTTCTTAACAAAATCTTTAGTAAGAAAGTCTATGCTGGGCCATTAGCTTTAATTATACCATCTTACCTGCAGGATTACCCAATTATTGTAAGATCAATATTAGCTAGTTTTAGTACCTTTTTACTTGTATGCCACATGTGCAACCAAAGTCCCTAAGCACACTTATGCTCTTCTATGAAAACTTGGATAACTAATATAGACCTTATCTTCCAAACCAACATTATTTGCATTCTACCAATTAGGAGGTATATTTATATATTGGCACACTCTGGATGCAATAGATAATTTAGAAGAAAAGCAGAAGAAAATTGAATATAGGGCAGACATTTCAAAAATGGGAGCTCTTTTTCATTATATTCTTAGTGGGTTAATTGAAAAATATAAATTATTAATCATTCTTCAATTAAATTACTTGGAAAAGATTTAGTCTTAAGTGTATGCATTTAGGATTCTGATCTAACACAGCAACCTTATTTTGTCTGCCTGCAACTAAGAGTTACTGGCCTTGCTTCCGTGAAGAAAGAATACCCACCACCATTTTAATCCAGTCATTTTCTGTAATGTATTGAGGTCTGCATGATATGACAGTTGAACCAAACATATGTTTTAAGAGTATATGTATATGTTCTTTCAGACTTTAAAGTGGCATACTGTTGGCTTATTGTCTATCATTCCATGAAGTTGCTTATGTGCCAACCTCTATTTATTTTATAATAATACACCTGCAGTTTTACGCAATTAAAATGACCAATTAAACTTTTGTCTATAGCACCCCCACCTGACCATGGAAGAATACAGTTCATATCCAAATTCACAAAAGTAGTATGATAGATACCACTAAGAAGAATGATGTTGCCTTAATATATTACATTTTGTATATTTGCTATTAAATTATGATTTCTTATATTCATGTGATGTACTATATCAATTTGATAAAGAGAAGCAAATGTTATTGTAGTAGAACAAAAGCCTATGCATTTTGATCCAGTTTCAGTAACTTTGTAAATTGAGAATAGCTTTGACTCCTAAATAGCGTTCATAGTTTTGATTAGCTTTGTAAATATCATCAACGACAATCAATATATATTAGCTGATAATAGATTAATATTTTGCTTTCTAAGTATTTTTGTGTTATTTCCTGGTTCAAACTTCTCTCCCCCAAGATGGAAACACAGGCCCTTTTCTTCTTTGATTTTCCTTAACTGAGGGAAAGAGTCGTCCTTTTGAAGGAACACTTTACTTCCTTTCCTAGTTCTTTCTTGCACTCTTGGCACTTTTATTTGAACCAAAATGACATTTAAGATTGTTGAGCTTTCCACTGCAGTGATAAATATTTTCCTTTATGTTTGAATACTAGATTTCTATTCTTTCAAAGAGGTTTGTACTTCAGTTGTGTCTATTTTTATATCCTTACCATGAGCATCATTTTTTCTGAATCACTGGGCAGGAAGAGTCGTTGCAGAATCATTATCCTCTTCAAATCCTCTTCTGTCTTTATTAAGATGCTTCCCTTTGGTCCTTAGAGGTTGACTCAGATAGAAATGTGTGGGACGAGATTATGAGTAAATCAGTGCCACATACTTATGTGAGAATAATAATCCAGCTTCTTTCCCCTGTACTGGACATATACCAGAATTAAGTTTCTCTGATGTTTCTTCATAGATTAGAAAATAAAATTTCTTTCCAGATTGACTGCTGATCACATTCATGGATGTCCAGATAGTTTCCTTCACAATAATATAGAAATGGATAGCTGTTATTTTTTCTCAAGAAGTTTTTCAATTTCTTTTTTACTTATTAGTCAAGACCAAATCTCTAGTGGTCTTTCATTTAAGTACTAACCAGATCTTACCACATTTTTTAAAATCAGCCAAGGTCAGTTAATATTGCCAATTAACTTAGTTACAGGAACTAAAAAAGTAACTGGTCCCACTGATTTTGGGGTTCAGTGTAAATAAGCATAGAAATGCATTATATAACTGTAATCCTGTGCAGGGACCACTACGCTGCATAGATTTACCTCTGAACAAATAGATTTAGAGAACTCTACAAATCCATTTTTAACATATCTTACAGATTTAACTTTTTCCTTGATTTGAAAATAAATTAATAGAATAGAATAGAATTATTATTATTATTATTATTATTATTATTATTATTATTATTATTATTATTATTATTAATTTAATTTTTATGCCGCCCTATTCCGGAGAATTCAGGGCGGCTCACAGCATAATAGAAATTACATACATATAAAAAACCCTTAAGTTAAAAAAAAACAAAAAAACAAAAAAAACAAAAAACCAATCATTCCACGAACATACACTGGCTTGGGGCAAGATGTTAGCTGCCCCAAGCCTGCCGGCAAATAGAATAGAATAGAATAGAATAGAATAGAATAGAATAGAATAGAATAGAATAGAATAGAATAGAATAGAATAGAATAGAATAGAATAGAATAGAACTGGAAGGGACGTTGGTGGTCTTCTAATCCAGCCCCCTACTCAAGCAGGAGAATCTATACCATTTCAGACAATTATGATTAAGAATCTTTGTAATAGAAAATTTTAATGTTCTTTTTCAAACTATAGATACAAAATTGGAAGCAAAAATACAAATATACATTGCTGTATATTTAAAGTGTCTGCATAGTTTTATATTATCACAATAACTAAAACTACTAAGTGTGTATATATATACAAGGTAGAATTAATTCCAAAATGCTTGGCAATATGGAAGGAAGGAATGGTTTAGAAATCTGGTGATACAATGGCATGTGAGAATGACCCTGGGAGATAGAAGAGGAGCCACAGTCAAGGGAATAGACAGTTTAGGATTAGGGGCAAATTAAGAGGCAGCTTAGCCCACAAAAGGATTGTGAGCATGGCAAACATCTCACAAGGGACCCTTGATCTTGCCAATCTTGCCCAGATTGGAAACATGCCCAGATGAACTAATTCTACTTTATTGTAAGCTTACATTAACAGAATTAACCCTATCAGAAGTTGAAAAGTATATTTCTCCTGTGTCACCTTTACTGGGGAAGTCCCTCCTGAGGCATTTGCAAATCCCAAGGAAACATTTTCCCAACACTATAATTGAATTGGTGCTAAGTGTTGTGTCCTGAGCCTGCAAGAGGGAAGCAGGCTCAGAATTGTTTCAAATGGTCCTGGGCAATCCAAAAGCTGCCCGGGATCAGACAGGGTGGTGTTGGCCTTGTGCACATGCGCAAGGCGCGAAAATGGTCAATTCCTATTGGTTCACACTGTTCGGGTTTCAGGCACTGTAAAAGGCCTGCATGCCTTTTGCTGCTTGCTTTGGTTGTAGGAGAAAGAAAATAAAGAGCTTTGTTGTTTTCACCATGTGTCTTCGTCAATTGCCAATGAACCGAAAACACAACACTAAGAATAATAGAATTCTAGAATAAAATAAATAATGCGTTGCTTCATTTCAGAATATTAGATATTTTAATATTGGAGATTTTCAACACAAAAGATAAAGTGCTCATTCAATTCTTTGACAAATTGTAATATAATAACCAGATTGAACTCCCAGATTCTATTTGTCTTGGCAGCTCAAGGCTTCTTCAGAAGCAATTACCTGGGTCTAGGGGAATGTCTCTCCAAGAGGTGGAGATACTATACACTGACACACTAGCTCTGTCTCTGATGGCACCTTGCCTCCTTGCAGCCACACACATGAACATTCCACTGCCTTTGGGGAGATAACGAACTCATAAAAATAAATTTTATAGCATTCGCTAAATGAAATTCTCTGTGCATTCAGAGCTCCAGGTGACCTAGGCTTTGTAAAAGTGCTTTACCCTTGCGGATACCTTTGTATGCATCAAAACAAGCTAGTCATATCGTAACAAGGCAAGGAAAGTGTCTCCTCATAAAATAACCTAAGATTAGCAATATCTTCTAACAGAAGGAGACAACTTGGGGCACATTAGGTATTGCTAAACTATGGCTACCAGGAATATAAACATGAACAATGGGATTTACAGATTCTAGAATACATAGAAATAATCTAGTAAGGAATCTGGGGGTTTTTATACATCCACCTAGGTGAGATATAAAGTACATTTTTTCAATCCACATATCAGATCTCCATTCTCCTCATTAACAAGAATAGTGAAAGGTGTTGGGCTAATAGTACATTGTTAGATTCAGTGATTTATTCATGCTAATGGGAAAAGCCATCACCAATTGATGTTTCTAAACTGGTGTAGGGCTGGGGCTAGGAAAAGAAGCAGATGCTAACAGAAAGCAGAGTGGTAAATTTGACAATCTGCCAGAGGCTGATCTATGGGGGGAGGGGGAGGACTCCTGCTTCTCCTTCTTCTGCTTTGGCAGGAACTCTCTTGAATAACTGTGACCTCCACCATCCTATACCTCTGGGTTCTCAACTTGTGGATCACCTACATCATCTGAGCCACCTTATGCCCATGCATCAGGCATTGGAGAGCTGACAGGCAAGCTGCTCAGTCATGCAGTTTTGCTGCCAACAAATCACATGGCAGAACGTGAATTGTTGTGAGCAAAAGTACTTTGTGAATGACTTGTTTGCCAAATGGGGCATTTTTCCCTATATCTGTCAACCTGTACAGAAAAAAGGCTTTATCTGAACTGCACAAATTACAGTCCCTTGTCCACTGTCACTTTGGTAGCTGTTGAAGAACCACACTTTGAATATATAACAAGGTTTGTGTGGTCCGAAGGTGGAAAACACAATTTTCAGCCCTGATGAGATCAGAAAATTCCAGGGTTGTGAATGAGAGAAAGGCTGTGTTTTGAAGATATGATTACTGAAACATTGCCAAGCTGACATTAGAAGTTTTGTGGACATACCTCTGTCCTTCAAACATGCAGATTTACCCTCTATTTCTGGAATTGCTAAGCTGCTTCTGACTGGCTGTATCAAAACTCACAGGATCCTAGATACTCCATCTAGATAGAGACGGTATTTACGATTATAACAGTCTTCATTATGGTCCTCATAGAGCAGTGGTGGCAAACCTATGGCACAGGTGCCAGAGGCGGCACTCAGAGCCCTCTCTGTGGGCACGTGCGCTGTCGCCCCAGTCCTAGGCCTTCAGCTGGGTTTTTTAAAACCTTTTCGCTTTAGGCCTCTACCACTGTGTGCAAAAAAAAAAAAAAGGTTCAATCAATGAGTCAATTTCAACTTCTCGCGGGAAAAAAAAGATCTTGCAAAGTTGGAATTGATTGATTGAACTTTTTAGTCCCATCCAGTCTGCCGTTACCACTGCAGCCACACTCCCCCCAATGGGCCATACCCACCCAATTGGCCACACTCACCCAATGGGTCACACCCACCCGGCACCCGACAATGCATAAGTGGGTTTGGGGTTGCAATTTGGGCACTCGGTCTTTAAAAGGTTTGCCATCACTGTCATACAGTCATAGGTTCTGCAGAAGCTCTATTTCAAGTCAATACCTTTTCTTTTCATCACAAAATTAGAAGTATTCAGATAAAAAAACATGCATCTTGGACGGTATTAGACTTTTTTGCAGACCCTCTTCCCCCATACCTGGTTTGCTATTAAAAGGAATTGTATTAAATACTTGGGGGGGGGTGATGGCAAACAATGGAAAATGGAGGTTTTTCATGTTTCCGGAAGTTGCTTATGTTGCTAAGTAACTATGCAAGCAAGAGACCTGCACAATTCCTTACTTGGTTTAGTCAAAATATTGCAGCACATTTTTTGCTGTTATAAAACTGGATTTTTCTTTATACACCATGGATTGAGAATGGTGTTTATAAACAGAAGAATTCATATATGTTTGAAATTGAGTAGATTGACTCTCTGAGAAATAAGACAATTCCTGTTTCTCCCACGAAGTGAAGGATGTGGAAGAACACTGGAGACTTGCGACTGTGTGGAGATGAGTAGGACCTTCAGTGTGAGTCATAAGACACTGTAGTTCTGTTACTAATATCGCAACTGAAATAGACCACAGAGTGATTGCTTTGAGGGTGGAACTGATTAAAGTAACCACCTGACTGATTAAAGTTGATTTCATAAAGCAGAGTTGAACAATGAAAACTCTTCTTTTGAAATGATGGTGCAGGCAAAAAATTGAAAGACTGTCATAATAAGGCAATTAGAATCTTATCTTTCCTTGATACAGCAATCCTGAATACACTTTTATAAGTTTGATAGTGGACGCTTCCCAATTTAGTGCTGTCTAGAAGTGCTGGGTTTTATATTCTGTAATTTTAGTGTATCTGAATGGCAACAACTTGGAGAAGGATATTGTTGAAGAGATCTTATACTAAGGTGTGATCCTTTTATTCTTTTCAAAGGATTTATGACATATTAGATGTTAATTATTAAGCATTCACTGGTATTTGCATTATGGTTTAAATCAATGAATATCAAGATCAGATTTATTTACATGCACAATCACTTTCAGCACCGGTCAAAGAGAGAAACTACAGGAAGACTACTTATATCCATCCATCCAAGGTGTCTCCTAGTACAGATGATTACACCTATTTATTTTATGTTCCCAGAGTCTTCCAGAGCATGTTTTTATCTTTATTTGTTATGTTTTATTGATTTTATTGTAACACTTTTAATTGTTTTGAGCTACCAAGGGTCACTGATCGTCAGGCAACATACAAGTATAATAAATATTATAATGGTTGATCGCAGTCAGCCCAGTCCTGTAATTGTCTGGATCTTTGCTGTTAATGAAATATTTTTATTCACTATCAGCTTTCTTATGTTTGTCACTGCCTTCCCTCTTACATCAGAAAGAATCTCATAACACCTTTCAGACTAGCAATTTTTACTAAAAGCATAAGCTTTCCTGAACTAGAGCAATATGTGGGACAAACACACCAACCTCTGCACAAAAGAATTAATGGATCCAAGAATAACATCAGGACTCAAAATAAGGACAGAGTAATATCAAAGCATTTAAGTCTCCCAGGAGACTCCATCACAGATCTCATTAACTGTTTTAGAAAACCAAACTTTAATAACACAACTGATCAAGAGATTGCTGAAGTCACTTACATCAAACAATTCCAACAAACACAATGGCTTTTAATGCTGTCCAACTATTCATTGATAAGGTATTTATGATGTGTCTCACCCAGCCTGCTCCTACTTAACCAACCTCCCTTTCCCCTCCCTTCTCCATTTCAGCTTAAATCCTAGATCGTTTTAGCCACTGCATGCATCTCATATAACATATGCCTTAATAAAAAAAATATGTCTGAAAAGGTGCTACCAGGCTCCTTGTGATTTTTGGCTACTGCAGACTAGCATGGGTTTTCTGATAAATTCACTGTAGAATTTATCTCCTTTTTACTTTTCCAGCAGACCATCATTTTCAGCTAATCTTGAGTCCAGAAAGATAAAATGCCTGTTTTCATATTAACACGATGCAGAATCTTTTATTTAAAGCTACAGAATTGTTAATCGGCTGTCTTTCCTTAAAAAAAAAATACCAAGGTTAGCTGTGTGAAGTGAGTGTTTATTTTCAATCCCGGTTCCTAGCTTTCTACTTGTTTCTAAATAATTACCAGTTTATTGCATGGTTATTTCATTAATTGTCAGCAGATGGGGCTAATACTTTAACAAAATCTATAAAAACCTGATTGGCTGGCTGGGGTTTACACGTTTTATTCTTTACTATTAAAAATGTTGCTTCCACCAATTGTGTGACCAAACAGATGCTGCAGCATCAGCCTATTTGGAGTATAAGGACAGAGCTTAATAATGTGTTAAATTGATTCTTGGTATGCATTTTTGTTTAAAAGCAATAAGAAGAACCAGAAATCTAGCAGATGCTAGATGGTTCATCCCTAGCTTGTAATTCGCTTTCTTCTTGCTTTTGCTCTAAGGAACACTTGAATTATTAGCCCTAAAGTTAAGAAAGAAGATAAAGGATAAAGGAGCTTCTCGGGAAGCGACTGCACAGAGTATGGATGTCAATAAAATCGTGGAAGCAGGAAAGAATAAAGAGCTAAGGCAGACGAGGGCTACTACTAAACGTATAGAACAGCAAGAGAAGATCCCACAAGGCAATACAAACACCAATCTGGATACCATGGGAGCGAGACCAAAGAAGAAAGCAGGTGAAAAAGCGAAAGTGGTCTGGCAGGAGTGTCCCGAAGCCGACCATGACAAGTAAATATTTGACTTGGTACATTAACGGGTTAAACTCCCCACAGAAAAGGAAGAAAATATTTCATTATCTGAATCAAGGTAAAAATGATATAATTTGCTTACAAGAAACACATATCAGAACTACGGACCAGAAACATTTAACCAACAACAAGCTAGGCACACAATTTGTTGCAGCGGCAGCGGTAAAGAAGAATGGCATAGTCATCTATGTGAAAAAGCATATAAGAGCTAAATTAATAGAGTCAGACTCTCAAGGTAGATATCTAGCAATTGAAATAATAAAAGATGATAAGAAAATTCTCTTGATGGGCATATATGCACCAAATCAACAACAAGGAAAATTCTACAAACTGGTACATAAAAAGTTAAGACAACTCAACTACAGATCAAGTATTATAATGGGAGACTGGAATGGTGTCATAGAGGTCGGCCTGGATAAAAAGAAGACAACACCAAAGTCGCAAAAACACTCCAAGTTGCCTAAATCCTTCTTTGACATAAAGGATGAATTCGACCTGATAGACATCTGGAGGGAAAGACATGGCAAAGAGCAAGAATTTACCTTTTTTTCAGACAGACACCAATCATTCTCCAGAATTGACTTTATATTAACAACCAGAGACTTGCTAGTTAGCCTAAAGAAGGTGAAAATCTTACCCAAAGTACTAACAGACCATAACCCGGTGTGGATGGAATTAAGACATGGACAGAAACCTAGGAGATCCTGGAGAATTAATGAAAACCTGTTTAAATACGATATAAATGTGGATGAATGAAAAAATGTTATGAAGGAATTCTTTAGCATAAATATGAATAAGGAGACACCTATAGAAATGATATGGGATGCCAGCAATGCATACATGTGTGGGATTCTCATGGACATGAACAAAAGGCACCGTTGCAAACAAGAACAAAAAAGAAAGGAATTAGAAGATGAGATAAGTAAGAAAGAGCAACTATTAATAGAAAGACCGGAGGACAAAGATACCAAAGAGGGAATCAAGATTTTAAGGAAACAATTTGACCTGTTGATGGCAGAGCAAGTGGCAAGGAATATACAATATGCAAAGCATAAGACATTCCATAATTCCAATAAACCTGGTCGGTGGCTGGCTTATATATTAAGGAAAAAGCAAAAATCTCACATAATTGAAAAGATAATGTATAAAGGAAAGGAAGAGTTTCAACAAGAAATGATCAAGAAAGCTTTTACAGAATTCTACTCCAAGTTATACGCTGAAGAGAAGACACAAGACACAGAGATAGACAAGTTTCTGCAAAAAGAAAAGTTATTGATAATTACCGATGAACAAAGAGATGGTCTGAATGCACTGATCACACAAGAAGAAATACTTTCAGTGATTAAACAATTGAAAAAGGGAAAATCGCCCGGGACTGATGGTTTAACAGCGACCTATTACAAGTATCTTCGAGAGGAGATGGTAGAACCCCTTAGAGAGCTATTTGTCAACATACAAGAAGGTGGTCACGTTCCACCATCATGGAAAACAGCCTACATCTCTCTAATCCCTAAAGAGGGAAAAGACAACGCTCAACCAGAAAACTACAGACCCATCTTGCTATTGAACACGGATTACAAAATCTTTGCAAAAATCCTGGCTAACAGATTAATGACAGTGTTACAAAAAATAATTCACCCGGACCAAACTGGATTTATACAAGGACGTCAGATGAAAACTAATGTAAGACAACTTCTTAATATAATAGAGTATTTGGAAAGGCATATCCAGGTGTCCGCTACTCTAATGTTTGTAGATGCAGAAAAAGCCTTTGATAGACTGAATTGGCCGTTTCTGAAAAAACTGATTGGGGGGATGAAAATGGGGGATCAGTTTATTAATTCCATAGCGGCAATTTATCAGAAACAAACGGGCCAGATCATTGTGAATGGGGACTTAACAGACTCATTCAACATAGAGAAAGATACTAGACAGGGATACCCTCTATCCCCCTTGCTGTTTGTTTTAACACTGGAGGTTTTACTGAACAAGATACGAGCGGCAGAGGACATAAAAGGTATACGGATTAGACAACAGGACTACAGACTATGTGCCTTCACGGATGACCTGCTGGTGACACTGACTCAACCAGCACAATCAGCCAAGAGACTGATGGAGATAATTAAAGACTATGGTAGGGTATCAGGCTTCAAAGTAAATATATCTAAGACAAAGATGCTAGTTAAAAATTTAGATAACAACTCAAAACAGGACTTAGAAAGAATAACGGGCTGTGAAATAGTTAAGAAAGTTAAATACTTAGGAGTTGAGATTGAAGCTACAAATGGGAAATTATATAAAAATAATTACGAGGTGTTGTGGAACAAGATACAAGCAGATCTGGTCAGGTGGAAAACATTACAACTGTCTCTGCTGGGCAGGATAGCAGCAGTAAAAATGAATGTATTGCCAAAATTTTTATTTCTCTTTCAAATGCTACCTATACTCAAAAAGGATGTGGACCTAGACAAATGGCAGAAGGGCATTAACAGATTTATTTGGGATGGCAAGAAACCGAGGGTTAAATTAAAAGTCATCCAGGATACAAGGAGAAGAGGTGGTTTAAAAATGCCCAATTTGAAGTTATATTACTACGCTGCAGCGCTGGTGGCGTTGAGCAACTGGATTAATATAACGAACAACAGAGTACTGAATGTTGAAGGACATGGTTTACTATATGGCTGGCATGCATACCTAGTGTATGACAAGAAGGTGGACAAGAGCTTCAAGGAACACCCACTGAGAATCCCACTGTTGCAGGTCTGGAAGAAATATCAGTACTTACCACACGAAAAGATTCCCATTTGGACGATCCCCGGACACGCAATAGGGGACATAAACATAATACAAGGTCAGGATGTGATGCCCTATAGTAAACTTGTAATGGAAGAAGGAAATGTGTTATCATTAAAGCCATCAAATACGCTGGCAGATGAAGGAATAGTGTGTACCTGGCTTTCATATTTGCAACTGCAGTCTAGATGGCAAAAAGACCTGAAGAAGGGTTTATCCCTCACAGATGAGAATTTAATTGAACAGGTTAGAGAGCGGGGGCCCATGCATATCAAACGAGTGTACAGTGTACTGATAGAAATTGACTCTAAAACTGTACTAGTCAAGGATTGTATGGTAAAGTGGGAACAAGATTTTGGGCAACCTATCACGATGGAAACGTGGGAGGGAATCTGGGTGAGAAATGTAAAATTTACGCAAGCGCAACATTTAAGGGAAAACTTTTATAAAATGTTCTATAGGTGGCATCTAGATCCGAAAAAATTATCATATATCTATCCAGACATCCAACCTAAATGTTGGAGGTGTGATAGTATGGAGGCTACATATTTTCATGTATGGTGGACATGTAGAAAAATTAAAGCCTTCTGGAGAAAAATATGGTGGTCACTCCAAACCATTTTGAAAAAGCGTATTGAATTTCTACCTCAGTTGTTTTTGTTAGGGATCATAAAAGACTGTACTACCACAGAGACGAACTTAATTCTGAACTTGATCACAGCAGCGAGACTGTTGGTGGGACAATACTGGAAGAAGCCAGAAATACCACCTATTGAAGAATGGACTTTGAAAGTAATAAATTTGGCAGAGATGGCTAAAATATCGGCATATTTGAAGGATCGCTCAAATGAACAATATATGATAGACTGGAAACGTTGGATAGACTACATACAAGAGAAACACCAATCAAAGAAAATGTATCTGGCTTATAGTTAAATCTTGACATACGGAGTGAAGAATGTTTACAAATTTAAATCGATTGTATTAAGTTGGATAGCAGTTAACTTGAATTTTCTCCTGGTTTACATGTACAAATATATATCTATTAATAAAAAAAACAAAAAAAACATCCCAACGGAACTGCTTCAAAAGTTCTTGGGTGCCTCTAGTGGTGCCATAGAAAATCCCACCAAATGTGAAGATGCCAAATGAATACTGATAGTGAAGTTCATGGAACATGGTTCAACCATCAATTCAGAAATCTACTGTGAAATGTTACAAAAACTCAGAGAAGCCATTCATAACAAGCATCAGGGCATGCTGACTTCCGGTGTGGTGCTGGTTCATGATAATGCTCGCCCGCACACCACTAGACGCACCTAACAATTTTTGAAGCAGTTCCGTTGGGATGATTTTGATCACACACACACCCCCATAGCCAAGATCTGGTGCCGAGTGACTACTACTAAGGAATTTCAAATCTTGTAAGACGTTATGACAAGTGCCTCAATTTCAATGGCGATGTCAAAAAGTAATATAATGTCGTAGTTTTCTAATGTGTGTAATAAAAGTTCTGTATCTGCGAGTGTCTGCCATTCATAACCAAATGGAGATTTATTTCCAAATTGCCCTCCTAAAAAAGAATTGTGGAACAAAGAAATCAAGTCCTACATGTAAGTCTCCTTCAGGGTTTAATTCTAGACTTTTTCTTCCTGCTTTTTCAAGTCAATGGAAATATGATAATTTTTTTACTGCCCTTGAGAATAGGAAAATACCTGCAGAACTTAGATGTAATTCTTTAGGCTGCAAACTGCTAGTTTCCACCTTGTCAGCTTCAGCTCCAATACTATCTTCCTCTATGTTTTCTCTTTCCTAATGCAACCATTTTTTTATCAGCATCACCCAGGTATCTCTTCCCTGAAAGAGTGATTTCAATGAAATTGCTCTGTACCAGAGTCTGATAAGGGTCACTGTTGCATTTCCAACCATGGGACATAATCTTGATTTGCACAGAACAGACATAAATTATGATGCTAAGCTTCACATGGCTGTGCTTTACTTAATATCTGGGCATCGGAGACTCTAGCCCTTGGATGGTCAAACTGACCCATGTTCCAACAGGCCAGAATTGGAATATTTAAGGCATCTGATTGCAAAATATCCACTTCCCCACAAGCACAATGCTTAGTTGAGGTTTTAGAAGACAGTATTTACAGGACGCTTACATATTCCATTCTGCTATCTCTGAAGTTGAAATCTCAGATGCGTGGGCAGAAGTGTAGGAGAGAGGAAGTGCAACAAAAATAATGGCATCTTCTCTTCCTACCTGTCCCCTGCCACAATTTCCTAATTTTCCATCAAGCAGTCTTGAAATAGTATAGATAGACAAAGTTGTTGCGGTGCCCTGACAAATGAGTTCATTTCATGTTAGACACTTCCACTTTAAACTGCCCAATCAAACCCTTTTCATTCCAGCCCACATTCTGTGCAAATGGTTCCATATCAATGGCATTACTCTTGTGCTAAGCGCTTACCATGTAAGTGCTGATGAATTTTGCTATTGGCGATCTTTAGTTTAATTGGATTATTGGAAGATAGCTCCAGGATTTTCGGAAGATTGTCTGAACTATTCGGCTTCAAAAGATGGGTTCCCGTTTGTACCTCTCTTACTTGTTAGGATATTTATAAATCCCATTCAAGTTCAGTTCCTAAGAAAACATTTACATCTGAGGCATCTGTATGACTAATATTGTTTGAAGAAGGCAATAACTTTGCTGAATTATCATTGTTTTTGGCATGTCCTTGGAGGGCTGTACCTGCTCCAGGTATTCAAGCAGTGGTTGCCAGATCTTGGGCTGAGATCAGTATGGATGCCACACATGTGGCTGATTCTGCCCCACTTGTCAAATTAGCTGATTATCATGGGTTTCGACTTATTTTTGATGTTTGAGTCAGGCATGGGAGACCTGAATATTAGCAAGTTGGCAAGAGGAGCTGTACCTATTGTTCAACTTTAAATTTTAAGTAGAAAAAGGCAGATCTGGCAATCAGATATCATGCCATTAAATCTATTGTCTTCAAATACTTAGTCTCATATCCAGAGGTTTGCTTTCAGCTGAAACATATAAACACAATCGAGCTACATGTTGTTTTATTGCAGACAAGGTAGAAACCCTGTGGCATAGGTCCCTCTCATCTATCTATCTATCTATCTATCTATCTATCTATCTATCTATCTATCTATCTATCTATCTATCTATCTATCTATCTCTTCCTCAGTTTGGATTTGAATTATAGGACTGGAATTTTCAAGGTAATAGATATTATGCTACTCTCTTCTCAGCCTTAAGACTGTAAAACATCTGCTCAGTGGTCATATTATGGTTCTGTCAAGACTGAGAACCATTTGTCCCACCTTTCTAGCTTCTTTGACCAATAAGTTTGTGCTAAGAGATATTGTTATTACATGGTATAGATTACATAAAACAATTTAAGTGGTAAATAAATATCTAATGTTGGAGCAAGGGGGTTGAAAGTTTAATTTCAAAGAGGACTTTAAAAAGGGAGGGGATAGGAAAGGCTGTCTTATTTGCTGAAAAACAAACTTCCATGGTTTTAAAAATGAAATTGTAGGGAGGGGTGCTGGATCAAGATTTCTGAACTTTTTGTCTGTGTTTGTATCTTCAAGTCTTGACTCCTGGCACTATACCTGGACTAGTCCTAGTGGCAAGATTTTCATAAAGGGTTTGCCATTGCCTTCTTCAGGCTGAGAGAAGGCAACTGGCCCAAGATCGCCCAGCTGATTTTGTGTCTAAGATAGGACAAGAACTCATCATCTCTTAGTTTCTAGCCTTAACCACACACCAAACTGGCTGGGGCACACAACTGCAGAAAGTTTGAGAAACACTGATGTACAACATGTTCTTTGTTTCCTACATTACAGGTAGTCCTTGTTTAATGAGAATTCACAGTTACAACAGTGATGAAAGTGCAATTTTATGACCAATCATCATTTTTACAACTTTCACGGGTCTGTAAAAAGCCGAAGTAAGATCATAAGCATAGTCATGGTTTTACTTAGTGGCGACTTCAGTTAATGACTGGGTTGCTGGACCCAATTGTACTAGCTAAATGACAACTATAAGATAGATTGCAAAGGAAGCATTGGTACTATGGGCATCATACTGGCACTGCTGGCAGGAGCCTTTGAAGTTTATATAACAGCTGAATCACATCATACTGCTTTTTTTCCCTTTCTTTTTAAAAAATTGCAATAAATTCTTAGCTTAGTCACTGAGGGATAGGCTTACTTTTAAACTGACAAAGATTTTCTCAGCCTGTTTAACATAAAATTGATACACTTCATTAAAGAAATGCAGTACTGCTTTTTAGGATTTCCCCAATTAATTGTAAACAATTTTCTTGAAGCCACTACTATCTGCATTTGTCTTATTTGACTCCTGAACATTTTGCAAAGGATAGATTGAGAAGAAGTAAAAATACTCAAAGAGGGGCAGCCCCAGGATGTAGTTTAAACATTCAAAATGGCCATGGTGGTCCAATTGAAATCCTGCCTATGTTTTTTAAGTGTACTCCCATCCTATCTGCTGTTGTTTGGGCAGCTTTTGAAAATGGGAATTTTGAACATAGAAACAGAAGACAGCCCTTGATCAGCACTGAAAAGCAGCCTAGTCAATGGTTGACCTGTGTTGGGTGATGTGTGATCTGTGTGTGTGTTAGGAACCCATTTAGGATTTGAAGTTTCAAAATCTTCTGCTCCAAATCCCAAAGCTCTGAGCAGGGTAAATGGTGTTATATAAAAAGCATGGGTATATTTAATGTGCCCATTTTGTTTCTGTTTTAAATAGCAGCTGCAGGGGCCTGTCAAGAATTGCAGAAGTCAAGGAAGGTTGCGGTAAAGAAAATGAAAACTCTTGTCTCTACATTTGCAAGAATATCATTCATACCCCAGGGTGTGAAGCTGGCATTGAGCCAATCTCTTTTTTCCTGGGATAAAAAAACAGTACATGTGATTTGGATATCAGTACCATTTAAAGTACTGGAATTCTGGTTCTGCTCTTACTTGACAGTGGAAATTAGTGTTTATCTTTGATAGACAGTCATTATTTTTTCCAGCTCAGGATCCAAAAATTAAAGAGGATAAGCTATAAACATTTACCTAGTAAATATTTGACTTTTAAAAAACAGAAATGTAGAATTGGAAGGGTTTTTTTTTCCTTTTCTTTTGGTTTCTACTTTTTTTTTAACTTTAAAGATTGTTTTGTTAATTGTATATGGTAGAATGTTTTTAAAAGCACAGATGTATAATAGATTAGCTGCCAAACTCAAGAAAACATGCCTGGAAGGTAGTTTAGATTTAGGAGGCGTTGCAATTTGCATGGCAGATACAGTTGTACTTTCCCAGAGAAAAGGATGCTCAGAAGGAGTGGCTGAGAAATTGTCACTATCACTTCAATTCTTCACTCTGCTCCAAAGTAGAGCCAACCCTATGCTTGAGTACTTGTTAAGCATGCTACCCATTTTCAAGTGTGATAATCTGGGGGGGGGGGCTGAAGAAGGAATGAATGAGGTGAAGATGGAGGTGATGATAATAATGTGTGGTTAACTCATTGTTGACTCTTAGCAACCACATAGATTTTCTACATCAGGGGTCTTCAAACTTGGCCCTTTTATGACTTGTGGACTTCAACTCCCAGAATTCCTCAGCTAGCGTGCCTGGCTATTCTGGGAGTTGAAGTCCAAAAGTCATAAAAAGGCCAAGTTTGAAGACCCCTGTTCTGCATGATGGTCTATCCATGATATAAATAATCAAGAGATGGTGGATGTCAGCTGATACCTAATTTTTGATTGGCAGCTGCCAAAGTTGGTTGAAAGATGGGCAGCTATATATTTTTTATTTTAACAACCCTGTAATTCCTTGCATTGAGGTGGAGTCAGGGCAAATGAGTGGAGCTAGAGTGTTTACTGGATAGATGCCCTTCCTGACTCCTAGACGGAGTTCGCAGTAGACTGTTACTCATTGAGCTCTGAGAGAGAAATATTTGCCACTACCTAGGATCCAACTCACAGCCTCCTGATTGTGAGGCAAAAGTTCCACCTCTAGGTAACCACACCACTCATGGGCAGCTATATAAATATCTTAAATAAATAAAATTCACATAAATCCACTAAGCACAAGTAGAGAGAAATCCAAGAAGGTACATTTCAAATTTCTCAGAGAAGCTTGACTGGCTTTAATACACTGTTAATGAAGGTGGAAAGTTCTTATTTGCATTTCTAAGGTCCCATGTTTACTTCTGATTGGCATTAAAGATACCTTCCTGAAATCTGTATGTTCTTCCTTGCTTGATCTTGCCAGTTCTGTTGGACCTGAAACCAAGGTACTAATGCAAAAGAAGCTTCTAGAACCCTTCAGCCAATAGGTGTTTTATGAGCATATCAAGTCTTTGGATATTAATTAATATTAATATTTAATTCATTATTTTAATATATCATTAATGTTAATATAGTAACATAAACACTTTTCCTCCAGAAAGTAATTTGATACCTGCAATAAAGTGCATGAAAAATAGTTAAGTGGTGAGATTTTATTTAGGATTTCTATGTAAGCATTGAGCACATGATTCCAGCGAATAGAAATAACTAGAGGAAAGAATTTGGGCACCATCCAAATTCCTTGCAGGCCTGTGGATGGATTACATGTACTCTGTGAGCTTCTCAGTTTGTTTTTTTTCTGCTCTTGAAACTTCCCCACAGTTTCTGGGTTTCTGTCTGTTTAGTGTTTCTGAACAGAAGGGAAAACTTATAGAATCACCAAACTCTCTGACCATTTCTCTGAATCATGGCCACTGAATATAAAGAAAAAACCCATCTCAAGTCTTTTTACCAAATTCCTCTTTTTCTTTTCTTTTGTATGTGATTCAGAAGAGAATGTTCAGCTTTGCTTTACAAATTCTGGTAGTTCCATGCCTGTATGCAGGTTGAGAAACCCCGATTGTTCCAGTACAAAAGCAGGATAAGCTGCTTTAGTGAATTTATACTTGATAGCAGACAGCAACTGCCCTCTCTCTGCATTGAGAAATAGGAGCCTTCCAGTATTATAGTCTAGCAGGATGCCAATCCGGGCAGGCTGTTCAGTCACCATAATTTCACTCATCTCACCATTGTGGAGAACTTTATATACAGAACTGCAAAGAGCAAAAAATATAAAATCAACATAAATCCATTGCAAAGGTCCAGCACAGAATTTGTTTAGTCCAGCACTATCTAGATCTCATCTAATGCCAACCTGATTGCAAAGGCCAATTTGTAACCAGCTCCTGGGATTGAGATTTTTTTTTCTAAGATCTGAAAAGTACTGTGCAGAACTCCCCACCTGATCTCAACAGGTTACTTTATTTTTAGATCTTAGGAATAAGGATCTGGAATCCCATTGCTTAACAATGCATTCCAACATTTCCCTTTTGTAATGAGAAAAGCCCTGAATAAGAATATAAATCAATTAGAATACATGCACAGGATCATTAAAAAAGACAAGCATTTGACTGGATTTATTTTCGGCAAGAAAAGCAATATATATTATCTGGAGCTGTTATTATTATTATTATTATTATTATTATTTATTAAATTTCTATGCCGCCCTATTCCGGGAACTCTTTGGGATATTGTATATAATTTATTTGCTTCATACCCTTCCAAATGCATTGCTCTGCATTTACCTGCATTCTCAGGCAGATTCCAGACTGGGAATTTCTATTCTACCTGGGAATTAGGCAAGTTACAACTTAACAAATTAAAAGGACAGCAGATTAAGACAGGGACAACTCTACATAATGTACTGCCTATAGGCCAGATGATATACGTCTCTTCCTTCTAGATCAGGGGTTCTCAACCTTGGCAACTTTAAGACTTGTGGACTTCAACTCCCAGAATTCCTCAGCCAGCTTTGCTGGCTGAGGAATTCTGGGAGTTGAAGTCCACAAGTCTTAAAGTTGCCAAGGTTGAGAACCCCTGTTCTAGATACAGAATTGACTATTCACTTGTACAAAAGCAATAGGTTGGCAAGAAGAAGCTATGTCTGTCTGGCCTCTATCCTCTACACAGAAACACAAAGCTCAGGAAAACAGGCAAGGCACATTTGCTGATCGTTGTAACTTTTGTTCCATAAACCCATTGGATTATTTTAAAGTTAGAACTAGTTTGGGGAATGTATTCATTTTTATTTGTTAAATTTATTTGGCACCTATCTCACCTTGGGGTTAACTCTAGGTGGCTTATAATAAAAAGGAAGAAATGGAAAGAAGTATAAACAAAAGAGAAGTAACACAATAAAACAATGATCAAGAAAATGAGAATACATCAATATGATAACAAAAGATGGATGGGTGGGGAGCAGAGATCGAGAAGGGGGGTTTATTAACCTACAGGTTAACCTAAATTAACCTACAGTATCTGATGATAAATGGGCTATATGGATTCCAGTATTTTTTCGGTATGCAATCTGATAATGGGACCTGAGGGAGAATAGTTCTGACCTACCCATCCCCATATATCTTCTTTTACAGATGCATTTCCACATAGAAATAAGTATCTCCATAGTATTGATCAAGGTGGTCATTCTTACAGGGCTGCTGAAATGATTACTAAGGAAGTATATATACTACATATCTTTCATGAAGCACTCATTTTGAAATACAGCATTACAGATACTAACCACCCTTTTCAATGGATGATTGTTAAATTAAAAATGCTGATTAGATATGAAAAAGAGAAGTCTGAAAACCACCACAATGTGACTTTATCTGCCAGAAAAACAAGACAGAGTATATCACTAGAGTACTATTCCTAGCTAACGATCATCCAGCATTGCAAAGTTCTGGATTCACTCCAAGAAAACTAGTCTATCTTTCACTCCCAGTACCAGTTATATCATCAGGATGACCTCCAGCGAAGCAGCCATGGGAGCAATGTATTAACTATGCAGCAAATTGCCCCAGGATAAGACAGATGGATCTCATGGTTGGAGGATTCATTACAACAACAAATTGCAAGAGTTCAAAGCTCTGCTCCTATTTCAATTAATGAAAATTATACAACCAGAAAATCAAGAAGAGAACCTTATAGTGAAATTTCGTTCTTCCCATTCTTGTAGAAAGAGATGGAAGCTTGCATTCAAATTTGTTTACATATTATTCAGTTTCAATTATAAATGAAACAGCAATGGCTACTTTGCAGGGATGATGAAAAATTGCCAATAGAAGTATGAAAACAGGAAAAAAACAAGAAATCTTAATGCAGGAAAGAGAATATGATCTAGTCGAAACAACCCAAAGGATGAAATTTGGATTATATCAACAGTGGTGTAATGTTAAGATTATGGGAAATGAGAATTTTAGTTATCACAATACAAAAAGGATGCTGAGGAACTGGAAACTATGCAGAGAAAAACAACAAAGATGGTGAAGCACTTGGAGGCTAAATCCTATGAAACTTGGCTATAAGAACTGAATATGTTTAGCCTAAAGGAGAGAAGACAAAGGCAAAGCATGATACCAGTCTTCCAATACTTGAAAGACTATCATAGGGAAGCACGTGTAGATTTATTCAACCTAAATTCAAAATAAGGAGTTATTTTCTGGCCATGGGAGCTATTACACAATGAAACAGCCTGACTCATAGAACCGTGAGTGGTCTGTCACTGGACATAAAAAAAAAAAAAAGGTTGGACTGCCATTGGCCCAAGATGATCTGAGATTCCTAAGCTGAGTCTTGAAGTAGAAGACTTCCATACTCCCTTCAAACCTTTTGGTTCTATGATTCTCTGAAACTCATCAGTGGAATGCAAAGATTGAAGGGCACGTGAAAGAAATGCATACATGCACTGAGATTCAGGAATTTGGGAATGAGACTGTAGCCAAGATTTTTTGGATAAGGATACAAGGAAGGGGAAAGAAGAAAGATATACTGTAGTACTATAGATCACCAAATCAGATAGAAAATCAGGATACTGCCTTTCTGTACTGGAATACAGAATTTTCAGATACAAAGAAATAATAATGATAGGACATCTAGACATCTCTTGGAAAAACAACTCAGCCAAAACAGCAGATCCCTTAGGGAGGTCTTCCTATTTTTGCTTTCAGAAGGGTGAAGTTTAGTTCTCTTATAGCTGATCAAAGCCAAGAAGAACTGGCTGAAGTGGTAAAAGCAGTGGAAACCTTAGAAGGAAATGACCAAATCAGTTTATAGTATTGCTGTCCATACATTGGATTTTAGGAGAACTCATTTAAACAAGCTTAGAGAATTACTCCATCAATCATTCTCAATCTTTCCAGATGTGTTGGAACCACAATTCCCAGAACTCAAACCATGGGCTAATAATTCTGATTATTACAGCCCCAAAATTTCTGCAGAGCACTAGATTGGGAAATAAAGTTGGCATTCTAATTTGTTTTTTGCTTTCCTTCAATTTTTTTTCTGACTATTTACATTGCCAAATGTAGAGTCTGGATTTTGAAAAATAAGAAGAACAATGATATTTCTGAAATATGGTGTTGGAGAAAACTCCTGAGAATGCCAGGGATATTCAAGAAAATCAACAAATGAATAATCAAACAACTCAACCCAGAGTTCTTACTAGATGTTTACAGAATCTTACTTTTAATAAATTTAAGACATTATATGAAAACTAGCTTTTGGGAAATGGCCCTGGTTCTGGGAAAGGTAGAAGAAAAGATAAGAATAGGATGACCAGAAGCATAGTGGATGGATTAAATTATAGGTGCACCATTGTAAGACGTAAAAAAACAGATTAGGAGCAGATTGTCAAGAAAAGAAATCTGTGTTGTTGTTAAGGACAATAACTTGAAAGGATAGTAATCAGTCATACAATCAAGTTTGAAATAAATCATCTTCACTGCTTCTGATGATTATTATTTTTATTCTCATTTGCACTAATAGTCTATGACTATTAATTCCAACTTGTTATTTTTTTTAAGATAAGATAAGATAACTTTTATTGTCATTTATTTTGCTATCAATTCTCTCTTTTAAGAAACTTTCATTGTTTTTATTTATTTATTTATTTATTTATTTATTTATTTATTCGGATTTGTATGCCGCTCCTCTCCGAAGACTCGGAGCGGCTTACAACATATATATAAAAACAATTGAACAAATCCGAACAACATTAAAAATACAAACCCCATACATACTCATCAATCACACCACAATCAACAATCATCCCCAGGCCTGCCGGCAGAGGTAGGTTTTTAAATTCTTTCGGAAGGCCAGGAGGGTCGGAGAAACGCGGACTTCAGGAGGTAGTTGGTTCCAGAGGGTGGGCGCCGCAACAGAGAAAGCCCTCCCCCTAGGGCCCGCCAAACGACATTGTTTCGTTGACGGGACCTGGAGGAGGCCGACCCTGTGCGCTCTCACCGGTCGTAGAGAAGTATGTGGCAGAAGGCGGTCCCGTAAGTATCCTGGTCCCAAGCCATGAAGGGCTTTATAGGTAATAACCAACACCTTGAATTGGGCTCGGAGACCAATGGGCAACCAATGCAGCGTGCGGAGAGTTGATGAAATGTGGGCACAACGAGGAAGACCCACAACTGCTTGCGCAGCTGCATTTTGCACTAATTGTAGTCTCCGAACACTCTTCAAGGGTAGCCCCATGTAGAGAGCATTGCAGTAGTCGATCCTCGAGGTGACAAGGGCATGTGTGACTGTGAGGAGTGACTCCCGATCCAAGTAAGGACGCAACTGGTGCACCAGGCGAACCTGGGCAAATGCCCCCCTCGCCACTGCCGACAAATGATGATCCAATGTCAGCTGTGGATCAAGGAGGACTCCCAAGTTGCGAACCTTCTCTGAGGGGTTTATAGATTCACCCCCCAGGGTAATCGAAGGACAGATAGAAGTGTCCTTGGGAGGCATCACCCACAGCCACTCTGTCTTATCGGGGTTGAGCCTTAATCTGTTAACACCCATCCAAACCCTCACAGCCTCCAGACACCGGCACATCACCTCAACCGCTTCACTGATATGGCCAGGAGTGGAAATGTACAGCTGAGTATCATCAGCGTACTGATGGTATCTCACTCCGTGGCAGTGGATGATCTCACCCAGTGGCTTCATGTAAATGTTAAAAAGTAGGGGGGAGAGAACCGGCCCCTGAGGCACCCCACATGGGAGTAACCTAGAGGTGGACCTTCGATCCCCCACAAACACCGACTGCGACCGACCAGTGAGATAGGAGGAGAACCACCGCAATACGGTGTCCCCCACTCCCAATCCCTCCAGCCGGCGCAGAAGGATACCATGGTCAATGGTATCGAATGCCGCTGAGAGGTCAAGAAGCACCAGGACAGAGGACTGGCCTCTATCCCGGGCTCACCAGAGATCATCCATCAGAGCGACCAAAGCAGTTTTGGTGCTGTAGCCGGGCCTGAATCCCGACTGCAGAGGGCCCAGATAATCGGCTTCCTCCAGAGACCGCTGGAACTGATGCGCCACCACCTTCTCGACAACCTTCCCCACAAAGGGAAGGTTGGAGACCGGACGATAGTTGGTCAAAATTTCTGGATCCAGGGAAGGCTTCTTGAGGAGGGGGCGCACAAGTGCCTCCTTTAAGGGAGCCGGAAAGGACCCCTCCCTCAAAGAAGCATTGACACTCTCCTGGATCCAGGTACGTGTCACCACCCTACTGGCCGAAACCAGCCAGGAGGGACACGGGTCCAACAAACAGGTGGCAGAACATACAGATCCAATGGCCCTGTCCACTTCCTCAGGTGTAACAGCCTCAAACTCTCCCCAGATGACCGGACAAGAACATGCCCCTGTCCCCTCAACTGAATCATTATCAGTCGACTCTGCTACACAATTGAAGTCTAGGTCAGCCCGGATCTGAGCCACTTTGTCTGCGAAACAGTTATTAAAGTCCTCGGCACTACCCTGCAAGGGAGGCCCCGGACCCCTTGGGTTAATAAGGGATCGGGTCACCCTAAACAGGGCGGCCGGACGAGATTCCGCAGACGCGATCAAAGCAGAAAGATACAAAGATCTTGCCGCCTTAATCGCCTTCAGATAGGCTTTAATAAATAAGCTCAATCTGGTTCGGTCAGATCCGGACTTACTTTGTCTCCATCGCTTCTCTAGACGTCTCTTATGGCGCTTCATCCCCCTGAGCTCCTCAGTAAACCAAGGAGACCTCCTGGGGCCAGCACCACGGAGAGGTCGCAAAGGCGCAATCCGGTCAATAGCCCCCTTCGTGGCCGTATTCCATGCCGCTACCAGGGACTCCACCGGACTGTGAATGAGGGAGCTCGGTAATTCCCCAAGCGCCGTCTGAAAGCCAATTGGATCCATCAGGCGTCTGGGGCGGAACCACCTAATCGGTTCCGCCTCCCTGCGGGGAAGGATTGGGGCCGTAAAATTCAGTCGAAGCAGAAAATGATCAGTCCATGACAAAGGCATGATATCTAAGCCCCTTAAAACCAGATCATTACCCAACTGCTCCGAAAGGAAAATCATATCCGGGGCGTGTCCACCCTCATGCGTCGGGCCCTGCACTACTTGGGTCAGGTCCATGGTTGTCATGGCGGCCATGAACTCCTGTGCCAATCCCGAGGATTCGCCAAGCGACGGCAGATTGAAGTCCCCCAGGACTATAAGCCTGGGGAACTCCACCGCCAGCCCAGCAACCTCCTCGAGTAGCACAGGCAGGGCTGATGCCACGCAGCTGGGAGGCAGGTACGTAAGCAATAAGCCCACCTGGACCCCTAGGTCCAGCGTCATAAGGATGGACTCGCAACCCGGAATTTCGGAAACAGTGAGTCTACGTAGACTGAGGTTCTCCCGGGCCAAAATAGCCACTCCTCCCCCCCTTCCCTGGGGTCGCGGCTGATGCCATGTGGAGCATTCTCCACAATTTTGTGGAGCATTCTCTCATTCTTTTGGATTAGGATGTCCATCAGAGGAAATGGGAGCTGTGTCAGCAACACTGAAGCCTTGACACTTTTTACACTCCATGGTTTCTGGCTTCTTCAAACACACACACACACACACACACACACACACACACACAGAGAAAAACACAGAGATGCATCTGATTAGGGAAAATTTGGAAAAATCCAGCTTTCTGCTCCAAATTTGGGCATTTCAAAAGACCGCCTGTGCCCACTACCAAAGAAAAATATTAAAATACATTAAGTGAAGTTTCTCTGAAGAGCTACTTTGTATTACCTTGTTTTGTTGGAGCAATGTAAGCACCATGAATTGTTTTTCTGTCCCAGGTCACTACTTTCTAGGAGCGTTGAAGAACAAATCCCAACCTTGTAAGCTCCACAATCACTGACGGTGATTTCCCAGTAATGCCATCCTTGGGCAGACAAACGCTCACCCAGCACTGGTGGGCTTCTGCACAAAGAGAGACAAAGAAAAGTGGCCTTGCATTCACCAAAAAATCATGCAAGCTCAAACCTTATAAAAGTCTCAAGTCTCCTAACTTTTCACCATAACCTTAACAGTGTTTGGAGTAAGAGAGAACTCTTTTCTCCTTTTGAAACCAATGGAAAGATATAAACAAATGATGTAAAAAGGACTCTGATATCTGTCAAAAGGATGCCTTTATGAAAACAGAATGGAACAAGAGTAAATCTGGAGTGGAGAAGTCATCAAAAGAAACATTGAGTTCAATAATGGGCCCAATCCAGAGGGGGGAAAATCCACTTTAAATTCCCCAGATGTAGGTGGGCAATAGCTTAGAATTTGGTTTGTTGACTCATAAACCTCTCTCCCTCCTGGTCATGTGGTTTAGAGTGGAGCAGCCTACCCTGTTCACACTCATGTGCACAAATAGACATAGATGTATATTAGTGGAGAATATAAATATATAAATGGGCACCAAACTCAGACACACACAGGCAACACATACATCTCAATTCTGATTAGCCCCTCTCACACATGCACAACACATCTACATGCATCCAAATACCACTAACGCATAGAGACAATACATATCTCTGGAGAGTCTACACAGGTGCAATATGTAACTTCATTACACAGAAGAAAAATGCAGGCACTTTCTATGGCTACTATTGGCATTGGGATGGAAAAATATTCCAGAGGCTTTCCCTGTTACTTTTTCCAAGCCAGCAAAAAGTGGGGAAAGATAGAAATAAGAAGGGACTCAGAACTCTGTCAACAGGACAATTACCCAAGAACAAAGAGAATGAGACTGCATTTGGTGTGGTGAGGAGATGCTGGTGGAAGAAGGTTGGATTTGAAAATCCTCTTCAGATTCCTCTAATTCATCTCTCTGGGAGAGCCAACTGGAAAATGATTTAGAATACATTAGAATGAAAGCCTCTTCCCTCCTTATCGTATGACTCCAAGTAGAGTATACTGTATGTACAGTAGTTCTCCAAAGCTTCTGAGGAGACATTCACATACATGAATGTGTCATGGGGAAACAGCAAACATGCACACACAGATGCAACATGTTATTTTATTGCACAGACAAAATAGAAACATCCTCTGCTTGGTAAAGGGATTGGAAAGAATCACAGAAGGCTTGCCCTGCATTTTTTTCTCTATCTTGTTTACTAGTTGTGATATATAGAGAAAGTGTTAGAGGGCTCTACAACATGCAATAAACATGATCTTGATCAAGACCACAAGCAACCTACTATTTAAGGGACAAAAATAACTTGTGTAAAGCTGAGGTTCTAAGGGACAGCTGGTGCTGCTGGCTGGCTGGAGAGGGACATACACTAATGCACCAAAGCAGCAAAGACACTTCCCTCAAAAGAAAAAAAAACTGAAATCATTTGGATATTTTGATGAATTGACATGCATCCAAATGATCATTTTTCTATTGTCCTTCCTTAACATATGTTGTTTTTTTAACTAACCTGAAGTAGAAAGAAAGAAAGAAAGAAAGAGAGAGAGAGAGAGAGAGAGAGAGAGAGAGAGAGAGAGAGGGAAGGAAGGAAGGAAGGAAGGAAGGAAGGAAGGAAGGAAGGAAGGAAGGAAGGAAGGAAGGAAGGAAGGAAGGCCTTTTCTTCTATTAAGTAAGTCTTTTTTATGGTTTCTAATGCACATATCCTGTGGAAAATATTATCCAATAGAAAGAAAGAACATGAATCAGTAAAACTTACCCAGTGAGATTAGTATCATCTGGAAGGCATATCATGGTTCCATTGGGTGATACTTGCAGTACAGAGTGAACAAGTTCTCTCATTATATGAAATCTTGTTCCTATTGTAATTCATAGACAAAAAATAAACACCATTTCATGAATGAGGGAAATTGCTGTTCATGTTGTATTATTAAAAAAACTTAAAAACTATAGAAATCACTATAACAAAAATATATTGTGTGAGATTGGTAGGTGTCCCCATTTCTTTTTCAATTAAGCATTCAGAAATAAGGGTCTTAAAAGCCAACTCTAACACACAAGTATGATGTTTCTGCTGTTTTTATACAAGTCAATGGAAAAAAATCATCACATTTTCCCAGACTAAGGTTTGATCTGAACTTAGAAACTTGGATTCATTCCACCATTAGAACATTATGCTCAAAGGGAGAGTTCACTCCTTCAGCACCAAAAAGCAAAGGAAAAGGATCAGGATAAATTTGGTCTATTTTCCTATGTGCATGAGAAAGGCAGCATAAAAAAATGATTCACCAGAATCACAAGTGGATCTTTTTCCATCTGCTTCTTACCTTAATTTGCCAAGCTTATGTGCACAATTTTCCACAGATTTTTTAAAATGTAAATTTGCACAATACCATCTCAACATAATATTATTTTTACAGTATATAACTTTTCCAATAAGGCTTTTTATGGGTTGGGCTAGAAGACCTCCAAGGTCCCTTCCAACTATTATTTTTATTATAACTTACACAAAGAAAACTCTTTTTAACAATGTAAATATTAAGCCTGGGAAGCTGAAAAAGCACCCCGAAGGAAGGATAATGACAAGATTCTTCTCCCACCTCCATGAAGTTACCAGGAGTTCAGTTCAACTCAAAGGAGACCTTTTCCCTCTTATATGCTTCCTTTCAAAACACAAACATCCTCAGTATAGATTAGTTTTTTCATATAAATCAGAAATAGCCACTCCCCATCAGATGCACTTATGCATTACATATTGACTTTGGTCCAGAAAAAGATAGACAACCTGGAGTTTCTATTAGGGAATGACCTGCATTTTAACTCAGAGACCTCTTTGGAGAATCTCACAAAACATCTGCCATAGAAATTTATGAGGAGTTCATTTATATGTATATCTTTAGAAACAAGATCTTTTCTTAAGACAATTGGCCTACAAGAATCCTAATACTATAGGAATAATTAGAGGAAAAGTCTGTGGATAACAAAGGAAAGAAAACCAACGTTAGGTAAAAAAAAGCTGATGAACTCAGATCTATTAATATATTTTTTCTTATTTCACTGTGAAATATTCTTACAATCTCTGAAAGCACAGCCAACTGAATCAGTGACCATTAACCTATTTACATCTGAAACAAAGTATTGACTCCCAGCCCATATAGAATATATATGTATATGTTTGGTTTTCTTTTGATAAATGTCTGGAATAACAGCATTCAGGAAGACAATTAATCCAATCTTTTGCAGAGTCACAACCTTTCAGTACTATTTATGCTCTCAATACAATGAAATGACCCATCATAAACTTCCTTCTGTTCATACAGCAATTAAGCCAAACAGTCAAGGTTAAACATTAAAAACAATGCTGCCTTGCACACTTTAGCCTTCAAGTGTTCTCCAGAAATTTCTTGCCATAATTCTTTGTTGTATTCTAAATATAGCAAGGGAGATGATACTATACTTTTATACATTTTGAGGAATCAATTTGCTATCAAATATAACATATGGAACAGACTTTTTTGTATCTTCTTTGTATTTCTACACATCCTTACTAAATGCAGACTTCCTATCAGTCTATGCATTAAATATTCCATTAAGTGGAAGATAACACTTAGACTTATATATCACTTCATAGTGCTTTACAGCCCTCTCTCAAAGCAGTTTACAAGTTAGCATATTGCCCCCAACAATGTGGGTCCTCATTTTACCGACCTCAGAAGGATGGAAGGCTGAGTCAACCTTGAGCTGGCCAGTATCTAACTCCTGGATGTGGGCAGAGTCAGCCTGCAATACTGCATTCTAACCACTGCACCACCAGGGCTCTGGTGAGATACTGGCTGCCATAAGTCAATTCTACACGTTTGTGTCTCTATGGAGGGAGGGAGGGAGGCAAGAGAGAATAGACAGACCTGGCATGATAATTTCAAAGTTCAGCAAGCCTGATTTTAAAGCAAATGGCTTCATCAATCCATCAAATGTCTCCCCCAAAATACCTGAATTACACTTCTTTTTAATCAGCTTCAGTCATATGGCTATTGGGTCTTCAATAGATCTGAATATACAGCTTTTTTCTGGAAACCAAAAAAGTATGCTATATGCAAGAAAGCATACAAATGTTTGTACATTATTTCTTGTGAAGTTTTCCTTAGTTTACCTACCTTTTGTTGAAATTAGAGCAGCTTCACTCTGTTCACTTGTTCCAAAGATATTAACTGCTCTCACATAGAAGAAATAGTTCACGTTTGATTGTAGGTGAACCTTTATTTCAGGCTGTCGAATTCCAGCTAGAGATCTGAAAAAGCAGAAATATGTATGGTCAACATATAAAAAAGTGTATTTTTTCCCTTCAAAATTCTCCCCGACCTTCAAAAAAGAGCAACAAATGACAGAAGATGGACCCTTTTTCCTATGGAAAAGATAAGGAAGGTAGAAGTGTGTTTTTGTATACTATTGATATTGCAATATTGGTTGAACATATCAATGGTAAATTTTTTTATTATGGCAAACAAGAAGAATAAAATTGAGACCAAATCCTCCAAATGATTCCCAATAATAGATTTCCAATTATTAAACAATTCCACAGCATCTCTCTCTCTCTCTCTCTCTCTCTCTCTGTGTGTGTGTGTGTGTGTGTGTGTGTGTGTGTCTGTCTCTGTCTCTGTCTCTCTCTCTCTGTCTCTCTCTCTCTGTCTGTCTCTCTCTCTCATACACACACACACGCACCATACACATACATGGTATTCTGCCGAATCATATTTCTAAATATTTTTAAATAAAGAAATTCTGTAATAATTGTAATAATTGAGACTGAAGTTGGAATGACTAGGAAGTTTATATTATGGAATTTTGGGGAGATCATAATGCAGTATCCAAAACAATTTCAGAAAGTGTTTATTATCAGGCAAGATTATTATTATAATATTTCACCAGTGTCTTAATGATCGACTGGGTAGTAGTAGCAGGAATTAGTGGGATTTGGCAAGATGCCAAGGCTGCACTTTTAAAGCAATTGCCTTATACTTTTACCAACATGAGAAAAAGGAGCAAATGTTAGCATGAGAGAGCAGAACAAGCATGAGATTCACAACCGAAATTGTTTCCAAATCTCATTTTAGATTACAAACCTTCAAATCAGATTTCAGAATAGAATCTTTAATGTTTCTTTCTCATACCAGAGGATTCTGATACTAATAGAATATAAATAACTTTGCCTATTATACTGTACATATGCATATTGTATATTCTTGCATACAATTCATATTCTTGGCTAGACTAATCTGAAGTGTATGGAATTTATCAAGAATCAGAGCTTGATCGTGCGCATGGGATAGTCAAAGAAACTATTATGGAGCATTACAGTGACAAAATCTACGTTGGTTGTAGCATAGGCCTGTGGATATGATATTCACCAATAGTTCTTTATCAATAAATAAACAAAGAAAAATCTTCTCATGCAAGCTAGTCTGTATTCTCCCCCCACCATATATTTACAAGAAATCTATTTTTAGTTTTTTTTAAAGCACGTAGACCATATCTTTTGCTGGTGGTACTACTTTTCAGTTTATAACAATGTTTTAGTAATATCACGCAAGTACTGAAACTGATACTTGCTCTTTTTTATTTTCCCCCCAAGCTTAATAATTAAAAAATATATACTGTAACAAACAGGGATTGTTTTCCAAAGCATGCATAGACATTTACTTCAGATTAACAGATTACATAAATTTCTGTATTGTTGCATCCTATTGGATGAACCAGCAGTAAGAGAAATTAATGAGAGCCCACAGCATGGCTCATGCAATGCTACGCTCACCTCCCTTAGCTATGTTAAAAACCACTATCTGAGCCTATTTTGAAAGCTTTAGGTTTTTTTCTTCCCAGGATTCCAGCAAAAGCAATAAAAACTGAAAAAGCCAGAGGGATTCATCTACTATTTCCTTCCTAGCTTTTGTTTTTCAGCACTACACATTGTTTGTAAGTTGTCCAAAAATCCCCTTACTTCTACATGCCTGACTAAGGATTGGTCGCTATGCAACTAGAGTACATTTACTCTAATTATATTGTTCATTATCTCCTCCCTCTATTTTTTTTTAAATGTTGAATTATACACTAACTTTAAAAAGAATAGTTTTTAGCCAGAGTGAATTTCATAGACTCCCAGATTCTTTTTATGATTTGACCTGAGCTAAAGCCCGTTATAATTGGCTTGAGCACTCCTCTCATAAAATCAATGCCGTAAAGTAAATATGTGATATTTTTTTAACTTGGCTTCCTGGAATAGAAGGAATGTTCAGGAAGCAGAACATAACCACCTGGGGGAGCCATCACTCTATTTGCAACACCCCTGGATCTGTAGACCTTCAACTTTAAAAAAAAATAGCTGAAATCTTGCAAGATACTCTCTTGAGAAATCTGAACTAGGATGAGATTTGACAATCTAGTGAGATTTTAGCCTTTTTTTATGTTGAAAGAGCCATACCAGCATCGTTTACCATGTGAATGAACAGAAGATACAGAATACATGTTGACTAAGAAGAAGGATCACAGTAGAGGTGCTGTATCTGTATTCTACACCTTCGGTAGAAGTCTGTCCAAACCCTTACATTACTCTCTGTCAACTTGGTACTTTCCAAGGGTTAAAACTTCGTTCTCTTCTGACTAGGCTTTTATCAGAGCCAAAGGAAATTTCTAGAATTTATCGGTAGATATTTTTTAAAAATCAAGGGTCCAATTTCTGAACTCTTTTCTGAGAGAAATCACTTGAACCACAGCCTTGGTTAAGAATAGAGCAGTAACATGTGCAGGGCTTGGCACTTTGGTATCAGTAGCCTCCTACACACCATTCCACATCCACAATATTTTCACATAACAAATCTGCTCTTCCAGATCGCTGAGGAAGTGCCAACATATGGAGCAAGCACAGAAAACAAACCTAGACTTCCGGTGAATGGAAGCAAGCAATTTAATGCAGTTCTCCCTCCCGCATAGGGATAACAGAATGGCACATTTCAATATAGCAAATAACTTAACAGACTATTAATGTGGATTCTAATCTGGCTTCAAGGATCAAAATGATTTGAAGGAGCACACACAGATACACACCCTAAGGGAGCTAAGTAACATCACACCCATTCTTCACAGAAGCACATAAGATGAGGTGGTTGTTTGACATCATTCTAAAAGACCCATTCTTCACAGAAGCAGGAAGGGGTGGAACCTGGATAACATGATACTAGTCTAGCTTTATATATAGTACCTGCTGACACTAGCAGATAAAGGACCAAAAAAGTGTTCTGTTTAAAATCCAAGGTGCCAATGGGATGGGGGAGGGGGCAAAGATGGCACTAGCATACATATAGCATTCATGAGGAAAGAGACAGCAGGTCACTGAAAGGAAGATAAAACAAAAAGTCAAGGTGGCAATCACAGGACATGATCAAAGCCCTGCCCCTGTCAGGCATGCTTTAAAGGGATATAAACATACAAAGAGTGGGACTTTATTTAAATTGATCAGGAGAATAAAAAGGTCTTCAGCTGCTGATAGATAATGAAAAGACCCTTTTTGCAGCAACCGACAGCATCTTATTGTTGGGGCACAGAAGAAGGACAGAAAAGGAGGTTCATCTTCAGATAATTAATATGAAATTATGTGGGGCTTAAATGATTAAATCCATCCCTGAATTTGGCTCAAAAATCAGATTGCTAGCCTCAGCCACTGGCAAGATACAGCATGATGTTTCTATTGGCCAAGAAAAGTAATCTAGGCTAAGATTATCAACAAGGAGATGGATTTAATTCTTAATGATTGATATAACCAGAAGCAGCAGGAAGCATACTGACTGACCATACTGACTGACCAATCTATGAGCTATTTTCCAACCCATTGTGAAGACACCAATCTGGGGAAGGCTAGATTAGATAATATAACATAAGAAATGGCTTCTGGCAAAAAGAATAAATGGTTCACTTAGTTTTTCTGATCGCAAGAATTTAATGTATTTTAAACTATCACAAATGGTTAAATCCTGATATTTCTATCCTGGAGGAGAAATGAGAAAATCAATCTTTAAAAACATTTGAAGTGTTACAGATTATCTGCGTGGAAAATTTTATAAAATAGAGCTACACACTGCTGGCAGAGAATAGCTCCTTTGTACTATCAAAGCATGACAAATTATGGCAGTTTTTCAGGATACTTCCTTTAGCTTTTATGAAGTGATTGGCTACAATAATTTTTGAAAGAGTGCAGCAGGCGTAAGAAGAAAAAAGACAGAAAGAATATACTTCTGTAGTTTTTTGGCACCTACAAATAATCCTCCTCTTCTTCCCTCTTTTCTACATACATGTTTCCAATCACAACCAGAATCTTTAATTTTTTTAAAAATGGTGATAATCTATCTTTGTGATCATTAACATCCTGAATATCCTACTTTGGTTTTTGTGTTTTTTTTTCTTTTTGCAGAAATGAGTGGTGGTGGTGAAACATAAGAGGATTTGTATCTTGCAATTTTAATAGCATGGCAAATTAATTCTTGAGGGGGACAAAAACAGAGCTAAGTACTTGCAAAGCTATGAAGTAACTTGGGGAGCTAGGAAAACCATCCACTCTTTGTATCTCACATAACAACAGGACAGTCATCAGGAAACAAAATTCCATTGGAGATTTCCAGCTTTGAAGGATCATGATTTATAAGGGAAAGATACATGAAAAAACAACAAGGGAGTCAATTTGTGCCCCTGTCTTTTCATTCTTCTCTAAATAGCCTGGATGTGATCTAAATAAGGAGGAGCAAAGAGCTTAACTTTCTAACTATTTTTGTACATTGCTAGCACAAAATAAGGTATTCATGATTTACGGAATACAGTCACAAAGATTAACACCTTGCAGAATTTTCACAACTCTGCAAAAATGGATTTCTTATTTTCTGTAGGAAAATCAAGAAAAGAGAACACTCTTGCTTTGACACAGGAAAAACTCTTTAGCCCCACTGCATTTTATCTGTGCCTCAAAGCCCAAGAGACTGACCTGAGACCTTCTCCTTCAGGGGAATACTGTCTGCAGTATTCAAGTGTGAAGGAGTCTGTTGCTTCCAGGTTGCTGGTGCTCCATCGAATAGTGGCCGTGTCCCAGCAGATGGTGCACTCTTCTGATTTTATTTCCGGAGTTGGAGGAGCTGTGAATATAGGGGCATATTTGCTGAACCACAATTGCTAGTTTGTACATACCGGAAGTCAAAAATCCAGACATTTTTCTCCTAACCTATTAAAACTTTGCCATCTCTACTTATTTGCTTTTTATTTTCTTCAGAGGTAGTCATCTCTTAATTATCACTTATTCATTGACCATTAGAATTTAACATGGTGCTGAATGAATGGTGCTTAGGATCCATCCTAGTACTTACAATGGTTGCAGTATCCCACAGCCATTGACTGTCATTTGTGACCTTCACTGCTGGCTTCTGACAAGCAAAGTCAATAGCAATCATGGGATGTTGTGTTTAACGATGGCATAAGAGTCACTTAATGATAGAAATACTGCTATTAGTAAGTGATGCAGTCACATGATGTCACACTTTACAATTGCGTTGGTTAGTGATGGAAATTCTGATTCAATTGCCATTGTTAAGTGATGACTACCTGTATGATATTTCTCTCCTCCGCTTGCTAAGTTTGCTAGGTTAATGTCTGTTCTAAGGAATGGTGATCAAATAGTAGTAGATATATTAAAGTGAAATTACCAGCTTTAAATCTATTTCTATTCTCAGTGAACAATTAAGGAGAAGCTTTTTATAGTAAAAATTAATACAAACTAAAAAAAGATAGAAGAATAAAGGAAAGAACAGGAGGTGCAGGAGAGAAAGAAAAAAAGACAAAAAGAAATAGAAATAGAAAAAGAAAGAAAATAATATATTAATTGAAAAGAAGTATATAAAGAAGTTATGTTCTACCTTCATCACTTCCTCTTATTTGATCTCTAATTTACAAACAAATCCATAAAGCATCATCATTTCTGTCCTGGTTTCAGCTAAAATCCATTAACACTCACCAGAAATAATAACATATCTATTTTAACCTTGATCACATAAACAAACTGTATATTCCTTTCTTTTACTTGTAACAGCCTGAATCTTTAGTCCATTCAAATAATGTCTTAAAACTTTATTTCTTTTCATTTTTATTGGTCCCTTTTAACAAGATTCTTCCAAATTTTAACAAGCATCTTTTATACCTCCAATATAGGGAAATTATCCCGGTCACTCACTTGCTTTATTGTTTACATATCCATTTTAATTATTTAAACATTAGCTACCATAGTTTATGTTGTATCTCCAGTGTACAATCTTTTTTGTGATGTGAATATGCCATACGTTAAGTAATATCTTTTTCCATGTCATTCTTTTAGCTTGTAATTTCTAAATTCACTTTCAACTCAGTCTTGATCTTGTCAGGTAAAACTTGTTCCTCTTCCATAACATCTTTTAGCTACAATAGTGATAGAGGCAAATGTCTCTGTTGACTCTATTAAAATTAATTTCTGAGTCCATTTTTCAAACATATCCTTCAATATCTTCAGTTAGAATATTTTGCTTCATTCTGTAATTGTTTTAAGTTTCAAGTTTATGCTTTATTCTCCTTTAATTGTAATCTTAGTTCCCTCTAATCATTTTCCCACAGGAAGATTTTTTTTATTATTGATTCCAAAATCTTATTTTAAATTTATCAGGACCCCTGGTCTGCTTGTAACTTTGTAAAATCAAAATTTAACTACAATAGCTATTTTATTATAAATCCATATTATGTCTATTCTCAACAATGATTGGCATCTTAGTGAAAAATAATGTATTCTCTAGAATTACCATTTTTTTCTCCAAATATCCACTAATATTACATTTTATACAAGTCCAAAGAAGGATTCTGGCCATTTTTCTAGAGTAGTTTTGATTATCTTTTTGGATGCTCTATCCAGTTGTGGGAATACCACAGCATTCAGTCACCAACTTTGATATGGTAGGTTTTAACACTGGGTCTCTGGAGATTCTCATTCATCCACATCATAGTTATCCCAAAGGTGCTTTTTCATGAGGCAACTGGACTTTCTTGTTTATCTGTGTCATCAGAGTCACCTGAGTAATGCAAATGGGTGTGGAGCCTTCTTGGAACTGCTGAAAGGGCTGTGTTGTGGATTGGAGATAAATGATGTCATATCCCTCCCCCTTTGTTGAGAGAGGGATAAACCTCCAGGTTGCCCCAACAACTCTCTAAAAGAATTTAAATGACCAGCTGCCTGCAAGGAGTATAAATCCTTCCATCCCCTCCCCCATCCAGTCAGAGCTGAAGAAGCTTCTTGGATGAGAAGCGAAAGGTCTTCAAAGAAAAACAAGAAAGTCCAGTTGCCTCATGAAAAAGCACCTTTGGGATAACACTAGGTCCATCACCTGTTTGTAGAAAGTATCTTTGTTATAATTATTTAACATCTTTATTCCTAAATAAAGTATTTGAAAACTTTGGTCCTTTTTGGAGGTGGAATTGACTCCATTTATGTTCCACGTTAAACATCTGTATTTCATAGTTAAATGTTTTTTAAAAGTCCATGCAAATGAATATATAGTTTAAAGCGTACAAAATATTTTTCAAGACCCCACTGCCTCAGATGAAGGTAATTTTAAATATTTTTATTCTTTCTGCTACTCTTTATTTTTATTTGATGTTCTTAATATAAATATTGTAATTATTTTACACAATAGTTAACTAAAATAATACCAATTAACAATTAAAATGCATAAGCTGTAACCTGTAACATCTTTACACTTCCTCTAATCCTAATTACCACATTTAAGGCTGGGTATTTTTAATATACGGAAATAATCAGAGGAGACTTTCATGTTATAAACTCTAACAGATTAGACAGCCCCATGTGAGTAAAACAGACTACGACAGAATTAACTATATAACACTCATGCAGGTGTAAATACAGAACACATCCCCCTCAAAATCTCTTGTTTTAGCAATTTTATGATATGTCCTCTGTACTTCCTTAGGTCACAGCTGTAAATATTGAGGGGAAAAAATATTTAAAAGACCAAAAGCTTACCAGTTCTAAATATGGATTTACCACTGGGAAAACTACATCCTGCATAATTTATGGCCATGATCCATACTCTGTAGCAGTGACCAGGTTCCAGATCCTCCAAAATGCAGTTACTCTCTTTTACAATGACACGATATTCTTCAACAAAGCCTACAGCAAATAAAAGCAACATGTATACATGCAAGAAGCCATGAAAATGCTTTTTTGCTTCATATAACACAAAGTTAAACAGTTGACCAAACAAGAGTGGATTGGCAGAAAAATTCTACATAGCAGTTGGAAAGGGAAGAAATAAACATGGGTAATATTACAAAGTGTCTCTCCATCCACTTGCTGGGTTTTTTTTTTAATGTTCCTCTTCTATTAGAAACAACACAAAGAAAATAATTTAAACTCAACTGTGTTTGGATTGATTTAAACTCTCCACTGGATTGAGCTCTTTGGGGGGCTTTTCAATGTCAGGATCCCACCAGCCATAAAGACTAGTAGAGAGGGGAACCCAACAATCCCATGGTTCTGACATGATCTCTGTCCGAACCATTATATAGTTGCTAAATGTATTTGTTTTTATTGTATTTTCTTTGTAGTCTGTACACAGAATAGCAAGAAAATGCAATTTCTACAAAAAAAATACAGGTAGTCCTCAACTGGGTCCAAAATTTCTGTTGTTAAGTGAGACATTTGTTAAGTGAACTTTGCCCCAATTTAAGACCATTCTTGCTACAGTTGTTAAGTGAATCACTGAAGTTGTTAAGTTAGTAGCATGGCCGTCAAGTGAATCTGACTTCCCCATTGACTTTACTTTACTTGTCAGAAAGTCACACAAGATGATCACATGACCCCAAGACACTGCAACCGTCACAAATATGAACCAGTTATCAAACATCTGAATTTTGATATTTGGCCATGGGGATGCTACAGTTGTGAAAAATGGTCATAAGTCACTTTTTTCAGTGCTGTTATAACTTCAAACAGTCACTAAACAAACAGTTGTAAATCAAGGACTACCTGTACTTATTGATAATAACATAGACTAACTGAATTTATCAACAGCAGGCTACATGACAAAACAACCCCACTTTAAATCTAGAAGCAGTAGAAGTCCTGCTTAACAACAATCTTCCCAGCCTAAAATTACTAACAAGCTGAGTCCCCGAGGCAAAACAACACAATTTCTTCTCACAATGAGTAAGAATATTCAAAATAGTTTTACTACCCTTGATGATATTATTGTTGTTATTTTGTTTCTGTAAATTCTTCCTTCCCCACTCCACCCCCCCCCAACGCCACCATCCCCATTCAGAAAGACTCACACACCACTTTGCTCTTTGCTTCCTGGGGATTCCTCCATACAATAAACCTGGAAGAAATCAATGAGATCGCCTTCATTCACAGTCCAATAGACAGCAATCGATGTGCTGGTAGCTGAGTTTGGATCCTGAGGCTGTAATTTTGGACTATGTGGGACTGGGGAAAAATATAATCAGTTATAAGGTCAAGTATAATTTTATTCTGTTTTTATACTCTTAAATTCATTCTGACCTATTTTCATCTTTTTTTAAAAAAAAGTTTACATGGCATTTCACATACATTCGGTACATTCTCTGTAGTCAAGGGGAGACTTGAATCTCAAATTCTGCTTCCCAACTCAAATATTAACTTTGAGCAGTACAAATTAAGTAAATTCACAAACTGAACAAATTTCTTTCACTTTCCAACTTTTTTCATTTTTCTAGTATTGAGCAGAGAATGTCCCAAAAAAGATTTTTGGAGCTGTCCCTTAAATTCATTATTACGGTATTCCTTTTTACTTGTTTATAGGAATATAGGATAGGTCTAAGATCTTTGACTGATTGAGGCACAGATAGCATCACTTTTTCATCCCATTTTTTGAACTCAGATGAATAAATGGTATTTCTTCATTGGACTACTGCTTTTTATGATACAGTGGTACCATGGTACTCATCATTAACTGATTCCAGGAAGTGTAATGAGTACCAAAAACGCTGAGTACCAAACACATTTTTTTCCATAAGTAATAATATAGTGAGTCACAAAGCAGCCGACACTAGCAAGTTCTAGCTAGTACATTGAGTACCAAACAAACAATGAGTACTGGGACAAAATTTTCACATCAAAATGCATTGAGTACCAAATTTGATGAGTTTCAAAGCAGTTGAGTACCAAGGTATCACTATACCTGAAACAACATCTTAGTTTAGGAGACCTAGTCTAGAGAAAAGCTGGGGATTCAAAGAGGGTAAAAGCTTCCCTTTGCTAGCTTCTGCAGCCTGAGACCTAGGCACCCTCTGCCTAATAGTCAGTTTGGGTCAGAATAAATAAAATTAAATGACCCAATTCTATATATCTTCACTAGAGTTCAAGCCGCACAGTACAGTTATATAGTAAAAATGACTTTGGGGAAAAGAACAAAAGGATGTGTGTGGTGATTTTTTGCTTGGCCTTCAGAAAATATTTATGCTACAAATACACAATAAGGTTTATAGCTGAAAAAACTGCCTGCCTGCCAAGGCACTCTCTAAAGACATGGGAATTTAGCTTAGTGATTGCATTAGGAACACTTGGATAGAAAAATGCTACTATATTCAAATATTGATGCATAATTTGTCTTGGAAACAATTAGAGAGATATGTATTCAAATCATATTCAGTATAACCTGCTAGCATTCTGAAGGAAGCTAAATGTGTAAGAAATGGAAATTTGCAGAGTAGTCTAAAAATGTCACACCTCAACATTAAGCTTCTTCATACCACATCTTTTCCCTCTCTTGGTAGATTTGTACTGGCTGGAAGAAGCTTTTCCCCACTCACCCACTTTTTAAGTTACTTTCTGATAGAATCATGAGTGTCTTTGGCAGAAAAAAACCTGCTGACACTATCAGATTCTTTGTGTTTAAAGCAAAGAGCTTCCTGACATTCATAATATGCTTCCTTCCGATTACTGAATACAAACTAGATGATTTATTTCCTGGAAATGCAGCAGCTACTTCAAAGGCAAGAGAATGGGAACACAATTAGACGGCATATAGAAAGCATTCCTGATTAAATTGCCTACTATTTTCCTGTTCAATAGCAGTTTCAGGTAGGAAGTTAGCCAATCAAGGTCTCAGTACTGGAAAACAGGATTAGTTCTAATGCCATTTCTCCAATGAAAACCCCTCCAAGTTTATTAGGCAAATAATTTGGGGGCAGGAGATATAAAAGTACTATTGCTCTCTCCCTGTAAAAAATCTTGCCCAGAGGTGAAGCTGGCCCTCACTTTTCTGACCTTTCAAAAGACTATCATGGAGACCCAATAGTGGTGAGCAGTCCTATGGGGATTGGTGGTTTGAGAATATTCTCTGCACCTTTTTAACTTTGTACATCGTCTGTAAGGATTTTTATGGTCTTTTTCTTGTAAACCATTCAGAGTCACTTATACAATGAGATGGGCAGTGTATACATTTGATAAACAAATAAAATTACAAGCCAGTATTTCCCTCCCAGCATTATTAAACCTAGTGAGATTCCCTTAACCTTCAGCCCTTCTGCAGTTACACTTTTAAAAACCTTAAACTGTAAGTCACAGATCTGTTGCATTTAGTTGCCAATTCCATTGTCATTTGAACTGAAGAGCTTTTTTAAAAAACAAAACAAAAAAAATCTACAGATTGGCAAAATACATATTTTATTAATTTTATAATTTTATAATCATGAGTACTTAATAAACAATGTGTTGTTTGGGTCCATTGGTAATTCAGTGGTACATATTAACTTTCTCAGTCTAGTTCCAATACTGCCCCATCCAGTGCTTCCTTGATCTTCTCTTCTTCCGGTGGTATGCATTTTTCCACACTGGGCAAATATAATTCTTGTTACTGTTAATACATATACAATTAAATATAGACATCGTCATCACAAATTTCTGGTATTATACATAATATCGATAGCATCAGTTTATAATATCTTTTGTAGCCAGAACATATCTTAATTGCACTTGCACTTAAAATCCATTTATTCAATCAATATCCTTTTTCCCGCTTTTTAAAATTTTTTAATTTCCCATCAATGTTCAAAATATCTCTATTGCTTATAATTTTCTCATAATAAATTATATTTGGGTAACCAAAAGTTTCCCTTATTCAAACCCTTTTAGAATTTTCATATTTCCCATCTCATAACAAAGTATAATACTCTAGTTAAAAATCCTATCCTTCTAATTATAATACTTTTATTTCTAACAGTTACTATATCTATTTTCTTAATTCAAATATCTGTTTTATAGTATAATATCCCATCTAATAGGTCCTCTATTTTCTTCAGTCTTACTCTAGCTTTCTTCCTTTGCCAAATAACTTTCCAGGTCAGTGCATTTGAATCATCAGGTAATTCTTCCTCTGTTTTTGTATATATTGTTTGGAATGAGAAAGAAAATTTGATTGAAGTATTTTTGGAAGAACGCTCAACCCATTTATATTCATTAAACAGCCTCCATCCATTTCCCTCAGTTTTTCTTTTCATTTCTTGTTTGCCAATATTCAGCATTTCTCCTAACAGCTTTATCATCCATTCAATCAGTTCTTCTTCCTTATTCTGAAATGTGTTCTGAAATCTTGACAAGTAAAATATCTTTTTCATTTCCGGTGTTATCACTACATCTTCTAATTTTTCATTTGTCTGTAAATTCCTTCCTTTAGGTCCTCCATCTTTAGATCCATTTCTTCTAATTTTCCTTCTGTTTTCTGGGTTACTAGTTTCTTCTTTGTAGTCATTGTCTGCATTTGTAAGTTTAGATTAGAAAAATGTTCTTTTATATCATTTGCATTATTTTTAGTCTCATCATGAAATAAAACAATTGTCTCTTGTATTGAGTTCAACATAGAAAGAATTTCTTTCTGAGATTCATTAACATTTTCTTGTTGGTATATCAAGCTGTGGGCTTCAGAGACAAGTGTTAAAGATGGTTTTTTTTACCATTAGAGGCTAAGTATGAAACACCCATTTTGTTTCTGTATGTAGTCTTTAGAGTCCAATAGGGTCCCCAACACAGATAAGCAGCCCAAGAGTTTTTTTTCCTTTTCATAGCTGCAGTCTGCAAAAGTGAAAGTTTCCAGGAGCAATAAAGAATCTTATCTAAGTCTGGGCTTCAAGCCAAGTTTCCTTTAAGCATAATAAATTATAGTGCCATGATTCACCACTAGAGGTCATTGACACCATCTTCCAGCTTTCCAAATCCAAGCCTATTTTACAGACTTTCAAATATCTTTTCTAAAAAAAAGTCTCAAAGGTACTTTTAGTCCCCAAATTTTAAAGTTATATATCTGTATTAATTCCAAATTGATCTTGTAGTTTTCTCTATTTTCCACCAAAGCAATTAATTTGCCGCTTTTCTTTTCCTGAGGGAGCGGGACAAAAACTTTCCTTCCCTCTCTCATCGGGGAGGATTCTTTGCTTTGGGCACTCTTTTTTCCAGGAGAGTAGTATTAAGGACATAAAAAGAGAATAAAGGCTCACCCAGTTCCATCCACGTTGCTCAAAAATGGCTAGTTAGTGCTTATCTTCGGTTGTCAGCAGCTTCTGATTGGCCACACAAATATAGCCAGTTTTTTCCCTGCCGCTTTGGAGGGTTTCCTTGGATCCAGCGGAAGTGCCGCCACCCCTCCGTGATCAATGATGGTCCCCTACTTTTTCATCACCTCTCCGGGGCAACCTTTGACCCTTTTTAGGGTCCCCAGTGAGGCAAAATTGAACGTGGAAGACGGAGCCCCATTTTCCTGCACCCGTCACTCCGTGATGCCTAACCGGAAGTCCTCACTGCCAAGATCTCAAATCCTTTCCAAACAACCTGGTTTCCTGAATTCTGTCCACTGCCTCTAACCTTGAGAGGAGCTGGTAAAGATTCAGGGGAAGAAAATCTATCATGAGAAAAGGTTTATTTGTCAACTAAATATCTACGCCTCAAATTGCCCAGCAAGAAATTGGGACCAAAATTCTTGGGGCCTTTCCCCATAGTAAGGATCATCAACCCAGTCACAGTAGAACTAAAACTCCCTAGACTTTTAGGGAAAATTCACCCAGTTTTCCACTGTAGCTTGTTGAAGCCTTATCAGGGCTCCACTTTAAGACCTCCTCTGAAGAAGGCATCTGGGCCCCTCGTAGTTGCGGGACAGACCCACTATGAAATAAAATGTATTCTTGACTCTAGAATTTGTAAAGGGAAATTGCAGTACCTAATACAATGGAAGGGATACCCGTTATCTGAAGCCACCTGGGTGAAATCCAGTGAAGTGAAAGCTGACAGATTGGTCAAAAGGTTTCATGTGAAACACCCCAACAAACCGAAAAATAACCCTTAACATATGCTTTTGTTTACTTTACAGGATCTGTCCTTCTTGTAAAGGGGGCCGGATGTCAACACTGCAAATACTGTATATTCTTGCTTTGACAATATGCAGAACTGTCTGGTATTTTTAGAGTTAATGCAGAGCAGAAGAGGTTAAAGGGAAAGAGAGAGGAAGGAAAACTTTGACCTTCATACTAATTGGATAATGTGATATATGACAGCTAATTTGGGGGGAGGGAACATGCTGATAATTTAATTGCTCACGGGAAGAGAATTTAGATCTTGGCATACCTCCGTTATGTCTGTGCCGACATTTTGTAACAATAAATGACTTTTAGGAAAATATGCCTGGAAGTTCTTTGAAGTGTTTCATTAACACTCACAATAGAGAGTTTTGATTGTTCAACTGTTCTCTATCTCTGTCTTGGATTTTGTTTTTTGATGGACTGATTGGTGGACTGATTGGGTCAGCTTGGGAAATGTAAAAATGTTTCAGTGGGTTAATGTTCACATACCACGAAGAGTCATATAATCCAAAACAAATTGAGGGTTTTGGGGGATTAAAACTAATGTTACCCTCTTTACTATTGGCTGAGTTACACAACACCAATGATCCAAAAAAGTGTGCTATGGAAGGCTGGCTAGAGGCTCTATTGAGTAATCTTTTTCATGGACGCACATTTTCTAGTCAATAATCAATAACCCTCCTCTCACCAGCATAACCAAACTGAATCACAATAGCCTATGCTGGGATTGCAATTTATTTTTAGCTTCCCCTGAAGTCTGTGGAGCACTGGTGACTTTTAAATTCAAGCAAGAACTCAAGACTGAAAATTTATATGCAGGCAGCTCTATTGATGCATATGCACCCACTTTGATTCTATAACGTTCCATGTAATAAATATTTAAATGGAAATTGCTTGATTTGTTTTCTTACCTGCATTGTCCAAAACTTTTTACACTCCTGACTAATGCATTTCTTTTTTTGTTTTTAAAAGAGGGAACAATTGCTTCTAAGTCCTATATGGAGGTACCACACACTAACCAAGGCAGAAACCGGCTAATGGATTGAAGCCAGAATATTTTTTTTAAAGAATCATGGATAAACAGATTGAAAGAAATCATTTTATATATAACAATGCTGGCGAGACTTTGATGTGCACAGAGGTAGAACCATACACAAATTCTCACAAAGAAAAAGTGGATTGTGAAACTAATGGAACTGGCAGAGATGGCAAAATTGATTACTTTGATGAAAGATAAACATTTATCTAGCTTTGTTTCTAAATGGAGACCACTTTTGCATTTCTTGTTTGAGAAAGATAAAAATGAGGTTTTGATCTTAGAATCTGATAATTACATAAGTATATTGTATAAGGTTTGTTTAAATTTGGAATAGGTTATTATTGTGCTGTATAGCTTTAAGCTTTGTTTGGATTGCTAAGTTTGTATGTTGTGTTAATTGAGAGTAAAAGATTATTATATATTTGTATCTGTACTGAAGAAAGGAATCAAATTTCTTTTCTATTGTAGCTATTGTTCACTTTCTAACTTTTCCCTGTTTCAATTCCCTCCCTTCTTTTTTTAATCCTTTTTAGCTTTATTACTTTGTATTTTATCTTTCTTTGAAACTTTATAATGTTAGCTAACAGTTAAAAAAAAGAATCAGAAAGGAGCTAGAATAATGTAATAGCAGAAATGCTGGAGACAGGATAACTTCCTATTTATTTAATTTTCTCTCAGCAGTGAATCTCACTCGGTTATGAGCCCAGAGATGAAGACCATTGTCTCAAGGACCGTGTACATCTAGGAATCTCACCAGCAATTGAATGGACCATCATCCAAACTGGGTGTCATTGCACACACACACACACACACACACAGAGGTTTTTTTGAAGTTACATCTCTAAATTACAGTAACCACTTTCACTAGATATACTACCCAAAGAATGGCGGAAATGAGAGATGGTCCTCAAGTTATATCAAACTAGAACTCTTAGAGAGGCATCTCCTCAGAGAGGAAAATTTTAAAAAATCAAGATAGAAGCCATGCCCTACAGTTGAAGCCCTGCTTTTTTATGTCTCTCATGATGCATGGTAGAAGAGGAGGGGATATGATTGTTCAGCTATAGTTGCCATCTCAATATTTTTACCCTTCTGTGGATGGCCAATGATAAGAGATAACAACAACAATAATAATAGTAATAATAATAATAATAGTAGTACTAATAGTAGTAGTATAGTTGGAAGGTACCTTGGAGGTCATCTAGTCCAATCCCCTGCTCAGGCAGGAAACCCTATACCATTTCAGACAAATGGTTGTCCAGTCTCTTCTTAAAAATTTCCAGTGTTGGAGCATTCACAGCCTCTGGAGAGTTGTATGGGAGTTCTAGTTTAATAATATCTGAAGGTCCACTGATTGCCTATTCCTGGACTGTACACTTATTTACAAATACAGTTTTCAACTTTTTGAAAATATCTCTTGCATGTCAATTTAGATTTCTTTTTGTAAAAATTGTTTGTTAAATGAAATAACAAAACTTAACTGGTAGTAAAAATTAAATTTTGTTAAATGAAATATCAAATAGACTAGACATGGTTCTATTGAAAGAGGGGCAGTAGCATCAGAGGGGGAAGGTTTAGTCTGTTCCTTCCTGGCAGCCACTTTCTCCCACCTTGAAAATGCCTTCCTCCTCATGTTCTTTTGCATATCAATTTGGAAGCAAATTGGAAAGAATACAAGTGAATTTGGTCTTTTCTTCTAATGTATTTTTATTCACATGGAGTCCATTATACAAAGAGTGATCCAGCTCCCCTTCTTAATATGAATAAAGAGCAAGCTGTTCTTTCTCCAGCTTTCTTCCCCAGCATAATCTAAATACTTAGGCACAATCAGCCTTTGCTTCAAACTCAGTTGATTACTAATTACATGCACAAGCTTCCAATTCCAAATTTCCTTTTCCAACACATTCCTTTTTAAGGCATTGATACTTTCTCAACACTCTCATGGAATGGTTTGAAGGGCTTCTTACCAGGCATGAGTTGTAAAGTCCTGTCACTATTTGTAAAGCCACCCGCACATGGTTCAAACTGTGAGAAAGCAGCAGGCATCTTTTCCAAAGCCACAATATTTTCCACAGCAGAAAGTAACCTATATAAATGAAAATATATACATCTTTTTAAAAGCATTCTAAGAATATCCAGCTAATAAGACCTACAATTTCCTAGATCAGGCCTGTACAAGGGGTGAGTCATCAGTCCAAACACTGCTTAATTAGCCATTTATACCACTCACTAGTAAATAGCACTCCATTTATTGCATGATGCTGGCACTCTTAAGAATAACACATGGCAGAGCAGAAAAGAAATCTCCAGCCCAGCAACAAAGGAGAGATGAGATCTCAAAGAGGCCTTGAGATTTAATGCATGTCACATACAATATCAAAGTAGGTTTATCCTAATCATGGTTTAGGTTTTTTTAAAGATATATTTTCCCCGTTTAAAACAGTGTTTCTCAATCTTAGGAACTTTAAGATGTATGGACTTCAATTTCCAAGCCAGCAAGCAGGGTATGATAGGATGTTTAAACCATATTTTTAACCAACAAATAACGGCTTAGTTCACATAACACACCAAGCCAAAAAACAAACCATATTATGGCCTAGAATAATGTATGTACCAAATTCCTTACTTGCTCAAATATTCAAATGAGATCTTGGTTTAGAGGTCATGAAGGTAAAGGTAAAGTTTCCCCTGTCCATTTGAGCCTGACTCTAAGGGGATGGTGCTCGTATCCGTTTCTTAGCTGAGGGAGCTAGCGTTGACATTTCTGTGGTCGTGTGGCCAGCATGATTATATGCTGAAGCTCATGGAACACTGTTACCTTCCCACAATAGTGGTACCTATTTATCTACTTACATTTATGATGTGGCAGAGGCCTTGCTTTTGAATTGCTAGGTTGGCAGGAGCTGGGGTAACTAACAGGAGATCTCCTCTTGATGTGGTGCTTGACTCTCGAACCCAGGCTGTTAGCTTTCCAGCTGATAAATTAAGCATCTTTAGCCACTGAGCCATCGCACAACAGAGACCACTAACTAACCATAATTTATCAGACGTTGCTGCTTTGTCTAGCAAATGATAGTTTGGCTTTACACTGTATATTTCAACTAATAGTTAAAACAATTCTGAGTATGCTTTTGAAAAGAATGAGTCAGATTAAATTTAGAATACCTCAAGGAATCATCTCTCTCCTTCATTCCCATCAATGTTCCTGTATTTCTACAATGCACTAGTCTAAATTGTGGATAGTTGGTTTTAATCCATCCAACTTGGCTATTTCAGTAATTAAGTTTAAGTAACTGTACATAGTTATACAATTAACTGTATAGATATAAATATATATATAATATATAGCTATATTATATTATCCGGCGAATTCTGGGAGCTGAAATCTAAGAATATCTGGAAAATGCCTTAGACATTTTCAGGTATCAAAAGAGGACATGTAACATTTACCTTATCATTGTTGTACTTTTTATCTACAACCCTCACCTCTTTCTACAGCATTTATGGCTACTCTCCCACCTAAACTATAGGCAGTAAAAGCGCAGGTGAATGCAGACATGTAAAACAGCTATATATTCCCAAAACCTTCTTTGAAAGGGAGGGACTAGTGATCTGACTTAGTGCCCAGTTCTGAAGCATAAAGATGTTAAGGTTAAAACACACATAATGAAAAGTACAGAGACTGAAGGAATAAAAACTGTCCTTTGAAATATTTGTAAATATAACAGAAAATAGGTTGAGCAAGGAAATTTAACTGATGCCATAGTTGCCACATAAAGGAGTAAGCAGCATGGAGCTCATCTCAGAAAAGGAGGTAGAAACAAAAGCAAACAGAATTGGAAGCTATTAACTCTTATTTATGTAGTGTTACCTCCTCAGAGGCCGCCAGAAACCCAGCCCCTCCCAGCCCCAGCCCCCCCTCGTCAAGCCCTGCAGTGGTGTTCTCTAGGGGTTGGTAAGTAGTCTCTTCCATCCGGAGCTCATGCAGAGTTAGGAGGTAGCAGGCTCTTGTCATCAAGGAGGGGCTTCCAGGAACAAAAGTAACCAGCCCCGATAGTGAATGCTATGATGATATCCAACAGCCCAAGGCCATTATAGCAGCAGTAATTAAGGATTCCTCAGCAGTTGTTCAGAGTCAAGTGGGATGGAGGAAAAACCCCGGCTCCAGGAGGTAGTAGAAACAACGACAGTCAGTGTGCTATAGCAATAGCTCGCCCCCCAGGGCAACTCCCCCACAAAGTCTAAAACTTGTACCTGCAACAATAGTCACAGTCCAAATAGCCTCCAGGTTTCGCAGTAACAGTAGCCACCACCAGTCTCTCCTCTCCTTCTGTTGCTTCTTCTCAGTCAGGTCTCAGCGTCAAAACCCTCCCTCCCCCCTTTATCTTTATTGTTAAAATCCGAGGCTAGGAGCTTCAGCCAACTCCTTTATACACACTCTCCCTTGCCTCCATTTGAGATATCCTCCTTACGAAGGAAGCAATAAAATTCCAGTCTCTCTCTCTTTCTCCTCCATTTGAGATACCCTCCTTACGAAGGAAAGCAATAAAATTCCACTCCCCCTCTCTCTAGCCTCCGTTTAAAATATCCTCCCTACGAAGAAAAGCAAATAAAACTTCCACTCCCTCTTTACCTTCACCTGACGAACTGCAACAGCCACACTGTCTGTTGTGTCCCGAGCCTGCAAAAGGAGGCTTGGGATGTTGCATTGGTCCCGGGCATTCCAAAAGCTGCCCGGGACCAGACAGAGCAGCGCCGGCCTTGTGCACATGTGCAAGGCATGAAAACGCTCTGTTCCTATTGGTTGACACTGTCCAGGCTTCTGGCCATATAAAAAGGCCTGCGTGCCTTTTGCTTTTGCTTGGTTGTTGTAGAAGGAGAATAAAGTGTTTGTTCAGCATCGCCATGTGTCTTCATCATTCGCACGCAAACGAAGCATACAACACTGTCCATTTTCCTTTCCTTCCCTTTTCTATCTTTTTCTTCCAGCCACACCCAAAGCCAGCAGCAGCTGTGTCAATTTCTCTCTTCCCAACCGAGCTCCTGCAAACATTCTCAGCCCCGCTACATTTACAAAGAGAAAAAAAGGAAACATTTTTTTTAACTCTAAGACAAGTATAAGAGTGCCTATTTATGTAAAATAGTGGTGTGTCATCATTTAAAAGCAAAGAAATATTCTTGAAATAAGTCAACCATAAACAGTAAAGAATTTGCATTTTATGTAGACAAATAAAGGCTGAAGAGGAAAGTTGCAGTGAAGTTTTTATACAAACATATACATACACAGAGGGGCCAAAGATATCTCTCTGCCATCATGCCTTTATTCTGGATACAGTAAGGCTGAGACAGTTGCTATCCTATTTGCAAGGTCAGGTACAAATGGATTGGAATGTAAGTGCCAGCTTGACCTTTGTTTCAGACAATAAATTGTGAGACAAAGCCAGTGCTGCACATATGGTACTCTTAAGCCAGAATGCTGGGGAAGTCTGGTAGTTGAAGTCCACACATCTTAAAGTTGCCAACATTGAGAAACACTGGCTTAAGTTCCACTGGGTCTTGAAGATGTTCTGAACTAGGATTTAATGTGGGTACTTTCATCAATGAGAAATTCATAACTGAAGGTAGATTATATAGCTTTTTGCAGGCATCCCCAAATCATTTTAGGCCAATGAGCACATCTGGAATTTTGAGAGCATACAGTGCTATGCATATTCTCACATAGTGGCTGCCATGATGAATGAGGTCAGTTACAAGCATCAATTTCCTAAAAGGCCAATTGGAAAGGTTGTTCCCATTATGAATCCTGGCCTCCCAAAATGCTCTCTGGTACCTCTTTTTTTTCTGGGCAAGTGGCCATATTTCAAAATAAAATAAGGCACAATACAATAAGGAGTCTTCCTTATATCAAGGGAAAGTAACTCTGAACACATAGCAGTGCTATTTGTGAGCAGATAAAATTCTTTATGATCCCACGTGACCTGCACTCCATTGTCTGGGTGTACCTTTTCATACTCAGATCCTCATACAAAGCCTCTCCTTTGTAGCTGAATTCACACATGCTCCTCCAAAATACAATTTGTTTCAATCACAGCTTGTCAAACCAGCAATAGCAGTATGGATCACAATTAATGCTAAGGTGCAAAGGAAAATTTACATATCACAATTCTTATGTTGCTACATTATATGTATATGTATATGTATATGTATGTGTATGTGTATGTGTATGTGTATGTGTATGTGTATGTGTATGTGTATGTGTATGTGTATGTGTATGTGTATGTGTATGTGTATGTGTATGTGTATGTGTATGTGTATGTGTATGTGTGTGTGTGTGTGTGTGTGTGTGTGTGTGAATGTGTGTGTGTGTGCGTGCGCGAGCGCACACACACACACACACACAGACCATACTATGGCTTAGAACAAAATGGGAAACAGTGCTGAGAACGTATAATAAAATCTTTGAAGTGCAAAAGAATACTTGCTGTCTATTAAATATGGGCAGATTACTACAAAATCTTCCCCCTTTACTATCTATATTAATAGAAAAATATTTCTGTATTTATCCACGTATTTTAAAAAGAGTACAGGCAATTTCATAACAAGGGTAATATCTTCTAACATAAGGAGAATGTATTTCCCTAATTTATGTCATTCTTAATGTATATTGGCCAAGACCTTACATACTCAGTGTTAAGTGTTCTTTGCCATTTAAATCTATTTGATGCTCTCTTTTCAAATGCAAATTTCACTATTTTAAAACTTCTTTTTAAAAACACATTGCCTGATGGTTGCATGCAATATTCAGTATGATCCCTTTTTTTTCCAGAAACCTTTTATAGGAGAAAGATGAATACTAATAGAGTTTGTTGAACTATGAAATCTACTGTGAGCAGAACATCCAAATTCATTTCCAACAGAATCTATGGAACAATTCTTTTAAATCACTATAGGGGAGGGATATATTTTCTCTTTCTCTCTTCTCCCCCTCCACCCCACTACCCTATCTGAGTTATTGAGGTGTTTTTTTTTAAACCTTTGTTTAAGTTTCAAAAGTCTGCAAGTTTTCTTGGCTGAAAAGCAGCAATAGATCTAAGGAATTCACAACTATAGCAGGAACAATTATCTTTCAGTTTTCTAAAAAATGTATGGTTTCCCAGATCTTTGGAAAAGCATATAAAATAGTCCTTTGATTAACATTTATTGTTGGGAGAGTCCTTGTGAAAATACCCTTAAGCAATGCATTACTTATAACTAATTATTTTGATACAGGAATTAGAAATAACAGGACAAATTCATACTTAATTGGAGCTGGAGTTTTCACTGGTCAAAATTTAATTATTTTACCAAACTAGCATTCAGGTCATTTTCAGTAACATTTCATCTAATACAGTAATTAAATCAACAAAACCTGAGCACTCATGAATATTGTCATTTTGCAGAACGCAACTGGAATTTTAAAATAGGTTTTATATAACCTCAGTAAATGCCCACTTTGAAATGCTCTGCATATACTATTGAAAAAGAAATGGAATTGTATCATGCCTTACTTATTAGTATTTAAAAGACAAGTTATACAATTTATGCAGAATATTTCCAACTCTGGAGTATCACTGCCAAGCACACCATTTTCTTTGTTTCATCTAGACATTTCTAAAATGAGATATTTATACTGGCAACATGCCTCCAACAGACCTTGACAGGATTAAAGTATTAAAACATGCTCATCCTAATTCTCTTCACAATGCATCAAAGCTACATTTCAAATACCTTTTATTTATTTCTTCAGATGACTAAAAGAGGGAAGAAAGGGATTAATTGATTCATGTTATTCAACATACTGAATATAAAACATGCAAGATTTTGTTTACTGACATGTTCCACATGTATCAGAGCAGGATTTCCCATTTTTTAGTAATTCTGTATATTTGTACCAAATCCTGACCTCCAAATTTGCAAAGTTGAAGGAGAAACAGTATCTTGGTAATTTATATAGGAACCTGAATTAAATCATCATTACTAGCAGCAGTTGAGCCTTGGCAAACTTAAGTTAGAGTATTTCATATTAAGAAGATTCCCTTGACACATCCTTCAGACTTTTATTTTATTTTACTTTTTATTATATAGTACAAGAGCATAGATCTAGATCATGTTTCAAACTGATGATTTCCAATTATTTTGGACTACATCGGTGACTGGGAAAACTGGATGTGTTTTTTTTTTAGATTCTTTTTTATCCCACCTTTATTATTTTTATAAATAACTGAAAACAGCAAATATTCACTTCACAACCCAGTGAAGTAAGTTGAGCTGAAAGAGAGTGATTGGCCTAAAGTCACCTACTGGCTTTAAAACTCAGTCTCCTGGTTTCTAGATTGGTGCCTTAACCACTAGCCCATACTGCACTTTAGTTTTAATTTAGTTTAGCGTGTTTTTGTTGGGTTTTTTTGTTTTAGTTGTAGCTAAATGTCAAATTGGAAAAATCAAATCCTTCTTTGCCTGCAAAACAAGCTTGCTGCTTGAATGGCAACAATGAACAAAATAATTTGTTGTCATTGGTGGTTGTTTGAATTTTTGCAGAGAATAGAATAGAATAGAATAGAATAGAATAGAATAGAATAGAATAGAATAGAATAGAATAGAATAGAATAGAATAGAATAGAATAGAATAGAATAGAATAGAATAGAAAACTTTATTTGGCCAAATGTGATTAGACATACAAAGAATTTGTCTCTGATGTAGAAGCTCTCAGTGTATATACAAAACAATAAGTAATAATAATCATAATAATGATACCAATAAGAGAAGGCAGTAGAAAAGATGAGAAGGATAATAGCAATATAGCCATACTATATGGGTAAATATACTTAGACATAACACTGTGCTGTGGGGATTAGGTGTTCATCAGAGTGATGGCACAAGGGAACAAACTGTCTCTGTCTGGTTGTTTTGGCATGTAATGCCCTGTAGTGGTATCCTGACGTAAGGATATGAAACAGTTTATGTCCAGGATGTGAGGGGTCTGTAGATATTGTCTCAGCCCTCTTTCTGACCAGGGCAATGTACAGGTCCTCAAGAGAAGGTAGGCTGGTAGCAATTGTTTTTTTCTGAAGTTCTAACTATTCGTTGAAGTCTGTACCAAACCAGACAGTTATAGAAGTATAAATTACAGACTCAATAATTCCTCTGTATCAACAGCTTCTGAGGCAGTCTGAACTGAATTGATGCAGGAAGAACATTCTTTGTTATGCCTTTTTAATGATAGTTCTGATGTTAGATATCCTTTAGAAATCCTGGGAGATTATAGAACCTACAAACTTGAAGGAGTCTACTGTTGATACTGTGTTGTTTAATATAGTAAGAATTGGTAGAATAGGAGGACTCCTCCTAAAATCCACTCTCATCTCTACAGTTTTAAGTGTGTTCACTCCAGATTGTTACAGCTGCACTTCAGAGCCAGTTGTTCAACCTCCTGTAACTTGATGTATATCAAGTTACAGTAAAATAAAAATAGGGACTTTCAGTCTCCCTCAGCACTTTGAAAGTGTCTGCCCTTTATGGATTTGGAAATCAAGCCCAGGATAGTCCCGCCAGTGCGTTTAGGAAATATGCAAGTACAACATAAAAGAAACTCAGGAGAATACTATAGAGATGGAGACTGTGTAACAAGCTTTTCTTAATTTGATGTATTTGGTAGGGAATTTTAGGTGTTGTTGCTCCCACAAGCTATCTCATGGCAAAAATCCTATGAATATTATTTCAAAATTAAGTACCAATGACTTCAGTGGAACTAATTCCTCATTTAATGTATAGAATTGAAACCTCAAAGTTCTATCCCAGTCATGAGCCTGCTGATTAATAAATAAATAATGGCCAATCTGCTTTCATGAAGAGCTATGTAGTAAAAAATATCAATCGTAGACTTATTTTTTTCCATGATCCCAAACTTTGGGAACATAATCTCACAGTGATGGTGAACCTTTTAGAGACCGAGTGCCCAAACTGCAACCCAAAACCCACTTATTTATCTGCCGGGTGCCAGGTGGGTGTGGCCCACTGGATGGGTATGGCTGTGGTCATAGCAGAACCAGCTGTGCCAGGTTGCATCCAGCCACGTGGGACCTCAGTGAGTTAGCAGGCAGCTGGTTGAAGAGGAATAATTGCCATCTCTGGGGCATGGCACGCGTGCCCACAGAGAGGGCTCTGAGTACCACCTCTGGCACGTGTGCCATAGGTTCGCCACCACTGTAATATAGCTTTGCACTACTTACCTTTAGGAAAGCAAAATCATCAATATCTTCAGTTTCCTTTATTATTATTTCTAGTGTCTCCTTTGCTGTATCGATATAGTCTTGAAAATTAACCATCTGTTCATAAAGATATTCCATTTTTGTGTTCTTTGTTTCTTCAAAATTCTGTAACTTTCTCTCATGGTGACCAATTACCATCTTTACCACATTTTCATTTTGCTCTCCTAATAACTTCTCCTTTTCCTTACAGTTGTCCTAGGAATAGAGGTCAGAAGAAAACATAATATTCCAGCATGAAACATTAAATGAAATTTCTTTGTAAATATTTCCCCTTTAGGATATGAGACTTCTAAGCTACTTTTCCAGGTAAAGTTCTTCAAAATAATAAACCACTATTGAGCATATTCAACAAATGCAAGCCTTCACAATGTAACTTGGGCATTTGGCTCTATTGTCAATGGGTTCTTACTGTCAAGAAGACCATTATATTGCATCTTATGAGGGGAGACTTACTAGATGTGGTCAAAAAAGTAAGATGTCATCCATAATGGTGTAATCAAAGCTATGTCTGTTTTTTATGTATGTTATACTAAAAAACAGGCTGTGCTCTGCTCACACTAGCACAGCCACCATTTTGTCTTTTATGACCATATTGTCTTTTATGACCATAACTTAGGGACACACTTGTATGTTGCACTTCCACATGATAGAAATTATGGTTTTCTTCTACATGACAGCTTTTTAGGCATCTGAAGAAGGGCGTCATATTATGTCTAAAAGATTTATTGAAGAAAGGACAGATGTAGAACAATTATTTTCTGACAAAATAGAGTTGATATCAAAGTAAATTTACAATTGGCAGGCCAAAAGAATTAATCGGAAAAGATGTTTCACTGGAGCTACAAAATAAATTGGTTAATATGATTAACCAAGACAATTTTTTCCTATTGGATTTATAAAAGGAGCTTGTTGAAGCCTTGAAGAACTCTGTGCAATGGGACAAAGAAGAGAAATCAAATACTATGATAATATTTAAGTGACCTAACAACTATTAGATGTAAAAAGAAAAGTATATAAAATCAGTCTAATTAGTCAGGTTAAAACAAAATGTGCTATTACATCTTGGGATGAAGAGATAATTGTTTGTAACCTTAGAGGAGATGCGATGTCACAAAATTTGTTTACACTTATTATGATATAAGATGGAAGTCACTTTTATTTTTTCTTTTTATTCTCTTTTCTTTTTTAAGTTTAGTTTGTATTAGATTTTATTGTTATAATCAAAATTCTTAATAGAAATATATGTCCAGTGAAGAATAGTTTCACACATATAGCTAAAGCAAATCACTTCCAAGCATATGATTACAATAGTATTAAAATCTAATAAATAAGTATGGAAATCAGAATGCCTCGGTTCATACAACAATCTAAAAACCCAAGGCAAACATACTATACTATGACTCAGTATGTTGTACTAATCCAGGAAATATAATAGTAATTTCTTCCCACAGTCCACTATCAATCTTTTTCTCAAGGCTAAAAATACAATAATGTAATTTCCTCTCTCTTTATAAGACATTTATTCATTTACAGTGTTCTGAACTCTTTGTTTTGAACTCATTCCAAGTAATCTGAATCCTTTTTACATTGTGATATATAAAACATCTATGTTTAACCAACAAAGAAGAGATATTGCCCAATATGTGAGGTACATAACAAAAGTTTGGGTAGTTCATACAGTCTGGTAAGCCACTAATAGGAATAAATGAATAGTCTTCAAAATTTAATATTGAAAGAGAAATTTAAAATTGAATTTGCTGCAGTGGAAACTTACTTACCAAAGCAACTATAATGGATGGGAAATAAGAAAGGACAGCATAAAGGAGGATGTAAGATAAACACGTAGGCAAAAATTAGCTGGGTCTTAGCGTGGGAAAGGAAGAATACAAGCTATAAAAGCCATTGTAAGAGGAAAGGGTTAGCCATGGAAAATTCACTGAATGAGAAAACAGGTAAGAACCTATTTTTTTAAGAAGTCATAAAAAAGGGGGGCCCAGAATTCAGCAACTGAGCATGTGCAATTAGTTGATTAATATTAACTGACACACCTTGCATAAATTATCTCCTAATTTTAATGTACATGTGATATATGATTTAATATTTAGGAAATATGTAGGAGGCGGTGGGAAAGAGTGTAACCTCATAGTACCTCAGCCAATGGGGAAAGAGGAGGGATGTGGCAGCTGGGACAGGGTTGTATAAAGAAGGGAATATTTTAGGTTGTAACTTTGGAGAGAACCAAGCTTTGAAAACTTCTCTCCCCGCTTATTGCAATAAATGAAACAAAAGGCCTTCATTGGATCTTGGCTGGTTATTGGTCAGGTGAGCTTGCCTCTGGTCACCAAGGAAAATAGGCAGGAGCACATAACAGCCACAAATAAGCAAACCATAAGATGGCCTGAAGGGCTATCTGAGCCCTGCATTGTGAGGCATGGTAAAAGCAAGCCCTGACCAGCAGAATGACAAAGCAATCTAGTGAGCTCTGTGCTAAACTGATGGTATCCATTCACGGGTTCCTTGCCCAACCTACCTCTAGAGTATTAAACAAAGCCTCTATTTCACTGACACATCCTTCAATTTTCAAAGATCTTTGTTGCAAAATATCTAGGAATCCATTCAACTGGCCCTGAAAGAGATAACATATATATATATATTAAAACTCACAATTGCCTAAAAAAAGATCAGTTTATGTTTGTATGCATAGGATTAGATGCTAAAAATTGTTTAAGCTTTCATGAAAAGGTTTCTCAAAAGCCATCATTGTATCACTGATACACAGCAAGAGACAGGCTCACTGGCAATCCTGATATCCTCACCATGGAATTGAGGTCTGAATGAAATAGGCTATTGATCTACATACTTATTTCCTAAGAAGTAAGACTAATTGTTTTCAATAGGACTTACTATTGGATGAGATATTTCTTTCAGTCTTACTGGGTAGCATTTTACTAGCACATAAGTCAAAATGCAAAATCAGGGGATTTAAGCAAATTATGAAGAATGTGTTTGGCAATAAGCTCCATTAAAATAGAAATAAAAGGTGTGCTTTTTCTTCCTCCCTCCCTCCCTCCCTTCCTTCCTTCCTTCCTTCCAGCTTTCATCTTTTAAGCCTGTTTTTTCCAGCTTTTGTGTCTTCAAATAGTACTGCTGCTTCTTTTTCAAAAATATTATTAATTTTAAATTAATGCCTCAGAAAACCCCTGGTTTTGTAATGGGTACATTTAATTATATAGAACCAATTAAATAGGAAATGTATTGAAACCCCAGGGCCAAATCCTTCAAACTCATAAAGTATCCGACTTCCAACAATTGCCCAGGGTTTTCCAAGCAGCCAGTTTTTAAATGCACCAGAGATTGATCTAGGCTGTTTTGACAGTTTGTGGATCTATTTGGACATTAGGATACTCTGAGCACAGGATGTTTACAAGTTTACAAGGCTTTAGACCAGCAGTTCTCAACCTTTTCTGGGGCTCGACCCTGGCCCGCATCGCGCATGCGCGGCACGACGGGGTGCATCGTGCATGCGTGGTGCAACGGGGCACATCGCGCATGCGTGGCGCGACGGGGCGCATCACAAAGGGGGAAAAATGGCCGACCCAAAAAAAATGGCCGACCAAAAAAAAATGGCCGACCCCCCCCAAAAATGGCGGGCCCACATCGCGCATGTGCGGCGCGACGGCCCGCATCGCAAAGGGGGAAAAAATGTCCGACCAAAAAAAATGGCGGGCCCGCATCGTGCATGCGCGGCGCGACGGCCCGCATCACAAAGGGGGAAAAAATGGCTGACCAAAAAAAACAAATGGCCGACCCCCAAAAAAATGGCAGGCCCGCATCATGCATGCGCGGCGCGACGGCCCGCATCGCAAAGGGGAAAAAATGGCCGACCAAAAAAAAATGGCGGACTGTGGTGTTTGGCGACCCCCGTGAAATGGTCGCGACCCACAGGTTGAGAACCGCTGCTTTAGACCTCACAATGAACCAGCAGCCATTAGCTGAGTACAAAGCATTGTCAAATCACTAGTGCTTGTCAGTAATCGATCAGATCTTCCCTCTGAGTTCTGTGTTTAAATGAAAATCCTTCTCCCTCTTCACAAAATTAAATGGAAATAAACAACTAATATATCTCTTGTTTCTGTGTGCATTGTTTTGACAAATTTCTATGGACATAAATTCCTAATGCTATTAAGCTGGTGTTCCTCAGCCCGGGCAACTTTAAGATGTATGGACTTTCAGAATTCCTCAGCCAGCATGTGACAGTACCACTACAGCTGAAGGCAGGTGAACCAAAGATCCCTACCCCACTCCAGGTGAGAATGCAGGATGCCCTCTTAAGCACTTGTCTACACTTTCTTTATTATTAAATTTATTTGTCACCCATCTCGCAGAGTTCAAGGTGACTCTGAGAAGCATTCACTTCCTTGAAATAGCCCTTCTGCATTCATAGTACAACACTATTGCTACAGGAATTGATCAAATTGTACTCAATTGCAAGGTCCCAGTTATAACATTATGTGATCGACAAGTTGCTCATCTTGTTACACTTCCTGGATTGTGCCTTTATTTGGAAAGTCTTTGTGTTTTACTAGTTTGGGATAGCATTTTCATTCTAATTTCATCAGATGGTTTTCTGGGAGATTCCATATATCAGGATTTTCCAACCTTAACAATCTTAAGATGCATGGACTTCAATTCCAGAAATCCCCGGCCAGCCATGGGTGTTGAAGTCCACATGTCTTGAAGTTGGTACATTATATTAAAGACACAGGTTAAGTTGAGGCTATAGAACAGTGGCTCTCATCTTTTTCTATACCCCGCGCCCCTAGAATGCTTTTGATATATTCTTGCACCCCTTACAAAAGTTCAAAATAACGGCAATGAATTATGCATATACATTATAATTTTGAAAACTCAAGTTTTCGCACCCCCTGGAATATTGTCTCACACCCCTAGGGGGTGCGAACAGCCCTGGTTGGGAACTCCTGCTATAGAAGGAAAAAGGGGCAGAACATTGTACTATATGTGGTTCCTTTAGATTGCAGGCTGTCAAAGTGGCACATTGGGAGGTAGGATTTTGAACATGTGGTCCTAGCCACCATCTTGACTTAAAAAAACCTGTTATACACTCTCAGCAGCTTATTTTTAATTCCCCTGCTGGCTCCCCTGATCCCTTTATTGTTTGACTTGCTTTTCCTCCACTTCTAATGGTGCTGTGACAAAACTGCACTTAAATAATGGAGATAATACTCATGAAATATGCTGGGTGTTTTTTTAGGTTTCCTCCTTGACCTTCCTTCAGAATATTTAGCCCTCTGTCTCCAAATAATTTGCAGATAGCTGACCTTAACAGAAATCAAATATCACTATTTGCTTAAAAGGAAGATTAGGCTTTGAAATTAGCATATGTCACATGTGACAGCCATGCATTATAAACATGAATACAGCAGAATGCAATATTATATTCCAATGAATACATGTTTCAGGTAGAAACATTTGATTTTAAAGAACATCCATGCTTAACAGCTTATTATACAGAGCACATTCTGTAATTGACAAAAGCTGAAATGGTTAGTTTCAGTTACCTGCACATTTTTTACAGAAGGATAAGATCACATGTGAATACAGTAGTAGAAATGAAGCAGAAATGCCATCTAAATGATCTTTCTGCCTGGTGGAATCTATGGAGGATAATTTATTACAGAGCTAGAATTCATTTCTGGCTCTCCTTCTAAATTGCAGGGCCAAAAACAAATGTCACAGAATGTCCTTGGGTCCTTCGACTTTCAAGAAACCAGTTTAGGGACAATTACAAGGCCTCTGCCTCTGCTGATATTCTTAGCAACTACTTATTGTCCACCACAGTAATATGGAAAATCTATCTTGCCCCAAGCTAGGTCCTTTTATATGAGCTGGAGTACAACTCCTGTAATTCTAGCCAACATCCTATAATTTGGAATGATATCTGCTGGGGGCATCAAATTTGGAAGACTATTATCTAGGACAGCAGCAAATATCTAATAAAAAACAAAAACAAGGAGAACTTTGCAATGAATATGAATGTGTTCCATCAGATTAACATGTTCTTTGCCAAAGTGAAAGGGCATGGAAAGGAAGGTGAAACAGTTGGGTGTAAAGCATAGTGTCAGCTAAAAAAACCTCCATTCATATTTCAGCTCTTAAAGGAGTTCACTAAGCTCTTAAAATAGTTTTTAAGTCAGGCGTGGGCACTAAGATAAATAATCGAAAATGTCCAAGCTTTTGCTCTTTATGTGGACTTTGTTCTTCTGCTGGTGGTGTGCTGCATTATGCTTCTAACTGTTTTAAAGTATATTGCAAGCCAATCAGAAAGTTTATTTTTTCAGGTGGCTTTATTTCAAAATTACTACATTAAGCAAAAAACATAAACACCCGAGTGTGGAAGGAAGGAAGGAAGGAAGGAAGGAAGGCTTAACAACATTCAAGAGAAGGACCAGACTATATCTCTGCAATAAAATTTGAATATATCTGAAATCTAAGATTATATGCTGTACATAGTATCTACCTGTCATCTGATTGGGACTTCTAGAATTCTCTTTTCATACTACTTTTCATATTTTATTACATTAACGCTATATTATACTACATTGTACTGTATTACATTATATTATGGTATTTAATGTCCAAGTTGAAAATACTGGGGAAGTTTACAGATATCAAAAGGATGGATGGATGGATGGATGGATGGATGGATGGATGGATGGATGGATGGATGGATGGATGGATGGACAATACATACCAAACATCCACAGAAAATTTATGAACAAACTCATAATGCTTTGTCTAGAAAAAGGCAGGGAGTGTGTCATACTTTAGCATCTGAACTGATGGAGTGAAGATGCCATGAAGGTTTCCTTATGTACCACATTCTACAGAGGGGGACCCTTTAAAAAAAGAGTTTTCCTTCTCCTGTTATTATAAGACTCATCAAGAGAAGAACTCACAATATTTATCTCAACAGTCAGGCAGAAACAGATTTTCTATGTAATCATACTTCAGTGTTGAAAATCCTTGCTTTACTGCTCAAAGATCTTTAAAATCCTTTACTATGAAAAAATTGCTATATTTTTTGTTTGCTCTTTCATCTTGTTTTTGACTGAATTATAGAAGTATAGCAAACCTTTGGGTGAAACTTTCTGTAATTATGTTGTCACCCTTCTAAAAATAAATATGGTCAGCATCTTACCATCTGGTATTGTATCAAAGGATGCGTTTACATTAACAGAAAACATGGACAAGTGCACAAGGCAGGGCACTTGGTTTTCAAGATCTTCTCCATCCATTTCTTGATTCTTAGTTTAGAATGTTGCTTTCCCAGTTGTTTAACTGTTGATCAAAAATTTTCAACACTTCTCTAAACCTTTTAAACATGGTTTATTTTGGATTTATTTTTATTTCATCCAAAATAAACCAGGTTTAAAAGGTTCAGAGAAGGGTTGAAAAATGTTGATCAACAGTTAAACAACTGGGAAAGCAACATTCTAAACTAAGAATCACAGCAGAAATTACCTAGAACGCTTAAGATCAGATTCTGAGATTTTCTGATTTATAAAAACAAATATCACAGTGCGGTTCTAATTTTGGGCAATGTAGTGTTTCCCATTACTACATATTCTTTACCTGTCTTCATTTCTCAAGAAAAAAAAAGAGAACCTCAGTTTCTGTGGGAAAAATAACAACTATGGAAATACATCCCTTGCTTCTGAGCCATTTTAAGAAGAATTGTTATTCCTGCAAGCCAACTATGCATCATATTAAGCATAAAAGCTTGTCTTATATTACTGATAAGTTTTACTTTCTTCATCTTGCAGGAATGTTGGTGCCCTCAGATGTTCTTTACCTCAATACATTGCCAGTGGCCATATTGTCTAGAGCCAACAGGCATTAAAGGTCAAAACATCTAGAGGGCACTAGATATTTATTGCTGCTTTTATCTATTTTAAACACTAATGTATGTCAGTGAGAACAAAGAGCAGTATAACTGCATATTTTTAATGTCTTACCTTTAACACAGTCACAGCTGTACCCAAATCGTCTACATTATGGTCTTTATGCTCCTCAAAAAGCTTATCCTCAGAGGAGATGGGACATTTGCACTGGTAGCAGTATGTATCCAAACGTGCTTGATCAACTTCTTTCTGTAGAAATTCATATTCTGGTACATTTCTTTGTAGCATTTCAAGATCAAGCAATTCAGCTGACTTTTCTTCAGCATACATTCTTGCCTCTCCTTCATTCACAAATTCATAAGTATCACTAATGCCATCTAGGGATTCTATATCATCAAAAAGCAGTTCTTCATGAGCTATTTCTGAAGAGATTTCTTCCTGAAAGATATCATCGTGGGTAACCATTTCATAGTTCAAGAGCTCAGCTAGATCTTCTTCAATGTCACTGTCCTCTTCCTCTTTTATTGAGTATAATGGGTAGGTATCAAAATCATGCGACAAAAGAGAATAGTCAACTTCCTCAAATTGGTTATCAGATTTTACTTCTGCTGCTAACTGGTCTGCTGTGTCATTCTGCATTAGATGCTGGCCACTATTTTCTCCAGTTCTGCTCTCAGATTTTTGCACTTCAGTGTCCCAACATGGAAGATCTTTGTGATCTAAAACATACGTATCTTGTATTTGGGACTCAGCTAAAACATACGTATCTTCTAGTTGACTTTCACCTTGCTTCTCAGCCTGACCTAATCCTTCATGAGATTGTGCCATTTTTTTGGCAGTCTTTACAACTACATCTTCATCCATTCCAGGAGCTTCTCTTATTTCAGACTGTTGGTTTTGGATGATTGCATATCCAGCATCATTCTTTGATCCATCTTGCCCAGATGATTCAGTCTGATATACAGTTGCTGCATAATCAAGTATTGGACTGGACTCCTCATCACTCGTTTCTTCTGGTACCAGCTGGCCTAGGTCATCAGGTAAGGATTCTTCTTCATTTCTCTGACTACTGTCATCATTGTTGGCTCCTGAGCTATAGAAGTCTCTTCCAAAAGGAATTGCATGTGTTGGCTGACAAATCCTAATTTTTATGTCACTCACAATCTCAGTTACCCCATATGTAAATGTATCACTCAGACATTCTTCCACTTGGCCAGATAGATCAGGATGAATATCTGCAGACTCATTCTTTTTTGCATTTGGTTCGTAAGCATCTTCTGTGACTTTTGGTTGGGTTAAAGTTTCCTCTTTAAAAGATTGACCATTTAAAATGTCTTCATTCTTGGATTCTTCCACATTATTTGGAGTGTAATCTCTAAGAATTTCCTTCTCCAGATGCATTTCAATCCCATCATCTGGAATATGATCTCTGATATGAAAAGGCAGATCAATATCCTTCACTTCTTTACATTTGTGGCTACTTTTTTTAGAATCATCCACTGCTTCTTCATAGAAATCTTTACATAAAAATGCCAAGGCAGGTGGCATCTCTAGAACTTCAGAGTCCACTACAGTCATTGGCAAGGAAGCAGTTGGAGACTGAGACAACTCATCTTTCTCAGTATTAAATAAGACTGCCTTAGTGTTTGCTAAGTTATCATCATCCCCAACAGCTTCAATCATTTTAATTTCATTTGCTGTTTTTGAAGTGTCTTGATAGGTAGCTGTTGCATTTTGTTTTTCTATCATTCCATTAGAGGCTTCATTCAATTCTCTTTCTAATAAAGACAACTCCAAAATATTCTTTGATTTTGCTACTGGATATGTTGCTTCCACATATTTTTTATCTATATTATCAAATGGTCTCTCTGTGTCCTGAATAGACTTTTCTTTTTCTGTTTGGGTGAAGGATGTATTTTCAATCAAAGTATCCTTTTCAACATAATCAATATTGGTATGATTAAAAATATTATCATTCTTGTTTTCTGGAATAACAGAAATCTCTTTGATTTCTGTGCTTTCCTTAATACCTTTCTCTTTTTCAAGTTCCTTTGATTCATTTGCTGTCATTTCAGGGTGATCTACCTTTAAGTCCTCTGTATATTGTTTATTTGGTTTGTCAATTGAAGTTTCCTTATCAACAACTACATTTCTAGTATCATTACATGCTTTTGTTTCCAACAATGAAATGGTTTCTTCTGCCTCTAGTATAATCTTGTTTCTATCAACAGAGGAAATGAGAGGAACATTAGTTTTCACAACTTCACAACTTTCAGAAATATTAACTATGTCTTTTCTTAGATCAAGATCAGGAGCTGGTATGGCTTCTTCTCTCAATTTCTCTTGATCTTTGAATTCCTTCTCTTTACTCAAATAGTTTTTAAGCACTTTCAAAGTATCCTCCATGGTAGGCAAATGTTTTGTTTCTTCTGCTTTTGAAATATGTTCTGTACTAATAATTCTGTCTACCTGGGGTTCTGATTCAAATTGTGTTGGCGAAAACTCAGTTTTCTTCTCTGCCACTGCATTTTTCTCAGGAAGGACAGTTGAACCATTTATTGAGTCAGCATCCCCAAAAGTAGCTTGAGTATCTAAATTCTCTTTTTCTGAGATCTGGGGGGAAAACATTTCTATTGTTTTTGCCTCAGAAAGAAGGAATGCAGCAATGGACATGGGTTCTTCTGGCATCTCCTTTGTTATTACAGTTGTACAAGGCTGCTTTTCTTGTTTCCTTTCTGGATCCAATGTAGCAGAGTTGGATGGGCTCAACAAAGATGTTAAGACTAAAGGTGGATATGAATTCTCTTCTAGCTCTTTCACTTTCTTAGTGAAAAGAGATGAAATGAGTGGTTCTTGTTCAGAAATCTGATTTTGTCCCTCAAATGAATAGAGTTCTGGTTGTTTTGAATAAGATAAATCTAACTGTTTTGTATCCAGGGATGCAGTGAATGATGGATACCTGTTGGGTTTCATTTCATTTTCTGACAAAACAGATGGTTTATCTTCTATTTGAGCAGCTTCAGACCATGTTATCTGCATTTCTTGTTTTTCTGCATCATCCATCAACTGTGATAATATAGGAACACCAGAATCTACCTCTCCAGTTTTAGGCAGATGATCCTCTTGTTCTTGGAGATTCATATCAGCCAAATGGAATGAATCTTGAACAGTTGCAGAACAGTAAAGCTGAATTTCTTCCAACTCTGATTCTTTTACTGATTGCAACAAGTTGTCATCTTTTAATGGAGCATCCTGGTCTTTTGAAGATTCAGTCTGAGAAGTTCTTGGTTTTTGGTCTTCTTTTTCTTCCTGGTAATATAATATTTCTTGAGGTATGGTGGAAGATGAATATAAAAGGGTTTCTTGCTTGGGTTTTTCTTCAGTGGAATTCAATAAAGTGAGACTTTCCTGCTCTGATTGCAATGCCACTGGACTATATAGTTTGCTATCCTGGCTCCTGGTTTCAGAATATGGAGTAACAAGCAAATGAGACTGAGTATCCTCCATATTTGCTTTCCTAGCAGCCACATCCATTGGTTCTTCATTGAAAATTGAATGAGACTGCACTTGTTTCTCTTTTTCAGAAGCAGCACAAAATGAAATATGTTCAACAAAAACATGTTCTGCAGACAATGCTGCAGAAATAGGAGACTGTTCGTTTATTTCTTCAGATATAGCTTCAGATCTGGATTCCTCGGACACAGTTTTTGTGGTCATGGATGAATGCAGTGGTTCTTTGCTGACCTCCTCTATAGAGGAAGTTGTAAGGAATGGTAAATCTAACAATATATCTTGAGACTCAGGGAAAGGGAAATTATTTTTTCCTATCTCAATTTTGTCAATACGTTCTGAAGAAATAGAATTTGATTGCTGTGAGGCTGGTAGTGAACTTACTCCGGCCTCCATAAGTATTGCCTGGGGCTTTATTTTATCAGGGACAAATGATAAAATTAATGGTGGTGATTCAGATGCCTCATTTAATGTCTCAGACAAATCATTTTGATTTCCCTGTGTTTCTGAAGCAGAACCTTTTAATTTGGATGTTGGAATTATGGGTGCACTACATTTAGTTTCTTCCCTCACTTTTTTAATTGATATTGGCTGTTCATCTTCTGATTCTGCTGTCACAAATATAGGCATTTGAAGGCCTTCTCCTTCTGTGCTTGAAATGGGAAAGGATGCATCTAAATGTTTTCCCAATTCAGACATGAAGTGCATCTCATTTGTGGAAGAAGTCTCCAACTGTGCAGTTATAGGTTCAATAGCATATTTTGCCAGGTGCTTTGATTCTGGACCAGCAGTGCCATAGTGCTCTGCATCAACCTTATTGAGTTGCATGCTTAAAAATTCAGAATCTTTGGCTGCAGTTCCTGAAATATCTTGATTTTCTTGCAAAACTGACTGAGATAAATCCTGCCTAGTTGTGGGCAAAGGAGGCTGGATCCCATTTATCTCCTTTTCCTTTCCTATCTGCACTGTATCCACTTCAATAGGTAGAAGTGTTTGTGATAAATGCTGAAGAGTTTGCTGCTGAACAGCATCTGTCTGTGATGGCTCAAAACCAGGATATAATGAATCAGGTTGCAATGGCTTGATGATAGGTTTATCGGGTTGCATAATTTCCTTATGCATTTCATTGACAAAATGCAAAGCAGTTGTTCCTTCCAGCTGGGATGAAACAGTAGAATTCTGCTGTATAAAATGCTGTCTTGATTCAGATTTCAATGATTGTTTCAATTGATCTTCACTTATTTCACAAGAGTATTTATCTTGTTTCTTAAAATCTGATTGTACTTTTATAATGGATTGCAGCTGATTTTCTAAATTCAATTCTTGTATTTGAACAGGTGCTTCACCTGGGTGCCGTGCAGATACAGTTGGGAAAAGTTGCCCTGTTTTTGTACCTGGCTCCCTTGATTTAGATACTAATTCTTTTGCTAGAACCTCTGTGGATGACAAGGACAGATTTTCTTCTTTTGTTGTTTCAGCATTTTGGAAAGACCCAATAGAAAATTGTGCTTCTGCTATCAAAGGAGTTAATTCAGTGGAATCAGACCCATTGCTTTGTTTTTTCATTTGCTGAGGCAGGCAGAATATATTAGAGTTTGGCTGTTCAAACAATGATGCAGTAATCTTTAATGAGGGTGGCTGTGTTCCATGCATTTCCACATTGGCAGTGAGAAAAGATGAAGTAGATAGTAACTGTTCTGATGAGCTGAGTGGTTCAATAACTTTGTCACTGAAAATTGATATCTCTTCAGGTCCATGTAGTGCCTTTATGGATTTGGAGATAACAAGATGTTCTGGTTCTGAGTGTGCTGATGTTATAGAATGTTGTTGAGCCATTTCCTCCTGTGTGTTTGGAACTGAGAGTGTGGAATCTGGACACAAAGATTCTGCTAAGGCAAGTTGAGTCTCTGTTTTATCTCTTACATGTTTTCCTTCTGAGACAGTGGTCAGAGATGGCCGAGTCTGAGCAGCTTGCCTTGGCAAGTCAGATTTTATTTTTTCTTCTTTTGTGGCTTCTTCTTTAACCATAGTATAAGAAGACTCTGAAAGTCCAGTGGGTTCTTCAATAGTATTACAGATTTCCTGTGTTGTGGAAACTACATCAGGTGCAAGTTCAGCTTCTTCACATTCTGATTTGTAGACCAAGGGACAATAGCCTGACTTTCTTTGGAATTGATCCTCCACCTTTGTTTTGTTTGAAGAGTCCTCTGACAACTGTTCTATTTCTTGCTTTTCTCCTTCTCTGATAGTATATGGAAATCTTGCCTTTTCAGGGATGGCCTCTTTGGTTTCAGTTAAATAAAGAGGGATTGTTTGCCTTTCCATTTCTCCAACAGAATGCTCCAAGGGTGTACCCCTGACTTCCATTTCTGAAGGAATTGTAGATTCCATAGCTTGATTTCTAATTTCAGCTAAATCACACACTTCAGGTTCACCATGCATAGCTGCTAAATCAAATGTGGGTTCAGATTCATGAACTTTGGATTTGTGTTCTGATTTCCTTTCAAAAGGTGTAGTTAATTTATTCTGTAACTGTTTCTTTTCTTTATATTCCTCTGCCAGCTGTTCTTTTTCTTCATTTTCTGCTTCTTTGACAGAAGATGGTGATTTTGATTTTTCAGGGATGGCACTTTTGGTTTCAGTTGAATAAAAAGAAACCTCTGCTCCAAAATAATGCCCTAAGGGCGCATCTTTGACTTCTATTTGAGGAGGAATTGTGGATTCCATAGTTTGATTTCTAATTTCAGTTAAGTCAGATACTTTAGGTTCACCATGCCTTGCTGCTAAATGAGATGCAGGTTCAATTTCATGAGCTTCAGACTTGTGACCTTGACAACCAAAGAAAGGTAGCTGGTCTGACTTTGTTTCAAAAGGTGTGGTTAATTTGTTCTGTAACCTTTCTTTTTCTGAATATTGCCCTGCCAGCTGTTCTTCTTCTTGCTTTTCTCCTTCTTTAACAGAAGATGGTAATCTTGCCTTTTCAGAGATGGCATGTTTGGTTTCAGTTGAATAAGGAGGAACTTCTTGCTTTTTGGCTTCTTCAGCAGAACGTTCCAAGGACACACCTTCAACTTCCATTTGTGAAGAAATTTTGAATTCTATAGCTTGATTTCTAATTTCAAATATGTCTGACACTTCAGGCTCACCACATGCCAGCTGTTCTTCTTGTTGTTTTTCTCCTTCTTTAACAGAAGATGGTAATCTTGCCTTTTCAGAGATGGCATGTTTGGTTTCAGTTGAATAAGGAGGAACTTCTTGCTTTTTGGCTTCTTCAGCAGAACGTTCCAAGGGCACACCTTCAACTTCCATTTGTGAAGAAATTTTGAATTCTATAGCTTGATTTCTAATTTCAAATATGTCTGACACTTCAGGCTCACCACATATAGCTGCTAAATCAGATATAGGTTCAGTTTCATGATCTTTGGATTTATGGTCTTGATAACTAAACAAAGGTAGCTGGTCTGACTTTGTTTCAAAAGGTGTAGTTAATTTGTCCTGTAACCTTTCTTTTTCTGAATATTGCTCTGCCAGCTGTTCTTTTTGCTTTTCTTTTTCTTTAACAGAAGATGGTAATCTTGCCATTTCATCTTTGGTTTCAGCTGAAAAAAGAGTAATTGCTTCCTTCTCTGCTTCTTCAACTGAATGCTCTAAGGGTGTACCACTAACTTCCATTTCTGAAGGAATTGCAGAGTCCATATCTTGATTTCTAGCTTCAGCTAAATCAGATGTTTCAGATTTACCATGCCTTGCTGCTAAATGAGATGCAGGCTCAGTTTCATGAGCTTCAGACTTGTGACCTTGACAACCAAAGAAAGGTAGCTGGTCTGACTTTGTTTCAAAAGGTGTGGTTAATTTGTTCTGTAACCTTTCTTTTTCTGAATATTGCCCTGCCAGCTGTTCTTCTTCTTGCTTTTCTCCTTCTTTAACAGAAGATGGTAATCTTGCCTTTTCAGAGATGGCATGTTTGGTTTCAGTTGAATAAGGAGGAACTTCTTGCTTTTTGGCTTCTTCAGCAGAACGTTCCAAGGGCACACCTTCAACTTCCATTTGTGAAGAAATTTTGAATTCTATAGCTTGATTTCTAATTTCAAATATGTCTGACACTTCAGGCTCACCACATATAGCTGCTAAATCAGATATAGGTTCAGTTTCATGATCTTTGGATTTATGGTCTTGATAACTAAAAAAAGGTAGCTGGTCTGACTTTGTTTCAAAAGGTGTAGTTAATTTGTCCTGTAACCTTTCTTTTTCTGAATATTGCCCTGCCAGCTGTTCTTTTTGCTTTTCTTTTTCTTTAACAGAAGATGGTAATCTTGCCATTTCATCTTTGGTTTCAGTTGAAAAAAGAGTAATTGCTTCCTTCTCTGCTTCTTCAACTGAATGCTCTAAGGGTGTACCACTAACTTCCATTTCTGAAGGAATTGCAGAGTCCATATCTTGATTTTTAGCTTCAGCTAAATCAGATGTTTCAGATTTACCATGCCTTGCTGCTAAATGAGATGCAGGCTCAGTTTCATGAGCTTCAGACTTGTGACCTTGACAACCAAAGAAAGGTAGCTGGTCTGACTTTGTTTCAAAAGGTGTGGTTAATTTGTCCTCTAACTGCTCTTTTTCTAAATATTGCCCTGCCAGCTGTTCTTCTTCTTGCTTTTCTCCTTCTTTAACAGAAGATGGTAATCGTGCCTTTTCAGAGATGGCATGTTTGGTTTCAGTTGAATAAGGAGGAACTTCTTGCTTTTTGGCTTCTTCAGCAGAACGTTCCAAGGGCACACCTTCAACTTCCATTTGTGAAGAAATTTTGAATTCTATAGCTTGATTTCTAATTTCAAATATGTCTGACACTTCAGGCTCACCACATGCCAGCTGTTCTTCTTGTTGTTTTTCTCCTTCTTTAACAGAAGATGGTAATCTTGCCTTTTCAGAGATGGCATGTTTGGTTTCAGTTGAATAAGGAGGAACTTCTTGCTTTTTGGCTTCTTCAGCAGAACGTTCCAAGGGCACACCTTCAACTTCCATTTGTGAAGAAATTTTGAATTCTATAGCTTGATTTCTAATTTCAAATATGTCTGACACTTCAGGCTCACCACATATAGCTGCTAAATCAGATATAGGTTCAGTTTCATGATCTTTGGATTTATGGTCTTGATAACTAAACAAAGGTAGCTGGTCTGACTTTGTTTCAAAAGGTGTAGTTAATTTGTCCTGTAACCTTTCTTTTTCTGAATATTGCTCTGCCAGCTGTTCTTTTTGCTTTTCTTTTTCTTTAACAGAAGATGGTAATCTTGCCATTTCATCTTTGGTTTCAGCTGAAAAAAGAGTAATTGCTTCCTTCTCTGCTTCTTCAACTGAATGCTCTAAGGGTGTACCACTAACTTCCATTTCTGAAGGAATTGCAGAGTCCATATCTTGATTTCTAGCTTCAGCTAAATCAGATGTTTCAGATTTACCATGCCTTGCTGCTAAATGAGATGCAGGCTCAGTTTCATGAGCTTCAGACTTGTGACCTTGACAACCAAAGAAAGGTAGCTGGTCTGACTTTGTTTCAAAAGGTGTGGTTAATTTGTTCTGTAACCTTTCTTTTTCTGAATATTGCCCTGCCAGCTGTTCTTCTTCTTGCTTTTCTCCTTCTTTAACAGAAGGTAGTAATCTTGCCTTTTCAGGGATGGTGTCTTTGGTTTCAGTTGAATAAAGAGGAACCTCTTGTTTCTCTGTTTCTTTAACTGAAAACTCCAAGGATTTGCCACTGACTTCCATCCCTGAAAGAATTGTGGAGTCCATAGTTTGATTTCTAATTTCAGCTAAATCGGTCACTTCAGGTTCAGCATTCATAACTGTTAAATCTGATGCAGATTCAGTTTCTTGAGCTTCTGACTCCTGAACCAAAGACAAGGATGGCTGGTCTGATTTTGTTTGTAAAAGCATAGTGAATTGTTCCTGCATTCTTTCTTTGTCTGAAGATTTCTCTGATAATTGTTCTTTTTCTTGCTTTTCTGTTTTTCTGACAAATGAGGGTAATTCTGCCTTCTCAAGGTTAGTATCTGGGGTTTCAGTTGAATGAAGAGAAACCTCTTGCTTGTCTTCTTCAACAGATTGCCCTAAGGATGTGCCTTTGACCTCCAGTCTTGAAGGAATTGTAGATTCCATAAATTGAGTTCTAACTTCAGTTAAGTTACAACTTACAGGTTCACCGTGAGTAGCTATAATATTATGAGGGTGCTCTATATGTTGAATCGAAGTTTCTGGTAACACTCTTCCCACTGAGTCAGATTGATTTTCTGTTTCTGTTTCAACATAAGGAAGTAGTTCAACAGGAACTGGGGAACAAGGCTGAGTTACTTGATTCTCTGATGGTGACCTCATTTCTTTTAATAAATCAGAAAATTCCAAGGTCATTGATATATGATCCCGAATTTCCTTTTTTTCACCAACAAAGTTAAATGATTCTTCCAGTGCAGTATTTGAAGTATTTGGAGAAAGAGACTGTTTTTCTTTTTTTTTCATTTTGTCAGACTCAGCTGGTTGAATCCGTTCTGAAAGTGAGGTACGAATTTCAGGTGAATATTGTTTGGTGGCTGGCTTCTTTGCTTTATCACTAAGGTGTGCTGAATTTTTCTGAAATTTTTCTGAAGGCTTTTGTGTTTTAGGGAGAAAAAAATGCTGTGGTTTCTTTTCCTCTTTACTGTAAAGTGCAGACTTTGAACTTTTTGTCTCTACATGTCTGAGATTATAACTCAGAACTTCCTTCTTGTTATTCTTCTCTGCAGTGTTTTGTTCAATGTGCCTTAAAGATATGCCTTGTCTGGAGAAGATTTTGGGTGGTTCTCTTGGCTTCCTGATGATCTCTGAGGGTGGAGGCATATCTTTATTGTTTATCCTTCGGAAAACCTTTTTATGTCTCTCTTCCAATACAGCAGTGATTTGAAGAATCCTGGCTCTTACTGTTCCTTTGAGGGGCAGCTCCCCTTTTTTCATCAGAGTATTTTCTTTCTCCTCTGACCCAGAAGTCACTACTTCCTGTGTGATTTGAACCAAATAGTCTTTAATCTTAGAAGGTTGTACTTGAGCGGGCCATGCTTGTGGATCAGATGGATCAAATTCTCTTTCTTCAGCTTTTTTCAACAGTGACATCTGAGGAAAATCACATTCTTGGCTGTCTGATACTGTCTTCTCATTTAACATTTGATGGGTTGAATTGCTCGGTTTTTCCTGCATAGTCTTTCTCTCTTCCTTCAGGAAAGTAACTTTCCCTGGAGAACAATCTGTATATGAGTTTTCCATACTGTATACCCCAGATGTAATGCTGGCTTCTGAGGCATGGGATGTGGAACATCTACTTGAATTGGTCTCCCATGTTAAGCTACTTTCTTCACTTTGAACAGCCTCCATAGCATTAGGCAACTTGGTTTTCATCTCTTCATTCTGGCTATGTTTTTTAAAACTGCTAAAGAAACAAATAGTAAGAAACTATAACATTCTTTAATAAAAACAAGAATAACTAAATAATAAAATATATAAATATTACTATTCAAAGTCTTAAATCTGTTTCATAAGACAGTACTGAGACTGAAAATCTTCCTTGCCATAAGAATGCAGTGTTGGACTACTGTTACACAATAATCTAAAATAATTTAAGACAGGAGAAAAAGTTTTCCTTATAATTTAAAATGGATTATGAATTTGTATATGTGTAAGAGAGAGGGGGAGATATGTTATGCTCTGTGTGCCAGGTTTCAGCAATAAGTTTCAGCCTCTTGACTTTACATAGCTTAACTTTACTGCTAAGCAAAAAAAAATCTCTTAAACTCATAGTGTAGTGTGTGGTTAGAGAAGAATTTATTTGCTAAACTTGAAGAAACTACATTGAGCAGATGATTGACCTCTGTCAGTGAGAGGGTGCAATTTCTTTCTTACACCCAAAACAGTTTGAATTTATTGCACCTTCTTCCAACCTTTTCCTGTGTTTCATAGCTGAGTGGTTGAAGCTAAATGGTTGTAGGTTATTGATAAAATTAATAACTTTGTCCTGAGAACTGCTGATTCTTTTCTCACCACTCACGAAGGCCATGCTTTAAATAATATCTGTTATAAAAATGTGTGAAAATGTTTCAAATTTGAAATATTTTGAGCTAATACTTTCATTAAGGTCAGAAATTTGTTGAACATTTCCAATGAACTAAGAATAGGTGTTTCAAGCTCTAAGAAGCTAATTTGGGCTCTGAATGGGTCTGAATCCAAAATCTTTTGAAGGCTTTAATATGCTGTAAGTTTTGCTCCTGCTTGCCTAGTTCAAAGAAAAGTAGAGTTCTTAAAGGTATATGAAATAACAAAACTTATTCCTGGCTCTGGATATCTTCCTCATATTTTATTAGCCTTGGTGAGTTAAGAATATCAGTAATTACTATTAGTAATAGCTAGTATTATTAAGGAGTCTGATGTAACATAGAACCAATCAATGTCACTTGAATCTCAGTGATCCTGAGTATTCCTATTCAAAGGAATAACATTTATTTAAAAACCATTAAAATATTTTCAAAATATTTTTTACCAAGACTATGTAAAATGGGCATATTGTCTGTGAAAAATAAGGTCATTAGCTTAAGTAATTCTAGGTCAAAACTCATTACTGGTGTTTCCATAAAAGAGTATAAAAGGCATTACGGTTCCCCAGCTCAGTCAATCACATTGCATTGTAAGGTTTATTCTGCTGGGAATCAGCATCTATAAAGGCCTGTTTTTTCTGGAAGCTTATATTCCTAACTACAAATGGATATACTTTCTTACCCTATGAGTCATGTTCCAGTTTTTTGCAGGAGACATTTATAACCAAATTGAACCATAACTGACAACATAGAATATGATTATGATTATATCAATTGGTCAATCCATAAGACAATTATTTCTCCCCTGACAAATAGCTTATTTCAATTTATCTAAAAATCCCTTTTAATATGCAGGTTACTCCCCGTAATGTTTATCAAGGTCAAATCCAGGCTAGTATTCTTATTCTGATAGCAATTCATTCAAATGATAGAGCAGATTGCCCCACATTTCACAACTGGACACTGTTTAGTGTTCCAGTTCTAATCTTTGTTTGAAACCTTGTAGTTTATGTAAAGCCATAGTGCCATCAGATTTCTACCTCAAATGTTTTTATCCTACTACATTAATTTATTTGGGGACTAAGTGAGAGTTTATTAGAGTTAAACAAGAAAACATCCTCTGTGTGTTTAATGTGTGCAATTATGTATGTTCATGGGTGTATTGTAACCATTATAATAGTGAAAAGGAAAAGATACAAATATTATTTTTTCAATGTTATAGTGATATTTACAAATGATGTGATCTGAATTAAAAACTAAAGAGTAAACTATATATAAACTGAAAATTAGAAAAATGTGTGGACTTTATATTTTAGGGAAATTCTAGTATTTCTTTCATTTGTCTTATATAATTTCATAATGAAAATACAGCAGAGATTGACCAGTTGTTGTGACTATTTCTACATCTGAAAAAAATATGATCAGATTCAAGCACACATATCTACTTGTTTGTCAGTCTATAACATTCATTGAGAACTAACAGTCAATGGGTACTTGCACTTGCTGACCAATAGCAAAGCTCTGAAAACCTTTAGCCAATCACTGCCTGCATTTGGCTAAGCCTCTTTCTTCCCCTATAAATCAGGCTGCCAAACAAATCCCTCTCCCTACTGTGAAAAAAGAAAAAGATTATATTACAACCCTGTATTCATCATGGAGGCAAGACTTGCCTTCCAAGCATGACTTTTGCTGTCATGCCTTCTATATTTCCTTTATTTAATCATACCATCCAGCTACCACATCAGGAAACCAGGATCTGAGAAGTGGGACCAAGCAGGCATTCTCCTCAGTAACAAACCTAACAACCTCATGACCTCCCTTTGTTCTCTCCTTTTTTCCTTTTTAAAATTTTTGTATTTATTTATTTATTTTATTTCTCCCAAGTGTGGGGATCAGTCCTTTGTGCAAAGGCTGTCTGCTAGTAGTCAGGTGAATTGATTTTGATTTGCAATGGGAAGCTGTAGATGGGAAGAGAAGACACATGTCTTCCCTCTCCCCCCCTCCATTTGTATCTCTAATAAGGCTGATTGAACGGAGAGGCTGATATGTGCAGCCCACTGTTTGTTTGCCTGCGCTGGTTTCCCTGACAATTTGACTGGAGTTTGAAAACTCGCACCAAAAATGGCGGCCGCGAGTCCTTTGTTCTTACTGGCTGCCTCTGTTCTTTTTTTTTTTTTTAATAAAAAATTCTTTTATTAAAACAATCAGCATTGAACATAGAATCATAGTATGCATCAATCATCATAACACCTGGTATACATCACTAAGTATTAATCTTTATAATCGTCTGGTTTGGTAAACATTTTTCACCCCGCACATCAAGCCTCCACTAGACGCCTGTTACGATTTATTTGCTTGGTGTTTCTCTTTTCTATAATCTATCCACAGTTCCTAGTCTATCACATATTATTCGTCTCAGTATTACCGGTAGTACAATCTTTTATGACCCCTAACTAAAAATCCTGAGGTAGAAATTCAGTATCCTGAGGTAGAAATTCAGTACGCTTTCCCAGTATTAATGCAATCAATATTAAATCTGGGTTCATATTAATAAGCTGTCTTCATAAGACCCGAAAAAACATCTCTTGTATATGGTCTATCTACCGTCATACAATCAGCATTGAACATAAGATCATAGTATTCATCAATCATCATAGCACCTGATATACATCACTAAGTATTAATCTTTATAAACGTCTGGTTTGGTAAACATTTTTCGCTCCTCACATCAAGCCTCAACTAGACGCCTGTTACAATTTATTTGATTGGTGTTTTTCTTTTCTATAGTCTATCCACAGTTTCTAGTCTATCATATATTATTCATCTCAGTATTAGTACAATTTTTTATGGTCCCTAACCAAAAGTCCTGAGGTAAAAGTTTAATAACCTGAGGTAATTCTTGTACATGGTTTATCTACTATATCTAGTCTCTCACAGATTGTTCATTCACGCTTCTGAATTAACTTCGTCTCAGTAATAGTGCAATCTTTTATAGTCCCTAACTAAAGATCCTGAGGTAGAAGTTTCATAACCTGAGATAGAAATTCAATCCGCTTTATCAATATTAAAGCAAACAACATTAAGCATAAGATCATATTAAGATGCTTTCGTCATATAACATAGGCATACAACATTAGGTGTTAGTCTTTGTAAACATTTGATTTGGTAAACATTCTTCCCTCTTTACGTCGAGTCTCAACTAAACGCCAGGTGCATTTTGTTTGATTGGTGTTTCTCTTGTATATAGTCTATCCACTGTTTCCAGTCTGCCAAATATTGTTCATTTGAGCGATCTTTCAGGTATGCCGATATTTTCGCCATCTCCGCCAGATTTGTTACTTTCACAGTCCATTCTTCTATAGGCGGTATTTCTGGATTCTTCCAGTATTGTCCCACCAACAATCTGGCTGCCGTGATCAAGTTCAGAAATAAGCTCGTCTCTGAGGTAGTGTAGTCCTTTGTTATCCCTAACAAAAACACCTGTGGTAGAAATTCAATACACTTTTTGAAAATGGTTTGGAGTGTCCACCATATCTTCCTCCAGAAGGCTTTGATTTTTCTGCATGTCCACCATACATGAAAGTAGGTAGCCTCCCCATCGCCACACCTCCAGCATTTGGGCTGGGAGTCTGGATAGATGATTGATAGTTTTTTCGGGTCGAGGTGTCACCTATAGAACATCTTGTAGAAGTTTTCCCTTAAGTGTTGCGATTTCGTGAATTCTACATTTCTCACCCAGATTTTCTCCCACGTGTCCATGGTGATAGAATGCCCAAAGTCTTGTCCCCACTTTATCATACAGTTCTTGACTAGCTCGGTTTCAGAGTCCATTTCTATCAGAATGCTGTACACTTGTTTGATGTGCATGATCCCCTGTTCTCTAATCTGTTCAATTAGGTTCTCGTCGTCTGGGAGAAACCCTTCTTCTTATCTTTATGCCACCTTGATTGCAGTTGTATATATGATAGCCAGGTACCTCCTATTCCTTTGTTTGCTAGCGTTGCTTGGGGTTTCAAGGAGAACCCATTTTCTTCTCCCAGTACAAGTTTACTGTAGGGCACCACTTCTTGTCCTTGGGCTGTGTTTATGTCCCCTATTGTGTGTCCGGGGATCGTCCAGATGGGAATCTTGTCGTGTAGGATGTGTTTATATTTCTTCCAGACCCATAACAGTGGGATTCGTAGTGGGTTTTCCTTGAAGTTCCTGTCTGCCTTTTTGTCATATACTAAGTATGCATGCCAGCCGAATAGTAGACCATGCCCTTCAACATTCAGTATTCTATCATTCGTCATATTGATCCAGTCGCTCACCGCCACCAACGTCGCTGCATAGTAGTATAGCTTTAGATTAGGCATTTTTAGTCCCTCCCCTCTTCCTTGTGTCCTGGATAATTTTTAGTTTCACCCTTAGTCTCTTATCATCCCAAATAAATCTGGTGATGCCCCTCTGCCAATTGTCCAAATCTTCATCCTTTTTGAGTATGGGTAGCATTTGGAAGAGAAATAGAAATCTTGGCAGGACGTTCATCTTTACTGCTGCTATCCTGCCCAGCAAGGATAGTCGTAGTGTTTTCCACCTTTCCAGATCTGCTTGTATCTTGTTCCACAGCACCTCGTAGTTATTTTTGTATAATTTTGCATTCGTTGTTTCTATCTCCACTCCCAGGTATTTAACTTTCTTAACTATTTCGCAACCCGTTATTCTTTCCAAGTCCTGTTTTGCTCTGCTGTCTAGATTTTTGACTAGCATCTTTGTTTTTGATATATTAACTTTAAAACCTGATACCTTGCCATAGTCTTTCATTATCTCCATCAAACTCCTGGTTGATTGTACTGGTTGCGATACTGTCACCAGTAGGTCGTCTGCAAAGGCACACAGCCTGTAGTCCTGTTTTCCAATCTGTATGCCCTTTACGTCTTCTGCTGCTCTTATCTTGTTCAGCAGAATCTCCATCGTTAAGACAAATAGCAGTGGTGACAGCGGACAGCCCTGTCTCGTGCCTCTTTCTATATTGAATGGGTCTGTTAGTTCGCCATTCACGATGATCTGGCCCGTTTGTTTCTGGTAGATTGCTGTTATGGAGTTGAGGAACTGCTTTCCCATTTTCATCCCCCAGGCTAGGTTCGTGAGGAATGGCCAATTCAGTCTGTCAAAGGCTTTTTCTGCGTCCACAAACATGAGGGTTGCAGGTACCTGGTTGTGCCTTTCCAAGTACTCTATTATGTTCAGCAGCTGTCTCACGTTGGTTTTCATCTGACGTCCTTGTATAAACCCCGTTTGATCCGGGTGAATTATCTTTTGTAATACAGTCATTAATCTGTTGGCCAGCACTTTTGTGAAGAGTTTGTAGTCTGTGTTCAATAGTGAGATGGGCCTATAGTTTGCCGGTTGTGCATCATCTTTTCCCTCTTTGGGGATTAGAGAAATGTAGGCTGTTTTCCAGGAGGGTGGGATTTGGCCTCCTTCTTGTATGTTGACAAATAGCTTTCTGAGGGGTTCCATCATTTCCTCTTGGAGATGCTTGTAATAGATAGCCGTTATCCCATCCATCCCGGGTGATTTTCCTTTTTTCAGTTGTTTGATCGCTGAGTGTATTTCCTCCGTCGTGATTGGGGCGTTCAGGGCATCTCGTTGTGTATCGGTGAGTACCATTAATTTTTCGTTTTGTAGAAACTTTTCTATCTCTTTGTCCTGTATCTTCTCCTCGGCGTATAGCTTTGAGTAGTACTTGGTGAATGCTTTCTTAATGGTTTCCTGTTTGAATTCTTCCTTGCCTTTGTACTCTATCTTTTCAATTATGCGGGCTTTTTGTTTCTTTCTTATGGTGTAGGCCAGCCACCGACCCGGTTTATTGGCACTACAGAATGTCTTGTGTTTTGCATATTGTATATTCCATGCTACTTGATCCGCCATCAGCATGTCAAATTGTTTTCTTAGTATCTTAATTCCTTCTTTTGTGGCTTTGTCCTCCGGTCTTTTTATTAATAACTGTTCCCGTTTCTTTATCTCCTCCTCTAGTTCCTTTCGTTTTCGTTCTTGTTTGCGTCGGTGCCTGGCATTCATGTTCATGAGGATCCCGCGCATAAATGCCTTGCTAGCGTCCCAAATCATTTCAATGGGTGTTTCGTTGTTCATATTTATACTAAAGAATTCCTCCAAGCACTTTTGCATTTAGCCACCTCTTTCTCGTGTCTAAACAGGTTTTCATTAATTCGCCAGGATCTCCGCGATTTCCAATCCTGTCTCAATTCCATCCCCACTGGGTTATGGTCTGCTAGTACTTTGGGTAGGATAGAGACAGTGTTTAGGCGGACTAGCAAGTCACTAGATGCCAGGATGAAGTCAATTCTGGAAAATAATTGGTGCCTGTCGGAGAAGAAGGTGAATTCTTGCTCTTTGCCGTGCCATTCCCTCCAGACGTCTGTCAGTACAAGGTCTTCCTTCATGTCGAAGAAAGATTTAGGTAACTTGGAGTGCTTCTGTGGGGTAGGTTTTGTTTTCTTCTTGTCTAGGGCAGTCTCTATGACCCCATTCCAATCTCCCAGAATAATACATGATTTGTAGTTGAGTTGTGTTAACTTCTTGTGTATCTTTTTGTAGAATTTTCCTTGTTGTTGATTTGGTGCATATATGCCCATCACTAGAATTTTCTTGTCGTCCTGTGCCACTTCGATTGCTAGGTATCTACCCTGAGAGTCCGACTCTATTAGCTTAGCTATTACATGTTTCTTCACGTATATAACAAGCCCGTTCTTCTTTCGTGGCGCCGCTGCGACAAAATGTGTACCTAGTCTGTTGTTGATTAGGTATTTCTGGTCCGCTGCTCTGATGTGTGTTTCTTGTAGGCAAATTATGTCATTTCTTCCTTGATACAGATAATGAAATATCTTTCTCCTTTTCTGTGGGGAATTTAGTCCATTAACGTTCCATGTCAAGTATTTAGTTGTCATTGTCGGTTTCAGGATACTCTTCCGAGACCGTTTCTGTTCTATCTCTTGTGTTCTTCCTTGGTCTCGTTCCCATGGTATCCAAGTTGGTGTTCAAGTTGCGTAGGGGGGTCGTGTCGTGCTGCTCCGTGCGTTTGGTCGTGGATCTTGTTATCCTGCCCTCTGCAGTCTGTCCTGTTCCCTTTCTGTTGTTGCTTCCTGTTCTCTGTGTCGTCGTGTCTCGAGTTGGTCCTTTCCTTTCTCTTGCTCCTGCATCAGTCTGTCGTTCTGGTGGCCCTTCTGCGTCTTCTCTCGTGGTGTATTGAAGTCCATCCGACGTCAGTTCCTTTTCAAGGAATTCTCTGGCTTTTTGGACCGAGTTCAGGCAGTATCTTTTATTTTTATAGAAAAGTGTCATCCCCGTAGGGGCTTCCCATCTGTATCGCAGAGCGTGTACCCTCAGTTCGTCGACCAGGAACTTGTATTCCTTCCTGTCTCGCAGCATCGTCTGGGGGATCTCTTTCAGTACTTTCACTTCTTGCCCCTCTATGTATAAACTCTTGTTGTAAGATGTGATTGAGATGAGGTTCCGGAATCCCTGCGTCGCAAAGTGGATGACCACGTCCCTTGGTTGGCGCCTGTTTGTTGCCGTCCGTGTGCCCACTCTGTAAATTCTGTCGAATTGCCACGCGATCTCTGGGATTGGCTTTCCCAGAAATGTTGCCAGGGCCTCTATGAAGGTTCCGAGCAGGCCCCCTTGGGTCTCGTTTGATGTCTCTTTCAAACCTCTAAACCTGATTGCGGACGCCAGTTGCCAGTACTGTATCATGGAGGATTGGTCTTGGGCCACTCCTTTCATCTCTGCTATCTCTGCTATCTGTCCCTCTACTTGATTCTCCACTTTTTCCATCTGCTTGTCCACCTTCTCTCTGATCTCCTGGAAGTTTTTCTCCATTTCCTCCCCTATTTCTTTGTGGTGTGCTTGCATCGCCTCCTTCATTTGTTCCAGATCTGCGGCCATCGCCCTGCGTTGCTCCTCCCATTTCTTCTCTAGTTCTCTACCGTGGTCTTTCAGCATTTGTTTTATATCGTTGCATCTTTTCTCCATCTTTTGTTCTGCCTCTACACACCTCCTCTCCATCTTTGTGTCCATTTCCACCAGCTTTTTATCCATCCCATCCATCCTTTCAACCAGCGTTTCTATTACCTCTTGTAGTTTTTGTATCATGTGTGTTGTTGAGCTGGCCTGTGGGAGTGGATGGGTCTGGGGGCCTGTATTTGGATGGGATGGTGTGGGGGTGGGTAGAGTACGTCCTGATGGTTTAGTACGCTGGGCTGGGGAGGATACAACTCCCTTCGTTTGTGTCAGTGTGGTCTGTTTGGAGGCCATCTTGAGCTTGTCCTCCCTTTGTCCTGGCACTGTTTTGGTTTTGGTTTCCAGCTTGGGCCAGGTTAGGCACTAGACTGTGATCTGGTGCTGGTTCAGTAATCTATACTTTCAGTGGGAGGGGGGGCTTCAGGGTTCAGGCAGTGCAGGTCTAGGGGCCTGTAGGCAGGGAGGTCTGTCTGTGTTCAGGGAGCCTATTCAGTGCCTTTGCCTTGGCTTCCTCTTCACTCCCCTCTGCCAGCCTGTTCCTTCTCTTTGTTCTTTTCTGGCTCTGTCTTGCCCCTCTTTCTCTGCTGTCTTGCCCAGGTCACTTTTTCCTGTCTTCTGGTAGCCTGCGTTTACAGATCCCTTCTGCCTTTCATTAGTAGCGCTCCAGGTTGCCTTCCAGCTTTCTTCTTCCTCCCACCTTCTTCCCTGGTAGGTTCTGTCCTTTTCTGATTCCCTGGGGCTCCCTTTCTGGTGGGTCTGGGGCGCAGCGCGTGGGGTAACACTCACCAGTCCCTCTGCTTGAGTCTTCCCCCGCTGTCTGCTTTTTAGTCGCCTCCTTCCTTTCGATACTGCTCTCCGCCGGTTCTACTTGCCTCCTCCTTTGTTCTCCGGACCTGGCTCCCTCTTCCTTTCTTCCAGCTCTCTTTTCCTCCTTCTGCTCGTCCGGGGGTCGTTTCTGGGTCTGCAGACCCTCCCGGCGGCCCTTGCTGTATTCTCCGGCTTCTTCCTCCTTCTTTCTGTCCCCGCTCGCGGCGGTTCTCCCCGGCAGCGCGGCAGCGCGGCAGCGCGGAGTCTTTGGGCCTGCCGGCCGGCCAGCCAGCCACCGCCGGCTTCCTCGGCCCCTTCCGCGGCTCTCCCGGACCCCTCGGCTACGGTTTTCACCTTGCCGGATCGGGCCGAGGGTCCTCTTCGATCTTCTCTTCTCCTCCGGTGATTCACTCCCCCGACAGCCCGTTTATTTAATTTTAAAAAACGCGCTGTCCCGGAGCTTTCGGAGGTTGGCTCCGGTCAGCATGACTGGAACCGGAAGTCTGGCTGCCTCTGTTCTTAATGGCTGCCTTTGGGAGGACGCTCTCTGCGGCTTGCTCAGATAAGAGCAGGGATTAAATTGATCTGCTATGTTTGGCTGAGTAGAAGAAAAACAGAAACGGCTCAATTCCCCGAGGGCAAATGCCCTTCCCCCGATCCGAAGCCATGTAGCACCAAAAATGGCGACCGGCTTCTTCCGCCAATCAGCTGGGACTGAGGGAAATCCCTGTGGTCCACTGAAGCTGAGCGGAAAAAAAGGGAACCCCTGTTCCTATTGAGTCCCGCTGGGGACGGCCGCAAAAAAATCTCTTGCTCGTCTCCCGGCTTCTCTGGCGCTCAGTTGGGGCTGAGGGAAACTCCTGGGGTTGAGGAAACTCCTGCACTTCTCCAGTCAGCTGAAACTGATTAGAAATGCTCGTGGCTGCTGGAATCAGCTGAAGACGGCAGCGAGGGATTCGCTTGCTCGTCTCTCACCCTCCCCTGCTTCTCCTTGAAAGAAAGATTAAAAAAAATACAACCCGATCTGTAGATCTGTCCTAGAGCCAAAATCTGTGTCTTTATGAGCTAGAGACTAAGTCGAGACTGGGAGTGGTCTCAGGAAGAGGAGGCATGGTGATTTGGTTGACTTAGTCTATACGAGCAGAAGACAAGCAAAACCCATTGGTGGATTCTCCACTCGTCATGCTGGAGAATACACAGGTTGAATATATCCTGTGACTCAGTCCTCCTTGAGTCCACTTTAAAGAAAACGCTAGGACAATTATCATTGATAGGCTCTACGAGGTGCTTGGCCCTGCTTTCCTTCTCAGCAGCACCTTCTCCAATAGATTGTTCTTGATAATTTTTTTTAAATTAAAAGTGTGTTTATTACAAATACACACAACAGGTGTGATTCTCTCCATCCTGGCAGCTTTTTGATATGTTAGCTTTATTTTCACAAAAAGGCCAGGCAAGTTTCTGAGCTTGGTTTGGAGATTTGTAAAATTATATGGGGGTCTGCTTTGGAGTTTCAGATTTATTTTTAATGAGGAACACAGGTCAAATTTTTATAATGATATATGCAGAAAGATGCTGCATCTGGACTCCTGCCTTTTATTTCCACAATAATGAAAGAATTCTGGCTTAATTAGAAGAAATTTTGACTAGGTACAATAATAGTAGCAAATCTTCATACTTTCTAAGATGGTGCTCTCTGTCATACAGATTGATCACCCTCATTGCAATCTATCAATTTCATGCTATTTTATTGATTCATTTAACTAATTAATTAATTATTATGCAGCTTTTATACCTTTATAAGTAACTCAAGGCAGCAAATATACCTTCCTTCTCTTTTCCCCACAACTCTGTGAGGTATGTTGGCCTGAGAGAGACTGACTAGCCCAAGGTCACCTAGCTGACTTTTACGCCTAAGGTGAACCTAAATTCACAGTTTCCTGTTTTTTAGCCTGGGCTTAACTACTATATCAAACTGGTTATCTGGCAGATGTCCTCAAGTGTGCTGCCAAACTTCCCAGCACACAATTATATGGACCTGGCTGTCCTTGACACTCAGGATGGAGGCAAGCACCTACAAAAGAATAAAGCAGTTTCTCCAAAATTGGGATTGGATCTGGGTCAATGACTGAGATATGTATTAGGATAGTGAAACCACAGTGCCAGAGAATGTGAAGAGACCAATGTGCCAGCTTGCCAAATGCCCTATAAATTTCCAATATCATTCTCTAAGAGGCAACCTTCTTTCGCAGATTGAAGCTTTCCTACACAGAGAAAACATCAACAGGTTCATGTTTGTAAATTCTGACTCTGGACATCTTCAGATATAAAGTTCCATGCAATCAAAACTTCTAGGCATGGAATTCAGAATACATGGAAACCAGAGGACGGCGGTGTAATAACTATCTTCTATTGCATAATATTTGCAGAGAAAGAATGACAGACGTTCTCCCTCTGACAGAGAGAATTCCTGTATTGATTTCAGTATACCTAACTTTTCAGTTAATGGACACATCAGGAATTTCTATGCAAGCTCTGCCTTGATGGCCACAATCTGTCATAAACATCAGCATATAAGACCATTGATAACATTACTCCTTCATCACCTTCATCATTCCTTCATCGCTACTTCTAGCCTCTATCTTCTTCCTCCTCTTCTTCCTCCTCCTCCTCCTCTGGTTAACTGGGAAAACAATACAGCTGCCACCATTTTTATTCTTTAAAAATGTCTATGGAATTCATATACAATTCACTAGAGATCTGCCTTTGCTTTGCAGCTGATCAGCTCAAAAATAAGAAGAATCTGTGCAAGTAGTTTAATGAGTGTCCAGGGAGGTATCAGTGGTATGTTGCATAGCTCTGTTGAATTACTGTTCTGTCCCCTACCACATCTGTACAAAAATTGAATTGTGTCTTACTGCAGTCAGGTTCTTCTATTCCCCCCAGAAACAGCAAATGATAGAAAAGGCATTAAGGAATGATCACAAAACAAGTAGGTATTAAACTTCATTTCAGAGGCTCAGAGGAAGTGCTGGTTTTGAAAGCCTCCATTCTGTTTTCCCCAAAATAAAATCCTACTTTCAGTGCAGGGACCGGCTGTACTGGATTTTAAGAATCTTTTAGCAGTCCCAGATTAATAGCAGACTATGATGTGTCTTCTGCTCTTATGCCTCTAACTCAATTTTTTCTCAGTCTGCTGATAAATGTCTAGATAGATTTTGTAAAAAGCATTTATTACTATAAGGAAGAAGCACACAGCAAAGTTGGGTGAGTTCCCAGAAACATCCAACATTTTTAGCAACCAACACAAGTCATTTCCATTAAGCACTGCTTTGCAGAAGCTACACACACATGCACAGAGAATCCATTTTGCTAATTAAATTATGTATCTATAGTGCAGAGCCCAATATCCTTAGTAAACTAATACCAATGAGATATTATGAACTTACTGGCTACAATTAAAATGATTGTAGCAGTTTTTGTTTAAAAAATTGACAGTAATGGTAAAATTTAAATTCATTCATAATTATATTTTAATCTATTATAACGTCTATACAGATAGAAATTGTAGTGAACTGCTAACATTCTGAATAGCTATATAAAGTTTTGTGCACTTTATAGATTTCAATCTATGTATTCATGCCTGAAAATAAATGTCATTCAACTTACTTGTGTTTATTTCTTTAATAAAATTCAGAGAATTTTATTGTTAATATAAATTATTTCTATAAGAATACTAGTAAATATGGTAACCCATGATAACTGAGGAGCCTACATTTCTCTTACATTGTTTACCTGCTCAGCAAAAAATCTATAGTTTCCTTTCACTTATTCAAGATGCTACACATTTGATAATTATTTTTTTAAAAGGAGTTTTAATTTCATCATGTCTCATAAAATTAATTAAATAATTAAATACAATTATTCATTGCCTAATCCTACTTGAAGCCATTCATCCTGAAACCAGGAGAACAGACAATTGTTCCTCTAATTATGTTTAAACTAACTCATTTACAGATGCAACTCTTTCTTCCAACTAAATTCCATGGATGGAAGTAATATTTCAGATTACTTAGAACATTTATTATACCTTGAGATTAAAGCTATAAAGCTGCCAGAAATATCTTTTTTATGTGACAAATATAACCTTTCAAAGTTTTGAAAGTTCCACAAGATCAATATACTACTCCAGATTAGTTTTCAATACTCTTTCCCCCCCCCCCTTCTATGGCTATACTCTGACACTACAGTTTCACGAGGTTAGCCCCAGAGCTTAAGGAATGTCTTAGGAAGCCGGATCACCAGTTTTCTTTCTGGTTCCTGCACGTATTTGAGCTAAATGTCCTAAATGCCCCAGGTTATTCATGATCTAAAATAATTCAAAAAAGATCTGCAGATATGCTTGGCAACCTATGTCTGAATTAATTGTTTTATTAAACAAAAATGAATAACGACAAATTCTTATAGAGAGCAGCTAAGTTTGTTTATCTGATGGCAATAGGCAGAGAAGGAAAAGTCACAGCAGAAAAATTTAAACTGAGATTGCCATTTGCCAGGAAGACTAGAGTTGTACATTCCTTTGCAATTCCTAGTTTGAACAGGACTTTGAACATGACTTTCAAAGTCTTCCAGCTCTATAATTCCCTTTTACCCACCCACCCCATCACAGTTCTGGTAGTGCTGGTTTTACATATTATGTGCCTTGCAGAGTGTATAAATACAGAACATGCATATCAATATGGTGCCGACCTCTCTTTTAGATATTGGTTAGAATCTGTATCTATGGTTCAAGCCCATTTATTCAATGTTCTTTTCTAAACATTATCTTTCTTTAAATGCTAAAAATGTTGTATGTTTCAAACCCCTCCATAAAACTGTGATGGTGCTCAGATACTACCTGGCTAAGCAAGCCATACACAACTTGTTGGAAAGTAATCAGTTTATGGATTCCAAACACAAATGGAAACATTCCCTAAAAGATACTGATCCCTTGACTTCAAACATCTCTCCTATATTTCATTACCCAGAACTTTCTCATAATTTTCATTGGACAAATTCAAGCTTTTTTTTTTACTCTGTCATTTTACACTTGTACATTTTTCTCCTGTACACATGTATATTTTAGAGTAAATGTGTTTGAGATGCATTGACAACCCAGCTAGGAGGAGGAGGAGGAGGAGGAGGAGGAGGAGGAGGAGGAGGAGATGCCAAATCCAAGGGGCTCAAGTCAGATCTTTAAATAGAAATATGCCTTTGGTGCCGACAAACACAACCAGCTGCATTTACATTTACCATGAAAATCCCCCTCATTCTTCACACTTTATTTCCACTAAGGCTTAGTGCATTTGCATACAATTCTTTCTCTTTGTCCCGTTTCCCAAAACTTCTCAATCTGGCACTGATGATTTTTATTTTCTTTGAAGAACAATACCTGTTGTTAAATTCTTCACCCTGTGATCCATCCTCTTCCTCCTCTTCCTCTTCCACAGAAATATCAAGTGATTCATCACATTCTGAGATGCAGTCCACCTCCATTTCTCCCCAGGTAGTTTGTCTGCTGTTTTCCCCCTTCTACTTGATATTCTCCAGAGTGCCAGAAACAAACTGTCACCCACCAGAGCTTAGTGGCTCTCCTGACTCAGGAGTAGTCTTTAAATAGAACAGAAAGTTGAAACAAACTGCTACTGCCACCTTGGACTGAATGCTGGGTCCTAACACCACCTTGTTTCTAGGGTCAAAACAGTCTAAAGTGAAGGCAGCTCAAGTCACTGATCTTGATCCTGCTTTAGTCACAGGACATCATAGAATGTTCATATATATCAAAATCAAGGGACAACTGGTTCAATTGACCTCAAATGAACATTGCAAATTCTCTCGTTGGATTGAGGCTATTGCCATTTATATCCTGCCTTTCCTAAACCTTCATACATTTCCCCAAACTTTCTCATTAATTTCCCCTTGTTCAGCAATGAATCAACAACCTACTAAAACTGGCCAGTCTTCATAGGTACTTGCTAGCTGTTTCACATTTTCCAATGTCCTATTTGGTTGTAGCTAAGCAATATGAAAGTGTCAATTGAAGCTGCTGTTAATGATGGTGAGATTCTTCATTCTTGAGGAAAGAGCCTTGTTACTGATCACTTTCTTCAATTAGGAGACTAATGGTGTTCTTTCCTCAGGCAAGGTACATTTGGGTATTCAACTGAAAATTATTTGTTCTTTCTTCCTAGGTTTCTCTCTGGTTCTTTGTACTTGAATCAATATGGAATCTGGGAGTTTCAAGTTGGTTGTTCCTTCTAGCTTATGTCCAGCTAAAACATCCCATCATTTTGATGGCTAAAGCTATTGCTGAATGCACTCTAAGTTCCCATCTCTCATTCCTTCTGGAAAATGAAAAGATGCAGAAGTAGAACAGTAAAGTGAATAATGAACTGCAACAAAGACTGCTCATCCAAGTCTAGCTTTGTTAATTAGGTAACCAACCAGGTTAAACATTAAGGGCCATCGTATTTCTTACTATCTGAATTTATTGTTTCATTGAGGAATTGTACATAACACATGAAATGGCAACAATTTCCAACTTTCCACCAGGCATGAGCATGACGCTATTACAGTGAAGAGAGTGGGACATAAAGATCCAAAATCTCCACAACCTCGTGTACAGCTTCTCGAGTCCTTCAAAAAAAGCTACCAATACATTTTTATGTGACAGAAGGGAGAGGAATTACTCATATGGGGGAATAACTGGATTCGCTATATTTATATATTTTAATCATTGGTCCTGAAGGTGTGGGGGTGGGGTGGGGGTTGGTGAATATGTCATTTGATACACTACTCAGTATCATTTGTGAAAAAAAGAAATAAAAACTGCATTTTAAAAAAAATCACAAATGATACTGAGTAGTATATCAAATGGCATATTGGTATAAAGAGTCTATTCCAAAACAGATCACCAATCAGGGTGGACAGTTAGGCTGAAATTCTTTCCCTAAGATCGGTCCAAAGAACTACTTGTTTTGGGGGCTCTTGGTTTTTGAAGTAGGTTGGCGGAGCCCAGATCATGTGATCAATTTAAATACACAATATTTTTCCTTTGCATATATCATCTATCTAAAATAAACTACATGTTGTAATTCAAATTGTCTTTCCAAATCATTAACTATAAAAGTTGTTCCTGTGCTGAGCTCAAGCCTATGACTACATTATGCTTCTTACTCTTGGAAATGTATTTTTTCTGCAAAACTGAGACTGAAGAGGTAGCACAATGTTGTATAAAAGTAAGACCATAAATTTGAAAATAAAAAATCCCTTACTTGCAGAAAATGGTAACTTACAAATGAACACTCTGGCAGGTCTTTTTTTTTTCTAGACCGATTTGCCCAGAGTTGTGGAATTGCTCTAAGGGTTTGTGAAATTAGCTAAAGCTGCAGGTTGTTTATCCTGCATTCACAATACAAAGTGGAACTTCAGTATCAAGATGTGGCACTTAGGTTGTGCATTAAGGCTGTGTAGCACTTTGGATGCAGAAGGATGTAAATTTAACATCTGTGTGCAACTCCTTAAAACCATCACCCAAAACTGAGAAAAAGTCACAACTGCTTTTGCATAGAGGTGGTAAGTTTGTGCCCTAAACTCCAAGGATTGCACAAATCTAATGTGCAATGTTCTAATATAATAAGGTCAAAAATGACAAAATTGTGCAAGGCTAAATACAATTATTTTAGTAGCTTAAGCTAGGGAAAGAAAAGGGAAAAGAAATTAAACAGCTGACTGAAAGAAAACAAGCCCGTATAACAAAACTACTTTATTTTCAACAGAGAAACTTTATTCCACTTAACACAACAAAACGTTTAAACTTAAAGAAAAAAAATGCAAGGTTGACACCAATGAAAAGTAATTATTTGTTAACATATTACTTGGTCTGCAATAAATATTAAGAGGCACAAATTGTGCTACAGCAGATCTAAAAGAAGTCCTAAACTTTTTAGAAAAAAAGTTAAAATTTAAGATTTGTTTTAAATCCCAAGTTATATAACGGTTCTAATATTTACACAGAAACAAAAATTTTAAAAAATGTTATTGTAGCAGTTACGATTAGCAGTCATCAGTACATTATTGATACAGAAAGAATATGTTGAGAGCCTGACTCAGGGCAGATCCACATCCTGGAGCAAAGCATGAGGAAGTGCAGAGTACACTTCTTACATTTATTGTGATGCAAGAATTTTATATAGCTAGGATGTACAGGCAGCAGTACAACCTTTGCAGGTTTTCATTTTTTCATATTATATCAGAAGTGCAATTAAGGGGACCATCACTTTTGATTGTGCTTGCTTTCCGTCTGCTTCATAACAGTTCAAAGCTACCGCCGGTCTGAAAGGAGCATCCAACTCTTGCTACTTCATTTTGTAAAAAGAAAAGGAAAGGACAAAAATTTCAGATCTGCAGTACCTAGGCTTCTGTTTACTCCCTCAGGAAGGAACTACAGTACATGATCACTAGAATATAGTAATCTGACACTACAGCCTAAATACTAGCGAACTCCTAGTTATAAAATTTCAACTAAGGTTCCATAGACAGAAATTCTTCAAAAAAAGCAATAATTGCATATTTGGGATGTACTAATTCAGATAACAGCTAGGGCCTCCTGTTACTGAATGTTACCTGTGATAAAATTCTGCATATTTGGGAAATATCAAATCAAATCAAAATAATATATATATATTTCTCAATATTTACATTTCTTTGTGAAGATTTTCATTCTTGTATACAGCGACATCTAATCAAATAGATTCTTGTATGCAATTAGCATAGGCCAAATACAAGTCATGATTTCAATGAGAATCAGCCTGGATCAATAGGAATAATCAGGACTAAGTTGTTAATATTGCTTAAAAGCTGGTGTTTATTACTATGGTATTAAAACTGGAATGAGCTAAAGTGCATATTATAATTAGTAGTTGTAAAGCAGGGCCTACTGACTTGTACTTCTTACTCTTATGGAAAAGTACACCATTATATCTTTTATTATCACTGCTGGCTGTCAGACATTCATCTTTCTGTTTCAGTATTTAGTGTGGATGCATAAACTACTACAATACATAATAACAGGAAATCAAACTGCAACAGATTTTGCAAAATTCGTATTACAGCAGTAGTTTCTTTATTGGTCACTGATTGAATAATTCCAGAAGCCAGTGTTCAAATTGATTTAATGTTATAAAGGTTGCAATCTTCTTTGAATTCTTACAAAAAATTTTCCTACCAAAAACCTGAAAGAAAATTCTCTTCTTAAAAAAAGTGCAGCAGGGAAGGGAGAAAAATCACATCCCGGGCAGAAAAGTCCAGTTAGTGAGACAGAGGCCAATCATCTTTTTTGTATAATTTCTCTTACAGGCAGTATACAGTTCAAATCCTTCCTGTCTCTCAGCCTCTGCCATGACTACAGGATAGAGAACAGATCATACAATTATGTTAGTATAGTATAGCCATATTTTTAAAATCATACAACATCAAAAGAATATTAGTACTCATAATAATAACAAAGACATATAAAACTGCATTAAATGTTTCCATTAATAAAAACTCTTATGGTTTCTGAGAAGCAAAACTTCATATTGTATTAAAATACTTTTAGAAGGGGGGAGGAAAGGATTTTTTAAATATATTATAGCCTTTTCCTGCCCTAATCTTCCCAAAATGGATTAGAAGTCAATCAAAACAGATACAAAATGTAACTTTGTACCTGTGTTTCCCTGAAAATAAGACCAGGTCTTATTTATTTATTTATTTGCCTCCAAAAGAGGCACCAGGTCTTATTTTCAGGGAATGTCTTATTCACCTCCGGCACCAACAGCCCCGCCCAACAGGTCCACTTCTTCTGGGGCTGAAGGAGAAGCTTCATTCTGCAGGTGCATTCTGGCCTGCATTTTGCAGTCAGACCTTTGTGGAAGGCCTCTGCCTTTCAGAATTTTCGGCTGCAGAGGTCTTGCAGAACCGAGCTATGTATTGAATCCATAGCTCGGTTCTTGGCTGCACAGGCCTTTTGGAAAGGCTTGTGACTGCGAAATGCAGAAGAGGCCACAGAAGAAATGGGCCAGCGAGGAGAGGCCTCGCTGCAAGATAAATGGGTGCACGGCACATGGGGTAGATCCACACCACCCCCACCCTAGCTTGATTTTTAAGTGTGTGCCTCAACCCAAAACTAGGGCTTATTTTTGGGGTAGGGCGTATATTAGGCTCATCTGCAAAAATCAAACTAGGGCTTATTTTCAGAGTGGGCCTTACTTTCGGGAAACCATGGTAATTAAATTGTAACTGTAATGCAATTCAAAAACAAAGCACTTTTCGGTTCTATAGATTCAGAACTGCACAGTAAAAGTACTTCAATTTAGAAAATCAGATTTTAAGGGGTGATGTCACTTATTGCCCAACCCTAACCCTCGCATTAGGAAGATTCAGCTTGAAGGTCAAACGTAAGGTGTCTTGGGTGACTTGGGCCAGTCATTTTTTTCTCAACCCACTGAACACAGGAGAAAAGAGGGACATGAACAAAAGGCAAGATTTTGACTGACTGACTGATTACTGACAGAATGAATTCCTCATTGTCAACCCTTCACACATTTCTTTGCTTTGTAAATAAAAATCAATCTATAGTCAAACAAGATGCCATAATAATTATTTAACCAATTCTTAAGAGTTAATCTAAGGAAAACAAGTATATTCAAGAGGAATTTACTGTGACTATATTGAAAGAAAACTGCAACACTGAAAGGCATTTGTCAGGTATATTGGAGTAACTGGGAAATGGAAGTTGTGTCATTGTCAGCAACGTACAGAAAAGCAGTCTTAAAAAATGAAGAGAATAGATATATACATTGTGTCTATTACAGACAAATCTTTTCCTGGAACAATTGTTACATACAATTAACTTAAATAAAATGTTTTATTAGATTGTATGTACTTTTACCTTTTGAAATTCATCTATGATAACGTCAAACTTCTGTTTTTCATGTACTGCTCTAGCAGTATTTGTTCTATCAAAAGGTTCTGGAAAAATTGAATTATGTATAATTTTACTTATATTTACATATCAGTTTATCTATATCTAGCTATCTATCTATCTATCTCTATATCTACATCTACATACATACATACATACATACATACATACATACATACATACATATATGTTTTTATTTAAATTGCTAACAAAGAATAAGGGAGATCTGGGATAGCTATTTCGAGTTTCTTAACTCTCCTCAGCCAGAACTTACCCTTATGAGATTCGAACCTGGGCTATCCCAGATCTCCCTTATTCTTTGTTAGCAATTTAAATAAAAACATATACTTATTCCTGCAGATGGCTCTGGGTTGAGCTGAAACAGGTAAAAGAAAGAAAGATTTCTTTCTCCCATATTTGGGTTTACAGGGTGCAATTTAAGAAGAAACACTCCATATACATCTATTCCCTCCCTGAATGCTAACAAAGTGAGACAGAGCCTGTGGTCTAGAGGTTAATACAACTGCCTAACATGCAGACAGCCCAGGTTCGAATCTCATAAGGGTAAGTTCTGGCTGAGGAGAGTTAAGAAACTCGAAATAGCTATCCCAGATCTCCCTTATTCTTTGTTAGCAATTTAAATAAAAACATATATATACTTATTCCTGCGGATGGCTCTGGGTTGAGCTGAAACAGGTAAAAGAAAGATTTCTTTCTCCCATATTTGGGTTTACAGGATGCAATTTAAGAAGAAACACTCCATATACATCTATTCCCTCCCTGAATGCTAACAAAGTGAGACAGAGCCTGTGGTCTAGAGGTTAATACAACTGCCTAACATGCAGACAGCCCAGGTTCGAATCTCATAAGGGTAAGTTCTGGCTGAGGAGAGTTAAGAAACTCGAAATAGCTATCCCAGATCTCCCTTATTCTTTGTTAGCAATTTAAATAAAAACATATATACTTATTCCTGCGGATGGCTCTGGGTTGAGCTGAAACAGGTAAAAGAAAGATTTCTTTCTCCCATATTTGGGTTTACAGGATGCAATTTAAGAAGAAACACTCCATATACATACATACATACATACATACATACATACATACATACATACATACATAACAGAGAGGAATATACCGGTAGTTAGCCTGTTTAATGAAATGGTAAACAGTGGTTTCCACAAATCAAAATACTAAATTCCTAACCACACAGAAAGAATATATAAGCCTGAAGTTCCTCTTACCTTGCCCATGTAATATAGAAGTAGGCAGCCTAGGGCCTATATATTACTCTCAGCACCTGTCTGCAAACATCCCCAATTTTTCCTATTTTGGGCAGTTTAAATCAAGCAAATTAATGTACAACAAAGGTACAAAGGAGCCAGTTGGTCTGGAGATTAAGGTGTCAGGCTAGAAATTGGGAGACTGTGAGTTCTAATCCTGCCTTAAGCATAAAACCAGCTGTGGCCAATCACTCTCTCTTAGCCCTAGGAAGGAGGCAATGGCAAACCACTTCTGAAATAAAACCATGCCAAAAAAACTTTAAGGACTAGTCCAGGCAGTTGCCTACAATCAAAACTGATTTGAAGGGACCAAAAAAGGGGGGGGGGGAAGGTGCAAAGCCTTGTCTCACTCTTGATGTAATGCCCATGAGTCCCAGAGCTACTCTCACCCAGAAGCAAAACTAAAAATTCTAAAAAATTAAATAAAAACTAAAAAATTACTTTATACCAGCAGACAATTTACAATTCTAGAAAACATAAATTATGACAAGGATGTAGAATTTACCTTCTATGCAAATGAATTTGTTTCTCCATTCAATACCATCCGGTCTTGGAATAGCTTTGCCTTCACGAACTGAAATCATGTGATTGTTCCAACTAGCAAACAGAAAGGGAAAATAGTTGTCTAAAATTTTTGAATAAAATGTAATAGGTTTCATGTAAAAGCCATTGGGAAATGATTTTTAAATATTAGAGTGGACTACCATCCTAGAAAAGTTAGACTTTAATACAAGTTCCTATCTACGTCCCTTAGAAATAGAAATACAACGGTTGCATCCAGGAAGAGGAAGTAAATCATTTAAAAGGCTGCTGAATTCAAATCAGATCGGACTATAGGGAGGGGAGAACTGTCCCCTAATACTGAATATAAATTTCTCAGGAGGAAAATGAGATATTCTGAGATTCCCTTTTTTCTAAGTGTAGTCCACAGCTTATGACTGAATCAAAGGCCTCTATATAATCAATTAAGCATCCTATTTTGTTTAACTGAAGTGGTCAGTGGGTCATACTGAGGTGGCTGGACTGGATGACCTGGTTGCAGGTACAACAGTTTCGGAATGTGACAAGTTGTCCCTCAAGAAGTCTTCTGATGGTAGGCAGATAAAAATTTCTTCCCACTAACATACAGGAGATCTCTAGAGCAGTGTTTCTCAACCTTGACAATGTTAAGGCATGTGGACTTCAACTCCCAGAATTCCACAGCCAGCATTGCTGGCTGTGGAATTCTGGCAGTTGAAGTCCACATGCCTTAAAATTGTCAAGGTTGAGAAACACTGCTCTAGAGCATTCCCTCCCATTCTAATCTAAGCCCACAAGTTGGAAATAAAAACAACATTTGTATATGCAAGCCTCTATTATCTTTGCTAAACAAGTTTAGAGATGTTTAGAAAATAGGGGAAAAATGCCTATGCCTGTGTATACAAGGCACAAGACAATACTTTTGTTTTAAAAATAAAAATATAAACCCAAAGGTAGATGGCCAGAGATCTTCGAAATCTTCACATGGGAGACCTGTTTTGGAGTAATGCAACATGGCAGATCCTGCTGCCATCATGTATCTTCCAACAAGTTCCCCACCAGACATCTACTCCCTTATCCTGGTGTATTACTAGATTGGGCTCTGACATCATTCTGGTAAATGAATGGTGAAAATGAAAAAAAAGAAACCATTCCAATAATGCCACTTCCTGAGTGTAAAAAGTGCTTCAGCCCTTCCTTGGGAGATGGCCCAATTGCATAAGAGGTACAATGCTCCAAGCAGAGCACAATCTGATGTATTACAAATTAAAAACTAACTTTAAAAAGAATAGAGTGAAATTTCAAGTTATTATTTTAAAATCACAAAAGGTATCTATTTCCTCAAGCACAACCCAAGATGTCTATAATATATTGAAATATACATGATTGGTGTACTTGCAGAGAGAAATGAAAACACCAATATCTAATACAAATCCCTCCCTAAACTTGTTATGAATTTCTTCAAAAGCATTTGTTCTAGTTTTTATGAGTTAGTTTTTTCCTGGAAAATCCAGATTTTAATCCATTGGTCTGAGAGTTGTTGCCAGTTTCCTGTTTTCTTTCTGGATCAGTTTTAAAAGGATGAAAACTTCGCTATCCCACTAACACAGGGAGGGGGTAGGGTATCGCTTTGTGTACAAGGTAGAGAGCATTTTCTCCTGTAAAGATGTGGCATCAGTAACTGTCCTGTCTGGACTGTAGACCGGCTAGCTGTCAGGCCTCAAGTGGCCAAGCATGTCTGCTAATTTTACCAGCAACTCAACTAACACAAAGTAATGAGCTTGGCTCTGCTCTCATCCCAGCTTTGAAAAATCTCCTGTCTGGGCCTGGGCACTTTCTGTTAGCCTCATGTAACACATGCTCTACCCTCCTGACTTCTCCAGAAACTTGAGCAGTGCAAAGACTGCTGTCTCCCTCAAATCTGATAAAAATCCTTATAGGGGACAGAACTCATAGTTTTCGTATCACCTATGCAAAGCACAGGTGAATGATGCGAATTCCAAGGAGTTTATAAACTTAAAACTAGCTCAGAAAATACTGGTCACTTCCCACACTATTCTCCAGAATTTATTTACAGGCAATAAAAAGAATGGCAGTGAACTAGAAACAGTTTTTGTTCCAGACACCCACATGTAACTCAGCAGAAACACAGCTCATGTAACTTGATTCAAATGCAACGAGAGAGCAAAATTAAATCATCATGCTTCAGTGTTTTACTTTGTATTTAACGGATGCCACTGTACAATTAATTCCAGTTCTGCTATGATGTTATTTTTAATCCTGCCAAATAGTTCAGGCTTACATACTGCAAACTTAACCAAAAGGCCAAATCACCATGAAGAAATCACAATTAACTAAATGCATAGCAACATCAGGCAGCCACTTCATTCTGAAACAGCATTGCTTAATCTAAGTCAGGGGTTCTCAACCTTGGCAACTTCTTAAAGTTGCCAAGGTTGAGAACCCCTGATCTAAGTGCTCTCAACATGTATGAACTATCTCCTGGGATTCTTAACAATGGCCATACTGACCAGGGAATCTTGAGAGCTGAAATCCACATATAAAGTGTCAATGACGGAGAAGACTCCTATGAATCCTTTCACTGAAAACTGTCTTGTGAATTCAGAAATGGCACTTGGTGCTGAATAGCAGTGAGAAGCACAGAGCACCAAAACAAAATAAGGTACCCTTAAAGGAAAAAAACAAACGAACTCCAGCATCACAGTGCCAGAGAGAATGATCCAGATCTTAATGAGTCCATCTTAAACACTACAAGAGAAGACATAGTACCTCTCTAGATATAGGAAAGCAGGATAAAATAGCAATGCAGATAATACCAAATAATTGTGTCACCATCATTACCATCTGCCTGAATAAGTGATATATAACAGAGCTCCTTTAAATATGGCTTGTACCCATTTGAACAACTGTGAACTAGAGACTGCCAAATCTAACTAGTAGATTATGTCATACATTTTAAGCCTGTCTCTACATGTAAGCATTTAACTTATCTCTATCCAGCTTTCTTTTTCCATTATAAACAAGCTACTAAAAAAGACCCTTTGCTCCTTAAATGATAATAGAGAAGAATTGGAACTCATCTATAAACTGCAACCAGAGTAGAACAAAGCAACCAGAAAAGTTGTTAAAATAAAAAGTTGATCACTCACTCAAATTTTGTAGCATAGTATTTCAGGAAACCTAGTAATAGCTCTCCAAGTGTAGATTGGTTTTTAGAAATGTAAGGAGGGATGGTGCATGGTGCTCGATGTACAAGATGTAGCTGCATAGTAGGATCAAAAGATTCCTGTAAAGACAAAGAAACAAAAATAGAGGTTAAAGTCCTATTTATGGACCAGAAGTGATGCTGTATATAATCTGTTCAGATACTTTCAAAAGTAAATACGTTCTTTTCACATATAGAACTCCTACTTTAACTAATATGCCAATTTGATCGGTCTCTTAAAAATTCAATGTGCAAGCCTCTCGTCTACAAAATAAGTAACATTAATAGTTTAGAAAAAAGTACAAAGTCTGTGCAAGAGAGAAGTTGAAAGATTTCTGAAAGTTTTGGTATATCAGCTTTTAGTTGGTTTTGCTTATCATTCTGCCATTCATAAATTTCCTAAATTTTCAGGCATTTGACCATTACCTGCCAACCTAAATTACTTCTTTTTTTAATGCAAAGGAAATTGTACACATTTAATCTAATTCTTTTGTTAATTTATAGCAAGTAGGGAAAAGGTCTGTCATGCTGCCAGATAATTAAAAATGTCCCATAAAATGGAACAGGAGAGCAAAGTGCTAGAATACAACCAAGCAGCCACCCTAACAAGAAATCTTCATATATGCACATCTGAGTTTCTCTGCAGAGCAGTAGAATACAAGTGACAAATATTTATAGGAAGTGATGATGGCTTGTTTATTGATTTTGCTTCAGTTAATTCTTTTGACCAACTGCATTAAAATCAAAACTTTAATATCCTGTTTTCTGATTTGAATAAAACTAAATAACAGGCTTAAAACATGGATAAGAAAAATAGAGGAAAGGATAGTTTAAGAATCTCTTGCAATATTTAGTTTCTATATTGGGCAGCTAAAGCTTTAATATTTATTTGAAACATTTATGTAGCTGTCCATCTTATATCAAACTCTGGGTGGCTCCCAATCAATAATTAAAACAACATCAATAATAAAAACGAATTATATGTATGAAAACAATACACATTAAAAATCTAGCACCAAAATTAAGCTTCCACTTGCAATTCCTTGTTAAATCCCCTCTTCTGCTTCACCCTATTCCAGCGCTTGGGGGAAAAGTCAAATCTTAAGTGCTTTTTGGAAGGCTTGGAATGTAGAGGCCTGCCAAACCTCAGGGAGAATGATGTTCCACAGGGCAGGGACTGCCATGGAAAAGGGCCACTTCCCATAAGATGACAATGTTTAAAGGAAGGAGTAGGATCATGGTCATCCTATCTGATCTGGTAGGACAGGTAGGTGTTCTTATAGAGACGTGGTCCTGCTCAGAGTCCCTTGGTTGAGTTGGGTGGCTATAGAAATTAAATACATAAACAAAATAAAATAAATAAAAACCTGGTCCTGTGCCATATAGGTACCTAGTCCTGTGCCATATAGGTATTTGTTTCCCAGGCAATAAATGCATTTTTATTTTGATTGAGCAATCTAATATTTCACTTGCAGTCACCAATCCTCAATTAAATCTTACACATATAAGCTTTTCTGAAAAAGGTAGTGACAGGAAGGATCAATTCTAGACTTTTACCATTCTGGTCCATTTGCATGTAACAAATCAAAGTTGTTATCAAATGTTCATAACAATTGTTTCAGCTGAACTGAAAAATTAAACAATTACTTGAATAATGTTATTAATCAATTACATAGCATTCTAGATGTAAAGCCTTTACGTCTTCTGACACCTCTGAAAGATTCTTCACTAATCTCAATGTACTACAGCAAGGAGTGACAAAGCCAAGACCAACAAAGAAAGAAGATAACTAAATTTGAAAACAGATTTTTTTGCTTTCATATAAACATCTTTGCTCTGCTTTAGAGCTATTCCTTTCACTATGCCATTCCATTCTGAGGTAAGGATACAACACCAAATTGTTGACCTTGTGATCATCCATAAGTTATTAGTTCCTGCTTGGCGATTAACATAAAATTATCTATAATATGCTAGCTTAACAACTGATCATTTTGGCATCAGCCATTTATTTATGTTATTCTGCCAAGTGGTGAAAAGATATACCATGTCACCAATTACTGTTTTATGAACCCATAAATTTGCAAAATCATAGTTTTGGTCAATCACTTTAGAAAAAAAACATCATGAACTTCGGAAAGATACAATGAAGCAAAATATATAAGGCAAAGTATCCAAGCAATTTCAATAGGAGAAATGGACATTAATATGTGTCTGATGTACAGAATGCATGGGTTTATTTTTCTCTCTCAAGGAGGAAGTACACATGATGCTAAATGCATCTCAGTATATATGTTTTAAACAATGGAAACAGCAGCTGTTCTTGAAGCTGATAATTATCAAGATAAGTAAAGCTGAACAGTTTCTTCTACTGTGGTGGCCAGAAAAATAAATTTCCTTTAATATATATAGGAAATCTTTACAAATATACAGGAAACCTCCATGAGTCTCCTTGCATTTTGTGCCAGTTTGCATTCTAAAAAAATGCAAATAATCCCATTTCTAAGTTTCCACACAAAATAGTGTAACTGAGGCCCCTCAGGGAAAACTGATAGAAAAATGTATTTTAAAAACCCCTATTCACTTAGATTACATAAATTAGAGACACAGATTCTGTCAGTTTGAGAAGGATTAAACAGACCATTTCATGAATCTCCAAATATATAAATGATGCAGGTTGCTATGTCATAGCGAGAGGGGTGTTTTCGTTTAAACACTTCTGATGGGATTCAGAAGGATTTACCTCGCCATTTTGAGAAATGGGCGTAGTAAGAAGCATTCTTTAGATGCTCAAGGTTGTTATAAAATACAAATCAAGGAAGTGGTGGGGAAATTGTAATTTTTTTGCATTATATTGCACTGTATCTCTTCAAAACCATCCCAAGGCTTGTATAAATGCAATTACCACCTTTTATCTCCATAATAAAACAATAAAATGGGCTGCACAGAGGGAATTATTACCCAAACCCACCCTGTGAGTTCAGACATAGCACTAATCATGACAGCAATTAGCCAAGCCAGGATGCAAATTTGCTTTTCTTTGTAAATTTCTAAAATGCAAATGCATTTAGTTAAATGCCTATCCAAAGGAGGCATACAATACAGTCAAATTAAGAACATTTCAAGCTGATAAGGTTGGGGGTGGGGCGATGGTTATAACATAAAGCCCTGGCCTCAATGGAGTCATAATTTTGTAACTGCTAAAAATGCACTTGTGTAAAACAGGGGAAGAGATAATTTGTGTGACAATTCATAGAACCTAACCAGAAATTTCATGTGATAGAAATAGTTCATATTTTAAACTCAGATCTGCAATTCATTTTTCTCCAGATTTAATACAAAACAAATCTGATCCAACACAAATCTAGGATTCCCAGAAGTTTACGAATAAGTATATATGCATGTCCGGTTAACTAATACTTGAGATAAACCCACGATTACTTTAAAAACCTGGTCTCTCTTGGATCAAATACCCAATATATGAAACCTGGAATTATCCAGCAGTAACAGGTAAGAGAACTCCAAACCCAGTCTTGGCATCAAGTCCAGAGCCCAGGAAGCTATCCCAGATAGCAAGATAATCAGCATAACAGCATAATCCCTAGACTGTCCCCATTGCCTAAATCAGCGGTGTCAAACTGCCGGCCTGCGGGGCGGATGCATTATAGCGAAACCGCGCCCACCCCATTGCCGGCAATAGAAAAGTAGCGATACACCATGACATGTCACATGACATTGCAAGCTTGACACCCCTGACCTAAATTAACATATATGCAGCCTAAATTAAACCTAAATTAACATATAGACTAACCCTATATAGCTCAGTTTAGCTATATGTATATAAAGTATAGCTAAACTAAACCCTAAATTAACATAAAGTTATGGCTAAATTAAACATATATGCCTACTATTTCAGCAGGAGTCCCTAGCTATAAATGTCTTTGAAGGTCAACCACAGCATCTCCACTTCCCAGCCTGGTACTGAAATTGCTATTAACCTGAAATTCAGGAGAGCAGTTTTTAGCAATATTAGCTGTCCAAATCATGTCTGGGTAACACAAACCAGGTCCACCTACTCATCCCCTCCAAGTCATAGCTAAACATGGCCTTGTCCATATAAATTTGGTGTTTACCAACAGTTTAAGCCAAGATTCCCCAGACCAAAAGTTGAAACTGACACTAGCAACCTTCTTTTCCCTGAAACAGCCCACCCAGTGTCCTCTGACATTTCTTTTTCCTAGTGCAGTAAATATAATCTAATTCAATGCATCTAAATCCCTCCTCCTTAAACCATCTTACCCTTATACTAAAGCACTGCACTTCTGTTAATCAAACTGGATCAAACAGAAATTCATCCTGAAGACATCAGAAACCAGAAATATGTAGCTCTATTCGGTTTTCAGGTGACTGACTTCCATGTGAGCAAGAACAATCACACAAGCCTGCCCTCTCCTTAAGAAATCTACCTTATGTACTGTATGTAGATGGAAAGAGTTAATGTAATTTGAGTAATATTGATGTGAGGAAGGGAAGAGGTATTCCTGGGAATATTCATAGGGAAATCTCATTTTGAATGCCCAAATCGAGCATATCCAAACAAATAACTTCAAGTTGGTTGAATGGATCATTTCAGTCTTGCTTGCAGTACCTAATTCTTTTTAAAAGACCCTTATAGTTCATAACAGCACAGTAGCCAAAAACAACTCTCCAAATTGCTGTTATGTTTGTGTAATTCTGAGTATGTAAAAATGCCATTTTGTAAAAAAAAGAAAAGAAAAGAAAAAAAAGCAATATCCATCCCTTGGCAGAAAGACATAATTTCTGCTTTTTGTTGCTGAAAGCACCAGATATTCTAAACTAGTTATGTTGACTAACACAGGAGCATACAGTGATTACTACAAAGACAACAGGAATTTCTATAGTTATTAATGCAAAATGGTTAAGTCAAATTTTATTTATTTATTTATTATTTAATTTATTGGCTGCCCATCTTACCACATGGTAACTCTGGGCAGCATACAATTTTAAAGCTTAAAAAAGCCCCTGTATTTTTGTCCTCAAAAATGGAGCAATATGAAAACTATCCCAGGAAATGCCAATGACCACATTAAGGAGAAAATATAAACGAAGAAAACATTTAAATAAACACTGATTATTCAGTAATCTTGCCAGATTATGGCCAAAACTACATTATCCAATGGGTTAAATTAAAGTATTCCAGTCTTTACCTAAACTGGCATTTGCAATTCCCAAAGTGTCCCACATAGCATCTGATGCAGCAAGTCCCTTACCTTGATTCTGCTTCCTCTGTGGTTTGCTCCCAAGTGCTCTGGCATCTGGTCATTTCCAGGCACCTTGCAACAAAAAAGTCCTTGGGAACTTTTGCTTACTTCAAGGTGCTATCATGATTTCTACAACTAAGCAATATTTTCACACTACTTTACCCCTTGATAAATATACAAAATATACTGGACCATTCTTCTGAATTTTTAAAATGTACATCTCAGCAGATGTGTATAATATTACAGTCACAAATTGCTTCTCAAATAGAGCTATATTAGCAATTGCTGCTTTATTTCTGGTTAAACATGCCTAAGGAAGTAGTTTTCAAGAAGTGCTCCCTGTGATTTTGAACAGAATTCTAAACTCAATTCTAAGTAGACCTACATGCTGATTTAAACACAATGGTGCATTAGCAATTAATGCCTCTGAGATATTTTCTTGAGGGTATACACTATTTGGATTTTATCCAACACTGAAAAATTCCCAGGAGGATAGCATCCAGTTTTAATTGGTGTTTGTACTGGAAAAAACTCTCCGTCCTTTCGGTAGGATTAATTTTGAAAGTCCTATTCTATTGGCAGACTGATCCAAGCTAAATATCCAAAATAAACTATATTTAAAGCAGTCCAGTTATTACGGCTGTGCAGTGCTTTGGCTGTGCAATGCTTTGGTTCAAAAACATGGAAACACAAACCCAACATCATATAAAGGCAGCCACATTTGATTTCTGTCATGTATAGCTTCTGCAGCAGCTATGTAAGTCTGGAAAATGACATGGTTGTTTTAGTGAATCAAAGGTGCCATTTTCATACTTCTGCATGATCCAAAGAATGTATTCTGAACTATATCCAAAGCCCTGTAATCCTTACATATTAATAAGCAGTGTTAATTGATAAACAGGTCACATAATACCATTTCAAATATATTGCAGTATGAAAATATTTATATAGAAAGACATGTATAACTGCAAAATGCAATTGCTAAATCAAATATTGTTTTATTGATCTTAAATATTACTTTAAGAGTTGGTATGCTCACATCTCAGCTAAAACTATTTGTTTAAAATGCTGCTATGTCAAAAAATTATCCATTGATCTTTACAGTCTTTTAATAATGTGCAGTTACTTGTTTTAGATACATAACTGTGCATGTCCAGCATTTTAAAAAGCATTTTTTTCACTGAGATTATAAACATATATAGTGTGGATCTTTTAATGATTCAACATAACTGAAAACAGAAATATTCCAATACAGTAAACCTTAATAATTAAGTATTTAAATATCAAAAGCCTTTATACCGTACTATACATTAATTTCAATGAAAAAATTTGTTAACTTTTTACTTCAATAACAATTTTATAAAATAAAAATGAGTGACTCTACTATGTTACTTTACCAAACATTATCCTGAAATCAGGAACTTTTAATTAGTTATTTTGATATAAGAGGAGCAGAGTTAGTTTTACATTGCTTCTACATTTTCTATGCAACTGCCATACCTTAATCACCCGCTTTGTTCTTAGTGTCCTGCATGCTAGTTTACACCTTTCTATTATATCAATGTTTTGATATATTTTAGCATCAAAATTTATCAGTACCATCACTGTCACAAGAATGTTTAAAAAATAGTTGGGCAGAAGCAGAGCAAAAAATCATTATGGAAATAAGTTCAAAGTGAATATATTACAGGTAGTTCTCGACTTACGACCACAACTGAGCTCAAATTTTTTTGGTGAAATATTTGTTAAGTGAATTTTGCCTTATTTTACGACCTTTTGTGCCACAGTTGTTAAGTGAATGACTGCAGTTGTTAAGTTAATAACATGGTTGTTAAGTGAATCTGGCTTTCACATTGACTTTGCTTGTAAGGTCACAAAAGATGATCACATGCAACCATCATAAATATGAGTCAGTTGCCAAGCATCTTAATTTTGATCAAGTGACCATGGGGATACTGCAACAGTTGTAAGTGTGAAAAACGGTCATAAGTCACTTTTTTCAATGCTGTTGTCTGAACAGTCACTAAATAAACTGTTGTAAGTCAAGGCCTACCTGTAAAACATTAAAAGGTAGATTACCATCAGGGCAAGGTGAGATAACAGTACTGCCATGCAGATTGGATCATCTCTATGTGTATTTAACCATGTAGTAGGCTGTATTATTATTATTATTTATATTTCTTATTATCTTCTTTACTCCCCCATTATTGATATTATTATTATGATGATCATTATTCTGTTGCCCTGCATGTACACTGAGAGCATCTGCACTGGAGACAAATCCCTTGTGTGTCTAATAAAGTATTCAATTCAAAATTCATAAGGTAATATGCTGCAGTTCTAAACACAAAATACAATCCAGATTCATAGGTCTACATCCAATTACTCTTCTCCCAACATATGCCTCCCAAATCTTCTCAGGGAGATTCCCAAACCTCTGGAACAAATCTAATAGTGCATAAGACATTGAAGGAAGAGAAATCCAACTGTAGGTATTGCCTTTTCCACAGCTAACAAAAAAAGCATGCATACAACTTATAGAAATAAATATTTCTTAGCCAAATGTGATAATCAGAATTGGCTTTTAAAATTTTATTTGTATTTAAAATGGATGAATGTGTCAGTCTGCTTTCTTTCTATACACATGTTGGAGCATTGTGGAGTTCTAACAAACATGGTCTAAGGCATATTTTGTCATTATCCCAAAGTAACAGCAACATTCATGTGGAAGGTAATCATTTTAATAAACATATTATGTAGTAATTTATAAGAAGCACTTACTGGGTAATTTTTTTGGAGGGATGGAAGGATAGGTTCAGGTAGGGCTATAAAAAAAAAGTTTAAAGTCACTGTGATTCATATATTTCACAGAAAACAACATACCAGCTACACTAGTATTGTGAACTGAAAGTTTAGGATCAAATGCTTATCCCAAAACTCAAATTTCTAGCTTTTTAAATTAAACATATTACCTACATAAATGTGTGAGAAAACTGATTAAACATTCGAGAATAAGACACTCATTTAAGCCAAAGTTGTAATATAAATTTATCGAGGGACATGTGAAATTTTCAACACTGAAGACATTTTATTTAATTATAAACATTAATGTTTTTAGGTTTTGCAGTTCTAATTTATCAACATTGGATTAAGGTGTAAATTACTTTCTCAATAATATCTGGAATAATATCTAGCTTTCAATGAATGGAAAATGTAATTTATTTAAAAATAGCCACTATCAATATTAACAATGAATAAAAACTTGTGTTCTAATTATTTACAGGTATTCTTCAATTCATAACTATAATTGAGCCTGTCCATTAAAGTTGCAAATTGTGATGGTCATTAAGCAAAGTGACCATATGATCACATTATTTAACATTCTCCACCCCAATTCTCTGTGATACGGTCATTATATCACCGCATAAGTTGTAAAGCAGAGAACCGGGTACCACAGAGGAGAAGTCCTGAGAAGCCTAGTATAGGCCAAACCCACCTGCACTGGGCCTCCCAGGGCCTCCTCTCCCCTCCAAGACACATCTTCCTCCCCCTCAAGACCCCACAGACTAGGGGCCTACTTCTCACCCACTGGGCCCTAGATCCTTTTTCCCATCCGACCCCCCCCCAATCACCCATCATGCACTTACCTTTTGAGGATCTCTGGAGCTCTAGAGCTTGCATTGGGGACAGGGAGGGGGGAAGCAGGGCGCTCTGTTCTCAGTGTCCCTAGGACAAATGCTTCAACCCAGCAGATGCCACTTGTGGAGCAGCCCAATGAATTGTTCCAGAGCTTGTGTTAGAGAAGGAGGGGTGGGAGCTCCCATGTCTCAGCATCACTGGGCTGCATGGCTTCATCACAGAAGTGACTGCAATGAATTCTGGCCACTCTGAAAATGGCACCCCTTCTGGAATCACACTACATGGCTCAAGGACACCAAGGTATGCAGCAGCTTGCCTTCCTTCCCCAACATGAGTTCTGGAGCTCAGAGATCTTTGAAAGGTTACCTGTACATCTTTTAAAAAAATACCTATCAGAATCCTGAGGGTATGCAATGGGCAACAATTCCTTACTCCCAAGTTGAAAATGCTCATGAAAGAACTGGCCTATTTTATATGCAATTTTATAACTCTTTGACTAAAAGGCCAATCTGTCCAAATTGATCCTCTTCTAGAATGTATCGGTGAATCTCTCTCTCTCTCTCCCTCTCTCCCTCTCTCCTTATCTGCAAAACTCTTGAGTGAACCATATAATTCCACTAGGTCAGAGAATTTATGATTTGGAGCATCAACATATTTAATTGGTCTCAAAGGAAAATGAACAAAGTATGTCTATAGAAGGCTCAGTTTCCCATCAATGTCTTACTTCAATGCTTATATTTATACTTAAAGAAAAAATATAATTAATTAGATTAAAGGCGAAAAATTGTGATATATTATGGTAGCCAAAACTCAGGAGTGTTATAATAATCTTTTCTGGTTAATGATTTTATTATAAGGCAAAGGCTTTTGTGAACTTCATCAGATACATGAAATGGCTGGACTAATACCTGTATGATAACAAATATGTGCTTTATAATTACTATATCACAGGTAGTTCTCAAGGTATGGCTATAATGGAGCCTGCCCATTACAGTCACAAGTGGTGATGCCCATTAAGTGAGATAGAATCACTCAATGACCCCATCCCTTTCTCTCCCTGATGCAACTGTTAAACAAATGTGCAGGTTAAGCAGAGCACAGAGTGCTTCAGGAGTGCAGGAGCCCCAGTTATACTTAGAATGGAGACCCAGGTCCACCTGCTCCAGGCGTCCCCCATCCCTGAGACACCCTATACTCTTTTTCCTATCGGCCCCTGCAGGCCTTTCCCTCTCCCACCAGGTTTCTGCAGGCCTTCCTTTTTCACACTGGGTCTCTGAAGCCTTTTCACCCTTTCACCAGTTCCTTGCAGACCTTAGGCCTGATTCCCAGCCCACTGGGCTGCAGACTTTCTCCCTAATTTACCTTTTGAAAATCTTCAGTCATTTGGGAATGGAGGGCAGGCCACACATCCCTGGCTGTGTAGCTGCCTTCTGGAAGCAACCATAATTTTCAGCCCACCCACAATTCCTTGTGGGTGTGGCCAAATGGCATCCACTTCTGGGTCACTGCTGTGTAGGCGAGGGCCAGGCAATTGCAGAGATGCTGAAAATGACTGGGAGGTGGCCATATGGTCCAGGTAGAGTCTAGGTCAACTCGCCATGGCTGATTTGCCCCAGCCATCTTGACCTGGCCAACTCGTCCTGGCTGACTCACCACAGCTGACTCACTGTGGGATAATTCAACATAGAATAACTCAAGAAAGGGACAATTACAGTGGGTCTTGTCTTGCTTTTTAGGGTTTGAACCTTCTCAAGTTACAGATATTCAAGGCTGGGGTGAGTTCCGTTTCTACTTGGCCTTCTCTTGAATTATCCCGCATTGAATTGTCGTGCGGCAAGTTGTCCTGTGGCAAACTAGATGCAGAGTCAGCCATGGTGAAACAGCTGGGGCAAGTCAGCTCCATTCCGCCCAGGAATGAGTAGCCTGACCTCCTTCCCCATCATGAAGTCTGGAGATCTTCAAAAGGTAAATGTGCATTGGGTAACAGGCTTGTGTGGAATAGGCCAAGGCCTACAGGGACCCAGCAGTGTGGGATGGGAGGGGGAAGGCGGGGGCGCTACACATCCCTGTGATCAATTGTAAGGGTGACTGCAGGGACACTGCAACAGCCGTAACTTCAAAACAGAGTTGTAAGTAGCTTTTGGAGGACTTGTTATAATTTCAAACAGCCATTAAGTGACCATTGATTATCTCGAGGACTACTTATATACTATTATAAAGTATAGCTTAAAGTTAATGGTAATAACTTATCACATTATAATCTCTAAGAGAAGTTTCTACAGTAATATAAATACAACTTTTTAAAAAAGAATCCCCATTTTTATTTCCCTAATGACTAATTATAATTACCATTACTAAAAGGCACAGCTACAAACAGAATCTGAGAATGATTAGCATAATTTCATCTTATCCTTTTTTGCAATGAGCTCAGATCTGTGCATATATTTCTCTTGAAATAATTTACACATAAGATCAAGCTTTTCTTGTCTGTAATAAACGTTTGATGATGGTTATACTGTATATCCTCATGCATTCAGTTTTTGTTCATCATAGAATTCCTGATAAACAAAGCTTGAAACAGAAAATTACAATAATTTGTGGCAGCAATTGTTTTTTAAATATTCAAATCCATTTAAAATATAGTCAGTTAGCAGAACGTTAAAATAGTTCATGTTAACTATTAAAGTTTAGCAGTTAATATTAATGTTAGCAGTTAATAAAACAATGTTAATGACTGTTTTTTAAAATTTGTTCTCTACTGTATTTAAGAAACAGCAAGAACTCTAGTGATTATATTACAGACTGTTTCAGTATTTTTCATAAATATGCATATTTCCCAGAGAAGAACTTTCATACATCAAAAACATGGCATAAGTGAAAGAAGTAAAAGCAAAAGCAAGTATTTTATCTAGAGACATTGCTAGCAGTTTCTTAACAACTGATTCTAAGAAGACAATTTGACAAGTGTTATATTCAGGGCAAAAGTCATTTGAAAAGTTCACCAAATACTTACTTTGTAAATAGTGCAAAACCATCAACACAAGACTATAGCTGTTTAAAGTGCCTCGGCTAGCATCATTTATACCATGAAAGCTTGCCCATTTTTTTACAACCAGCGCTAATGGACGTACTCGGTTCTCAACTATAAACAAGAAATAAAATTTTGACAGACAGAACACTTACATGGTTATTTAATGGACATATACAGTGTAAAAGACTGACATCTCAGCTAGAGTACATATTCATGTATCATTACTAGGGTTATGTATACTAATAGATATTTTGCTTTTAAAATAGTTTTGCCCTTATTTATTACACTTGAAATTCTTCCTATCTATGAGAATCTATTCTTTTTATCATTAACATTTTTCATAGCTTCACCTCTAAATACTTTTCCTTAACTAAAGTGTTGTTTGTTGTTGTTCAGTCACTTTCATGTCCGACTCTTTGCAACCTCATGGACCATAGCATGCCAGCCCCTCCCCCATCCTCCACTGTCTCCCAGAGTCTGCTTAAACACATGCCCGCTACGTCAATGACACTATCTAATCATCTTAGCGTCTGCCGTCCCCTTCTCCTTTTGCCTTCAATCTTTCCCAACATCAGTGTCTTTTCCAATGAATCCTCTCTTCTCATTTGGCAGCCAAAGTATTTGAGCTAAAACAGCTAAAACCCAAAATCTCTCACAGGCAATTTTATTTATCCAGAAACAAACCTTTCCCTTTTTTGCCATCCCCTAATACTACTTAAATTTAGGAATTATGAGCATTTTGGGACAAAAAAATATCTGTTATATTACCTGCCACATTCTGCTATTCTAGTCCTTACAACCATTCAGTTACAATGGTAGTAAAAAAGTGACTTACAATAGTCTCTCACTTATGACTGCCACAGCGTCCCTGCAGTCAAATGATCAAAATTTGGGCACTTGATAATTGCCATGTATTTATGATGGTTGCAGCTTCCTGGGGTCATGTAATCACCATTTGTGATCTTCCCAGGGGAATTCCGACAAGCAAAGTCAATGGGAGAAGTCATGATTTACTAAATGAATGGTTGTAAGTTTGAGGACAACCTGTATCAGAATTCTGACGTGTTTTTTACAACCATCATCACGTTTGCTTGGTTTTTCAGTACAATGGTTTCTCTCAAGTTTGCATGTATGGCCCCAAACATCTTAGGTACTGAGTATCCTCAGTTTTCAAAGAAAGTAAGGATACCAAAAGGAACCCAATCCATGATACAATCAGTAAACTACTTACTGTATGCATAGGTTCTCAGAAGGAATGTATTTCTTATTCCTGCAACATTGTTTACATTCAAGTCAAAATCTACACAGCTAGGAGAAAAATCAAATTCAATTTGCACCAGTACTTATATAAACAAATCCAAATTATATTACATTAAAAACGATGATGGAAAAACCTCATTTTCAAGATAATTCTCCATAGTAGAATAACAATACCTTTTGTGTATGTGTACATATACACAAAATAAAGATAGTCTTTTCAACATTTGGAAACCCTAAAACCCTCTAATTCTTTGGCATGGATCTCTGTAACTGCCTATTTGAGTTGAGCAACAACTTCCATATATTTATTAGGATGTTAGATTTTCCAATTTCACTAGGAATGAAGTTTTCTTTCAAGCACTTAGACAGGGATGCCCCAATGTTGGAAAAAGCATAGTATTGGGAAGCCTGGCATTCCAAAGGCAAATCAACAAAACCAGTGTTTTGTCCACTTAAGTGTATCTTTGCATTCCCTTTTTGATCAACATCATTATTTGATTATGTACATAATCATAATGGGGAAAAAATATATCATGAAGTCCTCCATTCATGTCCAGTTGCAAAACACTGTATTTTAGGTACTGAAGTGAGTGACTATTTCTGTAAGCACGTGGGGTCTGTAGTAAAATTAGCATGTGTGGCAGCCTACCTTGGACACTCTTTGTTCTGCCTATGAATTCTAGACTGCACAATTGGACCATTGATACTGAGTGGTAAACAAAATGCACTTGGCTTTTGCTCAAAGGCACTATAGCTTTAAATGTGCTACTGCTGAGAACAAGCAACAATTAAGCGTTGCTCCTTAAAGAAGCCATTTATTTAAGCAGACACATCATTTATCAAGGTCTTGGGAAAACAGATTCTAATGAATTGTATAAGAGCTTGAACAACTGAATATAATTAAAGTGAGTGCAATGCATTGATCATAGTTGCTAATCAAACCTTTTGAGAAATAGCAAGTTATAAGAAAGATACAAAATCTGCTAGTGAGACGATCAGGAAGTCCTGAAAACTCTGAAGTAGCCAAAATGTTCTAATGCTCAGTGTATTGTTCCGCTGATAATTTGGCCAAGCCTGTAAACTCCTGAGCAACAGCAGGAAAAACATTTAATTGGTAAAATGATCATAGACACAGATATACTGGGGAATAGGTGTGGTAGCACAATCTCTTCCTTATTCACACAAGCAGCCAGGACTCACCAAATATAAATATATGATATTAAAATAATTGCTAATGGAAAGATATATACCAATTCTTTGCTCTCCAAAACTGAAATGGTGACCTTTCAAGTCATTTTCTATAGTCCCACATCAATACTCCACTACCCAAAAGACCAAGGTGCTGACTGCCACATACAGGCTGAGATACAGAAAAGATCAGCCTAGCAGCAATGGTCTCTGGGCTTGTCTCAGAGACTGGCTGACCAGGTTATACATCCAGCACCCTAAAGCTTTCTTGCTACATAGTTTCCCTCTCTAGTCTGCTCTCACTGTACAGGACAGTGTGTTTCTGGGCACGATACTGGGTTAGTGGGAATTAGTAGTAGGTGGAAGGCCACAAGTTCCCCATTTTTTTAAAAAATTCTGTTAAAACAGTAAATGGAATTAGTTTTATTGTTTGAACTAGATCAGACATGTCAAACACAAGGCCCAGGGGCCGGGTGCAGCCCCCAAAGTGGTTTCATGTGGCCCACGAAGCCATCTTGGAAACAGTGAGGGAACGGCCCCCGCTGCCTTGGCCCTGGCCTAGGCCAGCCGGGAGCCAATGTGCAATTTTGTGGTGGCCATCTATGCTGAAATGCATTCAGTCTTAGCTCCACAAGGCTGTCTAGAGACAGCGAGGAACAAGCCCCTGCCGCGTCGCCCCCGCCCCCTGGGTGCATGCTGAGGAAGTGTCACCCTTTGTGAGGAATGAAGAAAGGGACCATGCCTTGGCGCTTGTCCCAGTCCCACTCCCTTCTGCCAGAGACCCTCAGATCTGTCCCACTCCTGCCCAGGCCCTGACAGGCACCCTTGCCGCGAACGATGTAGGTCACATCCACTCCATCCACGCCCACCCAGTAGGCCGCACCCACCCTGACCACACCCACCCAGCCCCCCCGAGGGCAACTGCAATGCTGATGCAGCCCTCAATGAAATTGAGTTTGACACCCCTGAGCTAGATCAATCATTACAACCTCAGCCACTTCTCTACTAATAAAAGCATGTAGAGACAAAACATCAGAAAAAAGTATATTTAAACTTCATTGAAATAATTGAATAGCACTATTCACTGTAATATTTGCAAGTGATTGTCACCATTACTGTACCAATGAGAAAACAAATGGCAGATGGATAAGAAAACTCTAAGAAACATATCCCATACTAGTAACCCCACCCTGTCTAAATGGTAATATATGAAAAAAAATAATGGTAATTGCAGTTACTTGCCTGACTTTATCCCTGAACTTTACTATTGGCACTTTTGCTCGGATCAGTTGAGGTCTCTCAATGTAGCTTGCTGTAAAGAAAACAAAAAAACTCCTGTAACATCTAATATAAATGCTATTTTGCAGCAGTAAATTTATCAGAACATATTTCCTATACAGTTTCATGTTGCTCAGATGTAATTAAATAAATAGATAAAATCTAATTAGTGATTTTATTGCACAGAACTTCTTAGGCCATGCTACATCATTTCTGGCAGGATTTTTATTCAATTTATAGAGATTTTCTATATGAACAGATGACCCCCTTTCAGCTGACATTCAGTTTGATTGCTGGATTATGTGTCATCAAATCATTGAATCTTAGTCACCAAAATAGATATATTCCTGACTATTAAAAGGAAACTTGAAATTATATTCTGTTGCTAGACCTTTGTATCTTTAGGTATTGTGGGTTGCTGCTATTATATTTTACTGACTAGGGTTCTTAACTTAATCATTATTGTAATTGTTATAATTGTATGCTTTTTGATTATCAAAGAATATATCATTGAAGCAGGATAGAAATATCAATAAATAAATACAGCAAATTAAGTTTGCAGAATTGGATTGCTCATATTTTAAAAATTATTCAGAAGTGCTTCAGACTATCCATCCATCTAATTTAGAAACTGCCAATTTCCCTCACAGAGACTCTGTACAGTGTACGTGTGTGTGTGTGTGTGTGTGTGTGTGTGTGTGTACAAATAACTTTGTGAGAGCTCAGTGCATCCCTGCTATTCATAAAAACATGATTTTGTACAGGGTTCTGCCTTAAGAGACAGTGTAAATACATGTTGCTTTAATGACTCAATTCATTAAGACAGCATCGCCTTCTCTCTGGAACTGACATAAAAAAAAGAGATTGTCTGCTGTAATGAACAGAAAAAAGGTGATGATCTTATGTAAGCTCCAAAATATGTCTTTGGGATTGTACCTGAAATGGGCAGAGTTTAAAAACTTGTTTTAGCTTGAAATTTCATTTACTAAAACACCAGAAAATTAATCTGCATATTATCCTATCATAATATCTACCACTTACTTTGGCTGTAAGGCATTGTATTCTACTTCCCTAGAAATATAACATACAAATTTTCATCAAAAATATGTTTTCTTGAAATGTTCTAAAATCGTAAAATACATGCTACTGGCAACACACACACACACACACACAAGAAATATATTTCAAATTCAAATAAGGGTCATTAACTCAAAAATACACTGAGTGTGTATTTCTGTTAGTGAACACTATAAACAAATTAACAATATTCATTTCACTAAACATAGTCTAGAACTTACAAAGCTTCCTACAGAAGTGTTTTTGGAGTACGCTGAGTATGTGTCTTGCTTCAGTCTTCTGATTCATCTGAAATAAATTAATCACTAATATTTTAATGACGTTTAATAATGTTTGAAGATGGAAATATTTGGAAACATTTTATCAAATGAATGCATAAAATTAGAAAGAAAAGGAGTAAACCCACAAGAAGAAAGCCCTTTGTTCATTACAGGATAGCAGGAACAAGCTCAGATGTCCAAGGCTTAGAGCAGCCCATGTGCTAAAGCTCAACTACTATACCAGCGATATTTCTTCTATCATGTGAAGTCCCAAGGAAATTTAGAACTATGGGCAATACATTTAGAATTCCCAACACACACACAATAATTTCATGTATCAAAATATAGAAGCTTGTAAAAGTGAGTCATTCAAGAAAAGTAATTTCTGCCACATTCAATTGTATTGGGATCACAGCAATTGTTTAGAGCAGGGGTTCTCAACCTTGGCAACTTTAAGACTTGTGGACTTCAACTCCCAGAATTCCTCAGCCAGCAAAACTGGCTGAGGAATTCTGGGAGTTGAAGTCCACAAGTCTTAAAGTTGCCAAGGTTGAGAACCCCTGGTTTAGAGCAATAGTAAATAGAGAATAGGGCTCAATTCTTCCAAGCATTTCATTTTGTTAATAATAGTATCAATGTCTCTGTCAAAATAAGGCTAATGAGTATATAAATCATTTAAGTGGTATTTCACAGTCTCCTCCCAAATTTGCTTCCAGCTCTTTGTCACACTCACACGCGATTTCAAAAATCCAAACAACAAAATAGACAAATGGAATTAAATCAGAACCAGTAGTTAGGCAGTAGTTCTTAGCATATAAACTGAATTCTCTATATGATATGTATTTGCATAATTATTGTTTCAAAAGTCACTTATTAGTGGCTTTTACTACTGATGTAAATGCCTTCTAAAAATGTTATTAAAACTAATGTAGCATGTAATGCAGCAAGCCACCCTTTTAACTTAAAGTGATTTCTTTCAAATTATCTGGTGGGGTTTTATTTTCCATTTTTGCAAGGACACAGCTTCTTTAAAATCGCAGAGCTCACCCCACTAATTGTCTTATTTTTGTTACAGAAAAAAACAGCACGAAGGATGTGTCCTTCTTGTGATCTTTAAAAAGTTATGGCTGTAATAGGCAGTTCTCTATTTTTCTTAGATGGAAAAGTATTTCCATTATGTAAACAAGAAAATTTATACAAATCATGCAAGCATGGCTATGGAGAATTCTTATACTGTATATCCAACAAAGACAGGGTAACACATTACATTATACTATATTAATATTGCTTTTATTTTTCTATTTTATTGCCCAAAATGTTACATGGAAATATTAGAATACTCATTTGAATGAATAGCTATTTTCAATGAATAATTTGCATACGCTCAACTTGCACTTTATTGCTAAATTTGATTTTTTAAAAACTAGTTTTACTTGTTGTTCTATATTTATCTCCCTTTCAGTACTCTCTCTTTAAAAAAATATGGATATTGAGATTTAATATTTTTCCTGTACTTACTGGCTCCTCTTTAACCACTAGGCACAAATCACCATCACTGCTACGAGTACCAAATCCATTCAATGAAGATCCAACCAAAAATAGCCTACTATCTGCAAGGCAAAAATAATTTAAAAATTGTGTTCTTCTTTGAAAGAACTCAAACACCAAAAGTCTAAGTATGGAATAATAAATATATAGAATTATAACATACTTGGAAAGATCTGCTGAATTTCCCTTTGGAGTTGAGTACGGCAAAGCTCTTTTTTGTTCAAGTCATAGGTTTGTTGTTGACATGCTTGAAATAACTCCAGTATTTGCTGACTTAACTTTATGAATAAAAAATATAAAACTTATATTTAATATAAAATATTAATCCAGTTTTTTTAATTCTTATTGAACGTAGACCTTTTTAGGATAAAAAGTCATCAATCCATTGTTCTTTATCTAGTTTATACTAGATCTGTCTGCAAATAATAAATTATCTAGATCCTGATGAATGAGATTTATTATTTCAAGTCTATGAAGTTAAGCAGCACAAGACCAAGAAACAATTATTCTTGGAAGTTGGACACAGTCAAAAACAAATTGGATTTTGTTTTAACTGAATACTCATTTTGGATAATCTGGTAGATTTACCTTTAAAATTACTGCTATACAACAATAAGTAGTGGAAAACCTTTGCTACTGTAATAGTTCTTAGCCTGGATGACAAGATTAATGCAGCATGAAACACAGCCTCCTTCCTCCCATTTTGATTAGGACTGGAGGCAGTATTTAATCTACTACAGGAGACAAAAAGCTTCTGTAGGAAGAGAGTATATATTTTTTTAATTTTAAAGTTTCTAATTTAAAGAAAATGCATTTTCTCTTCTACATCTATAGAAATGTGGAGTTTCTATAAACTTATTCATAATTGTAAGAAGTAATAATAATAATAATAATAATAAAGTTGGAAGGGACCTTGGAGGTCATCGAGTCCAACCCCCTGCTCAGGCAGGAAACCCTACACCATTTCGGACAAATGGCTATCCACTCTCTTCTTAAAAACTTCCAGTGTTGGAGCATTCACCGCTTTTGGAGGCAGGTTGTTCCACTGGTTAATTGTTCTAACTGTCAGGAAGTTTCTCCTTAGTTCTAGGTTGCTTCTCTCCTTGATTAGTTTCCATCCGTTGCTTCTTGTCCTGCCCTCAGGAGCTTTGGAGAATGGCTTGACTCCCTCTTCTTCAAGCCAACCTGAGACTTTGTGCTTATAACACTTATTTTGTAATATTATAAACAATTTTCTTTTCAAACTTACCTTATCTTTGGCTACAGGAAGTGTAGCTTCTATAGCATTACTAAAGGAAGGTTCTCGTAATGGTGGCACACATCCTGTTAAATCTGAGATGTAATGTGCTTGAAATAATGGCGAAGAAATTGATCCAGAGAATGAATATCTATGATCTTCTATTAAAGGCACTAATTGGTTAGCTGAAGTTAATTCACGATGAGGTGAATGAAATCGCTGACGCTTTACTTCATAAGGAACATCCTCTTCTTTCAACCTCCTAAAAACATAAAAGATTTGATTATTTCAGTTTTCCACTTAAAATATGCAACAAAAACCTCAATTGTAAATACTTCTGATTAACGTGAATATTCCAACAAAACTGTGCATTATGCTTTATAAGGATTTGCCAAATTCTTTTAAACAGAAAACCCAATTGTGCCCCATGGAAAACAGTGCTAGATTAAATACATACAAGTTTTGTTACTGAAAGTTTGATCTGATGAAGACAATCTTACACAAACCATACTGTTTTTGAAATACTCCTTGTCCAAGAGAATAAGTTCACATTTTATAAAGTGTACTTTAGTGAGAAGTTGTGTCCAATGTGTACCCAGTGATAAGGGTGATAAGAAAGATAGAACAGATGGAAAAACTTACCACAACAGCCATTCAAAATGTAGAAAGTGTCTGTGTAGGTTTAGATTGTACAGACAGTAAAGTGTTTGATCTGGGCAAAAAAGAACCTCTATTTCATTTCACAATATTTATATATGAAAGCAACAATTGTGTATTACAAAACATCTTGCTTTCAACAGCCTCAGTAAGCTTGACATGATTTTATTATTTTTAAACTACAATATTCATAATAAACAACACACTTGTTTAATACTAATCAAGCAAGTATCCTGTTAATTATGAATGCTGTGGTCTGAAAATAAAGATTCACACACTTTCAATTCCAGAAATACTGAGAAACGTTCCTGCCACTCATACAGGATATCTTGCCATTATTTTTTAAACAAAGCAGCAGTCGCCGCATACAAGATAAGTTTTATGCCCATACAAAGATTTCAGTGGGTGCTTCTCTTTGAAAAAAAGCTTTGGCAAAGGCTTATTTGAAGTGACGCTAGGAGACAAAGCAGTAGCCCACAAATAAATCATAATAACCATTAGGCCTCTAGTGAGATTACAAGGATTACTTATCAGAAAAAGTGAAAATGCACCAATGTTATGTAAAAGGAATACTCCCCTGAAAACAGATGATCAGTAATTTAAGGTGATCTTTAGTGAAATTTCAGAGCAAGAATATTATGGATCATGTCTATTTAGTACAGACATGTCAAACACAAGGCCCGGGGACCAGATGCGGCCCGTGAAGTGGTTTCATGTGGCCTGCGAAGCCATCCTGGAAACAATGAGGAAATGGCCCCCTCTGCCTTAGCCCTGGCCCAGGCCAGCTGTGGCCAGTAGGCCACACTCACTCCATCCACACCCACCCAGTAGGCTGCACTCACCCTGGCCACACCCACCTGGCCCCCTGAGGGAAACCACAATGCTGATGCGGCCCTCAATGAAATTGAGTTTGACACCCCTGATTTAGTAGCAGATAAAAATGCTAGTGCTCTACAATCCCTGATACAAAGCAAAGAACAGATTTGCAGCCAAGTGAATTTTCAGGCGTTTGGCTTTCTTGGCATTCAAATGGCCAATTAAAAGCTAAATGAATCCTTGGAAAAAATATTCTAGATATCTCACAGTGGTAACAATCAAATCATTCAGTTACTTAATCTGAATGCCATGTACGTGTAGCTGATAATGTAACAGATAAAGCACAAGCATTTGAGAAACATAAAGATATTTTTAAACACTGTAGCAAGAAAAATATTTTTAATTAGCTACATTTTGAATACAAGCTGATAAATCGAAGCCAAAGTTTTCTTTTCTCAGCTTTTTGATGAAAGTATCAAGTTTAGATACAAACTGCACTTTAACCTACATTATGTTCTAAATATTTCCGTTTGCTATTACTATCATCCAAATTAGACAAAAATATAGGCTGTATTATATAATTTGAAGTTGTTATCTTACTAATACACATTTTTTTTAAAAAAAACCACACACGGGTTCCTCTTATACAGTTTGGCTGATGTATTTCCCACTGTATAATAAGTGATTAACCACTTTTGACTTGTGGTTCTGAGAAGCTGATACTCTTTTCCTGATATTTTTGATATTGTAAGTAGAAAGACAGGAAACACAAAGCAAGCCACACATATACAGCCATTTGAAAAATAAATCCTATTCAGACGGAAGCATATAACAAAGAGAAAATCTCCAAATTTTGAATATGAGAGACCTCCATTATCCAGTAAAGTAAGCACCAAGTTAAAAATAAAGCAGGCTTGGATTTGGTGTTTGTTTTCTAAAAATGGAAGGACTTTCTATTTGGCAGATAGCTTCGGAGCCATCAAAACTTTCTCACAGATGGAATGGAAAAACATTTAATCAATTTACCACCACTCTTCCCTGTAACTAACTTAGATTCCCTATGTGCTTTGAATATCCGAGAACACATTCAGAACAGTGAGGATGTAAGTGCAGGGGAAGAAAAAAATTCTCACAGCAGAATCGTTCTGAATAAAACTCCATTTACACTGGATCTAGTTCAGTAACATCGTATCTAAGTTCCAGTATGCGCCGAGCCTCTAAACTTTTCTAAACTTTTTTCTGAACTTTTTTTAGCTCAGTAGTGGACAATTCAGAAAATTTCCATTGCTATTTGTATTCAAACATTTTAAAATTTACTTCTAGCTAGAAGTAAATTTGTTCTCATTTCAAAGTAACTTATATATAATGTTTCCCTTATGTTGTATTAAAAATGATAATTCAGTGGCAATTTTTGGAAAGAGATTGGGATGGGCTGCCTCCAATCTTTGAAGATGGTAGAAACTCTGCAGCTTCAGGTTGTTCATCTTTAACCTATTGTCACATGAAATGTGAGGCTCACCTTATGATATCTGCTAGTTTCAAACTTACTGGGCAATATTAATTATTTGTTCATTTCATATGACACACGCTATCGTTAATCTAAACGGAAAACTAAAATTTTCAAACTCATCACTGCCCAGCACATTTTCATACATTATTAAGCTGTTGATTTGATTTCCAAACGGGATCTATACAAACAATACAAATACAATAATTTAAGTTAAAAGCAAGTACAGAACAAGCCATTGGTTCCACAACTTCTATAAATATAATAAATTCTTCCTGTCACATTTATATATCTTACTTACTTTCTGCGCCGGAATAACATAGGTGTAGGTGATCCATGCGATGGATTATCATTTTGACAGGCAAAGCGTGGTGGTGAAACAGCTGGGATGGTTGAAAGAGTACCATTCACTAGAGTTCTAAGGATATTAAAGTGCAATATTACTGCTTATGGAACTTACCAAGCTCTTAAAACCAGAACTGTATTAAAGTTGCTCTAATAATTTATTTTAATTTACTCAGTTTTATTATGCTTCTAAATCTCTAATCCATTTATTTCATGCTTTTATTATTATTTTTTCTTCTTTTGCTTTTTCATGTTCTTTTTCCATTATAGGTAGTCCTTAGCTTATAACCAGTTGCTTATTGATCATTCACATTTACAATAGCCATAGAACAGGTGCTTTACAGCCCATGAAGCACTCCCTGCTGTTGATTATGGTCATGCTACCCTCCCCCCATGATCACATGACTGCATGTGTGGTACGTGGCAACTAGTCACCTTTATGACCAATTGTGGCATTGCACAATCATGTGACCATGATTCACAATGGTTTTTTCCAGCAAAAAATCCCCTTTTAAAAAGAGTTGCACTTACGACTGCAAGGTTCACTTAATGGCCACCGCAAAAAAGATCATAATATCACTTCCAGTCATGTGGATACCTCGACTTACAACTCTAGTGACTTACAACCGGATTTCCCTACTTGTAAAATGCTTGCTAGATCAGTGTTTCTCAACCTTGACAATTTTAAGGCATGTGGACTTCAACTCCCAGAATTCCACAGCCAGCGTTGCTGGCTGTGGAATTCTGGGAGTTGAAGTCCACATGCCTTAAAATTGTCAAGGTTGAGAAACACTGTGCTAGATGAACAAACATTATTTGCACGCACACATTCAGTGAAACTGTTATTTAAATAATTAACATATCAGTATCTACCCTAGAATTACAAGTATTAACTATTTTATAAAAGAATCAGAAACTATTTAAACTGATTACACAACTTTTGTCTTCTAATGCAGTTTTTAAAACATATATACAGACAAATATACATATATATAAAATTACTTCTCTATAATGATTTGCATTTTCAACATTTCAAGATGTGCTACCCCACATGATTTGTTCTGAAAATGTACATCTGATAAACTTCATATTAAAATGATACCAAACTTACGTTGTACTCCGAAGTGGCTGAGGAAAGACAACTGGAGGTACATTTACTGGAAGATTAATGAAGAGATTATATCGTTGGTGTTCTAGTGGAAAAGGTGGACGACTCAAAGTGGAAGGATTTGGGAACATGCTCTTCTGTGCTATAAGTGAACATGTATTCTTCTACCTATATAAATTTTAAATGAAACTGAAGTAAAAAAAACCCTATTCATAATTACTATAAAGTGATATGATTTTTGACAAATATATTCACAAAACATTTACATTTAGCAAAAAAAGTGTACATAATATTCACCATTTTTGGTATTAATATTTCTATTAACATGTTTAGTATAATATTGTATTATATAATTATACAGTTATATAATATTGCATATTTTATCTTATTATAGTTTATATACAATCCTTCAGTGATGATATCCCGTCAGTAAGTTGCATTTCTATTTTTCATAGATATCCAGAATACTAATACCAAAAATAGAAGGACTACATAAAGAGTTGCAACTATATTAGTCTCTAACTGATTACAAAATACACATCAAACTACTATAGGAATTGAGAAAATAGCATATGGTAATCAATATGATCAAGCAAGATCTTAAATATATTTTCATTCTGCTCTTTAGCACATGCATGTATCAGAAACACAATCAAAAATAATCTGCATTGCATACAAAAGAAATCTGTAATGAAGTTGATATTATTTATTTATTCTACCAATTTATATGGCTGCCCATTTACTATATAGCTCAGGGCAGTTGCCAAAAAATTAAAAACAAGCAATAAACCAAACAGTTAAAATACACTGCATTGAGGAGAGTTCATATAAACAATATATGTCATCCAGAACTTTAATAGACTACAGGTAATCTTCGATGTAGGATAACTGGGACCAGAATTTCTGTTCCTAAGAAAGGTGGTTTTATGTGAATTGTTTCCAATTTTATGATCTTTTTTTGCCAGTTAAATAAAGCGCTGCAATTGTTAAGCAAATTCAGCTCCCCCCCCCTTTGTTATCAGAAGCCGGTTGGGAAGGTTGCAAATGATAATCACATGACCCAAGGATGCTGCAACCATTGTAAATACATGCTGGTTGCCAAGGATCCGAATTTTGGTTACATGACCATGGGGATGCTGCGACAATCATCAAATACATGACTGTGGGGATGCTGCGACCAGCCATAAGTCACTTTTTTCAATGTCAATATAACTTTGTAAAACTAATATTTGTAAGTTAAGGACTGCTCACAAAAACTCAAACATGGCAGAGAAGCAAGAGCCTTTCCTATTGCGTGTCTTCCAGCAGCCTGGCAATTTCAGCATTGCATTGAAGAATCATTAACAGGACTGCCTTCATGGATCTGTCTTGTTCTGAGATACAACTCCCACCAGCCCAATCTAGCATGGACAATAGCAGGGATACCAGGTGTAAAACAAGATGGCCATATGCTATATGTCATTGATTTAATATCTTTGAACTTTTAACAGCTGATTATAATTTCTACCATGATGAGGGAAAGGAGGTATGTATTTATTTTCACTACCTTTTGTGGAACTTGCAGTGCTAACAGCTTTGCAAATAATTTGCATTTGCATGCTTGCTGACCCACTCACCATACACAAATGGCTAAATGAAGTAATGCTTCCCTTTGGTAACTATTCTCATTTGATTCATCTTCAATAAAGCTTATTCTAAGAAAGGGGTGTCAAACTGCCAACCCATGGACCGGTTGCATCATGTGGAGGCCTTGCCCACCCCAGCTCCAGCAATGCAAAAAAAGTCACATACATCGCAACACATCACATGATGCGGCAAGTTTGACATCCATGCTCTAAGATGATGGACATTAAGGCCACTAGTTTGGCAATTTGCTAGCTCAAGAAAGATTAGAAATGACTTCCAATATATTTCTGATCATAACATCTCAAAATAATCAAAATTATCAAGGGTTTGCAGCAATTATGCAGGAACATCACTTATTCTGTAGGTTTAAAAATGGCAAAGGAAATGTGATGAGATTCATATATTTGTATATAGTGTAAAAACACTTACCCAACCCATGTTCTCAAGGTGTCCTGACTTCAATTTCCATAATCCCAGATTAGCATAACAAATAGTCAAGCTGTTAGGGAATTACAGGAACTGAAATCCCCTGAAGTTTGCTAGTTTGATGGACAATGGATTAGAAAGGGAGCATATTTTTCTTCTCTTTTATAGCATTTCAAATTTATCAAACAATTGTCAGACAAAAAGAAATATTTAATTACATAACACATACTGAAATTAATGAATTTGTTATAAATTTGTTTATAGTTAACAATTCAGAAAACTTTAAAATCAAATTTTACAAACTGATAGGAGATGAACTATGGAGAAGTTCATAAGAATAAAGCCTTCTTATGCAGTTGCATACAACTGAGGTTAAAAACAATAAATACACTAATACTCTTCCTTACCAATATCATTACTGTAAATGACTTTTCCCAAATCACTTTGATTTCATTTTACTGACACTTACTGTCGGGATATATCAACAATATTTTTAATTTTTTTCTTAAGTAAAAATTGTTTATATTTTCTTATAGATTTCCATTAACATCCAGAAGAACCAAATTTTTCCAAATGAGACATCCTCACAAATAAATAAACCAAAAATGCCAGAGAAGCTAGTAGATACTCTTTTTGCACTAATTCATCAAAGATGCAGCACACCAACTTTCGGGAGTTTCCAATTTTTGGCTTGGCAAAGCATTCACCTTCACCTTCCAATCTTTCTTGGCTTAAAGAATCAGTCTGCAAAGTTAGAAAGAGTTTCTTCAGGTGAGGTTGAAATATACCTCCATCTCCTTTTAAGACAATTTAGAAGTAATTGCCAAACTGTAAAGACGACATAACCTGTGTATAGGAGAATACTGTACCTGAAAGGAAAGTATCGTTTATACCCAAACCACCATGAATTGACGTGTGACTTGTTATTTCTAATAATAACAATAAGTGGTGTAGGGCACCGAGAATTGCCAAGGCATCATAACCCCCGACTCTCGTGAAGATCCCCACTTCTGAGGCTGGTTTTCTCCAGATTTCTCTCTTCCCAGATGCCCCGCCGAAAGTTACTCGCCTTGGCAGGGACCCTAGAGCATCCCAACCAATGGCCCAGAAACAAGCTCTCTTGCCTTCTCTCAAAAGCTCTCCAGGCCCAAGAGTCCGCTCGCTTGAAAAGGAAGACCCAGCAGGATCCCCGCTCGGCCAAGAAGAAGCCCAAGAGGCGCTCTCTTCATCTCTTCCGCTCCGGCCTACAACCTGCGCGAAGGTTGCTTTAACTTACTCCGACGAGGGCGTAGAATTCAGGAGGGCGAAACGAGCGGCTGAGGGTCGAGGCCCACCGCTTTCCGAGGCCAACCGCCTATTCTGTTTTCTTCCCTTCCTTTCTGGAGAGAAAGAGAAAGGCAGGTAGAATTCTCCGGAAGTAAGCCGGAAATTCCTTAAACAGGACCATCTCTATGGCTGAGGCTTTGGTCTACCCCGGATCCAAAGCGCTCCGACCGGAAGCGCTCCAAAGCTCCCACGCTTATGCTCAGCCTCGGTAACCTCCCTCCCCGTTCTTCGCAACTCTTTGACATACCATTCTACGCATGCGCCTTTGGTCCCTTGTTGAAGCACTGGGATCGGACTGCTGAGGAGGTTGTGCCCTCCCGGTTCCTGGAGAATGATTTCTCTTGACTTGCCTTACAAAAGATTAGCATGAGTTTCCATCTAAATAACTATCGTTTGGGAGCGATATAAAGGCCCACTACTCTGATGGAATAAACTAGTTCTTGAAGATACAGATTGCAATTGTCATTGGGCAGAAAATTCCACTCATTTCAAAATGGCAAGATTGCTGAACTTCAGTCCAATTTTACGCAATTATTGAGAAATAGGTTCCACGTGTTCAGAGATCTGATAAGGTCTATAATGATTGATATTTTTCTGATATCTTTCATCAACTTTTGAAATGTGTCACATGGTTAAGTAAGTAAGTGAATGATGAGTAGGAACACTATAAAGCTGTTCAGAAAGTGCCAATATCCTGTTGAAAGAAAAATCATTGGTCCAGTCCAAGCTGGGAATAAACAAAATGGAGACTGCTTTAGAAAGAAGGTTGGAGTTTATTGAAGAGCAAAGCCGGACAGAAGCGTAGCTCTGGGAAAGCTGACCACATGTAGCTGGGCGTGGTGGGTTTTTATACCTTCTTGGGCTTTTGAAGTGATTCCTGTTCGTGTTTGAGGCTTTGTATTTCCTGTGTCATGTGCTTTGACCTGAGTGAGTGTGCCCTTTTGGTATTGGTGGGTTAATCCTATTATGTCCCCGAAGGTCATGTCTTTAACAGTTTGGGTGGGGTATGTAGATTTTAGGGGTCTTTGTCTTCCTTATATCATCAGCTTCTAGTTTCCTGGCTCCAACCTTCCTGAATGGATTATTGCATCTGCATTTCTAAAAGTTGGTTTCTGCTGAGTTTTCTAGCTAGGGGGGAGGGAGAAGTTTCTGCCTTTTTAAAGATCTCCATTATTCCTTTGTAGAAATATATTTTGCCTTTTTAATATTCCCCAAAATATTTCTTTCTCTGGATTCTTCCCCCAATCCCTTGGCAACATTTCTGTTCTGTGTCCCTGTTGCTTTGCCTTCATTTCAGCCTCAATATGAGAAGGCCTTGAATCACTTTTTACTGATGTTGAAATAATATATTTCCCATAAATCACAATAATTAGCAACAATTTTAAGTTAAATATGTTGGCACCCTTGGCAAATGACAACAAACTACCATAGCTAAATGCATTTAGGATGAGCAACAGGAGCAATGAGCAACTTAGAAATAAACACCTTAAGAAGATCAAATCATACAGTATTGTAAATTCTATATACCATTACTAAATACAGTAGGCGTCTTAGTGGGATGAAATAAATAGGAAGTAGTTTAACAGAAAGAAATACTGAATCAATGTTATTTTGGGGGAAGCGAAGAAGCATGTTTTCTCTGTCACAGTGCCTGTAATCTAGAATGATACTCCCTAGAGATTTGGATGGCTCAAACTGATGATGTTCAGGAAGTTAGTGAAAACTTTGGGGCAGGATGAAGGTTGTGCCCCTGCTGGACGGGTGGAGTTATATGATTTTTTTATTTGAGTCATTCATGATTTATTTTTTGACCTTTTTTACTTTTTTGACTTTTTAATTTTAAAATATTGCATGGGGGTTGGGTAGCTTAGATTAGAAAGTGTGTAAGTGGGTGAGTAAGTAAGTAAGTAAATGACTTCAGGGAGCCAAGCTTGGCAACAGTTCATATAAAAGGCATCTGGGCAATATTTTTAGCTAAACAGCAGTGTAATGTAGCTACTTAAAATGTACTATCTTGGGTACATTAATACAAGCAGAGTCCAGATCACCAGAAGTCATTATTCCATTTTATGTTGCCCTGGTGAGACCCCTTTTGAAATACTGTGTTCTGAGCATCAGTTCAAAACTAGTGACAAATTGGAGCATGAGGAGGTTCAGAGGAGGTCTATCAAGATGGTGAAGGGCCTGGAAATCAAGTCCTGTGAGGAACAATTAAAAGAACCTATTATGTTTAGCCTTCAGGGGAAAAAGACCAAGGGGAGATACAATAGCAGTTTTAAATATCTGAAGGTGTCACACAGAAAAAGGAAAATATCCAAACCAGTGATGTTAAAACTACATGCTAGGTATAAGGAAGTGCTTTCTATAATATGAGCTGGTAGTGGATTGAGTTCTTCTTGGCTAGAACTTTTCAAACAGGTGGAGGTCGTTTGTTAGACAGGGGTGTCAAACTCAATTTCTTTGAGGGCCGCATCAACATTGCGGTTGCACTCAGGGGGCCAGGTGGGTGTGGCCTGGGTGGGTGCAGCCTACTGGGTGGGTGTGGATGGAGTGGGTGTGGCCTACTGGGTGGGCGTGGCCAGCTCTACATCGTTCGCGTCAAGGGTGCCTGTGGGGGCCTGGGCAGGAGTGGGATAGATCTGAGGGTCTCTGGCAGAAGGGGATGGGACCAGGGCAAGTGCCAAGGCATGGTCCACTGGAGGAGCCTCACTGTTCCTCTCAGGCCATGCGGGGGGGCTTATGGAGCTAAGTCTGAATGTGTTTCAGCATAGATGGCCACCACAAAATTGTACATTGGCTCCCGGCCGGCCAGGGCCAAGGCAGAGGGGGCTGTTCCCTCACTGTTTCCAGGGTGGCTTCGAGGGCCACATGAAACCACTTTGCAGGCTGCATCCGGCTCCCAGGCCTTGTGTTTGACATGTCTGCTCTAGTAGAACCTTCACTGATAAAGAGCATTAGACCCAATGACATTTAAGATCTCTTCCAATTCTCTAATCCCAAAACTCTCTTTTGCCTTTTGTTTTTCTGAAGATCAGCAAACAGGGAGAGGTTGTTCAGGAGCAATCTTCTAAGGCAGACATGTCAAACTCGCAACGTCACGTGACGTTGCGCAATATATCGGGACGGTTTTGCCATTGCCGGCAGTGGGGTGGGTGCGGCTTCCGGAGGATGCATCCAGCCCGTGGGCCGGCAGTTTGACACTCCTATTCTAAGGAGCTATTGTGAATCATTTATTTCAGAGGTCAACTAAGCACTCTACAGAATCACTCATAAATACTCCAGGAATTTCCCTTTGGAAATTCTTTTAATCCATTAAGTCCCTGGGATGGATTGATTGATAGGTCTCTCCTCCTTGCATAAGAAAATTCTATAAATACTGGATAATGATGTAACCATGAAAAAAAGGACTTCTATTACTAAGCAAAAAATTAACCCAGACAACATGTTCATTAAGCACTAATGAATTGTAATAACAGAAAAAAAATTTTTTTTTAAAAGGACTGATGCTAATGACTTCCACTTTCAGATTTCATCTCAACTGCTCCAAGGCAGGACTGATGGATAATCCCCTGTAATCCCTTAAGACCAGTCCCCAGTGGCCAAGAATATGAGATCTGCTCTTCCTAGGAAAGATAAATTGAACTTCCCAAGGAACAAAAGACTGGGACACCCAACATCACCTTTCCAATGAGGCCCAGCAATTTACTTTATTTTATTTTAATCTCACCTTTATTATTTCTCCATAACTCAAGGTGGCAAACATATACAACATACCTTCATCTTCCTATTTTTCCCACAGCAACAACCCTGTGAGGTGAGTTGACTGACCCAAAGCCATCCCACACGGTTAAGGGAGGACTTGAATTTGAGTTTGGATAGTAATGCCACTGTGCAACAGGGAAACTAATACAGCAACAGCAATCCCAGCTTTTATTCTTTCCTAGACTGAACAGTCACACTAATCTAAGATGAAACTAGTCTGATGTTGATTTTGCAACTAAAAAAGCAGACAGAATGTATTTGCATATACACTTCAGGAGAAACACAGGGAAGACAAGTTATTGTACGGTAGCTAGGGTACAGTGCTCATAGAGCCAATATAGGTGAAAGCTAAGAGTTCAAGAATCCAAAGCCAAGAGTCCAAAGACCCCAGTCCAGTCCTATAGGTATAATAGACAAGAGGCAGGGTTAGGATGTGGAAAACTAATGGTGTTTAGGTTCAGAAAAATGGGGCAAGACAAAGAAAGAAGACAAACAGAGAAACAGGTAGTTTATTTCAATTCAAGATTCAACACTAGATATTTCCAAACCTAGTCTGAGTTGTACAGCCTAGACTCCACAAGTAGAGCAAGGATAAGTAATACAGGGCTAATTGTTATTTCCAATAGAGAATCAGGTCTTGGCAATTGCTTCTATGTAGCTATATCTGTGAGCACAGCTCATTTACATCACTTTGTTCTTTGAAGCTGCAAGATGTCTTAGGGCCAAGCACCCTGCAAAGAACTGGCCCTTCACCATCTAACTCTGCCCTCACCTACTCATGCCCATTGGGTACTCTGTGTACCTGAGTTGACTGACTGCCTGTCAGCATTTGAAGCTGACAACCTATTTCACCAGTCCCCTCAGTAACGGTAAAAACTGAACCTCGCAAATAAGGCCTCACAGCCAGTATCTTTGACTACCTGCAGAGTTTCTTGCATGATTGTCCCTATTTCATCTCTCTTGCTTTGGGGTCATTCTAGTGCAAAACCTAAAATCCAAATCAGCACATCTCCATAAAAGGCACACACATTCCTTTGCCATCTAGATTGTATGTACCAGGTTTGCCTCTTGTTCTTATTCAAGTTGTGAATGAAGAAAGATTTATTATGGGCAGATCTGACATTTAGAAGCACCAGCTGGAGCCCAGGGCTTTCCGTGCTCTGGTATCTGGCACACAAGAAGACAACAGAAGGCTAGACGTGGGGACTAGTTTGAAAGGTTTATTTAGTCTCATTTAGCATATTGGATGTTCTTAGCCTTCTGGTTTCTCACCTAATCAGTTAAGCTCATTATGTTACATAAACTCATATGCTATGCTGCAAACCATGATTTACAAGTACAATGACTGGATATAGATAACTTAAATAAAGGCATCCACTTTAATTGTTATGACCAAGGAATGATGAAACAAATATTATGATACCACAATGCAAACACCAGCTCTTTGTATTTGCATCCTGATGTCACAATGCGCTATAAGCCAAAATCAAACAAACCACATTATGATTTAGTATGTATGAACCTATATGAACCTAGTCATCTCTTGGTATTTGCTGTAATATTTTCAGCACAGTCATAAGCATGCATATTCAGAAATACTTCCTTCTGTTGTTTTATGTAGTGTATTTACCTATTGCATTTGATTAGTGAGATTTAGGAACTGTAGCCATGCAGCCATGTTGTATGTGTATGTAATAAGGAATGTACTGGACTTTCCGCTCCAGAATTTGTGTAGGGCCCATTATGTTACATCTGTCTTTTTAATTTGCCAGAAAACATATTTGCAAATAGCTTTATAGATTAATTTATTTACTGATCAGCTGGGAAAGAAAAATATTTAAAATTATATTTAGAAGTTGGACTTCGAAGAAGCATGATTGAAAGACTATTGACCCTTCTGAACTTTGATATTGGAAACAAATCCTGAAAATACCATGGATAAACAAGGGAAAAAAATGGAACACTGAACAAATCAATCCAGAATTCTCACTTGAGGCACAAATGACAAGATTCAAATTATAGTACTAGGGGAGCATCAGGCAAAGATCTAGCTCTCTGGAGAAAGTTGAAAGAAAGAGAAGAAGAGGATGATCAGTTACAGTAGCAATAGGTGCATGGTTAGTAGATTGAAGGACCATATTAGTGACAAATTATCATGGAGAAAAATCTATGTGGTTGTTAAGAATCAATATCAACTTCATGCACATAATAAATTTTAAAAAATACTTTGAACTATGGGATGGACTCCAAAAGATCAGTTTAGCTTTAAACAAAACATTATTTAAAAAACAGAAAACATTTCTGTAATAATATACTGCAAACCATCTGTCAATGCTACTAACATCGGATGTTCTTGCTTTGACAACAGATGGAAATGTAGCCATCTTTTCTCTTTCGCTTTTAGAGTTAGATGATGCTGGGAGGGGGGATGTGGATGAGAGTCCAGTGACTCATAACAACAATAACTCAGCCTCAAAGTTATTGTGCCAGAGCTGATAAGGATTTGGTGGGCTAGAGAGTTGGGGAGAAAGCCCCCCCCCTTCAAGCTAATTGGGGAATGTGATTTATGACTGTTAACTGGAGGAGGGAATTATGCTTTGCTGCTTTGTGCGGTGGAAGGGGGAATTCAGTTTTTGGCTTTAACTATGTAGTGCTGATGCTTTATTTCTCAAATTATTATTATTTATTATTATTATTTATTTGACTTCTATGCCGCCCTATTCCGGAGAACTCAGGGCGGCTCACAACATAATAGAAATCAACATTTAAAAATACATGTATATAAAACCCCTTAATTAAAAAAAAACCAATCATTCAACATACACACAGACATACACTGGCTTGGGGCAAGATGTTAGCTGCCCCAGGCCTGCCGGCAGAGGTGTGTTTTAAGTAATTTACGAAAGGCGGAGAGGGTGGGGGGCGACACGGATCTCCGGGGGAAGTTGGTTCCAGAGGGCCAGGGCTGCAACAGAGAAGGCTCTTCCCCTAGGCCCTGCCAGGCGACACTGTCTGGCTGACGGGACCTGGAGAAGGCCGACTCTGTAGGCCCTAACCAGCTGCTGGGATTCATTTTAAATTTTACCTTAAATTTTCTTTAAGGTAAACAATGCTTCAAAGTTCTTTTAAAGAGTTTCATTTGTCGGAACCAAGACATTATCATTCTATAATTAATTTTAAGAGAAAGGTTAGGAACAGAACTTTACATGAAAAAAATGAAAGCTATGAAATGCAATCTAATGTTAGAACATTTCTAAGAGGTAGAGGTTGAAATAATAATTGTAATATCTGATTGTATATACTGCACAAAATATAGGATCAGATTGAACTATTTCAGAATAACTAAAAAAGACAAACCAGGATTTTCCTTTACTAAAAAAATTACAGGAATGCAGGTAGTCCTCGGCTTACCACCGCAATTGAGCCCAAAATCTCTCTTGCTAAGTGAGACAGTTGTTAAGTGAGTTTTGCCCCATTTAACCATCTTTCCTGCCACAGTTGTTAAGTAAATCACTGCAGTTGTTAAATTAGTAACACCGTTGTTAAGTGAATCTAGCTTCCTCAGTGACTTTTCTTGTCAGAAGGTCGCAAAAGGTGATCCCATGACTCTGGGACACAACAACCGTCAGAAATATAAGTCAGTTGCCAAATTTTGATCACCTAACCATGGGGATGATACAGCAGGCGTAAGCGTGAAAAAAGGTCATAAGTTTATTTATTTATTTATTTATTTGACTTATATGCCGCCCTTCTCCCCAGACTCAGGGCGGCTCACAGCAAAAATACAAGTACAAAAATATAAATCAATTAAAATAGTAATATACAATATAAAAACTATATAACTATTACCACTCATACAACATACAGTCCCAATCAAAGGCCCAGGGGCAGAGCGCAGCTCACACGCCCCAAGCCTGTCTGCATAAATGTGTTTTTAAGAGTTTTCGGAAAGCTAGGAGGGAGGGAGCAGTACGAACCTCTGAGGGAAGTTGGTTCCAGAGGGCTGGGGCAGCAACAGAGAAGGCCCTAACCCTAGGTCCCGCCAGATGGCACTGTCTAACAGACGGGGACCCATAGGAGGCCAACCCTATGTGCCCTAACCGGTCGCTGAAATTCATGGAGCAGAAGACGGTCCCGCAAGTTACTTTTTTCAGTGTCATAGTAACTTTGAACAGTCACTAAATGAACTGTTGTAAATCAAAGACTACCTGTTTCCAAGTTTGTCTGTGTTTGACTGATCTGAGATTATGCTGTAACTGCAGACAAAGAAACTGATTGTACCACAATGATAGCAGGACAAGGCTAGATTGTGCCAAAAAATTTCCTTATAAAATAGGAAAGACATCGTATTCTGATGACTATAGCTCTTTAACAGCAATCTAAATATGTGAACTCAGAATTAAAATTCTGGTGTGCTTATTGGGTATCCTTAATAGGAAGTATGTTTTTTCTTCTATTTCCTGGGTGGTCACTAGTGCCAGATAACAGTAATAACTTTAGAGATTATAATATATTTTATACAACAATGGCAGGGGTTTCTGTGGGAAGGAGCATTTTAAAAGGCACAATGGCACTCACAACTATGCAATCAAAGCCCCATCCTTTTGTATAAGTGCTGAGACCATACTGAAATCAAGAGCTCCACTTAAAACTTATCTGACCACCTCTTATGGCTAGCAAAACCTGAACCTTCTTTTTTGTTATCTTCAGATTCAGTTCTTCTGGATATCGATTTACAGTAGACAGATGCCACACTGTATGTCATCCTTCTTGCATAATGATCCTTATGCAAATTCCTCTTTGAAGGCTTTAAGCCATTTTGGAACCCGTACCTCGTTAGCTGCCTGGGACTCACCAATTTCTCCTTAGTTTACTGTCTTCGTTCTTTCTCTCCCTCAGCACACTACTTCACATCATTTTTGTTTAACTTCTTCAACTTCCCACCTCCCTGCTTTAGAGTCTCTTTGTGAAAACTGCTATCTGATTCATTTCCTAAAAAGGCTATCATCCACGAGTACAATTTATATGTCAAAAAGCTCATATCATAAGATAGCAGAGCGTGTTAACCTTTTCCATTCTGTTATGAGTGTCTGGATAATTACAATATGCTAGGCTAAACTGTGATGGCCTAGTCTGTGGTTCTTGTAAGAAAAGGGAGGGCAGAACCTGAGGGTGGAGAGAAAAGGGGCTTGAGCCTAGAATCCCTATGTAGCCACAAGAGGACTAAGTGCAACTCCCTTGTTTGCCATTGACTTTTATCTAATTCTAAGCAAGTGCCAACTGTTGAGAAGTTTCCTGTGCTTTTGTTTATTGGAATGTGTTTGTTTGTGCATTTACTGGAGTTATAGTCCACTATGGTGCATTAATTTTCTACTTCATTTTGATCTCTATTTATTTTAAGCTTATACACTTCCTCCACAGAGTTGCAGATGGATATGAAGGAAGAACCTTCTTGAAGTTGGTCTGATAGAAAGCTTAAAGTGGCTACCATCTTAAATATACATCATCTTGGGCATTTTATTTGAGGATTAATATGTCTACTTTTTAAAATTTGCAGTATTGCTGTGGAAATTAATTATAGCATTATCCACATCAGAAATGTCAAGCTCCTAAATATTCCTTTGTTGGCAAAAATACCAGTGCAAAAAAAAATGTTAAGGAGTGCTAAATTTTAAATGAGAAAACAGAAGATGATTTAAAATCAAAGTTTCTATAGCAACAACATAACAATGTTGTGTAGTTTATAATAATTAATTGTTGGGTAATAAATTTAATTACTCAAGAAACTTACGGTCAATAAAGAATAAATACATTAACTGAATAGTCTGTTAATTTTGAAATTGGTACCTTGTTCCATTACTTTCTTAGGGGAAATGGTGTCATCCTCCAAACATGGTTATTTTTTATCATTGACCATGCTGACTATACTCTTCACTGGCAGCCTGATAGAGCCTTAAACTTTACTTTACTTTACTTTACTTTACTTTATTTTGACTTATATGCTGCCCTTCTCCTCAGACTCAGGGTGGCTCACAGCAAATAATACAAGTACAAAATATAAATTAGTTAAAATAATAATATACAATATAAAAAACAATAAAACTATACCCACTCATACAACATACAGTCCCAATCAAAGGCCCAGGGGCAGAGCGCAGCTCACAAGCCCCAAGCCTGTCTGCATAGATGTGTTTTTAAAAAGGAGAACACAGCAGTATCTTTCAATATGTTGCTTCTTGATGGTCAGTTGCAGGAAATTGCATTAGAAGGCTTTTGGTTTATTGGATACTGCAGAGTCCCATCCTATTTCTAATTTCATTAACGTCTACATCAGTGGTTCTCAACCTTTTTCAGGTTGAGACCCCCACTTGCGCCACCCATGCATAAGGATCATTAGCATAGACAATAGCATAAGGACAATAGCATAAGGACAATAGCATAGTTTCACATATCCATATAGGCTTTGAGTCTTGAGTGACAAAGATTTTAAAACAATTTCCCAAGTAATAGGCATATGACAATAAGGATCTGCAGATCAGGCTTGAAGAGTTAGAAGGGGCACACTTAGTGGGCATGCCCCAAACAGGAATAAACCTGCAAAAGATGGAGTCTCAACTTGGCTGTAAAATAAAAAGGAGCGGAAGGAGCTTTTAGCTATGTGAGAGATCAACCTGCAGAGGGTTGAAAAGAGATCAGTCATAGAGACTGCAAATAACATGCTTACTAACTTTTAAGAAGTAATAATCATCAATATTTATCTGCTATAATTTTTATAACTTCTCCTAAAGATTTTTCTTTTCTGGCCTCACATGGATGAAATACAACAAATTGCAACATAAATATCAGTAAAGAGAAAGAATAAAACCTACAGTGTTTAACATCAGAAGTAATACTGTGTAATAGTAATTTGTTTTATGATTAAAATTAATATTTGTTTCTACTGTGTTACAAGTATTGGAATACACTTATTCAATGTAGTTGCTTGAAAGGACATGTTCACGACAAATATGACCTCAGCGTATTTTTGGTTATGTAGGTGAGATCCAGACATTTTTTTTATTTGAATGCCTAATGAAAGTCAAGAAGCATATATCACCTGCAATTAAATGGCATCATTAAATCAAATTGTGCTGAAACTTAAAAGCTAAATTCCCACTTTATTGTCTTTGAAACACTTCAGAGAATGAAGGTTTAAAAATAGTGATATAAATGGCTCCTATGAGATGTGGTTTTGAGAAGTAATCAGAATTTTAAAAAGAATAACATGAATTCTACTTCCCATTTGGATGGATGGCATTTATAAGAACAATGTAGCCTTTTTCCTACCACATCAGGAATGTGTGGTTCTTAAATCTGAAATAACATTGAGTTCTGGATATTGCTGAAAAGATTTCCATTGTATAGCCTTGAGACTGTTCGACTATTGAATTTTCAAGAAACCTGAAGAAAGAATAAATTCCACATTATTATGCTGTTATTATAGCAGTGTGTGAATTCTTGATGAGCTACAATAACAATTTATTTTTAGATGTATAGTTCTTTGGAATAATAAGACAAATAAAATATTAGATGTAGGAATACTGCATCATCACCATTAATGTTTAAAGATGAAGAAACAACAAAGCAATACCTATCTATACAGTAGACCTAAGATAAAGAGCACAAGCATCTCTAGACATTGTCTCAGAAATGTTAAATGATGTACTAGAATATCCACTAAAGAAAACATTTCTGGATAAAGAAAAGGGGAGAAAAGGCAGTAGACAAAGAAAGCCTATCAATTCCTCTGTTGGAATGTATCTAGAAAAACTAGATACAAAAGTTATTTTTGGAACAAAAGGGCATTTGGCTCAATGCAAATTAATGGGTGGGCCTTGATAATAATCCACAGGGCAATAATTTTATGTCATTTATTTGGAGTTTAAATAATTTCAGAATTGCCTGAATATCATCTGCCATTGTTTCAGAGTAGAATTGCCACTGCCTGAGGGATAGATCATAATTGTTAAAATGGACACACAGGATTCCAAGTTTAAGACTTACACATGCTGAACAGTTCAACTTTCCCTGAAGGTCTTCACTCTTCTGAAAAGCAAAGTACAATCACAGTACAAAGTACCAATAGGTGTATTGGCCATTCTCAAAGTAGGTAAGAAAACAGAAATAGAAAGCAGCTCCAACTGAGAGTGTGGAGGAAGGAGGAAGGAGGTTAGAATGATCAAGATTTTAAAATAATATGAAATATAAAATTAATTAACTACATAGGGTCTAAATTCTAATAAAAAGTAAATGACATAACTGTAAAAGGAGAGCACTTGGGATTTTGCAAAATAGCTTATTTTGGCTTCTTTATCAGATGCTCAGAGACAAAAGAAGATTATGCAAGGAAAGGCATGTATCTAGAAACTGGGCAAATTCCAGGGTTTTTGCTATTGTCCTTATTGTTGTTTGTGCTTTCAAGTCAGTGTTGACTCTTGTCAAGTGCCTGCACTAGTCCCTGCAGTATGTTTCCACTGTATCCTTCCAAAAGCTGCCAGAGAGTGACTGTTCCAAGGTCATCCTGTATGGAACACTAGAACTCAAAGTCTCCTAATTTCTAGCTTGATGCCTTGACATTACACCAAACTGGCTCTCTTCTGGTTAAAGACTGGAAATTCAAACTCATTTCTCAGTAGCCCAATACAGTCTGTTCTTTGTAAGAATGAAAAGTATGGCAGAGAAGAAACAGTCTTAAATATGTAGAAATACATATTTTTCCACAATGCAGTCTCAAGTGCTGACAACTGCATGTAAATCTGCTGGAAATGAAGCCGACTCTCCCCAAATTTCAAACCCTTCCTTTGCTTTGTACCCCATGATGGCCTGATGTTCTACCAGGACTGCATTTTTACCACCGCCACTGGTTGGCAAATTCACCATCTTTAACCCTCCTGGCATATACCCTGGAATAGATACCGATACATAGGTATCTATTCCTGGATTAGTAAATCAAGAAAAGAAAGGAAACATATCTGATTTATCTTTTTCCTGTCACCTGGGTAGAAGGAGAAAAGGGCAGAACTGTTGCCAATTTCATCTAACTTGTTTTTTTTTTAAAAAACACCACTCAGCTTTTCATTATTTTATAAGTGAAAAAATTGTACAAATACAATAAGTACAAAAAAAATGCCATGGAGGGCAGGGTCCAGTACTAGAGGAGAGCAAACTTCTTGCAACACTGCATAGGAGCCAAGCAGAATGCAAACATTTTGCCTACTATAAAATGTAGTGCAGCATCACTTGAGCTGCTTCAAGGCAGAAAACACAACTTTTACTGGGTGATGTTGCCTTCCAAAGTGGGCTATGGTGGATACAGGACAATGCCAAGCACTCCGGCGCTTGAGAAATGGTCAGTAGGGCAGTTGTATCAAGGTGTTCATGTGGATAAGGTATAACTATAGATGTCTGGCCATTTATGAGTTACTTCTGAAGTAGAGTAACTGGTTTCTCATATTGCATTAAGCTGTGTAGGGTGAAGCCGAAATCAATCAGACCATATTTGGGTTTATTACAATGTGCAAAAGATGAAGGAGAGAAAATTGAATTAGTCAAACATTTTCTCGGTAGAAAAGTTCTATAACTATTTCTATTATATTACCCAGAACCTACAGCTGGCACAAATCACAGCCGCCTACTTGGTGCCGGGCCTTAATGGGTTTACAAAAATAACATCTGTTCTTCAGGAATTGCATTGGTATCAGACCTACAAGGTAGACTAGAATTCTGTAGGAAGACTTTATTAATTGAGAAAGACTATAGTAACACAATCTTACAAATTTGCTTATGCTTTTCTTCCCTTCCCTCTTATTCCACAATGAATCAGAGAGGAATCAGTCTGAGTCACTTCTAAATGCTAGTTCCTTTGCCAGGATTTAAGGAATGCTTCTGACCCCAGTAGAGTGTTGTTCTATAGGCCACACAGTATTTTATAGTATTAACTCTAATTCTTTTCAGATATTTTAGAATATATTTTTCCTTTATCATAATTAATTGTGTCTCTTGTGTTTTATTTGCTGGTCTAGGAACAAATAAAGATTGATTTGATTTGAATGCTTCTGTCCTTTTTGTTTACCGTACAATACATGATAGCTTCTGAATATTTACCTCATGGTCATCTCTGTGGCTTTCTACAATTATCACCAAGAAGTTTTGGGGCCCAATACAAGGTGCTGGTGATCACCTATGTCCTGTATAGCTTGGGTTCTTGTTGTCTTTGAGACAATCTTCTTCATGTAAAACCTATCTAAGCTATACAATATAGTTGGAAAAGGATACTCCAGGTACCCATCCTGAAAGCAATCAGGCAATGGATTTTCTCAGAAGGATTTCTGGAAGAGTTCAAGACCACAACAGCTGTTTACCCTAACCAAGATATTGGTGAAGCTCTATCATCCCACCTTTCTCTGAAAGGATACTTGTATGTGGTGGGCTGAGGCTTCTGCTATCAGTTTTACAAACAGATTTGAATCGGAGAGCTCAAACCACTGGCTTCCATAGACTGGATTCACACACTGCAGTGAGCCATAATGTAGTTTGTTTAGTTCTGAATGTTGAACCACTGTAGTTTGTATTTCTACTCAATATATGAACTGAGGGAATTAGAGCACAGCAGAATAAGAGAATTAAAGCCAAAAGATTTGAGAGATATGTACGGTGCTCCAACACAAAAACAAATTTCAAAACGAGTCAGTGTTGACTCCTGTCAACTAGCTGGATGAGTTTTCTTGAAAAAAAATCTTAACTTTAAAGACTTAAATGGATTGATATTTTTACTTTAAATATTTGTTTGTTACAATATCAATATCATTGATAATATATTCCTAAATTACTTGTAATTGTGATTTCACATTTTCTCCTCCAGACTCACTGAATCTCCTTATTCTTCAGTTATTCTCATTGAATGAGTTAAAATTTCTCATTTTAAGTATATATGAGTTAATTTTCTTTCAAATTTTCAAAGTGGCATAAAACGGTTAAGATTTCAATAGTGGGTTTCACAGTGGGAACACCAGTAAGCATCTAAGTTGATTAAGCCCAAGTTTAGCTTACTTCTAGCATTTGCTATTTTTTTGTGTGTGGGGGGGTACATTTTCGGGAACTTTACATAAAAAATAAAATAAGTCTCATCGTTCTTAACACACACTTTTTTTTAAGGACAGTTACGGAAGTGGCAGACGGACGAATTGCAGGAGCTTATCCAATTCCTGGAGGTGTGTTGTAGAACACGGACCAAACCCCTCTATTTTGGTTCCCCGCATTCTTCTTTTCTATTTCTTATTATAGAAGCGCTTCCGGCGGCATATAGCATTCTGACATCACCCCCCCCGCACCCCAATGACGTCAGCCCCGGGAGCAGTGTGTGACGACAGTGCGTAGGGGAACGTGGTGACGTATCCTATTTAAAGGTCCCGAAGTAGAGGATGGAGGCAGAATGAGCAAGTGCTGCTACCGCGTGGGGGTCTGTGGCTGCGGAGTAGCCGAGAGTGCTGGGCCTGAGTGGGGCAATAAGCGGAGATCGTTCGCTCCATTCTCCCTCCTTTCTCCCGTTCCTCCCCTTTTTTGGTGGCTGCGGGGGCCGGTGGGAGGGTCGGAGTGAGGCAAAGCGAGAGCGGGCTCCTTCAGCTCCTCCTGCCCTCTCAGGCCCCGAGCGTGGGGGGAGTAGGGCGCGCTCTCTTCAGTGCCCTGCGGAGGGAACCTGGAAAGGGAGCGAGTGGCCGCTTAGCCGAGCGCGGTGGCGTGTGCGCGGGCACGGGGAGGAGGTGTGAGGAGGAGCAGGAGAACCTGAGCCGCCTGGCGCGCCTCGGCCCTGGACTGGGAAGCTCGGCGTCGGAGGTGCTGGAGAAGCAACCGCCCCCCTCCTCCTCCTCCTGCCGCTGCAGCCCGCGCTTTGGCCCCGCTACTGCAGCGAGGGGCTAGAGGGGCGCTGCTGCTGTTGGCGCCAACGCCGCTGCTGCCACTCCTCCTGCTTGGCTGCTGCTGAGCATGATTGATCTGCCGGACACGAGACGGAGGAAGAGGATGCCCCGCTGCAGAAGCGGGCGGGATTGAAGGGACCTGCCCTGCCTTGCCGTGGGAAGGACAGCGGCTCTTTTGCCGCCTCCCGCGTTGTATCCGCTGCCTTCCCGTTTCATCTTCTGCCCGCATCCGCTCCCGCTTTTAACGGGGATGCGTGGCCCGTGCCCTGCCTCAGCTGCCGATCTAACGGAGCCCGATGTCAGCGCCGGCAAGGGGGCTTCTGACGGCTGCTGCTACTGCTTGGGAAAATGAAGCGACACCCCCCATGCTCTCGCTGCTGCTGCTGCTGCTACCGACGGGGGTGTTAGAAGGAAGGGCGGCGCGGAGCGCTGCGCACACCGCAAGCCCCACGAGCCTGCTCTGTACCTGAGACGGACCGCGATCTGGGCGCTTGTGGTTCTCGGGCATTTCAATAAACTGCTTAGGCATCCGAGCTGCTGTGGATTTTTTTTTTAATCCTTCTGCTAGAGGCGGGCGAGTGCCTCCCCTTCTCCCCGCAGGAGGAGGATTGGCTTGGTGCTGCCTCTGCTACTACCTCCTTCTTATCCGCCTCCTCCTGACAGGGAGCTGGAGCTCTCCCTGGCCCCCTTCATGCAGGGGGCTCGGTGAAGAAGACGGGCTCTGGGAGGCTATCGGGGGGGGGGTCTGTTCATGTTGATGCCCTAGGTCGATTCTCCTCCTCGCCCTCAAAAAGGTTGCGATTTCCCCCCCTCCAGCCCCCCCCTTCCCCCAAATCTCTTCTACATTCCCAAATGCCTGCAGACTTCTGTGTTTAAAATCCGGCCGAAGAAGGCACGTTAAGATCACTCTGGAAAGGCAGAAAATTGGCTGGAGAGACCTGCCAGGATTAATCCTGTAACTGGTTGGGGTGCACTCGCAGCGTAGGAAACGGGGGAAAAATCCTTTTAAGAATTGATCTGCTAAGCAACGCGCCCGGCTGGTCTTCATCGGTCATCATGGGGTAAGGATTTCATACTAAATCGTGGAGTTGTAGCAGGAAAATCAAGTATTCGGTTTATGGTTTTGTTTTTTTTAAATCTTAAAAGAGGCAGAGCAAAGCATCGTCTGGGAGAGTGCTAGAATTAAAAACTCAACTTCTGAATGGCAGTTAGATAGCTTGCTTGGTCAGCAGCCCTGAGAATTGTCCATTCACAATCTATTCAGATCTGAATGTAGGGAATCTAATATTTTCCTGGGTCTTTTAGCCAGGAACTAGAAAACATGTTCCTCTGATTTTTGTCATGAAGGTAGGACATACTGTTGATTGGAGAGAGTGCTTGTTCTAGGTGTACGGAGTCCAAAGAGGTGTCCGTCCCTATCTACAAGCTCTGAGATCCTCTGTTGGAAGCAAACTTAGAAGGCTGGTTCTTGGCCGCCATTGTGGGGGAGTGATTTTCAAAACTGAAGGAAATTGTGAATTGGGTGAACAGCTTCTGCAAATTTCTTAAATATATCCCGAACTGTTATTGTCATTTTTGAAATCTCAAAACAGTTTTCTGGCCTTAGCGCTGAACTTCAAAATCTGCAGTCTTTATTTTTTGTTGCAACATTTTAAATAATGTGTTATTATTTTAAAAATAGGGCTTTTTCAAAAAGCATTGGGTAAGAAAGATGTTTTTCTTTCTGTATTAATATTATAGGTAATGATAAAGTTTCTTTGTGTATTGTTACTCTTAAGTAACAAAAGGCAATAAAAGATCTGTTACTGCATGACTCTTCTACCGGTAGTCATTAATTTGTTCTCTTAGAGGAGTGCTTCTCAGAGCTGTTGGAAGTGTAGAGAATCAGCAGGTTGAACTGCCTTGCTTACAAGTTCTTTTTTTTTTTTTGACAAATATAACTTACACTTTGTTTCTTGGATTTAGACTAGATAGTATTTTGAAGACATGAACCTTCAGTTAGAGGTTCCAGAATTAATGGATTCTCCTCCTTTGTACTTAAATAACTTGCATGCTACATCTACTAGAGCTGATTGTAGCTAATGACAACTATCGTATATGTCATTTGCAGGCTACTGAATAATTTACACATTGTTTATAATGTTTCATTAATTGTATTGGTTTGCAGGTTGCCCAGGATGAGATAGGCCTTATTAGAGAACTAAACACAAAGGAGATAAATGTGTTTCATCTGCTTCTTCTGGGATTCAAATTCTAATATGCTATTAGATACCCTCTTCTATCATAACCAGAAAAGGAATCCAAGTACTGTAGAAGAAAAAAAAAATACAAGAGGAGAGCCCTAATTTTTCAACCATGAATAGAGGGAAGTGTAAGTGAAATACAGGATAGTCAAGGATCCAACAAAAACTGCTCAGAGACTGGATGATAATTTGGTGTAGTGATTAAGGCAATAAGCTAGAAGTCAGGAGACTCTGAATTCTAGTTCCGCTTTAGGCATGAAAGGCAGCTGATGACTTGAGCCAGTCCATCTCTCTCAGCTCAACCCACTTCATAGGATTATTGTTGTGGGAAAAATAAGAGGAGGAAGGAGTATTATGTATGTTTGCCACCTTGAGTTACTTATAAAGTAATAAAAGTGGGATAAAAATCTAATAAAAAAATTGGGAGCTAGGACATAGAAATAAATATCAGAATTATCATGGGCAGCAGGGCTGGCATTTAAAACATCTAGTTCTACAGATCTTGGAGTTTTCATCGATAATTCCATTTTTGGTGTAATACTGTGGTGTTGCATTTATCCTACCTGTTTGCTACTTGTTTCAATTCCAAGCATATGAGCTTATGGTTATTGTGAAAATTAACATTATTACTAATTGCAAGATGTTTCATGGCTCAGTTAAATTATACTTTATAGAAATGTAGGACTTTCATTTTTGCATCAAATACAGAAGTTGAATGAAAATTATTTTTGGACAATTGCTGCTTTCCCTCAGGTGATTTATCTCTTTATAAGTTTAAATGTGCAAATTTTTCAATTTTGAGCTTGAAATTTTAAAAATTCTGTGTTCCAAACACGAAACTGCTGTAACTGTATTTCAAGGCCATGATGGGTCACTTAGAGCTTAACAACCATTTGTCTTGAGTTCAAAATACACCAATGTGGTCAGAACAATGCTATTTCACAACATTTGGGACTCAAATGATTCAAAATTACATATTTTGCATATTCCAAATATAAAACTGTTTATGATATATACAGTGCTATCCAATATTTCCTATATAGTAAGAGCCCTATAGGTGATTATCTCAATGGTGGGAGTCTGATTTCAAACATTCTCTGGCATTCCATAGAAATCTATAACAATAAAGACATTGTTGGGCTGTGCTTAAATCTTGGCTATATCACTTCCCCAGTCATGTCTCAGCTAGATATCAAAGCTGAAAGAAAAGTATTGAAGAGGGAGACAAAAATGAGAGTTTGGCAGATTCCCTGGACCATCCTTTTTGCTCTTAAATCCTTTCCCCCTTTATTGTACACCTATACTCTGCTTACACATGAGGAAATAGCATCCTCACATACTTCCTGTCTGTTACTTACTTGGCAGATTTTCACAAGTTGAGGCCCAGGCTTTTAAAACATTAGATGTATCTTCAAGGACCTCTTCAAAAATTGTTATGGAATTGAAATTTTAACTGAAGTTTAAAATTGTTAAGTATATGGGAGTGTGTTTAATTCAGTGAACTTTAAATCAGAGTTTGTTCTAATATCAACCCCTTCTTTGTTTCAGCCCAAATGATCTTTTAAAGAGTGTTTCTCAATGTTAACTATTTTAAGATGTGTGGACTTCCATTCCCAGAATACCACAGTGAGCATTCTGGGTGTTTAACGCCATACATTTTAAAATAAATAAGAATAAGAAACACTGTTCTAGAGAGTGGTTGCTGACATGTCTCTCAGAACTAATTATGACCTTTCTCTTCAAAAAAGTTGCCCATGATGTTACAAATATACATTTAGAACCATAGAATTATAGGGATGGAGGGGACCTTGGAGGTATTCTAGGGCAGGGTCCCCAACCCCTGGTCTCTGGACCAGTACCGGGCCACGGCATGCCAACAACCAAGCTATGCAAACAAGCAAAGCCCCATCCGTAAGATGCAGGCAGCACACAAAACCACGCACTCTCCAGTCTGCGGAAAAACCTTTCTCCACGGAACCAGCCCCTGGTGTCCAAAAGGTTGGGGACCTCTGTTCTAGGGAACAGACCTTATATCATCCTGGACAAAATGTCCAATCTTTTCTTGAAAAGCTCCAGCGAGGGAGTACCCAAAAGCTGTTCCATTGGGTAATTGCTATCACTGTCAGGAAATTTCTCCTGAGTTCCAGGTAGGATCTCTCTTTAAAGCATTGCTTCTTGTCCTGCCCTCAAGTGCTTTCAAGGATAAGTTAACCCTGTCATCTCTGTGACTGCCCTCAAGTACTGGAGGACAGCTATCATATCATCTCTAATCCTTTTCTTCATTAGGCTACATACTTATTTCCCTTAACTTTCATCTTATGATTTAGTCTCCATATTTCTTATCATGTTTGTTGCTCTTTTCTATTCTCTTTCTAGGAACTCAGCATCATTTTTGTATTGTGGTGATAAGAACTGGGCACAGTATTTCAAACATGGCCTCACTAGTGCAGTATAGAGTGGTACTATCACTTCCTGTGATCTTGATGCAATTTCTCAGTTGATGCAGCCTAGAACTGCATTGGCTTTTTTGGCAATTGCAGCACTCATACTTAAGTGATAGTTCACTAGGACACCTAGATCCTTCTCACAGTTATTAATGTTGAGCCAGGTACTGCTTATTCTATACCTGTGCATTTAGTTTTTCCTGCCTAAGTGCAGGATCTTATTTTTCTCACCACAGAACTGCATCTTATTTCTCTAGTCTGTCAAGATCCTTCTGCATCTTGAATCTTTTTTCCAAAGTGTTAGCAATTCCCCCCAGCTTGGTGCAGTCTACAAATTTGATGAGCTCCCCTTTTATCCCCTCATCTAGATCATTTATGAAGATGTTGAAGAGCGCTGGACCCAAGATAGAACCTTGAGGCTCCCCATTTGCATGCTTCTCTGCATGTATATGTACCGGTAGTTCTGTGGAAGGCTACATATTGAGTAGGTTAGTCAGCCAATTGCGAAGCCATTTGGTGGTGGTACTGTCTATCCCGCATTGTTTCAATAGAATGTGATCTATTTTGTCAAATGCCTTACTGAAGCCCAAGTATACCATATCCAGAGTATTTCCTTGAACTACTGATTTAGTCATTTTATCAAAAAAGGCAATGATTTGTTCGGTACGATCTGTTTTTAAGAAACCCATGCTGGCTCTATTAATCACCTTGTTCATTTCTAGGTGCTCACAAATCCCCTGCTTGATGACCTTTTCAAGTCTAAATATTGATGTCAAGCTGATTGGCTTATAGTTTCCTGGTTTCACTTTTTTCCTTTTTTTGAAAATTGGAACCATATCAACTCCTTTCCAGTCGTCTGGCACTTCCCCTGTGCTCCAGGAGTTCTGAAACGTTTTGTTCAGTGGTTTTGAGATTACATCTGCCAACTCTTTCAGTATCCTGGGATGTAAACCATCTGGTCCTGGCGATCTGAATTCATTTAAAATGGAAAGGAGTTTTCTTACTATCTTTTTGCCTATTTTGACCTGCTTTCCTGTTCTGTTTCCCACAGTGCTGTTTTTGATAGGTTGGACTATTTTTTCTTTTTGTGTGAAAATAGATGCAAAGAAGGAACTAAACAGTTCTGTTTTCTCCTGCTGGCCTATCATTGTCTTGCCATCTTTTTCCATTAGTGGACCTATAAATGTCTTTGACTTTGTTATTATTCCCTATGTATTAGAAGATTTTTTTTTGTTACGGTAGTTTTGGCATTTGTTGCAAGTCTTAGTTCATCCTGAATCTTAGCTTTTCTGATTCCATCCTTGGCAGATTCGAGCTATTTGCTGGTTTTCTGTTCTCATTATGAAGCCCTCTTTCCATCTTTTATATTTGTCCTTTTTGGCCTTCAGTTTGTCATAGAGCTATTTATGCAACAATGCTGACTTTGTCTGGGTTCTCTTTTCTTTCTTTCACTGTGGTATTATGTTTGATTGGGCTTTAATATCTTGTTTTTCAGCGTTTCCCAAGCATCTTGAATGATTTGGTGAACTGTCCTAATTAAGGAAATGTTGAAAAAAAATCCTCCTGGATGTCATTTTTAAAAATACTCCCATTCACATTACATTAAGAACAGATTCAGTGCCATCTTAAAAACATAATATTTTATTGCAAATTTTAATAAGCTATCTTCTGTTCAACCAGATGACCAGTCTCAGATTTTTATCATAGCACTTCATAAAAGGCTCACATTTTAAATTATTTGATTAGCAAACTACAAAATAATTTGTTGGCAAGCCATTTTACTGCTTTTACTGAAAAAGAAAATGGACAAGTTTAATCATCATGTTTTCTAGAGAACTCTTTATAGAGTCTTGGTTAAGTGTGCTAGATACACTTAACCTGTATAAATTAATTTGTTTTCTGCAACAAATTATGGTTTGAATTTTGGTTGATTTTCTTTCTGTGTATGTGTGTCATCTGGCTGGATTCCCATCTGTCATTGGGTTGCTCTAATTTTGACTTAGGTACACATGATAGCCAGCTGCTTCTGACATCACTTGTAGCTAAAGTTTCATGTTGTACAGGATAGATAGATCGAACATATTATCAAGCAGGCCAAAATATTTATGATGATCATTTCTTACAAACTAATAGTATGGTCTGATTGAAATAATGTAGCTTGTAAATGGTTAGTTTTTAAAAATAATAATAAAATAAAATTGTGATTATTTGATTAATGTATACAGATGAAGTAAGAACTTCATGTGATCCCTATTTATCTTCCTGCAGTAGCTCTTCTCCAATTACAACAGTTGGAAATGGCACACTATTAAACAAAACTATTTTACCATGAGCATCTGGAATCTTGCCTAGATGGTTCTATTTGCTATTAAAATTCTTTGGTGCATCTGTAACAGTTCTGTGTCACTATCATAACTAGCTTAGCCTCTTGCAATGCGATGACAAAAATATATACCTAGTAGAATGGGGTTGTCTACATTTCTTTGTGGTAAAATTGTTTTCTTTCCTCCATTCATCAGTGAGAAGTTAATTGGTAAGATAAATGACAGTGAAATTATAGTTTATATATGGATTCCCAATCTTTATGTAATTTATGCGGAAATAAACCTCTTAAAATATTTCTCCTGACATATGCATATCACATTAGCAGCAAAGAATATAACTTTCTTGCATATATTTTCTGTAATCTGTACATTTATTTACTTTCAATACCATTTCAAAGTAAATGTAGCAATTTTGTAATTTTATAGAAACTTGAAAAATAAAAAAAATCATGCATAGAGAAGGTAGAAGATTTTCTTAAAGCAAATATGACCCCTTCCTTTTGCAACATGTTTCATATTCTAAATAGGAGGGTACATGTTTCTATTTCTGCCTTTAAAACTCCATAAACATTCTTCCCCCAATTATACTGCAACATTTGACAATTTTGTTGGTGCAATTTTGGGTGTAACTTCAGACTTTTTTCAGGGTTTAGGGGGAAAGGTTAAAAATGATGGATAGAATATGTTGTCACCCAGCAATCTCCTTTTCCCGTTCGTCCTTGAAAAACTCCCATAATGGGGTAAAATTAGCTACTACCAGAGCTTTTTTTCTCATAGAACCCCCAGAACGGAGTTCCGGCACCTTTTTTGGATGGAACCTTGTAGGGTAGGCAAGGTGGGTTGTTTGATGTGTGTGAGTTCCGGCACCTTTTTTTTTTTTTTTAGAAAAAAAAAAGCACTGGCTATTACCATATTACTAGAAAGCCTTCTGCAGCCTTGCAGAGTTCCCAACCCATCAGAAGTCTTCTGACAAAGTCTTCATTTGTCAGAAGCTTCCTCTTTTTATTATTTTGTCTGTTAGTGCATATCTTTATGTTATCAGTTATCCAGCTGGCATTCCATGGATGCAGAACCTTTGCCAATAGTATTTTCTTTTACCTGGCTCTCACTTTCAAATTTATTTGCCCATCTCACATACATGACTCTGGACAACTTCCCACTTTCTATGTTGGGTATGGTCTAACAAACAAACTCATTAGATGGGCAGAGGGGAGACAACCAGAGCCATGAGAGGGTTGAAAAGATTAGCGAATGCAGTGGGAGGAACCTGAGTCTTTCTTGAAGCTGTAGCACAGTGGTGGTGAACCTATGACGTGTGTCAAAGCTGACATGCCACAACATCTTGGATGACATACCAGTGTTTACAGAGGTTGCAGAAGCCGAGTGGGAATGAGGTATTCTCTCATACAACCCTTGGAGTTTGTGAAAATTGTGCAAGGTAAGCACAATTAAGCCTGTTAGTAGCAGGGACCTATAGACAGAAAAAACACCAACTGAAGGTAAATGGTCCATGGCAGATCCTGAGGATCATTGTGCCTCTGGGACAATTGTGCCGTTCCCCAAAGCTTGTGCATCTTGGCAATGAACCAAGATGGCCTTTTTGTGTGGCAATAGTGGCCTTAGGGCTGAAATTAAAGCCCAGGCCTCTACTTCAGGCTTGGCCTCACTGCTGCCCACTAACGCCACAGTTCAGGGTGGCCTAGAAGGAGGAGTTATAGAAATAATAGAGAGCAGAAAGTATAATCCAACTTAAGGTGAAATATATTTTCTTTTACTACAAAGTTAAAACAATGATTTTAAATCAGATTTCATTTGCTTCATATAGCAAGCATTTTGGTTCAGAAATAATTGATCAACATAACACTAAAATATAATGGTAATTTAGAGCCTTATTTTATTTCATTGTGCCTTTGAGTCAGGCTTGATTTCTGTTGACAGCCTGGACATGTCCCTATGGTTTTGATTTCAGATTTCAGAAGTGATTTGCCTTTGTCTTTCGACTAGGGCTAATAAAGAATAACTAGCCAAAGTTACACAGCTGCCTTTGTGCCTAAGGCTGCACTAGAACTCACAATCTCCCTGTTTTTAGCCTGATGCCTTAACCACTACACTACACTGGTGCCTAGAGTCCTAGACTATATTTTAAATGTATAGTAAACTGCTTGGATTGATATCAAACTGTGATGATGAATTGCTTATTATCCATTGTTGTGTCCAGTTACATTAGAAGAGTATTTCTCAATCTCAGCATGCTGATTTGGGAATTTTGGAAGTTGAAGTACATACATTTTAAAGTTGCCAAGTTTGAAAAATAATGATCTATCTTATGCCTTCTCTTCCTGATACGATTGAATTCATTACTTAACTTAAAAGTCCAGATATTTAGCTTTTTCTGAAAGGAAAAGTTCTCCTATACCTTAGTTACTTGGTCATTTTTTTTCCTCACCCATATTTCTTGATATGCTTTTTTTTAATACAAAAAGACCAAAACCTTACACAATCTTATGCATGTGACCTGTAATAAAGATCTATTTATTTGTCCATTTATCTTACCATTCTTAAAGACTGCTAACTTCAATAAGACCTCTAGCAGTTCGCAACATTTCTGTTGAAACAATAGGCCAGTGCATAAAACCAAAGTGAATGAAATCCATTAATATAAATCTTGCTCTGTTCTTAATTTAATAACCACTAGCATTTGGCTCTTTTCATAGTGGCTATACATTGAGTTGGTATTTTCATGGATTTTTTTTTACCACGGTTCCTTTTTTATTTTATTCCTGATTATTCCTCTAAAAATTTGCCCCAGTGTTGGTTGCTTTATATTTACTCTGTTTGAATTGTGACTATTCCCAGTAATCAGAGGTATCATCCATTAATATGACTAGCTTATTGCTGACACCTGGCTGGGTAGTTTATGACAAATGAAATAGGGCCAATTTAACAATTTCTTGCTTCCCTAAACTGGGGAGAAATGGTAGTTTATTTCCTTCAGTTGCTGCTTGATTGCTAACTAACGATTGATTGCTAATTTTATGAAGAAACATCTTTTGATCTGTTTTTTCCTGGGCCTTTAAAAATCCCCTGCAGCATGACTATTAGAAAGTTGCTTTAAAATGGATGGTTCAGCGTCTGGAAGGAGCTTTTGGAATGACTTTATTTATTTACCCTATTAAAGAACTTCAAAAGTTGGTAAGAAGAAATCCTTTTGATAGAAGCTATATACCTAAAAATCACTATCCTTCTACCCTACTGTTATGATATTAAACTGGCAATATATAGACAAGTATGCTATGGTACCCATTTATCTCAGATTCTTTTGTTTGCCATTTACTAACTGCTGCTATGGTGTTAAGGAGATGATGGACTGGAAAATATTCTACTTGGCAAGGTAGAATGAAGAGGAAGAAAGGGATTATAACAGGAAATATGGATTGGTGGGATCAAAGAGATTACTGGAACACTCTCCAAAGAATTATCAGTAATTTTTGATGGAACAAACCAAGGCAGCTAGCATTTGCCATGCAGTTGTCAAGTATCAAAATTAACTCTGTGACACCAAACAAACTGCCATAGTTAAAAGTTAAAGAATAAAGAAGCAAAAATTCCTGTTACATTGGTGCCTTGTCTTAATCACATTTTAGAAGAAGTGCAGATTTCACTGTATTTTATTGCCCGTGTTTTCTCATCATGGGTAGAGTTTCTTTCTTACCAAATAAAATCCTAGTTTCCAGTGTCTCCAAATGGTTAGTATAAGAGCACCTGTTTTGTGTTACTACAGAAACTCACATACTGTAGAGCAGCATTTCTTAGCCTCAGCATCTTTAAGATGTGTGGAGTTCAGCTTCCAGAATTCCCCAGAAGTCCACGCATACTGAGGTTGCTGCAATTGAGAAATAATGATATAGAGTAAGATTGTCACACTGGTTTAATTCAGGGAGGCAACGCATGTAATGGTATTACCATTGCTATCATGAAGTAATTTAGTTTGGATGTTTAGTAAATTTGACACTCTTCATTATATACTATTATAAGTGCCACGAAAGGCCATGTGCTGATAAAATATATCAGATAGATGTATCTATGCAGACAGAGAAAACAGGATAGTAAAAGAAAGGCTGTTGAAGCAAGGAGAGCATTTTAATTCAATCGTATCAAGACTTTATGGTACATCTTACCTGAAATAAACATTTGCATGCATCAAGGCCACCAAGTGGAATGGCTTCTCATTTACTCAATTTTGTTGTGCAACTCAGCCAAGATATCCAGTTGGCAATGGCAATTGCTGGACATTATTGCAGTATTAGTTGCCAGGTTCCATGACACTTCACTCCTGATTTAAAATGTATTAGTTCTATTAAGGGCTTCCTTCTGCCCATAATAAATATAGTACAATTATTAAATGCAGCAATGGTGTATTTAAAAGGAGAAAGTTACTGTCAGGCATCCTTAAATATCTACACTAATTCTAGCTAATTGTTTATATACGAGAGGATTCTCTTTATATGCATTCATTTATGTAAGACTCTACCTTGTACTCTCAAATAACAGAGGTTTTATTTTTTTCTTTATGGAGAGTTCATGAATGTTGAATTCATAGAATTGTGAACAATTAGATAAACAAGTAGGATATGTGTTACATTTAAATATTTGCAACTTAGAAATAAAATAAGAATATTAGGTCAATATTATGATTGACTGCTTGCACTTGGACTGCTTAAACCTTTATGAACAGTTCAGACAAGTATTTTTCTACCTGTTATTTTCCATTGCTATTTCTAGATTTCTTTTTCTTTCTGGGAAAAATAGATTTAAGAGAGAAGTATATCCCAAAATTTGGGTTCTCTAATCTGTGGAATTAAATCTTAATTTGATCTATTGTATAAGCTTCAAGATTGCTCTAATGTATTGTTTACTATATTGTTTTACTACTTCTTTATTATTACTAATGCTGCCACTATTGTTTATTAAGATGATTTGTACAGTATTGTATTAACCAAGTATTTGATCATTATCTATATGAGAGCCTATTTAGTCTAGTGATTGAAATAACAGACTAAAAACCAGGACACTATGATTTCTAATGGCCAATCACTCTGTCAGCCTAGTGGAGAAGTCAGTGACAAACTTCTGAAAATCTGGCTCAAAAACTGAGGGTCTAGTTAATTCAGGCAGTCACCAGGAAGCAACAGTGACTCAAAGACACAAAAATATAGGTATAATTATCTATACATTAATTTATAGTTTTTATATATTTTCTTATGTGTTTAACATTTTTTCTTTCTTATACCAATTTCATTTATACACTTAAAAATATTATTTTAAAGAGAATGAAGGAATAGCTGCCATATATCAGTTAGTAGTACTAAGAGCCATTATCTGTTCATATACTACATTTTTCCTAGAATTAAGGTGCATGGCTTATATGTGAATAAAGCAATTCAGTACTCCTACAGAAACTCCCACCATAGATTTTGGTACTTGGTAAATTAAATGTATTGAAAGATCTTAGTATCTAGCTGCTTGTTTTTTAACAAAAGTGTCAATCTTTGGGTTTTAGACCAAATTAATTAAAAGTAGGAAGTAAAGTTCTAGGACCTTTATTTTGACATAAAAAAATTGATCCTTAGCTCAAACGTTTTCAGTATCAGGAATTGACAAGAGTCTATGTTGTAGTTTCAACTTGCCTGTACTCTGCTGACAGACAGTATTAAGCAATCTTGCCAACATATCTAGAATACTTTGCCTTTGGGCAGACATCAACATAGACAACAATTCCTGATCACAGTGAGGACAAAATAATAGGGCATCATGATGTCACATTGGAAGTGATGCTCTGTTATCCTTGCATCACATGATTGCATGCAACTATGCAAAGGAATGAATTTGCATGATGACATGTTTTGTCACTTGTTTCCTCATCTACCCTGCAGATACTTATGTATACTGAGTTAATGTATTTGTCTGCCTTTAGTCAAGAGCACAGTGGCTGTGGCACTGTTCCTCTATAGTCTAGATCAGGGATCCTCAAACTTGGCCCTTTTATGTCTTGTAGAATTCAACTCCCAGAATTCCTCAGCCAGGCACACTGGCTGCAGAATTCTGGGAGTTAAAGTCCGCAAATCATAAAAGTAAGGTGACCAACTTTTTTACAATGAAAAGGAGGACACAAATAAATTGAAGAAAAAAACATCGTAAATAAAAGAAACATTTTATTCATTGCAACAATAATACAGACAACTTGCATGTGCAAAGTTTGCGGGCCAGGTGTTTTGGTGCGCTCAGCAGCAATTCTTATTGGCTTTTGAAAGGCAATAGTGGGAGTAGCACAGCTCATGCAAAAGTTGAAAACAAAACCCATCAAAAAAAGGTGCCGGAACGCCGTTCTGAGTGTTCTATGAGGGGGAAAAAAGCCCTGCAGATTAGTCTTCAAATATCAAAAAGGAGGACATGAAGGAGGACACTTTTTGAGGGAGGACAGAACTTACAAAAGGAGGACTGTCCTCCCTAAAGGAGGACGGTTGGTCACCTTAATAAAAGAGCCAAGTTTGAAGATCCTTGGTCTGGATAGAGCTCTGCTTTATTTGGAATACAACAGATCTGAGACTTTTATGCAGTTTAAGTATATCATTTACTACTTAGCCAGAGACTTCCTAGGCTTTTATCAAATAATTAATATTAAAGCTGTGCATTTTGCCTTTTGGCTCCAAATTATCCTGTACAATAAACTAAAAGTAGTTCTCAAGATGGGTGCACATACCCAGATAGGTTCTGAAATTTTCTTGGTTTGTAATCTGTGAATAGGTTAACTTCAGTAATTTATTTAGCAGTCCTAAAGGAGTAGAAGAACAGAGATATATGGTTTTGTTAATAGTAACTATGAAATTCATCAGAGTAAAAGACTAGTGTAAAATTAGTTGAATGAAATCAAATGGCTTTCCCCATGACTTCAATTATAGTAACATCTTTTCTCTAACTTAGAATAAAATATTAGTCCAACAGTGTATTTTGCCCCATGTTTGAATCTGAAAGAAATTCATAATGGTACTAAAGATCTTTTAATTATAGACCAATTGTGAAGACATGGCATACTTGAATTAACTCCCTAGCTCAAAAGTTCACTTAGATTGGTAGGATTATCATCTAGCCAGCAATCACCAAGAAGCTTTTGTGGATGAAATTCCCAATAAAAACCTGGAGGATTTTAGAACTCTTATATGATTAATACTGCTTTTCTGTCTTTCAGTAGGTTGTAATAGCATGTAAATATAAAAACATGGTTTTTACTAATTATAAGACTCTTAGTTTATAATAATGAACTTACAAAATCTTTTCCAAAATTCCATTGATATTCTTTTAAAGTGGAGTGTATTTTTCTTTCTTGGAGAAGAGATTTATAGTAATGCAGATTTAGTTTACCTATTGTACATTTTAAAATGGTCAAACTATTTTTAAGACCACTTAGTGTACATTTACTACAATCATGTTTAATTTTCAGAAATAATTACAAGTTCATACATCATGTCAATCATTTGGTGAAGAACAACATTAATAGGGTTCAGATACTGCACTAAACTAGTCATTCACAGAAGGATCCAAAATCATTAACATTCTGAAATTATCTTGCTTCTTTTTAAAATTATTTCTTTTTTAAAAAAATATATTGTATTATTTTTCTACAATAACAATATTTAGTAGTTCGTGAACAGTGTGTTGTCTGGGTTCATATATTTAAAACTATTAATGATAATTAATTTCTACAATTAATCAATATGTTGGTAATATATTTCTTGATCCTCTCTTCTTCCTGTAATATTCTCCTTTTGTCTACATTAAATAATTATAATTCTTAATATTTTCAGTATATACCAAGTTGAAAATAAACATTTTTAGTATTTATGCTTATAATAATATCAACATATAACATGTTTTTAATTAGCTTGTTTCCATTGTATTTATAAAAGTCATCTTATTAAATGTCCTGTTTTCAAGATTCTTATTGAAGCTTAGTTTCCCCTCAGTATTCAGACCACTCTTATTATCATAATTTTCTCAAAATGCATTACCTTTAAATATCCAAACTTTTCATTTAAACAGACCCTCTCAATGTTTTAACATTTCATATATTCTAAAAATATTATACTACTTATATCTTAATCTATTCTTTTGGCCATATTCCAACAATATTTAATCTTATAATACACCATCGAATAATCTTTCTCTGGGGCCCCTTTATGTCCAAACTTTATATATATATTAACCGTATTTAAACAAGTGTTTAGTCATATAATATTCCATCTGATCGGTTGAATCACGTCTCTTCACTCCAACTTCAATCTTCTTCTTTTGCCAGGTCACTTTCCAAGTTTGGCTTGCCACATTGTATTTTTGTAAGTGTTGTTGGGGACAAAAAAGACAAATCAAGTAAAGTATCAGGTTTTGTCTCCCATGTTTTAATGATTCTTCTGACAGTTCTTTAATCCATTTTATTAGTTGTTCTTTTTTATCCTCAAATTTGTTTTGAAGTCCTGGAGGATAAAGCATCTTTTTTGTCTTCTTTATTATAGTGAGGTTTTGCAGATTTTTTTTGTATTAAATTGTAGTTTTCTTCATTTGTAGCTTTTTTATTTAAGTCACTTTCATTTAATTTATGTTCTGTTGTCTGATTTGTTCATTCTTTGTTGTAATTTTTGAGTGTTATTTAATTGTAGGTTTAAGTTAGACATATGTTCGTTTATATTGTCAAATTTATTTCTAATCTCCTCATGGTTTGAAACAATTATCATTTGAATCTGTTACAGCATTGTGTATATTTTCTCCTGGAATGTATTTATTTTGTCTTGAGTCATTACTCCTGCAGATCTTTGAAGCTCCAAACTTGGGTCTTCAGCAGAAGGTGTTGCATATGGTTTTCTAGCACTTTTAGATAGGTATATAATAACCATTTTATCTCTCCCCTTTAAGTAGTTTTTCATCAGTGTCAAAATCTTTTTAATTAGCTTTATCAAGCCAACCCATCTTAAAATCCAAACAGCAAATCTTACGTAGTTCTTATCTTTATAAAATGATTTTATAATCCAATACGTTTCCAATTGTCAAGGTACCACTGAAAACAATATTTTGTGACAGTTCTTCTTTTCAGGGGTCTTGTAATTATCAACCAGTCAGGATTCAATCCAAAGTATTTGACCATCTAAAAGTTTTCCAGTAATTTCTCCTTTAGAAGATTAGCCAAAGGCCAAGATTTTTCTTTCTCTGCAAACAGTTCTTAGGTTTACGAATGCAGCTCAGTGTGTTTGTAATCCCAGAAGGTCAGCAGTTTCTAAACATATGTAGTTTCACTCAGTAGTAGATAGCTCAATGCTTTGTTCCCAGCTGTTTTTTGCTATTTCTAGGCATCTTGCCAAATTGTGGGTCAATGTTGCTATAGTTTTCTCTAATCCTCCACTAGATGTCACTGTTCATTTTTCAACTTTTTAAAACAAAGAGTTATTTTTCATATATATATATATATTTATTCATATATATATATATTCATCAATGCTTTTTCAGGTTTAGAGTTTTAACAATTTTCTTAGCTTTCAAATTTATCCAAACTGTAGTATTTTATATTTTTATTCCCCATAAGGGTTTAATTTGCCGCTTCCGTCTATAGACGGATGAGGTAATCCCCTCTCTTCTCTCTTTGGGAGGCTTTTTGTTTCTTGAAGAACTTTTACAGGAAATCAGATATAAAATAGGAGAGAGAAGATCAAATTCCTAATCCAGTTTCAAGCACGCTGTTCACTGTTGTGCTGGTTAGTGCCTTTGGACTTTGGCTGCAAGTAGCTTGGGCTGGTCAACAAAGTGTGACCAGCCTTTCTTCTGTCAGGTTAGAAGGCTTTCCCCGAATTGATGAAATGACCGCCGTTGTTCCAGAATTGTCAGGGCACCTGTTGTGATTCCTTGTCAGCCAGTGGACCCGGCAGCTGGGAATCAGAGAAGGAGGAGGAGGGGCCTGGAGTGACATCAGAGTCAGAGGAAGGATCTGATAAGCTCCAAGACTTACAGTCTGATGAGGAGCCTGGCCCCTCTACTCGTGCTAAGGTTGAGACATAGCCGTGCTGGGAGGCTGAGTTGGACAGTGATGATTCACAGCTGGAAGATATCCAGGATGCTCGTAAATGCCAGCAGGCAAAGAGAGTCGGACAGAAGAATGCAATGGGGGGCTCCAAAGGCAAAGGGGAAGGTATTAGGAAGCCACGCCTTGACTGCATAATAAAAGTGTGGGGTGTGTGGGAGGTGCTGGTTGCTGAAGACAACCGTTTGTGTTAAGGAATCAAATTTCAATGAATTGTGTTTTGTTTGCCTTTGCCTTTGGACATTTACTCAGGTCTGTAAATAATAAAAGGGGATTGGTTTTTTCTTCGGTTCCAGCCTGCTTGTTGGAAGAGAGGTTTCTCCTTGTGAGCTTAACAAACACTCATGTAGGCTGGGACAGAATAGTACCCTTCTTTTCTTCGCCACCTCTCTGTGGTGACTTAGACCCATTTAGGATCCCCTGGCAGGGCGAAACTAGCCACAGGGTGTGGAAGTCCACAATCCCGCGACCAAGCGCTACGGCACAAAACCAGAAGTCTCCTTAAAATTACTTCTTATAGGCTAAAACAGGAGGGTCAAACTGCCGGCCTGCAGGCCGGATGCGTCATGGCGAAACCACACCCACCCCATTGCCGGCAATGGAAAAAAAGTCGCAATTCGTCACAACATATCATGTGATATTGCGAGTTTGACACCCCTGAGCTAGAACATCTGAAAGGCAATAGTTTGCCTGTTTTGTTTTAAAATAAACAACTGCGTGGAGATGCAGATCTACTTTGCATTTTGCTGAACTCCTGGTGATTTCATGGACATGTCTATGCCATAATAAAGAAGTGGCTTGATATTGGGTGTTTTTTTTTCAAGATATCTTTTTTTCCTTCTAAGTCTACTTACAGAGCTGATATTCTCTCATTGTCCCCATCCAAGGATTATTGGGCCTAATCTATTTCACTTCCAAGGATGACTATCTGCTATCTGATGAAGCTCTAAGAATGTAGTAACTCTCCAATCTAATTTAATGGATCTTTGTTGTAATTCATAAATGGTTACCACTTAATAAACCACCAGCTTTGAAATCTCTGTGCACATATGAAAGTGATTAAGTTAGATGAAAGCAAATATACAGTTGGTCATTAGCTACAAGACTACTTTGTGTTTGGATCAAACTGTGAGTCTTAATGCAGATTGTCCCTTTGTAAAAAGACCTCTTTAGCTTTGTAGGGTCTAGCTACTCCTACAGGTTCTCCAGATCCTTAAGCCAGTAAGTGCAGAAATAAGGTTGAGAAGGATACCATGAATTAAGGATAGATGTCAATGGACTACTGGCCAACCTATACTCAATGCTGCAGTAGGAGAAGCTGTAGGCCAAGCCCTTTTAGTTTTCCTAAACATGTTTGGGATCTGTTTATTTCTTCATTTGTTTTTTCATTTTCTGCTGATGGTATTTCCAGTTTTTATTGCTGAAAAACATATTTTTGATATTTGAAAATGGATTAGTGTGAAAATATTGAAGGGTTCTTTATCAGATGTCATTCAGATACTTTTAAAAAATACCCCAACTCTCTGGGTGACCCCAAAACTTTACAACACAGGGAGCATAGCAAAGGGAATGTGTTCTATTAACAGATCGGGAATTGATATTATTGGATTCTTTTCTCCCACTATCAGCATGATCAGTCCTTGTAAGCATATTTCACCAATAAGATTGATAATGATCAGAAATAGCATAATATTATTTTAATAATAATAAATTAAATAAACCAGAATAAGTCATATAATTAGGTGACCTTTAATTGAAAACGCAATATTGACAGCCCATATTTAAAGAAGCTGACAGATGGAGGAGGGTAGAGGAGGAGGTGGTATATCAGTAATGCCTCTATATTTAGATACGTCTCCTTTATTTGACTGTACAGCTGGCCACTCAATTTATTTTAATGGACTTGCAGTTCTCTGAATACTTTTCATGTCCTACACTGAAATCTCAGTCTATACATATAAGTCTTAGGAAGGCAAGTTTATTACTGATGCAAAGTGAAGTCATTAGTAGGATCCAATGGATGAAATATTCCAATGACCCGTGTACAATCATACTACGTCCAAACCAGATCCATCACTTTTACTTTCTGCCCTACAGGGAGCAACCCATTTACAGCACCCGAGCTCATGTCTTCCAAATTGATCCAAATACAAAGAAGAACTGGGTTCCCACCAGCAAGCATGCTGTTACTGTGTCCTATTTCTATGACAGCACAAGAAACGTCTATAGGATCATCAGCTTGGATGGCTCAAAGGTAAGCTCCTTGATTGTTTAAGCCAAAATAAACTAGAATTGCATTAACTTTGAAGCATCGATGCCTTCCTTTCAACATACTTCAAGGCATTTCACTGATATGTGATCCAGAATAATACAACAATTGTTGGAAGTTGGCTTACAAAATCATACTTTATTAAAAATGCTTCTATCTGTGCTGATAAACCATTGACAGATGTTCAAAAAGGCATGGCTTGCTTGTTTTTTGTATGAGTAGAAATTCAGCATAAAAAGAGAAGAAGCTAAAAACTGCTGTTTGAAATGATAATGTATATCTGTATCCAAGTAGTCATATTTTTGTTGATTTAATTCTTAACATAAAATAATTTATAACAATAGCCAAACAGGAAAGGAACTTGGAAATGTGATATTACACGATATGGAGAGAGATATAGTTTGTAGCTCCATTATACAAATGTGTGTAAATGTTTAGTTGTAATTAGAGGTGTGGTTCCTTGCAGGAAAAGAAAACTTTTATTTAAAAAAGGCATTTATGAAAAAAAAATAACAATTTGCCTGATCATTTGGGATAGCAAGTCAAGTGAATAATGACATTATATTCTACCTATTCATTTCTTCCCCATTCAGTGTTCTTGCATTGGAATATACGGTACATAAATAGGTTGTATGTAGATACATTTACAGCTCTCCAAAATTCATCCTTTTTCACTAGAACAGGGAATGATAGGAACAAATTCCATCTTCCTATCCATTTGAATATTTTAAAATGTTAGCCATGGATATGATGTACAATTATAATTTTCAAATGGAATCTCCTGTTTCAAATATTTTACAATTATACTAATTTAAAATTTAACACAAGACAAGAGTAACAAAATACAAAATATTATATCTGTCAATAGCCATAAGGGGTGAATGTAAAGGACCAGTGATTGTTGTTTAACATCCTTATTTAGGTCATTTGCCTGTAGTAGAGAATTGGCTTTGGACCTGAGCTTCTTAAAAATGAGGTTGATTTTTTTTTTTACTTGCATAAAAAATTAAGTTGCTGGACTCTCAATATTATGGGAGACCAGTATTCTTACATTATACCAGTTCAATTAACAAAATTTTCACTGAAGCTTATTAGTATAGGAAAAGCAGTATTTTAAGGATATTAATACTAATTTATAATTTCATTGATGTATATGAAAACTTAAATAATTGGACAAAAATGCAGTGTTTCATACAAAAATTAGTTTATGCAATTATTATAGCACCAACTACTGAATGACAAAATGCAAAAAGCAAAAAGTATTCCTTCCTTCCTTTCCCCAAAAATGATAGCAGCTCCTCATGTGGACAAAGAAAGCTACTTTCATTGTGAAAAATACCAGTACATGGTCATTAAGGTTTCAGAGTGTCAGTGATATTTATCCTACTTGAAAAGCCATTCCTTGAAATAAGCTGCATTTTTTTAGTTAGAATGCACTGAAAATCTCCAGTTCTGCTGAATGTTTATGTTTCTGGGATAAGCATGATTCTAATACTATGGAAGGTGACCTTCGGATTAAGAAACTGATCTGCCTATAGGTATCAACTTCCCACAACGCTGATCTAATGGCAGACTCATTATTACTTTAAAATTAGCCTTCTTTAATTGCTGCATTTTATTTGCGGTACATTTTGGACCATTAAATATATAAAACCTTCAAATAATTGCAGAAAAGCTCCACAGTTAATGGTTCTGGGTGAAGGGTTTTTAGCCATAAACCTGTTCCCTAAACTGTTGTTAGCCTTGTTAAAGAAAAAATTATAACTTGTCCCCTATGGGATAAAAGCCACATGAGGCTAGAGCCTATAAGATATACAAACAGCTAAAAGGTCTAGACAAATAGTGTGAGAGAATAAGATTGATTTCAGAATCCGATAACATCATTAATAAAGCTGTTTTTAGGTCACTATTTGTGGATTTAGATGGAAAAAGCTTAGACCAAGAGTTAATCAAAAAAGTCTCCTTAGTGCCATAATTGTACTATGTGTTTCTTTTTGTCCTTGGGCAAAAATATGGCCAGAGTTCTCTTAGCAACTCATTTGGGCTACTACTACTGTATCTAAGAAGCTGTAGATGGAACAATGTATTGAATTCAAGCTAGCAGCATCAACAAAACAGTTACAGTATCTTACTATAATGCAGTATTATAAAGTGAGTAAGAATTAGTCAAGCATCTGCACAGTCCATTTTTCACTTACTGTCCTTTTCTATTTAGTAGCTTTTCCCATAGAATAATCTATTATCATACAGTATCCATTATGTACGGTAGCATGAAACAATACACTGGAAATTCTTTTCAAAGAAGAGGTACAATTCTTCAATTCCAATGCAAACATATTTACAGTTTGCAAACATATTTTAGTAAGTTTAATAAGTTTGTTTTAAATGTTAACATAAAACACTAAATATAGTATACTTTAGAATGATGGTAAATACTGGCAGAAAGATGAAACCTCTATTAATATACCTATTTGCTAAGTTGGCATTAGATAAAGGAATATCCTGGAAAAAAATGAATGAACATAAGAATCAGATGAGACCAAAAGTGCAGTACTCAGTTATGTTTCACACTGTAGTCAATCATACATTTTGAATAAAAAGAACTCTTCTCTGAAGTATTCAGCGTTCTTCATGCAGTTATAAACATATGAAGAAAATAATACCTATCTCCTGATCTTTGTTGTCATCCACTCCCCTACTGTTCACATTTTGAAAGTATCTAATAGACAAGTCTGTGGTACTAACATTCTTACTATGATCACATAAATTTTGAAATATTTGGTCACTTTGCGGATAATGGAAGGAACAAGATGCAACCCCAGATTCTTTTCATGTAATAACAACATAATGACAATTGAAAAGAGTTTATACAATATAGAATCAATTATCTTTGCTGACTGCAGTTGATCACAAATTTCTCACCATCCATTGGCAGATTCTATTTCAGCTTGCTAATGGAGCAGAGTATATCTGTGAATATGTCAGTTTTGAATATGTGCTTAAGTTTTTAGAAGGTGATTCTTTGGATGGCAAAATAGTCTGAAACTTACTCTGTTCTGCAGCAGCCAATTAACACTCCCCAAATGGCTTTATGATTATGTTTTATTTATAATATTTTTTCTGTGTACAGGCAATAATAAATAGTACCATCACTCCCAACATGACATTCACAAAAACATCACAAAAGTTTGGTCAATGGGCAGATAGCAGAGCAAATACTGTTTATGGCTTGGGATTTTCCTCTGAGCATCATCTCTCAAAGGTAGGTATTTCCACCAGGTATGTGATTGCTTGGAGCTAGGAAGCAACAGGTCAGAGCTATGCAAAAAGAAAGATAATTTTTTATAACACTCTTAAAAAGTTAATGCAGTTTACTTTTGAAAATATATTATCTGCTAAGCAAAGTAAACATTGAAGTTGCATGTCTTCCTCCAATTCATAAAAACAAAATTTAATTATGGTTTGGGAATAATAATTCCAAACATTTCTCTGATATATGCTTCTCAAATTTTTAAAAAATATTCCTTCTTGACTGTGTTCCAAAACTGAACTTGATTGCTAAAACAAACAACCATATATAAAACGATCATTGGCTATTAACATCCCAGATTAAATTTAGAATTTTTAAAGGCTTCTGAGCTTTGTGTTTGGATCTAGGCTGTTTTCCTCCATGTGGATGTTTTTATGCTTGACATTTCAGATTTTTGGATAGCTGTTTGGGATGTTTGTGTAGATGAAAGCATCGTCACATCTTATTAGCATGATGATAATAATTTGGAAAAACTGCCCTTGTGTGTGTGGAATGGATGTTCTTACAAATTTTTGTAAGCCAGTGCCTTGTTTGTTTGTATCACTGCATTCATGGGGTCTGAAACTAATTGTTTTAGTTATGTATACCTGTTTTAATCACTTGCTATATTTAGTTTTCTGCCATGGCTGAACAGAACATAACACTCAAAACTCAATGAAAAGTTCAGATCGGCTTGGGAGTTGGGACTAATGTTATCCTTTAATTTTCCATGTAATCTTGTTCAGAAAATTTGTAGGCACTTATAATGTATCAGATATGGACAGGTATAAGTTTATTCCCTGAGAAAGAATACTTAAACGTTCAGATGAATATTTGCTTACTTTTATTTCAGAAACTCCCATATATAGACCAAAGTAATAGTAAAGAGAAGATTTTTAGCTGTATTTGCAAGAGAGCTTTTACAGGAAGCGCTTACTAAGTTAGAATTCAAACTTATAGCTTACTCTACAATTATAGTATGTTATACAATTGTAATCCAAGATCTAGAAATATAGGGGGGGGAATTATAGTAGATCAAACCGCTTGTACATTATAAAAGTATTATTAGACTGGCATTTTATTTTTCCTAACAGGTTTGTTTTGTTTCAACTGTTTTTCAGTTAGCTTTTCTATACATTCGCTGCTGTTTCACATCCTAACAGCATTTACAGCACTGTACTACCGTATATATGAATTTGGGGGAGGCAGTTGCCTTGTTTTTCATTTTATGCTTGTTTATATTTAACTCCTCTTTATTATATTTAACTGTCTCTTTATTAGATATCCTTACAGCTTCGAGAGACCCTTTCAAAATGCTTTGCTGTTTCACATCCTAATTATTTATGAACAACTTAAAAAGCATTAGTCCCAATACTGATTCTAAATAGATCCAATTATTTCCACACTTCCATTGTGAAAACTAATTACTTTTACTGATTATTTTAAAATCTTTAATCAGATAATGTTGTTGATCCATAGAATCTATAGCCATTTAATGATCCACACTGATCTCTTTATCCCCTAAATTGGCTCAGGATCATTTGATGAGAAACTTGGTTGAAAGCTTTTTATAAAGCTGATCATACAGTGTCCTTGTTCTCATTATCAAAGAACTCTAAAAGATTAGTGATACAGAATTTAAATTTGAACAAGCTAGGTTGATTCTTCTTCAGTTTTGTTTTGTTTTTAATAATATTATTCAACAAATTATCAAGAGCTGATGTTTAACAAATTGGTCTATATAATTTAAGCAAGATGGACAAAATTAATTGATTTTCTTGTAATAATCTAAATAAAATTTTAGTATTCCCTATTTTACTATGTTATTCAGTGGCCTGGCTGCATCTCTTTATTGCTTCCCTCTTTAAAACAATTTAAAGAGTTTTGATTGTTGCTCCATTCTTTTGGCATTCCTTTGTTCTCTTTGAAGTTTTTAGTTCTTTGAAATGAGTGTAATGATGATGATGATGATGATGATGTTGGAAGGTATCTTGGAGGTCATCTAGTCCAACCCTCTGCTCAGACAGGAAACCCTATACCATTTCAGACAAATGGCTGTCCAGTCTCTTCTTAAAAACTTCCAGTGTTGGAGCATTCACCGCTTCTAGAGGCAGGTTGTTCCACTGGTTAATTGTTCTAACTGTCAGGAACTTTCTCCTTTGTTCTAGGTTGCTTCTCTCCTTGATTAGTTTCCATCTGTTGCTTCTTGTCCTGCCTTTAGGCGCTTTGGAGAATAGTTTGATTCCCTCTTCTTTGTGGCAACCCCTGAGATATTGGAACACTGCTATCATATCCCCTCTCGTCCTTCTCTTCATTAAACTAGACATACCCAATTCCAGCCACCGTTCCTTATATGTTTTAGCCTCCAGTCCAGTAAACAGTTTCCTTAATAGTAGTTGTTATAATGTCTTTGACTAAAATTTATCTTTCTTGACTTAATATATAACTTCACTGAATGACTCTCAAAAATGTTCAGAAGATTTCTAATGATATGCTACAAGTCATCCTCTTGACTTCCAAGGTCATTACAAGAATTGATCCTTCTTATATTTTCTTTCAACGATAATTTTTGAAAAAGAGTTGAAATTGAATATGCTTCTTTGGAATCCTTTTCTTTTAATTAGTATATACAATACGTTTATTATAATGGTAGTCTAAATCTCACTGTATTCAACAAGGTTCCATTTTGTATTAGCTCCTAAGATTATCTATTAAGAAAATGCACTCATCTGTGGCTCCCTGATTTTATTTTCCATCTCAAAGTATATTGAGAAGTTTTCTATTACCATTAGAATTACTAATAAGATCCATTATTATTTATTCACACCAATTATGTAGAGGAGTTTGTCTTTTTGAAATTTCTAATTAGTTTGACCTTTATGTCCTCTTTAATTATCCTGCATTTATGATTTTTTACTATTATTCTAGAGCTTGCATTCAGGTCATCAGGTTTCCATTGTATCTATTGGAGTACTTGGGATCTTTAGTTTTGGCTTGATAGTTACTAATATTAGCAGAGAAACCATATGCAATGTTCCTTCCTATTTATTATTTCTTTTTTTTACATGTATATTGCCCCTTGGACCTCATTCATAAGTTATCACATCTTGCTGTATTCTTGTGATTTAATTCCATCATGCTTCTTGTTAGGACTATCAGTAACATTTTTACTCTCCTAGGCATAATTTTTTTCTGAACCAAATATTCCATAGTTCTCTACTTTCTCCTAGGTATCTGTCTAAAACCGTTGTTAGGATCTTGGAGAAGCAGCAGGACAAATCTTAGTTGTAAATTGTTTAGAATTCAATAGAAGAGAATATATCAAAGCCAACCTGGAAATGCTAGGAGTTCTTAGCCTTGATAAGAATTCTAGGAGGGATTCAGATTAGACAGACATGTCAAACACAAGGCCCGGAGGCCGGATGCAGCCCGCAAAGTGGTTTCATGTGGCCTGCAAAGCCATCCTGGAAACAGTGAGGGAACGGCCTCCGCTGCCTTGTGGTGGCCATCTATGCTGAAATGCATTCAGTCTTAGCTCCACAAGGCCATCTAGAAACAGTGAGGAACCAGCCCCTGCTGTGTTGGCCCCGCCCCCTAGGTGCATGCTGGGGAGGTGTCATCCTTTGTGAAGAATGAAGAAATGGACCATGCCTTGGCGCTTTTCCCGGTCACACCCCCTTCCGTCAGAGACCCTCAGATCTGTCCCATTCCTGCCCAGGCCCCCACAGGCACCCTTGACGCGAACGATGTAGAACTGGCCATGCCCACCCAGTAGGCCACACCCACTCCATCCAGGCCCACCCAGTAGGCCGCATCCACCCGGCCCCCCAAGGGCAACCATAATGCTGATGCGGCCTTCAATGAAATTGAGTTTGACACCCCTGAGATTAGAGAACCCTGAATTATCTTGACTAACAATGTATAATTTTTATTTGGAGGAAAATTAAATATTTTTGTATACTTTAAAATATGATTAGAAGTAAATTTGGGAACAAGTTAATTTTAAAAAACTATATTGAATACAAATGCAGGTAGTCCAAGCTTAGCCACCACTCAAACTTATGATGGATCTTCCCAGAGCTATAGCCAGTTTTCAAAGTTCCAACTGTCATCATGTGATTGTATTTTGGGCACGTGACAACCATCAGTTCACAACTATGGCTATTTTCAGCATACTCATGTGACCACAATTTTTGGTGTTTTTTTTTTTTGGTGGTTTTGGACTTTTGCTTTGCTTGGGGAAAATGGGTTTGCTTAGGGATCACAGTGTTCACTTAATAATTGTGTCACATGTTTAACAACCACTACAAAAAAGATCCTAAAACCAGGCACAGTCACATGGTGACCTTCTTGACAACCACTATGAATTATGACTGTAATTCTGGGTTCAATTACAATCATAAGTCAAGGATTACCTGTAAGAATTTTGTGGCACCTTAAATATTAATTAATTGATACTGTAGGTTAACTGTTATGCTTGTTATACATGTATTTTTAAGGCATCACAAAATGTTACAAACTATTTATATACCTTGTATTTACTGATTAGGTATTTCCTTCACTACCTAAAATACGTTTGTAATATAATGCACAAATCAGATTGCACTAACCACAAATTACTTATGGATGCATTTCTGAATGTTGGAAGAGTAGCTGCCATACTTTCTGAACATATCTTGAAATGGTTAAGACATGTAGCCTTTCCAGAGAGAGGTATGAATTTTAGAGGTGTGACTTAATGTTAAGCTTTCAGTTCCAAATGAAGTATTATACCTGGGGTTTATTTATATATTTATCTGAGTTGCCATGATAAATAGCTCCATGGTTTCATGCAGTTCCAAATAATTTTATAGTGTCATAAAGACAGTCTTTGATTAACAACTACCGGTACTTGTTCAGCAACCATTCAGAGTTAGCAGTGGTTCTGCACAAGGAGATTGAAAACTGATCCTAGTAGTTGCAGTGTTTATCACATATCCCAGACATGTGATTGTGATTGGGCACATGGCAACTGGCTCGCAATTACAACAGTCACAGCATACCGCGGTCACATAGTTGCCATTTGCAACCTTCACTACTGATCTCTGCAAGCAAAGGCAAAGGGAAGACATTACAATGGTGATCATATGACCCTGGGATTTGCTTAACAAAGGCAAATGGAACTGCTGCAACTGCCATCATAAGTTGATGGGGTCATGCGATATGCTGTGTAACTGCATTGCTTAAGTAAGAACTGCCTATAATTCCAAAAAATTCCACACAGGCCACTGTAAAGAGTATTTCATAAAAGTGTAAGGATGATAATAACTATGTATTCTTTGTTGTCCTGTGCTCTCCTTCTCTGGTCCCCCATCTCCAAGTGTAAATAATATATAAGAATTATTAACAGCCAGAGATACATAATTAGGAGTACTGACAAGGCATATATATTAGAACATGAATTCCGAAAAAATATCTCCCCACCATCCATAATGATTAGAATCAAAGATTCTGTTTCTCCTAAGGAGCCTTTCTTCAAATAAGAAAGAGAAGCTTTGGATTCAACACAAAGGATTGTGATTTATATCCTCTGAGTCAAAATGATTTTAAACATACTGTGTACAGGAATGTCAATAACATTCAGAATGCTGTGCTCAAAATAAATGATTAGAAAGCTGAAGTTTGAAAATGAATGGTTAACATTGTAAAGATGAAGAAATATCTTGAACATTCAAGAAAGTGTTCTTATTAATTTCTGGGTCCTGCAGAAATTGCTGAATTAAGACCAACTTAGCCAGTGTAAGATATGTGGAAAGAAGTCCAATATACCAGTAACTAAACCAAATAGGTAATTTTTGGCAACAAAGCATATTCCAAAATAAATACAGATGGTTGTCAACTTACAGCCATTTATTTATAGCCGTTTGACATTACAACAACACTGAAAGTTTTCACACTTACGACTGTTGCAACATCCCTGTGGTTACATGATCAAAATTTGACTGCTTGGCAACTGGCATGTATTTATGACAGTTGCATTGTCCTGGGATCATGTGATCACCATTTGTAACCTTCCCAATGGGCTTCCTACAAGCAAAGTCAATGAGGGGAGCCTGATTTGCTTAATGACATGATTCATTTAACAACTGTAGTGATTCATTTAACAACTGTGTCAAAAAAGATCATTAAATGGGGCAAACTCACGTAACAACTGCCTTGTTTAGTAACAGAAATTTGGGGCTCAAATGTGGTTGTCAAGGACTATCTGTACTGGTTATGTCTGGCTGACTTCAATCTAAATAGAAATATAAAGCTTTATCACACAGAGATTGATGATAGAATAGCAACATTTAGTTGAAACCTCTACGTACACATCTTTGTCATCTGAAATAGCCTCTACATTTGCAACAAATAATCAGCACATAAAGGAGAACTTGTTTTATTCTCTGAGGTCAAGGTATTATACCAAGGATGCTTTATTCAGAAAAAGTGCTACACAATGCATATTGTGTTAGCAAAAGGTAACCCCCACCCATACACATGTGAGCTGCATTCAAACCTATGAGGTGCACGTTTATACATGAGAACTGCTTAAAGTGCCCTGGTAAGAAAACATTCACAGCAAACTGAATTGACCTAAGCAGGAAGAGGGAAAAGAACCAACTAGGAACCTTCTGGCCTAGTAAACCGTTTCTAGTCAGGACTACATCTCAAAGATAGTAGAGCTGCCATGCTGACCTAAAAAGAAGGGATAAATAATAAGGTCACCCAGATGGTTTTGTCAAAACTATTCCAGCCTCATGCTGAAATTTACGCTGTATCTGCTCTTTTCTTTGTCTTGTCTTTGAAATGTGGTGGGCCAAAGTTATATGAGTTGCGGTTCTGCTTTTGCTCTCAGGACTGTTCGGAAAGCTGCCAATGCTTTGCTGGAAGTCCCAGGATACATTTTTGTTGTTTGCATGCCTCATAAAATTATGTTGTATCTTCAAAGAGATTTGGTTGCTTTAGATTTTGGCCACAACTATATTCATTCCAATGGCTTGATCTGCTCTGGCTAATTTTACAAAAGAACAAAAAGGAGAGGGAAAAGTCCAAAATATAAACAAAAATAATCTTATTGGATCTCATTGGAACTCTCTCTCTCTCTCTCTCTCTCTCTCTCTCTCTCTCTCTCTCTCTCTCTCTCTCTCTCTCACTCTCACTCACTCATATATATTTGTTCATAGATGTTACTCTAATAAGCACCAAATGTATAACCTCAAGAACTTAACATTCCTAAATGTTCAATATCGCATACGTTTACTTCTGATGTAGATAAAAAGTAAAACAAAAAGATTATATTCCAAAGATAAAATGAAATACAGAAATTATTTTATCTAAAATGTTGGTAAATTAGTCAGCTGGAATAGTGGCTAAGAGGAGCTGTTGTGATTTATACTGCCAAAGGGTATTGGTGACTGCTAGGGCAAAATTCTGAAAGGGAAAGCTATGTTCCCAGATCAAAGATAGTTGCTGAATGTCTCCATTTTTAGCCTGTTAGAAGTGAAACTATTCAATAGTAAAATCTATTTAATTTCTTTCTTTTTTTTCTTTTAGTAAAACTGTCTTATTTTTTGCCCCATAGTATTCTATGGCAAGGCTTTTCAACCAGTGGTACAGGTATCACCTATGGTATATTGGCATTTGGCAGGTGGTACACGACCATCCTAGAAAAGTAGTAGTGGGAAAAGGAAATGAGCACCGCACAAGCCTGAGCGAGAGATGGCTGGAGCTGCAGGGCTGTCAGGGCTCAGTGGAAGCGCCAGGATCAGCGCCAGGCTCCAGCTGGAGCTCGGTGCTGATCCTGGAGTTTCTGCTAAGCCCAGAACAAGCGCCGATCAGCTGGAAAGCAGCACTGATCCTGGCACTTCTGCTGAGCCCAGAAGAAGTGCTGATCAGCTGGAATGTTGCAGCATCTCCAGGGTCTCGTGATTTACATTCAAATGCTTGGCAACTGATTCATATTTATGACGGTCACAGTGTCCCAGGGTCTTGTGAAGTGACCAAAACCTGCTGCAACCACCCAGCAGACAGGGGGAATAAAAACCAAACACCCCCCACCCCACCCCTGCTGCCAATCCTCAACAGAAATGCTCACAACAATGAAAACCTCAGACAGGAGGAAGAGTGCCGCCGGGTGGGCAGGCAGGCGTCTTGCTCGGCTGTGGCTTGGGGGGCACTTTTTTCAGTGCCATTGTAACTTCAAACAGTCACTAAGCGAAGTGTTGTAAGTCGAGAACTACCTGTAGTTCATCACTTTTTTCCTTTTTTTTTTTGGTCATCAGGTTTTTGACACCTTGCTAGGTGACTGGTGATACTCAGATGTTGCCATATCCTAAAAGTGGTACAATAGGTGAAAAGGTTGAAAAGCCCTGCTCTATGGCCATAAATCTGATACGGAATATTTCTTAATCGGGAAAGTGTTTTAATGCAGGATATTCCTGTTCTGTTTTGTTATATTGTCTAAATGTTTTCCATTTCTGATCCTAAAAGCCCAAATCAGTTTTAGGACAGGGTACTATATGACATACAAGCATGACACTGTGGTACATCTTTCAGCCACTGTCTCTTAATTGTCTATAGATTTGGTGAAAATAAAAGTGTTGTGTGCATTTTTTGCAATTAGTGCAATAGTCATAAGGGAGATGACCCTGAGATGATCTTGCAATGATTGTATTTTGAAAGTAACTAACCCTAACACTTTAAATTACTTTACTTTTAATCCTCCTGTACTGTCTGTGAAGCAAGGGGTTGTCTGATAATGTAGAATATTCTAGAGTAACTCTCAATTTCTTTTTATTATAGCCCAAACTACAATAGACAGCAGGTGACATTTGTGGAATGATCAGTAAACAGTTTTATTTCAGTACAGCCCAAATCAGTCAGTAGGCAGAGATGGGTGACAGCCATACTTGGCCATTCCTGACTATCTTTCTTGTAGTTTTCTAATTCAAAAGTCTGGGCCAATGAGACTTTAAGGCAATGACCAATCATATGTCCTTCCCATCTATTTATGCTTTCTAAGCATAGATCTTCCCTGTGCAGTTTCTTTCCTCTCTTATCTGTGACTAGCTACAATGGCTAGAGTTCTAAAGGTGCTTTTTTAAAAAGCAACTGAACTTCGTTTTTTTCCCCAGTCCAGTTGAAAAAGCACCTTTAGGACAACCAGATCTGGATGACTGAGAATCTCCATAGACAATGGTTACAGAGGCAATGCCTGCAGAAACAAGTGTTTAATTTTTCACTAGCCTTCCCCTGTAATGAACACTGCTGCTCATTACAACTTTTTAGCTTCTTTTAGCTTTCTTCCCCCTTTGCTTTTTCAGAATTTAGCAACTATCACTGATCTTAGATACCATCTTATAAGAAATAGTAATTAAAAAATTGTGAAGCGCAGTGAGAAAACCGATTCCAACAAGCAGTTGCATTTAACTTTTGAAAAGTGATCTAGAACATTATTTCTGATTTGCTCATAGATGAGAGCTGTCATTCTTAAGGAGTGATTTATATTTGTAGCCTTTGTGGAGATGGTTCTTGTTGGGAGAGCAAGATTAAGTAGTCTTTAAATGATTATTGTTTTAACATGATAGTTATTCATAGTCATATCCAAAAGGCTGATCTGGCTATTGTCATAATGGATCACAAATATTATATTTTGATGTCCCAATTTTTCAGCTAATTGAGAAATCTTTGTATGGACTATAAGTCTTCTGACCAAATAACAAGTATGTCTTGATATACCTCCAACTAATGATTTTATTATATTGGTTACTTTTTCATATTTTTGCTATTTTTTCATGATTTTGTTGAGAGCCCGTGCTGTATGTTGTAAATTTGATAAATAAATAAATGTAATTAGCCAACCTTTGCTTTCAGTTTGCAGAAAAATTTCAGGAATTTAAAGAAGCTGCACGATTAGCTAAAGAAAAATCCCAAGAAAAAATGGAATTAACAAGTACACCATCACAGGTATGTTTGTCCTAGTTTATGATTAAAAACGGGTATAATTTATTTGGAATGTAGTTTTGATTTACCCATTAAATATCAGTTTTGGGGCATTCATCTGCATAGTTTTATGCAGGCTGCTTCAGTCCTATGCCTGTTGTACCAGGTACTGTATGTCTGTTATAGATAAAGAGATAATAGCTTTTCACTCTACAAAAGTTGTAGCAATTTATACATTGTAATAAGCCATTCCTTCTAAACCTTATGGAGATTAGAAGGATCCTTGGATAAATATAGGATGCAAAGAAAAATATTCTGCTTCAGCCTTAATATATAGCCATTATGGGATGCAAGACCTTATTTTCTTAGTTTGCTTCTATGGTGTCCATTGTGTGTATCCACAGGGGGGGAATTTGAACGATGACAGACACTTGACAGTTCCATTTGTGTGTGCGTGCTATTAATGTACAACATATTAATTTAATGTTTTTGGCTGCTTGGTTTTTTTCCCCAGTTTTGTATGCTGCTCAAAGTCCATTGTAGTGGGGTGGCCAATACATTTAAATAAAATAATAATAATAATAATAATAATAATAATAATAATAATAATAATAATAATAATAATAATAATACAGAATAGAATGGGATTATATTGTGATTCTGCACCTGCCATCTTCCTGAGGTTTTGACATTTTTCTGTGCTATTTACATTATACAAATTGTTCCTTCCTGCCTCACTTCATCTTGTTCTGATGTTCATGTTACAATGGCTTGCCTTCTTCATCTGTTTTTGTCTTCCTTATGACCTTATAAACTAGCAGCTTCTTCTTCCTTCTCCTGTAATTCTTCCTGTTTCAGTATCCTTATTTCCTCTTACTTCTGATTACTGTCTCATTCTTCCTGTGGATCTTGTTTGGACCATGTGCAAATTGATATTCACATTTCAACAAAATTTGCTGATCTTGAAAAGTCAAGGCAGATCAATCTTATAGCTGTTGGCTAGATTGGGAACTTGTGGAAAAAATATCATGGAAGAAGGCAACCCATATATTGCTAAGGGGAGCTAAATTTGGTTCCTTCTATTTAATACAATGTGAGAACTAATCACTGGGGTTGCAAAGCATGCAAAGTATTTGAAAGAGGGTACTTTGCAAAGCAAGTTAGTGGCAATAAAGCACCTGCATTGAAGGAATAAAGGAGCTACATGATTTGCACAGTTCATAAAGCTGCTTTGAAAGCTTTTCCCTGGTTCTCTATACTTATATCTACACGCCGAGATAACCTTTCTGTTAGGATTTCCTGCAGCAGAGCATGCTCAGCCTGGGAGAAAACTGTGGCTGCTTTAATGCTTTGTAGAAGAAAGGTTTTGTATAGCCACACTAATCATTTTATTGAGACATTTGCTTGAGCAATCACTTTCTTACTAGGTACTATAACCCCAAGGGTGGGTAAATTAATGCAGTAGTCTAGGCAATATGTAAACTGTAAGTGCCCTGAGCTTTAATGGATAGCAAATGCCTCAGACTATTTCTCTTGTTAAAGTTCTAAAAATGACCGGACTGAGAAGAACACAGTATGCCAATTGATTGTAATGGTTTTTTTCTTTATTTATCTAAAACCATCTTGCACTTACTGTGAAAGGTGTTATCAAGCACTGTTTTTTAATTTCATTATACTCCATCTGTTTTACTCTATACTTATAGTCTAATCCCTAAATACCTCTCAGATAGTAGCTGGGGCATAGGTAGGTAACTGTTGGTTATGTGGTGCCATAAATATTTGCCATTATTTTATATCATAATGGATTTTGAGTTGATGAGCTTTTCCCCACAAAAGTGCAGCACTGCTTGATTTAAACATTGTCTTGATTGTCTTGCCCATATAATATGTTAAATGTATTGTAATTAGACATTTTTCAGCTATTTTGATATTCATACAGTAGATATTTTTGTCACTCTTATTAACACAAGACTAGACTTTAAAAGCATTAAGTTAGTTAAGCACACTGCGTATATTGCATAAATGTGTCAATGTGAATATTCTGAAGAGCAAGAACTCTGTTTTAAAAGGATGAAAAATTGGATATTTATAGAATTTTCTTTATAAGAGAAATGATAATCTATACTCAAATATTTGAGGTATGTTCATCTCAAGGTTGAAATTTGGAATATTCATGGCCCAAGTACCTTGCTAATTAGAGAAATCTGAATGCTGGGTATTTCTGTTTTTTTCAGAAAGAAGAAATAAAGATTTTCCCTACATTATTTTTAAAGGTTAAATTCAGTGCATATGTACTGTAAATTCAACTGATAATTAGTAAAGTCTGAAATACCGTATATTTTCATCTGAACTCATAATTTAAATTGTGACATTTTCTGATCATGGAAATTACCACAGAGATAGATGAGAGTGCCATTAAACTGAAACTGAATTTTATTTATATTTTAATTTATTAATTTTAAATTAATTTTAAATTTAAATTAAATTTTAAATTTAAGAGCTCTTTTAGGGCTGTCCACTAAAAATTTGCTTCTTCAGATTGAATTCAAAAAGATGCTTCCAGATATTGGAGGATGCAAATGTAAGCAGCTCTTCTCCCAGGATTGCAGTGTTTCCTTCCATCTGCCATGTGATCACCATGTGAGCATCCATCCAACCACTTTTTAAAAATGAAAAAAAAAAGACTATGCTATACCTGCACACTTTAGGGTACAGTACTATTTTGGATTCCAATATGAAGACCACTGCACGGTTCTAAATTCTATAGGAATATAAGTAGAAAGCCAGTATATCCTCTAGCCCAGTGTTTCTCAACCTTGGCCGCTTGGAGATAGCTGGCTGGAGAATTCTGGGAGTTGAAGTCCGTCCATCTTCAAGCGGCCATGGTTGAGAAACACTGCTCTAGCTCAATTCATGGGGATGTAACTATCTATCTATCCATCCATCTAGAAAGTGCCAGATGGAAACAGCAGATGAAAAATTCTAGAAAAGGAAAATCCTGAAATAGTTCCTACTCTTAGACACCTAAGCTAAAAGTGAAGGTGAATGAATTCATTCATCTCTGAGTTTCAGTTGGGAGAACATGAATGCAGGTAGTATATTGGTAGAATATTCCTACATTGTGAGATTTTTACTACTGCTGTCAAAAATTAGGAGAGAAAGAGATACCTAGATAACAGTGGCACCTTCATGTTCTTAGGCCCTCAGAATGAGGAACTCAGCATTGTGATGCTATGCCACAAATTCTGCCCTTTTGGGCATAGTATGCTCATCATCACAATACACATAGAAAAGGGACCGCCTTGAATCACACCACAACACTGTTGGAATTGCTCTGACCCTCAGAGGCTGCTACATGAAACAGAACATATTTTGTCATAATTAGTTGACTGAAATTATAGATGGGAAATGATGTGCACACAAATAGCTTCCTTTTGTATTCTGCTTTAAAGGTTCAGTAGCATACTGAATACTGATATTTTCTAAGACCTACAATATATTTGATAACTGTAGCATTTTATTTTATATATTGGAACTATATTGTGTAGAAATGAAATATATAACTATTCCTCTTCTTTTAAAGGAATCTGCGGGTGATATTCAATCTCCTCTTACACCGGAGAGCATTAATGGGACAGATGATGAAAGAACAATGCCAGAAATGACACAAAATTCAGAACCAAGGGCTGAACCAACTCAGAATGCATTGCCATTTGCGCATAGGTACAGATTCCATTCCCACATCCTTATTAAGTAATATGTACGTGTGCTTTTTTGTTAAAGTTGCCTCTTTTTTATTTGGTGAATTTAAAGATCTTGCATGATTGGTGGGCCTATAGCCATGAATACAACTTGATTTATTTGCTGTTTCTCTACAAAAATGACATGGTTTGATATAGAAAAGAAGCTGATCTCTTCAGTGATGAGAACTATAGCAGAAAGAAGAATCATAACTCTGCCAGTGTGGGTATTTTTCCCTCCTGTCTGCATTTCTTCTCCTCTGTGCATCTTGGCCATGGACTATATTTAAACTAAGGCTCAAGTGATTTTTTTAAGGGGGTGTGAAATACATCAGTAAAAGCACTTTATTTCTACTTTTCACGTAGGAAGCAATATTTGAATGCCTGGAATTTTAATACTATAGCTTTAAAAGGGCTTCCTCTGATACTTTATTCAATGTCAGATTTTTAAAATGCAAATAATACTTGCAACAAATCATAGCAGAGTGCAGTGTTCTTATTCCAAGTACTAGTTAGTCATGCTCTTTTCAAGTATGATCCATTTCTCTTTCTCTTGCTCCAATTTGGGTGCTCCATGAACGTGCACTGACCTTTTAGGTACTTGAGAATGCTCCTAAACTCTTCACAAATATGTATTTCTTCAAATCTTAAGATGTCTCCAAACAGCTATACATCTCTCACATATACATGGTATCGATACCATCCATACTGGATATATCAATACATTGCATGAACCTCCTATTTAGTGGGGGGTGGACAGCGATATTTTGGCTTGGAGTGTAGTTTTTAGAGATTCTGGTTTGCATAGAATAGTCTGAGAATGCTTAGTGTGAAATTGGTTTTTGGTTGTGCTTTGGGCAGATTGACCAAAATGTGTCTCAGAACTGATAGATGCTGTTGTTATTATTAGAGAACATTGCAAGTGGCAAAGATATGATTAGATTTGGTAACCTAGTCTACATCTTTTCTGTCACTCTAAAGAGCACTACAGGTAGTCCTCAATGTGCAAGCATTTGTTTAGCTACTGTTTGAAGTTACAGTGGCACTGAAAATGACAGTCCTTGCACTTATTACTATCACAACATCTCTATGGTCATGTGATCAAAATTTGGATGCTTAGCAACTGGTATGTATTTACAATGATTTCAGTGTCCTGTGATCTCCATTTGCAACCTTCCCAGTCAGTTTCTGACAAGCAAAATCAACAAGGAAAGTGAGATTCACTTACTGACTGTCTGATTCGTTCAACTGCAATGATTCACTTAATAGCCATGGTAAAAAAGGTCATAAAATTAGGCACAACTCACTTAACAACCTCTTTGCTGAGCAACAGAAATTTTGGTCCCAGTTGTGATCGTAAGTTGAGGGCAACCTATATAAGGACTTGATTGACCAAAGTCATAATGGATAAATGAAATCACTATTTTTAGGAGCATTCATTGATCACAGCAGAATGACTAGGAAACAAATTGCAGACCAAGTGTATGAAGAATGTGCAAATCAAATGAAAAGAAGGGAGACTATATATAATGTACATGTATATATGTGCATTTTTATGTACATACAGTAGTGGCCAAAATTGTGGAAACCTTTTGGGAAAAGTGTACAGTAGAAATGCCACCTTCGGTTAAGTTTCCACCAATTTTTCTTCTAATTTCTTTATAACTTTATAACTTGTTCTCTTAATAATACTATTTTACATCACTTTCTGGGCAACTCTTTGCGCCATTACTTAATTTTATTATGTTTTACAAGCTCACTAAATGAAAGAACACAAAAAACCCCAACCAACTTGATAGCGATCACATAACACACTGACAAATGTCCTCCTCTCAGCTTCAATACATGACATCAATAACTGAATCCTACTATGATCTGATTGGCTCATTGCTCATTGGTTACAATCAGATGAAGGAAAGCTACCTGATATCAACCTAAGCAAGTTGTGCCTCCTTTTTCTGGTTATTTGGCTATAACTTTTCATAGAGTACACTACAGATAATTGAACAAACCTTGTTGCATTACATTCTTGATTAAATTATCTTTCCATTGATATATAATTTTATGGTACTACTAAAAAAAAGTGGTGTTATTAGCCATCAAACCTCAAAAATACACTTTTCCCCAAAAGGTTTCCACAATTTTGGCCACTACTGTATATGGATTCAAATGTGCAAATTTTAGTTTTTAGTTACTATATGGTATAAATATTCTTCTGTAGCTTTTTCATGTATGGAATATTGGAAGGAGGTAAAATCATGGTTTTTCAATAATGAGAAATGCAGACAATTTTTACTATAATATTGTATCCTGTTATAATATTAATTAATTACAAAGAGTTTATCTTGAATAGCAAATAACCTTTTTGGAGGAAACAAATGTCTTTTTTATAGAAAACCTGGATATTATAAGTCATTGTCTTGAAATAGTTAATATTTTTATAAATGGATTGAGCTTAAACTATGAAAAATATTTTTATAATATATAACACAGCACTAAAACATATTTTAAGCGAATCTACTTGGTTAAATTGCTGTGTTCTGCCATAATTCCAAAATAGTAAATTTATTCCAAATGGAAAGAAATATTAAGATTGTAAAATTGTATTGTAAAATTCTGAGGGGATTTTTTTTTATAAGAAAAATATCCCTTTCAATTAAAGTCAAAAAATTTTTTTCTATTGTGTATTTTTGTACGAATATTGAACTCTAATTGGAAACTGAAATTATTATTATTATTATTAATAATAATAATAATTAAATTTCTATGCCGCCCTATTCCGAGAACTCAGGGCGGCTGAGAAGGTTGTCTTCATATCTTTATCAATTAGGTATAAGTAAGAACTATGTGTCTCGTTCCATTTCTTTCTGCTTTTTTTGGTCTGTTAAAGGCATATGCACCAGAAAGGCAGGTTATACATTTTACATATAAAAATAAAAAGTATCTAATACATACATAACTTGAAAAAAAATTGAGCTTAACAGTTTGGAGGAAGGTGAGACTATATATGTATATTCCCCAAGCTACCCCTCTTGCTTAAATACATTCTTTTTGATTTCTTGATTCTCGGTTTGAGTCTGAATTCCATTTGGAAAAAGCAATGAATAAGGGATGTGTGTCATATTGCTATATATTTCTAATTTCATAATGCCAGATTGCAGAACCTCTAGTTGAAGTTCTGCTTCATTATAATACCTTACCTCTCACCATGCTGACTGAGTTCCTGGGAGAATATTAATGAGATGTCTGCAAAATATCCTGAATTAAAACAATTACTTTGAGTTTGAAATAATTCTTGCAACATGACTAGGACTGGCACTGTTGCTCGGAACATGTCTATATGGTCACCACTGTTACAAAATTCAAACTTTTTGCACACCCCTAGTTTTAATCCAACAACATCAGGAGAGCACCAAAGTCTCCATCCCTGTCCAAAAGTACAGCATTAGGTATAAGAACCGAGCTGAAGAAAGAAAACTATTGAAGGCCAGTTGTGATTGCAGCTGACATATGGCAAATTGCACATGTCCCTTATTGCACTGATGCCTTTCATCTTGTTTCTGTGAAAAACAGAAGCTAAGCTATCTGATGTGGCTTTTTGAAGCTCATAGAGACAGTGGGGATATTGTTTTAAAGAAAGTAGCAATCTTAATTACACCAACTTTCTGTCCCTTCTAAAAGAAACTCTCTGAGGCTTAAACTACATGTTACTTTTTAATTTTAAATGGACATGAGGTGTAATCATGAAAAGTTAGAAGTGTTTTTATAACCATTTATCTTTAGGCTGTAATGGATATCTTCCTGAAGTTGCTCTTTACATCCAAAAATTAACAGCACTTTTTAATGGATCAAGTTTGATTACAAAGGTGTGATTTACAATAAATTTCTCCCAGGCTTTATTCCCTATTCTGTTAATAGCTTTTATTTCTTTGGTTTTTTAAAAAAATCATGCAATATTAATTGATTTATTTAGCTTAACATCTAAGAATGGCTTTTTATTCTGAGAAAGTGATTAAGTTATTACCATACAGATAATATGTGAATTAGAGAGGAACCATGTAAGATAATTTACATGAAAATAAAAGCTTATACCCTTAAAGACTTAGCCAGTTTATTGTTGCACAACTTTTCTGTAGGGTACAATTTGTTTATACAAATGCTTTTGTTTAAATCATCCAACAACGCAAAATTCCAAAATGTTTTGTTATTATTGGTAAAACATGGGTGATAATCAGAATATTTTTGTGGGAAAATACCCTAAGCATTATATGAGTGTACAAATTAAATCATCTCTGACAATTTATAAATTTCAAATACATATTTTTAAATGTTTTAAAAGTGAATTTCCAGTAATACAGTGCTCTTGATCTAAAACTCCAGCAAAAGTTTTAATACAGAATCCTGATTTAGAAAAACACCACATATAAAGGCACGCATGATGTTTGCTTTTGCTTGTGAATTTAGCACTCTTTCTTGTACAGAGCTGTGTAAAGATTTTTGTTTGAATGCCAACCAAGAATTTATACTTCTAAAATATTTTAAATGTATTATTCTTACTGCAAGAAAACTACATTCAGCTAGCATTCTGATTGAGAAGTCATTTTTATCCTGGAAATTAATAAGTACATGGAAAGTAGCTTCTTGGAGTTTTGGGAAGTTCTTTGGAAATTGTTGACGAATTGAAGACATTGCTGAATGTGTTTTAGTATCACAAATGCATCTGTATATATATAAAGATTTTAAAATTACAACAGTGTACTCGGGATTGAATCTAGCAGAAAATGCCTACAGGAGGAAAGATCCCTTTTATGATCAGGAAGCTTTGATCTATATCTTTTTTATTGGCTGGAAAAAGACCATCTATACTCACTCTATCTGTGCTGTACTTTTGGGTAATATTCTGACAAGGGATATTTCAGGATCCTGCTGTCAACAAAATAAATCTTTGGATAAAATTGGATACATTTAGAAAATATATGAAATACAATTACATTTATAGTGATAGTATTATTTGTTTCTTGAAGTGATTGGGGTTTTTTTGTACTTAGTTTTGGTATAATATCTAGAAAGAAGGCCATTTCAAACAGTAGTTCTGTTTTCAGCTTTCTTCTCTGTACAGCAACCTTTTAATAATGCTGCATATGTATCTCTTGCTGTAAGAACAAATTTGCTGTTCTCATTAAAGGCTTTATGTAGAATATATCTTTTGTGTAGACTGATTTGCATTTTATTATTTATTAGTGTATTAAGTTGTAGATCCCTACAATGGAACAAGACTCCTTTTAATGAAAGATTTAATATTTGTGTTATTAAATTGGGCTATTGGAAAATAGCTTGAATTCATATGCAAATATATTTTGCTTAGATTTTTGTGTGTGTAGTTTATCTTTCCCAACCTTTTGGGAACTGAAGCATTCCTAGATATCATAGCCAAAGGCTAAAAACCTTCTACCTAGGAATTCATGGAATTTTAGTCCAATATATCTCAAAGCAATAGTTTGCAGAGTCTGGTGTAGTTTAATTTTATTGACTACTAAAAATGTTTAAAAGCAAGAGCTTTGCTATAAAATCTCTCAAACTATCTTTTTGATACCATCTGTCTCATTTCTCCTTTCAACTATATTCCTTTTCTTGAGTCACTTCAAACTCTCAATTCTTGTTTCACTACTGCTCCATCAGCTTTATGGGCTCCCAGACAGCAATATTTTTTTTGCTTGACTCCTGTTGTCCTTTTTTGCATAACACTATGAGATTTAGGCAATATATTTCTCTGTAAACAGAGGCACACATGTTCTCACAAGTGTCAAATTTCAATCTTTTAATTGCTGTCCTTCAAACTACCTTTTCTCAGAGGAGAAAAGTTGGTGGCAACTCTCATCTGTGATCAAAGCCATGCAGCTTTTTACAAATTTGACATATTGTGAAAGATAAAATTCTTCTCTCTGGAATACACCTATGTCCAGATATTCCATATTTTCTGTCCATATTCTTAGTTCTTCAAATGTTGCTTTTATAAGGCAAGAATGGGCAATCCAAACCACTAGAGCCACTCAGAATCCCCAAGGTCCCCTTGGAAGTATCTGTGACCACGACTGCTAAAAATTAACAGCACAAGTTCCCCCACTTGGAAGTGGAAAATGCATAACAACTGAGATAAGTCCTGAATAAACTCAAAGAATTCCCCAAATGCTCTCCAAAGCCCCACCTCACCAAATGTGAGGTGGTGAGGCAACTACCACATTGGAGCCCTCATCTCCCTACCTCCCAATGTTATGCTATCCTTACTAGTCAAAAGGTTGGCCACCCCATATTTTTAGGCAATATAATTTGTAGTTTCATTATCATCATTATTAGGATCAAAGTATTTTAGTGCATTATTTCTTGTAGTGAGGTAAATAAGAATCAGATGTAAATAAGGCAAATAATAAAATAAGAGCAACATAATTTAACTTCTATTGAATTTAAACTATTAAAGTAATTGAACTTTAATAATTATTTCATGGAATATTTAATTCATAAATCAAGGTGACATCTGGAAAAAGCAGTGTTCTAGACAACCATAATATAAACAGGCTTTGAAAGTCTGAAGGAGATGCTCATTTTCTAAACCTCCTTCTGTGTGGAAATGCCTTGACCTTTTTTTCACACTCTTTTCAACTGTTTGTTGAAATGAGGTTCAACAAAGCTCATTACATTCTCTGCATTTCTGCTCTCAGAATCTCCCTGAGAATCCCTGGCTCCTAACTGAGCCTAGCCCCTCTGCCTGAGCCAGAAAGATGAGCCTCTGACAGCAAGAACACTTTTCAGATAGCATCTCTTGCCAGTCTTAATAACTGGGTAGTTTTGTAACAGGAGACCCAGTCCCTTAGATAACCAGATCACTAAGCCATTTAGGTTTAAATTGTGCTTGATAAGCAGTTGGCAACCAGCACAGATCTTTTAATACAGGCATTGTTAGCAATCTAGCTGCGTATTTGCACCTATTCCAACTTCTAACTAGTTTTTCAAGGGTAGTCCCATGTAGAAGATATTGCAGTAATCAAGCCTGGATGATATTATGCTGTGGATCAATACTACCAAATCAGGAAAGGTAACAAAGCCCATGTTGCAAAACCATTCCTCGTCAAAGCTGTCACCTGCAAATCTGCAAATACAGTGACAACTGAGGGCCAAGGAGCACAGTCACATTATCACCCTGCACTCTCAAGGAGAATGCAGTCTATCTCAAACAGGCTGAGTTCCAATATTCAAACCCAGATTCTTCATTACTACCGGTAGCAGCACTTTTATTCCAAAGTGTAGGTAACCTTTAACTTGTTCTTTCTCACTCACCCTACAATTGATTTAGACAAGGTTCAAGGGTTCCTGAAATTGGATGAGATATCATCAGCATATGGATGACACTCCATTCAGTTGAGATAGCCCCTTCTATCAGTTTCGTTCAATTGCTGAACATCATGAAGGGACAGGACCAAACCATATTGTGGATAGTAAATCAATAGCCTAGATGTCAGACAATAATTCCATAGCTCCATCTATATCTACAAATGCATTTTGTCTCCTCTGCATGACACATTTAGAACTAGGTCTATGTTATTCTATATTATTAGTTTTATCAGTTTAATTCTGTGGTTCTTGAGTCATCTAGTTGTGACTCACACCAGAATTAAAAGATAAATAAATATAAATTTTGTTCATCTTCTAAAAAAGCAGAAATGCAGTTATTTTTAAAAATGTCATTTGTCTAATAAAATACATAGCACCACAGCAACAATATACTTAAACTCGTTCTGTTACCCGTGTTTCCCCTAAAGCAAGACAGGGTCACACTTTCTTTTTATCCCCAAAAGCCCCACTATGTCTTACTTTCGGGGTACGGCTTATATTGATTGGAAAACAATTGTCAGTTTTATTTTAAGTATTTTAAGTATATTAAGTATTTTAAGTATTTTAAGTATTTAAGTATTTTAAGCAGGAGGCAGAAGTGGGCAGGAGTAATATGTCTTACTTTCGTGGTACGGCTTATATTAGCCGACCCCCTGAAAACCCCGATACGTCTTACAATCGGGGGTGTCTTACTATCGGGGAAACATGGGTATCTGTTCACAGAGTGCTCTTGCATGCCAAAATTCCATACATTAAGCCATCTTGACATGCTTGATTGATACATAAGCAAACTAAAGTATTTCTCATTCATTTCTGCACATATATTTTATGCATTATGCCTCAATGATTTTCATTATCAAGCTGTTTATAAACAGATGTTGACTTTAAACATTTGTTCATTACAAATATGTTCTAAATATTTTGTGAAAAACATCTTTCTTAGACTTGCTGTCTCTCTATCACAAATAATATAGATCTCCATTCTGTGGTCCATTAAAAATATCAGGACCATCTTTTTTTTTATTATAAAAAAATTCCTTTATTAAAACAATCAGCATTGTACATAAAATCTTTGTATGCATCAAACATCATAGCATCTGATATACAACACTACGTATTATTCTTTGTAGACGTCTGGTTTGGTAAGCATTCTTCACTCACTTCAATCCTCTATTATACACCTGTTACATTTTTTTTTCTCTATGATCCCTAACAATAGGTCCTGAGGTAGTAGTTAAACATTAAATATAAGATCATATTAATAATCAATCATCATAGAACACTACATATAACACTAGGTATTAATCTTTGTACACGTCTGGTTTGGTAAATATTCTTTACTCCTCACTTCCAGCCTCAACTATATGTCTGTTATATTTTATCTTTTATGATCCCTAGCAAAAGATCCTGAGGTAGAGATTCAATAACCTGGGGTAAAAGTTCAGTCTGCTTTTTCATTATTAAAGTAATCATTAGGCAAAAGATCATATTAAGAAGCGATCATCGTAGGACATAACATACAACAATAGGTAAACATTCTTCACTCCTCACTTCAAGCCTCTATTATACACCTGTTTCATTTTTAACCCCTTATGATCCCTAACAATAGGTCCTGAGGTAGTAATTCAATAACCTGAGGTAGAAATTCGGTCCGCTTTTTCAATATTAAAGTATTCAACATTAAACATAAGATCATATTAATAAGCAATCATCATAGAACCCAACATATAACACTAGGTATTAATCTTTGTAAACGCCTGGTTTGGTAGATATTCTTTACTCCTCACTTTCAGCCTCAACTATATGTCTGTTACATTTTATCTTTTATGATCCCTAGCAAAAGATCCTGAGGTAGAAATTCAATAACCTGGGGTAAAAAAATTCAGTCTGCTTTTTCATTATTAAAGTAATCAACATTAAACATAAGATCGTGTTAAGAGGCATTAATCATAGAACATAAACATTCAACATTAGGTGTTAGTTTTTGTAAGCATTTGATTTGTTATACATTCTTCCCTCCTCACATCGAGCCTTAGCTAAACGCCAGATGCATTTTGTTTGATTGGTGTTTCTCTTGGATATAGTCTATCCATTGTTTCCAGTCTGTCAAATATTGTTCATTGGAGCGTCCTTTCAAGTATGCTGATATTTTCGCCATTTCCGCCAAGTTTGTTACTTTCACAGTCCATTCTTCAATAGGCGGTATTTCTGGATTCTTCCAGTACTGTCTGGGTAGATGAGCGATAGTTTTTTCGGGTCGAGGTGCCACCTATAGAACATCTTGTAGAAGTTTTCCCTTAAGTGTTGCGATTTAGTAAATTCTACATTTCTCACCCAAATTTTCTCCCACGTGTCCATGGTGATAGAATGCCCAAAGTCTTGTTCCCACTTTATCATACAGCTCTTGACTAGTTCGGTTTCAGAGTCCATTTCTATCAGAATGCTGTACACTCGTTTGATGTGCATGATCCCCTGTTCTCTAATCTGTTCAATTAGTTTCTCGTCGGTCTGGGAGAAGCCCTTCTTCTTATCTTTACGCCACCTTGATTGCAGTTGTATATATGATAGCCAGGTACCTCCTATTCCTCTGTTTGCTAGCGTTGCTTGGGGTTTCAAGAGGAACCCATTTTCTTCTCCCAGTACAAGTTTACTGTAGGGCACCACTTCTTGCCCTTGGGATGTGTTTGTATCTCCTATTGCGTGTCCGGGGATTGTCCAGATGGGAATCTTGTCATGTAGGAGGTGCTTATATTTCCTCCAGACCCATAACAATGGGATCCGTAGTGGGTTCTCCTTGAAGTTCCTGTCTGCCTTTTTGTCGTATACTAAGTATGCGTGCCAGCCAAATAGTAGACCATGCCCTTCAACATTCAGTATTCTATCATTCGTCATATTGATCCAGTCACTCACCGCCACCAGCGTCGCTGCATAGTAGTATAGCTTTAGATTAGGCATTTTTAGTCCCCCTCTCTTCCTTGTATCCTGTATGATTTTTAGTTTCACCCTCGGTCTCTTGCCATCCCAAATATATCTGTTGATGTCCTTCTGCCAGTCGTCCAAATCCACATCCCTTTTGAGTATGGGTAGCATTTGAAAGAGAAATAGGAATCTTGGCAATACGTTCATCTTAACTGCTGCTATCCTGCCCAGCAGGGATAGTCGTAGTGTCTTCCACCTTTCCAGGTCTGCTTGTATCTTGTTCCACTGCATCTCATAGTTATTCTTGTATAATTTCGCATTTGTTGATTCTATCTCCACTCCTAAGTATTTAACTTTCTTGACTATTTCACAACCCGTTATTCTTTCCAAGTCCTGTCTTGCTTTGTTGTCTAGGTTTTTGACTAGCATCTTTGTTTTTGATATGTTTACTTTGAAGCCTGACACCCTACCATAATCTTCCATTATCTCCATCAATCTCTTTGCTGACTGTACTGGTTGCGACATTGTCACCAACAAGTCGTCTGCAAAGGCGCATAGTCTGTAATCTTGTTGTCTGATCCGTATACCCTGTATGTCTTCTGCCGCTCTTATCCTGTTTAGTAGAATCTCCAGCGTTAGGACAAATAGCAGGGGTGATAGCGGGCAGCCCTGTCTCGTGCCCCTCTCAATGTTGAATGAGTCCGTTAAGTCTCCATTAACAATGATCTGGCCTGTTTGTTTCTGGTAGATTGCCGTTATGGAGTTGAGAAACTGTACTCCCATTTTCATCTTCCGGACCAAGTTCGTCAGGAACGGCCAATTCAGTCTGTCAAAAGCTTTTTCCGCATCCACAAACATAAGAGCGGCGGGTATCTGGTTGTGTTTTTGCAGGTATTCTATTATGTTCAGCAGCTGTCTCACGTTGGTTTTCATCTGGCGTCCTTGTATAAATCCCCTTTGGTCCGGGTGTATTGTTTTTTGTAGTACAGTCATTAGTCTAGTGGCCAAAATTTTTGTGAAGATTTTGTAGTCCGTGTTTAGTAATGAGATGGGTCTGTAGTTTGCGGGCTGTGCGTTGTCTTTCCCCTCCTTTGGGATTAATGAGATGTAGGCTGTTTTCCAGGATGGTGGGACTTGGCCTCCTTCTTGAATGTTGACAAATAGCTTTCTAAGGGGTTCTAACATCTCTTCCTGGAGATGCTTGTAGTAGGTCACTGTTATCCCATCCCTCCCGGGCGATTTTCCTGTTTTCAGTTGTGTGATCGCTGAGTGTATTTCCTCCTTTGTGATTAAGGCATTCAGGGCCTCTCTTTGTGTGTCGGTAATCGCCTGTATCTTTTCGTTTTGTAGAAACTCATCTATCTCTTTGTCTTGTGTCTTCTCCTCGAGTAGAACTCTGTGAAGGCTTTCTTGATGGTTTTTTGTCGGAATTCTTCCTTGCCTTTGTATTCTATCTTTTCAATTATGCGGGATTTCTGTTTCTTTCTTATGATGTAGGCTAGCCAGCGGCCCGGTTTGTTGGCCTTGCAGAATGTCTTATGTTTCGCATATTGTATATTCCTTGCAACTTGGTCTGCCATCAACATGTCAAATTGCTTTCTTAAGATCTTGATTCCTTCTTTGATGACTTTGTCCTCTGGCCTCTTTATTAATAGCCGCTCCCTTTTACTTATCTCATTTTCTAACTCTTTTCTTTTTTGTTCTTGTTTGCGACGGTGCCTGTTATTCATGTCCATGAGGATCCCGCGCATGTACGCCTTGCTGGCGTCCCAGATTATTTCTATCGGTGTTTCGTTGTTCATATTTATGTTGAAGAATTCCTTCATAGCATTTTTGCATTCCGCCACCTTTTCTTCGTGTCTAAACAGGTTTTCATTAATTCTCCAGGATCTCCTCTGTTTCAAGCCGTATCGTAATTCCATCCTCACAGGGTTGTGGTCCGTTAGTACCTTGGGTAGGATTTTCACCGCGTTTAGACAAACTAGCAAGTCACTAGAAGTTAATATAAAGTCAATTCTGGAGAAGGATTGATGTCTGCCAGAGAAGAAGGTGAATTCTTGTTCTTTGCCGTGCCTTTCCCTCCATACGTCTGTCAGTTCGAGGTCCTCCTTCATATCAAAGAAGGATTTAGGCAACTTGGAGTGTTTTTGCGGGTTGGGTGCAGTTCTTTTTTTGTCTAGAGCAGTCTCTATGACCCCGTTCCAGTCTCCCATGATAATGTAAGATCTCTAGTTAAGTTGTATTACTTTCTTGTGTAGCTTTTTGTAGAATTTGCCTTGTTGCTGATTTGGTGCATATACGCCCATTACTAGAATCTTCTTGTCCTCTTGTGTTATTTCAATTGCCAGGTATCTACCTTGGGGGTCAGACTCTATTAGCTTAGCCATTACATGTTTCTTTACATATATAACAATCCCATTCTTTTTTCTTGGCGCCGCTGCCACAATGTGCGCGCCTAGTTTGTAGTTGATCAGATATTTCTGGTCTGCTGCTCTGATGTGTGTTTCTTGTAGGCAGATTATATCGCTTTTACCTTGGTTCAGGTAGTGGAGTATTTTTCTCCTTTTCTGGGGGGAGTTCAGTCCGTTCACATTCCAAGTCAAATAATTAGTTGCCATTATCTGTTGCAGGATACTCTTGCAAGACCACTTCTGTTATTTCGCTTGTTGTCTTCTTTGGTCTCGTTCCCATGATATCCGGATTGAAGCTCATATTGGGTTGTGGGGTCTTGCTCCGCTTGCCTGTGTGTTTGGTAGTGGAGCCTGGTAGCCTGTCCTCTGTAGACTGTTCTGCCTCCTTGTTTTTGTTGCCCTCTGCTCTCTGCGCCCTCGCATCTCGAGGTGGTCCATTCCTTTCCTCTGTCACTGCCCCAGTCTGTGCCTCTGTGCAGCTTGCTCGTTGGCCTCGATCCCTCCCGCTTTCCAGTGGTCCATCTGCATCTTCTCTCACGGTGGGTTGAGGGCCTCCCGACTTTAGTTCCTTCTCGAGGAAGTCTTTGGCTTTCTGGACCGAGGTCAAGTAATGTCTCTTGTTTCTATAGAAAAGTGAGACCCCTGTTGGGGTTTCCCATCGGTATTGCAGTGCACGTGATCTCAGTTCGGTGATCAGGAATTTGTAGTACTTTCTGTCTCTCAGCATCGCCTGGGGGATCTCTTTCAGTACCTTCACCTCCTGCTCCTCTATGTAGAATGCCTTGTTATAGGAAGTGACAGAGATGAGGTTCCTGAGCCCCTGTGTTGCGAAGTGGATGACCACGTCCCTTCGTTGATGCCTGTTCACTGACCTCCATGCGCCAACTCTGTAGATTCTTTCGAATTGCCACCCAATCTCATTGGTGCTCTTACCCAGGAATGTCGCCAGGGCCCCTACAAAGGTCCTGAACAGGCCTCCTTGGGTTTCGTGTGTTGTCTCTTTCCACCCTCTGAACCTGATTGCAAATGCCATTTGCCAGAATTGCATCATGGTGGACTGGTCTTGAGCCTCTCTTTTCACCTCTGCAATCTGTCCCTCTATGCGGTTCTCCACTTCTTCCATCCCCTTCTTATAGTGTGCTTGCAGTGCCTCCTTCATTTGTTCCAGGTCAGTGGCCGTCGCTCTGCGTTGTTCTTCCAACTTTCTCTCTAGGTCTCTACCTTGGTCCGCCAGCATCCGTTTTATGTCTTTGTATCTTTCCTCCATCTTCTGTTCTGCTTCTATGCATCTTTTCTCCGTCCTCACGCCCATTTCTTCCAATTTTCTATCCATGCCATCCATCCTTTTAATCAGCGTCTCTATTGTCTCATTTAGTGTCTCTATCGTCTCTTTTAGTTCTTGGATCATGTGTGCTGTTGTGAAGGCATGGGTTGGCATTTGGGTCTGGGGCCCTGCAGTTGGATGGGGGGTGGGGTGGGTGGGTGGGGTGTTCCCTGGCAGATTGGGGGGCTGAGCCGGAGAGGATGCAGCTCCCTTCGTGAGTGGCAGTTTGGTTTGTTTCGACCGTTTGGTGGCCATTTTGAGCTTCTCCTCCTGTTGGCCTGCCCACCCTTAAAAAACCACCCCTTAATGCCAAGAATTGTGGGGGAATTGTTCCTGGGCAAGATTGTCAAGCTGCTAGGATAGGTTGGATCAAATTCTTTTTTTTTTTCTTCACACTTTATATTTTGACAGCAGGGAAAAGAAAAAAAATTTCCCTTTTTCTTTTTAGTCCACTAGGGGGTGCTATTTGTTTTCAGATAGGCTTCGCTGTGCCGGCAGGGATGATGCAGGATGAGGGGATCTGTGGCTTGAGGCCTGCGCAGATGGCCCTTTCCCCCCCAGGTGCAGTACAACTAGTCTTTTCAGGGTCTGGGGGGTCTTCTGGGGGTCTTGTGAGTGTCCTCCCCCTGCTGCTGGGCTCCCCCTGCGTCTGCTGTCCCTCGGCGCTCTAATCGGCCCCCGCTGATCTTACCGCGGTCGTTGGCTGTCTTCTCCCTGCTCCCGTCGGCTCTCCTTCTGCGCTCCCGCCGGCTTCCTCCAATTTCGGAGCCTCTCGGTCTCTCTCTCGGTCTCCTCCGGCCTCTCAGCCGGTCTGCTGGCCGCCGGCTGCTTCCTCGGCCCCGTCTATTGCCTCCGCTCTTGTCGGCTTCCGTCTTTCTGGCCCTGGCTGCCTCTGCCTCGGAGTGCTGCTCCAGGTCTCCTCTGCTTCTCTCTCGCCGTTCTTTTTCGCCTTTCTTCCCTCTCACCAGCTCGTCCGGGGGTCTTTCTAAGGCCGGCAGGCCCCCCCAGCAGCGATCCGGTGTCCTCGTCCTGCTCCGCAGCTCCTCTTATCGCCCACTCTTCAGCTTTCCCTCGCTTGCGGTGCGTCGTTTCCGGTCCTGCCGGCTGGCCGGCCAACCACCGCCGGCTTCCGCGGCGCCGCCCGCGGCTTCCCGGAACCTTCCACGGGCAGGACTCACTTTTTTCTAATGGTCCGCGGTTCCTCTTCGGTTCCGACCTCTTTTCTCCTCGCTCCCTGTCTCAGTAACTTCTGAATTTTGAATTTCCCGCGAGTCCCTTCCCGGGGCTCTCACGGAAAGGCTCCGGTCCTCATGACCGGAACCGGAAGTCCACCCTATCAGGACCATCTTTAAGGTTCCCCAAACAATATCCCAGCAAAATAGATCTAGTAGACTGTAGGTATTGGCTTCTTTTAATTTGCCAGACATTTTCTGTTACGAAATATAGAAATTTTAGCAAACATTTTTTAGTTTAAATGTAAACTTAGTAAGGGAACATACAAGTATTCCACTTTCTGAAAGATGAATGAAAAGTCCCTTTATTATCAAGAAGGCATCATACAGAATTGGACTTTAAAGAAAATAGAGAACTAGTGAATTGTAAGTGGTTCTAGAAAATATGAGTTGCTTCCAGATAGAGGAGCCTTGAGATTACTGTCAAAAGTTAGGAGTTAGCTGTTCCATCTTGTTCTTTTATAACATTGGGAAAGAAAAGATGAAGAACTGATGAGAAGCATCTGGAAGGATGGACCCTTCAGAAAAACTGTGTGAAGGTGGTAGATTGTCTCTCTGGAACTAAAATAGTTTAGAATAAAAAATGGTCCTGTATAGAAGAAATAGCAGTTGTAAATAGAAAGGAGAAAAATGCTACTCGTTCCCTGATTAGGTGTCTATAAATTAACTTAGAGCAATAACCAATATCCAGTAATAGTTTAGTTGGGAAAAAGAGTTTTAACCTAGATACACTTCAGAGACAATATAATGTAACTGCTTACAGACTAGTTCAATTGATATAATCAAGGTCAATTGGTTTGAAGCCTCAGAAACTATATACAAATCAGAAGCCTCACATTTTAATTATAAATCTATTGTGACAGATCCCTCTTTTCCTCAGCATCCTCCCAATTTGTAATACAGAGAAAGTAATCTCACAGGATTATAGTTAAATCAGAATTATCTTTGACATCATACTCCTCCCCCCCAAAAAGTAGTGAACTGACCCTTTAGTCACAAAGATAATAGTTACTGTATGCTATTAGCCAAACTCAAGAAGAGAGTATATGAGGATGAGTCAAAAATCCTGGACAAGCATAAAGAAAAACAGTATAGAGGGGGAAAGGTTAAACAAGGAGGTTTAAAAAGACTGAAAGAGGGAAAGCAAGAAATGGAGGGGAGTAGCATAAAGGAATGGATCCTGATATCGGAGGGGGAAAGGACTGAGACGCAATGAAGTCAAGGAGGTAGCAGCTTTAGATAAAAGCTTTGCACAAGACATGGAAAAAATCTTTGAAGCCCCTTGCAGATAAGAATGAGTGTTAAAAAGAAGGGCTTCTCCCGAACCGACGAGAAACTAATTGAGCAGATTAGGGGATCATGCACATCAAACGAGTGTACAACATTCTGATAGAAATGGACTCTGAAACCGAGCTAGTCAAGAACTGTATGGTGAGGTGGGCACAAGACTTTGGACACTCTATCGCCATGGACACGTGGGAGAAAATCTGGGTGAGGAACGTAGAATTCACGAAATCGCAACACTTAAGGGAAAACTTCTACAAGATGTTCTATAGGTGGCACCTCGACCCAAAAAAACTATCGCTCATCTACCCAGACTCCCAGCCCAAATGCTGGAGGTGTGGAGACGGGGAAGCTACCTACTTTCATGTATGGTGGACATGCAGAAAAATCAAAGCCTTCTGGAGGAAGATATGGTGGACACTCCAAACCATTTTCACAAAGCGCATAGAATTTCTACCTCAGGTTTTTTTGTTAGGGATTACAAAGGATATCACTACCTCAGAGACAAACTTATTTCTGAACTTGATTACAGCAGCGAGATTGTTGGTGGGACAATACTGGAAGAACCCAGAAAAACCGCCTATGGAAGAATGGACTGTGAAAGTAACAAACCTGGCGGAAATGGTGAAAATATCAGCATACTTGAAGGGCCATTCCAATGAACAATATTTGACAGACTGGAAACAATGGATAGACTATATCCAAGAGAAACACCAATCAAACAAAATGCATCTGGCGTTTAGCTAAGGCTTGACGTAAAGAGGGAAGAATGTATAACAAATCAAATGTTTACAAAAACTAACATCTAATGTTGAACGTATATGTACTAATATCTACCGAACCAGACGTTTACAAAGATTAATACTTAGTGTTATATGTAGTGTTCTATGATGACTGCTTATTAATATGATCTTATGGTTAATGTTGAACATTTTAACATTGAAAGAGCAGACTGAATTTCTACCTCAGGTTATTGAATTACTACCTCAGAACCTACTGTTAGGGACCATACAGGTTAAAAAATGTAACAGGTGTATAGTAGAGGCTTGAAGTGAAGAGTGAAAAATGTCTACCTATTGTTGTATGTTATGTTCTACGATGATCGCTTCTTAATATGATTGCTTCTTAATATGATCTTATGCTTGATGTTGATTACTTTAATAATGAAAAAGCAGACTGAATTTTTACCCCAGGTTATTGAATCTCTACCTCAGGATCTTTTGCTAGGGATCATAAAAGATAAAATACAACAGACATATAGTTGAGGCTGGAAGTGAGGAGTAAAGAATATGTACCAAACCAAACGTTTACAAAGATTAATACCTAGTGTTATATGCTGTGTTCTATGATGATTGATTATTAATATGATCTTATATTTAATGTTTAACTACTACCTCAGGACCTATGGTTAGGGATCATAGAGAATAAAAAATGTAACAGGTGTATAATAGAGGATTGAAGTGAGGAGTGAAAAATGTTTACCAAACCAGACGTTTCCAAAGAATAATACGTAGTGTTGTATACCAGATGCTATGATGTTTGATGCATACAAAGATTTTATGTACAATGCTGAATGTTTTAATAAAGGAATTTTATATTAAAAAAAATAATAATCTAGGGTGTCCCGCATGAGCAGGGGGTTGGACTAGATGACCCCCCGAGGTCCCTTCCCGCTCTGTCATTCGGTGGTGCTGTTAAACTCAACGTTTTGACTCCTTCACAAATGTTCCCGTACAGATAATCCTCGACTTAAAAGTGTTTTTTTTTTAACTTGAATTGGAATTTTTCATGTTTTTCTGCATTGTGTTTTTCTTGTTTGTGAGCTGCCTAGAGTTGCTTGGGAGTGTAGGCGGCTATATAAATTTTCCAAATAAATAAATAAAAATAGAAAAAAAAAGAATGAGTGTTAAATTCACGAGATAAGGAAAAGAATGTAGCCACATTTAATTTACACCAACCCCCAGCCTCCAATATTTGTGGATGGGGACATTTTGTTTTCTAAGGCAAATGGTACAGATTAACTCTTTTAAGAGGAATTGCCAAAAACTAAGAGAAGCCATTCATATAAACATTCCTTCATTTTCTGCACTTTGCAGAATGTTGCTTATCCTGGAAGGGACTGGCGTGATGAGTATGTACAACATTGTATGCATATTGTTTGGAGGGATAAGTGTCAATATGGGAATAAAGGAAGAAGAGCCTCATAATATTGCCAGACTCCTCTTTTTCTTTTCATCATCACCACCAGCTCCACCCACTTCAGAATGAGCTCCATGAGAAATGTATCCACTGTTTCACATCCACATTCTTCAAAAGCTTTCTGATACATATGGATGTTGGAAAGATAGGTTTGTTAGTTTTAAATCCAGCCTATGGATTTTGGGTGGTAGGATACAGGCACACATACATAAAATAAAAACGGAACCTAAAGGAATGTATCTCTCCATTACTATATGCTCATCATATTCTTGAATTAGAGGGCATGCAATATTATGCAAATTGCAGAAAAAGAATGAGCAATAGTAAACTTCCATAATATTAAAAGAAAAGTAAATACAACTAAATCTAGTTTACATCACTACCTTTAATTGTACCTCTCCATATTTTTTATCCTTGTCAACCACTCTTCTTTCCATCACTTCCTTTCACCAATTTATACAGTATGTGGTCTTTTGTTCTGAAGCTTATAATGTCTCTCTCTTCAAGAATTCTTTAATTCCATCCAACCACAACTTCCCCAGGTTTTTCCTTCCTCTTCACCCATTCACTCTTCCCTCGCAATATTTATACTCTCAATATTATCAAGCCACCTCAACACACTTTTCATATTGGTCATTCATTTTTATATTCAATCCACGTTAATTTATCACTCATTTATTCTTGACTCTGTGCCTTCTTGTCTTATATATTTCTTAACCCAATCCTATTTCACTCCACCTACTTTTTTTTCCTTTGAGATCCTCAACACTCATCTCTATGTAACAAAATAGGCAAAGCTTGGTCTCATGAACAGCTATTTTTGTTTCTTTCAACAAAGATTCTTTCTTTGTGGCAGATTATATAGTGTACATATAGACAACATTTTTCTATCTCCCCCTCTTTTGGAAATGCTCTATCAATCTATCACTGTTCTATCATATTTATTTACTTCCTCTACTTTTCCTATCTAAATAATAATAATAATAATAATAATAATAATAATAACAACAACAACAACAACAACAATAATAATAATAATAATACCATAATAATAATAATAATAATAATAATAATAATAATAATAATAATAATAATAATAATAATAATAATAATAATAATAATAATAATAATAATAATAATAATAATAATAATAAAGTTGGAAGGGATCTTGGAGGTCATCTAGTCCAACCCCCTGCTCAGGCAGGAAACCCTATACCATTTTGGACAAATGGCTGTCCAGTTTCTTCTTAAAAACTTCCAGTGTTGGCGCATTCACCGCTTCTGGAGGCAGGTTGTTCTACTGGTTAATTGTTCTAACTGTCAAGAAGTTTTTCCTTAGTTCTAGGTTGCTTCTCTCTTTGGTTAGTTTCCATCCATTGCTTCTTGTCCTGCCTTCAGGCGCTTTGGAGAATAGCTTGACTCCCTCTTCTTTGTGGCAGCTCCTGAGATATTGGAACACTGTTATCATGTCCCCCCTCGTCCTTCTGTTCGTTAAACTAGACATACCCAATTCCAGCAACCGTTCCTTATATGTTTTAGCCTCCAGTCCCCTAATCATCTTGGTTGCTCTTCTCTGTACTCTTTCTAGAGTCTCAACATCTCTTTTACATCGTGGTGACCAAAACTGGATGCAACTCTCTATTTTCTATATCATATTGGTAATTGATGCACTAATTTTCAGATCCATATTCCTCACTTTATCTAACATCATTATATAAGGTTCTCAGCCAACCATATGGCATCATGTGCAAATAAAATTACATCTGTTTTAACTTATCTACTCAATCCCAAACAGCACACTTCTAATGTTGCCACAAACATTCCTTATATATTTATTCATAATTTTATTAAGTAATCAAGTGTGCATTGCCCATATTGAACTGTTCATTCACATGCATGCTTTACTTCCATTCTATACTACTATTATTGTCTTCTGCGACCAACTTTCAAGTTCATACTTGTTGAAAGCAGTCAATAATTCAAGTCCATAGTTGAAAACAATCCATATTTCAAATGTATTGTCAACTTTCTTCCTCTCGGATCATTTCTCAATGATCTACTGCTGATCAGCAACAATCTAATTTAAAAACTCCCTATTTGGCAAAAAAATTATCTCACTTCACAATTTGCATAGTCTTATTGTGTGAGATAACCCAGGAGTAAACACAGTAAACAGTGGTCTATAGTAAATGGTGGTTTATCTTACACTATCTACAATATCATACACCAGGAACAATATACATACATGAGCTAATGCAGCAGGATCCAACAAACTACAGTTATAGCAGGAAACGGAAGAGAGAGAACACATCAGCAGAGCCTTCCCTTTATACAAAGGCTCTTAAAGAGACACAGACCCTGCTGAGTCATTCCCATCATTATATCTTATATCTTACATTACATAAGCTGGCTAGCTGTTAAATCAATACCTTGACACTCCTCCCATTTAAAGCTAAACAGCTTTTACATACTCTTGATGCTTGCCTGCATTTAAAGGCTTAGTCAACATATTGGATATATTGTCAGTGGAACAATGCTGTAACTTTATCAATTTATCCTTTACAGCCTCCCTGACGTTACAATATTTTATGTCTACATGTTTGCTTCTGCTTTCGATACGTTCTCCCATTGCCATCATTATACATGCAACATTGTCCTCAAATATTGGCACAGCTTCTTTTACATCAATATGTACATCTCTTAGTAATTGGACATACCAGGTTAATTCAGAACATGCTTCAGACAATGCTATAAATTCAGCTTCAGCAGTTGACAATACTACTGAAGGTTGTTTTCTGGATTTCCATTCAATTACGGTGCCAGTAACAATGTCACAAAGCCTGAGTATGACTTTTTGTCATGCATATCATTTGCTCAGTCACTGTCTACCATAGCATTGTAATGATAAGCCATCAAATGGCCTTATCCTTAGTCCTAGGTCCATTGTGCCTTTTAAATATCTGAATATTCTTTATATCTCTAACCTGTATTGTTGTTTGGGTGCTGAAGTGTGCAGACTCAAAATGCTAACACACTGGCTATATCTGGTCTTGACTATTGGGATATATACAGTAAGCTTCCTATAGCTGATTGGTACACTTCTTGATCACATTTGTGTCATCTGCATTCTGGAAGCTTGGTGTCATAGGAGTTAATATACTGTTACAGCCTAGCATATCATACTTTTCTAACAGCTGTTTTATTTTCCTCATTTGGCTTAACGCATATCCTCCCTGTTTTGGTTTTCTTATCTTTACACCTAGATAATTCTTTATTTACCCCAGGCTATATCATTCTGGAAGCTTGGTGTCATAGGAGTTAATACACTGTTACAGCCTAGCATATCATACTTTTCTAACAGCTGTTTTATTTTCCTCATTTGGCTTAAGGCATATCCTCCCTGTTTTGGTTTTCTTATCTCTACAGCTAGATAATTCTTTATTTCCCCCAGGCTTTTTAATTGGAACTTCCTTTCAAGTTGCTTGAGAAAGGAGTCAAACTTTTAAAACACAAGTCATCAACATAAGGTAACAGGAAACATTCTGCACCCTTATACTGTGCAGTGTACAAACATTGATCTGCCTTGCTGCTTCTAAAACCTAACTCTTTGAGAGCAGCATCTAAATACTGATTCTAGTTTCTTGCTGACTGTTTTAACCCATATATGGCTTTATTCAATTTATATACATATCCAGGGTGCTTAGTTTCATAACCTGGAGCTTGTGCCTTATATATATCTTCCTCTAATTCAGCATTTAAATATGCAGTGGTAATATCAAAATGATATATATAATAACTGCATGCAGCTGCTAAAGCCAATGCTAGCCTTATGGTCTCACCTCTTACTGTTGGTGCAAACACTTCATCATAATGAACATTTTAATCTCATAAAGGTAAACACCTGATGCACATTCATAGACTCCATTTCTCTGTCCATAGCCTCCTTCCATTTATCCTGTTCTACTTTAGGCAATGATAACATGTCTTGGTAATTACAGGGTTCATACCTTACACTATAGGCTCTAACCCTACTTGCTGAGAACCAGTCAGGAAGTACGCCTTTATTGGTACGTTCAGACCTCCTCAGTATCATCTACCCCTGTGTTTTTGCGACTTCTCTCTTATCTCAGGTCTATCCTCTTGTATTCCTACTATTTCTGACCTGCTATTCTGTTCTTCCTTCATTGAGCTTTGTGTAGCCTCTCCTTCCTGAGAACTAGTGCTACATGTTGGCATGAACACCTTGGTGTTAGCATGCACCCTGTCCCAATTGTTTTGTTCTGCAAAACTAGCTGATCTTGAAATCACAACCTTCTTTGTTCCATCCGTGAATCTATACCCTTTGGAACCTGGCTCATATCCAACAAACCTAGGTTTCCTGGCCTTTTTCTGTCCCTTCCTTCTGGTGCTTTTGGGATTATGCATCCAGGCATAACTGCCAAATGTTCTTAGGTGAGCCAATGAAGGTTTCCTTCCATATAACAGGTAATATGGTATTGATAGCAACACTCCATACCCTGTTAACTAGATAGTTGGCTGTTTTCATGGCTTTCCCCCAGTACGTTTTACTCAATACCTTGACACAATTTTTGCTCCAAATTAAATTTTCCTTATACTATTTCTGTCATCAGATTAGCCTATAGAAATTTGACTTCTTCTTATTGTTGTTTTTGTCAATGAAGAGAGAAAATAGAGACTATGGATTCTGCCACACAGCAGAAACATTGCTTGACTCCTGAAATGGAACTGGCTAGAAATGAAACTAACTTAAGAAGTTTCCGTCTGAATTTCAATCTAGTTTTTACTTTGGCAATGATGCCAGCAGATATTCTGCCTGAATGATGATTATCACATTCCTTGATTTTTTTTTAATCTCACCCTGCCTGCTTGAGTAAGCAAGCGTGTGATTTCCATACATAGATTTTGGTCCTCCTACAACAGCGGTTCTCAACCTGTGGGTCGCGACCCCATTTGGGGTCGAACGACCATTTCACGGGGGTCGCCAAACAACACAGTCCACCATTTTCCCCCCTTTTCCTTAGTTGTGCTACTCCCTCTTATTCTATTGGCTTTTGAAAGCCAATAGAATGGACTCTCTTGAATAGAGTCTAATTCTATTGGCTTTCAAAAGCCAATAGGAATTGTCCAGGCTGTCTCCGCCCTGCTGAGCCCGCCAAAAGTCCCAGTCTGCAAACGGTGCTGCAAGTTGTCTGCAGCGAAGGCGAGCTTTCTTGAAGTTTCCACCCCTCCCTGCTGAGCAACTACTAAAACTGTAAGTAAAAGAGGGCCAGGGGTGGGAGGTGGGAGGCCGGTGGGCTCAGGGAGGGTTTTTTGTGCGCGTGGGGCCCGGCGGGTGTCTTACCTCCCTTGGGCTGGGCCAGCTGGTGGCCCAGCCTGTGGTCGCCCTGCGCCGTCACCGCCGCGGCCGCCCAGGAGCACCTGGGCCTGCCTGCCACCGCCCCAAATGGCAGCAGCCTACGCCTCGGCCGGCGCAGGGGGTAGCACCACACATGCGCGGCGCAGGGGGTAGCACCACAAATGCGCGGTGCTTGACAGGTCGGAGTTGCGGCCTGAAAAATGTTGAGAACCACTGTCCTACAATGATTGTCCTTAACTGGAATGGGATAACTTGTCACCCTGGCTCACCATGACTGACTCGCTGTGGGCAACTCACCATAGGACACTTCACTATGGGAGAATGCCAGATACTAGGGGAAACTCCTGCTCCTCTTCCTCCTCTTTCCCTCCCTTTTTGATCTGGCTTAATTTAATTTAATTTAATATTCACATTTATATGCCGACCTTCTCGGAAGACCCAGGGTGTTTCACAACAAGATACAACAACAATTTTAAAATTAACCACACTCATACCACATACAAACACAATCAATTCACAGCCACAGATGGTGGGACACTCTTAGGGCCGAGGGGCAGAGCACATCTCATATGCCCCAAGCCTGTCGGCATAGATGTGTCTTCAGCACTTTCCGGAAAGCTAGGAGGGAGGAAGCAGTACGAACCTCTGAGGGAAGCTGGTTCCAGAGGGCTGGGGCAGCAACGGAGAAGGCCCTTGCTCTAGGTCCCGCCAGATGGCATTGTTTAACAGACGGGACTCGTAGGAGGCCAACCCTATGCGCCCTGACCGGTCGCTGGGATTCATGAGGCAGAAGACGGTCCCGCAAGTATCCTGGTCCATTGCCATAAAGGGCTTTATAGGTCATAACCAACACTTTGAATTGTGTTCGGAGACCAATTGGTAGCCAGTGCAGCTCACGGAGAGCTGGAGTGATATGAGCATGTCTTGGGAGACCCAAGACAGCTCGCGTGGCCGCATTCTGGACTACCTGCAGTCTCCGGACATTCTTCAAAGGTTGCCCCATGTAGAGAGCATTACAGTAGTCGAATCTCGAGGTGACAAGGGCATGGGTGACCGTGAGAAGTGACTCCCGGTCCAAATAGGGCCGCAACTGGCGCACCAGGCAAACCTGGACTTACCCTCACCCCTCCACCAATACTCTTTGAACTCTGTGCTAGAGATTCTTGTGCACTGAAAAGTGTGTGACTCTCTCCCAATGATTTTTTCTGGTGGGGGGAGTCTTTCTTCCCCTCCCCACTTTGTCCTCCCCAATTTTTTTCCCCAGTCTGAGCTAAGAGGAGGAGGAAGAGGTTCACCTTGCCTCAGCATTTTCCCATTATATTACATTAGACCGATATAACTAATAAAAGGAATTGTCCAATGGCGAGTTGTCCCATGGTGAGACAGCAGTGGCAAGGCGGTGGCTGCAAGCCAGCAGCAGTGAGTTGTCCTAACACCTTAAGACCTTTTCGCACATGCACCATAGGACTGATGGGAAAAACAACAAATAATTTTTACCTTTTTTCTTATCAATTGAACTTGTCCACGCAGTCTCTAAGAACCTAAGATGACTGAATGGATGGCAAAAAAATATTTTGTATATGTTGCTCACATTCCACCATCTAGGTCAGACATCCCCAATCCCTGGGCTGTGGCCCACTACTGTGCCATAGCCCATTCAGAATTGGCTGCAGAAGCAGTGTGTGAGCGTGCATGCGCAGCTCCACTTGTGTGAGTAGTGGGCGAAAGCGCACACTGCTTGCACAAAACCATCCCTCCCTCCCCCCTGCTGGGCCACAAAGCCGGAAAGATTCAGGACCAATCATCTAGGCGACACACAATGTAGTGACAAAATTTCATAATTCACCAATTTTTTGATAGGCAACTATGGGGGATATAGGTGACAATTTAGAAAGGAAATAACATTTTTAAGACAGTTTGGCCTAATAAAGGCACCAGGTTAAAAGCCTAGAAATTGTTCTAGTTCTACCTTAGGCATGAAAGCTGGTTTTGGGTGAGTCACACTCTCTCAACCTAACCCACCTCACAGTGTTGTTGTTGTGGGGAAAATAGGGAGAGGAAGGAGTATTGTGTGTGTTTGTCACTTTGAGTTATTTATTCATGTAATAAATTCAGGATACATATACATACATATAAAAGCTTATTGCAGTCATTAATTAGTACAGTGTGATAATTCAAAACATAAGCTCCAGAACAAAATGGGGAAATAGCTCAATTGTTTTATTTGCCAGATTAGTAGTTTTATTTTAAAATTGGTTTTGAAGTGTTTATTTCTGTATCTACTACTGCCATGAACATTTATTTTCTCTAGTTTTTTTCATTGATTTTTTTTTCTTAAATTTTCCATTGCTTTTATACTATTTTCTCCTTGGCTAAGGAAATAATTCCAATCAATCAAGAAATACATACTGGATTTTAATGCACCTCTGAGGGTAAATAATCTACACCTAAATTGGTCACAAGGGAATCTCAACCAGTTATACACATGAGGGCAAATAACTTATTCAGGATGTTTCTTGAACACATGGAAACTTCCAACTGTTTCTTATAAGTCTCTAAAAATCATGTAATAGTGGGAGCTTTTCAGTTGTGATAAAAGTATTGTTAAAATTTGTATGCCTCATTTATTGTGCCTAATAATGGTATACAGGTAATCCTTTCTGAATGACCACATGCTCACCAACTGTTCAGACTTACAATGTTGCTCAATGAAGGGTGCTTACAAATAGTCCTCAGAGTTGTGGGGGTCACAGTATCCCCATAGTCACGTGATCACAATTTGGTTGCTTAGCAACCAGATCGCAATTATGATGTTGCACTGTCCTACTGTTACATGATTGCCATTTGTAACCTTCACTTCCAACAAGCGAAATTTATGAAGAAAATGGAGGTTGTAAACGGTGTTCCTTAGTGACAGCGTTCTGGTCCCAATTACTATCAGTAAAGAAGGACTACTTGTATTAACTTCACAAAGTGGCTTACTTACTTGATATGAAAATATCTAGGTCCTTATCCACTATGAGGAGAATTAACAATAAGTCAACTATAATCTCTCTGTCTCTGTCTCTGTCTGTCTCTCTGTCTCTGTCTCTGTCTCTGTCTGTCTCTCTGTCTCTCTGTCTCTCTCTCTGTCTCTCTCTCTCTCTCTCTCTCTCTGTGTGTGTGTGTGTGTGTGTCTCTGTCTCTTTCTCTGTCTCTGTCTCTTACATACACACACAGAGAGAGCAAAAAATTATAGCTCTGAGTTAAACTGTAACAATAGGTTCCACTTCAGACACAATTCCACTATTTGCAACTGGCAAAATAATTTTATTTTTAGCCAACATTCATTGACTGAAATATTTAAGCTATACATGGATGTATTGAAATAGTTTCCAATACAAATCTTCGTTACTAGGCCTGTAAAATAGCTTTTCAAAGTCTGGTCTCTTTACTTGAACTGTAAGACAAGGAATATGTTCCGAACAACAAATATATTTGATTCAAATAAATGAGATTTCACATTGCAGTGGAGAAAGGAAGTCTAGAACAACAACTGTACCAGAGCTCTGACATGAATGTATGATGCAAATACAGACATATGATATACAAAAATGCATTTATGGTCTTTCTGTTGGAAAAATATCTGCATAAATGTCTCTTTTCCAAAATATTGATAACATAAGTTTCAAACAGGTAAACACTTTATAACTTTATACCACCACACTATCTGTTCAGTCTGAAAACCAATATGATGTAGACAATATTATATTGTATGGTAAAGTCATCCATTTAAAAAGGGATACATAACATCTGAGGGATGCTTATTAATGTGGCCACTCTAATTTTATCCTTAGTTCGGCAATCAGCAAGCACTGGGAAGCAGAACTTGCTACACTAAAGGGCAACAATGCCAAGCTGACAGCAGCTCTCCTTGAGTCCACTGCCAATGTGAAACAATGGAAACAGCAGCTTGCTGCTTATCAAGAGGAAGCAGAGCGTCTACATAAACGAGTGAGTTGACATCACTTGTGTAGTGAAACTGTTATAGCTATGACTTGAGGAAAGGTGTGACTAAAATATTATCATAGTAGGTTATCAGTTCATCTAATGACTAACAAAATCCATCCATATGAAGTTTTATTTGCCCTTTCCTGAAATTAAAGACTGTGGAAAGTTCAAGTACATCCAGGTGTTCTGCCTCCATACTGATCCCCATTATTGAAAGAAATGCTTGAGTAATATAATTATTATGTACTAATTATCCCAGAATTTTAATACTTATTATTATGAGCAGTTTCTGATGATGTGTTAGCTGCCCTACAACATGATTAACTGATGACTGGACAAGCAAGCCTCTACTATGCCTGGCAGCACACAGCATACCTTCCAAACACTGATTGGTTGCAGAGTCAAGCCATGCCTGCTGATGATTGTCTGTGAATGGGTAATCAGTCATACATTCATGAAACTGTGGCATTGGAAGATCCATAAGGGTAATTTGTTCCAAGTTCCTGCAGTTGTTTGAAAAGTCAATGTTTCTCAGGAGGTGGCTGTGTTGCCTCTTCTTCAAAGTCTACAAAGATGGTAAAATCACAATCTCTGTAAGTAGACTGTTCCACTGTTATATAGACCATACTGCCAGAGAAAGATTCCTTATAATTGAACAAAATCAAGTTAGCTGCAATTGGTACCTATTACTTTTAGCCCTGATTTCTGTAGTAATGGAGAATCATTTCTGCCCATCTTTCCCTTGGCGCTCTTTTATGTTTCTGAAGATGGATATCATGTCTTCCTTGAATCTTATTTTCTTCAGACTGAATCTCCCAAGTTTCTTCAGCCTGTCTTCATAGGACACGTATCATCTTTGTTGCCCTGGCTCTGTTCCAACTTGTCAGCATCTTTCTGGAAATATGGTGGCTAGAATTGTACACTGTACTCCACATAGAGTCTCATCAGTGTTGAGGGGAATAAGGCCTTCATGTAACTTTGATAAAGCGCTTCTTCTAATGCACTCCATAACTTGCATTAATCCTACTACTAACAAATTACCAAAATTAACAGTTGAGTTCAAACCAAGCTAATATGGTATCAAAAATTATCAAAAAGCTTAGTGCCCATCAAACAACAAACCCTTTCAAATCTCCCCTAAACCTTGAAAATTGAAGGCATATATTTATTGTACCTCTATCTGCAACTTTGAAAAGAATACCAGGTCCAGGAATTCAATTCCCAGTAGATGTCCCATATAATAACATCTGATTACCCATGTTAGATGAGTCCTAATAGGACAGAAGGATTATGTGGTACCTCCTGATGGCCAATGAAACTAAAAAAGTTCAGTGAAAGCCACCAAATATTTACCTGATCCTGCTTTAATTAAATGCTGAGTTTTATGAAAAACAGGATATTTTCGATCAAGTCCTGAAAGTTCTATTTTTTTCCCAATGCCAATGCAGTCCTACGTTGCATCAACAGATCATGTCAAGTGTTAGTATTGCTTTATATTGCCTTAGTAAGACCACCTTTGGAATATTCCACCCAGTTTTGGTCACCACAATACAAAAAAGATGTCAAGGCTCTAGAAATAGTGCAGACAAGAGCAACAAAGGTAATTAAGGGACTGGAGGCTAAACCATACAATGAATGTTTGTGGGAACTGGGAATGTCTAGTCTAACACAGAGACAAGGTAGCAGTCTTCCAAAATTTGAGGGACTGTCACAGAGATGAGGGTTAATCTATGCACCTGAGCAAAACAAGAAGTAACTAATGGAAGCTAAACAAAGAGAGATCCAATGTAGAATTAAGGAGAAATTTCCTGTCAGCAAGAACAATTAATCAGTAGAACGACTTGCCTCCAGAAATTGTGGGTGCTCTATCACTGGAGGTTTTTAAGAAAGGATTGGACAGCCATTTGTCTGGAATAGTACAGGTAGTTTTCAAATTACAACCATAATTGAGCCCAAAATTTCTGTTGTTAAATGAATTCATTTTAATTCATTAAATGAATTTTGCCCCATTTTACAACATTTCTTGCTTCAGTTCTTAAGTGAATCACTGCAGTGATACGTTAGTAACGGTTGTTAAGTGAATCTGGCTTCCCCATTTACTTTGCATGTCAGAAGGTCGCAAAAGGTGATCACATTGCCTTGGGATACAGCAGCATATGAACCAGTTGCCAAGCATCTGAATTTTGATCACATGATCATGAGGATGCTGCAACAGTTGTAACAGTGAAAAATGGTCATGTCAACATTTTTCAGTGTTGTTGTAACTTTGAACAGTCACTAAAAAAACTATTGTAAGTCAAGGACTACCTGCATAGTTCTCCTACTTGAACAGAAGATCTCTAAGATCCCTTCTAATTCTGTTATTCTGTATTCTGTGTGCTGTATCCTTTTGGCTGGAGTGAAATTATATTTTTCCTGCCATTTTCCCCACAAACTGCATATAATAGTCCTTACTTTGCCCTACAAAGCTACAGTATCCTACAGTAAAAAAAGGGGGGGAGGGGGCACCAAACTGTTTTACCACTGCAATTTCATAACTGCTATGATTAAAAAATTTAGTGTGGAAAATTTTATTTAAAACAGAAACAATGGAAATCCAAGCACAGATTACTCATTTAGCTGGACACTTAATTTGTCTGTAACAAAGAGGTGGATCTCTTATCCCTAAGGTTTATGTTCTTCAATGTTTTTTATTGCTATAAAGTGTAGTGGCTTCCTAGGAATATTTATCAGGAATATTTTCTATTTACTTGTAAGGAATGCCAAGTAGATCATTGCCCGACAGTTCCCGCAGCACCTGGAGGAATCGTCATATCTTGATCCGTTCCAGTCGGGCTTCAGGCCTGGCTACAGCACGGAAACAGCATTGGTCGCGTTGGTGGATGATCTCTGGCGGGCCCAAGATAGGGGTTGCTCCTCTGTTCTGGTGCTATTGGACCTCTCGGCGGCTTTTGATACCATCGATCATGGTATCATGCTGCAACGGTTGGAGGGGCTGGGCATAGGAGGCATTGTCTTGCAGTGGTTCTCCTCCTTCCTCTCTGGCCGGATGCAGTCTGTGTTGACAGGGGGCCAGAGGTCGACCCCGAGACCCCTCGTATGTGGGGTACCTCAGGGGTCAATCCTCTCGCCTCTACTGTTCAACATTTATGTAAAGCCGCTGGGTGAGATCATCCGTGGTTTTGGCGTGGAGTACCACCAGTACGCTGATGATACCCAGCTATACATTTCCACGCCGAACCACCCCAATGATGCCCTTGCCGTGCTGACCCAGTGCCTGGAGGCCGTGCGGGTATGGATGGGGAGAAACGGACTCAAGCTCAACCCCTCTAAGACCGAGTGGCTGTGGTTACCGTCGTCCCGGTACAGCCAGCTGATTCCATCGCTGTGTATTGGGGGCAAAACAGTGGCTCCCACAGGAAGGGTTCGCAATTTGGGAATCCTCCTGGACTCACGGCTGTCCTTAGAGGACCATCTGATGGCCGTGGCCGGGAGGATGTTCTACCAGGTTCGCCTGGTGCGCCAGTTGCGTCCCTTCCTAGACCGGGACTCGCTACGCACAGTCACTCATGCCCTCGTGACCTCCAGGCTGGACTACTGTAATGCTCTCTACATGGGGCTCCCCTTGAGGTGCATCCGGAAGCTCCAACTTGCCCAGAATGCGGCCGCGCGGGTAGTGATGGGAGCGTCGTGGCGCTCCCACGTAACACCGCTCCTGCGTGAGTTGCACTGGTTGCCGGTAGTCTTTCGGGTGCGGTTCAAGGTGTTAGTGACCACTTTTAAAGTGCTCCATGGCATCGGACCCGGATACTTACAGGACCGTCTACTGCCAGCAAATACCTCCCGCCGTCCGGTACGCTCCCACAGAGAGGGCCTCCTCAGGGAGCCGTCGGCCAGACAGTGCCGGCTGGCGACCCCCAGGGGGAGAGCCTTCTCTGTGGGAGCTCCCACGTTATGGAACGAGCTCCCCCCCGAACTCCGTATAATAACAAATTTACGCACCTTCCGTCGGGAACTAAAAACATTCCTTTTTCGACAGGCCGGCCTGGCATAGAAGCTTCGGTTCCAATAGGGTCAAAATATTTTAGGGGGACTGAGTATTTTTTTAAGATTTTAAGCTTTGTATGTTTTGGGTTTTAAATGGGGATTTCGGCCAAATTATTTAATTCATTTTTAATTATTTTAAATTTTGTATATTTATATGTTTTTTAAATTTTAGGCTGTACACCACCCCGAGTCCTTCGGGAGAGGGGCGGTATAGAAATTTGATTAATAAATAAAAATAAATAAATAAATAAATTTAGGTGCCTGGGATTTTGTCATCTTAATTATGCTGCTATTGCCATTTGGTTTTGGGTAGCTCTAAGAACTTGGATGAAGAATGACAAAACAAAAATGTATCTATTCATTTATTTATGCCTAGCAATATTTGCACCTCAAATTGGTTAACTTTCAGAGTGTATCCAGAATCCAGGATCCATGATTCCCATGAAATAATACAAAATGTCATAAAACATTTCCTGTGCTCAGCTCCTGATGTTTGACTATACTATACATTTGGGCTACTTTCAAGGCAGATACAGCTCTGAATATCTCCCTGAATTTTTAAGAACATTTCAAGTACATTAGGAGTTCTGCCATTGTTGAAAGGAATCTGAGGAATCTGGTAAGGAAATATATCTGAAATATGATCCAACATGTCATGTGCTGCCTAGTTATTTGGTTATAAATATCACATATCACAGTAATTTCCCTCCTCTCTTTATCCAGTAGGCATTGATGCTTTGATCTAGATATTTCAGGAGGAACAATTTTTTCATATAGTCTTCTAATTATTGAACTATTATTATATTTATTATTTTTACAGGTGACTGAGCTGGAGTGTGTGAGTAGTCAGGCAAATGCAGTCCAAACTCATAAAACAGAATTAAATCAGACAATACAAGAATTAGAAGCAACACTGAAGAAAAAGGAAGAGGTACTTTGTTGTATTTACTGATCCATGTAGTTACTTTAGAAAAAAAAATAAGAATATAATAAGATTAAATGTTTTGGGTTGATGTGACTAGAATTAATAAATGATCTATTGGGTTCAGAATGTAAGGTAAATTTGCATCAAAGGTATGAACCAAAGCATTATTCAGCCTGCATTACTTTTTCCTTAGCCCAGTCTCCTTCTCAGCTAACAACAATTATGCTTTAGCAAAAAAAGAAAACCTGAAGAGTTTTTAAACTACAATATTTCTAAAGCCATTGCTTCACCCGCAAATGTAAATGAACACACACTCATGCAAATATCCTTGCATCAGTTATTTTTAAAAGGCATCCCTTGATACTAACAGAAGTAACAGAATTTTTAGGGGGAATTCTTTGAGGGAAGGGTTAATTCAGGCTTCTTTTCTACGAGTGTTGTGAGCCATGCATCCCCCACTCCCTAGTCTCTCTCATGTAAGCATTACATACTCTTGAGTTTAAGTATTGCAGGGAAGAGAAAGAGAAGGTGAAATAAAACATAGGGAAGGTAGATTTGGCTTCACCAAACTCACTCAGAGCTGCAGATACCTTTTAATAGATTTCTATAAAAGTTTCTTATTCCATTGCCCACAGTAGTGTTGAATCTGATGCATGATTGAAGCATACACTGAATGAGGTATTAATGATGTATACCACAGAGGTCGGCAACTCGCGGTTCCGGAGCCGCATGCAGCTCTTTCAGCCGTCTCCTGCGGCTCCCTGTCCTCAGCCACCATGTGCAGTCTGAAAAAAAAAAGTGGGACTAAAAAAGTTCAACCAATCAAACTTCTCATGAAGTTTGAATTGATTGGTTGAACTTCTTTGGTTTGTGGGACTGCCCACAAACCTCTTTCCTTCTTCGTACTGCACGTGGTGACCGGGAGGATTGCTGGAAAAGTGTCCCTGGTAAAGAGCCGCGGGTGGCCAGTCTTGGGGTGCCTCTTCCCTGCCCAGCGGGTCTTCCCTTGCCCTGCTCCGCTGCCGCCTCTGTTAGTCGGGGGGGTCGCTGGGGGTCTTCCGGAGCTTCCCCTCTCCACCTGCACCTTTCGGCCGTCTCATGGGCAGCAGATTCCCCCGACCACACCTGCTGCATGGTCCACCTTTTCAGATGGGCTCTGAGCAATTGAATGCTTCGGGGAAGGAGCACAGAGGCCTGCAGGCAGGCTGGCAGACGCAGGGCAGCACGAACTAAGCGGCGAGCAAAACCCCGAAAGGTTTGCAAAGAAGAAGTGAAATCTGGTCCAGCTGGTCATTGGGGTGTGGAACTGGGCTGTGGACGTCAGGCCTTACTCACCGGCAACGCTGGAGTCTCCCACACCAACCAGCAGGTCTCCTGTGCCGCTCCGCTGGGACCGCCGGCTTCTGGTTGCGTGGCTGCCTCCCTCCGGAGCTGTCTTTCCCCCCCCCCGGGCCATGCCCACTCACCACTGGCATCTTCCCTTTGTAAAGGAATGCAAAAGGTTTCAGGGTTTCGCTTGCCTGCCCGGATGGAGACCAGAGTTGGCGGCTTTAACATCCTATCATTGGCTGCAATCCTATCAACCTGTTTTGTGCAACCAATTGCAAGCCAAGCGCTGCCTGGTTCTGAATTAATAGCTTGGGAGGGGCGAAGCCCACTGAACTGCGTGATCCCAATGACCCAGCTGACTTTGCAGGAGCCTCCATCAGATTGGAACTTTCCTGTCCTATTGAGCTTAGTTTAGGCAGGGCCGTTCTTAGCGTGGGGTTCACATGTTAGTTACTGGGGCTGACTAGTTCTCTGGCAAGGGTGCCGCGCTCTGGCCTTCCTCCAAAGCGCCATCCTCGGAGGGGTAGTCCAAAGCACCACTTTCAGCCGGCTCCTTTGGCGCGGCCCCAATTCTACTCCGGGGAAACTAGGGTGGGGCAGAGCGCGTCAGCGCTGCCTATCTCAGTCACGTGGAGGGCCATGTAAACACCACCAGATGGCTTCGCAGTTGCCGCCACCACTGCCGGGGGAGATGAGCAGGCTGTTGCTCCCGCGGTCGCCTTCCCCCGCTATGGAAGATAGCCTGGTCCGCGCCTTTGGGGGCCTCAGCCTCCAGCAGCCCCACCGTGCCCAAGGCAACCCCACCCGCTCACCGCTTCAGCAAAGGGGAGAGAGCAGTCTTTTCTGGGGGGAGGAGAAGCCAGGCAGAGCTGGACGCGGGCAGGGCCGGTGCGTGTGTCGCCTTAGGCTCCACTCTTCAATCAAGCTCCGGTATGCTGCTCCCAGTTTTTTTTTTTTTTTTAGGGAAACGGGTCCAAGTGGCTCTTTCACCATTTTAGGTTGCCGACCACTGATGTATACAATATCTGAGATTAAACCTCTTTACCAATCTACTCAAAAGTATATAAAATGTATATCAGTAGTATATATTATTATTATTGCTGCTCCTTATTTTTATTTTGTCAGTTAGGCTTTTCTCTGTGTTGGTTTTTATATTGTTTTTATAATATAGTTTTATTTTTTTATATAACATTTTCGAACTGACTGCACACTACCCAGAATTTCTGCTATTAGCATAAAAATACAATATCTTTGAATTGGAACTTAAAAATCAGAACATTTTTTGGACTTCTGGTTTTGCACTGTAGCACACAGCTGTGGGATTGCAGAGCTCCACACCCCACAGCTAGTTTCATCCTGCCAGGGAACCCTAAATGGGTCAAAAAGTCGCCCCGGAGAGGCAACAAAGAAAGAGGCGTGCTCCGACCAACACGAACAATGGCAATTGATCTGTTCGATCCGGGGGGAAGCCCCCTAACCTGACAGGTGAAAGGCTAGCTGCACATCGGTTCTAACCCAAGCTACTTGCAGTCGAAGTCCAAGAGCATGAACTCAAACAACGGTGAACAGCATGCTTGGAATTGGTGAGAGTATCGATCTTTTCTATTTTGTAACTGATTCCTTGGGAAAGATCCCAAAAGTAAGAAATCCTCTGAAAGTGAAGGGAGAGGACCACACCCCCATTCTTTCATAGATGGAAGTGGCGAATTAATCTTTAAGGAGGAAAGAAATATATTGAAATGAAATCTATAATATTAATTTTTAATAAAATTGTTAAGATTTTTACACCCTAAAGGGTTCTGATGAAATTATTAAAAAAATAAGAAGAACTTTTTGTTTGAAAAAGCTGGAAAACAAACAACTACTGATATCTAGTGGAGAATTAGAGTATAGAACATCAACAAGACTGATTCAGCAATTGGCAAGATTCCCAGAAACAAAGTATAATCTGTTCCCTTGAACTTTAATAACTCTCAAAAAGTCAGCTGGGAACAAAGAAATAAAACATACTGAACCAGCCATAAGATTAAAAAGGAGAAAAAGAAATACTCTGACTGCTGTTTAAGCCCAAGAATTTTTTACAGAAAAAGAAAAACTTTGACTCTTGACTAATCTCTCGGGGGAATTTACAGGAAGGACTCAAGCTGGCTAAATATACTGGATTGCAATTTTGACTAGTTAATAACTGACCCCTAAATAGAAGAACTGCGATAAAATACTGCTTTCACTGATGCCTTGACAATTGGAAACACATTGGATTACAAAAACTATATATACAGATAAGAACTATGTAAGATTGGGTTGTTTGGATTCTGAGATTGGCTGGTTTGACAAGGCTAATCATAGAGACTACGGCACTGATGAAAGACTATTTGGAGGGGGAGACAATATGGATATTGTATACTTATCAAAAAATGACAGGAAACCACATCTAATATCTATTTTTGAAAGACCTAGCCTAAAATACCAGAAACCTCCAGAAGCTATATTCTAAGACAAGACAAATACCTTTCAGGAAGAAATGTATGCAATGCTATGACACATACAAATGACAATGGATTCACACCATGAGGAGATCAAAAACAATTTTGATGACATAAATGAGCACAACTCCAGTCTAAACTTACAATCAAAAAACTCTGAGAAAATGATGATAAAGAATGAACAAACAAATCAGATAATAGAACACAAACTTGAAAAAAATGACTTAAACAGTGAAGCTACAAATGAAGAGAATTACAACACAAACAGGAAAAAATCTACAAGATTTTGCCATAACAATAAAAATGGAAAAGATACTTTATTTGTCAGGATGTCAAAACAAACCCGGGGACAAGAAAGAAGATTTAACAAAATGGACTATAGAACTGCTAGGAGAATCTTTAGAGTTTGGGAGACAAAAAGCATATATCCTACGCAATTTGCCTTTCTCACTCCCAACAATACCCACAAAAATACAGGAACTTCCTGACAAGTGAAATATATTAACTTGGAAAGCTTCTTGGCAAAAGAAGAAAATCAGAGTTAGATTCAGAAGGTTTGATTCACCTTACCAGATGGAATATTACATGAATATGGTTAAAAGAACAGAAAATTTTGGATATAAAGGGGCTCTATAGTAAGAGGGATAAGAGATATAAGTTGTATAGTATTTTTTACAATATATGAAATGTAAAAATATTGGGATGATATATGTAAATGAAAAGTTTGAAATTTAAAAGTAATTAATTTGAAGAGAACTAGGACTGAAAATGATCGAAATATTGAGGGGAAATTAAGCTTAAACAAGAATGTTTGAAAATAGGATATATAGTAACTTAACAAGATAACTGTCATGGTTCCAATAGATGAAACTCTTCAAAAGAACTTCGAGGCATTGTTTACCTTCAAGAGTCTTTTATTTGAGTAGGATAATATCGGCACTACATAGTTAAAGCCAAAAACTGAATCCCCCCCCTGGGCACATAGTATCAAAGCACAAACCCCTCCTCTAATTAACAGTCATAAATCACATTCCCCAATTAGCTTGAAGTGCGGGCTTCCTCTTCAGTTCTCCAGCCCGCCCATTCTTTATCAACTCTGGGCTCAATAACATTGATTCTCATGCTAAGTTTAGTGTTGTTATGTCTAGCTAGACTCTCATTCACATCTCCCCCCTCCCCAGCATTATCTAACTCTAAAAGCGAAAGGGAAAAAGATGGCTACATTTCCATCTGTTGTCAATGCAAAACATCCGATGTTAGCAGCGTTGACAATAACTTTTACAAATGTAAGTGAAATATAAGCCAATCAAAAAAGATATTATATGTAGATGTTATAAGATAAATGAGTAGTATAATATCCTTATAACACATGAAATATGAAAATATAAAATATATTTATAATATATATAGATAATACTGCAGATACAGCTATAAAATTAAGCTTCAGGACTGAATTGGGTTCATACATAGGAGCAGAATAGCATAAGTTTTTAGTACTGTTTTTTTGAAAGTCTGTTAAACAAGTACAGCTTTCAGGCAGGCCTGAGCATGTAATCCTAAACTGTTTGATCAGAGTGCTCTGTTGCTAAATACTTGGCTTTTAAGTAATTCACAATGCCTTACACTGCTCCATTAGAAGACATCTTTATTTCCATATGCAACAGAATCAACATATTCTCCTTAGAACAATAAGGGTGTACAAACGAATTGTAACTCATTTCTTAAATGGCTTTTATATATTACTTTTCAATGCCTGAAATGCTGCTTTATTAGGATTCAAGGTATTCTCTCTTGAGACTGTGATATCTGGAATGACCTCTATAGTCTGAGGATGTGCATTGGCAGGAAGTTCAAAGAAAAGCTTTGCTGCCTCTAGCAGAGCTTGCTCACTTCCCCAAAGAATAAATAATGAGTTGGGATTGCCTTTTTATATCACTCCTGAGGTCTTGGCAGTGTATTATATTTTCTATAGCAGTAATTGACACCGTATGTTTCAAAGACGAGTTCACCATAGAAGGAGCCCTCAAATAAAATGTTTTCAGGGAAGTTTCTACTAGCTACTTAGCTAGAAGGTTTTTATTGCATTTCAGAGTTTTGTTAATGTGGTCTTTGGTCCTTTCCTCCTAAAATACCATTTAATTTTTTGAGACCTTTTAGTTTATATCTTCAGAAGTCTTTTTGTCAGTGTTCTAACTAGCTGGTAATCATTCATGCAGGACTCCTTAATGATTATCATTCATTTAAAATTTGCTTAACAATATTGCATTATGGAAAGAGCTTTTTGCTAGGCATTCTGCAAAACATAAAACAAAACACCAGGAAAATTCTTCTGCCATTCCTTTATACTAAGTATATGCCATGGCAATCAGCCCAAGGGTTGCACTAGGTTTTGCATGCCCCATTGAGAATCACAGTTCAAAAATGGCTGGGGCCAGTATATGAGATTTGATTAAACTTTTATTTTTTTAAGAGTTAAAGCAATTGCTATAAGCCATTTAGTTCATTAAAAGCCTTCCCAACGTACAAATATTTTTTTAAAAACATTTTGAACCTCCACCTCTCTGGATTGTTCTGGAGATAGCTAGAAGGATTCTGGAGGCAATAATGGGCTGTAGTTTTATGTGACTAATTTAGACTTTTCTCTATCAGTTGTATAATTTGGATTATAGTTCCTCAATCAGTTTTTTTTACTTTTGTATCATTAAATTGATTTTGCTCTGCTTTCTAGTAACATGAAATCACTTCCTTATTCTTGTAATGGGCAGAACTAATAATTTGAAGAACAGGAGGAAGAGTTCCCACCAAGACAATAGTCAGATAAAAGAATTCTGAGTCTAGGTCAGAAATGCAATTTGAGAAAGCATCTCAGTTGGCAGCCTCCCTAGTTTCCACAAAGATATAGGAAAGGAGGGGAAGCACATTCAGACTTGCAAGATTATGTTACTTTTTATATATAACAAAAGCAATATTAGCATTTGTGACTTTGGTTTTCTACTTTGGAAAGCTTATATTGTATTCGTCATTGGCAAAATGCACTGAAGATTGACAATTGAATCTTACTAATTCATCCAGCAACACATTCATTTACTTGTGCAAGTTTTTCATCATGTTTATATAATGTGCAATCGTTTCACACAATTTTCCCTATCAGCAAATCAACCTTGTTCTTTACTAAATTAATTTTTAGATCCAGACTCTTTGAATCATAAAATCTATCTAACATTGCAAATGTTGCAAATCACAAGTTGGGAAAGAGGGATGGAGAAATTTTAAGGCATAAAATGCTAGTAGAAAAATAAAGTGGGATATGTGTATGTGGTCCAGAAAAATGAAAGTGGGATATGTGTGAGAAGGTGCTCCTATCTGCTTGTTATATGTGGTGAGAGTAGAGTAAGTCAGGAGAAACATAAAATATAAGGCGAATGTAGTGGAAATGAGCAGATAATGAATGAATGTCTATTTAATACAGTAATTTCACAGTTTTAAAAAGTATATTGCAGTAGTACCTCTTCAGTACTCCTAGAAAGTAGTAGTCAGGGATCTGTAAATAACTAATGTGGTTGACATCTGGAAAGCTGACTCCAAGTCTTAATGTTTCAATAGCCAGTCCCTCTATATCCATCAATCATTATGGTTGAATCCTCCAAGGCTAAAGTTACTATCTATGTTTTGATCAGTTTGGGTAATATGCTATTTTATTCTCTTTAGGAAATAGAAAAATTGAGAGAAGAAATTGATAATGCCAGAGAACTTCAGGCACAAAGGGACTCTTTAACTCAGAAATTACAAGTAAGTAACAGTGGTGGGAGATCTGTGTAGATTTAATTTAATCTATATACATCACCCACAGGCTAGTAGAATATGACAAGTTTTAAAGCACCATTCACCCCTAAATAGCATCTTCAAATCTTCAGTCTTGTACCAGTAGAGCAGCAAGGTGCACAACAGAGCCCATTCTTCCATCAGGATAACCAAAAGTTCCATGTGAGACTGCTCCTCACCTGCTCTCTTGCTTATTTTGCAAGTTCCCTGTCAAAATGGAACTTAACCTAATGTCTGTCAGATTTTATACCCAGACTCAGCAGTAAATCACAGCAAACTCCCAGAGATAAGTAGCTAGAATCTTTTATTACAGACAAAGAAGATGCCCTCTGCAATTTAAAGAAGTCAGAGGAGCACGTGAGTGGAAAGGCAGGCCAGATATATAAAATCTGTGCTCCTGGGTTTAAACTCAAGGCTTTTTCTTACACTTCCAAGTTAATGGATACTTGGCCACTCTATTGATGACTTGAGAATCAGTCAAACTATTTCCCTCTTGTGTCTGGGAATTACACTGGCAGCGTGAATTACTTGCTGTTCAGTAAGAAGGATGAGACAATAAAGACAGGGAATGACCGAGAGTATTTGTGCCATATGGTCAAGAGAATGGAAGGGTTAACACCAGACATCATTTGATGCTGACAAGAAGATGGATTGTCTGGAGGCAAAATGGCAAAAAAATGTTTTAATCCATGTTTCTCATAAGAACTAAAGAAGGCTTAGCACTCATTGTGTGAAAAGTTTTATGTTAATGTTTAATAATAGCTGATCTGTTCAGAGGAAAGTAAAGAGATACCAAAGACTTTTTATGACAAACACAAGTTTATGAAGTCACCATACATTATTCTACCTAATAATAAGTCTATGAAATTGAACTTAACTTGAGGGAGATTGACTTTTAATTCATGCTGATTAAAAATTACATACTTAAACTTGTGAAATGCTGACATTATTATTCCTTGCTTTTTCATGGCAGACAACTCAGATTTCACAGAAAGCTAACATTACTTTTTACTCATAACTATACTGTCATATGGTGGAGTTTTGTTCGCAGATTCTTATATATTATATTCCTTAATGATCTGTAGATATAGATAGTTTACATCTCTTTGGCTGAAGCTAGATTTTTCTGTTTATTCTCACAATTGATGTTTTACAATTGTCCGAACAAGCTACTTATGTAATGAGTGAAGAATTTATGTCCAATTATGAATAGCATGCATATTGCTTAGTCAGATGTTGTAGTTGCTTATTTATTTGACATGAGATAAATATCAGTTTATTGTCTTGAAGAATTTAATGACAAAATTTATAGATGTGAGAAGAAAGGTTTTGCAGAGCTATACTCATTTTGAAAATCAGTTAGTAGGAAATGATTAAAATACATATTTGCTAACTTTTTAAAAAATAGAATACACTAAATCTTACTGAGGAAGCAGTTCATACACATTTAGCCTATATTGACTTCTAAATTATATCAGAAACACTGATAAAGATGGGTCTCCTTCAAATCATGCTCTCTATGATATAACATCCATGATGCTCTATCTCAGTAGTTAAGGGGATATGTGCCTTGCTCCTTTACTAAGGATGACACCATCCCTTGACTATATATGTAGGCACTAGAGTTCCCTTCACCTTTGTTGCTACCCAATTTTGGTGGTATACAATTTGTCACCAAAGTTAAGTAGAAATCTTCATAAAAAATATTACTAACCAAGACACTAAGTACTTAGAATTACGTGATTTTCAGAATGGAATCAAATAATTACAAAATTGAGTGATTTGTTTATGTGTATTTATGAATCAGATACAAATAATAAACAAATCCAAACAGATATATACACACAATATTCAGTTTAAAAACTTTTTTTGTCTCCAATGGTTTAGTTCTAGATCTCTTGGAAGTAACCAGATTGCCATTGACAGAGGCAAAATATTTACTTATGTGCATAATTTATTATTTTATATTGTACTGTTTGCTCTGGCAATTGCCCATTCCTTTTTGATGAATGAAAGCAAATATACGTGTCCCAGGACAATGTTGCAGGATCCAATGTGGGTCAGTCACTGGGATCAGAGGTTTAATCTTGCAAGCTTTCGGACTTGTACTGGAGCCCATCCTTAAGGAGCTTCTCTCTAGCAGAGTGTTTGCTTTGGGCTATTCTCTGTGTGGTATTCTGTGTATTCTCTCTGCTAGGCAGAAGTTTCCCGAGGATGGGGGCTCCAGCACGAGTCCGAAAGTTTGAAAGACCAAACCTCTGGTCCCGGTGACCAACTCAAATTGGATCCTGCATTCCTTTTTGCCTCACTGTCTTTTGCTTGCCATATTCATTTTTTGAAATGTACAACAAAGCTAAACATGGTTCTCAGTCCAAAAACAGATGTGATCTTCTACAATTGGCTTACTTGTAGACAAATAAATACAATGTTATGATTATTACAGTGGGAGGAAGGTTGTATCCTGGACCACACTGTAGCATGCCTTATACAATGATATTTCTGTGTAACATTAAGAATAGAATTTTAAAATAGTATTTTATTTACTTTGCATATTGCATTTTTTTAAGGAAGTGGAAGTTCGAAATAAAGATCTAGAAGGCCAACTATCTGATCTTGAACAGCGTTTGGAGAAAAGTCAGAATGAACAAGAAGTTTTTCGCAATAACTTGAAAACACTTTTAGAAATTCTTGATGGCAAAATTTTTGAACTTACAGAACTACGAGATAATCTGGCCAAGCTAATAGAATGCAGCTAAAGAACACAGGATCTCAGTGCCAAACATCTTAAAGATGCACTATCTCTCTTCATACACGACTTTGTTGGGATCTGCATCAAAGTTGCACAAAATTAGAAAAATGCTCCTTCAGAAGGGCCTGTTTTAAATTTTCAACAATATACAATATACAGTATTTCAATGTGAAATTTCAGAATTCAGCTTGTAGTTAGTTGAAAAAAAAAATAACTTGAAGTACAAATTACCTCCTTGTATATAATTGGCCATAGATAACTCGAGGGTATTAACAGTAATTGAATGCAATCCTTTTCTAATTATTAGCCAATGAAATAATAATAAGTGCTTCAAATGACATCCCTCTTAGTGTTCCACACAATGTAGGCGATCAGTTTTATTTTCTTTGTTAAGGCAACCGTATGCTGTGTTTTGTGCAAGAACTTTGTGATGACAGCCCTCTCTTTTGTTGTAATCTGAATAATTTCTCAGGATATTTTGTACTGTTGAAAAAAACAGTGCATTACCAATTAATTCTTGCCAGGAGTGAGAGAGAGTTGCATCTTTAATTCAGACCTAATGAATTAATGCTTGTATAGAGTTCTTCCCTTTTTTTATACTGGAAGATACTGTCTTTATTTACAAATGTTCACTCTGGTGTTCTATAATATTGTCTAGTGTCTGGTTTACTTTTTTCCTATTGGGAATTCATGTATGTAGAAATTATGTATTTCATTTTGTTATGCATTTTGAAGCCTATATATGAAGACAAGCAAGTCCCTGAAAGGTATTTTAAATTTTGCTATGTTCTAATAAGGTTCAATCTATGCTTACTGAATATCACATGGACTTATCTTTTCTTATCAAAATGTGTTTTACTAATTATTTAGCAAGAATTCTGAAACTGTGGAAATATAGTTATTGCTAGGGCATTGACCTTGCTCAGGCAATTAAAGGGGGGGGAAAGGATTGTATTAGCATAGAGAATTTTTTTTTGCTGTATGTTCATGGAACATCTTTATTAGAAAGACTAGCCAGGCTACGTTCTGAATTTCAAAACAAGACCTGAATTCAGTTATTCTCAGTGAACCTCTTTTTAAGTTGTATTGATGTAATTTACAAATATTTTTGCCAAATATGTATTTCTTTATATATTTTTTATTTTAAAGGAAAAAAGAAAAGCAAATTGAGGGTCAATCTATGTTTCTTGAATGGGAATGAGCCACTCTTGCTGTAGATTGTCTGATATTGCAAAAGATTTTTAAAAATTTAACAAAAAAGAATCAGACAACAATGCACTGACCTTTTTATTTACACCAAATTAATTTGGATGTTAAATATAAAATACAGCTTAAATATAAACTCTGTATTTTTTTTCACTTAAGGACTGCTATTCAAAGCTAGATAATATAAATCGGGTTTTTTATGTGTGTACTGTATGTATATACTGTATAATACAGGCACTCTAATTTATATTTAAAATGGGATAAATATTTGGCTTAATTTATAAAATGACATTTTCTTTATCTGTAATTTAACAAGTGTCTCCTGAAATATCAGGATTATTATTAAACACTAAATTATGATGTATTATACTATATGTACTGTACACATCATTTGTTTTGTCCATGTTTTAGTGTATTTTATCACTTATTTTATTTATTATTGGGAAATATTTGTTCATTGCATTCATAGATAAAAGCTTTCTATGGTGATTTTTAAAAACTTAATAGCTAAGTGTTGATGATGTGTAACCTTATTGGTCAGAACAGTAGTGATTACCTGATTTTAATTTACCTGAAGAAGTTTGCACCTCATTCTGTTGCTAGATGAGTGTCACTCAGAAACATCTTCAGCAAAGTATAAAATTGGTGTAATTCTGGGACGAATGAAGTAAGTTCTTGCTCAGCATTCTTAAGTATAGCAAGTTAGAACAGAAATTTGATGGCAAAAAATGTAACATTGTTTTTAATAAATTTTTAATACAAGGACATTTACATGTGGGGAAAAAGTTTACAAAGTATTTCCACTTCAATGCTGTGTATATGTGTTGTACAAGAAAACTTATTTGTATATGTACACACACATATGTATATACAGTATATAAAAAAAAATAAATGTGCACATTTAGGATATTTTCCTATTGAAATTAAAATTAGTAATCGGAAATCAATATTTGGGAATTTCTTTTCTCATGTATATTTAGATGCTTGACTTTGGGTTCTTTTGTTTGTAAAATAAAATCTAAGAGGGCTGTACCACTGAATTCCCAAATGTCATCTAACATGTATATGGGATAAGGTAAATATAAGTGCACATATAAATTAATTATATTAAAAATCTTTTAATGTTCATTTACATTAGATGGGTGTTAGAAATTATATGTTAACAATTACACTAAGTTGTTCTTAACTAAATGGCTCTCCTGCACTAGCATATATGCCAGAAAACACTTTTGATTGTCATAGACTAAGAAAAGCAAACAAGAATTTACATCGAAGAACAATCACATTCTGTATAATTTGTTATATGACAATTATGGAGTCTTGTTAAAAATTCTTTTAAAACCCAACAAAATACAGTTTTTATTTTGAAATACAACTGCTGTTCTGGAGAATGTACTTTATTAATTTTTCTTTCTTGAACTCTTTTTAAGAATTATAAACTGTTCATTGAATGGCAGCATTTACCTTAATTCTTCAGGTGCTACTGGATTTTGAATTAGAGTGTCATGTTGTGAAATTATGACTTTGACATAAAAAGGTTTTATAAGTATATCCCTGTCTGGAAGTTGGTTATTGGGGCCTCTTTTTCATAACTCTACTCCAGAATTTTCCAATAATTTCATTCTTCCATCTAGAATTCCTTGATCCCAGGCCGCAAAATTCATCAAATGAAGCTAATAGGCACCAGTTTCATGATTGAACAATGTGGGCTTATTCAGAATCAAGTGGCTTTTGTTGCTTAATGATCATTTTAATATAAGCAAGTTGAAAATTAGACAAATAAAGCACCTATTTAATTGGTCCTATTTGTAAGATACTCAGATGTAAACTATGGATAATAATGATCAATAATATGATAGTACTTTTGGGAAATCAGTGCCAATTGCATGAACAGAAGATCTTATTTCACTTATAAAAGAGACTGCAATCCAGGAGATCCCACCGAATCATCTCCTGTACTGGAGCAATTTTTCAGGGTACAATAAAAAGTTTCTTCTTTCACAACAAATGGAGATTCTCCCCCTAAAAAAAACTGCTTCCACTTTTTAAATTGTTTTGTTTTTAAAACTAGTACACAAAGCAAATAGTAAATATTTAAATTAGTTGTGGCTAGTTCCACATATTACATGAAGAGCTGTTTGCATGATCAGCTAGCCTCAGTAGGATTATAGATCCAAAATGATCATTGACCATTTTGCGAGGCCAAGAACATACAGTTGTGTCTTCTGTCTACCACCAGCCCACCAAAAAACAACTTCCACCCATCTTTATCTGCTATATCTGAAGTAGTGTTCTCTAAGCAGGGCCTTCCAAGTGATGCTGCCCAGTTCACCTACTGTACTTTATTCCATTGTAGGAAAATCCCTCTACATCAACTGGTTACTGGGTGCTATGACAGGAATCGTTCAGTCACTGGCCTTCCCAGTCATTTTTTTCCACTGGTGAAATAATTATACAGTAATAATAATAATAATGATGATGATGATGATGATGATGATGATGATGTCGAGTCCAACCCCCTGCTCAGGCAGGAAACCGTACACCATTTCCGACAGATGGCTGTCCAGTCTCTTCTTAAAAACTTCCAGTGTTGGAGCATTCACCGTTTCTGGAGGCAGGTTGTTCCATTGCTTAATTGTTCTGTCAGGAAGTTTCTCCTTAGTTCTAGGTTGCTTCTCTCCTTGATTAATTTCCATCTGAATTGAAACAAATTCTGACACTTCCCTGTATTGGCTATAGCAGGAAAAATTGTAGAATGTGGTGTTTGTTGTTTTCATGGGACATGGAGGGGTAGCAAAATGGAATTTATTAGTCAAGATCTATATTAAATGGAAATAAAATCCAAACAACAGGCTGTCACTGGGACCAAACTGGAAGAATTGAATCTAGAAAGGTATTTCTTAAATTGATTTCATTTCCTCTGAGTTTATGTACGAAAGCCAAGAACTTTAAGGCTGAAGTATGGCTGTTATCTAATTTGATAAGATTTCAGTTTAACATTGCATGATCTGCCAACAGATTTGGAACTGCAAAGAGGTATTGGAATCTATTAAGAACTGTGATGATGCAGTGGTTAGAATGCAGTATTGCAAGCAAACTCTGCTCACAGCCAGGAATTCAGTGCTGACCTGCTCAAGGTTGATTCAACCTTCCATCCTTCTAAGGTCAGTAAAATGAGGACCCAGATTCTTGGGGGCAACATGCTGACACTGTAAACCGCTCAGAGAATGCTGTAAAGTGTTAGGGAGCAGAATATAAGTCTAAGTGCTATTGCTAATTATTCCCCCCCCAGCAATGTGACAACATTTACCCATGACAGAAACTGTATTCAAATAAATATCTTTTATTTAAGGAAATGAAGGAGCAACTCTTAAGCACCAAAACTTGAAGTATGTTGTTACATTGCATGTTTAAGAGACAGTCATTCAGGACTTTCAGTACAGGTTTGAATTTTGAAGCCATGATGGTAGAAAACATGAAGGACAAAGCAAAACAACATAATTACTGAAAGACTGCACTAAAAGAAAAATAAGCAAAAAGAAATAGTTTAAACTTTTAAAATTTTCAAAATATTGCTAAGAATGCTCATTTAATTTATGTATCTTGTTTAATACTTTAGAATACTGAGCATTGTAAAGGTATTGCAAAGGTTTGCAGGAATATGCTTTTTAAAAAGAAATGTCCATTAATAGTGTCCATTAAATACAGCTGTGTTAAGTACTGCAGTGTGATTTAAATTTTACACTAAATCAATGAATAGTAATATTTATTTTAGCTTAAAAGTGAAATGTACCATCTTTTCTAGTAATTACCTATGCAATTTTGTTGACAGCCTTTGCATTTCAGTAAAATATTAACACAGCTGTGATATTGGCAACTCAAAACAATAATTGATAATTAAATAGAAAAACACAAATATAAGAGGCAAGTAAAATGTGTTATTGGGAAACCCATCTGGACATCACTGGTACTTTTAATAGGTGTAAGCAAAGGCTATAGATGACATTAGATAAGGAATAAATTCCACATACTCAATTTAACAAACGTTCACCCATCTGTTGTTTGACTAGAGGGAAAAAAGCATTCAGAAATCTGTACTATTTTCCCTGGGAAAAAGTATAAGTATAGCAGGAGAATAATTTAAATCAGGAAAATTGAATGTTAGGATAGGAAGAAATGTATCAGACAATTCTATCTGGTGATATCTGTGGCTATCTTTATCTTTTTTAAAAAATGGAATGACTCAGTCCTTGTTCTCAAAATGCCCTGTTTTGGTTTACTTTCAAGAACACACATGATGCATGATATCTGAAAGTTGAGTCATGACAACTGGGCTTTTCATTTTTTGTTTGAAACATTTCCCTGATTATTGAAGTAGCTTCTTCAAACTTAGCAAGTTGGGACCCACCTAAGAGAAATATTTAAAAGCAAAGTCTCTTAACACTTCTCTGCCTATGCACCTAATGAGCCTATTCAGAAATGAAACCACCCTGGAGGACATATATGAGGTCCAACTAACCAACTTGCTTAGACTGAAGTAACTATTTGGATAAAGCAGCAAAACGTTTCAAACAAAAAAAGAAAAGTCCTGTTCCCATGACTCAGTTTCCACACAATTCTACTGGATGTCAGAATTTTTATCAATGATGTATAATGGTAATTCCTAAAGCATGACTATATAGGCAAACAAGTTTTGATTATTCTTTGTACAAAGTTTTTGCAAAATTCTAGGGTTTTGGAAAAAACCACAACAAAACTAGCACCTCAGGAACAAAGACTTTATCTTAGTGGCCTCTTAAATTTACTATTATTTTACCTGTATTGAAAGCATGGGACTCACACATATAATCTAAAATAGACTAGCTGGGATTGAGTTTGGGGGAAGTATTTGTGCATGCTTGAGTCAGCGTGGAAAATGATAACTTATATATAAGATAGATCTCTTTACCAATAAAGGATGGAAATGAGAGAGACAAATTAGAAAGGGGAAATAATCTTCTGCTTCTAAAGTGATATCAGAGGCAATGTGTAAATGTTACAGAATAAAATCATAAGTATTAAAATTTGCAGTTGATATGACAAATAAATGAGCAATACCCAATAAACACAAAACTGCTTGTCTCTCTACCATAATTTTACAGTGAAAAATAAACAGTATAAGGACACATTCATAAAAGGGATTGCCTTCATGATTCTGAACTCACGTGAAAGTTTGCATTAATATAGCACAATTAAGTAGTAGATTTCATTATCACACTATCCTTGGGGTTATACAGTTCCCAAATGACAGCAGGGATATAACAGAGCTACAAAAAAAATAAAAGAATCAAAAAGAAATTCCAAATTTAGGAAGTGCATATTCCCTCAGAAAAGATGAGAATAGCATATATTTCTGAAACTACTAAATTGCTCAAAGAGCCTGTTCATTCAATTACAATGCTGTAATTTATGTATACTGTATTCAAGACAAGATCAGGCTACCTCTTGAACAGAGATTATACTAGGATATTTTAAATGAACTTAGTATCCAATCACAGTTAGCATACTGGCCCAGAAATGAAAATAGATATAGAAGTGGATGTTTGTGGCAGTGACCAAATGGCTCATCAAAGATTGCTAAATTCACAAATGACAATTTAATATTAATTTATTTTAATAAAATATATGTCTAAAGTAAATTTGGTGGCTTTTGGGTGTTCTTTATTGGGAGATGATAGCCTCAGTTGAACAGCACAAGAAAAACATTTTCTGGTGTTTTTCCTTATAAAAAAATCCAAGTCCAGTTTAAATTCTTCTACTTTTAGTGTATATCCTGTCAAAATGGGAGGACATTATGATACAAACCTTAAGCAATTGTGGCCAAGTTCTTGAAATTGGTCTAGATTAAATAAATTGTCTAATAGATTATCAAATGAACTAACTATAGCTAATAAGAAATCTCCTTGCAGCCACATCATCCTAACATAATATAGCAAATTATATACTAAATTGTAAGTTAGTGCACTATGATCAAACTAGACCGTGACACATTATTTCTTCAAAAATATATATATATGGTGAAATACCGGAGATTCTTTATTACCAGTTACAACAATATAATTGCCCAATGTTGAGCCTCAGTATGAAACAAGCACGTCAAACTCAGTTTTATTTCCTCACTTTGATTTAAGAAGGTAGAACCAGTTTGCCACTAAGTCTATTTCCTTTACACTTAAGTGTTGGAAAATACATTGTTTTCTCACCTTAGGTACAAGACCAGGGTAAAGAATTTTCTGAAATAGGCCTTTGGCTTTTTTGTTTTTGTAATTAGAGTATGAAAATTGAAAAATAAATTTCTGGCACAAGGCATTTATAAGCCATGATAGATTTTAAAGGGCCCAATAAAAATGGGCTTTTATTTGCTTCTATTTCTGAAGCACTATTTAGGAGTCCCACATAATTGTCTTAAACAACACATAGGGTTGTGCAAAATATTAGGAAATAATTATACAAAAGTTACATGCGAAATGTCCATATAGCTCCAATCCATGAATTATGTAAGATTTTCTTCAGCAACTATATGTTTGTTTCATTCAAAACAACATTAGCTACATTTATAGGATAAAAGCAACTAGTGCTTTATTTTTCCAGCTATTAATGTAATAACTGAAAAAATGTGTATTTTTCTGCCGAAGAATAGTTTTAATTCTAAATACAATGAAAATCTGACTGCCCAGGACTATATCAAAGGGTTAGTTTGCTTCAATTATCATCAGATTCACCAAGAAGCCTACATTCAATCCAAATATTTCTTCCCGTATGTGTTTCTATGAAAAACTGCTGTTGCTTGATTAGTGTCATTCCTAGTAAAAATAAGGTGCTTTTAACTGCTGCAAGAAGTTTCCCTAGTATGGCTTTGGAATGTTACACATTCTGCTTCATCTTTTTAAATCATTATGATTACCTTCAGTACCAGGATTATAAAGCATAACAATTAAAATAAATTACGCTCACAAATCCATACAGTTTAAGTTACAATTCACTCTTTAAAGGCAATGTAAATAAAATAAAATATTGACAATTATGAAAGTTTCCTCTTCCTCACAGGGCACCATTAAAAAAATGTACCAATACTATGAAAAGCTATAACTGCCTAAAATGAAGCTCAAGAGCAAAGACTTCTTAGGGTGAAATACATATGCTTCCTATATCCCTGCAAAATGCAAGTTAGTGCCATTAAACTTGTTTCTGTGATTACAATTTTTAAGGTATAAGTTGCAGTTTTGAAAAGTTCTGCAAGGAAAAGATTGAAATTAGAAACAAAGGTATATATGCTAAATGACAGAACATGTAAATAATTATAAAACCCCAAGCAATTAATACGATCATAATTCTTTTAACCATTGTATAGGAGATAAACCAATTTTGTGAGTACTACTGTTCCCCTTCATCTTAAATAAATTTTCAAATGGAAATATTTAAATGACTTGGGCCTCTATCATATATTTTCCAAATGATATTACTTATTACTTGGCATTCACCGTCCCTTTTTGTCAGATTTATTTGTACATACGCAGATAATTTACTGATATATAAGTTATAGATTAAAAAACTAACTTAAATTTGTCATTCATTAGCAATAGGAAATAAGAGTTGCATGGCAGTGTGCAACATTAGAATACTGGAATTCATCATTCAAACAATCTTTACTAAGATCTTTTCTTAAATGCCTACATACTTTATAAGTTTATTTTGAGAAATATGCAGACTTGAGCACTATGACTTTTTAGCCTGCCACAACTTTTACATACAATGGGCTTTAAGCAATAAACTTAAGAATTACTTCTAGTCAGAAAACTTTGACATGGTGTTGATCAATAAACTACTGCTACTGTACTCTTAACTGACAACTGAACCAATCTTCTCATCCTAACAGGTTATGAACATTTGTACTCTAAAGGGAAAACTCTAGAAATGAGATCAACTATTGTACAGCAGCCAGTGTATATGTTCCTACAAACAAGCCATTTTTATACTCACGCCATTTTCATATTCTTGCAATAATTAAATTATATTTTTTAAAAACACTCATGCACTTTTCAAGGCAAAAATCTTAACTATAAAAGCCTGAGAGCTTCATATACTTCTCCCATAAATTCAAAATCTGTGGATGCAAAATAATGCAAAGATTTCTGTATCTTTGCACAGAAAGTCTGGTAATCGATTGGTAAGGGCCTAGAGACATGTTGCTTGAAACTTCTGCTACAAATGATTACACAAAGTTTAGCATGATCCACATATCACCTTCGTTGTAGAAGTTCATGTTTTGTGCTGTGGCTAAATATTCAAACACAGTATATTTATTGTGGACACAATTAACCATCAGTGCAGTACGGACATTATGGGGTTTCCTAAACTTTACACAGTTACATTTTGCAGTTATGAATTATTGCCACAGAACCCTGCATTATCTGGGATTACAACTATGAATAACGTATTACAGCATGTTCAGTTTTTCAATGAAACAAATATCTGACGCTAATATAACCAATATTATTTTTCTGCCAAACTGTTTAGTGTTCCTATGTTAATCGAACTCATATTATTTTAAGCTTTCCTTTAGAAGACAATATTTTAGTTTATATAAGGCAATAAATATCTGAAGAAATACACCTGCCAAGTATACAATAGCAGGTATCGCTTTAAAGTATCCAATTTTGTCATTAATAGTCAAGGGAACTGCAAGTAAGAACCAGCTGTGCTGGGTTATGATTCATAACATATTTAAATGTTTTATGTTTTTTTCCAACTATTTGTTAAAAGAAGGGCAAAATAGTTCCAAAAAGTAAGTAAAATGACTATATGCACTCCTATCAATATGCAATCTCTTAAAATATCTTTGCTACAGGACAACAGATTAGTATAGTAAATAATTTTAACATGATTTTTCCTAAGATAAGGGATCTTATCCTTTTTCAAGCATATAGTACACTTTAACAGAAGGACCTGGCCAAACTCAAAATTCTCCTGAATTGAGTTTTGATCAGTTTTAACAGGACAAGACTAGCCTTGATGCAGGAATAATGTTTAGTATTCTGACAATATAAAATGAGCTGCCTGCAGCTAATAGTCATGCTTTTTAGGAATACATTTCTTAAAGTATTCGCTATATTAAAGGCTTGGTCTCCTTTAGACGATTATCCTGGAGTTAAAAAGAAATTATTTACAATAAAGTAGGGCATGACATAATTCAAATATATTTCTAACAATGAATGGGAATAATGAAAATGGAAGGGGGAGGAAAATGATTATAATTTTACAACTTAGAAGTAAAATCTCATTTCAATTTTGCATTCGCCTTAAATAAAAGTTCCTTATCAAAGAACAGTTAAACAAATAGATAAAAATAATGTTAAGTGTTCTCATTATAAAATATTGCTTCTATAAATAAAATGTATAACTTTATTATAACTCAGCCCTGCAATTAAAATGTTACTATTTGTAAGAGAACAAACACTAATTTAAAAATACAAGATGTATACAGTATCCATGGCCTTCTAAGGGTTTTGCTATGTATCATTTTAGAATGCAGTAGACTGTAAACAAATTTTTAAATACATGAATTTCATTCTTAGAGCATTTTCCATTAAATGTGTAACCATTTTTCAATTTCAAACTAATTTGTAGTTTGAATTATTAGTAGTTAAAATGCATTTTCCTTTCAAATCTACCTCCTATGTGAAATGAATTCCTCTTGGTGTAGCAAGAAATTAATGTCAATGTAGCAGTACTTTTTCTTCAACACTGATATCTTCAGTGGAGTCAGACTTCATACTTGTTCTAGTAAATTATGCTGGGAAGAAGCTTGGTTGCAAAAGCTGCTGACATGTTTCACACATACTGTATGTAAAAAGTGAAGAATCAGAAAATATTTTGAAAGGTTCTTTCTCTTCAGAATTATGCAAAATGTGCACTTAAATAAAGCAGCTTTTGGTCCAACTGAAATCTTCTACTATGAATTTAAAAAATGTATTCATGCACATACCAATTTCTCAGAATAAAGTTCTCCTAAGGTGATGACCAAACTGTTGATTATGAATGTTCAGAAGTGAAACAAATATCTTATTCATTGGAATCCTTGGACCTGTTAAAATAAAAACATAGAAATGTGAAAAACTGCTTGCAAACTAGTCTTCGAGCTACATTAAAATTGGCTACCAGTGAAAGCGTTTATCCTTTCTTCCCTTCTTAATCAATCAGCTTTGTTTTTTAGAACATCTTACTGCCATTTTTAAAAAAAAATGTGCTAATGAAAAATGGCTTGTGTCACAGAATTAAAGACACACAACTGAACAATGTGCCAATCTGAATGCTGGTTTCTAATTAAAAATATAGTTAAACTGTTCTAAAGAAAGAGAAAATGGGAGCAAAATATATAGTACATAAAATTTCAGGAATGCCAGTTTCAAATAAAATCCAAACTCAGTCTCATTCCTTAAGCTTAGAGCAGTGGTGGCGAACCTGTGGCACGGGTGCCAGAGGCCTCTCTGTGGGCATGCGCGCTGTCGCCCCAGTCCTAGGCCTTCAGCTGGGTTTTATAAAATCTTTTCGCTTTAGGCCTCTGCCGCTGTGTGCAAAAAAAAAAAAAGGTTCAATCAATCAGTCAATTTCAACTTCTCGGGGGAAAAAAAGATCTTGCAAAGTTGGAATTGATTGAACTTTTTAGTCCCACCCAGTCTGCCGTTACCATGGCAGCCACACCCACCCAGTGGGCCATACCCACCCAATGGGCCACACCCACTCGGCACTCGACGATGCATAAGTGGGTTTTGGGTTGCAATTTGGGCACTCGGTCTCTAAAAGGTTCGCCATCACTGGCTTAGAGAAACACTAAACGGGCCCATGGATGGTTAATTTCATGACAAAGAAGCGCAAGATGATTAAGAACCTCTGAAAAATAAGATACCAAAAAGACAACTGCAAACCACTCTAATGAGGAAATCACAGACACTTTAGGATAAACTACTATGGATGCATAGGCAGCTTTCAACTGAAGCAGTGTCACCTCATAAGACATTGAAAGCATGCCTTCTCTGTCGTTATGCCTCCTTTATGGAACTTCCTCTTGGAAATTTGGATCACCCTGACTTTGTTGGCTTTCTGGAAAATGATGAAAACCGAGGTTTTCTCCTGGGGATAGGATGTGAGAGTAGCCGATGATATGTGTTTGCTATGAAAGTAGCATAATTTTTTATAAGGGCCTCAATTTGGTTTTTTAAATTAATTTTAATTGCATATAAGTGTTTTATCTCTATTTGCCAGCCAAAGTTTGATTGGTGATTGTATACATTTGTTTAACGATTAAAATAAGACTTTGGAAATATAATTACCATTCTAGCAAGGAAAGAATTGGGCAGCTTAGAGAGCTTTCAATTAAATTGAGAGTTTAAAATGATATATACAGATAGTCCTTGAGATATGACTGATCACTTAACAGCCATTTGAAGTTGTGACAGACTCCCCAAAAGCTACCTACGACACCATTTTGAAGTTATGGCTGCTGCAGACATTCACCTGTATGACCAACTGCACCTCTCCCTCCCCCATCCCATCCTGCCAGGACACTGCACTCCTTGGACCAACTCCCCACACACCCATTATCCAACATCCGCTTACCTTATCTAGACCTCATGTTGGGGAAGGAGGTCAGGCCACACATCCCTGCGCCACGTGACTACCTCCCGGAAACAGTGGCATTTTCACAGCACCTGCAATTCCTTGTGGGTACACCAAAATGTCAGTCACTTCCATGAGGCTGCCACACACAGCCCAGGAACTAACTAATCCGTTTTGCTGCAATGCTGTCTGCACCATGCGCACACTGAGTTAAGGCAGCAAAATGGAGCAGTCTGTCCTTGAGCTACATGGCAGCGGCACCACAAGGAATTGTGCGGTAAAAATGTGTACTGAAAATGATGGCCACTTCCAGAAGGCAGCCATGCAGCCCTCTTCCCCATCCTGAGGCCCGAAGATCTTCAAAAGGTAAATGAGGAGGAAGGTGTAGGGCCTAGTGGGGTCAGAATCAGGCCTAAGGCCTGTAGGCATTTGGTGGGAGGATAAAATGGTCTGTGGGGACCTGGTGGGTGAGGAAAAACCCTACAGGAATCCAAGGGATGGGAAGCGGAATATGGGGTGTCTCAGAAAGTGGGAAGGCCTTGGGAGGCCCAGGATCGTGGGCCTGGACTAGACCTCCAAGGACCTCCTTGATCATTGAAGCACCTCATGGTTTAATGACCTACACATTCATTTAATGGCCTCTTTAGGGACAAAGGGGTGAAGGTTGTTAAGCAAAGCTGTCTCAGGTGGCTCCAGTACGGTTGTATCTTGAGGACCACCTGCATAGGAAATAGAAAATGGGTATAATTGCTATCTGCATATTAACTAATATCTGCAGAAACAAAAGTAGAAGAAAGTACACAAGACACTTGAGCTTTCAAAGAAGATAAAAATATAAAAAGGGTTCCAGGATTCCTTTAACACAAAAGGAAGGAGGAAAAAAGATAAAAAAAGGAAGGGGTAGGCCTATTATGGCAAGGCAATTACAGGTAATAGGGTGAAGGCTTTAGGTTTTCCCCCCAAAGAATACTGTGTTCAAAAAGATTTAAAAGAAGAATTGAGAGACAGAACTGGGAAGGCAAGATAACTGAAGAGATAATCAGAGAACTAGTTACTATGAACAAGTTTCCAACACAATACCAATTACATCTGACAGTCTTAAAAGATCTCACAGAGCATCATTTTAGATACTCTTTCTGTAATCTTTGACAAATCATGGAGGATGGGTATTCGTATCAGAGGACTGGGGAAGAGTAACTGTTGTTTCTTTTTCCATAAAAGGGGAAAAGGAAGACCCAGATAACTATGGACCAATCAGACTGCTCCAAATATTAAATCCAAGTCCAGTCACTGTATTTTAAGAAGGTTACTGATAAACTGGAGTACAGATAATCCTCGATTTATGACTACAATTGAGTCCCAAATTTCTGTTGCTAAGTGAGAGAAATTTTAAGTAAATTTTGCCCCATTTTATGCCTTTTTGTACAGTTGTTAAATGAATCACTGCGGCTAAGTTAGTAATGTAGTTATTAAGTGAAACTGGCTTCCTCATTAACTTTGCTTGTCAGAAGGTCACAAAAGGTGATCACATGACTCTAGGACACTGCAACCATTATAAATATAAGTCAGTTGCAAAGCATCTGAATTATGATCACGTGACCATGGGGATGCCACAACAGTCATTAAGTGTGAAAAATGGTTGTAAGTCACTTTTTTCAGTGCCGCTGTAACTTTGAATGGTCACTAAGTTGAGGACTACCTGTATGTCCAGCAGAGCAACCAAGATGATTACAGGCCTAGAAGGAAAAACTTATGAGGCACAGTTGGAGTATATTTAGCCTGGAGGAGACAACGCTTCAGAGAGACATAATAGCTTTCTTCGAGTATTTGAAGGGTTAAAATGAGACAGAACTGTTCAGAGCAATTACAGAAGATAGGACAAGAAGCAATGAATTTAAATAGAAAATGTTCTGTAGAACAGGCAAAATGGTGGTGAGAATGCTACTGTGATGTAGGAATGGACAAGTGACATCTGAGATCATGTCCAACCATTACATTCTAATAAATCATTCAATACTCTTTCAGCTTATGTCAGGAAGCCCAATACTGGGCTTATACAACTATACAACAAGTACTTATGACACAATCAAAGAAATATTATGGAGTCTATGAAATCTATGAACTCTGACTTGTACTGATGATGTTATATAGTTGGATAATAAAATGTCTGCAAGCAAAAAGCCAAGTTCAGACAACACAAAGTATTCCACAGTTCAACTTGAACTATGCATTTTCTCCTCTGTTCAAAGGAACATGATCATGCTAAGAGCATCCCCAATGAGCAGACATCTTCACAGGGGGAGTTGTGAACACAATCTTGACTTTTTAAAAAAAAATATCCTGCAAATTTCCCTGACAACAATAACTGACTACCAGTCAGAAGTAGTTCCAGACCTCGTGATCCCACAAAATTTATGACACCCAACTTAAATTATTCCTAATTCAGCTGTGATATATTTAAAACTGCAACAAAATTATTTTCTTTTATACCATTTTGGAATGTTAAACTTGGAGGTCTGTTTTTCTTACTGGTAACAACTCTTGCCTTCCAAATTACTGAAGGAAAAAAATTATTCTTCTCTCCTCCTGCCCTCCAACTTCCAGAGCTCCTTTTTAGAATATAATTTCTTGGGAACGTTTGTTTCAAGTAGTCTCTAGGGGAAAAAAATCAGCTAATAATCTGATACTTTGCAGCTAGCAAGGCAGAAGAGACATATAGACAAAACATTTGTCAATTACACCTCTGCTCACTCTGAAATATTTTCCATAAGAGAAAGTCTGGAAAGATCTACAATTCAAAACATCTGAGGCAGTTCAAAACATTTGAGACTGTATTTTCCATTTTGGCATCACAACAAATAATGGGTTTAGGACAATTTGCACTGGCAACATTTTGGTGCCCGCTTTCAGAGAGCAGGACTAATGAGACTTTGGCTCCCACGAAAGCCAATAGTCTTTAAAATACCACATGGTGCCAAGGAAGGGATTCAGAATCCAATCTACCTCACATCAAGACTCTACTTTTAACTTTTTCTCTCATGGCCACTCTAGGTATCCTGGTGATTCTGTTTCACGCTCCTTTCTGGCCACTCTCTACTTCCTGATTTGGTCCACATCATACTTTTTTCCTCCCCGACTGGGAACTGTAAAGATGTCACTGTCTCTGAATCCAGGCTTCCTTGTACATTTAAGCACGAAGGGCACTTAACATTTTATTTTTCCCCAAATTGAACCATTTTAGTTTCTTGCATCATTTTAAGCAAGCCCTTCCTTTCCTGGGACGAATGAGGCACATGTGAAGTCTCCTGGGAAGGGAGAAGTTGCCTGCACATGTTCTGCCCGTGGGGCTGTCGAAGCTCTGGTTACGGATGGGACTCACATTCTTCTTTTGGCGAGACAAGAGCCGATGGATATCAGCAGGGCTGGAGTCCTCCTTCAGCTGGGATGTGGCTACAAATGCAGCCTGGTTGTGGTGGGAGCAACTGCTGGCTGGGACCCTACTACTGTTGCTGCTGCTGCTGGGAGAGGGGGCTGTGCCAGACACCCACCTCATCTGGCCAGCAGGAGGCACGTGTCAAGGTTCCAATTGACAAACCCAACCAAGCAAACACCTTTGAGACTTTCCAATCTCTTAATGTAAAACTTTATTGAGCACATCCTTTTGGTCCAGTTGAAAGCAAAACCAGCTCTGGCAAGACTTAGGCCAAACCTCCTATAGTAAAAGGAAAGCACTTCCCTTCCCATCCATGGAAAGATCATGTTGCCCAATTAGGAACAATTATACTGTTATGAGAAATTGTCTCTTAGTCGAACCAGACACCTGGCAATTGACCTTGCTTCTCATGGTCTTCTTTTCTTATCTTTGAAGTCTGCATTCCAATTCCCCCTCCTCCCCTCAAGCTCATTGGCAAGCTAAGAAGCAATAATTGTTGCAATAGCAAAGCGAACTTCAAGCTTGACAGGGCATTTAAGTATCCAGCACAGCGAAATGCCTGGAGATAAATGTCCCTCAGTGAATCGGCTGGGAGAAGGGGGTGGGGCAGGAGAGCCATTGGACCATTGCCGGGGAAGGAGTACCAGTAGAGAGGCTGGCAAGCATAAACACTGATGGTAGGTTGGCTGCAGTGGGGGGCCAGTGGAGAAATGGGTGCGAAAATGTGGCTGGAGCAAATTGTTCCATTCAAAATAATAATCAATGATACCTAATGTGAAAAGTTTTTTGGCTGCAAAATGTTGACACAGTTCTTTTGGTTTCAAAGCCCCAGAGGCTTTTAATAGGAATAGAAGGGAACTTTTGCAGGCAGGTAACGTCTCACAGCAACCTTTTTGGATTTGAGGTTTCTTTGCAGTGGGACAAAAAAATGCACAATATACGCACGATCATGGTCGTTGGGAGTGAGTGATTTTTGTTCCTCTAGGAGGGGTATTGGAACTTAACTGCCAGTTTTTTCATTCTCCTATCTGTCAACTTAAGCAGAAATAAAACTAACAAGGATTTGCTTCAAGATAGCTTTGACAGACTGGGGGATGAAAATAATGGCAGCATTAAAGTGCAATAAATTCTCATACCTAAAATATATATTTTTATGAAATAACAAAGGCAAAAACTTGTTGCAGAAACTTTGCAATCAATAACTTCTCCATCTTATAAGGGGAAAATCCTTATAAACTTCATGGTGACATGGCAGCAAACAAATTAAATGAATAAATCTATTATTGGAATCCACCTACTGCCCTGCTAGTCCCTGTATTAGCTGTTATAGAAGTCACGATTTCCCAATGTCCAAAAAGACACTGAAGGTTTGAAGGTCTTGTGCAGGAGACAATAACAGAAGCAGCTCTGGACAGAGACAGGCTTCAATAGAGTCCTTTATTGCTCTGCTAATTCCATAATAAATGGCCTACAATGGCTAGTAAAGCTCCACCCCAAACTTCCTTGAAGGCAGCCATTCACAGTCCCACCAAATTCGTAAAGGCAGATAGGAAGTCCAAAAACAAGGTGCAAGTCCAGAGGGCTATGTCTGTAAGTCATACACAAGTCCACAAGGCAAAGGCACAGGCAGAAACATGAATCAAGGCAGAGTTTTCCAAGGCCAGGAAAGTGCATGCCAAAGCAAAATAATTGTTCCTGACAAATATGCCCTCCCCCAGTCTCTGCTTAAGTCAACCCAAACCAGGTGTTCCGTATGAGAAGGGGTAGGGCAACCTTCTCGCGAGCAGCCTCACAGACCTCCATTGAGCTTGTCTCCCCTCCATTTTCCATGCCCTCGGATTGAGTGGGGGAAACAGTTGCTCCTCATCAGAGGGGATCTGCTGCCTTTCATCACCGCTGCCCATCAGCAGCCGATCCTTCCTTGTGTTTGAGAGGGCAGGCAGCTCCCTGTCTGGTTGATCACCTCCCCCAATGCCTGAGAGGTCTGGGACAGCATCATCGTCAGTCCCTTGCCTCCCCAAACAGTCCAGGGGAGACCTGCCATCCCCGTCAGCTTGGTCCCGGTTCCAATTTCTCCTCCGAACCAGGATCTGATGGGGCCATGACATATCATCACTTGACACTAAGAGGCAAATTTTAGGCATAAGAGTATAATGCCAGGGTTAAGGCATTTGATATAGATTAGGGTGACCCACATTTATCTATGGAGCTCACTGGATGACATTGAGCACATTCACTCTTGACTCAATCTGTCTTTTGTCAGGCTGAAAGGCGGTCAGATGTTCTGACCTCTCAATAATAAATGACAAAATGACAGACCATTAATTCTGTCAACACATGAAAATGGTTATTGAAAAAGAAAGCACTTGTAACCCAGTTATTTTTACAAGTGCATAAGTCCTTGTTTTAATTTCTTCTTACAGAATATTGGCAAAAGACTAAAAATAGCAAACTTAGAATAGTCATTTGGAATAAGATTATTACAAGAAGTCAATGATCATGTGCAGTAGATATGCATAGGAGGCATAGGAAGAAGCCACAACTGAACAGCAATATATCTGGTCCGCATGTCAAATCTTCAGATTCAATTTGTGGCATCTCTAGTTAAATGGGTTTGATGTATCGGAACTGGGAAAAATATCCTTGAGGTGTTATCTATTGGAATCCAGCATCTTTAGCATTTCTGACCTAGATATGGAGCCATTTAATATGCTTAGCTACTGCAGACAGATGAGACCAACACTTGTATCTATAAACTGCTCATTTAATATATAAATTATTCTGCAGCAAAATTTATACTGAAAAAAAATACAGTAATTGTATGTTCACTAGGTTACATTATTAAATGAAAGCTCTCTTAACTGAAATACATGCTTTAAAGACCTCAGATATGACCTTCGTTTTATTAAATTTACCAGTAATTAGCTACTAGCATGCCAATTCATTTATTAATTTGATAAGGCCATCTTTGTCAAATTGGTAACAACCATGACAGCAAGTTGAATGTAAAACTAACATAGCAAATGTTTGAATTCACTTTACAATCCAGAAATCAGATTAAGACTTAATGCCCTATTTCGGTGTGACTAAACCTTCCACTACATGAATCTGATAAAGTTAAATTGTAACTTAGAAAAATGTATGTCTTTTAATAAAGTTTGTACATCTGAAAATTCATCACCAAACTGTTTTGGCTGGCATAGGCTACATGGCTTTTATCCTATCTTTAATATGTTTATAAATTCTAATAGAAGATAATATATGTAGCTCAGAGTTGAATTGTGGAAACTTGGTGCTTTCAAAGTTTGATTATTTGCTTGTAGATGTTTCATCACCCAACTAGGTAATGTGTTAGGTGGCAAGGAAGCATTGGCTGGAGGGAACCAAAGATGACTTTTTTCCACAATGGCCCCTGCTTTATAGAACATTGGACATTAGAATGGCCTACACCCTTTGATAAGGGCCTATAAATCTATCTGTGTTTCCATGCCTGGGGTGCTGATGTTAAGAGCCCCATTTCCTGGTTGTATTGCTAACTGGCCAAGTATCTTGCTTCTATGTATATTTAATCTCGATGATTTTAAGATTCTAGAAAAAGTGCAGAGAAGAACAACAAAGATGATTAGGGGATTGGAGGTTAAAACATATCAAGAACAGTTATAGGAACTGGGCATGGCTAGTTTAGTGAAGAGAAGGACCAGGGGAGATATGATAGCAATGTTCCAATATTTGAGGGGTTGTCACAGAGAGGAGGGGATCAACCTATTTTCCAAAGCACCTGAAGGCCAGACAAGGAATAACAGATGGAAACTGATCAAGGAGACATTCAACCTAGAAATAAGGAGAAATTTTGTGACAGCGAGAACAATCAACCAGTGGAACAGTTTGCCTTCAAATATTGAGGGAGTTTCATCGCTGGAAGCTTTCAACAAAAGACTGGACTGCCATTTGTCCAAAAAAAGTGTAGGGTCTCCTGCTTGGGTGGGGGGTTGGACTAGATGACCTACAAGATCCCTTCCAACTGTTATTCTAATTCTAATGTTTAAAAAAGTTTTTAGTAATTTTAATTGTAATATTTTTAAAATTGCAAGCTGCCCAGAATCATTGACTGAGATGGGCGGCTATAGAATAAACAAACAAACAAATAATCAGTTTGAGTGAATGTGGAGTTTGTTCCTATATACAATAGCTTGCCTTATCAGTTTTGGTGAAGATGTGGTTTTCTTCTTACTTGAATTTGAAAAAATATTAGCTTGTAGCAATTGTATTATTGGGTATAAGAGCATTTTAATCTAATAACTTAAGAAATTAAGAAAATAAAAAATAAGAAAATGTAAACAAGCAAATGTTTACATTACTTGTTAGTCTTAAGGCATTTTGTCTCCTATGGAGGAAAGCTTACATTAATTCCTGTAAAGGCTGCATCATCTAAGAGTCTACTACTATATACTTATGGAAAAATTACCCTTAATTTTCCCAGTCTGTGCATGGTAGATTCTCTTCCTCATCTTCAGACTCTGGTGATGCCTCCTTAATCCGTCGTAGTGCTTCATGGATGCTGCGAGTTAAAGGATCATCATCAGGTAAAATTGTGAATGATTCTCTCATCATGTCCTTTTGAACCTTCTTCAGTTTCACGCCTTTTCGGATCTGTGCCAAGATGTTATTGCTGTCATCTTCATCGGGAAATGGGGGTAGATTTCTCTGTTCAACCTTCCTCAGATGGAAGCTGCCACGTTTCAGGGAAGCCAAAACCTCATCCATTGGTGAACTCACTATAGAAAATAGTAAGACTCACTAAATATAAATTTACATACTACAAGTTCTAACTTTATCTTGTGTGCAGTATTCAGATCCAAAGTGAGAAAAGTGCTTCAAATCTAATGTGGGTGCACTTGCTGTACTTTTTGAATTTCCTTAAAGAAGCCACATATCCTCTTGGGCTTGCACAACAGCTGCAACATCATCTTATGAAAATCTATGTTTGAATTAAGTAAGAGGTTGACAATAGCCCAGATCACCTAAACGACCTACATAAATAGGATAAACAATCTTATTTATGGCACATTAAATAGTTTCCAGCAATATAACTTTAATATAAGTTTAATATAACTTTTTCTTCATAGAAAGCAAAAATAAAACAAAAAAAATAGATCTGAAACAAAATTCACTTATCCCTTCTTTGGATGCAGATTTTTTTTAAAGTAATTGTTTCCTATTATTAACAAAACAAAGGAAACTGTTTAGATCATAGAAGATAGGGAAGATTTTTTAAAAAAAATAATAAACCTCTACTAATCATTTCTTGGATACAGTGTGTCTACATATAGAGTATGTCTACTTTTTGAGGTTGCAGTTTTTTAAAAATCCTGAAACAAGTATCCTTAATCAACTTACCCGTGAGGGAGAAGCAACAATGGAAAGAGATATATTTAAATTATAGATATAAACCTGACGTTGTACTTTGGTTGGTGGAAACAATACTAATACAGTTGGAATCATGCTGTGATTAAGAAAAAGATTCACATGGTCGTAATGCAGTATTCCCAACTAGGAAATTCATAATTGATTATTGATCCTCCCCCACCATAAATAAGTTATATTTCAAATCCTTTTGAAAGATCCTTTGTTTCAAATATATGGGCCTAGGCAGATATTGTTTATGGTATACAATCTCAAAGTTTTATTTAGTGTGACAAGCTAATGATTTGAAACCTGGCTATTATGTTTGATTATTAGCCAAGCAATAGTAAACAAGTACTGATTTTACTTTTTACATAACCCCATTCAAAATAAATCAGAAATTACCTCTTCTTCTTTGCAATCCTTCTATATCACCAGTTTTCTTCAATTTTTTCTTGGCACTGACTAATTCACTGCTATCAAAAAAATGAGCTGATGGTGCAATAGTGATCAACGGGGCTGGCTTCTCTGCACTGCTTTGTTTAACAGGACTAGTGCTTTTTTCAGAACACTGAGTAGATTCTTCCTTAGTGGGCAGAGGTGGTGGTGGTGGTGGTGGTAGAGGAGGAGGAAATGGTGCCTCACTGATTATATTGGAATGAAATTCATTACTAATGAGAGCTGGAAAAGAATCAGTTTGAGAAAATTCAGACATAACACTGCTAGGAGATCGAAAAATATCTTCAAATTGTCCTAAACTTCTAGACTCCTGTTTTTGTAAAGGCTGGATTACTTTTTCTTGCTCCACATTATCTGTCTGTGTAGTTACTAGTGAAGATGGGGGATGATCTAGACAAGATACTGAAGTGGCTGTACTTTTTCTTCTTGCATGAGCCAGCCGAAGTCTAGTTGATTTGAGAATTACCTGCCCAGGATAGCGCTTAGAAAGTAAGAAAGAAAGAAAAAAGAATTTACCGGTAAATTGTAGAATTTTACACTTCTATAGCCCAATATGTAAACTTCCTTTTTAAAAAGTTACAGTAAGAAGTCACTTACATATTTCAGTGCCAGAAACTTAAATAAAACAAAATATGAAAGAAAAACAATATTGAAATCACATTTTCCATAGAGATGGAATGTAAAAAGTTTAGAATGCTGTCATAATAATTTATTTTCATCTGAAGAAGAAAATTCATTCAAAGTAAATTTTCTATTTCTGCACCATTGATGTATTGTGCAGAACATTACATGAAGAACATTTTAATTCCTCCATATTTTTTCAACAACCTTACTGATTGTTGTGAGTGTCCCTAGACCAGCTTGGGAAGTATCAGAGGATGAGGATCAGCAGCCAGGCCCCTCTGGGTGTTTTCCCCTCCCGGCAGCCGAGGAAGAGCAGCCAGGCCCCTCTGGGTATTTTCCCCTCCCGGCAGCTGAGACAGACAGGGAGGAGATTTACAGGCAGTCTGGGTCAGATTCACAAAGTGAGGGGTCAGATTTGGAGCAAGAAGATAGATGGCTTGATCCGAGATTCCGAAGGTTTGATAAACGAAGGTGTCAGTTAAGTGGAAAAAGGAAGTAATGGGGGGAAGTGACGTATCGGACACTATATTAGAAGGGGACAGAGAGACTACGCCTTTGTCACGAGCAACGTTAATCAAGGAGTAGCCTGATATCTGGAGCCGTGCGTTTGAATTCAGTCTTCTGATGTTTTGGAAATCTACGGGAGAATAATGAGGTCTTGGACAATGTGATAAAGAAAGAGTGAGTTAATTGGAAGGTGTGGAAGGAGCATGTTTTAATCTAAATGTAAATAAATGAGACTTGGCTGTTTCTGCCAGCAAAATGCCAGCAGCGTGCTTTGAAGTGAATTCTTTTGAAATGTGTTAAATAAACCTCTTAAAGACATATTTATGTGGATTTTAATGAGCTGAGAGGGGCCAGACAGAACACTGATATATACACTGATTGCTGGTAACCCAACAATCAGCAAGAACTATATCAAAAATCATCATAAAACGATAAAAAAGATAACAAATATGTAAAACTAAGCTTTAAATTTTCCTATTTTAAAATTGATTTTTAAAAAAGCATAGAAGTTTTTTCTTTTTAAACAAAATTTTCAGTCCTTTATAGATCTGAAAGGCTACATAATGTGCTTAACTAAATTGAAAAATCTATTTAGAAGATTCAAGAATAATTACTCTTTCTGAGTTGAAATTAAAATGATTTTAATATAGTAATCTTCTTCAATAATTTCCTGTGATAATTTAATTTAATTTAACATAATTTAACAACCAATCCACACATCATGTGTACTGATGATAAGGAGTTCTGGCAAATTCAGACTTCAGAGGGCAAGTTCAAATTGTTATTTGATAATTTGTTTAATAATTTATTATTTAAACTACTATATGAAAATTCAAGTGAAATCAATATTTTCCAATTACCTGTTTAAATGTTCGAAGTCTGTCCAATGTTTTCTGTCGTTCTTGACTAACCCATGAGCTTTTTCTTTCTACCTCATCTTGCAACCGCTCCCTTTTCTGAGGATAAAAACAAAATGGAAAAATAGAAGAGGAACAGAAATTTGGGAGAAAAGAATAATATCCTTACATTATTAATTTCTTCTCCAGAGGGCAATAAAGTGTGTTTCTTAATGGAACTACATCTACATGTAAGCAGTGGGGTATCCCAGGGTTCTGTCTTAGGCCCAGTACTCTTCAATATCTTCACAAACAATTTGGATGAGGGAATACAAGGGGAACTCATCAAATCTGGATATGACATCAAGGAATCGGCAACACCCCAGAAGATAGGCTCAAGATTCAGAAGGCTCTTGACAGACTTGAACACTGGGCCCTATCTAATAAAATCAAACTTAGTGGTGAGAAAAGTAAGGTTTTATACTTAGGCAAGAAAAACCAAATGTACAGCTATAGAATAGGGGAAATCTGGCTCAATAGCAGTAACTGCGAGAGGGATCTTGGAGTCCTAGTGGTCAATCACTTAAATATGAGTCAGCAGTGTGCTGCAAACAATACAATTCTAGGCTACATTAACAAAGGGATAGAATCCAGATCACATGAAGTGCTAATACCACTTTATAATGCCTTGGTGAGATCACACTTGAAATACTGCATCCAGTTTTAGTCACCACAATATAAAAAAGATGTTGACACTTGGAAAAGGTGCAGAGAGCAACAAAGATGATTAGAGAGCCGGAAGCTAAAATATATGAAGAACGGTTACAGGGTATGTCTAGCCTAGAGAAAAAGAGGATCAGGAGTGACATGATAGCTATGTTCCAATGTTTGAGGGGCTGGTAGAAAGAATGGATGGAAACTAATTATGGAGAAAACCAACCTAGAACTAAAGAGAAATTTCTTGACAGTGAGGACAGTTAACCAGTACCAACTTGCCTTCAGAAGCTGTAGTGCTTCATCATTGGAGGTTTTAAAGAAGAGATGGGACAGTCATTTGTCCATAACAGTATAGGGTCTCCTGCTTGTGCAGGGGGTAGGACTAGAACACTTCCAAGGTCCCTCCCAACTATGTTATTCTGTTCTGTTCTGAAATGATCATTGAAACAAAGGTTGCTAAACTTTAATGTCAAAAAGCAAATATGAAAGACATCATAAATAGTTCTTTATGCCAAAAAATGATGTGTATGTATATGTATGTATGTATATATATGTGTGTGTGTGTGTATGCATATACATATTTAAAAGTAAAACATGCCTTAACATTTCAGAATGTAAAAGTATTAAGATATATCAGCAGCAGCAGCATTTTAGCCATTGTCTGTCTGTCCACTGTAGGATGAAGGCCTCTTCTGCATGTTTTCAACCTATATGATCCTGAGCTTTCTTTTGCCAACTGGGCCCACAATACTTGCTGATGTCGTTGATCCATCTTGCTTTAGGTCTCCTTCATGGATGCTTTTTATCACATGGGATTCATTCTATGATTGCCTTGGTCCACCTGCCATCAACTCTTCTTGCTATGTGACCAGTCCATTTCCATTTCAATTCTTTTACTCTCTTGATGATATCATATACTTTTATTTATTCTCAATCTATGTGCAGTCTTTCTACCGTGTCTTATAATGCCGAGCATGTATCTTTCCATAGCTCTTTGTACCACTCATAGCTTTTGTATTGATTGTGAGGTGAGTATCCATGTTTCACTGGCGTATGTTAGAGCAGGTAGCACACATTGATTGAAAACTTTTCTCTTCAGGCATAGGGGTGAGTTTTTTTTTTAAAAATTATGCTTACCTAGCCAAATGCCTGCCAACCACATTATCATGCCATTCAATTGCCTTTATTATATTGTTTTCCACTGAGATCCGTTGGCCAAAGTATATGTAGTGGTCTACTAGTCTAGTTCTTCTCCAAATATAATTTTTTTTTCTTTAGTGAATTTATTACACATAATCTGGCTCTTCTTTAGGTTTACTTTTAAGCCAAATGGTTCTCCTGCCTCATGAAGTTCTTGTATGTGTCTTTGTAGTTCTCCTGGTCTTGTGAGAAGAAAACAGCATCATCTGCAAATCATAAGTGATTTAAATAGTTGCCATTGTTTTTTATTCCAACTTTTGCCCATCCTTTTTGTGAAATACTTCTTCAAGGAAGGCTGAGAAAAGGAAAGGTGATACTGTATCACCTTGTCGTATACCTCATTCTATGTTGATTTCCACTTTAAGATAATTAAGGCAAATTGTTACTATTGTTTTTTCATATATTGATTGTAGTAAGTTTATACAAGCAGTGTATATGCCTTGATTGAGCAATGCATTAATTACTGCTTGCTGGAATACTGAGTCAAACGCCTTTTTGTAGTCAATGGAAGCCATGCACAGAGGCATGATGTACTTGTTCTGCCTTTCAATGACTTGCTGAACAACCTGGATATGATCCATTGTGTTGTAGCCGCTTCTGAACCCTGCTTGCTCCTTTGATTGTCGAAAAGAGCATATGAAAATAATAAAGACATGATGAAAAACAAAAATAAAGAGTGATAAGCTGTTAGAGGAGAACAGTGATTTTTGAGATTAATCTGTCAAATCGCTTTGATCTATTGCAAGATTTGAAGAGACGAACATTACGGACCAAACTGAACAAATAGTCAAAAACCTCCTTGAATCTGCTACATCTATAGCACCACCAAAAAAACACTTGGTACAGTCAAAAATCTCTGATGAGATTTTTATTGATTTAATGAAAAAAATGGCGGAAAATGAATACCAGAAGTTTCACTAATAAACTGAAGTATGTTGAACTTTGCAAGACCATAAGAAAAAGTATCCAGGAAGGAACATGTCAGTTTAACGTGAAGCTTGTTAAAAAGGCAATTGAAGAAAACAAAGGGATTAATAGAGCAAAATGCAAGCTTATAAATACAAGAAAGAAGGTTTTTGCATTAAAACATGAAGATGGCTCTGTGTGCAGAACAAGACAGGAAATGTTAGAAATAATTGGAAAATTCTATTCAGAGCTATACAAAGTTCAAGATCACTCAAAAATAACAACACCCATGAAAAAGGAAATGCTAGGTATCCTAATGGAGGAAGGATCAAGTGCCATAAAATCAATGAAAAATGGCAAATCTTCAGGAAATGGCTGTATTATGATTGAAATGCTGAAAGCTGGTGGTCACAGTTTACATAAGATATTAGCAAAACTATACCCGAGATGCCTCAGAGAAGAAAAAATATCCGATGAATGGAAAAATGCTGAAGTTATTCTTTTACACAAGAATGGGGTCCAAGATGATTTAAAGAACTATCACCCAATAAGCCTTCTTTCAGTTAAGATATATAGGAATATGAAAAGCATGCTACTCTATATCAAGCTTATTTTTCATTCTCATTGCAGTTTTAAGGATTATACTAGTTTAAACAGATAAGCAAATATTGCATATGTATATGTTTTCTTCTATCCCAAAAATTGGTGATTATTGGCCTATTTGGCCCTATAATAACATGAAATATTAATTGTATTGGTAGCTGCTCAGAAGTATTTTTAATAATAAATTGGTGCCATCCCACTCAAAAATTCTAGAAAAGTAGCCATGTTAGTCTTTTGCATTAAAAAATCCTCAGAGAATATTACTATATCTTTAACCAAGTTAAAAATGAACATGCATCTGATAAATTTATAAGCTGGACTAGATCTACAAAAGGTAATGGGATTCTTTAAAAAAAGGATTAATCTTTAAAGTATAACTATCATAGGATTCTGGTTTTTTTACATTCTTGTCTCTTAATATATAGTTAGGCACTAAAACTCTACAGATTATTTAGAATCCAATAACTGAGAATTTTTTAGTACTGAATGCTTTCTGGACTATTTCTTAGTCACGTTTGTAGTCATTTCCAAAATAATCTTGCAAATAGCTTAATTCCACAGTCAGGTTCTTTTGCGCCTTAATATTTGTTGCAGTAATATTATCTTTTAAAGTCATGATTATGCTAATTCCCTTTGCTTTCCTCTCAGTAAAATAGTCCTTAATCACTTCTTTGACATAAAATTGGCCTGAAGTATAAAGTATTTTTCAAAGAAGCTAGTGGAGGTTCAACTTCTCCCTGCACCATTCTGATTAAAAAGCCTAATAGCTCTAACTGAAGATTATCAAAGCTTTTAACTAGTTGTACTCACTTTAAGCAGCTTTTAATTTATTTTTAAAATGTATCAACTGATGTCAAAGACTAATTTCAGGATTCCCTAATGTTAACTGGGCCAAATCTAACTTCTGAAACATATTATGAACACAAAGCCAACTGAGAAAGCAAAATACAAAGTGCATTTCTTAGTAATAGAAAGCAGTTATATGACTTAACTTCTCATGAACATTTATAAATGGAGATACTAGTTGATGTTAGCAATGGGAAGATTGATATTCAATTATTTTAGACAAAAATAAGATAGAGCTGTTAAGTTAATGAAACAAAACATACAAACAATAAAATAATATCCATTTTGGTCAACACATATCAAAAAATAGTGGCAAGTTAAAAATGGGGGGGGCTACATATATAAGCTCCTGTAAAATTCTGTAAAAAGGGCACTAGCAATTGCACCAATACCAATTTCATGTAAAAGCAGCAAAACCACAAATATAGAAGTTTTTTTTTAAGAATTTTAAATCAGCAAAGACAAATAGAGCTGGCATATTTAAAGTAAAATTTTAATACTGACAGAAACCAAACTCACAAATTTTGTAGCATGTTCTGACTCTCCTTCATTCTGAGAATGCTGTGACAATTTTTCATTATGTTTTGCAATGCAGATTTCCTACAAAGAAAAAACATTTTTCATTTAAACATGACTTTATGTATCAATCCTGTCTTTAGTAGAGAAACTGTTAAGGGCTATAGAAAGCAATTTAAATTCTGATTTACAGCGGAAGCTCTGCCACAGACAATTTATTTATACGGTATTCTATCAGTGTTAAGGTGTAATATGTGAAAATCTGTGATTGTCCATGGATCCAAAGACCTCTCATTTTTGCAAGACAAAGAATAACACTTTGATTGGTACACTGATTTCTTTGCAATAGAATTAACAGAAACAGGCAGGGGTCGGGGAGTCCTGATCATAGTAAGTTTGCAAACTAGGATATAGCAGTTAGTTTGCCACAGAATCCACCCTCCATAGGATTTACACTATAGAGTAAACATTATTTAAGAGAATGGAGGATATTATAAACTGAATAAAACAAAGATTTTTTTTCTACTGACATAATATACACGCGTGTGTGACTTGAGGCTTTTGACTAGTTTTCAAGTATTATGTCTCTCTCTCTCCTGCTTTTTCTATAAACATAACAATAGATAAATCATGCTTAATCCAATTAATTAATTAATTAATTAATTCATCCTCATGGGCGAAAAACTAAGATGAAACTGGGAGGTCCCAGGCAAGGAGGGGCGTGACAACTTGACAACTTAGTCTGATTGGGCAGGAGGACTCCAGTCATCATGCTGGAGAAATGTATAATTTCTTTAGTATCCAACTGAAATTAAAATATACAGTTGTATTATGCAATTGAAGTTAAAGCATAATTTCATTTAGTTCCAAACTAGTTGTATAAACCCATTTTGGATGCATTATTTCTAAGGAATCTAAAAAATAATTATTAAATTATTATTATTTTAAAAATAAAAAAATCTGGAACTGTAGATTATTAATCCTTGACTAATATAACACTAATTAAAGATTTATCTCATACTCTTCAGTCCTACAAATGGTGTTTATAGCAAGGAAACAAAAAGAGGAATGTGTGTTCAAGTGAATACTATCACCAACCATATTTTGGGCAAATTGGCATTAAGAAAATATTAAATTTATGGCTGACAAAAATATACAGCAACAAGTGATTTTAATTCTGACCATTTAGGATTTATCTAGGCTATCTACAGTATACCTGAGTTGAGCAACCATTTGAAAATGAATAAAGATGGCACAGAAATGGCCTAATGCAATCTGCCTTGGCATTAGGGTTGGCTGCTGCATTTCAAACAAATAAAATTGTGTCTTTAAGTTAACATCTCTTGATTTTAGCCCTGCAAAATCTGTATCCTGAAAAATGGAAAAATGAACAAAAACATTACCTTCTTATTTTTGAGGTAGGCTTTTTTGGCAGAAATGCGACCACGCCTTGCTTCAAGTTGACGGACTTTCTGTTGTAATTTCTGCAACTCTTCTCTTTGCAGATGTATGGATGCTGCCATATCTTCTTTTTCAAGCATGGCTTCCATACTTTCATAAGTATCATAATATACTACTTCATCTCTTTTTTCTGTCACAAAATTCCAAGTTCATGTAAGCAAAACTGTAGTACAAAATGTATGCAACAATCTGAAAAGTTTTTTTAAAAATATTGTAAATATAAGATTAGAACATCTATCTCTGCCTAGGCCCTAGGAGAGAAACAAAATCACTTACAAACTAGATTGCAGAGCAGAGGTTTTCCCAGGCTTTTTAACTGGCTTTTAATTTATATTGTTTTTGATTCTGAATTATTGCTTTGCTGATATTTAGTTTGTTGTTTATGCATTTTAATTGATTGTATTGTGTGTGTGTGTGTGTGTGTGTGTGTGTGTGTGTGTGTGTGTGTGTGTTCTGAGGTTTTTGCGGGTGTTTGTATGTAGGTCTTTGGTTCTTCGGGTTTTCTCCCACGTAGAATTTGAAGTGTCTTGGTGACGTTTCGACGAAGTCCCATTCGTCATCTTCAGGCTGGTGCTTTCGGCTTCGTGCTTCTAGGAGCAATGTATGACTGTAGCTGTTTCTTCGTTTTTAACTGCCAGTGGGGATTTGAACTGATTGGCTGCGAGCTCGGCTGTGTTCTAATTGGGTGGAGGTGTGTTCTGATTGGTTAGGGGCTTGGCCGTGCTCTGATTGGATGGGGGGTTGGCTGTGCTCTGATTGGCTGGGGGAGTGTTCTGTTTGGGTGGGGGCTTTGTTGTGCTCAGGTTAGTCTGAGTTGCAGGGGGATTAGAGATGGTGAGCTGCATAGCTCTTTGGCTTCGCGTTCGTGGTCGTGCCTCATCTTATGGTGGGTGTCAGTTTGCTTCATGTATGGATTGGAGGGGTTTAAGGTGGTTAATAATGCAGCTGTGGTCTGGCTTCTGGTTTGTGGTCGTGCCTCATCATCGTTGTGGGTTTGGGTTTGCTTTTTGCGTGGATGAGTGGTGGTGACATCCTGTGTGGTTTTCGTGAATGTAGGTCTGGTGTCACACCAGACATGTTTATTCCAAGTGTATTATTTAGTGAGTCTTATGTAAACCACTCCGACTGCTTCAGCTACTGGGCAGTGTGTAGTGCAGTGTAGTGTAGTTTAATATATAATATAAATGTAAAATGAAGTTGAATGAAAACAAAGTTATATTCTTATATGGTGACTGTGGTAAGCTGGTAGTTACCAGTATGGAAAAATGCATGAAACAAACATTCACAATTTAATTTTTTCTTAGATTGCAACCATAAATTCACTCTATCATCAGAGACCAGCATTGGACTGTTCTGTACAACAGTTTCAATAACTGAACTAGGAAAGAACTAAAGGGGGGCCTTAATGGGTGAGGCACATTTTTTCTTCTTTCTCTATCCCTTCTCATATAAAAAATGTTTGAACAATCTAGAGATGGGGGGGGGAACCAAACAATTTCTGTAGGCAATCTCTATTATGTCTGATTATTTTTTCTCCCCCATGCTTTACAGAGTGGAGAGATTGCAGAGAAAGAGTTTACAAGAGAGGAAGAAGACACACAATAGGAAATACACCGGCTATTTCCCTAATGTGCTTAAGACTACCAGCTCCATCACATTATTTTCTAGTGTATTATCTATTCAATGCCTGCAGACTCTCTTGTAATTTCTTCCTCTCCAATATCTTTGATCTGTAAAGGAAATAAAAGAAAAATAAATCAGGCACAGGACAATGCCTACAAGATTGTACAAGTAGTCCTTGACCATAATAGAATCCAAAATTTCCATTGTTAAGTAAGGCAGTTACTAAGTGAGTTTTTCCCCATTTTATGATCTTGCTTGCCACACTTAAGTGAATCACTGCAATTGTTAAATTGGTAACACAGTTGTTAAGTGAAACTGGCTTCCCCATTTTGCTTGTCAGAAGGCTGCAAAAAGTGATCACATGACCCGGGACACTGCAACTCTCATTAATACATGCCAGTTACCAAACGTCCGAATTTGGTGGGGATGCTGCAACAATCATAAGTGTAAAAAACATTCATAAATCACTTTTTTCAGTGCTGTTTTAACTTTGAATAGTCACTAAACAAATGGTTGTAAGTCGAGGACTACCTGTAATGGCGATTATGTGTCTGGAGAACTTTATGAAGATCATAAATGCTGGCATTGTTCATGAAATTATTTTTTAGCAGTGTCATAACTTGAAACAGTTACTGAATGAGGCAGTCAGTAAACAAAGACTACCTATCAGTCACATCAGTCAATAGTATTGCTAAATATATAGATATAAAACAAATATATGTCACCTGAAATAAGTCTTTTAATGCTTTCAAGTTGTGCTGTCAGTAATAGTTCTTCACACTTCAGAATTTCAAACTGCACTTCATACAATTGAAGTTGCAGGTCATAGTAATCAGCTTCGAGTTCATCCAAATGAGCTATAGCTTCTGTGCCCCCTTGCAAGCTCTGCATCTACATTTTTTAAAAAAGATTAATAACTACATCACAAAGGTTATAAATCTTAATCTTACCACAAAATAACTGCAAAATATTCCATCACAGAGCAGGACATATTAAATTAGAAATCAAAGGAAAGTAAATATTACTATTCATAACCATAATAGGATTATTATTAATAACCCTATCATTCATGATAATAGCTCAATTTTATATGCATTATCAATGATCATTTTTTATTTTTGTAGAAAGAAAATCTTTAAATAAATTTTCAAAATTTAACATAGTAAAATATCTTACTGTGCTTGGAAATAGTTGAATGGCTCAACAAAAGTTTATAGGGGGGAAAGAGACCCATTCTTTTATACATATTCATGTGTCTAATACATATATATTGGATTAATATAGCAGAGTGAATTTTAATAGATTGCTTTAGTATAATCTTTTTTTCTAAAATAGTTTTCTTTGCCATATATTCAACATAGTTACATTTGTCCTCACATATGTTGTTAAGATGCAAATTCAGCAACCATAATACCACAAAAAACTTGATTTTTAAAAGTAAAATAGTAAATTGAAGCAACATTATTAAGTTAGTAAAAACAACAGTTACCCAGTTTCAAAAGGTCATCTTTTCAGAATCTACTTGGAAACAATTCTTTGGGGGCCCTGAACACACCGCAGCCCAAACATTAAGTTTAAATTTAATTCCAAGCATTATGTTGAAGGCATGTAAATATATCTGATATATTTGTAATTCTCTAAAGTAGGGGTCCCCAACCCCCAGCCCACTACTGGGCTGTGGTCTATTTGCAACTGGCAATGTGAGCAGTGGTCTGGTGAGCATGTGCATGCACAGCTCGACTGGAGCAAGTGGTGGGCCGGCATGCACATGCATGCACAACTCAATTAGTTGAACATGTGCGTATACACTGGCCTGTTGCACGCGTGAGTCAAGCTATGTCTAGTCTACTATTCATGCAGTCCAGTTCCCCCCCACAGACAGGATGCCAAGCCGCAAAAATTGGGGACCACTGCTCTAAAGAGTGCTCAATGATATAGGATTTCTGGTTGTCATCACAATGACAATACTTATAGACAGTTCCCATATGGCCAGCGGTTGTATTTGTTCACACCAGACAATCCTTATCACCAAGTACAAATGCACTTGGAAGAAGGATTATTAATGTATTTATGCATGTAATTCATATTCTTTCAATCACAACGATTCAATCACTGTTTTAAAGAATATTATTAAATAATATCCATGAAAGAAAAATACTAGACAAAACAGAAAAAAGAGTGAACTACTAATTACATGACTTTGAATTTATTTATTGAAATTATTTTATCCAGCCTCTCCAATAGCTACACAATAGCTCTTAATTAATTTCTAATCTCTTTTCAAAGCAAATTTTAATCACTAGCCAACAAATTTACTCTTGAAGTTCCTATCAATTATCCTGAAATTTAGCACTATAAAATAATTTTCAAGTTTCCTTTTAAGTTGAATACTCATCAATTATTACCTCTTCTTTTAATGCATGCTTCTTCTGTTCTAAACAGATTTCTTTTGCTCTCATCAATTGCAAAGTATCTTTAGATACTGCATACTGAAGTTTTTCCATTCGTTCCACTGCTGCTGCCCAAGCTGCCTTACCAAACTTTTTCTGGTCCGCTCGCATACGATCATATACAGCTGTAAATAAAATTTAATAGCAGGCTTATCATACTTGGAAATAGTTTTATTATAAATCCTATTTAAGTACATCAGCTTCCTCTTTATGCAAATAAATGTTACAATCTTCAAAGCAGTAGTTATTTTAATAAAAGGGGCGTTGTCTTACCTGAACGCCTTTTCTCAGCATGGTGGTGTAGAATCCACTGGAATGGGTTATTTCAGCCCTCCTGCTCAGAGAGACTAGGAAAAAAGCTTTAGCCACGCCTTCCCCTGGGCGTGTCTCCCAGTTTTTTACGAGGCGAGGTAGCTAAGCTCTGACACCGTGGCTCCAAAAAGGTAAGGTAGTAACAGAAGAGGGGTGCCCTCCACGCAAGCCTAGCCCGTTGTTCAAGGGAGGGAGTGGATTCTACACCACCATGCTGAGAAAAGGCGTTCAGGTAAGACAACACCCCTTCTCCAGCATGGTGGATGTAGAATCCACTGGAATGGGACATACCAAAGCCCCCCATGTCCCCTAGGGTGGGAAGGTCTAGGCTGGCGTCTCCCTGGAGGCACCCACCTGTTGAAGGACCCGTCTGCCGAACGCGGCGTCCGCCACGGCAAACCTGTCAATCTTGTAATGGGTAATGAATGAGGACGGAGACGACCAGGACGCCGCCCTGCAAATTTCCTCTACGGAGACCTGGGTGGTCCAGGCCGCAGAAGTTGCTGCACTACGTGTGGAGTGAGCCGTGATACGTGATGGGACGGGCAGCGACTGCGAGACGTACGACCTAGCTATGCAGGCCCTGATCCACCTGCCAATGGTGGCGGAAGATACCTTGCGGCCCATGCCAGATGGCTGGAAGGAGACAAACAAGGCCTCGGACCTGCGGAAGGGGCCTGTGCGCTTTATGTAAATGCGCAGAGCCCTGCGCACGTCCAGTTTATGCCACTGGCGTTCTAGTCTATGGGTCGGAGTAGGACAGAAGCTGGGTAGTACGAGGTCCAATGACCTGTGAAAGCTGGTGTTAACCTTGGGGATGAATGAGGGGTCTAGTCTGAGGACCACTCTGTCTTGGTGGAAGATACACAGGTCCTCCCAAACTGGCAGAGCGGCCAGCTCCAAAATCCTTCTGGCTGAGGTAATGGCTATTAGGAAAGCCACCTTCAAGGATAGGAAGTGTAGAGAACATGATTGCAGGGGCTCGAAGGGAGCCTCCGTTAGGGCCTGTAATACTGTGGGTAGGTCCCAGGATGGGTATCTATGCACCGGGGGTGGGCCGGAGTTTGCTGCCCCCTTGAGGAAGGCGGAGATTGCTGGGTGGTGAGAGAGGGGACCCCAATTGTCACAGGTGAGGACCGTGGATAATACCGCCACCTGTCTGCGGATGGTGTTGGTGGACATGCCGTCTAGCAGGTAGTCTAAGATGTTTGGGACAACTACTGATAGGGGATCCAACCCCCGTGGGGAGCACCACTGGCAGAAGTTTTGCCAGGTTGCATCGTAGACCCTGTTTGTTGAGGGGCGTCTAGAGGCTTGAATCAAAGAGATCGCCTCTGGGGAGTAGGCTTGCTTAGTTAGGCACTCCCGCTCAAGTGCCAGGCGGCTAATTGCAGCCACTGAGGGTCTGGATGGCGGAGCTCCCCTTGAGAGAGGGCCACTTGGTTCGGCGGGAGTCTCCACGGAGGAGACAGGGACAGATCCACTAGGTCTGCAAACCACGGGCACCGTGGCCAATATGGTGCAACCAAGATTACTTCCGCTCGCTCCAGTAACAGCTTGCGGATGGTGGCCTGGATCAGGGGGAGGGGAGGGGAGGGAAGGCGTACAGCAGCCCTTCGGGCCGCTTGGATCGCAGAGCGTCCGTCCCCTCGGCCTCTCTGGTCGGGAACCTGGTGAAGAACCTGGGGAGCTGGGCGTTGGCCGGGGAGGCAAAGAGATCCAGGCATGGCCTGCCGAGCCTGGTCGCTATCATGTCGAATACTCTGGTGTCCAGTCGCCACTCTGCGTGGTCCACGGTTACCCTGCTCACCGAGTCTGCCTGCCGGTTTGCCTCCCCCGAAATGTGCTCCGCCCTTATTGATCTTAGGTGAGTCTCTGCCCACAGCCCCAGCTCCTTGGCCTCCTGGAGGAGGGCCCAGGAATGTGTGCCCCCCTGCTTGTTGACGTGGGCCTTGGCTGCCACATTGTCCGTCAGGACTAGGACATGTTTGCCCGACACTAGGGGAGAGAAGTGGAGGAGGGCCAAATGGATGGCCCTTAGCTCTAGCCAGTTTATGTTTTGTTCCAGGTCGGCCCTGGACCAATGCCCCTGGGCCAGCTAGGTTTGGAGGTGAGCGCCCCAGCCGAACAGACTGGCGTCTGTGGTCAGGACTACCCTGGAGGGTTCCTTGAATATGGTCCCCTTGGACATGGCTGCGTAAACCCACCACTGGAGGGACGTGAGGACGTGGGGTGGAACCTGAACCTTCTGGGGAGAGGCGCTGAGGTTCTGTTTCTGAAAGGGGAGAAGGAACCACTGGAGGGTCCTCGAGTGGAGCCTCGCCCACGGGACTATGCCCATGCAGGATACCATCTTTCCCAGGAGTTGGGACAACTGCACCAGGGGGACCCTTCTCGTGCCCTGGATCTGGGATATCAGTTTCCGGATGCTCAGCTGTCGCTCCTGGGATAGGTAGACCCTGCACCGTTCTGAGTCTATCAGGGACCCCAGATGGAGGAGTCGCTTTGAGGGGGAAGTGTGGCTTTTCCCGAAGTTCACTGAGAACCCGTGGGACTGGAGTACCTGGATGGTGGTCATCAGGTCTGCTTGCACCGACCGAAGGGACCTGGACTGGACGAGGATGTCGTCCAGGTAGCACTGCACGCGCACCGGCATCATCCGGAGATGGGCGGCCAAGACCGCTAGTACCTTCGTGAAGACCCTTGGGGCCGAAGAGAGCCCGAACAGGAGGGCCCGGTACTGGTAATGCCGGCGCGCATAGCAGAAGCGCAGGAACCTGCGGTGGTCCTGGGAGATTGGAATGTGAAGATAGGCCTCTGTGAGGTCTATGGAGGAGAGGAGATCCCCCTTCCTGATGCCGGCCAGTATGGACCTTAGGGTCTGCATTTTGAACCGTCGGTACACTAGGAACCGGTTCAGGCCCTTTAGGTCCAGAATCGCCCTCCACCCTCCTGATGCCTTGGGGACCACGAACAAGATGGAGTAGAAACCTGTCCCCCGGTACGGGCTCTATGGCCCTGATGTCCAGGAGGTGTTTGATGGCGGAGGATACCAACCGTGCCTTGGAGGGGTTTCGCGACACCGGGCACTGGAGGAAGTGATCGTGTGGGATCACCTCGAATTCGAGTGCTAGGCCTCGCCTGACTGTGTCCCTGACCCAGGAGTTGGTGGTGGTCTGCTCCCAGACCTGATAAAAGCGCTCTAGGCACCCCCCTATTGGGGTCTCCCCGAGAGAGTCACTTGGGTCGCCGGAAAGGGCGGCCCCCCAACCCCCTGAAGGGGTGTTTAGTCTGAGTCTGGCCCCTGGGTCCTGTGTTTTGGCGGTCCTGCTGACGGTCCTGCCTCTGGGGGAAGGAACGTGAACCTCTGGGCCCATCCCAGGACTGCTCTGTTCGAAAGGGCTGCCGCCACTCCCAAGGGCCCGAGGGACGTGAGGACTGCCTGCGGGAGTCCGGCTGCTGCCGTCTGTTAGACTTCCTGGAGGGGTGGGCAATGACTTTACGTTTGTCCCTACCCTCGACCACATGTGGGTCAAGGATGGAGCCAAACAGGTCCTTGCCTGTGTACTTGGCTGAGGAGAGGCGGCACTTTGCCTTTAAGTCCACCCTCCAGTGTTTCAGCCACAGGAGCCTGCGGGAGGCCACTGTGGCACCTATTGAGCGGGCCGAACACTTGGCCGAGCGGACGGAGACATCGGCCATATACTGGGAGGCCCCTACCAGCTTGACGAGTGTCTGGTGCACTCTGACCTGCTCCGGAGGGATCGTGGCCTGAAGTTCCCGGAGCCACATGATGGACGCCCTGGCGAAGAAGGAGGCTCCTGTGGCTGCCTTGATGGCCTGACCGGAGGTCAGGTGCGCTTTTCTGCAGTTGGCCTCGAACTTCTTGTCCTCCGCTGTGAGGAACTCTGTCATGTCTCCTGAGGCGGCAGAATTTGAAAACAAGGAAGTTAAGAGGGGAATCCACTGAAGGGACGTCTAGCAGGGAAGCGAAAGATGGGGCCACATTATAGAGCGTCTTTTCCAGGGTGCTTTCCCTGGGGATGGTGCACAGGGAGGCCCACTGGGCCTCCACCGCATCCCGGAACACGAAGGGGCCGGGGATCTGCTTGTGTTCCACCACCTTCACCTTGAACAACGGATTGGACTCCTTGTCTGCTGAGGTGGAGGTTTTCTCCTCCTGCACGGAGGTTAAACTGGTAGTGACGCATGCCTTTGACAATAAGGATGTGAAGATGGAGTGATCAAGGAGGCAGGAAGCAGAGGCCTGATCGGACTCTGCCTCCTCCTCGTCTGACATGGAGGTATCCGCTATGTCCGAGTCCTCGGACTCCCCCTCTCCCACCTGGTATGAGGCTTCCAAGATAACAGATTCCGGAGCTGAGGTATAGTCCTGCTGAGGGGGAGGACCGGCGGGGGAGGGTGGGACCTGAGGAGGAACCTGTGGCATCCTCGGTGGGGCCATGAATTGTCGAAGGCGTGCTGCATGAAGGCCTGGAATTGGGCCTGGGACCATGCGGGCCCCTGGCTCCCAAGGGTAGCCCCTACCAACGCTGGGGCAATAGCCACTTGGGGACCCTGCTGGGGAGGAGGGGAGGAGTGAGAGGGACCTGCCTGATCGGTTTCCCCCAGAGGAGTGGCAATCCAGGTGGCATTCAGCACAGGTGCCTGGGTTGGCTCCGAGATATTGATATCCAGTGGGGCAGGGGGAACCGGATCGGCCCCACTGGATAGGAGCCGCTGTGCCTTGGAGAATTCCTCTCCAGTGCCTGGTGCCTCCTCGAGGCCTCTCGCTCGGCTGCCCTAGAGATCTTTTTGGAAGTAAGGTGCTTCGTCTTAGCTTTTTTCTTACCCCCTGTATCCAATTCTGTGGGTCTGCGCTTTGATTGCGCGGGGGGGGCACCTGAGACCAAGGGAGCCATTGGCGAGGCACTGTCTGCCATTGTTACTAACCAAGCCTGCAAGAGGGTGGCTAGTGGAAAAGAATTTGGAATTGCGGTCGTAGGATGGTAGTCAGGTCAGAGCGCAGCCGCCCCTCACAGTGACTACAGACTATAAGGCAGAGCAGTCGGGCAGGCTATAAACCTGTCCGGTAGGCCTAGTGGCTAAAGGCCACGGCTAGGAATAGCAGGCGGCCTGTTAAAACCTTCACTCCTACCGGGGCGTAGGGAACCAGGGTCCACGGGGTACTGCCTCCTCTCCCAGCTCTAGAAGGGACGATGAATTGCAGTAAGGCAATAGTCAACCACGCTGGTGGATAGGGCCCTTAGGTCCGGGAGCCTCCTTGTGGCCTATGCTGCCCCGAAGGGAGGCCTAGGGTCCGGCAGGGCCAGCCAGGAGACACGGCCTGCTCGGAGGAGGACGGCCGTCGATGAGCCTCCGGGCGCTGGAAGCGCGTTGGGAGGCTATCCCTGCTCGGGCCTGGCACCCCAGGCCAAGGCAGGTATAGTGACCGGTGAGGCCTAGTAGGCCCTAATCCAAGATGGCGGCCTTCGGGATTTATGCAGAAGGCGGCCTCTGTAAACCATGCGGCCAAAATGGCGGCCGCGTTTTGGCCGTTTGCGAGGGAAAATCCCTCAGCCGAAGAAACAGCTCTAAAATGCCGTACGGGGTGAATCTGTGCTCCCTGCTACCCCCCCCCCCCCGATCAGACACTTGCGGTTTGTTCGGAGCGTTTCCAGCGACGACGGAGCCCCGTGCCTGGATCCGATATCCTCCGGCTTTGATTGCTGCCGCTTGCCCTGTCAGAGCGTCTAGGAGCGCAGGCAAGGCTGCCTGCAAATCCTGGAGCGGATCCGAGCTCCAAGGGGGAAATGGAGTCTCTTTGAATCAAAGTACCCAGCTCTGGAAGGGACGAAGTCCCTGCCCCAGAGCCTGGTCTAAAGGACAACCAGTTGCCCCTTTGAAAGTAATTTGGAAGCAATTTGGAAAAAATTCAATTAGAAACTGATTTAAATTAAGTTGGAATCAATTCCAACGGAGCCAGGAAAAAGGTGTCTGCTCTGAGCCGAGACTAGGAAAAAACGGGAGATACGCCCAGGGGAAGGTGTGGCTAAAGCTTTTTTCCTAGTCTCTCTGAGCAGGAGGGCTGAAATAACCCATTCCAGTGGATTCTACATCCACCATGCTGGAGAATGTTTGGGTTGTGTTTTTTTTTGTAATGTAGTATTTTTATTCTTATTTAATGTGTTCTATAGACTGAAGTTATTTAATGGCCAAATTATTTGTATTATTTAAAGCAACTGGAGAAAACACACCAAACCAATTAGTGGAAAATTAAGGAGAAAATTGTAGAAAAAAAATTGTTTCTTTAGTTATAGTTTTGGTATAATTAAAAATTTATAAACAGAAAAGAAAGTATCCATGGATTTTAGTTAAGAACCAATAGCTTCTTAACTTATATAAGTATTGAATTTGTAAAGGAAGAAATCTGAAGGGGACAAGAAAATTGTAAGAGACACTGATTTCAAGAATGAAACTCAATATAAACTTATTTCTCAAACTTCAATTTCTTGTGTTCAAAGTGGAATGTACCCCACTTCACAGAATGATGCTAATAATCGTATTATAGAACACCCTTTCCACATAATATCACAGACTGAATAAGCCCCTTTGATCAGGGAAAACCACACCAATTGGTGATTTGAGTAGAGAGATTTACATAGAACAATTATAATTTGAAAAACTGTAAGGTTGCAAGACTGTTGAACACAAAAAAATTTTGGACAGACAGCTCTAGGAGCAAATGTAAAATAGCTTGTCCATTACCTTTTTGTGCTTTTGCTGTTATTTCAAAGTACTTTACTGTAAGGTCCTGTATAGATAATACAGCCATATGAGCCTTCCGTTGCCAGTCAGTATCTTCTTTTTGAAGGCTTTCAATTCTTCTAGGTCCTAGGTAATCATTCTCTATGGAAATCTGAAAATAAATCAATTCACTATATCCATTATGAAATAAATCGCAAGGGACAAGTAGTAAACATATAATCTTGCAAATATTAAATAAGGAAAATTCCTTAAAATATTATCATGGACTTTCCTGAATAGTAAAAAAATATTTGGGAAAAATGCAAAATGAACTAATGGTAATTGGACAGTTCTGTTTAAAAAATCATTCAGTACTCCTTTATAACTTTGCTTATTTGCTTATCAAATCTTAAATGAGCATTTTGTTTATGTCCTTTTTCCTATTACTGAAAAGGAAAATGATAGAAGCAAGACACTGCAATCAGATCTAGGGAATAAAGAAAACTAGAGATGTAAAGGTAAAGGAAATGAAGTAAGCACATAAAGAGACATCTGAAAAAAATCTCTCTATCTTCGTCCCTCTAATTACTAAATTTTCAGAGCACATCTTCCTATTCTTTAAAAGTCTTGCAAATGGAGCAAGCTCCAGGGAACTTGTTAGGCATTTAGAAAAAATAAGCACTCTAGATAGGGGGCAGGCAAAGGATTGCTATGTTCCAACAAGATGACAATGCTGGAGTACGAAAACAAGAAGAGAACAAACATTGGAAGGAATTCTCTTACAAAAATACTTAAAATACTATATTGAACAGCATTTTTTAAAAGCCTGAAAAGGGTGTGGTGACATCCTTTCCTCCCTTCACATCCTAATTACACTGGAAAGGAAAGCAATTGAGGAAAACTTTACAGATGACACTAAATTAGAAAATAGTCTCTGTCCAATTATCTACTTCCAGGCAGCCTAATGTTCCCTGAGCACTTTTACTTGATAAGAATAAACAGTTCCTGTCCCTTACTTTTTGGCAAGTAGTTTGCTGAAGATTATCCACCACTGGGGCATGGCATATGGTCATTCTTTTCTTTTTTTTACCATAGTACAGTGGTTCTCAACCTTGGGGTCACGACCCCATTTGGGGTCGCGACACCATTTCACGGGGGTCGCCGGGCACCGCCGGCCGCCATTTTGTTTTTATTTTTTTTTAATTTTTTTTTAATTTTTTTAAATTATTTTTTTATTTTTTTATTTTTTTTGGCGCGCGCACACCGCGCACGCTCAGATCCGCCCGTCGCGCTGGAAAAAAAAATTAAAAAAAATTAAAAAAAATTAAAAAAATAAAATAAAATAAAAACAAAATGGCAGACCGCAACGGGCAGATCCGCGCATGCGCGGCGTGTGCGACGGGTCGATCTGTGCAGGCGCAGATCCGCCCGTCGCGGCCGCCATTTTGTGTTTTTTTTTAAAAATTTTAAATAAAAAAAAAACAAAATGGCGGCCCGCGACGGGCGGATGTGCGCATGCATGGCGCGTGCGATGGGCCAATCCGCGCATGCACAGATCCTCCCGTCGCGGCCGCCATTTTGGGTTTTTTTTATTTTTTTTAAATTTTTTAAAATAAAAAATAAAAAAAACAAAATGGCGGCCCGCGACGGGCGGATGTGCGCATGCATGGCGTGTGCGATGGGCCGATCCGCGCATGCGCAGATCCGCCCATCACGGGCGCCATTTTTTTTTACATTTTTTTTAAAAAAAATAAAAAAACAAAATGGCGGCCCGCGACGGGCGGATGCGCACATGCGTGGCGCGTACGATGGGCCGATCCGCGCATGTGCAGATCCGCCCATCGCGGCCGCCATTTTGTTTTGTTTTGTTTTGTTTTGATTTTTTAAAAAAAATTTAAAAAAAAAATTTTTGCGCGCACGCGCGCACACACACACACACCCGGGTCAGGGTCGCGGCACGCATGGGCGGGGCAAGTGGGGTCTCAACCTCAGAAAGGTTGAGAACCACTGCCTTAGTATCTCTTTTTTATCATTGGAAGAGATCTGGTAACATGTTAATAGAATAAGACAGTCAGTAGCTGCACTTCAAATTAAAGTTTAGAAGAGTGAATTACTCATATTTAAGACTGTAGGTCCTAAACAATCAAAATTCCTGTAACAAGTTACCATTTATTGGAAGGATATATTTGGAAGAAAAAGTGGCACTGATGGCATAATGATAAATAGTTAAGTAAAGAGTTTTATCGTTTATTATTATGCCATCAGTGTAGTACAGTATGCATCCCCAAGAAGAGACCATGTGGCCCAGGAACGAACCATTCTGTTTTGTTGCCTTCACACAATCTGCAAAGTTTCTGCAACACTGTGCAGACATTATTAAGGAAGCAAAACAGAGTGGTTCATCCTTGAATTGTGTGACTGCCTCATGGAAGCAGCCAACATTCTGACACACCTTCAAGGAACCGCAGTCATGCTGAAAATGATGGCCACTTCTGGGAGGCCGCCATGTGGCCCAGGGGCATGTGGCTTGGTCTCTTTCCCCAACATGAGGTCTGGAAATCTTAAAAACATGCAACTTATGCATTGGCTGATGGCCATGTGGGGAATAGGCCTAAGGCTTGTGCAATCCTGGTAGGGCAGGATGGATAAAAAGAGAGGCAGGGGGATGTTGCAATGTCCCTCCAGTTGCTCATAAGGGTGAACGAGTGCATGGGAACTAAAGTGGCCATAACTTTGAAACAGGGTTATAAGTAGCTTGGGGCGGGGGGGTCTGTCATAACTTCAAATAGCCATTAGGTAACCAGTTGGAATTGAGAACTACCTATACTGCAATTAAACTAAATTAAATCTACTACTATCTTAACAAGAATTCATTATAGTTAGAGGTTTGCTACGAAAATATTTAGCTATGGACGTAGAAATATCTGGATGGTTCAGAAGACAGCACAGTTATACAAATGATTTGTAAAGTTAGCAATGTAGTCCATAACAAATGCCATTTTGCATTTTTTTCATCATTCTGTTGCAACTTAAAACTGATCATCTAATTTGTAACTCTGACATAAGCCTAGAATTTCAAGTTTGTTCAAAAGAAAAACACAACAGTTTTCTTATTCTATTGATTCTATAAAAATATTTTGCAGCTTGTAAGCATTTAACTGCTAAAGGCTCAAAACCCACAGCATACGTGATCCACACAAAATTTCAGAGACCGAGTAAGATATTCCTTACTCAATAAAAATAACAGTTCAATACATTAGAAAGTTAAGCCAAATGCATTTGTGTTCAAAGATCAAACATCTTTAGTCATAGCCAAGTCTTTTATTTGCCTTCTCCACAAATACTAAGAAAAGAAATCAGAAGGGACAATAAAGCTTAAAAAGCATGAACAAAAGTCATTCTTGTACTTCTAACTTTGATCCAACCCAAGACACAAACTTTTACAGCTTTCAGAAAGTGTGACAAATATTAAACAAAATGTCCAAAATATCACATTGGATGAAAAGGTTCACTTATTATGATGTCCAATAATATTTCAGTGTATACTGCTGATTTTGTACCTTTATTTGCTGTCTTCTGAGCATTGCAAGTTCCCTCATATCTCGGAATGGTTGCAGTAAATATTGATAGAGTTCTGTGGTGGCTTCAGCAAGATTACCATATGCATCATCTTCCATTTGATATAATTCCAGCAACTCCACCATGCTTTCTGTATTCTTGTGTTTTTCCAGAAGCTGTGCAAAAGTGAAAGAAAATATTAAAGTATTATTAAATTTAAAATATGAAACCCTATGAAATAGGCATAGGAGCTCATAATTTTGGCTACTAACATTCATCCTAGTATCTCAGTGTATGATATTGGTATCTTAATCACACCCCATATTTTTTGTTAAATTATAAAACAAAAATAGCTAAAACAATTAATGTGGCCCCTTTTTTTATTTAAACACCATGGTATCCAAGTATTAGTTATTGATTACATTCATTTATTTGTTTACTTATATTGCTGTTCCAATCCAGCAGGCTGTGGTCTTATAAAGATAATATATTATTTATTAAAAGCCTTTTCATGTAATAAAATTTTGATTCTTCCAGCATATTGTCCAGCTATTCTACTTGATGTAGAATTATGCAGTATTTTCTACACTGTCCACAGTTTAAGGATAATATGCATGGAATTCAAGAATTTAATTGCTTATATTGTAAGACTCGCTACTCAGAACAGTAAAAAAATACAAAGCAGCATCTGTTCTTAAAAGGTTAACCTACAGATTAATTTTTATCCCATAGCATAGACATCCATGGAGGGGGGAGAAACGAAATGAGCATCATGATGTGTTGGTGCAAAAGTCACAATTTATGTACTTGTGTCAGATTTTGGATGGAGTTTACATCATGATGTCATTGTGGGTATGCATATTCTGACACAATCTTGGCTTGTTGCAGATACTGCTGACACATAAATAGCTGTGCACAGGCATCTGTGCATAGAAACACATACATGCACAGAACACTCACAGATATCATGCAAGAAGAAAGCCTGGATGAGGTTTAGCAAGCATATAAGAATCTTCCTTTCCCAGTAATGAATGAACCCATTTTAATATACATAGTAAGCAGGAGAGAGAGCGCAAGTCCTCTATGCTAATCCTGGGTTATTATACTTACTTTATCATCATCATCTTCACCACCACCACCACCACCACCACCACCACCACCACCACCACCACCACCACCGTTTTAGCCATTGTCTATCCACTGCAGGATGAATGCCTCCTCTGCATGTTTCCGTCCAATATTATTTATATTATTTTTTAATTGGAGGACAATAAAAAGCTTAAAACTATTTAAAATTAAAACCTGTATAATATTCTATACAAGTTGTCTTCAGCTAATGATGGTAATTGCTAACACTTGTCTGTTGCTAAGTGACATGGTTGTATCGCACAATGTCATATGACTGTGTCAACTTACAATGGCAGTTCCAGCAATTTCAATTGCAGTTGTTAAGTGAATTCCATATAGTCACTAAGCACAACACCATTTGATTGCTGTTTGCAACTTCTTGTTGCCACAGTTGTTGGAAGACAACACCGAAATTTGCAAATTGTGATCACATGGCTGTAGGACACTGCAACCATTATACGGTAATTGTGAGCTAGTTGTCAAGAACTCAGGAACGGTGCAACAACTGCAATTTTGATGACTTGTCTTAAGTCTCTTTGTTCAATACTACTGTAATTTCAAACAGTTGCTGAATAAATTATAGTTAAATAAGGACTACCTGTAGTTAGTCTGTGCCTTATGTAGCAATCACTTTATGATTGATTGTTAAATAAAAAGTATAACCAAAAACTGTTCAGGCAATGGACAATAGCTCTTTATCATGGTTCCTTCATACTGTATTTCTTTTCTTTTAATCCACATATTCAAACAATACTTAATAAAGCAAATAAGGTTTTAAAATCCTGAACAGGAAACAGCTAGTTAATTAGCTTAACTATGCCAGTACTATAATAAAGGGGTTCCCAACTGGGGGTGCTTGCACCTCCTGGGGGTGCGAGACAATATTCCAGGGATGCAAAAACTTGGGTTTAGAAGTTTCAAAATTATAGTGTATATGAATAAAACAGAACAGAACAGAACAGAACAGAATAGGGACCTTGGAGGTCTTCTAGTCCAGCCCCCTGCTCAAGCAGAAGAACTTATACCGTCTCAGACAGGTGAATGTCCAGCAAAAATGAGACAGTTGTTAAGTGATTTTTGCCCCATTTTACAACCTTTCTTGCCACATTTATAAAATGAATCATTTGCAATTGTTAGTAACATGCTTAAGTAAATCTGGCTTCCCACTGACTTTGTCAAAAGGTTGCAAAAGGTAATAGCATGACCCCAGGACTGCAACTATCATAAATATGAGTGAGTTGCCAAGCATCTGAGTTTTGATTATATGACCACATGGATACTACAATGGTTATCAGTGTGGAAAACGGTCATAAGTAATTTTTTCAGTGCCATCGTAACTTCAAATGGTCATTAAATGAACTGTTATAAATTGAGGACTAGCTGTACAAATATATATATATTGTACACAAATTGATAGAAGGATGTCTATGTGGAATACAACAGTATTCAAGATATACTATGGAGGAAATCACTATTATGGACAAGCAGTTAAAGAAGGCAGATTATAGATATACTGCAGCTATAGCCACATCCTTTTAAAAAGTGACCTTTAGGGCTAATGGAAATAAATTTCAAGTTCTGCAATTTTTGGAAGCCTGACTTGACTGTTGGGCTGCCCAAATATATAAACCCGCCTTCCTTTTCTAAATGCAGTTCCTTAACATTTGCTTGTTTAAAGAATGTACATGGTTGTCCAACTCAAACACTGCAACTTCTGGATGGCATACGATACAGTCCCTCCTCCCCATATACCTCAAAGCAAGATGAAGAATTTCAGTCTTTGTGAAGACCAACAGAGTCAGGTCCAGAGGTATTTGGGGAAGATGGGTAGAAACTGTTCCAGATGACTGGTGTCACAATGGAGAAGGCATATGATCCTTATGGGCAGCTTTGTCACCTAAGACTAATTCTTAACTCAAACCTGGTATCAGAAACGTGAGAATCTCAGCTGTAAAACATCCTTTTATGAGTACAAATATTCTCTCACTTATAATCTGAAATATATTTTACCTTTACAGGTTATCTTCGTTTAGCTAACACAAATGGGACTACCGTGTTTCCTCGAAAATAAGACTCAGTGTTATTTATTTTTTACCTTCAAAAGAGGCACCAGATCTTATTTTCAGGAGTGTCTTTTCCACTCACCTCACAGTGGCGGCACCAACAACCCCACCCAGCCAGACCATTTCTTCTGTAGCCACAGGAGCAGCTTCATTCTGCATCTGAGAATGGAGCTCTAGCCTGCATTTTGGAGTCAGAGGCCTTTCCAGAAGGCCTCTGCAGCCGAGAACCGAGCTATGGATTGAATTTTGGGCTCCACTGTAATCAAAAGTCGAGAACTACCTGTATCTGTTTAGGGAGACTTCCTCTCCCTAAAACTATCTGCCTGTCTCACCAGAACAGGTAGAGTAGGCATGCTTCAGGTTCTTTTCCTTAAACATTGCCTCTTATGGGTCCTGGAAGCTGCCTTCTCCTTTGCAATCCCCAGAAGACCTCCCCCTGGAGATCTAACTTCCAATGAGCATCAGGACCTGGCTCTCTTCCCAGGCATTGAGATTGTGTGAGATCATAATGGAAGGAGAAAGTGTTGTGGTGACAGTTTTTTCTGTTTTTTCTACTTTTGTATTGTTCTGGTTTCAGCATTATGCTGTTTTACAGTTTGGTTTTTAAGATGGATGGCTATACAAATGTTTTAAATAAATCATTTTAGTGCCAAGTCACAAGACCAAAACTACAGAAAATAATTCTAAGGGCATCTTTTTTTCTGTTTATAGGGTTTTAGAGAGCAAAAGTTCATTCCTGCTTTAATTTACCTTTATGCAGATGGAAAGAATTCTGTGTACTCTCATAAAAGTCTAATATATCAGTGAATAATGTTAAAAAGTAGGAAGATAGGAAATTCTGATTAACTAGGTAAAGGCTGATGCTAGATTAGTAAACTGGCTGTCTGACTCAATTTCTTAACAAAGAAAAGAATGTCTAGGCTTTTATAATATATGCTTTTTCCATTTTAATTTTTGCATGAACAATTTAATATGATCTATTTTATGTACTTTTATATCATTACAATATTGTAATATTATAAATATAAGATAAAAATAGTAAATTCCTCTGCTTTTTCTTCTCATTTATTATCCTTCAAAACAAAGGATAATAGAATATTATAGGATAGACTATTCCTGATAGTGATTATTCAGCAAATCATGAGATATCAAACACATTTTGGTGAGTTTTAAATTGTCTGGAAGAGATGAAACTGACATCAACCTTAGATGATGATGATGTCACCCATTCAGTCACATCTGACTCTTGGCTAACTATGTGATTAGTACGCTGAAGATTTACCGGTACTTCCTTTTTAAATACAAATTCTCTTGTCTGCAGTAGACAGACCAGAATGCAAGAATGCCATGCCTCAGAGAGAGTTAGCCAATCAGAGTATTACACACAGAATAATCACAGTACTTCCTGGTTATAATCCAATTTAATATAGTTTTAATTAAAGCCTTGAGGAAGAAAGAATATAAGCACTTCCTCCCTAGCAGTGCCTTTTCACACATATCAATTAGACATATCTAATTTTACAAATTTACAGGCTTTCTTCTCTGCCACAGTAAAGATCCAAACTTTTCAAGCAAGTTGGAAAACATGACAACCGCTAAATAATGTATTACAATTATGAACAGAGCAATACAAATTAAGTCATATAAAGTGGAAAGTTGCCCTATAAAAAATAAAGATCTAAATTAGCCCTGCCAATCTGAGGGAGAGGAAGAGAACATGGAAGCCATGAAATTAGTGATTCTACATTAATGAGAATTATAAAACATTAGAGAAAAAAATGACTTATCAAACAAAGCACTGTCAATTCTTATACATACACCCTACAATAGGGAGCATTCTGAATTTGTAATCTTCCCAGATGGCTTCTGAGAAGCAAAATAAATGAGGGATGCCAGATGTTCTTAATAATTGAATGATTCACTTAACAACTGTGATAAGGAAGATTGTAAAATGGGATAAAACTCATTTAACAACTGTTTTGCTTAGCAATGGGAAATTTGGGCTCAATTGTGGATGTAAGTCGAGGACTAACTGAATACAAAATGTATTACTACATATAATTAACATCATAAATGTACATATACATACATTAATGCTGGGAGAGAGAAAAAGACTGCAGTGAGATGTTTTCAGGACATATAGAAAGAGGCTCCAGAGCCACAGAATTCATATATATCCTATATTCCAACCCACTTACATAAAAGGTACAGAACTACAGCAACCCTATAAATGATCTTACCAAACAATAACTGATGGCAACAGGAACAAGCCATTTATTTTAAAAAATAAGAACAGTAAAGCTTAAAACAACAACTACATCCTTTCTCTCCCCACCTTCCTCAGTCCATGCTAGTAAAATTTGGGATGTTTCAAGCTGATTTCAGAACACTCTACAAGCAATAAAATGTGCTAAATGTCTAAAATATTGTCCAGATAATAGTCAATTAGTGAAGACTATTCTGTTAACCAATGAATTCTCCCAATGATAAGGGACAGCCAAATTAGTTAAAATATATCTGTGGATGCTGAACAAGGAGCACTAATAGAATGAATGGGATTAAAAATAAAAGACATGATTTGATATGGAACTGAAGTAAGTGGTGAAATGAGTATTTTAAAGATCTGTAAGAACATGACAGTGATATCTCAAAGAATGGAAATGAAACAAATGTTATAATGGTTAGCATCCAATTAAAATGATGAAAGTCATAAATGCAGTGAGAATATTGGAAAATAGTAAAGTTTCCAGTATATCAGTATAATAGCAGAAATTTTAAAATACAGACGTTACTTGATTATGGGATGTTTAATGTATTTATGGCATATTTGTGCAAATCTGTGTGAGCCCTGCCTGAAAAATGAAAGAACACCATCATGTAGCAAGAGAGTAAGCATGAACGATAAATAATTAACAGAATAAACAATGTTTATTCTGTTTGTCAAAATTTAGTAGCCCCAATTAGGAAAATACAGTGCAGTTTTATGCAGTGTGAAGTATGTGCAGGCCAGACCTTTTCTTTTGAGAAAGTTTATTGTAAATGGATTTAAAGAAAGCATAAACTTAAAATACAGAATAGTTCATGTGAAAATGGAATTGAAAGTTGATAGCTGAATGGGAACAGTAAATGGTAGAAGTAAATCATGAATGCAAATAAACTAAATGCTTATGAGTGATTCAAAACTATGCCAAGAGCATGACAAGAATTTGTGGTATCATCTTGATCAATACATGCATTGACAAACATGTTACGAAATGCTTCTGGTAGTAACAAAGGTATATTGGCTGGGGATATGGATGTACTTTATATGCAGATTATGTGTTGCTGGCTAAGAACTTAATGTTTTGCAACAAATATTAATAATGACACAACCATGATATGAAAATTAATATATCATGGGCCAAAGTAGCATTTGACTAAACAATGGAGTGGTCAATTACAATTACAAATTATACACGAGTGGAGAAAACTAGATGTAAGATACACACACACACACACACACAAAGAGATACAAAACTAAAGAAATGTTAAGATATGCAAATGCTAGCAGAAAAGTGGTAAAACCATGGGCTGTTGCAAGGAATGAACATTTGTCAAAAATAATGAAATAGCTATATATATTTCAATATTAGAAGAGAGAAACAATTGTGTAATGGCAAGTTTGAAAATAATGGCAATGGATTACTTATGAAGCATACAAAGATAGACAAGCAGAAATAGTATCAATAATGAAGTATACTTTTGCCTATTTTGTTATGTGAAAGTGAGAATTGATATGTCAGAAGCATAAAAGTTGAATGGAGTTGAAATGGGTTATTAAGAAGTACAGACAGTAAAGAAAGAAGAGATGGGATCAAGACAAAATGGATGCTGAATAAATGTGAATTATATAGAAAAGTTGAATGAGCATACAAAAGGAATGCGATCTGGTTATACAGAGAGAATGCATGAGGACTGCATCATAAAACAAATATATAAAGGAAGAGTGATGGATTGACAGGAAGGAAAAGCACTAATGAGACCCTCAAAAAGAGTGTTGAAGAGTTTAAAAAATTAAATGCTATGTATGAATTGGTGTATGGATGATAGAACTAGGAATAGTTTCCAAGAATGGAAAGGTAAGGACAATAATTGTGAGTGGCACCTATATAAAAGAAAGAATTAGTTACGTTTCTTTTTCTTAGTCCTCTGCGCTCCTTTTACCATTTTTATTCTTTTTCTACACTTAATCTAACTTTTTATTCCAAAAGGATCCATTATATAGAAATTATTAAATATAAACTTTTCTTTAAAAATGTTTATACTGTTTATTAGATTCATCTTTTCTCCAGGTGCATAAGGCAGCCTTATCTTTCTTCACTTTAATTCCACAGCAACTACCCCTTTAAGTGAGGTTAGGCTGAGGGACAGTGACTGGCTCAGAGTTAGCCACTGAATTTCCATGGCTGAGTTTCACATTAGAAAATAATACAGGTAGTTCTCAATTTACGACCACAATTAGGACCAGAATCTATACCATAAGTGTAGATTATAATCTTTTTGCTACAGTCTTAAGTGAATTTGGCTTTCCCCATCACCAATAAACGTCTCTCGGGCTATCAACAAGTGCTCTGCTTGTTGGTAACTCCGGGGAAGATTACTAGTGGTGATCATGTGACCCTGCTCTGGGACACTGCAACTGTTATAATTATATGCCAATTGCCATAAATGACTTTTCTCAGTACTGTAACTTTGAAGGTCATTAAACAAATGGTTGTAAGTTGCAGCGTACCCATAGCATGTACAGCTATGAAAGAGACAAATTCTATATGATGATATTTAAAGTGCCACTTTATCTTTTATATTATCTTTTAAAGTAACTTAAGCTACCAATATTCTTCTACTTTCTATTTTAAGTATTAATATTAAATATTAAAATAATTTTGGCACAGAAGCAATTTTACAATTCCAACCATTATATTTGCAAAATTATTGTAGAAAGTATCGAGTTTTACATTTAATATAAAGTTCTAATCAGGTCTGATCTTGAGTTACATGTTGCATAGCCCAACAGGAATGTGTGACTAAAGAAAACCTTGTCAAAGCTAATTCTAAATAAAAGGAATTTTATCAGTACATATGGCTTTTCTTATTTCGTCCAAAGCGTGAAGTCATTCAACTGACCATCAGGATAAATCTTAATAAAAGGGCATATTAATATATGCTAGGAAATTTTATAACCATATCAAGTTATTAATATTCTCTTTAAAACTGAAACATTTTCCTATGGCTTTTTAATTAGAGATACTGTAAGAATCCAGTATCTTTACTCAATCACTCTTTAACCCCTTTAAAGTCACTTTCAAAGCAAAGGTAAAGCAAAAGAATATAAGTGAAATACAGTACATGAACTGAGTTGTCTCATATTTCAGGAGATGATTGAATTTCAATCTGTAGTGTAGAAAACCACTATATTCAGATTACACATTACTATTAAATGCCTGTCATCTGTTGCTTCATTATCATGGAATAATTTAACCAAGTGAGTTTTGAGGTTCTTGTTTCAACTGACAAGCAGGTAATACAGTAGACAGTTGAAACCTGAGAGAAAAAAAAGTTATCCTTTCTTAAATATGTACCTTTTAATTAAATATGAGTCAGTTACATAGAAGGTACTAACAGATATACTGACATCAGACAAGCATTTAATTAGCATATACAGTATAGATACAGATTATTACCAGACAATCAACAGAATACTGGAACAGCCAATAGCTCTAGAATCATATCCATATAAAACTGAACTTAGTTTAACAAAATGTATTTTATGCCTCAGTTTCATATAAGAAATATTTTAACTTCTTGGATACTTAAAATACTTGGTAAGTAATTAAATCCATTGCATGTATAATCTCTTCATTTTTTAAAATAAACATATCCTGATTAGAATACAGCTACCAAGATTTATACACAATGACAAAAATTATATACAGACTTAAAGAACTTGGATAAAACCTTACAATAGTGCGTTTCTTAAAACTTATGGTACCAAAACATTCTATTTCACACTATTCAATGATTATTAGATGTTTTTATCCAATATTTATTTATAAGTAACTCAAGGTGGCAAACATTCCTAAATACTCCTTCCTCCTATTTTCCTCATCACCATCCCGTGGCGTGAGTTGGGCAGAGACAGGGACCAGCCCAAAGTCACTCAGCCAGTTTTCATGCCTAAGGCAGGACTAGAACTCATAGTCTCCTGGTTTCTAGGCCACACCTGAACCATTACACAAAACTGGCTCTCCATTCTCTTTCTAGAATAAAATGCTATCCTCCTATAAGGAAATAACTAAAGCAATAAAGCTTTTTTCTTGCATATTGCTGCTACTATGGTCCTATACAGCTTTTATGTTACCTGCCATGAATTATAAACAAGTTAAAAGAATACTGGCCTACATTTCCCTTCTACTGAAATCTCAGCTTTGTTATAGCAATTGACATCCTACTTCTGGGCTAAATTCCTAATCTTACAAATATACCAACTTCAAAATCAAATTTAGCAGAAGACAGATAGCACTTATTTACTTGCTTGTTAGAGTTATAGTTCCCCATTCACAGGGAATTCCAAAAAGTCAATATGGCAGTCATAATGAAGTTGTTGATATTATTGTTTTATCTTGTTTTGTTTTACTGATGTTGCTATGAGGAAACAGGGTTATTGTATATAAGATGATCAATCATGTAAGTCTTGTAAATAATAAAAATGATCACATGATTGAAATCCCTCCCCTCTTGTGCAAGTATCAAAATACTGCCATCTTTTTAAAAAAACCTCTTATTTTGGGTGCGTTTCCTCCAATCAATATACATTATCCTATTTTCCCCTACAACAATAATTTGGTGAGGTAAGTTGAGAGTGAATAAGTGACCTATAATCACCCAAGCAACTTCCATGACTAAGAGTGGATTTGAAACTGGGCCTTCCCAGTGCAGCCCAACGTATCAACCATGTTTGTGGTTGTGGTTAATGTTTTTACTTGTGAGTCAACTAGAGTCAGAGTTGGGTGGCCTAGCAATGTAATAATAAATAAATAAATAAAACAGAAACATGTACATCCACCTTAAAAAGTTTCATCATAGTTAGATATAAAAAGGTATTTGAATAAAGAATTTGCACTTTGGAGGATTTACTAAGAAATATTCCAGCAAATATTCCAAATGTCCTTGGAGAGGAGCGGCATAAAAATCTAATTAAAATAAATAAATAAATAAACTTATGAACTGATATTTTTTTCTAAGTAATTTGTTTTCCCTAAACAGAATTATTGACTTGGAATTACAGTGTGTTTAGAGGAAAAAAGAAAACAACAACTAAAAGTCAAATCTTAGGAAATTTATCCTAAGATTAGGTTGACGAATAACTGGTGCAAGCAGAATGTATTAGCTTGATGAGGGTCCCCCCCCCTTATCTATACTGATGGCACCGCTCACCTCCTGAATGCGCTTACGGGCCCTTTGCAAAACCTCCTCGTAGCCCTTCTGTCGTAGCTCGCTCAGACTCTCGTAATATTCCTCCGGGTCGTCGGTTTCGGTAAAGAGTACTTGAGAGAGGATCTTCCAGCCGCAAGTATCGAGGCAGTGGCCCAGGTATACCTGCAGCTGATAGCACAACGCATCCATCTCTTCCTCGGACAGTTCTGGAGTCCCGAAGAGCACCGTCCACATCCCCGACGGCTCCTCGGGAAGGACGGGCAAACAGGGTTCCAGCTCGGAATTCACCGAGCTCAGCTGCTGATGGACGGTCCGCAGATCCTGGAAAGAGAAGAGGCCGGCCCAGCTGCATTCCTCTCCAGATAGCGCTTCTACTTCATCTAAGGCCGCAGTGGGCGACTCGGTCGCTTGAGGCCCGGCGGGAGGAGAAGGGAGAAGAAAGGAGGCGGCGGCGGCGCCTCCCGAAGTCTCGTCCTTGCCCAGCTCTAGCTCCTCCAGATCTTCGGCCGCGCAGGCCGCTGGGCTGAGCGGCGCCTTCGGAACTGGCAGAGGCCTCCGGGCCAGGCTGCTCTTCGTTCTCGCCGGGCTCCTCTGCGACGCCTCAACCGCTCGGCTGCCCGGGCTGCGCGGAAGCGACTCGGCCCGGACAGGCGATGCTGGCGAGCTCCTGGCTTGGGCTGACTCCGCGCCGCGCCCGGCCGGAGGTTTTCGTATAGTGGGGCTGCCGGCCGTTTTACAGGAGGCGCTTAGCTGCTCGGCCGCTCCAGGGCCCACCGCGCTACTGCGGCGGAGCTCCCGGGAGCCGCTGCGCTGCCTCTGCGCCGTCCGGTTGTGGCAGGTGATGGCGAACTTGCTCTCGATCTCATTCCAGGCCACAATAAAGACAAACTTCTGCTTCTCCCGCTCGTGGAAGGCGTGAGGCCTCACGGCTACCCAGTCCGCCTCCAAGGTCTCTTCCAAGGCGAAGGTGCTCATGGTGAACCGACAGCGCGACGCCCCTCGCTTCCCTTTCCTCTCACGGACGTCGCGAAGCGGGGAGGGGGGGTAGGAGAAGTCTCTGTTCCGGTCAAGATTGCCGGGTACCCAGTCACGGCCCAGCCTCAGCCATGTTAAAGGCCGGCATCGGAAACCCAAGCGGGCGGAAACCCAAGCGGAAAGGATGCCAGACTAGCGAGGACCCGGAGAATCGCGGTGGGAAGACGGAGGCGCCAAGAGACCGGCCGGTGGCTTCGACAGCCGTTGCTCCTGCTGCTGCTGCTGCGGCTGTTGCTGCTGTTCTTGCAGCGCGCGCACGCGCGCGCTTTCCGCGCGCTCTGCTTTGTTGTCAGGAGTCTGGCGGCCGCAGAGTCTCAGGCACAGGTACTTGCAGGCGGTCACGTGGAGACGCCGGATCTGTTTACAAGCCACCGCGAGGCCGCTGTCCCGCCCCCTGCGCTCTTTGCCTTCCCCCGCCTCTTCCCTGAGTCCGCAGGACAGCAGGAACAGCGGGACGCTTTTCTCCTTTGTCGGCCTTTTCCCTCCGGGATTTTAGGAGCGCCTCCGCGTCCCCCTTCGCTTTCTCCTCGAAAAGATTCGGATCCAAGCGCTCCTCGGCGGATTAGGGGAAGGCTGGGATCCTGTCAGAAATTCGCCTTGAACCGACGCCCAAGTGCCGAAAAGGGCAGCGCTTTAGTGTCCCCGCTGAGAGGTTCGTTAAGACCCTCTTACGGACAGTGGCCGCTCATGGCGAGTGTCTGGGGTGAGATGGGAGGTTTGACAAGCTCAGCTTCGTTTGCACTCTTTCTTGCCTTCGACGTGAGTTCACGTGCTTTGCTTTGGTTGTTGCGGAAAGAAAATGAGTCCAGTAAAACCTGTATCAGTCGTGGCGGCTAGAGATAGTCGGAAAATACAAACCTGATTCGTGGGAGTCAGTCTTAATTTTGAGCCAGCCTTACCAAAGGTTTTTTTAGAAGCTATTTCCAAGGTACAATAGGTAGGTATCCCATTAGGTTTTCATATTTTTCTAAATTTCGTTACTCAATATAGACCAGAAAACATACCCTATATATCACATCCAAATATATCACAATCTGAATACTTGATTCCAATTCCTTTTAATAGAATTTATTTCTATTAAATTTTATTCTTTTCTATTAATTCTATTAATAATTAAAATAATTATACATAATAGTTAATAATTTAAGTTCCAAAAGGGAGGAAAGAACAACTTGCTTTTTAAATAACTAAATATCTTTTGCCTAATCATTGTCTGATATCTTACTAGGCAGCTGGCTATTTATGACATGAAGGCACCAAAACAACAACAACAATAATAAAATCCTAATAGTAGTTTTTCCAAGACTATTTTCCTGAAAAATATACAACTGAAATGAACCTAAATATAGTTATTGAGACATAAAGGGCATTAATCTCTCTACAATTAAAATAACTGATGGTAAAATAATGGACTCTAATGGACTCTATTGTGCATGTGTTTGGATGTTGTGATGTTATCTTGGTAGTTTTAGAAATATGACTTATTTTAAAAATATCCAAAAACAATTTTTTTCTGATAAATTCTTATTGGCTAGTTAATATTTAGATTAAATTTTGCAAGTTCCAAAGACAGAACTGGTGGAATTAGTGGCAAGTATTATATGGCAAAATGGGTTTGAATAATGAAGGATTCCCATCAGATTCCCATTCAGATGATAAGTTACATTCTGAGTAGGGAATATTTTTGTTGAAGGTTGACTAGGGCCTATGTATCTGTAGTTAGTAAGGCCCAAATGAAATATGAATGTAATAATCACTGTATCCTCTCTTCGTCATTTCCTTCATTTATACATTTGTATTCAGTTTTCTGTTAGCTGAATATTTCATAATTTCCATATTTTTAAAGCTATATACACTAAAGGTAGTTTCAAAGGAGAGTAACGTAAAATGAAACAATATATTAAATGCATAGTCGAATGTTTGTCAACCTCAGCAATTTTAATATGGAGTTTAGGGAGTTGAAGTCCACCCATCTTAAAGTTGCTGAGATTGAGAAACACTGGTACAGGGGTACATCAAGCTATACTTATAGTAAAGAAGAAAACAGAAGAACCCTGAAGTTGTGAGGGTCCTTAGTGTAAAATTGAATAGTGCAGTTTATATAATGTCTCATATAAAATGTAATAGAATAGACATATTTATCCCAAAATAGCAAAAAAAAAAACACAAATACTTTAGCTTTGTAACTACAACTAGAACTTAAACCTCAAAACAGTAAATGAGGAATTGTGGGAGAAACCACAAGCCACATAATAGATCAATCTTATGTAATAGCTGCTGGGGTATTTTTCAAACAAATACATTTCATTCTTGTTATCTAAGGTGGTAAGTGGGAACATTTTTTTAATATTTAAATTTTGTTGCTTTGCCTTGTTGATGTTTGATTTTAATAGAATTCTAAAAACTGTAGTTTGAATTATGCCTTGTCTGACATATTGCACTTTCCATTGCAAAAGGATTTATATTTATTTCAGAAAAGTAAACAGGCAGGCTAATGGTAGACTATCGTTCATAGTTTATTAAATCTCATATATTTATTGAATCTCACATATGGTAACTCCATAGAACTATAAGGTTATTTGCTTGATACATTTGAATCAAGATGACAGGTTAACATGGTATAATAGGAAAGTGACTAAATAGATTTAATGTGTATTTCTATCAGAGCAATAAATACATTTAATTATTGTTTTAATTTAAAATGTATGATGCCTAAAGAATTTTAAGGTTATCTATTAAAAACTATGACATATATATTGAACGTATTAAACATTTAATATTGCTTCATTTCTGCATTTTTATACCCTAAGGTAGTAATGGAATACTTATTTTTAAAAATCAATCTGTTTCCTCCCTTCTTTTTTTAAAATAGAAATCTAGTCCAATAATGTGTTTTGCAAAGTCAGAAATTTTGCATTTTTTTTCATATGAGCTGCCATATAAATGATGTGTGAGTTGTCATACATTCTTGTTTATGACTTAAAGTTGCTTGATTGCAGGGAGCTCTGTACATCAATTTGCCACCTAAAATTTACATTCAGGATGTAACCCAGATGCATGTTATAGCATTTCTTAATTGTGGTTGTCAAATTAGTAATTATGTGTTCTACTGATATACTCATAGAAGTTGTTTCTTTGAATTGTACAGCCTTCTTAACCAATGCTATAACAGGAGGACTCTAGGTCAGGTCCTCCTTTATGGTAACACCCAGAAATCTAAAGCTGGCCACTCGCTCCACACAGTCTCCACCGATGATCTGATCTATTCCTCCTGTAATCTACTATAAATTCCTTAGTCTTAGTTGTGTTGAGAACCAAATTATTGTCTCTGCACCACAAGAGCAACCGCTCCACCTCATCCCGGTAGGCACACTCATCCCCATTGGAGATAAGCCCCATCACTGTTGTATCATCTGCAAATTTAACAATAATATTGCTGGGATGAGTGGGGGTGCAGTCATAAGTGTAGAGAGTGTAAAGTATGGGGCTCAGCACACAGCCCTGTGGGGAGCCCGTATTAAGAATAAGGGCTGAAGAGATATAGTTGCCTAATCTAACCCTGTGAGAGTGGCCAGACAGGAAGTTCATAATCCAAAGGCAGATTGAATGTGAAAGTCCAAGAGTGACAAGTTTAGACATCAGTGTGTATGGAAGAATTGTGTTAAATGCAGAGCTAAAATCCCAAAGAGCATCCTTACATAGGTCCCCCACTGCTCCAGATGAGTCAGACCAGTATGGCTATGGCATCTCTTTGCTCTGTATGCAAACTGGTGACTCTCAAGTGTGTATGGGAGGCAGGACACAATGTGCCTGCAGACCAGTTTTTCAAAACATTTCATGATAATAGCGATTAGTGCCACTGGTATTTAATCACTGAGACTGTTTTAAAAAGACTTCTTTGGTAATGGAACAATGATGGAGGCCTTCAGACAGGATGGAATAGTGGACTGGGATAGAAACCAATTAAAAATCTTGGTAAAGATCCCAGCCAACTGGTCTGTGCAGTCTTTAAGCACCTGGCCAGAAATGCCGTCAGGTCCAGCAGTCTTCCTTGAGTTCACAGCTCTCAAGGTACTCCTCACCTCATGCTTCTCCACAGTGAAGGGAGGGCTATGGTGGACTAGTGGCTATAGCACAGCTGCCTCTGATGGCTTGATAGCTTGCTGCCAAGTAAATAGCTATATTTATTTAGTAGTAAGCTCTAAAGATATTAGAAATTATTTTTGAGTAAGAACATGCTGGTTCTATTTATTTTGAAGATAGAGATACTCAAACAGCAGCTTCCATCTCTCGTGTAAGATTCCAGAGCCTGGAAGGCTGCATGCAGTTTGATGTCAATGATCCTCTCATTAGTTTTCCTACATTTTTTGATCAATTGCTGTGGCAACTCCAGCCAGTTTTACTAGAAAATCTTCCTGTGTATCCAAGAGATCATAGTATGAGTTGCAAAATGACAGATGTTGCTGGGCCTTATTTTAAAAAAAGGCCTTTAGGAAATCCTGCAGGACCTATAAGTCAGGAGGGGAAGCAAATTGCTTTAATGTTCTGTCTTCAATAATCTTGGCTCTGTCCAGATCACTTGGGAAACGAGACAGTTGTAGATTCTTGTATATTCAGGTATGTGTGTATGGGGTTCAACAACACTTACAGGACTCTATGCCTTCCTGTGAGTCTGTCATGAATCTTCACAAGTACCCAAACATTCTGTTTCTTTTGATATTGATTAGCAGAACCTGAGAGCGTGATAGATAGCTGGGAGGGGAAATTAATAGAAGAAAGGAAAAACAGTTGATAGACTGGCAAAGAATTTAAAAAATATATGTTGGAAAGGAGAAGTTTTAAATCTTGAAGAAAGTATGATTGCTGGCAACCTAACATGAAGATAATTGAATTTTTGGTTTCAGTACTGAAAATTTGCTGTTGGTTTTTAATACTGAGAATCATGCTGGATCTTGAAGTGGACTCATTATGTTACACTGCTGAATGATTGTGGGTTTGAGTAGAAACTGATTTCTCCTTATGTGACCAGGAGAAGAGTTGGTGAAGACCTGATGACTAGGAAATGTGATAGAACATACTAAGTTTTAGCAGGCAGAGAAAATGCTTGTATTAGTCTGAAAGAGAGGATACTGGCCAGTATGTTTATGTTACTTTAAATGGAAAATGTTCCCTAATAAATATATATACATACAGTAGATGTTAAGCCAATATTCTAGAACAGGGGTCCCCAACCCCCCAGTCCATGGACCGGCACCAGTCCGCATGCCAGCAATCAGGCCACACAAACAAGCGAAGTCCCATCCGCGGGATGGCAGGGTTGCACATACAATGCATTCAGTAGAGGGAAAAGGTTACTTCACAATTCTTTTTAAAATTTGAGCTTTGGAGGGTATCTGTCCAGTAAAGAATGGAAAGTGGTTATCTAGCTATAAATAACTCTTGTGAAGACAGGTCACAAATCCAGAATTAACTACTGTTTAGTTTCTTAATAAAAGGTAAAAAAGGAACTTTGTGCTATGTCTTGTTTCAAATCCTATGAAAATACAGAAGCCCCATGATCAAGTGGGAACGTAATTTTGGACATCCAATTATGATGGAAACATGGAAAAGGATATGGGTGAAAAATGTAAAATTTACACAAGCACAGCACTTAAGAGAAATTTTTTATAAAATGTTTTATAGATGGCATTTAGACCCAAAAAAAATTATCACTTATGTATCCAGATATGCAACCTAAGTGTTGGAGATGTGAATCGATGGACGCTACCTACTTTCATATTTGGTGGACTTGTAAAAAAATTAAGGCTTTTTGGATAAAAATATGGTGGATTCTTCAAAATATATTGAAAAAGCGTATTGAATTTTCACCACAGTTATTTTTGTTAGGCATTACAAAAGACTGTACCACCATAGAGACTAAGTTGATTTTGAACTTGATTACTGCAGCAAGATTATTGGTGGGACAATACTGGAAGACATCTGAGACACCATCTATTGAAGAATGGACATTAAAAGTGGTCAATTTGGCAGAAATTTGGCAGAAATGGCTAAGAATGGACATTAAAAGTGGTCAATTTGGCAGAAATTTGGCAGAAATGGCTAAGATATCTGCATACTTGAAGAATCACTCAAGTGAAGAATTTACGATGGACTGGAAAAAATGGATAGATTATATACAAAAGAAATATCAATTGAAGGAATTACATTTGGTATATAGTTAAACAGTTATATAATAAGTAGTCTAGTGGGGTTTCTTGCGTTTTTACCCTGTATTCATTCTGGGAAGCCGGGGGGGGAGGTGGGAGGGTGCTAATAATTGTTATATTATGTTTTCTCAACTGTAATTGGGGTTTATATGAGAGTATGTATTTATTTATAGGTATTAAGGGGTTGCTCTGGTGGCCTCTGGGCACCACATTGGATGGAAAGAGGAAGGAGGAGTGAAGGTGAGGCAAGTAGGAAGAGGGTAAGAGGGAGAAGATAGGGGATAGAGGTTGGTGGAGGGGATGGTTAAGTAGAGAAAGGAGAAAGTAGGTAGTTAGATGGAAAGTTGAGGGGGATAGTGTAGGTTTAGGAGGATGTGGTGGTGGGGGTACCGAGCACTTACTTTGATTGTTTGGTAAATGCTTTAAATGATTGTTTTCAGTTGAGTTATTACTTTTTTTCTTTTTGTAAAAAATTTGTAAAAATTAATAAAAACATTCTTTAATAACGAAAATACAGAAGCCCCTTTTTATTTTTATGTATCTGTCTAAAATGGCAGGGTTGCACATACAAGTGTGCATTTCAGTGCATATCTTTGTGTGCGTATGTATTTTGCAATTCACTATCACATGTGGGCCACAGAACTGAAAAGTTGCCTACCTCTGTTTTAAGTTGAGTGACCTCTTTGTGTTTGGTTGTAACAGAGTAATATGGCTACATCTTTACTTCTCTTAAAGCTACAGTTTACTTCTCTTAAAGCTACAGTATGTTTACTCATTTTAGTCAAGAACATTTAATACCTAATTCATACAAAGATCTTCATTTGCTTTGGCCATGGTAAAACAAATCTTGCCTCAGGAGAACTTTTTCTTGCCAAGATAAAGGCTTGAATTCAGAGGGCACATCCAGACAACCAGTTTAATGTTCTGTTTTCCTCTCTGGGAACTGACACAAAATATACCAGCATAAATTTGCTCTGTCCCCATTCAATTTATACCCCTGCTGGTAGGTAAAACAGCAACCAAGGATTTTCTCTAATTTGGCTAGGTCTGAGAAAGGAGGTGAGTTCTAAATGATGACCAGAGCAGTAGCTAACTGTCAGAACCAAGAAGCTCCTATCTACCTCATAAATCAACTTCAGTGCTTTCTCCTATAGTTCAGGTATTGAGGAGAATATTTTTTCAGTCATATTATTCCCTAGTACAGGGGCAGGCAACTTTGGCTCTTTTATGACTCGTGGACTTCAACTCCCAGAATTCCTGAGCCAGCCATGCTGGCTCAGGAATTCTGAGAGTTGAAGTCTACGAGTCATAAAAGAGCCAAGGTTGCCTACCCCTGGCCTAGTATATGAGTGGCCTGTCAGGCATTATCCATGACAGCTGACCAGAGGAGAGGGAAAGCCATCACAGGAGCTGAGTGGATCCTACTCCTTGACCTCTTCTTGCCCACCAATACGGTACCAGCTGGAACTGGCCACAGAGAATGGAGGAGAATCACCACAAAACGGTGCCTCTTACTCCCAGCCTCCTGAATCAGTCCAGGAGGATACTATTGAAAGCCATTGAAAGATCCAGGAGACCCAGGACAGTTGCACCACCACGTCCTGAGCCTTTCAGAGTTCAGCAGCAAGTATGACCAATGCCATCTTAGTATTGTACTGTGGTTTGAACTCAGATTGAAAAGGATCCAAATAATCTGCTTCACCAAGGGCCCTCTGAAACTGTGTGCCAACTACCATCTTAACAGTCTTTCCCCAAAAGGGATGGACACAGGACAAAAGTTGTTTAATATAGCTGAGACCATTGAGTAGGGGTGCATTATGACCTCCAAGGTAAGTGGTACCATCCCATCTTGCAAAGAAGCATTAACAACCACTTGGTTCCAGCCATATGCCATCATCTCCCATGACACCTTAACCAACCAGAACACATATGACTTAGCTCACAGTTGCAAGGAAGGACCCTGTCCACACTCTCAAGTTCAACCATCTGAAACGCTTCTTGGATAACTGGGCTCAGACTGTCTCATGAAGTTGGCTGATATTGCGTATGAATTGGGATTAAGAGGAAGATAATGTCATGCAGAGATGTTTTTCAAGAACTGTTAGGTTCAAAGTGAAGTTAGGGAGACGTGGATATGCTAAAAAAAACCAAACACTAGTGGTAGGAGAAGGGAATAACAAAACTGGGATAGGCAACCACAAGATGGCAGCAAAGAATTAAAGAAAAGTAAGTTACCAGGATTTTTACAATCCAGATACAGCAGCCCTACAAGGTGATTTTCTGGCAACAACTGTATCAGTCAATTCCTCCCCTAAATGCTCAGGGAACCTCTTAAGTAAAAAATTGTGGCATAAGAGGATAAAAGGTACAAGTGACAGTAAACTATTTTGAAATGTAGCCATCATCTTCATGAGTGTCCACATAGTTTTTCAACACCAGTAGCAACAAATAGGAAGTAACACTAAACTTAGCTGCAATGTATAAATGATTCCAAATGCATTGGCTACTGGCCCAGTTGAGACAGAATCATTTTTCTAACTTTGATTCTGCCATTTGATACCAGAAATTATCAAATTCTGGACCTCAGATACTCTGTGCATTGAATCATCTGTGTATTGAATCATTCTCTGGCTAGCTAATGTAATTAAGTAATTTTTATGAAAAAAACTTTTGAAGATATAATTATATTAGGTAGATAAGATGTATTAATGCCATTTCTTCTACTAATATTTATTTCTCTTTTTACAAGGTATGAAAAAATATCTTCCATGATGACAGCTTTATAGGAAAACTGGTTTTGGATTCTTATAGACAAGCTGTATTCAAGAACTGTTTAGCTTCTGGTGAAAGAGCTTTTGTTCTATTTTTGGAAAAGATTTCCACAATGTGAACGTTCAAGTTACTGTATTACATTTCATTGTGCAATTGTACAATAATAATATAAAACATATCTTTAAATTGAAACACTTAAATTAAAATGCTATTGATTATTTTGTTCGGGGTTGACCAATTTGTCCAAGGATTCTCTCTCTGTCCTAAATATTACATTCTGAATTTTATATATTTTTCTGACTATCCAAAGGTGATTATTAATACATGCGATAAAAAACAAATCTGAGATTACTTGATCTTGAAAACTTTGACAATGTTTCAATAATGCACTGGCTCACCCAAAATGTTAGCTCTCTCCACAACCTCTAAAAGTACTAGAAGCAATTTGCATCCAGTCCTGTAAATTTGAGCTCTTTATGCACCATATTGTTTGTTATAATAATATAGTATTATGCATAATTCTGCATGGTATTGAATGATGCCTATATTATTTCCTTACACATATACAGGTATGCATTTCAACTTAATTCTTATTTTCCTTTTTTACTTGGTTTTTTTCGCATATGATCTTTTTTCTTCTTCACATATATGGATTTCTTTTTAATTGAATGATTTTAGGGTTCATAGTTGATTAGACATTTTATAAATAAGAATTCATATTTGTATTTAGTTACAAAATAGGTTTCTTGGAATTCAATCTCTGCCTCTAGTAAGTTTGTTAACTTCATGCTTCCATTAACATGAAAAATGGTACACAATTTTTTAGCTTTTAGCCTAATATACTGCCATACTTAGGAGGATTTTTTTCTTATGACTTTGGCATGTTAGCTTTTTTATATAATAATTTAATAATATTTAAAATATATATACATATATCTTGTGATAAATAGTACCTCCAAAACTCTAGACACATCGTAGTTAAAATACCCAAATATGACAAGTTTGATACTTTATATCATGGGTGGGCAATTAAGTTTTCCAAGAGGCCACATGAGAAACTGGCACTGTTGTGGAGGGCTGTTGCTGCCCCCACCCCTGCCCTCTGTTGCTGCTGCAACCCATGCCACAGGCCAGACAAGGGTCGGATGTGGCCCATGAGCCATAAAATGCTGAGGTATGCACTATATTATAATTAGATTTATATCAAATAAGAAAGTATTATATTCATGCTTTGTACTAGTTTATTAGCCCTGTGCTAATTTAAAAAAGGAATATATCATTACCAAACAATAAGATAGTTATCTCAGTCGAATTTGAACGTAGTAGTTCAGAACAACTATTAGAAATATATCAGCAACCCACAACTTTATTTATTTCTGGAGCTATTGTTCCATTTCTTTACCATTTCTTTATTCTTATTTGCCAGACATATCAAATATATTCACATGTCTTTGTCATGCAGGAAAAGTGTGCAAAATATACAAGATGCAATGAATAAACAAGGTCATCTCAAGCACTTATTGTTAGTTACAGTTTAGTTGAAAGAACTCTCCGGTTGCTAGGAATTACAGCATTGTTCTCTGTAGTGTTGTATTACAATTGAATTACTCAATCTTAACACAACAGTTAACCATGGTGTGTATTAGCAAGTACACATTTTATTTTAGTTTACTCAAATATAAACATTCTTAATTATTTTTGCCCAGAAAAGCTAATAAAGGAGCACAACTGGTAATAAATTTTGTTTTATTAATTTTATTTGTCTATCTTAGAAGAGTGAACTGCTTAAACTATAAACACATAATTTTAGGAACATATCTTCTAAATCAAGAAGAATATTTGTACATTTGCCCAAAATACAGTATAGGAATCCTCTGCCCAAACGAGAAAAAAGAACCAAATCCACTTAAATGTAAAGCAAACAAGTTGTCAAGCCCTCCCGGGCATGACACACAAGAGAGGGGGGGGATCAGCCTGGTGATGGGAGAAGATCGGCACAGAATTCAATGCAGCTCATCATTCTGTAAAGAAAGTCTGAGCCGCGGGTCTTCCAACAAATGCGGCCGCTAGACAGCTGACGGGCGGTTTCAGGAAGCAAGGGACGCTGCCCATGCGCAGAGGATAATATACCTCCTCAATTCCGCCATCTCGTTAGGAGTCATTGCATACATACGAGGTTTTGGGAGGGTTGCCCCTGCCATTATATCGATGGCACAATCAGTTGAATGGTGTGGTAATACATCGCATTCCCGTTCATTAAACATCTGCGAGATCGATATATTCTAAGGGGAAATCAACCTGCCCCTCCTCCCTCATTACCTGAGCAGATGTTATCTCCTCTCCTCTTTTCACCTCATGGTGAAGTGGTTGGGGACCCACGCCAATACGCATTCTGCGACATCCTCCTTTCCACCAGATGGTTGGGCCCCATTTGTCCAACCAAGCTAAGCCTAATATTACATTTTCTGTCATGGACAGAACTACTACAAACTGTATTATCTCCCAATGCTCCCCTAACTCTAATCGCACAGGCTCAGTTATATAGGTGGCAGGCACCCCTCCCAGTAAGGACCCATCTACTTGTTCACACCATACTGGTGTTTGCAAGGGTCTTACTCTAATGCCTTTTTGTCGTACTAAATGTTCACTAATGAGACACCTAGTACACCCACTATCAAGTAGGGCATTACACTGTTTCCCGGAATATGTGCTAGTGATTCTGATAGGGAGGATGAATGGATGAATGGGTTTGCTTACCATGGGATCTTCTGATGTCTTCATATTCTCATTGTAAATGATCAATTGGGGTTCCAATTGAGAGGTTTTATCCAACCTGCTCAGTCGCGGGTCGCAGCCCGTTTTATTTAAGGAGAAAAAAGATGGGGATTTACGGTTGTGTGTGGACTTTCAGGGTGTAAATGGAGTTTGTGTAGAAAAACTATATCCCCCTTCCATGCAAGATCTTTTGGCCCATTTGGGAAAAGGCAAAAATTTTACGAAATTGGATTTACAGGGGGCATATTACAGAGTACGTATAAAGGAAGGGGACAAGTGGAAGACTGCGTTCAACAGCCCATTAGGAAGCTATCAATATCAAGTAATGCCATTTGGATTACAGGGGGCTCCTGCTGTGTTCATGCAGCTGATAAATGAAGTGCTGCATGAACATTTGTATCAAGGAGTTCTGGTATACCTTGATGACATCCTTATATATTCAGAAAATAAGGAAGATCATGTGCAATTAGTTCGCCAAGTGTTACGAAAACTCCTCAATGCCCAACTATACATTAAGCTATCAAAATGTGCATTTCATCAAATTAAATTGGACTATTTGGGATACAGAATATCAGGAGGAGGGGTTTAAAAACATTATTGTATGAATAGGTTTTCCTGTTTGGCTTTCTGAATGGGCAACAGATGTTTAATCTGTCAAGAGGGTGGTTGACAAAACGTAAGAGACTTGAAATATAACTGCTTTTTTAAGGGTCTAGTATTCTGGTATTTTGCCAAACATTGCTCCACGTAAAAGTCCCCGTCCCCCTAATTATATTAGCAACCCAGATGAAGCTAAATTATATCTAATCTAAAATGCACTCATATTTTGCCTACAATCTTAAACCCTGGCTATGGGAAGGAAATGTAACTGAATGCAATGTGACTTAAAAGCACAAATATGGAACCAGCAACTGTTATTGAAGAAGCAACCCTTTTATGTAATGGAATTTTCACAGCTGAAGGTTCCACAAGCATGATTATCTATGGAACCCCTGGTAGAAATGGCCAAAGCTGGGTATTGGAGGGGTATGTCAGAGTAACTGAGAATCTGCAGGACTGTATTGTGCTTCTATGGAAATCTCAAAACTGTAACATTGGAAACAAAGAAAGAAGATCACTATTTGGCCTTATACAGTTTCTAATTGCAATGAGCCAGCATAGCTTAAAAAACACTTTACTAGTTTAGCTACAGAATGTCGATCTGCTTTCTTTCAATTGGATGATCCTATTTAATAAAATAATCTCAATAGAATCAAAGATGAGGAATCTTTCTCGTGCATATAACCATGTTGGAAAAAAAGTAATGTTTGAAGTTATATTTTAATGTCTGTGAATTACATTTGCCCGTATCATCTCTTCATTTAATATTGATTGTAATTTTTAATTGCTGCTAATTTAAGATACAGTTTTGGATTTGAATGACTGTTTCTTGAAAAGCTCTTTCAGCTGTTGTTCAGTTGTTTTTTCTTTCTGCTGTATCAGATCACCTTTGGTCACGTCCCAATCATCTGGCTTTGACAGTGAGGGACAATATGGTCGACCTGAAGCAGGTAACATATTCTCCCAGTACTCTTTTCTAGCCCTAAATACAAAATAAACAAAGCCAATCAGTGGATATAAGGAAATGGAAAAATGGCATATTTCTAATCTATTTTCTCATGGCTATCAACAGTCATTATAAAAACCAAGAAAAATAAGAAAAAGCCATGAAAACCATTGTAGATGCACAGTGAGCTCTTGACTGTATGAAGAGGCATGTATGAACTAAATATCCCAGGAAGAGTTCCAAATAGTAGTTAATACCTACAGAAAAAAGTCAAAAGAGTTAAAAGTTCAAATATAACCTAGACTCATAAGGGATGTAAAAAACATTTTTTTCCCTCAGTTTGATAGCAAGACGAAGAAAAAAAGGAAAGGGTAAGCCAACTGCTTGGTAAAGAAAGATCTTAAGAGGTGACAAGGGAAAGAAAGAGAAAAACTTTCAACTCCTACTTTGCTTCAATGGGAACTGTTGAAATAGGCCTAAGCAGATCAATTATCCCATGGAGGAAGAGACAATCGAAAGTTAGGCAGCACTTGGCTACTATAAATGAGTTTCTAAGTCTTCAGGACCAATACAGTACATTCATGAAATTTGAACAAGCTTGAGAATATCATCCTGGAACCCTTTTTCTGATCTGTGAGAAATCATGGAGGGTGGCTTTAGTGGCATAGGATTAAAGAGTGAAGAGTAACTAAAGAGTAACTATTATTTATATTATTGTACATTATTAAATAATCTATGAGCATTTAGAAAATAATGCATTGCTTGGCAGAATACAGATAGTTCTCAACTTACAATGACAATTGAGCCCAAAATTTCTGTTGCTAAGTGAGATATTTGTTAAGTGAGTTTTGCCCCATTCTATGATCTTTCTTGCCACAGTTGTTAAATGAATCACTGCAGTTGATAAGTTAGTAACACAGTTATAAAGTGAATCTAGCTTCCCCATTGACTTTGCTTGTCAGAAGGGGATCACATGACTCCGGACACGCCAACTGTCATAAATATGAGTCAGTTGCCAAGCATCTGAATTCTGATCGTATGCTCATAGGTATGCTACAAAGGTTGTAACTGTGAAAAATGGTCATGTCTCTTTTTTCAGTGCTGTTGTAACTTTGAATGTCACTAAATGAACTGTTGTAAGTCGAAGATTAACTGTATATCATGCCAAACCATCCCAATCTCCATTTCTATTGTCATCAGTTTAGCTGACCATAGGAATGTAATAGACATAGTGCAGCTCTGATTTTGCAAAACATTTGATGAAGTTTCCCATAAGATCCTAGCAGAGAAGATAAGGGTTGTATTTAGTTTTGTGTATTACATCTTATGAAAACATATCCAGATGAAAGCACCCATAAAGTAAATGGAAGAACAGAAACTGTTGGAGGCATGTTTAACCTGGAGAAAAAAGACTATGCAAAAACATCTCAGCTGTCTTTGAAAGGCCATGATGGAGAAAACGGGCCAGACTTGTTCAGTGTGGGTATAGAAGGCAAAAACAATAGTTTAAATGACAAGGAATCAGATTTTAATTGGACATCTAAATAATTTTTCAACCGTAAGAGTTATTATTTTTATTATTAAAATTATATGCTGCCCAACTTTCCAAGAATCCTAGGTGATTCAATAATAGAACATACTGGACTCTCTTTTGCTAGAAGCATTTAAATAGGCTGGGATAGTTTTCTGTGAGGCATCTGTTAATAATGGGTTCTAGGATAGAACAGATGACTGGAACAAATGATCTCAAACCTTCAGTTTTATCAACTGAATGGCAACAGAGAGATTATGTTCTGGCTCTTGGGTTTTCAATATCTGAGCTGCAAAAATGCAGGCAACCACTGTATGGCAGCAGAGAGATAATTATTTGCTAATGTCTATTGGCTGCCTGGATTCCTGCAGTTCAGATGTGGTAGACTTAAATTCTACCAGTCCAAAAACATATTTTGAATATTTGACTTTGAGGTTTATGTATTAAAAATCCCATTTAAATGAAAACACTGAACACTAGAAACTTGAAGGAAACATATTCTTGATTCTAAAAAGTTAAATCAATACTAAACTGAAGTGGAATTTCAAGAGTACCGATCATTACAGATCTGGGTGGATTATTTCTATTAACCTGAAGGTTTTCCTATGCTTGGAAAGGGGTAGGATCCCTTAAACAACAAAGAACTACTAGTAAATTGGTTTTCAAATGTCATATTAAATGGAAATAACTGTCCTGTAGGGAAACTAATCAGCATATACATTAAGAGGTCAATATTCTGATTGTATTTAATATCACCATCTTTAACTATAAATAAAGGAAGCACGCTATAGACCTTTATTTCAAATAGTATATGTTTTACTTTACAAGGAGTTGATTTTATACTCTTCCTTTGTTTTGTTCTTTGTTCTACATAGTTTCGTTTTTAAACCTTTTGAGTATACAGAATTTTGATTTTGTATTATGAAATTATGTTATTTTTAAATCTACTGTCAAGCCTATAAATTTCTAAAATAAATCAGTCTTCAACTTACAACCATTTGTTAACACCATTCAAAGTCAGAGATGGTACTGAAAAAAGTGACTTATGACCAGTCTTCGCGCTTATGACGGTCACAGTGTCCTTGTAGTCATGTAATCAAAATTTGGGCAATTGGCAACTAGTACTTATCTGTAACAGTTGCAATGTCTCAAAGTCAACTGACTGCCATTTATGACGTTCCCAGGGGGCTTTGGACAAACGAAGTGAGTGGGGGAAACCAAACTGTGATTCACTAAACAACCACAATGATTCACTTAATAGCCATGGCAAAAAAAGATTGTAGAATTGAGCACAACTCACTAATCACATCATTTAGTGACAGAATTTCTGATGATCCCAATTGTTGTGAGTAGTAATGATATTTTAAATCAATTATTTTACTACCAAAATTAAAATAACACTTACCTTGCTCTAACCCAGGGTTTAGTATGCATACTCAAATCGCTCCCCCAGCTACCATGTTTTTCAGATGCACGGGGTAAAAAACCCTTTTCTGGGGCCAGCTCCTCAGCAATTGCTCTGATATGATATGGTTCAAATCCACAGCATCCTCCAATATATCTGATCCCTAAATTGTAAGCTTCTCTTGCATATTTGTGAACATCCCATCGGGTTAAAATTCTTGGCTCCAAAGCTGTAATGATATGAATTTTTAAATATTCATTATAATAATTCAATTAATATTATGTACAGGGCTGATAAAAATTCAGCATTATCTTCAAGATGTTTCTTTTAACCTGAACAAACCAAGTTAGGTAATTATGCATTTATTTACTCTACTTTAGCTTCTAAAAAATTTCCAGACATTGGCATGAGGGGCTCCATCTTTGGGAATAGTCTGCTGCCACGAGGTTGACCTAATCTTAAAATGACTTAAAATCACTCTTGGAGGAGTAGTCTTCCATTTGCAGACTGACATTCTTTTCCACTCAGCTTTCAGTTTCTCTACGTTTGATGCTGCAGGCTCTCCTCCCCCCCCATTTAACAGCATTTTTTTACTCTTTTCATCGATCCCTATATTTATTAAATACAGTTCCAACATACCCAAGAAAATATGCAAAATATATTGTAACTGGAAGAGTTATGCTAATTGCTAATTCAACTGCTTTCTGTCCATGGGCAAATTCAAACAATGTAAAATCCCTCATTTTCCCCTACTACCATCCTGAGCAAGCAGAAGTATAGGACCAAATGTAAACCTTTCCAAACTCTGCTTCCAATTGATAGATTCAATTCCATTCATTTTGACATATTGGCTCTCAGGTTTCAATTACATGCCACTCCAATGTAATTTGTTCTCAGGATCTTTTAACAAAATAACATGTTGTGAAAAAAGTTTTGCAATTTTAATGCAGAATAGGTATCTGAAGAGTGCAAAAGTTGGCTTGAAACTCAACATTAAGAAAACCAAGATCATGGCATCCGGCCCTCTCAATTCCTGGCAAATAGATGGGGAAGAAATGGAGGTAGGGACAGATTTTATCTTCCTGGGCTCCAAGATCACCACAGATGGGGACTGTAGCCAAGAAATTAAAAGATACTTGCTCCTGGGGAGGAAAGCTATGGCAAATTTAGACAGCACACTAAAAAGCAGAGACATCACCCTGCCAACAACAGTACGTATAGTCAAGGCCATGATTTTCCCAGTTGCAATGTATGGCTGTGAAAGTTGGACCATAAGAAAGGCTGAGCACAAAAGAATTGAGGCCTTTGAACTATGGTGCTGGAGAAAACTCCTGCGAGTCCCCTGGACTGCAAGGCGATCAAACCAGTCAGTCCTAGAGGAGATCAACCCTGGCTGCTCTTTAGAAGGCCAGATCCTGAAGTTGAAACTCAAATACTTTGGCCATCTAATAAGGAAGGAAGGACTCACTGGAGAAGAGCCTAATGCTAGGAAAGATTGAGGGCAATAGAAGAAGGGGACGACAGAGAATGAGGTGACTGGATGGAGTCACTGAAGCAGTAGGTGTGAGCTTAAATTGACTCCAGAAGATGGTAGAGGACAGGAAGACCTGAAGGAATGTTGCCCATGGGGTAATGATGGGTCAGACACGAGTTCGCAACTAACAACAACAAGGTATCTGGAGAAATTTCAAAGAGCTCAGCCTCAGTATCACTTAAATTATGGCACTTGAAATTTTATTTTAAAAGAAAAACATATTTCAGGAAGATGAATCAAGGAAGGGGTTGGAAGACCAAAAACAGATATATCATGTATTTGTTAAACTTTTTCAGAGCATTCACAAGAAATAGCTGTTACTCTATTTTTATGGATTAGTATGAGAAATCCAAAGATAAAAAATGGTTTAAACTGAACCCTACTCCTTCAGTAGACTACCATCTTGCTTACGTCTGTTGGAATAAACAAAGGTCTTGAAAATTAAAGTACTATACCAGAAATTGCTTGATAGTGCCAATATTGTCAAGCAGAACTAGCCTGGATCGGTCTCTATAACAGGAATAAATCTTTGCAGTCAAAATCTTTCAAAAAGCTATGATAAACTCTGGTTTTTGTTTCCTAGATTTGCTTCCTTCACCTACCTAGTTTCCTTCTTTGGATTTTTTTTTTGGGAAGGGTGTATCTTTTTGATCAAATATTTAAATATGAGATTCAGGAAAACATCACTGAATTTGGGATCTACTGGAGCCATCTAAATCTGGAGTCCCCAAACCCCAGGCCGCAGCCCACTATCGGGCCATCAACCTTTCGGAACTGGACCACAGAAATGGTGGGCAAGCACGCCTATGCACCCCCATTTGTGCAAGCAGTGGGCGAACACAAGTGTGCATGCTCCATTTGCAGAGCTGCATGCACATGCATGCTTGCCTTCTGCTCATGTGGAACCATCCTCTCTGCCTACCACCACTGCCAGTCCACAAGGCCAAAAAAATCGGGAAACTCTGGTCTAAATCTCAGTGCTTCCAATTTTTTCATTTTCCCTAGAGACCTAGAACCAAGGAACACTTCCCGATTCTGAAATGTTTCCCCCTGATGCATGTTCTTTACTTATTTTTTAGAGGAAATAAATACTGTGCCTGCATTTCACAGCATCTTTTGTTTCCATATTTTCTCCAAGCATTTCTCTTGAGTAATTTTTTAATCACTACATTTAACCCAATCAATAGCTTACCTAAATATGGTGTCTTTTGAATATTTTGGATTTCAATTCAAATAATGCTAAAGTGAATATCTAAAAATTTAAATCAACTGAGTACACATCCCTGAATGAATAGCATCTTCACTTTTCCTATTCAGCAATTTTTCCGGTCAGAATTGCCTATTCTCTCTTTAAAGGGATAATCACAGAATATAGGGATTGCAACTTTCTGCATTATACAGTATTTTGTAAAATAAAAAATAGCTAGATCCCAGCTTACACTTTCATTTCAGGATATAACATTTTTTTATTTAAAAGAAAGATAAACACATTTTAATGTACCTGTGCCTATTCTAGTTAAAGTATCTGTGAAGATACTTTAGATCACAATCTAATCTGAATTATATACTCTTGTACCTTACTCTTGAAAAATTCCTATTTTTGGTTTAAGTTATCCAATATTTACTTGCATTTTAAGCAAGATAGTGTAGATTTCATTTCAGACCAACCATAAACAAGTCTTCTCTAAAATTATGTGTGCAGTTTTAATCCCAGCATGTAGGTGATTTTAATGTTTTTGCACTCTTTTTCTCCCACCTTAAAATAACTACAACCCCCCCCCCCCAAAAAACAGCAGTGAAATCTTACCAAAAGGAAACTCTGGTAGATCAATGAAACCTTGCTTCCCACAATCAGGGGTATGAAAAGCAAGTGGCTGTGACATCAGATGTGCTTTTAGTTTAGCAGCTGCCAAACCTTCCTTCATGAGTTTTATAGTTCTTAGACAAGTAGCTGGATCAAAATGGCAATTTACTCCAACAATAGAAGCCCCTAAGAAACAAGAAACAACATTTTCTGAAATACTTTTCAAGGTCAATATTTTTAAACATAATACCCAGCATTCACTTCTTTTAACATTTTGTAAAACTAACTGCATTTTAAAGATGCATGAATGGAATCATCTTAAAAATGATGAGAAGTTATATTTTTGTCTTGATGAAAATGGTAGAACTCAGCAATTTTGAGCTTCAAAGTAAATAAATTACTTTGACATTACTACTATGAATTATTTCTGGATACTTCTTTACCAAATGTTAACATAGAAGGAAAAAGAAATAATGGTCAAAATAAATTTTAGAGGTGTCATGTGTGAGTATCCATGAAGTATTATTTCAACACTTTTCAGGGTTTTTTTATGCTTTGTTTTGTCTTGGAAAAAGTTGGAAAGGAGTGTATTCAGTTGAGTGGTATTTAATTTGATTTTCTGTTTATATTTATAATTATAAAACTAATAAAATATTTTTAAAAAGTATTATTTCAACACGATATTAAGCTGAACAAAGATTTCTTCTCAGGCTGAAGAGATGCAGGAAATTTTTAATCACTAAAAAAGCCAAAAAAGGAGGAATAGAAGCATAATATCTTTCTTTAACTCTTATTAAATCTTGGATAGGAATATCAGAACTCTAGCCCAGTGGTGGCGAACCTATGGCACGGGTGCCAGAGGCGGCACTCAGAGCCCTCTCTGTGGGCACGCGCGCCATCGCCCCAGTCCTAGGCCTTCAGCTGGGTTTTATAAACCTTTTCACTTTAGGCCTCCGCCACCATGTACAAAAAAAAAAGGTTCAATCAATCAGTCAATTTCAATTTCTCGCGGGAAAAAAAAAGATCTTGCAAAGTTGGAATTGATTGAACTTTTTAGTCCCACCCATTGTTACCACCACAGCCACGCCCACCCAATGGGCCACACCCACCCGGCACCCGACGATGCATAAGTGGGTTTTGGGTTGCAGTTTGGGCACTCAGTTTCTAAAAGGTTTGCCATCACTGCTCTAGGCTATCCTGGAAAGTGGAAAAAGTATCTCAGACGGCAACAGCAAATCACTTCTATATTATTGCCAATAAAATTGTATGGACACATCCATGAAATTGCCAGGAATGAAGCTTGAATTAAAATTAATAATGAAAATAACATATTACCAGCATTAACTAGTCGAACAGCACATTCTCCTGGTGGTATACCATTCATGTCTCCTTCTGGGCCAATGCATAGAGTAACTGCAACTGGCAACCCAGATTCTTTTAAAGTTTCAACTGCCCATATGGCTTCTTCAACATGTTCAAAATACTGTCAACAATTTACAAAAAAAATTCACAAAACAAGTTGAGGAACATTTGTTTGCTTTTATTGAAAAAATGCAGTATGTCAAAATAAAAATAAGCCAGGCTGTTTCTAAACAATAGCTCCAATTATTTACAAGTAATCCTTGACTTACGATCAGAATTGAGCCCAACGTTTCCATTACTAAGCGAGATAGTTAAGTTTTGTCCCATTTTACATTTCTTGCCACAGGTTTTAAATGAATTACTGCAGCTGTTACATTAGTAACATGGTTGTAAAGTGAATCTGGCTTCCCCATTGACTTTCCTTGTCAGAAAGGCGCAAAAGGTGATCACAGGATGTTGGGACACTGCAACTGGGTTATAAATATGAGCCAGTTGCCAAATGTCCAAATTTTGATCGTGTGACCATGGAGATTGCTTCAATGGTCGTTTAAGTGTAAAAAAAGATCATGTCACTTTTTTCAGTGCCGTTGTAATTTCATAGGGTCACCTAATGAATGGTTGTAAGTCAAGGGCTACCTGTACTACCAAAGGCATCTTTAACCATATCGTAACTCACTTTAAATCTTAGAATTAGTCACAGTGATTATTTTTAATTCAGTGCGAGAGCTTTCTAACCACTTGGACTCACTTCTTTAGTTTGAGGCCTGTGTTACAATGCCAAAGGAAGGATATAAATATAAATATATCCATATAAATATGTGGGTTCTGTGTCTGTGTATGTATCATATTATGGAGAAAGGTCTTATGGTAGAATTTGAAGTACAATTGAGGTAGAATACAATTTAACTAGGAAATGTACACAGACTTTGCACAAATTAAAGCTTTCTTGTGCAATAGAGCTTTGCCAGGTCTCTTCCTCACTGCAATCCCATTTGCCTCTTCTGTCCTTATGTCATTAAGAGTAAAAATAAAGTTAATAATAGATTCTGATGCTCCAAAGCATTGATATTTCCATTATAAAGCAATACTTTGTCCCCAGATAAACAATATTTATTATTTGTCAGTGAATTCATTTACCTCTGCAATCAAGAAATCCACTTCTTTTTTGATAAAAACTTGCAACTGTTTTCGAAAGATTGCTTTCACTTCAGCTTCACTTTTGTTGCTTAAGTATGAAGGTGTTTGACTAACACCTCCAGCCACCAAAGCATCACCTTCTTGAGCAACTTCTTTTGCAATGTCACAAGCAGCTTCATTTATTCTCTGGCTCTAATGGTATGAAAAGATTGAAGTGCTAATTTTTTATTATCATTATTTAAATGTGCATGCTGCCCAATTTCCAGTGACTTGTTAGTGGTTTATGAGCGACTGAAAACATGGAAACAAGGCATTAAAAACAAGAAATAAAAAAAGAGCAGAAGGCAGAATTACAAACCTTGTTGAAACAAACAAACAACCTAGATTAAAAGAAGGCTTTAATTATCCTTATCAAAGGCCTGGGTAAAAAGCTAAGTCTTCAGGTCTTTTCAAAACAGGCTACTAAATAATATTGTTTTTTGTCTCAGCAGCCAAACATATATTTATTTGGGGTTTTTTGCTTTTTAATTATTGTTAGCTGCCCAGAATCATTTGTTTGATATAGGTGGCCATATAAATAAAAATAAGTGAATAAACAATAAGCACATGTCAAAAAACTCATACCAGATATATATACATGTTTATAATATGGTATCTAAATGATTTTGAGGCAGGTACATTTGAAGGTCTTACATGTTTGGTACAGGTATACCCTAAAAAACAAGTAGAGAAGAATTAAGCACTTTATCTAGACTCATCTCATTATAAAGAAAGTGTTATACCAACCATTTTGTTCTTTTAAGGAACTTTAACTGTTAATGTTAAAGCATTCCTGAAAGTGGGAAAATGTAAAAAAAAAAAAAAAGTCTAGGCTATTAAGTATTGTTTAACTTTAAGTGTTAGTGTTGTTAAATATTAATTTAACAATAAAGCTACAAGTTGTCCTTGACTTACGACCATTTGTTTAACAACCATTCAAAGTTAAGTGCTGAAAAAGATTTCTGATGGCCGATTTTTGCACTTTGCACTTAAAACCCCATGGTGATGTGATCAAAATTTGGGTGCTTGGCAACTGGCATGCATTCATGAGTACTTGCAGTGTCTTGTGGTCATTTGATTGCCATTTGTTGCCTTCAAAAGGGGACTTCCAACAAGCCAAGTCAGTGGAGGAAGCCAGATTCATTTAATAACTGTGTTTTGCTTAATGACCACAGGGGTTCACTGAATGACCATGACAAAAAGGTTGTAAAATTGGGTGTGATTCATTTAACAACTGCATTGCTTCAAGGTGAAAGTTCTGGTTCCAATTGTGGTCCTAAGTCAAGGACTACTTGAATACTTTTACTTAAACTAGAGCAACACAAAAGTATCAAGATTAAATACACAATTTTTAAACTCTGCTTACTTGACAAACTTACTAATAAAAAGTGATTGAAACTACTTACAGAAAATTTATCAGCTGCATAATTTCCTCTGTTCTCTAATTTATCATCACTGGCATAAAAGCTGAATGTTTGTAAAACATTTGCTCCAGCCCTTAGGAATTCTCGATGAAGCTGACGAACTATAAAATATTTAAGCAAAGTAAAGAGTTAAACATGCTGTTAGCACTATAACAGCAACATCTTTTAACAAACATATTGCCTCTATGACTCTATGTCCTATTTTGTATCCAAAATATCTTGATTTAATGTTTTTAATGACTCGGTATTATTCTGTTACTATATTTAAAAAATCATAACTGACTTGTTTAGAAAAACTATTACAGTACTTTAGCTCATAGAAATCCCGCACATCACAGATTGTAATTGGTACATGATGAATTATTATTAAATTATTCCACATGTAGGTCCACACAGATAAACAAGACATTTAAATTAGGAGGAACACGAGGCTCACTTCACAGATGTTGATTTGGGCAAACACAGATCTAACAATGTTTCTAACTTTCTTTTCCCTGCTTGAAAAAAAATAGTAATGTGATTTACATCAATCTGAAAACTTCTATATGCACAAGGTTAAAAGGTAATATCTAATTAAAAGCCTCCATAAAGCCTCCATTAACTCATAGAAGGAAAGGGCCAGATTAACACCTTAAAAATGATTGCAAAGTACAAAGGTTTTCTGGTATGCCAATCAGCTGCATGATGAATAAGAGGGTGGCACCAGCAATGAAGCTGGCAGTGTCTGTGTGACAGTGTATCTTTGGGGCAGAAATGACTGAAAATTCGTGCAACGACTGCAGGTCCTTCTTGGTGACAGCAATGTTTGGCAACAGTGAATTGGTTATTTATATATATATGTATATATATATATGTATATATATATATATATATATATATATATATATATATATATATATATATATATATATATATATATATATATATATATATATATATATGTATGTGTATATATATATATATATATATATATATATATATATATATATATATATATATATATATATATATATATATATATATATATATAAATATAAATTCCTTTATTAAAACAATCAGCATTGTACATAAAATCTTTGTATGCATCAAACATCATAGCATCTGATATACAACACTACGTATTATTCTTTGTAGACTTCTGGTTTGGTAAACATTTTCCACTCCTCACTTCAATCCTCTATTATACACCTGTTACATTTTTATTTTATTTTTTCCCCCTCTATGATCCCTAACAATAGGTCCTGAGGTAGTAGTTAAACATTAAATATAAGATCATATTAATAATCAATCATCATAGAACACAACATATAACACTAGGTATTAATCTTTGTAAACGTCTGGTTTGGTAAATATTCTTTACTCCTCACTTCCAGCCTCAACTATATGTCTGTTGTATTTTATCTTTTATGATCCCTAGCAGAAGATCCTGAGGTAGAGATTCAATAACCTGGGGTGAAAATTCAGTCTGCTTTTTCATTATTAAAGTAATCATCATTAAGCATAAGATCATATTAAGAGGCGATCATCGTAGGACATGATCGCCTCTTAATATGAATTGGTTATTTTTTAAAAAGGCCAACATGCTGCCTAAGGCTGTTGGGTAAGCTTCTAGGCTGGATGTTACGCAGGCCATTTTTTTTTTTGTTTAACCGTAATCACAAAGTTAGCTATAAATAAGAACAGGAAATATTGATAGAATTATTTTCAGTAGTACACACAGAACAACAGTGTCTACCTAATTAATTATGATTGATAACTCAAAAAAGTTAAGCTATACATTTTTAAATAATCAAAGTGGGGGAAAAGAGATTCTCACTTTTACATAGGCAAAATATGATAATTTTGTTTCACTTTCAGCTAGGCATCAAAAGTACTTAGGTTACTGAAGACCCCAAAGGCAACCTGTGTTCAACTAGCTTTGCATATTACAACTTTTCTTGTCAGAATTGCTGCAGTTATTAAATTAGTAACCTGGTTATTAAGGGAATTTGGCTTCCCCGTTGACTTTGCTTGTCAGAAGGTCGCAAAAGATGGTCATGCTGCAACCATCATAAATATAAGTCAGTTGTCAAGCATCCAAATGTAAATCACGTGACCATGGAGATGCTGCAACAGTCATGAAAAATGGTCATAAGTCACTTTTTTCAGTGTTGTGGTAATTTCGAACAGTCACTAAACGAATTATTGTAAGTCGAGGACTTACCTGTAACTAATTTAACTGGACTGGAGCAATACATTTATTCTATAACTGGGTCACAATCCAATTCAGAATATTTGATTTGATAAATACATAAATATACTTTACCTGCTTCAGGGTGTTCTACAGTAGCCTCAGGAGTCCAAGGTCCAGCTTTTACATAACCTCTCTTTTCAAGAGCAATGACAAATCCTCCATCACCAATCACAATTTCTCCAGCATCTAGCCGTTCTAAAATACCCTAAAATGACAACAATGCATCCCTGTAAACTTAAAAAAGAATGTGATTCTGATGATAGCATTGAAATAGCTTAACAACTATTCAAAGCTATGATGGACCTTTCAAAGCAAGTGGCTTTTGAAAGAATCTGCTTTGCTGAGTTACTCCACAAAGCACAAATGTTTCCTCCTCATGCTGTATAAAAAAGCCTGAGTTTTGTAACGTGACCTGGCTCTGCTGACAATGAAGTTAGTTTGTCCAGGATCCACTCAGGTTTCACAATATGTGGCTTGCTCCTTCCCAGCCTCCTGAATGTTACATATCATCAGTAGGTAAGCAATTAATTTTGAGAGGTGGAGAGGACCATTTGGAATCAGGGGGGGGGCGCAAAGCAGGCCCAATGCTTTGGGGATCCAACAAGTGGGAGGGGAATACATAGGTGGGCATGTGGCTGCAGCTCTGCAAAGGGAGAAGGGCGGCATATAAGTCAAATAAATAAATAAATAAATAAATATAGCTTTGGGAAGAGGGTCTGTTATAATTTTGAATGGTCATTAAATGACCTGTCATACCTTGAAGATTACCTGTATAGTCACAACTCAAGGACTACCTGTATTATCAAACAATAGTAAACATTTGCTATATAGACAAATTAATTAATATAATAACTAATATATGAAAGCCAATTTGGTGTAGTGGTTAAAATGTATGCCTAGAAAACAGGAGACAGTGAGTTCTAATCCTACCTTAGGCATGAAAAACAAACTGGTTGACTTTTGGCCACTCACAGCCCAATTCACCTTGTTATAAGGAAAATAGGAGAAGGATTGGTATGCTTTGCTGCTTTGAGTTGTATATTAAAAGAAAAGAGAAATAAAAATCTAAAGAAACTCACATTCCTCTCCAACCAGCCCTTGGATTATTATAACTAAAGCAGAGGTTATCAGAGACTAATAATTATTAAATATTGACATTTAATATTCTGACATATTTAGCATTTTTATGAACAGGCTTGTTAAATAGAAAATATCTAGTAATATATTTCCAACATATCCATTTAAATTTCTTTTTGCACTTCAGGGCACTTATTAGGTACCAACTGCTATCAGCATGGTGTTCTGTACTATTTCAAAGGCATTTTGGAAGAGTAAATTACTTCTAGTCTATAGCAAAAACTAAAAGAACTATAGGAAAATTGTCTTTTTAATGTAAACTTTGTACTCCGTTTTGCAATAGACAATTCCAGAATATTTAGAGAAGAATTTAACAGCCAACATATGGAGTCAGAATTTAAACTTGTTCTGGACTTAAAACCGCTGTAGTATTCAGTGTGATTGTAAGAAATGTTTATCATGTCTGCAAAAATGTAAGGGTGGAATTAGATATAAAAGGAAGTGGAATCAGACTGAAAACAACTGAGTATGTATTTCAGAGTTTATCCCAACTATGGTAGTTTAAAGTGGTATTGTCTTCTTAACAACAGAAAGTGGGTGGTACAGAAAAAAATAACTTTGCCTAATAGGATTACTGGAACTCTGGTGTTAACATCTTGTATTATATTTATAATAAAGATTCTTGGAATTTTCTCAATCGGAATTTGAGGAACCATTCCAGCACAAACATACTACCCTGTTGGCAAAACAGTAATGTGAATCATTATCATTCTAAAGGGAGAAACAGTTTCTTTTGTGTGCAGAAAGAGACCAGAATAGATGGCTTGTTTACAGGTTTTCTTTAACTACAGATGTAAAAAGACAGAAGAACTTATCTGCACCTACAGTAATGGCCAAAATTGTGGAAACCTTTTGAAAAAAGTATAGAGTAGAAATGCTACCTTTGGTTAAGTTTCCACCAATTTTTCTTCTAATTTCTTTATAACTGTAGCCTTGTTCACTTAATAATACTATTTTACATCGCTTTCTGGGCAACCTGTCAACTCTTTTCACCATTACTTTAATTTGATTACGTTTTACAAGCTCACTAAATGGGGGGGGGAACCCAACCAATTTGCTAGTGATCACATAACAAACTGACAAATATTCTCCTCTCAGCTTCAATACATGACATCAATAACCGAATCCTACTGTGATCTGATTGGCTCATTCCCAAAACAAGATGACATCTGATTGGCTCTATAAACATTCATGCTCATTGGCTACAATCAGATGAAGGAAAGCTACCTGATATCAATTTAAGCAAGTTGTGCTTCCTTTTTCTGGTTATTTGGCTATAACTTTTCATAGAATACAGTACAGATAATTGAACAAACTATGTTGCATTATATTCTTGATTAAATTATATTTCCCTTGATATATAATTTATGGTACTACTCCCCCCAAAAAGTGGTGTTATTAGCCATCAAACCTCAAAAATACACTTTTCCCAAAAGGTTTCCATAATTTTGGCCACTACTGTATATACTGAATCAGAAAGGGTACATGCAGGTCAAGAATATCTTCAATGAATTTCATGTTAGGAATGGAGTATAAAAATCTACAAGCAAAATAATCATAATCGCTGGTAGGCTGAAATTGCTTCTTGGTGTTTTTCCTATGCTTCAGTAAGAGAAGTGTCTGATCTGCTTTCTGAAGTTATATTTTCCTAAAATGTTTTGTACTGATTTAATCTCAAAAGAACAAGTGGGGCAATGCAAGCACCCAACTGACACTTGCTAGCACCACTGTTTTTGCCGTGTGGCACCCGTTTTTGTAGCAGTGGCAGCACTAGCGCAAGTGGAGGGTGCGCACACTGGTCAGTCTGTTCTGTAGCCAGCAGGCCATGGCCTGGTAGTGGGCTGCGGCCCACAGGTTGCATACCCCTGCTCTATATCATATTCAGAACGAATGACAGCTGCACTGTTACTTTTCATAGCTGCAGAAATTTGCTTTTTGTTATCAGACTCAATTGTTCTTGAATGTTTCTTCCCCCCCCTACACACACGTTTTAGCTTCTTCTCCAAAAGATTACTTGATCAGATCAAACTTATAGAACTCTGATTCCCAAATGAAAACAATATGAATTGGATCTCTTCCTAACACCATTGAAATACATTAATCAAAAAGTGACCAAATAATTTTTATATATATGATTATATAACCATTCTGATGAAGGAAGTAAGAATCACTTGGAAAACTTGTGAAGCAACAGGATTTCTCATGAAGAATCTCTTTTAATTAATACTAATTGTTAACCCTCTGGTTTTATTAACTTTCAACTTACATAATTTTTACTAATGATTCCCAATATTGTTACAAAAATTTGTTTTTTGTACTATTAATTTAAAAAGTTGCATTGATTACATCAAATAATCCTAGGTTTAAATTTGAATTTTCATTTAAATTTATCATTTCACAAGAGTAATCACCTATTATCAGAGTCATTTCTGATAATAGCTTATATAACTTTTCTTTTTATAAGTTCTATTCATCATAGAAAAACATTAGTTTTTATTTATATATAGTGGGATTTTAAAGCTGTCAACAATGCATCTCGTGGTGAAGCTCTCTAAAACGACAAAAAATTCCAATTTTTGCGTTTACAAATCTGTATTTCAATATATGGAAATTGTGACTCAGCTGTCAGTCTTTACTGAACCAGCTTTATCTGGAATCCTGATTGTCCCAGAATGGGACTACTATGTCTATATTTGTCTGTGGATGCATAAGTTAGAAATATGGAAAGTGTATATAACTATCTTTTTCCAAATGAAGTTAATACAATTGGGCAGCTATTTCTGCCATCAATTAAATCAGCCCAGATTAATTTCTATATATATATATATATATATATATATATATATATACAAGAAAATGTTATGTGCATCACAAAATAAATAATATAAAAATAATTACAAGAATATCACAGCAAGGTTTACGGTTCCCTGGTTCCCTGGTTGTTTTACGCTACAGATCCAAAGGTTTACGTTCCCTGGTTGTTTTACTCTACAGATCCAACCGTAAAAGAGCCAAGTGAGAAATGATAGTTGGCATTAACGTGCCTCAACTCATGGTTCGTACTTCCCTCTTCTTATCAGCCGAAACCATTCCTCTCCACCGCTTCTATTCTTATAATTCCAAGAAGTTTGTAAGAGCCTCCCATCAGGCCGCTCAGGAGAGGAATATTGTACTTTGTGTTTAACAACCAACCTCGCCAACCAAAAGGGGCTATTTCCTTGCTTTTGCTTTCCTGCAAGAGAGAATAGAGAAATGCGTCCCGAACGGCGACTTGTTCTGTTTACCTTCTTTGCTTTAGAGCTTCCTCCAATAGGTGCCATGACGAAGTATTCCCGCTAGCCGCACTTCTCGTCCGCCGCCAGGGCACAACTCTCCTCTAACAAAGCAGGGCCACCACAACCCACAAACCTCGTATTTTATAGGCTGGAGGCTGAGGTGGGCGGATTCGAAGCCGGGGGTGGATTGGGAGAAGGCTGAAGGTTCGTTGGCGACCCGGCCATTTCTGGACCCTCCTTCTGATCTCCTGCCGCCAAGATCATCCACAACGCGACTGCGAGGCGCCCGTCTCGAAGAACTGAATAAAAGCCGCTTATTTGCACAGCACACCCAGAATGTGTATCTAAGAAATAAGCAAAAACGGAAGGGCCGTTTTGGGGCAGACTTTCCTAAATCTTTAAGATTTTTGAAACGTATGGAGCACAGCTCCCATCATTCGCAACTACCACCCCCTTGTCCCCAGACGATGTACGGGGCCTTGGGAATCATACTCCAAACTTTCGGATGATGCCAGATGGGGGAAAGGCGTGTCAAGGCATTTCTCCTACCGAGGGACCGTGATGGAATGTGCTGTGATTTTCACCACTGACCCGCGTGCATTTTGGTGGAGGTAGAGATACCGCTAGCGCTCTATGTTTCTCTGTACCTTACAAAGCAGCTCACCTGTACTATTATGGGAATTTTAAACAGTGCGCCTATTAATAAAAAAAGACTGAAAATTTACTTAGTCTTGTTTGGCTGCAACCTTTTTTCTCTAAACTTTCATGGAAAGCCAAGTGAAAAAACTTTTCTAATCCAGCAACCTACGCATCGGGCTCCCAATGACAAACCCAGTCGCGTATGTAGAGTACCGTTATCAGCGTAAATATCAGACGATTCCCAACATTCCCGTTGCATTTCTGCTTCCCGAACCAGCCTTTCTTCCTCGGTCACTCTAGTCTACCCTATTTCCCCTCTCCTTTCCTCCTCCTCCTCCCCGCGATTTCCCAACTGTAACCACTTGGAAGAGCCCCTGGAGTGCAGCGGGGCGAGGCAGTTCAGGCACGGTCTCCTCCCTCCTAGGAGGGTCACCAAAGAGGCCGATTCCGCCTACCGCCTGCGACGGGTGGTTCCGCCTAGCCCCTCCGCTTAGGCTGCCAACTAAGGGAACTCGAAGTTTACTCAATTGCTTCGTTTGGAAGGGAGATCGGGAGACCTTTGTGCCCATTGCTACCCATTACTGTACTAGCGTCTTCGAGGGGGAAGCCATGCTGCAGGGAATGCGGAGATTGCTGCCCGTAAAACTGCGAGCTAAACAGGCCGCCTTTCCCGTATCTTCTCGAGGTTTTGCTTGCAGCCCGACCACTGACAGGTGGTGAGTCCGGCTTCAGCTCTCCCTTTGTTGGCGGAGTATTTTTTGCGTCTTTTTTCTCAAGGCAGTACAAGGGCGAAGGTAGTCCACAAATATAAGTTCTGCATGGGCAGCCCCTGTAGTGCGCTGCGTGATTTGCGCAGATACCTACCACGCCCCACTCCTCTAGTCTGCCCTTAGCGTGAGGCGACATACATCTCTTAAATCCCCCATTCCTAGATATTCCAGCACATTAAAATAACTTCAATGTTACAATATTGATAGACACAGGAAGGAGGATTGCATATGTGTTATTTTTGCCCAGAGTCTAGATAACGGCAAGCGCAATTTTTATTTATTTGCATTTTATTCTACCCTTCTTCCAAAACTTTTGAAGGGGGCGTACTGCATTCTTCTTTAATCTTCAAAAACAAAAAAGTGAGATAGAATAGTGCACGGATCGAAGCCACTCAAGATTGGCTTTGTGGCCAAGCACAATGGTGAACTAAACTGTCCTTGATCTAATGACAGGATTGCTCATCCCATAATCTTTAGGCCTGCGTATATTTCATTCCTAATGCATGCATGGTTGGATTCTTCAAAAAAAAAAAGTATGGCTAAGACATACTGCAGTTATTTCACCTTTTATTTTTCAGTGGATTTTTGTTATTGTAGAAAAAAATGGAGAAGCAGAAAATATAGATCATGAGTTCAGTATGATGAAAACTAGATATTCAGTTAGATGACAAAATAATTGCACAATAAGTGATACAACTGGAAATATCCTTGAATTTTATCCCTGTGCTTTCACAGCAAACTTAACTTGGTTACGGAATTACTGTACTGTAATCTATTTTCTTGGATTGCACAATACATTAAATTATAAGTTAACCAAGCAGACAGCTAAGTTGCCAAACAGGGTAAATAATAAAAAGAAGCAAAGTTAAAACATTAAGCTTAGTACATTGTGCAAATGCGAGCATTAAACTTCAACTGACTGTTAAAATGTTATGGAAATTCAATTCATAAACCTATATTTCTGGCGTATTTAACAAGAAATTAACACAATTCATTGGTCCGTTTGTAAACTACTCTGCAGCAATTTAGAATAAAGCAATTGGTTTCTTGGATAAATCAATAATTACAGGTCGTCCTTGACTGTTGGGTTCATTTAGTGATCAAAGTTACAACGGTACTGAAAAAAGTGGATTATGACCTTTTTTTTCCTTGAAGACTATTGTAGCATCCCAGTGGTCACATGTTCATAATTCAGATGCTTGGCCATTGGTTCATAATTCTGACAGCTGCAGTGTCCCAGGGTCATGTGACCTTTTGCGACTTTCTGACAAGCAAAGTCAGTGGGAAACCAGATTCACTTAACAACCAGGTTAGTAACTTATCAACTGCAGTGATTCACTTAACAATTGTGGCAAGAAAGATTGTAAAATGGAACAAAAATCACTCAACTGTTTCACTTAGCAACAGAAATTTTGGGCTCAACTGTGGTTATAAATTGAGGACTACCTGTGTTTGTATATGTTGGTGAAAATGAGATGTTTCTCCTTCCATTCTCATCTATAATTTATGTTTCAAATCCACCTACCTCCCTTTGAGATGCCTCCAGATTAGGTTTTGCTTCTTGTGCATGATTTGCCTAATAAATATTTTTTTAAAACAGGAGAGATATTACGTAGTCCATCATTTGTAACTTTTTCATGTTTTTGTACTTATTCTTCTATTTTTGTTGTTACAGAAAATCCATTAAAGAAGAATTATTACACTATGCCTTGGAACCTTCTTTGGCATATTATAATTAGACACCGTGTTGTCACAGTAAAAGATGTACAAATGTCATTAAACAATGCACAGAATTAGTGTTGAAGTTCTCAAGTTGCACGAATGTTCAGTTGATTGGGAGTCATAGTCTAAAACAGTGATGGTGAACCTTTTAGACATTGAGTGCTCAAAAACCACCCCGCCCCCTGCCTACTCCACTCTGCTGCCTGCCCTGCCACCCGTCCGCTCCCGCTCCACCCCCCACCTGCCTGCAGAGCCTCATACTGCCTCCACGGCCCACCGCAGTTCACCCAGGTGGCCCTGCAGTGCCATGGCAGCCACGCCCTCTTCCTGCACCCTGCAGCATCATCTGCATGCAACGGGGCGCAAGGGCAGAGTCTTGTCCCTGCTGTCTGGCTGCCATGCCCTTGGGTGCACTGTTCTGTATGAGCCGCGTCCAGGAGCAGCTCTCCGGGGGGGCTGCTGGTGAGGGGGCCATGGGGGGAGGTGGGGCTGGGTTAACAGCACACGTGCCTACAGAAAGGGCTCTGAGTGCCACCTCTGGCACGCATGCCATAGGTTCGTCACTACTGGTCTAGAATCACTACTGAGATGCTATCTACCCATTTTGGAACCCCCACAAAAGGATACTGTCAAAAGTGTCAGGTAGACAGAAAGAGGGCAAAGATGGAAACCCCTCCCCCTTCAGCAGCTCACAGAGTTTATAATTATGCAGATAATTGCTTTAGTCTGGCAAGATTCTGTCTGTACGTAAATAACAATAAACTAAGAAATAACTCCCCAAAGAACTTCTTAGTTGTTTGATCTTGATGTTTGATCTAAAACTGCCAGTTAGTGCTCATAATTTTCATCTGTAGAACAAAATTCTATTAATGTCCTACAACTTAATTGTTGAAAAAAAGAATATATAAAGAACAGTTGATATTGTGTTTTACAGTATGTAATTTTATGTAAAATATGCAGAAATGAGGAGTATCCATCATTATATTTGTTCATTTTTTTCTCCAGGGAACAAAAGTCATCTTCTATAGAAGCAAAGTGGAAAGATGCAGCAGAAACCGTAATTATTGGAGGTGGTTGTGTGGGTGTCAGTCTTGCCTATCATTTGGCCAAGGCTGGCATGAAGGATGTACTTTTGTTGGAAAAATCTGAACTCACTGCTGGATCTACTTGGCATGCAGTAAGTGAAATTTCTAACTTTTTAAACATGGAACAAAACCTAAATTTTCTTTGCTTAGATCACAATTCATTTTAGACTAGAAATGGGCTTTGGTGAGCCATTTAAATTACTGTGCAATGCAGTGTAAAATGTCATCGAGCTGAAACTCATTAATTGCTGATGCTTAATGCTAATATTATAAAAGAATCACTTGTCCACTTGCAGCTGCTTTGGCAACCAATTGTATGCTCATATTGAAGGAAATGTTCCTGGATTACCATTGTAATAGGAAACCCAGAGAGACAGAAACAGTGTTCAATAACTGTAATATTAGTTATGTTTTTGTACAGAGCTTCAATAATAAGAAAGAAATATTTGTAGAGGTAAAAATGGTAAGGTCTGCTGCTGCATTTTAAATTAAGACACATCAATCTTATTTTGTGAACTTTCAGGATTGCAGTCTAAGGAGAAAAGCACTCTGATGTAATGGGAAGAGAAAGGTTGCATTCACTGAAAAACAATCTATTTATATTTTAGTTAGTAGGCAAGACATCTTGCTCTGGAACACATAAGAGTTCCTGGCTCATCCATGTGTCATCACTTGTTACAAAGAAGTTGTTTGCAGTAGTTTGCAGTCACAGAGTAATCCTAGATACCAGATCATGTGTCATTTTATTATGCCAAGTTAAGACACAACTAGAATGTACCATAATATCTGAGATGGAAAACATTTTGTCATCATATACGTTCATATATATATAGTAATCATGAATAACTTTAGTTTCTAATAAGTTTTATAACTAAATTTTTCTTCTAATGTGAAAAGAAAATCACCTTTATAATAAAGTTCATTTTGTTATTAGAAACTAAAAAAAATAATATTCTCAGTCTGAAAATCTTAAAGTACTTATTTTCCAAATTTTTGACTATGTAAATAGTCAAACTTTTCCTGGCAGAGGGGCAGGCTGACAAAATTGGATGCTTTATCCTAAGGCTCCAAAAGCTATCCTTTGGAAATATCTAATAGTATTGGATATCCCAGTATTTGGAAATGACAGGATAGCATAACCTGGATCCTACTTAATACTCATGAACATGAGAAGGTAATTGCATAATAAAAGGTGCATCTGACCTTTTTTCTTGTCTAATGCAGTATTCCAGACATGTCAAATACAAGGCCCGGGGGCTGGATGTGGCCCATGGAGTGGTTTCATGTGGCCCGCGAAGCCATCCTGGAAACAGTGAGGGAACGGCCCCCGCTACCTCGGCCCTAGCCCAGGTCGGCGGGAAGCCAATGTACAATTTTGTGATGGCCATCTATGCTGAAACACATTCAGTCTTAGCTGTACAAGGCTGTTTAGAAACAGCGAGGAACCAGCCCCTGCCGTGTCGGCCCCGCCTCCTGGGTGCATGCTGGAGAGGTGTCACCCTTTGTGAGGAATGAAGGACTGGACCATGCCTTGTCACTTGCCCCGGTCCCTCCCCCTTCTGCCAGAGACCCTCAGATCTGTTCCACTCCTGCCCAGGCCCCCACAGGCACCCTTAACGCGAATGATGTAGAACTGGCCATGCCCACCCAGTAGGCCACATCCACTCCAGCCACACCCACTCAGTAGGTTGCACCCACCCTGGCCATACTCACCTGGCCGCCCGAGGGCAACTGCAATGCTGATGCGGCCCTCAATGAAATTGAGTTTGACACCTCTGCAGTATTCCATTTTCTAGCTGCAGGAGCTGATCCCTTTAACTCAGTGGTTCTCAACCTTGGGGTCGCGACCCCATTTGGTGTCGCGAGACCATTTTGCGGGGGTCGCCAGGCACCGCCGGCCGCCATTTTGTTTTTTTATTTTTATTTTTTTTATTTTTTTTTTATTTTTTTTAAATTTTTTTTAAAAAATTTTTATTTTCCCCTTTGCGATGCGGGCCATCGTGCCACGCATGTGCGATGCGGGCCCTTTTTGGGGGGGTGTCGGCCATTTTTTTTTGGGTCGGCCATTTTTTTTTGGGTTGGCCTTTTTTTTTTGGTCGGCCATTTTTTTCCCCTTTGCGATGCGGGCCGTCGCGCCGCGCATGCACGATGCGCCCCATCACGCCGTGCATGCGCGATGCGCCCCGGAAAAGGTTGAGAACCGCTGAGCTAGAATCATTGTTAAAAATCTATTTGTTAAGGATAATGATTTTAGATGCTTGTTTTAGTTTTGTTGTATACTACCTAGAATCACTTATTCTTGATGGGCCACTCTATAAATTAGATAGGTAAATAGAAAGTATGCTAAGTGGGACTAAACCTGATAAATTTTGAAATTTCCATAATTTGCTTGCTATTTTATATTTCCTTATTTTATCTCACCTTACTGCATAAGTTGTTTTCCAATATAAGAAGTGCTACCACCTATATTCTTAATAGCCTGCCTGCCATTCCTCAGACAAGGCATCAAGTGGCCAGCTTAGACCTACTGAATGCATACCTCCTATTGACTGAGGCAAGGTTAGGAATATGTAAGATTGCACAACCCCCTCCATTTCTGCTAGAGAGAAAAAATATTTAAATTTAAGCCAGGATTTAGATATGAAGGCTATGATAAAGGAGAGAAGGGACTTTAAGCCTCTGCTTTTAGGTTAGAATCTGGAAGAATCTGGAAGAATTCAGGGAAAACAATCAAGGACATTTGCAGAAAGCTGATTTTTTCTTAAATTGACAAAATACATGTCATGACTTCATGATACACATTTTGTCATTTGCTTTTCATGTGGAGGCCATAAAGATAGCAGAGGTTGTTTGCTATGGTAATCCTTTGTCTCTAAGGTATATGTAAAAAGTTAGCCAGGAATCTGAGATTAGATGTTGGTTTACTTTGATGTGTACATACTAGTTAAAAAGTAGCATTTTACTGCTTTAGAGAACACTTAGAAATAAATTATTTTGAAACAAAATATTGATATTCTCTAGAAAACACTTCAGTGCCTAATTAGATGCACAATCAAAAGCAAATTCATCAAGCAGATAAAATCTTTTATATATCTAGGTCTTTATTTTCAACCTTCTACCTGCTAGCAAACTCCAACAAGAAAGCTTGTAATAAAAGCCCTAAAAGTATCCCAAATTGCTAAATTTGCGGGTCATTTTTATAGCAATTACTATATTAAAATTAAAACGCTATTAAAATAATTAAAGCCAAAGTTCTGGATTTGATGTTATATGGTTATCAGTTATGTTTTTATAAGGAGTGTCCTAATTTAGAGTAGTCCAATCAAAATTCTTATAAATTTTACCATGCAATCCTTATTAAACTTCTATTACTCTTACATGACTAGAATTAGGCCTTGAGATCCAGTTAAGACTTTGTCCTCTTAGTTTCTGCCTGAATCAAGTCCATTGGAATATTTCCTTATTTTATCTCACCTTACTGCATAAGTTGTTTTCCAATATAAGAAGACAAATTAATGGTGATTTGGCATATGATATATTTGGCATATTGACTATGGGACTTGATAAAAACCTTGCTGAACCAAAGGAGAGGATTTGGAATCTAAATATCCAAAATCAGGAATAGCCATAGATACTTCTTTAACATCTTATATATTCAACATAGAAGACTATAGTTTGACCCAAACTGAGGCCCTGCCTATTAAGACAACAAATGATAAGGCTTCCATATTAAAGCAAACTTGTTTCTGAACTCTGAGGTACACCATCTCACACGTGCTGTAAAAATGTCCAATGGCAATCAAATTTAACACTCCAAATTGTTAATAATGTTAATTGCTGTTATGAATAGGAAGCTGTTACCCATTTCATAGGTGACCATTCTTCGGAAATCTTTAAGAAGTTTGCAGAATTTTTATCAATAGCTATAATTGTTAAAAATCAGTGCTTATTTTCTAAAAAAAAAAAAAAGGTGCTGGAACTCACATACATCATACAACCCACCTTGCCTACCCTACAAGGTTCCATCCAAAAAAGGTGCAGGAACTCCGTTCTGGGCGTTCTATGAGAAAAAAAAGTCCTGTTAAAAATTATATGGCTCTTTCCTCATGCTATTAGTTGTTAGCTGCTAATTACTCTAGGATTTTCTCACAATTGTTATTTTTTTTAAATAGTTATTATATTGTATGCTGCTTTTTAAAAATCTGGACCATGAATTTTGATTGATTGATTGACTGAAAACCTCAACCTTCAGCGAATGGTTAAGGTGTTAAAATTTAACTAATCCCTCTTTTGTCATGAAAAGACAGCAGGATGACTTTGGGCCAGTCACTTTCTCACCCCAATTCACTATACTGGGTTGTTATTGTGGAGAAAATAGAAGGGGAAGAAGTATTAGATATTTTGCCATCTTGAGTTATTTATAGAAATAATGAAGATGGAATAATAAAGAAAACTTGTTGCATCATCACTAATCTTGCCTCCAGAGCATTCATATTGTATTAAAGCTCCAATTTTCCAACTGGTAGTTGAAACTGCTGCCCATGAAAACTATCTAATGTCCTTCATCTTGCCAAGAAGCTCGATTAATAAATTATATTTTCTATTCCAGTCATAAACGTTGCTTATCAGGGCACTATGTTTTATGTTATCATTCTTGTTGCATGCAATCATGTTCTAATAAAACAATAAACCACAGATTTGATCTGACTGGAATCTGTAATAGTATACCTGTCAGAGTTAGATAAACAGTTCATTGGGCAAGTCTTTGGTTAGAAATATGAGGTGCTGAAAAATGGTATTATGAAGGGTAAATAAGAGCTTTGCAAAATTATTGAAGCTATTTCTGAATATAATTTGAAAGTCATAGCATAAACTTTTTTGCAGATACTACTGGTATATTTAGATCCAGGACTTGGATCATGAATCCTAAACTACTTTACAACCTTTTGCTTTTTGCAACAGAGCCATCTCCATAACCACATCTGACCAGCTAGTTCTTACCTGAAATGGTTTCTTGCAATCTGGAGGTCATAAGGCTGTATTTCTGAATGCTCACAATGTTAGAGGTTGTACAACTTTTTCCTGCTTTGGTTCCCATTCCCAATGAACTGCTTTTTTTAGCAGTTAAACTAAAGGCCCTGACTTAAAAGCAACATTTGGAATATCCTGTTTAATGAAATTGAAAGCCCCTATAATTGTTTTTATTTCCTTGAAATTTCTTGGTGGAACCCTTTCAACTAAGACAGGAACTTCGTCTATCTCAGGGGCCCTCCCTTCTCCATCCAACGTTATCTTGGTTTTAACCAATTGAGCCTTTTTTAAGATTCACTTTGAATCTTTATCCCTTACCAAAATTAAGACTTTGAAGGTTCATTTCTTCAAAGCTTCTTCCTCAAATTTACCCTACAGTCAGAATATATAGTACCCCTTTGCAAAAGCATTATCCATATCAGTTTTGGTAATCAATCCAACTGATTGTCGCTGAGCTATTTTGAAACTCTTCAGGTTTTAACCACCCTTGTATGAACCTGAATCCCTCCCCCCCCCCGCCAAAATCAGGTTTGACTCTCTGGAGTCAATTGCAAAATAAAGAGGCATTTAGCCAAATCAATCACACTAAGCCATTTAATTTTTACCCCTACTTTACTTAGGAGGTCAGGTATGCTGGCTGTGGTTGGAAGTATCTGTGATATCTGTTATAATTTATAATCATTATATAAGTCTTCCAATTTGATTCTAAAAGAGCCCAGATCAGATAATTGAAAGAATTAAGTCTTCCTAATTACCTATTTTCTAAGTTTTGTACAAGTTGCCCAGTGCATTATAATTTTGAAGATCTCTATTAGCCTCAAGATAGTTAAAAAAGTAATTTCCAAAAGTGATTAGAAAGTGAGGCTAGCAAACCCAATGTTCTTAAAAAGGCTCCATCTTGATTGAAAGCATGATAACTTTCCTTTATTTCCTGGGACTCAAATCCATTGGAAATTGCTGTCCTATGGTCTCCTTATAAAGAACAGCCATTCAGAGCAGAAGTGGGCAATCTCCTGACCTCTTCAGAGCCAGAGAATAGCCATAATGTTGACTCCACTCATTTGGAGATGTGCTAGATCCCATTCCTCACCCAGAAATCTGAAGTCAAACGTAATTTTGAACAGAAATGTATTGACTGTATTATACTGTCTAGAAGTGTGATAACAAGAATGGTGAAAATGATGAATTTTCATAATTCAAGAATTATGATAGAAATTATACAGTGGGTATGAAGAAAAAAGATATTACACAGTATTTACTCAAATAAAGACTGGAGAACAAATTTGATAGAAATTAAAAATAGTTTTGAAAGTGGATGAAGGGGGTTAACTGAAGAACCTGCAGCAAAGTAAATGAAATTAAATATAAAATTTAGGAATTCATTTTCAATAAAACTGAAGTGAGGGAATGTTGGAAAAAATATATTAGAAATTTTAATGGGAATGGAAGTGATATGTTGAACACAAAAACGGAAGGAAAACTTTAAATGATATTGTTAATGGAAATGACATGATAAATGCTGTGAAAAACATTTTTTGGTCTTTTTTAAAGGCGGGTTTGACAACATATTTCCAACCTGGAATAAATCTGAAGAAAATCCATCATTATAGCATCAAGCTTTATGAAAAGTTAGAAGAGGAGACTGGGCAGGTAATAATACCTAATTTACAAGTTAAATAATAATTATGTGAAATACACAATTTTAGAATGATTTGATTAGCTGGAGCTATTTAGCAGCTTTAGCATCTATATCTGTATATAAGCTATAGTATATGGGAATAGCATTTTTGAATTAATGACACAAATATTAAGCTAATACATTATTAATATGTAATTTTGTATGTTTGTAATACTCTAATGTTTTAATGCCTCAAAAGTATCTGCAAATATTAATTATTTTACTATATCCTGGTAACCTTATTTATCTACAGTATCTCTGGAAATTATATTATACATGAATTCGTGCAATTTTATCTATGGCACACATTGATTAATAATTTTAAAAATGTGAAAGTGCTGCATATTAAATTGTTCACATCTATGAGAGAGAACAAATGCTTAATAGCAAAGTTCACGCTGATGCAATGACCACATCAGTGAAGCAAAGACCAAATGATCTTTGACATCAAAACGGTAATTCTGCTAATGTCTGTATTGTATCCCTTGTGGAAATAGGGATAATTTAATTTTTCTTCTGTATATTGTTTTATTACGCTCAATAAATTTGTTGGAAAAATTCTTTCAATTTTTCTCCACAAAGGATGGAATGTTTTGATGTAATTCTCCTGAATGGAATACCACTTTATTACTTCAGCATACAGTAGTCATCTCTTTAGTAGTCTTCGGATTCTGATTTCCCATACTTCAGTTAAACTCCCACTGAATAAACTGAATATATTATGAAGGAGCATTTTCCATTGCGCTTTTTCAGATTCATTAGTTAGAGAAATAAGATTATGGAATGGAAATGCTTAATAAAAAAAAACCCTGACAACACAACATCATCTGTCAACTGGCAATCATAAGTTCAGAAATACTATCCCAATAAATTGTAATGCATCATGAATATAAAATGTGATTTAAAAAAATCTTTGAGGCCTCTTTCAGAAACATTTTGAGCAAGAGGTCAAACTCAGTGGTAATGTTTTTTTAAATCAAATGGAAAAATACATTTCCAAAGTTCATAATCAGACTGCTCAGATAGAGGACATCTTAAAGTATAAAATATATAGTTTTTCTACTTTTTCTTTTCTAAGATTTCTAATATTGGTAACTATTTTATTTAATTTCATGAGGAGGAACCTAGATCACAATATATTTTATTGTGATTATTTTGAACTTCATTTAATTATATATAAGTGCTCATGAATATTCGATTTTGGAAGAGGATGGGTTGTTATTGTTTTGTTTTGTTTCTCTCAGGCTGTGGGGTTTCACTGTCCAGGGAGTGTTAGAATTGCGTCAACTCCAACAAGAGTGGATGAATTTAAATACCAAATGACCAGAGCAGGTTGGCACCCCACAGAACAATATCTTATTGATCCAGAAAAAGTGCAAGAATTATTTCCATTATTAAACATGGAAAAGGTAGAGGAATACAATTTATTTATTTACAATATCTGTAAAATGTTTAAGAAATGCAAAGGAACATGTCTGAGATGCAAAATTATTTTTAAATGTCTTAATCAGCAGAGTTTTCACTGGAGGTTTTGCCAACAATGAAAAGAATGCACACTAAAGAATGCACTTATCCTATTAGTATCTTATGATTTATCAATTATTGTTTGTATCTTATGATTATGATTGTATTTTATGATATATGACTTATCAGTTTGTTGTTCGTATGTACACTGAGAGCTTATGCACTGGAGACAAATTCCATGTGTGTCCAATCACACTTGGCCAATAAAGTATTCTATTCTATTCTAAAGAAGAAATGAACTACAATGAACTATGCAAGAATAGGATCCGTTTTCATAAAGCAGTTGAAGCCATTGTTTCAAGGAACCAATTTTTAAAAAGCCATCTTTTTTCTGCTTCCAAAATTGAGCTCAGTGTGTCTGCACATGGGTGTAAGCCCATAGACATCTCCAATACTTGATAGCAAACTGGGTTTGTTTGAGAAAGGGAAAATGTATTAGACTCATGACTGGAGAAGATTTGTATTAACTATAGTCAATTTTAATTAATTTAAATACAAGTCAAATTTAATTTAATTTTATCCCAACTCTCAATTGTTTAAGAGTATGGCTGTGCATTCGTTGGATCAAACTGATTTAAACTATTGAGGTTTAGCCTGGAGTGGGAGAGGGAGATCATGTCATCTATAAGCTACACATACAAATGTATTAATTTATTCTGTAGCCTATGCTATTGCAAAGGTAGAAAGAAGTCTTAAATATTAATGTTTATAAAAGAACTCGTAAGTACAGTGAAGGTCAATTTTTGTTTGCAATCTATTACTTATGACATATACATTGATGTTGGATAAGTGAAACAAAGCAGGTTAAGAATAGTAAAGTAAGACAGATAAATATGAATAATTCCTAATTTAACAGAACAAACTGAACTAATATGAAGTATTTGCTTATTTTTTTTATTCCACATGGAAAGATTTTGAATTTCTAGAAACTATGTATTGCTGCCAAGTTTTGTATTCACATCTTTCCTACTTTCTACTGGCTGTGGAACTTGGGAGAAAAACTAATATAAGTAACATAAATTATTTCTGTTTGATACAGGTTTTAGCTGGTCTGTACAATCCTGGAGATGGTCATATAGATCCTTATTCACTTACTATGGCCTTGGCTGCAGGAGCCAAGAAATATGGAGCTCAGTTAAATTATCCAGTTCAAGTAACTAATTTAAAATTTAGACTAGATGGAACATGGGAAGTTGAAACTCCACATGGAACAATTAAAGCAAACAGAATTGTAAATACAGCTGGTAAGTGATGAATTATAGCTTCCTGCCTTTATAGTTTAACAACAACTATAGAAACATTTCATCTGGGCAGAAAGATGTAACTTACATATCAAAGTATTAATGTTTTAGGAAATATATTACAAAATAAAGAAATAATTCGCTTTTCATTTCATATTTCAAGATCTCATGGAATTTTTTGTTCTATAATTTCATTCTATAAAAAGATTTCATTATTCACCTTTTAAGGTTAAATGATAACAGTAATAAAGAATATAAGTTTATTTATCCTCAGCTACATTACATAAATCAGTGGATCTAATTTGCACACAAATATATAAGGATGAAAATACAATGCCAGATTTCCAAAATATAGATACAACTAAGGGCTCATCCACATAGTCATTTTTTCTATGCTTTTCTCCTATTAGCCAGGAGGAACTAGATGACAGGAAAGAATTTAGTTGCATAACTGCTCAGCATTATAGGTATTGTGAGAACACGCAACAGCACATTTTTGGGGCTTGGAGGTATATAAGACATGTTATTATGCTGTGGAGTGCTCTTGGCTACATCCACAAAATGTTATCAAAATGATTATCAACCAGTTAACCTAATAACCATTAGCTGGCAACAAAGACAGTTTTTGTATTTCTTGGAAGTTATTCAAGGATCAGCTGGAACCGTACAAATGAGATGCAGACAATGGACAAGCATTTTTCAAGAGCTGGTGTTTGAGAAATGATTTTGTTACATGTGTAGGTTGAAATGTCAATTTATCCATTATAAAAGTGTAGTGGCTCACGTGGTTAGGATGCTGGGCTGACAATCGGCAGGTTCACGTTCCAAGACCAGGTTGCTATCACATGGTGGGGTGAGCTCCTGTCATTCACTCCAGCTCCTGCCAACCCAGAAGTTCGAAAGTGGGTGACCACAAGTAGATAAATGTGTATCACTTTGATGGACAATTTAACAAGGACATGAAAGCCCCCAGCTGGGCATCCCCCAGTCAACAGTGATGTCACCAGCTAATCCTTCCAATCTGGAAGTGCTTCAGTGCTTCTGACCCAAATGTAGTATCCATCAAAAAGCAACTTTTAAAGCAAGGGCGTCAAACTGCCGGCCTGCAGGCAGGATGCGTCACACGGAAGCTGCACCCACCCCATTGCCGACAATGGCAAAACAGTCCTGATACATTGCGCGACATCATGTGACATTGCGAGTTTGACATGTCTGCTTTAAAGCAACTGCAGAAACCAGAATTCTGGTCAAGCAGTGATAAAATTAGAAAAAGTTCCCTTCATCATTTTACACCATCAGAAAGCCCTCTGGATCACCTGCTCCATAGCCTGACATGAAAGGGACTAGTATTCAAGAGTAGGAGGATATTTTCAGTGATTGTCTTTTGAGTCCTTTGGTATGCTTTTGAATTCTGATAGTAATTTTTGGTAATTATATAGCAGACCTGCCAGACCAAGCAAAGCTAAGTGGATTGCCAACCCTTGTTGCATCATCTAAAGCTATCTCCCACATGCCCTACATTGTCTGATCCGTGGGGTAAGAAAAATAGTGTCATAATAACCATTCCCCTGGCATACTTCCCTTCTCTGCTTCTACCACTCTTGGCAAAGGGAGAAAGTTGGGGATGGATTCTTTTATTCCGTGGATCAGTTCATGAAATCAGAACTGGCACCAAATTCTGAATTACTGTATATATCACTTTCTTTCTAAGTGGGAAAGACGTGGGGTAGAGGCATCTCATCAGTTGCCCCCGTGTATGGTAAAAGTCTATAATGCTATCCCTCTTATTTATTAATGTTAAAACTTAATAGTGGCCATGGTTTTTTAAAAATGGGATTTTATAACATGGGAAGTTTACTTGCTTATTAGATTTATAATGCCATTTAGGCTTTGTGCAACTGAAGCAGTGTACAGAACAGTTAAAACACAATGTAAGAATAAAAGCACAGAAACAACAAAGAGCAATACAGAGAATAACCCCCAAAATTACATTTTTATTGTATCAATGAGTTCCCATGTGTCCCTGGCCCAGCCAGGCCTGTATGATTTCCTTGAATGGAAACAGGCTCACAGCCCCAGAGGGGAATGATATCCCATCTTAAAGAAATTCAGACTTTTGCCTGGGAATAGGGTACAAATGTACAAACCATTAAAAAGTACTTTCAAAAAATATTAGTTAGTCCGGAAAAAAAAGAAACTGAAAAAATAGACTTAAAATAAACCTATTTTGATTTTGTTTGGTATCAAATAGGGTAAAGAGAACTCTGTTAGGCTTTCAGGATTATTTTACTATACTCTATAAGAGTGTTTTTCAACCTCATGCTGGCTGGGGAATTTTGGAAGTTGAAGGTCACACATCTTATAATTGCTGAGATTGAGAAACACTGCCCTACAACAATGAAGCTTTCCTGGAATTCCTTCATTCTTCTTCTTCTTGATCTGGCTTACTTACCTCTGAGGGCTGACAGAAAATATCTGGGAAAGCAAAGTCAAAATATGGAGACTAGAAAGAAGAAAACAACCCCTAAAGCAGGGCTCTTCAAACTCGGCCCTTTTATGACTCATGGACTTCAACTTCCAGAATTCCTTAGCCAGGCATGCTGGCTGAGGAATTCTGAGAGTTGAAGTCCATGAATCATAAAAGGGCCGAGTTTGAAGACCCCTACCCTAAAGAAAAAGGCAGACATTGGTAGACCAGTCTATGCAGCTTTTTCTCATTCTCTCATTAAGTTAATAACAGAAGTATGCCTGGATTCAATGTTTAGCCAAAAGAACTCTTGGAGCTAATACTGATTACTGCCTTGGGAATGCTCTAGTCTAAGTAAACAAAACTGAATTTTCCTAAAACTGTTGGAGCCAATCTTCTTTCTTTGTTCCATATCCTCCTCTTCAAAACAAATAATTTGGTCTCGTTTTCATGCCAGGCTTAGTGTGGTAAGTTCAGAATGGATTTTGTAGAGAACAGCTTACCTTTAGGACTCATCAATTTGCTCAATTTCAGAGCATACATTACACAATTTCCAAAGCATAGTTCAGGCTATTCAGCAGTTTGACTAGCTGCTTCTTCATGGTTACATCATTACTTCTACTGCTGTCACAACCTTTATGGAGTCCAGTGGCTTTTTAAATTTGACAAGCAAAAAACACAGTAAATATTTCTCACAAATATTTTCTCTCTTCCACTTTGTAGTTTGATAATTAACACACAAAATTATCTGCTGTGTTATTATTCAGACTGTTTTGTAAACTTGTGTTTTTTGTTGTTGTTCTTGGCAATAAAATAGCAAGCAGAAAGGCTCACTTCCACATAAGAAGGAAGGGGTTAGAAGGAAAGAGAAGGTTAACTTTTATTTCCAATCTCCGTTTCATGACTTGGTCTTTATTAAAAGTAGCTTTGGAATTGAAGCCATATGTGTTAAAACAAATTCATTCTGTTTAAGTACAAATATGCAAAAAGTCTCAAGATTAATCCAAGATGTTTAATGGCTTTAAATATCTGGGTGTTGTATTAAGGTTTAGGCAGGAGTAGCATAGAGAAGCACATAGCTTTTTCTTTCTTTCTTTCTTTCTTTCTTTCTTTCTTTCTTTCTTTCTTTCTTTCTTTCTTTCTTTCTTTCTTTCTTTCTTTCTTTCCTTTCTTTCTTTCTCTTAAAAGGTAATTTTGTGTCTGCTGTATTAAACTATTTGAATCCTACATTATTGGCTCATCTTCTATATATAGTTCAATTCGGACTATACCCCAATTACAGGTGGTCCTCAACTTACAACCATTTATTTAGTGAGCGTTCGAAGTTACAACGGCACTGAAAAAAGTGACTTATGACTGTTGCCACATCCCCACGGTCATATGATCAAAATTCAGATCCTTGGCAATTGATTCATATTTATAAATTGTCCTTGGATCATGTGATCACCTTTTGCAACCTTCTGACAAGCAAAGTCAATGGGGAAGCCAGATTCACATTACAACCGTGTTACTAACTTAACAATTGGAGTGATTCACTTAACAACTATAGCAGGAAAAGTCATAAAATGGGGCATAGCTCATTTAACTGTCTTGCTTAACAACAGAAATTTTGGGCTCAATTGTGGTTGTAAGTAGAGGACTATCTGTATTTCTCTAGAAATAGTGCAATCTAACTTCCATAAGACAGTATTTCAGATTCTTATATGTGCTTCATGTCTAGAAGATCATCTGTCTGAGTGGAAAACTTGTGCTTGTCTGGTGATCTTTAATCTCTGACTAAAGTTTAACTTTTGTACAGCTAGTCTGATTCTCATAATTCATGATAAATTTCATTTAGTCTGGAATATGACCTTATTGGAAAAACTGCAATCCTATAACTTTTCTACAAGCTTTATGCTGTCTGGGGACTACAGTCAACAAAGGTATTGTTAAAATAGCAAGCCCTGGATATTGAACTTTGCAGCTGGCTAAATATCTTGGAATTGCCCATCCACTTTAGATCCCTATCTCAGATTCACTTCAACATCCTCCTACTTGCTTTGTTGAAAGGGAGATTTACTGAGATTCTTTATTAGGAAACCTACTGTTGTTGCTCAGGGCCAGTCAAAACAGTTGGGTATGTCTTGCTTCACTGTGAGTTTTACAGATATTCTCTTATAAAGTTTATTATGCCCTTTTATAGGAAGACTTTCCAGATCATCCAGCTAAATTTTACACTACACGTGCAGGTGGACATAGCAAAGGAACATCAGGAAAGTTGGGGTGGGGCATTATTTGTTTACTTTGTTTCTTGTATTTAGATACCATTGTAAATTAGGTTACAACTAACAGATTGCATTCATTCAGGATAAACATATAAAGCACATTAATGATATTAGCTGGATACATTAAAATGAAACAAAGAAACACAGTACAAAAGAAAGAAAAATAACCAGAAAATAAAAGTCATAGCTTTTCCTTAACCCTCAAATGCGCTCCAAAACACTTCTGTTTTTTTTTACCAGCTTTTAAAAAGGGTTCCCAACCTGTGGGCTGCAGGCCAGTAGTGGGCCATGGCCTGCTGGCCACCGGGCCGTGGGACAGGCAGGCTAGTGTGCACACATGTCCCAACTTGTGGTAGCACTGCAGCTGCAGGGTACAAAAACAGGACACTGTGAAAACGGGACGCCACTGTGCTACGCAAAAATAGGCCGCTGCAGGGTGCAGAAACGGGATGCTGCTGCAATGTGGGGTGTGAAAATGGGGTGCTGTGTTGCGCAAGAACGAGGTAGGACTAGTGAGTATCATGGGTGCTAGCCCACCCCATTTGTGCCATGCGCGTGCTCGCGGCCCCATGCGCACACTCACACATATAAATCCTTCCCCCTCCCTTTCCCTCTGGTCCGCCAACCGAGAAAGGTTGGTGACCTCTGTTTTAAAAGGCTACTACCAGGGACGCTAACCTAGCCTCAGGAGAAAGGCTATTCCAAAATGCAGGGTCTGCAGTCAAAAACTATTATTGGGTCTCTCCCTGCTCATTTGATAGAGCTAGGCTGATAGAACTGGAAGGATCTGACTGTCGGTCTGTCTATCTATCATTTATTTATCTTATCTATCTGTCTGCAAGAATGTCTTTTTAATTTTACCATTTTGGCATTCCAGTTTTGTAATTCTTGAAGATATTCATGTGTTTTAATGAAACAATTGGCCTGCTTTTATTACTGTTTAATAATAAAAACCAAGCGACACATTGAACAGAAAGCCAGATTAGTTTGCTTAAGGTGCTTGCTTAGAAACCTGGATTCTATGAGTTCTAGTCACTTCTTAGGCATGAAGCTGGTTGGCTTACCTTGAGACAGTCATTCTCTCTCAGCCCAACTCCCTCACAGGATTGTTGTTATGTTATTATTTATAAAAATAATAAAGACAGGATATAAATACTGCATACAGAAATACATCTCAAGTTATCCTCTTTACCTTTGGGTTTTCCTTCCTTTGATTTCTATAAGTATTAGTTGGATACAGCTGCAGCCCAGGCATAAGTATATTGGTTATGGTTTCCTTCAACCACTGTCATATTTAAAAACATTGAATTTTACTTTTTAAATTTGTACTTTAAAAAGATTGTGCTATTTGTTGACCAGGATCATGTCATTCTAATATTTATATTTCTATACATTGTGATTTTAGGTTTCTGGGCTCAAGAAATAGGTAGAATGATTGGACTGAATCATCCACTCATACCTGTTCATCACCAATATATTGTTACTGGAACTATCCCTGAAGTGAAAGTCCTGAAAAAGGAATTGGCTGTTCTTCGTGATTTAGAAGGTTCATATTATTTAAGACAAGAAAGAGATGGGCTTTTATTAGGACCATATGAAAGTCAAGAAAAAATGAAACTACAGAAATCTTGGGTGCAAGATGGAGTCCCACCAGGTAATTTTGTTTGGGAAAAATAAACTTCAGTAGTACGTGCTGGATGCTCAGACTTGTTAATTGGATTAACATACATATATATGACTTTTTTGGCAATCTTGCTTATGAATTTATGCTAGTCATTGCTTGTTTGTAGTGTTCTTCCAAATTTATATTTATATCCAAATTTATATTTTTTGCTTACACGTCCAGTATTAACATTTGAGTCTTATTGAGAACAGGAATATGAGCTTGCTCTGTATAAAATAGAAAATATATTGAAGTGGGAAGTCAATACATACAAAACTTATCAAACTTTTTTTTAAGGCTTTGGAAAGGAACTTTTTGAATCTGATTTAGATCGAATAATTGATCATGTCGAGGCTGCTATGGAAATGGTTCCCATCCTGAGACAAGCAGATATTATCAATATAGTTGCAGGTCCTATAACATATTCTCCAGATATTCTGCCAATGGTGGGACCACATCAGAGCGTTCATAATTACTGGGTTGCCATTGGTTTTGGGTAAGTAAGCTGATTCTTTAAGGTTTTGGTGCATCAGTCATTATTAAAAAAAGTTTGTTAAGTTACTTTAATCTTTACTGCAAAAATAAAATAGAAATAAAATATAAATCACAGGTATCTGTGCCTGATTTTCCTTTTCAGAAAAGGAGTTTGAAGACTTGCTACAGGTAATGATAAGAAATTGTGATTAGGACATTAAAAATTAAAAACCATCAAATTGAAATAGTATTTGCTGAGAATTATTAAAGATCTCTGGTGTGTGATATTTGTTAAAAGAATATGCAATTATCCCTAATATCAGAGGACTTTGTTGTTGTTTTAAGTATTCAATTGTGTCTAACTCTTGGCCACTTTATAGGCAAGTGCTCTCCAGGCTATCCTGTCAAGTACAACTTATTTCAGTTGTTGGATCAGTTTTGATATTATCAAGCCAGTGTGTTCCTTGCTTGCCCTTCTTCTTGTTCCACTAACCATTTCTAACATCATTGATTTCTACAATGAATTTGCATGCATGACATGGCCAAATAAATCAGACGTAGACTTATGATTTTGACTTCTAGCGATGTGTCCAGCACCTCTCTGTTGGTTGCTCTGGCAGTCCATGGTAGTCATGTTGGTTGCTCTGGCAGTCCACACAATAATGTAAGCTAGCACCACAGTTCAAAGGTGTTAATCAGAGGACTAAAAAGTTCATTTTAAAAAGTTCTAAAAAATAAGAATCCTTAATTTTGGAGTAATGATTTTAATTTATTTAATTCCAAAAGATGACTTTATGTATGGCAAAGTTATCTTTTGGAATTACAGCTAGCATTTTATGATGCTGATTATTTTTTTAATGAATCTGTTCTTAATAAGAATATTAATCGCCAGATAGTCACTTCAAAGCCAATCTTAGCATATAGCATATATAAAAAATGGTAAAAAATATCTTCCAAGATGAATTGATTCCAGCCAAATTAAAGATAGAAAGATTAATGATCTCAAATTTAATTAGTATTACATTTATGCTAATTTGCAAATAGGGGGCATGGTGACTCAGCGGTTAAAGACGCTGAGCTTGTCAGCTGGAAAGCTGACAGCTCGTCAAGATCTGAGTGTTGTGCAATAGAATGAGCTCCTGTTACTTGCGCCAGCTCCTGCCCACCTAGCAGTTCTGAAACATGCAAATGTGAGTAGATAAATAGGTACCACTTCAGTGGGAAGATAATAGTATTCCCTGCACCTTGGTGTACAGTCATGCTGGTCACATGACCACGGAAATTTCTTAGAACAATGCTGGCTCCCTTGGCTAATAAATGGAGATGAGCACTGCCCCTTAGAATTGGACATGTCTGGACAGGGGGAACTTTACCTTTTTGCAATTAATATGTCAAATATTTTCCTTTTGTGATCTGAACAAAATTGTGAAATATTTCTGGTGATGTTATCAAAGATTCTGGATCTCAGAGATTTATCCCATGGTATTTGAATTTATATTCAGTAGGAGTCAATATTCAATATTCAAGTCAATATTATCTCTCCTATTGATTTTATTAACAATCTGTTCTTATTCTTGTTCATATTTATAACAAAATTAAATAAAGTATCAATTATTGCAAGGGAATAATTCACATCTTATAAAACTAATTCATTACTGGTATAAATTTTAGCTATAAATAGGTATACTTAATGTGACTTGAACCTTATTTGTTGCTATTATTCTATTAAAATATAACATTAGGTTATGAATCAAAATAATTACCATTTTTATAGTTCATTTACCTTTACAGAGCAGACCACTGATTTCCCCATTTTACAGGTGATCAGCTAAACAAAGAGATAGAAAGATAGTAAATGAGAAGGGACTGTCCTATGAAGATTGCTCCATGCCAGATGTATTTCCTACATAGAGGGCACTTCTTTGGAGGAAGCTGCAGGTATCAGCATGTTATATATATATGAAAGTGTCTATTTATCATGTGAATATACAATAGGAAAATGCAGTTAACTGCAGCTTCCTATGACATGAGCACATGGTATCATAGATACTTAATTTTGTATCACAGACTAAAACTAAACTAATGCTGTTTCCTATGCAGAAGTTTGACTTCTTTGTAGGAGATTTCATCCTGTGTCAAGTAGATCTGAATCAAGGCCTTATTTGGGAATTACACGCAGATTTTCAAATCTAATCCTTCTACTGGAGCTGACTTCCTCTCTCTTGCTATGCCTTGCACTAATCAAATATCAGGGAGATAAAAAACAGAATTCCTGTAAAACAAGTAGAATGTGAGTTTACATAACCTTTGTTGAAATGTTTAATGAAATGTATTACTGTAGTAAATTAAATATTTTCCCTCTTTCCTCTTCGCTACCAGGTATGGAATTATTCATGCTGGTGGGATAGGAAAATATCTTAGTGACTGGATACTCAATGGAGAGCCTCCTTTTGATCTAATTGAAGTAGATCCAAATAGGTATGGAAGGTGGACAACTACAAAATACACAGAAGCAAAAGCAAGAGAATCTTATGGTTTCAATAATATTGGTAAGACATTTGCTTATAATTTTCCATGTTATAAATAATATTGACACTTAAACATTCTTGTACTGAACTTTTTTATAATTATCTGGACTAATGGGAACAGGAATCATTTATTGCCATGTGGTTTAGGAATTCTCTGATATACTACCTTCCTATTTATGCCCAGTGTTTAGTGTACTTTGTTTATGTAGGGAAAGCCTATGAAAGTGTTTATGGACTTGAATTATGTAGTGTTGTTGAAAATTGGGTTCTGAATGTGATAGGAGTATTATATGATAGAAATAAAGCATGAATGAGAATAAGTGGATTATATCAACTGTGCAAGGTGTATGAATTTTAAAATTAAAATGGAGAGAATGTATGTAAGTTATAATAAATAGCAAAAAATAGAGCAGGTAGTAGGAAAATGGATGAAGAAATCTTAAGACGTACAGATAGTTTAGCAGGTGGCTGCACCTGTGCTGTGAGGAACCAATGTCTGTCTGTAATGGTTAGGTATTGGCCTAGAAAGCAGGAGACTATGCATTCTAATCCCGCCTTAGTTATGAAAAACCAGATGGATGACTTTGGGTTGATCACTCTCCCTCAATCAGCCCACCTCACAGGGTTGTTGTGGAGAAAATAGGAGAAGGAAGGAGTATTAGTATGTTTGTCACCTTGAGTTGTAAATGGGGAAAAATGGTAGGATAAAAATGTTTTAAAATTTCAAAACATTTAAAAATGTTTGCTATAATTGCTGTAAATAAGTGTGAATTATTCATAGAGCACCCTTCTGACCACTTCTTACATGCTGTCAGGGTACTTAACAAACACTTAAGTATTTGTCATACAACAAGAAGACATGGGGCAAATGAATGGATGGTAAAAGAATGTAGACTAAATACAAAAATGAGTAGCCAGTACAAAAAGCTAACTTGAGATAGTTTGGTCATGTAGAAAGAATGAGTGAGAATCGAACTACAGATCAAATATATGAAGGAAGAGAGAATAAATCCATAGAAAGGAGAAACTGAGGAAAATCTCCCCAAAAAGAAAGAGGTGAAAAGCTTAAAAACAAAAGATAATGTGTTAATTATTATAAGAATGTGGTAAAGTGAAAATAAAAAAGATATGAAGTGGTATATACTGTCAATGGTGTTGCTTTTATCTACAGCTAGTCCTTGAGTTACGATGGCGATAGGGATCAAAATTTCTGTTGCTGTGTGATGTGGTTGTGAAGTGTGATGTCTGGTGACCACATTGTTTAGCAACAGTAATCCTTAAAATCCTGGTTGCCATTATTAACTGAATCCCACCAGTCGTTATCTAGACCCAGTCTGATCCAAGCCACTCCTGGCTTGGTGTTTCCTAGCCCCAACTTTGCTACGTAAGCAACTGACTCTTCAACTCTTCCCACCTGCTGATTTCCCCTCCCATCTCTGCCCTTTGGCCATCTTCCATTCTGCTCATCCTGCCAGATCTACCAGCTTGCTGCCCTGCCACCCCCAGTTGTCATTTGCCATCTTTTCCTCCTGCTGCTGAAGAGGTGTGCCCAGTGTGGCCCTTCATGAAGCAGCTGCTGGCCATGACATGTTTTCTCCTTGAAGCTGTGCCTGGCCCTTGCCCAGATCATACATGGTCTTGTCCAAATTGCATGTGACCTTCTCATGAGGTTTTGGAAACAAAGCTTTTGTTTGTATAGTATATGTGATTCAATTTATTGTTTTTTGTGTTGTTTGATTTAATGTGCTATTTTCCTAATTTTGCAGTTGGGTTTCCTAAAGAAGAAAGATTTGCTGGGAGACCTACAGAAAGAGTCAGTGGGCTTTATGAAAACCTTAAGTCTAAATGCTCCATGGGATTCCATGCAGGCTGGGAACAACCTCATTGGTTTTACAAACATGGTGATGAAACTGGATACAAGTAAATGAAAGTTAAATATTTGTGCTTCTAATTTATCTTTAACAATTTAATAGAAATATATTGTCCATCTGGCCAGGTAGTTTTTTGTATATAAAGTAAATATTAGATTTCATGTGGACCTTGATATAAGAGACTTCAGATGCAGTAGACAAAATTTGGCCCTATAACATTTTGCTAACATAATATAATCCTATTCCAATTTTGCACATGAATAAAATGAGTAAAATATGTATGCATAAAATCCCATATTTAATGAACAATGTGATTTAATGGACACTCATCCTATTCATTTATTAAACTAAGTTTTACTGTATTTTATAGCAATAGTACTTAGACTTATATACCGCTTCGCAGTGCTTTATAGCCCCCTCAAAGCAGTTTACAAAGTCAGCATATTTCCCTCAACACTAGTATGTTTATAAATTAAATATGTTTATGTCTTCCTCTAAAATGTTCAGAATAGCCAAAATGGTTTCCCTCATTTTATCTTTATTGTAATCTTAAGAAATAGGATTAAGAATAATTGATCATCAGTTTTCACTACATATCTAGCATATGTATATGGACTCCTTGATTCTCTTTAAAATATGAAAAGTGCCTTTAAGAGCATATTATTCCTGTATTATATGCCATCTTTTGTTTGAAACAAATCAAGTATTTTGCTTTCAGTTTAAAATATATTTTATTTGATCTCTATTACCTATTGTAATGCAATACTAGCTATGTTTGAAAAGTAATTAATACATTAATCAAGATACATGACATTTATTTTTTTTAAAAAAAACTGCTGAAATGATATTTTTTAATAAGTTGCTTTATGCTAATTTACAAACAGTCATATGCTACATTTTTCAGTCATTGAAATATTGTGTTTCCAGACCTAGTTTTCGACGCACAAACTGGTTTGAACCTGTAAGTCGGGAATATCAACAAGTGACGGAAAAAGTGGGTGTGATTGACCTTACTCCTTTTGGCAAGTTTAGCATCAAAGGCAGTGATTCAGTTAAACTTTTGGATCGTCTGTTTGCAAATGTGGTCCCAAAGGTAAATAATAATTTAACAATAATAAGTAGTCCACTGTTAATTCCATTCATTGATCACTTTGTACTCAGAGGTGTTGAATCAATAATCCCAACTAGATAAATATAACACCATCCATCTGGATCTACAGGGACCATGAAAGTCACTTTACTTCATGTCACACTGCCTTCCCTACTGTATTGACATTTTCCACCACATTTCTTAGTTGCCACTGGCTTCCTTCTTTTAAATAAGAGGGCACAGTTGAATACAAAGTGATTTAGAATTGGCTTCCCTTTGCATTTTAAGAAGCCAATGATGTAACAATACTTTCTGTAGATTGGTTCCAGGGTGGTAAAATAACAGGGTCATAATCTCCCTGTTATTTAGATGCAGTTAACCTATTTCGGGGTTCATCTCATTTCCACATTAGGGCAAGTACATCTTGAATTTAGTCTGTTTATTATGGAATGGAGTAGTGATTGCATGGATCATATATGTATTAATGAGATAGTAAGTGCATATACAGTAGGACTCATGTAAATAATGCTTCCAATATCTAGATGTTTAATCCATTCCAACATAAACAGACTGATGTAGACCTAATCCTGTTAGTTGTGAAGATATACCAGGAAGAAAAGCAGAGTAAGCTGTTTATTTACCTACTTATCTATGTATTTATTTAGCAGATTCATATACCTGGCCACCTCACAAAACATGACTCTGGGCAGCTTAGAAAGATAACAATTAAAACCATAAGACACTCAAACATAAATAAAAAGAAAACACAAAATTATTGTAATTATTTTCTAAAAAAAAAAACAACCAATGAATTGCCAAAGAGTGCAAAGTCAGGGGAAGAGTTCACAGATTTGTCTGAATAAATGTTTTCCAATTGATTCTGGATACACAATGTTTCTATTAGGAAAAAAAAGAGAAGAACATATAAAGTCAGCAGAGGAAGAAGTCTACTTAAATCAGTAATATTTAGAATAAGAATATAATAAGAATAGAATAGAATTTCCTCACTGTGAGGAAATTTCTCCTTAAATCCAGGTTGCTTCTCTCTTTGATCAGTTTCCAACCACTGTTTCTTGTCCTGCTCTCTGGTGCTTTGGTGAATAACGTGACCCCCCTCTTCTTTGTGGCAGCCCCTCAAATACTGGAATACTGCTATCATGTCTCCCGTATTTCTTCTTTTCTTTAGACTAGCCAAACCCAAGTTCTGCAGCCATTCTTCATATATTTTAGTCTCCAGGCCTTTGATCATCTTAGTTGCTCTTCTCTGGATTTTTTCCAAACTCTCAACATCTTTTTTGTGATATGGTGACCAAAATTGGCTGCAGTATTCCAGGTGTGGTGTTACTAGGGTTTTATAAAGCAATAATAATACTTCACTTGACCTTGATTCTATGCCTGTTTATACAACCCAGGATTGTTAGCTGTTTTGGTTGCTGCTGCACATTGCTGGCTCATAGCCAAGTGATCATCCACTAGGATTCCAAGTCCCTCTCACAGTTACTGTTTTTGAGTTAGGTCTCGCCCATCTGTACTTGTACCTTTGATTTTTCCTGCCTAAATGTAAAACTTTGCTTTTCTCCACATTGAAACTCATTTTGTTGGATAGGGCCCATTGTTCAAGTTTGTCAAAATCTGTTTGGATCCTGAGTTTGTCTTCTGGGGTGTTGGCTACTCCTGTCAATTTGATGTCATCTGCAAATCTTATGAGTTCCCCTTCAATTCCCTCATCTAAGTCATTAATGAAAATATTGAACTGGGCCTAAGACAGAACCTTGTGGTACCCCACTGCTTACTTCTCTCCATTTGGATATGGTGCCATTGAGGACTATTCATTGAGTACGGTTTGCCAGCCAGCTACAGATCCATCTGGTGGTGATGTTGTCTATTCCACCTTTTTCTAACTTACCAAGGAGCGGGTTGTGGTCTACTTTATCAAATGCCTTACTGAAGTCTAAGTATACTACGTCCACAGCATTTCGCTGGTCTACTACTATTTGTGTGCTATGCTATAAAAGTTTAATTTGCATTATTATAAGCTACTGTATAATTGATGATTTTAACTTACAGTTTTGACTTTCTTTCTACATAGATGGGTTTCACAAATATAAGTCATATGTTAACCTTCAAAGGTAAAGTCTATGCTGAACTCACAGTCTCTCATCTGAATCCAGGGGAATTTTTATTAATTACTGGTTCTGGATCAGAGCTTCATGACTTAAGGTCAGCGTAAATTTTAAATTCTGAAGTTTTAAAGTAACCTGTGGTCCAAGGAATGTGGAATGAACTGCAGTTCAAAATAATAAAAAAGGCTGTAAAAACTTGAAATAATAATAGGTTTTATCAGGGATAAATTCATGACTGGTTGAGTATATAGGTGTACTTTATATAGAGTAAAATCTTGGGAGCAATTTGTTCATAAGGTTTCATATGCTGCAGAAGTCTTGTTTACTAATGTGTGAGAAAATTGAGTGTCAATACAGGGATACTGCACTTGTTTGTGGCATATTTGTAGTAAATATGTTGAATGAGTACAATAAGAAGTAATTTTAATAGCTGTCCATCTACTCCGCTGACTCTTTGGTAATTCTAAAAGAATGGGTGTCTGTCAAAATTAACTTTCTATAGAATTTCTAGTCCTATAATATTTTAAATATTATTTTGTTCTGATCTAATAAATCTATTTTATACACAGATGGATTGAAGAAGAGGCATTTAGAGGACAATACAATGTTGACATCAAAAATGTTACAGATGAAATTGGAGTATTGGGTGTAGCAGGTCCATATGCACGGAAAGTTCTCCAGAAATTAACTTCTGAAGATCTTACTGATGCTGCATTTAGTTTTCTACAGTCCAAGCATTTAAGCATTGGTAACGTTCATGTAACTGCAATTAGAATTTCTTATACGGGTAAGTGAAAGGAAATTATTATTAGTCTCATAAATAAACTAGTTGTTTTTTCTAAAAATGTAAAGTGATATCAAATAGACTTGTTATAAAAAGATCATTCTAAATTTCTTTTCAGATTAAAGTTTGATGGCTATAATTTAATCCTAGTTAAAATCTATATTATTCTTGATGTATTATAGGTGAACTAGGATGGGAATTGTACCACAAACGAGAAGATACTGCAGCTTTATATTCTACAATCATGGAGGCTGGATGTGAAGAAGGAATTGACAACTTTGGAACATACGCAATGAATACATTACGGCTAGAAAAGGCTTTTCGTGCCTGGGGAGCAGAGGTTGGAAACCATGTCTTTGATGTGTGTGTATGCAGTAGTGGGATTTAAATACCTGAACAATTGGTTCTCTGCATGGACGCCACTTCTGGAAGTCCATTCTGGGCCTGGGTCTCCAAGCCCCAGAATGGACTTTCAGAAATGGCATCCATGCACTTCCAGTGTGCCGTTCTGGATCTGGGAAGCCTCCCCCAGGCCTCCGACACACAGAATGGACTTCTGGAAGTGGCATCCATGCACTTCTGGCAGTCCGTTCTGGGCCTTGCAAAAAAGAACTAGGGCTTCAGCCAGTTTGCCAAAGTCAACAAAATATTAGCTACCGGTTCTACTGAACCGGTATGAACTGGCTGAATCCCACCACTATGTGTATGTGTGCATGTATGTGCATATGCGCATGCATATGGTCATGCCAGTCTTGTTTGTAAAAGTGCTGGCCTAGATACCAGGAATGTTCTAGGCCTCCCTTAGGCATGAAAGCTGGCTGGATGACTTTGGGCCAGATACTCTTTATCAGCCCAACCCACCTCAAAGGGATGTTTTTTGTGGAAAAAACAGGAGGCAGGAATATGGTAGGTATATTAGAGTAACAATTATTACTCATAGAGAAATAATTAAAAACAAATATATTTAAATTAAATTAAATTAAGAAAATATTTCCTCATACCTATATACACCATCCTCCCTCTTCCTCACACACATGCACAAATATACTGCAGCTAATAAAAAAATCAAGAGGAAGGCACAAATAATAAAATCTAAATTTAAATCTTTCTCTCTATACCCCGCAAAGAGCAAAGATACATAAAAAGTGAATCATATGAAATCTTTCTCCAGTGTGTGCTTTTGTGTGAATTGCAACAGCTATAAATTCAAAGATTAGTTGTCAAGTTTTTGGGGTATTTTCAACCATCATAAATGCCAATGGTTGCTGCATAAGGCAGTACGCAAGGATTACCAGTACATATTAATGTTGATGATTGGTGCTCTCTTTTTAAAGAAATTACAGATCACAATTTTCAAAAATCAAACAGAATTAAACAAGCATTTCAGTGCTGCTTACCATTTAACAAAATTAAGTTCCAAAAATTTGTGAAACAAAATGAGGATTGAAATCTAGGAAAAGTAGATCAAAAGTAGTCGTTAGATACAATGTGGGTACTTCATTTGCTCCAAATCACCTTTCTCCTTTAATTTTATATAACTACACAGCACTGTTTCTATAAAACATACATTTGCAAGTATGTATTTTAACTGCATACCAACTGATTGGGTTGTGCAAGTTGTTTGGATTTGAAGGTGTGCTGTGACTCAGCACATCTGTCAGTAACTCCTTTTAGAGGCTGCGTCTTCGCACACATGCAGCTTAATCCCTTGTGTGCATGCATGCACCCGTGCACATACACACACTAAGGAGATATTGACATGTATAATGTACATGCATATGTGCACACACTCAGAATTACTTTTTCCTCTTTAACCCATTGTTGCATAGACTTAATACATATAAAAGTACTTCTGCAATCCATAGAATGTTCTTCTTCTGTAAGATGGTACCTTTTTGGCTTCATAAGCAAATAGCACTTCTAGTTAGGAATGAAATTGTTGTTCATCAAGTCACTGAAAGGCACATTGAGTATACCATGCGTTTGTGCATGGTTTCATTGACTACAAAGAGGTGTTTGACTCAGTATTCCAACAAGAAATAAGGCATTGCTCATCCAAGGAGTAGGCTTACATAAACTTACTATAATCAATGTATGAAAAAGGAATGGCAAAATTTGCCTTAAAGATCTTAAAGTGGAAATCAACATAGAATGAGGTATATGACAAGGCGTTACAATATCACCTATCCTTTTCTCAGCCTGCCTTGAAGAAGTATTTCGCAAGCTAGACTGGGCAAAAGATGGAATAAAAATCAAGGGCACCTATTTAAATCACTTAAGGTTTGGTGTTGTTGTCACAAGACCCAGAAGAGCTACAAGAGACACATATAAGAGCTGCACAAAGCAGGATAACCATTTGGCTTGAAAATAAACCTGAAAAAGAGCTAGGTTGTTTAATAAATTCACCAAAGAAAGAAAAAATATATATCTGGAGAAGAACTAGATGTAGTTGACCACTACATATACCTTGGCCAACAGGTCATAATGGAAGGTGATATAATAAATGAAATTGAAAGTTGTGTTAAATGTGGTTGGCAGGCATTCGGCAAGCTAAGCATAATTTTCAAGAATCTCTCCCTGAAAAGTTTTCGACCAGTGTGTGCTACCTGCTCTAACATATGCCAGTGAAATATGAACACTAACCTCACAATCAATACAAAAGCTACGAGTGGTGCAAAGAGCCATGGAAAGATACATGCTCAGCATTACAAGACAAGATAAATGTACATGTTAGAGAACAAACAATAGTATACAATATCATCAATTCAAGAGAGTAAAAGAATTGAAATGGAAATGGGCTGGTTTCACAGCAAGAAGAACTGATGGCAGGTGGACCAAAGCAGTCATAGAATGGATCCCACTTGATAAAAAGCATCCATGAAAGAGACCTAAAACAAGATGGAACAACAACATCAGCAAGTATTGCAGGTCCAATTGGTAAAAGAAAGCTCAGGACCGTGTTGGTTGGAAACTTGTGGCAGATGCATGTTCATCCTGCAGTGGATAGACAATGGCTAAAATGATAATGATGACATATATACACACACATACATATTACGGGACCGTCTGCTGCCCCATGAAACCCAGCGACCGGTTAGGACCCACAGAGTCGGCCTTCTCCAGGTCCCGTCTGCCAGACTGTCGCCTGGCGGGGCCTAGGGGAAGAGCCTTCTCTGTTGCGGCCCCGGCCCTCTGGAATCAACTCCCCCCGGAGATCCGTATTGCCCCCACCCTCTCTGCCTTTCGCAAATTATTGAAGACTCATCTTTGCCGGCAGGCCTGGGGCAGTTAACATCTTGCCCCAGCCAGTGTATGTATGTTTGTATGTCTGTTTTAGGATGATTGGTTTTAATTAATGGGTTTTACAACGTATTTTAATTCTAGATTTCTTCATGTTAGTATTCATGTTGTGAGCCACCCTGAGTTCTTGGAATAAGGCGGCATAGAAATCTAATAAAATAAAATAAAATAAAATAAAATAAAATAAATAAATAAATAAATAAATAAATATTCATCAGGTACAATGTGGGTACTCCATTTGCTGTGAACTGCACTATTTTTCTATTTTCTATTACTTTATTCTAGCCTAAAATAAAATAATCAATCTAGCTAATTAGTGGCTGTGAGCCTTCTACAGAATAACCAGCCCCTGAATAGGAATTCTCCAATGTCTGGGGAGCCAAGATGCCACTTAGAACATCAGAAATTCAGACAGAATTTGTAACATATATTTATGGTTTATGGTTTATTGGATTTCTATGCCGCCCTATTCCAGGAACTCAGGGCGGCTCACAACATAGATAGAAATCTAACATTAAAATATGTTATTAAAAAACCCCTTAATTAAGAAAACCAGTCATTCAAACAAACATGCAAGCAAACATACACTGGCTAGGGGCAAGATGTTAACTGCCCCAGGCCTGTCGGCAAAGATGTGCCTTCAGCAATATGCGAAAGGCGGAGAGGGTGGGGGCAATACGGATCTCCAGGGGGAGTTGATTCCAGAGGGCTGGGGCCACAACAGAGAAGGTTCTTCCCCTAGGCCCCGCCAGGAGACAGTCTGGCTGACGGGACCTGGAGAAGGCCGACTCTGTGGGCCCTAACCGGTCGCTGGGTTTCATTTGTCTAATGCTGTAGCATACATGTAAAATATTTAGGTTTAATCACTAGCATCTCTAGCTAAACCTACAGAAAAGTTCGTTTTTAAAGTCCTAGGAAGAGCTGCTTTTCACATAGAAATAACTTTCATTGGTCTGATTGAGTAAAGGTAATTTTATGGGTTTCCTGATTTGTCTTGCTTTAAAAAATGTGCTTTTGTCATTATGATCACAGCTCCTTTATCATTTATGCACTGTTGATTTTGCAATGGATGTTGAAGCTTACATTTTATTTTTAATGGGAATAGTATAAGATTAGTATATAAATTTTATTAAGAACTATGCTAATTTAATAAATAAACATTTTATTAATGTAAAATATAGGTTTCGTTTGCTGGACATCACAAGAAATGAGAAAAAATAGGCCACCTAGTGGTTTTTTATTGCACCTTTTTTTAACAGATGAATTGCGACACCAATCCTCTGGAAGCTGGATTGCAATATTTTATCAAATTAAATAAGGTGGGTTTAATTTTTTTTCTACTACACTTTAATTACTTATTCTTTCTTTCTTTGTTTGCAAATACTTATATTTGAATCTACAAAACAATACCAGATAATTATACGCTTCAACAGTAGTGTACTTTGGTGTATGTAGCGGTGTTCATTCCTTCTGTCTCATTTCCCAGTCCATACTGCTATTTTAGATAACAAACTATAATGTGATCTACTAATTAATTTCATTTTTTGGCACTTTCCAAGTAATTTGGGGATCAAAGCAGTTTCCTTTATACAATTCAAACCTAGCTGAAATAAGAAGTTCTGATACAAAATTGCACACAGCTGTTTTACTACAGATTAATTATCTATGCATAATTATAATGATTTATGCATAATTATCTGGTTATTAATATGGTGGTTGGAATTTTTTTACAATTTGCAAACATTTTTATTTATTTAGTACTATTAAACTAGAACTTGCTATGTGAGATGCGATTAAAACTTACAATACCAGACTTTCTGTTGTGTTCAAGTTTAGAAGTTTACAATTTTACCATAAAAGCTGGGATAATCTTGGAGGATGAGAAATTTCTCCCTAGCATTTCTCATTTTTAAATTAACTCTCCTTTGTGTGTGTGTGTGTGTGTGTGTGTGTGTGTGTGTGTGTGCGTGCATGCGTGCATGTATACATATACACATACATTTACACTTGCACATCCATGTTATCTAGGAAATATCCCAGCAAAGCAATATTAAGGAAATTAAAGTTCAGCATATCTAGAGGTGATCAGTTTAGAAAATGTTATTTTATAAATAATATTGGTCAGAACTTTCTTCTTACAGACTTAGGATGTTTAGTATGAAGATAGAAGCTTTGGATTCCTATCCCACTGAATATGAATTGGGCTCATTTTTAATGCAATTAATATTTGTCTTAGTTCAGTATTCTATACGAGTAATGAAACCATTTCTGAGAGATAATTTCCTAATGTAAAGTTGGGTTTTCTAAATATTTTACTGTATTCAATGATAAGTGCATTTGTAGAAGTGTACATATTCTAAGCCTTAAAAGAAAAGAAAAACTTGTAAAGAAAAAATTGGGTAGAATTAATTGGATTCAAAGACTTGAAATATGGACTTAGTATTTTGCTTTGCCAGCCAGAATTCAGGATTCCAGTTGTTAAAATTAAGAACTTTTATTTTAAGTAAAAAGCAACACTCTCTCATAAAATATAAGCTAATTATAAATTTAATTAAAAAGAAATAACATATAGCAAATAGAAAAATATTCTAATATGGTAGAAAAATATTAAATCTTTAAACAATTTTTACTACTTATTTAGAACAAATTACAAGAAAGGTTTCAGAGGTTTTGCAATATTCTTCATTTATTATTTTAAAGAATCCAAAATGGTACTGATTGTATGACCTGTAAATCTGTCCTGACACGGGGCCCTCTCATACTCATACTGATGTACTTTCTTCTATCCTTGGGGCAGAGGAAAGACTGCTATTTGCAAACTGAAATCTATAACACACACACACACACACACACACACACACACACACACACACACACACACACAAACACATTGCTTTTTATTTCCTTTCTTTTTCTCCTGCTGCTGCTTCTTGGCTTTGTGACTGAATTCAGAGATTTACATCACAGTAGAAATAGATACTGTTCTGGCACTGTAGACCATCTGAATAATAATGTATAGTCCAATTACTAATTCAGAGAGAACAATAATTTAGGAATCAAATGGGATCTGGTAACAGAAAAATAAAGTGGAAGTGCCCCATGGACAGGGGGAGAACAAACAGGAAAGAATAAGTGTGCTGACCAAAACTTACTCCAGAGCCAGGGACTGATGGTGACGGGACAGAATGCTAGAAAGAATCATAGCTATAGATAGTCCTCAAATTACAACAACCATTGGGACTGGAATGTCCATTGCTAAGCAATGCGATGTTAAATGAAGTGCAACATCATGTGATCACATTGCTTAGTGACAGCAACCTAGCACTCCGTTGCCAACCATAACTGAATCCCACCCTGATCCAAGTCACACCTGGCTTGATCTTTGCCAGGCCCAAACCTCAGTTAGGTAATGGACTGCCTCCTCTTCAACTCTTGACACCCAGTCTCTGCAAGGAGGCATGGCCTACCGGTAGCTAAGACTACTGAAAGTCTCTGGCCCTTTCTTCAATCCCTATGCCAGGGCCACTGAGGAGTGCTGGTATACAGGGCAGTCAAAAGAGCAGAGATGGGAGATGAAATAGGCAGCGGGAAAGCTGAAGTGCCTTTCATAAGTGAGGGGAGGATGTGACGTGCCTGAATTTTGAAATCATGACCAAGAGAGCACTTCAGTGACTGTAACTTCAGGACCAGACATAAGTACCATGAATTCATCACCTCCATTGCTTCAAATGATTGCTAAATGACTGTGTAATGGTACTGTATGTGGGAATGACCTTGAGGGACAAGGGAAAGATATACTACTTAGGAAACAAGAGAGGGAGAAACCTGAGTCAGAGAAAGAAATTTTGGAAAGACCCAACTTAATTGATCAGGCTGTAAAAAGAGATGGCAGGATATTTGTACTTTTAAACTTGCAAGATTCTGTTAATGTAGCCTTATAATGAAACAGAATTAGCTCATTCTGTCAGGTTTACTGAAAGGATTGACAGAATGGTGGTAACTCAAGGACTCCCTACCTGTTTGGGAAGAAACTATTTAATGGAAGGAGAGTGTAATTGAAAAATAGCTGACTAGAAAAGCAAAGCCTTTGCCTTAAAATGGATTGGTTTAACAACCGCATTCAGCAGCCATTGAAACTTACCTTGGCGCTACTAAACAGTCCTCAGAATTCTGGCCATTACATTGTGTCCATGGTCATATGATTGGCAGCTTCTCCAGCATGGTGGATGTAGAATCCACTGATTGGGTTATTTCAGCCTTCCTGCTCAGAGAGACAAAATCAGAGCTTTAGTCACTCCATTGTTTTTTTCCATTAGTCAATCAAAATTGGCTTTCTTTTAAATTCTTTCCAAATTTATCAAAATTCTCTGTTCTGGGTTTTGGATGATCTTAACAAAAGGACTCTGTCCATCCTCCTTATTGAGCTCTCAGGCTCTGGCAGGGCTCTCTTCCCCTCCCTCGGGGCTTTCGGCCCTCTCCAGAAGCAGGATCGTCGGGTAGCTCATACCCGGTTTTTTGCAGGCTGCGGATCGGCGGATCGCAGCCTCTTGCCAGGCGAATCCCCCAGGACTCCACGCCACGAGGCTCCAGCAGCGGAGGCTCACGCGGAGCCCTTTCCTTCAGAATGCAAGTTCGGGGGGGAAGGATTGGGGAGCCCGAGGGGGGTCATTCTTCGCTATTTCCCCACAGCATTTAATCGGCTCCGTCGTCTTCACAAGACTCAAGGAGTTGCGGCCACCATTTTGCCCGCATGGTCGTCGGGTGGTCACCATTTTGGGAGCACATGGGTGGACGCCATCTTGTCTCCCTTGCTTAGTAGGGCCTACTAGGCCGGGTTTTCTTGCCAGACTGTTTGCCTTGGCCTGCGTTGGCAGGTCCATGCTGGGGAAGTTGTTTTCTTCAATCTAACTCAGTCTGCTGCGAGGCCGGTGGGCGGACGCCATTTTGTGGCCTCATGGACTGTTAGGGCCAGCTAGGCCGGGTTTTTGTGTGGTGGCCAGACTTCTAACCTGGAGCCCTCTTCTGCGCCTGTGCCATTAGCCACCTGGACTAGTTCACCTCTGGGGGCAACCGAACAGGCAGGTCCCTCTCACTCCTCCCCCTCCTTACAGCAGGGCCCCGAAGTTGTTCATGCTCCAACAGTGGTTGGGGCTACCCCTAGGGACCAAGGGGATATGTGGTCTCAAAGTCAATTTCAGGCATTCATGCACCATGCCTTTGTTCAATTTATGTCCTCCTCCAGGAGTTTGCAGATCCCCTCCCAAAATCTGCCTCCCCCTATAAGTCCCTCCTCTTTACCGGGGCTTACCATGGCGCCGGGTTCTGATATCTCAGAGACTTCCTCTCAAGTAAGAGAAGGGGAGTCCGTGGATTTGGCTATAGCTGACACTCCCATGTCAGAGGATGAGGAGGCAACGCCCAAACAGGCATCTGCCTCGTGTCTCTTTGACCCATCCATCTTCTTTTGAAGGCCTGCGCTACCACTAACCTGACTTCAGTTCAGGAGGAGAAACCTTCTACCTCCACAGATCAGGAATCCAATCCCTTGTTTGCGGTAAAGGTTGTGGACCAAAAACAAATTCCCTGCTCTTTTGTGTTTCGGGATGCGATTGAGGCCCACCACTCCGAAAGAAAGTAGTATGGAGAAGAAACTGTACAACGTTTCTCCCTCATTCGCCTCCATACTAGAGGTCCCAACTGTTGACTCCCCCTTAATCTCTTTGTTTTCTAATTCCGCCGTCTCAGGTGACATGGCAGAGGTTCTGAAGGTGGAGGACAAGAAGTTTGAGTTCTCCTGTAGAAGAGCTCATCAGGCCTCGGGGCTGTCCATAAAGGCCGCAACTTCTGCTTCCTTCTTCACCAGAGCGGCCATCATGTGGCTCTGTGATCTTCAGTCCCTGGTTCCCCCTGATCAGGTCAGAGTACACCAGACACTTGTCAAGCTGGTCGCAGCCTCACAATACATGGCTGACACCTCTCTCCATTCGGCCAAGTGCTCGGCCAGATCCATTGCCGCCACAGTGGTCTCTCGTAGGCTACTGTGGTTGAAGCAATGGAGAACGGATCTAAAGGCCAAATGGCGCCTCTCCACAGCCAAGTACGCGGGAAAAGATCTGTTTGGCCCTATTCTCGATCCACACGTGGTCAAGGGTAAGGACAAGCGCAAGGTCCTGGTACACCCCTCAAAGAAGTCTGACAGGCGGCCGCAGCAGGAATTCCGCAGGCAGTCCTTCCGTCCCTCAGGCTCTTGGGAGTGGTGAGAGCCCTTTCGGGCAGGGCAGTCCTGGGATTGGCCCAGAAGTTCTCGACCCTTTCCTCAGAGGCAGGATTGACAACAGGACCGCCCGAACACCAGAGCCAGGGGTCAGTCACAGGCCAAACATCCCTTCAGAGGTTCCAGACGCTCCAAGTGACGCCATTGGGGACTTTCCGATAGGGAGGCGCCTGGAACAGTTTTACCAGGTCTGGGAGCAGACCACCACCGACTCTTGGGTCAGAGACACCGTTAGATGGAGTCTGGCACTCGAGTTTCAGTCACTCCCACACGATCACTTCCTACAGTGCCCAGTATCACGGAACCCCTCAAAGGCATGTCTGGTCTCCACCACCATCAAGCACCTTCTAGAAATCAGGGCCATAGAGGCAGTCCCAAGGGATCAAATTGGAACAGGTTTCTACTCCATCCTGTTCGTGGTCCCCAAGGCATCAGGAGGATGGAGGGCGATACTGGACTTAAAGGGTCTGAACCAATTTCTAGTATACAGAAGGTTCAAGATGCAGACCCTGAAGTCAATACTGGCTGGTATCAGGAAGGGAGATTTTCTCTCCTCCATAGACCTCACTGAGGCCTACCTTCACATCCCAATCTCCCGGGAGCACCGCAGGTTCCTACACTTCTGTTACACACACCGGCATTACCAATACAGGGCCCTTTCGTTTGGCCTGTCTTCGGCTCCAAGGGTCTTCACGAAGGTCCTAGCGGTATTGGCAGCCCACCTTCGGATGATACCGGTGCGCGTACAGTGCTACCTGGACGACATCCTCGTTCAGTCCAGATCCCTCCAGTCAGCAAGATCAGATCTGTCAGTCACCATTCAGATCCTTCAGGATCAAGGCTTTTCGATAAATTTCAGGAAAAGCCACACTACCCCCACAAAACGGCTCCTCCATCTAGGAGCCCTGATAGACTCCAACCTTTGCAGGGTCTATCTCTCCCAGGAGCTACGGATGAGCATCCGGAAATTAGTCTCCCAGATTCGGGCAGCAAGGACGGTGCCATTGATACAGCTGTCTCAGTTCCTGGGGAAGATGGTATTTTGCATGGGCATAGTTCCATGGGCAAGACTGCACTCAAGGAGCCTCCAGTGGTTCCTCCTCCCTTTTCAGAAGCGGAACCTCAGCGCCTCCACCAAGAAGGTCCAGGTTCCACCCCACATACTCTCATCCCTCCAGTGGTGGTCTTCCGCAGCCATGTCCAAGGGGACCATATTTAAGGAGCCCCCCAGGCTCGTCCTGACCACCGATGCCAGTCTGTTCGGTTGGGGGGCCCACCTCCAGACCTATTTGGCTCAGGGGCGATGGTCCAGGGCGGACCTCAACCAAAACATAAACTGGCTGGAACTCAGGGCGATTCATTTGGCTCTCCTTCACTTCTCCTCTCTAGTGTCGGGACAACACATGTTGATCTTGACGGACAATGTGGCAGCCAAGGCTCATGTCAACAAACAGGGAAGGACACATTCCTGGGCTCTCCTTCAGGAGGCCACGGAGCTAGGTTTATGGGCAGAGTTCAATCTGGGCTCAATCAGAGCAGAACACATTTCGGGGGAGGCAAACTGTCAAGCCGACTCCCTCAGCAGGGCGACTGTGGACCACTCAGAGTGGCGTCTCGACCAGAGTCTGTTCGAGATGATCGTGAGCAGGTTCGGCAGACCTTGCCTGGATCTGTTTGCCTCCCCGTCCAACTCCCAGCTTCCCAGCTTCTTCACAAGATATCCAAAAAGGGGGGCCAAGGGGACGGATGCTGTTCGGTGCAAGTGGCCAGAGGGTCTGCTCTATGCCTCCCCTCCCCTGCCGCTGTTACAGGCCACCATTCGCAGGCTGATATTGGAGCAGGCGGAAGTAATATTGGTTGCTCCGTATTGGCCTCAACGCCCATGGTTTGCAGACCTAGTGGATCTGTCTCTGTCTCCTCCATGGCGGTTCCCCCCGGACCGAGTTGCTCTCAACCAGGGGGAGCTCCAGCATCCGGACCCTCAGTGGCTTCAACTAGCCGTTTGGCACTTGAGTGGGAGAGTCTAGCTAAGCAGGCCTATTCCTCGGGGGTGATCTCTATGATCCAGGCCTCCAGGCGCCCCTCGACGAACCGGATCTATGACGCCACATGGAGAAATTTCTGCCAGTGGTGCATCTCACACAAATTAGATCCCCTTTCAGTTACAGTCCCTAACATTTTAGATTATCTGCTGAAGGGCATTTCCAAGGGCTTGTCCACTAACACCATCCGTAGGCAGGTTGCGGCCTTGTCCACGGTCCTCACCTGCGACAATCTGGGTCCACTTTCTCACCACCCAGCTATCTCCGCTTTTCTTAAAGGGGCGGCCAATTCTGGTCCTCCCACAGTACACAGATACCCATCTTGGGATTTACCCACGGTGTTGCAGACCACCGCTCTTTTCGAGCCCCTCAAGACTTGCTCTCTGCATTTTCTCTCCTTGAAGGTGGCCTTTTTAGTTGCAATCACTTCGGCCAGAAGGATTTCGGAATTGGCTGCCTTCTCGGTCAGGGAGGATCTCTGTACCTTCCATGAGGACAGAGTGGTCCTTAGATTAGACCCCTCCTTTATTCCCAAGGTGAACACCGGGTTTCATAGGTCATTGGATTTAGTTTTACCAAGTTTCTGTCCAAATCCTTCTCACCATCTAGAACGCCAGTGGCACAAGCTAGATGTACGCAGGGCTCTGCGTCTTTACATCAAGCGTACTGCGACCTTTCGCAAGTTGGAGGCCTTGTTTGTCTCCTTTCAGCCCTCTGCCATGGGCAGGAAGGTCTCTTCTTCCAACATTGGCAGGTGGATCAGGGCTTGCATTGCTAGGGCCTACGCGTCCCAGTCACTTTCGGTCCTGGCTCGTATCACAGCTCACTCCACGCGCAGCGCAGCGACCTCTGCGGCCTGGTCTACCCAGGCTTCTGTGGAGGAGATTTGCAGGGCGGCATCTTGGTCGTCTCCATCATCTTTCATTACACACTATAAGATCGATAGGTTTGCTGCAGCGGACGCCGCATTTGGCAGACGGGTTCTTCAACAGGTTGTTTCCTCTAGGGAGACACCAGCCTAGACCTTCCCTCCCTTAGGGACATGGGGGGCTTTGGTATGTCCCAATCAGTGGATTCTACATCCACCATGCTGGAGAAGGGGCGTTGTCTTACCTGAACGCCTTTTCTCAGCATGGTGGTGTAGAATCCACACCCTCCCTTGGATAGGTGTCTAGGCTTGCGTATTGTCATTTTTTTGTATTTTGGAGTCAATGCGTCAGACTTTGTCAGGATCCTTCGCCTCGTCAAAACTGGGAAGACACACCCAAAGGAAGGCGTGACTAAAGCTCTGACTTAGTCTCTCTGAGCAGGAAGGCTGAAATAACCCAATCAGTGGATTCTACACCACCATGCTGAGAAAAGGCGTTCAGGTAAGACAACGCCCCATCTCACAATTACAAAATGGCAAAGAGCTACAGTCATGTGGTTGCAATTGCAGTCCTCATTTAACAACAGCTGGGACTGCTGGAGCTGGATTGCTAAGTGGCATGGTCATGTGATGTCATACTTTACAACCATATTGCTTAGCAAAGGCAATTCTGTAATTTTGTAATCAGTTTCTAATCAGCTAAGGATATGATTGTGACCTTATTTAGTTCATTAAATATTTTATTGTAAAAAGAGGAAACAGTTTCAAAAAATATTTTCTTGACTGTATCTTTAGGAAAATACATTTGGCACAAATATTTGGAACATGAATCTGTGAAATATTGGTTGTTTTTAGGGGTAAAATGTCGTATCTTTGCTTAACTATGAAAGGAATTTATTTTAGAAGGTCTTGTAATTAGTCAAAAACAGCCAATGAAGAATAATTAATTTGAAAGTACTGCACAAGTATGGCCTCCTGTGTATTTTAAGGTGGCAGTTAAAGCAGATTGCAGCAGATGCTGTGCTCTCATGCAGCTGAGTAGTTTTTCTGTGTATACTTTGGATCTATTCCAGCATTCACAAGTGATTTAGTAAATAAATCATGCTATTAAAAGATTACACATATCTTTTGACAGATTTCGGTACACTAATTGCCTTAATTGCCTTTATTTTCCTCACCAGATAAAATAATAATCTTATAATCTGGGAATTACTATACATATTCCATGCTATTTTGGGTACTTAAATTCTTGTAATTTCTACAGCTATTGAGGTTGGGCAATCCTTATGATCTTTGGGAATTATCTTTGAGAATGCATCACAGAGTATAAACAGATTTTTATCACAAAAATATACTATAATGAAGGAAATAAGTCTGGTCACCTCTTGCCTTCTTTATTTCTATTACAATTACAATTACCAAAGAAAATACCAGAAAATACATTTCCAGAAGTTAAATTATGAAATCAAGAACATAAATTAAAATGATTTGCAGATGTTGCATTTAATTTAACCACCCAAAAGACTTTTTAGAACTAATAATGAAATATACACAATATTTTCTTGATTATGTATCTTTAGAAAAATAAATTTGGCACAAGTATTTGAAACATGAATTTGTGAGTTATTGGTTGTCTTTAGGGGTAAAATGTCATATCTTTAGTTAACATTTAAGAGTGAATTTGTTCATTATTTATTTACTCCATTTTTTTCAACTATCCAAATAAATAAACCAATAAAATGAACTTAATACATTCATATAAAAGAAAATGTACAATATAACTTATCAGCCAAATTCAAGTCTTCAATTACAGCATACCTTTCCCCCATACTTAATAGAATTACCAAATTTTAACAGTTCTCCTGAAACCTAGAAGTAAACATTTTTGTACATATATTCATCATAAAACATGTGTAATGAAATGCTGATGCTGATCAGGTTAGAATAACTTTAACTGTCTCTTTTCTATATATTCAGGTGAATATATAGAAGTGTCTTCTATGCAATTAAGATAGAAGGGACCATTAAACAATTCACACCTCTACTGTAAGATCATACTCAAGGCTCTAGTTATAATTGCTGTATTAATCTTCATGCAAACTATTTGTTCCATTTATAAATTATAGATTTGAGTTATCAGATGAATAATGTTGAAGATAAGCACTGGGGAGATTAGTTGTATTTAAATGTGCTTCTTTTATAGGCAGAGTTTAATTACAGTTTGTAGGGACAATATATGAAATTATATAGATGAGGGTTGCAAGTACTGGAATCAACCAAAAGCAAGACTATACTCAATTTATATTATCAGGTGTCCCATAATAGCTAATTTTGATAGCTACAGTCTTATTTATTTCTTTAAACTTTTAATATAGACACTGATCTTTTGCAACATAAATTTGTATTATGATCATCCATAAGATGCCCAAATCCCAACAACTGATTTACAAAATAAATAAAATAAAATAATTTTGTAAATAATTTATTTACAAAATAAACACTGTAAATTTTAAAAATGAAGAAGAACTATAGCAAGGATGACCAAATTGACCCCCATGTTGTGCATCAATTCTCACTGGGAAAGTGCACCTCTAGGCAGAGTTCAAGCTCTTCTCCGATTAATTGGGCATGACTATGCCTTGGCCAAATCCAAATGACCTATAGAGCCAGTGTCCAACTTAAAATGAATCCAATTTAAAGGATACTTAGAATAGTCCTCATCGCAGCCCTGCAGATATTTCTGTGACACCTTCTAATCAAGGGGGAACTTGGTTATTCTGAAATAGGGCCACCAGTTGGGCACTCTGTGATGCAATAAGAGCAGAGTAATAACTACTTTTTGCTGCCCTTATTGCCATAAGATAATCCCCCCAAAAAGGCTCTTAACTCATGTTCAGTTGGGTTCACTCTTTTTATCCTCCAATAGCATTTATAAGCATCTCTCATTATCTTGTTAGCCATTATTTTATTAAAGTGAACTGTAGAAATTGGCCATGCTTACTGCAGAAATCATTGTTGACCAAATATTTAAGCAGACTTTATTGTTTTCATTTCTTATGGTTTGCTATCACTTAAAAAAAATGTTTTTCTTCTCTTTTCTGGCCCAGAATATTTATACAAATGAACTGATTCTTGGATGACATATGATGCTGTTGTCACTGTTCTTTTTATCTGCAAATTGAATGATCATGATTTTTCATAGCATAGCCCTCACTTCTGACTAATGCAGAGAAAAGCTAAAATAAATAGGAGGGAGGGATAATGAATGTAGTAATATTCACAATATTTCATAATACTATGTACCTATGGAAAGGAAAAGATGTCGTGGTTTTCTTCTTACCTTTTTATTTTGATCCCTTGCTGAGGAGATACAATATATATCTTTTTCCATTGAAAAAAAGACTGGTTGAAAAGCTGCTCGTCTGAATGTGTGGCTTAGGTTGTGGAACTGCTACAAAGTTTTCTCCACTGTGTTGAATATATAATTGCTTCATAATGACAATCTGGCACAGGCACTTCTTTGAAATCTAACCAATTTAAATTGTAATTCTGGAGGCAGGAGCATAGGCATCCATCTCTATTCTATTCCAGTAACTAGTGGAAGTGCCATCTCTTGATAAAATTATTCCTGTTGAACTCACTATTCCATAAAAAGTCCTTATGGATAAAAACAAGAAACTAATTAAATGCTTTTGGGAAGCCTTCCAATTGCTCTGTGTTCCATTAACTATTCAGAAGCATCCAAGTTTCACTTAGCAATCAGGCTTCTGTGTCACAGAACTTTATGGCCTTCCAACCCATAGCTTGCGACCTACTTTTTTAAAAAGAACTGAGAGTCTAGGAAGACTCAAGACCCAGTTTCAAATAAGAACATGCCATGCTGTTTAGTTCAAATATGGAAGGTTCCTAGTACCAGGAGGCCAAGGACCAACAGCCATTCAGTTTTGCTGTGCTTCAGCCTGCCCTAAACCTATTCTTCTCCCATCAAAACCCAGCTTCCAGGCATTGGACATCCCCCACCATCCTGGCTCTGCAAACAAGCACAACCAATGCTGTCTTTCACATTGCCCAGACTTGAAACCTGACTATTTATTAATTTCCAGTTAATTCTCAAAAACCTACATCTATAGCTTTGTCAATATCTACTAATCACTTACTATCATTTTTCCCCAGCCAGCAGACTTCATAGGAAAGAAAGCACTGAAACAGATTAAAGAAAAGGGGCTTGAACGAAAACTTGTGTGTCTCACCTTGAAAACAGATGATGTTGATCCCGAAGGAAATGAAAGTGTCTGGTATAATAACAAGGCAAGCAGATTTTAGTTCAAATAATTGAAGAACGTTTTTTCTGGAACCTCCTTTGTATTTACTTCCATTTTTTAAAATGGCTATCATTTTCAGTAGATTTAGTTGCAAAAGCTAATGTGCTTTTCAGAAAGTAGAAGGTGTGGGTGCATATGTATACTATATTTGCTGTAAATCAGCATTTCTTAGTCTGACCCCTCCCACTTGAGTTGGGATTGTAGCATTTACGGAAGTCAGACAATATTTAGCCTCCAGTAGATTTTTTGTCAAGCATAGGAATTAACTTGCAATATTTTCCCCATTGGACAAAGATGGCCCAAACAGAATTATATCATCTAAGCATCAATATAATCTCAATATTTTGTCACTGTGTTTAAACTAATATCATATATTTGATTTTATTGTACACTATGTATGTTAGAGGTTAAATATTTAGAAACACAAATTGTATCAACTGTGTATTTTATTCTATAAATCTATAGTGATAAATTTTAATTTTTCAGGTTATTGGCAACACCACATCTGGATGTTACAGCTATAGTACTCAGCAAAGTCTGGCTTTTGCATATGTTCCTATGGAACTCAGTAAAGTTGGACAGAAGCTGGAGGTTGAGTTGCTAGGCAAAAATTACCCAGCAACTCTTGTTCAAGAACCACTGGTAATGACTGAACCAACAAGAACACGGCTTCAAAAGAAAGGCAGACATTCTAAAGTATAAATAAAGGATCACATAATTGTCATGATTGACAATTAGGATGGGATTAACGTGATTTGAAATATTGCTATATTTGAAATCCACGTGATTTGAATTACATAAGATCGTAAATACGAAAGTTCATTTGAAAGAGCTTGTCTGGAGTAAAAAAAACATGTGAATATTTGCATTTCATTTGGGGGAAAAATGTAACAAAAATGTCAGCAACAATAATAATTGTCCATAAGGAAATATTCAAGAGGGAAAAAAGCATGTTTACATACTTAAAAAATTCAATACTGTAGTGTTTAGTAGGCTCCTCCAAACTGATTTTAAGAACACTAATTTTACCTGTTTGCCTATATCCAAATTACCTGTACCTTTATTGTGTGAAGTTTTGATTATGTGCCAGAAATATAATAGTTCATCTCTAAATAATTGATGAGTAGTTCTGATCTAAGGCAGATATTATTGTCCATTGATATCTTTAAAAATCAAGGGGAAAAGGGAGAAGAATTACAACTTGCAAAACAGTATATTAAAAAGAAAACAAGAATTTTGCAAAGCTACTGTTTTTGTATTGCTGGAACAAAATATGAGGTTATAGGTAGTCCTCGAGTTATGTCCACATGTTTAGCAGCTATTCTAAGTCACCATGGTGCTGAAAACAGTGATTTGTGACCAGTTCTCATTTTAACAACCATCATAGTGTCCTCAGTCATGTGATTGCAATTTAGGCACTTGGAAACCAGAATGTAATTATTTTATGATTTGCTTAATGACCTGGTGATTCACTTAACAATCGTGGCAAAAAAGGGTGTAAAATTGGGCGCAGTCCTATGTTTATTTCAGTCCCAATTGTGGTTGTAATTCGAGGACTATTTGTATATAACTTCCTTCTCACAATAACAAGCAGACAAAAATTCAACCTGTTTGGAAATTACACTATTTCTTCAGGGGATTGAACAAGACCAGTGAAGATACTAGTTTCTGTATTTCCAGTCAGTTGAAAGAACTTTGGTTTGAAAGAACTTCATGAGTGCTTCCATCTGCCACCTGAGCATTAAGAGGGTGATCAACTCCTTGTAAGATTTTTTAAGATAACAAAATAGCAAAAAAATGGATTTTTTTGCTTATATTTATGCTTGGAATATTTTATATTAGCAGAAAAAATTGTTGCATTAAAGATAACAGTACTATAAAAAGAAAAAGGCCTTTTCTGGACAACAAAATATTGTTGGGAAAATGTGAATACTGTCATCTGGATATACTATACAAAATGAGTAACAAATGCAAATCAAATAAATTTAAACCTAATTTTTTCTTTTATGCTCTGGTCCTGTGAAGCACCTGAAGCAGGTTAAAATGAATCACATAACTAACTGACATATTTGATTCAATCTGAACAGGAAATTTCAGCAAAATTTTGTAAAGCAGAAAATTCTGTGTGAGAATATTCTATTAGGACTGTAAGTAGTTCAAATGGCATTTGGGACTGGATTTTATGTGCTAAGCAAGGTGATCATATAACATGTCACATGACAGAGTCACTTAGTGACAACAGTTCCTGCTTTCTTTCTTCTTCCTGTATCCTGAATAACTGGTGCCTTCATTACCTTCCTCTGATCTCCTCCAGAAATGTTTAATCTCACAATAGGTCAAAAATGTATCTTTTTTGTTATTGTGGAAAAAACACTGTGTAACCCAATCTCTTCATCAAGAAGTTTGTAGTTTAGAAAATTAACAGCCTTTTCACATAAGGCTTCCTACTCCCCCTTTTTTTAAAATAAAAAAAAATATATGTAGGAAATCATCTACATAGCATGAAATATTTTGCTGTTTTCTGTTAAATGTCTATAAAATTGAATTAATAAATCTATCACATAACCAACTTCAAAATTTGTTTTATGATGCTAAACAATTCTGTTCTCTTTGAACATTCTGCTTATATGTAAAAAAAGGCATACATACTCAGGTTCTTATAAATGAGTTTTGCTATCAATAAATAAAATTCCTTTTTAGAGGTGAAACTAGCTATTAATGTCAAGTGCCAGTTAAAATTACTATCCCTTTATTATCTTATCTGTAATATAAAAAAGTGATAAAGCACTGAGGACAAACATGCAACTACAGATTCTACAGATCAAATGTATTTTTAGTCCGATTCAGCATGACTACTTTTAAGTGACTTGAATCTAATTGGTACTACTAGTACAAAAATCAGATTATTCTTGAAGATTATATTATTGCAAATATATATACACACACAGTATAGACATATATATGTATGTATATCAGCGGTTCTCAACCTATGGGTCGCGACCCCATTTGGGGTCGAACGACCGTTTCGCGGGGGTCGCCGGACACCGTGGTCCACCATTGTTTTGCCCATCGCGCGCGCTGTGCATGCGCGGTTTGGCCCGTTGCGCACGCGCTGCGCACGCACCGCGCATGCACGGATCGGCCCGATGCGTGCTGCACATGCGCGGATTGGCCCATCACGCCACGCATGTGCAGTGTGGCCTGTCGGGCATGCGCGGATTGGGCCGTCACACACGCATGCATGGTTCGGCCCGTTGCGCGCACGCCGCGCATGCGCGGATTGGCCTGTCACGCGCGTGTGCGTGGCGCAGGTCGGGGTCGCGCCGCGCATGGGCGGTGCAAGTGGGGTCTCAACCTGAAAAAGGTTGATAACCACTTACGGTATGTATATGTATACATATATATGGTATATAAGGTAATGTGTCAAATTGACAACATATACCTTATCTATTGACTAATTTCATTGACTGGATAATCATAATCAGCTGTGAATATTGGCCTAAAAGCCAACTCTTTAATGTTTAGATTCATATTTATATATTTTCTCTGATAAACACAATAGGCATTACTATTTCCATGTTTTATTTCAACAAATTTTTGTAAGAAAATAGCAACAAAGGGTCTGTGGATGAAATAGTGTTGAGTGATTATTACACTTCCTAACCACTAACTGAAATACTGTACATTACAGCAAGAAAAGAGAGAGAGAGAGAGAGAGAGAGAGAGAGAGAGAGAGAGAGAGAGAGAGAGAGAGAGAGAGAGAGAGAGAGGGGAGTTAAATCTAGGTCCTAGTACACTTATATGTTCGCAGCTGGCCAATCTCACCTTTTTATCTCCAAAATGCAAATTCTGTCCCCCCAACAGTTCGTTACAGCCACAGCCCCATTCAGCAAAGCGGAGGATGAAGGATACTACCGTAGTTGTCTTCCAGCAAGATTGCACTGGTACAAACCTGCTCTCTGAATGGGGATTTTTTTTAATGGGAACTGGGCATAGCTTAAGGTGCACAAAACAAGCCGGCGGGTTCTCGGAGTTGTATTCTCCACCAAATATTCAGTTCATCACACCATGGGCCCAATCCTCCCAACTACACCTCGGTGAAGTTCATCCAGAAAAAGGCGCTTCAAGCGAACCAGCGGCCTTCCAGTCCCGCCTCCTTTCATTGCCGTGGGCGAAGCCGCTTCGTCCGGATTGAGCGGATTCGCTAAGTTTGATGGTGGTCCCGCCTCTCGATCATAAAACTTCCTTGTAGGCGGGCGATCTACCCAGTTCCTGCTTGATCAGGCGAGAAGCGATGGTTCGGCGACTCATCATCCTGGGATTGCAGGTCTTAATGCAATTGTGTCGTCTGAATGCAGGGTCTCCAAACACGTCACCGCATCTGGTCTTTATCCTTGCCGACGATCTCGGCTGGAACGACGTGGGCTGGCACGGCTCCCAGATCCTCACCCCGAACTTGGACGCTCTGGGTGCCGAGGGAGTACGTCTGGAGCGCTATTATACGCAGCCCCTGTGTACTCCCTCTCGCAGTCAGTTGCTAACCGGCAGGTACCAGGTAGGCGCGAAAAAGAGTTGAACTTGTCCCCAGGAAAGTGAGATTTAGCTAGTTCTTTTCTCACCCGGCTCCTCTTGCAGAAAGAGGTAAAACTCTGATGCTCGTGCTTTGTGTTATTCAAGATTAAACAGAAGCCTGGTTAACTACTGCTCCACCTCTTTTTATACATTCAGCAATAGGCGGCAGCCAACAGGATTCAAGTATCCTTCCCGATTAAACAATGAGTCTGCAGGCAGCAAATCTGACACTTTAGCTGATAGTCTTATGACCGTTTTTTCAACAATTCTAAGATTCACTTCAATACATTACACTTTGAACCTACCCAGATAGGATAAAGCGTTTTATAATAGAGTTTCCTGTTATAAAATAGCATAGGTTCTCCTGCTTGAATAGGGGGTTGGATTAGAAGACCTCCAAGGTTCTTCCCAACTTTATCATTCTATGTTCTATAAAGAATTAGAAAGAGCAACAAGGTGATTAAGAGACTGGACACTAAACCATATGAAGAATGGTTGAGGAATTGGATATGCCTAGCTTAATGAAAAGGACTATAGGTGACATGATAGCAGTGTTCCAATATCTAAGGCACTGTCACAGAAGAATGGGTCAGCCTATTCTCCAAAGTACCTGAAGGCAAAACAAGCAATGGATAGAAACTTCTTCTAAGAAGTTTGTCTGAAAAGGTATAGGGATTCCTGCTTGAGCAGCGGGTTGAATTAGAAGACCTCCAAGGTCCCTTTCGACTTTGCTATTCTGCTATTTTGTTATTCTGTTAATTAAACTTGAAGCAGAGAAAGGTTGGATCAATTAAAGCCCATCTTGGTTTTCAAAGCAGGGTCAAGCACGATGACTTTTTAACAAAACAATATCATTCACAGATTAGGAAAATTCATGTCCGGATAAAAGGCAAGTTGAGGTCACTAATAAATGAATTAAAAATAAAACCGGGATTAGAGAATAGAGAAGGGGATCAGTTCTGAAATGCTGTATACCATTCTGTGCACTATAGTTCATAAAGAATAATATAGAGCTAGAAAAGTGACAGAGAAGAAGAATAGTCACTTCTAAGGAAATATTGTAATATTTGGGGTATTTTGGGTTTTTTAAAAAAGCAAATAAAGTATGATAGAGATGTGTACAGGTGTAGTTAGTGTAGATAAAATAAGAATCATCCAATCATGCTGAATTATGACAGATTCAGGTTAAATGAAAGAATGCATTTCACACAGGGTACATTTAAATGTTGAATTCCTCCAACAAAATAAAAAGATGCCTTGGATAGTATTAAAGGCAGATGAAAAACATAATGCTTTTGATTTGTTTAGCCTCACTTTGTATAAATTCAGCTAGTGTGGTTATTGAGTCAGTATGTTCACTCTGTTACTTAAATCAGCCTTAAAAGATATACAGGTAGGTAGTCCTCGACTTACAACAGTTCGTTTAGTGATCGTTCAAAGTTATAACAGCAGTGAAAAAAATAACTTATGATCGTTTTTCAAAGTTGCAACCTTTGCAGCATCCTCATGATCATGTGATCAAAATTCAGATGCTTGGCAACTGATTCATATTTATGACTGTTGTTGTGTCCCAAGATTATGTGATCACCTTTTGCAATCTTCTGATAAGCAAAGTCAACGTGGAAGCCAGATTCACTTAACAGTTGGGTTATTAACTTATCAACTGCAATGATTCACTTAACAGCTGTGGCAAGAAAAGTCGTAAAATGGGGAAAATTCACTTAACAAATGTCTCACTTAACAATAGAAATGTTGGGCTCAGTTGTGGTCGTAAGGTCAAGGATTACTTGTATAAGAAATTGTCTTAAGCTCTTAAAATACAGTCAAAATGGATAATCTCCTTTACAGAATCCTCTTAATTATTTCCCCCCCCCCAAAAATATAGAGATATTGTGCATTCTTAAACTTCTCTAATCCGCTATGGAAACTAACTTAAAAATGGATATTTTTATAAACATATATTTTTCCATGTTAGCAAAATGTTTAGTAATAACTTCCTTTTGCAGCATGTGCCTTTTAAGATAGAAGATGAGAGAGCAGAAAACCACAAAGCCTTTTATACTTTTCTGTCAGTCTTATGCCCCAAATATGTTAATAGTAGAATTGAGGGGGAACTAAGAAAAACTAACTGGGGTAGTTTTTGCAATTAACACCTCTGACTTAAATAACTTTGTGTTTATAAGTGCTTCTTGTTACCTAAGATTTTGAGTTGATTCCCTGACTCCCCCCCCTTTTTTTATGTATTGCATCTAGGAAGTCTGAGGTTACCCATTTGGAAATAGATTAAGGAAAAGCAAACGAATTGTGACAATTCTGAAGGAACTTGTAAGAAATTTCTGTTTCTTACAAAATCCCAAATTGCATCACACTGATTGGTTTCTGTAAGATAACACAGTGTTTAACCTCTCTACAAGAACATTTTTGCAGGAGGAAATGAACATGCTGGCTTCTTCAAAAGTCTTGTTTCAAGAGTCAGAATTGTACCCCTTATTTTCCCCATTGCAAAAATTGAGATGGAGGCCAAAAGGTTGCTTCAAAGTGTTCCTAGCAACTTGGCACAGTGCCTGTTCTGGATATCGTTCACCTTTTCTGTATGGAAGAGTGTGTCAGGAAAGCTTTGGCTCCTTGATTACAAATCAACACATGAAGCCAACTGAGGCCCATCATACAGAGAGCTAGATTTGCAGCAAAGATGTTTTGAGCAAAATAAAGTTGTAATATTAGTACTGGTATCTGTATCCTACTAATGTATCAGTTCTTTGAACTTATTAAAATTTGAGAATGAATGTAACCTAACCTCTTTTTCCTGCCCACTCCCCAACATTTGGCAATGATCAATATTTTAATATTTTAATTCATACTTGGATAATAAATACAAATACAGCCATTAGTATTTGTATGTTCTGTTGGAGGTCCGACCACATTTGGGATCAGAACTTCTGTAGCTAAGTGAGGTTCTTAAGCTCCAGTTTTATGACCTTTTCTACTATGGTCATTAAACACATCACCATAGTCATTAAGTAAATCTACAATTGTCAAATGAGTCTGGCTTTCCCAATTGTTGGAAGCCTGCTGGAAAAGTCACAAATGGTGATCACATGAACCTGGCACGCTGCAACTATACATGCCAGTTGCCAAGTACCCAAATTTTGATCATGCAATCATTGGGACGCTACAATAGTCGTAAGTGCAAAGTCCAGTTGTAAGTCACTTTTTAAATTGTTGTTATAACTTTGAGTGATCACTAAATGAATGATCGTAAGCAAATGAGTATGCTCTCATAAGATCTCACAAAATCTTAGCATTCATGAATGAACCTTGGGATTTCTCAAGATTTGAACAGTTAAGGGAGGATGTTTCCAGTGAAGGTCTGCTGATATATCTGTAGCAGTGGAATAAAATGTACAATCCTCTAGCTGAGTTTCCATTATTACTTCCCTTCTGCCTCTCCCTTCCCTGACTCTATCATAGAGGCAGAAAGGAAGTAATAGGTAGGGCAGTGGTGGTGAACCTATGGCACAAGTGTCAGAGGCGGCACTCAGAGCCCTCTCTGTGGGCACGTGCACCGTCCCTTCAGTCCTAGGCCTTCAGCTGGGTTTTATAAAACCTTTTCGCTTTAGGCCTCCATCGCCGTGTACAAAAAAAAGTTCAGTTCAATCAAGTTCAGTCAATTTCAACTTCTCGCGGGAAAAAAAAGATCTCGCAAAGTTGGAATTGATTGATTGAACTTTTTAGTCCCAACCAGTCTGCTGTTACCATTGCAGCCACACCCACCCAATGGGCCACACCCACCCAATGGGCCACACTCACCCGGCACCCGACGATGCATAAGTGGGTTTTGGGTTACAGTTTGGGCACTCGGTCTCTAAAAGGTTCACCATCACTGAGATAGGGTGTTATTAAGAGGAATAAGACAGAGTTCAGTCAATTTCAAACATTTTCTGTTATAAGATAACTGTGCCTAATCTGAAGTAACTGGAATAACAGTTCTGGGTTTGACTTCCTTTTATTTAGAATCAAACACAAATGTCCTGTAAATGCAAGTTAACTATGTTTAAGTATTCTTTTACAAATACATCATGCAAATTACTCTTTATCTTCATATATTTCTTTAATGTGTTATATTTTAAGTTGCCCGATTGATTTTTCCAATATTAGATTTGTGTTGTGATAAAAAAATATGTAACTCTAGATCAGTATTTCTCAACTTTGACAACTTGAAGAGGTATGGACTACAACTCCCAGAATTCCCCAGCAAGCAAAATATGGGGGAATTTTGGGAGTTAAAGTCCACACCTCTTCAAGTTGTCAAGGTTGAGAAACACTGCTGTAGACAGAACTGGTTAAGCTTCCTAACATTGTGTGGGAACTAATATGTGAGGCACACTTGTTTTCATTAGATCCATACAGGTTTACAGCATCAAATAATTTGGCCTTGTCAGCCAAGCTGTGTCCCACTGGATGAAAAACTCCTGCCTGAGTTGCTTAAAGAAGCAGGCTACGTTACTCACATGGTGGGGAAGTGGCATTTAGGAATGTACAGAAAAGAATGTCTTCCTACCCATAGAGGGTTTGATACTTACTTTGGTAAGCAAACTTATTTTCATCCTTTCTTTATGCTGAATGCTAAGAACGTTCTATCATTTCTATCGGCAGCCTAGACTGGTCATGATTTCTTTTTTTAAATGACCAAATTGTAATTGACTGACAGGAATTTTATCCTAAGGCAAACCCCATAGGCTTCACATTCTGATGTCCAGGTTCACTGAATGCATCAAGGCAAAACCACACAAACCAAATGGAAACTTAGTAAATTGGGAAAATTAGGTAATACTGCATTGTTGTTTCTGTAGAGATGTCAGTTTCTAATACAATGGAAGTTTACTGCGCAGTCATCTTCAGCTTGGTTGAGGGCAGCTTCAGAGGAAGAACTGGAAATGAAAACTATATGCATACTCTAATTACTTTAATCTCTCTTTTAAAGCTGGAGCAGTCTGTTGGAAATATTCTGAGAGACAGAACTTATCATTCTGTTCAGAAATTGCTAATCATTGATGAATTTATTAGTTTTAAGGATTCATAATATTCCAGCAATAATAAGAGAAAAATAATTTTTCATTACTTGATAATGGCAATACCTTATTATGATGAGACAGTCTCTAGATCACCAGTTGGTGTCAGTAGTAGATCAGACTTTTTTACGCTTGCCTGAAGAATGTGAACATAAATAGCATAAAAGTTGTATGAGCAGCTGTTGCTGCAAGCCTGATTCAGTTTATTCTGCAAATTTCAAAACAAAAACAGCTATTCTTGCCTTCAATATTCTATAATTTCAATATCAATGTTTCTGATATATTAAACTGCTTAATATTATTGCATTGCTTTTAATAATTTTAGATAATGTATCTATTTATACTTTTTCTTCTTTAAATAGAGGATGGATACATTGTCAAATAAATGATAGAGTTTATTTACTTGTTTTAAAAAAAATCTGGGAAGTTTTTTTCAGGTTTAGGGCATCTCTGTAGTTTTTTCTCCTGAAATTATACATAATTGACTACTCCTTGTTTTAGGCTACCTTCTTGGAAGTGAAGATTATTATTCTCATGTGCGCTGCATGCCTATTGTGTCTAAAAATGTGACCAGATGTGCTCTCGACTTTCGAGATGGAGAAAAAATTGCTGCTGGATTTAAAAATATGTATTCTACTAATGTATTTACAAAAAGAGCTCTTGATCTTATAGCAAGTCATCAGACTGAGAAGGTATAATTGTATTTATTGGTCATACATCCATTTTTCAACACAGCTAAATATTTGAATGTTGTAAGCAGAAGATCATATTTAGGGTTAGGTTCCTTATTTAAACATGCATTATTTCCAAGAGAAATAATAGTCTGGGTTCTTCCATTGCACTAAGTGAGGTGCCATAAATTGTTTCAAGCATGAGCTGCTATTATACAGTTTTATATGATGTTGCCAGTAAATAATTCAAAATGGCAAAAATGTTAGGTATTTCGGGAATTCATCCCCCAAATCCGTAAGACTTTAGATGGGAACATTAATATCTCATGGGATTTGAGGCAATCATGCATGATTGTGAATAATTTAAAAAATAAATATGATATTTATTATTTAAAGCTTCTGAATGTTATCTGGAGGCATTGCAGGTGACATGGCATCTGTTGATTCTACGTTGCTGGTTCCTATGCTAAAGCATGATTTATTTAATTATGTTTCATAGCTGAGCCCAGTTAACTAGGTTCACATATCATACTAATCATAGTGAAAGGGACAATGGGGTCATGTGTTTAGTTACATATCCGTGAGCTTCTGTTTCTCTCCTGCCATCCTCATCTTTGCCATATCTTACATAACTATACTAGGGTTTTATATCATTTTGAATTCTGGGTAATCTGGATTCTAAATTGTGGGTGGAAACTTCATGAAGTTTCCTTTTGCAAAAACTAAAATGAAGGACAGAAGTCATGTTGGAAGTTATAGAACCATGATCCAACTGTCTTTCAACTAGTCATACCTTATTGTAAATGTTTGTCAGTGCCTTTGGCTCCTAAACATTTGTTTCTGCAGGAAATGTGTTCCTCTAACTCAGCTGCTCTATTCTCTATATTCTAAATGTTTTTAGAATAATGCTTTTTTAAAACTAAACAAAAGTTGTATTCAGAGGTTATGCTTATTATCAGAACTTCATAGACATGCAAAGCAAAGCTGTTTTCTCAAGTGCTTTTTTACCCTAGCCAAGTGAAAATATAAGGAAGGCAGTATATATAGAAGAAAATGTTATCATTTTTTCTTCTGACAGTTTCATTTAATGCTATGGTATCTTTTTTCCCCCCGTCATGTGTATGTTTGTGTTATAGCCATTATTTCTTTACTTTGCCCTGCAATCTGTCCATGAGCCCCTTCAAGTGCCTGAAAAATACATAGAACCATATTCTTTTATCAAAGATGAAAAGAGACGCAAATATGCTGGAATGGTTTCCATAATGGATGAAGCTGTGGGAAATATCACTTTAGCCTTGAAGAGATATGGCCTTTGGAATAATACCATTCTAATCTTTTCTACAGGTAAGAATGAATAATTAAATATATACGTACACAATGATATATCTTTGGATACAGAAAGTAGAGGCCAGATTGCTGTGAAAATGGCTATTGCAGAATAACAATTCTGTATAACATCAGGACCCAATTCAGAATACTGGTCATTATCTGTAAAGTCCTATATGGTATGGCCTTGGATTACATCAAAGACCACCCTACTTGTTATGATTCTGTCTTATCTAAATGTCCAGAGAAAGCCTGGTCAAGGCACAAATCTCAAATGAAATAAAAGGAAGGTGGTCTTGGTACTAGTCCCCCCATTGTGAAACATGTTGCTCTCCCCAAATACCTTTGCCTCTTTAACTTTAGGGGTTTCAGAAAGCATTAAAACTATTTTTAAAAAATCTAATAGGCTTTCAGCTTCTATCAAGGAACATCGAGTGATTTTTTAAAATATTATTTAAGGCAGGCTCTTTAAGTTAGTACTTTTAGATGTTGTTTGTTATTGACAGTTTTTCTGTACATCACCTGATATTGACACGATCAGGTCATATAGAAATAATCTAAATAATAAGTTAATTAAATCTATAGAAAATGAGGCAGCATAAATAGATGATTGGAGTTTGATATCAAGGGCAGAATTCTGAACCAATTCTTTTTTGATTTGCTCTGCTGCAGTCCTAACACGTTAAGGCAATTTGCAACGTTTAATGTACTTACACAGATAAATACGATTGTCACTAATCCTACTTGTAGCTGAAATTGCTTTTTAGTTTGGCAATTTTCTGGGGTACCTTTCATTCTATTTTTCTTTACAAATGTTAGGAATCATCCCAAACACTTGCGGATGATGCAATACATGCAACAATTGATGTAGTTGCATAACATACAAGTTCCAACACATGTTTTTTTGCTGTAATCAGGGGTAGTCAACCTTGGCTCTTTTATGACTCGTGGACTTCAACTCCCAGAATTCCTAAGGCAGCACAGCTTATTGTAAATGTTGGCTCAGGAATTCTGGGAGTTGAAGTCCACGAGTCATAAAAGAGCCAAGGTTCACTACCCCTGCTGTATATGGATGTGTTGAGAATTTGTTCTCTAACAAGTCTATTAATGTGTATACTTACAGTAAACTAAAATATAGTTGACTAAATATTGCTTATAGGGTGTGCATTAGTTTTGCCCAACTTTGCTATATACAGGTGCTGTAAAAGTATATAGGGAAAACTTGGCATGTCTTTTGCAAAGCTGATCTTGTGACATTTTAGATATACAACAATATTTTTATCCAGTTTTTATTACTATGTCAGTGAACAGTTCATTTTATATGATGCTTTCTCAAATTGCCGTGTAGTTTCTCAAAAAATGTCTTCCTCTGTAAAATGGGCTTCTGTTTTTCTCCCATAATTAAGCATCTTTGAAAAATTGTTTTTAATTTCTCTTGGCAATTTTAGGTTACTTTATTATTAAAAATAATAAAGACTGTTACTGCTGGGTTGTTTGTCTATGGATGTTCTCAGTCATCCAGGTCCTGGTTGTCCCAAAGGTGCTTTTTGAAAAGGCAACTGGACTTTGTTTTTCCTTTAAAGACATTTTGGTTCTCATCCAAGAAGCTTCTTTAGTTCTTTAGGTTGTAGTTTTTTTGTTGTATTTTACTCTATACTTCTTGAAACGGGAGAAATCAAGAGAAATATATTAAAGACCAACGTGCCCATTATGATTCCAGAGAGATTATACAAGAAAAAAACACAGAGCCACAGGCTGGGCTTTTAAGACATGTAAGAACATCATTTCATCAGAATTCTCTTATTTTTCTTAGAGGTTTCAAAAGTAAATTCTCTTGCATCAGACTGAATGAGACAGTTACAAAAAAAAAAAAAAAACCCAGGCCTTACCTTGCAGTAAACTCAGTAAAATTCAGTCAGCTTCTGAGACACAAATACCCCATCTCTATGGCAGAAAGAATAGCAAAGAAGGAAGAAATGTTTGACCTAAATATATTAAGAACATTTCAGTTCACGATTTGACTGTTATCTAAAAGTACTTGTAAAAAAGGCAAAATGAATCTAGGTATACTTTAAAATACCTTAACAGCATCTTCAGGTAAAGTATTAAGTATTAAGTCTTCGGAGATGAGCGGCATATAAGTCCAAATAAAATAAAATAAATAAATAAAATTAAATAAATCTGCCAGAATTCTACTTATACAGGTAGTCCTCAACTTAAAACAGATCATTTAGTGATCATTCAAAGTTACAATGGCACTGGAAAAAAGTGACTTATAATCCTTTTTTACACGATCATTGCAGCATCCCCATGGTCACAATTTCAAAATTCAGATACTTGGCAACTGACTCTTATTTATGATGGTTGCAATATCCTGGGTCATGTGATCACCCTTTGCATCCTTCTGACAAACAAAGTCAATGGTGAAGCTGGATTCATTTAACAACCATGTTATTAATTTAACACCTGCAATGATTGACTTAACTGTGACTTGAAAGGTCATAAAATGGGGCAAAACTCACTTAACAAATGTCTCATTTAACAACAGAAATGTTGGGCTCAATTGTCATAACTCAAGGACTAACTATATGTTTCATATAATTTTAAAGATTTTTTTTGAAGTAGTCCTGGTGTTTTTAAGAATTTATCTTTTTAAGGAAAAATAACTTTAATTTAGCATCATACTCACCCTCATAGAGCATCCTTAGTAATAACAGGAAAATTTTCACAGTCCAAACATGAGATAATTGTAAAACTCTTTGCATAGATTTGTACTTTTTTCCATAGGAAGCTAGCTTATGCTGAGTCAGATAATTTATATCACTATTGTCAATTCAGCAGCAATTCTAAATTCCAAATAGGAGAGACTGTTCAACAGATTTAACCTAGGACTTTTAGCTTACAAAAAATGGATTCTGCTACTGAAGTAAGACCAATTTTTGTTTTAGTTCTTATCTTAACCAAAATAATAGAAACTCATAAATAGGTGGCTACTTGGCAGACCCTATATTTTTAGCAACTATGTGAAATGGAGAAGTTCAGCACATATAAATATAAAACTGTGGAGAAGGCTGTGCGTACCACTGTATATCCGGTAATTTCCAGAAGAGGGTGCTACAAGATATGAAATTTACTTAACTATCATGTTTTACAGATTAGTTTCATTTACAGTTTTCTTTGTTTTGAAGTTTAACCTTTTCTGTATTACTTTCCTACTGTTATGATACCTTGTAGCAAAACAATTAGCTAAAAAGAGCTGAATAAGTTCTCTTCCATCAACAACTAGAACAATTTAGTAAACATCCTGATCTTTGGTATGCTATTTGTAGTCTGGGCTGGCTTTCTGGTGCAGCAGTGAAAAATGTATTGCTTTCTAGATGTTGCCATTCAGCATTTCTCACCATAGTCTTACTAGCTGAACTTGCTGGAGTTATAATACAACATCTGGAGGAATGTAAATTCTTCATCCTTGTTTCAGTAGAGAGTACCAGAGAGTACTAAATAATCTAGCTGAAATCAGGAACCCAGTTGTATGGTTACTGAACTTCTAAAATTAGGACTTAAAGATCTAGGGCAGAGGTGTCAAATTCAATTTCACTGAGGGGCACATCAGGGTTGTGGTTGACCTCGGGGAGGTGTGGGGGTGTAGCAGGGGGCCCCGGGAGAGGCATGGCCAGCTCATTGTTGCTTGTGTTAGGGGACACCTGTGTGGTCCTCGAGCTTCCAGGGCACCGGGACCCCACAGCCCAGCCGTGCTTTCCCAAGGGGGCGCTTTGCTGTGCTTACCTCCTCCTTGAAGCTGCTGCTGCTGTTCTTGCTCTTCCTGGCCAGGTTGCTCATGGTGTGCACGGGAGGGCAACGTGTATGGGTCAGAGGGAGGCCCGTTCCCTTTCCATGCGAGGAGACCTGGCTTTGTAACTAAAGCATCCTCAGCAATAGGATGGGAGACTACCAGGAGAGATCAGGAGGAGGGAACAAGGGGATGGCGAAAGGGCATCCTGGTGGCCAAGTGCTAAGGCAGGACTTCTCTCAGACACTCCCTCTCTCTCATTATAATCCCCTTCCTTCTTTCCTTTCTTCTCTCCTTCCTTCCTTCCTTCCTTCCTTCCTTCCTTCCTTCCTTCCTTCCTTCCTTCCTTCCTTCCTTCCTTCCTTCCTTCTTCTCTTTTCTTTTTTTCCTTCCCTCTTTATTCTCCTTTCTTCTTCCTTCCCGTCTTTCCTTCTTTCCTCTTTCATTTTCTCCTTGCCTGTCCCTTCTTGGGTGCTCAAATGCAAAAGGGGAAATATTTCTCAATGCCTCCTTGCCTTGTGATCAAATGCCACTTTTGCTAGTAGTCTGTGGCCACTTAAAAGACTGAGAACAAACCAGGCTCAGTTTATCCTGTACTTGCATTTAGTGGGGGCGTCCACAGTGGAGCAAAACTATCAAAATGGTGACTGTGATAGTTGATCAAAGCTCCTCTGTTTTTTATGTGCAACAGTTTTAGCATTTAGGAACAGAGGTAAGTTAGTTGCTTTTCTATTAATACATAATCCTTAAAAGGGCTCTCCTGTAAGGACCCTGTCTTGGTCTAATTCAGACTGGAAATATCCCAAAGGAAAATATTTTCCCCACTCTGCTTTGTCCTCTTTTCCTCACTGGAAATGGCTGCTTGCAACATCGAAGGAGGGGATACTTTCCTAAGAGCTCACAGTTCAAGAATACCAATGTTAACTTGAATTGCCAACAAAGTCCTGTCTGTGACAACACAGAACACAAAATTGCTTTCTCCTTTGAACTGGGTATCTCCAACCAAGCTGCCTCTCCTTCCTCCCTCTTTCCCTCCCTCCCTCCCTCCCTCCCTTCCTTTTTTTTAAGCTGCCAGAGGCCCCAGGCAGAGGTGGCAACAGGCAGGCAGTGGTGGGCAAAGGCTTCCGCTTATCCCTGTCATTGCCTCTGCATGACTCAGCTTACTCTCCTAGACCTGTGCACATATCTGTGTGTGTGTGCACGCACACAGTGTGTGTGTGTGTGTGTGTGTCTCACCCCTTGTTGAGAAACTTTTTGCGATGGCAGGCTGTAAACTAATGAAAACTGGTTTTTTTTAGTACTTGTTTCTTTTTCTCAACGTGCCGCCAATCACATCGTGCCCGGCCCCCCCTCAGCTCCCGCCCACAGCCCCATGGAAGGCTGCAAGAAGCTCCATCACAGCTTCTCTTACCTCTCCCATTCTTTTCTTCCCCAATATCACAACATGGGGCTGCAAGAAGTGAGACCCCCCCCACATGCATGCACACACACACACACACAAACACACACAAACACATGCACGGGTCCCATTCTGTCTCCTCCGTGCTCAGGAAGAGGCAAGGGGAGGGGGAGAGATTGGCAGCATTGCTGGTGGTCATGGTGCCGGCGGCTGTGGCTTTCCAATCTGGAGTGGGGCGGTCCCTGTGAAAGGGAAGCCTTGCAGGCTGCGAGGCTAGGCCAGCAAGTGGGGCACGGAGGCGCTAGTGCTGATCTACAACTTGGTGTGGAATGTGGTCAGCCTTAGATCTGCAGCGCTGCCCTGGAGCCAGTGACGGCTGGCGTCCTGGGTGGAAGGGAAGCGTTCAGAAATCAGTCCCCAGGAATGTCAGGCCTCACACCTTCACCGCCTCCTGCGCATGCGCCCAGAGGGCGGGGCAGGAATGGTCCCTCATTGGTTCCAGGACATCACGGTGGATCTAAGGGTGACTGCATTGTAGATCAGTGCCCAGCCACCCTGGGCCGGGCTAGGCCGAGGCACCATGGGCCAGTCCTTCGCCAACATATTTTTCAAACTTGGGAACTTTTAAGATGTGTAGATGTTAATTCCCAGAATTCCCCAGCCAGCACTCTAATTCTCTACTAGAATCAGAGAATGGAGTATAAGAGAATTCATTCTAATTTACCAATGAAAATTGGCATTTTAAAAAACTAACAGTTGCTCTGCCTGATGGCAAGGAAATAGTCCCCCCCTCCCACCCAGAGCTGGTCCTCCTTAATACAGTATTTGTGTGCCTGTCTCCAGATTAGTTATATTACAACAAGTTATAAGTGCAGTTATTTACTAAGTATGTGCCTTGTATGTTGTCCACTTGTTTCCATTTTTGTGATTTGCTTTCTTGTTCCAATACATAAGCCTTGCTTTTTCCTCTACAAATAAAGGAGTTACTTGCAAACTAATCAAATAAATTTAACAAATAAAATAAAAATAGAGGAATTTCAGTGTACTGATTGATTTTTCAAACAATATACCGGTATGTCTTCTATTATGTTTCCATGTACTCAGGACTGGATTGGGATATAATTTAAATGCTTCAAATACTGATAATGTGCAATCATCTAATCATGCATTAACAATTTTCAGAAAACTGCTGTGCATACTCTACACATGTATCACAAGTAGGCTTTAAAATGAAAGTTGTAAAATACCTAACATTGGAGGTGATTTTGGAGTTCAGACTGGGAGCAGAAGTCTTCAATATATGGGTTTGTATGGGTTTAAAAATGGGTGCATTTTTAAAAGGTTTAGCAGGATGAGTGGGAAGGAGCTAATCTTGCTAGGAGAAGAATATACTTACCACAGAAATTATTCATTGTGGACAGAATTGAAACACACAATACACAAAGACCAAAAGGGAGAGAGGAGGGAGCTGCTTAATCCTTGAAGTACAGAAGTTCAAGAATCCAGGTCAGTGGGAATGCCTGAGGTTAGAAATTAAGTGGCTCAGTCAAACTCTGAATTAAAGCTTTCATAGAAGCTACATAACTAATAAATATAGTACATATTACTAATCCTTCCCTTTTATAAGTTTTGGAAGGATTCACTCCCACAGTTTAAAAATTTATAATAAAATTGAAATTGCAGGCTTCCAATGCTGTTTTTGGCAGTCAGTTCTAAATTCTCTAAGCTGATGTGAACAAAACAACTTGAATTGGTGGCAGGTTTGCCCTTTGCTTAAATTATAGCCACATGCCTTTTAAATAAATACATGTTTCAGACATTTCATATTGGTACCACCCTATATAATTCTTGACATATTAGTGTCTCTTTATTGCTTTTAAGATGTGTGTGTGTGTGTGTGTGTATGCACGTGTGTGTATAGACCAGCGGTTCTCAACCTTTTTCAGGTTGAGACCCCACTTGCGTCGCCCATGCGTGCGCGACGGGCCGATCCGTGCATGTGCGGTGCGCACATGGGCCGATCCGCACATGCGCGAAGGGCCGATCTGCACATGTGCGGCACGCGCACGACAGCCCAAACTGCGCATGTGCGGCGTACGTGCGATGGGGCGAACCACGCATGTGCGGCGCGCGCACGACGGGCAAAAAAATGGCGGACCGCGGTGTCCGGTGACCCCCGCGAAACGGTCGTTTGACCCCAAATGGGGTTGCAACCCATAGGTTGAGAACCGCTGGTATAGACAGACTCCAGGCTCAACAGATGGTCCCAATTCCTTTTTTCAAAGTTATATTGTGCGGCTTGCTATTGATTTCTTAGCTTATTTATCTCTTATTAAGGAACTAACTTTATGCTAATATGAAATTACTTTAACAAATAAATCATCAATAGTCTTAAAGAAGTGCAATATAATGCTATGAATTCCCAAGATTTCCCCCTTACCTTTGATCTTACTAAGGAGAGGCATCTGAATGACCTACAAAGGTTTTAGGCTCCAATTGCTTTTAAACCCAGCTATTATAACCTGAGATAGGAAACTCTTGAGAGATGTATAGAAAAATTAGTTGGTTCCTATGTTACCATCTGAAATTATGAGATTCAATGCTTGTGTATCCATATGAATATTTTATTGATTTTCTGGTTGAGTCTGGAACAGATTTCATCTGTTCTTATCCAAGATGATCCTTGGAATACAGAGAGGAAACAAACTAAGGAAGATGTGTACGTAGGTTCACACTAACCAATAATGCATTTCTTTTGATTTTGGATTAATCATATTTCACGTGAATCCATCTATTTCCTTATATAAACTATAGGTTGTGGATTAGGATGCTGTGTTGGTTTTTACTTATTTGGCAAATTATTAAAACAAAGCATGGCTGAGCACAGTGTGCAAAGTGTATATAACAAAAATCTATCATAAGGTGCAAAAGATTGTGGGTTGCATTGAACAACAAAGCGCTCAGAGTCACTTTGGCTTGTGAGATGGGTGGTATATGGAAGTCTGAATTTTTTGCTGGCTTTAGAGGACTGCTTAATAATAATGCCTCCAGTACATTAACGTGACAATTTAAATTCAACATCAGAAAGAATTATTTTGCATTAGCACATGGCATTTGAGATTCTTTTATCAACATGTGTGAAAATGTCTTGGCAATGAGACACAGTATATGAAAGGCAAAATACTCATTGAACTTGAACACTGGGCACTATCTAACAAAATGAAATTCAATGGTGAAAAAAGCAAGGTTCTACATTTAGGCAAGAAAAACCAAATGCACAAGTACAGCATAGGTGGCACCTTGCTCAATAGTAGTAACTGTGAGAGGGACTTCGGAGTCCTAGTAGACAATCACCTAAATATGAGCCAGAAGTGTGCTGCAGCTGCCAAAAAGGCCAACACAGTGCTAGGCTGCATTAACATCACGTGAAGTATTAGTACCACTTTACAATGCCTTGATAAGGCCACACTTGAAATACTGCATCCAGTTTTGGTCACCACGATGTAAAAAAGATGTTGAGACTCTAGAAAGAGTACAGAGAAGAGCAACAAAGATGATTAGGGGACTGGAGGCTAAAGCATATAAGGAACGGCTGCTAGAATTGGGTATGTCTAGTTTAATGAAGAGAAGGACGAGGGGGGACATGATAGTAGTATTCCAATTTCTCAGGGGCTGCCACAAAGAAGAGGGAATCAAGCTATTTTCCAAAGCACCTGAAGGCAGGAGAAGAAGCAACGGGTGGAAACTAATCAAGGAGAGAAGCAACCTAGAACTAAGGAGAAACTTCCTGACAGTGAGAACAATTAATAAGTGGAACAACCTGCCTCCAGAAGCAGTAAATGCTCCAACACTGGAAGTTTTGAAGAAGAGACTGGACAGCCATTTGTCCGAAATGGTATAGGGCAGCGGTTCTCAACCTTTTTCAGGTTGAGACCCCACTTGCCCCGCCCATGCGCGGCACGACCCCGGCGCGCGCGTGCGCACGCATCAGACTGATCCGCACATGCGCGACAAAAAAAAACAAAATGGCGGACCGCGACGGCCCCATCCGCGCATGCACGCGACGAAAAAACAAAAAGCAAACAAACAAAAAAACAAAATGGCGGACCGCGACGGGCTGATCCGCGCATGTGGGCGCGCGCGCAACGGCCCGAACCTTGTATGCGCGGCGCGCGCGACGGAAAAAAAACAACAACAAAAACCAAAATGGCGGACCGCGGTGTTCGGCGACCCCCGCGAAACGGTCGTTCGACCCCAAATGGGGTCGCGACCCATAGGTTGAGAACCGCTGGTAAAGGGTTTCCTGCCTGAGCAGGGGGTTGGACTAGATGACCTTCAAGGTCCCTTCCACCTTTACTACTACTACTACTACTACTACTACTACTACTACTACTACTACTATAATTATTATTATTATTATTATTATTATTAGAGGGGCTCTGAGGTTTGGAAGCAGGATTTAATATTTAATATTTATGAAGATCTTGAGTTTGGAGAAACCATCTGAGAAGTTAGTGGACTTCACTGTACATAAGTCAAAAAAAGTTTGGGGAGGCTGGATAAATTTTATTCCAAGGGGATATGGACTTAATAACCATCTTCTGTCATCTGCATTTTTCCTTTACAGTGTATTTCCCCCTTTCAGCAAAACAACAGCAGCACTAAGTAGCAAGAGCATATTGAAAAGTGTTTTAGAAAGGATTTTGCTTTTGTCCCCTGAATGTCTAATACAGTTTAAAAGTAAACTTTTAAAAAGTAAACTTTTTAAACTTTTAAAAAGTAAACTTTTCTAAGCTTCTCTTTCTTAGCTCAGACAAATGATCCAAAAAAGGAGAGGGCAGAGATCATAGATTTCCCCAAAATGGGAACTCACTTATCTCAAGAGAAAAGGGTGAATTCCTTGCCAATACATATTAAGGCAAATATGCTCACTAATATAGTATTTTAATGTAAATTTTACCAGAATTAAATAAGGAATACTGGGTATAGTTCTGAATGCCCCATGAGACAATTTTGCTAATAAATATTAAATCATAGAATCATAGGGCTGCAAGGGACCTTGGAGATCTTCTAGTCCAACCCCTGCCCAAGGCATTTATACTATCCCGGACAAATTAATGTCCAAACTTTTCTTGAAAACTTCTAGCGAGAAAGCAACCACAACTCCAGAAGGCAAGCCGTTCCATTATTTGATTTTTCTTGCAGTCGTGTGGCATATTCTGTAAGAATAGCTTATTTACGCTGTTCATTTTTCTGGGATTTTTAATGCTTCAAAAATTGTTTTGTTTTCCCCATATAATAAATAATTTCATACGTCATAATTTTTTAGATATTGTAATGGTGTGGAAAAAGACAGTGAAAAGTTGAGGCTGGCTATACACCTGCAAAGGTTTTAAATCTGCAAATGTTTTTCTATTTAATTATTACTTTGTCTTTTTCTTGACATGTAAAAAGCCCATGTGTCACTACTATTCAGACAGTGATTTGTGTCACTATGTGATTGATCAGGCCTCAGGGTTTACGTCAGATTTCATTTCTCCATTTTGTGCTTTATGGCTTTTAATACTACAGACTGCTTATGATATATAAACCAAAAAATCATTGCCTCTGGTATATATAAAACAGCAATCCCCTTAGGTATGTGCTAATGAAGATAATGCTGTTTATGCTTCTAAAGTAAAGTAGCATTGATAAAGACATTCTATTAATTTGAGATGGCGTTAGTGTTTATTTTTCCAGCTTTGCACCTAACATTGGATTTTGACTTGTATTGGCAACAGAGCCAAAGCCTTGCAACATGAGCCTATTTGAAACATAACCAGCCTCTGAAAAAAAATGTTGATAAAAAGGGTGTGTGTTTGTGTGTGAGAAAGAAAACCATAATATGCCCACTGCAAAAGGTAAGAAAGTTATTTATACTTTTGTAAGAACCCAGAACACTAGTGACCAGATAATATAACCTAACATTAATATTATCTCAATTTGGCTTATTGTGGTTCTGCAGATACATGGAGCTTTTCCACTATCAAAACCACATTAGAAATAAGTTTTGATTAGGCTACAGATTTGAGATAATTACTAGACTATATTTATTATCTGAAATAAATTTACTGAGATGTATGTAATAACCAACAATTATTTGGATCCAGATGGCATAAGCTCTTCTTTAGACATATATGCTAAATGTATGGTAGAACATAATACCTGAGAAAATATAAAGATAAGCTTTGCTCTACCGATATTTTTCTTTCTGTTTTGTTCTTATTCATCTATCCCACATAGCTCTGTAAACTTCAGAAGATTTAAAAAGCTAGAAAGATTATTCCCAAGCTCTTTCAAACTATTTTACTAATTCACTTAAGAAATGTACAACATGAAATTCACTCTAACTTTGATTTGAAATTCAGAAAGATCATTTCCTTAGATTTTTGCATATTCCTGATCTGTGCATATATGATCCTCTCAAAGCCCTAAGCCATTTCCCCCCTAAAATAGCTTATAACAGTTAATGTATTCTAAAAGAGTTGGATAAAGATGATCTTCAAAACAACTTAAATAAAAACAACTCAGTATTTATTTTTCCATGGTGGGCCAGACAGTGTAGATGTTTATCTACCTGTCTGCCTGTGTACATATCTATTGTATGCTGTTACAAATACTAGCAGATCAGGTTGCAGAATCCGTATTTGCTTTAGAGACAAATGCATAAACATAAGCAATTGTTTTCTTCATTATTGACTGCATTAATAAATCACTTTCCTATCACAACATTGGTATCTTACAGTGACTTACCATCTAAGACACAACATGCACATTTGGCTTTGTGTAATGCTTAGAAATAGTTTATGGAGAGAATTCTGGGAAAAGTGAGATATCGCAGAATATTTGGCCTCAACCAAGAAAAGTTGGTGTCTTAATCTTTAAAAACATTTTCCTTATTAATGTGATAGCTCACTTTGGGACAATATTTTTCAACTTTGGCAATTTTAAGATATGTGGATTTCCATCTCCCAGAATTCCCCAGCCAGCATTGTTCAGTAATTTTTAAAAAGTATCACAATTTTTTAAATTCAAGGTTTATGTTAGTAGAAATTTCCTTCATGAAAAACCAATTGAAACAAAATGTTTCACTATGAATAGAATGTTCATTTCTCCAGATGCTTTCCAGGTATGTGAATTTCCTACAATTCTCAGCAATAGCTGTGCCTGCTGGAAAGTTATATGGTACTCTTTTTTTATTTGCAGTAAGTAGTTGTTACTTGCTAATGGCTCTCCCTGTATAATTTTGAGTATAAAATCTGAATATTAGACAGGAAAAAATACACCATAACTCATGGTTTGCAAATGGTCATTTAGGTGTGAAGCTCTGAAGCCTTGCATATTCTAGTAAGTTCCAACATTTAGCAATGACATTTCAGTCAGAATTATCTTATCTTTACGTACTGTCACAATGAGTCAGTTTCAGAAAACATGGTTTGGATAAATAAGGAGAAAATCCAAGGGTGCAAATCTTTTGTTACTTGGATAAGATGATAAATGTAAACAAAAGGTTTTGGAGAACACTATAAATGTCCTTTTTCTCCCAGAATATTCTAGTCGGTTTGTTGGCCTGGATACTGCTGTTTTGCTTAAGATGTTGACTAAACAGCAAGAAACTATTATGACTAAGTAACAAATTTGTGTGACTTTAGGGGGGAAAATTGTATTTTCTTTCTTATGCTTAATTGGAAGTTAAAATGCTTGAAGCATGATTTATTTCAATGGGATATAATTCATGTCAGTGTGCCCCTGTTGAAATAATTACATGGGATACCAATTTAAAATCCTCTTATGAAGACCATATATAATTTATTTTCAAGGATCACATTCCTGCAAGAATAATCTGTTAGGAATTGCATGCATGCCAACAGTAGATGGGGTTGAACCAAGCAGGCCAGACTTTTGTTGGCATTCACTTTTGTTTACATCGCCTTTCATTCATTTTCTGTATGTGCATTTCCCTTTTTACTCTTCCTCATATTGTAGGTTGTCATCGAAAGGACAGTTCACTCTTTTCAGAGGTCTGAGTGCCCCAAGCATCTCTGCTTCAAGATAAGATATCCAGGTTTTATATCTTATTTGATGCCCCTCTCCTAACTGCATTGAATTATTCCTGTCTCTTGATTTTTGTCCAGTTAGGCCCATAGCCCAGAAAATGAAGGGAAATGCAAAATATAGATAATCCTTGACTTACAGCCATTTGTTTAGTGACCATTCAAAATTACAGCAGCACTGAAAAAAGTGATTTATAATTGTCACATAATCAAAATTCAAGCACTTGACCACTGTCATGTCTATGATAGCTGCACTGCCCCGGGGTCATGTGATCACCATTTGTAACCTTCCCAGCTGGTTTCTGACAAGCAAAATCAATGGGGGAAGCCAGATTCACTTAACAATCACATGATTCACTTAACAACTGCAGTGATTTGCTTAACAACCATGGCAAAAGTCATAACATGGGGCACAACTCACTTAACAACTGTCTTCTTGGCAGCAGAAATTTTAGGCTCCATTGTGGTCATAAGTTGAAGACTACTTGTATAGACATTGTTATAACATTGTGATTATTTTTCTGTCGTGAGTGAACAACGGTGGTCCATCTGATCATTGAATATTTTGTATGAATTGCATCCCCATAAAAAATGTCCATGAAGCTATCTAAAAAGTACCTTCTCCCTAATTTTAATTTATTCATTCTGAATTAAAAATAGTTTTATGTCTGAATCAATTCCTTCCCCTTCTGCTGTTGCTTTACTTTTCATAACCCCTCTGTTAAATCTTGTTTTATCTCCTTTTGCATTATTTTCCTCTGTACCTTCCTATATTATGTCTGGGACTTTAATAATAATGTGGGAAACAGATGTCCAAACTTACAAGGATGGAAATAGCCTCATTATTAGCAGCCACTTCCAGGTTTAAATGCATCAGGTGCTTGGAGACCCAATTTTGGCTATATTGCCTGGGAATTCTGCATGATACACGCACAGTACATCTGGAAACCATCAGATTAGGGAAAGTTCTTGTATGGCTCTTGGTTTCTAAGTCAGGAAAGAGTCAGCTGAAAATCCGCTTAAGAGGGTACTTAAAAATATTTACGTTATGAAGATAGATGAGAGGAAGAGAATGTTATTTCTATGGGTACCGATACTTTTTTGTATGTCGCTAAGTTATTCTGAAAGTCCTCCTAGTATTGTCCCTAGTGCCTTTGTGCTCTATTCTGCAATAGCTGTTAAGAAAAAATGTTAGGGAAAAGAGATCTAGAGACAAAGTCTATTTGCTTCTTTTTTGTAAAACTCTGAACCAAATGGGGAATTCTTGAAAATCAGAAAAAGCCAAAGTACATGACACAGTAAGCATAATTTTAAAAAAGCAAAATTAAATCTGCTTTACTTGGGAAAAAAGTAGGCATGTAAGACCTTAGCCCCCATGTCTATGGAGATTCTCAGTCATCCAAAAGGTGCTTTTTCAAGAGGCAACTGGAACTGAAAATTGAACAAGCCTCTCAATAGAGGGGGAGGGATAGGACATCTCCTATCTCCAGTCTACAACACATTCCTTTCAGCAGTTCCAAGAAGGCTCCACACCCATTTGCACCACTCAGGTGACTTTGAGGACATAGATTAACCTCCAAGTGGCCTCAATGAGTCTCTAAAAGAATGCAAATGACCAGTTGTCTGCAAGGAATCCTTCCATTCCCCACCATCCAGTCAGAGCTGAAGAAGCTTCTTGGATAAGAAGCTAATGTTTTCAAAGAAAAACAAGAAAGTCGAGTTATCTGGCAATATTTGAAGATGGGCCTTGAGAAACTAAAGAGTCAGTGAGAACTCTGCTCTGCTAAATCTGTTTCAGATAATTTGTGAATATTTAGTAGAATTTGTATCAGGTTATTAAGGTCATATCTGACCCTCAGCTAAGCCAAACTATACAAATTTTGATTATTTTTGCCCCTTATTTCAAGGTAAATTCATATAAATTCCTTGAAACAATCCTAAGACATTATTTTTTTGAAATTTAGTTCTTTATGAAATCAGAGACGTGATAATATAGTTTGCCACTGAATCTATATCTTAAATCAGTCTATTATTATATGACATCTGTAGAACTTGCTGTTAATTTCTTTCTGAATATATGGAAATGACTCCATTTCTTAAGAGTAGTGCAGATGTGCATGGAAAAGATGTACTTAGGCTATTTTTTAAAAGACAGAAACGCAATATGACCAATTTAGTTTGTTTTGTTTTCCTTCCGTTCACTCATGTCCAATTTTTGGTCTGTCTGGACAAGTCCCCACAGATTTCTTGGCAAAGTTGGGGTTTTTTTTAAAAGTTGTTTGCCATTGGCCTGTCCTTGGGCTGAGAGAAAGTGACTGGCCCCAAATCATCCACCTGGCATTGTGCCTATAAGGCAGGACTCCTGGTTTCCCATTTTCGAGCCTGGAGCCTTAACCACTACACCAAACTGACACTTCGTTTAGCTTTAACAGGGAAAAAAATAGATGGACAGATTACTATTTGATTGAGAAGTAATTTTTGTAGTGTTTAGAAGTGCAAAGTTCTTATCAGCATTATATATTATTTGAAGTCATATATATAATAAGTATTCTCAATATTTAGGTGTGAATTATTTCTTTTAGAATAATTCTTAGGTCTGTTTTAAAACATTTAGATGCAAAGTTTTATTTTATTTTTTTTGGTCTGATGTTATTGCCTCTTTAATAGTTGAAAATACATGTCACTCTAGGGAAAAGACTGATTTGCAAAACAGATGTACGTACTATATGTCTGACTGCCTGAACTCAGTTGCAATTCACAGTAAATAAAGCCAGTGTATTGGCTTTGGGCCTGTGTTTTGCAGATATGGTACTTTAATTGCAGCTGCTTTTTATTTGTGAATGGGGGAGGGCAAGGAGAGGAAGGGGAAAAAGAAGCCACGTGCAGTCAGAATATCCCTGACACTAAATTATGTCCGTGACACGCAGGCTGCTAATGCTGAAATGTTTAATCCTTTGTTGGTGTTCCTGAGCTGGCTCGGGAGGTTAGATGCTGGCCAGTTTTCATTGGCTGCAGGAAATGTTGTTGGAATGGCTGACAGCTGTCTGCCAGCCTGTCTGCAGAGCCTTCCTGTCCAAGCTGCTGTTCAGCTTCACAGAGCCATTGTTTGCCCCCTGCGCCTCCTCCCCCCTTTCTCTCCCCATTCTCCCCCCTGTAAGGCCTTTCCAGCCATATCCTGATCCTGCTCGAATTAGCTCCAGATTGCTTTGTTTATTTTGTGTCCGATAGACGACAGCGTGCAACCCCAGCCTGCCACCTCAAGTAAATTGGGGAGAGGGGCGTTAGCCATTCCCAATCCCTAAAAGTGCAGCCATAGAGATAGTCCCTTCTCCATCTTCCTACCACCCCCACCTTGCCAAGCCTTACCAGACCAATGGATGGAAGAAATAGAAAGTGGGGTTCAGTTTTGATTTGTCTATATATTTTAAAGGAACTGCTGTCCTGCAATGGTACCTTGCTAGGAATCAGACTCATTTCCTGAAGGGCCTGTTTGGCCTCAGTTGGAAGTGAGTCTTCTGTTGCATATCTTAATGCTAAACCTTAAGTCTTCTCAGAGGAAATCAATCTGGTGGCTATGATTGGACTTTTTTTACCCTGTGTTATGCATATGATGTACATAAAATGGGGCAGGGCTTCAGATATGCAGTTGTGGCCACCAGCTTGACGTTTTAGCCCACTTACCATGCCTGCTTTCTCATGTGTAAAATGAAAGCAGCAATACTGACATTGATCCACAAACGGGAAAGGCATAGTTGTCAGAACTGTTACAGCAAAAGAGGTTCCAAGTCCTTCACAAAAATGGTATCTCTTCAGCTGACTTTTCAATTGTGTTTAGTCCCTCCTCCACACCCCATCAGGTTGCTATGAGTGTAAGATAATGAGGTTTTTTTGTTTGTTTGAAGTTCCTACCCAACATCTGCAAAAGTATATAAGAGTGGCCTCATTTCCTCCTTGGACCTTTTGAAGATGTTATAAATATACATCTCAATTAGATCCTTAAGTTTTAAAAAAATCAGATGAGTAAATCCTGTTCTAAAAGAACATAATGTTTCAAAAGGCCTTGGGGAATGCCCAAACAGCATATTTAAGATAAACTTCCTTCAGTGCCTATACATATATATAAACACCCCAAACACAATTTTGCAGCATTTGAGTATTCATTCAGTAGATACAAGGCTTTGGCAACAAATACAAGACTTTGGCTCCATTCCTAAATAAACATGAGATAGTAAATTCCATTGAAACCATAAGAACATAAGAACATAAGAAGAGCCATGCTGAATCAGGCCAAAGCCCATCGAGTCCAGCATTCTGTGTCACACAGTGGCCCACCAATTGTACATGGGGATCTTGAGCAGAAAGAGAAGGCAAAAGCCTCCCTTTCCCTTGACCCCCAACAAATGGTACTCAAGGGAATCCTGCCTGCTTTCCTTCCAAAAACGAGATTGGCATGTACTTCTATGCTCAAAAAGGAGTTATATATGTAGAGCAGCTATATAAATTATTCAAATAAATAAATTTGCCTCATTCATACATTGTGCAGAAGAATGTGACATGAGAAAAGTTGCCCACAGAAACTTTTTCTTTTACACAAAACTAATATACAGTGAATATGAAAGTTGCTGGTTATTTCACATGTCATCAGTGGATATTTGTATCAGCTAATGTGTTTAAGATTAAGACGTGAATATAATTTTTCTCTCATATTAAGCCACTGCCTTTCCATCACAGGATAATATTTAGAAATATTTTAGAGGAGACTTTCTGCTTGAAAGATTTACAAGTTGTTTCTTAATATTTTCATAAACTACAGTAAATTTGCAATAGCAGTCATCCCAACTGTGAAAGTTGGCTCTCCAAACCAGTGTGATTATTATTCATCCAGTGTTCCTCAGTACATCGTGTGCACATAGTTTGTACTGAATTATACTCAGCTGACAAAGCGAATGCATCAGCAGTTCTTATTCTTCTAATAGCCAAAGAAGGAATGATTTTCATTACTTCTGTTACTGCATATTAAAATAAAAGGCTCCTTGGTTCTGTATTGAAGCAGAAATTCTGAAATTGCCACATGCAACCAAAATCTGTAGATATTCACCCCACAGTTTTAATTATCACACATTCAACATGGCATTATAAATAGAGTAAGCCCTGGGAAAGACTTATTTGGGTCATACCAAACTCAGCAAATTTCATACTTACAGGCTTGAGTTGCTGCTACACTGAACTAGGGCATAACTTGGTTTATAGCATTATTTAGAAATCCCACCATAATGGCTTGCAGACCATGAGGATTTCTTAAAATATTTTGTAAACCCAATCTAATGTGGTTTATTCAGCAAATTAAGCAAATTATTGCTTAGTGCTATACAAACAAGCAAATTGCAATGATGGCCAGTTGGTTAGATGAAATGCCTGTTTATAATTTTCAAAGTACCTGACCTTGACCAGATTATTGGATATTTATCATTTATCATGATATTTGTATCTATTGATATGTAAATATGATGTTTGATTTCTGCATACTTCTCCAGTTGATGAGATAAAAACAATAGGAGCTTGGCTTGCAAGGTAATCTTTAGATTTAAGACTGTAGCTTGCATAAATATTTCTGAGAGTTTGGGTGATAAAATGACGAAAACATGCCAGAACTGACTGGCATTGTATCCTTAGCATCAGCAGAGAATATGGGCATATGACATGAGTACTACTAAAGCTACCCCGTGTTTCCCCTAAAGCAAGACAGGGTCACACTTTCTTTTTATCCCCAAAAGCCCCACTATGTCTTACTTTCGGGGTACGGCTTATATTGATTGGAAAACAATTTGTCAGTTTTATTTTAAGTATTTTAAGTATATTAAGTATTTTAAGTATTTTAAGTATTTAAGTATTTTAAGCAGGAGGCGGAAGTGGGCAGGAGTAATATGTCTTACTTTCGTGGTACGGCTTATATTAGCCGACCCCCTGAAAACCCCGATACGTCTTACAATCGGGGGTGTCTTACTATCGGGGAAACACGGTATTATCTTAGAACCTTTTCCCATTTAACTTACTAAAAACTATTTTGTGCAAACCTCAATTGACCAAAGTTTTGCAGGCTCATCTGTTGGGAACCACAACATATGGAGAGTATTGTGACGTGGAAAATAAAAGGAACAAATGATAAAAGCATTAGTTAATGTATGAAATGAAGGAAATAATGGATGCATTGTGCGTTCCTAAAGCTAAGGAAAAAGGGAACAATATAAATCTTAATGAAGCTGGCTTGCATATGTGGACTGAATATTATGTATTTATAATTTATATTTCTGCATATTTCAATTTCATGACTCTTGGTGGCTAACAACTTAAAACATAAAAATTTAGCAATAAAACAGTATACACATCAGCAGCATCAGAGATTAAAAAACAACTAATAAATCAACATAAATACTACACAACTTCTGCCACACATCCAAATTCTACAGGCTTAATGACACAACTATGTTTTTAAGGCCTTATAACAGGCTAACAGGAATGGGGCCAATCTAATCTCCAGAACAGAACAATTAATTTTAAGTGGTTTTGAGTCTAGACTGAAACATAATTCTTGTGTTTAATTTTTGTTTTAAATTAAAAGAATGTAAACCTGGAATAGAAGTGAAATCTGAAAGTTGATGGGCATGGTAGAGAGGTGTCCATCAAGACACTGGTGCCAATAGTTGCCATATATGGAACACAGCCCTTATTCAGTCAGGTGATTAGTCCCTTTAGTTTACATCAGGGGTCTTCAAACCTGGCCCTTTTATGACTTGAGGACTTCAACTCCCAGAATTCCTCAGCCAGCATGCTGAGGAATTGAATCATTGAATGAGATGAAGCATTTAATCATAGAATGAGATGGAGCAAGATGGCTATCAAGTGCAACTTTCTGCTGCGCGCATAAAATATTACATAAATGTCCAGTATATGAGAAAATGTTTTAAGGCTCAGTCACATATGTTGTTAAATTATTTCAGATAATGGAGGCCAAACTCTGGGAGGTGGAAACAACTGGCCCTTAAGAGGAAGAAAGTGGACATTATGGGAAGGAGGAGTGAGAGGAGTTGGATTCGTTGCCAGTCCTTTACTGAAATGGAAAGGAGTCGAAAGCCATGACCTGATCCACATTTCTGATTGGTTGCCAACTTTGGTGAAGCTTGCTGGAGGATATACCAATGGCACAAAGCCTTTAGATGGCTTTGATGTCTGGAAAACACTTAGGTAACTTGCTTGAAACAGAATTTGATGAAGCCCAAGAAGCAAAGTATGCTTCTGAAATATATATTATTATAATATGAAAGGAGTTTTTTTTTAAATAATAAATTGGTTAAAAAGTCTGTTCAACTCTGAAAATATTAATATGTTGTTAAAGCAAAAGAAGAGATTTTGAACAAAATTGGGACACGGAGGGAAGTTCCATGTTATCTGTTCATCAGCACTTTTAAACAGCAAACATGGGGAAAACAAAGTATCTTGAAAATGGCATGATGAAGATAATGATGATGAAAAAGTATTCACTTCTACATTATTTCTTATAGCACTTTGTAGGAGAAACAGATTTCCCCTGAGAAGTTTTAAAAATGTAACCTGATTAATTTTGTCATAGTAGAAAAGTAACTGGTTTTCAGAATTGTGAAGTAAATGTGGAGAGATAATTGCTTAATAAGCTATCAGCAGCATGAAATGACTTGCGGTGCTAACATTGTTTCAGCAGAAACTTCACACTGAGAAATATAATGGCTGGCTTTTAATAGGTGGTTTTTAACATACGATAGATGTATTTTGACTATGAGATTATTGGGAGATAATTTCCCTCCATGGGAAAACAAAATCTGTTGCCTTTACAGTTTTGCATTAAGGCCAAGTACATGAAATTGACCACACTCTCCTTCCTGCTTGATTCTGTCATGCATCAGTTACTTACAACAGCTTTCTATTAGAGCTATTTAAACTATTTTGCCTCACTCAGGGTAAGGTTTTTGTTATTCTCTTTAGTCAGACAAGCATCTCTGGGGACGTTTTAGGTACTGAGTATCTGAAACAAGGATGATACTTTATGAATGATTAGGTATTCTCTGGCAGCTGGTGTCCCTGAACTTTTCTAAGTGCAGTGGACCAACAAAAATTCTGATCTGACGAGGCTGTCTAAATAAAATTATACCATAGCAACCAATGTTGTATAAACTGAGTACTGTAAAACTAAATCTCACATATGCTGAGCCACAGTCTCGTGACACACTCTCTCCAGCAGTCTTTGGCAGAGGGAGAGAGAACAAGAATACATTAGGTACCTTAGCCCTGTGTATTGAGATTCGGAAAGAGAGCTCCAGTCTGTAAAGCAAAACACAGATAAGACATTTTCAGTAAGTGGCGCAGGAACTTTGGAGCTTTTTCCCAGAAAAGGTCTTCTAAGATTCTCCCTTGAACTATTTAGAAAACAGCTTTTAAATATAAAGCCAAGTGTTGGTTTGTTGGTTTTATGGCGTAGCATTTTTAATTTCATCTTGTAGGTCTCCTAAATGAATTGATGTACTGCATTAATAGTAGTTTCCTATTTTAGATTCTCATTCTATAGGAAGCTAGCCATTGTGGTTTATAAATAATGAGTAGGGTTTAACCCAAAATGTTACTATAGCAATAGCACTTAGATTTATATACCGCTTCATATGCTTTATAGCACTCTCTAAGCAGTTTACAGATTTGGCATATTTCCCGCAACAATCTGGGTCCTCATTTTACTGACCTGAGAAGGATGGAAGGCTTAGTCAACCTTGAGCCAGTCAGGATTGAACTGCTGGCAGTCCTCAGAATTAGCCTACAATACTGCATTCTAACCACTGTGCACCACAGCCCTGGTGGCGCAGTAGTTATTTTATCTTATTGAACAAGTCATGTTTAAATCTCACACAATGACTTAGTGTGAGATATGAATCAGGACTGCTTTGTTTAATTTCTTGAATTGGCAATTGGCTTATTGTATTACAAGAGATTAATGCAAATCTCTTTGATTTTCATTTCATATAAGGAAAACCAGATATACTCCCTAAAACATAAATAAAGTAGATAAAGTTTTCCCAGTGCAATGAAAGGGGCATCCACTGCTTTAAACTTATTTTGGAACAACTTTGCAAATGTAATTGGTTAACAAGAATTCCTTTATTTCTTCAATGGTACACAAAAGGAAACATTAAAGTGGGAGGAATGGGATTCTATTGAACTATGGAAGGAGACTGAATCTTGTTATAATACATTTTGTTTCAGTGAAGGAAAACCATCACCCAGAAAGGAGCTACTTCATAACATAGATCCAATTTTCGTGGATTCATCTCCATGTAAGTTTGACATTAATTGCTGGATCTTTATACAAATCTATGCAGAGGTATTAAAAATGAGTGCTGCTTAGTTTAATAGAACATGTTTCCAGGTTTGAGTGTTACATGAATCATCTTGAAGACCAAAGGAGGATTTCCCCTGAAAGTGAGAACAATTAATCAGTGGAACGACTTGCTTCCAGAATTTGTGGGTGCTCCATCACTGGAGGTTTTAAAGAAGAAATTGGACAGCCATTTGTCCAGAGTGGTATGGGGTCTCCTTCTTGAGCAGGAAGTTGAAGACTTCCAAAGTCCCTTCCAACTCTGTTATTCTGTTCCCCTCCACTGGGAAGAACCTGTAAGTAAGGCTGGGTATGAACTATTCCACCTCTTTGTCATAAAACTATTACAGTGATTCCATCTACGTAGCCACTCTAAATCACTCCCAGAAATTATTGTCCTATCTAGTGCACTCAAGTTACTCAGATGTACATGTAGTTCACAGTGTGGAGCTACTGTTGATGTCCCAGATACAGATAGTCCTCAACTTACAACAGTTTGTTTAGTGACTGTTCAAAGTTACAACAGAACTGAAAAAAGTGACTTATGACCTTTTTTACATTTACGACCATTCCAGCAACCCTATGGTGAAGTGATCAAAATTCAGACTCTTGGCAACTGACTCATATTTATGACAATTGCAATGTCCTGGGTTCATGTGATCTCTTTTTGCAACTTTCTGACAAGCAAACTTATCAACTGCAGTGATTCACTTAACAATTGAGGCAAGAAAGGTTGTAAAATGGGGCAGAATTCACTTAAGAAATGTCTCATTTAACCACAGAAATTTTGGGGTCAATTGTGGTCATAAGTCAAGGACTACCTGTACATGGTTCAGGCCAAAGGTATAGCCACCTCCTCCAGCCCTATTTAACCTAGCCCTTAAAACTTTGCTCTATCGTCAGGCTGGGTCAGAGTGAGCAATGAACGCCTTGTGTGATGTTGTGGTGCTATGAATGGTAGGACTTTCTCATTTTAATGAAGTAATTCCTTTTTTAAAATGTTTGGTTTTATTTTGTATTCTATATGCTGCCCTTCTACATGCTAGAAGTGTAACAGATTGGGATGGCCTGTAATGCCCAAAAATAAAATAAAATGTAGTGGTTTTGTTCTAATGAGTTGTTTTATCTGATACATACATGGGCTCTTTCATAATGCAATCAAGTTTCTTTGTTGACCTCTTAGAAAAGGGGGGGGAGCTTGGGGGGAAGCCTAAGCTGATTTCTATCTCTGAAGTTCCAAGTACTCTGGTTGCTTTTGCATTGTAACAATATGATTTGGAGATTCCACCAGATCTCTTTTCCAGTAAACATTGTCTATTCCAAAACTCTCTCCAGGTTTTGGGGTTTTTTTGCCAGACACTAAGCTTTTCAATATGGGGATGATTTTAAGAGACTTTTCATTGGAACATGTCACTTTTACATTCTCTACAGATTTCTTAATGAAATTACCATGTAATAAGAAAATGGTATCCAAAACTACAGAGGACAGCCTTTCTGCAGGATTGTGGGTTTATGCTGCTTTTTTTTTTTAATCTCCCATTTCTACAAACTTGAAAGCAGAGCCACCACAAGCAGGTGTGCAAGTTATGCATTCCACAAAGGTTCCATGACATGGAGGGTGCCAAATGGTAGTAATGATAGAGGAAGCAGTCCATTCAGTTGCTACTTTGTGCACATGCGATATAGAAGTAAAGGAGAATGAAATAATGGGAAGCCACAGCTGCCACGTGATGCACAAAGGTGAGTCAATGGCAACCCTGACTGGAAGTGCAAAAAAAAAAAAAAGGTTGGGAGGCAGAATCAGGACTGTTGTATATGGTGGCTTCTGCGGTCTTTCTGGAAGTCTAAAAAGTTTTATGAAGTATTAGGTGAGCTAGTTAATGTGCTGTATATAATCAGGGAGCCATGTGCTGTATAAAACAGTTGCTTTGAATTCTGTATATTCCAGATAGTGCACAAAACCCCAAAAATCATTTGTTATGAAGAAAAGCAGTTGCTCTGGGGGAGATAAAGGCAGCTGCCAGGTGAATTAAGGTTTTAGTTTTCTCCAAACATACCTATTTTGTTTCTAGTGTCTGTAACTAAAGGTGGCATGTATAGGATTTCCACACCTAAACCCTGACCAACATGGTCTTACTTGCAATTTCAGCATGTAAATCACATGCAGTATTTAATTTTAGTAAGATTGTCAGATATTCCTAGATTTTTATGATCTCACTGAGTTCTTACATGAGATTTTGATTTTCTCAGTAGATTTTGCAATTTTGTGGGATTTGGGCATTCTCAATATACAGTATTATGAGACCTTATATAGGATTATAAAAGAGAGACTAAATCCCAAGATTTAGTGAGCATGGATGAACCATTTTTAATTTGTTATTTTAATGGTGGATGGACACGCAAGTGCTGTTCAGGGAGCCAGAATTATCTCACGTAAAGTGCTGTGGACCATCCAGTCCTGAACAATTGTAGATATATTGTAATAAGGCATATTGATCTATGTTGACAATGAAGCAGCTTTCAGTATGCGGGCCATATGGAATGTCAGTTTTTCTACACATCTTGAACATTAGTTCTTTGAACATAGCTACTTTGCAGAGATTAGTAAATTTAGGTAAAGGACCTACTTTGTAGCCGATTAATAAGTTGGAGGTCATTGTGGGAAATATATGAGGTTCTTTATGCAGTGCCTAATATAAGTCAGATTTGATGGTTCCAGAATCACTTTTTGGTGCTATGGCTACTTATCCCTAAGTATATAAAGTACATTTTATTCACATCTGACTTTTACAGCAAACACATTCCTCTGGGACTAAGATGTTCCTAAACTAGAAGGGGTGATTTAGTTATTAGTAATTGCATTTATTTCAGCTATCCTCTATATGCTCAGTGAAGTGTATGTGGTTCACTTGTGAACTCTCAAGCTTCCTCCTTCCGTTATATATTCAAGACGGTAAGTATTTAATATTTATTTGCTACGTATATATAGGGATGTGGGTCTGTACATATGTTGTTCATAGTATGTTTAGGTGTGTGTCATGCATGTGTTTCACTTTTGAGAGCGGGCAACTAAATTTCATTTTTGATGTGTGCCGTTGTGCCCACAGTAAAAAAATGACAATAAAGATTATCTTATCTTACCCATCTACCACATTTATTTCTCAGTGTGATTCTATGAATGAAGACTGAGAAAAAGTGGCTGGTTATCCAGTGAGTTTATATTTGAGTGGGGATTTGATTTAAATTTTCTCAATTTTCTCTTCTCGCTGTGACTGCTAGTTGTTCAGATTTTGTGTGTGTGTGATTTTGAGTCATTCTTGACTCTTGGCAACTGGAATAATCACTGCTGTTTTCTTGGCATCTTTGGAAGTGGTTTGTCATTGCTGTCTTGCTAGGACTCGGAGATTTGTGTCTAAGGCAGCAGGACTAGAACTAACAGACTCATGGTTTTTAGCCTGGTGTTTTAACCACCTGGCTCTTTTAGATATTAAATATTTAGATATTAGCCACAATTAAAACAAAAACAAAACCTATTGGCATAGAATGGCTGTTTCTCAATATAGGAGCAACTTGAGTATGCACTCTGTTATGGAAGACAGGGAGCTCAGAGCTGGTGGATATGATGATTAGGTGTGTTAATATTTGTTCTTACCGTTTATTCAGCTATGCTCAAACTGGTGACACTTTTTCAGTACATTTATTACAAGATATTCCTATTAAGCATTTCTGGATAGAGATAAATGGAAAAAAATACTACCTCTACTTTAATTTTGATTAATAGAATGCATTTCAAGCCACTGTAACATTTCTGCAGAAACAATATATTCATGTCTTCCAAGACATCACATCACTTGAAAACAAAGTCTACCTTATTGTTATGAAAGGATTCCATTATTTACCTTTTTCCAGGGCCATTTTCCTCAATGAATAAATGAACAAGTCTAATGTTTTTGACACATTTGTTTAACAGGGTTATCTTTATCTAATTTTAGGATTTGTGTGGAGAACAGTTTACATTTTAGATTATATTCATGCAGAAATATTGAAAATTCAAAAAGGTTCACAAATCTTTAAGCACCACTGTATTTTTTCCTGTTAGGTTGAGTCAAAGGTATGCAAAGTAATATTATTTAAAAAGCACTGGACTCTGATGATTTGTATCTATGCATTCAAATATTTGTATTCATAGCTACAAGAGTACAAGAGTAAATAGTCTCTTTTTTTTCTGAGGCTAGAGAGTTACGGGCCAAAAGAAGGTTGTACTAAAAGTTTTAGGATGTTCAGCCATTCCCAGGATTCCAGTCTGAAACTGTTTCCTGATATGTTCTTGACCTTGGAGTAAAACATAATAAAAGTAAATAAAATAAATTGCTTGTAGTGCCACCAAATGTTAAAACATTCTATATTAAAAAAAAAACTAAGCAGAATCACACTGGATAATAATTTTGTGGGAGACCACCAGGAAATACCAGAGTAGTAGACAATCTTGGAAAATTGATAAAACATTTTGGAAGAAGGTAGTGCCAAACCCTTTTGTGTTGTTGTTGAGAAAGCAACATGAGTGGGTCCATGAGGCTACCAGGAATCAAGATTTTTACCTTACTTTCCTAGATTTGTTTGTATTTTGCGAAAGCATTTGAGAGGTTTCAATGAAGAGAGCTTATGCAGGAAAAAGTAGATTGTTAAAAATCAATAAATTTACTAAAAACCACTAAGGTGTTCTTTTTTGTCTGGTACTAGTTGATTGCTGCCTTTAAATCTTCTGAAATTTGTGAAAGTGACATGATAGTTGCAATTTTGCAAATGGGCAATTTTTCTGTTAGGGCAGCGGCTCCCAACCTTTTTTATATCCCGCACCACTAGAATAATTTTTTTTTATATTCTCGCACCCCTTACAAAAGTTCAAAATAATGGCAATGAATTATGCATATACACTATAATTTTGAAAATCCAAGGTTTTGCATCCCCTGGAATATCATTGAGCACCCACAGGCGGTGCGAGCACCCCCCGGTTAGGAACCCCTGTGTTAGGGTATTACCAGGATTGGACATTACTATGTTGACTGAATTAGAGGAGGTGAGGTGAAAGAAGATAAATTCTAAACTATACATATAGAAACAAGCTTCAGGGACAGGGTATTGAAGCTCTGTGGAGGGGAATTGATGTGCACTGGCTTATTTGAGCTCCCAAAGCAAGGTGAGGTGAGAATTTCCTGCAATGGAAAATGGACCACCCATATGTTCTTCAGAGTTGCAGGATAGCTCTCCAAAACGAATTCAAAAATCATTGTTGCTGTAATTTCCAATAAACCAGCTAAGAGTCAGGAATAAATGAACAGATAACGTCATGTGAACAATTAGGACTGGAGCCAATCCTGAAGTGATGCAAAAACATTTGTCTGGAAATACTCCCATTCACACTGTTTTATATGCAAATGGGATGATTATCTTTGTTTGAGTGCTGAGAATTGGAATGGTTTGTCTGAAAGGTTAAATATCTTTCAAATATTGAATTTTAAACATTGCTAGAATAATTATTATTTCTGAAACACATGTTTAGATTAGAGGATCCACCACTGATGATTTGCTCAATATAATTTCCCTTGAAAAGAATTACAGACACTTATTGCCAAACATTTTCCTTTAAAACAGATGTCCAAGTTACAGAATAAGGGCTGGTATGATTCTACACATTATTTTTTAATAGCCTGGGGAAACTATGACTAATAGGACATGAAGAAGGTTGCTTCTGTCCTTTTCAGGTAAAAAAGCTCTGTTTTTAAGCTGCAAAAAGGAAAAAGACATGGATTTCCCCATTTCTGCCCCCTGCACCGATCAAAAGAACAGCTTAGAGATGTCAGTTTTATAATGACAGTAAAAACGATAGCATGGATGGAAAAATGCAGCATCCTGTACAACATGTTTCAGCAATCACAATGAACGAAATTGCACAACTTTTAATATGACAGTCTTATTTTCTGAAGTGCTTGCCTAGTATGTAGTATTTTCTCACAATGTATTGTTTTTTACAGTAAAAACAATCATTTTGTATTATCTTCAAGACTATAACATTTATTTTTGGATAATTGTGAATCTAATCTTAGTTTTTAAGGTGCCAGAAGATCCTTTGCTATTTTCACTATAAAGTGTAACATAGTTATCCACTGTAAAAAGTATTCTATTATTCCTTAGTTCCAATTTATTATAGTATTGTTTTAAATATTTAAAACCAGTAAGAATTATGCATGACCATGGTTAGCATCATGGTCCTGTTCACACTTTGTATGCCATAAACAGTTGTTTGGAAACCACAGTTGTGTTCATAAAACATACTAAGCAAAAATGAACCATGTTGTGTTATGGCATATAAGAGTTAACATGGCCATTATGTTAACTGGTGATTTGCAGCCCACATACACACACAAGCACACATCCATTTATAATATTACCTGAAGTTATCCATTTGTAATATTCAGTTTGCATCATGAACAGATTTTCCTTTACCCACCTTTGGCTCATAATTTAAATTTGGATAATTTCCTTCTTCCCTGTTTGTATGTTTAATAAATAATGACAACATAACAGACACCTGGTTCCTTTGTAGGAGCGTCATAGAATTATAGAGCTGGAAGGGATCTTAGAAGTCTTCCAGTCAATCCCCTGCCCAAGGCAGCAATGCTTATACTATCCTGGAAAAAGGAATATTCAATCTTTTCTTTAAAAACCCCAGAGGTAGAGCATCCAAAACTGGGAGGAAAGCTGTTCCATTAGGGTAACTGAAAGCTGCATATTTGTTCCTGATGTATTCTACAATATATAACTGAACTCAGTGCTGAATCAAATTGGAAATGGAAGGATTCACATATTTAATTGATGAATCAGAGCTGCCTCCTTGCCACTTTAAACATTTAAATGATAGCTAAATAACAGTGAAGAGAGGTTCTTCTGTCTAATAACTATCTTGATTTTAACAGTATTTGGATTGTATTTTCTCAAAGTTCTAATAAGCTAGCAAAATTTAATGAAAAATATTGGAATTCTGACCAATTGCAAATTACTTATAAAACTCATTTAAGAATTTCACACACGACTTCCGGTTCCGGTACGCGGCGACACCGGTCGTGTCTGAGGACTCGTCTCCAGTCCGGCCGGGTTTTCTTCGTTGATAGACCCCTTAGTGGGTTGAAAGTCGCCCTGGAAGGGCGACCACCATGGAGGAGGCTTGCTGGGGACTGTGGGAGAGTGGCAGCTTCTCATGTAGCCCCAGCTATTTCCTTAGGACCAACGAGCAATGATCGTCCTGCAAGATGGCCGATTACTCTGCTGCACCAGCCAAAATCACAATTACAACTAAGCGTAATAGACCCACCGCGAAGGATCCGGATGACACCTTCTTTGCCTCTCTCTTTGCCCTAATTGGTTTTTTTTATTGCCTGTAAAAGCTTGTTTGGAATTACTTGCCTGTCTGGAAAAGCAGCCTCTGTATGTGTGGGAAGAAAGGCATTGAGAACAAACATTTTAAAGACTACATTTTATTTGCATTCAGTTTGGGATAAAGAAAAAACCGCTTTTTCGAATTGTGTTATTATTTTACTTTGGAAGACTATTCCTTTTTCCACGTTTTCCTTTAAAAGAAAAAAGGAAAAAAATGGTGTCTGGAAAAGTTTTTTTTATTTACTGAGGACATCTAGTGGTGAAAAGTTAATATTGCAACTGTGATCATTCTTTGGAGAGAAGGATCTGACCTTCAAACTATTCCTGGAAAAAATAAGCTGATGCAGCTGTGGAAACTGAGGGGGTGGACACTGCTTAACTACAGTTTTGACTAAAAAGAATAAAGAAAGGATTTTCTTTAATTACTTTCAAAATGGAGAAATTTCACTCTCATTTAAATTGCAAGCTTATACTGGAAAAGATTTATGAGGCTACTGAAGAAATATGTGCCATAAGGAAAAGGATTACTACAGAACAAGGAGCCAACTCTACCCCAAACTCTCAAATTGACTTTCAGATCACATCTGATTATTCTACAAACCAAAACATGCCAGAAGAGGAACTAAGGGAGATTAAAGAGGAATTTGCTACAATGAAAGAGATTTCCACAGACCTAAGAGCTAGAAACTCTCCTTTAAATCTTAACATTGACTCTTAGACTACATTTGACTATTCTACAAACTAAAATATATTAAAAGATGACCTCATTGAGAATACAGAGGAACTTATTTTACTTTATAAGTATCTTATCTATATTTCTGAGGATCAGAAAAAGCAAAGATTGAGATTTGAACTTTTAAAGCAGCGAGGCTTCAAGTATAAGAGAAATAGAGGTTCAATGCAGAGGACAGGAGGCCTCTTACTGTCTCAAATGGTATTACAAGTAACAAAGAGAGACCTATCAGCTGAAAGGGAAGCTTTGTTGTGGAAACCTTCTTGGCATAAAAAGAAGCCTAGAATAAGACTGAAAAGAGAAACTTAAAACTATATATACTGGATTTAAGGCATTTTAGAACTATGGATTGATTTAAGGACTAAGCTTTTGAGTTAGAAGTAAGAAAAATGGGTGAGTATTAGAATATATACATTAAATAGAGTAAGAATGTGTTTTTTGGAATAATAGGTTTATTTGTATGAAAATTATCATGTAATGGAATGAAGAAAACTGAAGAGATGTTTTAGATTGGGATTGAACTATTAATTAATTGATGTTATTTTAACAAGATGATGTGTTTGTTTGATAATATGGAGGTTATTGGGTTTGATAATTGGATGAAATCAGTACCTTGTCTAATGAACTTAAAGGATTTAAGGTTGATATTACTTTGTTAGTTTAAAGAAATTGATTGATGGATGGATTAGATATGTATAGGATAAATCAAGATTTTATTTTAAGTGGGAGATATTAGTGGAAGACGAAAAAAAATAAGATTTATGATAAAATTAAGGAATTAGGATATATTTGGAAGGGATACCTGAACTGGAAATGTGGTTATTTAAAATTAAATTTGATTATGGTATTGTAATTGCATAAAGCTCTAAAGCAGGTTTAGGATTAATAGAAGTTTAAGTTAGAAATAGATTATTTTTAATATATTAAGCTATTTGAGGGAAATAGAGAGGGAATACTTGATGTAATAATTGAGTTATTTATATATGTTTTGTTTTTGGATTTTTGATTACCCCAGTACCATAGTGTGTTTCGAGCACTTTGTCTTAAGAATTAAAAAAACAATAAAATTTATTTAAAAAAAAAAGAATTTCACACACCTACACTATAATTCTGTGTATGTCTGTTCAGAATTAAGTTACTTGGAATTCAGTAGAAATTGTTCTCATCCAGATGATATACATAAGATTGCAACTCGGAAATAAAAACTTGGTTTTCCAGCAGTTGCATCCATAGGTAGTAGCTTACAACAATAAATGCAACACAGTGCATTATTAATGAATAATGCAGCAGCAAAATATCAAAGATAAAGGAGCTAGAATAGGACATTTCAGAGATATGATACTACCATGAGTATCAAAAGCTGAAAATAACTCAGTTTCTGCACATAGCACATCTTTGTCACAATCTAATATGCAACATATTAGAGAAAATTATTTTTTTAAAGTTTGTTCATTGACAAAATTGTAAATAAATACATTTGAAAAATATGATTTTTCAAAGATGATTAGAGGACTGGAGGCTAAAACATATAAAGAACGGTTGCTGGAATTGGGTATGTCTAGTTTAATGAAGAGAAGGACGAGGGGGGACATGATAGCAGTGTTCCAATATCTCGAGTTGCCACAAAGAAGAGGGAGTCAAGCTATTCTCCACAGCACCTGAAGGCAGGACAAGAAGTAATGGATGGAAAGAGAGAAGCAACCTAGAACTAAGGAGAAATTTCCTGACAGTTAGAACAATTAATCTGTGGAACAACCTGCCTCCAGAAGTTGTGAATGCTCCAACACTGGAAGTTTTTAAAAAGAGACTGGATAGCCATTTGTCTGAAATGGCATAGGGCAGGGGTCCCCAAGCCCCGGGGATTGTTGTTGTTATTATTGTTATTATTATATACAACAGAATACATTCAAATTATAACGCGGACTTGTCAGATAACAATTCTCAAATTCACAAATGTACAGAAATTAAAAACTAAATTTCATTTATTTGCAACAATGAGAAACTGAAAGACATCAAAATTTAGCAATTTTCCTAAATTTTCCTGTCAGCGTTATAACTGAATCTAAAATATCTGGAAGCAATCAAGCTTATGAAAATTGTTACCTACTCAGAACTGTTACTGAAATCCCTTTTTCTTGATCAATAATCTATATATTTGCAGATTCTCTTGATCTTCTGTTTAGTCAGAGTTTCAAACCGAACATCAAATTAAAGACAAACTGTTCCCTGATGAGTACATTAAATTAACCATACTAAGGACTCACAAAATATATGTTTCAAATTAAGTGAACTTATATGCATTGGAACAATATTTCAAAATGTACATATACACATTTGTTACGACTTTGCATCTTTCCTTTTGAAAATCAGCTCTGCAAGTTATTGATGGCTTGGCAGCTTTGAGGGTGACGTCAGCTCTTCCATTGTGAAGGATCTGCTTTCTTTTAGATTGTCTTATGGCATTTCATCAAGTTTCAGTGATTCAGCTGAATTAAAAACCAGCTGGCTTTGAACCAAAATTCTCTTAACTGCTAAACCAAACATATTCCTAACCACACAGACTTTGCTACATAGCCTGTTACACACAAGCCCTAAAACTTAGTGTTCTGTTGTAGCCAATTTTATTTTTTCATAATCTGAATTGGATGATAAAAACAATTGAATACTTGCCCTGATGGTTGTTAATCAAAATTTGTCTATATAGTTATCATTTAGCTTATTAATAACAGCAAGAACCTTTTTAAAAAATTAAGAAAATTTTAAATAGGATTTTTATCAAATACATCTACATATTTGCATATTTTTCAGGAAGAATTAGTCTCCATTCTAAATTCTATACTACTACTACTACTACTACTACTACTACTACTAATAATAATAATAATAATAATAATAATAATAATAATAATAATAATAATAATAACAATATATTAAACTTATATGCTCTGGGCAGCTCACAAAAAAATAAGAAAATAAAGATAAAAAAAACTGTATGAAAAAAAAAGATATATTATATTTGTATGTCTACTGATTGCAACTTGGACAAATTTGCTTTTTAAGCCATAGATCTATGACACTGTAATAAAAGACACACTGTTCAATAAGCCTATTTTAAAATAAAAGCTAATTTAATTTAAATTCCTTCACTGCCTATGACATCTATAAGATCAATGCTTCAACAACTGCCAAAATAAATAACATCATGGTTGATTCAGTGTATGGGGGAAGTTGTTTTTATTTTGCCGACATACATAGACACATACACAATAATTGTATATAGGCCAATGCAGAATTCATTGACTACAATTTTATTTTCATTTTTTTGCTTGTAGTTTCATTCATTTCTTTAAGATTTTAGTACTGATAACTTATTGTCAGATGTTGGTGACTTCCACTAACCGACATTCAGAGAGAATATCACTAACAGAAAGAAAGAGAGAAATAGACAAACCCTCTAATGAAGATATAACAGCAATTAAATCAAAAGTCTGTTGCCAAAAGGTATAATTTAACAATTACAGTATATTCATATTTTGGGGTAAACACATTTAATAATATCTGAATATAATTTCTGTGATATGGTATTTATGCATATCTATATTCTGCTGAATCAGTACTTTTTCTTTTCTATGGAATTGCTATTACCTTTTGAAGTAATATTTTATAATACGTGAGTACTGGATTTAGTTTATAATAAATCACATTTGAATTCCAGTGACATTATATATTTCATCTGCAGGAATACCAGAAGAATTTGTCATGATTATAGGACACTTAGCTCCTTTGGGCTCCATTTTTCATCCAGTACACAAGAGCTAGAAATGATTCTGTGAGTTATTGTACAGTCAGGTTGATTTGTGCCATTCATACTTCTTTTTCAATATTAGGAGAATATAAAACTGATATAAAGATAACAAACATGCAGTGCAAGGAACTGGAATGAACTGCTTTTGGGTTGAGTGCATTATATAGCCTCTTAAAAAGAAGCAAACATTTTTCTTTATGCTCATGCAGATAACATTATTTGAGGGGAAAAATGTTAACAAACCTCATAAGTCTCATAAGTGATCTCTTACTACTAACTTACTGCATTTAAACTTGTCAAGTACACATAGGTTACCTAATCTAAAACTTCAATAAAGAAAATTGTTTACGTTTATATTTGATCATAATGTTCTACTGAAAAAGGGTTCAATAAACTACAACTTTACCAAGCTGTGTATGTGAAACAAAGAAATAGCTTATAATATTCTTACATGGCAGCAGTAAGTTCTACTATCAAAGACAAAATTCTAACTACTCCCTTTTACTTTGTAGTGGGATTATACTGGTAGGTAAGTTAGCAGTATCACTTGGTATGTGTATACTGTTGATAAGGATCCTGAAGGAAGTATTTGATCCTTACATTCTACTGCCTAACAAATGCATCTGCACAGCTCCCTTTGAGACTTTATTTTACATGATTAAAATATTTTAATATTAAAAATGAGGTACTGGTATGTTGCAAAGCAAAGTGTTTTCAAAAATGCCTCTTGGTCCCAAAGCATCTCATAAAATTTATTTTAGAAAATAAAAATAATTGCTATCCATTCTTTTAAAAGTATTTTTTAAAAAGTTATCTTCAGAAAAAGAACAAAGAATATAATATAATAGAATTCTTTATTGACCAAGTGTGGTTGGACACACAAGGAATTTGTTTCCGGTGCATAAGCTCTCAGTGTACATACAAGTAATAGTGATAATCATGATCATGTACAACATGAAAATACATTCATCATAAATCATGAAATACAACACTTCATCATAAATCATAAGATGCAATACTTAATGATAGTCATAGAGTACTAGCTAAGCAAACAACATAAATCATACTAGGGGGAACCCCCCCAATATAAATTGTAAGATACAAGCAGCAAAGTTATAGTCATAAGAAGATATGGATATGTAATAGGAAAAATGAGGAGTATCATAGTAATACAGTTTTACTTAGTATTTTGACAGTGTTATAGGAATTAGTTGTTAAGCAGAGTGACAGCATGGGGGTAGAACTGTCCTTATGTCTAGTCATTCTGGTGTGCAATGTCCTATAGCGTCATCTTGAGGAAAGAAGTTGAAATAGTTTATGTCCAGGATGTGAGGTGTCTGTAGATATTTTCAGAGCTCTTTCTGGCTCATGCAATATACAGGTCTTCAATGGAAGGCAGGCTGGTAGCAGTTGTTTTTTCTGCAGTTCTAACTTCGTGGAAGACTATGTCTGTCTTGTTTGGTTGCAGATCCAAACCAGACAGTTATAGAAATGCAAATGACAGACTCAATAACTGTATCAGCAGCTCCTTGGGCAGTCTTAAATTTTCTAAATTAGCGCAGGAAGTTGTGCTTTTTTTATTACATTTTTGAAGTTAGATGTCCATTTTAAATCTTGAGATATTATAGTGCTCTGGCCTTTGAGTTAGAGCAAGAGTTGACTTATTCTAGTGGTTTGGTAGTTTGTGATTGGTTTGGTCTCCCTTGGACATCTTATGGATGGTAAGGCTCGGATCCATGGTAAGACATTCTTATTATGGCAGATATTCTCAACAGCTCCAGAAGATTAGAGATTCCAGAAATAGAATATGCCTATAAATGTTGTAGCAGTTCATGCCAAATTAAGACTTGCAGTCATAAATGGTGGTCCCTCAGATCACAAGCTTTTGTTTCTTTTCTGGAACTGCAAAGTCTGGATGAATATCAAGCTTTAAAGAGGTCATCATTTTTTGGTTATAGACTATTTTTAGTCTGGAACATCAACGAAAAAGAAAGATAGCCCAATCAAACAGCATAGGCAACATACTTTAAACGAGAATGAACAAAATATAATTATATGCTATTAAAGCTCATGTGTCTGTTAGTTTTAACTGGGTGAAACAGTGCAACACAGGGCAACAGTTTTTGAACAAAGATACCGCAAATGGTCTAGCTTACAGAATGTGCTCAAATGTTTGACCCATGATTCCCATAGCTAAAGCAATTTGTGGTTGCTTCAGTGCTGCTGCACTCCCATGTTGCCACCTAAAAGTTGACTAGATTAGTTCCCTCCATCCCTCCAGAGGCTGAATAGACCAGGCCCACTATCAGCTGCTGGAGACATTTCAGCTGCTGTTAAGCCATCAGAAAGGTGGAAATTGCTCCTATTCCTACTGCTTTCTGCCAGCTTCCCTCGTGGAAATGCAGTAGAGAAGCCTGCAGGAAGTCATTTCCACTCTCCCTATTTTTTTGCCCTTGGTCATTCTGTTTCTCTGTTTAGGTAAGGAAATATCTCTGAAATGATGACCCATCAGGTTGCAAGCTATCTAGTTCTTTATAAATGTCTCATGTTCATCTTTGCAAAATAACAAATTTAATTCCTACCTCTTTCATAAGTGGGAGTGTGATAATTTTGTATTAAATGTGTATTACAGAGCATCCAAAATTTTGGATGACTAAGGGAGCACTAAATGGTGAAAGGCAGAGGACTGCAGAGGATGAGATAATAGTGGAAAATGGGCAAGGTTATATCATACCCATAGGAGAAGCCCAATTTTCCTCTTATCTTCTATTTGGGGAGGAGGGAGAGCTCGGTTGGAATTTTTCTCAGATGTTCAAATGTATAAATTTAAATATATTTATTAAAGTATAAATTTATAATACAAATACTGGGAAATAGTATTTGAGTTGTAATCAGTGCATTGTTCTGATAAACCAGTATCAGCAGTGCATTTGAAAGGCATTCACACTTGGGTGTTTCCTATGGGCTGAAACTCCAGGATGTTCACTCCTGCTTTCCTGTAAACTTAATGAATCTCTTTTTCCTTATTGGCTCATTACAAAATATAACTTTAGGAAGGAGGTTGATATTTTTCATTATTTCTACAGGATAATTGCTCCCTCTCCTCCTGGGACTTTCCCTAAATATTTTGTTAAATAGTTTATATGGTCTTCACAGGAAACATTTTACTCTGGCATAAATTGGGGAACTTTCAATTAGGAATCAATGTATTGGCAAACAATCAAAAGTGATCTTCCATACAAAAGTCACACTTACCTGTGCTAGGAAACAGAGGATGGATCTGTGTCATGTGTGCCAATAAAATGCCAATTATATAACTAGTAGCAATCTAAATTCATAGCTCTATTTGTCAATAATGTCAGTAGCTCTTATATTTAGAAGATTACTGCTCTTCTTGTATATGATCAATTCTCAGAAATTTCTAAGAAAGTGGCAAAATTCCTATTGAAAGTTAAGTTTTTTAGAATCTCCTCGGTAGCTCCACATTTGACAAAGTAGATCACAGCCTACCATTTGATAGGATAGAAAAATGTGGGTTAGATAGCATTACCACCAGATGGATCTGTAGCTGGCTGGCCAGCTGTATTCAGCATGTGGTCCTCAATAGAACCACATCTACATGGAGGGAAGTGTGTAGTGGGGTGCCCCAGGGCTCTGTTCTGGGCTGAGTGCTCTTCAACATCTTCATCAATGATTTGGATGAGGGGATAGATGGGGAACTCATCAAATTTGCAGACGACACCAAGCTGGCAGGAATAGCCAACGCTCCAGAAGACAGGCTTAGGATACAGGAGGATCTGGACAGACTTGAACACTGAGAGCTATCTAACAAAATGAAATTCAGTGGTGAAAAAAGTAAGGTTCTACATTTAGGCAAGAAAAACCAAATGTATAGGTATAGTATAGGGGGTACCTTGCTTAATAGTAGTAACTGTGAGAGGGCTCTCGGAGTCCTAGTGGACAATCATTTAAATATGAGCCAGCAGTGTGCTGCAGCTGCCAAAAAGGCCAACACAGTGCTATGCTGCATTAACAGAGGGATAGAATCAAGATCACATGAAGTATTAATACCACTTTACAATGCCTTGGTAAGTCCACACTTGGAATACTGCATCCAGTTTTGGTCACCACAATGTAAAAAAGATGTTGAGACTCTAGAAAGAGTACAGAGAACACAGTGCTAGGCTGCATTAACAGAGGGATAGAATCAAGATCACTTTACAATGCCTTGGTAAGGCCACACTTAGAATACTGCATCTAGTTTTGGTCACCATGATGTAAAAAAGATGTAGAGACTCTAGAAAGAGTACAGAGAAGAGCAACAAAGATGTTTAGGGGACTGGAGGTTAAAACATAAGGAAAGGTTGATGAAACTGGGTATGTCTAGCTTAATGAAGAGAAGGACGAGGGGGGACATGATAGCAGTGTTCCAATATCTCAGGGGCTGCCACAGAGAAGAGGAAGTCAGGCTGTTTTCCAAAGCGCCTGAGGGCAGGACAAGAAGCAACAGATGGAAACTAATCAAGGAGAGAAGCAACCTAGAACTAAGGAGATACTTCCTGACAGTTAGAACAATTAACCAGTGGAAGGACCTGCCTCCAGAAGCGATGAATGCTCCAACACTGGAAGTTTTTAAGAAGAAACTGGACAGCCATTTGTCCAAAATGGTATAGGGTTACCTGCCTGAGCAGGGGTTTGGACTTGATGACCTCCAAGGTCCCTTCCAACTTTATTATTATTATTATGTTTATTATGTTTATTATTATTACATTTATTATTATGTTTATTAATTTGCTTCAATTTTCTTTTATTTATCATATTTCCTATACTTTGTTTTATGATTGGTCTTGTGCAAATAATGCATCAATAAGATCACAAAATGAGGGAAGGTCCATAAAGTTTCTTTTTTTTTTTTTGAAAAATATTTTATTGGTTTTATGATTTTAACAATAAGTACTTAAAGCACACCGTGGTGATTGGGTAAACAAGAATTCCAAAATAAAAACATACATAAACAGCTCAACTTAGTACATTCACTTTCATCTTTCTATTTCCCTCAAAAAAGCCCAAAAACATAAATTTAATATATTCCATTTCTATCATAAATTTCTGTTACTACTAAACCTGTTTTAAAACTTTGTCAATTTCATTTTTTTCCCCAAATCCTCCCCAATACTCCTGTGATATTTATGAGATGTTACCATACATTCTTTTTACATTCATATATAAAATAGTTTTAATGAAATGAAATAAATACCTACACATGACTTTTGGTGTTGCTCGCCCATTTCCCCTTTCACCGTATCCACACTCCTTCTCTACCTTCTTTCTCCCTTTCTTCTCTTCCCTACTTCCCTCTTCCCCTCTTCACCCCTCTCCTCCCCTTTCTCCCCACTTCTCCTCTTCTCCTCCAATGAAGGTCCATAAAGTTTTATTGCACTTGCAAAAGTCCTTGCCTTTTTACTCCTGAAGCTACCAAATGTTTTCCAAATGTACTCCAAGCCTTCAGAGCAGATTTGAAAAATATAGGAATAATGGGGAGAGAGATTTTTCTCCACTAGTGCACATTTGACTAGACACATTAAATCAAATAAATTAAATTTAAATATTGTTCCAAGAATTTTCTTCTCAAGAATTAGACAGGCCTAACTATATGGACAAAGACTCTTTCTTTCTTTCTTTCTTTCTTTCTTTCTTTCTTTCTTTCTTTCTTTCTTTCTTTCTTTCTTTCTTTCTTTCCTTCCTTCCTTCCTTCCTTCCTTCCTTCCTTCCTTCCTTCCTTCCTTCCTTCCTTCTTTCTTTCTTTCTTTCTTTCTTTCTTTCTTTCTTTCTTTCTTTCTTTCTTTCTTTCTTTCTTTCTTTCTTTCTTTCTTTCTGCCCGCCCGCCCGCCCGCCTGCCTGCCTGCCATCTGTCTCACAAATGTAACTCTAAGCAGCAGCAATAAACAGTTAAAAACAAGTCTAAAACAACCATTAAAAACAATTAATCATACATAAAAAGAAATAAAATTGCCACAGAATAGACCAACATCCTACACACAATGTAATCATCTCACAGGCTCTCTGTTTCCCTGGGATCCCCAAGTTTGATGGAAAATCCCTATTTTAAGAAATTTCTGGAAAGTCTATACGGACGAATCTCACCTCAGTGGGAATGATGTTCTAAATTAGGTCTTACTTTCTGTCTTGATTTTTCTGTATAATTTTCTTCACTGTAACTTTCTTTCAGGTTTCTATGTAGTACTGTCAGAAACTGATAAATTGGTAGTGTTTTTTTCTTTTTTTCTTTTAAAAAATAAAATTTCTAATAAAATTTAAGGTTTGGGAAACAGCTCACGTGATCTTCTTGAAATAGAAATTGAATTATTTACATATTTTATTACATTTATTGTAGCCATCCACTCCAGCAGACCTCGGTTGGGGGCTTACAAAATCAATTAATTAAAACAATTATAAGCACTAAAATAGTGTTATAACACAGCACAGTAGCTCTCCTAATAATAAACTGTTGTAGTTTTTTTAACTTGATCCCTTAAAATAATAATTAAAGACTAATTGGAAATTTGAACGAGATAAGCTTTTGCTAAGGATAAATCCTGGTTATTTTATATTCACTTAATCCTGTTCAAGTTGCTACTGTTACTTTTCAGACTTGGAAAACCTTTCTAGTTGAACAAAAACATCTTTATATAAAACTGATATTGCCACCAGGAAAAAACATCAGTAGAGGATTTATATCTAAATATCAGGTGTTAATAGTTCAGCTGATGAGTGACGAAGGTTGAATAACATTGTTTGGTTTTTATAAAAAATACTTACCGTATATTATCTGTGCATTATTTCCATAACAGTAATGAATCGCAGTCTAGATAATAAATAGATTTTAGCAGTTCCTTCAAAATCAGTTTTCTATTAATTTTTTCAAAGGTCAAGGTCACAGCTATTCCTCAAGCATTCTTATTTTAATAGAGTAACTTAAATTGTCTGAGTCCTGCAGAAAATTCATTATCGCCATAAAGCCGCAAAAGGTCACAAAATGTCTTTCTTCACTAAAGGAGCAAAAAAAAAAAAAATCGCCAATACTTTATTATCACAGTAGAGCCTAAAGGAACTTGTGACATTTCAGCATCCTCCTCTTTCAGGGGAAATAATTGTTTTCATATATCATGATTTAGAAAATGACAGAAAAATTAGTGAAAAACAAACACAAGTACCAAACCTTTCTGCTCTAAGGATCATCTGTATTATCTTTTGTTCTTAAACTCCTCACCCGCATGCTATCATGGATGCTTTTTGCATCTCTTTGTGCAAAATTGGTAGATCTGTCCCAATACATATCCAGTATGCAAGACACTTGGAATAATTTTCTGGACTCATATACTGTAATATTTTTCTTTCTAGATAAAACTAGAACTTAGTTATGCCATCATTTTGCCTCCAGTATATGACAACCAAGTGCTTCTAGTTGGCTATCTGTGTCGAAGTGGGGAAATTTTCTCTAGTCACTCATAACATTTTATTTTATATTTTATAGTATTTTATTGGAAGTAAAAAGTAAAGATTTCCCTGTCAGTCATGTCTGACTCTAGGACATGTTGGTCATCTCCATTTCTTGGCCGAGGAAGCCAGCATTGTCTGAAAACAATTTCCATAATCATATGGCCAACATGGCTATATGCCAAAGGCGCATGAAATGCTGTTACCTTCCCACTGAAGTGATATATATGAATCTACTTGCGTATGATGCTTTCAGACTGCTAGGTGGGCAGGAGCTGAAGCAAATAACTGGAGCTTACCCCATTGTGTAGAACCTGAATCTCCATCTGACAAGTTTAGCATCTTTAACCGCTGAGCCATCATGCCCCTATTGTATTGTAGGACAGTGGTCAAAAAAACTGTACCAGAGATTTGATCTATCTACTTTAGGATATAGTTGAAGGACGAAAGGAAAGAGGAAAAACATTATACCCTCAAATATTGCCACTATTTCAACAACATGGTTTGAAATTCTAGAGACAGCACAAATGTCTGTATGTGCTCAGGGCTTGCTCTACATTACTTTCAAATTATGTAGTTACACTACTTAATATTTGGTTAAATTCTTGAGAGCTGCAGCTGATTTCAGAACACATGTATTTCATGTAGAATTCCAAGTTCAATTATGATACCTTCCTTTTTCAGATAGAATGTGTTTTAAAATGTGTTTGACATCTTGAAGCATAACTTCCAGGCAGTATTGGTTTAATGGATTTTTTAGCTCCCTGTATTTTATCTATGAGGATAAAGTTATTGATATCCTGATTGGGAACCGCCCAGAAATTTGTTTAATATGGGCATCTATATAAATGTTTTGAATAAATAAATAAACCTTATTTTTCATTATTATGAAAGCCTTAGAACAGCGGGCCAGTTTCATCATAACAAATCCACGCCCACCCCATTGCCAGCAATGCAAAAAAAAGTTGCAATACGTCGTGACATGTCACGTGACATGATGAGTTTGACACCTGTGCCTTAGAAGCTAATGTGCCAATTCATTCTTATTAAATGACCAGTAGCCATAGCAATTTTTTAAATTATAGCCTTAGCTTACAGCAGTGTTTTTAAAAGTGTTGTCCTAGGACCCCTGGGGGTGACTCAAGACTCTCTCAGGGGTAACCAAAATCAAAATTATTTGAAAAATAAGACAATATTAAAATCTCAAACAATTGTGAGAAGAAGTAGCAATGTTGATTACATTAATTTTAATATGGTAAATATCAGTAAATATAACCAGCAAAAACAAAAGCTCCTTGGGGATTTTCCATAATTTTTAAAAAGGGCCCTGAGAAGAAAAAAAAACTAAGAACCACTGGCTTATAGAAATCATTTGATTTTTTTCAATGAAATGTTAATTTTATAGGGTTTCTTCCTTTTACATATGTGCTATTTACTTATGTATGTTATTTATATATGTATTAATGGTGTATTTTATTTTTGATTTCTGTGACTTGGACCATAAATAAACAAATAGCTATTTTTAATTTAAATTTATACTCTGACTGATTTCCAATGAATCATTGTACCTATGAACTTTTTGTATGAATACATGTTCTCCAAATCATCAATTACCAATGGTAATTGGAAGTTTTTAAGAAGAGACTGAATAGCCATTTGTCTGAACTGGTATAGGGTTTCCTGCCTGAGCAGGGTGTTGGACTAGATGACCTCCAAGGTACCTTCCAATTTTACTACTACTACTGTTAATAATAATAACAATTAATAATAATATATTTGTAATTCTAGATCGTGCTTTCCATTTCTCTTTTAGTGTTATTAATGTAAACTTTAAAAATAGCAGACTTTTTCTTTATGAAGAAATTTGCAAGACGTTCTGAGAATATAATCAGATTTTCATAGCTTTATGGAAATATTTTAGAAGGTGTGCTGGTAAGTGCTGGTGATATATGATTTTTCAATTTGGTTGCTGCATATTTATATAATTATATTACATTTTATCTGTAAAAGTAAACTTAGTTATCCCACTGGGATAAATAGGACTTAAAACTTAACCTGATTTTTCACACTGATTTTAATGGATAAATAACTTGTTCTGGATCCCGCATACTGTTTAATGTCAGTTTTTATATTCTTAGTTTCTTTTCCAGCCAAGCCATTGGATTTGCCATTTATACTGCTACAGTCTACTTTGCAATCATTTGCTCTGCACTTTGCATCTGAAATTTTGGTTGGAAATTATGTTTTCAGCTCCATCCACAATACGTAGGAATGTCAGAAAGTTTAATGTAAGATAGTGTAAGATAAATGCTTTTAAATATTACTTTTAGTTTTCTGCTGGTTGGCCTTTGGCTCAGCAGTAAGTCCTTTTCTTAGCAGTTTTGGGCCTCTAGAAACTGCTCTCTCGACTGCATGAGTTCCTCACTGCTAGTATAAAATCTTTCAATTTCTTCTGTAGTTTTTTATTGGTGTTTTGTATGATTATTTTCATTTAATGACTTGTCATTTTACTTGGCTTTTTTCTGTTTTATTAGCCTTATTGTGTGCTAATATTAATGCTCTTCTTGAACAGTTCCAGTAAAAAGATGGAGATGTTAATTTTAATTCAACTGCGGATAAAGAAATAATTCTTTTGCCACAGAGTCTACTTTTTCCTATGAAAGGGCAGGAATTACACTTGTAATCTCTCACACTGGTATTTGCAAATATGTCATGCAGAAAACACAATCCTGGCTCTATCATGTGCCAGCTGTGGAAAGAGAACATGAGCAGATATATTGATACATTCAATGCACTTCTCTGGTTTAGATTGTAGGGTAGATTGAACTTCCTCCTTATGCTAACAAGAAGTGTGCCAGGGTGTTTCTGCTATTCTGTTTCTGTTTATGTCACAGACAGTATAACTACTTTCAATTACAGATATTAATTCTGAAATTTTCTGGAGAATATGGAAATCCTTATGCAAATTCTGATGTAATCTCAGATGCAATTCAAAAGCACAATCAAAGTGGTAACATTATCCTGACACAAAAGTCATACAACTTGATTTAGAACCACAGTTGGGCCAAAACTTTTGTCACTAAGCGAGGCAGTAGTTAAGGGAGTTGTGCCCACTTTTATGACATTTTTTATTGCGATTGCTAAGTGTATTGCTATGGTTGTTAAATGAATCATGCAATCATTAACCGAATCCAGCTCTCCCCATTGACCTTGTTTGTCAAATATCATCTGGAAAAGTCGCAAATAGCAAACACGTGATCTTGGAATGCTGCAGCTGACATAAATATATGGTAGTTGCCAAATGCCTGAATTCTGATCATGAGATCACAGAGATGCTGATTATGTCACAAGTATGACAAGTCATTTACAAAATTTAGACAGAATTTTGGCTTGATTCTTCTTTTAAATAAACTGCTCTTTGATTTGCTGTCCTGTGAGACTATATCACTTTATACTCTGATCTTTGAAGTGAAAGATAATACGGATAGTCCTTGATTTACAACAATTCATTTAGTGACCGTTGGAAGTTACAATGGCACTGAAAAAAGTGACATGACTGTTTTTCACAATCACAATGGTTGCAGCATCCCCATGGTCATGTGATCAAACTTCAGATGCTTGGCAACTACTGACTCATATTTATGATGATTGCAATGTGCCAGGGTCAGATGATCACCTTTTGTGATCTTCTGATAAGCAAGGTCAATGGGGAAGCCAAATTCACTTAACAACTGTGATAAAAAAGGTCATAAAATGGGGCAAAACTCACTTAACAAATGTCTTGCTTAGAAACAGAAATTTTGGGCTCACTTGTGATTGTAAGTTGAGGACTATTTATATTTCATGTGAAATAGCATATTATACTATGATCTTGGTCTTCTCTAGTTTCTTTTTCAAGAGTTTATTAGAAGGAATAAAGGATGAATATTTCATCTTTTATACAAATGTAACTGGAACAGGAAAACTGTTGTTGGCAAAGCACAACTCAAATCTTGAACTAATGAGTGGAAACATTCTGGAAGCAATTATTTTACAAAGGTTTTCTGTTATTTTTTTTACTTTCCTCTTACTTCTAAAAGTCTGTTCAGAATATCTGAGGCACCAATATTTCTTAGAACTCAGATGGTCATGGAATCATGCGTTTTAAGCATTTTTTTAGATCATCTATATTTGGGAAGTGTTTACAATACAACGGAAAGGATTGTACTTATATGAAGTTTCTGAAATTGACTTAATTTATGTGTGTTTTCATTGGTTGTAGAAGTGACTACTTTACATAAAAACTGTTGGTGCAAACACTGTCAGGGCCACTTATTCCTAGAGAAAAATACAGTACTTTGCAGAGGAAGCATCATTTTCCTGGCTTTTCTCCAATCCAAACCTCTATTTTGGTATATAAATTATAAGCTGGGGAATAGTATCATTTTAGTTATCTGTTTGTACATTTGTATGACTGTCTTCAAATGTGCCTTACCTTCATTTTTTCTGGTTTGGTTCAACTCTTTTGAGCAATGCTGCAAAGAAAAGCATTGTCAGCCCTTGAAATTATTCTTATACTTGAGAGAATAACATACAAATTTGTTTATATTAAGGAAAAATGAATCTAAAAATATGTGCAAATGTAGTTTTTCTTTTAAATCTCAGGTGGGGAAATAGAATGAACTATGCTTAAGGCTGGAAAAATAAGACATCCAAATTGGCAAGTGTTCTATCCAAATCATCTAGGAAAAGTTAATCCACAAACAGTATATGGCAATCCATCAGCATTTCATAAAACCTTATTTTTAATATCTGTCTGGACTGCAATACTTGTTTGATTGCATGCTTATTCCTTCTCCCCTCCATTTTTTTTACTTGATGTGCCTTTATATATATATGCTTGCAATTCTGAATTGTACATCATTTGATATCCATTAAGCTGAAGCAGCAACTGTGTAATGCAACGTAATCTTCCCTGATACCAGAATTGGGATGATGGGAATTGTAGTCAAAAACATTTGGTGTGCACCAGGTGGGAAAAACTGTTGTAATGCATTAAAGGGTAATATTAGTTTAACTGCTAATTTAGGGTGTAATTTTAACACAAAGATAGAATGTTAAAGCAAGAACATCCGATGTTAGCAGGTTTGAAGAGTTTCATCTGTTGGAACCATGACATAGAGTTTAAAACTATATTGGAAGAAAGAGGAAGAGGCACTGAAGCTAGTCTATCCTGAACACCAAATGAGAAACAGAAAGGAGACATAGCAAGGCAAAGTATCATATGGCCAGTAAATTAAAACAAAATAGCAGGCAAAACAGATAACAAGACCTGACAATGGCTAATAACAGGAAAGTTGAAGAAAGAGACATAGGGGCTAATTCTGGCTGCACAATATCAAGCCTTGAGAACAAATGCATACAGAGTCAGAACCGAGAGGATAGCAACAGACAGCAAATGATGTATTTGCAAAGAAGTTGAGAAAGCAGTGGACCACCTAGTTAGCTTCTGCAAGAAGTTCACACGGACTGACTACAAACACTGGCATGCGGAAGTAAAATGGCGCATTGGAATATCTGCAAGAATTATCATTTGCAAGCAAGAACTGGTGGGACTACAAAGTCATAGAAAACAAAGAAGCTAAAATGCTCTGGGACTTTAGAATTCAAACAAATAAGTATCTGCCACATAGCACCACAGTTAACAATTGCGAATAAGAAATATAGCATTTCACTCAATAAGTTTACAAAGAGAGCCTCAGTGAAAGACACCTACAAGATACAGAACTTTGTATACAATATAATTCCTTATGAATTTCAGGGAGGAGGGCCTCACAGGAGGGAGATAGCATTAGAGAAAGCTGAATAGCATAAAGCAGTGGTGGCAAACCTATGGCACGGGTGCCAGAGGCGGCACTCAGAGCACTCTCTGTGGGCATGTGCACCATCGCCTCAGTCCTAGGCCTTCAGCTTGGTTTTATAAAACCTTTTCGCTTTAGGCCTCCACCGCCGTGTACAAAAAAAAAGGTTCAATCAGTCAATTTCAACTTCTCGCGGGAAAAAATATCTTGCAAAGTTGGAATTGATTGATTGAACTTTTTAGTCCCACCCAGTCTGCTGTTACCACCACAGCCATGCCCACCCAATGGGCCACACCCATCCAATGGGCCACACCCACCTGGCACCCGACGATGCATAAGTGGGTTTTGGGTTGCAGTTTGGGCACTCAGTCTCTAAAAGGTTTGCCATCACTGGCATAAGGTGTTTGTCTGCCAACCTTGGCCCACACAGTAAGATATGATCTTAGTAAACAACCAGACTTGTAAGAATGAAATCAGTTGATACTGCAGTATTGCAGGCTAACTTTGCCCACAGTCAGGAATGTGATCCTAACTGGCTCAAGGTTGAATCAGCCTTCCATTCTTCCAAGGTCAATAAAATGAGGAGCCAGATTGTTGGGGGCAATATGCTGACATATGTAAACCTTTACAGAGTGCTGTAAAGCACAAGGAGCAGTATATAAGTCTGTTATTGCTATTGCTGTTGCTACAATTAAGCAGCCTGAACTAATTGTGTCACTACTCTAGCCTTTGTACATATAAGGCTTTTTGTTTACATTATCTTTAGCTTAAATAAAAACATTTTAATGCTTTTAATTAGCCAGTGAAAGAATGTATTTAATTTTTTAGCCCATTCATACCTCCTGCTCTCAATTATATTGCCTTATAAAAAGGAACTTCAAGAATTCCTGAAGTTTTTTTTTAAAAATGGGAAAGAGGTCTCGTAACATCAAGGCCATGTGTAAGAGTGTGGAACATGCATACTTTTGTAAGCACCACTTAAAATAACATAATTTTACCATCTTTTGAGCTTGAAGCTCTTTCCTTTTCCTTTGGATTAGAATATAACTAAACAGTTGCCTTCCATTAAGAATCTGCAAAGTAGACTTTGTGTTTCCTAGTTTTGATAGAAATTTTTCTGTGTTTGTATCCTCCCACCTTCTGTGGATGCCTAAAATACACAAACCTGACAAACCTCTTCATCCACTTGTATCATTACCAGGGACCCCATCATAACTAAAGAAATTACAAAAAAGCTTGGACATCTCACAAAGGAAAATGAATGTTCTATGAACTTTCCACTGCAATGCCTCCAGAAAATCAAAGACTTAATAATAATAAAAGATGATATTACGATCTTATTCAATGTCACAGAGTTCTTTAAATATATGGAGCAGAATTAGCAAAAGAACCCACAGCAGCAAGACTAAATAATACACCCAACTTTACCAAATTACTAAGATCAAAATACCCAGAATCATGGATCTCTTCAACCTCTGCCTCACTATCTACTTTCAGTTTGACGGACAAATACATTAACAAATCAGAGTAATAACCATGGGATCACGACTCTCAGGACTTATAGCACAGAATGTGATGTGGCATCTAAAAACTATAATACTCCTGCACAGAACCAAAAATATGAATCCAATATGTAGATAATAATTTTGTCATAATAAAAAAGGAACAACTAAAGAAGACACATGAAATAAATTTTCAAAGAAATAAATTTTGCAAGGGAAAAAGAAAACAATAACATATAATACTTCCTGGATAATCCACACCAACAAAGAAAATGGCAGCAAACTAGAATACAAGTCTATTGAAAAACTACCCACACTAACCAAGTGCTCCACTTGGACCACCAAGGTAACAACCCAACTTTTCACAAGAGGAGCTATGTAAAAACATTATTGAAATGACCATAAATGCACTGCAGCAACCCAGAACACCAGAGAAAGAAAACAGATCACTACACAACGTCTTCCAACAAAATGGATACCCATGCAATTTTATCAAAAGGTGCATGCCCATTCAACTAACAGCACAACCAACATAAGCTGTGAAAAGAATAACATTGCCATACGTGAAAAACATCTCAGAAACAACCAACAACTAATCACATAACATCACCACAGCACACAAACCAACCAAAGCCCTCCAAAACATTTAAGTAAACTAAAACAAGATAAAACCGAACTCATCTACAACATACAGTGTAAAGACTATAACAGTCACTATTTAGGACAGACACTAGACTAGCAAAGCACATCCATGAAGATCAATTACCAGTCAGTTCAGATACAATAAAAACTGCTTAACTTCACAGCATATGCACAGACTTAACCATAGTTTCAACAATCCTAAACCAAGCTAAATAAAAAAATGCAGGAGAATTAGTGGAAGCCTGTCACTCAGACAAATCAACTATCAATGGGCACATGGAGATAAACAACATTTACATATTATTCACAAGGGACAATAAAAAAGCTAAAAAGGAAACAAAAGTACAACACACTTCCACTTCAGCAATTAACACCAGATAAGCAGGGATCCGTACTTCTCAAAAAAAAAAGCAGGATTTACAATTAACAATCAATTAACAACAGCCTAATCAAGGAACTACCACCATAAAAAGCACATTTCCACCAACAGTGACAGGGCAAGCTATTGAACATAAACAGAGACCAAATTGCACTCCCTTCTGGTACTGAAGATATTATGTATTCTGGTTAATGAAAAGTTTGCAAGCAAACAACCAAGATCGGAAGACACCAAGGACTCCACATACATATACATACAGAATATATACATTCAGTATGGTTAACCATAAGTTCCCATTAAATCCTTTGGATTTTTTTTTAGTATATGAATTCCTATAAAGCAAAATTAGAAACTAATAATAGCTTTTGAATGATAAACTACCGTAAACTAAACCATTAAGTGATTTAGGCTAGAGAGTTGATTTAAGAAGTATGGAATAAATGACTAAGATAATATATATGATTAGATATTATGGAAAAAAGACAAGATGTTTTAAGAAGGGCTTTCCTTTATTAAATATTGAACTGGTAAGTGTTAGGAGGTTCTTTTTGTTCAGATAATTGATGTTCGCATCAAATATCTCTTGCATATTTAATGTGTTGCTTGCTCTACTCTCCATCCTTTTTAACACTTGTATGAACTGACAAAGGGTGAAATTAGTACAATAGCAAAGTTTAAAGCAGCATAATAATTTACTAGGAGGTATATTACACAAAAAAGGATGCTTAATATGCCAGAGTGTCACACTCTTCCTAATATAATTGTAGCAGAGCTGAGGTGAGAATAGGGCTGGCTGAGAAGTTTTGCGGGAGCCCTGCCGATTTGGCAGGGAAATGAGGAGCTCCGGCAGCTATTGTGGGTCTGGTGGCATGGTGTGGCTCTGAGGAGGGAAGAAAAGGGAGGAGGAAGCCAACAGGAGGGGGGAGAGAAAGAGACTGGAGGGAGGTTTTTGGCGGGAGATCGCGCGGAGCCAGATGAGGAGAGAGAGAGCTTAGCTTAATGGAGCCTGTCGTCCAGAGCTAGCTGAGCGAAGAAATAGAGAGAGAGTAAGAAGGCCAGAGGGAGAGACGGTAGGTTGGGGAGTTTTATTTCTTCTCCCTTGTTGGAGCCAGCTGGGCGAAGGGAGAGCCAGGAAAGAGTATGACCGGGTTGAGGGTATGTCTTTTAGTGGGAAGTAGAGGGTTTTTATAGGATCCAGTGGAAGAGGCAAAAAGGGGATAAGGAAGGGAAGGGGGGATTACATATAGTGAGGGCAAAGAGAGACCAAGAGAGTGGATAAAGGAGGGCCCCTATGAGCTCCAGAGAGGGACTGATTACCTCGACTTAGGCAAGTTGCTGTCACCAGAGACTGATTACCATTGGCTTAGGCAAGTTGCCATTACCAGAGACTGACTATCATTGCCCTAGGCAAGTCACTGTTACCAGAGACTGACTAACATTGTCATAGGCAAGTTGCTACTATCAGAGACTGGCTAACATCATCCTAAGCAGGTTGCTATTAAAGACCGACTACTACTATTGTACGCCAGCTGCTGCTACCAGGATTTGACTACCATCGTCTCCTGTAAGTCTTACTGCCTGAGGTCAACTATCATCATCTCACGTGAGTTACCGTTGAAAGAGATCGACAATCACTGCCCTATGTGCGTGGCTGCCAACCATGTTACGTGCCCTGTCAGGCAGAGGTGCCAACGTGAGAGACCCCTTGGGTCGGCAGCCAGCCGAAGAGGAGGCCAGGAGGGCCTGGACTTCAGTGATCCCTTCGGGGTTGGCGCTACATAATCAGTAAATAAAAATGGGATAGAATTTGTTTTTGTCAAACAAGGAATAGGACAGTTGCTATGGAAGCCTTATTATGAATATGTACCATCAGTCTATGTCGGGCATAGGATTAATGAAACCTAAGAATTTAAGAGATAAAGAAAGAAATGGAGCTTAAATTGACGCAATAGCACTTAGACTTATATACCACTTCACAGAGCTTTACCGCCCTCTCTAAGCGGTTTACAGAGTCAGCATATTACCCCCAACAATCTGGATTCTCATTTTACCCACCTCAGAAGTATGGAAGGCTGAGTCAACCTTGAGCCGGTGGGAATTGAACTTTGGCAACCAACAGAATCAGCCTATAATACTGCATGCTAACCACTGCACCACCACAGCTCTTATGCACCACCTCAGCTCTTTTTATTATGTATTATCTTCATAGTAAAAGATGCATCCTGGAGAAAGAGAACATGCTATCTTCTCTAGTCCACTAAATATTATCAAGATGAAAAGGTCCAAGTGGCCAGACTGGCAGCATTTCCAGATTTTCCCACTAGACTCTAGAAAAGAAGGCCTCTATTAAAGATCCTATTTTCTGTAAAAATTGTATTATTACTGCTATGAGCAAGCTGCTGCTCATTTCTATTTATAGATTGGGTCCATGATGTTTCCTTTTTCAGCAAAAGACTGATGAGTATTTGCATATTCTACTACCATAGGTGCATGGCCTGAGGCCCAGTGCACACATGCAGCCTTAGAGTTTTCAAGTTCGATGCACTGATATGGCTTAGATTCTACTGCTTTGTTTTGAGGTCATTTATACACACTGCCACTTCTGCCATCTCTTACCTTCTTCCTCACTTTCCACTTTAACCTTCCATGGCAACCTCTCTGTATGATTGTCCCATTGCTACATCTTCCATTGCCACGTTCTCTCACCTGCTGTCTCCTCAGGCAGCCAACTCCATTACTCCATCCTCAACCTACATTCTCAAGTCTCCCTTCCAATCTATGTAACAATACTCCCATTTTTATATTTATTTATGTATAGATAAATTATTTATATATTTATGTATTATTTACATATTTAAATACTTATTTACATTTTTGTCAAGCTTCCTCTGTTTATCTTTTTGGTGTGGCCCCACTCCCTTTTGGTAATAATATTTATTTATTTATTTATTTATTTATTTATTTATTTATTTATTTATTTATTTATTTATTTATTTATTTATTTATTTGGATTTGTATGCCGCTCCTCTCCGAAGACTCGGAGCGGCTCACAACATATATATAAAAACAATTGCAACAAATCCGAACAAGAAACATTAAAAATAAAAAAACCATACATACTCATCAGTCACACCACAATCAACAGTCATGCCCTTATATGACATTTAAAGTCTGTTGCAGCCCCTTGAACAAATAAAGATGTACGTCTCCTGTTTACAGAATCCAGTCCTGGCCAAATCATTATTATTGTAAAATAATAGTATGTATTGTGGTATTCAATATTTTGAATTGTCATGTATTTATTTGACTACTTTCAGTGAAGTCTGAGTAAGGATAACTAAATTGAACAGCAAGAAAATGTACAATGGTGGCAAAAATAAATGCAATGCTTTGAAACTGAGACAGGTTTCAGTGTATAAATCCCTTAGTTAATTGGATAATTACTTAGATAAGCCATCTATAATTTTTGGATGGATTCAGCAATCCTGATTGGTGCTTAAACATTAGAGATGATTTACAGGTAAACTGGCAAGTATTAATACATTTTTATAGAATTCCTTAAAATCTCCACTAGCATGAGAAAGCTCACCTGTTTCCCACATAAAGACATGCTCAGAAACAAAAAAATTGTTCTCTTATAGCCATTGTCAAAAAAAATATTCTCCACTGAAAGCAATAGTTTACAAAAAGATTGTAAACTATTATGGCATGCTTAGACCAATACTATTTGCAAGATTGCAAAATAAACTGAACTATTTAGATTTTGTAGATCAATGGCCCCTTTTGGTTAGTTATAATATGTTGGCAGTTGCAATCATGTAAAAATCTATACTAGTAACTAAGTCTTTCCTTACCACCATTTCCAGCAAGCCTAAAGAGGAAAAAAAATGGAAACTCTGTTCATATAAAATGCATTGCGGAAAGATGATTGAACATAGCTCTGCCTCCAAACAAAGTATTACATTTATATGGTTTCAGTGTTCTTTTCAGTTTTTCTTCAGGCCCCAAAATATACTGCCCGCTCATTGGAAGAAGAGATCACAAATCTCCTGTAATACAGAATGCCTTGACTTTTGTGGTTGAGTTTTTACTAAATTACACCAAAATCATGTGCTCTTTGATCACTTGCCACATAGGAGGAGGAAAGAAATCCCTCTCTGCCTAGTTTTCTCTCATCATTTTAATCACAGACTAAAGAATGTATTTGGTTATCTTCCATTCTTCTTTTCTTTTCTTACATACTGAGTATCTATTGGCGTACAATAATAATGTTGGAGTTTCGAATGAATGAACGTGAGTAAAATAAATAATGAGCCTTTGAGGTTAATGCTGAAATTGTTAAACTATAACCTGGTGTTTGCTAAGCTGGCATTCCTGCAGCTGGGATTTCAACTCCTAGAATCCCCAGCTAGCATGACAAGGGCTTTTGGTCTTGCAAGTTGTAGTCTGACAAACCTTGGAGAATGCAAGACTGGGGACAGTGTTGAGGGATTGGTGGCCAGGTGCTGTACCATTGGCTGGCAAAGTCTCTCCAGAGAAAGATGAGATCATGTGATTGCATACTTGTTCTCCAGACAGCTTCTTCTCTTGAATAGACTGCAAGAACTGATATTTTTGCAATTGGCTTATGAGTCAAGCACTGAGAATTGAGAGATACCTTCAAAACTCATTGTCGTAAGGTAAACTTTATGGACACAAAGCTCAAATAAGCCTCATTTCTTAAACACTTTAGAATTTACTTTTGAAACATTAAGTACTTTTTGAATCATAAATTTTTATCATATTCATCATGTGAGTCTCCTTCTCCTTAGCAAAAAAAGATTTAATTATAAATCTAAGGATTTAGAAAAAATACTTTTTGGAATAAAAAGGATGGGAAATTTCTGGGTTTTTGGATTCTTTAGAAAAAAATATCATGGGATGAGACTTTGAAAGTTGGATATCAGAAGGAATTAGAAGACACTAAAGATTACAATTAAAGGAGAAGTATACTTAAAGTCAAAGTGTTGACAGAAAATGAAGCAAAATACTTTAACATTAGATATTTTGAAGGATATTTGTGAACAATGGTCACAAAAGTTAATTTTAAGAACTTCATTACGGATAGATGGTGTATAAATGATATTACAGAAGAGGAACAAGATATATCAGACAAGATTGAAATTGATTTTAGTGTGTATAATAATAATACTGTAACATTATGAGGGAATGACTTTGAAGGACGAAGGGAAGAGATGCTGACAAGAGACTGATGGGCCAAGAGGGAGAGGAGGCTGCAGTTGTTTAACTGTCAAATGAACCTAGGGGAAAAATGACTTCTTTACTTAGTTATTGACAGGTACAATCTGTATGCCCACACATGCTGTGGTATCACTTTTTTTCCTTTGAATCTGGATCACTGCACTATCTGAGGAAGTATACCTTCCCAGAATCCTTGAAGAGGCAGAAGTCACTTTCATAGGATGGGACAATGATTCTGTGCTTAGATAGCCTTAAAATGGGAGGAAGGAAATCCCATCCCTGCCCCCCACTAGATCCCAGCTTTTGAAGCCTCATGTAAGAGGCAATGAAGGGAAAGAGGCAGGCAAAACGGATGTTTCAGTACTGCTGGATTTCGCATGGTGGGTGTATAAATAAGACAAGTGAAAGCTATAGTCCAATGTTGCAACTAATTTCAGTCCCTAAAATAGCCATTCCTAATCTGGAGAACTCTAGACATATTGATTTGACCTCTGGAACTCTGCACATTATATCACTAAAATTCAGCAGCAAATGCAAACATCTAGGCATAAAATGCTTGCCTGGGTTTCCACAAAGAAATGCAGTCTAAAGAAAATAGATATATCATACTCCTACTTGCTTAAGTTACTTATTTGACTTAATTTTCCAGTTCTTGTAAAGTTTAAGGGAAAAAAGGCCTAAAATTTGATTCCTGCATTCTGTTGAGATTATGGCAGTGGTGGTGAACCTATGGCACAGGTGCCAGAGGCGGCACTCGGAGCCCTCTCTGTGGGCACATGTGCCATTGCCCCAGCCTTGCCTCCCCCACGACCCCCTCTCCAGCAGCCCCCCTGAAGGAGAGTCGCCCTCAAGCGTGGCCCACATGGAGCAGCGCAGCCAAGGACATAGCAGCCAGGCAGCATAGACAAGACTCTGCCCTCACACCCCATCATGCAGTTGATGCTGCAGGTCGCGGGCAGAGGGTGTGGCTGCCATAGCGCTGCTGGGCTGCCTGGCCAATCTGCAGCGGGCCCTGGAGGCGGTGAGTGGTCCTGTGGGCAGGCGGGGCAGGGGATGGGGGGGCAGAGCAGGGGCGGAGCAGGGAGGTGGAACGGGAGTGGGGTCAGTTTTGGGGCACTTGGACTCTAAAAGGTTCGCCATCACTGGATTATGGCATCAAGTTAGAAACTGGGAGTCTCTGAATTCAAATCCCGCCTTAGTCATGAATGCCAGCTGGGTGACTTTTAGCCAGTCACACTCTCTCAGCTCAGCTTACCTCACAGAGTTGTAGGAAAAATAGGAGGGAGAAAGTGTGTTGGATATGTTCGCTGCCTTGAGTTATTTGTAAAAATAATAAAGATGAGATACATACATACATATAAATAAACAAATAAGTAAATTATAATAGGAATTGTTGACAGTTCCTGGACAATAACATAGTAGTTTGGAGGGTACCAGATTAAAGAAGTCTGCCATCTAAAGAGTGATTCTGAATAGGTCTTGAGTAGCTGGGGAATTCTGGGAATTGGAAGTCCAGACCTCTTAAAGTTGCAAAAGTTGAGAAACACTGGTCTATGATGTTTGATTTTCTACACTGCAAATGAGAAAGTTTCAATCACTTTGCAACAAGTCATATGGAATGTATGCAAAACGATGGAAGATCTGACTTTTCTGGTGCTGTTAATAAATACCATGTGTTGTTTTACTGTTGCTGATAGTTTGGCACTATTTTCCTTTCTTTCCTGTTCTGTGTTAAAAGAAGAGCAAGTAAACTGTTAAAAGCATAATGAAATTTACAGAGATCAAGGAAAAAGCCTAAACCAACATAATTTAGCTTGAAACTTTAGGAAACTTTATTTTACATTTAAAAACTGTGGGGGAAAATGCCTATTCTAGAAGAACATATCAAATCACATGGAATTATTTGTCCGTCAATACTCTTCTAAAAAGGAATTTTTTTCACCAAAGATTTCACACACCACCTAATGAAACACTGTATATAAAAACAGATATAGATTGCTCTTAATCAAAATGGAGAAAATCCAACCCTCTCCTGGGACAAGTCACCTCTCCAATTCAACTGTCCAGTGTTATTATGATGGCCTTCCAAATATATTGGACTACCACTGCCATGATTCCCAGCAAGCACTGTTGTCATTGTTGGCTGTGAATTCTCATAGTTGTAGAGCAACACATATTGGGAGATCCAGTAAGTTGGGGAAAGTTATACAGGTAGTCCTTGAGTTACGACCACAGTTGAGACCAGAATTTTGCTTGCTAAGCAAGGTGGTTGTTAAGTGGGTCATGACCAATTTTACAACCTTTATTGTCATGGTTGTTAAACAAATCACTGCAGTTTAGTGAATCATGTGATTGTTAAGTGAATCTGGCTTCTTCCACTGACTTTGCTTGCTAGCTGGGAAAGTCACAAATGGCAATCACATGACTCCAGGATTCTGCAACCGTCATACATGTATGCTGGTTGCCAATTACCCAAATTTTGATCACATGATCGTGGGGATGCTGTGATGATAATAAGTGTGAGGAACAGTTGCAAGTCACTTTTTTGAGTGCCATTGTAACTTCACATGGTCACTAAATGAGTGGTTTTAAGTTGAGGACTATCTGTAATGTTGGATATTATTATTGTAATAATAATAGTAACCCATATCACAAAGCTTAATAATAAGGCTAGTTTACAGTTATATAATATAGTCTTAGCAATTAAGGAACATTACATTACCTTCAAGTGTTTCCCCTGTGTACCCTTACTAATGTATAGAAGCCTTATTATTAAGCTTTGTAAACTAACTGTATTATTAAGCTTTGGCTTGCTAAGTCTTAAGTGACAAAAAAAAACAAAACCCTGCCCATAGGTTTTTGAACTAGAGCTTCTCTTACCTTTAGTCATACTGGCTAGAAATGATGGGAATTCTAGTTCTATGGGCAGGCATGTCAAACTTGGGATGTCACATGACGTATCGTGACTTTTTCCCCATTGCCGGTATTAGGTGGGCGGTTTCAGCGTGACGCATCCGGCCTGCATGCCAGCAGTTTGACATGCCTGTTCTATGGCATTTAAGAAATCAATATTGCCATTCCTTTCATAAAAGCTCTCAAAATTTATTCAAATTAGCTTTTATGTATCTTGCCTTAATCGTTATGTGGTTGTTGAGAATGTAAGAGACATCTCAGTTGTGAACTACCTAATTTTATCATAATTCATTGATCCATTATTTGATCTTGGACAAGATTAAGAATATTCTGGGCTAAGCATAGGATTCTTCTACTCTGGAAGCATAATACAGTGACATGATGAGTGAATTTCAGAAGGAAGAATAGCACAGTGTCTTTAGCTATATGCAAAAAAGGAACTTAAATAAAAATCTATTTTACAAAATATAATCTGAACCTAGATTCTTATAGTTAAGGGTGGAAGGTCTCCAAACACAAGAATTTCCACTCTGCAGAACTGCCTTTCCTGGGGGAATTGAAAACTGTCCCTGCTTTGCTGATCTCTGCCTGCTGTTGAAATAATTTTTATTTAGCTTTTGCTTTGGCTCAAGGGTTGAATATTTATTTTCAACTGGCTTCTCTGCATTTTATAGTATGATTTGTTTTTTATTCATTTATATTTCTATTCGTAGTCCATCTTTCCTTAAAACAGGGCATAACCTTAATATAAAACCACTAATGATAAAATATTAGTAAAACCTTTTTTAAAAATCAGCTAATCCCAATAGATCCAACACTAAAGAAAACAAGATTGCAATGTATTTATTACGTTCAGGTGATAAAATGTCAGCGGGGTTGATGGAACAAATTCTGAATATCGTGAAAAGGCAGCAGATCGTTTATTTTGCTATTTATATATCTGTCTTATTGCCAGGGATGAAAGTTGCACTGATAGAATCTTCTGTTTCATATGAAAAATTAATTAATAGTTAATTAATGCAGCTTTCTCAGGATCACTTTAATATAACCCCCGTGTTCTATTCCTCTCAGTATCCTAGAAGTCTTGCATTTTGATTCAAATATGGTTTCCAGATTGTCTTCACAAAAATTCTTTGTAGGATGTCTTAAAATAATTTAAATGAAAGTTTAATTCAATCAAAGTTTATTGGAATATTGGCAAAACTGAGGAGAGGCACTCCCACCCATGTGTATCTCTCCCATCTCTGCCTTTTTGACTGCCCTTCACCCTACACTGCAGGGCAGCAAGCAATGTGCAGCTCTAGGACTACTTGAAATGCCCCAGGAAGCTGCAACCACCCCAATCCAACCCCACTACTGCCTACGCTCTGCCCCCCCAGCTGACCTTCGCCATCATCTTTTCGCTTCCAGTGATGATGAGATGTATCAGCCTGACCATTGGACTCTATGGGACTGCTTTAGTGCTATGAAAAAAAGGAACGAATAGGCTTCTTTCGGTTCCCCCCCCCTTTTTTTGTTTGTTTGTTTTACAGAGCAAAACCATACAGCCCAGCAGCCAGGCCAGACATACTTCAGCAGCAGAAGCAGCAATAAGGCAAAAGTCAGCTGGGGCAATGAAGCACGGGGGGGGGGGCAAAAGACACAGATTGAGGAGATGGTTGGGGGAGTCACAGTATCTCTTTGGTCGTAAGTGTGGGAAGGATTGCCAAGTGCACAAATGTTGATCATGTGACTACAGAGGCACAGCAACATCCGTAAGTTCATAAATCCCTTCAGTGCCACCATAATTTCAAATGATTGCTGAACAAACAGTTGTAAGACAAGGATTATCTGCAGTGACAAGTAATAATATTAGAATTCAAAGACATATTATCTTCTTAAGATTTAATTCTCTGCTTTTTTATTGGTTGGATTTTGAGGTTCATTTTTGAAATTTTGAAAAGTTCGACCAAATAATTATAAATAAGTTTCAAGCTATTTTGAGGAGCCCTTTGTAAACCTGGGGAAAATAGGCATTGAGAATTGTTTAACTTATTACTGTACATTTTTTCTAGTATTATTGGATTGCAGTTAGCCCAGTTTGCATCCATCTCCTTAGTCTCCAAGGCTCGGAACAGATGTTCATTATAATATTTATATTATTGCCAGGGCCAAATTAAAGGCTGAAATATATTCTCAAACCTCTTACATGGCTGGACATATTTTCCCTATACATCTTGTAAATTAGATTCTCCAAAGAATGCATTATTCATTGATCTTTAATATGCCTCCACTTCTCACATTTGCATATACATTTGTATATATGAGCAAATGAATATTTAGGCTTCAAGATGAAGCTAGTTGATAAACTTTAAGAATACAGTTAACCATCATCAGAGTGACCGGTTTGGAAATCTGATATTGTTAATCCCTCAAAAGGTGCCAAGGTAGGGAAGGTTTGCTTTGAACATTGTATAAATGTTTCTCCTGTCCTTAGACAAAAATATATCTGTGAACACTTTGAAATGTTTCTTTCAAAATACAGAATAAGATTGAAGTACTCAATCTGATTGTCACCTAATTTTCATCTGAATCCACACAACATGTTTTCAGAATCATCCTTACCTAGCTTTCCTTTCTCCTTTTAGGTGTTGTCAGCAGCCACAAAATTTCATCACAGAATAATTATTTTTCATGGGAAGATTCTATTTTCAATACCTCCATACATGCTGCAATTCGACATGGAAAATGGAAACTACTCACAGGCAATCCAGGTAAATTTCTAGCGGTATTTGGAAAATGTTTGTTGAGCACTGGGTATTTGACAATTTGCTTTTGAAAGCAATTGATATTTCAAAGCAGGACTTGCAATATGGAGGTTTTTTGAAATCCTGTTTTGCTCCTGCTGGATTCTCTGCCTTTCCTGAGCTGATTTTTTTAAAAGATTTTTTTACTTAACAAAATTAAAGGGGAAGTTGATTAAAACAAAGTTGTTGTTGTTGTTAGTTGCGAAGTCATGTCCGACCCATCGCGACCCCATGGATAATGTTCCTCCAGACCTTTCTGTCCTCTACCATCTTCTGGAGTCCATTTAAGCTCACTCCTACTGCTTCAGTGATTCCATCCAGCCACCTCATTCTCTGTCGTCCCTTTCTTCTATTGTCCTCAATCTTTCCCAGCATTAAGCTCTTCTCCAGTGAGTCCTTCCTTCTCATTAGGTGGCCAAAGTACTTGAGTTTCAACTTCAGGATCTGGCCTTCTAAAGAGCAGTCCGGGTTGATCTCCTCTAGGACTGACCGGTTTGATTGCCTTGCAGTCCAAGGGACTCGCAGCTCTGCATAGGCCTCATGATCATTGTTGCAGCCAACCATTCTTGCAGAAAGCGTGATTCCTTGCCTTGACAAAAAGAAAAAGCTAGATGGAACATATTCTTCTTCTGCCATTGGACAGAACTTTCTTCTATCCACTAAAAACTACAGGAGATTATGATTGCAAGCATGTTTGCTCAGTGGTAGCTACCACTTCTTTCTATTTCAAGCACCAAGCTTGGACTGGAATTACCAAGTATACTTGCAAGAAAGTGTCTTATTTATGTCATGATGTTTTAAATCTCTTTTTTTCTTATTATTCATCTTTCATGCTTTCTTTTACTCAGAAATCACAATCAACAAAACAACCCCAACAGCTTACATGCGTAGTTGTATTAGTGCAGAGCTCTCCTTCATTCTGTATTTTCAAAGAATATCTGATTACACAGTAGCTATGCTTGGTGAGATCATAATTACTGGAGTGAATGGAAATACAGGAGGAATGAAAGCTAATACGAATTTTTGCATGGATGCCTTTTTTAAAAAAAGAAAAAGAAAAATTGAAGGACACATTTTTAGCCACAATAAAAAGGTAAGTCAGCCTCTTCTTTCTCAATCAATTCTTGTGCAGATGCATAGAATGGAAAGAAACTGGAAGACGTAAGATGCAGGATTGGGTCTACTTAAAGCAGTGTTTCTCAATTTTAGCAGCTTGATGAAGTAGAATATGGACTTCAAATCCACATATCTTAAAGCCCCGAAGGTTGAGAAGTACTGACTCAAAGCATTAAAATATTACTCTTCGGTATAATATATTCCATGATGATTCACTGTAAAATACAACTATATGATTAAAAAGCTGTCTTCAATTCAAAATTTGCCAGAATTTCGAAATTAATCTAGATAGTCGATAGAAGCTCTCTTGTTCGAATCTTTAAATGTATCTTCTTGTTTCCATCAAATCTAAAAATTTTAATTTTGTCTAAAAAGCTCAAGAGTTGAAAAAACAATCTCAAGTGGAGAAGATTGTAACCTAGAACAACATCAACAGAAAATCCATCGCTTTTGAAAATTGATACTGGTAGTACTCTGAAAAAGGGGAAAGTTAAGCTAGTTTACAGTTTAATGGGGAGACTATGCATTTGATGGCACTTAAGTTCCTTTTTTTGTATCTTGAAAAACATTGCTTATCTCTGTGATTTGTTTTTTCCTGTGCACACACACAGGGACTGAATGAGGCATAGTGAGATATAAAGGAAAATATCATAAGAAGCCAAAAAGTAATGAACTGCAGCCAATAGGCTTTGTCACATGCTCATTTTCATACATTTTATACCAGGAATCCTAATTTATATTAATGTTTAATTTCTCTTCACAGTACCTGATACTCTCTTGTTCATTTGACAGATCTGAACTGACCCATTACCACCATAACAGAATCAAATCTAGGTGGTAAATTCAATTCCATGTCAATGTAATTGAAGAACCAAGATCGGCAAACATGTTGGGTTCCAATTATGAGGCAAATACTTTCCCAACTAATCTTTGATCTTCTTTTTATAGGCTGCAGCCATTGGTTTCCACCACCATCTTTATTCAATGAATCAAATACTTTGTCATTAAACCCACCCACAAAGAAGCTTTGGTTGTTTGATGTTGTTCATGATGCTGAAGAAAGAAATGATTTGTCAGAACAATATCCTAACATTGTGAAAAAACTGCTGTTGCGACTCCGGCATTATTATAAGAACTCTGTCCCTGTGTTCTACCCGGATGATGATCCACGCTGCGATCCATCTGCAAAAACTGCTTGGGGACCTTGGTTGTAGGAATTTGCACAGCAAACATTATTATATTATGCAGTGGAGTTGAAAAATGGTTTGCCATGCTCCATTTGTGTACATCAGATTTATGTGTTCTTGCATAACGATACACCAATCATTTCATAGACTGGGGAATACTGGTAAAGAACTCTGGGATTATTTTATTGTACCTTGACAGCTTCAATTTCAGACATTTGGATTTATTTCTTACTCAACAAATCTGGGGAATTTTAATTTCACATTTGATTGGTCCTGAAGTTCTATCGAAATCATAAGTCTATAATTTGGAAGTTAGTTTTTGTTCAAAGCAGAAAGTAAAGAGATGCTGCCTTTCCAAAATTGCTGGGCAGCAGCTGGGAAACATTATTTCATTTGGAAAACTCTGAGTCATGGGTGGTGGTGGGATGGTAGGGGCTTCTAAATTCCTTCACATTTGAAGTCAGATCCAGGATTTCAATATTTGCTTGAAGCAGTCAGCATTAGTGGGGTGGGGGAAAATGCCGAAAGAATTGAGAAGAAAAAGTGAAGAAGCAGATTATTGCACTGTCTTGGCATTTCTTTGTTCACCTTTACCTTCCCAATTAGAAGAGTATTCCAACTCTCTCATGAGTACAACTTCTTATCCTAGAAATCCACAGAACCTCTTTAGAAACTGCTGCCAAACTGTAAGAAAGTATTAAATACTATTTGAATTCCAATAATTGTTTTTTTCTGATTTCATGTTTTAACCCTGGCCCTGTTAACTTGTTAACCCCGGTTATTTGACTTTCAGAGGCAAAGTGTGGCTCATAGATTGAAGAGGAGTCATATATTCCTGTCCTATCTACAATTTACAAGGTCTTTGCTTGTAAAACCTTTATTTAAAGTCTCTCTAAATTCTGCAGTTTGAACAGGGCAATCTTTACATATTTATTTAAACTTCAGACTTGGAACAAGACAACAGGCTCTCTTGTGGACCAATAACTGGTTAAAAAACCCGAGGTGCAATTAGCAGTTATCACAACAGGGAAATAAGAACTAGCATCCTGGAACAATCTCTGCTATAAGAATTTTTTAATTTGTACATAATTACCTAGAATTAGTAATGAAATGAAAAGAAGACAAATTGTTGATAACATCCAATAATTTTAGGAGATGGTATAAAAATAATTATCAAGAAAATCTGTCCAAAATAAGTGGCTGATAATATGTTCAAAATGAGAAGACAAAATTATATAGAAACCTTGCCTTTGCAAATACACTGATATCTAAACTTGCAGTCATTGTCTACTAAAGGTTCTCAAAGTTCTGCTAGCTAGTACAGATAGTCCTCAACCTACCATCACAATTGGAGCCAGAATTTCTGTGCTCAAGCAAGGTTGTTTTAAGTGAGTCTGATTTTATGACGTTTTTGGCACAGTTGCTAAGTGAATCATGCAGTTGTTAACCAAGTATTGCTTCCCCCAATGACCTAGTTCATCAGAAGCCACCTGGGAAGGTCACAAATAGTGATCACATGACCCCAGGATGCAACCACTGTAAACACATGCCAGTTGCCAATAACCTGAATTTTGATCATGTGACTGGAAGGATGCTACTATGGTTGTGAGAACTGGTTGTAAATAACTTTTCAGTGCTATTGCAACTTCAAAAAGTGCCTAAACAAATGGTTTTAAGTTAATGACTTAACCTGTGTATTAAACTGGCCCAACGTGCAGAAAGTCTATAAAAGATAAATTGAGTGCCTAGAGTTCATTGGGATGGGACTTTCAAAATTATTAATTTAAACTATCAGGGATACAACCACACCTGAACCATGCACAGTTCTTTCTCCTGCATTATCAAAAAGAATGATCTAGGGCTAGGATATGTGTTGGAAAAGGGCAACTAAGATTGTTGAGAGATTGGTAAAATTGTTCTGTGAGAAAAATATTATTTTATTCAAAGTTACTAATTTAAAAGAAAGCATGTAACTGGGCTACAAACAGAATATGGTGGTCTCCAAATACTTTGGACTTTAATTTTCATAATCTCCAATCATCATGCTTATTTGAGACTGTAGAAAGGAGATTTTAGGTTTTGTTTTACAACATCCTTTGCTTTAATCAGATCATTTTGGGGTCAACATGGATATAGGTATGCTGACTTAGAAAAGAGTGGCAGTGTGATTAAGATGATCCTCCCTAACTGACTAATTGGTCCTTGGAGTTTTCTGGGGTGCTTGAGGATTTTCTTAGCAATCTTGCGGGCATTTTCACCATGTGTCTAGTTGATCTCTGGAATTCAGATATGGCAAGAACAGTGAACAAAATTGGTCTGAGCAGCTGCTCTTCCCTGAGCAGCTACTCTTACCTAATAGATCCCAGCAAGTTTACTCAGTAGCTATGGGAAATGAAGCAAGCGAAGCTATGCCTAGACTAAGAATGAAAGAAAACAGAGTGAATGCATAGTTGCACGTCCATGTTTGGGAGTATGCCATAGCGATAAAAGCAGTAAAACAAGCTCACTTCTTCACTCTTACTGCATTTGCAGAATGACATCCCATAGTCCTTTTCAAGTTTATCTGTTCCCTTTTAGGGAACAGTGGAGATGGGGAGGCCACTTTGACATATTTTGCAGCTTTTTTGCTAATAAAATTGTGCACTTGTCAAGAATGAGACTTTGGCAGCTACATGCCTCTTCGTTTCTACTTTATGGCAATGGACTAGGATACTTGCGGGACCGTCTTTTGCCTCATGAATCGCAGCGACTGGTTAGGGCACATAGGGTTGGCCTCCTACGAGTCCCGTCTGTTAGGCAATGTCATCTGGCGGGGCCTAGAGCAAGGGCCTTCTCCGTTGCTGTCCCAGCCCTCTGGAACCAGCTTCCCACAGAGGTTCGTACTGCTTCCTCCCTCCTAGTTTTCCAGAAATTGTTGAAGACGCATTTATGCCGACAGGCTTGGGGCGTATGAACTGCACTCTGCCCCTGGGCCTAGGAATGTCCCTCCATCAGCGATTGCGTGTTGACTGTGATTGTATGCTGTATGAATGTAATTAATTTTATTGTATTGTTATTGTAAGCCGCCCTGGGTCCTAGGAGAAGGGCGGCATATAAGTTTAAATAAATAAATAAATACTTGCCATTACAATAGGGGGGAGGCGTTGCTTTAAAGTGGGTTAGATCATGGGTGTCAAACTCACTGCATCATGATGTGTCGTGATGTATCGTGACTTTTTTTGCATTGCCGGAGCTGGGAGAGGTGTGGCCTCCGCATGATGCAACTGGCCCGTGGGCCAGCAGTTTGACACCTCTGGGTTAGAGGGAGAAATGAAACCTATGATTCCATTGAAGACCATGAGAGCCTGAAACCTTTCTGAGGACACCGCAGCAGATGTGGAGAGGAAGCACATGGTTCCCATAACAAAGTGAAATTGTTTACATGGACTATGTTGAGGTTGCTGGTTTGACTGGAGAAATTATTGTTTAATTCTATGAACTGGTGTCTGGGAATCTCAGAGTTAGTTTAGCTTCAGCATTACCATGTAGTGTAGTCAACAAACAGTAAGATTTGTGGAAATGGAATGAACCTCGAGTTTTATTTGGATTCTCGAGTTGGATGTTGACAGCACTTTCAATCAGACCTAGAACCCAAGTTGGGCTGAATCTGGTGAGATGATTTGGATGGTATCTTGTGAGCGTACAACATTTAAGATTCTTCTGAACCTGTGGAAATCAAAGGATCCCTCTTTGGTATGAGCTCTGCCCTCTCTAGGCTTTACCCATGACCCAACAGACTTATTCATATGCCTCAGCAAGGCAAGATTCAGAAGATGCTTGATGCAGCTTTGACAGAAGAGCTGGTGCCAGACACCTTGAAATAGGCAGTAGTAGACCTTTTGCCTTAATCTGCCATTTTAAATAAATATTGGCTAATATCAGGGCCCAACCTTTTCTTTTCTGAGAAATTTTTGGAGAAGAAGATGAGGATAACAGCTATAGAGAATTTGGTAATCACCTATGTCAAACTTGGAATGAAAGAAATATGGCCCTTTCTGGTCCTATTAAATCTCTTCAGTATCACCATTCATGGTGGTTCTAGCTTAAAAAGACTGTTTTACAGTGGTTCCATTTCTTTCTAAGTGGGTGATTTTAGTTGGTGTGCATAAGAGAACAGTGATCATATCCATGGTTGCTCCAATGTGGAGCATTTCGAGAGGTCACTTGTCAATTTGGAGTAAGATAGAATGTTTCCAATACTCAGTTGTACAGTACCAGATTGGACAAGAGATGCTATCACAATGTTGTCTTGATGTTTGGAGTCTGTGAAGGTCTGAATTGATCTAATCAAGCTCAAATTAAATCCTTGCAAGATGGAGTTATGGTGATTGATCTAGCTTGATTTTGATTTCATGTTTAACTATGAAGTTGTGCACATTTTAAAGAAGCAGGAAGGTCCCCCTGAATTCATTACTCCAGGCAGAGAAGATGGGGGCGTGAGTAAGGAGGACTTTTTTTTCCCAGTTTCTGTTAGTGCAGCAGTTGCAGGCCTTTTTAGATCAGGGGATCTTAACAACAATGTTCCATCATGTCATCACTATATTGCAATACATTATACATGTATGTAACATATTTTTGAAGAAGCTTCAGCTGAACTGTAATGCTATCTCCCACCAACCAAATAGAAATAGATATATCAATGTTTTTATATATGCTGCAATAACTGCATTAACTTCTGAATCCATTTCAAAGTGTTGATGTTTATCTTCAAAGTCCTTTGTGGCTTGGCACCCAGATGCCTATTAGTAAAGTTACCTATGCTTTTCCTAGCTAGATTTACCACAACATACATATTGTTCAAGAGAGGCTTATTGAGGGGCTTGTCTATCAGGTAAGGGATGTTGTTACTGTTGTTATTTTTAATTGCTTGTTTTTAAGATAAAAGAAGCTGAGTCTTAGGAATTATGTAATGGATGCAATTACCTATACAATTATTAAGTAAAATATCCAAATCCCAAATTCCTGAATGAAATGGATAAGGGAAAATTCAGGACAGACAAATGGAATGGTTTTTCACACAAACACTTATAGAGATTACAGCCAGTTAGGAAAGTGTAAATCCCCAATTGGTCAGCTTTCAAAAGATTAGTTGAATTCATGGAAGTTAAAGCTTTGCAAGGATACATAAGATGATTACAGATGAGATTCTGTATCTCTGAATATCAGTTACTGAGGAAATTAATTGGAAAAACCTGTTGCTTTGTCTGACCCGAGTCAAGCTATCAGATTTGAACTATAAAAATCTGGATGACCAGTAGGTAGGAGCAAAGAGATACTGGAAATTCAGAACCAACAGTCAATAATTGAAGGCCAAGGGGCTTCCTCCCATTAAGCTGTGAAGGACGCTATTTCAGGCAATTGATTTTGGATGTCATAAAAAGGCAATCGAGTTCTTAGTACTATAATGATGTTGTTTTTTCAATGGGTGAGATGTACCTATGAGATTTCATGACATATAAGACAAAACAACTTAGCCCGTCTTAAGTACATATGCACCTGAAATTAGGGAAGCAAGAATGCCTTGTTAAGGGCTTCCTGTTTTTGTTAGACCACTCTGGGAATAAAACAGTTAGTGTATGTGGGGTGTTGCAGGCAACTTACAGGACTGAATTGTGACCTTTCCTGCCAGCTTCCCCATTGCCTTTGGAATTGGAATATTCTTCATTGGCTAAGTGTGATTGGACACACAAGGAATTTGTCTCCAGTGTATAAGCTCTCAGTGTACATACAAACAACAAAGTGATAAGCCATAGATCATAAGACTACAAACAAGTGATAAATCATAAGATACCAATAGGAGAAGGTACCAATAGTAGGAAAGATGAGAAGGTTAATAGCAATACAGCCCTACTAAATGGGTAAATATCTTTAGACATAAGGCAGAGCTGTGGGAATTGGGTATTTAACAGTGTTGGCATGGGGGAAAATCTGTCTTTATGTCTAGTTTTGGCATGCAATGCCCTATAGCAGCATCTTTTTTTTTTTTAAATATTTTTATTGGTTGTTTTTTTTTTAAATTTTAACAGAAAAAAGAGACTAGTCATATCAAATCATAGTATTAAAATAAACAATCATCCATAAACAGAGCATAAATACATTTTCCAATGCATCTAATGATAATAACTCAACTAAAAATAAACATCTCAAACAAATAACCTTCATCGTTCTCTATCTCCATCCTATTATTCCCCCTTCTTATCAACTTCCACTTAAATCAATCTTCACTCCACCAAAGGCCACCCAGACAACCCTTTAATAACAATAATTAATTATTCTTCCACCAGCCCCAAATACAGTTGAGAAAACATCTTATCTAAAATTATAATCCCTCCCTAACCCACGACTTCCCAGAATGCTTACAGGGTATAACAAAAGAAAACCTCACTACATCAAACATAACATAATTATTGTATAATCTTAACAAGAATTTTAAACTATGTAATATATACATTCTCTAAATCAAAACAATCCATTAAAAAAAACTCATTAAAATTAAACAGATGATATTAATGACGATAACAATATCAATAAATCCCTCAGTTGAAAAAAAGAAAAATAATAATAATAATAGTAGTAGCAATATCAATTACATTCTAAAAAAAAACTCATCTTATTAGAATTAAACAAATGATATTAATAACAATAACAATATCAATAAATCCCTCAGTTCAAAAAAAGAAAAATAATAATAATAATAATAGTAGCAATATCAATTACATTCTAATCAATTTAATTTCTCATAATATATCTTAATATATCTTCATTTAAACATCCTCACCAAAACCTTAGCTATAATATTTATCTTTAATTCAACCCATAATCTTAAATTAAGCTTAATTCCTTATTAAACAATTAACTCATCTTGTTAAGAATAATATTTATCATTCTATAAATTTCATTTAATCAATCGACTTCTGGGCTCTCTCATCTAAGAAATAAACCTCCATAATACAAACAAACTGTTTATAGCATTTCTAACTTACATTCCTTCAATTTTATCCAGTCTATCTATCTCATCATTAAGTCAATCTAATGTCAAACCCAGATCATCAAAACAAATACATCCTTCGTCTATTTAATTGTGTCAACCATTAAACATCTTCTCTTGCATCTTACTCCTAATCTTGGTCCTCAATTCAGTCCATAGTTTTAAATTGCCAATAATTCCTTACATACAAGTTTAAATTTCATTACTTCAAACGAACTCTAGGTTTTTTTCCTAACCAAACAAGCCGCCATAACAGGGCCACCCTTTCAAATAATAAGTCTCTCTTCGTTATTTCTTCAGCCCCGTAAATAAATTGCTTCTGAAACTGAATCTTCCTTTCTTGAATCAATTCCTCTTGCTCTCCATAAATAAACTGCTCATCAAGCAAAGTCCATTTCACTTTGTAACCTAATTGCTTCTTGAGGTGAAACAATGTCTCTCTTTTGTGAATTAAATCCTCTTCATGGTGCTTAGCTGGATAGAATTCCTTTTCTTGAAGCAAAACCTCTTCCTCTCCATAAATAAACTTTTCATCAAGCAAAATCCTGTTATAGTCTTTATTCTCAGAAGTATCCTCTTCATTTCCCTGTTGATCTCCTAATTTCTCTTGTATTGTATAATACTCAACAGAGGATTGTAATTCATTTGAAGGAGAGATTCCAGTTGAATGTTCTAGCTCTTCTCCATATTCAAATTGTGATATAAATTGTTCAGCAGTAAGTTGTTCAGCTTCATTTAAAGGAAGGAATTTAGTACATATAGTAAATATTTCTGTAAAAGTCTCCTTCAAAAGTGCATTAATCTCTTTAAACTCTTGCGTAAAAATAAAAATCCCCTGTGTATCAGGTCTTTCTTCATAAAATTCATCAGTACAATCCAACATAGGTTCAGCATTTAACTGTAAATTCCGCTCCATTTTAAATTTCAGACAGTCAGAGCCATCTCTCTAACTGCACTTAAAGAAGCAGGAAGTGAGAAGTAACAAATCCACTTTCACTATCCAGCACTTTCCCTAACAATGAAAGCAGTGAAAGTTAAGCGCCATTTTGAAGCATTATGTTGATTGTGTACGTTAGAAATGTATAGCCAAAAAGAAACAATAAAAATACTTGCAATCCATTTAAGACTCCTGTATTCATTCAGCCTGCTTACAGTCTCTCCAGTGTTGAACTTAAAAGAAGCAAAGGTGGTCGCGGCGTCTTTCTCTGTCAAAAGACAGAAGCATCTCTGAAAAGGAGCGTTCTCCGGAGCTATAGGGAGCTCACTCTTAATCCCTGAAAACTTATTTTCCAGGGATCTAAGAAGGCTCAACCTTACTCCCGATGCTCTACACCTCTCCTTTGCCCGGAGAGGGGATTTTTCACCGCGAAAAAAACAGCTGATGAGCGCTGTTTTTCGCGGCTTTACAAATCCAGAGAGCGGAGTCTCACAAAGGAGACCCAGCAGCGCCGGCGGAGCCACCGGAAGTCCACCCCCTATAGCAGCATCTTGAGGAGAGAAGTTGAAATGCTGACAAGGCCACAAATGGCAATCACAACTACACAACTCCTTGCGACATAACCACAGTGGTGCTGCAATGGCTTGAACTTCAGGGACTGGTTGCGTGCCCGGTTTTTTCAGTGCCATTGTAGTTTTAAATAGTCAGATGGTAAACCAAGCACTTCCTATATTTCAATGGAAAAGAGGTAGCATAGAAAAGTCAAGATCGATTATGCTTATATCTGTTTGTATGTTCAGTTTAACTGGCAAGTGTAATCTTTAAACAAGTATCTGATTTTTTTAAGTATAACTTTCATGTCATCATGCTGGATTTCAGAGCTGATTGCTAAAATAGAATGCAGAAAACAAAGTAACATGTACTAAAATCAAAATATGCATTCAAGCCCCATCAGAGAGATTCAGCATTGCACAGAGGACTATAATATAAGTCATAACTTCAGATATTTTAAGAATTAAAGGCCCTTTGTAAACCCCGTATTTTTGTAATTGCTTGAGATGCCAACATGTGCCCACAGTGAACCCATGTGGTTTTGCAAGGCTTGCTCGTTGTGGTTTTTAAAGAATATGTTCTTTACATCTAAATCTAGTGTTTCTTCTTGACTGTACTTATTCTAACTATAGCTATGCAGACAAAATACACCATGTTTTATACCACACGTCCAAATAGAAGAAAGGATAAGTAGTAGAGTGGAGGGTTTCCTTAAAAAAAAAAAAAGGTTTAGAGTTTTGTTTTATTTCTTCTAGTAGAAGTTTTCTTCTTTTTAGTTCTTGCATCGATGCAGGAGATAATGTGGTATGATGAACACTTGATACATCTGTTAAGAATAAAGCTGAGGTTTGTGTAATCAGACCTCATGCACCTTTATTCAGTAAATTTTATTTGTTGTTACCGTTATATCTTTGCTTTGGGAACTCAAGTGTGTGTATGTGTGTGATGTTGACTCCTGGCAGGTCCCTGCAGTTTTCATGGCAAGATCTCAGAAATGGTTTGCCATTCCTGGGGCTAAGAGACTGATTGTTCCAGCTGGCTTTGTGCTTAAGATAGGACTAGAACTCATGGTTTCTCGGTTTCTAACCTGATGCTTTAACTACTACACAAAACTGACTTTCATAAGCATAATGTCCTCCTCCAATTTAATTCTCATAACATCAAGGAGCTTAGGCTAAAATGGTCTGGATTACATGACTTAATAGGAATTTGCACCCAATTCTCCACTGTCCAAGTGCAACATTAACCCAACACTATATGTGACTGTCCAAGTGTATCTGACTTCAATTCCCAATTATTATTAAATCAAACAAAAAGTTAGAGTTGTAGCACAATCCCTGGGAATCCATTCAGCATGAGGATCTTCCTCTATTAGCCCATGAAAACACAGTAGCTAGATATAAATTACAAAATGTAATGGTTAAAAACAAACCCAAAACAACAAGGGAAAAATCAAATTCAAAAGCAAAAGAGAAATGTGTGGCTTCCTGATTTCCTTTTATTTTACGTGTTGATGGCTTGCCAGCTCATAAACAACATCCTTCTAGACGGAAAAGTGTAATCTAGTAAAATGTGTCTAATTCATTCCATTCCATTGCTGCTCCAACTAGGTTTCCAATTAACCATTAAAACAACCCAATGCATAATCACTTGAGAATCAAGTCAACTTTACTTGTATAAATGTACTGCGTTTATGGACATCCACTACTGCATAAATGTACATAAGATTTGTTTTTAGTATTCAAATATTAAATGTATTTTTCTACTCCACATGTAACTTCAGGGTGTTGGTAATCATCTTTAAAGCCCTTCAGGCTACATCTCAACTCACTGGGATTGGTCCGTCCCACCCGTGCCAGCAGAGGAGGGATGCTGCAGGTCTTCTCAGCCCGCTTGTTCTGGCTTCCAAGAGAAGGACCTCTTCTGCTGTTGCCCCCAATTTGAGATTGTCTCCAACCCTCCTGACCTTTTGGGGGGGGCTTAAAACCTGACTGCCAGTTAGCTTGAGCCCCTCCCCCCAATGGATCATTGTGTTTCCGGTTATTAATTTATTGTGTGTGTGTGTATGAATGTATGTATGTATGTATATTTATCTTTTATTATTGTAAGTCACCCAGAATTCCCTTGTAAGATTGGCAGCCAATAAATTTAATAAAGAAATATAGCTATAGTGCTATGTTTCTTCCTTGGGTATCAAAGGCAGGACTGCAAGCTTGGAGCTCAGAACTCAACATCAATTAATCTAAGCTTGCAACTTTCTATTTCAGAAACCCCTAACAAATTGGGTATCAAGAGAATCCAATACCCTCATATGTGCCCAATTATGATTTAAGCAAAATGAAAGGTACCCTTTCCGATAATATTTTCCCAAGGCTAACTAATAATAACTATTATCTGTACACAACAATTTGAAGATAGAGCTACCACTTCTTTGCTGGTGTTGGCCTTCATATGCATTGAGATCGTCCAAAAAATCTAGGGTAGTGTAATGTGTCAGCATACATAGCACATGTGTAGATTCAAGGAGTGTGCTCTTCTGCAGTTTGGAGAAGGAGGAAAAAGGGGAGTTATTCCCAGTTCTATTTTTGACATCTCTAGGTAGGGCTGGAAGAATGAAACAGCCACTGAAACTCAGCATTGACTGTATCAGACCAGAGAGCCAACAATATGCAACCTGCAGCCCCAACAATCATCATCATCACAGCATTTTCAGACTTGGCAGGAACAGATTTAGCTCATTTTCAGGGTTTATCATCATCATCACAGCATTTTCAGACTTGGCAGGAACAAATTTAGCTCATTTTCAGGGTTTTGGTTTGGGCCAATCTGTCTTAAAGCCTTGCAGATTATGCCCAGTCTTTTCCTAAACCCACTAATATATAATAATTATAAATATATAACCAATATAAAAAAGGCCAAAATAGGCAAAAATGCCCCCCCCCAAGTTAAATTATGTAACCAGCTCCACTCCCTGCAATCTTTGGAGCAAAATTAAAAGAACAGTTTCCCAACCACAAGAAAGTTACAGAGCCCTTAAGACAGACAAGTAGTCTGACTCAGAATGACACTTTCCTAGGCTTGGTGCAACAAGAAGTGTTTGGCCACTTTCCTGCTTTTCCTAGCTGGCCAGCTTTCCCTAGCTGGCCATCTCTCCACATTCAGATATTAAGATGTGCTATCATCGAAATGCAAAATTTCTTTCAAGTACTACAGGCAATACCATTCTGGCACAACTAAAGAGGAACACAATATTGTGTGGACCGATGCAAACATTAGATCTCATCAGTGTGCCAATTTACTCACTCAAGAAAACCATAGACCCACTTTATGATGCTACTATCTCTAAAAGCAGAATGATTTTTCTCCCCTTTTTCTATGAAAGATTTAGGTCCATTAGAACTTGATGAGTTCAATTAATTTCAAAATGATAACAGCCACGTTATTTGTCAAATGGAGGTTGCTGAAGATAAATTCTTATGTAAAATGTGATAATTAGACCAGGGAATCATTGTTGACATTAACTAGGTTCTACATTTAGGCAAGAAAAACCAAATGTACAGGTATAGTATAGGGGGTACCTTGCTCAATAGTAGTAACTGTGAGAGGGACCTCTGAGTTCTGGTGGACAATCACTTAAATATGAGCCAGCAGTGTGCTACAGCTGCCAAAAGGGCCAACACAGTGCTAGGCTGTATTAACAGAGGGATAGAATCAAGATCACATGAAGTGTTAATACCACTTTACAATGCCTTGGTAAGGCCACACTTAGAATACTGCATCCATTTTGGTTACCACAATGTAAAAAAGATGTTGAGACTCTAGAAAGAGTACAGAGAAGAGCAACAAAGATGATTAGGGGACTGGAAGCTAAACCATATAAGGAACGGCTGCTGGAATTGGGTATGTCTAGTTTAATGAAGAGAAGGAACGAGGGGGACATGATAGCAGTATTCCAATATCTCAGGGGCTGCCACAAAGAAGAGGGAGTCAAGCTATTTTCCAAGGCACCTGAAGGCAGGACAAGAAGCAACGGATGGAAACTAATCAAGGAGAGAAGCAACCTAGAACTAAGGAGAAATTTCCTGACAGTTAGAACAATTAACCAGTGGAACAACCTGCCTCCAGAAGTGGTGAATGCTCCAACACTGGAAGTTTTTAAGAAGAGACTGCACAGCCATTTGTCTGAAATGGTATAGGGCTAACTGCCTGAGCAGGGGGTTGGACTTGATGACCTCCAAGGTCCCTTCCAACTTTATTATTATTATAGGGTGTGGGTGGGGATAAATTTACGTTAACTGATAAAGTAAGCATTAGTCAAATTGGCAAAAGGAGGATGGGGCGGACATGACACCCAAGCTCTGCTTCCTCTGAGGGATTGTAAGATTTTCTTTTCAAAACATGTGAAAAAGGCTATATTGCTGCTCCTCAAAAACTTCTAGCATGTTCTACTTGCCTTATAAACTGTGGATATTATGTTGTACTGGGTATCGTATATCTGATGACAAATAACTGAGTTTGGAATGACACCACCATAGTTGTCTCATACCTGGAAAGGTTTCCACTGTAAATTCTGTTCTCTTTATCGCTTAAATGCAAGATATGTGCTATCCTTGAGCTAATGTTCTGGTTATCTCCCACCTACGTAAATATGATTAATTTTCTCCTTAACTTTTGCTAACACTCTTCAAAAAACCAGGGATGGTCTTTTCAATTCTCATCAACTATATACAGGTAGTCTTCGACTTATGACCATTATTGAGCCCCAAATTTATTTGCTAAGTGAGAAATTTGTTACGTGAGTTTTGCTCCATTTTACAACTTTTCTTGCCACATTTGTTAAGTGACTCACTGCTGTTGTTAAATTAGTAACGTTGTTAAGTGAATCTGGCTTCCCCATTGACTTTGTCAGAAGATTGCAAAAGATGATCACATGACCCGGGACATGCAACCATCATAAATATGAACCAGTTGTCAAGCTTCTGAATTTAAATCACATGACCATGGGGATGCTGCATAAGTGTGAAAAATTATGACATTTTTTTCAGTGCCATTCTAACTTTGAACAGTCACTAAATGAACTGTTGTAAGTAAAAGACTACCTGTATGTAGAAATCACTTTCCGATACAGGAGACTTGCTAAATTGGAATGACTCCTTTTAAGTGTATTAAGAATATAACTGAAGATAGTTATGGCATACTATTGACAGAAAAAGCACATTCCATATTTATTTAAACAATATATTGGAAAAGAAACACATTAATATTTGCTTTAGGGTAAAAGCTGTTTTAATAATTCTTAAGAATACTGTTTAGTAGAAATAAAGATTTACATAGTCCAAAATTACGATTTCCAGAATGGTCACATATGCTAAATTAAGAACCAGCATGAAAGCTTTTATTGTCTCAAAGAGAAACTTGGGATTTTATGAATTGTCCACAGTTACAACATTGGCCATCTGTTGCATAAAAATCTGTTGTTTGAAGGCCAGGAGTTGCTCCCAATGTTAGTCTGAAAACAGCTCAAAGCAGTTGTGTCATTCTACCGGTACATGGTTCACAAAGTCAAAAAAAGATTTAGTTCTTGTTGTTGAAGCTTTCACATATCCAATTAAATCAGCCTAGCAAATTTCTACAGTTTCCATGCATATCTACCATATTGATAAGCTCGTGGTAAATTTAACCATAATTACCTGGTACAAATAGTTCTTTAGATTACAGTACTGCTCTGCTTACAAGTGGGATGCAAATATTCTATCATTTTGACACCTTATTCCAAGTCTGTCTCCTTGCTCAGAATCTTTTAAGGTGGCTATATCTTACCTTCTTCTAACTGCCTATCTCAACCCAGGTACATCTATAATTTTGCCTTGATTAGATCCATGCATACAGTAATTTATTGCTCGATATATAGTTTAAAAGGAGGCCTTTCTTTAACTTAGTATAGTAGTATTCGATATGTCTATCTTCTAAGATTTTTTTTCTTCTCAGCCTAAAGTACAGTACAACTCTGGTGTTTCTGGAACTCTGGCTGAAATAAAAATAACCCATATTATATCATAACTCTATCACTTATTTTTTTATTGTTATTTGCCATCAAGTTATTGTTAATTCTTAGCAACCTCACAGATAGATTTTCTACAAGAATAAATCCAACTGTAGTGACAAAATAATATGTAGGTCTTCAATTTTGCAAAACTCTGCTGTTTTTAAGATTGTGATTTTATGTTTTATTGCCAATCCTGGTATGTTTGTCCTTTCTATCTTACTCTTTGTGATGGCTCAAGTTCAGATTATACCCTTTTTTCACTTCTTCTAGAGTCTAATTTTTTACCAAATTTTCTACCTGCTGCTATCACCAATTAAGCCTCACTACTATACTGCCCATTGTCCATTCACAGCTAAGACTTTCTAGACTCTCCTTTGATTTGTTTCTTCTCTGATAGTTACAGTATATGGTTAGATGGGGTTATTAACCAGAATATGCAGTTTTTAGAACAAGTGGTCTTTACAGGGTTGACAATTATCCAGCATTATAATAATTTATCCCATTCAAAATGAGGTACTTGTTCATTTAATTACAGTTGGTTAGTAGACATATTAGTAGATGTTCCAAACAATGGAGATCTCTCTCAACAATATCCACCAATGAGACAAACTGCAACATTTGATGGGAAACACGATTTAGCACTACAAAAAATCCTTCAGAAGTTTTTGTCCTGACTTTTTGGTCTCTATAGTAATGCCTATTCTGAAATTTAGTCTGTAGTACGTCATTCCCATACAAACCACATTACTTTTTTTTTTTTGCAATTATTTTTTCAAATGATAAGTTCTAATACTGATAGGCATGGAGTTGTTGAAATACATCAATATGTTTTCAAACTATTACTGTTATGTGACAATGTGACATCCAATGTGACACCAGATGAAACTGATGATGAAATATTTCAGCTTAAGATTGGCTATCAGGAAAACAAAAAACTTGAAATTTATACAATTCTGTAATTGCATGCTATATTGAAAAAATCTCTACAACAAAGAACATGTTATTGCCCTAAACAACATTATAACTTACTCAGGCAGAACAATATCCTAGCAAAATGTACTATCACTACAAGTGCACAATCCAAACTTCAATTTCAATGTATTATCCTATTATTAGTTATTATAATAGCTGTTATTCTTTCTCATGGATGAGTCATTTCCTAGGAATAATTCCAAATTGTCTTCTAACTTAATGGCCGTGTTACTAAATGTGTAAAAGGAAATGGTCTAGTATTATCTCTAGGAATTGTTTATTTTAGGAATTATTCTTCTTTAACTATCTTAAATACTATATATCGTCTTTTCACAGTTGTAGAAAACCTGTATCAGACATGCATGCACAAGCCATCCAATTTTGTTCCAGAATAACACTTCAATAAAAATAACACTTCAATAAAAGTATTACATGCTCCTAGTTGACATTTCACTCAAGCTGCAAGCATGCGAAGAAGGCTGGAGCCAAATAGCAAAAGCAAGGAAATAAGTTGCTTAGTTCCTCGTTTCTGGCTCTGGCCTCTTGGTCTCTTTTCTCCACAGGTGTCTTTAAGACAGCTGTTCTTGACCTTTGTGGTTTGGCAGCCCAGCTGGGGAAGAGGGAGAGGAGAACCAGGCCATGTGAGTGGTGGGCTGGCACGCATGCACATGTGCAGCTCAACTCACGTGGCAGGGTGGCGTGCATGTGCATGCACACCCAGCTCAACTGTAAATGGAGGCTGTGTGCATGCGCATGTGCTGGCTGCTGCTCATGTAAATTGAGCTGTGCACATATGCATGTGTGCAGGCCCATGGCCCGGTTGCAAAATACGCCATGGCCCGATAGTGGATCGCAGCCTGGGGTTGGGGACTCCTGCTTTAAGATGATAAACTCACAGAGAGATAATGTGTTTTGGTTGCTTACTTTCTTATTTCAAGATTTTATTTAGGTTTAAAACATTTCACCCTTGGAATAAAGAAAGCATATGGCAAGGGTGTATTTTTTAAAAAAAACATCAAGGTGGCAGCCATGATAGTACAATCAAAACTCCTGCCTATTTTGTATGGAGGTTGCACCATTCCTAAACCCTGCATATGGGCTTCCTAATTTCTTTCTTTTAGATTTGACTTTGATGCCAAACGTTATTATGGAACCCTTCGGGGGGAAAAACCCCAGTCTTATATAATGTTTGCAGAAATCAGCATTTGCATAATTTTTGATATGCATCTATAGGCATTTCCTGACTAATTATTTTCCATACAGGCTTCCTATAACTTCTAAGTTTATTATTGTTGCTTTTCTTGACTGAACATGTGGTTTATATCGGAAGATAACGCAATTTTGATCAGCTGTTCAAACTGATTTCACATTTTGGAGATTATCCAAGTTTCTTCATAGTATATGTTAATAAATTTAAAAATGGAAAATGTTCTCAGTAAATCCACTTCTAAAGTAATATTTTACAAGTGGTGTGCAAGACTTTTGAAAGCATGCATAAGCATTGTACAGATGCTCTGCCTCTTCTAAAGATTCTGAACTAGTTTCCAAACATTGTTTTCCACTCCAGTCCTTTCAATCAGCCAAATAATTTCGGATAAATCTGAAATACTAGATTTTGTATCATTGTTTGAATATTGGAAGATTTTTACTGTGTGATTCTGCAGTGACTATTACAGACTATTAACAGTATTATAGTGTTAATTTCCCCAAATGCCCATGCCAACACAATTGTACATTCTGAGTCTTTTGAGTTCTAGGATCTGAATCCTGCTTATACTTTTGTTCTAATTTATATCTTGGTCACTGTTTCTTAACCTTGGAGACTAGAAATGTGTGGACTTCAACTCCTAGAATTCCCAGCCACCATGATTCATTCAACCATTGTTGCTGGGGAATTCTGGGAGCTGGCATAGAAAACTCTGGCTGGCAGAAGGAAGAGAAAATAATCTCTGTATGCATAAGTAGAGTGTAAAAATATCTAAATAAGACTTGGAAATTATATCAAATCAATAAAATAGTGATTAAAACTGAATTTTCTTTTGCAGTTTTTGCCACATTGAATCATTCCTGGAACCACTATGTTTTAGTGTTATCCAAAAGCTGATTTTTGTTTATCCTGTTTATCCTGACCTTTGGATAAGTAATTCAGCCTGAATTTTTTCTTTGTAAATGCTTTGTACAGTATTGGTTTACATTAGGTGAAGGCTATCAATAAATAATTGGTTTTGGCAGTGAATTTATACATCGTGTGTAGGAACTGTACCTCTGCAAAATCAAAACAAAACATTATCATCCAATTAAATCAAGAAACTTACCTTGAAATCCTGAGCAAGTATACTTGAAGATAATTACCACTTTATCAGGATTTATACTTCAGTAAACAGGAATAAAATTGGCCCATATGCTATTTTAATACTTCATTTGAGAGGGATTTAAAGCATGCAGGGAAAAATCTGCGATAGTTTTCCCTATCATTAGGCAGAGGGAAGCAATTAGACAGTGAATGCAAGTAAACAATATACAATGCTGCAGGGAAGTTGTGGAACATGGAGTCTACTCTGCACTGTCATTCCTTGTAATAGTATAAGATGCTAATCTACCATCTTGGTTGATCTAAAATATATTTTATTTATTTATTAAATTTACATGCCATCCATCTCACTATGCAAAGTGACTCTGGTAATTCAACTACCAGTCCAGCCTCTATAATATGAAATAAGAAAAGATAAGTTTTTTTTCTTTTTGAAAATTATCTTGGCTGAAAAGCAGTGCCTTGTTTTGGGCAGAGAGAGAAAATAAGAGGAGGTGGGTTCAGGAGCTAATATTTAATAGCAGCATCAATATGAAACAACAAATATATCATTTTATAAAAAAATATTTTGATTTAGAGTAAGTAATAGATTTAGTACAAACTTATTAGTCTTATAATTTGTTTATAGACATATGCAGCACAGTATATATGTCAGTTAATTAAACTGTTGCCTATTTAGCATACATATACATACATATATCTGGTTCTTGCAGTTAAGAACATTGCAGCATGCTCAAGGTCATGTGATCAAAAGTTGAGTGCTAATTTGGGACCTTCTCAGCCAGCTTCTGACAAGCAAAGTCAAAGAGGGGAATCTGGATTCTATTAACATGGGATTCACTTAAAAACTGCAATGATTCACTTAACCACCCATGGCAAAAACAGTATGTAATATGGGGCACAACTCACTTATTATGACAAATTTTGAGAACTTGTGATACACATTTTTGCAGCACTTTTTCCCTCCAGGCTTCCTACAAAGCAGAAGAGAGTTGAGCAGATTTCCAGTATATTACTTGGGGTCAAAGCCGAGGGTAATACTGGGGCAATTCCATTTTTCTTCACTGCAGTGTCCCAAAAATAAAGGATGTTGAACTGAGCTTTTGTTTGCTTGTCAGTCACCCCATAATTCTCTGGTACCTGCTGGTTGCCCAGTCATGGCAAGGGGCTCTTTTCCCCATCTCTGGGACTCTTTCTGAATGTGTTACCCATGTTTCCTTATTTCAGCTTATTTTAATTTGGAAGATGCCGAAATGGGAAGAGAGACAGACCTCCCCACCATCCCTGTTTGTCCTGTGGTAGTAGAAAGGGGAAAAAAATAATTGTCTATCGTGATTAGCAGACAAACAAATCAGGGCAATATGATTTGGCAGTGACCTGGAATGGCTGCAATAGAGCCAAGATAGGAATTGATAATGGGACAACTCTTTTGGTATTATTGTTTCCTGTTATCAAAGATAACATTATCTAGAGTGCATTTTAACAATCCATTCCTGTTGAAACTAGAGTTGGCATGTGTTGCCATAACCAGGTCCACAGAGCATGGATATCAGATGTGTAAGACGAAAGACACTCCTAGCTGCCGAAGTTTGACAAGCAGTCAAGTAAAGTCCACACAAGGCAGAAATAAATCTCAACCATCCAACAAAACAACAGTAACAGAATAGCATCAAGCATAAGTCTCTTAACACATTATGATTTGTAAATTCGTGCTGAGCTGTTCAGACCACAACGTTGTGGCCTATTTAATAAATCATGACTGCATGAGAAACCAACAATTTTATGGTGGTGTCATAAATGTGGGATTAAGAATTTTGCATAAGAATCACTGTCTTTGAATACGTGGATCTCTCGGGCCTGATTGAATCCCTTTATCTCAGTGTTTCTCAACCTTGACAATTTTAAGGCATGTGGACTTCAACTCCCAGAATTCCACAGCCAGCAATGCTGGCTGTGGAATTCTGGGAGTTGAAGTCCACATGCCTTAAAATTGTCAAGGTTGAGAAACACTGTAATATCTCAAGGGCTCCATGCTATTGCAGCCATCAGCCTGTTCCAGGAGGTTCTCTCAACATGATACTTTGCAGCATTCGTGGCAGAGAGGCATCTAGGCAGGTCCATTAAGGTGCGCGCGCTTCCCACTCTCCCGCCCAGAAAGCGGCAAAGAAGCCGCGGGGTTGTCGTATTACACCAGCAATTTCCCTCTCTCCCCGTCCTGAATTTCCCACCAGGCCAGCCTTGAGGCGATTCGCTCCTGGTTCCCTCCCTCCTGCGCGCTCTTAATCCTCGGAGGGATCCGGGGCCCGGGAGCTCCGCCACCCCTGCGGCGCTTCTCCTGCTTCCAGCCCTCTTTCCTCTCCCGCGCTCTGCTCCAGGCATGAACTCTTTATTGTGTCTGCCGCGCTCACTCCTCCTCCCCGCCTGGCGGGGTCTCCCTCGACCAAACAGGCTGATCTCGCTTTGCGTCCCTCGAGAGCCTCTGCTTGGACTGCGCCGCGGGGACAGCCTGATTTTCGGCCAGGCATCCGCCTCGCCGGTCCAAGAACGGGAGCCTGGCGGCTGCTCCTTCCACAACTCTTTCCGAAGGCTTCCCCGCCCCCGCCCCTTCTAGGTAGGGAGAGGAGAGGCTCAGGCTGCGGTCATATTTTTGCTCTCCCCTGGCAAAGCAATCGCTGCTGTTCGGTGAGAAAACTTCTTTCCCGTCTTTCCTCAACGTGGTGCCCTCTGGGCGAGCTGGGAATATAATTCCCAGGACCTCCAGCGTTATTCTGGAAGATGGGATCCTTAATGTATCTTGTAGAGGTCGGAGTTGTCCCCTCCCCCTCCGTTCTTAAGTTTAACCACGGTTTAAGCAAGTAAACTACATTTCTGGATCCTCCCGACAGAGATATAAACCAATCCCACGGGCTGCGTTCATACAGGCCCGCACGTAAGTTTGGACGGCCAGCTGTACGGTATATTCGCACGTACACTCGCCTCCATTTGTGAAAAATAACCCCTTCGCCCCCGGCGTTAGGCGCAGCCGGGAACAGCCTTTGCGGGGCTTTCGCGAGGCTCATCGTGCCCCCCCTTCCCCTCTGCGGACCTCTTAACTCCCCCTTTGTTAACCTCAAGAAGTTAAATACTCCCTCAGGACTCCCGGTCCCGGCCTTCCAGGCCAACTGGTGCCGCCGTCCCTCCTCGATAAGGTTTCCCTTCTATGCCCGGGCGCGCCCCAGTCCCCCTGAGGGCAGCCCTCTCTCCCCAGCGGGAAACCACTGGAGCGCCCGGCTGCCTCGGCAGTTGCCCGCGCCGCCCAGCAGAGAGCCCTCCTTTTACGCGGATCCACCTCCGGCCTCTTCCGCGTCCTCCCCGCCCACTCCCTCGCCTTTCGGTGGGGAGATCCCTCTCCCGCTCTCCGGGTCTGCTTTTCCGTGGGGCGCCCGCCCCTTTCGCTTTCCGAGCCCTCCCTTCATCTCGTCCCGCCGCCGACCCTCGTCGCTTGAATCTTGGTGGGCCGGGGAGGGAAGGCGGGGGGACGTCAGTGCCGAGTGGGCTGGTCCAGGGCAAGGCAGGGCAGAGCGAGGCAGCCTCGCTTTACGCGGCCCCTTCCCTCCCGCGGGAAGCAGCAGCCGTCCTCGCGGACTGGCCGCGCCGAGGCCTGGCGGAGAGGAGGCTGGGACCGCCGTGACCCGAAGGGCTCCGCGGAGGCGTGCTCAGGGACGCTTTCTTCCCGGTTCTGGGAATTGAGTGGCCGGGAGGGAGGCTGCGAGTAGCCCCCGTGGACGGCGGGTAAGTCGGGAAGGGGGAGCCACAGTTACGCGGCCGTTTCCATTCATTGTGTCGGGAGGAATTGGGGGGGCGAGGAGGAACGGAGAAGGCGGGCGGCTTTTGCATAGTCAACTTTCCTCCGGGTAATTCAACTTCGAATCGGCGACCAGGTGCGGTGGGATCGAGTCTGCTCCGCTTGGGTGACTTGCAGACGGGTATCGCCCCGGGTAACCTGTGAGCGTGCAGGAAGAATCACAGGCACGCGTGATTCCTATTGACTTCCACGGGATTCGTTTCAAGGGTTGCAGTCTGAGAAGTTCTGTTTTAAGATAGACCCAAATCCCAGCCATCCGGGTATTTATCTGACCGGATAGGAACAAGAGGGGGAAAGGGCAACGAAATTATTCAGCCCTCTCCGGCTTATTATGTACCGGAGCAGTTGGAGAGAAAAGCTGGGATCCTGCTAGGGGGTTTGGCAGTTGGTGATCACTGGAGTTCTGTCTAACCGGCAGGGAATACACACCATACACCCACACTCAGTCTGTGCAGCCCAAACCAACTTTCCTCTGTACCATTTTCCGCCTATGCGAAGCAAGCCTCCGAGCCCCAAACTTGGCGTCGTAACCGATCTGGCTTTCTAAGGTGCTGGAACTGCGCCGCCTTGTACCAACCCAGTTCTTCTCCCAGGCGGCGCGTTTGCTCTTGCAGAAGCCGTTTCCACCCATCTGGCTGAACCCAAAGTGAGCAGGCTGATAAATCTCCCTGTCCATTTATTGCTCGGCCTCCTGCTGTGGCTTTCCAGCACGGAAAGGAAGCGGGGCTGCTTGCATTGTTCGTGCACGGGACCCCCTTGACTGGTTGGGTGACTGGCTGGGAAGGAGGCGTTTATTTGTCTTGGTGTTTTTGCACATGCATTCCTCGGGAGTAAAGCACTTTCAGAAGCCTAGTATCTTCTTCCTTCGCGCCTCTTTGTGTGTCAGGGAACTGTAACATTCTTGTTCCTTTTGCACGCATAAATTATAAAGGGGGAAGGGGAATTACCAGACGCCTTGCATCCAAACCTTCCCAACTGCTTTTGTTTTTCCTTTTGGACTGGCTGCAATGCCCTGAAGGGGAAAACCGCAGGTCCATTGATTTGGCAGGAAAGAGGCTCTCCAGCCGCCTCCATGTAAACTTCGGGGCTTTCTTCCTTCTTATCCGTTCCCCTCCTCCACCTTCTGTTTTCTATTTAGTAGTGTAATTTTTCCTAGTTTTGAGAAAGTGGGAGACCTACTTTGACAACAGGATAATAATAAACAGTATAATTATTACAGAAAAAACGTTGGCTTATAGAATCGGTTTGGGGATGCTGTATTGCTCGTGAGGCCAAATAAGGAATTGTAGAACAAGAGAAAGAGTTTTATTACTGCAATGTTTTGTTTTACACTGTTTGCTTGTAGTTTAATTTGGTGCATATCTTACTTACGTTTTTACAACTTTTTCAAGGACACAGAAATGTCTTTGAATTGACAACTGGCCTCAACTGATATGCACTTAATTTGATCATTAACCCTTTTTTTCTATGCAAAAGTAGCCATGAATAGACCAGGTACCTGGCTGAAACTGTAGTGTATTGTGTATCAGTTATTTGGTATTTCTATTACTTGTTAAAATTACTTCAAGCAGTATAACTATTCAAACCAACTTCTACTTTCTGACCTTGTTGGGACTGTATTTTGCTTGCTGATTGAAGAGAGGCAGCCTGTCTTGGATCCTTTCTTCTGCACTGTGCTACTTTTGTTTTCTAGACTTTTAATATATATAAAGTTGCCAGCTGTGTCAGGAAGGAAAATGAAGAAAGATAGCACAATTAACAGTTGTTGTTCAGTACAAATTTAGAAAGAGCGGTTATGACCCCTAGAAAAAATATATTTCCAAGCTGGGAAAATTGGACTGCTGTCAAGTAAAGCAGTGGCATTAAGTGTTATCTGACACATTGGAAAATGCTTTGTTTGTATTTTTATATCAATTTTCTGAATTGTTTATTATGTTATATTTGCATTTTTCTGAATGGTGGAATGTACTGCCCATTGCATATAATTTCTCAGAGAAGAGTGCATGAAATGTATATCTTAAAACCCAAAATGTATATTTGCAAAAATTATTCGCCAAATTCCATATAAAATATATCACAGGGAGAAACATTTACTCCAAAAAATTAAAATTTTACAAGTTATGGCTCCAAAATAGGATCTTTAGTCTTCCTTCTACACTAATAAATGAAAAACACTATTATTCCTGTAGCATGTACAAACAAATGCATTGTACAATCATGTTAAATGATATGAGCATTCCAGAATTGCACCAAACCAGACTTTTAGTCTTTTGGATGGCCATGAAGATCTGTTTTTCCCATAAGTCTTGGGCTAGGATAAGGGTTAAGCATAGGGGATAGTCTGGTGGCTGAGGAGGGAAACTAATTTTATTTTTATCCTTGCTTTATGGAAAGCTGCTTATAATCATTATATGAGATATACAGCCATCTAAGTTCTACACCAGTGGTTCCTAATGCCGTGACCCTTTAATACAGTTCCTCATGTTGTGGTGACCAGCTGGCGGGGGGGGTATCAAAACTTTACGAAAAAAAGGGAAAAATGGGAAGGTATAGGTAGTCCTCGACTTACAACAATTCGCTTAGTGACTGAAGTTACAACAGCACTGAAAAAGTGAATTATGATCATTTTTCACACTTATGATTGTTGCAGCATCCCCAGGGTCATGTGATTTACATTCGGATGCTTGACAACTGATTCATACTTATGACGTTCACAGTGTCCCAGGGTCACGTGATCAATAGCCAGGGGGCATGGCCAGCTGATCACTCAGGTTGCAGAGTGCCTGTGGGGGGGAATCTATGGGTCTCTGGAATGGGGCTGGCGTGGGTGCCTGCCTTCCTTCCCTCCCTTCTCTCCCCTTTCCCTTCCTTCTTTTCTTCCTTTCCTTCACCTCCCTTAGTCTCTTCCACCTTCCCTCCCTCTTTCCCATTGTCCCTTCCTTCTTTTCTTCCTTTCCTTCACCTCCTTAGTCTCTTCCTCCTTCCCTCCCTCTCTCCCATTGTTCCTTCCTTCCTTCCTTTCTTCCTTCGTTCCTTTCATTCCCCTCCCTTAGTCTCTTCCTCCTTCCCTTCCTCTTTCCCATTGTCCCTTCTTTCCTTTCTTTCCTTCCCCTCCCTTAGTCCCTTTCTTCCTTCCCCTCCCTCTTAGTCCCTTCCTTCCTTCCCTCTTTGTCCCTTCCTTCCCTCCCTTCCTTCCCTCTCTCATTGTCCCTTACTTCCTTCTCTCTTCATTCCTTCCCCCGTGCCCAGGAAGGGACAAGGGGAGGAGGACAGGCTGCCAGAGGCAGAGGAGAGCTCTGCCCAGCTCACTTGATCAGCTTCGCCAGAAAACATGCGGCTTGCTAAGTTAGCAGAAGCCCCAGAATCAGCGCCAGGCTACAGCTGATTCGCTCTTCTGATAAATTAGCAAGCTCTAGCAAAGCTTGAGCAAGTTTGCTGGGCAGGAGCCAAGGAGAGCTGCTACAGCTGACCTGCTTCTTGGCTGCTGTACAAAAGCGCGGATGAGCTGTAGAGGTTTGCCCCAATCCTGGACAAGAGGGAAGGAAGGAAGGACGGAAGGGACAAGGGGAAAGAGGGAGGGAAGGAAGGACAAAGAGGGAGGCGAAGGAAAGGAAGGAAGGAAGGGACAAGGGGAGAGGGAGAAAAGGAAGAACAAAGAGGGAGGCGAAGGAAAGGAAGGAAGGAAGGGACAATGAGAGAGGGAGGGAAGGAGGAAGAGACCAAGAGGGAGGGAAGGAAAGGAAATTCCAGCCAGGAGAGGCTTGGCAGCCTGGCTGCTGAGGAACAGAAGAGCGCAAAGCCAAGGAGAAGAAGGTGGCGGTTTCCTCCCAAAGGGGGTTCCTTTTCTCCACCCCTTCCCTTGGTTTGTGGGGAATTTCTTGTCACCAACGCTGACGGGTGCTCCTTCGAGCCCGCCGCAAGCTTTCTCGCTTCCTTTGCTTCTCTCCCCCCCGCTTTCATGAGGATTGTGGCGCCCTTGGGAAACCAATCGTGCTTTGAAGCTTAGGAGAGGAGGAGGAGTCCCTTCCTCCTTCCCTCCCTCTCTCCCTGTCAAGCCCCGGTGGACTTGACATGAACGGGCGGAGGAGGAGTCGAGGACTGGCGGGTGGCAAAGGAGACCGGCGGCCGTCGCCAGACCTCCCGGCTGACAAGCGCAAGTTCGGGGGTCGCCAGCTGACGGGCGCAGGAGTTGGGTGCTGCGGCTGCCTCCCCTTCGTGACCTGCGTGCACGAGAAGAAGTCAATCCGGTTGCTGCACAATGAGTCCCTGGGGAAGGCGGGGCCTTGCTCTGCGCCTGCGCTCTTCATGCGCTCCCTGCAGGGCACATTTGGTAGAGTTCGTGCAGACTGCCACCAAGCAGCATATTTTCCACAAACAAGTGAGGTGGAGTGGAGGGGGGAGAGGGAGAGAAGGTGGTTGACAAGCCATGCCTAAGACTATTGGAAATATGTGTTTTCCGATGGTCTTAGGCGACCCCTGTGAAAGGCTCGTGCAACTCCCAAAAGGGTCACGACCCACAGGTTGAGAACCGCTGTTCTACACATAAATAAATACACCTAGCAATTGTGACTTATGGCCACAATTGGGATGGAAACTTCCATCGCTAAGCAGTGTGGTTTTTACATGAATTGTGCCTGATTTTACGATTTTTTGCCATTGTTATTAAACAAATCACGTGGTTGTTAAGCAAATATGGCTTCTCTTATTAACTTTGCTTGACAGAACCCCCCTGAGAAGGTCACAAATGGTGATCACATGTCCCCAGGATGCTACAATATCATAATTACATACTGGTTGCCAAGCGCTCAACATTTGGTCATGTGATGCTGTGATGTTTGTAAGCATGAAGACCAGTCATAAGTCACTTTTTGAGATCTGTTACAGGGATCACTGTGGATGCTTTGAATGGTCACTAAGCAAATGGTTGTAAGTCAAGGATTTCCTATGTGTCATGAATGCTAAGTCACCTCTTCTTCAGATTCATTTCCTTGGAGAGTGTGGCAACATTTGTAGACTATGCCACAGTACAACTACAAAAAACGATGCCTTACCTGGTTTTATTGAGAACACTTTGATGGGTTTTTATCAAAACTTCATTCAGATCTCTTTTCAAAATCTGTCATAATGCAAAACATGTGATCTTCCAGTTAGTATTATCTGTCTCTGCATGAGCTTTCCTGTAACTTTGAAAAATTTCCATTATGTTCTGCTGTGGTAAATTCCATTTTATGCAATCAGCAAAAGTGTTCCAGGTTGTATTTTCTTAGTTAGATCATGAAATGAAAGAATTGCCTATTAGTCAGTAGCATATTATTGGTAACATAGTAACTAACTGATGTTGGCTAATCTCAGAATTGAAGTACACTCAGTCTGGTCAAAACTTGAATGAGATATTGTTTTAAAATTTGAGGTTAGTTTGTCAGAAAGGGATCCTGGAAGTGTGAGGACTTTCATCATAACATGTAAGCTCCATGCGCTCTAGTGGCACAGTGGTTAGAATGCAGTATTGCAGGCTACCTCTGACTGCTGGCTGCCTGCAGTTTGGCAGTTTGATTCTCACTGTCTCAAGGTTGACTCAGGCTTCCATCCTTCCGAGGTCGGTAAAATGAGGACCCAAATTGTTGGGGGCAATAATGCTGACTCTGGAAACCGATTGGAGAGGGCTGTAAAGCAATGTGAAACAGTATATAAGTCTAAGTGCTTATTGCTATTGCTATATTTGGAGTCTATCATCCAAAGCAGGCGTTTCCAACCCATGGCCCACAGGTTGCCTATGGCCTTGAACAGTTAGTAATGTGGCCCCATAAGATTGTAAAATTTTAACATTATTATGTGATTTTATATTATTGCTTAGCACATGATGAAAACATGACAGAAGAGAAGTAAACATGTATACATAGTCCATGTAATTATAAATAAAGCTTCTAGAGGGGTTGGCAGTGGCCTTATAACTGGAGGTCCAATTCAACTATCTAGGTGATCGCTTCTGGTGTTGCTTCATTACAGATCTTCTAGGGAATCAGCGAACACACATCTTGGACAGTCTTGCATAAAATGTTTAATAGTTTGCATAGTAGCACCGTAATCACAACAAGGGGAATCTTTCCATTCCCACTGATACAGGGCAGAGGCACTTCTTCCAGTATCACACCTAATTTTATTCAATTTCAACAAGGCAAAGCAAGGCAGTCAAAAGCAGATGGTTTTGTAGAGGATTTTATATTATAAAACTATATTATATATGTTATATGTTGCCCAAGAGAATTTTTCTTAATTGAGTGTGGTTTAGGCAAGCTGAAAGGTTGGACATCTATGATCTAAGGGTCCACAATTGCACTTAAGTCAAATTACTTATCAAATTGAATATTGAATTGTTCAAGTCAAAACTTATTCCCTTTGAATTTCAAAATACAGATTTGAATCAAATCTTTGTATTTCAGTTGTGTCTTACATGTTTATATCCCTTTTATCTTTTCTTTATGAGTATATTAGTATAAACATTATATAAGTCAAGAATGCATAAAAACTGAAATGTAAACCAAATGGTAGCTTCACATGATTAAAAAAAATTATTTAGAAAAAGATGGAAAAATCATAATTCTATCTACTGTAGGCATTGCCCCCCTTAAGTATGATAACAAAAACCTCACCCCAGCAACTCTAGAAAAAGTGTCTAATTCTTTTGTATCTGTTACAACAGGGCTTTTCAACCAGTGGTACGTGTACCACCTGTGGTACATTGGCACCTGGCAGGTAGTATGTGACCATCCTAGAAAAGTAGCGGGGGACGGACAGCACCGCACAAGCCTGAGCAAGAGATGGCTGGAGCTGCAGGGCTGTCAGAGATCAGTGGAAGCACCAGGATTAGTGCCCCTTTCCAGCTGATCGGTGCTTCTTTGGGACTGTCAGGGCTCAGCAGAAGCACTAGGATCAGCACCAGGCTCCAGCTGTAGCTCGGCGCTGATCCTGGTGCTTCTGCTGAGCCCTGAAGAAGCGCCGATCAGCTGGAATGTTGCAGCATCTCCAGGGTCTTGTGATTTACATTCAGATGCTTGGCAACTGATTCATATTTATGATGGTCACAGTATCCCAGGGTCATGTCAAGTGACCAAAATCTGCTGCAACCACCCATCAGACGGGGGGAATAAAAATCGAACACCCCCCACCCCACCCCCGCTGCCAATCCTCAACAGAAATGCTCACAACAATGAAACCTCGGACAGGAGGAAGAGCGCCACCGGGCGGGCAGGCAGGTGTCTTGCTCGGCTGTGGCTTGGGGGGCACTTTTTTCAGTGCCATTGTAACTTCAAAGAGTCACTAAGCGAACTGTTGTAAGTCGAGGACTACCTGTATTTTATCACTTTTTTCCTTTTGGGGGGTCATCAAGTTTTTGACACCTTGCTAGGCGACTGGCGGTACTCAGATATTGCCATATCCTAAAAGTGGGACAATGGGTGAAAAGGTTGAAAAGCCCTGTGTTATAATGTAATAATAGCATTGACAAAATCACCAGTCAATTGCAAAAGACAGTTTTACTTGGAATAGCTTACAACCTATGACAATATCTTGAACACCATCAAATGTCAACATCTGCCTATCACACTAGCAGGATAAAAAAGCCAAATCCAGTCTAAACATCTGGCTGACTGTGCAATAAGCCACAATAATTCAAAACTAATGCAATCAAGACAATAAAATGAAAAATAATAAAATAGTTTGAAGTGCAGATTGTGCAAAGAGACAAAAGAAACAACAATGAAAAATTGGTGGGAACATAGGGTTGGAAAAAATAGTTGACAATGAGCAGGCTAAAATATTGTGGGATTTTCAAATAAAAACTGATAAAATTTTGGCTCATAATATGCCAAATTTAACTGTGATTGAAACGAAAAAGTGAATAATTGATGTGGCAATACTAGGAGATAATAGAATTTGAAAACAATGCAAAGTGTCAAGATCTGAAAATTGATACTGAAAGATATAGATACCGGTAGATACAGATAGAAAGATATAGATAGATAGATAGATAGATAGATAGATAGATAGATAGATAGATAGATAGATAGATAGATAGATAGATAGATAGATAGATAGATAAACCAACCATGGTGGTCCCAGTAGTTATTGGCACACTGAGTGCCGGATCAAAAAATACCAGATGGCACTTAGAAAATCTGTGCATTGACAAAATTGCCATTTGTCAGTTTCAAAAGGCCACATATACCTCATCAATACATTATGACATCCTATGTTCTTGAGAAGAATTTGATGCATATGAAGGCCAACACCAGCAAAAAGAACTGGTAGCTGTGATTTCACACTGTTGTGTATAATAATAATACAGGTAACCCTCACTGACCACAGTTAGGACTGGCAACTCCATTGCTAAGTACCACGGTCACTAAACAGAAAATCACATGGCTGTGCTAGACTTATGTTGTTACTTCTGTTTCTGTCAGTAAGTGAATCACTGCAATCATTAAGCAAGACATGACTGCAGTTTGCAATTTCACTTCTGTGTTCTCCATTCTACTTATTGGAAGCTGATTGAGAAGCTATCAAATGGCGATCATGTGACCATGGAACTGCAACAACCATAAATATGTTGTGATGCATCCAAGTGTCCCTCACATGATCACAAGATACTACAAAGTTTTTTAACTGTAACTTCAACTGGTTTCTAAAAAGAAAAAAGAAAACAAGGACTACCTATATTAATAATGTATTAAACTTTTATGCCACTTGACTTCTAATGATCTGGGTATGTCCACGAATAGGTTTTCAAGTTCAGTATTCCTATTAAACTCCTTTGCTAGTATAAAGAGCAAACAACTTTAGTATCTTTACAGTAAACTCCTCAAAGAACATTGAACTTAAATCAGTACTACTGAAATCAATTTTCTGCATTGATATCCGTAAGTAATGCCTTGATGCTTGTCTGAATTTATAATTTTGGAAGGTGCAAGCTGATTGGTGCTTTTAGGAACATGGTTTGCTTCTTAAGTGCCATTTCTTAAAATAATTCTATATTTTATCTATATTTTAGAATCTTTCTCTTTTCCTTTGCTTGGATTGTGAATTTACTGTTTTTTTAAATACATGAAAATATTGCTATGTTCTCTAGGCAAATATCCAAAGATGTCAATAAATTTGTTGCTGTAATTAAAAGAAAAACATCAGGGTATTTTTGAGATGTGGGGGTCACAAGATTTGACAGCGTATCTATTTTTTGTAATAATAGTATATGCCTATTCGGATACTTTTTGGTTTCTTTATATTTGATAATAATTTTTAATTTCTGCCCTCATGTTATGGTCCAGATCTTAATATATAAAAACTACAGTTTTACTTTGAAAAGCCTGAAATAATTATAACTTATTTTTTCTTGTTTTGCTCTCCGGACATAAGTATAGTCCATTTAGTTCTATCTTGCTTCTCAACTGCAATTTTATTGTGACATCTTACAAGAAAAAATATATGAACAGGCATAACATAATCACAATTGTTTGCCAGCAGAGTTGTTTACTTTAAGTTAGGGACATAGATGTTTAAAAAATACATTTATCCATTAGTTACCACTGGGCCTATTTATAAATCAGTGAAAATGATTTCATTGAATCTTTAAAAGACAGGTATGGATGAAATCATTGCTAATCAGTCAAGACAGGTTACTTGATACTTTAATATGGATGTGTGAAATTTAGTTTTAGGAAAACCAAGCATTTTCTATCTATGGGAAGTGAGTGCTAAAGTGCTTGTTTTTATGATACCTCATGGATTTGAATAGAAGCTACATGTACAGTAAGTGTGAAATATACTGTGGATACCTTATTTATTTTTTTATTCTACATGTGCATCACCAAAAGTACACCATACTCACAGTGGAGCATGGTGGTGACAGCATTATGCTTTGGAGCTGCTTTTCTCCAGCTGGAACTGAGGTTTTAGTCAATGTGGAGGGAATTATTAATACTTCCATATATTATGTCAGTTTTGGCACAAAACCTTTAGGCCTCTGCTAAAATGCTGAAGATGAACTTCATCTTTCAACCTGACAGTGACTCAAAGCATACCTCTAAATCAACAAAAGAATGGTTTCACCAGAAGAAGATCAAAGTTTTAGAGTGGCCTAGCTAGAGCCTGGGCCTGAATAGAATTGAACATCTGTTGATATGATGGCCTATGCCCTAGGATCGTGTAAGAGCTGGACGGCGCATAGGTGGGACAAAGAAACTGCCATGAGGCTTGGAACAAAGGAAACAAAGGAACACAAAAGACCATGAGGCTTGACCATGAGGTTTTGGAACAACAGGAAATGAGGGAGGGGCTGATAGGTGGAGGAAAGTTGTACCAAGATTTGAATCTACCGGCCACAGGTATAGCTTTGCCATTGGCCACAGGTGTAAGCTTTGTCATTGGCTACAGGTATAACCTTGTCATTGGCTGTTTGTAATCATGTGATGCATTGTGTAACCGCCCACTGTAACAGGTAATAAAAAGGGAATGCAGCCCTTTGTCTGGGTCGCTCCACCCCAAGGAACCTGCAAGGCCGCATGTGTCTCCTTAATTAGGCTATCGTGAAGGACCCGCCATGAATTGGGGCACAGGTAAGTGCTTCAAACATCTGTGGATGACCTGAAGATGGGTTGTGTATAGGAGATGCCCTTGCAATCTGACAGATATGGAGAGCTTTTACAAGGAAGAGTGAGCAAAGATTCCCAAGGCAAGATGTGCCATGCTAGTCCTCCTCGATCCACAGCTAAATTTGGAACATCATCTTTCGGCTGTGGCGAGGAGGACATTTGCCCAGGTTCGCCTGGTGCACCAGTTGCGGCCCTATTTGGACCGGGAGTCTCTTCTCACAATCACTCATGCCCTTATCACCTCGAGGTTCGACTACTGCAATACTCTCTACATGGGGCTACCTTTGAAAAATGTTCGGAGACTTCAGGTAATGCAGAATGCAGCCGCGCGAGCAGTGTTGGGCTTGCCTAGAAATGCCCACATTTCGGCATCACTCCGCGAGCTGCATTGGCTGCCAATTGGTCTCCGAACCCAATTCAAAGTGTTGGTTATGACCTATAAAGCCCTACATGGCATTGGACCAGGTTATTTACGGGACCGTCTGCTGCCCCATGAATCCCAGCGGCCGGTTAGGGCCCACAGAGTGGGCCTTCTCCAGGTCCCGTCAGCCAGACAGTGTCGCCTGGCGGGGCCTAGGGGAAGGGCCTTCTCTGTTGCGGCCCCGGCCCTCTGGAACCAACTTCCCCCGGAGATCCGTGTCGCCCCCACCCTCTTCGCCTTTCGTAGATTGCTTAAAACATACTTTTGCCGGCAGGCCTGGGGCAGCTAACACCTTGCCCCTAGCCAGTGTATGTTTCTGTGTATGTTTGTGGAGTGATTGGTTTCTTTTAGCTCAAGGGTTTTTTATAGATATGTGTTTATTGTAATTTCTATCATGCTGTGAGCCGCCCTGAGTTCTTTGGAATAGGGCGGCACAGAAATTAAATAAATAATAATAATAATAATAATAATAATAATAATAATAATAATAATAATAATAATAATAATAGTAAGTTCTTACACCAAAGATGCTTCAACAAAGTACTAGTTTAAGGAGGTGCATACTAATGCAACCATGTTGTTTTTCCCCCTGGAAGATTTCAGTGTGTTTCTCAGTTGAATTGTACAACTTATATGTTATATTAAAGGTGAAAACAATTCTGAAATGATTGGTCTTGATCTGATTTTTTTACTTCTCAAAAACCTGGCATTTTAGCAGGGTATTAGACTTTTTATATTCACTGTATATTTTTAGTGTTCTGTTATACTCTATTTATTGCTGGTTTCCTTTTATTTAATCTTGTCCCATTTTAATTCCATAGGGTTGGTAATGTCTGGCAAGTTGCAAATCTTCCTTTATTCTTTGAAGACCTACAACGACTTAGTACAATTGGAATTGGTTTGTTTTTGTCCAGCCTATAAATTTAAATCTGGACAGCCCTGGTCAACCAAATCTACAAGTATGTTTTGGATCAGATCTAATTTTAATAGAACATAAAGAATATAAAGCTGAACCCAAAATGAATAATGGTGCTGAGAAATCATAGAAACCAGAGCTAGAAAACAATTACACTGTGTTACCTGGAACCTCTTTCCACAATTAGTGCATAAAGCAAGACTAGAGGGCAAAGAAGTCTGGAATAAAGCTGCAAATAAGTAGGCAGTTGGCCAACTTGACTCTGAAAGCATTTTTAGGAACTCAAATTATTGTTTAGAGGAGAGTCATGACATCTGGATATACTTTCAAAGCTTTGATCTGTATGGTTGGTTATTTTAAAATGTTCTGTGCTACAATTTCCATCTTAAATTTTGTGCCTCTTGAAATGCTTTCTAAGACTAAAAACAGTTTGAAACAGGTTTGAGAGTAAAACATACTAGATGAGACTCGACTATGATCAATATATACTAACACTCCATATTGGTCATACTGTGATATAAATGTCCAAATCTTACAATATTATACATATAAACTCAAAATTAAAACCCACTGATAGATAATAGATATACACACACATTAAATGTTATGGGACTTATTTCTGAGTAAACAAGCATAGAGTTGTGATATTAGTATATAATATTTCTAAATGTTACGAGTCTAGGGCTACAAATGTATTCATTCTTAATCTGGAACTGGTTAATACATAGGGCTGCACTGGAAAAGGTATGAACAAACAGAATATGAATCTTCTGAATGTCCAACTGCATGCAAAGTTTTTTTTACTGTAATTGTATAATACCTGAACAGCAACTCATAATTTTCTGCTGGTGTTTGCTTTCTGTTCTAAAGTACTGCAATACAAATTAACTCTATCGAAAAGCAGAGACTTACATTATTGCCTTTCTTAGCCTGCTGCTTTTACCTATATTGGCTAGGAATTATGGAAGTTATCCAAGTCATCTGGAAGGCACCATAATACCGGTAGCAGAAGATCATTACTGAATCTCTTATTTAACACAGTGCTCATCTTGCAATGACTTAACAGAATAAGAGTTGGAAGGGAATGTCTAAGAGATTTCATAGTTTTTTTAATCTTAAGGCAAAACTTGTTAACTCTATATGGATTGAAACAATCTGATAAAATGCAAATTACCCAGAAGAAAAATTGTAGTTCTTCTTGTGCCTCCTTTATAAAGAGTTTATGATCTATATACAAAGATTCTAATTTACTAAACAAAAGCTTTAAGTTCATTTTCTTTGTAATTTAAGTTCCAATTTGTTGATGTTTGTTGAAAATTACAATTTTTTTTATCATCCTAAAACATCCAAATTAGATGATACAAGTTGCTTTGTTTAAAGACTTAGAGCTACGGTAATAGGCATCCTGATCTGATTGTATCCTCTATTTCAGTGATGGCAAACCTTTCAGAGACCAAGTGCCCAAACCGCAACCCAAAGCCCACTTATTTATCGCCAGGTGCCAGGTGGGCATGGCCCACTGGGTGGGTGTGGCTGTGGTGGTCATGGCTACTGGGTGGGTGTGGCCAAGCTGGGCGTGATCACCTCGATGTTGCTCGTGGGGAGGGATGCCTGTGGGGGCCAGGCAGGGTTGGGCGAGATCCAGGGGTCTCTGGCAGGTGGGGCAGTGGGTAGGAGGCTCGTCCTACGGGATGAAGCGAGGCAGGGCGGGGATGCCATTGTCACAGGGCAAGGTGAGGCAGGGGCCGGGGTAGCTGCTGCCTGATACCATCAGCCGCTGCACACAGAGGCGAGTGCATGGATGCTGGGATGCATCTGGCCATGTGGGACCTTGGTGAGTTAGCGGGCGGCTGTTGAAGAGGGACGGTTGCCATCTCCAGGGCATGGGCTGCGTGCCCACAGAGAGGGCTCTGAATGCCGCCTCTGGCACGCGTGCTATAGGTTCGCCATTGCTCTATTTGCTCTTCTCCTTTTTGATTACTGGTTGCTGAAAAGCATATTCTCCTGATTTATTCTTCATTGTGGAGAATGTGGATTTGGTAGACAGAAGGGGGGGTGCAAAAGCACAGCTTTAGTTTTGTGAACTTTTTTCAAAAATTCAATTGCAATTTTAAAAGAAAAAATCATTTACAAAGACAAATTTAAAGAAAGCATACGTCCTAAGGTAGTAAACCTTACAGTGAAGGAAGTGGTAGCATGTGAACCTAAGGACAGTTCTGAAAGACTCAGATGCTTATACACCACTGCAAAACATGGAGAACAAACAGAACTTGGTGTCCTAGTACTGGAAATATATATTCTCCAGCATGAGTGGATGTCGAATCCACTGATGGGTTAACATAGCCTACTTGCCCATTTAGACTAGGTCTGAATTTTAGCCCCGCCTCCGGCCAGAAGTTCCTCTCTTCCCCAGTTTTTACCTAGTCTTCAGCCCGCAAGCAGCTCGTCGTGTTGGCTCCGCAAGTAGTGTTTGGTTGTTGAAGAATTTTGGTTAAAAGCTTTTTGTTGTTTTTTTCTTAATCAGTGTAGATTACATTGGAAATTCTAAATTTAATAAATTAGAAGTTTATTTTTTGGACCTTTTTTTGGACTTTTGCTCCTCCTCGATTTTCTCGTCGGGGATCTCGGCGGCGAGGCTTTTCCCGGGCTTACAGCCCTTGGGGGCGTGGGAGCCGCAGGGGGAGACATCCCTGGGCTTCCAGCCGCTGCCGGATCGACACCCGATTCCTCCGGACTCCCCGATCGTCAAGCGGGAAGGAAAGCTGAGAAATCCTCTCAGCAGGCGCTCGACTGGACGACGCGGAGATAGCAGAGGACCGCTACACCTAATCGCAAGTGGGGAGTGGAGTGGGGAGGAGACCGCCGGGGTTCCCGCAAGGGTGGTGACCGGCGGGAAATCATTCAGAGACACCGAGGGGTGGTAGACCCAGGGCCGTTGGCGGTCCGGAGAACCGCATGTTCACGAGGCTGGGGCGCCATCTTGGGAGGCCGAGCCGGAATTTTGGTGCGGCGGCCATTTTGGAAAGGGGGCGGTCCCTTCCTTTGAGCAGCTCCCGGTGCGAAATTTAAAGAGGGGAGTAGCACGTTGCCGGCACAGGGGTGTTTCCCGTTTACCGGCACAGATCCCGATATAGTGACCGGGGATTCGCGGTCGGTGGCCGCACCGGTCGATGAGAGCCGGGGGGAAAAAAGGTCTCCGGAGAGGAGTGGTTCCGTTGCTGAATTTTAGCAGCTGTGTCTGATCATTGTAACGGACCTGAGATACCTGGCCTATAGAAGAGTCAAGCAGCTTAAACGCCATTAGCCGCCATCGCCGCGCAGGATAGGGATTAAACCCCCTTTGTCTGCCGGCCTAAGAATCCATCTGCCGCCATCGCCGCGCAGGATAGGGACTCAACCCCCTTTGTCTGCCGGCCTAAGCAACTCTTGGGAGTTTCGTCTTCAACGAGATTGAGATACCCTGATAGGGTCCTACGCCGGGCAATGGCAATGGCAGGCAGTGCTTCGTCTCAAGGCTCAGCCCCTCCCCCCTCTTCACCGAAACGCAGAGCTACGGAGCAGGAACCGGGGGGGGGCAAGAAGAAAGCTAAGACAAAACACCTGACAACAGCCGTCAAAGGCAGCTGAGCGGCAGGCCATAAGGAGACATCAGGTGTTGGAAAAGGAGTTTGCCAAAGCCCAGAGGCTCAGAGCCAGTGGGGCAGAGATGGCTGCTCTCGCCCCAATGGACACACCTATCCCCTTCGAGCCTCCAGGGACAGCTGGGCAACGACCTAGGCCCTGGTCCCCTAGGGGGGAAACGGAACAGGAGGGGTCTCCTATCTCTGTTCCATCCTCACCTGAGCATTCTGAACCTGCGACCAGTCAGGAGGAGGCTTGGACCACTGGCAGGAAAAGGTCTGGTCAGTGGCCAGCACATTTTCACTCCTATATGCAGAAGGCTTTTGATCATTTCATGTTCTCTAAGGGCTCTTCCTTTCCCCAGGTTTCCCACACACCACCTGGACATGCCTCCCGCAGGGGGAGGGTAGTTTTTCATGACTCTGATGTGTCTGAGACTTCTTCACAGGTCGCAGAGGAGGAATCCGAGGATTGGGACACGGCTGGGGCCCCGCTGTTGGAAGATGAGGACGCAGCTCCACAACTGACTTCAACTTCAGGTTTATTCGATCCGTCTTACTTTTATTCCCTTATGCTCAAAACCTGTCTGCCAGCTAAGACTAAGGAGGTCAGGCCTCCATCCTCGGAGGAGGAGGACGCTGAAAACCCTCTACTGCACTCCCCGGTGTCAGAGGTGATCCAGATCCCGTGCACCAAGGTGTTCCGTTCAACGGTGCGGTCTCAGTGGGCCTCTCTAGGGACTATTCCCTCTCCGAATAGCGTGGAGAAAAAGATATTTAACGTTTCCACACCTTTTGCCTCTCTGCTAGAGGTGCCAGAGGTAGATGCACCGCTAATTTCTCTTTTTTCCTCATCTGCCATCCCAGGGGACATGGCTGAGTCGATGAAGGCGGAGGACAAAAAGCTCGAGCTCTCTCTCCGTAGAGTCCATCACTCCTCGGCCTGGGCCATTAGAGCTGCATCCTCAGCCTCCATCGTTTCCAGGGCTGCGATCATGTGGCTTCGGGAACTTCAGGCAAGTGTCCCACCGAACCAGGTACGTATACAGCAGACCTTGACCAAACTACTGACGGCAGCAGAATACACAGCAGATTCCACCTTGTTTGCCTCCCGATACTCGGCCAGGTCCATCGGGGCAACAGTGGCCTCCAGGAGGCTCATCTGGCTCAAGAATTGGAAGGCAGATCTGAAATCTAAGTGGCGGTTGGCCACTTCTAAGTACTCAGGATCGAAGCTGTTCAGAGTGATTCTGGATCCATACGTGATTGAGGAGAAAAACAAGAGGAAGGTCCTGGCTCATCCCTCTAAAAGGTCAGACGGGACTGCAGGAATTCTGCACACAAGTCTCCCAACAGAGCGGGAGCGGGGAATGGAGGCAGCCCTTTCAGGGGGGCGGTCCTGGGATGGGCCCAGAACTCTGCGGAACTTCTCCTACAGACAGGAGCGCGGCCAGGACCGCCCGGCCTCCGGCAGGGGCCAACTTTCAAAGCGCCCCTTCAGAGGCGTGGGAGGCCGGCCCTACAGACGTGCCAAGTGACGCTCGGGACAGTCCCATCGGGGGTCGTCTGGCGCTATTCAGCAGGGTGTGGCAGGCGACCACGACGGACACCTGGGTCAGGGAGACGGTGTCCCGGGGCCTAGCGATAGAGTTTTACGCCTTCCCACCAAACCACTTCATACGATGTCCGGTGTCTCGCAATCCTTCAAAGGCGAGACTGTTAGATCTGGCCATAGATCACCTGGAAGAGATAAGAGCCATAGAACCGGTTCCTCCAGATCAGGAGGGACAGGGGTTCTACTCCATTCTTTTCCTTGTGCCCAAGTCATCGGGGGATTGGAGAGCAATCCTCGATCTCAAGCGATTAAACCGCTTCGTAGTGTACAGAAAATTCAAGATGCAGTCCCTCAGATCCATACTGGCCAGCATCCGAAGAGGGGACCTGCTGTCCTCCATAGACCTCACAGAGGCATACCTACACATCCCCATCCGACTGGAGCACCGAAGATTCCTCCGGTTCTGTCACAGGAACCGGCATTACCAATACAGGGCTCTACCGTTCGGCCTATCCTCAGCTCCTCGAGTATTCACGAAGGTTCTGGCAGTGTTGGGGGCGCACCTGCGCATGATGCCGGTGCGAGATCAATGCTACCTGGACGACATTCTGATACTCTCAAGCTCCTCCCAGGCAGCCCAGGCAGACCTTCGGGTCACCTTGCGCACTCTCCAGGACCACGGCTTCTCCGTAAATTACCAGAAAAGCCATTTCACGCCCTCAACGAGACTACTACACCTAGGGGCGATCATAGACTCAAAGCAAGGCATGGTGTATCTCTCCCAGGAGCGCCGGGAGAGTCTACGGAAGCTAGCACGCCTGGTAGAGCAGAGGAAGACGGTCACCATAGTGCAGCTGTCACAGCTACTGGGGAAGATGGTATCATGCATGGGCATTGTCCCGTGGGCCAGGCTGCACTCCAGAAGCCTCCAATGGTTCCTTCTTCCCTATCAAAGGCTAAACCAGAGCGATTCCTGCAGAAGAGTCAGGTTACCGCCCCAGGTCCTAGCATCTCTCAGGTGGTGGACCTCAACCACTCTGAACAAGGGGACACTGTTCAGGGAATCAGACAGGATCACGGTGACGACCGACGCAAGCCTGTTCAGTTGGGAGGCACACTTCAGGGATCAGATAGCCCAGGGCAGGTGGCGCCCACAGGACCTGGTCCACAAGATCAATTGGCTCGAGCTGAGAGCCATTCACCTGGCCCTACTACAATTCTCATCCCACCTGGCAGGGAGTCACGTGCTAGTCCTAACGGACAATGTAACAGCGAAAGCACACGTGAACAAGCAGGGAGGGACCAGGTCAGCGGCCCTCATGCAGGAGGCCCGGGCGCTGGGTCTGTGGGCGGAAAAGCACCTGAGCTCAATCAGAGCAGAGCACGTATCAGGGGAAGCAAACCACCAGGCGGACTCTCTCAGCAGAGTCACGGTAGATCACGCAGAGTGGAGACTGGACCCGAACCTGTTCGAGGCAATCTCGGACAGATTCGGACGTCCCATCCTGGACCTCCTTGCGTCCCCAGAAAACACTCAGACCCTCTGGTTCTTTTCCAGATTCCAAACCCGGGGAGCGGAGGGGACGGACGCACTCAGATGCCGGTGGCCTCAGGGGCTACTGTATGCCTTCCCGCCCCCTCCACTGATACAAGCAACGATCCGCAAGCTGATACTGGAGCAGGCGGAGGTGATCTTAATTGCTCCATACTGGCCACGGCGCCCGTGGTTTGCAGACCTTGTGGACCTGTCGCTCTCGCCAGTGTGGAGATTCCCTCCGAACCGAGTCTCTCTGAGTCAGGGGAAGCTTCAGCATCCAGACCCGCAGAGGCTACAACTAGCCGCTTGGCACTTGAGCGGGAGGGATTAAGTAGACAGGCCTTCTCCGGGGGCGTCATAGCAATCATTCAGGCCTCCCGTCGACCTTCCACGAACAGGATATACGACGCCACGTGGAAGAACCTCTCCTGGTGCAGTAGGCAGGGATTAAGCCCGCTTGCTGTCACCATTCCCAACATCCTAGAATACCTGTTGGAGGGCATGAATAAGGGACTGGCGATCAACACCATTCGCAGACAGGCAGCAGCCCTGCAAACGGTCCTCGTCTGTGAGAACCGGGGTCCTCTATCACAACACCCGGCGGTGAGCGCCTTCCTGAAAGGGGCAGTCATGATACGGCCCCCAGTGGTCCATCGTTTCCCCTCCTGGGACCTCCCCAAGGTCCTGCAAGCTCTGACTGAAGCTCCCTTTGAGCCGCTGGGGTCTTGCACACTTCGGTTTCTGTCATTAAAGGTGGCCTTCCTGGTGGCCATTACCTCGGCAAGACGGATCTCGGAGCTGGCAGCCCTATCGGTTCGAACGGACCTCATCACCTTTGCAGAGGAGAAGGTTACCTTACGCCTAGATCCATCCTTTGTACCCAAGGTCAACTCATGGTTTAATAGGTCCCAGGACCTGGTACTACCAAACTTCTGTCCGCATCCCACACATCGTCTGGAGAGACGATGGCACACACTGGACGTGCGTGCGCAGGGCCCTGCGCCACTATGTCAGGAGGACGGCGACCTTCAGGAGGTCAGAGGCCTTATTTGTCTCTTTTCAACCTTCGTCCATGGGACAGAAGGTGTCATCCTCAACTATTGGCAGGTGGATCAGGGCCTGCATAGCCAGGGCCTATGTATCATTGGCACTACCGGTACCATCTAATATTACGGCTCACTCCACAAGGAGCGCAGCCACATCGGCAGCCTGGCTCACCCAGGCATCAGTGGAGGAAATCTGTAGAGCGGCTACGTGGGCCTCTCCGTCCTCCTTTGTAAAACACTACAAGATCGACTGTTTTGCTGCGGCGGAGGCCTCGTTTGGCAGGAGAGTGCTGCAGCAGGTCGTTGAGTCCTCGTAAGAGCTAGCCTAGACTCCCACCCGAAGGGACACTAGAGGGCTTGGGTACGTCCCATCAGTGGATTCGACATCCACTCATGCTGGAGAAGAAGCGTTGTCTTACCTGAACGCCTTTTCTCACCATGATGGGATGGAGAATCCACACCCTCCTCTAACTAGTCTAGGCAGATTTGTTTTCTTACAGGACGGTTGAGTGGAGCCACAAGGTCCGATGTTCTTGAGAAGCTTCGCCTGGTAAAAACTGGGGAAGAGAGGAACTTCCGGCCGGAGGCGGGGCTAAAATTCGGACCTAGTCTAAATGGGCAAGTAGGCTATGTTAACCCATCAGTGGATTCTCCATCCCCTCATGCTGAGAAAAGGCGTTCAGGTAAGACAACGCTTCATTTGTTAAAAAAAAATACACCCAGAAAGTGTTCTGTCTGGCCCCTCTCAGCTCATTAAAATCCACATAAATATGTCTTTAAGAGGTTTATTTAACACATTTCAAAAGGATTCACTTCAAAGCATGCTGCTGGCATTTTGCTGGCAGGAACGGCCAAGTCTCATTTATTTACATTTAGATTAAAACCATGCTCTTCCCACACCTTCCAATTAACTCACTCTTTCTTTATCACATTGTCCAATACCTCATTATTCTTCCGTAGATTTCCAAAACATCAGAAGACTGAATTCAAACGCACTGCTCCAGATATCAGGCTACTCCTTGATTAACGTTGCTCGTGACAAAGGCGTAGTCTCTCTGTCCCCTTCTAATATAGTGTCCGATACGTCACTTCCCCCCATTACTTCCTTTTTCCACTTAACTGACACCGTCGCTTATCAAACCTTCGGAATCTCGGATCAAGCCATCTATCTTCTTGATCCAAATCTGACCCCTCACTTTGTGAATCTGACCCAGACTGCCTGTAAATCTCCTCCCTGTCTGGCTCAGCTGCCGGGAGGGGAAAATACCCAGAGGGGCCTGGCTGCTCTTCCTCAGCTGCCGGGAGGGGAAAACACCCAGAGGAGCCTGGCTGCTCATCCTCATACTCTTGACACTTCCCAAGCTGGTCTAGGGACACTCACAACAGAAAGGAGGCTATGTTTGTTGCCTTACATGTAAAGAATGACTATACCTCCATAGAGATTGGCAGATGCAAGAATGAAAACCTTGCCAAAATCATCTAGGTGATATTAAGGGAAAAAGAAACAGTGATGGCAACTATTATGATATAGATCATCTAACTAAGCAAAAGATACAGATAAAGTTTTCACAAATCAGAAGTCTTCTATAATTCTTGATACTGTGACAAATTTCAAATATTACTATAGTAGTATTTGGAATCTAGAACAGGGGTTCTCAACCTTGGCAACTTTAAGACTTGTGGATTTCAACTCCCAGAATTCCTCAGCCAGCTTTGCTTTGCCAAGGTTGAGAACCCCTGGTCTAGAAGAACATATGGGTCCTTGACAGCAGTAACTGTTCTAACATGTTGGTAGTCTTGTGGATTTCAAACAAAATACAGCTGAAGTATTATACACTTATATGTGGCAACTTCTGAATTGTGTCATTAGAAGAAAATCAATTAAAACCATGCCTTACTACAGCAGTTCTCAACCTATGGGTCATAACCCCATTTGGGGTCGAACGACCGTTTCGCGGGGGTCGCCGGACACCGCGGTCCGCCATTTTGTTTTTTTTGTTTTTTCTGTGTCGTGCGCGCGCTGCGCATGTGTGGATCGGACCGTCACGCGTGCCGTGCATGCGAGGATCGGGCCGTCGCAGTCCGCCTTTTTTTGTCGCGCGCGCTGCGCATGCGCGGTTCGGGCCGTCGCGCGCTGCGCATGCGCAGTTCGGGCCATCGCACCGCGCATGCATGGATCGGGCCGTTGCGCGCGCACTGCGCATGCACGGATCGGGCCGTCGCGGTCCGCAATTTTGGTTTTTTTTTGTATTTGTTGTTTTTTTTTTCGTCGCGTGCACCGCGCATGCGCTGATCGGCCCGGTGCGCGCGCACGCCCCGGGGTCGCACCGGGGTCACGCCACGCATGGGCGGGGCAAGTGGGGTCTCAACCTGAAAAAGGTTGAGAAACACTGCCTTACTAACATTCTCTGAAGTGCCCAGAATACACGAAGGAACGTGTTCAGTTGTATTAATCTCATTTTAAGATCAGAGGAAAATAGGTTTGACTTTAAAAACAGCTGATTCTCAAGAGCATAACAGTTATGGTCATAAAGGTCAAGTAAATTATCAATTTCATGTACTTCCTTGAACTTCTTAAAAAGAATATAATGGAGTAATATTTTACAGAGAAATATGGAAAAAATATTTAGAAAGATGCTTCTAGGTGCATCTACAAGAAAACATTGTCTGGAAAGCAGCAAAAAGTACAGGAAAGTAATTGTATAAAAAAGTATCTTGGGTATAATTGAAATTAAAAAAAGAAAGGTTTAGGGAAAGTTACATGCATCAGAAATTAATGTGAATGGTGACACATAAAAGATTTTTTTTATATATATATAAAATTCTTTTATTAAAACAATCAACATTGAACATGAAAACATATTGTGCAGCAATCATCATGGCACCTGATATACAATACTAAGTATTAGTCATTGAAAACGTCTGAATTAGTAAGCCTTTTCCCCACCCCTCGCGTCTAGCCTCAACTATACTCCTGTTACACTTTGTTTGATTGGTGTTTCTCTTATCTGGTTCCATATTAATGTGATCAACATTAAACCAAAGATCCTATTGCTAAACAACCATCCTAGAACATAGCATACAACATTAGGTATTAATCTTTGTAAACATCTGTTTTAGTAAACGTTCTTCCCTCCTCCCTTCCCTCTTCAAGTATACTCCGAGTACCTTTTGTTTGGTTGGTGTTTCTCTTATATATGGTCTATCTGCTGTATCTAGTCTGTTGCATATTGTTCGTTTGCGCTTCTGAATTGACTTCATCCCCTTACTAGTGCAATCTTTTATGGTCCCTAACCAGAGATCCTGAGGTAAAAATTTCATATCCTGAGGTAGAGATTCAGTCCGCTTTAACAGTATTAAAGCAAACAACATTAGTCCTAAGATTATGTTAAGAGGCATTAGTTATAGAACATATACATTCAACATTAAAAGATTTTTTTTTAAGGTATTGAAAGATAATGACATGCAAATGATAGATAAAATGTGTACACCCCAGTATTCTGTGGTATGGAAACTGTCAAAGCAAAAACATCCGATGTTAGCATCTGTCAGAACCATGACAGAAACATTTTTGTACAACATACTCTTATCATGTTTCCAATATTTTTAATATTCAATTATTTGGCACAAATTCCATATATGATTTCCTGAAGATGGCAGTAGATCTCTTAAATTACAAGTTTTGAGTATTTCATCTGAAAGCAGAATTTCAAATTAGAATATAATTAATGTATTGTTCCCTGAAATTTCTGCTGTGTCCTTAAAAGATGACAATAATTTCAGTTAATTTGAACCCCATTCCTCTCACCTCATGTATCAGTGAAGATTTTATGTTTATGCAATGTAAAAATAAGACTTGAAAATTTTACTTGAATCTGGTATAACTTGATAATTTTAATTTTGCTAAAGGACTCCAGAGTGCTCCAAAACTCTGGAAGGATATTGTTCTACAGTGTAGGAACCATCATATAAAAGCTGTGTCTTTGGACCCCAGCACCTCTCTCTCATGTAACAATTGCTGAGAAAACTAATGGACATATCTATTAAATCAATAGGAGAGAAAATAACTCGAAAATGTTACTTTTATCCAGCATTAAAAAAAGAGTTTACTTTTATGTGGTATAACTTGATGATTTTAATTTTATTTAATAATGGTCAGTTTTAAAGTTTTACTACTGTATATCCAAGATCAATTTGAAGATTCCATCTTTACCCAATACAGATAATATATAAACTATTTTAAAATTGCACAAAAGAGATGTGGAATAAAAATGCAATAACATGAATAATATTATTTCTAGAATTATTTCTGTAATGTAGACAGGGTGTTTGTCAATAATTATTCTAGGCAAATAAAAATGTCGCTTTTAGAGTTTCAAGGAGTTCAGATACCACTATATACAATATGTGATCCAACTCCTAGTGTTGGTGGCTGGGAGCAATGAGAATGCAGCATTGGTATGTGACCACATGTGGAGAAGAGCAGTAGGGAGCTTCCCTCAATGCCTGAGGCTGTTCTAGAAACTATTCTGTTCTTTCTCTGGTGATGGCAGATGAGATACCCAGGGTAGTGTGTTTCTTCAGCTGTAAACACTAGCTTTGAAATGAATTAGTTTCCCCAACTGTTTCAAGGATGTCAAGTATAGTTGATTCATAGGTAACCTCCCTCCATCCTTCACCTTTTGCCCTGACTAGTGTTGAGTCATCAGCATTAGCAAGAATCTGGAGATCCTTGTCATTTCTCTCAAACTTCCAGTCTTGCTCAAAATTATATCTTAGTTGGTAACTAAGACTAGTTCATTATGGAACTTTGGAATAGTTTGATAGCTGCAGTGTGTTCCAGAAGAAAAGTGTAGATGTTGCTTCTTATCTTTCAAACGTCTTCATAATGTAGGACAACCTTTCCCATCTTAGCAAATAGATTGAAGAATTTAAGAGCATCATCTTTGCATTTTGAGACCCTTTGAAATATCCTGTTTTTAACTATCTTTCCTGATTCAGTTTTATTGATCAATATCTAGCCTCTACTTGAAGGCTTGAGTGAAGAGAATCATGCTTCATACTCCATTCTCCTGGTTGAGCGCTCTTACTGTGACCAAATTCTTCCTGTTAATCTGGATCAAATTTATTTCTCTGTAGTTTCAATCCACTGCTTCTGCCCTCTGAGCCAGAAAAAACAACTCCACTACTTTCATATGACAGTCCATTAGTATCTGAAATTAAAATTAAAATAAATAAATTAAATAAATTAAAATAAACATACTTCACAGATCTCTCCAAAGCAGGATCTGATGAAGGGATAAAGGGAAAGCAGAAACTTTAATTTATCTTTGGGGCAGTGGTCTTCTTACTCTGTCCTGAGTGCATCTCTCATTCAAAATTTGTATATTGTCCTTTCCAATTTACCATGTTTTTATGCATAGATATTCAAATGTTCTTCTGTGGGATTTCTTTTCTACTCTATCCTCTTGCAAGCCCATGGGATTATAGCTCTCTATCTGTATAGGCATTTTGGCGTTGCTTCTTATACTTATTATTGGTTACCAACTTCTTTCTTGTTTCTTCTGACAACTCAGCATCTTTGTCTGAAAAATCTAAATGAAATGTCATGGGAACTTTCTTGAATAAGGTCCTATATATTTTAACATGACTTTCTTTGTGGTTCAGATCATCTCTAAGCCTTGAAACAATTTACAGGGCTGTTAAACCGCTGGCCCGCGTCACACCAAAACCACGCCCACCCCATTGCCAGCAATGGGGAAAAAGTCACGATACGTCGCGACACATCACGTGACGTCGCAAGTTTGACACCTGTGATCTAACAGAATCTGGCTGAATCCATTCATCTTATTCCTAGTTCTGTTTAAAATCTAACAGAATTGACTGGTGATGAGGCAGTTCCCAAGCACCCTGAGTCTACTTAGAATAAAACCATACCAGTTTTGTGCATATATGAAGTCAATATAGAGGGAGCACCTACAACATTCATATTATGCAGCTATAAGCATACAACTGTATTTCTGCAGAAAATTAATAGAAATTACTGTGATTATTTTCTTTCACCTTTTACAGAATTGTCAGATGCCCTTGCCTATATATATTCCTAATGCTCCACTTTATATTGTCTTGAGAATGACCTGTTGCTATATCCAGTGAAGCTGGGTTATATGCCTCCAGTTCTTCAGTTTCCTGCTGTCCTGCTAAATTATGTGGAACATGTAATTAATCAATAAGAGAGAGTGTTCATTGGAGACAATTGAAGGGGATGGCACTTAAAGACAAATATTGATGAGTAATGGTGAGACTTGGCTGCAAAATGCATGTATTAATACATTTTTAAGTGTCAACAAAATTGCAGTACAACTGCTTCCGTAGAATCTTTGCTTTAGTCACTTTTGGAGGTGAGTAATCTTCATAATTTCAGAAAGATAATTGCTGTTCACATGACAATTTTGTTGGTCTCTTTATTCCTATAAAAAAACTCAAGTGAAATGAAACCGATTAACAATATTTAATCTCAAAATACCACATCCTTTTAACAGCAACAGAATAAAATAGCATACTGTATGTATGGAAATTAAGTAGAGGCATGGTATCTAAAAGTCCTAAAAGCAAAACTTTTTGAGGAGAGGCTTTTGTCCTTGCAAAAGTGATGAAATGGACGTCTGTGTATCCTCTCTAGAGATTCAGCTAGATGGTCCATGTAGTCTAAACAACCACATGGGAATAGTTGGTGCTCCCTCCCCAATTCTTCTGCTACGGTATAGACATTGTTCTCCTTTTTTTTTTTTTGAAGGTACCCATCAGGCTTCCTTTAATGATAATTTTACTGAGGAATGAAGATGCCCAACTGACATTTGCATTTAATCTAGTTCTATTGGCAAATACTTATACAGCAGCAAACTTTTATAGACAAGCTATCTCCCAAATCTCTTTCTTGTGGAGAATTTACTGGAAATCCCTTTACATTAAACCAGATTACTTCAGTAACAGATACACAAGGAGAAATCTACTGTTGCTTGGCAAAGAAAAGCTTGCTGTCTTTCACAGTGGGTTTGATGGTGTCACCGTCAGGTTGCCAGCCAGCTGGGCACACTTCACCATGCTTATCTGTAAATTGGAAGGCTTGAACCAGGCGCAGTGTCTCATCCACAGAACGTCCCACAGGTAGGTCATTCACTGTGATCTGTCGCAGGATGCCTTTATCATCTATTATGAACAGACCTCTGTATGCAATGCCATCGTCTTCCTTGAGCACACCATAGTCCTTAGAAATGTTGTGGTTGATGTCTGCCACAAATGGGATATTTGTCGAACCCAAGCCACCATCTTTTCTTCCTGTATTTGTCCAAGCCAAATGGGTAAACTGAGAGTCGACAGAAGCAGCAATAACCTCACAATTAATCTTGCGAAACTCCTCAACTCGATCGCTGAAAGCTATGATCTCAGTGGGACAGACAAAAGTAAAATCCAGTGGGTAGAAGAATAGAACCACATATTTGCCTTTGTAGTCTGATAACTATATCTTTGATGTTGCCGTCCACTACTGCTGTAGCACGAAAATCTGGAACTGGTTTTCCAATATATGCTTTACCAGAGGCCATTTCCGCAGCCTTCGCGAGCAGCACGAGGAAAAAAGTGACCGCTTCCAGGGGAGGAGGTGTGGCACCGGCAGCGACATTGTTCTCCTTAATAGGTACTTCACAGTGTCACCATTTGGTCTTGATGGAAGACCACATAACAAAAAATGTTGAAAATAAGGTTTAAATTCCAACTCTTACAGTCTGCCTGTTGACATAATTATCTAATCCCTGGAGAGCAGAATCTACATTTTTAGATTTACATATTTTAAATCACATAAACTCCCCCCTTATTAAACGTAACTTAATGTGCAATTTTATTTCTGCAATGAATTGTTCAATATCTTAAGTATCAATTTTGGTGTGAAGCTATTTCTTAGACCAGGAAGTTGATAGAATTTTTCTCATTAAAAAAGTGGCAACATGTGGAAAAAAAGTACTAGTGATTCAAAAATATGTCTAACTTAAATACTGGAGTCTGCAAATGTTAATGATTAAACTGCAAACTCTGCATTTCCAGTAACTCTTTTTTTAAGCTGCTTAAATATTTTACCAATTAAAATGCAATGGAGAGGTTTTATCTAGTTCTTCTTGAGAAAATGAGATGTTAGAATGCAGTAATTTTAGGTTTTGTCTGCAGCAAAGGGCTTCATTTTTATATTTAATATAAGGGTATTTTCTGATTAGTATACTCAGAAGCATCAGGTTTATCTAAGTTCTGCTGAATTTGGTTTATGTGTATTAGTTGGTACTTTGGAAATGATCAAATATGTAGTTGCTTTTTTTTTAAATTCAAAATAATTTTAGTGGATAATGTATATGGTTAATTTAAATTCATGGCTTCTGATCTAGGCTATAAGAGTACTGATTATTCACACAGAGTATTACATGCGGTCTGTGATACAGGAACCACAGTAAAAAAAGAATAGGCCACAATTTTCAGATTTTGAAATTCACACTTGATGTCTTGGGAAATGTGAATGTTACTGCTTGCGAATATCACAAGATTACAGGCGGATGCATCAAAATCTTGTGGAATTTGGTCATCTCATTTGATGTATAAAAATTGCAAAGTTTAATTAATTTTGAAGTCTAGCAAACCATGCAGGTGCCATGATGCCCATAGGCATGTTAAGATTTTGTGAGAATTCTCAAAATTGTAACAATGTAATGTCTAATTGAAGGAATGATTGTTTTAAACAGATGTATTTCTTTTTTACTTGTTAGCCTCTCAGAGTGACTTATATAGTGAGTTGGGTGATGTACTGTATAAATTTGATCAATAAATAAAATGAAAGCCATTTAAAACATGAATAAGCAACAACTGGTTGTTGGAGACATTCAACCATTTGAATTTTTGAAATTGAAAACTATAATTGTCTTGCAATCATAATACTTGCAAACTTAATTTCAGATCTGATTAGATTCATATTACAGCTTCAACTTTCATCCACCTGTCCCTCCCCTGTTTTTAAGAGGCTATATTCTTTTTGATAACATGTGGAAGTAAAGAAATAGCAGTCAATATACAAGTAGAACGCTCCTAAGGCTAGGAAATCTGTGCTATGGAATTTGTGATTTTTTAAAATCTACTAAACCATGAATTTTTTCACTTCCCATTCTAGGAACCTTACGAAAGCATATGTGGAAGTCAACAGGAAATCTTATGCATTCATTATGAAGAGAAGATATTTTACCTTCTGGTCACCTTTCCCCTCAGCAACCAGAAAGCTTATTGTAAAATTAAAAAGGCAGGAAATACAGTTTTTAAGATGGGAAAAACTTAGTTAAACAAGAGAGAAATTTCTCCCTAGTGGGTTTCAAATTTGGCATGGGTTCTGCATTGTTTCAAAGCTAAGGTTAGCAAATTTTCATAATGTTTCAACTCAACTTTTTAAAGCAAGAAACAAGCAGACAAATAAAACCAGACAGTATAAACATCATTTTAGGCCTTTACAATAATTTAAACCGAATTGTACAAAATCTTAGCTATTAAATTTATGTACTGCTTTCAGACAGTAGTAGTGGACAGTATTGTGGACCCCTTGACACTCTTGGGTTTTGTATTGATGTATCTTCCTTTGTGTCTTCCTTTGCTCCCTAAACTTGGCACCCTTCATATAGTTAGTCAAGAGCCAATCTTTGATTCGTTTGCCTGGCGCAAGTGCCAATCAATAATGCAGGGTTGAGGAAAAGGGAAATTTATCACTTTATTTTTGATCAGAAGCAAAGGATCTCTCTGTTAGCAAACAAAGGAGCTGGGAGGACCACTGAGCAAGACTAGCATTCTATATTTATACCTCAAGATACAGGAAATTCAGAACACCAATATAATGATTGTTTACAAATTTCTTATCAATGCAGCATGATGTGATGCACATATACATGTTGTGATGTTCAGATGTTCTTAGCATGACCTATACCTTCTAGACCTTTGCTTGCCCCTCAACCCAAGTTACAATAGGCTTCTACCGTAGGTACTGTTCTAACTGTATCCTGTGCATTTAACTTGGGCTTCTCTGTAGGTTCTGCTTTCAGTGATCCTTATCAAGTGTGCAGATCTTGTTCTGATCTAGCTAAGCTGCTGGCAGCTTCCTGTTCTGAGTTTCTTTGTAGACAAGAGGAAAGCAGACTGAAAAGAAGTGAAAATAATATGTTCCTTTTTAAATGAAGTGCTTCAGGCCCGCAGCTCCCTCCCTTTTTGATACTGTTAGTCATCTCGATAAGTGTCAAACCTCAATAATAAATAACTTGAAAGACTTCATTTTGGAAGTATTCTCTTCCTTTTTTATCACACATATCTCTAGGAGAACAGACCCACAATTGCTTCTCTAGTCTGACTTTTCACTCCAAGAGTGTCTCCTTCTTTTCTGCTTTATTTTTCGCCCCAGATAGGGCACATCTCTTCAAAGATGTGGCATTACAGGAGCTCATCAGAGGTTGGTAGTGGATGCAACAACAGGCCGTGGGTGCCATACTTAAGAAGAATAAAATAGCTATAACTAGCATTTTCGACTATTTAAGATTGGACAACCAATAGGTAACACTGTCTCATTAGCTATGGAAGGATATGGAAGAAAAAGATGTTTTTTCCTGGTGCTGGTGGGTGCTACTCGTGGTCAGTTCAGAGTTTGAGGCATGATCATTCGCTGGACATTCCAATTATTCCTAGATGTATGTGTGGCTAGCCTGAGTCAAACTTGGGTTGGTTATAGTAGAAGAAACGGGCACCACAATTTTAGTTTGAGATGAATCTGAGTAGCCTGTTCCAGTTGACGCTGTCATTTGTGGAGACCCCTCATTTTGGATTACCTCTAGGAGAAAAGTCTTTGTTTCACAAACAATTGTCTATGGGTGTGATTGTGGAGAAAACTTCACAGGTGGTGGTAGGTTATTGTATTGTACTCTTGACTTATGAGTATAAAGGATTTTTCTTCTAGAGCAGAGGTCCCCAACCTTTTCGGCACTTGCAACCGGTTACACGGAGAGAGGTTTTTCCTGGACCGGAGGAGGCATGGTTTTGTGTGCTACCTGCATCCCATGGATGGGGCTTTGCTTGTTTGTGCAGACCAATTACTGGCATGCCACGGCCCAGTACCAGTCCACAGACCGGGGGTTGGGGACCCCTGCTATAGGGTATGGCTTCTCATACAAGATCTCAAAGGGACTCATTCCCAACCTCTTGTTAAAGGTATTAACAAGAATAAACAAATATTTAAACTTTTGTCGTTTGTTTTCCTTGGCATTTTCATAGTCAATTTGTTAAAAAATCTCTAGATTTTTCACCCCCCTTTGGCTCAGCTTTGAGTGGAGATTTCATTGACTTTAGACTTACTCATATTCTCTCTCTCTCTCGTATATTTTACAATATCTCACAGCAACTTTTTAAAGAAAGAATACAACTTTTTAAAAGACTAGACAATTTTTGCAGGTGTTCTGTCTCTGTGGTTTGAACATAATACTCCTCTTTTTCCCCACAGCATCCATATGAGATGGGTTGGTCTGACAAGAGAGTAAGTGATCCTGAATCACCCAGCTTGCTTTCATGCCTAAAACTCATGGACTCCTGGTTTCTAGCCTAGGCCTTAACCAATACACTCAGAGGGTGGTATTAGCTCCACATGCATAAATCACAGATGCAACTGTTCTGTCTGAATGATCAATAGGAAATATGTTTCTCTTGTTTGGCCTCTCCCATTAGATTTCATGATGAAAGAATTAACTTTAATAACCAAAAGTTTTGTATACTCGGTGACAGTAAATTAAACTCTGTTGTAACTTACAATAGCTCTTTTGAGAAATAATGTTTATTTGCAAGATTTGGTTGTGTATCTTACTATAACTTTTAAATCTCAGGGGTCACTGTGGGCGGCCAGTTTTGTTAATTCTTTTTTGAGATGTATGTCTTACTTTCATGGTATGATAACGTTAAAGTACATACTGAAAATAAACAGGTCTCTAAAACGAAGGCATGAAAACTATTTCCCACATTTTCAAGATGAACTGAAACCTGTGAATATTTGCAGAGTTCGTTCAAGTAATATTTTAAGGAGAATAGTATATGACCAGGATGACGAATTGGTATCACAACTTGGCCTCCCAAATTTCCAACAATCCACATAGGACTACTCATGACTGCATTCAAATAATTTGTTGTAATATATCTAGGCTACCATGAGTATTGAGGCTTGTTCATTTTCTTTCTCCATTGCTGGGCATGGGGTCTGAAAGCTACACTTATTAATCACATGGTTTCAATAAGTTTCATGACTTTAAACTAAATCTAGTCAATTTCAAAATAAAGGCAGATTCAGAAGCTGAGTTATTTAAACTGATACCATTTATTTATTTATTTTTATATTATTTATTAAATTTATATGCTGCCCATCTCCCAATAAGGTGACTCTGGGAAGCTTATAGATCATAAAAAGATACCTAGAAAAGAAGTTAAAAATTTAAAACTATGCAAATTAAAAATTTTAAACTATGCAAAAAAAACAAAACAAAGAACAGTAACCAAGACATGGATGGGACAAGGATGAAGTCTTCTTACCGCCTCAGACATGTCCAGTGGTGAGCAGCCCCTTTGTGACCCCAAGCCATCCAGCAAAACCAAGTTCTAATACCTTTTTTGGAAGGCCAAACGGATAGGTGCAATTCTCATGTCCAATGATAAGAGTGTTCCACAGGGTTGAGGTGATAGCGGAGAAGACTCCTTCCCCTTGATCCTGCCCATCAGAATTCCTTAACAGATGGTCCATTGCAGGCCTCTTCTGCTGATGTGAGTGGGCTGGGCTAGTCCCATTAGATACCTTGGACCCTTGCCATAGAGGGCTTTAAACTGGACTTGGAAGCAAGTTGGTAACCAATGCAGTTTGTGGAACAGTGGTGTTTATTATTTCTATAGACGTCCATCTCAATCAGGGGCTTGGTGGCTTACAATTGTTATACAGTGCATTCAGAAAGTATTCAGATCTTCTTCACTTTCGTCAATTTTGTTATGCTGCAGCCTGATGCTACAGTTGTTGAAATTCACTCATTAATCTCAGTACCCCATAATGACAAAGTGAAAACAGAATTTTAGCAATGTCTGTAAATTTATTAAAAAGAAAAAACTGAAATATCACATTGGCATAAGTATTCAGACCCTTCATTCAGTACTTTGTTGAAGCACCTTTGGCAGCAATTACAGCCTCAAGTCTTTTGGGGTATGACGTGACAAGCTTTGCACAACTGGATTGGGGGATTTTCTGCCATTCATCTCAAGCTCAGTCAGGTGGGATGGTGACCATTTTCAGGTCCCTCCAGAGATATTCAATAGGATTCAAGTCAGAGTTGTCCCTAAGCCACTCCTGTGTTGTCTTGGCTGCGTGCTTAGGGTCATTGTCATGTTGGAAAGTGAACCTTTGGCCTAGTCCAGCGGTTCTCAACCTGTGGGTCGCGACCCCATTTGGGGTCAAACGACCATTTCACGGGGGTCGCCAAACACCGCAGTCCGCCATTTTTATTTTTATTTTTTTGGTTGGCAAGTTTTTATTTTTTTTTTGGTTGGCCATTTTTTTCCCCATTGCAATGCAGGCTGTCGCGCCGCGCATGCGCGATGCGGGCCCGCCATTTTTTTTTTGTCGGCCATTTTTTTTTGGTCGGCCATTTTTTCCCCATTGCGATGCGGGCTGCCGCGCATGCGCGATGCGGGACCGCCATTTTTTTTGGGTCGGCCATTTTTTTTGCGATGCGGGCCGTCGTGCTGCGCATGCGCAACGCGCCCCGTCGTGCCATGCATGCGCGATGCGCCGCGCATGCGCGATGCGGGCCGGGGTCGAGCCCTGGAAAAGGTTGAGAACCGCTGGCCTAGTCTGAAGTCCGAGGGATGATTAGGGCAGGGCTTTACTGTCCAGGTAAGGACGCAACAGCATGTTCCTCAGCAGCAGTTGAAGGTCTGGGCCTCAGAGGATCCACCATCCAGGGTTTGAGCATGAGTTTGAGAGCAGGAACTTGCCACTGGCATTGAGTATCAGGTGAATTCTCCTACAATATCTTGCCCTTTAGCTCCAATTTCATCCTCCGCACTTGAATTTGTTGTCCCATCCCAAATCCCACCCTGGCCTTCACCTAACCTAATCTAGGCTGGCAGCTCTGCTCCGCTCCTATCCATCCCCATTCATCAATTATCAAGGGGAAATGGGGGGGGAGGACTCCAGTGGCACTTAAGGACTACCTTTCAGCACCAGCCAGAGCTATCACTCTATACCCCTCATTCGTATAATGTATTCCCTCCAGTAAGCGGTCTCTCCCACTGACCAGTTGGAGGATTTCATGCATCCTCTGCCCCATCTCCCACATAGAGAAGGATACCAAACACTCTGTACAGACTCATGAGTGTCCCTTACACCCTCACCTAGGGGCCTATCACTTCAGAGGGCAGACTGAGCTCTTTTGCCACCCCAAGTCATCCCTCAGGCATTCCCTATCAGTTCCTGTAGAGGCTAGTCCTCCCAGGCTAGTCCTCTCCAATGTTCTCCCTCCCTTATCAGGAGAGCTATATAATGTGCACCCCAATATCAGATAATTATATAACATGATGCACTATTCTTCTATTAGATAAAGCATAGCTTTAGCCAAGCTAAAAACTGAGCTAAGAAAAAAGTGCCTTGTGGAAGAAGTACTTTGAGGACTCTCTTTGGGGCGTTAGGCTTAGTCTTCTTCCTGTTGGTTCCCTGTGGATTCCATATCTGCCCTTGGTCCTGCCTGCCAACTGTGTCTGGCCCACTGGCCTATTACTCTAAGCTAGGGTTTATTTAACAGTGGCTTGCTGGACAAATCATAGTAGCCAGATTCACACAGCACACTAAAACAACAGTAAGAAAACCACATTATAATTGTGATAATGTAACTCCAACCTAACTATAATTCTTGATAATTGTGATGCCCATTGTGCCTTTATGAAAATTACATTGTTGGTTAAATAAAAATAAAATTAAAAGTCATCCTGCTATCCTTGTGCAAGGAGAGAACTGGTTCAAAATAACTACTTTAAATGGAAACAGTTACTTCCTATTTATTTTGCAATAACTATCAGTTGTAAGGGACTTAAGTCAAAATAATACTCTTGTAGAATATTAATCTGTTTTAAATTATCCTGGCGAACAATTAATTGCAGTCAAGCCATGGAACATGAGCTTTCCAAGAGGTAGCTTTGTAGTCTGTGACAGCAATTAAAAAAACATCCAATCTAGAAAAAAAGATCACTGTTTTTGCATGACACAATAAGCTGGTAAATATAGCTTATGTTCAAATAAACCCAGCCTCACTCTGCCCTATTGAAACAGTTGTTTCTGGTTTGTTTGAAGCTTACTGAATTCTTTGTAGGATATTTGCACTGCGATTAACACAAGAATCCCTCCATGACAGTTATTGACAGCACACACTTACTCTCTTGCTATCTTTTTCATTCTGTTGTATGGAAACCATGTTTGGTTTTTGTGCCTTCTTGTGCATAGTGTTTTTTCCCCCTCCTATTAGCCTTACCTATGCTCATAGCAGCCTGCAGTTTTTTTTAGCATTTGCTGTCAACAACAACAACAAAAAAGTGGCACTGAAAGGGATTTTTAGCTCAGCTTTTTTTTCTTAGCTCAGTTTTTAGCTTAGCTAAGGCTTTGCTTTATATAATAGAAGAATAAAGTATCATACTATATGATTGTCTGAAATTGGGATGCACTTTATGTAGCTCTCCTAATAACTCACATCATTCATCATTTGCCCTATTTACTCCTTTAGGCATCGTTATAATACCTCAATTGTAGGTGATTCTAAAAGGTTTATACTTTGAGAATATGCATACTAAAATAGTGATATAGTGCAATACTATGGTAATTTTTGTATAAATCGTCATAATGCGATAGTAATTATCAGCATTCATTCATTCATTCATTTTTTGTGTGTGGCTTCAAGTCAGTGTAAACTACTACCGGTAGTAACTGACTACAGTTTTCTTGGCAAGATCCTTCCTTCCTTCGTTCCTTCCTTCCTTCCTCCCTCCCTCCCTCCCTCCCTCCCTCCCTCCGAACCCACCCACCCACCCACCCGGTAATATCCATGTGGTCTTTTTCCCTGCTGGAAAAATATGAAAGTTAGAATCCATATTCTACTTTTCTGATATTCATAACATTTTCCAGAATAAAGCAGAAAGCAGAAAATTTTCATTTACCCTCAAAATCATCAGGACATTAAGATGAAGAAGAATATGATAATATAAGTTCAGATATGGAATCCTGTTAGTAGCTTCCTCCAGTAAAAAGTAGTGGGCTTGATTAAACTCACACTATTAGTACCCAAGTGTGCTTTTAAATGCAGCAGCTCTGTTGGGATCACACAGAACATATACGTGAACTATAACAATTGTTTGTATTTTTTAAGGGGGGGAATATAAAACTTGCACGTTGTATCAATTCTAAATTGTTTAAATTAGTACTACAGTACTCTAATAATTTCAGTTTCTTTATAAGCAGTTTATAAAGTCCCTGTATTTTGAAAAGCCGATGAAATGTGGAGTACAGTAGTTCATTGCAAAAAGAAAGAACGGCAAATAGAACAAAGTGCCTTATGAATGACAGAACATTTGATTCACTTATTGTTCCTTGAATTGGCTTGACAGCCAGATACAGAACTCTCTGTTGTTATCTGAATAATATGCTTTCTATTCTATTAAGCCTGCCATATTAAGGTTTTATATTGGAAACAATGGTTTTTTTGTAATATGATGACAGGAAAAGATGAGGCACAGCTGAAGATCCTTACTCAGTTCTGTCAAAGAGCAAAATGTAACATAATAGACAACAGAACTCTTCATATTATATGCTTAACATTTAAATGATCTCAATGTGTCACTGGAGTTTCTTAAACATTTTGCATGTGCAGAGTCCCATACGCCTGGTGCCACATTACATGGGTGCATGAGCTTTTTAAAATACTTGAGAGGCCAGACCAGGGTGTTAATTTGAGTTTTCTTCTTGCACCCATTTGGTTTAATTTTCTTTTCTTCCATTAATATCAATCATACAGTGAAGAAAATGGCAAGAAAGCCCAAAATATGGAACACTTTTAAGGATAAAATTAGAACGGATTTGTTACTTGAATAAAAAATATCAGTTCACAGACATATATTAAATTCTCCTAATTTTCAGGTAGGAAAATGAAGTAAGGAATTTCATTCTTTTTTTTTTATTTAGACAGACTGCTGTGCATACCAGATGGACAGAACTATCTATTAGTCATCTTAGAATTCTTAGAACAGAATAGAGCTGGAAGGGACCTTGGAGGTCTTCTAGTCCAGCCCCCTGCTCAAGCAGGATAACCTATACCATCTCAGACAAGTGAATGTCTAGTCTTGTCTTAAAAACTTCTGAAGGCAAGCTGTTCCACTGGCTAATTGTCCTCACTGTTACGAAGTTTCTCCTTAATTCCAGGTTGCTCCTCTTTTTGATTCGTTTCCAAACATTGTTTCTGTCCTGCCCTCTTTGGTGAATAATTTGACCCCTCTTCTTTGTGGCAGTCCCTCAAATATTGGAATGTTGCTATCATGTCACCCCTATTTCTTCTTTTCTTTAGAGTAACCCAGTGATGGCGAACTTATGGCGCACAGGTGCCAGAGGCGGCACTCGGACCCCTCTCTGTGGGCATATGTGCCATTGACCCCTCCTTGCCTTCCCCTGTGACCCCCTTCTCTCCAGCAGCCCCCCTGAAGGAGAGTTGCCCTCGAGCGTGGCCCACATGGAGCAGCGCAGCCAAGGACATGGAAGCCAGGCAATGTAGACAACACTGCCCTCACACCCCATCATGCAGTTGATGCTGCAGGACGCAGGCAGAGGGTGTGGCCGCCATAGTGCTGCTGGGCTGCCTTGGTGATCTGCGGCGGGCCCTGGAGGCGGCGAGTGGTCCTGTGGGGGGGCAGAGTGGGGGTGGAGCAGGGAGGTGGAGCAGGGGCAGGGGCAGTTTTTGGGCACTCGGTCTCTAAAACGTTCGCCATCACTGGACTAGCCAAACCCAAATCCTGCAGCCATTCTTCATATATTTGAGTCTCGAGGCCTTTGTCATCTTAGTTGTTCATCTCTGAACTTTTTCCAAAATCTCAACATCTTTTCTGTAGTATGGTGAACAAAATTGGATGCAGTATTTCAGGTGTGGTCTTACTAGGGTTTTGTAAAGTGGTACTAATATTTCATGTGATCTTAATAGAACAGAATAGAGCTGGAAGAGACCTTGGAGGTCTTCTGACTTATAGATATTTTATTGGATCTTGGAATAATTGGAAAATGGTTAATTGATTAGAAAGCAAGTAATGTTTTTAACCATTTATAAATAGCTGTGTTATATATATATATATATATATGTATGTATGTATGTATGTATGTATGTATATATGTGTGTGTGTGTGTGTATATATATATCTCATTGTATTATAAGAAGACATTGCCATTAAATGATGGTGTGAACATAAGGAAAAATATGGAAAGGTGCTTCTGTCTGTAATAACATATATAAGCAGTGTAAGTACAAAACTGGCACGGCATAAACATTGTAATTCTCATTAAAATGTCTTATGGTTATGGAGCACTTATTCATATTGATTTTATTTTAAAAGGAATAGTAAAACTGAAATGAGCACATTGACTGAAACAATTGGACTGCCATTAATGTATGTGTGAGTATGTTTTTTAGCTTTTATAATACTTAGCTTTTATAAAGCTTTTATAAGGTTTTTTTTAGGCAGTATAGCCAACAGAATATGAAAGTTGGGATGGCTGTATTAGTAATCCCTATAGATCATCTCTGTAAATCAGGTTCTCTATTTGAAGAATTAATAACTGGTTTTAAACTGTGCTCGCTATATTTATAAGAAGCATCTCCATTTTACAGTTTATGCCCAATTGAACTTAGCCAGGCATTCAATGAATAATTTATGATAAATTTTGCGGAAGACACATTCCTTTCATTCAAAGCAATAAAAAAACACTGGCTCAAGATTTTTTTGTTTTGTTTTATTTTGTACCTTTGAATCGGTTTTTGACTCTTGGCAACTTTTTGGACTAATCCCTGCAGTTTTCTTGGCAAAGTTTTTCAGAACTGCCTTTGCCTTCTTCCTAAAATTGAGAGAAACTGATTAGACCAAGGTCATCCAGCTTTGTGTCCAAGTTATGACTAAAACTCAGTCTCCTGATTTCTAGCTTGATGGTTCAACCATTATATCAAAGTGGCTCTCTGACCAAAGATTGCTATAACTAATAAGTACATTTTATATAATGCTTACAAACTAATAAGTAAACCATTATAGGGATCTTGCCTAACTTTGTGAATTTAGCTTAAATCTTCCCATGTAATATCCAAACTGCAAGGAAGAGAATGAGATGAGATGAGAATGGTAATGATGATTAAATCCATAATGAGTCCTATCCTTACAGATTTGTTGCCCTGTGGCAGATGGGATTTGAAGCCAAAACATCTAAAAAGTACCTCGTAGAAAAATAGCCTTGAGGAAATCCCATATAAGCAAAGTACAAAATCTACAGTTCCTATAACATCTCATGAGATAGGTTAGGCTGAGAAAAGTGACTGGTTCAATCTGGGTTCCATGGCTGAGGGTAGATTAGGACCTGGGTTTCCCCATTCCTAGTTCTACACATACCATCTGTACCATCTTGATTTCCTGTTTCCTGGTTACCATCTTATCTATTGATGCTATCCACTGACCTCCACCTTCCCCAGGCCTACTTCCCATTCCTCATTTTCTGAATAAGCAAATTAGATTGGCTTTGCTCTTTTTAGGAAAGATTCATTGTTAGGGTGGATTGATACAAATTTTAGGTAATACTAGTTTATTCTCAAAAATGTTTTATATGTATAAACAAACCAAAAGCATTTAAATAAGTGTGGCTTCTTCGTGTACTCAAAATATAATTTTTTCAGTACCTATCACACTTAAAATCATTTGTAGCTTCAACCACTATTTGTATAGACTTTTTTGTGTATGTCCATGAAGCCAAAGTCTCTGGGGCCTAGTTAATTAATAGAGAAGCCAGGATATATTAAAACCCTATTACTCACTGTGCTTTCAGTCTGGCACATGGTTAGCACACATACATATAGCCCATTGATTTTCTGTGTATGTGAATGTAATTATGTAGAAGAGGCAAACTGCCAGCCCACGGGCCGGATGGGTCATGCCAAAACCGTGCCCACCCCATTGCCAGCAATGGAAAAAAAGTTGTGATATGTCACGTCACATGACGTTATGAGTTTGACACCCCTGATGTAGAAGATCACAGTTTAAAATATTATTGCTTTTAGCTGAATTATTTATATGCAGTGCCTTCATGCTGGAGCTGTTTTCTTTCTTAATGATTCTAGTCAAGGACAATGCAAATTTAGCAGGAAAATAACTTGGACCTACTTAGAATGTACCAAAATAGCTATAACAAAAAAGTTTATCAGAAATCCATTCTTAAAATTATAGCAGAAAAGAAATAGAAATCTAATTAACTTGGTGCTGGAAAATTGTACAATCTTTTCTTGCAGTAATGTGTTTTTCTTGCACCATTCAGATTTGTCACTGAATGTAAAAACTATTTATATGATGTTAAATATTTAAGCTAAAGAAATCTATTCACAGCATGTTTATTTATGTATCATATATTCTCCCTGGGATACTTTGTGCTGTAGTTAATGAGGGTAATTTATCTAATAAAGTGCTTAGTAGTATAAACCAAACATGTAGAAAGCATTTTTCAATTCCTATATTGAACTTCAGTGATCTTGAACTTCTTGAACTCTTTAAATCAGAAATTGAAATTGCTTCAGTATTTTTTATTTAACAAAATACTATGATACTATTTCAGATACAGTTCTTACAAGAAAGTTGAATATGAGAAGGTTTGTTGGATACTTGTTGATTTAGAGAAACTGATGCTAAAATGAATGTGCTTGAATTTTGCTCTGCAAAAATACAGATTGAAGATTGGTTGCTTAAGGGTTAGTAAATGGTTCATCATTGAAAGAGTAAGGCAAGGTCTGTGAGTCCCTTTCAATGTTTAATGTATTTGTGGATAAATATATACAACTATTCTTCATTTAGCAATCACAATCGGACCACAACTGTGGTTATGTTCTTACTTCAGCTTCCCTTTACTTTTACAGACCTGCAAAGGTTGTAAATTATTATTATTATTATTATTATTATTATTATTATTATTATTATTATTACTAGGATGGGTCATAAAGTTACTTTTCTGTTGCTGTCATAATGGCAGATGGTTGCTAAATGAGGCAATTGTTAAATGAGGAATAGCTGTAAAAAGGCAGGATATTAGCTATGTTAGTTGTGGGTGTGATTAGTTGCATGTGAGATAGTGCCATTTTGTTATCTCAGATAATCTACAACTAACATTAGATTGGTGTTGTAGTACAATGTGGAATATAGATAATGAAAGTTATGAAAGAACAAGATAACTGCTTGCCAGGATAAATGGGGTAAGTAATTGCAAGTATATAAATAATTATGGCAAAAAATTAGAGCAAGTAGATGAATTCATCATTTTTTACAAGGGTAGAAAGGCAGAAGAGGTATAGTGAATAGCACTGGAATTAGTTATCTTTCCTTTCCTTTTTCTTATCTTAGGCCTTTCGTTGGCATACTATTTCTTATTCCTTTTATTCTGCATAAAGATACTTATTTTGAAAGTGAATAAATGATGGATATATTTATGTATTGGAGACGGAAGTAAGATTTCATTATATAACTAGTCCTTGCTTAACAACCCTAATTGCAACCAGAATTTATATCACTAAGTAAAGCGATCATTAGGCAAAACACAAGATCACACCACTTAGTGACAGCAGTTCCAGTAGTTAGGTGAGGACCTCATGCTTCTGTCCTGCTGCCCCTACTTCAGTTCCCACCCACCCATCTATCTCGGCTTTTCTAGCTGTCCTGCATTCCACAGCCACCCCCACCACCACTATCCTCAGCTGATTCCCCTTCTGCTGCTGATGAGGTGGGCCTGGTAGTAGCCTTGGCTGGGCAAGCCTCATCAGAAGCAGGAGGATGAAGATAGTAAAGCTCAGCTAGGGATGGTGGGAGTAGGGAGCAGCAGGGAAGGGCAGAGTGGCCAAAAGGACAGAGATAGGTGAGTGGATGGGTGGAGTTGAAAAATGCTGTGGTTGTAAATATGGGCATTGTAACTTTGAATAGACATTGAACAAATGGTTGTAAAGCAAGGACTGTCTGTAATTCATCTCCTTTGTGTTATTTATGAAAATTTATATTAAGCAGAGAAAAGGTTAACTTATCAAGAGTGGTTAGAAAAAAAGCATGGAGAATATAAGATGAAATCAGAAGTACAACTGGCTGCAAAGGGATTTAATTTTCAATAGTTTTCATATCTACAGTTACGAGAAAGACTTAAAGTAGATAATCATTTGGAATTGAGCAGCAGAAGACAGAATTTGAAGTTGAACTATGTTTAAATAATATATAATTGCTAAAATGTATACATTTTTATAGAAATATAGAAACTGAAGAACAAATGAAAAAGTATATGTAAAATGGGCTAAGAACTTTGGAAATAATGTATTGATGGAATAATGAGAAAATATGTTGTTAAAATGCACTGTGAGTATATCTCTCCATAAAAATAGTCTAAAATGTATAAAAGTACTTCAAATATATGTTGAAAATGTGGACCACCAAAAGGACATTTTTAATCATGCCTGGTATACTTAGAAGAAAGATAAAGAATTTTAGGTTCAAATACGCATAATAATATAGAGAATTTAAAAAATTAATATTCAACTGAAGCCAGAACTTTTTTGCTGGAATTAATTAATTAATTAGAAAAAAGCCACAGAAGACAACTTTTTTATACATGATTACCGTTGTGAAACTATTATATGTGAAAAATGGAAACATTCTGAAATACTCAAAAGGGAGGAATAATTTGTGAGGATGATGAAACTAGAAGAAATGGCAAAATTAGCTTCTTTGCTTGGAGAAAGTTCAACTACTACATTTATTAGTGGCTGGAAATTTCTTAGAGCTTTTTGCTGAAAAAAAATTAAACTTGTGAATTTGAATTTAGTAATTGGAAAGAAAGAAAGAAATTATGATGTAACTTTAGAGGGGGTAAAATATAAATGCATTTGTAACTGCTGTTAAGATCAGAAGCCATTTCTCTCTTACACTTTTTATTTTTTCTCTATTTCTCTTTTTTGCGTTGTTTTTGTTTTTTTACTATTGTAATTAAAATCTTCAATTTTTAAAAAAATGAAAACTTGTATTAATATTTACAAGGTATTATAATATAATAAGCAACTTTATTATAATACAGTAGTTTTATTATTTGCATTTGTTATATATCTTCCTGGAATTATGTAAATTCTCTATTTGTTTCCATATTTACTTAGTTGTAAATACGGTTTTAATTTCTCTAGTTTGCATCCTAGTGTGAATTGTCACTGGCCTTTGATTGCTTTTGATTGTATAAACACCTTTATGCACATATGTTATTCAAATCTGTGACTTTTCTCCACGCAGAGTTGATAAATGACTCAACTTCTTCAGATCTTAAAGGCTTAAGCTATGCAATATGTTTTGCCTTTTACTAATATGTTTCCTAATAGTTGTAAATGGATGTACATTTTTTAACAGTATGAGAAGAAAGCTATAATCTGACAAATATAGTGTCTCATAGTTGAGAAATTACACCATCTTTGCTGCCATTAAGCCTAATTCCCAATTGACAAGCTTACCATTTTTGTTTAGGAAGTTAACATCCTATACTTTAAATAAAGAAACTTGTGGCATTATAAATGTACAGGAACACATAATTGCTTATGTATTGCTGATCTGCTGAAAGACAAAAGTTATTAACTAACAGCAATAGAATATATTCAAATAGTATTTCTTCATTCAGGAAAGATAACCTTTATCATCATTTTTTACTGTGGGTACATTGGCACACATTAAAAATGAAATTTAGTTGCCTGCTCTCAAAGTGTACATATACATAACAAATTTAAACAAGCTATATACAAAATATGTATAAACCTACACCTTTACATATAAATAACATATAAATATTAATCACTATCCATCTTGAATACATAACGGAAAGAGGAAGCTTTAGAGTATGGAATGAAACTATAACTGAATCTGGATGTTCTACTTCGGATACACAAAAGACTATCTACTACTGAAATTTCATTGACAAATAGAAGATAAAATATGCTTGGTAAAATATGGTGTTTTGTCTGTTTCTCATTAACATGAGATTTCAGAAGTGATGGCACAGTATTGCCATGGTCTTACTGGCTTAAATAAAACATCTGTTTATAATAGTTAGAATTGATACCACTTGCAAGAAGTTACAATGCCAGGCTGTTTCAATTGTTACAGAACATATTAGACTTTTATGGAACAAGCCCACCTCAGAGGACTGTAAGCTTAGTTTCTAAATCTGCACTTGAAAGACTTGAATGATTGGCTCTTGGATGTCCCTTGAGATTTTGCTAGTTAGAGAGAAGGGCTTCCAACACTGATTTATTTTTAATTAACAATATTAAGTACAGATAATGATCTTTCAGTACACTGGCAAATTACCTACATATAGATAAAGGTAATTAAGTGAACAATGCCAGACCTGAAAGAGCCATATGTTGCTCAGCAAGGAGTTAATAAGACTAGTTTTATGCTCACCGAAAGATACTTGAGAAATTTGGTCTGAATTACAGAGAGAACAACTGTTGGCCTTTCTTGTCTCTCCCACTTTCTCTATTTCCCCTATTTTCTCAATTTCTTTGATCCTCCAGCTCTCTTATCTTTATCATTTAGCTGTCCAGAGCACTCAGATAACAGGATGTGCCAGCTGCAACAGTAACTTCAAAAGGCAGCTTAGAAAAATGCTCATTCACTTACAGATATCTTTGTATATCTGAGAATTCCTATGAAGAAAGCAAATGCAGACTGCAGAAAGAATAGAAATAAGCGTTTAAATATTTATATTCACATCTTCATGAATACTTTCAGAATTTATAGGTTAAGACTACAAAGATATAGAAATATACCTGACTATGCTTTTTCTTCATGATTTGATTTCTTCAGTTATCTTTAATCGATAGCCATCTGTAATTTAGTATTGTTTTTAATTTTAGGTAATTTTAAAGATTGGGTGCCTATGGTTATATGCTTTCACCCTTGTTCCGTTCACACTTTATTTAAAAATTTCTCTAATGTCTGAATCATTTTATGAAAATGTTGGATTGAGTTTCAGCTTTCTGGTCGGTGATGATGCATTAAATTTTCCCTAGTATTGGCAGTGAGGAAAGGGGGATCTTTTGTTTAGCCAGACAAATTCAAAAACTGTCAACTCCAGATGTTTTGAGGCCAGACAGGGCTTACCAAAGAATGGACAATGCCCTTGGGACTCTTGTGTATATTGAGTTCATTTAGGTATGGTTTTTTTTCCCTTCTTCACCAGGTGCAAGTAAAATGACAAAAAACAATGGAATATATTATAAATATATAGGGTTGCTAGTGAAATATGTTTTTTAAGCTCTTTTCATATGTGCTGTGTTTTATATTCACTATTCTAATCTTAGGTACAGCTGTTCTGAAGATCTGTTTTCTTGAACGTGAACGACTGATCTTTTCAGAATAGATATTAAATATCTGAAGATAATTGAATAGAAAGAAATTAAAATATTCTCTTATTTTTTGCCTTCTGTATGTTCCCAAAATCTGATTTTAAAGATTAACATTTACGGTAGTCCTCAACTTATAACCATTCATTTAGCTACCATTCAAACTTAACAGTGGTACTGAAAAAAGTGACTTATGACTGATCCTCCACTTACGATAGCAGCATTCTCCTGATCACATGATCAAAGTTCAGATGTTTGGCAACCTGCATGTATTTATGAAAGTTGCAGCATCTGGTGATCAAGTGACTGCCATTTGCAACCTTCACTTGATCACAGGATGCAACTGTCATAAAGATTCCAATAAACAAAGTCAGTAGAAAAAACTGGATTCGCTTAATGACTGCATGATTCACTTAACAACTACAGTGATTCACTTAAGTATGATCTTAAAATTGAGTGCAACTCCCTTAACAACTGCCTTATCTAGCCATGGAAATTCTGGTTCCAATTGTGTTCCTGTGTCAAGGACTACCTGTATATCTTTTAAATTATCATTAATATAATACCTTTTATAGTGTATATTACTAATTGGCTGCATATTTTCAATTTTAAGTTTGTTGTCTTATTCTTTTCTTTATATATTGCACAGAAATTCCAGGAAGTGGTGCTGAAATCTTGCTTGCTATTCATGGAGGATATTTGTGTGTGAATAAGAACATGCATACAATGTATTTTCTCCAGTACAGGAGATGGAGAATCCACCAATGGGTTTTTTCTGTTTGCCTGCTCTTGAGACCAAGTAGCCAAACTTGACACGCCCCCTCTTGCTAGGAGACCCAGTCTTGACTTGGTCTCAGCTCTTGAAGACGCGTCAGGTTTGGCTCTCAGGTTTTTGCAATTCAGCTAGCAGATCAGAGATCCATTGTTGAATTCTCCTTGTATTGATTCAGGTATTTGTACTCCCCCCAATTAGGATTACACCTTAACAGATCTTCCCAACCAATTTCCCTCAGGGATGCTGGGATCAGCTCTGCCTCAAATCGGCTGATTTGAGGCTTTGTGGGGTAAAGGGGGGGGGAGAGTAATTCCCTTTCTATCCCCAGAGCTCTGGGGGGGGGAAATCCCTTCAACTCGATTCCACCGTTAATTCCCCTGCACAGTGCTCTGCGCTGCAGTCAGCTCACCCCACAGCTTAAATATTGATTTCCAAGTCTCTGGAGGCCATTTTCCAACGGCCTGACAGTCGCGGCCGCCATTTTGGACGACTGAGGAGCTCAGAATTCAAACAGAGGTTTTCCTTTGCTTTTGCAATCAGTTTCTGACAAGATTTAACTGGAGCCCTGCTTTCCCTGTGCCCAGTCAGCTCACCCCCACAGCTTAAATATTGATTTCCAAGCCTCCGGAGGCCATTTAAACGGCCCTAAAGTCGCGGCCGCCATTTTGGATGGCCGACGAGCCCAAAATTCAAACGGAGGCTTCCTTTGCTTTTGCAATCAATTTTCTGAGCGAATTTAATTGGAGTCCTGCTTTTCGAGACAGGGGCTTTCACAGCAGTCCCCTAATTGATCTCACGAAGCCTTACCAGAATTTGCTGTGGCCGCCATTTTGGGAGCGCCACACGGTCGGCCTTGCATTGTCATCAGCCAAATTATTAACTGAAGGCCTCAACACGTTGCAGGGCGTTTCCATGAGAACTCCAGGCCATTAAATTTCAGTACAGCTGAGAAACCATTCTAGCCCTGCACAGCAACTACCATTAGGCCTCATCACCTGTATCATTATTCACAAGCCAATAATTAACTGACTAGGCCTGATTTCTCAGGCCATCATATTGTTTTGGAACCGCCATTTTGAATTCACATTGCCTCTGCCAGGCCTCATCTCAGGCCCTCTGCACCCTTCATTGGGGCTTTTTTCTGGTGCACCTTGACTGGCCACCTAAGGCCTCCGGGTGGAGCCCAGAGTGGGTCCCCAACCGTGCCTTCAGCATCTGACTCAATTGCCGTGACAAAAGCCCAGAGAGAATTTTTTCTGGTCAGGGGAGCAGTCTTGTTACTTGTTCCAATCTCGCTTCCGCCAACTGCTTGCCTGCCAGAGCTTCGCCTCAATTTCCCTGAGACTGCTCAACCAGGATGGAGGACTTCACGATGCCTCACCCCATGAGCACTGTCTCTCCATCCTCCAGTTATGGCTGCCACAAATCCTCTGAACAGGAGGTGGCAGGCAAGCCCAAATCTAAGGCTAAGACCACTCTCAAGAAGCCTTCCAAGTTGGCGGAAAAGCAAGCCAGCTGTAGGCACCAGACTCCGGAGAAGGAATTCTCCAGAGCGCAGAGACAGGCCGGATTGGAGACGGATCAAATGGTGGCCCTGGAATTTGACCTTCCTTTAGGTCCTTCAACCTTGGCCCAGGGCGTATGGTCTCTCACAGGGACACCCACCACACTAAGTTCCCCGTCTGAAATGACACAACACACAGCAACCGTCTCAGGTTCAGCTCCAGAGGCCACCTTCACACCAATGGCCGCAGGGCTCAGGGGACCAGACATCGGAGACATTTTCTCCGACGGCCGCCTTGAGGCCTTGCTATCCAGGGTTGTGGACCGCGCTCTAGCAGGACGGTTCTTCAATCCATCCGGACAGGGGTCTTCTATGTTGGGCATGCCACGCTATGTCCCTCCTACGGGGTTTCCTGTACTTCAGGAACCCACATCTCCTGCACACTCCTCCATGAGCGGGATACTCATCCCCACAGGGTGAGGAGCAGCCAGAATTTAATCTATCAGAGGAGGAGGAACTTCCCCCTGAGCCCTCCCCATCGGGAGGCCTGTTCAAGCCAACCCTATTTCTTCCCCTGCTTCGCAAGGCCACATCAACGGCAAACATAGAGTCCGATCAGTTCCCTCTGCCGCAGGCAACATCGGATTCCAGTCCAAATCCGATATTTTTTGAAACGGTGGCAGCACAACACGTTCCATGTCCTTCTATTTTTCTTAAAGGGATCAAAAAACAGTGGGCCTCCCCTTCCTCCTTTTCTGCTGTAAGCGGGACTGATAAAAAGATTTTTAGCAGTTCCACAGATCTCACTGAGGCCCTGGAGGTCCCCAAAGTACACGAAGCCTGGACCCCTCTGGTATCCCAGACTGCGGTCGCTGGGGACATGTCGGAGGCGCTTAAAGCGGACGACAGAAAATGGGACCAAACTTTCTGGAAGACCAATCAGCAGCATGGGCAATTAAAACGGCCACTTGTGCGTCCTTTTTTGTGCGGACCACCCTATTATGGCTTCGTCAGCTTCAGGCCAGAGTCCCTGCTGAGGACATTCAGACTCACCAGGACCTAAGCAAAATGGTGGTGGCCACTGAGTATGCTGTGAACGTGACGCTTCAGTCGGCCACCTTTGCATCTAGGTCCCTTGCAGCCAACATTACAGCCAGAAGGATGCTGTGGCTGAAACACTGGCAGGCTGACGCCAAAGCAAAATGGCATCTAGCAACTGCTCCATATCTGGGCAATGATCTTTTTGGGGAGGCCCTGGCCCCGTACTATGTGGAAAACAAGGACAAGTGGAAGGTTATGGCTCACTTGAACAAACGGTCTGACAAACGTTCCGCTCCATGTGTCCGTAGGCAATCCTTTCGGCCGCAGCAAGTTCAACTGCCACTCAGCCCTCCCGCTCATACACACCCAGGCAGGACAGGCCATATGACCGTCCGTATGACAGACCGGCCTTTTGGCCTCGGCAACAGAACCAGTCTAAGAGGCCATTTCAAGGGGCAGGTCACCCCTATAGGAGGTCCAAGTGATTCTTACACTGCACGTCCCATCAGGGGAAGGCTGGCCCACTTCTTCCATCAATGGGAACTCACATCCACGGACGCCTGGGTCCTACAAACCATCCAGTTTGGTCTGTCCCTGGAGTTCCTAGCCAGTCCCCCGGACCGCTTCATCTCTTGTCCCATTTCCCGGAATCCACTCAAACAGAGACTTATGCAGGAGGCCATTCAACATCTTCTAGAGATTCAGGCCATAGAACCGGCACCGCCGGATCACATGGGAGGGAGATTCTACTCTATCCTTTTTGTGGTTCCCAAGACCTCAGGAGGATGGAGAGCAATTCTGGACATCAAGGGTCTGAACTATTACATCACATACAAGAAGTTCAAGATGCAATCACTCCAGTCCATCCTGGGAGGCATCAGACAAGGAGACTTCCTGGTATCAATAGATCTCACGGAAGCATATCTCCACATCCCCATCCATCCAGCTCAGCAGCGGTTCCTCAGGTTTTCTTACAAGGGCGGTCATTTCCAGTACAAGGCCTTTCCTTTTGGCCTCTCCTTGGCTCCCAGGGTGTTCACCAAGATCCTAGCTGTACTGGCTGCCCACTTACGGAAGGTACCGGTACGCGTCCAGTGTTACCTGGACGACATCTTGATCCAAGCGTCCTCCTTCCGGTTAGCTCAGTCGGACCTGCAACTAACTATTCAGATCCTCCAACAGCACGGGTTCTCAGTCAACTTCCAAAAAAGCCAGACGGTTCCCTCATCCAGGCTTCTGCACCTGGGAGCCATCATAGAGACCACAAACTGCATGGTCTATCTCTCCCAGGAGCGGTTGGTCAACATCAGAGACCTGGCTCATCGGATGTACAAGGACCGCACTGTTCCACTGGTCTTACTCTCCCAGCTTCTGGGAAAGATGGTCTTCAGCATAGCCATAGTTCCCTGGGCCAGACTCCACTTGCGGGAGCTTCAATGGTTCCTTCTGCCATTCCAATGGGTGAATGCCAGCGCATCCAACCATCAGGTCAGGTTCCTGGTCCACACCTTCAGATCTCTATGATGGTGGTTCTCACGAGCGGTGTCCAAGGGGTCACCTTTCAAGGAGCCGGACCGCGTCACCATTACGACGGACGCCAGTCTATTCGGTTGGGATGCCCATCTACAGTCTCAGTTTGTGCAGAGCCATTGGTCCCGTGCAGACTTGAGACACAACATCAATTGGCTGGAGCTCAGGGCCATTCATTTAGCTCTTCACCAATTCCAACACTGGATCAAGGGCCGTCACGTATTGATCCTCATGGACAACGTGGCGTCCAAGGCCCACATGAACCGGCAGGGGGGAATCAGGTCCAAGTCCCTTATGTCTGAGGCACGACTCCTGGGCAGAGTCCAACCTGGCCTCTCTCAGGGCCGAACACATCTCGGGGGTCGAGAACCAGCAGGCAGACTTTCTGAGTCGCTCTATGGTAGACCCCTCGGAATGGGAATTGCATCCGGATCTCTTTTTCGAGATCTCCCGCAGGTTCGGTCATCCGATCCTCGATCTGTTTGCGTCGTCAAACAATGCCCAACTCCCCAGGTACTTCTCTCCTTATTACCTTCCAGGGGTGGAGGGGACGGATGCCCTGAGGACTCTGTGGCCTTAGGGTCTCCTTTATGCCTTCCCTCCCCTTCCACTCATTCCGGCAACCATCTGCAAACTGCTCCAGGAGCAGGCGGAAGTGATCCTCATGGCGCCATACTGGTCACAAAGGCCCTGGTTTGCTGATCTGATGAATCTCTCCCGGTCTCCCCTTGGAAGATTTCTCCACATTGCGTGTCCTTGCACCAAGGGGTCATCCAATACCCGGACCCTCAGTGGTTGCAATTGACCATTTGGCGCTTGAGCGCAGCATCATGACACAGGAGTTATTCTCACCACGGGCAATCACTATGATTAAGGCCTCTCGTTGACGGTGACCAATCTTGGAAGAATTTTTGCCATTGGTGCAGAAGGCGACAACTGGATGTCTACAAATTGACCATCCCCCAGATCGTAGATTATCTTCTGGACGGTCTGGACAGAGGCCTGGCTCCTGCGACTGTTCGTAGACAGGTGGCAGCCCTATCCACGTTACTCACTTGTGCGGATTCAGTTCCTTTAGCTCACCATCCTAGAATACGAACCTTCATCAAGGGTGCATGCAACACCAGGCTTCCCGTGGTGCATAGGTACCCCTCCTGGGAGCTTTCTCGTGTGCTTCGCGCTTTAACAAAGCCACCCTTTGAGCCCATTGCTACTATACCATTGCGGGCCTTGTCCCTTAAGGTCGCTTTCTTAGTCGCCATCATGTCAGCCAGGTGTATCTCCAAACTGGCTGCTCGGTCAGGAATGACCTTTGCATCTTCCACCGAGACCAGGTGGTCCTTTGGTTGGATCCTGCTTTCGTGCCCAAGGTCAACTCACTTTTCTATAGGGCACAGGAAATCATTTTACCAAATTTTTGTCCCAATCCTTCCCATGACTTGAAGCGGCAGTGGCACACTCTGGACATCTGCAGGGCCCTGCGGCGTTACATCAAACGTATGGATTATTTCCTTCTGTCTGGGACAGAAGGTGTCTGCTGGCACTATAGGCAGGTGGATCAGGACCTGTATCGCAGAGGTGTACCAGTCTTCTTCCCTGCCGACTCCAAGTCATATCACAGCCCATTCCACTCACAGCGCTGCGACATCTGTGGCATGGGCCACTCAGGCGTCCATCAAGGAGATTTGCAGGGCTGCGACATGGTCCTCGCCCTCACCCTCCCCATTTGTACGCCATTACAGGATTGACCACTTCGCTTCTACGGACACCTCCTTTGGTCGGAGGGTCCTTCAGCAGGTGGTCTCCAGGGACGTAGGTCCAGCCTTATCTGTTTTTCACCCATAGGGACAGTGAAGCTTTGGTATGTCCCATTGGTGGATTCTCCATCTCCTGTACTGGAGAAGGGGCGTTGTCTTACCTGAACGCCTTTTTTCAGTACGGAGATGGAGAATCCACACCCACCCTTAGGTCAATTAGGCCGTTATTAGGGATTTGAGAGCCAACACCTAGTCCTTGCATCAGCCACTTTCGCCCTCGTCAAGACTGGATCTCCTAGCAAGAGGGGGCATGTCAAGTTTGGCTACTTGGTCTCAAGAGCAGGCAGACAGAGAAAACCCATTGGTGGATTCTCCATCTCTGTACTGAGAAAAGGCGTTCAGGTAAGACAACGCCCCTTCTCGTATTTAGCTCTTTCTCTTATCAGCCAAAATCATAAACAAGTTTAATGTAGTAGAGTAATACAGGGAGGCCTAGGTTCAAATCCATCCTCACCGTGATCACTCACTGACTTTGGACCAATCAAGACAATCTAATTCACAGGGTTGAACTGGTGAAAAATTAGAGAAATGTTATGTATACTGATTAAAACTCCTGGAAGAAAGGCAGAATATAATTCAAATCAGTATTTATTGGCTGGCATAGCATCTCCACTTTGAATGGTACAATTACAATGTGATACTATCAGTTTTATTTAGCCATTTGTACCAATTAGGTCCTAAAGCAGGGGTGCCAAATTGCCAATCCGTGGGCCAGATGCATCATAGCAAAACCGCGCCCATCCCATTGCCGGCAATGGCAAAAAAGTCACTATACCTCGCGAAAAATCACGTGATGCTGCGAGTTTGAGACCCCTGTCCTAAAGGATATCAGTCCTGATTCCTTTTTGGAAGGACAGATACTGAAGCTGAAGCTCAAATAGTTGGGCCACCAAATGAGAAGAGAGGACTCATTGGAAAATACCCAGATGTTGGGAAAGACTGAAGGCAAATGGAGAAGTGGATGGCAGAGGGTAAAGATGGTTTATAGAGTGTCATTGACATAATGAATTGAATTTGGGCAAATTCCAGGAGATAGTGGAGAATAGGGGAGCCTGGCATGCCATGATCCATGGAGTCGCGAAGGATCAAGCATGACTTAGCAACTGAATAATAGCCAGTTAGGAGAATAGCAATTAATAGGTATAAATTATAATAAGCTAATATATCTCAAAATCCTCTTCTTCACGTATATGATAAATATAGTTCTTTAGCATGGAAATTATTTTGTGTAGTTCTGCAAAAAATTAATTTCATCTTTGAGCTTTTTAGGATCAACAGGAAATGTTGGTGTCTCAATTGATTCAGCTATAAACAATAAATCTTCAGTGCTGGACTTAAGAATGAATAAACATGTGCTTAATCCAAACAAGGAAAATTTGCTGTTATGGAACTCAGCAAGTCAGCTAGATGAGGAAATTCCCAGTCTATGTATTATGTCATACCTTCTTTGAAGGACTAGGCTTCTGGCCCAAAATAATTCTGAGCTCAGTTTTGCTCCTGGGGTCTCACAATGCTTGTGACTATGATTCAGAGTACTTTTCTAACTTTGGCTGCAGGATCAAGACCTGGCTATTGTCATCCATCTATTGGTAACCTGCCAATTATATATTAATGTATTTTTCCAGGTGGCCTGGCAATTGCAGTAGATGGATACTGATATGCATGATATAGTGTGTGTGGGGAGGGGGAAGTGAATGCATACTTCAAGATATGAATAATGATTTTTCAAATCCAATTATCCCAAATTCATTTCTGAGCCTAGCTTTAGTGCTGAAATTTGTTAATGAAGCCCTAAGTCATACCCTGGTTATTTTATATGTAACCTAATAACACCAAGACGCAGATGTTTTTCAATTGGAGTCCCAAACTATTAGAATGCATTACCCAGTAGTAGTCCATATATCTTTCTCCCTCTTTTTTAATGGCTTATGAATTTATTTTTTTAGCTAGGGTCTAATTATTTCTATGTGCTTCATAAATTGGATTTATTGTGTCTTGATGAGAGTTCAGAGGCACCATTCTTAGCTATTGGCTGCCTTTGCAGTTGTGATGTTGCCATAGTGCTCAGGGAAGATGCACAACAGGAAATGGGAACAATTAAAATCTCCTCCTCTCTCCAACTTCTTTATTTCTTAAAAAAAAATCCATAGAGCATATGTTTTGTATCCAAAAGTTCCAGGTGCAGGTTTTGTCAAGATAGAATTAAGAAAAAATGCTTCTTAAGAGTCATATTTCTCAGGATTATTTCTCAGTTGAAATTTCACCTTGTGATCTGAAGGCTGCATTTCTGTGATAGGATGACATTTGGCTCTGCTGAACAAATTAAGGATTCCGAAAGAGAATTGAAAAAAATAATGCATTTTGATGAACAGAAGGAGAATTAATTACCTTTCAAAGGAAAAGATCTCAAGGACATGTGAACTGATACAGTGGTAGAAAACAAACTGAAAGGGTTTCATAAGCCATGCCTAATCATGCAATGTGTGTGAAGGCGGGAAAAGGTTCCCACCAAATCATCAGTAAGGTCTAGATCACGGGTGTGAAACTCGCGACATCACGTGATGTGTCATGACATATCGCAACTTTTTTCCCATTGCTGGCAATGGGGGGGCGCTGTTTTGGCGTGACACATACGGCCTGCGGGCCGGCAGTTTGACACCCTTGATGCAAGAGTCTTCTAAAATTTATAAGATTGTAAATGGGCCCTGTTCCAATCTATAATCTGTATATGCAAATCCACGGAGCCACATATTACTGATGTCCAAGAAAAATAGCATGAAGCTAAATGAATCGCAAAAAAGAGAAAGGTGTATTCTTCCTACTTTCATGAATAAAACTGTAGTGAGGCCAGATCTAAAGAACATGGAAGATATTTTAGGAATTGTACAAAAATCCTCTATTAAGAACTGGTAACCCCCCATTCTTGGATTTTTTTACTTGAAACATTTTGAAATTTTATAATATTTTTATAATTTTAATTTTTTTATGTCTAAAGAGATTATAGGTCATTTATTCAGAAAGCTGACTTTTAATTTAATTTAATTTTGTTAGTTATTTTCTTGGTTTTTCTCTTGAATTTTCTTATGTAAAGCAAAGTTATAAATATAAACAGTTGATTTTTTTTATCCTTATGGACTTTTTAGATTTGCCTCCTTTCCAGGATTGACCTTTATTTTTTCCAAGAAAATATAGTCATTGTACGTATGTAATGTTTGCATATATACTGTAAGCTGAGAGAGTGATTATTTGTTTATGAGATAAGCTTTTTCTGTAACTTTCCATAACAAGGAAAAGCAGAAGAAAAAAACCTAAAGAAATAACATCTGTGGAGTAGTTCATGTAGCCTATTAGTCATATATGCAGGACTGCCTTAACTAGACAAAGTTGGCAAACAAATCCACTTGAGAGAATAAGATTTAACTTGGCAGAATGTTAGAGCCACAGCTTTTAAAAAAGAGTACTTATCTTTACCACCTTTCTAAAGCTGATGACAAAGAGCCAGTAAAACTAAAAAGATTCTGTTTATTTTGCAACAAATAGAATAGACTATTTTTTGTGAAAGTAATGGGTAGGCTCTTAAGAGTATTTAAATAATGAAGCCTCTACAATGAATTGTAGGGTGACAAAAAAAGAAAGAAAAAGTTCTTTGTGGTTTATTGTTAACTACTTTTAACATTCCCACTATCCCTGCAGCTGGACTCCATATAAAAAAACTGAGTGCAATGTTAACTCCTTCAAAACTGGCAAACTGATCTTCTGTTTCTTTTCTTGGCATCAGAAAATAGTAGTTTTGCAAGTTCCTTCCTTTTTCTGGAAAGCAATCAAAGTAAGAGAGTCAGTGTTTTTCAGAAGTGGATGAAAATCAAGGGAGCTTAATTAAACACATAAATGTAGAAAATGTAAAACAAAGTAGGCTATATAATTAGTTCTGCACTTAATAAAGGGAATTGCTCCCTAATTGACTTTTATTTTTCTTTATATTCATAAATCAAGTTAACATTAAAAATGTAATAGCGGTGGTCGGTTATTGGTTATTAAGAAAAAACATTGGGCCTCATGTAGCAAAAGCTAGGTCCTAGAGATAAAAATGTCTCAGGATATTAGTATACTATATTTAAATCTTGATATTTTAAAACATGTACCAACATTGCAAATGCAATTTTATTAAAGCTTTCTGGGAGGTATAGAGTGCAATTTTTGTGGTTAAACTTCAACCACAAAACTATTTCGGTACTCTAAATCAGCTGGCCTGGAATTCTAGGGTTATGTCTTCTCCAGGACATCAGTTTAGGGAAGAATGCCCTAGCCAGGAAAGTACTGCTTTGTTAATATTGAGTGTAATGCAGTTTTGTTCAATGCAATTATCCTGTGTAGTTCAAAAGATACAGCTAGCTTGGTTAATGTTTTCTGAGTTCATAATGTATTTGGGCAGAATGCCATGTAGATTTGCCAGTATTTCAGTGATACTATCTTCAGAAAGAACTTTAGGAGACCTATGTCAATTTTACTTGCAGATGATAATACTATTTATCACTCATTTAGGTCATCCTTGTGATGACTGGGAAACGTAGAGGTAGTCCTCAGCTTTCGACCACAATTGAGTCCAGACTTTCTGTTGCTAAGTGAAACAATTGTTAAGTCAGTTGTGCCCCATTTTACAACCTTTCTTGTCACTGTAAGTCAGGGGTTCTCAACCTTGGCAACTTTAAGACTTGTGGACTTCAACTCCCAGAATTCCTCAGCCAGCTTTGCTGGCTGAGGAATTCTGGGAGTTGAAGTCCACAAGTCTTAAAGTTGCCAAGGTTGAGAACCCCTGCTGTAAGTGAATCACTGTAGTTGTTAAGTTAGTAACACGGTTGTTAAGCGAATGTGGCTCCCCCATTGACTTTGTCAGAAGGTTGCAAAAGGGGATCATATGACCCCAGAACACTGCAACCGTCATAAATTTGAAGCAGTTGCCCAGCGTCTGAATTTTGATCATGTGACCATGGGGAATGCTACAACAGTCCTAAGTGAAAAATGGCCGTAAGTCACTTTTTAAAGTAACTTTGAATGGTCGTTAAATGAATGGTTATAAGCTGAGGACTACCTGTATGTTCTCTTGCTGAAGATACAAAATATGCTTATGACTGAGGGATTGTCAAACTGTAAACACTCAGCTCTTTCCAGTCACCCAAACTCTACCCCGAATTAAGGGATTACAGGGTTGTAAAAAGGGAGTTATGGATGTTGTACTATGAAATACAAAACTGGATTGACTGACTACTACATTTTAAACTAATACAGCTTTTCTTACCTTATGTCAGTGGTTCTCAACCTTGGGGTCGTGACCATTTCGCGGGGGTCGCCGGGCACCGCTGGCCGCCATTTTGTTTTTTTTATTTTTATTAATTTTTTTTAATTTTTTAAAAAATTTTTAAATTTTTTTATTTTTTTGGGTGGCGCGCGTGCGCCGCGCACGCTCAGATCCGCCCGTCGCGCTGGAAATTTTTTTTTAAAAAAATAAAAAAAATAAATAAAATAAAAACAAAATGGCGGACTGCAACGGGCGGATCTGCGCATGCGCGGTGCGTGCGACGGGTCGATCCGCGCAGGCGCAGATTCGCCTGTCGCGGCCGCCATTTTTTTTTATTTTTTAAAAAAATTTTTTAAAAAAAATAAAAAAAATGGCGGCCCGCAACGGGCGGATGCGCGCATGCATGGCGCGTGCGATGGGCCGATCCGCGCATGCGCAGATCCGCCCGTCACGGCCGCCATTTTGTGTTTGTTTTTTTTTTTTTAAATTTTTTTTAAATTTTTTTTTGCGCGCGCGCACATGCGCACACCCCCGGGTCGGGGTCGCGGCGCGCATGGGCGTGGCAAGTGGGGTCTCAACCTCGGAAAGGTTGAGAACCACTGCCTTATGTTAACATTTCTTCCCCAGAAACATCCTACATTTCTGAATGGAAGCCCTCTTTTTCTCAGAAGGAAGGTCTCTAATATACTGATCAAGTGAGTAAAATGGCGGTTTTTCTTGTGCTAAATAAGTTTAAACTTAATTTTATTCTTTATGACCTTTGATAAGCAGCCCCTCAGAATTTGGGAACATCCATGGAAATTAAAGATAGGTTTTCATTAGGATTCACTTATAGTGAACCTGTTGATTCTTTATTGAAATCTGCAATAATAACAAAATAATATCTTGCTGGATCAGAGATGGGTCTTGGTCTAGTTTTGTTTCCTCATTTCTTTGGGTTGTTTTCAAGCAGGAGATGGCATACTCCTCTCTTACTATTATTTGCCTTCAGCTATAATTTGAAAGTAAGCTGTCCCAACCTGGAAGGAAACATTGAGTCTTCCAAACAACAGCTCTTGACAAGCCTGTTTTCTATGCATTTATCCAGTTACTATTTAAAGTTATCCCAGTTAGTTGTCATAGTCACATCTCCTAATACTAGTAGTCCTTGATTTACAACAATTAATTTAGTGACCATTCAAAGTTACAACGGCACTGAAAAAAACGACTTATGACTGTTTTTTATACCTAATGACTGTTGAAGCATCCCCATGGTCACATGACCAAAATTTGGGCATTTGGCAACTAGCATGTATTTATGATGGTTGCAGTGTCCTGGGGTCATGTGATCACCTTTTGTGACTTTCTGACAAGCAAAATCAATGGGGTTGTCAGATTGACTTAACAACTGTGTTACTGTACACAGACATAAACAAAAATAATAGAGATAATAAAAACACACCCATCAAGGAGTCCCATCCATCTCACTCCAACACTGGGAGAATGATCAGGCCTTCAAGCATTTACAAAACATTAAAACATCACAGGGATTTCAGGTGAGATTTGAACCTAAACAGAGGACATAACTTTCTAGATCCCTGTATAATCAAAGGGACCTGGAGCAAGCAAACTTTTTCTCCATCAACTGGCAGAAAACTATGGGATATAGGGGGTTCTCATATAACCAGGCTCTATATCATGTAGGTTTTTCCAGCAATAAGTAGCAGCTGAAATTGTACCTAGAAGCGTATTGTCAACTAGTGCAGCAAAGTTTATCTAAAATTTGAAATACTATCATACAAGTTTCTACTTGTGTCAGCCTTTAGCATTTTATGTGTTTATCAGAATACCTAGGAGATCTATATTATTCTGAGGACAGGACAAGAAGCAATGGATGGAAACTAATCAAGGAGAGAAGCAATCTAGAACTAAGAAGAAATTTCCTGACAGAACAATTAATCAGTGGAACAACTTGCCTCCAGAAGTTGTGAATGTTCCAACACTGGAAGTTTTTAAGAAAAGATTGGACAACCATTTGTCTGAAATGGTACAGTATAGGGTTTCCTGCCTGAGTAGGGGTTGGACTAGAAGACCTCCAAGGTCCCTTCCAATTCTGTTACTCTATTCTGTTCTGTTCTATTTTTTGTTAAATTTATTTACTGCTATCTCACTGTGGCTTCTCTAAGTGGCTTACAATAATAAAAAAGAAGAAAAAGAAGGGCATATAAACAGAATAGAAGTAAAATAACAGAACAATAAAATAAAAGAATGACAAATAAATTCAATGAGAATAAATGTATCAACCAAAAAGATGAGCAAGGAGGAGGCAGATGTGGAGTCTGTCATCAATCCAATAACCACCTCCAGTGTGAAACTCCTATTTGGTCCCCAAGCCAATCGGCAAAGCCAGGTCTTCAGGCTCTTACAGAAGGATAAAAGGATAGGGGCAGATCTTACTCTAGAGCAGGGGTCCTCAACCTGGGCAACTTTAAGACTTGTGGACTTCAATACCCAGAATTCCTCAGCCAGCTTTGCCCAGGTTGAGGACCCTTGCTCTAGACGGTAGGATGTTCTAAAAGGCAGACACTGCAGCAGAGTAGGCTCCTCTTCTGGATCCTGATAGACTTCTTTGACAAATGGCTTCCGCAGTAGGCCCTCTCTAACAGCACAAGTAGGATTTTGTGAGAATGCTCATCTTACACTGTTGATCAGGAAAAAAAACTCTACTCCAGATTATAGTCTATATCCAATATCTAATCACACCATGCAAATGTTAGTATGAAGTAGGAATTCTTGAAGACATCTGCATTCTTCATATCTAGGTATTTTCATCTTTGTAAACCTGCTGCAAATAGAGGAGCTGTTGTTCTGGCTGGGTCTCTCCAAATTCTACTACCTAGACTTTATTTTATTTTTTTTAGATTTTTATCCTGCCCATACACAACTCAAGGTGGCAAACAATATCCCTTCCTCCTCTTGTTTTCCCCACAGTAGCCACCCTGTGAGATGGGTAGGGCTGAGGAGAGAGTGTGACTGGCCCAAAATCAACAACCAGCTTTCATGCCTCAGGTACTCTCCTGGTCTCTAGTCCAACATCTTAACCATTGCACCGTCTGCATTTCCATTGACTGGATCATAGGCCTATGGATGATTAGCTCAAGGCCAGCCTTTCAGCCAGCTTCATTTAGATATCGTTCTTGTGATCAAGAATTGGATTTCAAAGAGAGTCATTGCTTCAGGTACAGTCCGTCTGTTTTACTAAATGTCCAGCTGTAGACATGCAACATCCCCCTCCCTCACCCCACTTTCCACATTGCTTTCTGCAATAACAGGTATAATTGTAGCAGGTTCCTGAGAAGCAATCTGATTAGCAGATTTTAAAAAGGGAATGTTTTCAGCAGGTTCTTGGTGTGAAGTGGTAATTTGAGATATCTTGTGCCTGGGTTTACTGAGGTCTGATTGATGGGCTGTCTGCCTTTGACTCTCCCTCTGCTTTGGGGATTACATCATTTCCACAGCCCCCCCCCTTTTCCTACTCCATTGAGGCCAGGTGGAAATATTTATATGGAGAGCAGCCAAGTACCATTTATACAGCTGGAAGGCTGCTTTTCCCATAACCAAGACAGAATACAACTCTCCTTTTTTACAAGACACACACTTTCTGCATATCTATTCAGGCCGTTATCATATGGAGGCATAGAGCCTTGGCAATTAAAGAGAGAAGGGGATTTACTGTGTTTTGCCTATAATCTTTTTTGAAAAATCTTCATTGTTCCATTGCATAAATTATCCTAGATTATTCCTATTCTATTCGAAAAGCAATAATTGGGATCTCTGGCAAATGGTGATTGATTTGATTTCATCTCCTTTGCTTACCAAAGGTATGTTCAGCAACATAGCAGGTCCTGTTATCTTCTGATTAACATGTTTTTAGGTACATTATCTCCTGTCCCAGCAGGTGATAACATGAAACCAACCTTGTCTGGGCTCAGAAGAGAGCAAGTCCAGTTAATACTTCCTGGTAATCCAGGACTGTATTCTAGTGAGAATTTTTTTTAAAAAGGTTCCACAAGAAATCAGCAGCAAATATCTTTCATATTGCTACCAAAAAACCTAAGTGGATGAATCTGTGAATTGAGTTGGACTTGTAGAAATATTTACTTTCTTAAATTGTTATATCTCAAATAATTAATATGCCTATTAGCTAAATGGATCCTGCCAAAAAGCATTTTTCACCCCTAACAAAACTGTTTTTGAAATAGGAAATGTATTGGACTTTAAAAAAAAGACTCTTCTCATTTATTCAAGGCTATATTTTTAGCTATCTAGAAAGCTTTCTAAGTAAGCAGAAAATATTATTTTATTTTGGGAGTGGTTACATTTGGCTTCCACATTCAATGCTAACTAAAGTTATTGAGGGGAATCTTCAGTAACTAAATATTGAGTATTAAGGAATGGCTGTACAATATCTCTCATTCTATATCTACCACAACTAACCAACCTTATTTCTATAAAGTGTGATTGACTATGTGAGAATAGAATATTGGATTAAAGATAAAAAGATAAATATTGGCAGGGAGGGTCTCCCAAAGCTTTACTCTTTTCATTAGATGCTAACATATAAATATTGGAAGTTATTCACACTGTCCGGAGTGTCTGTGAATATATTCTGCACTACTTAAAAGAAAACAGGAACGCAAGACATTCTTTGTTTCTCAATGCTAGTGCTGACAACATTGTCTGCTGTTGACTCATGTGTTTTGTCTACTGTCTCCAACGTGAGACTTATTTGAACTTCAGGCATTATGGCTAAAATAGCTGGCCTTAAGTTTGAACTTCCTCTTTTCCCATCTGTCACTTTTTTCTTAACAACTTCCCTAATTGGGTGGTCTTAAAACTTGAAACTCTTTTTCAGTTAATTTGTTTGTTAAGGGAGGCAGTATGATGCTGGCCATTTTATTTTAAAATCCATCCCTTATTATTATCAAAGCAGAACAGCTGCTAAATCCTGGCACAATTGTAAATCAACAGATGGCCTTTGGGAGATAGAGGAAGGTATCAATATGCTCAGTAGATCCCCAAAGCATGGGGAGGTACAAAAACAATTTGATGGTTCAGGACAATTCTTATTCTGAAAGTTTTATTCTTAACATGATGTCTGCCTTTCTACAGCGGTTCTCAATCTTTTCCGGGGCTTGACCCCGGCCCGCATCGCGCATGCACGGCGCGGCAGGCTGCATCGTGCATGCGCGGTGCGATGGCCCGCATCGCGCATGTGCGGTGCTATGGCCTGCATGCGTGGCGCGACGGCCCGCATCGCAAAGGGGAAAAAAATGGCTGACCAAAAAAAAATGGCCGACCAAAGATTGTTTTTAAAAAATGGCGGATTGCGGTGTTTGGCGACCCCGTGAAATGGTCGTTCGACCCCAAATGGGGTCACGACCCACAGGTTGAGAACCGCTGACCTAAGGTAATGATGATTAATGATTGCAAGAGTAAAATATAATCTTTAAGATATGCTGTGATTTTTCATAAGGGAAGAAAGAAGGATTCACAGTGTTTCCTTCTGAGATTCATTTGTAAAGTGATAGGATCTATTCCTATCTCTTGACCAATTGATCAGCAGACAAAGCTGGCAATGCAGTGAAGAAGGTGACAGTCTATTTACTCAGGAAGAGATTAGATTAGAAACAAGTAACTGCCCTGTTTTCTCCCAAGAAGAGACAAGCCTAAATATGTTTTTTACTCTGGCCATGAAATTCAGTTTTAGAGACCCATCAAAGAACAACCTAGTGTGAAGGAGCTGAAAAAAATCACCATTTTCTTCTTTGCTAAACAATTAGATAATATCTTAAATTTAGTATATTGCATTTTATGTTAGCCATTTTAGTATATTTTCAGAATGTATGCAAATTACATAAACTTACGAATTCTTACTAGTTTTTTATTTATTTTTTTGTGGCCAAATACATTTCTGGAATACATTTCTGAATTTATGAACCCCTCTTTTAAATTTGATACACAAAGTGTTATGACTTTATAATCAAATACATTGTTTAGGAATATTTTAGACAAACTTTTCCAGAATTTTAGGGTCTATTCCTTGGCAGATTTTTTATTATTTGAGATCAGCCCTTTCCTATTTTCAAGGATTTTGTAGAATTGATGCTGATTTGCTATACACTGCAAATTCCAGTGGAATTGAATTATTTGATTGTCATATCACCTAGTCTTCTCTGCAATAACCATGGCTCTTTGTTTCAATTGTTCTACAACCTCTGCAATTCCCTTATTCTCCAGTTTGTACTTCATACACAGATTTGTTTTGATTGAAGTTTCTCTGCCTCAAATCTTCTATTGCTCAAATCTATGCAAATTTTCTTTATCTTCAATTCATTTGCATTTTCCATTTAGATTTTCCTGTCTTAATAACTTCATTCCTTCATATTTTAAACCCCAATTCTTCAGTAGTTACATAGGTTACAGCAGATATCAGCTAATTTCATTTGGGCCAGTGTTGAAGATGGAATCATTTTAACAGCTTCATTCTTCATTGTCTTAGCCAACATTTTCTTCTTAATTTGATTAAGTTTGGCAAATGCATCATTCAGCTTCTTTCATTTGGTCCTTGATTTTCCTAACTAGTTTTCGATTAACCAATAGTACTTGCAGTTCTTTCATAACTTCAGTTTCTTTGCCTTGTTGCTCTTCATTAACATCAGTAGTCTCTTCATTTTCTCCTCTTTGTTGCTCACTCTGAGAATTGGTAATATTATTAATAGATGTAAATAAATCTGAATTTTGACTTGCTTGTTTTCAATTGCTTCGAATTCAGCATTGGTAAAAAAATTGTGCTTTAAAATTATATACTTTTGGTTTATAAGGCTCTGGTCATTAATATCCATATCCAGATGTCTTTATTTCCAAAGCCAATATATTTGCTTTTGAAATCCACATTTTGATAGTACTGATTATTGAGTAGTTTTCTTTCTTTGACCAAAATTTTTGCTTTTGGTCCAGTAGCTTGTCAGCTCCATACATTGAAGTTGCCTAGCAAAGAGACCTGAACCTGTAGCATATTTTTAGGTGAATATCTATGAGCCATAGCAAGCAATGTGACTTATCTGGGCAACAGTTGATTGGCATGAAATTCAAATTATGTATTCTTACTATATTGAATGGAGTTTTTTGGAACAGATTTATTAGTCTGACACTTCAGCTAAAACCTGAGTGAGACAATTCCACCTGTTCAGCATAGCCCTTAGCATCACTAGAGCATGCAGTTCTCTCTACTATGATGAGGTTCCTTTGGAAGGAACTATTATTGTGGTTGGTTACAATTCAGGCAGATGTCTAAACTGAATTTTGCATTTTATCCACATATTGATTTCTTCCCAAGGACCTAGGTTGTTATTGTTCTCATCATCCTGTTTCAGGTCAGTGAATGAAGTTGGTAATTTCATGTCCAGCATAACTATGGAAGCAGTTCAATAATACATAAACCTTTAAATAAAGACCAATTTATGTTAGGGAAAAAAAAAGATCGATACAGTTTTAATCTATCTGCTTGCCTAAATTTGAAAGAGTATTGCACTTGACATATCTTTTGATTGATAGGTTATTATACTTAAGTGATTTATTGTATTTCTAGTGGCACTTTGCTTTAGTTCAACATTTATAAAACATGAAAATCACAGTTTTAAAAATTATCCATGGGGAAGATTTGATAAACTGCATAATTTCAAACAATGGATTGTTTAAAAATACAGAACTGCAAAATGATAAATAGCTACTGGCTGCATTGTTAGTATATCAATGTCGGTTCCTCCAACTTTAACAAAGGTTATTAATATAGACAGCTTTTAAATTGTGTATTTGATCCATTTTAGAAGCTTCAAGGTTCTTTGATTGGAAATGGGTGAAAAGAGATGTAATGTACTTTTCAGACAAGACACATTTTTAATTTACATTCAGTTGATAGAAATGTATTGCAGGGAATATATTTGTACATACAGAAGCATTATTAAATGGTGGAGGCTTCAAAGTGGATTTTGATTCTTCACTTGAATTAGTGTTTGATTTGTTTAGGATTAACCTGATTCAATGTTGATTAAATTTTGGAGATTTTGTTGTTAGTCTTGTCTTTAAACATCCTATTTATGGCTCATACATAAGCATCTGCTGTTAATGAGGCAATATATATGAAAGAATTTAGATTCATGTTTGCTGAGGGATCTACTGCTAAGGCTGTCATTTGAGGCTTTTAAAGTAATTTCTCACAGGCTTATATGTGCATGTGTGGAGGAGAAACAGGTTTACTCCCCAGTCAGCCTGTCGGTATTTATGTCCTCATTTCTTTTGCATGATAAATTTAGGATATTTTTTAAAAATAAAAATAAATATTTCTGTGTTCATCCAAACTGAAAATTATGACTTGCTATAAAACTATATGTCAACATCAGTATACTTAAAAATCAAAATTATTTGTATATTAGATTTATACCATGCCTTTCTGTACGAAGTTCAAGGCAATGTACCTAATATTCTTTCCTCTTATATTTTCCTACACCAATCTTACGAGGAAAGTTGAATTTGATACATACATTGTTAGATTTTCTGTTTCTTTCTACAATAGGTGGAATGAATTTTCTGAATTCTATTAAAATAACAGAATAAGGGAGCGCGTCCGCCATTGTGGGAAAGACCGGAGCCCGGAGTAGAGGTGGGAAGTCGTGCTGCGTCCGGCGGGTGGCTTTGGGAGGCACTGACCAGGACAGGAGGGTCCGGGCAGCGGAGACAATCAGCCAGCGGCGGAGGGGAGAGTAGAGGAGGCGGAAACAGCGACCACGACGACCTGAGGGAGAGAAGGAGGAGGCCCAAGCGGAGCGGGGTGAGGGGGATTGCGGCTCCCCGTGAAGAATGTCAGCCACCAGCGTCGACCAGAGACCTAAAGGACAGGGAAATAAAGTTTCAGTGCAAAACGGTTCAATTCATCAAAAGGATGCAGTAAATGATGATGATTTTGAGCCATATCTGAGTAGCCAGACAAATCAGAGTAACAGCTATCCACCAATGTCAGACCCATACATGCCTAGTTATTATGCTCCCTCCATTGGTTTTCCATACTCTTTGGGTGAAGCAGCATGGTCCACAGCTGGAGATCCTCCAATGCCATACTTGACAACTTATGGACAGATGAGCAATGGTGAACACCACTATATCCCTGATGGTGTATTCAGTCAACCTGGGGCTTTAGGGAATACTCCTCCGTTTCCTGGTCAGCATGGATTTAATTTTTTTCCTGGGAATGCAGATTTCTCTACATGGGGGACAAGTGGATCTCAGGGGCAATCAACCCAAAGCTCTGTTTATAGTAGCAGCTATGGCTACCCACCCAGCTCTCTTGGTAGAGCTATAGCCGATGGACAGGCTGGATTTGGCAATGATACTTTGAGCAAGGTACCTGGAATTAGCAGCATTGAACAAGGTATGACTGGATTGAAAATTGGTGGTGAAATGACAGTTGCTGTAACAAAAACAGTTGGATCACCTCTAACCAGTACAGGTATGACAAGCATTGCAGCGAATAATGTGCCTGCAGTCAGCAGTTCAGCACCTAAACTAACCTCATGGGCTGCAATTGCAAGAAAGCCTGCTAAGCCTCAGCCAAAACTTAAACCTAAAGGTAATGTGGGAATTGGGGGCCCTGCAATACCGCCACCACCTATAAAACACAACATGAATATTGGCACTTGGGATGAAAAAGGGTCGGTGGTAAAAGCTCCTCCAACCCAACCAATACTGCCTCCTCAGACTATAATTCAACAGCCTCAGCCTTTAATTCAGCCACCTCCTATGGTGCAAAGCCAGCTGCCTCAGCAGCAGCCGCCGCCGCCACAGTCACAACAGCCTCAAGGACCTCAGCAACAGGCTCAGCCTCGTCAGCTGCAGCAACAGCAACAGCTGCAAAATCGCTGGGTGGCTCATCGCAATAGAGGTGTAGGCTTCAATCAGAGCAATGGAGCTGGCAATGAAAACTATGGTATAGGTGTTATACCAGTTAGCTCTTCACCATCTGGTGTGGAAGTACACCCAGTTTTGGAGAAATTAAAGGCCATAAACAACTATAATCCCAAAGACTTTGACTGGAACCTGAAGAATGGTCGTGTGTTTATAATAAAAAAGTTATTCAGAGGATGATATACATCGTTCCATTAAATATTCTATCTGGTGTAGTACTGAACATGGTAATAAGTGCTTGGATGCCGCGTATCGCTCACTGAATGGAAAAGGCCCACTCTATTTACTTTTCAGTGTGAATGGCAGTGGACACTTCTGTGGAGTGGCTGAGATGAAGTCGGTGGTGGACTACAATGTGTATGCTGGAGTCTGGTCTCAGGATAAATGGAAGGGGAAGTTTGATGTTAAATGGATCTTTGTTAAAGACGTTCCAAACAACCAGCTGCGGCACATTCGCTTGGAAAATAATGACAACAAACCAGTTACCAATTCAAGGGACACTCAAGAAGTACCCCTAGAAAAAGCCAAGCAAGTGCTTAAAATAATTGCTACTTTCAAGCATACCACCTCCATCTTTGATGACTTTGCACATTATGAAAAGCGTCAAGAGGAGGAGGAAGCCATGCGTAGGGAGAGGAATAGAAACAAACAATAACTATATGGAGATGATCCTGCTAGAATTACAACACTAATGATGTAGACTCTGGAAATGCCTAATATGTCTAAGAAGACGTTATTAAAGCTTTGGTCCTGCTTAAGGTGACATCTTTGAACACTTTAACACAAAATTGACTCTTCTTGTAATGGTTCTCATCAGTGCATCTGCCCTTATACTCTCTCACCAAACACACTTGAGAACTGTAACTTCGTCAAGCACTTTCTGTCCTGAAGCTTTTACCAGTATCTGCTGTCTTTTGTAATTATGCATCCTAGCTAAGGCACAGGAGATGGAACAAATGCAAGGATTCATTAACTCTTTGAATTTGTTAAATACTAACAATTAACCATCATAAGTGGTTCAATGATGTGAGATTCACATTGCTTCAATTTATTTTTCTTTGATGTAGTTTTTTAATTGTCAGTTTTTTTAGCCATTCAGCAGAATTTAAAGCAAAATCATGCCATATTTAGTCCTGAAGTAAAATTCAAGTCTAAATGTTCATGTGAAAATTATTGTAGTAAACTTTTAATATGGCAAAGCAACTTTGAGCTACAGTTTAGCCAAATGAATTATAACATGAAATTATATTAGAATGTCATTTCCCTTGTTTCAAACTGTTTGGTGTAGAGAATATTAATATATGCAGCTTGGTGGGCCGCACCAGTTAATGCACATTTCTTCCCTCCCCCCCTGTAACATGTATACCAGAAGAAGTGTGTTTGTCTGAGGAACTGTTTGTTTGCTACACTCAATCTCAATTTTGTGTAAATGTACCTCAGTCTAAATCAGACTTTTTATGACCTTTATAACAACACTTAAAATCTTTAATTCCTATTTCTGGGTGTTTGCAAACCTGAAAAGATTGCTATCATGGAAGTGAAAATTTATTCCTCAAAGTGATTCACTAGCTAAATAAACATTATTCTTGTTTTAGCAAGCATATATTCAGTTTCTCAGATTTTGTTTGTTCCCAATTCTGAATATAATAGTCTGCTATTTTTCAGTTCAAAATACTTTGGGAAATAAAACGTTTATTCATGGTTTCAGTTTGTATGCTCTCATGGCTGTGTTTACATGTTACTTATTAGTACTATATAATAAAAGCCTAGGAATCATAAAAAAAAAGATAACAGAATAACAGTTGGAAGGGACCTTGGAGATCCAATTTCCTGCTCAAGCAGGAGACCCTATACCAGTTTAGACAAGTAATTGTCCAATTTCTTCTTAAACACCTCCACTACAACTTCTGAAGGCAAGCTATTCCACTGATTAATTGTTGTAACTGTCAGGAAATTTCTCCTTATTTCTAGGTTGGTTCTCTTCTTGATTAGTTTCCATCCATGCTTTCAAATGCTTTGGAGTATAGGTTTTTGTGACAGCCCGTTAGATCATGGATGTGAAACTTGATCGCGTCATATGATGCATCACATTTTTTTGCCTTTGCGGAGCTGGGGTGGGCGTGGCCTACATGTGACACCCCTGCCTTAGATGAAAAGTATGGTCATGTTTAAACTATATGTAGAAGTGGCGATCTATTTTTATATTAATTATTCTGAAGTGTGAAGTAGTTGGTTAAATTTTTTTGGTACTCGTTATATGTATTGTAAAGCTTCCTTTCCCCAACTTCCAATTTATTGGAATTATAGCCTGCAATATTTCCAGATAGACGTAACTGTTGTTTATTTTCAAATATGAGAATCTAAACACCATAATTGATTGTATTCCCCAAACCTTTCCCAAGGCTTCAGAAGTGGGGAGGCTGTTATATGTTCTAGGATGGATTATATAGAGTTAAGACATAACAGTATTTCCTCACCCTGAACATACAGAAAATTTACTTCTTAGTTAGCCATAAATTCTTTACTTAATAACTTGGCCTTTTAAAGCAGACTAGTGTACAGTATAGTCAAGTGGCTTATACTATCTGCAAAGTTTTACTAATCAGAATCTTTTAAACTGAATCTTTTATTGGGACATTATTTTCTGCAAAAAAAATTCCAAAAGCACTTTTCTCTCTACAGTATATAACATTTCTACAGATATTTTAAAGTAATTATCATATTCCCATTTAATTATTTCTTATCCAAGCTAAACTGGCACGATATCAGATTTTTCAACAGCTATGTTTGTTCTTTGTTTAATGGGGCAAAAATAAGGAGTCAAATCTAGTGGTGGAAGGATGCTACAGAGAAGAACGTTGAAGTGCTCCATATGGAAGATGACCAGGGCACAACTAATCACAAGAAGGATTTCCCCAGCCTAGAAATGGGAACAATTATTGCACAAGATGAATTTGTGGCAAGACCTTCATGGTCATGGCTGCCATCTGCTCTTTCAGCAATAGCTGAGAGACAAAGAATACTCCCTAAGGATGCACTATTCTATCTGAGTATAACACTATCACAGGTAGAGAATCGCCAGAATTAGGGGATCCCGAAACCCATAATCATTTTGTCTTGCTTCGTTGAGCTGAAGCCTTTCTTCCCCATTCAGATCAGCTGTGGGGATTGAGATTGGGAATCATGGGTTGCTGTGTTTTTCTTCCTTTCTCTGTGGCTAGTTCTGACCACAGAAGTACTGGTATTGACAGGAGGGGACAGATTGAATCCATAGTCCATGATTTGTGGGCTGCCACAGGACCTCGTTCCTCTTGTTTAAAAATCTACATTAAGCTGGATGAGATCATTCATTGGCATGGAATTAGATATCAGTATGCTGATGCTATCTAACTCTACATCTTGACCTGGTCAATCAAGAGACACTATCAAATTATGTTTGAGTGCCTTGAGGATGTTGGGATCTAGACAATGAGGAACAATATGAAACTCTACCCTGTGTATAGCTGTGTATTCATGGTGCAATAGATTTTCTGTTTTGGTTCAAAGCTGGTTTTCCTTTACTCATACCTCTTACTCAATGTCCAGTGGTAGTTATAGTCAATTGAGCCTTTGCTGAAATTTATCTAGTGCGCTAGTTGTGCCCTTTCCTGGCTGGGAGTACCTTCTTGCACTCAAGCATGCTTTCATCACATGTGCAGACTACTGCAATGTAATCCACATGGAACTTTCCTGAAAGATCACTCATGCATGTCGTCCAGCATTTGACAGTGGATTGCTTATTGGTATAGTAAGGTCCAGCTATGTAACACTTCTGCCACACAGGTTGCAGTAGTTACCAATTAAATTCTAAAGCAATTCAGAGTTCAGGGTACCATCTTCATGGCATAGAGTGTCATCTCTCACCCATTGTTTCTGCCCATCCTGTACAAACTCACAAAGTGATCCCTTTTATTAAACTGTAGTAGACTTGCACTATGTTTCTCCTACTTGGTCTTTTATTTTATTACTTTCTTTACTTATATTTGAAATTTGTTTTTAATTTGTATGTTGGCCAGTGTGTATGTGACTTGGGTACCTTATAAGTTTAAATAAATAAATCCAGAGGTTATGTCTTTAGTTGCTTTATTATCAGAATTAGCATATATGTTTCCATATATGTTGGCAGTACTTTGGATGTGACAAATGTGTGTGTGTATGTATGTTTGTGTGTGTGTGTGTGTGTGTGTGTATAAAAACAGAATAATTCAATCTTGTTAACTAAGCTTAAAGAGATTATTCTTGGATATGCAAGTGTTGAACACATAAAAAAGTTTGGCTGTCTTGGCTACAGTCCATAAATCTTTAAACTGGAATAGTCCAATGGAATTGGCACACAAGTCCTAAATTACCTCATCTGATGGATGTGCCTGCAATGCTTGTAACAAGGTCTTTGCATGACAATATTTTGTGGCCTTTTCATGGGATAACAATTGGTGTGAATCCAACTGCAAGCATTGCTAATTGTACAGTTTTCAGGATTTGGATCAGAAAATAAATTTCAGATTTATGGTTTTCAATTCAACTGAACTACTAATTGTAATGATGAATGGGATTTTCATTTATTGAATGAAGAAATAAATTCATTTGCTTCTCTCTGACAGCCCCTGTATTTATTTAGCACCATCATGCTTTACTTTTCCTGGAGGTGTAGAGGAAACAAGGCATATGTGCTAGAAACCAGATACCATGCTTTTCCTTTCTTAATGTAGATAGATTTTATAATGAAAAGACATTTTTTCAGATGGGTTTTAAATGTTTCAAATCTCTCAAGATTGAAAAAAATCTATTTTTTATTATTTTTGCAGTGTTCGGAATATTTATTACAAACTGATAAAGTTGTAAGCCTTCACCTACTCACCCGAGCATGTTGGAAAGAGTATAAAATAGGATTTCTTTTTTGACTGCAAGAGCCCTGCTTTTTGGCAAGATGTTCGGAAATGCCTTCTATAAGGTCTTTGGAAAACTGCCTGGAAATTTCAGCGTATCCAGAATGCTATGATAAGACAGTTGATTCCATTATTACCACAGTTTCACTGTTCCATTTCCAAATCAAAGTTTCAGGTTGCTGCCTTTAAAACCTTGAACATCTTGCAGCCAGGATTGCTGGTGTTCTGTTCTCCAAATTTGTGGTTTAGAAGAAACAGGCTTTCTCAAATGTGCCAGCCAACAGATAAATTATGTTTAGCCGAGAGAGATCCTTTAACTGGCTAATCTTTATACTCTTGGTTGTATGCTGACTGTTGGATGGGGAATAATTTTCTCTTTTGGCAAGCAGTAGTCTTTCCCCTCTAATTTTTTTTAAACTACCTGGTGAGCAAAAGTAATCATTGAATTAACAGTTATTGAAACATTCAATTTCTCTGAAAGGACATTCTCCAAAAAAAAAAAAAAAGCTGGCCTGTGTTTAGGAATAAACTCTAGCCTTGTCCTGATGCTCTTTCTGGACAGCAGAGGTTTCTTCCTGGCATACCCTTTATCTATTAATATTGTTGAGTTGAAGATTAAATATCTCTGTATTGAAATAGGATAAAAACGTGAAAAATGCCAGTGGGATGAATTTAATTTTTCACATAATTCTATATCATATATACACCCAAAAATGTATGGATTGCATGGTTGCAATGAGACAGCCTTTGCATTTACAGAGTGAAAATGCCATGACTGTAATATTAGTCTTTACTGTGTTCCCCCATTCTGCTAATGTAACTTTTGTTTTAGGTTAGTAAACTGTTCCAGTTGGATTCCAGGATGCAGGAGTGGGAGGAAAGAGAGAGAGAAGAGGGGATTATTAGTCAGAGTCTTACGGAAATTCATGATCCAAGTCACTTTCTTGTGTCTGTGCAATAATTCTCAGATAAGGAGGCCCTTGGTGCTGTGAAAAGATTAGTATTCATTCTTATCAATGAGAATTGCTTAAGAGTATGAAAACAAATCCTGCCTCTAAAGTTTTTGTTATGTCCTTTTCCCCCTATAAATTGTTCTTCTCCTAATAGGACTAATTTTCTGATTATCCTTCTTCTTAGCATAAACCTGTAAGCACAAATTAAGAAATGGAAAATTAAAAGCATATTTTAGAAGTCCAATTGTTCCCCTTCAGTTTGACCATTTTTTTCATACAGGATTATATGAAAAGTGTTTTGAACCCCAGATTTGCATTCCTTGTGATGGTGGTCATTGAGTTGGAATATATATTGAAAATAGCACAACTGTTTAATGTGGTTTGTACATTTCATGAACACAATACAACTTGATGTCACATAATCTTATAAACCTTGATATGCTTTTATTATTCTTATTTGTATGATTGTTTGCCAGTAGTATTGTCACTCCTCACCTTCATCATGTTACACTATGTTACTGTTTTTATATATTGGAAGCTCCCTTGTAGAGTTTGATTCTGAAGGGATCTATAAGCTTTAAACAAATGAGTGTTGTTGGATGATGTGGGTTTATTGATTATCTAAATAGCATTGAGCTGTGTCAGAAGTTGAATTGCTCAGTGTCTGCCGTTCAAGTCTATGAGTTTCTTCTTGTGGAATTTTTTGTGTGTTTCTGTAAAGATATTCCTTTTTTCCATTTTTTTAAAAAAACAAGGGCATATTATATATTCATATATATGTTACATATATATTCCATTATCTCTTCCTCGTACCACAATAACTAGGATAACTATGAATAGCTATGCAGTTTGATTGTCAGATTTGCAAATGATATCAATCTAGGGGAATTGAATAATTATCTTCAAGGAATAAATCTCATTTCCAAATGATTTTGATAGGCTTGAATATTACACCAGATCCAACAGGATGACTTTCCATTGTGACATGTCCTATATATGAGTGGGCGGAGGGGAAAATCAAATGTATAGATAAGTACAGTATATAGAAGTACTTATACCAGTGATGGCAAACCTTTTAGAGACCGAGTGCCCAAACTGCAACCCAAAACCCACTTATTTATCACCGGGTGCCAGGTGGGCATGGCCCACTGGGTGGGTGTGGCTGGTCATGGCAGATTAGGTGGGTGTAGCCAAGGTGGGCGTGGTCACCTCGATGTTGCTTGTGGGGAGGGACACCTGTGGGGGTCGGGCAGGGTTGGGGGAAATCCAGGGGGTCTCTGGCAGGTGGGCGGTGGGCAGGATGCTCGTCCTGCAGGGTGAGGCAAGGCGAGGCAGGGCAGGGGTGCTATTGCCTCAGGGTAAGGCGAGACAGGGGCAGGGGCAGCTGCTGCCTGACACCATCAGCCCCCTCACACAGAGGCCAGTGAGCGCATGGGGGGCCAGCAGTGTCCGTCAGCAGCCACAGCCTGCCAGCCCTTCGACCGGCACACTCTGAGGCTCTACAGGCCGCTGCCAGCAGTTCAGAGAAGCCGTCTTTGAGCTGGACGGCCGGCCGACAGTTGAGGAAGCGATGCAGTGGATTGTGCCCGGGAAAAGAAGAGCATGCGAGGCTAGGAGGGGGGGAAGGAAACCAGCCATGCTGGGTTGCATCCAGCCATGTGGAACCTCGCAGAGTTAGCGGGCAGCTGGTTGAAGAGGGATGGTTGTCTTCTCCGGAGCATGGCGCATTGCCCACAGAGAGAGCTCTGAGTGCTGCCTCTAGCACACGTGCCATAGGTTCGCCACCACTGGGCTACACCCTTGAGCTGAATGAACTGAACATGAGTAAGCAGTGTCATGCAGCAATTGAAAACGCCAATGCAATTGTTAGCTGCATCAACAGTGCCCAGAGCAAAAGATATAATTTCATTATACTCTTCACTGATAAGATCACACTTCTACTGCTGATCCAATATGGAGCACCATGCTTTTAAAAGAAGCTAGAGAAGTCAGGGGAAGTCCATTCCAGATTCTAGAAATCAAGCCATTGAGGAATGATTAAAGGAGCCCGGAATGTTTAGCTTAAAATAGAGTCTAAGGGAAGTTTGATAACATCTACAAATACTATATCAGAAAGAAGAGTAAAAGATAAGCATTAGTCCCAGGAAAATATATGTTTAAATTTAATATAAATATTCACTCCCAAAGGCATAGAAGTGACACTTTTTTCTCTTATTGTTTGTATGATCTTTCATGATATTACTTTTTTATGATTGTGTATTTTGATTCATTTGTACCATGGGTCTCCTATTGACTTCATTGTATTCTTAGTGAGAAGCTCTCAACTGTGGCAAGAAAAGAAAAGGGATAAATATAATAAATAAACCTTGCAATAGATGCATAAATAGATAATGGTATAAGGATGGAATCCAAATTAACAATACTTACCTTTTATCACTCTATAATAAAGAGGTTTATAGTGAAATGGTTCAAGTTCAAATTAGTAATTAAAGAGATGCTGACTATTTTTGAGCTGGGCAATCCTTCAGAATGGAAGAGTTCAGCATTTGGAGGAAGGGCTGTTTAAAGGAGAAGGGGTGATATAATCAGATAAATCAAAACAATTATATCAGAATAGCCAGTTAAGACAGTGCTATTAAATTCAGTATTATGTTTTAAAAGTACTGGTTTATACATTTCAGTCCTCAAAGAGTTGGTTGGAAGAGCTTTGTGAATAGATTACTAGAAAGAAAGCAGATGGTAATGTAGCACTTACCAAGCCTGAATAAATTAATCAAAATTGAGTAAAAAAAGGTTTTTTGTTTTATTTATGTCTCAACCCTACTATTTTTACGTATAAATCAAGCTGGAAAACATATGCAACACACCTTCCTCCTGTTTCCCCACAACAACCCTGAGGTCAGATGAGCTGAGAGAATGACTTTTTTTGGTAACAACACAAATCCATTACACAAATCACAACAGGGACATTTAAATAAGAACTTCCTGATAAGTGGTAAAAGGACTTTCCAATAAGCGGTTTTGGATAATGAAGAAAAAAAATCTCCAAAACAGTGATGTAATGGGTAGCATTTTGGAAAGACAGAATCTACTGTCTTTCTCCAGCATGGGTGGATTCCGAATCCACCTATGGGTATCCAATGCCTGCTACCCAATCAGAGACTAGGTCCGAAATTTAGCTCCGCCTCCTGGCTTCCTTCCCCAGTTTTTTCCTAGTCTGAAGCCCAAAAAGAGCTCTTCTCGGTAGCTCCGCAGAAAGAAGGTTTTTTTGGCTTAAACAGGTTTTTTTGTTAGATATTAATTGGACAAACGAAATTTAGGAAGATTTGAATTTGAAAGTTACCTTTTTTTGGCGATTTGGACGTTTTTTCAGTCCAATCCTTCCTCCTCCCCGGCGGGAGCGCGAGGGCGACCACCCAAGGCCCTGGGCCTTGGGAGAGGGATGGGGAGTCGCAGAAGAACATCCCTGGACCCCCGACGGAGCCCGGGAAGCGGACAGGAACCCCACCGGACTGCAGGCGTCGAGGAAGAGGACGTCACCGGAGGTCGTCAACAGATCGCCGCAGATTAGCGGGGGACCGCTGCGACTAACCGCAAGTGGGGTTTCTTAAAGGCAGGGAGGAGGCCGCCGGTTCACCGGGGTCGGTGAAAGGAAGCGGGTGCCATCCGTAAGCAAGAGGGTAGACCGGGGCCGGTAGAAGGCATCTACCACGTGGTCGGGAGCACAGAGCTCCGACCAAAAAATTGGCACGGCGGCCATTTTGGAAAGGGGGAGGTCCCGGCTACTGGCGCGAATCGCCATTTTGCAAAGGGGGCGTCGCCGGACAGTCCCCACCGCCTGATTGGTTTTTGTCGCTAGGGCGCGAAAAATCCTTGCAAGAAAGAGGGCGGGTAAGCCTCTTTGTTTCCTCCCGTTGGGCCTGGGCCTAGGGAGACAGGCGACCACCGGCCGGCAGAGGTGAAAGGATTCACCGGCTTAAGAAAATAACGAGTAATTGAGGCCGGTGATCAGAGAGAGTGTGTGAACGAAGGCGTGTGTGGGCATTGTGAGCTTATCAGCAACTCTAGAAGGGACGGCCAAGCCAGAAGGACCCGTGGGAGGAACTACGGGCTGCGTCCACACCACGGTCGAGCAAGAGTAGGGACACACTCCCTCTAGCGCTGCCGACCCCTGCCGGGCCTACCGACTACCGGGACAAGGCCCTAGTCACAGCATGGCCATGGCAGATGGCACCTCGGCCCAAGGCTCAGCGCCTCCCCCGTCGCCGCCTCGCAGACCGGAAGAACCGGGGGGGGCAAGAAGAAGGCCAAGACGAAGCATCTAACGGAGCCTTCAAAGGCGTCTGAGCGGCAGGCCATGAGGAGGCACCAGGCCTTAGAGAAAGAGTTTGCCAAGGCCCAGAGGAGCAGAGCCAGCGGAACAGAGAGAACAGATCTGGCTCTCATGGAGACTCCAAGTGGCTTTGGCTCCTCGGAATCCACCCCCAGGGAATGGCTTCCAAGGGGGGAGACGGAAGGAGAGTTGTCCCCCATTTCGGTGCCGTCATCTCCAGCACACTCGGAACCCACCACCAGTCAGGAGACTGGACGTAGAGGTAGGAAACGAACGAGGTCTGGTAAGTGGTCATCCCAGCTTCATTCCATTTTACAGGAGGCCCTGGAACACCTCCGGCCCTCGAGGAGTGAGTCGCCTCCTCAGAGGGCTCCCTCATCACGGAGGCATGCTCACCGGGGGGGGGACAAGGTAGTGTTCCATGATTCTGATGTTTCTGAAGCCTCTTCACAGGTGGCAGACGAGGAGCTGGAGGAATGGGAAGAAGAGGGAGCCCCTCTGTCAGAGAATGAGGAGACAGAGCAACAAACGACTCAGGTTTCAGGTCTATTTGACCACACCCTTTTTAACTCCCTCTTGCTAAAAACATGCTCCGCACTCGATCTGCCAGCAAAGACGAGAGAGACCAGACCACCGTCCTCAGAGGAGGAGGACGCTAAGGACCCTCTGATGTCCTCACCTGTGGCGGAGGTCATACAGGTTCCTTGTACAAAGGTCTTTAGGTCATCAGTAAGGTCCCAGTGGACAAACCTGGGTGCTATTCCTGCACCAAATGGCATTGAAAAGAAGATGTTTAATGTATGCAGTCCTCTGGCTTCTCTTATAGAGGTACCACAGGTGGACGCTCCACTAATCTCTCTTTTTTCCTCCTCAGCCATCCCAGGGGACATGTCAGAGGCAATGAGGGCGGAGGAGAAGAAGGTACAACTCTCCCTCCGCAGAGTACACCACTCAGCGGCCTGGGCCATTAGGGCCTCGTCCACGGCATCTGTGTTCTCCAGGGCAGCAATTAGGTGGCTGCGGGAACTCCAGGCAAGCGTTCCGGCAGAACAGGTGCACATACAGCAGACGCTGACCAAGCTGCGCATGACAGCGGAGTTCACGGCGGACGCTACAATGTTTGCTTCACGATACGCGGGGGAGGCAAACCAGCAGGCAGACTCCCTCAGGAGAACCACGGTAGACCACGCGGAGTGGAGGATAGCCCCGGAACTGTTCGAGGCAATCTTGGACAGGTTCGGCCGGCCTTGCCTGGACCTCTTCGCGTCTCCAGCAAACACTCAAACGCAGCGTTTCTTTTCCAGGTTCCAGACGCGGGGAGTGGAGGGAACGGACGCGCTCAGATGCAGGTGGCCCCAGGGGCTACTGTACGCCTTCCCTCCTCCACCCTTAATACAGGCGACAATCCGCAAGCTGATTCTAGAACAGGCGGAGGTGATACTAATTGCTCCTTACTGGCCGAGACGTCCATGGTTCACAGACCTGGTGGACCTATCACTCTCGCCAGTGTGGAGACTTCCTCCGAGCCAGGTATCTCTGAGCCAAGGGAAACTCCAACACCCAGATCCACAATGGCTCCAACTAGCCGCCTGGCACTTGAGCGGGAGGGTCTGAGTAGGCAGGCCTTCTCAGAGGAGGTCATTTCGGTCATCCAGGATGCCTGTCGACCCTACACCAATAGGATCTATGACGCCACCTGGAGGAACTTCTCCTCCTGGTGCAGTAGGCAAGGGTTAAATCCCCTGTCAGTCACCATTCCCGACATCCTCCAGTATCTGTGGGAGGGCATGAACAGGGGTCTAGTGACCAACACCATCCGTAGACAGGTAGCAGCCCTACAGACGGTCCTGGTATGTGAAGACCGGGGAACCCTGTCACAACACCCAGCGGTGAGCGCCTTCCTAAAAGGGGCCGCTACGAGACGGCCTCCTGCAGTCCACCGTTTCCCATCCTGGGATTTACACAAGGTTCTACAGGCGCTAACTGAGGCTTCTTTCGAACCACTGGGAACCAGCTCACTCCGTTTCCTAACGCTGAAGGTAGCCTTCCTCGTGGCGATCACCTCGGCAAGACGGATTTCCGAGTTGGGGGCCCTGTCGGTTCGACCGGACCTGCTCACGTTCGCAGAGGGCAGGGTGACTCTGCGGCTGGACCCAACCTTCATTCCTAAGGTCAACACATGGTTCCATAGGTCCCAAGAACTGATACTCCCAGACTTCTGTCCGAATCCCACGCACCGTCTGGAGAGACAGTGGCACACATTAGACGTGCGCAGGGCTCTGCGTCACTACGTTAATAGAACAGCAACTTTCAGGAGATCGGAGGCGCTATTCGTTTCCTATCATCCTTCTTCCAAGGGTCTGAAGGTATCTTCCTCGACCATTGGGAGGTGGATCAGGGCATGCATAGCCAAGGCCTATGAATCATTGGACTTGCAGGTACCAAACAACATCACGGCTCACTCCACAAGGAGCGCGGCCACATCGGCAGCTTAGCGCACGCAGGCGCCGCTGGAGGAAATTTGCAGAGCGGCCACGTGGGCCTCTCCGTCCTCCTTTGTCAAGAATTACAAGATTGACCAATTTGCTGCAGCTGAGGGTTCGTTTGGCAGGCGAGCTCTGCAGCAGATAGTTGAATCCTAGTAAGAGGTAGCCTAGACTCCCACCCAAGGGGACTTATGAGGGCTTGGGTACATCCCATAGGTGGATTCGGAATCCACCCATGCTGGAGAAGAAGCGTTGACTTACCTGAACGCCTTTTCTCAGCATGGGGGGATGGAGAATCCACACCCGCCTCTAACTAGTCTAGGCAGGAATTCTCTTACAGGACGCTGAAATGGAGCTACACGGTCCGACCTGATGAGGGGCTTCGCCTGTCAAAAACTGGGGAAGGAAGCCAGGAGGCGGAGCTAAATTTCGGACCTAGTCTCTGATTGGGTAGCAGGCATTGGATACCCATAGGTGGATTCTCCATCCCCCCATGCTGAGAAAAGGCGTTCAGGTAAGTCAACGCTTCTTTCCATTGGCTGATCTGTCAAATAACTTGAAAAAATGATTAAGGATATGGATTTTGTAGTATTTGTAATTTAATGTCATCTAATTTAATGTTTTTACCTAGAGCAAGGGTCTTCAAACTTGGCCCTTTTATGACTTGTGGACTTCAGCTCCCAAAATTCCTCAGCCAGCGGGCCTGGCTGAGGAATTCTGGGAGTTAAAGTCCACAAGTCATAAAAGGGCCAAGTTTGAAGACCCTGACCTAGAGAAACAAGGTTTGAAGTTCAGATACCTATTATTCCCTACAGTGAAACTGAGGGGGGAGGAGACTCCCTCCACTTTGCTTTGATTCTGACTTCTAATGGACAGTTACACAATAGAAGTCCCATTGCTTATCTGGTCTGTGGAAAAAGCTAAAATTAAACACATATGTAGCAGTTTTGAATGCCATTTAAATTTGATGTGGAATAAAACTCTACGGGCTTTCCTCCCCTAAACAAAACATAAACATCTGTAAAATAAATTACAATTTCAGAGGAAACAGTTCATGGTGGATTTTAATAATTACAATAGGGAATAGTGCTCACAATGTCTAGTGTTGTTGTGTGATTTGGATGACTATGACTTAAGTCTATGGAGAAACAAGTAAACTAGAGCTTTTTTAACTAATTCTTTCCAGACCTTGTTTGATTTGCAGAAGACTTTGGTTCTATATTATGTTATAAATTTATGAGTTAAGGGCTATATAATATCTATAAATCTCATGTAATGCTTGACTTTTTCCTGGCTTATACAAATCTCAGCAGAGATGAGAATTGCTCTTGTGTTTTTGTATATTTGTGAATTGGGATCTGTAAATAGAATAAATTAAATTGATGTTTTTAAATATAGATTTTTCTAAATAATTTTTAAAAGACAAAAGAAATATAATACAGACTAATTCAATGAAAACTTGCATTTAAAATAGAATTTTGATCTAACATATAAATACTACCAAATATATTGGATTAAAAAAACCTTGCTGTTTTACATAGATCTTTTAAGGCTATGCATGATAGATACGTTATTGAAGATTATTATTAATATAGCCATGATAAAGGGACTCGGGGAATTAGAGAATAAATTTAATACCAACAACTTGGTTTTATGCCCTTTGTGTTATGACTCACCTTGATTTTTATTTCAACATAGAACTTCTTCTATAAGTGTCATAGATGTATCTTGTGTCTTCTGTGATTACTCCCACTATTATACATTATTATTATTTTAAAATTTATTTAGTATATTCCATACTTAATTTTTCTCATATCTTTTGAAATATAAGCCATGGTTTACATCACTGTTTTCTAATCTAGTGCCACTAAAGTAATGGCAACTTTAGAAGACACCAAGTTGGTGACAACTAAGTTAATACGAATGAGTCGTGGCTAGCCTTTGCATCTGAGAATAGAATTTTTGCTCTACGGTAGTAACAATTTTGGGAAGGTGTACAGTAAATTTTGATGTCTGCTAGTAACACGTATCTGAAATTACAAATTTAAAAAATCAGAGTTATAGAACCGCAATTTGTTCTAAAGTAAAAGTACTCTTCTTTGTGTACAAAGGAGTTAAAAGGGACAAGGCAGCTCAGGAGACCAAAGCTGTTCTGTTGCTTTGTTCCTGATGTGTTGAACAGTTGAGTAAGGTTGAAAGAGAACTTTTAATTATTTCCCGTTAGAATGTTAGAAAGCCAACATGTGGGGGTTTTTTCTTTGCATAATAAAGCATCTTATCCTCTGGTGATTATTCTCTGGTGATAACCTAATGAAATGATAGTAACATGGAAGTTTGGCCTCTTTTAGATAAGGTGCTGGTCAGTACTATGAGAAGTATCTCTGCAGTTCCATGTTCATTTTCCTGGGCCTAAGTCCAACTGCGATGTAATTTTTCATAGATTCTAGAATTATTTATTCTTTTATTATTTCATATTTCCTGCCACTGAAACTTTGAATGGTCAAGTTATCAAATACATTATAATTTTGTTCAGTTTTATTTCACTGTGCTATTTTCCCCTTTAGCAATATTTTTCTAGTATTGGCAGAGTCACTTTAATTTTGATTCCATAAATACATAAATAATTATCTTGCACATATGTCATAATAGTGTAAAATTAGTACTGCAGTAGTTCACTGGGATTCTGGTGCCTACAGCAAAAGGTCGACAGTACATGGTGATGAATTAGCTGATACATTGAAGCATGGGTGGGCAACCTATGGCAATTTTACAACCTGTGGACTTCAAGTCCCAGAATTCCTGAGGCAGCATGGAAAGTAAAATTGCCATAGTTGCCCCACCCCTGCATTAAAGTTGCCCGTTGACAGTAAAGTTGCACCTGTCCTGTGCAGGATAGCCTGTCTTCATGGGTTGGATTTCTGTTGAAGTAACACTGCCATCATGTGGTAGAGCGTTATGGGAATATCTTTCCTAGACAATACATTTATTTATGAGGAACTTTTCAAGATATTACCCTTTATGAGTGTCAGGTTTTCCACTTCTTCCTAAGAAAAGGAAAAACTTCTGCTGTTTCTTGTTCTGTGTGTCTTGTTTATTTATGTTTTCTCTCTTCAAAAACTGACTTTGGTTTTAACGGCCTCCTGCTTTTTCTTTTTCCTGGATCCCTCTGAGAATCTGTTTGATAAATAATTCCCAGACCATATTAATAAAACATTTAAAAGTTAGGAGTTTTATATTTTAAAATTGATTGCTGAATCTTCAATAGTTGGATGTCCAGCCATTCCTATCTCTCTTTCAGCTTTTGTTTTGGTAAGACTTATTATAAGCCAGGGGATGGATTTGTGTCTTCATTTTTTAAAAGAAAGAAACCTGTAAGCTTTAATGTTCAGTTTTCTCTCATTTCAATCTTCCAAGGCTCAACAGGAACCTCCAAAATCAGAAATATATAGGTGCAGTTGCTTCTTTATAAGTATTTATTTAAATCTTTTAATCACAAAATCTTTTCTCAGAGCTACCAAAACATTATTTGGTAACATAGTTTCTGCATCTTGTAGAATAAATAAAAGTAAATTGTTTAATATTATCAAGTAAAACAATTTTGTAGTTGACTTTCTATTTTACAGCCAATAAAATAGATTTTTCTTCATCTGCATAAAGAAAATTGATTTTTATGGGCTAGAAACTTTGAAGTTACACATTATACATTCTTAGCTTTGTCTATTTTCCTATAATTTGTATTTTATTGTAGATTTCTCAATGGCAAAGAAAAAATAGTCATATTCATATTTATTACAAATTAATATTGCATATATGTACTTGGACAAATGAAACTTGGTAAATATCAACATTCAGAAACTGAATATCCTAGCCAAATTTTGTTTTCAATGAATATTATAATAACAAACAATTACAATAGGTAAAATGCTTAAGAAGTATTTATCTATATTATATTACCTTGGGAAAAGATATATTTTATCTTTAATAAATATACTAAATAAATCCATCTATGTCAGGATAATAAAGTGTGGACCAAACACTCCATGATCCTAACAAGCCTTACCTCAGAAGATTAGCCAGCCTTATTAAATTGTTTTAATTTTAGAAAACAAAAGTAACCATGGTTCCAACTACCTTTAGTCTTGTTGATCATAAAATCCATCATAAATACTGCTGATGTATTAATGGTTGATTTACTGTTGTTTATATTGTTCCTATCTGAGTTTTAATTTTATCTTGTTAGCTTCCCAGAGTACTTTGGGGTTGGGATGTATTATAAATACCCTGAAGAAAAGAAAAGGAAGTACTTCTTTACATATACAGTATTAAGGTTAAACATGGACATTGAGCTTAAAGACTCATATATTCCAGCTGAGAACAAAGTCCACTGCTCCCACAATAAAGAGCCAGGATGTTTTAAAACAGAAAGGATCCATCAAAATCAGCAGTATTAAACCAGCACACAGATTAGTTCCGGGAGCCTCTTATTAATATTTAACTAATATGTTACCTTAAGGCAAAGAAGAAAGATAAAGCTGAATGTCCCAAGATAAAAAAGTCAACAGACTGTAGGTATTATGTATTCATCCATCCCTCTAGTGACTAACATATTTATTACTTCAGAAAATTCTGTGTTCACAGTTCATTAGACCCATGGAATACAATCTTGCATATATTGTATCTATGCAGACATACACCTATATGGCATGTAGCTGATGAAACAGGTATTGAAATAGAGGTATTTATGCATGTGCTGTTCTATAAATTTCAACATGTTTATTTATTTATTTTGCTGCAAAATAGAGCTACCCATCCGGAAATGGCAAAGGTTTCCTTGCAAATATGCATATACACTCAGATGGGTACAAACTCAGATGGGTGTAAATGATCCTTTATATATACCAGTGCCAACATCTTGAGTGTTTTATGAGGTGAAAATAACACTTTGAATTAATCCTGAAAAAAGGATGTGACACAGTAAAATTATCAGAAATTATGTGATCTGAGAACAGATTCAGAATACAAATAATTTTATATCAGTTGACTTTCCAGATCTTTTCAAAGGCAGCAGTGAAAAGTAAGGCACACTACTGTAATCTAATCAGAATGTAAACAGGCCATGTGTAAGTGACTGTGACAAGATCTGGCTTTTTGAGGAATGGATGCAACTAGTTCATCAAAAGCTCAAAAGCATTCCTATCTACTATCATTCGCTAGTTATCCAGGACTGAAGATAAGAGAAAAAGAACAAAACAAGAGTAAAAAAATTCCCAGGGGAGCAAATTCTGGGCCAAAGTCATTCAAGTGTGCAGGAAGTGAGATAGGACAAAGCCAGGACTGAGAAGAAAAACCTTAAGAGCAAAGAGATAAAGGAGCAAAGTAATCAAAAGAAAGCAGAAAGGGTGTGTGAGAGAGGAGAACTATAAGAAGCAGGAGAGGGGAAAAAATAGAAAATAGAGCAAGATTTCTGCTAAAACAAGCCTACACTGATGGCCGTGACTGTATAAACTGTCTTGTTCACACATATTTAGATGCTGCCAGTAATGTCAACTACAACTTGTGGATGAGGATTTATTTTATTTTCATTAGTAACCTTTTTGCACAGCATATTAGCCACCGCCCATAACAAAAAGCTTAATCTAATAAAATTATCACTCACTCATGTACATCCTTTCTGTGAGTTCAAGTGTGTAGCTTTAATTGGTAATAGTTTAAAATAATCTCCATACAAATAATCTCTCCTTCTGCTATTCATTTGCTCAAAGCATTCTTACCGTAGAATGTGGTAAATCTAACAATGAAAAACAGTTCAGGAAATGAATGCCAAGGGTCTAACAGCTCTTCCTCAGTTGAGACATCAGATGTTAAGCTTATGTTTGGTAAACAAAAAATATAAAAAAGCCTTTGCATGATATCATTGCAGACTGTTCTGGACATAAGAAGAAAAGATCTCACTGTGTTTGCAGCTGCTTTCTTTTCTTCTTTTCTAATGGTTTCATTTTAGCTCTCTGTGTGGCCCTTACTTCAGATGTTTATTTAAATTGAGCCAAAAGACACTTTTCTAGAAATGATTTATTAGTTGACAAAACAAGGGTGGCTGAAGTAGAAAGAACTTTAGGAGTCTGGTGATACTGCGCTTTCAGACTTGTGTGTTTGTTCAAACAAAATAAGAAGCATATTTGAAAAGCTTGAAAGGGAGAAAAGTCTGCTCTTACAATTGACTCCAGATTCTCTACATCCCAGATCATCTTTAGAAGCAGCAGCTTTGTCCAGTTTAATGTCCTTATGATGGTGTTTTCTACTTCAGCTTCCATAGGCCTTAATGAGCATGCAGTGAATCTGGAAAATGCCTGCTTAGGATAGTCTGCTTTATTAGATTCACCTATATGATGAGATTTTGCTACATGCTGTGTTAGAATTATTCCTAATTTATAGCAATAGCATTTATCAATAGCACTTAGACTTATATAGCGCTCCATAGTGCTTTACAACACACTCTGAGCCATTTACAAATGTCAGCATATTGTCCCCAACAATCTGAATCCTCATTTTACAACCTCGGAAGGATGGAAGGCTGAGTCAACCTTGAGCAGGTCAGGATCAAACTCCTGGTTGTGAGCAGAGTTTGCCTGCAATACTACATTCTAACCACTGTACCACCACAGCTGCAAATTAATCCTAATGCCACCATAATACCTATCAGTGTTTATTTCTAAGCATGTTGTGAGAACATTATATGCCAGTTCACAAGTATTACAGGAATTGGGAGCTATGGAGACACTTTCAAAAGGAAGGAGTATCTTTTCAGGAGTGTACAAAATATGTCAATTTGAACTGTTTAAAATTTGAAAAGTAGTTGTTTTGCATTTGACACGTGTGTTTTGCTTTCAAAACAGGGTGTTTGATATTTTGGAAGATTGCTGAGAATTTTGAGCTCAAAATAGAGCTTTTTTTAAACTCAAAAGAGTTACAGAATGATTGTGTTAATCTGTTTTGAGTGCTAAATAGCAGTTTGAGCTTGAAATGGGACATTTACATTCCAAAACAGTTCAAATTTTTGAAACTTGCCCTTCTTGTGGCCAACCAATTTGTTTTATCCACTCTAAATTGAGAAATGCAAATCAGAATGAGGTAAACACTGAGAAACATACTTTCATCTGTGTACAAAATACAAAAATCAAAAACATTGTTCTTCAAGAATGTTGGGACCTAGTATCCTTGAGTGTGTCAAGATGCTTTTCGATGTAAGGATTCAGATTACACGGTCTGTGTTTTCTTTAGGAATGGTAGAATTCATATAATACAAGCTGAAAGGAAGAATGCTCAAAGTACAAACTTAGGAGAGCAAGAATTTTAATCAACAATCTGATCCTACAATTAAAATGAATATAGGTAGTCTTCGACTTACTCATTTACTGACTGTTTGAAGTTATAATGGTGCTGAAAAAAGTGACATATGATCGTTTTTTCACATTTACGACCAAGTGTGCGGTGTCCCTATGGTCACATGGTGAAAATTCAGATGCTTGGCAACTGGTTCATATTTATGACAGTTGAAGTGTCCTGGGTCATGTGATCACCTCTTTGCTTGACCTTCTGACAAGCAAATGGGAAAGGCAGATTCACTTAACAACCGTGTTACTAACTTAACAATTGCAGTGATTCACTTAAAAACTAGCAAAAAAATTATAAAGTGGGGCAAAATTCATTTAACAACTGTCTGACTTAGCAACAGAAATTTTGGGCTAAATCGAATGCAGAATTACCACCCAGTTACATATAGGTAATTCTTTCCACAGCAATCCAAAATTTATTGTGTAACACAGGGGTTCTCAACCTTGGCAACTTTAAGACTTGTGGACTTCAACTCCCAGAATTCCTCAGCCAGCTTTGCTGGCTGAGGAATTCTGGGAGTTGAAGTCCACAAGTCTTAAAGTTGCCAAGGTTGAGAACCCCTGGTGTAACACATGATTAAGCCTAGGCTTTAATGACTTTATACAAGTATTACCATTTATCAATTGTTTCTGACTCCTATCTTCCACAGATTTTATTGTAATTTAACTTTGAATGTTAATGAAATTGATGATTGAAAATGCATTATTTCCCTAACCCCAATTTTGTTTAAAAATAAATGCAATTTTATTTTTAGGGTGCTCTAATATTTATATAGAATAATAAATTTAATCAGCATAGGTATTTTTATTTTATTTTTTTAAAAATAATATAGAGAAAAAAATGTTCAGAGCAGTCTATTTTAAAAAAGATGAAAAGCTACAATATAATATAAAGAGAAGGATGTAGAAAATAAGAGGTCCTGATGTGGTGAGTGTAAAGCCCTACTATGAATTATGGACAAATTGAAAACAGGCACAATAATTAGCTGTCATCACAGCATATGGCAGACAGATGAGATACATGCTTTAGTTCTAAAACTGGGTTTATTGCTATTCAACTACCATTCTCTACTCAATTATCTGTCCTTACTGAATTCAGTCAGATTTATTTTTAAGGAGATGCATTAATAAGAGGGTTTACTAATTCTTAGAGACTTCCCCCCAAAATCCCATTATTGGATTCAATTTAATATTCTTAATATTTTATTAATATATAGATTTATTTGTAGCATGCTCGTGTTTATTAATGCAAAAGTAGTTATTACTGGCATATTTTAATATTTGGTACCGGTATTTGTTCCAAAAGGAAATAAATGGTATGTCTACAAAAGTTATACTTGATCTCATTTCTCAATAATTGCCATCTGTACTTTTCAATTCATACTGTTGACATTATACTATAGACAGGTAACTAAAGAAACATGTTATTTCTTTTTAATATGAATTGTGCACTGGGATATAAACCAATCTTAATTCTTTCGGTGGAATCATGAATCAATCATTTTGTCAATTTTTTAAAAATACCGTAGTTAACTGAATTGATTAGACCAGGGGTTCTCAACCTTGGCAAAGCAAAGCTGGCTGAGGAATTCTGGGAGTTGAAGTCCATAAGTCTTAAAGTTGCCAAGGTTGAGAACCCCTGGATCATGATCATTTTCGAGTGGACATTTGATAAAGTCTGACTCAGTTACATAGACAGCCAGTTCCAACAGGATTTTCCAGTTAGTTGCTTGCAGGATTGGGAGAGGATTTTAAAATAATCACAGATTTTGAATAAATGTCCTAGAACATTGTTTCTTAAACTTTCAAGATCACAGAACATCAAACAATATCTATTTTTATGAAGAATGCTAATGATTGTTTCTATAAAAAAAAGACCAAGACTGAAACAAGCAAAAGTTAATAATGCTTTTTATTTTCTTTTACATTTTATATATCAATTAAAAATCTTAATGAGAGATATGAGTTTATTATATATGATAGCATTTTTCATTAAAACTAGAATGAGATTTATCTTTAATGATGTCTTAGAGATAGAAAATATTACTTCTTTAATCTTGATTCTGCTCTTTATTATTTTAATGCTTGAACTTGTTCTGTTCCATTGAAAAGTCTTCTGATGGTGCAGTTTTCATTTGCTTCTGTGTGATCTCTAAGGAGAATGATGGGAATGTACTGACAAACTGACCACTGCCTTCTGAAAGTGTTATGCGGATGCTGTGTTAGATTTAGAGCATGGCATGTTGATCCTGGAGGATGGATGCAGTTCTTAACACCCATGTCCACTCAGCTCTTTTGACATTTGTAAAACAAGTCAGTGAGAAATGCATCATACCTAAGGATTTAAATTTGTAAATCTCAAAACATAAATTATACAGGGCATCTGAGTTTTATTTATTTATTCTGCAGCATTGGTACAGTAATTATTATTCATATCATGAACAATGACTCAGGTTTTTATTGCTTTTCCTTTCATCATACAAGTGAACTCCACACCCTTGTAAAATAAATATGAACGTTGCTTCTGTCTGAAGATCTGTGATTCTAAGTAGCTGTATGTATTGTGATTTTCATTTTCATTTGCTCTATTGCTCTATGCTTCTTTCCCTGTACGTTCTTAAAACTCATTTCAATAACCATACAAGTATTTTTGTTCTAACAAAATAATACTGTCTGCTTTTGAACATGGTAATTATTTTGCTTCCTGCCTGTTAAATTCTTCACCTCCTTTATGGCCATGGGTGAAGTTAAAAGACACAGTTACTATGTTTCCTTCCTTCCCAATTATTATAGAAATTTGACCTGCTGAGAGGATTTGCTGCTTTGGCACTTTATAAGTTATCTTCCAGCTTTTATTATTTACAGAGGGTGTGTTTGCACCACATGCCTGTTGATCTGCCTGACAGCCATGCTGCTTGTTTTCCCCCTCTTCGCCAGAAGTCAAGTTGTGAACTGTACTAATTCTTTGCTGACTGTCTGAGAATAACCAAAAGTTGTGGTCTCTTATTTCCATTTTAAATCTAGAAAATTAAATAATGATCAACTCCCTAAAATGATTTTCTTTTAAGCAAGGAATATTAAAATAATAAGAACATCCTCTTTGGGTCCACCTGTATGACTTCTCCAACCTACTGTTTTTGGGATTTGATGCGAATGAAGCTTCCAGAATTTCCAGCTAGCGTGGCCATATTTGGATAGTTTACAATGGCTTGCAGAAACTCACTGCCTCCATACTTTAAACCTTGGCACATGAATTTTATATGAAGATTCTTCCATATAGTTTGTGATAAATTTTAACCTACGCTGTAGCTTTATATGTATTGCTTACTTTTCTTAAATTTCCTCCAGCCATTTCATAGATGTTTTCACATGACCACCTTTAAGGAAGCTTCTCTGTTCCAGTCCTGCTTCACTAGCAAAGTTGTATCTTCTGCTTCTAGATTGTTCTCTGGCTTTCTCAAGGATGCCTACTCTCCATTCATGAAATAATATATATATGTTTAACAAAAATATGGAACAGCAAAAAGCTATGAGGAACCCTAAACTTAAAAATAAATGTATTGAAACATGGTCATCTTTCCTCAGCAATATTAACTAAAGTTTTTCCTAACAGATTCCCCATACTCTGGATGTATTTTCTTATGAGTCAGTATTCTGAAGTTTCATTCATATTTCATTTTTGTCTTGATATTTTGTGTATTCAGTAAAAAGTAGTATATGTATAAAAATATACATGGGTACTCTATCAAATGACACGGCTCCAAATAAGGTAAGTTTCAGTGGTCCTTCTCTGGGAAGTGTCACCTTTAGAGAGGAGATAGGTGGCAATCAGAGGAGCAGTTATGCCCAGTCAGTTCCATAGTGTATGAGTAGTTGATTTCCCAGGGTTAGAGAAAGCTTTTTAAAAATTACTTAGGCCATTTAAATTTCATTTTAGTTTGCTGATTTCCTCTAGAAAACAATCATGAAAGTTGTTCATTTTATGTAATAGACTCTGTTATAATTCATAATTGACGCTGGCCTATTTCTCCAAACCCATGCTCACAAATGATACTAAGTGTATACTTTTTAGTTGGAAATTTGAATGGATAAATGTACTCTGAATATCTGTGAAACTTAAAAGCATACCCCTGCAAAGTTTTATAGTGTGTAGCAATACTGTAAGGCAGGGGTTCTCAACCTTGGCAACTTTAAGACTTGTGGACTTCAACTCCCAGAATTCCTCAGCCAGCAAAGCTGGCTGAGGAATTCTGGGAGTTGAAGTCCACAAGTCTTAAAGTTGCCAAGGTTGAGAACCCCTGCGTAAGGCATTGGTTGCAGGAAATTAATAACCTTAGTATGGATAAAGATTGCAGAAGATTCCTGCTGACTGTATTTGACAAGCTTATGTAAAAACTATTAAATGCTGATTTAGATCTTAGCTTAAAAAAAACAAACCAAAAGTGAGTTTTCTCAAAAACAAAGGGTTTATTTTAATTCTTCTAACAATCTCTCCTCCTATACCTTCTTTCTTTCCTTTCCTTTAGGTGTGGCTAATCTAACCAGAGGCCGTCCTCTGTAAACTCCCACACGGGGTTGAAATGTCATATGCCAGTATGACTATTAGCACAGAAGTGCACACTTCAGAGCTCGGCAGTCAAAGAAGAGGAAGAGAGAAACAAGATGTTTAGAGTCAGTGACGAGACTGCTTGCATGACTAACGCCTTAAAGAGTGCCTTCAGTTTCTGAAGTTGAAGAATAAGTGAACAGAAACAAGGATTACATATTATATTCCAGTTTTTTTTTCTTTTTAACCACTTGGGATTTTAGTCTTTGATTTGACGTGGCCACAAGCACTGGACAGCAATATGTGTCATGTCATTGTTACTTGTCGCTCAATGTTGTGGACACTTTTGAGTATTGTTGTGGCATTTGCAGAGCTTATAGCCTTCATGAGTGCGGATTGGCTGATTGGCAAGGCCCAGCCTGGAAGTTTTCAGGACACAGACAGCAGGAGGTCAGGATCAGTGGAACCTTATCGTCCGACCTTGGGCATCTATGGACGTTGCACCAGAATAGAGCACTTCCAGTCTTCCATGCCCGATACATCTTGTGGCCCTTATGCAGATAACTTCAGTGAGATTGCCAGTGGGTTTTGGCAAGCTACTGCTATTTTTCTTGCTGTGGGGATCTTGATACTCTGTGCAGTTGCATTTGTTTCTGTTTTCACGATGTGTGTACAGAGTATTATGAAGAAAAGTATTTTTAATGTCTGTGGGCTGCTACAAGGAATTGCAGGTAGGTGTGACAAAAAAAGAAGCTCTTACATATGTTTGTAATAAGTGGATTTGGAACACCCACATTTAGATTTTATTTTTGTAAATCCTTTTCTCATGTTATAGCTAACTGACTCAAAGAAATGTTATTGCTGTTTCCAAATTAAAGATGATTCAACTAGTGGCATCAGCTGCCCAGAATTGTCTTATCTTGAAAAGCAAGACAGGCTTGGATCTGGTGAGTAAATGGGAGGCCACCAGGAAATCCCAGGGCTTAGACTATTGCAAAATAGCAAATAATATTTCAGGAGAAGACAGTCACTTCTGTGTTTCTGCCAAGAAAACTACATGCACATGGTCATGAAGTCACCATAAGTCAACCTAAACTCATAAACACTTTACTTTTTTTTTTAAAGTCAGGTAGGAATGTTTATTCAGATTCATCAGTGGAAAAGGAAGGGGGTACATTCCCTGATTGCTCAAGATCCTGAAGAAGAAACATTGTAAGAAGGGAATATTAATAGAAAAAACAAGTCAGTTTTTATATATTGGTGTTCTTCAGTTAAATTGCCTCAATTTTGAGGACCATTCCCTGTTCTTCTCAGAGCAGTAGGATGACTTGCTGTCAACTTTAAGAAACTTCAGACTTATATGCTCCTTTTTCACTATAGTTTTCGTCCCTACTTTCTGATAAATTCATACTTTGCTGGAACATCTAAATCAGCCAGCTGTGGTTTACATATAAGAACTCTCTTTGTTTCTAAGCCCTGATTGCAGAGTTAGTATAATTACACCATGATTTTAGTTGGTTTAACCAAAATAATAAATATGATTTTGCCTCAGGCCAGAAACAGATGGAATGAATCATTCAGGAGTGGGCGGGGAGGGAGGAAATGAGATGGAGGGGGATGAATTTTAGACTCTTTAGTATTCGCATAATAATAAACCATGGTTCTTGTACAGTCTCTAAGATGGGTCCCCAACCCCCAGGCCACTTCCGGGCCTTGAGCTGTTTGGAACCAGACTGCAGAAATGGTAGGCGAGCACGCGCATCCCTACTTACATGAGCAACAGGCAAGCGTGTGCGCACACTCCATTAGTGCAAGCGGTGAGTGCATGTGCCCATCATTTGTGCAAATGGAGCTGTACACATGCACACTTGCCCACCACTCAAGTAGAACCATCACCTCTCCCCCCACACTGCTGGGCCACAAAGCCAGAAAGTTTGGAGAACTCTGCTCTAGGAGACAATTGCAAACTGGCATGGATCAGAGACAATAATCTATTGCTGTATAGTAATTTTAAAAAGATTCATTAGTGGGAATCACAATAAGATCTGAAAGTGCAGCAGTCTGTAGATGGAATTTTTAAAATTTGGCTCCTTTGCAACTTGTATCATGTCAGCAATCGTGCAGTGATTCTTTAGTCAGACCAATGGTAACGTAAATGGGTGACTGTTGAAGTCTAGCTGATGACATATAACAACAGGTTGTAGTGTGCTAAGTTGTGATGCTTGCACGTTTCAAATTGTCAATATTATAAAAATATTTCCTCATATTTATATTGAAGTTTACAGAGATTGCTAATGAATTCTGTTTTTCTGAGGTTTTCCAGTGAAATATACTTTGCAAACTATTGTTTGCTTTTGAGTTGCTTGGAATATGTTACACTTTTCCCCTCTTAACTTGATTGTTACACATTTCTGTTGGCAATCAAAGCATGAGCTTTTTCAAGAATGCAAGATCAGTGTGAAAGTTCTAGATGTGTTTAAAAGTAAGTCTTACTGAATAAAACTATATTGCTCCCAAGTACTGTAAGCATGCAGAGTATTGCTGCCTAGGTTATTAATTTAAAAAGTTTGTAAAATCATTGTAACAGATGCTTTGTTTATTTATTGGAATTCATATGGGAAAGAAGAAAATGCATCAATTGTTAGACTTCTCCTTTCCTTCGGCTGTGACTTAGGTGATACATGAAGTGTGATTTCTGAGATGATAAGATAGTTGTGTTCTTTTAAGTTGTAATCCATTATTCACACAGATTGCCATGTCAGGTCACAGTGAGCCCACACATATATCTTGATTCAAGGAGCTTTAAATCTGTCTGCAAATAAATTTGTGATTAAAAGATTCCTTTTGAAATTCCTGCAAAGTTTTTCTTTGGTTGTTAAATTGGAGAAGTTACAGTCTTCATTTGGTAAACATTTTGTACCCAGATTGTTAAGGGGGGGGGAGAGTTTCAAAGAACTCAGAAGTAATAGAACCATATCATTAAATCAGTAATTGCAGCCTCATAAGCAAAAGCCACTGGACTGTTTGAGAGTCTTTGAGATGTGCATAAGCTGTTTTTGAAGAAAGCTGTGAACCACTAGAAAGATCTGAGAACAAGGAAATATAACAAGACATTAATTTTAACAGGATTGATTGTAATAATAGTTTCCTCTCTTAAGCAGTATTGTTTGGAGCCTCCAGGTATTTAGCCATTTAAGTACTTAAGGAAAAGTTAAGAGAACCAGTTTTATGTATAGTGGCTAGAAACTGGGAAACTGGAAACCAGCTGGGTGACGTTGAGTTAGTCATTCACTGTCAGTTCTAGGAAGGAGGCAATGGCAAAACATTTCTGAAAACCTTGCCAAGAAAACCTCATGGATTTGCCCAGAGATGGAGGGAGGAAAGAAGGAAATATTGGGGCTTGGAATACAGCAGATTATAGTTTGATGGCAAAACATTTGTAAATCAGCTACAGAACTATGTCCCAAGACTTGCTTGTCTAATTCCAGGGGTTTAGATCATGTGATCACCACAGAAATGAAAAATTGGCAGATGTAGATGGCAGTTTTGAAACTTCAAAGTAAATGAGGAAACATCAGTGGTATAATTGGCCCTTCAGACATGACTGATGCTAATGTGGTCAAGATGTTTCCTTCTTCATATGTCAGGACCCTGTCATGCTGGCTTTGCACTACCTTAAACTAGGCTGAAATAGAATTGGAAAATTTGTAGCTCAGTATATTGAGGGATCCAATTGTTGTCTTTGTATTCTGTGAGCTGGGCCATCACATTAACTCATAATGTAGTCAATCTATTGTATATAAAATGGTAGATGACACAACTACTATGACTCCTAGCTTACATTTAGGTTTTACTGCATTGTAAGAAGTCAGCTATAGTATTGTAGATCTTTCTCCATGCAGTTACTCCATTCACCTGCAACTGGTTTATATCACAGTATGTGGCTTTTGACATTTATCTTTCAACTGAGTACAAAAGGGCAGCTTGATTACTTTTGTGAAATACTGATAATCACACAAAGACCCACATGGCAATGGGAAATAGCTGTATTTGAATTATTAAGGAGAGGGAGAATGGCTTTATGAAATTTCCACCTCTTTATTCTTAGCCAAATTATGCCCTACCACAGTGGTGGCGAACCTATGGCACATGTGCCAGAGGCGGCACTCGGAGCCCTCTTTGTGGGCACATGTGCTGTTGCCCCAGCCTCGCCTCCCCCCACAACCCCCTCCTCACCAGCAGCCCCCCTGGAGGAGAGTCGCCCCTGAGCGTGGCCCACACGGAGCAGCGCAGCCAAGGACATGGCAGCCAGGCAGCATAGACAAGACTCTACCCTCATGCCCCATCCCGCACAGTTGATGCTGTAGGGCACGGGCAGAGGGTGTGGCCGCCATGGCGCTGCTAGACTGCCTGGGCGATCTGCAGTGGGCCCTGGAGGTGGTGAGTGGCCCTGTGGGCAGGTGGGGTGGGGGATGGGGCAAAGCAGGGGCGGGGTGGGGGCGGGGCCAATTTTTCGGCACTCGGTCTCTAAAAGGTTCGCCATCACTGTCCTACCATTTAAAAACAGTCACCAGTCAGTGATTGCCCAAAAAATTATCAGAAGCTACTTCTGCAAAAAAAAAAATATTAATAGGAAGACCAACTCCTCAAAAAGAGGATCTCCCAGTTATTTTCTTCCCTAGTTCCTACATTTTTCCTTTGACCACTCAAGCCTGTTTCCTCTCAAAGAAGAAAATGTCTTCAGATGGCTGCAGAGATCCTGAGAAAAGCAGCAAAGAAATCAGGAAAGACGCCATGTGGTAGAGAAATGTTTCATAAATACTGGAACTAAATTGAAATACTGTAATACCTAAATTAAACAAATATTTGAGGCATTAACTCTGCAGTATCAGGCAACTCTTTATACATAGAAGTAGGACTACATGAGAGCGGGGAAAGTGAAAGGTTGTTTGCAATTTAAGGAGAATACACTAACCAGCAAAACAATCAGAAAGGCAATACACGTAGTCCTTGACTTACGACAAGAATTGAGATTTTCTATTGCTAAGAAAGACAGTTGTTAAGTGAGTTTTAGGATTTTTTTGCCACAGTTGTTAAGCAAACCACTGCAGTTGTTAAGTATATCATGATGTTAAGCGAATTCAACTGTCCCCGTTGACTTTGCTTGTCAACATCTGGGAAGTTTACAAATTGTGATCACATGACCCCAAGATAGTGCAATTGTCATAAATGCCAGTTGCCAAGCAACCAAATTTTGATCACATGACCATGGGGATATTGCAGTGGTCGTAAGCATGAAAACTGGTCCTAAGTCAGTTTTTTAGTCCCATTGTAACTTTGAATAGTCACTAAACAAATGGTTGTTAAGTCAAGGATTATCTGTACTAATAGCTTGCAGTCACAAGGCCAACCAACATCCACACTATATCATCAGGTAGCATTGTTGGGGCTTTCAAAAAGAGTGGGAAGATCTTTTCAGGCCCAGGAATGTCTTATTTATTCAAAATATTTCTCAAGTATTTCATTTAGTTGGATTTCAGAGCAATTTATTTATTTATTTATTTATTTATTTATTTATTTATTTATTCGGATTTGTGTGCCGCTCCTCTCCGAAGACTCGGAGCGGCTCACAACATATATATAAAAACAATTGCAACAAATCCGAACAACATTAAAAATGCAAACCCCATACATACTCATCAATCACACCACAATCAACAATCATCCCCAGGCCTGCCGGCAGAGGTAGGTTTTTAAATTCTTTCGGAAGGCCAGGAGGGTCGGAATTTGCAAAGGTGTAAATAAAATAAATCAACCTAATAGGAATGCAGTGCAATAAACATGAGCAGCCATTAGAATAAACAAGAACAAAGTGAATCTCTTAAACATCATAGGGAAGTAGAAGCATCTCTGTCGTACCACATGCTTTGGCAATAAATCCCAAAATAATTGTGCTATCAGTACCATATTTGCTTCTTTGGGGTGTGTGGTTCCCAATCATGCAGTCATGAATTCTTGATTATTGGAAGGAATCTAACCACATTTGCAGGTGTGAATTCTAAGCCAAGGGTTGCTTGAACATAGTTCATTAAATAAACCATAATTGGTTGGCTTCACACAACTCCTGCCCTTGAACTCCTGCTCTAGGCAGGGGTTGGACTAGAACAGAATTAGAACCTTTTGGGCACCAGGGACCGGTGGAGAGAGGTTTTTCCGAGGACTGGAGGGGGTGTGGTTTTGTGTGCTGCCTGCATTCCGCGGATGGGGCTTTGCTTGTTTGTGTGGCCCAGTTGCTGGCATGCCATGGCCCAGTACCGGTCCACAAACCTGGGGTTGGGGACCCCTGGACTAGAAGATGTCCAAGGTTCCTTCCAATTAGCTAAACAAATCATGCCCTTCCCCCTTGTGACTTAATAGTTTTACAAATAAAAGTGGGATTTGTATATTCTTCCTCTCTTAGCCCTGCTTCTTTTTCTTCTTCTGTTGCTGTCAATATCCCCTTAAGGTAGTCTTCCCCAACTTTAGTGCTTCCCATAAGGTTGCATTATTGGGCACAACAACACATAATTCCTTAATTTCACAACACATGGACAGTCCCAACCACAGTTTCAATTGGGAAACTGAATCTCCTAGATAAGAATCAGGAGAAAATCATGCCCCCATCAAAACTGGCAGGCAAAGCTACTGTATATAAACAGGAAACAAAACTGACACTCATGTTGATGATGTTATCTAATTGGATAATAAAATGTCTGCAAGTAAACAAACAAACAACTTCAGCAACAAGGACTTCATGGATTATTTATTGTCTATCCATGAGGGTTCCTAGGTAAAATTCAGGAGTGGTTTTTCCATTGTTTTCTCCTACACACTATGAAATTAGGTTTTTGTTCTTGTCACTAAAGTGATCATCCTCCAGCATCATCATATAGCACTATTGTCTAATATAGATGCTTTTTTGCTTTAGTCAGGCAGCTGGGATGACATTCATGCCTTGGATAACCTGGTGGGACTTTACACTCTGGGCATATATTCCTACTATTTTTCAGTTCATCTCTCCCAAGAGCATCCCTCCCGACTGCCACATTTAAGCAGAGTTGATCGTAGGTATCTGAAGATTTTAAGGCATCTTAAGCTAATAACCTTTTGGAATTCAGAGATTCCAGGCTGTTCTACATGTGAATTTTCTAATTGGGTATACATACATTCATTAAAACCATATTTTAATGCAGTGAGTTATGTGATTATCCCAAGCTCAGTGGCCATACAGATTTTTCAGTGATATGTGGGGTCAGTATTCTAAAAAGTAGGCAGGGATGGGTGAAACTAAGTCTAACATAATTTTAATTGGACTAGAATGATGACACTAACTAAATCCAGTTAATGTAAATAGTACGCCATGTATTTAATAATTTTCCTTTCTTGCAATGAAAAATACCATTTATCAGCAACATTTTATTTTGGAGGTGACCTAAAACATTTGGAAAGAGAACCAATTCTGTATACCTCCATTCTGATGCTTTTACTGATGATAAAAGTCACCCTCCCATCGTTTTATTTCATCAGTGTAACATGGATTGGGCTTGTGTTAATATTTTCCATATGGGTACGTTCTTGCTCTCTGAAATTTGAACAGCGGGTTGTGGCTTAGCTTATATTCTGTAATTGAATCATGCAAGTTGGGATGGACTGATCCTTGTGGCATTTTTGGAAAGAGTTCAAATGCTACCCAGGATAGTTTTCATCCAAGAGATCTTCTGAAATGAAAACTTGCAGGAAAATTGGTCTACCATTTAAGCTGTCTGTTTGGAATGTGACTCATTTTTAGAATAAGCAAGGCAGGACTTAAACTGTCTTGTGGATATAGTAGTCACTAAGATAGCAGATTCGCTCAAGATGAAACATTAGAGATACAAAATGACCTATCAAGCAACCACTTCCTAAATTTTGGTTGGCTTCTGAAGATTTGCCTCTTCTCCTTGCAGGTCCTAGCCCAGGATGATATGTGAGCCTGTTACAACTATTCAAGTTGTGAGACTGCCCCTGCACAATATATTTTATTGTTTTAGCATTTTTCTTTGTATTTGATCTTTTAAGCTCTTGTTAGTTGCTCAGAGGTTCTTGCTGGATGGACAGCCATACAAATCAAGCAAGCAAGCAACAAAACAAACTCAGAATTAGCATACTTTAGTGCAGTGATGGTGAACCTTTTAGAGACCGAGTGCCCAAACTGCAACCCAAAACCCACTTATGCATTGTCGAGTGCCGGGTGGGCGTGGCCCATTGGGTGGGTGTGGCTGCGGTGGTAACAGCAGACTGGGCAGGACTAAAAAGTTCAATCAATTCCAACTTTGCAAGATCTTTTTTTCCCCGCGAGAAGTTAAAATTGATTGAGTGAACCTTTTCTTTTTGCACACGGCAGCGGAGCCCTAAAACCCAGCTGAAGGCCTAGGACTGGGGCAATAGCGCGCATGCCCACAGAGAGGGCTCTGAGTGCCGCCTCTGGCACCTGTGCCATAGGTTCACCACCACTGCTCTAGTAAATCCAAATTTCCAGTTGGCTGCCAGAACAGACATGAGAAGAGAAATACATTTAATACATATTAGCCTTCTAATGAAGTGGCAATATCAATATGTATTGATATTCAAAATACAAACTGATTTTTTTAATTAATAATATTTGAGCTGTAATAACTGGCAAACCCTGATATAGTACTTAAAAATAAGGAACAACACGGTAGACAACTGACACTCTGTCTTGTGATTTTTATGCTACTTCTGATTTATTCTGCGGGTTTTTGTGGGGAACAAAGGAAACATTACACTCAGCAATTCAGGGTAACTGCTGTAAAGCAAATGAATTAGGAAATAGTGTGGAAAGTCCCACTGCTGCCAATCATCCTTGTGGCTTTCACTTTCAGATTCTTTATCATTTTTTTTCTGTAAATGTGTATTTACAGAGAATATCAAAGTTTCTGAACGTTTCCAGAAAGGGCAGTGTTTGGAAGATACATAATTCAATAGCCACATACAAATTTAGTAACAGCCTTGTTTCCTATGCACTTGAATTTTAAATTTTGTCTTTAAGATTCAAGACAAGATCTTCACAAAGTATAAAAGTCATGTTGTTAAACTTTGGTTTAATGAGTAAACCTCCATTGGGCTGTCTTGTTCAATGTAATAAAAATAATTAGTTTACAAACCGTGTGGCTGAATTTTCACAGTATGCAAAAACCAAATAAGCCACTTCACTGGTATTCTACTTAATCCCTGGAGAGAAAAACATAAGATGGCATAGGATGAGGGAAAATATTTATTATTCTGACTCAAGGACAAGTTGAGGTACTTCTTGGGTTAAAAATTCCAAAGAGTTGATCAATTAATTTATAGATTTGTCTCAAGTCTGACAGTAACAAATTGTTGAAGACTTCTTTAAATTTATAGATTATACACATGTGCAGTTTGAATGGCATCAGTATGGAAGTTGTTTGCCACTGCCTAACCTACCAGGTCTAAACTTTGTTTGGCTACTGGATACAGATGTAGTCAATTAAGTGCTGCCATTTAGACAGAACCAATTAATTTTTCCTTGATTTCTAAAACAGTAATCAAAGTCAATTCGTTTCCCCATAGCTGTCAGTATCTAAATTTCCATTTTTTCAGAAAATTGTATATAGCTGTCCCAAGATTAGTCTCCAATCTCTTCAAAGGAAAGCTAACATTCAGAAATAGACAGTATATTAATTATTCTTTAATAAACATGCAATAAGTTCTTTCTTGATTTGTGCCATAAATATTAAAGCCCCTTTCTCTCATATGGTATTTATTTATTTAATTCTATTTCTATGCCGCCCTATTCCAAAAACTCAGGGCGGCTTACATACCCTCTATGTTAATTGTCTGAGGAGAACTAGATTGGTATACAGTCTTATGTAGAACATAGGTTAATCAAAAATTGAACAAGGCAAAGAGTAATTCGATGCATTAGTAAGCTGGATTTCAATCCAGGTTGTCATTTTGCCTTGAAATTGATGAAGATAACCAGCTGTTTTTTTACCAATGAATTTTATGAGTTATCAATCCTGTTCGGCGTGAGAATTTGTCCTGGCAAGCACATGGGGCCATGAAATGGTATTTTTTTAATTTAATCATTAGACTGTGATTGTATACTCACTTCTCTAAGAGGAACCCTTGATGAATTTAACGCAATGTATCTCCAAGGAGATAGGAAATGCACTATAATTCTATTAGTTCCACTAGGAAAGAAATAATTAACACCAATTCCAGAGCTTATGAAATTTTCCCCTTTTTCTGGGAGTGGGAATAATAAAATTTTAGATGTTGAAGATTCAGTGTCATTCCTAGTGTCATTAAACCTGCATTATATTAGCTATCCAGAGTGATTTTTAACACATCAGATAGAACCTGTACATTTTTGAACAGAAACATGAGGTTTATATTTTAATAGGCTTAACATTACAAAAATATTTTCTGACCAGGTGCTTTCTATACAGATGTTGTGGGTTACCTAAATGTCCCTACCTTTGCAATATTTTTCCATGGTTTCTTCCATCTTTCTTCTCAAAACAGAGTCAAGGGAAGAAAGATGGGAAAGCTGCATGGTGTATTGGATTGTTAGAGCTATCAGCTTTCTACCTGGAAGAGTAATGTCTGATATAAGAAGGGTCTTGTGACTTTTAAGGTCACTTCGTGGGAGCTACTTGTACAGGTTTTTTACTTTAAATTAAACAGCTTCACATATGCCTTTGACAGATGTACCATTAATTCTCCTTTGATCATATTTAGCTCCTGTGGATTTTCTGGGGACCTTTTAATAAGTAAACACTCTATGAATTTTGACGGAAATTGGGAGAGGTTCACCTTTGAAATAGAACTAAGTTTGCCTTGCAGTACTTCACTGTTTAATATGGCAGAGCAACAGCCATACAAACAACTGTCAAGACTAAAGCGTATGCTTCTGCTTAGCCAAACAAACAGCTGGGTAACTATGCTTTGAAGAAGCTGTTTCCATATCAGGCCAGGGAATCTGTTTTACATCAGGGCAAAGCTGCTGTTCTGGCATTGCTCAAACATAGTGCATGGCCATTTTTTTTTTTCATGGTAGCAAAAAAGGGTCTGCTGCATCTTCAGTACAAAATTCCAATTACATGCATTTCATTATACTCCATACATCACAGACTAATACTTGATAAAGACAATGTATATTTATTCACTTTACAAAGGAGAGCAACATTAGGTTGCAACAGCTCCAATTATAGACAAATTAAACATAGTGCATGGCCATTTTTAGAACGGCACTGTGTAGGAATAGCTGTTACTGCTAAACCTGCTTAATGAAGGTTCCTTTTTTGTTTAACATTTAGTTGTTTCTTACGTTCAGTTGCTCTTAGGCAGATGTAATGGGACCTCAGTATTTGGACAGTAAACCAAATAAGTTAACAGTAGTTGCTTTCCTGAAAATGGTCCAATCCTATGCATTTGAATTTTTAATCCTATCCAGTACAGTTTTCTTAATTCTTGTTACATTCCTAAAACTCCATTTAGGAATAAGTGAAATTATTTCATAACCATGATGGGCATAGTCCTTGGCCTCAGCACCTAATTCATTTACATTTAAAAATACAAGGCCTTCCATTTCTTTTCCTGATTAGTTGTTAGAAGTTTATACACCTGTATGTCCTTATTGTAGAATTTCATTCTTCAGGTTTTCTTGTGTTTAACAACTTAAAAGAGAATTTCATGATTTATGTTCATTGTTTTTAGAATAATAAATAGTATTTCTTTTCCAGTCATTAAGGATGACTTTTTGGAGGGCACTGAATCATTTATTACATTTCCTGAATGTGGAAGACACAAGGTTGTTAAATATGGGAGAGTACAATTTTTGAAATATTGAATAATTTATAATACCAAATTTTTCAGAGATACAGTAACAAGTCCTGGATATAAATAAAGAGACAAAAGAAACTTTACATTTTGTCTTTAATTAGTTCTGTGAATTACAGATTTTGGTTGTCTGGAGATATATCTCTGATGGATATATGCAAATCCCATACTACATGGCACAAAATAGCCTTTGTTCTTCAATAATATTTATTAGATAGTACAATAAATGTAAATCACTAAACTTGTACCATAGAGATAAAATGCTGAATTAATCATATAACAGTCTCAGCAAGGTATTAGTAAACTGCAGGGAAGTCAAATTAGCTTTATATATGTCCAGTACATTTTAATTTAGAACAGCGGTTCTCAACTTTTTCCGGGGCTCGACCCCGGCTCATGCGCGGCGCGACGGCCCGCGTCGCAAAGGGGAAAAAATGGCGGGCCAAAAAAAATGGCCGACCCCAAAAAAAATGGCGGGCCTGCATCGCGCATGCGCGGTGCGACGGCCCGCATCGCAAAGGGGAAAAAAATGGCCAACTAAAAAAAATGGTGGACTGCGGTGTTTGGCGACCCCCGTGAAATGGTCGTTCGACCCCAAATGGGGTCGCGACCCACAGGTTGAGAACCGCTGATTTAGAACAATAGAGTGCCAAAATGCAACATGGAAATGGAAAGATCCTGAATATCATCTGGTTAAATGCAGAGGGGGTTGTTCATTTGAGTTAACAGAAGTACATTTCCCATAACAATTCCCGAAATTGTTACATTGGAAAATTAAATGATTCATTGAATGGAGTGGAAAGAAGGACCTCTATCATTCTTCTCTACACAAAGCTCCTTTCTCTAAATGAATGAACAAATACATAAATACTTACTGTAGACACCCTTTTGGGAACTGTTCAGTGATCTCTCATGATGTTAAGAGGAGGTATTGGATAACCAATCATTTAACAATACAGATTTCAGTTGTTAGAAAAGAGTTCCAGATTATCTGGATATGGAATAAGAATGATACAGGACCAAAGTATTGTCAGAGACAGTAGTCTGGACTTGCACAAGGCTGGAGGATTCATGGCCATCACCTCTGCACTACCCTTCCCTTCAGCTACCAATCTAGAAAGGAAAATGCTTAAGTTGTTTTGCATGAAGACCAAGTTCCAATATGAGCAAGTGATCAATTCAGTATAAACATTCTGTAAGAACTATTGTGTTGTATTCATAGATTGCCAAGAGGTTGCTCCTTTTTTTTTTTACTTTTAGTATATTGGAGCCCTGAAAAATATTGGCATTTTAATAATTTAATAATCATTGGTAAAATATATTTTCAGCCTAAATATAAAAAATGTCCGTGCAGCTTTTTCAGGTAGCTATGCTCAATTTCAGCAAAAAGTATGCAATTCATAGTCTTTGCAGTGCAATTCGTTGCATTATTTTCTCCATTGCAAGGACATTTTTTTCAGCTTTCACTGTTTAAAGTTTCCTAGCTTCCTGAATCTACTAAGGAAGGAGTTATCAATGCTAATAAGGACAATTTTTTAAACCTTGTATGGTTATATCCCCATGATGGAAAAAAGGTGAAATCCGGGTGTACTTGCACACAGTTTCTACAGACAGAGGGAGTGACATGCTTATGCTCACATGTTCTGTATTTCAGTCTCTACTGAAGTAGAGAAGAAAATTCAGTGCTTTTACTGAAAGCAAAAGGGAAGCAAAACTAGAGTTCTTCTCCCGTAACTGTAACCATATTGTTCATTTTTAAATAAACATATGTAAGATTGCACTGAAGTTGGAAGCTGCATTTGGAACTACATTAATCTTGCCTAATAGCTGAAGAAGAACCGTTGTGGCACAGTGGTTAGAATGCAGTACTGCAGGCTCACTCACTGCTCACTCCAGGAGTTCGATTCTGAATGGCTCAAGATTGACTCAGCCTTCCATCCTTCTGAGATTGGTAAAATGAGGACCCAGATTGTTGGGGGCAATATGCTGACTCTGAAACCACTTAGAGGGAGCTGTAAAAGCACTATGAAGTGGTATACAAGTCTAAATGCTATTGTTATTGCACTAGGCAACAATTGCCAAACCCTCTACAGCAGGGGTCCCCAATCCCTAGTCCATGGACCTGTAGTGGTTTGTGAAGCATTGGGAACTGAGCTGCACAAGTGGCAGGCGAGCACACAAAGCTTCATTTGCATAAGCGGCAAGTACTTGTGTGAAACCATCCACCGCGCCACTACCAGTCCATGGAGCCAGAAAGGTTGGGGACCCTGCTCTACCGGTAAAGACCATATATATAAAAAAGGAGAATTTCATGCATATCTTAATTTCCTTTTAAAAACAAATCTTGATTTCTTCTGGAGCATGAGCAGGGTGGTCATAAATGACTGCTATTCCTACAATAAACCCTATATTGCAGAGATCCAATGCTGCCCCTCACCACAAGCAATTCAGAAGCAGGCCAGAACCAATGTAGGGTTAATAATTGTTTGTCCTGTACAGAAAAATGGGAGGGGGAGCAACAAAATTCAGTTCCAGCAACCAATCCTTTCATGGAAGCTATGACAATACAAATCGGTATAAAGTCAAGATCTCTGCTATGGAAATTTCATTATGCTTTTTTGCAATATATGAAACTATGTTTGCTTAAATAAACTACATTTATTTTTAAAGGAAATGTCTAAAATTTAATTTGGACACTTTGGACAAAATACAGTAATTTTCAAACTGCCTTTCAGTTGTCGCTGTAGAAACAGTAGAACCTCCAATAAAAGAATTATGCCGCAGGTCTCGTTGACAAAAGAACTTGTGATGATATCAAGAAGGGGATTTGGGGTGTTTAGTCTGCCAGAGTTGGTGGGATCAGTAGGATGAAAGCTCAATTTATCCCTGTCTGCCTGACCTTAAGCAATATTTTGTATGTCCACTGGCTCAGACATTCTGACAGGAAATGCTATCCAACCCCCAAATTCCATAGAGAAAGTCCTACAGTCAAGATAAGAGTCATATATGGATTCCAGTAAGCAATAACACAAGAGGTTACATGTAATCCATGGGTTTAAAATGTTTTGCCTTATTCTCTTAGGTGGTGGTACTAAATCCCAATAATTGGAAGAATATACGAACTTTTGTTTTAAATGAGAAATTGGTTCTAGGTAGATTTGAATTTGATGAAAATGTCAGACTTTTAGAAAGTTGTATTAGGCACAGTATTAAAATCCACACTGTGGATTTTGGATTATTTTGTACAATTGTGGATACTTTGAGAATGGCCTGGAAGAATTGCTTCAGATCACAGATTAAAAAATGCCACTTTGTTAAGGAGTCCACTCATTAAAGATCCTTAAAGCAGCAGCATCTTTTTTCCCTGGGTCACACAGGACTGAAAAAACGTTGGGCTGCTTTAACACAATAGCAGGCAGGGCCTGCACATGCATGAGGTCCCAACTGTTAGTGAATCATCCTTGATGCATGCATAGCACTATTAAGTTCACATAGAAAAAAATGAAGAGGGGCTCAGCAGACCATTTCTCCCATACCATTTCTCTCAGGCAGCAAAAATCCAGATGACCACTAGATGTCAACAAAAAGACAGGTACTCAAAACTGACTGAGTTTTCTATATCTGAGTGAGCTTTCTTTCCTAAATTCTAAGTTCTGAATTCAGCCTTCATTGTAGTAACATGGCCAAAATGCTCCATCATATTCATCACTATGAATTCAGCAATTACAGTGTAGACAAAAATATGGCCCACCAGTTTATAGATTACAGGCCAACCATACCATTCAGCAGCAGCCATCAGAAATTTCAGCTTGTATCAGAATGCAAATTCCTTCCTATGAAAATTAATTTTGTGCCTAACTTTACTGCACTTTTGTCTAACTATTCTTTCTTTCTTTTAAATAGGACTATTCCTTATTCTAGGCTTGATCTTATATCCTGCTGGTTGGGGTTGTCAGAAGGCAATAAGCTATTGTGGACCTTATGCTTCAGCTTATAAACTTGGTGACTGTTCTTTAGGCTGGGCTTTCTACACTGCTATTGGTGGCACAGTCCTGACGTTCATCTGCGCAGTCTTCTCTGCCCAAGCTGAAATCGCCACCTCCAGCGACAAAGTCCAGGAGGAAATTGAAGAGGGAAAAAGCCTGATTTGTCTCCTATAACACACTCTTCTCCCAATTTTTTTTTATTATCTCAAAACTAATGGATTTGAAGTAGCTACTTGGACTCTTATAGGAGAAATGAAGACATGTACAGTAAGTGTTCTAATAGTCCAACATCATAGAAAGTTGAAAGGCACTGAATTCTAGACAGTATTAAAAAATGTGAAGTAGTGAGAATTCTGATACATGGATATGAAGGAATGCCACAAAGCAAACCTGTTGACTTTCCAATTATGCTGCAAACAATTATTTCCATTTTGTCTTCACCAAGATGAATGATTATGAAGGATTTTTTAAAGAATAACTTGAAATGTCAGGTTGTTTTCAGTACATATATTGTAAGACAACACAATCAGGTTCCAGTGTCAAAATGGCAAGCACTACACTATTAAGTTACTGCATTGTATCTTTTCAGAAAGATGATGAATATTAAAAAAAACCCCATAGTATTCTGGGTTGTATGCAAGTGGCACATGGAAATAATATATCTTAATAAAGAAGCAAGGATTCCAGTTGAAACTAGTTAATAAAATTTTCTTTAAGCAATATTTAAACATATTGCTCAATACATACCTGAGGCATGGAACTATAACAATTTATGAGGGTAGCTCTGAGAAAATAAGCTAAATTACTTTTTCATTACAGATAGTTCCATTATTTGATTAATTAATCTAGGTAGATATGTATAACTATGGGAAAAGTTTAGACTTTTGTGTATCTAATACCGAACTCAAGATTTGTCTTCAAAAATAAGTATAGCCATCCTCTGCTATTGGTTTTAACCAAGGTCACTACTGTTCCTTTCCACGTACTATCAGTTGCCTTTAAGTCCATTTCAAGTACAAATGGCCATCATGCTCATCTAACAACAGATACCATGTGCCTAAATTCTGACCATATGTTACTGAATGCTTTTGGGACTTTTTTAGTTGCATCTATAAGATAAGTATACTGATTGATTTTTCAAAAATGAGCCTTTTGCATTAGTAAAATATGTTAAAATGTTCTGAGAACGTAATGTACTGCAGTGATGGCTGTAGAAAAGAAATGATGGAAAAACTAATGCTTAATGTCCAGATCCTCAATTTTTAGATAAGCCTTATTAACATTGATATTTAATGTATCTTTTGTTAGACAGAAATAATACATTGTAGTTTAAGTTGCCAGGATGAAATAACACATCGGATTCCGAATAGTAACTTATTTCTAGCATATCTTCTAAAATTAAAATTTGAATCTCCAGTGAAAAGGAATGTACTGTACTGTTTAACTCAGGATTTTTGTGAATAGCCACTTTTTAAATCATTGCTATAAGTATTCCAAGGAGGCATTTGTGAATTAACTCTGTACATGCTCATTTTACAACTTGTATTAATTCATTGAGCACTAACAGTGGTTCATGAGGGCTTAATTGAAGCCAAATTGCTTTTGCGGAATTGCTATCATAATACCTCTTGTTCAGAAACATGTTGCTCCCACGATAAAAAGCATGAAAAGGAGGCTGAGCTGTTCATATTTAAAATATTGAATACTGAAATTTACTAAGGAATTATGCAGGCTGATCAATCTGATTATAAAGTATGGCAATAAGCATGTTGTCCCTGAACGGCATCCAAGAAACGTCACCTATTCCGGAAATCTGGCAAATTAACTTTCCTAATTTCAAATGTAAAATAAAAGATATAAGCCAAATTGTGGGCTGATACTGCTTACGGACAGATGCCTGAGAAATCCTCACTCATCAGCAATCCTTAAGCAGGGCTGGTGGGGCTGTGCTAGAGTTAACTCTAGTATAATTTTGCTTGAAGTTTTAGTATAAAATTCCATTTGGAGCACAAGAAATATTTATGCTGGTGTAATATGCAATTTATTTCTTTGGTACTGTAACATTTCTCTGTTGTAGAAATTAATTACTAAGATTGGACTAGAATCAAACATTTCAAGTTAGAGTACTTTTTAGGGTCTTTAAAAATATAGGACAAAACAAGGGTAGTCCTTGTTTAACTATGATAATTGGGATTGGCAACTCTGTCACTAAGTGATGTAGACAAAGTGCAATGTCACATGACCACACCATTTTACCACAGCAGTTGCAGCAGTTCTAGTTACCATCAATAAGCAAATCCTGTAGTTAAGCATAATGTCACGGGGTCGCCATTTACCACCTCCTGTTGGCTTCTCTGTTGACTGCTTGTTAGAAGCTGGCAGTGAAGGTCACTAATCCACAGGACTTTGCAACCATAGTAATTGCAAGCTGGGTGTCAAGTGCCTAAATCACAATTGTGACCTCATGAATATTGCCATGACCACAATTGTGAGATAGTAAGTCTCCTTGTTCAGTGCTGCCATAACTTTGAACAGTCACCAAATAAATGGTCATTAGTCAAGGACTACCTGTAATTACTGTAACTAAGATCAAGTGTACAAATACTTCTGTCTAAACATGCACATCATTTGCAACAAGGTTCTCTTAATTAAAAATGCATAACCAACTCTTCAGTGTTTTAAAGTTCTGCATTCTGAAAAGGCACTTTGGAAATTAGTTGAGAATAGCAGTTAAAAGGAAAATAAATATTGGCCTAATATGAAAATATTTTTTACATTTTTTCATTCTCGTTGCCTTTCTATTTTGCTTTTGCAATTTCAAAATGATTGTTGAATATTAAAGTTTAGAACAGTTCAGCCGTTTTATAGCACATTTTAAAAATTAAAATCTGGGACAATATTCTCATGTTTCCTTCTTTGAATTGGCATCAGAGAAAATCTATCAGATAGCTTTTACAAGACAATAGCAGAAATGATAGCTTCAAATTATACAGGACATTTTTTTTTAAAAAAGGTACTAATCCCCCAAAACATTATTCTGCATACTTCTCTTCAAGCAACATTTATTAAAAATCACTCAAGTATATTCGTTGATTGTTCAGCAAATTTAAATAACAAAATTAAGTTCCAATAGAAGAGAGTAAGCTTTCACATAAGCAAACTTTATTTTACACAGGCATCCAGTATTGTATAAGGGAAAATAATATAGGGTGATGCCTATGGAACATATGCATTATCTGTAAGCTATCTTTCCAGAATTTAATCTCATACATTTGATTACTCAAGTCAACCATAGGTGTCACTTTTCCAGATTTAAACATTTTTTTTTGCTGAGTAATAATATCCCTACACATTGTAATCCATTTTATTAGGAAAACATTACAATAAAAGTGAATCATGATTTCATTAGAAAGATCACTTCATAATTATATAAAAAGATGGGATTGCTAGCAGTTTATTGTATACTTCTATGTCTCTAACCATCAGCCTCCCTGAAGTGTCTGAGTTTCAGGGTCCCTGGTGTGTTATGAGGCAGGAATAAAAAGGAAGGGAAACCAGGTAGAAGCAAGCAGAAGACAGGTGGGCAGTGGGGAGCGAGGCAAGTAAGGAAAATTCACTTTTATTTTTCTAATTCCAATGCATTAACTTTGTTCTTTTTTGGGGGGGACACGTAGCAAATTGTGGTTATTTATAATCTTAATGAAATTTTCTCTGTAAGAGTTGCAAAACTCTTAATCACAGCAAGATGCAGTATAACCGCTTGTTTGCTTTATAAACATGATTGAAAATGTAGTAAACAGGAATACACGTAGACTAGATAACATAGGCCCTGGCAAATCTTAGCACATATACTAGGTTTGTTTTCTAATTGTGGCATTGCTTTACTGTACTTAATATTTTAGCCACACCACCATCTCCATCTGATGCAGTTACCTTAAATCCTGCCTCAGAAATGCCCCAAAATAATTCTTTATGTGGGGCTATACATACTGCATTTGATAACTGTAATCTTTGACTGAAGCTTCAGCCAATGAAATGTTAATGCATAAACATTGGAACAAGTAGGGCTACCAGGTTGGAGCTGTAAAGATCCAGACAACCACAGATGATAGATTGAGAAAACTTATTGTTTCCATGACCTTCCAGATTTTTTACGGTCCAGATGTAGTAGCTCTATAATAACCATACACTGATATAGCATGTGCAAATCTACAATTATGGTATACATTTCTGATAGCTGGAGTAACATTCTTTTTGTATTACTTCATAGTCTGTAAATTGGGAGTGATATTTGTGGAAAAACATATTGCACAATTATATCAATTGAATATACAGTATGACAACTTCAGGCTTACATGCAACATCCCATATACCTTTTGTATTTAAATAATTAGGCCACTGTATTCCAAACAAGCAAAAATATGTGGTTTAAGAAATCTTTTCAATATGTCTTTAAATTTTTTAAAATTAAATATATTTTACAGAATACTATATTAACTTCATACAATGGCACATATGATTTCTTTTTAATACATATTACTTTAAATCAAGAAATGGTTAGTGATTAAACCTGTGTTCAGACAGCTCAAAATAAAATACTGTGGATAAATGATTTTATAACGTTTATTGTGTTATCTTCTGTTGCATTTTTCAAATAATAATAAATTCAAATTATAATATGTATAATATGCAGTAAAGATTTTAAAATCAATTTGAAAGAGTCCAGAATGGCATATCTTTGTGGAAAAGAAAAGCTACTGCAATATTATTTAAATATTACAATAAAATCTTTCTGTAGGGGAAAAATGGATGTTAAAAATACAGTGAAACCTTGATTTAACAGTCCAATTGGGGAGAAGGGATGTCTGTTATTTCTAATTGTCCATTAAATCATAATCTGTGGTGATATTATGCAAAGATATAAATTGCACATATTTTGCATTATAGCACATCATTTGTATAACCTTATTAAGCAAATGATATATAAAAGTAACATAGGTATATAATGGGAATTTTATCCGTGGCATCTGAAGTCTACTGTACTCAGGTCTGTTAAATCAACACTTTACTGTATTGTAAAATCTTTTGAAATCTGGTTATTCCAAGCTTACTAATTTATAGCATACTGTCTCAATGTGAAAAGTATTCACATATTTAAAAACTCATGAATTGATCAATATTAAAGAGAGAAAGTTAAAAGTCACTTGATGAGCTACAGTGTGCTAAAGAATATAGTTGGGCTGGATTGCTAATTTAATTTTCTAAAATATTAGTAATTCTTTGTCTAATAAATCATAATTAACCCCTGAAGGTTTGTGTCAATTTATTTCTGGTTTTGTTATATTAGTAGTAACAGAGTGTTCACAAAGGTGCCTAAACCAGGCAATCTGTAAAAAAAGGGCAAATTAAATTTTAATTAGTTTCTGAGTACAGAAAGAAAGGGTTGTATTTGCAGTATGCCAGACTTGGTCCACAAAAGGTTCTTTCATGACATGAGATGAGCTAACCAGGATACTAGATTTCTTTCTTCCAAACAAGTAGCCGTTTGAAGCCAACAATCAGGCAATTCTTTGTTCAATCACTTTTTCTCTGACAGCTGGAGCACACACTATCTCCTGCATATTACTAGAAGGATCACTGCTGTGCTACTTGGTCATGCTAAGCCAGAATTCTTTAGAAGGTTAGTTTTGTGAGCAAATACAACTGATGAAGCTGTTAGAATCAAATAGAAATAACTGGATAGCATAAATTTCATAAAAGGTTACAACTGTCTATCAGAACGTTGGGTAAATAACTTTATAACAGATTCACCTCTTTTCAAATGCTATGTGCTAGAAAAGACAAAAGTTCAGAAAGATTGTGGAATGACTTTACCAGTTCTCTAAATCTAATTTTCCTTTCACTTTCTCCTCATAAATTGTGTACAAATGACTAACAAATATATCTTATTATTCCTTTTATGATGCAGTATTCACATGAAGATAATTAATACTATGAAATAATCTTAGACACCACACCCTTGAAATCCTAGACCTAGGTCATGTTTTCCATGATTTCCAGTGAAATGCAAATTCTGCATCAATACAGGAAATGTTATAGTCAATTATTATATGGAAGAAAAGACAGTAAATGCAATAATTAAATAATTTCCAAAGCTTTTTGATAATAGAGGAACGCAACACATGAAATACGTTTATTCTAACAAAGCACTTTAAAAAGTTTTCATTGAACACTGAAAATGAAACAAGCTATTATTTCAAACTATTCTAGAAAACTTGGAAAAAACCCTACATCAGTGGTTCTCAACCTTTCTGAGGTTGAGACCCCACTTGCCCCGCCCATGCGCGCCGCAACCCCAACCCGGGCGTGTGCGCGTGTGCGCGCGCGCGCAAAAAAAAAATTTTAAATTTTTTTTTAAAAAACAAACAAAAAACAAAATGGCGGCCGGGACGGGCGGATCTGCGCATGCGCGGATCGGCCCATCGCACGCATCACGCATGTGCACATCCGCCCATCGCGGGCCGCCATTTTGTTTTTTTTATTTTTTATTTAATTTTTTTTTAAAAAAAAATAAAAAAACAAAATGGCAGCCGCGACGGGCGGATCTGCGCCTGCGCGGATCGGCCCGTCGCACGCGCCACACATGCGTGGATCCGCCTGTTGCGGTCCACCATTTTGTTTTTATTTTATTTTATAAATTTTTTTTAATTTTTTTTAAATTTTTTTTAAAAAAAATTTCCGGCGCGACGGGCGGATCTGAGTGTGCGCGGCACGCGCGCGCCAAAAAAAATAAAAAAATTTAAAAAAATTAATTTTTTTTAAAAAAAATTAAAAAAAATAAAAATAAAAAAAACAAAATGGCGGCCGGCGGTGCCCGGCGACCCCTGCGAAATGGTCTCGCGACCCCAAATGGGGTCGCGACCCCAAGGTTGAGAACCACTGCCCTACATTATTATGACGCAGCTTAGGAGCATCTTCTCATTAATGTACTCTACTGAAAAATTACATTTTACATTTTTCATGTCACTTTGCAAGCTATAAATTTTTGCTTTTGAAAAAGAATTGAGTTGAACATCACAACATGGAATGTTTTTCATTGCTTCCTTATTGGCCATTGGTAGCTACAAATTTATTCAGCAAGCTATGAAAAAGGAATTCATCTACCATTACTGATTTGCAGTTTACTCCAACTGTAAACAGATCAGCAATTCTTTGTTTCCAGGGGAAACACTAATAATTGCTTATAGGAACAGTTTTGTAGAAATGGCCAATCTTTATTTGTTTTCTTACATTGATAGATTAGAGTACAGAATAACTATTTCCTTTTTTTAAAAGAAAAGTGCTGAATCCTAATCCTTTGTCATAGTACTTTACTCAAAAGCATACTACAGGTATTTTAACATATATAGTATTATCAAGTAAAAGTATACCCCAAAAGATAAGTAAACGTCTATTTCTACTAGAACATAAGTTCTAGTTTCCTGATTCTTGCCATGTAAACACTTATCATCAATCAACCCAACTGCATATCCTCCATTTATAATGACATGGTTGTAATGTTGTGAGAATGCTCTTATTATTGTAACACACAAATACAAAGTTTGGTTACAAGTATTGGTCATCCACCCGTTTTTTTTAAAAAAGTGATTTTCCACAGTGAGGAGGACTTTTAGATACTTTAGAAGGTGAATTGCGTGATGACATTTTCTTTCCTACATGCCTCAGAAAACATCCTTTGAGAAGGGAAAACAGAAGAAAAAGACCCCAGTGATATATTGAAGAGCAAGTGATAGGCTCTATATTGTGACCATTATAAGTAACTTCACTGCTATACAAAGGATTAACAATAAAGTGGCCAATCACAAGTGTAACAAAAATAACATTCAACACCCCTCTATTCAAAACAAATACCAGGAAATAGTTTCGGTTTTCAAAGGTTCTGTTTTACTTCCAAAGCTTCCTCTAATAACACCTATCAATTGCATAAATTTAAATAATTTTTCTTTTTAAATCTCCCATTTACATCACAGAAACAAAACACAACCAAGTATTTCCTTGAAAACCAAGCCCAGCTTTTGATTGTTCTTCCAATGAGTTGTTCTGCAAGCAGGCTTAGCTTTGCCATTGATGCAAACTGTAGGATTTATATACATAATACAAAAAACCCAACTCCCTGGTCCAGTGTTAATTGTTCATGGTTACATGTGAGTAATAATGCCAGAATAAAAATGTGGAATGCTACTGATGTTGATCCACATGAAAATGTTCCAATAAATCTTCATCCACATTCTGCCTCCAGGACTAGAGCTGAACTGGGACAAAAACCTAGTATTTACTGTACATATTAGCCTTTTGGTATTTTATCTTGCATTTTACAAAAGACCCTACTTTGTTTTTTAAACTATACAGAGAAAATAATCAGGAATCATTTTATTCTCTGTCACTGAAATGATACAATAAATATGCAGAACTACCCAGACATGCAGTATCACAGTATCTGTGTGCATTTATACAGAATTGTCACATTCACAAGGATGGCAAAGCATCACTAGTAATTTACAAAATATACAGACTTTCCTCACCTAAATATCTCCAATACCAAAATTAGAAATGAAAAACAATTGACATTCTAGTATGACCTAAAAACCATTACAACTGGGTGTTTACAAAATTAGTGTAGTAATAGGTGTAGACTTGTTCACCAACAGACTTTGATAGCATTCGTTTGTTAAATATTTAACATACAACAGCCTTCTGTCATAGTGAACAATAAGAAATTGCGAATAATAGGTTTACTCACTACATTACTTTTGATTTAATCTGGAAGAATAAGTTCATTATGTGTCCATGAGAGTCCATTTTCTTTATTATGGTTTAGAAGAATGAAAATGGACATTATAATCAACATGTGTTCTACCTGCTGGAACTAACATGACTATCAGACCTACTGCAAATTAGGCCCACATTTATATATTTCAAGTTTCAATCTGCTTTATCACCTGAGAAAAATTAGATTCTTTAATAAATGTGAACACAGTTGCCTCAGTAAGATTTAAATGATTAGCAATTAAAGTGGCCATGCGTTAGGTTTGTGGGATCAAGGATTGAAATAAATAGATGAAAAAGAAATAAAACACCTACTTTATTAATTCTGTAAATTTTATATAGTGTTAATTGCCTGAAGTCTCTGGAGCTGGGTGGGATATAAACATTAGTATGTAAGTAAAAGTACAGAATGGAATAAAGAAAAGATTGTAAATACTGAAATCCACATCTTTAGATTAAAACTGTCCATAGAATTTTAATTCCTATATAGTAAATTTTCCACTATTGCTTAATTTCAGTAATAGTAATTGTTATTCCTGTTGCAGTAGTAAAAAAAGGAGTTACAGAAAACGGGAGAAGATAACTAGGATTATAGCAAAGGGAAGATAGCAGAACTGCTGAACTTCTATTCAGCCTTCTATATATTCAAAGGGACCTAAGAAGAACTACTAACAAAAGGGAATAGTAATCCAAGATAATTAAAAGGCTAGGAAACACCTGGCTTCCAAGAACGGATTTAAGTCTCCAGAATGTGACCAATTACATTCAAGAGTCCTGCAAATGTCATCTAGGAGAAATCATGGATGGAACCACAGGGTTGGAGAAGGGCAAATATTATTCCTGTGGAGTCCTTAGTGCTCTCTGAGCTTGGTAATTTTCTTGCAAACATTCATTACCAAACTAGGTAATATCATCAGTGCCAGTATGGAGTGGGGTTTGTTTTTCTTTTATATACTACAGTCAGTGTTGGTGTGAGTGAGCTTCGTGATTTCTTGATAAGGCTGTTCTTTACTGTTACTTTGTATTCACTGGTGATTCCTTGATTGGAATATTGTTTATTTCTTGATTGTTGGTCTAGTGTTAATTTCTGCTCATATGGGTGTTGATTGCTGGTGAGGAAACCCCACTCCCTTCCAGCACTGATGATGTTACCTGGTTTGCTGATGAAATGTTCGTAAGAAAACAGCTAAGCTCAGAGAGCACCAAGGACCCCACTGTTCAACTCTGTAATACAAATAGGCAAAAGTTTCTCCTGTCCAGTCGTGTCCAACTCTAGGGCACAGTGTTCATCTTTGTTTCTTGGCCAAGGGATCCAGCATTGTCCAAAGACATTTTCCATGGTCATGTGGCCAGCATGTCAAAGGTGCACCAAATGCTGCTATTTCCCACTGAAGTGGTATCAATCTACTTACATTTGCATGCTTTCAAACTGCTAGGTCGGCAGGAGCTGGAGCAAAGAACAGGAGCTCACCCCGTTGCACAGTACTCAGGTCTCAAATCTGGGCTGTCAGCTTTCCAGCTGACAAGCTCTGCATCTGAGCCATTGCGCCCCATATGAGATACAAATATCTCTTCTAAATATTATTCCTCCCCCCCCCCCAAAAAGAAAAGTCTGGCCAGCTTGATGTCAATACTCAGAGAATTCCTAGAATAATTAAGCAATGGGTTTATGTACATTTTGAGTATTTAGGAAAGATACATTTATTAATAATAAATCATGCTAACCTAACCTAGTGCCTTTCTGATAATAATGATGATGATAATGATGATGATAAAGTTGGAAGGGACCTTGGAGGTCATCTAGTCCAACCCCCTGCTCAGGTAGGAAACCCTATACCATTTCGGACAAATGGCTGTCCAGTTTCTTCTTAAAAACTTCCAGTGTTGGCGCATTCACCGCTTCTGGAGGCAGATTGTTCCACTGGTTAATTGTTCTAACTGTCAGGAAGTTTCTCCTTAGTTCTAGGTTGCTTCTCTCTTTAGTTAGTTTCCATCCGTTGCTTCTTGTCCTGCCTTCAGGCGCTTTGAAAAATAGCTTGCACACGACACACCCTGCCTTTAGCAAAGCATTCAAGAAAGTGTTCCCCTTGAGATTCTAGTATAGATAGTAAAAGTTCACCTATGCTATCTATAGATAGATACAAAGATCACTAAACAATTATACCCAATGTTTGTGTCAAACTGGAAGTGCTGAGTGGAAGTTCCTAGACCTTTTCCAGGTCCTGTGCTGTTCAACATATTTATAGATGACTTAGATAAAGGGCTAGATGATAATATAAAGCTACAATGATAACTTGTGCAAACTACATAAAATGAGTGGAAGAGTGCTTGGAAAACAGTACCAAGATTCAGCAGAATAGGCAAGAGCAATGAATAAAGCCATTAAGCTCAATAACAAATACAAAGTCCTGATTGTTTAGGAAAAATATGAAAGGTAGGAATGGGGGTGCAATAATGAGCAGTATATATGAAAACTACCATATATACTTATGGAGAAGCTAAGAATTTTAGGTACAAACATACACTCCAAAAATGATTTTGGCTTATCCGTGGATGAGCTAATCTGTGAGTACTTGTATATTCCCATATACACTCATCCAAAAGCCATCCATGCCTAAGCCGATCTTAGAATTTTTTTAAAATGTGGGTCAGTTTATCTTGGGTAGCACATTTTTCTTGATATTTTGGTTAAAAATTCCAAGGTCAGCTTATTTGTGGGTGAACTTATATGTGAGTATATATTGAACCTGGGTAAGATCACAAGGTTAACACTGGAGAAGAAAAGACATGATAGTTCTGTTCAAGAATCTGAAAGGCCGTCATGTAGAAATCAGGCCAGGATTGATCAGAATTGTTCCAAAAGACAAAATAAAAAATGGATTTAGATTACAAGGAAGCAAAGTTCAGCCAGAGATCAAGGAAAATAGTAAAAGCTATTCAACAATGGAACAAGACTGCCTTGGGAAGTGGTGGACTCTTCCCTGCATATTCAGAGCCAGGATATTCTACAAAATTCCCAGCCAGTCAGGAAGCCCACACATCTTAAAATTGCCAAGGTTGAGAAAGACTGGATCAGGTGCCATCTAAGGCCCTCTCCAAACATTACAACCTGGGATTCTAGAGTCTACGGAACATGTTAAAGACGACATGTTTACACTCCAGGTGGGGAAATTTAGAACATGCTGAATTATTTTTTCCAAAATTAATGTTATGTCAGAATTCAAGAAAATCAAATTTGCCACTATGTTACCCAATAGAAAAATAAAAATCTCTTCATGACAGGAATGGAATACCATTCAAGTGGTTAATCCATAGTATGTTTCAAATTATCATATATTAACACCTAGAATTTAGAAAAAAAGGAAACAGTGACCTCAAGAGGTAATTAATAGAATATGAAGAATTAAAATAACAAAAAGCTGCCATATAGCACCACATTAGACTAATTGTGATAAAGTATATCTTCAATTTGCATTTAATAAAATGCACTTATTCAGATTAAATCTTATATGAAGGCTGAAGTATGTTAAAAGAATTCAAGTACATAATTATCAATGTTTAAAAGCCTGATTAGGGTCTATAGTAATGTTAAAAATTTAAATAAGTTACTGAATATTCAGATGTTTATACAAATACTAAACAGAGTGACTGACAAGACTAATGATATAATAGCATTAAACAAAAATGCACACTTTAAAAATGTCAAAATTTTGAAGCACAAAATAAATTCCACTACAATTTAACACAAGTCAGAATGGACTAGCTATTATTAGTGTTTTAAATATTGCTAAACAGATTCTGTTTAGAATTATGTGCTTCCTAGTCATGAATAGTGAAATCAAAAAGAACAAATATAACAACTCTGCCTCAGTTAAAACATAATTCTTTTCACTTCGTGTTGCATTACTTGAATGAAGATATCTGTGCTCCAAGATACCTAGTTAGCACACTATATACACCATGAAAACAGATCTTAACAAATACTATAACCAGACTGATAGACAATTTGTGGACCAGAACACTAGTGCAGCATGGTCAAAAAATTTTCATGCAGACTCCGAGTATTAAAAAAATCTATTCTCCTAAAAAAAGAATTTACATTATCTATCATACTTATTTTAAGCTTACGTCTGTCCTTCATCAGCTGCTGGAGTTACAAAGCAGCAGCTAAAAGTTAAATGTTCAAAATTGTCAGCTACTTTTGTTTCTTACGAAAACAGGGAAGCAAAGTGTTATGAACAGGGTTAATTCAAAGTGCTTTTCTCAAGTCAGGAGGAACAGTTCCACGGAGAGCGACACACCATGGAAAAACAAAATTGTTTGCTTATCTCAGAAGCTAAACTTGTAGTATGAATTTTAAAGCTACTGTTTTAATTTTCATCAAATATCATGTACCTCCAAAAATATGGAGAAAAAAAATAACTATTGTAAGGTAATAGAGTAGCTAGGAAGAACTTCTTATTAAAAAAATTCTAAAAGGAATGAAATGATCTTTTTCTGTCTTAGCCCATGCACAGCTGAAAAGACATACATGCTGTGTGCATTTTAAACATAAGTCTTTAGGGACTGAAAAATAAAGTACAGCCAGAAATTTGTAATGTGTTTCATTTCTTTTGTCTATATTTGATTACCCTTGAAAGCATTTTGAGCAGCACTGGTTGCTGCTGTTGAGGCAGCATTTGCTGCAGCAGTTTGTACAGTTTTGTTGGACATCACACCCGTTGCAAATTCTTGTTGGGCCTTCTCAAAACTTGCTCCAGTTGTACGGTATAAACCATGTACCTATAAAGAAGGCCAAAGAGAAAATTTGAGGTATGATTCAAGACGTACCCATTATACAGAATTTAACCAAAAGTTTTAGGCCCCCAATTAAAAGGAAAATGCTGAATTTAACCACCACTTTCAGTCATGGCATGGACTTTGAGATGGCCTACAATATTTGCAGACATTGCAAACTCTTGATTTTTCTTCTTTGTCCAATGTTTTTACTTTTTACAAAACATAAGCATTATTTGCTTTAAAATGTTACAACATATATCCATCATTTTGACACCACTGTGACTTGTTATAAACACCATTATATATAATTGCATCCTAACTAAGGTAAAGATAAAGGAATCCCTGTGTGTTTTATTCTGCTAGTCGTAGCCAACTTTAGAGGGTGGTGGTCATCTCTGTTTCTAGGCCATTGAGCCAGCACTGTCCAAAGGTGTTTCCGAAGTCATATGATCAGCATGACATCAAGCTGCAGAACATGTGGCAAAACACGGAATGTTGTTACCTTCCCATCAAAGTGGTACCTATTTATCTACTTGCATTTATATGCTTTCGAACTGCTAGGTTGGCAGAAGCTGGGGCACGTGACAGGAGCTCAGTCCGTCAGGCAGGGGTAGAACCTAAACTGCTGGAGCACAAGACCTTTAAGCCACTGAGTCGCCCTATATCCTAAGTAAAGCCAAATAAATAAAATTGATTTTTTAGCATATATGTCAACAGGAGTATATTAAACATCTATGAACACTGATTTTCATGGATAGAAGTTATTATGGTTCAAAGAAACATCCTAATGGCTCTTTTAGATCATCGTTATAAATCAAACAGGATGAATATTATAAGTAAGAAACTGGTAATGGGCCTAATAGGTTCTGCCTGCTGAACAAATACATGGGGCTGAGAAACCTTGAAAAAAATTCACCAAATACGAAGCGAAATTTAACTGAAATCTTTTGATAGAAATAAGTATTTGATATGCACAGAGCTAAGTTGGAAAGCCAGACTGGAATGATACCCTTTTGGTATCTTTGAGAAAGAATGGACCACTTGCTGAATTTAAGAGCACAAAAATATTTCTAATAACCTATAACTTTAGAGCAAGGGCCCCCAACCCCTGGTCCATGGACTGCACCGGTCCACAGCATGGGATGCAGGCAGCATACGAAACCACGCCCCCTCCAGTCTGCAGAAAAACCTTTCTCCACGGAACCGGTTCCTGGTGCCCAAAGGTTTTGGGGGCCACTACTTAGAATATCCAGTTCAAGGAATGGTAAAAAAATATTCAATAGGATGCAACAGGGAGAAAGCAGAACTCAACAGGGAGAAAGCAGAACTACTTAACTCTAACCCCAACCCTGACCCCACCTTAATCCTAACCCTATAAAAACTAATAAAGTTTATATGTAAAAAAAAAAAGAATTGCACCATAAGCAATAAAAATGAGATTACAATAGTATTTTTCCATGAATTATAAAAACTGTTTTAGCCCAACAACTGTTAATTATAGTAGACTAAAATCAAATAAAAACTTCTCACACATTTAAAAATCTCTTCTAAGTTACCAACAATTCCTTGAACACGCTGGCTGAAGTTAACAGATTAGTGCTTGAAGTCAGTACTTGGCAAAGAGAAAAGTATTCCCTAATATTTTTTTAGATCCAATTTATTTTAAGGGAGGTGCTTTAGCAATACTGTTGATATTTCAAGTCACAGGAATAAGTTTTTTCTTTTTTTTTCCTGGCATGCCTCTTGCACTATGACAGAAGGTAATCTAGTTGTAAGCAGAAACTATGACCCCTAGTGGTCAAATAAAAAAGGCCACACAATATTTCAATGACACTGATTATGACAATTGAAAAAATGGAAACTGAATCTATTTGAGGTGTATCAAAGGACAATTTCTGTTTACCAGCCTCTAAACATTAAAGTAATATAGTATATATTATTAAGGGCCAGAACTCAGGTGACTCAAACGCAGAGGAAAAGGCTCCAGCAGAACCTGCGGAATTCAGCCTCAGGAGACACAGAGCCAAGAATTACCTGAGGTTGATCAAACACATGCACCACAGATAGAACAGCCAGATTATAATGATCCAAGACTACCCAGCCCCACACACCGTGAATAGAGTGCAGAGCAGAGCAGAGTTATTCTATGAGGCTCCTTGCCAAGCAAGTGAGTAAAACTTTTGATTAAAGACAGCTGGCTGCAGCCTGATTTAAGAGACAGACCTGACCCATTTTTGTTCATTGGAATCAACTACCAGTATTTGATCTCTGGCTCTTATGCAAGGTTCACTTGGACTCTGAGAAATTCTGGCCTCTGGCCTAGCTGACAGCCCTGATTTGGCTCTTAAAAACCTGGACTGAATTTTGACTAGTCTTTTGCATGCTGCTGTTAAAAGCAACTGTTAAGGTAAGCTCTTTTCAGAGAATGTGTTTGTTTTCATTTGTTGTCTGCTGTTATCTCCTTGACTTTGAGTAAACTGCTAATTAGCATAGCAGCTGTTTATGTGCATATATATTTGAAATAAGAATCAGACATATATGTTGCTTACCTTATTCATATGTCCATTTTTGTGGTCTTAACATTCCTCAGAAAGTTTATGATTTAATACCCTTTTGAGTATTGCCAAGGATATTTCATCCTCCAAATGAAATGTGATATTGTTATCATATTCTGTTATTTCTTTCCTCGTCTATTTGTTCTCACATGTACATTAACTACTTCAATTATTTCTTCAATTAAACATTTGTTTATATTTTTTTTCCATTTATCATATTTTAAAACAGTAAATAAAAGCATGTGCAACTGAACAAATCCATAATCCTGACCAGAATGATGGAAGACTACAGAGAGAAGATGGATAAGAAAATTCTTATGGCAAGAGTTCATGTTTTTAAAATTGAATGTGATGCATCTAGTTTCTAAATATTAAAATGCATAATTTTTGAGAGATACTGCAGGAAAGAACAAAAGTATTTTTTGTTGTTGTATGTAATCTTTTGAAAAAAATTCCTATGTTCATAATGGGTTCTCTTCACAAGAGATCTTAAAACCAAACACCCTCTAAATCAAACTAATTTGCTATTATGTTATTTTAAATTTAAGAGTGAAAGAAATCTATTTTATTTCATTTCTAAAAATGGTAAACCAAATGTGAATAGTATCAAGAAAGAATTTTGTCAACCCAACTGATTGTAGTTATTTATCTTTATAACCATAATCAGTTGAGTTGACTAAAACATGTTTAAAGAATTCCATTTTTCTGGATGGAAAAAACACTTACCTTTTTAAACATAATTAGTGAGATGACCGCAGAAGCTGTAAAAAGTGCTGCTATGACTATCATCATAATGCCTACTGGAATACTCTGGTTAAGTCCAGTGAGAGATGAAATCCATCCACTAAAGAAAATACAGAGAGCTCTAAAAAAAACACATCTATAACAATCTTTAAAGAAGTATGACTATTTTTCCCTCCATCATTATGTTTTACAGGAAAATATCATTTCTTCTTATGGATTACAGAGGAAGTTCTTAAAACATATTTTAAAAACCCACTCCTAAAAGAATTGAAAACACAAATACTTCAGATTATTAATTTTTTTGGATGGGTGGGAAGACAATAAGCAGTCCTGAATTCTTTTACCATCTTACTGAATTTTGTAAATTGCCTTTGCTATATTAAACCAGAATTACATTTAATAAAATACATCTCATATAAGCATATTGAAAGTTCTATTTAAATTACACAACTACTCAGTTAAGCTTTTCTTTCCTGACTTAGATACTGCTTGAAAATGTGGACCATTAATTATGTCATATTTTATGCCATAAGGAAGAATTCTTGAACTTTTATTTAAACAGAAAATCAATCATATGCCTATGGATAGGAAGCAAAGCTCAATTATTTACAGCATGTGGTATAGTTAAAATTTGACCAAAACAGTGGTTAGTAAGGAAAACAGCAACTATGAAAAATCTGTTAGCTTCTTTATTGCTTCTGAAATCAGAACATTTTAAATGCTATCTTCAAAGCTGACATCTTTCCATAAGCAGTAAATTTGCCATACAAATTCTGTTTCAGACATTCTTACATGCCAAATAATGTAATTGTTCCAATTAGGAATATCGACAAAGAAAAGGTTTATCAGTAGGGGAAAGACTCAGCTTTAGAGTTATATTATTTAGGTAGTACTGTAGTACTTACAGAGAAAGTTGATGTTCATTCAGGAGGGGAGGGGGGACCTGGAAACATGGCTCCAACTCAAGAAGCAGGGAATATCTTGACAAGAGAGCTTTTTCATAAATGCATACTTTGTGCCAATTTCCGCTTGTTCCTAGATTAGGAAGCTCTGCTCATGATCACATATGCCTTAGTTGCTTCCCAATGGAATATTGAAAGATGCTGTGCATGGAGCAGCCCTTGAAAAGTTTTTGGAAAGCTGTAGTTTTGATTTTAGAAGCTACAGTTGGCCCAGAATGCAATTACACATGCAGTTTTGGATGCATCCTAGTACACTTGCATATCACCACTGGTACAAGAGTTGCACTGAACCAAGTAGGATTCTTGGTGCAATTCAAATAAAGCCTGCATGGCACAAGGTCAGAGTACTTATATAACCACCTGTCTTCAATGGTTCTGCTTATCCCATGAGATCTGGCAGAGTAAACTTGCTCCAGGTCCCTTTTGTGAAATAATAACAATTGCCCAAGATAAGGATGTCTCTTATACTCTTGGCTTGCTTCATTCAGCCAGCCAGTCAATTACTATAGCCGTCCAACTCAACCAAGTAACTGGGTGGTTTAAAATTCTAAAACAATTAATTTGTCTGTTTAGTTTTAATAAATGTTGAGGCTTTACGGATCTGGGTTTTTTTCAGATTCTAGGATGTTAATGAAGCCTAGATTGGCCATACACACAATAAAATTATAGAGACATATTCTCCTTTTTTATTAATCCAATAGGCCACATTTTCACTTAAAAATATGAGCATAGGTTAAGAGAGCTATTCTTGTAATAGCAAGCATTCAGCTTGCTGTAGCAAAACTAAAATACATGAACCAAATTAGATATATAGAGAAAAAAAAGGATAGAACAATTACTGCAATCCAGGCAGAATGAATTTGAATTAAGACTGGGAGATAGGCAGAAATCAGTAACCTAAAAGAACATGTCACCTTCAAAATGTTGAACAGCTCCTATCAGTCTCAATTCAACATACTGGAATTAGGATTGTTGGAAACTGTGGTTCAACAATATTTGGCCAATGGTCGCCCACTTCTGCACAAGAAGGTACAATTTAAACTGCAGTAAAGGCTTCTTCCGGACTGCTATGAGAACTAGGCTCCACACAAAATTGAACTAAAGGATTTCCTTACCCCCTACCCACCAGTGAAGTTTTCTCCGGTTTCTGATATCTGGGCAAATGAGAAGCCTCCATCAGCACATATGACAAGGATAGCAGGCATGTGTTATTCCTTCAACAGACATCCTCTTTGCAAGTAAGCAGCGACTAGCAAATGGTCTGGCCTGGCACCCAATCTACTTCTTGGCATGCTCTGATTCCTGACACCACTTGCCTACTGATTCAGATAATACCTTATTATTGCAAACACCTTTTTAACTTTATAAAATATTTAAAAAGAAATGTTTCTCATGGGGCTGTAATGCCTTTGCAAAAATGGCAAGCTATTGCTCTCACTACATACATTTACCGAAGAATAATGCAACAGGACACTTACCAGTTCCCCCAGCCTTGGAATCCAACAGCTTGAAGGACATGAACAGCAAATTGACAAATGTATACAAAGAAGAAAACAAAGAACCTGAAGGAGCTATCACTCCTGAAAGAGAAAGAAAGAAAAAAAATAAGATATTCTCATAATGCTTGCCAAGCAAAATAGCAAGTCTGTCATATCTCTCAGGTTAACAGAACAAACATCTATTTTGTATATAAATTCTGTTTTATGACTGTATAAACCCCCTGGAAATAGGAACTTTAAGAAGCATTCTTACCAAATTGAATACAATAAACACTACCAGAAAGTTAAACATCACATGCAAAACACAGTAGTTAAAAGGCAAAAAAAGCAACTACAAAATAAGCTTACCAATATTGTAAAAGAAGTACAGGAAACTACCGTAGATTTCAAACTATATGGTCATTTATTCATTAAGAAGTCCACTAGCAATTTTTCCTTTGCTATTTTCTTGCTCAACTAGCATTCCAAGAAAAGTAGAATATTACTTAATTTTAGAGGAATGCATGAAAAACATATTTTAGAGGAAATATAATTCAGTGGTACACCAGCTTAGATTCTCAATTGTCCTGCACAGGTTCTTTTATGTCTTGAACAGCTTTTCCCTATATGCTCTACTATATTATTATACTCCAGTTCAGAGTTACTTCAAAAGATAAATTGTTCTCAACAATGATTTGTGAGGAAGCATGATAGACCAACCACTGTCCAACTGACACCTTCTGGTAACTGCATGGTGTCAACTTCATGTATTATTTCAAGTCTACCATTGTTATGAGGAGTTTGGGATCCCTTCCAAGTACACTGCTGATTAAGCAAATGCAGGTAATCCTCAAATTACATGTCGCTGCTTAGCAACTGTTTGAAATTATGATAGACCCCCACCCCAATGCCAAAGTTCTGAGCTCCCCCCCACGGCGGCATTTCGGATGCTGGACAGTTGATATACATTTACAGCATTTGTGGTATCCCGCAGTCATGTGATCACAATTTACAATGTTTTTGCCAAAACCTGGGGTTTATTTCCAGTTTTTTGCAAAAACGCCCTATAGCAAACAATGGATTCACTTCACAAGCACTACAATAAGAGTTGTAAAATTGGGTTAGTCATGTGATGATCTGCTTTACATGTGTCATAATGTATGACCATAATGGATATATTATTGTCATAAACTTGGGGATTAGCTGTACATCCAAATCGTACAAAAGAAACCAAAAAAATCAATTTTCAATATTATTCAGTTTATATTGACACTAAATTTGTAAAACCTGAGTTAAATGATATTTTAGATAGCTATATTTTTGTCAAAGTACAGGTAGTCCTCGACTTATAACTCTTCATTTAATGACTATTTGAAGTTACAATGCCACTGAAAAAAGTGACTTCTGTTTTTTTCACTTATGACCACTGCGACATCCCAAAGTCGTGTGATCAAAATTTGGACACTTGGCAACTGGCTCATATTTATGATAGCTGCAATGTCACAGGGTCATGTAATCATCTTTTGCAACCTTTTGACAAAGAAAGTCAATGGGGAAGCAAGATTCACTTAACAACTGTGTTACTAATTTAAGAACTGGAGTGATTCACATAACAGCTGTGGCAAGAAAGGTCGTAAAGGGCTCAATTGTGGTCATATTATATACCTTTTTAATAGAACAAATTTAGATAATAATTTTACCTGAAGGCTCCATAAAGTGGTCTATACCAGCAGACAAATGAACATGGGGTAAAAAGCAAGAACCAGAGAATACTCAGTCCAAAGTCTACTCCTCGCCTGGGCTGAAGGCAAAACCAGGCTAGACATCCAAAAATATTAAGAAATAATGTCACAGCGTGGACTGTGAGAAGAGAAGAGAAGAGGTTAAAATTGAGCTTCTATATCTCTATAACTAATAACAGAGCAATATATCAAACTGAATAAGCCACCTTTCATCAATCAGAATTTTGTCATTGTAATCAGTTGAATGAATCTTTTTTAGAATTCTATGTTAAAAACTTATTTTTAAGCATTCTTCCAACAACTATTCAAAATGTATGTATTAGCCAGGAATCATCAACAAAGGATTGCATGGAAAGGGAAGAGGAATATCTATGATACCACCTCTTAATCCCTTATGGGAGACTATTAGAGCAGGGGTTCTCAACCTTGGCAACTTTAAGACTTGTGGACTTCAACTCCCAGAATTCCTCAGCCAGCTTTGCTGGCTGAGGAATTCTGGGAGTTGAAGTCCACAAGTCTTAAAGTTGCCACGGTTGAGAACCCCTGCATTAGAGGATCCTGTGATTTTAGATAAGTCTCACATGCGCTATAGAAAATCCAGACAGAAGGAGGAATTTGAAAATCCATAATGTTGACACAGAAGCTTGGATATGAGATACTGAGATAAAGCCTGCTTTTCTAAAAGGAAAGGAAATCTGTAGCCCTTCATGAAACTATGATATATTGTAATTCAGATATATCTGGAAGGCCACAGCTTTCTCACCCTTACATAAAGGAATAAGTTGGAGCAGAAATATCTGACATGCTACCTCAAACAGCATATAGTACCCCAAGCATACTCTGGGTTGGATGTAAACTTTTGACACCTAGCAGTCAGGTGCTTTGAGTGGTGTTCTGTTCAAAACGTTGTTAGCAACACTGGAAGAATGTGAGATATCCCCCCCCCCCCATCTATTTTCCCTACCAAGATAGTTCCTAGTGTCGTTACCCCAATTCTATGGAGGAAATTTTTGGAAGGGATCAGATGCAGCTGCAGAAAGAGATAACAATCTCTACTGTATCAGAAATGCTCATTAAATTAGAAACTCATAGAAAGGAGTCATCCCTAAGAATCAAAATCTGGATTCATTACTACAGTATTCTATATTCATTATGGTCCACAGTATATACGCGTGTTGCCAGATGAAGAACATGGCCAATTAGTTCCTACCTCAGAGGAAAGTACTATAGTAACATACTCAGCTTTTATCAGCCTCAGAAATTATTTTAAAGAACAATGGATGCTTTTCCCACTCATCTTTCTGTCTTAGGGTAGTAGGTTTTTCATGGCAATTCCCTTAACTGTTGTCTCTTTTTATTCTTCCATATCACTCAATTATGTTTTTCAGGGGGAAGAGCTCTTGCATACAGCATTTTAAAAAGTGTGTCTGCTTAGAATCTCTGCATATGTAAATAATATCTAATAGAAATCTTTTATTTTAAAAACAATACTGAAGATGAGAATGATTTTCAGTACGGATAGTCCTGACTTACAACCATTCACTTAGTGACCGTTTGAAGTTGCAACGGCACCGGAAAAAAGTGACCTGTGACTATTTTTCACATTTATGACCACTGCAGCATCCCTGTGGTCATGTGATCAAAATTCAGGTGCTTGACAACTGGCTCACATTTATGACGGTTGCAGAATCCTGAGTCATGCGATCATCTTTTGCCACCTTCTGACAGGTAAAGTCAATGGGGAAGCTAGATTTGCTTAAGAACCGTGTTACTAATTTAACAATTGCGGTGATTCACTTAACAACTGTGGCAAGAAAGGCCGTAAAATTTGGCAAAACTCACAACAATTTTCTTGCTCAGCAATGGAAATGTTGGATTCAATTGTGGTGGTAAGATAAGGACTATCCGTAATTATCTTGACCACTACAAATGATTAACCTCCAGACCAATATGCATCTATTTATAATTGCCAAATAGTATCATACTTTCCCACAAAATAAATTAAATAGAATATAGCAAATGTTAAATTAAATTAAGTTAAAAGTCTTTTTCTAAGCAATTAAAATCCCAATCATTCCAATTATATAATTTTGGGGAAAAAACCCAGACTGAAATAACCTTTCAGTGATCCTTTCAATACCAGTCCTGGATTATAACAGTTTATGTGTTTGTGAAAGTATGATACAGTAAAGGTTTTACTTCTGTAATAAAAATTAACCCTTTATATTGCCAAATTTCTCAGCTACAGAAGCAAGCAGTAGTACTTGCTGTAGCAGCTGATGTTTCTACAATAATTATAGGATGTACAATTTTTTTTAGATACTATTTAATTATCTGAAAGCTGGGCCAATAAATACATACAGGAATAGCACAATACCCTACAATTAGTTATATCAAATTATATACTGCTTAAATCATTTGCAAGTTCTTATTAGATAAAAAAGTTAAGTTTCATAAAGAAATTGTGATCATTTGTACATATACTTAATATGAAAGTTTTCATGTACGAATTTAGAAAACTTGGTGGTAGAATTCTACATTAAGTACAAAGTTGGTATAGGATTCTGCTTAGGCTTTGACACATATAGTATATTGCATATGCAGCATGACACATACAGTATATTGCATATGCAGCATGGAATATTTCAAATTTGTAGAAGGAAAATCTTGAAAATATCAGGCACAAATAACCAGGAGCATTCACTGAGTTCAAAGAGTTTATTATGGCTACCTCTATACAAGAATCCAGCAAAGTAACGGTCAAAGCTAAATTGGCACTTGATAAGGGTCAATGGAATCCATGAGGAATGGACTTGGGTCTCTTGTGGCAATGCAATGACTCTAAGTGTGACACACTTAACCCCATTTTCCAGCTCAGCCTGCTCTTCTCCCACTGGTTACTACAATTTACTGTAACAGCAGAACAGTTTGTGTATCAGTTATTACTTACAATGGTAGCAGTATGCTACATCAAGGATGAGAAACATTCTACAGTGTATGCTTACAATATTGGTAAACTGTATTTTCATCATCTCTTACTGATGGGTGAAACTGCTAAGAGTTGTAGTTTAATAACTGGCAGGCTACATGTTCTACAACCTTGGCCTATATCAAGGATAGGCAACCTTGGCTCTTTTATGACTCGTGAACTTCAACTCCCAGAATTCCTGAGCCAGCCATGCTGAGGGGAAAGGGAGCGGTTTCCAAGCTGAGCCATGCTGGCTCAGGAATTCTGGGAGTTGAAGTCCACGAGTCATAAAAGAGCTGAGGTTGCCTACCCCTGGCATATATTAAAGAAGTTCCTTTTTCTAGTCCTCACTTTATTCTCTCAGCAGGTAATTAGGCAAAATCAGTTATTTACTGGTTAAACTGAACAGTTTTAAATGTTATCTAATTGCCTAGTAAGATATATTTTGTGCATCTAAATACCCAACAATTTATTAAAACTATATACAGTCAATTGTTCTCCAATTATATCTTGATGAAATGCTGTACAGGATACACCAGTCAAGTATTTATGGAATACTAATGGAATGGAATACTAGTTTTAGATAACTAAATATTTTTACAATTGGCTGGCTTTGAAAAGTGAATGCCAAGATAATCGAGAAAACAAAAATCCAGGTGGGAAATTATTATTATCACCACCCACAACTACTGTCATCTGCAACTAGCAATTTGTCCAAAACTAGTTTAAACTAAACCATCTTATAAAGCAGTTTTTAATAGCAGTTTTTGAAAATGTTTAAATATTGTTGCTGGAACAAATTGTAGAGATGACTGGTTTAATAATTAAGTAGAATATATAAATGAGGGTGAAGGTTCATTCTCCGAACTTGTGGGTTGGTTTCGGAACATTTCGTTACCGGGCTAGGTAACATCTTCAGTGTCTGTTGATATATCTGAGGCACTATCCTTCATGGGCCTTTGCAAATAATAAGGCTCTTTGAAGTATTCCTGTACAATATATCTATTACCAATGAAAGGAAATATACGTGTCCCAAGATAATAATGTAAAATCAAATTTGGGTTGGTCACTGGGACCAGAGATTTACTTTTCCAAGCTTTCGGACTCATGCTGGAGCTTCATCTTCTGATTATGGAGTTCAAACGGGAAGAAAGCTAACCACCAGATTGCAAGAACACAAGCGAGCAATCAGAGAGGAGACCCAAATTCATTGGTAGCCTCAAGGCAATGAACAAGGACATACATTTAATTTCGCAGCTCTAAGATCATTGGCCATGCAGGTACAAAGATAGCCAGGGAAACGACTGAAGCCTGGGAAACAGGCCTGTTGTCAGTTAATAGGAGTGCTGATTTACTACCAGTTTATCAAATATTTAGGAGATGAGGACTTGGCAGCACAAGGAAATGATAGCCAATCGCCAGCCATCAATCAGCCAATAGGAAGGCACCACATAAACACAACTCGCAGAACAGCCCAAAGCACTTATTCCAGGAGAAAGAAGTTCCCTGAAGATGGGCTTCCGGCATGAGTCCGAAAGCTCAGAAGAGTAAATCTCTGGTCCCGGCGGTCCAAATTTGGTTTTGCAATGTAACTATTCCTTGAAACTATGAAGTACAATTAGTTCCAGGCCCTTCCAAGGTCTTCTGGCCCTATGTGAATATTCATAAAAAGTTATGCCAGACAGGTAGCAAAGTGCTGACTGAATTGCACAAGCTTAATTTTTGATAACTTCTGCTTATGAAAATATTCTGTCATTGAAACATTACCTAAATATAATTCAAGATTTTAAAAAATGTTCCATAGGTTTTACTTACACATCCACAAATAGTACATAATCTTTACTGTTTTCTGGAACTCCACAGGGATGTCTACTGAGAAATCCTGGTAAAAACAAGGGCCCACCGGGAAATTTCCTGGCAGTGGAGGCCAATTATTCTTTCTTCCTACAAGAGCAAAAGGCAAATGCTTTGGTACACATTAAGGGTCACTTCACATTTTTCATTTTATAATTTCTGAAGAAAAGTTTATGGATTGTCTGATTAAGCAGATTGCATTCCAACAACTATGTGCACATACGAACAAACATACACTTAATTTCCCACAGAGAAAGGTTAACTGGCTGAAAAAAGCTTTGAGATCCTACAAATACTGTGCTCCTGAATTAACAGAAGTCAGACATTATTTATTTTCGCTTGGAACTGCATTCATTAAAAGAGGCTTTACATAAAGTCGGTGGAATCTCCAGTCTGTGGCTTCTACTCTACACAGCAATTACCTTTTAGAAAAGCCATCACTGCCAATGGAAGCTTTTTTCAGTCTAATTATTGTGTTGGAATCATAACTCAAAAGACAAGAGCTAACTCACTCCACACACTGTGAATCTCACCAAAATAGTCTCCTATGTCACAATTAGTATTGTATATGAGTGTAGGTGCGAGGAAAAAAATGTTACTAGCAGTGGCCCTGCTATGTCCTTGTATTCATCTCCTAGAGGTTCTCCCAGAAAGTGATGTTGGCCTTCGGTGAGAAAAAAAGACACCCACGTATGCTTAATTGTGAAAACAATGTAATAAAAAAAATTAATTAAAATAATTCACTTTTTAAAACATACAAAATTCCAGTGCCTAGATAGAATCATTACAATACATTTAATTTCCAATTAAGATGAGTTGAATATAATTGAGATTGCAATGCTAGGCAACCTTTCCTGCAACAGTCATTCAGAGTCCTTGCATTAATGGAATACAAACATCAATCAATAAACCAACCAACAGATTTAATCATGGACCAGGCTGCACGGTTACTTCACTGACTGCTCATTTTCACAGCTATTCTATTTAAAGAAGGAATATAAGTTCTTTAAGTAAACTAAAACTGAAGTGGCTAAATTTAAGTTAGGAATTCCTTTTATCTCTCTTGACAATTATTTCTACCCCCAGGGAAACCATTCATGTGAAGAACAATAGTTTAAAATTGGTAGAAAACAATCTCCTTATGAGTAATCTAGCCTCAAGTGTCTGAAAGTGTCATCTGTTACTTGCACTTCTAAGAGAAAACTGATGAAGTCTTCCTCAAACTCAGTTCACTTCCAGGTGACTGTGCAGGCAGGTCCACATTGTTTTTTTGGCAACTAGAGTGAAAGTGACTTAGGGTAGTTTTGCTTTCTAAGCCTGGCCTGCAGTCCGGAAATTTCCTAATGGTCTCTACTGAATTATTATTGATATTTTCTAGCTTTTTCATGATTAGTCAAGACTGGCTAGGTGCTGCCACCTACCGTAACAAAGATTAACAAATTTCAGACAATAAACTGCTAGCACCAATTTATTTTCTTCCATTGCAATGTCAGCTCTGGGGATCACCACAGCACACTGTCTTAAGATACATCGACATACCTCCCTGCTGATTGAGACTCTGCATTTCTCTTTCCCTGCGATCTAGTTCAGCTGCTTTTCGCTCTAATTCTTCCTGTCGCTTAAGCAGTTCAGCTTGGGCCAAGGCATGCTCCTAAGGAAAAATAAATGCAGAAATAAGCAGTAAAAATGGTCTGCCTAAAAACATTAACTTTTACTACTGAGATTCTGTTATAAATAATTCCAAATATACCTTTGCAATTTGAGTATAAGCAGGTGGTTCCTCAGTTGGTTTCATTATAGCAGGTTGTGTATTGGGCACATTAGGAATTTTGACATTTCCTGGTGGTGGCTAGTAAATTAAAAAAAAATCAAAATTATTTTTGAGACACTCCTCAAAGACCATCAAATATCTTACATCAGTGGTTCTCAACCTTTCTCAGGTTGAGACCCCACTTGCCCCGCCCATGCGCGCCGCGACCCCGACCCGGGTGCGCGCGCCGGGAAAAAAAATTAAAAAAATTTAAAAAAAAATATGGCGGCCGCGATGGGCAGATCCATGCGTGCGCGCATCCGCCCGTCGCACGCGCCGCGCATGCGCGCAACCGCCTGTCGCAGGCCGCCATTTTGGTTTTTTTAATATTTTTTATTTTTTTTATTTATTTTTTTCGGCGCGACGGGCAGATCTGCGCATGTGCGGCGCGCGCGCATCAAAAAAAATAAAATTTTTTTAAAAAAAATTAAAAATTTTTTTAATAAAAATAAAAAAACAAAATGGTGGCCGGCGGTGCCCGGCAACCCCCGTGAAATGGTCGCGTGACCCCAAATGGGGTCGCGACCCCAAGGCTGAGAACCACTGTCTTACATTATACAGGACTGCAAGATATATACGAAGCATTACTATAATTTGCTGGATACTTTATATGCTTTTCATAAACTATGTATGTATGTACTAGTGATGTCTATTTATACTGTATCAAATTGAAAACTCATTCACAGAAAATGAAATGGTACCCAAAATGTTTTGTTAGGATAATACACCAAGCTATTCGAAATTTAGCTAACAAATAATATATTTGGTATATTTGCATAAATCTGCAAGAAAATAAATAATTTGGGGGAAAATGTATTCATTGTGAGGGGAATGTAAGCATGGTTCAGATATGAAATACCAGATAATCAAGCTATAATTTGTTGTGACATGAAAGTTTAAAATTTGAATGCATCTTTATCTTATGCTGCTTCATGCAATGATTTCCTGAATTCTTAAGCCAAGTTTTCTATCATATCTTAGCTAACATAAATCTGGTGAACATAGTTTACCATTATAATTTATAGGAAGCTCTTTGGACATCTCATTGTATAAAGTAAAGGAAAACAGGATTATAAAATGGGAATAAAAAAAGAACACATCTGAAGTAGATCACTGTCAGAAGGAAAGCGATCTAAGTGTGCAAAGTATTTTGATTTCCAAACATTTTAACATACCTGTTCTTTAAAATAAAAGCTGTTCAAGTGATATTATTCTGTACATTATAGTTGTAGGAAAAAACTTAAAATGGGCTATTTCAGCCAGAAAGTTTTTTTTTTACGGTTCCACAGTCAAACATCTCTCTCTCTCTCTCTCTCTCTCTCTCTCTCTCTCTCTCTCTCTCTCTCTCTCTCTCTCTCTCTCTCTCTCTCTCTCTCTCTCTCTCTCTCTCTCTCTCTCTCTCTCTCTCTCTCTCTCTCTCTCTCTCTCTGTGTGTGTGTGTGTGTTGTGAATAAGAATACCATTTATACAAATGTAAAAAAAACAGATTTCCTGTCAGTTAACAGCATATCTTATAAATCAGTATTACTGTTAATAGGCATACATTGTTATTTAGGTAAAATAAATTTAATGAATATAGTCTACAGATTAGAACTTGTTTCTCATTACTATATCATCATCATCATTATATTTTCTATTCAGACTGGTCCTAAGGTTGAAAGTCAAGATTTTTCCTATCACCAATTACCCCCTTTTAATTGTAAGTGTGCTAAGGTATGCACTTGAAATATTCTGTAGTTATTAGCTGATATTAAGTTAATGGTCTTTTGCTTATCAACACCATATCTAATATAGCAAGTACTTTTGTTAAGTCATACACAACTCAAGAAAGAGCAAAAGTGCGTTTCTTAGCCTATGTTCCACTCAGGAACATTACGAACCCAAATCTGATAAACTTTACAAGGTAGTTGTATTATGTGCCATCAGACTATAAGATTTCACTTTGATTTAAAAGTAGCCTGCTTCAAACAATATTTATTAAAATACAAAGAGGGTTTGATCTGTGAAGATATCATGAATTCAAAGTAACGCAAAAAAATTGCAGATTAAAAATGCACTTTTAAAGAAAGATAAAAATGCTTACTGTTCTGGAATCTGAGAAAGGGTTGTATTCATCTAATCCTGGTGGAACATTTCTAGTCACTTGTGTAACGGAAGGATCCTACCGACAGAGGGAAAAAAGAGAAAAATCACAAAAAAATGTATAAACTAGCAATGATCCCAAATATGAACCAAAGCAAACACTTAAAGCATAGTCTGAGATTTGTGATAGCTATTTAAACTAGATTCTTTCTAGAACCCATCACAAAATCAACTTCTCTATATTAAACTATATTATCCTGCTACCCGTTTTTTTCCAAAAAGTTGACACATCCTTACAGTAAACAGGACAATTCATCTAAAGGAAATGTTGTTTTCAATTCCTTTATGCAGGTCCACAATCATGTCCTATTGGATTCTAACACCTCAAAAATACATATTGTTCAATATAGTTATTCTTTAACAATGAAAGTAATGACAGAATATACTGAGGAACAGTTATATTAACTTAATCAATGTTCATTTCTCTCACTTATGTCTTGTTATTACACTTCAGTATAAGTACTGTATTATCAACATCAGAATATTATAAATATTACTTTATGATAACATCTTGTAAAAGTATCCATTTTGTCTAACATTTCCTTTGATTTCACTATTACACCTATGTATAGATGTTTGCATATGCATAAATCATATCAGGACACATCCCATGTATTTGGTAACACGGACATCAATCCACAAAACTATGCCCAAACAAAAATGTCAACTTAAAGACAAAATACTATTTTTTTCTAACTCACAAACATAGCACCTCTATAAAAATTCTTTAGAATTTTTTGAAGACTTAAGTTAATTTTGATGTAAGTATATTGTATGTACAACTGATTAAGTCAGTAGCACTGTACCACTTCAAAAATGTACTAGAAATTATATTTACTAGTATTCTTTAAATAAGAACAGAATAAAGATTAGGCAAATCTGCAGTGTTTCTACTTGTAGATCTGACTTCATTTAGTACAAAACAGAGAAATGCATTTGAATTCTTACTTTCCCTATATTGTTAATCGATTTCATACAGAGCACCTTTTAAACCTATTTTAATTTCTATGAAATAGACCTGCTCTTCCTACATATTTAACTGAATTCTCCATTTCTAGCTGCATTTCCAGCTTCATTAAGAAACTGAAATACAAAATTCATACTCAATCATGCATTGGAAGCTACGAATAAGCACTTTTATCCTATCAAAATATGCCAGACTTTTATTTGAAAAAAATAATCACCACTACTTTGTGCTAAATATGAAATACAGAAGGTAATATAGAATTGAACTATTATCCATTATCTGTCAAATCCCAAGATAGTTGTGATGTTAAAATTTTACAACATAACATGGAGAAATCAGAAATAAAAAGGAAAAAGTAAAGTATCTCCTCCAAAGCTGAATTTCATTGGAGAATGGGCCAGAATACATTACTCATAGAGGTAGCACACAAAAGGAGCTCTAAGTTCAATTTTCCTCACTTTTAGTCCATAGACTGAAATTAAATTAATCTTCCTGTCAGCTGGAATTCTGTGTTGACATACCATTGCCAACACATACCATCTACCTGCCATTGCTCTCTAGAAGGTAATACATACTGGTAGTTCTTGACTTACAAATCTTACATTTAGCGACTGCTCAAAATTGACACTTTTCACATTTATAATTGTTGAGGCATCCCCATGGTCACATGATCAAGATTCAAATGCTTGGCAACTAGTTCATATTTATGACAGTTGCAGGGTTCTGGGGTCATGTGATCACTTTTTGCGATCTTCTAACAAGCAAAGTCAATGGGGAAGCCAGATTCACTTTATAACTCTGTTACCATCTTAACCGCTGATTCACATAATAACTGTAGCAAGAAAGGTCATAAAGTGGGGCAAAACTGACTTAACAACAGTCTCATTTAGCAACAGAAATTTTGGGCTCAATTGTAGTTGTAAGTCAAGATTACTTGTACCTGTAGCCTCCTCCTTAGGAAGTATTTATCTGAAGATAAAATAGAGCTATATCTATATCTATATATATGTAGGTCTTTGGTTCTTCGGGTTTTCTCCCACGTAGAATTTGAAGTGTCTTGGCGACGTTTCGACGAAGTCCCATTCGTCATCTTCAGGCTGGTGCTTTTGGCTTCGTGCTTCTAGGAGCAATGTGTGATTGTAGCTGTTTCTTCCTTTTAACTGCCAGTGGGGGTTTGAACTGATTGGCTGGGAGCTCGGCTGTGTTCTGATTGGGTGGAGGTGTGTTTATTTACCGTGTATATATATATATATGGTAAAAAAGTGGTTTGTCTAGATTATTTTTATGATTCCCCCATTCTAGCTTGTAATCCTATTTCTTGAGCAGTCACATAACACAAATGTACACAAGTGATCTGTACAATCAAGAATTAGCTAGTTAGCATTTTCTATTACAAATTCCATGAATCATGCAAAATAGTTCCTAGATATGTTTGCTTTTATATTCTAAGAACTTAATGAACAGTCCTAACAGGAAGGGTTTTGACATTGATTACAGTTGCAATTAAAGTGTAATAAGTGTAGTGTACTGAAGTGTAGTCTTTAGTGTTATTTTTAGAGAACAAAAAACAAAAGGTTTTCTTAAACTGGCTTGATTACTGGACTCCAGCCAGAAAGCTGAAGATGCATTTCAACACCGAACCAAACCAATTGGGAATTACCATTCTGAAATTAACATATAAACAAAAAGTAGCAACTGCAAATAATCTAAGAACCAGGCCCAAATTTTATTCAACAGTAATATTCTAATATTATTAAAATGTATGAGATGTGTGAATTACATGTTTGCTCTATCAATGACAGTATCATTTTTATTTCAGTATATTGCTCAGTAACTCTGGCAAATCAAAGAAAAATCGACCAACTTACACCAAATCCCAGCGACCGGTTAGGGCACATAGGGTTGGCCTCCTACGGGTCCCGTCTGTTACACAATGTCGTTTGGCGGGACTAGGGCTAGGGCCTTCTCTGTTGCTGCCCCAGCCCTCTGGAATCAACTTCCCTCAGAGGTTCGTACTGCTCCTTCCCTCCTAGCTTTCCGAAAACTTTTAAAAACACATCTATGCAGACAGGCTTGGGGCTTGTGAGCTGCGCTCTGCCCTTGGGCCTTTGATTGGGACTGTATGTTGTATGAGTGGGTATAGTTTTATTGTTTTTTATATTGTATATTATTATTTTAACTAATTTATATTTTGTACTTGTATTATTTGCTGTGAGCCGCCCTGAGTCTGAGGAGAAGGGCAGCATATAAGTCAAAATAAAGTAAAGTAATAAAGTAAATTTATAGTTTATAGTCTTCAATCAAGAATCCTTCATCCTGAAGTGGATTGATTTCAGCTAAAAGCAAAAACTTTTGCTGTTAGCAGTTCAAAATGTTAACTATCAGTTTATTATTATTTATCTGATTTATTGTCTCCAAAAAACATGGATAGCTTAAAACATATCAAATATACAATTAAAATATGAATGTAGATAGACCATATATAAGAGCTGTATTTTCAGATCTTATGAGGACAGTTTATTAATATGAGCCGAGATTTAATGTTGATTGCTTTAATATTGGAAAAGCGTACTGAATTTCTACCTCAGGATACTGAATTTCTACCTCAGGACCTTTTGTTAGGGATCATAAAAGATTGCACTTCTACTGAGACGAATGTACGAGTTGTATTGCAGGATATATGATGAATGCTTTTTAATATGAATTCATGTATAATGTTGATGGTTTTAATAAAATAATTTTTAACAAAAAAAAATAAATAAAAAATATAAAAAATATATACAATTAAAATAATTAAGAACATAACAGCAAAACATAAAAGCCATAACAGAACAACCGTAATAAAAAATACTATAGAGATTCACAAACACATCAACTTTAGGCCTTAGAGCAGTGTTTCTCAACCTTGACAATTTTAAGGCATGTGGACTTCAACTCCCAGAATTCCACAGCCAGCAATGCTAGCTGTGGAATTCTGGCAGTTGAAGTCCACATGCCTTAAAATTGTCAAGGTTGAGAAACACTGCCTTAGAGCATACTTTTGGGTGCACACAGACATGGTCCTTCCTTTTATAGCTTTAACAAGACAGGGATGAGCCAGAAATAAATAGATGCAATTAGCACTACTATTTTATCTGCAGTCTGCTGCAAGTGGAAATTGTTATTTTTCTCTTTCTCAAATTAAGAGTACAGCGATGTTGTACGTTTGTCCACTGACAAAGAAATGATTAGTCTATAATTTTAATGGTAGATTTTAACAGAAAGTGAGAGACAGAATAACAAAAACATCCAGAAAACTACATTTCAACAAAGTTATAAATTGATTTGCATTTTAATAATTGAAATAAGTATTTGATCCCCTATCAATCAGCAAGATTTCTGGCTCCCAGGTGTCTTTTATACAGCTAACAAGCTGAGATTAGGAGCACTCTCTTAAAGGGAGTGCTCCTAATCTCAGCTTGTTATCTGTATAAAAGACACCTGTCCACAGAAGCAATCAATCAATCAGATCCCAAACTCTCCACCATGGCCAAGACCAAAGAGCTGTCCAAGGATGTCAGGGACAAGATTGTAGACCTACACAAGGCTGGAATGGGCTACAAGACTATCACCAAGCAGCTTGGTGAGAAGGTGACAACAGTCGGTGCGATTATTCACAAATTGAAGAAACACAAAATAACTGTCAATCTCCCTCGGTCTGGGGTTCCATGCAAGATCTCACCTTGTGGAGTTTCAATGATCATGAGAACGGTGAAGAATCAGCCCAGAACTACATGGGAGGATCCTGTCAATGATTTCAAGGCAGCTGGGACCATAGTCACCAAGAAAACAATTGGTAACACATTATGCCGTGAAGGACTGAAATCCTGCAGCACCATCAAGGTCCCCCTGCTCAAGAAAGCACATGTACAGGCCCGTCTGAAGTTTGCCAATGAACATCTGAATAATTCAGAGAACTGGGTGAAAGTGTTGTGGTCAGATGAGACCAAAACCAAGCTCTTTGGTATCAATTCACCTTGCCGTGTTTGGAGGAGCAGGGATGCTGCCTATGACCTCAAGAATACCATCCCCACCATCAAACATGGAGATGGAAGCATTATGCTTTGGGAGTGTTTTTCTGCTAAGGGGACAGGACAACTTCACTGCATCAAAGGAACAATGGACAGGGCCATGTACCGTCAAATCTTGGGTGAGAGCCTCCTTCCCTCAGCCAAGGCATTGAAAATGGGTTGTGGATGGGTATTGGAATGCTAGAGCATGACAATGACCCAAAATACACGGCCAAGGCAACAAAGGAGTGGCTCAAGAAGAAGCATATTAAGGTCCTGGAGTGGCCTAGCTAGTCTCCAGACCTTAATCTCACAGAAAATCTGTGGAGGGAGCTGAAGTTTCGAGCTGCCAAACATCAGCCTTGAAACCTTAACCACTTGGAGAGGATCTGCAAAGAGGAATGGGACAAAATCCCTCATGAGATGTGTGCAAGACTGGTGGCCAACTGCAAGAAATGTCTGACCTCTGTGATTGCCAACAAGGGTTTTACACCAAGTACTAAATTGTGTTTTGCAAAAGGGTCAAATACTTATTTCACTCATTAAAATGCAAATCAATTTATAACTCTTTTGAAAATTGTGCTCCCTCCTCAACGTGTTACTCATTCTGTGAGGCATTTGGGGCTGTAAATGAAACTCATTCCCTACCTGACTAATTGGTTTTTATTCTGGCTCGTCTTCTTCCTTTTCCATTAGAAACAGGGAGAACTGTATCATAATGCCCACTGTAATTTTTTCTTTCCTTGAGGAAAAAGATTTTACAACTCTGCCATTATTATTATTATTATTTATTCAATTTCTATGCCTCCCTATTCCGGAGAACTCAGGGCGGCTCACAACACAGTAGAAATCAACATATAAAATACATGTAAATATAAAACCTCTTAATTTTTTTAAAAAACCAATCATTCAGCATACACACAGACATACCAATCAACCAATCAGCTGGACATTCTGAACTATTTCAAATGACCCAGATCCTTCTCTGTGACTTTTTGTGGTATTGTATTAGAGAAGATACCAAGTCTTGGGGTTGTTGTTTTTTTGCCACATTCGTTGCCATGCCAAACCTTTCACTGACAAACCAGTTAGGGTAATGCATTCCTTCACCTGTGTACAGAGATCACAGGATATAATTTCCCTGAACATTTATTGCTGACCTACCACATATTAATGGTTTGGATATTATTCTGATAGTGCTTGCTTTTTTTTTAAGCTATCACATTTCAGTCTACCATAGTCTCCTGCTGCCTCTGAGACAGTTCATCTATTTGTTCAGCAAGTTTTCTAGAATTAAGCCTGCCCAATCATCTTATATTTTTCAGAGGCATACAATGAACAGCACAATTCTGAATAGCTCTGTTTCAATTATTAGACGTTAAGCATCACCTATGTTACATCCTTCTTCTGTAGTTGGCTGGAGAAATCAAGAGGACATATGCTACCGTAAGAGTATTAACTTCATTCCTGCATAAACTACCAACAAGACAACTAATCTTTTAACTACAGCTAAATTTGCTTTCAAAATGCCTCTAATCAGCAGTCACCGCTTCAGAGCACTGTCATGCCTGCTATCAAATTTATCCCAGTTGTAAGTTATCTGAGACGCTTCCGATTTTCTTCAGAGTTGCGGGTTGCTAAAGATCGCCTTAAAGTACAGGTAGATAATGCCAAAACACTAAAGGTCTCTGTTGCATCACCTTGAAGGTCTCCTACCACATTTAGCTTTCAAATTTGATTTGATTCTACTTGATTTCTCTTCTCCCCTCAGCTAAGACGCTGGATGCCAAGTGGAACATTTTAGACTGCTTGCATAGATAAATTTCAACACAATCTCCATCCGTGCTGAAGGTCTCCATTATTTCCCACCCCAGTCATGGTTCACTCCCCTTGTATATTTCAACATCATCCCCAATCTTGCGAGTGGAGCATAGGACAGAAGAATTTACAAGAAAAATATGTTACACATCTATCTCAGAAGAGGCACAATGGAATATCTTATTCATTGGAAGAGATATCCAGGAAGGGAGAAAGTTCAATATTGAGAAAAGTTGAAAATAAAAAAAAATAGAAGAGATGGAAATTCTCTTCCTTTTTGCTTTCTGCTGTTGGGGGGGGGGGAAGAGAAGCAACTCTGGAAACCATTCCAATTTCCACCAAAGAGATGGAAATCTCTCCCTTCCCCACATCCCCAAGCAAGAGGAGGGCAGAGTTAAAGAACTTGTGCTGTCCACTCTTGCCAACAAAGGTAACAGAGGAAGAGACACAATGCCTTCCAATTTCCTACATTAGGAGGATAGGAGGGAGAAGATGCTACTGGCATTACGGCATCACAAAGAAGAGGGAAAAGATAAAACAGAGAGGAGGTGTCTTAAGTTGACAAATTAGGAAGGAAAAAGAATCGGTCAAGTTAAAAAATTGGGTTAATTATGTAATCTGAGAATTTTACCTTGTACAAGTGCATTTAATATTCCCAAAGAACACCTTACCTCGATCGTTGAAACCTATTACAGGTTTCCAAGCAAATTTACTAAAGGACAGATACTTACGTCACAAAGTAAGTTCTAACATCTGAAAGTTCAGACACTACCAAGATAGTATGGCCTTTCAAAAAAACACATGGCATTTTAAAGACTAAACATTTATTACAGAACAATATTTCAGGAATTACACATCACTTCACTAGATGCACTGAGAAAAAATATATGCCTCCATGAAGGAAGAGAGGACACAGAAGAATGAAAGGTCAGAAATATAGTATGTGAAGATAATTATAATTATCTATACATAATGGCCATTGTAAAGGTATATGGGGAAAACCTTGGGAGAGAGGCAAAGAAATGCTGCCTCAGATAAGAGACAGCATGGCCTGCAGCTGGAAGTGGCTAAGGCAACAGGGGATCTTCTCTAGTTTCTTCAGCTAGGTGGAAGAACTGTATTTTCAGACTTACAAGATTGTTAATGTTGCAATGAAGGAGAATATTTGTAGCTCAGGGTTGAAATGAGAGGTCCTCTCTGAGCTTGCTTGTTTTCTTTTCTTGCAGACTTTTCATTACTCTAACTAGGTAACTGATGATGTTACCTAATTAGGGTAATGAAACATTTACAAGAAAACAAGCAAGCTCAGACAGCAACAAAGAGCCTCACTGTTAATGTAGGTTTACAGTAAAATAGAATTAGCTTATCTGGATGTATTTCCTGTCTGGCCTACCTGGTATGGTTGACAGCCATTCACAAAACAAGAACTGGGTATGACAGACATAGATATCTTACATTGAGTGATACCATGCTTCAGGAATTTAAGATCTAGCTATCAGAAACTCAAGTTGGTATAATACGGTAGTTGCTGACTTCCTTCAGGCAAAAATTCCAGCTAAGCTTAAAGATTTGAATGGAAAGAATCAATAAAGGATTTTCACAAGTCTTAAACAACTTTAATATATTTTGAAGACAAAAACGTAAGTTTGAGTTTGGATAACTTTCACTAAAGTTGATGGTGATACATAGTACAACCATGAAAAGAAAGAACTGTCCTAAGTGATGAAAGTATAAACAGACAGAACATCTAAGGATATTAACAGATTAAATGTTCAAGAGCCAAATAGGTTGTGCAGATCTAGTTCTCTACATATGAAAATATACTTGCAGAAATTACTGAGAAAAATATATTCTGAAGTTCGTATATAATAAATTTACAACTAGAAATACTAACACATTCCAGAAAAGCAATTTGCTTATTACTATTCTGAAGTTCTCTAGGTCAGAGTTCCCCAGAGTTCTGTCTTCGTGGACTGGCGAAGGAAGGAGCGGAGATGGTTCTGCATGAGCAGCCGGCAAGCGCAAGCCCGCTACTCACACAAATAGAGTGTGCATGCATGCGCTCACCCGCTACTTGTGCAAATGGAGATGCATGTGTGCACAACAGAGTGTGCATGCATGCACTCACACATCATTTCTGCATCCTGTTGCAAACACCTGTGGACCACAGCCCAGAGGTTGGGGGCCCCTGCTCTAGGTAACTCTATACTTTTCTTCCAAAGTTGACAAATCCTAAGCACTACATTTTTAATAAATACTGTAAGTATTTCAGATAACTAATAATTTAGAACAAAGCAGCTATTAATCAGAAATTCTCTTCATTTACTATTAATTAATGGCATCTCAAAACTATTATCTTTTCTTTAGAGGCTTTAACACTGCCACCTGTTTAAGCCCTTTTGACAATTTTGAAAGGAAGAGAGAACATAATAGAAGCCAGGGTGGATTAAATTAAATGCTTACTTAATCTAGCGTTTTCCCCACACAACCAATACAGATGTCTGAAGGAAGTCTATAAATAAGAACATCATAATGACAGCACCTTTCTGCTGGCAAATGAAATAAGAGGCATAGTAGATTGCTTATGATACTGAAAGAACTTTCAGATGCAGACAGCAAAACATGGGATGATAACTGCTACTCCAGCCCTAATTAGAATATTTAGGATCATGACTTAGTCAATAATTTATCTAATATTCTAAACAGTCTATCATTACATTCATAGCAATCATTTTATCAGTTTAAGTACATTATAAGGTACTAGTTTCTTTTACCTGTTCTGAGCTATACATCATTTTATGCATTTTTCTATTACTTGCTTAAGTATTGCTTTCTCCCAACTAAAAAAACCCGAACTTCTCAAGTGACTTCAAGTCTCTTTATTATTCTGATTGCCCTTTCTTGCACTATTCCTGCTCTACAGTATTTTCTTAGCCTCAGAATTGTACACGATATTTCAAGTACAGTTATACCACAGATTTTTTAAAAAAAACATTATAGTGTTAGTATTTTATTTTTGGCTACCTTCTTAATGATGTCTGTAACCAATATATATTTTCCACAGTGCAACAACTTCATTTCACATTAAGCTCTCTTCCAGCCAGTTGGATCTCTCTCTCTCTCTCTCTCTCTCTCTCTCTCTCTCTCTCTCTCTCTCACACACACACACACACACACACACACACACACACAGTATATTTATAAAAATGGCAGACCAAATTATTACTTTATTGTTCCTGCTTCCTCCTACTCCATGTTGGGAGAGTCCTGCTTCCTCCTACTCCATGTTGGGAAACATAATTCCATTCTTGTTATATGACACGTTCAGAAGCATGCATCCTATTTTATTCAAACCTGCAAGTTGGTACAGATGCATATATGTACTTATTTCATAATATCTGTATACCACCTTAGTAATAACTGGCGCATCAATCATGTCCTGCCTGCCTATTTGATCCATCTTACATATATGGCCTGGAAACCATATGACTGTAACTTCTGGTTCTACCTTAAACATGAAAGCCACTTGGATGACTATGGGCCACTCTCAGCCCAGGTTACCTCAAGATTATTATTAGGAGAAAACTGGAGGAAGGAGTATTGTATGTTTGCTGCCTTGAGTTACTATAAAGAAACAAAGGCGGGATTTTAAAAATGAATATATAAAATTTGATAATCCTCCAGTTGACCTTACAAAGTGATTACCTTGATGTAATCTTTTTACCCTCCCGTCAGTTCGGCTGCCTTTGCTTTTTAAGCAACTCAATACTTGCAGGCACATTTGGCCACCTCCCCAAGTAATTCATAAGCCATTTAAAAAAAAAGTACCAGTCATCAACTCACTGCTTCTTTCTAGATCACTGACTTTTCCTAGTCAGGAGATGGGAGGCAGACGACGTTGCAAGCGAGGGCCGGAACCTGACAACAGAGGGCAGCACCCTTCTGGGAGATGCAAACCACTGGAGCTTGTAGCATCGGAGCCTACACCCCTCCGCGCACTTGCCACCCTTCCTCTGTTAAACCCCTTTGGGGGGGGGGGAGAGGACATAGCTAATACAGCCAGACAGTAGCCGCCTCCTCAGAGAAAGGCAGGGAACAAATGGGGCTTCCTTGGGAGGCCAAAGATCAAGCCCGGCGAGATTCCTGTATCCCGCGAAAGGATGGAAGAAAGCGGGGCGGGACAGGGCGCCGCCCCCCACTGTCTAAGGTAGACTTTGCAAGTATGTCAGCCAGCCCTGAACCAACCGCTCGGCCGCCGCCGCCGCCCCCTCCCCCAGTCCGGCGCAACTCGGCGTGCTACAAGCGGCTGCTCCGCCGAGAATCGGCGTCTCGTCCACTCCTGCCTGCGTCTCTCTCCCTCTCTCCCTCCCTCCTTACCTTGAAAGGGTTGTTAAGGTCTGGGTCCGCGAAAGGGTTGCTGTCGAAATCCGACATAGCGACGGTCAGGCAGGCGCTGCGATGAGCGAATGGCGGCCGCCAGCGACTTTAGTCGAGCGCCCCAAAGGCAGCCCCGTCCCTGCCGATGCCAGCCAAGGTAGACGGCACGAATCCCCACCCCCCGAAATCCGGAGGAGCCCGATAGGTTAGCCAGGCCTCCAAGATGGCCGCCCAGGAAATGACGTAAGAGTAGGGACGCGAGGGGGCGGGAAGAAGAATGAAGCGGAGGGGAGATCGGCGAAGGGGGTGTGCTTCTCGTCTTTTTTTCGGGGTGGGGGGCTGGCGGCGTGTTCCGCATGAGCCCCACCTCCCCCTTTCTGTCCCGCGTGTTTAACAAGTACCAGGCGGTTCTCTCTGGCTTTTCCCTACGCCCGCTTGCGGAATGCAGCAGCTTCAAGATCTCCTGCTTTTATTTATGAAATTTTCCAGATTTTAGTACTTGGATCCCGATCTCTTTTTGATCATGTGTGTGAAACATTATTTTTAAAAGTTAACTTTTCTTAATGCCGTTTGTATAAAGGTTCTTGCATTTGTTTAATATAAAAGCCATACTTGGGGGGGGAAGCGAAGTTAGCTTTATTGCGGCTGTTTCCAAACTTGACAACTTTATGATGTGTGGACTTCAACTCCCAGAATTCTCCAGCCGGCAACTCTGGAAAAGATTGGAAAAGAATTCCCAGATTGGAAAACGCTGCTTTGTTGCCCATGTCTGGCATTTGTCAATTGATACAAATTTTTAACTTAAATGAGTTGTGATTGGTTCTATTCCCCCCAAACCAACAAGAATCTGGCATTTGTTTTAAGCCTATTGTTTACACAGTTTTTCATATTATATTTAAGACTTGTTTTTAATCATTTTTACTAAAGAAATTTTTAATAAAGTAAAAAGATAAAATATAAAGATAATAAACATAAATAATAAATAATGAAAATAGAAATAAAAAGGACAATTATAAAGGATAGTTGTCTGATCTTGACAATGGTTTTAGATACATTTATATTTTGCCCTAAGTTTCCTTCTTTCCATAAGCTACTATTTCTAATCTTCAAACCGGTATTTCACAAATTCACTTTTCTCTTTTTTTTCAGCAAAAAGTCCATAAGGGGTTTCCAGTCACTAATAAATGTAATTGAGCTTTCTATAATCAAATAAATTAATTTTGTCATCTCTGCTACTACTGTCATCTTCACCAACTATTCTTCCATTGTGGATATTTCAGTCTTTCCATTTTTGCATATATAAAAGGCTAACAGCAGTAATCCATATATATAAGTAATATTCCGTGGCTCTTTTCTAATTGACTATCCATTAATCTAGCAGGAAAAGTTCTGCTTTCAGTCAAATGTTGATCTTTAAAAATTTTTGTATCAATATATGTATTTGAACCCAGAAATGTCTAACTTCTTTTTTTTTTAAATAAATTTTTTATTGGTTTTTTAATTTTTACAGAAAAAGAAAAATGCTCAAGTCACATCATAGTGTTAATATAAACAATCATCCATAAACAAAACATAAATACATAATTCAATCAATACATCTAGTAATAATAACTCAACTGAAACTAATCGACCACATTTACCAAGCAAATAACATAACTGCTCGGTACCCCCACCACCACATCCCCTTAACCCTAACCTTCCCCCCTCACTTACCAACTATCTACTTACTTTCCTCCCTCCTTCTATACTTACTCCACCCACCTATCCCTACTCATCCCCCCTCTTACCAACTTTCTTTCTACTTACATATGCCTTCACTCCTCCTTCCTCTTTCCATCAGATGTGGTGCCCAGAGGCCACCCGAGCAAACCCTTAATAACTATAATTATATATTCTTACACCAACCCCAATTACAGTTGAGAAAAACATAATATATAAAATTATAAAAAAAACCCTACCCCTCCCCCGACTTCCCAGAATGAATACAGGGTAAAACAAAAGAAAACCCAATACATCAGACAAAATTATTATATAATCCTAACAAGAATTTTAAACTATATGCTAAAGACAATCTCTACCTTACATTTATTCAACCTTATCAATTCAAATAAATAACTAATCCATCAATCAATCCATCTAGTATCAAACCTTAAATCATTTCAATCCATTAAACATTAAACAAACAGATCATCTTGTTAAGAATAGTAATTTTCATTTACATATCTAATCCGTCAATCTAAGTCAAACCTTAAATCACTTCAATTCATTGATAGGTTATATACAATCACCCAAACGGCCCAATTTAATATATATCTTCCAGTAATCACCCTCTTTTAACATTCTAAACAATCATTTCAAACCATTAGACATCAAATAAATAAATCATCTTTTTTTAAAAAAAAATAATATCAATATACCCCTCAATTAAAAAAAAATACATTCTTAATCAATTTACTATATATCTTCCATTAAACATCCTCTCTTACATCTTACTCATAAATTTGGTCCTTGAATCAGCCCATAATCTTAGATTGCCCTTAATTCCTTACATATAATTTTAAATTTTCACTTCTTCAATCAACTTCTGGGCTTTCTCATCTATCAAATAAACCTCCATAACAAATACAGTCTATTTATTCCATTTCTAACTTACATTCCTTCAACCTTATCAAATCACATAATGCATATCTACCCCATCTATCAATCAATTTAATGTCAAACCTTAAATCATTTCAGTCCAAGTACATTCTTAGTCAATTTAATTATTTCTTCCGTTACTCATCTTCTCTTACATCTTGCTCATAATCTTGGTCCTTAAATCAGTCCATACTTTTAAATTACCCTTAATTTTTTTTTTTAAATTTCACTTCTTTTGAATCTTTTGAATCTTTTGAATCCATATAAACCATCTTAGCCTTTGCATTAGTCCTCTGCTTCTCTTAGCCATAGAATTTCGTTGCAGTAACATTTCAAATCTCTGTCTTTGCTTTTCCTGGTCCTCCACACCATAAGTAGATTGCTTCTTAAACTGGGTCAATTTCTCTTTTTTCTCAGTTAAATCCTCTTCTTGCTGCTTATCTGAGAGGAATGGGCATCCCCTCCTATCTTGAAACAAATCCTCTTCCTCCACTCCATAAATAAACTGTTTATCAAGAAAGATCCAATTCTCTTTATCCTCTTTATTCTCAATACTGTCCTCTTCTTGTATGAGTTGTTTTATAAAATGCTCAGCAGTCGGTTGCAGATCAATTTTATTTGGAAGAGAGAGTCTGGTTAATATTTCTGTAGTAAACTCTTTCACTATTGCGCGCAATTCTTCTTTAAATTCTTCTTTAAATTCATCAATACGATCAAAAATAGGTTTAACATTTAAATGTAAGTTCCACTCCATTTTAAATTTTAAAACAATCGCTCTGGCTTTATTCAAATTCCTACAGCCGTTTCTCTACGTTTCGCTTACGAGAAAAAGGAAAAAAAAGATGGAGAATTCACTTTCACTCTCAAGCACTTTCCTTTAGCAGTGAAAGCAGTGAAAGCTATACACCATTTTGAATGCATTATGTTGATTGTAGAAGTTAGAAATATATAGCCAGAAATACAATAAAAAATACTTGCAATCCAATAAGAACTCCTGTATTCATTCCGTCTGCAAACAGTCTCTCTTATGTTCTATTTTTAAAAGCAGAAGCGGTCGCGGCGTCTTTCTCTGTCTAATGACAGAAGCGTCTCTGGGCAGGAGCGTCTTCAAGAGCGTGGGGAGCTCTCACTCTTGATCCCTGAAAACTTTTTCCAGGGATTTTAGAGGAGCTCAACTCTGCTCTTGATGCTCTTCACCTCTTCTTCGCCCGAAGAGGGGATTTTTCACCGCAAAAAACAGCTGGTGTTCACAATTTTTTGCGGCTTTACAAACCCAGGGAACGGAGCCTCACAGAGGAGACTCTAGCGACGCCGGCGGTGCCACCGGAAGCCAGAAATGTCTAACTTCTTTAAACTCTAAGCATGATAAAATTACCCTTCATGTTGTCCCCATTTCCAACAAAAATTTGTAGTACCTTGTACATTCTAGACAATTTTAGGGTGATTATCTATTTTTATGCATCCTAGACACATTAAGCTCTGATTTTAAAAACATATTTTTGCTAGAACAAATAACTAGAGATTTTTTTCTTTAAAAGCCATATGTAAGCTATTCACATTTTTTAATGTGGTCAGTTCCCCATTCCTAGCCATCGTCATTTCCGCTTTCCTGATAAGATATTATATTTAGACTTTGAGGCGCCTCAGATTATTAGATTACTGTCTTTTGACTGAAGTCATGATCTGAGATGTGAAGAATCTAAACAAGGCTGAGTATACTGTAGAAGGGAAAGAACCAGATTAATACCTTGAAAAATAATTGTGGATTACAAAGGAATAGCTGGCCAAAAGTAACAGCCCAGTAGGCAATGATGGAACTGCTACTGACTGTGAGATTGGCAGTGCATCTTCAGAATGAAAGTGGCTGTGAAAACCTAGGCACAGATCTTTCCCGGTGGTGGTGAAATTTGGTGGCAGTGGATTGGTTATTTTTATTTTTTATATGGGCCATATAAGGCTGCTGGGTGGGCTCTATGTAATGCAGGCTGGTCTAAACAATAACTATTGTATTTGTTACCTGAGTTTTTGATGGGGGGAATGGGAATGCCAAAACCATGTTTTAGTATTAATGCTGTGTTCCTAGATCTCTTATTATATGATATTTAGTATGGGACTGATAGATCTAGTCCTATCGCAACCTGTGTTCCATTTCCAGCTCTTTCACCTTCACTCCTTACTCTATAATTTCCAAATTCCTTTGCCTCCCTATATCTGACATAGTATTGGTTGACACTATGCAACTTTAACATAGTCCTTGTCCTAGAAACTGTGTTTTAAAAATTCTTCCGTCTTCGCTTTCCTTCAAGTTTGCTGCCAGCTGCTATGGAAACAGAAGGAGGAAGCAATGGGTATTTGGGAGGGGAAGTGTGCAGGTGGTATGAGACTGGAGTTGGTGAGAAGCAGGGCTTTTTTTTGTCATAGAATGTCCAGAACGGAGTTCCGGCACCTTTTTTGGATGGAACCTTGTAGGGTAGGCAAGGCGGGTTGTATGACGTGTGTGAGTTCCGGCACCTTTTTTTTTTCTTTTACAAAAAAAGCACTGGTGAGAAGTGATGGGGAAGCTTAGACTCAGAGAGGTCAGTTTGGGTTGTTAACATCTTCAAGGCCAACCGTCCTGGGAACAGCATGCATGAAGGCGGCACTGAGCATTTGGACCTGAGACGTTCCCAAAACATCTTCCTGGCCAATGATTGGACTCTGGTTGCTTGACTACTGGGGTGGGGTGGCTCTGGGGTTATTTTCAATTTGTCCTTTCATGCACATTTGCTTCAGACCTTGCCTGACCTTTGCTGCAATCAGTTATTTCCTAGTAAAAGTATCTTTTCTCTAAATCTATGGAGTCAAGGGATTTCTTTCGTAGGATTGATCAGAGGCAGCCCTAACACTCTGATTCTATCACAAATAAACCCATTCTGAACTTTCCATTATTAGAAACTAAAACAAGTACTGTAGCTAATGGAACCATGCAACTGATGTATGTAATAGGTATATATTGGATGAAAATACCATATTTATAATAGAGACTTGGAGAAAATAGCCAGAATTTAGTTTTTCTGTCTCAGCCTTTCTTGACCAAGCTCAATTCTGCAGTTGTAGTTCCAATAATCTGATGGGATTCGCCTGTCCTACCTGCACTGACAAAGGAAACATGCTATGGACCCCATTAGTCAAGGAATCTTGGCTGGTGGGATTGAGGAGAAAAGTCTTTTCTGATGTGGTACCTGCCCTTTGGAATATCCTGCCCCACCTTCCCCAAGGTAAGATCCACACCTTCCTCTCTGGACTTTTGAAGGGCTTGAAGACTTGGGGTTCTAATGGGGAAATGATATCTTGGAGGTAGTTAATCGATTAGTCAGACCCCACCTCCACCTCTTGTGCACCTTGCTTCCTTCCTTTCCATCTTGGTTAATTGAACTTTAACTGAATTTTAAATATTTGGTTCTTACTTGTTTAGTGTTTTATATGGTATTTTAATTGCCTGAGTGTAAACCGGCTAGAGTCACCTCAGCAAGATGGGTGACGTAGAAGTTTAATAATAAATAGAATAAATAAAAATACATCCGGAAAGTATCAGATTTGGTAAAGCTGTTCTAGCAAGATTAATCTAAAATCCAAATGTACTTTCAAATTTTTTGCTTATGCTCATTCTATGTATTATTATGTCATTCCACTAGAGCAGGGATGTCAAACTCAATTTCATTGAGGGCCTCATCAGCATTGCGGTTGCCCTCGGGGGGGCTGGGTGGGTGTGGCCTACTGGTGGGCGTGGATAGAGTGGGTGTGGCCTACTGGGTGGGCATGGCCAGCTCTACATCATTCACATCAAGGGACCTGGGTAGGAGTGGGACAGATCTGAGGGTCTCTGACAGAAGTGAGTGGGACTGGGGCAAGCACCAAGGCATGGTGCATTTCTTCATTCCTCACAAAGGGTCATACTTCCCCAGCATGTACCCAGGGGGCGGGGCAGATGCGGCAGGGGCTGGTTCCTCGCTGTTTTTAGACGGCCTTGTGGAGCTAAGACTGAATGCATTTCAGCATAGATGGTCACTACAAAATTGTACATTGGCTCCTGGCCGGCCTGGGCCAGGGCCAAGGCAGCGGGGGCCATTCCCTCACTGTTTCCAGGATGGCTTCGCGGGCCACATGAAACCACTTCGCGGGCCGCATCCAGCCCCCGGGCCTTGTGTTTGACATGTCTGCACTAGAGGACTGTAATGTGAGGATTACCATTTACATCTGTTTTACATGGTCATGCCAGTAACTTCCATTTTGTTTTAAGATCTTCATTATTTGGTAGTCTGCTGCAGCAAAAGTGTCATGAACTGGCAATCTGCCTGATTTACAGACCATCCTGAATCCCCCTCCAGCCATAGCCTCTGTTTTCATGCAAATGTGATAGGATTTTCTGCTAGCATTCACGTTAATATGGATGGAATATTTATTATTGCATATGTTTTTCTCCTTGTCTAAATAAAAATTAAAAAAGATCTGTATGTAATATGTATGTGTAAGTAATGTAGAAGGTACCTTGTAGAACCAATTAAAAATACATTTATTGCACTAGATTAATAAAATATGCACATTTAACAGTATTAAAAACTCCTGAATTTAGTGTGGCAATTACAAAACAGTTTGCAGTTAATATCTTTGTCAAAGTTCTCCCAATTGCTTCCCTGCAGTTGATACTAGTCTAATCCTCTGGAGTAACAGAGAACAAATCTAGTCATTTTTGGCATGACAGCCTTTCAGATATCTGAAGATCGTTATCATAATTCTCCTTTTCCCCAGACTAAGCAAATTCATGTCTTCAGTTTCAATTGTTTCTCATAGAACTTGATTTCCAGACTCCTCATCACTTTTGCTGTTTTTTAAATACACATTTATTTGTCAATGTCCTTAAAAGGTGGTGGGCAGAATGAAAGAGAATATCACATTTAGAAGAAAATGGAGCAGAATGATTTAATTGCTATGATGTACACAATATTACATAGTTTCACTGACTATGGTATAGCCTAATATTGCAGCTGCATCAAATTTCTGGCTGAGATTGAGCTTGTAATATACTAAAACACCAAGAACCTTTTAAATATGTCCTGCTATTTCCCTCTTACACTTTTTTCTCTGTTGAATTCTATGGTGTACTTAATTATAAGCAGTTAAACCATATGAGATAACTGCATCATCAGTGAATAATGGTAGTTATAGAACAAGTTTCCCAAATCTGGTAGGCTGGAATTGCCATTTTCAGAATTTTAAGTCATGCTAATTAGGAATGGAAAAAATTTAGAATCCCACCAGCCAAAAATTTAGATATGGTCTACAAGTATATGGTTTATTTTTTCTAAAACAGGAGTTATGAACTCCCAGCTCTTAGTAATAATCAGGCAGTGATATCAACTAAAATATAGTTTCTGCTTTTATAAACTGCTTTGCAACATTTATATTTTCTGCATTTTTGTTGTCAAGAATCTGACTTGCAAATAGCACAAAACAAAGAGCTCATTTTTTCTTTTTTAGTAACTAAATAAAAAAACAAACCAGAAAATACACAAAATTATAAGAGGAAAAATGCTGTAAAAAAACAAAATCAAGCATAATATATATTAACAGACATACATATATCAATATGTTAAAACCATGATTTGTTACAATCATCTATGGTTAATCTATTTTAATCAATTTTGCAAACCATCACATAGTTAAAGCCATGTGTATGTTTTTCTGATGCTGAACAATATTTTCATCATATCCATTTTCTTTGTCCAGAGGTTGGCACCCATTTGATAAGAGATGAAATATGAACATCTGAAGATATTAAACTCAGAATTGAGTTAATATATGTAATAGCTTCTTACCAAAATAGAACGAGATATTTAGATTAATATATTTCAACTGCATCTCAACATAAATGCAATCAGGTCATTTCTAAAATATTATTTCTTGTTAAAAAATGTAATCTAAAGATCTATTAAAAATTTGGAGATTTCTTTAGCCCCCTTTTTTACTTGATTAAATAAACTGTACAAGCAAATATATATATATAGTACATACACACACAAAGGATTTTGAGGAAAAAAATTAAAAAGCAGAACAAAACAAATCTTTAAAAGGGGATTTTAATAATTCTCATCTCCCTCTTTCTCCCCCAACACTTTTTTTTCCTAGCCACTAATTGCTACTTAGATATTTATATATTTTTTACTTTGGATATTATTACTCATTTCTGTCTGGATCATTTTCATTTTCATTATTATTAAAACATTTTTTTCTCTCAGAAAATATATTCTAAGTACCTTGACTAGCCCTGCTCTGGGATGAGTTTTATATAAAAGGGAACCAAAACAGTCCATTTTCAAAAGTAAGATAAATCCAGGATTCATTCATTTTGGAAAATAAAAATAAAATAAAAAGACAATGGTGCAGTTTTTCAATAAATTATATACCCAATCAAGAACATAAAAACATATGAAATTTCTTCATACTAAATGAGAACATTGGTCCATCATTGGTCCAAAATTATTGTGGTTAATTTAACCATGCTTGAAGACTTCCGGTTCCGGTCACGCGGACCGGAGCCAACCTCCGAGAGCTCCGGGATGGCGCGTTTTTCAAAATAAATTAAACGGGCTGTCGGGGGAGTGAATCGCCGGCGGAGAAGAGAGGATCGAAGAGGACCTCCGGCCCGACCCGGCAAGGTGAAAATCACAGCCGAGGGGTCCGGGAGAGCCGCGGAAGAGGCCGAAGAAGCCGGCGGCGGACGGCTGGCCGGCCGACAGGCCCAAGGAAGAGGCCGCGCGGCCGCTGCTGCGCTGCAGAACGGACCCGGCCGGAGCGGAGAGAAGAGGACGGAGGAAGGCATCGGCGACAGCAGCAGCGGCCACCGGGAGAGCCAGCAGACCGGGAGACGACCCCCGGACGAGCCAACGGGGGAGAAGAAAGCCGGAGAAGCGAAAGGGAAAAGAAAAAGTAAGAGCCAGACGCGGAGAACAAAGGGAGACGCGAGCTGAGCCAGCAGGAAGGCAGAAAGCAGCTGAGGAGCAGACGGTGGGGGAAGGCTCAAACAGAGAGACTGGTGAGTGTTAACCCACACGCTGCGCCCCAGACCCAGCAGAACAGGAGCCCCAGAGACCCAAAAGAGGGCAGGACTTGCCAGGGAAGAAGGTGGGAGGAAGAAGACAGCTGGAAAACACCCTGGAACGCAATAAGGGAAAGGCAGAGGGGATCTGTAAACACAGGGGGATAGAAGACAGGAGGAAGTGACCTGGGCAAGAAGGCAGAGAAAGAGGGGTAAGAAGGTGCCAGAAAAGAGCAAAGAGAAAAAACAGGCTGGCAGAGGGGAGTGAAGAGGAACCCAAGGCAAAGGTACTGAACTGGCTCCCTGAACGTAGAGCTGCCAGAATACAGGCTCTTACTCCTACCCCTACACTGCCTAAACCCTGAAGGCACCCCCTCCCCCTTTTTGGAAGGACCAGATTTCTGGATCTTCACCAGACCACAACCTAGTGTTGCACTGCATTGTGAGAAAAAGGCCATCATCAAAAATCCCAAGCCTCAGATCCTCCCATCTTTGTATCACTCCTGCCAGTACAGAAAAGCTTAATTGAAAACAGGCTACACCCCCTAGTGATCTACCACTTTGCTGTTAAAATACAAACTGGGAGACATGAACACTTGCTAACTTGTAACAGAAAAATTTGATCCAACCCACCCTAGCAACTTGACAATCTTGCACAGGAACAACTCCCCCACAACTCATTGCATCAAGGGGTGGCTTTAAGGGTGGACAGGCCAACAGGAGGAGAAGCTCAAAATGGCTGCCAGACGGACAAAACAAATCAAACTGCAAGACCTGAAGGGAGCTGCACCCTCCCCGGCCCAGCCCTCCAATCTGCTAGGGAACACCCCACCCAACCACACACATCCCCACCCAACTGCATGCCCTCAGACCCACACGCCAACCCATGACTCCGCAACAGCACGCATGATCCAAGAACTAAAAGAGACGATTGAGACACTAAATGAGACGATTGCGACGATGGTGGTACGGATGGACGGCATGGATAGAAAATTGGCAGAAATGGGCGCTAAGACGGAGAAAGGACGCCTAGAAACAGAACGGAAGACGGAGGAAAGATACAAAGACATGAAGAGGATGCTGGCGGACCAAGGTGGAGACCTGGAGAAAAAGTGGGAAGAACAGCGCAAAGCGACGGCCACTGATTTGGAACAGATGAAGGAGGCATTGCAAACACATTACAAAAACCTACAAGAAACAAGGGAGAATACGGAAAAGATGATGAAGGAAGTGGAAAACCGCGTAGAGGGTTAGCTTGCAGAGGTGAAAAGAGAAGTTCAAGACCAGTTCACCATGATACAATTCTGGCAAATGGCATTTGCAATCAGGATCAGAGGGTGGAACGAGACAACATACGAACCCCAGGGAAGACTGCGCAGGACCTTTGTAGAGGCCCTGGCAACATTCCTGGGCACGAGCGCCAATGAGATTGAGTGGCATGTCGAAAAAATCCAGAGAGTGGGCACCTGGAGGGAAGTGAACAAACACCAACCAAGGGATGTGGTCATCCACTTCACAACACAGAGGTTCCGGAACCACGTCTCTGCCACTTCCTATAACAAGGCATTCTACATAGAGGAGCAGGAGGTGAAGGTTCTGAAAGAGATCCCCCAGGCGATGCTGAGAGACAGAAAGAACTACAAATTCCTGACCACAGAACTGAGATCGCGTGCACTGCAATACCGGTGGGAAACCCCAACAGGAGTGTCACTTTCTTATAAAAACAAGAGACATTACTTGACCTCGGTCCAGAAAGCCAAAGACTTCCTCGAAAAGGAACTGAAGTCGGGAGGCCCTCAACCCACCGCGAGAGAAGAAGCAGATAGACCACTGGAAAGCGGGAGGGATAGAGGCCAACGAGCAAGCCCCGCAGAAGCACAGATCGGGGCAGTGGCAGAGGAAATGAATGGACCACCTCTAGGGGCGAAGGCGCAGAGAGCAGAGAGCAACAAAAACAAGGAGGCAGGACAGTCTACAGAGGGCAGGCTACCAGGCTTCACTACCAAACGTACAGACCAGCAAGGCAAGACCTCACAAACCAAAATGAGCATCAATCCGGATATCGTGGGAACGAGACCAAAGGAGACAACAGGAGAAACAACAGAAATGGTCTCGCAAAAATATCCTGCAACATATGATGGCTACTAATTATTTGACTTGGAATGTGAACGGACTGAACTCCCCCCAGAAAAGAAGAAAAATTCTCCACTACCTAAACCAAGGTAAAAGCGATATAATCTGCCTACAAGAAACACACATCAGAGCAGCAGACCAGAAATATCTGATCAACTACAAACTAGGCGCGCACTTTGTGGCAGCGGCGCCAAGAAAAAAGAATGGGATTGTTATATACGTAAAGAAACATGTAATGGCTAAGCTAATAGAGTCCGACCCCCAAGGTAGATACCTGGCAATTGAAATAACACAAGAAGACAAGAAGATTCTAGTACTGGGCGTATATGCACCACATCAGCAACAAGGCAAATTCTACAAAAAGCTACACAAGAAAATAACACAACTTAACTACAGAACTTACATCATCATGGGCGACTGGAACGGGGTCATAGAGACTGCTCTAGACAAAAAAAGAACTGCACCGAACCCGCAAAAACACTCCAAGTTGCCTAAATCCTTCTTCGACATGAAGGAGGACCTCGAACTGACAGACGTATGGCGGAAAAGGCACGGCAAAGAACAAGAATTCACCTTCTTCTCCGGCAGACATCAATCATTCTCCAGAATCGACTTTATACTAACTTCTAGTGACTTGCTAACTTGTCTAAACGCGGTGAAAATCCTACCCAAGACACTGACAGACCACAACCCTGTGAGGATGGAATTAAGACATGGCCCGAAACAGAGGAGGTCCTGGAGAATCAATGAAAACTTGTTTAGACATGAAAACAATGTGGCGGAATGCAAAAAAGCTATGAAGGAATTCTTCGACACACATATGAACAACGGAACACCGATAGAACAGATCTGGGAAGGCAGCAAGGTGTACATGCGAGGGATCCTCATATCCATGAATAGCTGGCACCGTCGCCAACAAGAACAAAAAAGAAAAGAGTTAGAAAATGAGATAAGCAAAATGGAGCGGCTACTAATAAAAAGACCAGAGGACAAAGTCACCAAAGAAGGACTCAAGATCCTAAGAAAGCAATTTGACATGTTGATGGCTGACCAAGTTGCAAGGAATATACAATATGCAAAACATAAGACATTCTGCAAGGCCAACAAACCGGGCCGCTGGCTAGCCTACACTATAAGAAAGAAACAGAAATCCCGCATAATTGAAAAGATAGAATACAAAGGCAAGGAAGAATTCCGACAAAAAACCATCAAGAAAGCCTTCACGGAGTTCTACTCGAAACTATATACCGAGGATAAGATACAAGACAAAGAGATAGATGAGTTCCTACAAAACGAAAAGATACAGGCGATTACCGACACACAAAGAGAAGCCCTGAATGCCTTAATCACAAAAGAGGAAATACACTCGGCGATCACACAACTGAAAGCAGGAAAATCGCCCGGGACGGATGGGATAACAGCGACCTACTACAAACACCTCCAAGAGGAGATGCTAGAACCCCTCAGAAAACTATTTGCCAACATTCAAGAAGGAGGCCAGGTCCCACCATCCTGGAAAACAGCCTATATCTCATTAATCCCAAAGGAGGGGAAAGACAACACACAGCCCGCAAACTACAGGCCCATCTCACTACTAAACACAGACTACAAAATCTTCACAAAAATTTTGGCCAATAGACTAATGACTGTACTACAAAAAACAATACACCCGGACCAAAGGGGATTTATACAAGGACGCCAGATGAAAACCAACGTGAGACAGCTGCTGAACATAATAGAATACCTGCAAAAGCACAACCAGATACCCGCCGCTCTTATGTTTGTGGATGCAGAAAAAGCTTTTGACAGACTGCACTGGCCGTTCCTGACGAACTTGGTCCGGAAGATGAAAATGGGAGTACAGTTTCTCAACTCCATAACGGCAATTTACCAGAAACAAACAGGTCAGATCATTGTCAATGGAGATTTAACGGACTCATTTAATATAGAGAGAGGCACGAGACAGGGCTGCCCGCTGTCCCCCCTGCTATTTGTCCTAACACTGGAAATTTTACTGACCAGAATAAGAGCGGCAGAGGATGTACAGGGCATACAGATTAAACAGCAAGAATACAAACTATGTGCCTTTGCGGATGACCTGCTGGTGACAATGTTGCAACCAGCACAATCAGCAAGGAAATTGATGGAGATAATGGAGGACTATGGTAGGGTGTCAGGCTTCAAAGTAAATATATCAAAAACAAAGATGCTAGTCAAAAACCTCGACAACAAAGCAAAACGGAACCTGGAAAGAACAACGGGTTGTGAAATAGTCAAGAAAGTCAAATACTTAGGAGTAGAGATAGAATCAACAAATGCGAAATTATACAAGAATAATTACGAGGTCCTGTGGAATAAGATACAAGCAGACCTGGAAAGGTGGAAATCACTACGTCTGTCCCTGCTCGGCAGGATAGCGACAGTAAAGATGAATGTATTACCCAGATTTTTATTTCTCTTCCAAATGCTACCCATACTCAAGAAGGAAGCGGACTTAGACAATTGGCAGAAAGGCATCAACAGATTTATTTGGGACGACAAGAGACCGAGGGTGAAACTAAAAATCATCCAAGACGCAAGGGAGAGAGGGGGACTCAAAATGCCTAATCTAAAGCTATATTACTATGCAGCAACGTTGGTGGCGGTTAGTGACTGGATCAACATGACAAATGATAGAATTCTGAATGTTGAGGGGCATGGTCTACGATTCGGCTGGCACGCATACCTAGTATACGACAAAAAGGCAGATAGGAACTTCAAGGAGAACCCACTACGAATCCCATTGCTATGGGTCTGGAAGAAATATAAGCACCTCCTACACGACAAGATTCCCATCTGGACGATCCCTGGACACGCAACAGGGGATATGAACACATCCCAAGGGCAAGAAGTGGTGCCCTACAGTGAACTTGTACTGGGAGAAGAAAACGGGTTCCTCTTGAAATCTCAAGCAACGCTAGCAAACAGAGGAATAGGAAGTAACTGGCTATCATATATACAACTACAATCAAGGTGGCGTAAAGACAAGAAGAAGGGCTTCTCCCAGACCGACGAGAATCTAATTAAACAGATTAGAGAACAGGGGATTATGCACATCAAACGAGTGTACAGCATTCTGATAGAAATGGACTCTGAAACCGAGCTAGTCAAGAACTGTATGATAAAGTGGGCACAAGACTTCAGACACCCTATCACTATGGACACGTGGGAGAAAATCTGGGTGAGGAATGTAGAATTCACGAAATCGCAACACTTAAGGGAAAACTTCTACAAGATGTTCTATAGATGGCACCTAGACCCGAAAAAAATATCACTCATCTACCCGGGCTCCCAGCCCAAATGCTGGAGGTGCGGGGACGGGGAGGCTACTTACTTTCATATATGGTGGACATGCAGAAAAATCAAAGCATTCTGGAGGAAGATATGGTGGACACTCCAAACTATTTTCAAAAAGCGTATAGAATTTCTACCTCAGGCTTTTCTGTTAGGGATCACAAAGGATATCACTACCTCAGAGACAAATTTATTTTTGAACTTAATTACAGCAGCAAGATTATTGGTGGGACAGTACTGGAAGAATCCGGAAATCCCGCCTATTGAAGAATGGACTGTGAAAGTAACAAATTTGGCGGAAATGGCAAAAATATCAGCATACTTGAAAAACCGCTCCAATGAACAATTTGTGACTGACTGGAAACAGTGGATAGACTATATCCAAGAGAGACACCAATCAAACAGAATGCAGCTGGCGTCCAGCTAAGGATCGATGGGAGGAGGGATGAAGGGCTAACAAATCAGATGTTTACAAAAACTAACACCCAACGTTGAATGTATATGTTCTATAACTAATGCCTCTTAACATAACCTTGTGACTAACGTTGTTTGCTTTAATATTGTTCAAGTAGACTGAATCTCTACCTCAGGATATGAAACTTTTACCTCAGGATCTCTAGTTGGGGACCATAAAAGATTGCACTAGTAATGGGATGAAGTCAACTCAGAAGCGCAAACGCACAATATGCAATAGATTAGATACAGTAGATAGACCATATATAGGAGAAACACCAATCAAACAAAATGTATTCGGAGTATACTTGAAGATGTAAGGGAAGAGGGAAGAACGTTTACTAAAACAGATGTTTACAGAGATTAATGCCTAGTGTTGTATGCTATGTTCTAGGAAGATTGCTTAGCAATAGGATCTTATGTTTAATGTTGATCACATTAATATTGAAACGGATAGGGGAAACACCAATCAAAATAAAACGTAACAGGAGTATAGTTGAGGCTAGACACGAGGAGTGGGGGAAAAAGGCTTACTAACTCAGACGTTTTCAAAGACTAATACTTAGTATTGTACACCAGGTGTCATGATGATTGCTGCATAATATGTTTTTATGTTCAATGTTAATGGTTTTAATAAAAGAATTTTTATAAAAAAAAAAAATTTAACCGTGCTTATCCAAGGTTAAATTAACCGCGTTTTATTTGATCCAATTTTCTGGATTTGCACAATAAGCTGAATTACAAACTTCAGATATGCTAGATATGCATGATACCTGACACTAAAATATATGTGGCTAGTTTGTGACTTTGTATCCTCTGTGACTATAGCAACTGGCTGGCAATGCTTGTCCTGAGTTTGAGGCCTTACTTAACCTGAGACCTTTTGTAACAAAAAGCATATGCTTCCCCTATACCTCATGTAATCAGTTTTTCACAATGTTTTCTAAATATCTTACACATTTTCCACCCAGATTGAACTCATAACCACCAACAGCAAAACATGCAGCTGTATCAGGTCTATAAGCTAGTGGTACATTTCACTGAACTGAACCACAAATCTCATCATTCTCAGCAGTTGTCATTACGTCAGCCAGAGGATTTTGCACTGGAGAGGCTGGGTGTGTGTTATCAATCTGGGACTGTGGTTTAGCAGGGCTTAATTTTGCCTTGAATAAGTGGTGATTTTGCTATTTGTGCTGCACTAATTGCTTCCTAGGTTACAATTTCCAGTACTGTAGTAAAGATAAGCATTAGATTACACATCAGTTCATAAACAATTATCTGGGAAATGTTAATAGGGCACAGTGTGGTAGAAGTGATTAAACTAAGCAAATATCAGATGGTTTTTTTGTGAAAACAACTACCTCTGGTGCTCATAGTAGGAACTGCAGAAAAAACTGTAATGGCATAATAGTTGTTTCACCATAAAGGAGAAATTGATTATAGTTTTTGCTGTCGAGGAAGAAAACACAGTCTTCAGTGGATTAATTTCTAATAAATATCATGTGGTTTCAGATTAGATCTAAGGCTACTGGTGTTAGATGAAGCAGAAGAGTTCTACAAATGTCACTGAATTTGTGAATAAATGGCTAAACAAAGCTGTACTAACAAATCAAAGATATAAAGTGTGACATTTATAAAATTTACATCAATCCCATGCTCAATTAAAAAGGCCCCAAATCAAGATCTTTGTTTTGTAGCCTCTGCTTGATTGATTCCACTATGAAATTGCTCTTATTGTTAGATTTTTTTAGTTGTAATATTCTTTTCATAAGCATTATCATCACACAGATCAAGAAAGATATTTTAAAATTACAGTTTATAAAGAGAATTGTCTAGCTAATTAGCAGAACCAATTAGACCAAGTTTCAAAATTTCAAGAACACAATGTACAGAATAGCCAAGATCTCTTTCTACACAAAGAGATATCTGAATTAGAAAGTAAAATTTCTCTAGATTTAATTGGCTTTTCTTTTTCTGGAATCCCAATTACTAGTGACTGATCTATGTACAGGTTATTTCCTTATATCAGCAACAGGAAAGTTGTCTTCAATCCAAAAGATGCATCTGTGTGCTTTTATGAATGTACATATTATGTACATTCAAGTTGGTGTTGACTCTTGGTGATCACATTGATAGATTTTCTCAGGGATGATCTAATCATCCTCTTCTCTTTCCTTTCAGAATTATTGATTTCTCAAGAGAACTAGGTCCTTCGGAAAATTGTGTCCAAAATATGGCCAATTGAAACTTGGTCATGTGTGCCTCAAATGGATTGATTTGTTCTATAATGCATTAGTTTTCATATAGTCTCAAGAATCTTCTCCAATACCAAAGTTCAAAAGCATAAACATTCCTTCTATCCTGCTTCTTCAAAATCAAGCTTTTGCTTCCACTAGCATTATACGGAAAGCAGAGAAGTATCTTTTATGATTTTCTGATCTTTGTAGGTATAAACTTATTCCCATGATCTAAATATATTTTCCAAGGCCTTTGTGGCTACTCTGCCAAGTGTAGTCTGTAATGTATTACTTGACTTCTAGTTTCTTTTACCAAAAAGTGTGTCATAATTGATTCTACCACTTCATATCCTCATTGTCCATTATAAGTCAATTAATATATCACCATCAATTTCAGCAGTACAAAACCTTAATCATAGTTTTAGAGACTGTAGAGTAATGTAAAAGCAGAACAGAATTGTATATTCCTTTGGCTCTTGGGAGCCTTACCTTCTTTTCAAAGGCAACAGCCATTGTTCCTCAGATTATATTGTTATGTGCAGCAGCTTTCCCAGACATCAGGACTACCTTGAAGCCTATTCCTAGGAGTAATTCCAAAGTTTATATACTGTAGTATTCTACTGCAGTTACTCTGACTTCTAATACACTTGTTTATTATTTCCTACCAGCTAGCAAAAGTATATGTAAGCTAGGACCATCAAAATCCTGCCTGCCACAAGTGGTTGACCGTGTAATTGAGAAAGCAATCTTTTTTTTCCGCTTAAAAAATTGAGCCATATCAAAATATGAGAAACCAGCAGACGTGAGGGAACGGAAGAAACGGAAAGCTTGGATGCTTGCTTTAGAAATCTTAGGTATTACCAAGCCATGCTCTATACAAGTATAAGAATTCAGAAGAAAAAGTATTTGAAACAAAGGCATAGAAGAAAATAAATCACACCAATATATCTCCTTGCCATTAGAATAACTGTCCACAATACGTTATTTGTCCTCTCATCTCTTGATATTATGGAGATATCTACCTATTTCCAGGGTTCAATGGTTTGCTCTCATTTTACGGAGGTAAATTCTTGTTATTTTGTTCAAGTTGTAGCTGGATCTATGTGATAAAAGCTTTTGCCATTTACACAATTCTTGAGGATGAATTCATGAACCTTCTACCACTCCATGTAGTCACCTCACCTATAGTCAGCTTTTTCTTCTCCTTTCATTCACTATGGGCAAGATTCATTATATTTTCCATAGTTGAATCAGTCCAAAGTACGATAGTTTTATATCCTTGCCTCTAATGAGCATTCAGGTTTGATTTCCAACTGTACTGAACATTTGGTTCCCCTTTGTTATCCAGGAATGCAAAACAGCTTCCTCCAGCAGCAAAGTTTAAAGATCTACCTTTTTTTCCCTTGCTGTTACGCAGAGTCCACCCATTGTGTTAATACATCTTAACAGGGAAGACCAACAAGTAGACTATTCTGAATTTTATCTTAATTCAAATGCCACAATCTTTCTAAGTCTATTTAGGCCACCCAATTTATTTTTGCCCATCATTATTCTTCTCGGACTCTCTTACATATTCACCTTCTATATCAGTTTTTGGAACTTAAAAAATTTAAACTACCGACCACATCTATTATCACATAATTTATCTGAAATTCTTCCAATTTTCTGATAGATAGGATCTTTGTTTTCTTTAGGTTCAATGGAAGACCAGGCTTTTTGCTTTCCTGATTTATTTTTAGAATGATTGGAAAGATACAGATCCTACAGACCCCATGATCTTTCCTTGAAGCCCTTTGAATTCCTTCCCCAATACTGCCAAACTAATTTTTAATGCAATTGCAAGAAAAAAATTATTAAACATATAAGGAATATATATATAAAATAGGCAATTTTACATACACACAATATAGAAAACAATTACAGTGCATGGGGAGTAACATATATAATTGCCCTGGCTTTACTTATTTTTTTTAATTCCCTTCCAGCATGCTTTTCAAAGGCCAAATGAAGTCACTTACAGTAATACAAAAAAGTGTGTATACCTTCCTTATTTGAAGTGAGAGCTAATTCTCACAGTAACAACTAAACCATCGATATCAGATCTGTCCATCACCAAAACAAGAGACAGAAACCAGATTTCACCACCCAAAACAGATGATTATCCAGCTATTGCACTGTGTTATCAGAAGAAAGAGGCATAAGAATTTTAACTTTGATTTAATTAAAAATATGGGTCTCATCCGTCACACAGAGGTCATTAATATTCTTTCATAATAGCTTCTTATCTTTTCCATAATAACCTACTTACCTAACATTTTGTGTCCTTGGAAATTTAATCCAAACTTACTGCCTTCGCAAATAATGGAGGCCCATGGAATTTTTACAACCTCTGCATGGAAAGCAAACTTTGCTTCATATTTCCAAATATGAATCATGGCAACGAATTATCTAGTCACTCTTTATCACTGAAAAAGTTACAAATGTCTTGCTTCATTATAAATATAAATATAAAGATCCAAGTATTGTATATCATCATTAGACCCAGGTGGCTGCCTGGATTAACCATTTAAATCAAGTGATGGAATAAATAATAAAACAAGTGAGCTAAATCTAGCAACCACCAGCCTCTGCACAAGGAACAGCTCAGTTAAGTAGCTTAAGACCTTCGTCAACCAATATGAACTGTACAGTACATCTTCTCATTTTTCACAGATTACTCCTACATAGAATTTATATTTGGACATTTGGCCAGAGAAGTTACAAAATAGACATTTCCCCTTTGTCTTGAACAACTCTGTTCTTGACACTTATGCTAATTTCATAGCCAGACTTGGAGTTGATTTCAGTGATTCGGCTAGACAGGTTACAACCATGAGTTTTGGCAATTGTGACAAATAAGTGCAGAGAATAGTACAGGTGACCAAATATTCTTCTTATTCTGATGTTTTTTTGAGAAAGAGGTTGCATCTGACTTGTCCTTCTTGGATCCTATGAATGAATTTCTAAATTGGATTCTTGCTAAATGACAATGTTTCATGCCATCAAAAGAACTGGTTTGCATAGAGGATTTTTTCAATAATAAATTACAAAAATGATTTTTCATCATTTAACACCCACTATTATCTTACCAACTTTCTTTGTTAAGATGGTTCTCTCAAGAGTGGTACAGGATTTCAGATTACTTAATTTTGTCATTGTAATTTTCCTCTCATTTCTAAACTTTTGTAATAGCTGCAAAAAAAAAATCTCGGTTCTCAAAAATGTGCACAATCTAATTTCCATGGGGGTGCTAAAGAAGCCATTATGAAAGAATGACAGTGACTGCTCTAATATCAAATCCAAGATATATTTATAGTGAGATTATGGTTTCTACCTTTCTCTTGTTTTAGTAACAGACTGATCTGGTATCAGGCTGTTTGCTTATGACTACCTGAGAACTGGCCCTGAAATCATCTTTCCATGCAAGTGCCTCATGGAAGAGTACTTCGTTTTCACCATCCCTGAAAAAGTTGCTGATGCCTGCAATACTCTGTGAAAGTAGTCCTGGCGCAGTCCTTGGTTAAGTTTTTGATCTGATCATACATAGCGAGTCATAGCACAGAAAACTGTAAAAAAAATAATAACTTCCTACAAATTGATGTGAATGTTTGGGAACATCAAGCTCTCACAGTTGAATGTTACAGAGTTACTGCATTGAGGCAAACTGCAGGCAGAGTCTGTGACAAAAGACCCTGATTAATTTTCTGCTAGAAATTACCATCTGTGTATCTAGTGTTGTTTCCAAAATAGATCTTTCAAATTCCTCATCCTTGATCTGCCAAGAAAATAATTTATTGGCCTTTTCACCTCGTTCATATACAAGCGCACTTGAGTGTAGCAAATGCTTACAGATCTGATTCTCAGACAATTTGTTACATTCCACCCAGAAACCATTTATAAATTATCAGATATTAGAGAAGATTTTACACTAGGGCAAATAAGTTAAGTATTTCACTCTTAGCAAAATGTTATCAATTCCTGGGCTGTCTCTTTTCCATTCCCATTTTCTCTTCATTACTAGTCAGCAGTACATTTCTCCAGTTTACTGCAGAGAGCCATAGCGGCTGCTCTAAATTCACAATGGAGCATTGTGGTTGTATGTTTCAGATACTTGATGAGATTAATTTTACCACACAGGCACAGCTGGTGAACAGCCAACTTCCCTTGAGGATGACATTATTCCACAGATTGTTGATGAGTGACATCACCTAGCAGTCATAATGTTTATACTCCATTAATTATAATATTCAGGTTATTATTGCTTGTAGTTGTTATCACCTCCCAAATGCACCAAACATTTTTTTAGAGCTCATTGCTCTTAGTTCATCAACTTTGCTTGTAAATAAAGTGATATTCCTCACATTAGGTCACAAGTTCATCTGAGCTTGCATCTTTCTTTTAAAATCATGCCCAGAACATTGCTTCTGAGAAGTTGATGGAAAATATGGCAGTTGATTTAATGGTTATAAGTTGTAAATGGACTCCTTTGTTGTTTATGATGCTGCACATTTTTACCCATCCGGTTTCCATCAGCAGAACAGCTCTTTCAGGGGAACATTCTGAGGTTCTTACATTTCAGAGGAATAGTTTGCGAGAATGCTTATCAAATCTTATGGCTTACTTCTATGGATATTTACTGAGTACAGAAGTGATCTGTGATAATCTCATTCTCTACCAACATATTTGGAAATATGGTTGACTTTGATGTTATTTACTTCCAAATGGAAGAGTGTGACTCTAGATTTGGAAAAATATCTTTTTGTTTGTCCTCAATAGATAAGATAACCTTTATTGTCATTTTTTTATTGTGGGCACAACGGCACACATCAAAAATGAAATTTAGTTGCCCGCTCTCAAAGTGAAACACATACATGACACAATCTAAACATACTATGAACAACATATATATAGACCAGTGATGGCGAACCTTTTAGAGACTGAGTGCCCAAACTGCAACCCAAAACCCACTTAGTGCTGGCTGGGTGTGTCCCATTGGCTGGGTGTGTCCCATTGGGTGGGCGTGGCCTATTGGATGGGCCTGGCCCATTGGGTGGCTGTGACTGCGGTGGTAATGGCAAACTGGGTGGGACTAAAAAGTTCAATCAATCAATTCCAACTTTGCAAGATCTTTTTTTTCCTGCGAGAAGTTGAAATTGACTGATTAAACCTTTTATTTTTTTGCACATGGCGGCAGAGGCCTAAAGCAAAAAAGGTTTTATAAAACCCAGCTGAAGACCTAGGACTGGGGCGACAGCGTGCGTGCCCACAGAGAGGGCTCTGAGTGCCGCCTCTGGCACCCGTGCCATAGGTTCGCCACCACTGATATAGACCCACACACCTACATATATGTAGCAAATAAATATTAAATACTGTCCATCTTGAATATATAACAGAAGGAGGAAGCTTGAGAGTTCACAAAGTTAATGCTGTATGGAATGAAACTATAGCTGAATCTGGATGTTCTGCTACGGATACCACGAAACCGCCTTTCAGAAGGTAACAAGGAAAACAGGTCGTGAAGAGGATGTGTAGTGTCCCAGATAATCTTACGGACCCTGCTCAAGCAGCGCTTCTGTGCTATGTTCTGGATGGGAGGGAGGGAACTGCCAATGATCTTTTCGGCCATTCTCACCACTCTCTTCCTGTCTGAAGCAGTGATGCTTCCAAACCAGACTGTGATGCTGTATGACAGGATGCTCTCGATCATCCCCCTGTAGAAAGTGGTCAGGACAGGGGAAGGAAGATGTGCTTTTCTCATGCGACACAGAAAATGCAGGCGCTGCTGTGCCCGCTTCACCAGTTTCTCACTGTTGAGCAACCAAGTCAGCCTACTCGTTAGCTGCACACCCAAGAATTTGATGCTGGTAACCATCTCCACATTAATACACAGAGAAGTGTAGCTGTGCCTGCCTTTTCTGAAATCAACAATGATCTCTTTGGTTTTTCCGGTATTTAAAACTAGGCTGTTTTCCTTACACCAATAAGGGAGGAAGGGTTGAAGAGAAAATTTAACATTCAATGGATTTGCCTTTATAGTTTGATACTTATACATCTCCTTCCATTGTTTTTAAAATTATCTTTTATTAAGGATTTCTGAACTATCATAATCATGCAGTACACTGCTATAAGAAATAAAGATAAAAAGGGAATGATATATGTAAGAATCAACATTAAGTAAAATTTAGCATCATGAAGGAGCACATCTTCCAGAGTGTTAGGAGACTGAGCACAAACACGAATGTCTAAATTCCTACTAATGTTGCTATGAGAGAAAATCAACTTTTAATATAAACATCTTTCAGATTATATGACAGAGTACATGAAACAAAGGGGTACTTTGTCATTTGTAATTAATAAGTTGTTACAGAGTGAACATGACTGCAGACTTATTTTCTTGGTAAACCTATACTATAAAGGCTACATTTAGCTTCTCACTATGGTATTGAAGTGGGATGGCAGAGCTCAAAATAATATTTTAACAAATACACTTTAAATGGGCTTCCTTTGTTTTTATGGCTGCATTTCTAACTGTGATTCAGATGAAGCTATCTCCTCCTTCTAATTGTGACAATAAGATGATGCCTTATATTTTTGGTTATGTAATTTGACCATACAGAGCTAGTTTGATGCACTACAGGCAAGAAAATTGGAGACACTGAATTCTAGCCTTAAGCAGAAAGTCAGCTGAGTGACCTCAGGCCAGTCATTACTAACCCTAGTAAGAAGTCTCCTGCTTTCTAGCCTGGTGCCTTAACTGCACCAAACTGGCTTATCAATTTGTCTGTCAATGGTTAATTTAGGATTTGTAGAATGGATACAAAAGAACAAAAACACCATGGGCAACATTAGGACAACAGTAAACAAACCTGACAAACTTCATTAAGAAATTGTCACCAAATATACTCATTGGGCCATGGGGATCTATCTCCAATCAGCCTGGTGAGCAAGGGTAGCCTTTGGAATTTCACTCACAAAGGGGTTGCTTTGGTTTGGAAAGTTTTATAGCCTGTAAAAGTTTTATAGCCTTTCCTTCTCCACTCTAAGATTTGCTTCATTTAGGCATCAGTAGAGGAAAGTTCGATATTAACTGCTACAAAAGAGGAAAATAATTGTCTGATTGTGGTTAGAGCAAAATAAATGTTATGTCACAACTTGCAAGGATAGGAAGAGCTAGCTGTTCTGAGAAGACGCTCTTCCAGGTATTATTGAAAAATATAGGTCAGTCACAGGATAAAGGAAATTATATGGAAGTAAAGATTCAGGCCTAGATATAAAACTTAAACCATACTGGTTAGCTTCAGGGATACTTGGGAGAGAATGTGACCATCCTCATGTTTCTGGACTTCTTGGAAGCTTATGAAACTATTGACTACAAACAGTGTTGTTCTGGACTGCCTACAAGGATGGAAGAGGTGGTTCTGCTCCTTACAAACCAGTATATTTAGTTGGTTACTGCAGGCAACAAAAGGTTTAACTCTTAGGTGCTACATTATAGTATACCCCAGGATTCACTCCTCTGACCCCCATCCGTTTAATATTTATATAAGCCTTTTGATAGAAATTATCTGGCAGTTTGGGGTGAGGTATCATTGACACATTGATGATGTTGTACAGCTCCTTCTTAGGCCAAAAGTGACATGTGGCAAAAATCCTGAACTATCTGTCTGGGGTTGGATGGGAGAAAGAGGCTCAGATTCCACCCAAGCGAGAGTAGCTATTTATTCAGACACCTATTCATTCATGCATATTCATTCGTTCGTTCATTCATTCATTCATTCATTCAGCTTATATAGCCACAACTTAGCATGGCTCACAAGATAATAGAAACAGCAAAAACAAATAAACTGCAAACAAACAAAATAAAAACTCAGGCAACATTTCTCCACGTATCAATATATTATTTTACTAGGTTCTGGTCTCAATGCACTCCAATGTTTGTGGGGGGAAAATAAACTCTTTGGGGTCTTCCAGAATTCAAGAAATATGGGGGTCTGGGATCTCTGGGGGAAGGGTGTTCACAGGACAGGGCCAGTTACAGATAAGGCATACTTCCTAAGTCCTGTTAGATGACAGCATTTATGAGAAGGGATCTGAAGTGCACTCACCCTTGAAGGACCTTGAAGAATAGGCAGGTAGATAACCTAAGGGAGAGGTGCTCCTGTATGTTACCTGATCCTGTGCCATTTAGGGTTTTAGAGATAATAACCAACACCTTGACTTGCCCCCCCCCAAATAACCAAAACTGTTTTCAAAAGATACCCCTGCTTTTGCTGCTGTTATAAAGATAGTTTTCTTTTCTTTTCTTTTTTTCTTGTCCTCTTCCATCCTTGTAGGTAGAAACAGATTGGAAACTCATTTTAGTTTTATATTTAGAGCTGGATGAGAGGAACCACTACTTTAACTGTGAATTTTAAGTAAAACCTGCCCACTATTGACAAATGTCTTCAGTATATAAACATCATTATGAAACAGTTTTCAACAACAGACATCCTGATTGTCACATTTGACCTAATTTTTCAATTGTCTTCACACTCCATTATAAACAGTTCAAGAGAACGTAAAAACTTGTAAACTGTTTAATAACATCTGTAAAGGTGTCATCCAATAGTTAAGTTTGCCTTTTTAATGTAATTTTGTAGTTCATAATGTCAACCACAAGAGGACACCAAACAAGTATGCAGTAACTGGAACTGATACTATACAATACATAATCCTCCTAATACAGTAAAAATAAGAAGTCCAGGAAAGAAGTCCAGGAAAGATTAAAATAAATAAGATTTGCAAATTGTGACTTCAGCAGTGCACATACAGTACAATTTCACAAAATTAAAAAAATTAAAAATCCATGTAAAAATAACAATGTAAAATCAGCTAAAACGTAGTTTACACGTTCCTGCTTCATTTGGGAATCGTCTCTCAAAGTGCATTGCTTGGCTTCAGTTGCTCTGCTCCATGCTCCATGTACAGCACCTCCAGGCCATAAAGAAGCACACAATACAAACACAGTCACTCTGTGCCTGACAAATCTGCCAGGCACATTTATCCAAGAGCCTTTTTGATGTCTATGTGATGTGCAGTTGCAAACAGTGAAATGTTAACCACACAGCACAGTTGCAATCGTAGGAGCTTATCCTACCAAACCACCACCACCTTATTTTTCAGTGAGTTCAAAAAAGAATATTGAGCATTTCCCAGAGAAAAAGTGGGTTGTTTTTGCTCCCTGCTGAGGATTGTTTTGGGATGATAAAATTCACAATCATGCACGTACAAAGTGATCATTGGGAAAGAGGCTTATCCCTCTCCTAGATATTCTGTACCATAATTTTCTAATCTAGCAGCAAGAGAAAAAAAGAAACAGCCTTATATCTCTTCCTTTCAGTGATCCTGTTTTAATTTGCTGGATCTTGACTGCGAATGGTTGCAGAAACCGATCTTAAAGTAGGTTCTTGGAAAGGGGAAATATCACCCCCCTGACACTACATTAACTATGCATTCAGTTGAGTATAGTCATTACTGTAATGAATCAGGCACATTCTTTGCTGAAGCTGCTCTCTATAATTACTTAAATTATTTTTTTTTTTAAAAAAGCACGACAACTGCTGCTTCTGGCTAAAAAGATACCTGATTGTTACTCTTCTGGAAATGTTTCCTTTTGCGGATGAAACTGGGTGAGATCTGATCTTCTCTTTAAAACTTTAAATATTTTTTCCTGTAAAAGCTGCCCAAAGTACTTTTCCCCCTGTGAGGAGAGAGGGAAGGGAATTTCTACCCCAACCTCTAAGAACAGCGACGACTGACTACCCAGGGGAAACAAAGCAACTATAAGAACAATTTTAATCTAATTGGATGCATATGCTTTTGAAATTTGGGGATTAAAAGTTTTCCTATTTTTACTGGAGACATTTGTTTTTATTTAAAAAGAAAAGAAATAAACCTTGAAAAACTATTATAAAAACTTTGGACTTAAAAAGTTTTAAATGGCATTGGTGACATCTTGTGGCGAAGTATGGCATTACAACTTGTATTGCCTAAAAGAGACTTGGCTTGAAGCCCAGATTCTAGAAAAATTTTTTGACCTTGACAGATACCACCTGTGAAAAACTCAGCTGTAAAGAAGGAACTTCAGGGGGGCATATCTGGCCTGTTTGAACTATGAAGGTAAACCTTTACTGATTTTCAGAGTTTTATATGGGAAATTGCTTTCCTATTTCTTTACATGAGAAGCATCTGTTATTACATGAGATGATGGAATACTTTGGACTATAAATTCTTACTTGGCAATTTCCACTATAAAGACTACCTACAACATGTGAAATAGATGTCCCATACCCAGCTATAAAAAATAAAAAACTATTTTTAATGTTTGGTTTTGAAGTCTTTAACTTAACACATTATCAAGAGAATATGGATGAAGATCAGGAAAAAATCCTTTCTATGTTGAAATCAATATACGAAACCATTCTTTCAGCTTGTGACAAAATAAGATGCAACATAAAGGAACAAGATGCCAGCTTAGATATACAAACCCAGATCTTGACTACAACCAAAGAACAATGCAGAAAATAACAGGAGAAGTGGAACAACTAAATACTAAGACAGAGGATCCAATTGACCAACAGATCCAGCCAACAGAAAAATCAGAAAAGGAAGTGACAACATTGAAAATGGAAAAGACCTTTTACATAAATCAGAAGAAAGTTGAGGAAAGGGAAGAAGAACAGATTGAATGGAAGATAACCCTATCAGGACAACTGTGGGAAATTGGAGTAACAGGGAGGCAATCTAATGAATACTAATGGGCTAGTTCTTCCAAAAAACGTGTAACCAAATGGTCTTTCTTATTTCAAATAATATATATAATAATAGAGGGAGAACTGTTTGAGGATTCAAAAGTATTGACATGGAAGGTTAGTTGGCAAAGGAAGAAAGCCACAGTAAGGCTGAAAGAAATTAGGGTTTTGATTTATTAGAAGGGATTTCATATTACTGATTAGAGGGTTGAATATGGTGGAAAATAGATAATTTTTAGAAAATAAAGTAACACTATAACTGAATAGGTAAGATGTGTAAGAAGACTAATAGACTTTTTTTTAATATGGTGGAAAATAGATAACTTTTAGAAAATAGAATAAGATTATATGCAAATAGATAAGATGTGTATTTAGAATATTAGATTTTGTTATGAAAAGGAAAAAAAGTAGAAGTTGAGATAAGGGAGACTTTGGTCACCTAAAGCTTGGAAATTATAAGTACCAAATGTTAATTTGAATATTGATGGGAAATTAAAGCTTGGGAAAAAAGCAACAACAGAACATTGATGGTATATAAGGATTGAATGCAAACACAATTAAGATATGTATAAGCTAAAAATTATTGATAAATGTAACAAAGATGGTTTTACTTGGTTGATAATAAGAACTATATTAGCCTAATATGAGATAATAGATATTAAGGGGAAAAGAGAAGAAATATCTGATGTTGTAACTTGAAATTTGTGCTACAGATTTATGTATGTTATTGAATTATTGATTACCCAGTCACCACGTTGCTTTTTAAATGTTTAATTGTAAAATTAGAAAACTAATAAAATATTATTAAAAAATGGGGCACTTTGAAATGGCATATATTTATGATTGTTGTAGTGTTCCAAGGTCACATGATCACCAGTTGTGACCTTCCCAATCTGTTTCCGATAAGCAAAGTCAGCTGGAAAAATTGGATTTGCTTAATGACTACTTGATTCATTTAACTGCAGTGATTCAGTTAACAATCATTGCAAAAAAGTAATAAAATCTGGCACGACTCACTTATTCCATTTAGCAATGGAAATCCTTTCTTATTTCTCTCCATCACTTTGGTTGGCTTCCCATCTATGCCCCCCAAGCATTAAATGGCAAGTTATATATTTTTGTTGGGAAGTCAGGAATGCCATATTTGAATCATTCAGAGATTCTTAGGTGGCTATTAATTACGTCCCATCTTAGTATAGTGATATTGCTTTTCTATTGCTAGTGTTGTATTTGCAGTACATAGTCACGATCACGGCCACCAAGTGAAACTTTTGCTTTGGCACAACATAGTAAACTATAAATTAACCACATGGTCTGAATTGGAATAAGAAGCTAAAATGTAATTGGTCAGTTTGTTTGGCTGCATCATGCAAAAGTTGCTTAACTGTCACGCCCTCGTTAAGATCAAAGACTGACCGAATTGTGAAGGTGGGAATCGGAGCACAGTCCTCCATACATAGTAACCTCAAAGACTAGCGTAGCTTGCTTTTTGCATACGTGGCAAGCGAGTATCTGAAAGCGAGCAAGTATCTCGTGACCAGGACAAGGCGGAGAAGCTCCACGGCGGGGATTTCCTCCTGACGAGGGGCGTGTCTTCCTGGAAGGGCGGAGACCGCAGAAGCTTTGCGTTCCCTTGGCAACGACGGCGCTAGGCCACTCTCCTAAAAAAAAGTCTGTTGGGCCACCGGTCCCCGCCCCTCTCTGCGATCATGTGACACGGCTTTGGGTGCTGTTTGCCGACAGCTTCCGGGAAGAGCCGGATCGCGAGGGAGCTGCAGGAGGGCGGGCTAAACCGGGTCCAGGTGGGCGCTTCAACCCGTAGCGGTGGCAAAAGGTCCGGTGGAATGATGTTGACCAACAACGTCGGCTACAACGAGCAGGTCGGGGATGCTCAAGCTGAGGTGGGCCAAGAGGCGGCGCCCACCATAGCCTCCACCGCTTCTCCGGCGGCCTTCGGACTCTTCAGTGGCGTTGGCAAGAAGTAAGTAAAGGGCGGCCGCAGGGACGGAGGTGAGGAGTCTTCGGAGCGGTCGGAGGCTGGGCGGGCTGCTCCTCTTCGCAGCCTTCTCTGCCGATGGCGTCGGGAAGAGCAGGCGCCGCGTTCTCCGGAAAGAGCAGAAGCGGAATAAGGGCTGCTCGATCTTCACTTGAAGGGGGCTGATGAGCTTTCTGCCCTACAGTCCTCTGCGCGCTTCCAGTTGCTCCAAAATGGAAGTTTCTCTGTGACTCCCATCGGATAGATACCCCGTGTTTCCCCTAAAGCAAGACAGGGTCACACTTTCTTTTTATCCCCAAAAGCCCCACTATGTCTTACTTTCGGGGTACGGCTTATATTGATTGGAAAACAATTGTCAGTTTTATTTTAAGTATTTTAAGTATATTAAGTATTTTAAGTATTTAAGTATTTTAAGCAGGAGGCGGAAGTGGGCAGGAGTAATATGTCTTACTTTCGTGGTACGGCTTATATTAGCCGACCCCCTGAAAACCCCGATACGTCTTACAATCGGGGGTGTCTTACTATCGGGGAAACACGGTAGGTCGCTAAGCAGGAAAGTGCCAGACGTTGTGTGATATTTCACTTGAATTTAGCAATAATTTCCCCTCGTGTTTTGTACTTCATTAACCCAACACCTCTGCCGGTGATTTTTCTTTTTTTTAACTTGTCTTGAATGTTTGAATAGGAGGAAAAGTTGATTCTGAATGATCTTGCCCTGCTAACACCGAAATAGATTTTTCAAGTAAATACGGCTCGATCGTCCACCTGATCCTGAATTGAATGAGCTGTCCACGTGCTTCTTGATTTTTTCTGCTCCATTTAAAGCAGGGGTTCTCAACCTTGGCAACTTTAAGACTTGTGGACTTCAACTCCCAGAATTCCTCAGCCAGCTTTGCTGGCTGAGGAATTCTGGGAGTTGAAGTCCACAAGTCTTAAAGTTGCCAAGGTTGAGAACCCCTGCTTTAAAGTACGCTTAAAAAAAAGTTCAAAGAGAAATAGACTAAGCTAGTTGCTTAACGTCACTTTTCATTGATTTGATAGTCATAAAGTTAGTAAGATTTTCTTTAAAAATGCATGTGCTTGGAGAATTTGAAAGATTTACAATCAGAAAAATGAAGTTTTTGAACTTTTTATTACAGTACTGTTCCTCCCGTCTGGCATATGCTAGTATGTTTTATTTTTAGCATTTCAGTTTTGACAGTGGGGCATATAGTGTCCTCTTGTTTCTGATTTATTTAAAGGGGTGAAATTCTTTTCTTACACATAATCATGATATGAAGATTTCATTATATTCTCTCTATTATATAGTTCCCATCCTCTCTTCTAAAGACTATAGTTTATTAAAATCAGATCTCTGGTAATTCTACTCTTAACTTTGCAGACTTGCAAAGTAGTTTCCCCAAGTAACCCTAAAATTTATTTTGTTGTGTTGATTACCTTACAGTTTTAATATTGCTTGTGTACATATGTTTGGGTAATTTGTAATCTCAATTTATTGAAAAATTAATTGAAATTTTAGTATAAAGGTTTTAGTTGTGACTCACAGTGAATTAAACAATAACATTTAGTTCATAATCTGGTATATAACAGATATTTTCATAATTAATGGACTTGTTTTTTTATGATCAACTCAGTGGTTTCTAGTTTGATTCTATGTATGATTCTCAGGATTAAAAAAAATAAAAAGCCTTTTTATTATAATAAGGTATTTATCAGTATGCACAGTTAAATGTTGAGAATTACCAACTTTTAGCTCTAATATTTGTTTAATATGCTATTCTTTGCCCAAATTTATTCTATTATTCAATGAAACATCTTTTGTAATAATCTATTATATCAGTTTATAGAAAGAATTTTATATGTACACAAACTGTCTGTGTTGTCTATTAAAACCTATAAATAATATATTCTGTACTTGTTCATCTTCTATATCCCTATTCTATCCAAAGCAGAGGTATGTTGTGGTATAGCTTAGAGCAGTGGTGGCGAACGTATGGCACGCGTGCCAGAGGCGGCACGCAGAGCACTCTCTGTGGGCACGCGAGCCATCACCCAGCCCCACCTTCCCCCACAGACCCTCCTCACTATCAGTCCCCCCTGGAGGAGAGTTGGCAGCCAAGAATATGGCAGCCGGGCAGCAGGGACAAGACTCAGCCTTCGTGCCCCATCGTGCGCAGATGCTGCTGCGGGGCACAGGTGGAGGGCTTGGTTGCCGTGGCACTGCAGGGCCGCTTGAGTGATCTGCTGTAGCGGGCTGTGGAAGCTGTAGATGGCCCTGCGGGTGGGTGGGGCGGGGGACAGAGCAGAGGCAGGGTGGACGGAACGGGCGGGGTAGAGTGGGTGGGGCGGGTGTGGGCAGGGGTTTGGGCACTTGATGTCTAAAAGGTTTGCCATCACTGGCTTAGAAGCATGGATGTTATATATTTTCTACTGAATATGAAGAGTACTACTTATGTGATATATTGGTTTTTTTCTTCAGACAAAAGTTGGTCAGTTACTTTGGCAGAACTAGGAGGAATAGGATAGGATAGGATCTTGGAGGTCTTCTAGTCCAGCCCCCTGTTCAAGCAGGAGAACTTATACCATCTCAGACAGGTGACTGTCCAGCCTCTTTTAAAAATCTCCAGTGATGGAACACCCACAATTTCTGGGGGCAAGCTATTCCACTGGTTAATTGTCCTCACTGTCAGGAAGTTTATGCTTAATTCCAGGTTGCTTCTCTCTTTGATCACTTTCCAACTCCATCATCTGGTGTGCTTCTTAATGATTTTTGTTTCTTTTATTTTAAATTACTTTAAATTGTAGCCGTGGGAGATTAGTTTGAAAATGACATACAAATGATTTTAACCATTTCCTTCTTCATATCTTGATGAAGATCACTTTTCACAAGCAGATGTTTTTATCATTAGAAAAGCTCTCATGCAATACCAAACTACCATCTGATTTTATATTTAATTTGACAGTTTAAATGTTTTTTTTACTTTCTTTGATAAGATGATAAGATGAGAAGAATTATGAGTAAATTGATGGCTCAGTGAATGAAGTAGAGTTGGAAGATTATCAGCTACAAGTGCCAAAATGACAGTTTTGATTGGCAAATCTCTCAGGAAGCATTTCCATGCAGAGTTAGAATTAATTCAACATATAATTTATATTGACAGTTTTATTTAAGTTGCTTTTAACTATCAAATAGAACTTTATAGCATTCTTTAAATTGTGCTATTAATATGCAGTTGTGTTCTCTTATTCCCTTAATATCAAGCATAATTTATTACAATTTGGTGTGTTCTAGAAAGTGCAGTTATATAAAAGCATCTGCTTTGTAGTTTTTGAGTTTGTAGAATCAATGTGAAAACTTACATCAGTGCATGCCAGTGACTTTTAATTATAATGAATTCACAATAATGTATTTTTTGCTAATTGAGACTATGCATTAGAAAATTGAGATAGAAATTATTACATAAGTAAATAATTTTGAATGATGAAGGTTCAATCTTATATTTATTTATTGGTAGTGCAAATTGATGAAGGATTATTGAGGATTATTATCAACAACATTTGTGTAGCAAAAGTTGAAGTAGAAAGATGAGTGTTCAGTTCTAATAAGAAAGTAGGGAGCTGCTGAAGGTATAAAATTACCTTCGAATCTCATTTATTTGTAATCTACTGCAAATCATAAGATTTCAAAGATTTCCCCCCAAATGATACATTATTTTTATATGGTATAGTATGTATTTTATTTATATTGCTATTTATAATGTTGTAAGATTATACCACATTCATCCGTATATCAATCATTCAGGGGTTTTTTTGTGTATGTGTGTGTATGTTTTTAAAAAACCAGTATTATCTATAGTTCTCTAGGTATCTTTAAGAGAAACCAGATTTTTCTGAAGGTCTCATTCTCAAAGTTTTCCATCTAAAGGTTACAATTATGTTCTATCAAAATTTGTTTGACAGTCATTTCACTATTATAATAAATGCTGTATAGTGAGTTTTCTAGTTGGATCGTACTTGATTGTATATTTTTCATATTTTTTGATAAATTGAACTATTTTTACATAATATGAGTCTTATAGCCTTTTCAAGACATTGCCTATTTTAGCTTGCTTTTCTGGCTGTAAAATAAAATTATTTAATTTTGTTCATTTGGGATTCAGCTGAATATTCGGATCAATTTTAGATTATGGTATAATGTTAAGTCAGTCTAAAACTGTTATAATACTGTAGTAGTATTCTAAAATGTGATTCTTATTTTGGGTAATTGAAACATATCTTCCATTGAGGATCTGTACATTACATGGGTCAAAAGGAGGGCTGAGAAAATATCTATAGACCCCTCACATCCTGGACATAAACAGTTTCAATTCCTCCCCTTGGGATGGTGCTACAGGGCACTGCATGCTAAAACGACTAGGCACAGTTTTTTCCCTTGTGCCATCACTCTGCTGAACACCTAATTCCCATAGTACATTTACCAATATGGAATGGCTGTATTATTATTATCCTTCTCATCTTTTCTATTGCCTTCTTTTATTGGTATCATGATTATTATTACTCTGTTGTTTTGCATGTAAACTGACAGGTTCTGCACCGAAGACAAATTCCTTGTGTGTGTAATCACACTTCATCAAATAAAGTGTCCTGTCCTGTCCTGTCCTGTCCTGTCCTGTCCTGTCCTGTCCTACCCTACCCTACCCTACCCTACCGTACTCTACTCTACTCTGCTCTACTGTGTTCTCCACTCCACTCCACTTCTTAATTCTTTGACTTCCCAGAAGACTAAAATGTATTGAGCAACCTTTGGTGAAACTATTAGTCTACAGAGTTGCGTTTGTTGCATTGCAGTGTTTCTTCTGAAGTCATATCTAGAAATTCCAGTAATATATTCAAAAGGTGAGAAATCAAGGTCATTGTTCACTTGTCATAATAATGTTGGTAATTTGGAGTTTCTGAAAATATTTGAACTAAAGGAAAGTTTTGTGCAGGTTAGGGTGACAGTCTAGGAACTTTTTGTTTTTGTTTTGATTAGTGACAAATATATATTTTTCACATACTTGCTAAGGATGGTCATCTGAATAATATTAAACTTGCTTAATATGCTACCGGTAATTACCCAAATGGAAGGTTTCCCCCTCAAATAATAATTATAAATTGAGATGGGATCTTCTTACATTAAGAGAATGTGATCATAGAAGCAGATGTTGAAAGTATGGAGGTTGAGAGAAGAACGACCTCTTTTTTATAAGTAATAAAAGTCAGTGACTACAAGGAGATAGGAAAGGAAGAGGAGCAACAATTATAGCATTACTGAGAATTTCAGACAACGGTGAAGATTCTTAAAATTCAGGATGTTCAGTTGGAATACTTCTGAGGACAGAGGAGGCCCTAGCACAGGGACCATCTCTACAAGTGAAAGGCAGCAAGAGTGGGATAGATATAGCATGCTCATTCCTACTCCTCTTTGAATGCAAGTAGATTGTTGCCAGATCTCAAATGAACAGGCCTAGAATTCCTGAACATATTTACCTGGGATTAAGAGTCACTGAATTCAATACAACTAATTACAGAGTAAGTATGCATAGGTTATGTTTCTCTGCCTACTATAAATTCTTGCTAAGCTGTCATCACTCTCTTTCTCCTTTTGTCTTCTAATATCCTTTCTTCCTTCTGGTTTTTCTTTTCCTTTTATCTCGTTTCTGCTGAAAAAAAGGGAGTGATGGTGTAAGTGTGTGTGTGTATGAGTGTGTGTGTGTGTGAGAGAGAATGGTTTCTGTAAGTGAATGCAACAATTTTAGAAATTGATGCCTTATTTTACAGATAATTAATTTTAATCAGTTTTTCAGTTAATAATGTAATGTTTTGGCTTGGCCACGCCCTTTTATTGAAAGTTGTTTTGGCGAATGTATATATACACACATACATCCCTTTTTACGACCCTGTAACCCCTTAATTTGGGGTAGACTTGGAGCGACTGGATGGACCTGAGTGTTTACTGGCCAGATGCCCTTCCTGACGTTCGCAGCAGATATTTTTTTCTTTCTGCCCTAGGAGAGAAACATCTGCCACTACCTAGGATTGAATTCTCAACCTTCTGAGTGGGAAGCAAGCATGCTGCTATAAATGTATACAGTCTCCTGGGCTAGCTTATTCTGGATTTCACAACTTAAGTGGAAAAACTGGAGAAATTGGCAATGCACAAAATTTCAGTTTGTTTATATTTTTTCTGATTTTTAAAATTATTTTTGGAAGATTTGTGTGGAATTCAGGATATCTATCTTATGCATAAATAATGGTTTCTGAATTTCTTTCCAGCTGAGTTCATATCTTTATTTCCATGACTTCATGGATTGGCTTATGCAGTTTAGGATGTTCATCTACCTTCTCAGTCTAGTCAATCAATCAATCAATCAATCAATCAATCAATCAATCAATCTGTTTATTACATCTGTAAGGCCAAACATAATCAAAATGTATAACAACAGTAGCAATTTTACTTCCATATTTACAGGATATAAAACCACCAAACAATCAATATAATATAATCCAAAATTCTCAAAATAAAACATTGTATTAATTTTTTTCCAGATCTTAATAATGGTGCGATGTATTGTGCAAATGGTGGAAAAAAATTGGGCAACCTGAATTGATATTTTCAGATCCTTATCCGAAAGTAGCAACTTTAGATAAAATTCATATCCCCTGCCTGGAAATTTCTTCAATATCGGATATATAAGAATCTATCTAGAGTCTTTATATAAAGAGCAATAAAGCAACATATGGCTTAGAGTTTCTATAGAGCCATCACCACATGGACACAATTGAAGGTGCATAGGAATGCCCTTGAACTGTCCTAAAAGGACTGCCGAGGGCAATGCATCCAGCCTGGCTAAGGTGAAAGCTTTACGAAATTTCGAAATTGTAATGGAAAATAGATAAGAAGCTGGAAAGAATCCTTCTGGAAGCAAGTGACAAATGTTGGAATGTGCCACCTTACTGAGGTTTGTTTGAAGATCAATATCCCAGATTCGTTGTTTCAAGGAAGTTCTAGCGTTATCAAATCCTAATAAACACAGACTTTCCATAGAGAAGCCCAGCGATTTAATTTTACCTAGGGCTTTTTTTCCCCACGACGATTTAAAATGATCTATAAATACTAATGGGGCTAAACCTACAGGCATCAAAATTAACTTTAGCCAAAAGGTAAGAAGAAGGAACCATGCTCTAGCTTCCAATGAAAGTGTACCTATTTCTACCCATAGGATGGCATTTTTGATACTTTTAGGCACCATCAGTTTGACTCTAATAAACTTATTTTGAATAATTTCAATAGCATTAAGCTTTGCAAGTGAACATATTTGCGAGCCATAAAGGAGCTGAGGGACTGCCTTAGCTTGAAAAACCTTACAAGCTGCCGGGATAAAGTAAGCTCCTTTTGAATGATAAAATTTTATGATAGCTGATGAGGTGTGCTGTGCTACACTTGCCCGATAAAGAAAATGAGTATTCCAGGATAGGGAGGCAGGGAACTGCACTCAAAGATATTTATAGGTACATACCTGTTCAATTGAAGTCCCATCAATTTGCCATTTATGGATCTTATGATGTAAGAGGCAAATACTAAAACTTTAGTTTTTTCATAATTTATTAAAGTTTGTATTCTGTGCAAAATAAAGCTAGTGCCCTAAGTGCTTTTCTCATTCCTACCTGAGAAGTGGACAAAATGACTATACCATCGGCATACAATAGTGCTGGAATTGCATGATCAGCCAAGATAGGTGGATGATGGGCTGGATCAGCAAGCACTTACATTATTGGATTTAGATACAGATTAAAAAGTAGTCGAGTTAATATGCAACCTTGCCTTACACCACTATAAGTTGGAACTGCTTTAGATAAATGTCCTCAGGGGGTACATTTAATTTTTAGGGAGATATTTGAATAGAGCGACTGAATAAGAACCAACAGCCTTTTATCAATCGTGCAATGTCTTAGACTATACCACAATCTCTCCCTTGGTATTAGATCAAAAGTTGATCAGAAATCAACAAATGTTGCATAAAGAGAACCACGAGAGGGGGTAGAATATTTTTCAGCCAAATTATGCAGAATTAGACAATGATCCAGTGTTGAACGTTCCTCCCTAAATCCGGCCTGTTCTTCAACAATAATATTTTCATTTTGTACCCAATCCACTAACTTTGTATATAAAAATCTGGCATAAAGTTTATTTATTGTCTAGTCTATATCTCTAGAGTTCCTTGCTACTCTTCCATTGTGGTTTAATCCTACAGTACTCTTCTTCCAAGCCCTAATAAGGAGAGGCAAGTACTGCTGTCTATTGAGATATTGGATAAATGTAGCATTGGATTTGTGACTGACATACATTCATTATTAATGAATTTATGAGAGAGAACTTTTTCTTGGAGAAATTAATTGTCTATTTGAGGAAACTTTTGTGGAATTTTTTTTACCTCACATGACTGAATATTTGATTCATACAATCTATTAGTTTTTTAAAAACTTATAATGCTTGGACACTGTAATACATGTTTAAAAGAGGACTTGAGAGTTTTGTGTAGTGATTAAGATGCTGGCCTAGAAAGCAGTGACTGTGAGTTCTAAGTCTCCCTTATAAGGGCTATAGTTATTATTTTGTTAATACATTGCAATATACATATCATGCACCAGTAAATTCAGAGCAGCAACGAACTTAGTTAAAACAGTTTTTGACATTTTAGTGCTTCAGAGCTCCCTCTTGTACTAGAAAATAGAATATTGATTTTGAAGGAGATCAGTCTAGGATAAAAATAGTCTATTTTCCAATCATCTGTTTCATTGAGATGAAGACATTCTATTTTGATCAGAGTTTAAAGTAAACAATTTACTTAGATTGATGTTGGACTTCTAACAAATATTTTAATTGACAGAATCTACCTAACCATGTCAAGAAAACAATTAGTTTTATTAATAAGAAATAAGGCTTGTTCATTTGGCAGAATTATATGATAAGAGTGCTGCAGAACTATATGCTCAGAAATAAAAGTTCATATGTCTTGCTGTAAAGGAAAGTTTTTTCAGTAGTTTTAGTGATTCCCTAAATCTGATAAAATGAGAGTCAGGTCAGTCTAGTGCAACGATGTGAAACATTTTGGGCTTGTCCAAAATTTTGAAAATACTTAATGTGATTCTGTTGGTGTGTCATCTCTCTCCTCCAACAAAACAGGAACAATTCTAAATCTCTTCCCTCTCCCCCCCATCTAGGCACCCTGAACAGTGGCACTCAGTGGCAACGTTGAGGATTGACCTGAAGTTAACGCCTCAGCTTTAGCTTAGCACCACCACTTACCACTCAAAAAGGGCACCTCATGCCATTTCTCAAGCTGTGTGATCCTTAGAAAAGGTGTGATTACTCCAGTGGCCTAGCACTCTCCCAAATCTGCCATGCATTGCTTACTTTCAGCCAATGCTTTCTTCTTATTAAGAGGTCCTTGTAGTCCACACAAGGCTACTCCAGGTCACAAAAAGCCTTCGTTCTTCCAGCAGCTTATGACCTCTGCAGCCTCTGAAAACTGCATGAAAGTATGCCCCATTCTTACGCAATTTTTGGAAGTTCTGGAACACGCACCCTTTCTTGTGACTTTCTGAGGTCCTGTGAAAGTACACTCCATTCTCACCCAGCCTCCCCAAATCTTGCGAAAATGGACATGTTTTCAAGAATATAATAATAATAAATAAATAAATAAAAAGTTGGAAGGGACCTTGGAGGTCATCAAGTCGAACCCCTTGCTCAGGCAGATAACCCTATGCCATTTCGGACAAATGGCTGTCCAGTTTCTTCTTAAAAACTTCCAGTGTTGGAGCATTCACCGCTTCTGGAGGCAAGTTGTTCCACTGGTTAATTGTTCGAACTGTCAGGAAGTTTCTCCTTCGTTCTAGGTTGCTTCTCTCCTTGATTAGTTTCCATCCGTTGCTTCTTGTCCTGGCTTCAGGCGCTTTGGAAAATAGCTTGACTCCCTCTTCTTTGTGGTAGCCCCTGAGATATTGGAACATTGCTATCATGTCCCCCCTCATCCTTCTCTTCATTAAACTAGACATATAGTACCCAATTCCAGCATGAATAATTGTCCTGTCAATGAATGTTATGTCTTCCAAAACATTGCGGCATTTCATAGGTTCACCATCACTGGTCTAGTGGTTAAAGCACCAGACCAGAACCTGGGAGACTGTGAGTTACACATAAAAACTTACACATGAAAATTGGCCCAACTCATCTCACAGGGTGGTTATTGTGGAGAAAGTTCACTTTCTTTAGTCATTTATAAAAATAAAGGTGGGATGAAAATAAATTAATGTGTAATCTGATCATTTAGATAAATAACAAACCATGAGCTTTATGATTCTGATAATAATAATCTATGGGAATACATGTGTATAATTTTGATATTTTTAAAAAACAATTTGATTTTATATAGAAGTTTGTATATGCCACTGTAAATAAAAGAGTTTATCACAGCTGTTATTAATCCAGCAGATGGCCATCTTGATTAAGCTCTGTGAGCACATGCTTTTTTCATTTTTTTCATTCTTTTTTATTTCTTCATAGTAAAATGATTTTCCTTATTTTTGTTTATGTTTATAGCTATCTTTCCACAGGGCACTATGGCAATATATACTATTTTGATAGCAGTATGAAAAATTAAAGTTTGATATTCTGAATGCACAATAATAATGATGAACTAGTTCTCTCTATAAAGTGTCATAATAGGGCCTTTATAAATGCTGCAAACATTAATCTAACCAGTCGGGGAAAGGTAGGACCTGTGATGATTTCAAATTAGAGGAAAGTTAATGTGGGAAAAGGTAATTTTACAGTGGGAACTACCAAGTGTGACAAGGAAGAATTGAAAACTATTGTAATACATCCAAGGTTTGTGTTTATATGGGCTATTTTCAACAACTAGATAGTAGTTTTGACACTGCATTCTGCAGTAGCTGATTTTATGTATTGTTTTGAAGTGCAGCCCCATATAGAGTGTATCATGCTTATCTGTTCAGTAGATTAAACTATTAATATAGTATTTAGTCAAATATCAAAATTTGGAGACGGAGAAGATACAAGATAAAATTTCCTTTGAGTTGAACTGACTCATGGTGACTTCATGGGAATGTTTTTGCTGGTTTTTTGATACGATACAGAAGTGGTTTGTTATTGCCTTTTTCTGCTACATTTTTGCTTAAGTTTAAGCTATCATGATGATGTTTTCTAATTATCTCCCACCCAAGTTTTAAGCAGAACTTACCTTGTTTAGTTTATTGAGCTAAACAAGGCTAGTGCTTACTTACATATATGAATGTTCCATTTAGCAACAGAATAATAAAATTCAGCCATATGCATCTTTAGAATAGATTCTTCCTAAGCACAGTATGTTTACAAATTTGCAGGGCTATTTTTAGCTGAGAAATGTAGTTGGTATTGATCTTTCTTTGGTTTTACAAAGGACTTTTTCATGGAAAATTCATTGAATATATTGATTTTATATATTGTTCTTGATTTTTATGTATAGAAGAGTAAGCCAATTAATGTAGAAGCTGCTTATCTAAAGCATTTATATAATTCTGGAATGATTTAATGTTGAATCAGCACATTCCATTCAAAAGGCTTGGAAAGATTGGAATTGAATGGGTGAAAGCAGAAAACTCCAGCTTTAATATTTAGATTTCATGCATATATTGCTTCATTGGCATGCCTACAGTCTAGGCCCATCTGTTAGAGCGGCATTGTGCCTGCTGCTACAGAGTTATGCCAGTTTCATTAAATATTTGAGCCAGGAAAGATGAATGATTTGGATGAAGTATTCTATAAAATAAGTCCAAAATGAGTTTTGAGCTATTAAATCCACATAGTGTTATCTGATGCTCTGTCTGTAACATAATAATAAGTATCATAAAATCAGCAAAAAATTCTTGGTTGTAATCTGACAGGTGGCATGAGAATGAAGTATGTGACTGAGACAAGCTTGTAGTAGAATAGAATAGAATAAAGCCTAGTGCAAGAGTAACAGATCAGTGGTACTCTAAATGTTGCTGAATTTCTCAGTTTCTATTACTTCTAAATGTCAGAGACAATTAAGGTTGTCAAAAGTCTTGAATGCTACAAGTTATATATTTTTGGCTCATAAGTATTTATATACTTGTATTACCTCCATTGTTCTTTCAATATTCAATATAACATTTACACCTATGTTATACACATGGAGTTTATGTTGTAGAAACTCAACCTACATCTAAAATTGATTTGTATGTTGCTCTGTATAAATGCAGGCAATGTATGAAAGCTTAGACACAGAGCTAGCATAGGCTAATAGGATGTAGCAGATAATTTTGATTTGATTCCACCATTATTCATAATTGTTATAAAAGTGTAAGAGCATATGACAAAGCCTTGCTAGATTGTGCCAGGGCCTATCTTAACCCAGAATAATATCACTTAGATTATCCTACTAGTTATTTCTCTAGTATTCACAAAATGGAGATGTAATGTCTTTCCATGACAGATATTTTTGAGGCACATTTTCTCTAAAGTGCAAGTAACTGTGTCTCAAGAATAATAGTGCTAGGTAGACCTGTCTTTCATGAATTAATCCAACTCCCTTTTAAGACACCCTTTTGAGTCTTAGGGTAGTGAATTCTACAAATTATGCGTTTGTGGGGGGGAAGTACTTTTTTGGGGGGTGGGGGTGGGGTGAGAAAATGTCTGTTTTAAATTTTCTTGCAGCAGCTTCACTGGCCAAACTTTGTCCCAATGTTTGAGATGAGAGAAGAAAAATATCTACTTTTTTATGTCTGATTTTGTATACTTTCTCTAAATTGCTTTTTTCTAAGACTTTAGGCTTTAAGCCCAAAGGTTCTTGTTTTTTTCAAAGAGGACATGTTTGAGCTTCCTTATCAATTTGTTTGCCTTCTTCTGCACTTTTTTCCCCAATTCAATTATATCTATTTCAGATGTGAGTTTCATCTTCAGAGTACCAGTTTCAAACTGTACATGATTTCCCAGATGCTAATGTACCATAGATTTCTAGAGTTACGGAGCCACATTTACATTTCATTTACTGAGTCTTGAGAATAAGTGATATACCAATAAAACGGCTATTGGCCTATTAGCACATAAAAGCAGTATGTATAGAAATAATTTTTAAGAGATTACTTGAGAAATCATCCAATATAAGTTTCCCCTTTATTTGTGTTAGGTTTTAAAAAACAGTATTTCTAGATTAGATAAATATTTGCAAAGCTATTAGAATGAAAAATGGGCAGTTTGCCATTAACAACTTTGTGGCAATGAACCATTTATATGGCTCTGTTATGAATATCAAGCATAGCCTTATTATATTTATTCCAAAAGTTAAACCTGTACAAAATCTTAGTGAAATATTTGTTGATTGTATTAATTTCATTCAGTATTATTTAAATCATTCTATAGTTCTACTAATACACTTAGTACATTTTTGTAATATTTTAAAAAAATCCTTAGCTTTTAGAACTTATTGAGTAACTTGAACATTTGAAAATTAAGTTATTAGTAACATGTTTATGTTAAGTCTTAGATGTTTCTTTTAGATTATACAAGTACTGGAATAGGAGATACCATTGTGCTCAAAAATCAGGTGCTTCATGTCTCATACCCATTATTATACTCAGAAATGGATGAAAAACAAAGAAATTCTGCCATCTGGAATCTTTGTCTGAATTCCAGAAATATATTATGGAAGTACAGTTTCAAGCACACCTCCAATGTGATCTCTAAATAGATTGGAAAAAGTTTTTTTCAACTGTTGTTAAAAAAAATCTTTACAAACTTTGAACCTATTTCTTCCTTTCAAGCACTAATGATCATAAGAAAAAATAACAACGTAGGTTTGTATATTAATTTGCATTTCTAATCTAAATGTCGTTGGTTACTTATGATTAACTTTCAATCTGTTAACTGGCTGAGCAATTGTTAATAAGATATAATAATATTTTCTCTGAATAGCATAGTAACTGTATCATATCATTTTGGGGAATTTTACACTGAACTTGGCAGTTCTCCATACAAGCTGATCCATGTAGTGGTAGAGAATGTTCTGTGCAGGAAAGAATTCATGAGTTAGAGTTAGGGTAGGATCCAGTACATATAATCCCCGAGTTACGAGCGTGCACTTAATGCTTATTCAATAATAAGTGCACCCTAGTGCTTACAAGCAAGTCCCAAAGTTATGAATATTGCAGCACCACGGCAGTCATTCGCCTTGCAACATTCACCCTGGTTATTCCCTCCCCACCCCCATCCCGGATCTCCCTAGGCACCAGGCCTTCAATACTCACCCTGCTAAGATCGAGATCCTTTGCTTTTTTGGCTGCTCTAGGCCTTTGGTGCATCCACAGAGGATGGAGGCCTAAAGTAACTCAAGATCACGTGAGATCAGTGAGGCAAGATCTCACACTATTGATCTCATGTACTTTAGGCCTCTGTTCTCTGCAATAGAGAATGGAGCTGGGGGATGCTTCCCCGTGACTCTGGAGGGTGAATCAGCCATGAAAGTGTGCCCCCAGCCTCAGATTTGGGTGGCAGCAGCCTAGAAAGGGCCTCCGGCGCCCGGATTGGGCCACTGGAGGGCCGTGGAAGCGTCCCCCGGTATCAGATATAGGTGGCAGTGGCCTGGAGAAGGCCTCCAGCACCCAGATCAGGCTGCCAGAAGGCCGCAGAACTGTCCCCCAGCCTCAGATCCGGGCAGCAGCAAGAACCGCAACAGAGAGGAGATGGATCTTTTCAAGGTGAGTCCAGCACGGCAAGAAGACAGGGGGAAACATGAAGTATCTTAGTGGGTCGGGGAGGCCTTGGCCTGTTACATCACTAGGCCCTCCATGGCCTTCCCCACCCTGAGATACCTTATATTCACTTAACGAGCTGCGTGCATCTTAACGAGCAAGGGAGTGGTCTCGTTTGAGGTACGAGATTCACTCCCATGAGTTTTTGAGTTTCGAGTGGAATGGGCAGGCTGCATTACACTTGTAACTCAAGGACTACCTGTATAACCTTTGTGAAAGGTTACCATCCACATTTTGTTTAAAACCTAGAGAAACTCAAGAAAATGTCCACTTCACATGGCAGCCTGGCTTGACAGCTCATGCAGTTATGAATTTCATTTCTAGCCTAAACCTACTTCTTTGTAATTTTAACTACATTGACCTTTTCCAGTCCTCTGAGGCAACACATCCTCTTGTGTGCAAAAAGTTTTTTGATATTCAAATTACTATCATATCTTCCTGTAATTGTCTTTTTTGTAGAATCAAGGATCTCCAGATCCTTTAACAATTCCTTATAGGACTTGGATTCCAGATTCCTCACCATGTTCATAAGTGTCTTATTCCAAGTAATTTCTGACCAGAAGAGAAGAGAATGGGACAATTGTTTCTTATAATTTAATTCTATGCTTTTGCTGTTGTATCCCAAGGTAACACTTGCATCAAATTGCTGGCTCATGTTTAATGGAACTTGTTTCAAAATTTCCACTTTTAATGTTTGTCTTCTACAAGATACTAATTTATCTTTTGTATCTTCCCATGATTGTGTTTGGGCTGCTGTCAATTGTCTCATGGCAGCAGCTTTATTATTCTTATTTATTTACTTTATTTAATTTTTTTGTAGACACTACTCCTATAAACCTTGAGTGTTTTATAAATAATTATAGTTGTAGTCCTACAAATTATTAGGCCTATAATTAATATCTGACAAATAGATATTCAATAGATCCAACTTTTCGTATCACTTTTATTTATCTAATGAATATACGTTTTCATTCATTTGTGAATAAAACTATAGACATACAAAAAAAAAAAGATAAGTGTCAAGCACCGGGAAATCAGGAGATTCATGCAGTTTAAATGAGTAGAAAGATTTATTGCAAGCTTAAGCTCTATAAAAATCTGACCTACTAACAGTCAAGGAAACTAAGTGGGAATAAGAAGGCATGGACTGGACTTAGATCTCTTGCGGGTGCATAGGGACTCGTGACTTAAGATGCATTTGACCCCTTCCTCGGTCTCAGCCTACAATAAGACACTTAAAACCAGATATTTTATTCATTTATTGTATCAAATGTATATGTCTATGTATCTCACAGATATGATTCTGAGTGGTATACAGAAAAACAAAACAAAAATAGTAAAAACAAAAGAAAAACATCTTCAAATATCCATAAGAAGCAAGAAACATGTCTATATCAGCGGAGAATTTAAAAACACATGCATAATAAAGCCATCTTGTGGGCTCTCTGTTCCAAAGTGTTCCTCAGGGCTAATCTTGGGCGGGGGCGGAGGGGGGAAATAATGCACTAAAAGGACAGAGATGCAGCAGAAACTTCTGGCTTCTGTCAGATGTTGCTCCTTAGCAGATAGAACCCATAATATGGCCATGTTGCCTGCCATGATGGCATGGGTATATGTTACTTGGGAAGAAGTGGTCCCACAGATTTCTTGGCTGCAAGACACATAGCACTTTAAAGATCAAAACCAGCATCTTGAATTAAGTCTGGAAACAAACTGGCGACTAAAGCAGTTTGCAGAGCAGAGGTGTAATATGTGCTGCTCTATGGGCACCTGTTGCTGTCTGCACTATTTTACATCAGTTGAAGCTTCTGAATACTCTTCAAGGAGAACTCCATGTAGAGCAGATTTAGTTAATGCAGATTTTTTTCAAATGTAGTGTGGCAAAAATGAAAAAACTTTTACCAATAAGTGGTACCGTTTAGTTCTTTAAATTCTCTGCTAACTTTGCAATGCTCTTTATCTGGTATAGCTGTATTTTTCTTGTTTCCCTTAAAATGGCATGTTCTTGACTTGGGTTAGTCAAAGTTTAGCTGATAACTGATAGTATTTTTTTCCAGCTTTGTTTTACATGATTTTCCCCAGAAATCCCAATTCAGTTTCCCTAATTAATGTTCTACAGTAATGTAAGTTGGGCAACTCTGAGACGTTATAATGAGCCCCTATAGACTAATTAATTTATTATTTGACTTGTGTTCCACCTTTCCTTCAAAAATTCAAGACAGCTTACAGAGCAAGCTCTTTTAATTTTGCCCCAAGTGCAACAAATTTGTGAAATAGTCTGAGCCAAGAAGGAATGTCTGAGTCAAAACCATGTAGTGCTTTTGCATGATTGAAAATGGAGTAGGCTCCAGGTCTCCTCATTAGTACAATAACTTAATCTTTGTGCATGGCCTTGGGAACTGGGGAGGAACAGAATAATAAAACAAGTATCACAAATCCATCCCTTCTGTATATTCATCTTGAAGTGACATTCATGTAGGTAAGGGGTAATATTTCATTTTGATCAAACTGTTGGATTCTGGGGATAGCTCCTCTTCATTGTCTTATGAATGAACTTTGTAAAAAATTAAACCAGAAGTATATTTTAGAATTTATTTATATTTATAACACAGATTGTACACCTGTATGTCTTCCCTGGAAAATGTTAACTTTAATGAAGAAAAGAATTTTGGCAAAGCTATTTATGCAAATGTAGCACCTTCTCTGGTAAGGCTTTCATGCCCTTCTCAGAAGAATCTGGCTGATATCAGAGGAATATTTTATTTACTGATAAATATCAAGTACATCCATTTCAATTTTTAGCTCATATTTTTCTTCAGCCATGTTACATGAGTGTACATTGGCCTTCTCTGCTCGAGTTTGTTTTAGTATAGATAATATGTATTTTAAATCAGGGGTCCCCAACCCTGGGTCCATGGACCGGTACTGGGCTGCAGCATGTCAGCAACCGGGCTGCACAAACAAGCAAAACCCCATCCATGGGATGCAGGCAGCACACAAAACCATGCACTCTCCGGTCTGTGGAAAAAACTTTCTTCACGGAACCAGTCCCTGGTGCCCAAAAGGTTGGGGACCTCTGTTTTAGAATGTTCTCTCATTGGAACAATGTTAGCTGACTCAGAATTTAGCAGCCAAGACTGACTGGAATCAGGAAAGTAAATCATGCTATTTACAGTTCATGTCTTCAACAATATTTACCAAGCTCAATTATAGATTCTTTTCTGATTACAGTATATAAATGTTTTAGACCCCTTAATAATTTAAGAAATTTAATATGAATCTGCCTAGAAAAGGAGCTCTGTTTCCTTGAAGACCTTTCTTCAGATATCTCTGCTGCTTAATATAGCAGGTAAATTCTAGAATGAGTCCTTTGTGCTGTGGTATCCAAAGTTTATGAAAACTGCCATAGAAAGATATGTCAGTGTAAGTGCTTTATTTTTATACATTTTTGAGGAGGGGGCATGCTGCTTTTCACTGTTGTTTGGTGTTTATTGATATATCCACATTTGAAAATTTCTACATTATTGAATTGTTAGGTAGAGATTTCCTAAATAATGTGAAATCAGTTTGCTAATGCGATTAATGTATGGTATAGCAATACCAAATTACACCACAAGATGTCACTCAAATAGCTATATTGTGACAGCAGAAAATTAAATTTGAGTCTTGTGATTATATAGCTTCTGAATAGGTTTTGCACATGTTCATATTGCATCATATTTTGAAGCAAAGTTCATTTAGAATGATAAAACTATGGTTCATTTGCTGTAGGAAGCATTGCTATAATTAATGAATTATTTTTACAGAAAAATATATTTTTACTACATTAATAGAGCATCAAATACTGGATCTCAAGGCAAACTTTCACTACAGTATTATAATGGATTTAACTGACATTCTCAATTGAACATTTCTATTGTTTTAGTTAACTCTGTATCTCATTGTATTATTAAAAACAATGCCTTTTTTACTCTTTGCTACTTAATTCTTTAATAATTATATTGAATTGAGAGCTAAACTTGGGAATCTTGTTTGTTTAGCTTGGGTAACATCTTTGTGAATCAGATTGCAGATTAAATATGCATCTACTTTAAAGAGGTTAAAGAAACCTTTTTGAAGCAGCCTTTTTGCTCCCTGTATGTGTAAATAGTAAACCTGAATTCTTGTATGTTGAAGGCCATGATTTATTAGCTTTTCTGAATTATTGTGAAGGAAAATAGACCTGGCCTTAGAATAAGCAAACTGTTAAAAGAAGATTTTTGGAAAAGGTTGTTCAGTCCTGAGAAAAAGAAAATTACGAGAAATTCCAAATAGCCTTCCTGTGATTTTGTTTAGTATAAGAAGGGCAAAGAGAAGCTCTTCTGGGCTTTAAGATTCTGTCATTGCACTGTACAATAATTCAGAGCATTCCTGCTATGCCTGTCTCTTGCCTCTATTGAAAGGCTGACAATCACATAGTTGATATCATAGCAACTACCATTGAGAGATCCGTCAAAAAAGGCTGATAGCATCTCTTATCTCACTAATTTGAAGTGCAACTTTCTCTTCGTTACATTCCCTACGGCTTTTAAAATATGAGTCTTGCTTATAGAGTACCTTAAATTTCAGGTCACCAGTAAGGTCTTTGACCTAATTTCTGTCTGTTTAATAATGTATATGCTGTACATGTCCACCCCACCAGGTAAACCAAACCATAAAATCTCCACAAGAAGGGTAACACTACTTTTTTTGAGAATGGTTATAATAACAGAATCTTTCAAGCGTGATTGTGCTACATCAGGGGTTCTCAACCAGGGGTGCTCGCACGTATCTCTGTCAAGATTATCTTCCTTATTTTCTATAATAAGCAAAGCTTTTGAAGTTAATTTGATGCAAAGATAAAGGCAATCCTTTAGATAACAAGATGTCAATCATCTAGTGATACAAAGATCAACTGAATTAAAATCTGAATCACAGTTCTAAACAATAAACATATGTCTTATTAATGATGTGTACTCCCAGATGTTTTACCCCATCCAAATTGTATTTTTTTGATTAATGATAGAAGTTTATCTGTGTAAAGTATGTTACAATAGTCTGTCAAGATTGTTGCTAAATATAGGTAGAAAAACTAGGTCATTGCAAGTCTGTTGCAATGTTGAGCTGAAAAGTAGTTCTGACTATTGGAATTTATGTTTCCACTGATAATGCTAGTCTAGGGGGGTGCCCAAACTATAAAAATAAACCTTTAGGAGGAGTGAACTTTCTTCTAGCATCTATTACAAAACTTTATTCAGACTGAATGGTTCCCCATCTATAGTGTCTCCATCTTTCTGGATTACGTTTCACCATCCAAAAATAACTTCCAGACCCTAATCCAAGAGTTCCATAATCTTTGTTATTTGAACATGAGAAGGAAGAATTATTTGTAGATTCATTCTTTTCTGTTCCATTCTTCCTGCATTAAAAAAGGGCAATGTTATGTCTGCATAAACAGACATTTTATTTTATTTTGTATCTAAATTCTATCTATATGGAGTAACTTTAATAATGTTAAACAATTGTGCAACTTGGGTGAAAGAGGAAAGAAAAAATATCTTACTAATTATCTAATTCTCTGTTCTATTAATTGTATAGAATGGATTGGAATAGGATAATTAACTGAAGCTATTTCTTAGTTGATCAAGCCTATTCATTTCATACTTTTAAACTGCACTGGTTCTGGTTTCTGAATTCTTTAGCTTTGTATTTTACTACTTCATGCCAGTACCACCTCTTAATTAACATTTCTCTGGAATGCAAAATACATTATCATCCTATTAATTTCATATTAAGGTAACTTTTAACTTCCTTTGGGATGTATGCTACATGTTCCCAAATGATTTTTATTGAAAAACTAGAATAAGGTAACAATAGAATAAGAATGATTTTCATGTTTTGCTGTGTCATGCTGTTTGTTGAAGTTGGCTAGTAAGACATGTTTCTGTTAGGAAATGATCGTTGATAGAGTATGCATTTCCTTAAAGTGAAGGGAGTTGGTATCCTGTTACTTCATAATCATGCTACAGTCTTGATCGTGATCAGTAGGTTTCACTACAAGTATGCTTGTTTCTTTTTGCTAAATTTGAAGGGCCTGGAACAAGTACTCTTTGCTAGATAAATTCAGTGAGGTTGCTTGCAGGATTACATTTAGTCTTGAAAAGGCCGAGATGTTCAACGTTACTCTAAAATCAGAGCCTACTGAGGAAGAAAATAGGATTACTAGCCTTTCTGTTGAATCATATGAAGAAAATCTTTCTTTGTAAGTATTTCATTAAGTTAACTTCATTTTTTTCCTTTGTTTTGATGACTTTTCCTTCACTTCAGATTCTAACTTTGAATGCAGTATAGTAGTATTCCTGGTGCAGGCTGCAAAGAGCAATGGACTGTGACTCAGATTCACTGCTACTTCTGCTGTGCTTTAAAAAAATCTCATTCTTGCCAAGTATTTGAACATGAACACTGCACTTATTGTGGTTGAATACTTTTGCTGCACCTTGGGGTGGGAGGAAGATGAGAGAAATAGTTGTTTTATCTTACAGCAGCATATTTATGGAGGAAATCTGTTCCACTGGTGACAGGTTGGGCTCACAAAACATTTTAAGTTCTTAAAAGGAAAAAAAGAAAAAATACTATCTTAGTGAGCTTAGTTTATTGCAGGCTAGGCAGACAATTTATCCTATGAAAAACGTTTTATACTGGAAGGCTGTGGCATAATTTTCTATTTCCCCTGTTACAAACGAAAAGACCTCATGGGCAATTATCTCCTTCTAAGGGATTCCTAGTAATTATTATAGGTGGCCACCAGTCAAACTGGTAATCTCCAGTTCAGGGTTTTTCAAAGTGGTCTATCGACCTCTAAGGACCAATGGGACTATCCAAGAGTTATTATGTTATTATTTGTAATACTATTAGTTAAAATAGTATTTATTGCATTATTTTTCATATAATAAATAATAAATTTAAATTGGAAATGAAACCACAACTTTTCTTTCTACTTATAGTCTCAGAAAATATCAACGAGAAACATCATATTTTATTTATTTATTCAATTTCTGTAACTGCCCATCTCAATCAATTACTCTGGACAGCTTATAATTAAGAACAAATTACAGTTGAAACATTTTAAAACAATAAACAACAATAAAAAATCCAAAATAAATATACATAGCATTTAATGGGATATATGTAAGAAGAATAAACTTTGTTCAACATTGGAAGTAAGATCCAATTCCAACAATACCTGATTGGAAACTTAAACTTGGAGAATACACAGCAATAACAAAACTAACAGTATATATACATAATAAAAGTTTAATAGAAATTGAAACTTAAGTAAGAATGGTTCTCATACATGCAACACATCACTTAGCAATGTAAACATAATCACTTAGAGTCTGTTTTCATAGGGGGCCTAAGTGCCTGTAGATATTGCAAATTAGCAGATGTATTGCTGGGATTCTCTCTATATATGGGGCATAGTATCCTCCCTTATGTGTGACTGTGGGAACCCATGTCAAACTGTAGATCACACTATGATCAGCTGTAAGCTGAGGGCATATATCAGTCCAGTATCTGATTTTTTAAAAATATAAACGATGCTGTCCGTCAGTGGTTAGATAGCCTAGACCAGGGCTTTTCAATCTTTTCACCCATTGTACCACTTTTAGGATACGGCAACATCTGAGTACCACCAGTCGCCTAGCAAGGGGTCAAAAACTTGATGACCAAAAAAGAAAAAGGAAAAACGTGATAAAGTACAGGTAGTCCTCGACTTACAACAGTTCGCTTAATGACTGTTCGAAGTTACAATGGCACTGAAAAAAGCGCTCCCCAAGCCACAGCCGAGCAAGACACCTGCCTGCCCCCCTGGCGGCGCTCTTCCTCCTGTCCAAGGCTTTCATTGCTGTGACCATTTCTGTTGAGGATTGGCAGCGGGGGTGGGGTGGGGGGTGTTTGGTTTTTATTTCCCTCGTCTGCTGGGTGGTTGCAGCAGGTTTTGGTCACTTCACATGACCCTGGTGTCATGGGTCTGATTAACGAAACACTTCAAAGAACTTTCAGGCATTTTTTTAACCTAAAAAGCCTTTATTAGTATTACAGAGATGTCAGCACGGCATGGTAGAATGCTAAGATCTGAATTTCCCTTCCTTTGCACATAACATTCCAGGCATTTCCCCTCCCCTATTTTGGGGTCATGATTCACATCATCCAATTAACTTGGAAGGCAAAGATTCACTTCCATTTCTTTTCCCTCCACCCTCTTCTGCTCTGCATTAACTCTAAAAATACCAGACAGTTCTGCATATTGTCAAAGCAAGAATATACAGTATTTGCAGCATTGACACCTGGCACACTTGACCGTCATAAATATGAATCAGTTGCCAAGCATCTGAATGTAAATCACAAGACCCTGGAGATGCTGCAACATTCCAGCTGATTGGTGCTTCTTCTGGGCTCAGCAGAAGCACCAGGATCAGTGCTGAGCTCCAGCTGGAGCCTGGCGCTGATCCTGGTGCTTCTGCTAAGCCCTGACAGCCCCGCAGCTCCAGCCATCTCTCGCTCAGGCTTGTGCAGTGCTGCCACCAGTTCAGCTCATTCCTCTCCCCCGCTACTTTTCTAGGATGGTCGTGTACCACCTGCCAGGTGCCAGTGTACCACAGGTGATACCCGTACCACTGGTTGAAAAGCCCTAGCCTAGACATTTGGATTTGAACATATTTTTAACATTTATATTGTAGTGTGCTTTACTAAAAATGTTAATACATGTTGCTAGTCCATGCATGATATGCCATACGCTAAATAAACAAACAAACAGACAAACAGACAAATAAATAAATTAGATGTATAAAATGGAGAGGTAACAAACCCAATAATTATTTTTTATTTTCTTGTTTCTTTGTACTTTTTGGTATTTTAATTCTTGTTAAATTCGTGTGTAAAATTCATAGATGCCCAGCCATATAACACCCCAGATTTAACAATTGACAAAAAAGTCTGGATAGTGGACATTGCAATATATGGATATAGCAGAATAAATAAGAAATAACAGAAAAATAATAAATTAGAAATAAAAATAAAAATAGAATGGATATAGCAAAAGAAAGCAAAGATAGTACCAATAGTATCGTAACAGGTATCTTGGGTACAATCCCAAAACAACTGGAGCGCCCCTTGAGCACCATTGGCATTGACAAAGTTATCATCAGTTATTTGCAAAGGCAACTGTACTCAGAACAGTTTGCATCCTGCAATAATATGTTTAATATTATCGAACAACAATGTCTGCCTATCTCAGATCCTTGGGAAAGACTTTATAGATAAAAATATAAATTCCAGTCTAAACATTTGTATCACTGAGACCAATCATAATAATAATACTACTTTCCCACAATATGCTCTTGGTTTTAGCATAGTAGATTGCACAAATGATTTGTACTTCCTGTTTCATTATTTATAGGAAGACTACTTTTTCTTGTCTCTCTAACCACTTTGGTTGTATAGAACAGAGATCCCCAACCTCTGGGGCACCAGGGACCAGTTCTGTGGAGACAGGTTTTTCCGTGGACCACAGGGTGCGTGGTTTTGTGTGCTGCCTCCATCTTGCAGATGGGGCTTTGCTTGTTTGTGCGGACCAGTTAGTGGCATGCTGCGGCCCGGTTCTGATCCATGGACCCTGGTATAGAATGTGTACTGGTAAATATTTTCTAAGCATCTGATAAATCCCATGCTGTGAATTCTGAAATAACCTTTTCCATATAATGCCAAAATACAAAGGTACAATTTGTGAAACCTAGACACCAAAGACTGTTAGCTTAGAAGGATTTAGCCCTTAGATAATACTTAATTTGCTAGCTAGACATAGGGCATCATAGAGAATAGAATAGAATAGAATAGAATAGAATAGAATAGAATAGAATAGAATAGAATAGAATAGAATAGAATAGAATAACTTTGAATGTACGCTAATCGGCATACATTAAAATGAATTTTTTGGCATTCGACTCTCAAAGGGTCACCACCTCTGATATATATGACATGAATATGACATAAATAAATAAATAAATGGAAATAAAAGAAGAAGCATTATCCTTAATTGAGCAAAGCAGCTTCCTTTTCTCCATCTTTTCCATCTTTCTGAGATGTAGCTCCTCTAGTCTTAAACTCTTCCACTTATACACATTCAAAAATAACTATCAATTTAATAAGCATCTTCCTGGAAGATTTAGATTTGTATTAGATACAATGCCCTTTAGTATGTATTACTGTTCTGAATTTCATGCAGAAAAGTATTTTTAAGAATAGAAAACTACTTTTTATCTTCTATATTATTGAGGAAATTTTCTTGTTTGTATGTTCTGGATTTTATGGATGTCAGAAAGTACAAATTAAGTTCAAATGCAGATTTAAAGGAAATTGGCTTTCTGACAAAATATTTGCTACTCTAAATCAGGGTCGTGGCCTATTTGGAACTGGGCCGTGCAACCTGTAGGCTGGAGTGCATGCAGCTTAACTTGAATGAGTGGCAGGCGTGCAGCTCCACTTGTTCAAGATAAGCTGCGCATGCATGCATGTGCGTGTTGGCCCACTGCTCGTGCAAGTCAAGCTGCATGCACACCAGCCTGCCACTCATGCAGCCCGGTTTTCCTTTCTCCCGGTGGGCCACCAAGCCACAAAGGTTGGGGACCACTGCTCTAAATGTAATAATAAATATGAACTAATTTGAGGTAGTCCTTTAGAATGCTGCATCTCTCTAAATATCCAGAAGCCTTAAAGGAAGCTATTTTTTTGTAACTTATAAACTTTATTTAAAATGGATTTTTTCCAGTTTGTGATGGGAATTATTTGCCAAAATAGAAAAGTGTAAAATCTTTTGTTTCTAACATATTCCAAGTTTTTTCAATGTGGTTTTTTCACTCTCATCTTTAGATAGAAGTTATTTTAGCCAGTCTAACAGTTGACATACTCTCACTAATGAATGGGGTGTGGGAGGAGAGTGTAGTGTGACCATGTTCATTACAGATGAACAGACCTGTCCAGTTTGCTTTTGTTCAGTTTCTTACTTCTCCAAGTTAAATTAATTTAGTCTTATTTCTATATATATTTGTGATTAAAAATGCAGGAAAAATTTGATCTTGTGCAGTGACTGTCAACCATTTCTTCACCATGGACTCCCTTTAAATAGCTTTTGTCCCCAATACTTAACTCAAGATTTAAATCATAAATTTCTTCAAGCCTTCACGGACCCACTGTGTCTTTGGTATTGAATTTATATTGCCATATTTTGTAAAAAAAAAATACAAAATAATAGTATATTTATAGCAGTCAGTGTGCCTGGCTGAGGAATTATGGGAGTTGAAGTCCACAAGTCATAAAAGGGCCAAGTTTGAAGACCCTTGATTTATAGCTTTATTAGTCTGATAAGATAGCTGAACATATAAGCTTTTCCCTCATATACTATTACATTCATCGTTCAAAATTCATTTTAATATATATATTGTACTTTATATATTTGATTTGTTCTAATAGGGAGATGCTTAATATCTCCCCCAAATGGAATTTGCAACAGGGTTTCTTTAGGTAAGTTTCTGCATTGCTGAATCCTGACATTGTGTTGCATGTCAAATCCCTTTTTTGTTTTTATGATTAATAAGTTCACAATCAGGTTGTGATGCTAATAATCTTACATATTCATTTTCTCTTTTATAGAAATGAAGATCTTAAGCAGATGTTGGAAAGCAGCAAAGATTCTGCTAAATTGGAGGCTATGAAAAGGATTGTTGGAGTATGTTCAGCTTTCATTATGTGTATAATGCAGTTTGCATCTTTTTAAATTTGAACATCCATACAAATAATTTAATAATTTACATGTCCCTTGATTCCCAGCAACCCTGCGTGATTTACAAATGATTTAAAACATAAATACAAAAACAAGAGACCAAAAATAAAGAGTAAGATGGCAAAAACAAAGAGAACAAAGGAAAACAACCCACAGACTCTAAAGGGGATTTCATTCACCCTGGCCCAATGACTGATTGAAGAGCCAGGTCTTCAGAGCCATTTGAAATACCAGCAGGGTGGGTTCTGTTGGAATTCTTTTGGTGGGGTACCTCATTATAGAGGGCAGTGGTTGCTATAGAGAACGCTTGCTTCCAAGATCCCAATAGATAGTGTAGTTTAAGTGACAGAACCCAAGACCATGCCAATTTTTACAGCATCAGGTATTTTTTTTATCAGTTTTCTTTTCCCTACTTTATTGTTTTGAAGAACTTTCTAAGAGAATTTCAGGAGAATTGAAAATGAGTGATTCTAAACAAATCTAAATGAAAAGAGCTTTTCGGTTCACAGGAGTCCATATTTGAATCCAAACTGGACTGTTGTATATTTTGTTAAATATGATCTGAAGAATCACAAATACATAGGTTACGTTTCCTCTGTCTTGGCATCCTCCTCTAGATTCTGGTTAGGAAATTGTGGCAGGTATTTTTTTGCATTCTTATTTTTCCATTCAGACTCCCTATAGTTTTCAGTGTCTGAAGTTCAAATCCACATGTTATTTATGCCAACGTTTGGAAAAGCTGATATATATTTTGAGTAAAAATACATGACCAGAGGTCAGAAACAAATAAACTTACAAGCAGTTTGCAAAACCTGAGTGCTAAAATGGATTAAAAATGTTGTTTTAAAATTTTAATATACATAAGTAGGTACATACTGATTATACAACATTGTGTAAAACACAGAAAAGAAACAATTAGCTAAAGAAAATAAAGTGATGAGATAAGAAAATAAAAAGGACATACTTAAAATCTAATGCCAACACTATTCTCTAGTCATTTTGATACCCTTTTATCCTTGAAAACCATCCTTATTTCCACCATATCTGTACACCAATTCATGCATTCCCTTTGTTCTTTAAAATTCTTACCTCTTTTTAAGATTCTCCTTAATCCTTCCAACCACAACTTTTTAAATGCTTTCCATTTCTTTAGATCCGTTAGTTGTATTTCATGTATTAGTTCTATGAGTCAATCCTTATTTCATTCTCTCTCTATGACCAAGCTTAATGTCATTCACTTCTATATTCAGTTTATGTTTATTCAGCACCCAACTCTTTTTTAATATAAAGGAGAACGTTCTAGTGAGGTTAAGGATTTAAAAAAAATATTCAATTTTTATTGAAATTACAGTGATCATGATTTTTATTTATTTTTCAAGTTCATCTCACAAGAACTGATTCTGGGCAACATTATGAGACCAAATAGATTTTAAAAAGATTCCAAATATATTCTTTCATAGTATGCTATAGTTATTGCCATTTAAATAATGTACTACTTTAAAAAGTAATATTAAATATTGCCATTTTATTATTCTAAAAGTATTATTTGTGGAGTCTGGTAACAGTTTGGCTTCAATCTTATCTCTTCTTAAATCAGAATTTTTGGCAAAATTGGTATTCTAGATTATTTTGAACTGACCCTTGAACAAATTAAAGTAACTTACCTATTTAACCTGTTTTAAATTAATTGAAATTTCTTTGAAAAATTGTATAATTTATTATTTCCTTTTAAGACATGTTACCAAAGGACAAACTTACTTCAGAGTTGAAGGAACGTTTGAAAATTGAAATATATACTATTAGTATATATGTATTAAATTATTGGCTGTATTTTAAAGTAGCATGTTATATTAAAGGATTTTTTTCTTTTTCTTTTAAGATGATTGCCAGAGGAAAAAATGCGTCTGAGTTGTTTCCTGCGGTAGTGAAGAATGTAGCAAATAAAAGTATTGAGGTGCGGTGACAAAACACTTGTTCTTTTACTTCCAAAAGCATCTTTTAAAATTTCTTTTTAATCAGAGGTAATTACAGATAGTCCTCAACTTATGACCACAATTTTGGTTGCTAAGCAAGACAGTTGTTAAATGAATTTGCCCCATTTTATGACCTTTCATGCCACAGTTGTTAAGTGAATCACTGCTTTGTTAAGTTAGTAACACAGTTATTAAGTGAATCTGGCTTCCCCGTGGACTTTGCTTGTCAGAAGATTGCAAAAGGTGATCACATGATCCTGGGAACAAAGCAATCGTCATAAATGTGAGTCAGTTGCCAAGTGTCCAAATTTTTATCATGTGACTATGGGGATGCTGCAATGGTTATAAGTATGAAAAACGATCATGTCACTTTTTTCAGTGCCACTGTAACTTCAAACAGTCACTAAGCAAATTGTAATTCAAGGACTACCTGTACAGTAATTATTGTAATATTCCAGTGAAATAGGTGTAGAAAAAGTAATGAATCTTCTGTGATATGAACATGTGATATTCTTAAATCATGGTAAGGCCTTTTTTATAGGTCATAATAGGTCTAGTTATTCTTGTCTGTTGACCTTGTTCAGTGTATTTATTGGGGATGACTTTACTTTTAATAGTAATTCCTGTCAGTTACTTGTTCCCTTTGCTAAACTGTAAATGTTAAGAACAGCTCTGTCCTTATTAATTGGTAATATTTGGCATGATTCTGTGCATATTTATTGTTTGGCAAAGTATCTGTCCCGATTAATATTCTTTGGTACAAATATTTCTTCCCCCACCAGGTTACCTCTGGCTAGGTTAGTTTTGCCCATTACTGATCAAATAATGATAAGTTAATTATTGAACCAGAAGCCTGAGTCCTTCCAGGAGGATTGGGGCAAATGCAGTGCAGTAATTTGTGTATGTGCATGCCTGTGCACACTTTTTTTTCAGTGTTGACTCTTGGCAACTGCCTGTACAAGTCCCTGAGGTTTTCTTGGCAAAATTACAGAAGTGGTTTGCTTTACCTCCTTCCTAAGGCTGAGAGAGAATGACTGGCCCAACTGGCCCAGTTGGCTTCATGTCTAACATTGAGACTAGGACACTGGTGGCGAACTTATGGCACAGGTGCCAGAGGCGGCACTAGGAGCCCTTTCTGTGGGCACACGTGCCGTTGCCCCAGCCTTGCCTCCCCTCGTGACCCCTTACTCTCCAACAGCCCCCCTGAAGGAGAGTCATCCCTGAGCGTGGCCCACGTGGAGCAGCGCAGCCAAGGATATGGCAGCCAGGCAGTGTAGAGAAGACTCTGCCCTCACACCCCATTGTGCACAGTTGATGCTGCAGGGTGCGGGCAGAGGGTGTGACCACCATTGCGCTGCTGGGCTACCTGGGCGATCTGTGGCGGGATCTGGAGGCGGTGAGTGGCGCTGTGGGCAGGTGGGTGGGGGATGGGGTGGAGCAGGGGCGGGGCAGGAGGTGGAGTGGGGGCGGGGTCAGTTTTTGGCCACTCGGTCTCTAAAAGGTTTGCCATCACTGGACTAGGACATTTAGTCTCCCAGTTTCTAGTCTAATGCCTTAACCACCATACTAAACTGGCTCTCATAGTACTGTAATTATTCATCAGTATATTTGTCACAGTAGAAGCAGAAGCCTTAAATTGAATGCATAAATTAATGATTTATATGTTTGTATCGTTTATCTGGTATCTGTTTTTCTCATATTTTGTTTATTTCTCATATTCTACAGTAATTGAAACATTTCAAATAAAAGCTCTGAATTATGTTGATACATTTCCCAATGTAGTACCAACAACAGCAACAATAACAATAACAATAATAAAGTTGGAAGGGACTGTGGAGGTCATCTAGTCCAACCCCCTGCTCAGGAAGGAAACCCTATACAATTCAGACAAATGGCTGTCCAGTCTCTTATTAAAAACTTCAAGCGTTGAAGCATTCACCGCTTCTGGAGGCAGGTTGTTCCACTGATTAATTGTTCTAACTGTCAGGAAAGTTCTCCTTAGTTCTAGGTTGCTTCTCTCTTTGGTTAGTTTCCATCCGTTGCTTCTTGTCCTGCCTTCAGGTGCCTTGGAGAATAGCTTGATTCCCTGTTCTTTATGGCAGCCCTTGAGATATTGGAACACTGCTATCATGTCACTCCTCGTCCTTCTCTTCATTAAACTAGACATACCCAATTCCAGCAACATTCCTTATATGTTTTAGCATCCAGTCCCCTGATCATTTTTGTTCTTCTCTGTACTCTTTCTAGAGTCTCAACATGTTTTTTACATCGTGTTGACCAAAACTGGATACAATATTCCAAGTGTGGCCTTACCAAAGCAGTGTAAAGTGGTATTAACACTTCACATGATCTTGATTCTATCCCTCTGTTAATGCAGCCTAGCACTGTGTTGGCTTTTTTGGCAGCTGTAGCACACTGCTGCCTTATATTTAAGTGATTGTCTACTAGGAGTGCAAGATTCCTCTCACAGTTGCTACTATTGAGCAAGGTACCACCTATACTATATCTGTGCATTTAGTTTTTCTTGCCTAAATGTAGAACCTTACTTTTTTCACCATTAAATTTCATTTTGCTAGATAGTGCCCAATGTTCAAGTCTGTCAAGATCCTTCTGTATCTTAAACCTATCTTCTGGAGGGTTGGCTATACCTGCTACCTTGGTGTCGTCTGCAAATTTGATGAGTTCCCTATCTATCCCCTCATCCAAATCGTTGATGAAGATGTTGAACTGCACTGGGCCCTGGGCCACCCCACTACACACTTCCCTCCATATAGATGCAGTTCCATTGAGGACCACACGCTGAGTATGGCAAGTCAGCCAGCTACGAATACATCTGCTGGTGATACTGTCTAACCCACATTTTTCTATCTGATCAAGGAGTAGGTTGTGGTCTACTTTATCAAATGCCTTACTGAAGTCCAAGTAAATTATATCCACAGCATTCCTCTGGTCCACTAATTTTGTCACCTGGTCAAAGAATGCAATAAGATTTGTCTGGCATGATCTGTTTTTGACAAACCCATGTTGGCTTTTGGTAATAACTTTGTTAGCCTCTAGGTGTTTGCTGATTCATTGCTTGATTATCTTTTCTAAGATCTTTCCAGGTATTGAGGTCAGGCTGATAGGTCTGTAGTTTTCTGGATCCATTTTTTTTCCTTTTTTGAAGCTGGGAACTACATCAGCTCTTTTCCAGTCCTCTGGTAGTTCCCCAGTGCTCCAGGATCTTTGAAAGATATAGTTCAGTGGTTCTGAGATCACATCTGCCAGTTCCTTCAGAACCTTGGGGTGTAGTCCATCTGGTCCTGGTGATTTGAACTCATCTAGTGTGGACAGGTGCTCACTATTTTCTTGCCTATCTTAACTTGTGTTTCTAATCTGTTTTTTTACAATTCTGTTTTTGATAGGTTGGACTGTATTTCTTTTGTATTCTCAAACTTTTTTTAAATAAAAGTGCTTGTTGCAACATATCAGACTTAAAAGCAGGTTCATGGAGAAAACATATCTACTACTCTTAATAGCACACTCGGGTTTTCTTTACTGTCAAGGTAGAGGATAAAGGGAACAGTCATAGCTGGAGGAAAATATGTAGACTTGATTATTTCTGTACAGCATTTAGTAAAAGCATTATTCTGAGAGGTAAATTGATTTGTCATTGCTATTTTAGGCAGAATTACTTATTCCAGGGGCTCTGAATATAGATTATTAAGACCTCTGCGTTTGCTTAAATTGTATAATAATATCCTCTCTCTCATTACTTCTTTCTTTCAGCTGCTTTTATAGCAAGGGAGTACACAACTTTTTTTTTGGAAACCAAGGATGCTCTTTGCTGTTATTTATTTCTTAAATTTATTTCTTAAATTTCTATACCGGTCTGTAGTTTAATTAATAACCTATTAATAGGTTATTAATAGTTATGCTTGATTTAATGTACAATGTTTAAATGTAAAAGAATCATCTCATTAAATAGGGCTAGTAAAATCATTCCTATATATTTAAAAAAATATTCTTCCGCACATCAATGGGAACTTTTGTGCAAACTGTTTAGACTTCATGGAGTTCTGCACTAAACTATAACACGTACATTTTGTTTTACTTGGTGCTCTATCTAAACCATTTCTTTCTCCACCATTCTTTTCTCTCTAATTTGGTTTCTTCATAGAATTACAGAATTGGACAGAGTCATTTAGGCTGCTCTAAGGAGGAATCCAAATTTCAGATCACATCCAGTGAAAGGAAGCCCATCAGTTCTCTTAGTAATTGGTTGTTGAACTATTACTTTTCGGAAACTTTTCCTAACATTCAATTGTAATCTAATGTTATGTAAAATTAAATCTATTACTCCATGTCATGCCTTAAAGCAGGGGTCCCCAACCCCCAGGCCGTGGACTAGTACTGGTCTGCGGAATGCTAGCAAACGGTCCACACAAACAAGCAAAGCCCCATTTGCAAGATGCAGGCAGCACAAAAAAACATGCACACTCCGGTCTGTGGAAAACTTCTCTCCATGGAACCGGTCCCTGGTGCCCAAAAGGTTGGGGACCTCTGCCTTAAAGGATGATATAAAGATATCTTGTCCTTCTCTTATTGATGCACAGTATTTGGATTTTTGAAGATATATTATCCCCACTTAGCTCAGTTTATTCATTCTTCATAGTACATAATATTTGCATGAATCCTTTTTAAATTAAGTATATCTAATAATTAAAATGAAGTCTGTTGTATGAAGTCGATCATTTCTCATCACTAAAATAATTTAATATCTCCCATCATCTTGAGCTCCTTTTCTTATTAACATCTCAGCCAGATAGTTCTCCTTATCTTTGTTCTGAATTTACTCATGTTTACTTTATTGAACTCCAAAATATGCTTCCAAGCCCCTATCAGCTGCTCTAAACTCCAGTGATCAAGTGATCAGATCTTTACACGCTTTTCTAATGGGATTTTGGAGCCTGATTAGTTGGATCATCTCTTTCTTAATCCAGACACAGTGATTGATCTGTATTGACCATCTCCTTTGGATCCACAGACTTTGGTATTGATCTCTGTCCAAGCCTTCCTTAATATCAAGAGAGTATTCATGTTATAATGCTTTTATGGTCACTACTCTTAAATGTGTTCTTATAATGTAGGAATGGGTATTTTCTGACCAGGGGCTGTATTATCACATTTGTTTTTCTTAGTATCTTTTGCCTCAAGTCATCCTGAGTTTACCTTCCCAATTACCTTTTCTACAATTCTGGAAAATTTCTGTAGTTTTCCTTGGTGATATATACCTCTTTCCATCAATTTACGGATATATTTTTTTCTATTCAGATCTTTACTAAGAATTTTGTTTAGTCATGTTTGCTTCTTCTGCAATCCTTGCTATTTGTCTGCACTGTGTATACTTCAACAAGTCCTTTTCAGAAACTCCACTGATAATAATAATACATTCTTCTGTGGAATTCTGTTCATCATTTCTAACTCTGATTTCATGATACATGCTCAACTATGTTCATGAATGAAGGCGAATATATGTGTCCCAGGATAATATTACAGGATCCCATCGGGGACCAGAGGTTTTGTCTTCTGAGCTTTTGGACTCATGCTGGAGCCCATTCTCAGGGACTTCTCTCTAGCTAGATGGTCCCAGTGACCGACCCTGATTGGATCCTGCAACTACATTCAGCTTTAGTTTTCTGGAAGAATCATGCATACTAGAGTTTGTGTCCCAACAAATGTCAAACTAATTAAAGTCATGCAGGCGAGTAAAATGGAGTGCTTTGGACATGGTGGGGGGTTAGTTCGCTACAGTTTCCTAAAGCTTACATGCCTTCATGGTTTTATTTTCCATGAAAAATCAATGGAAGCACTTTCAGTGGGATGATTTGATAGGAGGTGCAGAAAAGTAGTTCAGGGCCCACAGGTGGCCTGTGGGCTATGGATTTATGATCCCTAGCTTAACCTTACATACGAGCTACTTTAAAACCAATGGGAAATACTGCACGGAGCTACTTGCAGCTAGCTTTCTCTTTCTCTCTCTCTCTCTCTCTCTCTCTCTCTCTCTCTCTCTCTCTCTCTCTCTCTCTCTCTCTCTCTCTCTCTCTCTCTCTCTCTCTCTCTCTCTCTCTCTCTCTCTCTCATCATTAAGAGGAATGTAGTCTGTTGTACCTTATTGTATATCTTATTATTGACAATGTACTAGGTATTATGAGATTGGCTTCTAGTAATAGGACTAGGAATTTATGAGGTAAGAGATGTAGTGGGTTTTTTATACAGACTGCATATCCAAAGATAATTCTTCATAATCTTTATAACATGATATCATATTTACCTGAAAGGTGTCATTATAGGTTTTTATTAGAACAATTCTTTAGAATTGTTAATGTTTAGAAACTGAGGCATTGAAGGAAGTAGCTCTTTTTAAGAATATGGGATTAGGAACAACAAATTATTTCAGACAAATATTATAGATATATTTTAATAAACCATTTAATGTTATTAGGAACATCTAAATTGAATAATGAAGAAACAATAATTCATTAAGGTGTTAAAGTTAAAATAACCATATGATTCTTCCTAAGAGAGAATTATTTCCTCTTTGACTGCCAACCAGCTTCCTTTATATCTGTACTGGGAAATTTTAGCCAGCCAACATGAAAGCTTAATACCCCAAATAAAAATCCTCCAATATATTCATATTTCATTTTAGGGAGGAGTTAATGTACCCTCACATCAACATTAGTTAAACTAATTCTGATCCAGGGCAGAAATGTTTGCCTACGTTTTGAAAGATACTAAAGTAAAGCTTTATTGCCTGCTACAAACACTATATCACATCTTGCTTGTAATAATTAATGGAATATGTTAATGTGTTAGCATGGTATTATCATGATTTATGAAACCACATATTATGTACTAATCACAAAGTATTGTACAGCTGTGTTGTGAACACAGAGCCAGCAATAATCTCTTCCATGCTGGGTTATAGAAGTTAATGCTAAGAATACTTCAGTCTGAAGTTAGACTATAAAAATACATTATTTATTTATTGATTTAATTTGATTTGATTTGATTTGCCACCCATCTCAACTCTGGACAGCTTAGAATATTTAGTTTAAGCAAACAATATAACTAAAGTATCTTTGTGAAAGAAACCAGGCTGTATTATGAACAATTTCACATAAAATACACATTGCTGGACTGTATACATTCCAACAACATATGAATGGAATATTGAAATATGTTTCCTCTGACAATCTTCAGTGCATGTTATTTTTGAATTCTCAGGGTAGTTTGGTTTTCTGTAGATTTTAATAGGCATTAAGGTACATAAATCAGAGATCTAAACCTCCAGTAGTACTTGAAACCTATCAGGTAAGTGTATTGTAACAGTTAAAATTAGCATCCTATATCTGTCATACATTTACAATCTATTTGTTGTAAGAATATTTTAAAATTTATTTCTATCTAGCTGTTCTTAGGTTTAATCTTTTATGTTATTTTATCATTCTCTGGATTTCTGGAAATTAAAAGTTTGCTAGTATTGATGTAGGCTTCTTTCTTTGTTTCATACTGTTTAGTCTACTTTTAAACATGAGTCACAATTTTTGTTATTTACTTTTATATATAATTTTAAATAAAAATATTGAGAAATATTTCATACTTCTTTTTTTAAAGAAAAGTACTTGAAAAGGGAGAAAAGAAGAAAATGTGTTTTTGTCATTGGGTTTTCTCCTCTTCTCCGCCCCCAACCATCACATTTCTAGAAAAAGATCCAGTTACAGACTATGTGGTGGGACAAGGATTTCAAAGCTAGTCAAGGACATTTAGTTTAATCAAATTAATTTTTATAAACTGCGAATTGCCCTACACTTAATTTTAGGCTTCACATTAAAAGATGCAGAAAGTGACCTCGAAATATAATTGGTGGTTTAGAGCAGAAATAACAAAAGGTTTAGTCAATAACTCATGAAGTTTGATATACTTGTATTGATAAACTAATTAAACAGATCTGCCTGTGTTGCTCAACGCTAATGTGGCTTTGTTATTATTAGTTTTAAAGGGAGGAGTGCTGTAACATTGAATGAAAGTAAATGATGAAAGAACGGTGCAGTCACGAAACTGAAGTTCTCCTGCCTCTGATCTCCAAGTGGTTTCAAGGAACGGAGGCTTTTTCTGCACACCTGCAGTCATTCACTATACAGGCCTCTTGTTGTCAGTGTTGATTGCTGCTTGTTCGTAGTAGAATAACAAATAATTTAAAGCCTTGTAACCTTCTGTGATTTAATATGTTGCTTTTTGGCAGAACAGGCAGAAAAATATTTCTTCAGATAGTGACAATAATTATAGCACAACTGTACTTAGAAGTTTTTTTTTTACAACTCCTTATGGTCTATTTAAAACTGAAAATATTTTTTTGTTCATTTAAACCTATATGGGCTTTATTTAGAAGTTAACTAAACTGTAATGTTTGTAAACTGTAGAATTTCAGTGATTTACCTGTTTAGAAACCCTGATTATAAAATGGAAGCGTATCATGATGCAGGGAATCTAGAATGTCCATAATGCAACAATCTTAAACAACCATATGGATGTACTTGTGGATGATACTAAATTTTAATATGTCCAAATGAATTGTTTTTGTTTTTCAGATTAAAAAACTTGTATATGTCTATTTGATGCGTTATGCAGAAGAGCAGCAGGATCTGGCACTCCTGTCAATTAGCACTTTTCAGCGTGCTCTGAAAGTGAGTAAAATTAAATTAGAAATAATTTTTTTTATAAAGTTGTAACTGATTTTTAACAGACAAAATCCACAAGTATACCATTTTATTTCTGAAGTTAAATCTGCTTTATTGCTTATAAAAAGTACCATTTCAAAAGTTGAAAGTGGTTAAATCCAATTTTACAGATGTGGTTTTCTATTTATATATCTGAAGTTTTCTTCTCTTTCAGCCTCTTGCAGGCATCTCAGATCTGCTTGGTAGGATTGTCTCACTCCTGTAGAAAAAGTTACAGACTTGTACTTCGGGTTAACAGGGAAGATAATTTGTTCAGTGGTTTTTTCATGGCAGTCATCATGGTTGAATCCAATCTGATTGGATGTAATAGATTGTCCTCCACAGATATCAAGCATGTGTCCTCCACAGATATTTCTCTAATTGAGTTAAAAACTTGAAGGTTTGGAAATGTGATATTTATAGAAAACTGGAATGAATAACGTTGTTTTAACCAAATTCCTGGTAACAACTTTAGAGTATTGGAGCCTTATACTCTCTTTGATATTAACTACTAAAATAAATTGTAATATTACACATGTTATATATTATATAACTGCTCCTGCTTAAACATTATTCTATTTGAACTGTGTCAAATAGAATGTGTGGAATTCTAAAAAGAATGTAAAGACATTGATAGAGGAATAAAATGCAATGACATTTTTCAGACATTTTATATATAGCAGGTGTGTGAAAGGCAGTTGCACAATCTTGGGAAAAGGTACTCCTGTTTATAGGAATTGCAGATTTAAAAATAGCTGTAGAAATCTATCAGGTTATTTTTAATTGTTATGGTGTATTTTCTGGACTTAGTAGCCTGTATATTCATCTGTAATGCAGATTGTGGTGACATCTCACAGAATTATTTTATTTATTTATCAGCTATCTGCGCCTGTCCATACTTAAAAGGTGGATTATAAGCTTTCTGACAGATAAAAAGCAGCAGGTGAAGCTAGATAAAGTCATATTGAATACCCAAACTATTAGCATAAATGCCACCCCCCTGGGCTGTGTGCTCTTTCCATTATTCTTTTCTCTCAGTACCAATGAGTGCATCTATAAGGATCCATCTGTTAAAGTACTAAAGTTTGCAGATGATACAACAGTCATTGGTCTCATTCAAGACGGTGATGAATCTGCATACAATATATTCGGGAGGTTAAACAACTGACCCTGTAGTGGAGCCGGAACAATCTGGAGCTGAATACGCTTAAAACTGTAGAGATGAGAGTGGATTTTAGAAGGAGCCATCCTATTCTACCATTTCTTACTGTATTAGACAACACAGTAACAACAGTAGAGTCCTTCAAGTTTTTGGGTTCCAGGATTTGAAATAGATATCTAACATTAGAACCATCATTAAAAAGGCACAACAAAGAATGTTGTTCCTGCATCAACTCAAAAAGTTTGGACTGCCCCTGGAGAGGTTGCTACAATTCTACAGAGGAATTATTGAGTCTGTTGTTTGTACTTCTATAACTGTCTGATTTGGTATAACAACCAAACAGGAAAGGTACAGACTTCAGCGGAAAGTTAGGACTTGCAACTAGCCTACCTTCCATTGAAGACCTGCATACTGCATGGGTCAGAAAGAGGGCTGAGAAAATATCTACAGATCCCTCACATCTTGGACACAAACTATTTCAACTCTTCCCCACGGGATGCCGCTATAGGACATTGCATGCCAAAACAATTAGACACAGAGACAGTTTTGTCCCTCATGCCATCACTCTGCTGAACATCTAATTCCCGTAGTACTGTCTTATGTCTACATATAATTACCCATGTACTACGGCCATGTTACTATTATCCTTCTCATTTTTTCTACTACCTTAGTGGTATCATCATTATTTTGTTGTTTTGTATGTAAACTCAGAACTTTTGCACTGGAAACAAATTCCTTGTGTTTCTAATCACACTTGGCCAAATAAACCTACTCTGTTTCGTTTCTATTCTATTCTATTCTATTCTATTCTATTCTATTCTATTCTATTCTATTCTATTCTACATTATATAATCACTCACTTTATACCAAATTCTGTGTCTCCCAATCAAGAAAAATGAACAATTCATGAAAATAATTTTTTAGTATTTCTAATTCAAAGAAAAATTGTCATTATAAATCATTGAATTTGCTCAGCAATTTGATGTTCTCATTTTTCTTAAAAGGATTTAATAGACAAAGCACAATAAATTATGATTCTAAGCATATTTTACTAGATAATCTAAACATGGGCAGTTGTATCCACCTTAGTTTTAATTATTTAATGGAGAATTTAAAAGTTCAAACAGGTTTTGATAGTTTTGTATCTAATAAATATAGTAGCTGGACTAGATTATTCTTTTTTATTCTTTTGTAGAACTGTGTCATAAAATAAGGATAAAAAAGTTGGAAAAAAACCAAAAATAAATATGCCTTTAATAAGTGGCATTTATTTAAAGATTATTTGTATTTTATTTTTATTTTAGGATCATAATCAGTTGATCCGTGCAAGTGCTCTGCGAGTGCTATCAAGTATCAGAGTGCCAATTATTGTTCCAATTATGATGCTTGCTATCAAAGAAGCATCAGCTGATTTATCACCTTTTGTGAGAAAAAATGCTGCCCATGCAATTCAGAAACTTTACAGGTAAGTTTTCTCTAACATTAATGTAAGAAATGTTTTTAATATATAGCATAATGAAGTTTAATAAAGTTTATAAGAACCATCTGTTAATGGAGGTAAAAATCAACAAAATTATTTTGTTTGTTGTTTGTTTCAAAATAGATGGAAAACAGTATATGCTTTGTATATGACAAGTTCAATTTTACTGAGCAGCTGAAAAGGGTCTGATAAAATTTCTTTAATTTTCTTTTTTTCTTTGTCCAATAGACATATATTCATATTATAACTCAGAATGAAATCCATCACACTTGTTTCTTTTTGTCCACTTAGAATATACATTTATCCCAAACCTGACAAATATCTGCTGACATTTTTTATGTTAAATTTCTAGTCTTGATCCAGAACAAAAAGAAATGTTAATCGAAGTAATAGAGAAGCTTTTGAAAGACAAAAGCACAGTAAGTAATAAAAATTAGCAGCTTTATAATGGTATTAGAATTGTGATATTTTTATCTATATTAAGCAATTTTAAGCATAAATCTCATCAGGATGTACATTTAAATGTAGCCACTGATGTAGTAATAAAGGTGGGACAAAATTCTAATAAAATAAAAAAATTAATGCTACAGTGAACTAAAAGTGCTACTTTATTGTGAAAAAGATTGACATTGTGAGCAGATATGCTGGTTGCTGGTATCTCAATAATTTCTTCTCATTTCCCACTGTGTTCTAGAAAGTCTGAAGCGAAGAAATGAAACTTAAAAATTAAATGTATGCAATATGAATTAGTGAATATCTAAATCCCTTCCCCATTACCACTTCAGTTATTTGTTTGTTTGTTTGTTTATATATGTTTATATTTATTTATTTACATCCTGTCTTTGAATGCACATGGAATCCTATTGATTTACAATGTCTTTATAAAAGCCATAAAGCTAACAAAATAAAATAACCATATTATTATAAACCCTCTCTGAATGGCTGGATCCTAAACACATTAAAGATTGAATGCTCTGAAGAAGAGAGCTGTCCAAATTGCTTAGAGGTCATTTTTAAGATAGCTTTTTTTAGATTATAGTGGATATTGTAAATTATGTAATTCCTTTATTAAGGCTTTATAGATTATATTCAGCAGCATGGTTTCAGGAACTAGCTAGGATAGACCAGTCCTTGCTAATAGCCTTCAATGATACCCTCTTCCTTGGAAAATTCTCATAATTATACTTTAATTATGAAGGCATCATTATCACTGGCAGATATCATCAGAATAAAAATTATTTAGTTCTTTAACTAAGGTTGAAGTAATCCTGGCTTTTAGATGTATATTGCATTCCATACAAATTGATTTGTTGTTATTTTATCCATTTTAAACCATTTTGTATCTCTTAGATGTCCTGAGACAGTATATAGAAAAAAAAATCATAAAGAGCATTCTAGGCATATTTACTTTTGGAGTCCTATACATTTTGTAGGAAGAATATTTAATCTTTAGACACAAAAATGACTATTCAAAGTTACAGTGGCACTGAAAAAATTGACTTATGAGTAGTTCTCACATTTATGACTGTTACTGCATCCCCACAGTCATGTGATCAGACTTTGGGTGTTTGGCTACCAGCATGTATTTACAATGGTTGCAGACTCCTGAGGTTCTGGGATTGCCAGGGAACTTCTGACAAGCAAGGTCAATGCAGGGAGCCAAATTCACTTAACAACTGCATGATTCACTTAACTGTAGTGATTTGCTTAACAGCTATGGCAAAGAAGGTTGCAAAATGGGGCATGACTACTTAACTACTGCCTGGATTAGCAAAGGAAATTTTGGGCACAATTGCGGTTGTGTGTAGAGGTCTACCTGTATGTCATAGTGGATATAGCCTCCAATAGAAGAAACAATATGTAGTTCAGGGTTGAACTATGGAGTCCTTGGCGCTCTTAGAGTTTGGTTCCTTTCTTGCAGATATTTCATTACCCGATTAGGTAACATCATCAGTGCTCTGACAATGTGATGATATTACCTAGTCAGGAAAGAAAACTTCTGCAACCAATCAAGTCAGACAGCCACAGATACAGCTTCCTTAATGCTTATTGGCCTTTATGGGTCTGCAGCTGTGGATTTAAATATATATTTCAATAAAAATAAAGTGTCTATCCATGTACTCTCTGAAGACTAAATAGGATTATCTGTAGCAGCTTACTCCTGGGAAGTCTAATAATTTTCAGATCAAACATGTGTTTACTTTATTACTATTACTGTTAATAGTTTTTTTTATTAAAATTACTGATGTATTCTAAGGTACAGTATAGTTTTTGGGAAAATAGAGCAAAGTCAGATGTATTCCTTAACATTTTAAACAAATATGCAAGAGATAATGTGTAAAATGTAATGCTTTGATTACGGATATATGAATAATCTAGTGTCTTCTAAAGATACTGATTCAATGTTTGTAAAAGATTTACGTGGATGGGGGAATGTAATACCTGAATTTCTGCAGATACTATATTGTGATAGATCTATTATCCAGCTATTAGAAGATAAATGACTGATCTTTACCAGCCTCCATGCTTTCAGAAAATTGGAATAAGAAGAGGAATATAATTTGAGCTATATGATTAGGGTAGGTGGGATGGCCATTAATTTAAAAGAAGGAAATGTTGGCAGTGTAGGCCAACTTGCCCCATAGTATCAATCAAGCCTTGATATACTTCTTGTGATGACCCAGCACTCTCAGGTTTTTGCAGCATTAATTAGAATTCATGACAAAATAGATGCAAGGAAACATTTTGTACCCTTCATAATTTTATAGAAAATTTATTGTTATTAGAGAACCATTTGCTTAGTGTGATTTTTTTCATTACCAGCTTGTCAACTAGCATAGATAATCTGGAGAAAATATGAACTCCATAGATTGGGTGTCACTTTTGTTGATGGTTCATGTAGTTTACCTTGGAGCGCAGATAATGGCTGAAGTTCATAGCAACAGCACAGAAAAACATGGCAACCAGTGAAAGACAAATGAACCATGTGTATTGCTTTAATATATAAAAAAACCTTAATGGGAAACTGTATTTGAATTTGATGAGCTCATTGCTAGTTTCGTAGGAATGATTTATATTTTCCCATCTAGTAAAGCTAATTTTTAATTTTACTCTTGCTTGTCAATGATATCTTTATAAACTTTTTTATTTATATTTTAAGAGGATAATTTAAAATTAAATATTATTTTTATGGCATACTGAGCAATCTCCTGTACAAATTTGTAGAAATCTGACCAGAATGATGTCCCATTGTGTTCATCTTCATAGGTTATTTAATAGTTTCCTTGAAAATACTATACTTTGTATGTTAATTATGAATTTAAAAGTTTATATTTAATACAGTAAACATCTTGTCAATTTCTTGAACAATTTTATAGAATTCATATTTTCAACAAAGAAATAAGAAGTGTCACTTATCAGGAATAAGATTTAAAAAGTATTGATTATCTTTCATACTGTGTGTGAAAACAAATGGAAGAATGCAATCCTTTGTATTTAAGATTTGTTATTTTATGTAAAATGTTTAATTTATCTTTATATCTGGTACTAATCCTAATAGTAGTATTACTGATAAAGCCAGTCAAGATAAGAAATATTAAGAACATTTGGGAAAGAAACAAAAAAGGTAGAATAAATTTTTAAAAATGAAATCTCCCCTTTACAAATGATGTGATAGAAAATAAATATAAGTATACTGCATTTTCTTTAGTTCTTTACAAATAATCAATTCTGTTTTTTATGGAATGAGTTCTATACATGCTGGGACTAGCAGGTTCCAGTATAGAGCAAGACTGAAGACAATAAATGCAACGTCACGTTTACAGTTATTGGTAATTTATACAATCCCCACAGGATTTGGAACTTGTTTAGCATAATAGCAGAACTATATTCTGAGCTGTTTTCTTTCAGTTGTAGTAATAGGTGCATATTAATAAAGCTGATGTCAATGAAAAATAGGGAAAACCTGTAACATGAATATCATTGTATTTAATATTTTTTCTGAAAGTACCATTTCAGTAAATTGTATTTCTATTTAATTGCTTATTTTAAATCATTGGGGAAATTTTAGAGGTTGAAATGCGGATTCCTAGTTCTCTGCTACAATGTGACATTAATTTGCAGCTAGAAACCTTCACATGCATGCTTAACTGCATATATATCAGTTGTTTCATATAGAAGCCTTGTCAGGTTATCTATTTTGCATAACATGTTGTTTGAAACAAAACAAAATTCAATTACAGCAGTTAAGGAAAAGATAATAGGTAATGCACAGTGACAAGTCATTATGTTATATTCTAACTAACAGTTAATAGAGGCAGGACATGGTATTTGCAATTCTTTTTGAATTTTAAATATTGTGGAACATTGAAAGGTTCCTTGCAAATAATTAGTACAGCAAAAAAGAAAAGAAAGAAAAAAGAAAAGAAAAAATGAGTAGTTTACATAGCACAAAGTGGTATGCTGCAAATTATTTGCGGAGGTGCTCTCTAGGCTCAGCTTTATATTTATTGATTGTCCTGATAAACTACTGTATAGGTAAAAAAAATTCACATAGGTGCAAGCTAGACTGGGAAGGAAACAGCAACTTTGATTCCCCTACTGTGACTTCTGTTTGCTTCTGAGCTGGCCAGGGAAAAGGGTCTTTTTCAGTACTACCCTAGTAGTAAAGCTGGCTTATAACAAAGGAATTAGTCTTCTTTCTAAGTTGGATGTGAAAGGGTCTAACACTGAAACAAATACTTGCATCTTAGCATAGTAGGGGATTTTGTTTTAGTGATTGATCTAGTATTTTTATTTCACTATTATTTTATGCTGGTTATTGACTGAAATAAAGAAGTTTTCATTCTGGTAACTAATGTGCATGGTTGCCCCAACCTTCACCTTATACTTATGCCTTTAATTTTTCCTTTCCTAACAAAAATATTTCACATTTTTCTTTTCGAAATTTTATTTTGCTAATTTCTGTCCATTTTTTTAGACTGTCAAAGTCCTCTTGATTGATTGATATGCCCTTTAAGTGTTTGCTATTCCCTCATCTTTATGCAGAGTGCAAATGTGATGGTGATACGTCATGGCCATATTTCCTGACCTCTCTTCCAAATCAGTTTTGACTATATTAGACAGCTCTAGAATAGAACCCTGTGGTCCACCATTTGAAACTTTCTTTCATCTTAGCATAGAACCATTAACATTTCATACAATTGTTTAATCAGTTCTCTAGCCATCTAAGGTGACATAATGTACCTCACTTTTTGTCATCTTCCCTACTAAAATATCATCAGAAACGTCACTGAATAAAGTAGGTACACCACATTCTCTATGCCAATTAAATGGATTACCCTATTTTTAAAAAGGAATTAGGTTGACTTGCTATAATTTAGATTTGATAAATCTCTACTGGTCAAGTTTGAGAGTTTTGTAATGTTAGCAATTCTTTTCATTGAAAAACAAAAGCTTTAGCAAATAAGATACTTGAAGTTATAAGTAACTATAGTAATAAAAAGAGTTTTTAAAAAAGTTACGATTTGTGTCTCAAAATTTTGGCAGGCTTTACATATATTGTTATTTGAACTTGAAAGCTAGCAAAAATTAAGGCAGACTTCTACATGCCAACAGTTATTTGGAAGAACTATAGAAACTGATAAATGATGGAATCATGTAATACAATAATGATGAGTATGATGATGATGTTGGAACGTACCTTGGAGGTCTTCTAGTCCAACCCTCCCCCTATATTACTCTCTACTGTAATCTGTGTAGAGATGAAGAATCTAGCTTTAACACCTTTTTGGTCTTGACAGTTTCCAAAGTCTCTGGTTTTGCTGCACTTTCTGGAAAAAAAATCTGATTTTTAAGACATGGGTAATACCAAAGGTACAAAATGTAATTCTGCAATTACATGTGAGCTGAGAGCTAGTCTAACCTCTTCAGTATCATTTTCTCTCCTGCTTCTTGATAATTCACTTATCTCTTAGAGCCTGTCATGTTTAAATTTAGAATAAGGTTCTTAGTCAAAATTACTGACCCTTTATGTGTTTAAATTATTTTTCTCTAGCTTGTGGCAGGGAGTGTTGTGATGGCATTTGAAGAAGTATGTCCTGACAGAATAGATCTGATTCACAAGAACTACCGAAAGCTCTGTAATCTACTAATTGATGTAGAAGAATGGGGGCAGGTTGTTATTATTCACATGCTGACTCGGTATGCACGAACACAGTTTGTGAGCCCTTGCAAAGAGGTAAGTCATTTAAAAACTTTCTTGAATAGCTCTGTGTTGTTAAAAGCAGGATTTCAAATATATTTTCAGGTCTGGGCACTAATAATTTATATCAAAGTAGTAATGTGTATATATACATACACACATACAGAGTGTGTGTATATGTGTGTGTGTGTGTATAGATATATACACACATATACTACACACACACACACATACACACACATACACACACAGTGTGTGTATGTATTCAACACTTTCTATAAAATAGTGATAAAAGAACGATCAGAGTCTCTGCAAACATGTTGCATCCTTTGCCTGCAGGGAATTGGACAACTTGCCACAGCCAGCTTACTGCAGCTAAGTTGCCATGGCCAACTCACCGCAGTCAGCTCACCATGGCCAGCTTGCCATGGGACAACTCGCTGCAGACAATTTAACAATCCTATTTAATTATTTAAAATAAATAAAAAAATATTTTAATTTTTGTCATTCACATTTCATTCTGTCCCTCCTTTTGCACCCTTTCTTTAATGATTCTATTCTAACATTTCTATAATATTAGTGTAACTTTTGTCCTGTGGCGAATTGGCTGTGGCGAGTTGACCTTGGCGAATTGTCATAGATCCTTTATTACATATTGGCTTGCTTGTGGTCCCAGTGGAAGTGCTGTTTGCACTTCCAAAGCTAAATATTTCTGTATAGCAATAATACGTGAATTTTTGCTTTCAGTAACTGGTATGCCCCCTTTGGGCAACAATAATTGCATCTACTAGTAGTCCTCATTTAGCCTCAGGCAGTGATAGCTTTCAGTTACAACTATGATGAAAAAGTAATCTTACAATCAATGCCTGTGTATATACTTTCTCAGAGATCAATGTCTACAATCTTCTCAGTGGCTCTCTCTCTCAGTCATGTTTGCCATTACAGTCAGTATTTATGTCCTGTACCTGATCCATTTCTTCTCCAGCATGATGACTGAAGAATCCGCCAATGGGTTATTTCAGTCCTCCTGCCCAATCAGACTAAGATGTCAAGTTGTCACGCCCCCTTCATTATCTGGTGCTTCCAGTTTTCATCTTAGTCTTTGCCCATGAGGACGTGAGAACTGACTCTCTCTCTCTTCTTGGATGCAGGTTGGACTAGATGAGTTAATTCTTTGGTGGATTCTTCTGATATCTAGGAGAATTAGCTGTTTTTTTCCCTTTCCTCTCTCTATTGCCTGTCTGTTTTAGTGAGTAGTGTTATAACTAATTCCCCCCCCCTCGCCTTCCCTCTTTCTTCGAGGCTTCTAGGCTCAATCCTTTTCTCCCTTTCCTGGGTTCTGGGAGGGTAGGGATTTCATTGTTTTTGCTCCCAAATTTCAGCAGGCTGCTGAGAGAGCAATTGTACTTTGTGAGTGGGGGAGGTTTTTTCTCTGCTGTGTGCTTTGCACGCGGCAGCCATTTTGCAGCCACGTGGCTCCCTCTCTGCTGAATTTAGCCAGCAAAAAGCCTTGTGGCCACCATTTTTAATTCATTGCTTGCTGCAGGGCTGAGGGGCCCTTTTAAAACAGCTTAGCAAGGCATTTTAAAGTGTGGATTGCAGAGGCCTGGGTTGTTCCAGCGTTCCCTTCGCTAACAGGCAGCAGGTTTTGTGTTGTATTGAACACTTTATCTGCTTCTCTGCTAAAATCCTTCCCCCCCTGAACAAGTATTCTCTTTGGGAAGTGCTTTTCTCCCCAATGCACTGTATCTGTAAAGGTTTTCAGCTCTGTGACCTTAATTACTTAATTAGAACACTTGGCTGACTGAAATTGATAAGACCTAATCAGTTTCACAATAAAGTCTTGTGCCTCCTAAGTACTGTAGGTAAACAGTTGGCTCTAGCACATTCCTTTCTCTGTATTCTCCATTGCGTGTCTGCTTATTCTCTTGTAATCCTTTCCTTCCCAATGAATGTAAATACAAACATTAATTTCTTCTTTAGTAATTATCCCAGGGTTGAGATAAACATTCCAAGGATGAAGTGTGCCTGCCATTTGGATTCACACAGCTAAATGTCTGTGGAGATTCTCAGTCATCCAGGTCATGGTTGTCCCAAAGGTGCTTTTTCAAGTGCCAACTGGACTTTTTTGTTTTTCTTTGAAGACATTTCGCTTCTCATCCAAGTAGCTTCTTCAGCTCTGACTGGATGGTGGAGAATGGAAGGATTTATATTCCTTGCAGACATCTGGGTATTTGCATTCTTTTAGAGAGTCATTGAGGCTGCTTGGAGGTTTATCTGTGTTGTCAGGGTCACCTGACAGGTGCAAATAGGTGTGGTGCCTTCTTGGAACTGCTGAAAGGATTGTGTTATAGACTGGAGATAGATGATGTTGTATCCCTTCCCCCTCTGTTGAGAGAGGGCTGTTCGCTTTTGACATAGATGGCCTCTTTGATCACTCTTTCAAACCAGTGGTCCTCTCTGTCCAAAATGTGGACTTTGCTGTCTTCAAAAGAGTGGCCTTTGTTTTTTAAATGCAGATGGACTGCTGAATCTTGTCCTGATGGGTTTGTTCTCCTATGTTGTGCCATGTGTTTAAACAACCCAACAAGATTCAGCAGTCCATCTGCATTTAAAAGACAAAGGCCACTCTTTTTGTTATATGTTGGGTTCACACCCATTCTATACTTCTCCCTTTTAGTTTTAATCCAGATGCAGAACTTGACATGTCTCCCTATTAAAATTCCATCCTGTTCATTACTACTCAGGCCTGTCTCTGGCTTTTAAACTCTTCTCTCTCTGCTGTAACTTATTAGCCACCCCTCCTAGCTTTGTGTCATATTCTGACTTGATAAGTGACCCTCAACTTACTCATGCAAGTCATTGATTAAAATGCTGAGCAGCACAAGGCCCTGAATAGAGCTTTCTGGCACTCTACTTAAAACTTCCATTTAGGAAATTGAAATGGAGCCATTAACAAGCCCCCTTTGTTGTGGTTATTCAGCTAGTTCTGAGTTTATTTAACAATGATATTGCCTGGCCCATAGTTCATTTTTATATCTTTTCATAAAGCAGATTATAATGAGAGAGTTTGTCTAAAACTTTGCTGACATCCAGTATTATATAATTAATATCATTCTCCTGATCTACCAAACTAATAACTGTATATCTGCAGTGAGCCATGCAAATCATATTGTCATCTATATATCCAAATGTTTAAAGCATACAGTTTAATAATCTGAGGACCTTGCCTATTATAAATGTCAGTCAGATAAATCTATAGTTTTTTCTCCTTTTTGTAGATGGAGATAATATTCTCCACTCTTCATGGATTTTTCCCATGCATTTGACAAGGTAGACCACAACCTACTCCTTGGTAAGCTAGGAAAAGATAAAATAGACAACATCACCACCAGATGGATCTGTAGCTGGCTAACAAACTGTACTCAACGAGTAGTCCTTAATGGCATTACATCCACATGGAGAGAAGTAGGCAGTGGGATACCACAAGGTTCCATCTTAGGCCCAGTACTCTTCAGTATGTTCATAAATGACTTAGATGAGGGAATTGAAGGGGAACTCATAACATTTGCAGATGACACCAAACTGACAAGAGTATCAACCACCCTAGAAGACAAACTCGGGATCCAAAAAGATCTTGAGAAACTTGAACAATGGGCCCTATCCAACAAAATGAGTTTCAGTGTGGAGAAAAGCAATGCCGTACATTTAGGCAGGAAAAACCAAAGGTACAAATACAGATTGGGCAAGACCTGGCTTAAAAACAGTAACTGTGAGAGAGACCGTGGAGTCCTAGTAGATGATCACTTGGCTATAAGCCAGCAGTGTGTAGCAGCAACCAAAAAAGCTAATACAATCTTGGGTTGTATAAATAGAGGCATAGAATCAAGATCACACGAAGTATTATTACCACTTTATAAAACCTTAGTAAGACCACACCTGGAATACTGCAGCCAATTTTGGTCACCATATCACAAAAAAGATGTTGAGAGTTTGGAAAAAAAATCAGAGAAGAGCTACTAAGATGATCAAAGCCCTAGAGACTAAAACATATGAAGAACAGCTTCAGGATTTGGGTTTGGCTAGTTGAAAGAAAAGAAGAAATAGGGGAGACATGATAACAGTGTTCCAATATCTGAGGGCTACCACAAGGCAGAGGGGGTCAGGTTGTTCACCAGAGCACCAGAGGGCAGGACAAGAAACAATGGTTGGAAACTGATCAAGGAGAGAAGCAACCTGGAATTAAGGAGAAGCTTCCTGACAGTGAGGACAATCAACCAGTGGAACACCTTGCCTCCAGAAATCGTATGCATTCCATCACTGGAGATTTTCAAGAGGAGACTGGACATTCACCTGTCTGAAATGGTATAGGTTCTCCTGCTTGAGCAAGGGGCTGGACTAGAAGACCTTCAAGGTCCCTTCCAGCTTCTATTCTGTTCTGTTCCGTTCCGTTCTAAATTCTAGTCAAGGATTACAATCACATTTTCTAATTGCTTCAGACCAGTACCCAGATTTGATTTTTCTCAGTTCTTCCTCCTTTGTATATCACAAATTCAAAGTTAACACAATCACTTTCCCCAAGGTACCAGTCTCCTTCAGTTTTTTTAAGCTATTCTCCTTGATCTTTTTTCCATCTTCTGATAAATGAAGTTATCAGTAAGAGAGGACAAGAATTTGTTGGACTTCTGGCTCTTGGCTGAGTTAGATTCCAAATAGGTGTCAAGATAGTTGAGATCTCCCATTACCCTATTGCAGGCCTCTTTGAAAGTCTGATAATCTGATAACAGAAAATCTTCATATCTTTTGCATGCTAAGATGGTTTATTAAAAACTGTGATAGTATCACTTTTATTTTCTCTCTTCTTTTATTCTTACACAGGTATTTTCAAATTTCCATGTTCTAATTCCTGAATTTCTGCTCAAGTATACAGCTTTTTATATACACAGTTGCAATCTTTTCTTTTAGATTTTCTAAGTTTTAAAAAATTTGTAATGTTCTAGTGCATCTAAATCAGACATGTCAAACTCATGACATGTTTTGCCATTGCCGGCAATGGGGTGGACGTGGCTTCCGCTTGATGTGTCTGGCCCGCGGGCCGGCAGTTTGACACCCCTGATCTAGATCATCCTAGTAATTTCAATAGTGTTTCTCATATTTGTCTTCATGAGTTAGAATTTCTAGTTCTCTTCTAATTCTAATCCTGTTAATATGAGCCAGTATTATATTTTAATGACTATTGTAAACTAAACATTTTTAATTCCTATATTTTTTATGGGTACAGGTACATTTGAATTTTTGCTTCCACATTTATGGGAAGATATTTCAGGTTTTTAAATATGAAATATCAGCAGCTGGTCATTCATAGATGTATTATCAGAGCATCACTCAATTTGCAGTCTTTTAGCTAAACTATTGTTTATCTTAGTTGGGACCAGATAGTACAGACCTAATGCGTTATACTGTATCTTAGAATGAGAAGAAAAAGTCATTAATAAATAAATGATTATTTCCTATTCTTGTAAATATAGGGAAAACTTATTTGATCCCCTGCTGATTTTGTATGTTTGCCCACTGACAAAGAAATGATCAGTCTATAATTTTAATGATAGGTTTATTTTAACAGTGAGAGATAGAATAACAACAAAAAATCCAGAAAAACTCATTTCAAAAAAAGTTATAAATTGATTTGCATTTTAATGAGTGAAATAAGTATTTGATCCCCTATCAATCAAGATTTCTGGCTCCCAGGTGTCTTTTATACAGGTAACGAGCTGAGATAGGAGCAAAGGGAGTATCCTGTCCACAGAAGCAATCAATCAGATTCCAAACTCTCCATTATGGCCAAGACCAAAGAGCTGTCCGAGGATGTCAGGGACATGATTTAGACCTACAAAGGCTGGGACGGGCTACAAGACTATCGCCAAGCAGATTGTTGAGAAGGTGACAACAGTTGGTGCAATTATTCACAAATGGAAGATACACAAAATAACTATCAACTTCCCTCGGTCTGGAGTTCCATGCAAGATCTCACCTCGTGGAGTTTCAATGATTATGAGAACGGTGAGGAATCAGCCCAGAACTACATGGGAGGATCTTGTCAATGATCTCAAGGCAGCTGGGACCATAGTCACCAAGAAAACAATTGGTAACACACTACGCTGTGAAGGACTGAAATCCTGCAGCTCCTTCAAGGTCCCTCTGCTCAAGAAACCACATGTATAGGCCTGTCTGAAGTTTGCCAATGAACATCTGAATGATTCAGAGGAGAACTTGGTGAAAGTGTTGTGGTCAGATGAGATTAAAATCGAGCTCTTTGGCATCAACTCAACTCACCGTGTTTGGAAGAAGAGGAATGCTGTCTGTGATCCCAAGAACACCATCCCCACTGTCAAACATGGAGGTGGAAACATTATGCTTTGGGGGTGTTTTTCTACTAAGGGAACAGAACAACTTCATTGCATCAAAGGAATGATGGATGGGGCCATGTACCATTAAACTTTGGGTAAGAACCTCCTTCCATCAGCCAGGGCATTGAAAATGGGTCGTGGATGGGTATTCTAGCATGGCAATGACCCAAAACAAATGGCCAAGCCAACAAAGCAGTGGCTGAAGAAGAAGCACATTAAGCTTGGGAAGGATTCCATGAATGAGAATCCTCAAGGGGAAAACAACTCAAGAAGCTTGTGAAATTTTGAAAAGTGAGATTATAAAAGCCCAGTCTAGCACAATGCCAACGAAGAAGAAATATAACAGCTCTCAAAAGAAATCAGCATGGCTGCATAAAGAACTCTCTGATAAATTGAAAGACAAAAAGGACAAGTATAAAAAGTGGAAAGAAGGGCACACTACTAAGGCAGAATATCAGCAAATAGCCCGAGCCTGCAAAGATGAAGTGAGGAAAGCTAAGGCTCAAAATGAACTAAGGCTTGCAACAAAAGTCAAAAATAACAAAAAAGCTTCTTTCAACATGTAAAAAACAAGCAAAAGATTAAGGAAATCATTGGTCCATTAATGGGAGAAAGTGGCAAGAAGGTAACAAGCAACAGGGAGAAAGCAGAACTACTCAATTTGTTTTTTGTATCAGTCTTTACACAAAGGGAAAAAAACAGTCCAATCTATCAAAAACAGTACCGTAAAAAGCAGATTAGAAACACAAGTTAAGATAGGCAAGAAAATGGTAAGTGAGCACCTGTCCAGCCTAGATGAGTTCAAATCACTAGGACCAGATGAACTACACCCCAAGGTTCTGACGGAACTGGCAAATGTGTTCTCAGAACCACTGAACTATATTTTTCAAAGATCCTGGAGCACTGTGGAACTGCCAGAGGACTGGAAAAGAGCTGATGTAGTTCCCATCTTCAAAAAAGGGAAAAAAATGGATCCAGGAAACTACAGACCAGGCCGTACTCAGCGTGTGGTCCTCAATGGAAATGCATCTACATGGAGGGAAGTGTGTAGTGTGGTGCCACAGGGCTCTGTCCTGGGCCCAGTGCTGTTCAACATCTTCATCAGCAAATGGAATACTGCATCCAGTTTTGGTCACCACAATGTAAAAAAGATGTTGAGACTCTAGAAAGAGTACAGAGAAGAGCAACAAAGATGATTAGGGGACTGGAGGCTAAAACATAAAGAACGGTTGCTGGAATTAGGTATGTCTAGTTTAATGAAAAGAAGAACAAGGGGTGACATGATAGCAGTATTCCAATATCTCAGGGGTTGCCACAAAGAAGAAGGAGTGAAGCTATTCTTCAAAGCACCTGAAAGTAGGACAAGAAGCAATGGATGGAAACTAACCAAAGAGAGAAGCAACCTAGAACTAAGGAGAAATTTTCTTGACAGTTAGAACAATTAATCAGTGGAACAACCTGCCTCCAGAAGCTGTGAATGCTCCAACACTGGAAGTTTTTAAAAAAGAGACTGGACAGCCATTTGTCTGAAATGATTTCCTTCTTGAGCAGGGGGTTGGAGTAAATGACCTCCAAGGTCCTTCCAACTTTATTATTATTATTATTATTATTATTATTATTATTATTATTATTATTATTATTATTATTATTATATCATGGAGTGGCTTAGCCAGTCTCCAGACCTTAACCCCATAGAAAATCTGTGGAGGGAGCTGAAGGTTTGAGCTGCCAAATATCAGCCTTGAAACCTTAATGTCTTGGAGAGGATCCTGTGTGCAAACCTGGTGCCCAACAAGAAACATCTGACCTCTATGATTGCCAACAAGGATTTTGCCACCAAGCACTAAACCATGTTTTGTGATGGGGTCAAATGCTTATGTCACTCATTAAAATGCAAATCAATCTATAACTTTCTTAAAATGCATTTTTCTGCATTTGTTTGTTGTTATTTTGTCTCCCACTGTTAAAATAAACCTACCATTAAAATTATAGACTGATCATTTATTTGTCAGTGAGCAAACATACAAAATCAGCAGGGAATCAAATAATTTCCCCCCTCACTGTATATATAAAAAATAGCATTCACTGCCTGACTCTATACTGACTCTTGATGACCCACAATAAAACCAAACCTGTAGAAAGTACGAGATAAATAGCGTTATAAAGAAAAATAAAGAACAATATGATAAGACTGACTAACAACACCCATACATACAAACATATCTGATAGGGGTCCCAACCAAGTCTTTAAGGCTTTTTGGAATGGCACTGGGGAAGGGGAAAAGGAAGCCATCTATGCATGTGGATACTGCTGCCTAAATCAAATAAATAAGCAGATTTCTCATTTAGTTGCTAAAATAGTAGAAGGAAATCTCTGAAACCTAACAATCAGCAGATCCCCATTTTTTCTTCTAGTACTTTTTTGAATAAGCATATAACAAGCTTCTTATGTAGTAAAACAGATTTTTAATTTAGTTTATCTGCATCATTATAGATCAGTATTTAGTCTGTTTATATGTAAATGTATGATTTGACGAACAATTAAATGTTGACAAAGTATATTGCAGTCATATCAATTGTACTGCATTTTCCATAATTTTTCTAACTGACATCTTTGATAAATAGTGGTTGCCAAGTCAAAATCGATTATACAGTGCACTAGGAATTCATGGTGCTGTCAGGGAGAAGACCGATTGACTTTAAATTTACATATTAATGAGAAGATTTGTTAAGGGGGTACTTGACTATAGAAAATAACAGCATATTTATAGGGCATGACATTTTATAAAAAAAGCTGATGCAGGAAAATGGAAATTAAACCTTTCAGATTAATACATTCAAGAATGTTAAAATGCATATTTGCATATTTATTTCCTGAATTTACCTTTCTTTTCAACAGATTTCCTCATCTTCCTTCCCAAGTTAAAGTGTATCTCCCTGTATATTAATAATTTTGAATTACTTTGCTTCAACTGCTAAAGAGATCTAACAAATAAGGGGAAAAAATCCAATGCGTTTCTTAATTTTGTTAAATGTCCTTTAATTTTTAGTGTGACAAGATAATGAATATTATTTTGATGTTAGAATCTCTGATGGTATAGAAATATTCTTAAAAAATAATAAATGGGTGCCTTTTTGTCCTCTAAAATGAAAATTGTTTAATATAAGTAAATTTGTGTGATACAGCTTTTTATTGAACGTTCAAGAATAAATATACTGTAAAGATTACTTACAAGATTGTTTGTTGAAATGGAATTAAAGCTGTAGACAGACTGCCTACTCTGTTTTGAGGCTAAATCCTGGTCTCTGAAATAGCTTGTAACTTTCATAAGCTACCATATCACCATGCAGAACTACTTCCAAGATTCATGGTGGTTATTGTGGAAAGAAAAATAAGAGGTGATGTTTTCTTAAAGCTCATCCGTAAGCTCTCCTAATATTCCCTCTGGCTACAGTAACCTCACAGTCTTCCAGGTTATATTGACTTATTGATCACGGGTCGGCAACCTGTGGCTCCGGAGCCGCATGCGGCTCTTTCAGCTGTCTCCTGCGGCTCCCTGTCCTCAGCCACCATGTGCAGTCTGAAAAAAAAAAAGTGGAACTAAAAAAGTTCAACCAATCAATTCAAACTTCTCATGAAGTTTGAATTGATTGGTTGAACTTCTTTGGTTTGTGGGACTGCCCACAAACCTCTTTCCTTCTTTGTACTGCATGTGGTGGCCGGGAGGATTGCTGGAAAAGTGTCCCTAGCAAGGAGCCGTGGGTGGCCGGTCTCGGGGTGCCTCTTCCCTGCCCGGCAGGTCTCCCCTCGCCCTGCTCCGCTGCCACCTCTGTTAGTCGGGGGGGTCGCTCGGGGTCTTCCGGAGCTTCCCCTCTCCACCTGCGCCTTTTGGCCATCTCATGGGCAGCAGATTCCCCCGTGGTGCCTGCCTGGCCCTTTCCACACCTGCTGCGTGGTCCTCTTGGCCGTCCTCCCAAGCCGCCGGTTGCGCTGAGCGAGGCGGTGGCGAGTGGGCAACCGTGCCACTTCGCCGTCCTCCCGCTGCCACCGCCGCCGCCAATGCAGGAGAAGGAGACCTTGGGCTGTGAGGGCGGCGGGGGCGGCTGGGACGTCCCCATGGCTGCATTCCCCTTTGCCGGCGCGGCCGCCCATGGTGCATCCGGCCTCGGCGCCCTCCTCTTAGGATGGCAAAGTGGCTGAGGACGCGGCAGGGGTGGCAGCTGGGCCGGGCCACCACCACCGGAGCCACTGCTCCCGTCCTGCTCCCCCTCCCCGCCCGTTCGGCTGAGGACGCGGGGGCCGTGCCGTGCCACCACCGCCAGTGGACCGCTGCTCCCATCCTGCTCCCCCTCCCCGCCTGTTTGGCCGAGGATACGGGGGCCACGCCGCGCCACCACCACCACCAGAGCCACTGTTCCCGTCCTGCTCCGGACCTTCGGTTTTCTCGGCTTGCCAACAAGGCTTGCAAACTTGGTTCCTGCCAGGGAAGTTCCTTCCCCGAAGCCTGCAATTGCTCAGAGCTCGTCCCAAAAAGTGCTGCTTCCCTGGCAGGAGCCGAGTTTGCAAGCCTCGTTGGCAAGCCAAGAAAACAGAAGGTCCGGAGGGTTCCCTCCTGGTTTCGGGGTTTTTCTCGCCTGCCCGCCCGGGTGGAGAGCCTGTGCCTCCCCTTCTCCTGTGGCCGGGGAAAGAGGGCCGGCCCCGAGCCTGTCCTGGAGGACTTTTTAGGCCCTAGGCTCCACTCTTCAATCAAGCTGCGGTATTGAAACGGGTCCAAGTGGCTCTTTCACCATTTTAGGTTGCCGACCCCTGGTCTAGATCAAGGAAATGTTTGAGATATATTTCCTCAGTTGCATGAGTTATACTTTAGGTTTTCTTATTTCATTTGGTTTCACCCCCAAAGTGGAACACATTCCACTTGGAACTGCTGTAACTTTACAGATTTGTTAAGATCTTCTGATCTTGTCTGGCACCTTCAAATGAGTAAATGAAAAATTGTGAAAATAACTAAAACAAGATGAGCAGCCTTAATTCATAACATCTTCAGTGTCCCTGAGAGGTTTGATTGCAATTGAGGAGATTTCTAATTGATAACCCACTAAGCGGAAAAAGGATCTTGGGATCATGCAAGATAGGTCAATGAGGATATTGATTCAGCATGTGGCAGCTGTATAGCAAATTTCATGATCATGATCATTAGGAAAGGATTGAAAATTAGAATATGATATGTCCACATCTGAAATAATTGTTTATAGTTGTGATCACCACAGATTATAGATGGAAATGATGAAAAACTTAATTAACTGGGATACACAAGCCTACTTACAGATTGATAGATAAATATGTAAGTTTATTTTTTGTAATGCCATATAGCTACAAATAAACAGAGAAAAATTCTTTTCTTATGGAATACAAGTTGTATTCAAGAAATTTTCATCTTGGAAAATGTTCTAATTATGTTTAAAAGAACAAATTGACATAGATGGTATGTGATAAAAACTTCATATTTACTATATTACTTAATTGGTATACTATATTATTTAATTGGTATTTTCATGCTATATCTCCTAATTAGAGTTCTGTGCTTTGATTTGGGGGCATAATACGCATTTATAGATATACCAAGTATTAGATATTTTTCCAATTAAATGTCAAAGATCCAATGAACAAATTGATCCTTTTTCTTTTAAATAGAAAAAATACCTTGATATATTTAAACTGTGATTTGAAATCACTGTGTTGGAAAATTTAGAAGGTATACCATATTTATAAATTGGATGTTGCTTAAACATAAAAAGTAAAATAATGAGTGTTATTTCCCTTTATAGGATGGTGCTCTGGAAGAATACAGTGAAAAGAATTTCTATGAATCCGATGAGCAGCAGGATAAAGATCCAAAAGTGAACAAGCTCTATTCTATGGATCCAGACCACAGATTACTGATAAGAAATACAAAGCCTTTATTACAAAGCCGGAATGCTGCTGTATGGCTATTTTAATTCATATAATTTTTTTTTCATTTAGCCAAATTGTTGGATTTAGAGTTAAGCACGTGTATCAGGGTTGGTAGAAGTTGTCTTCGCTTCACTTTTTTCTCAGTGGCTCTCTCTTGAACTTCTAACAATGTCCTATTGCTGAGTAAGTGACTAGGTTGAGCCATTCTGTGGTGAGGTGGAATTTCTGCAGATCAGCTAAAAACACGCCTCTGCAATATGGGCCTAGCTGATTCTTTGAGGTGATGCTTCCTAAGCCACATTCTATTTTGGGCTGTTCAGTTCTTTGGCTTTTTGTGGACCATTTGGAGAACTCAGGGAGAGCTGTTGTAGGAACTTGGATTATAGAAATTCACTTCTACAGCTCTGATATGCAGGCTTAACAACCAATAAAAAGAATCTATAAAATATGTTAGTTTTTTACAAATCCCAATTCAGACTCTCCTCTGTGCACTTGCCCTAAGGATGGAAAAAATGTTTGAAAGATTTCTTCTTTTTTTGTGGATTTTCTTAAAGCAAACCTGTTGATTGTTTTAGTTGTCAGTAATGGGCAAGATGTATTAAGCATATACGGAATTTGTACATGACCATAATAATTTTGGCTTTTAATTAGTCCTCTCAGGATAGGCTGAAACAAATTTACAAATTAAACAAATTAGAATTGCTGTTAAATTTTGAGACCTCCCTAAGGGAATAGAAAAATGTTGTGAACCTATGATATTTAAAAACCAATCCATTTATGACATTGACTAGAGAAGCTGTCTCTTTATTATAAATGGGCTTCTTTTTAGGATTCGTCTGTTTTTCTACTTCTTTGTTTTACTACCGGTAAGTTTTTAAAGCAAAACCATCATGGGATCATGATTATTGGGCCTAATTAATGGGAAGAGTGCTGCATATAATTTTGTGAATGTACATACATCACTGAATAGAAAATGTTTCGTGTGGTGGACAAACAAAAGTATACACACCAAGCTAAGCAGATGAAAAAGATTTATGGTATAAATATATTTTATTATAAATTCTCAGTCCTGATGTGTTTTTGTGGAAATACATCACATGCTACAAATGCCCTGTCTGCTGTAAGTTTTCCTTGAATAAGAGTTTTTTCTTCAAAATCCATTTGGATTGAGATTTTATTTTAAATGATAAATGTGGTACATTTCTTTTCATGTTTTTTGGATTGGCATTGAATGTCCATCTAGTCCAGCAATAGTGGTCATCATATACTCCCTTTTGAGGAATTGACATCTTTCAAGTATATTAGGAGCTATACAATATTGCATCATCATCAGCTGTACAAACATTTTTGTTAGAGTGAAACAATAGTTTATTGCTTAAAGTCTTTTAGAAAGGAAATGTTATAGATATTTAAGCCACATAATCTTTGGATTTATCTCATCCATATAATGGCAGCTAATTTATTTACTGGAACATGAAGATTCTTATTTTAAATTTCAATATCTAGTAGCCAAAGAGAGAATATCTCAAAGATCTTATTTGTATATCAGTGGCCCTCAACGTATGACCACAATTGGATCTTGGTTGTTCAGTGAAACGGTTGTTAAACAAGACATCATATGATTGCCCATTTGATTGCTTCACTCAACAACCACAATCCAGCCACTCCCAGTTCTTGTTATTAAGTGATTAGGTGGATCCTTAAATGGATGGAGTCCCAAGTAAGGAACACCGGGTGTTTCAGGAGTAGGGGAGATCCTGGGAAGCTCCGCTTGGGAGTTGAAAATCTTTCTTTCCAAAATCCAAGCAGTATTTTCATCCACTGAGTGAAAAGACACTTTTGCACAGCCTGCTCCAGGTCTCCTGTGCACTTACCCACCTACCTGAGGCACCCCATGCTTCTTACCTTACCATTTTGCCTGATTGCCCTCTGCTTGGATTTCATCTCCCTCTGCCTCAGGGGGCTGGCTAAAGAGCTGTTTGCTGAAGTAATTAAGCTCCTCTCCATGCACAGAAGGAAACTTCTTTGGTGTGGTGCAGAAACGGACCTGAAATCCTTCAGCTTCCCTCGGGTGGCGGCTCTTTCAGCCAGACCCCTGAGACGAGAGGCAATTCTTTCCTGCTGGCTTCCTCACTGACTTTTGGGGAAGTCAGCATAGCAAATTGCAAATGATGATCATATGTTCATAGGGCACTTGGCAACTGGTTGTAAATGCAAACAGGTTGCCAGGCACTGAGATCAGTGAACATGAGGGTGGTTGTGCAATGTTTGTGAAGCCCAGAAGTGCTTTATGGGCTGTAAAGCACCCTTTTCAATACATAATTCCAGACCATCAGACATTGAGGACTACTTGTAAATCTTTTTAATGAATGCGGGGAATGAGAGATACTCATTTCCCCATAGGCTTTCATTAACTGATGTGTTGCAAACTTTGCTTTGATAATGCAAGTAGTCCCCTGAGGAAAGATTATTTCTGCTGCAAAATACTGGAATTATGTAAATAAAATAAGCATTTGGAGATAATTTTTCTTATCAGAAAATATAATCTGAATAATTTTAAGTGCTGGTTATCATCTGTAAAGTCTTTCATAGTACCTGAGACTGGTTATTTTCAGGACTTCCTTCTGGATGTTTTTGCATATCCAACATAGTCCAACAACTTGGGCATGCTTCAGGTCTCTGTGAAACAATGTAATTTGATGGTACCCAGGAGGTATCTGTGTGGTAATGCCTATAGAACAGCATATCCCCCAAGACTCAGTCCCAATCCTGCTGGTCCTGAAATCTCTTCCCCCAGGCATTGGGGCTCAGTGTTGGATGAGCCATTTCTGTAACAGTTGAGGTTATGATTGTGACCAGCCTCAACTGTGGTTTTTTTTAGTTCTCTTGTTATTTTCTGTATTTTTGTTTCAATCTTATGTAAGCCAGGCACAGTTGTAGTTGGAGAGTTAGATGCCAAAGATTAATTAATACTTTTAAAAGATAAAATAATAAATATTCTTTCAAGCTACCAAGGGAATTAACATATTCTATAGATGAATCTGATCACTAGCAAATAATGGTTATTTTTTTTAAAGGTGGTGATGGCAGTTGCACAGCTTTATTGGCATGTGGCCCCCTACTCTGAAGCTGGTATAGTTGCTAAGTCCCTAGTACGTTTACTACGGAGTAGCAGGTAAATCAAATTTATTTATTTTTATTAGCTGGCATTGATCATCCCAGCTGTGGAGCATATATATATTTGAAATGTTAGATCAGATATGCAGTAGCTATCAGTTATAAGGAGATAAAGTAAACATATACAACAATTGAATACTAATATTTTCTGAATGAACAATTTTACTAAACTTTTAGAGGAACTAATATAGATCATAATATAATAGCAGCACATTAATTATACATTTTCTTGGGTCCCAGAAATTGTTGTAACTACATATCTAAGTCACATGAAACAAAACTGAGCTATAATATTGTTTGTTTACTTTTGGCTTAGCATGATCTAGAAAGGTATTCATTAAATTTATATGCAGTAGTTTCTTTAGTTGGATTCATTTATACATTCTACCAGAGGAGTCCCCAATCCCCGGGCTGCGACCCCTACCAGGCCTTGAACCTTTCGGAACCGTGCCATTGAAATAGCAGGCAAGCAAGGACGTGTGCTCCATTTGCACAAGCAGGCGTATACACTTGCCACTGTCTACATACACTTCTGATGATGTTCATAATATAAGTTACTATGTAAATTTTATTTCTCAAATTCAGTTTTATAAAATATGTCTGTAAGTAACTTACTAATCTTTCTATGTAAAAGCATAGTCTTATCATTTTATATTCAGTTTATTTTCAATTACATGGTTCTCATGGAAAAATAATTAAGCAAGACACTAATCATGTTCCATTCACTTTTAGGGAAGTACAGTATATTGTTCTCCAGAATATAGCAACAATGTCGATCCAGCGCAAGGTTTGACATACTGGCTTTACATTCAAAATACTTCATTTTGATCTTCATATTTGTTGACATTGATTTCTTATTCTATTTTTTCCCATCCAGGGGCTATTTGAGCCTTACTTGAAGAGCTTCTATGTTAGGTCAACTGATCCAACTATGATCAAGACATTAAAAGTATGCTTGTTTTAAGTATAATTTATGTCTTTGACGTACTGCTTTGCTTTGCTAATATTGAGACAAAAAGACACAAATTGTCAAGATTTATTCTTTCCAAAACGATGGTACTCAATGAGAATATGAAAGTGATACTGCTCAAATTTTATTTCAGAATAGATCTTGTTTATTTAGTGAAGCCCTCCATTTGAGCAAAGCATATTTAAGTTGAGAACCTTTATTGCAGTACTGTTTATAGATAATAAAATGACTTTAATTGAGCTATTATAGTTAATGCATTTAAACACTGTACTGAATAGGAAGTTAAGAATGATGGTATGACAGGAGGAGAAGGAAAGTACATTCTGTCTAGGTCTTGAAAATAAATACTGGATAAAAACAAGAATGTACATGTGTTACTAATTCATTGTACATTTCCATATCAAAAACATAAACTCAGCACATAATGGAAACATTGAGAAACTCCTCTCTAAATTATACATAAAATATTTTTGAGCTTTCATATTGTAAATATGCAAATTGATCAATTTTCACTCCTTTTTATTGGCTAATCAAAAGTATGGGCATCAGAGTGTTCTTCCCAGAGAGATAAGGCCTTGTTTTTAAATGTGATAGAAATAGGAAACAGTCCGGATTGGTGAAATGGATGAGAAAATTTTGAATTCTAGTTCTCCAGTGGTAGTGATATGAGAATTAACTGAGATGATCAGACTCTAAATATAAGATTGAAAAGTTCTGCTAAAATGCTAAAGCGGAGATTACTGAAATATACTTGTTATGGCTGAGTTTTTGTGGTTTGTACATTTCTGTACCCATCCCCACTATTAGCAAAAGTAACATAAATAATTTTAAATGTGTATGTGTTAATTGCCTGCTGATGATCTCTTCCAAGTGGGTTCTGGATGACATCAGTCTATTTATGCAAATCTTTCTTAGTACCACAAAAGTTTTCTGTCATCTATTTTTCTAAACAAGTATTTTGTTCTTTTTTAAAAAAAAACAGTGCCCTGCATATTTTTATTTTCAGAAATGCCTTTGTGCCCTATAGTTAAATAAATATGTTTCTTATATGTGAATCTAATTACTGAGATTTACAGCAGAAGCCATTCATCCTAAAGACATGTTGATTTTCATAGATCTATTATAGACATATGTCTAAATTTCCATTCAACAATTCACTGAACATTCATGAGATATTTTTACTACCAAAATAAGCATCAGTTCAGGACTCTTCAATTTAGTCTTTCATCGGTCCCCAAGAAGAACACACTAAGAAGCTATCCAAGTGACTCACTCCAAGTGGGTTCTGCAGAACAGGGTAAGAGTGAGGTTAAGACCCTGAAAACAGAATCTGAGGCCCTGTCAGGAAGAGGTGATGAATGAAAAGTCATATTAAGAAACAGCATGGAGGAAATGGGAGACTGTATATAGAGTAAAGTTACACAAAGGGGGCACTTCATTCAAGATCTCTTCTTTCTCTGCTTGCATTCAAGTAGAAGACAGGCAGCACTGGAGGGCTCAAGCACCTCTCTTTCTGGGTCAGGAAAAAAGTGATTTGTAAAAGTATAAAAGGAAAATGTTAATGTAAAATTGGCTACAGTCTGTGCAGACTTCAGAAACAACAAACACACCCATTATTGCAAGTTGTAGGAAGTTAAGTCCAAACAAAATTTTGGTCTGTTGTAGCTGAGGTTTCACTTTTCCAGGGGGATGATTTAGGAAGTCTAAGTATTAGCATTAGTGATGAGTTGGAACTCTGTTGAGTGAGGAACAAATGCTCTTCACCAATACATGCAGGGAAAGTGCTTTGACAGAAAACTTCCCATTGCATTTACTGGTTGGAAGTATGGGTAGTTTATCTAGCTCTTCAAATATTTCCCAGCCAAGTCTCAGGTGACAAATATTCAAGTGACAAATATCACAAGATCAATAACTAAGGGTTTACTTGATTGAAAGAGATGGAAGAGGTATCCTACTTCTAATAACCTGATGACCAGAATGGATGGATGAAACAGCTGAGTCACTAGCAAGTATTAAACAGTGGTATCATCACTTGTTTTCCCCTCAAGATAGTGGAGAAACGGGAGAGTTGAATACAGATCTATTTGTACTCAAGATCAATTTGTAAGATCTTCACAAATGAAAGGTTTCTAAATTCTTCTGTAAATCCAGAAGGAAAGAGACACAGTAGTTTTGTTGCTTGGATGCTACTAAATCCAGTTTTCTCAAAGGTGTTTTTTCATGAGGCAACTGGACTTTTTATCTGAAGACGTTTCGCTTTTCATCCAAGAAGCTTCTTCAGCTCTCTTAAGCCAGTTTAACGTTTACATTTGTTTCAGTAGGTAGATACATGGTCAAAGCACACTGGGTCTCAGCCACCTTTTATTTTCAATGAATGTTGATAATGATTCTGGAAGACCCAGAAATATTTTTATAAATAAATTTTATTGTAACTATTATTTATGATTTATGATTTATTACTTGCTGTTTATATATTACACTGTGAACCTATGCACTGGAGACAAATTGATTGACTAATCACATTTGGCCAATAAATAATTTTATTCTATTCTATTCTAAATTAGGAAGCTTCCATGACTGAAGTAAAAGCTTCAGTGATTATTGCCTAGCATGAGTTCAGCTAGAAGTTCCTTCAGTGCAAAGTATTTTATGATGCTTAGATAGAAATTATATTGTTTTTAATATGATTTCTTCAACTGTGGAAAAAATATTCTATTAACAGGTTACAAAATTGGAGCTTATATCTTCCCATTTTTAATTTAACAAGACTAACTTATATTTACAGTTTTCAATGATTTATAAAAAATAGAAAATAATTGTGTATCTGTATTCCCTTAACATTTTACCTTGTTTTCTAGCTTGAAATTTTAACTAATCTAGCAAATGAAGCCAATATATCAACTCTTCTCAGAGAATTTCAGGTTTGTGCACTATTTATATTTTTATTCATGCCTGATGTTCAATTTTAAATTAATTTCATATCCTTCTGCCCTTGCAAACTTGCTTAATACTCCTATGTTGTAGGTAAAGAAGATTGTGATATGTTTCTACTTTTGGATTAAAGCATTTGGAGTACCAATGGTAGTTGTTAGCGGCCATATATGCAAAGGCACCTGTAATTTGTGTGCCTTCAAAGTATTTTTTTTAATTTGGCTTTCCTTAAACTATGCTAATTTAATAGATTGAAATGTTTCTGAAACAACGTATGAACCAAAATATTTTTGTGCTCAGACTAATACTTATCATTGAGTTTCTCTGCATTATTATTGTTCATGAAAATAAACTGATTCCTTTTGATATGTTTTGGATAACTACAGCTAGCACATCCTCTATCCCCACAACTGTTACTACGCACTGAAGCTAGTTTCCGAGGCATGGCTTACTTAAACTGATGAGATAATGAAATTCTTGTTTTCTTCAGACTTATGTGAAAAGCCAAGATAAACAATTTGCTGCAGCTACAATCCAGGCAATAGGCAGATGTGCAACCAACATCTCAGAAGTGACTGACACATGCCTGAATGGCTTGGTGTGTTTGCTGTCCAATAGGGATGGTAGGTTAATTATTCTATTTTGTCTTCTGAATGAATGAAAACTTTTATTTTCTAGTAACGTTCTATAGTAGAACCTTATTAGAAGACTACATAGAAATGTCATTTCCCTTAAGCAACTATGAGTGTAGGACAATAGCAGCATTGCATCATTTGAGGATCTTCAAAATGATTTTCTGATTTTTTTTGCGAAGATGTATTAATATCAAAAAGTCTATGCTCCAGTCTTTCATATACAATATAAATTCATTTTCCCCATTGCATTAAAGTAGGGTGCTATAAGTAGAGAAATGTGGTTTTTTTGTGTATTATTAAAGAAGCATAACAAACTGTTTAAACTAGCCATTAATAAATATGCACACAGTTCAACATTTATTTTTTTCTTTCTTAATATATAGATTAGAAAAAATAGAGATATGTAGTTATATTTATAGATTCATTGGGTGTCCAAAGATGCTTTTCTATGCAATTATATCACGCTGACCGTTAGAATATAATCTGTTCAGTTGCTGAGGTACTTTATTTTGCTATTCCTTATATTACAAACATAAGTATGTGTTTCAAAATATAATTTTATATTTGCATTATTTTATAGTTATATAAGTTACAGATTCCAGCAATGTCTTATGAATACCAATCTTTGCTGAGTCAAAAAGTCTCAGGAAGGGGGAGATTTGTAGAGTAAAATTAATAGACAGAAATAATTATGTCATCTGCTGCTCTCTTCCTAAAATTCCATTGCACAAATGTACTTAGAATCCAGGATGAATCTTTCCCATGTGGGAATGTTGTTATAGAAGAAAAATGAAAATTGTGGGTGTGCTTAAGTATCTTTCCCATCTCTTCTCATTGTTTATTTGTTTACTTACATACCAACCTACTTACATGATTTTTGCTCTGTACCAGTCTCACAATTTTATTATTTATTTGATTTTGGTACAGTGTAAAAATAAAGTACAAATAATGAAAAAAAGCATATAACCTAGTCCAATCCATGCCACTTCACTTCATTCCATGAAAGAGGTGGATTGATGACTTGACAGGAAGAGCAGAGTCACTTTGGCTAATGTGTTCCCTAATGTAATACCTTGTCTTGAAGGACTTTATTGGTAAATATCTGGTAATTTGAATTTGGGTCAAAGCCAACTGACAACCAAATAAATAATTAAAAAATCAATATTATTCTGTGATAGTTAGGTCCATCTACCAGCAGCCTAGCTTCTGCAGTTATGCCAGTTGGAGCTGTAGTAGTTACCCTAATTCAACCATGTGAGGAGCAGGAGTTTCTGTTTCCTGGACTAGATTGTCCAAGAACTAACACACCAGTGAAGTTGGGCAAATACCTCCCTGGCCAGAGCTTTCACCTGCTGTTGAGGCAGGAGCTTTAACTTAAAGAGGACCCACAAGTCCCAGACTACTCCATTGATGGGCTATGATCCCATCAACAGTAACAACTGGGATATTCCTTTTAGTTATTCAAACATCAGCTGGTTTCTTTGGTGTGTCTAGTACGATATCTTTTTTTATGTCCTTCTTGTAGCCTGTTTAAATCCACATTCAATCCAAACATATCCAATTCCTCAGGATCTTAAACTCAAAACTATCCAGGCTGATATTGCCCCACTCATCTTGCCTGATTTTGTGGAACTAGAATCCAGCCTTGACTAGAAGCAAACAGTTTTATTCATAACGATAAGACTGATCATCCTAATAGACTTATTGTTCTGCAGAAGTGCAGGATATCCACTACTAAGCTGAATATTACAGGATATTCTATTTTGTCACAACATATTTTGGAAATAAACACCAATTTTCTAATTATTTGACTGTGATACATACCTTTTAAAAACTTATTTTATTCTTTTATTTTACCAGAAATAATAGTAGCTGAAAGCATAATAGTAATTAAGAAGCTGCTGCAAACACAACCAGCACACCATGGTGAAATAATTAAACGCATGGCCAGGCTCCTTGACAGTATAACTGTAAGTACTGAATATTTATATGATTATACCATTGATATTTAGAATTTTTAAACCAAAATTTCTCTGAATTTCATTTGTTCAAGATAATTATCCAACAAATTATTATTTGTTGAATTCATCTGTGTATTCCATGTGGCTTCTATATTAAATGGAAAACAAGCACACACACATACACACATTCAATATATGGAAGATACAAGATCTTATATTTTTTAAAACTACATTTCTTAATAATTTGAAATACAAAAATTATACCTAGGTATTGTATTAATATTTTTCTAAACAAAACAAATGTTTTAATATTTATGAAGCCATCTGTAAATTTATGAATGGCTCAAAAGTTTTAATCTTCAAATTAAGTGTTATTAATATTGCACAACATCTATATTATTTATTTCCTAGTACTTCAAATTCGATTTGGAAAAAGTGCTTGGAATACAACTCAACACTATCTGTTTCTCATTTCAGCCACATGTATGTTTCTAGGATCAGATAGATACAGAAACCATATCATCCTAAAGGTTCATCCAGTATGAACTTTTCCCATGTCAGGAAATAGTTATAGAAGAAAAATGTGTGGGTATGCCTGAATATTCTTGATGACCTGACAGGAAGAGCAGAGTCACTTTGGCTAATGGGTTCCTAATGTAATAAATACCGTGATGCAGCTGCTTTAATAAATTGCTTATAAGTATTGTATTTGCATTCTTGCACCTTTTTTTGTAGCACTTTTTCCACATCAAATTCAAAGCATTGCACTTTTTTTTATCTTCTATCTTTTATCTTACCTACATAAATAACAACAACACTAAATTTCCTGTATTAGCTTGTATGGTCTTAACTTCTACCACATTTTGCCTTTTGGATTATTACTGTTTTGAAGTAGAATTGCAAACATCATCTTGGTCTGTTTCCCTTAGCTCATCTGAAATGATTTGTTAACATAAGAGACAAGCAAGGCTCAGTATGTTCTATATCTGATCAGTTTATTCCTTACTTTACTGTTTAGTAGTGCATGGAGATTAAATGAATAGTAATGCTTTCATCTGCATAACTTTAGTTTAAATAGATATACTTTAATACATAAAACAGGAAAATAATCCTTCTTAATCCAGCTCTTTTGTTATCCACATCTATATAATCACCAACATTAACTATACACTTTTGCCAGAAATGGACAAACTTCTTACAGCTGTCACAAAAGAATCCCACATATTTCCTCTTCTATAAAGGCATTTCCATTTCTTCATCAAAAATTCAATTCAGGGAAAAGGTGCAAGTCACATGATACCAAGATTGGAGCTTCTAGTGTATCAGTACTAAAATTTGTTGGCAATTTATAATATTAAAGTCATTACTTTTCATTCAACACTTGTATATGTATATATGTATGTGCAGTATTTTCAATACACAAATAATGATAGTATATTGTATGTGGTCCTTAATATATGTTATATCTGAACTACATTATATATGTATATATGAACATATGGCAATTCTTTTCTGAGGAATTTGTATGTTCTTTTCTGAAGAATTTAGATTTGAAAAAAAAACAAACCACTAGTTGATGGGACAAAATATGGTTTGATTTCTCCCATGAGATTCAATTTTATCACACTAAGGTATAAGTGGATAGGTTTATTTTAGTGTAAACTTAACTCACAGTTACATCTGTCCATAAAAGTTTTGCTTCAGGCAAATTAGCATTTGCTTTGTATTGATTACATTAGTGATGCATTGCAGCACAGTTGTATTCAGGTTTATTTTGAAAATCTTATCAAAGCAAACAAGATGACTAAATATCATGCTTTATAAGTATAAGAATTGTTCTTAAAACTCTCAGGTTGTAATATGAAAGATAGCAAAATATACTCAATATACTTATTTGAGAGTCTATGTCATCACCATAATTTCTCATACATTATGTGAAGGCGAGTATATTAGAATTTTTAGATGCTTTATGTAATAAATATTTTATCTTTTTTATTCCTGGTTTAGAACTTAATTTCCTTCATTGGTAAAGCCATTGTATACAATCCACAGGTTTGAAAAATACCCTTAACTATTTGCCTATGCAGTTTAGTATATAAAATAACAGACAGTATATTTTATAATCTTGCTTGATCTTCAAGAATAATAAAAAACAGAAATGTGTACTGAATGTATTATTTTCTCTATTCTTACACATTCAGGGTGCTTACATATAATTCACGAAATGCCAGGGAATGGATCAGTTAACTTTGTATCTTTATAACTCTGTGTGAATTATTTAAGGATAGTACAGACAAGGGAAGCAATATTGCATCCTAACCTTTAAGACTAGATGCATAGATTAAATCTATTTAAGCGTTGCAGAGAGAGTTCTGGCCAAAGGATGCTTCTGCTCACAGATATGAGCAACAGATTATTTCTTCTTGTTATTCTTATTATTCTCTCCTCCTCTTCTCTCCCCCTCCCCAGTTTTATTGTTCCCATTGGGGCTATTTAGCCAACATTTAATGAAAATTATAAACTGTTTCATACAATAGAACATATTCATTGTTGTATATTCATATAAATGTAATATACACAGGGAGCCTTTATAGTCTTTCAACAGCATATCTGGAACTGTTTAATAATAACATGAGCTATTTCTTGTAACATTTAAATTTGTGTGCAAATGTAGTTCTTGAATTAATCTGTCTTAATATTTACGTTACTCCTGCATTCTTATGTAGAAATAAATTTGGCTCTGCAGGTGACTATTCCTTTTATACTTTAAAAATTAATGTAGCATTCAATTACTGTTTAGCCCAATTTAAATGATACTTTGGGAGTAAGGTCTTAATGCAGTGTAACCTTTGGAACATTAGAAATAATCCCATTCTCACTGTGCACTAATGGACATCAGTCTTGTCATATTTAATTTGGTAAATGGACTCAAGCATTTAAAATTTCCCTTGTCTAACAATTCCACTGTCCATCTTTTTAGTCTGTCACTTTCTGTATCTGTGAAGTTTTATTTATGGATGTTTTATCCATATGACAATAAAATACAAACATAAAAGAAATGTATACAGTTACAGAGTTATGATGACAAATGGCAGTGGCAGCTTTCTAGAATGACAGACTGTGGTATTCCTGATCAAATAAGAGAATCTTCCTGACATTAGAGTTTTTGAGCACAAAGTAGCAGAGATTTAATGACTCTATGAACATAAGTGTTATTATGATGACTTTCAAGATGGGTGGGACAGAATTCAATCTCCAGACCTTCTTGGGACACATGGCTTACACATTTTTGGTACATTTTTGCTTCACACCCAAATTCAAAGGCATGGTCTCAAATTGAACACACCAAAAGAAGTTCTCATTTTTACTTTTTGAGATAGGTGTTCAAAAAAGGGTGTCATACTAATATTTCAGCTATAGGATATGTTGTTTTTTGTTGATTGGCCAAAAGCTAAAATAAATATTCACTTGTATGCTCCCTATATCTATGAAGATTAGGATTATTGCAGGAGTTGGCAATGTCAGAGTAGATGTAGTTACTTGAAAATAACAGTGTCTTGTATTTCTCAAATAGTTACAGGCCTTTTTCCTTTTGCACATATTCAATATAAATGGATTGCAACATCTTGTTTAATAACAGAGCTTCCCATTGCTCACAAGCTCAAATTCTTACATTTAACTTTGAGTTATCTAAAAGTCTCTGGCTTGTATTTTGGCAAATCTTCCTCAGTAAAATATAACTGCTCCAATACCTGCAATATTTTCTTGTATTTTTAAAGGGATTATTTAATCTGGTAAAACCTATGACATATTCTACAATGTCCAGTAATGACAAATGAGACAGTAAACATACAATCGAAGGAATTCATAAACGTAAGCTTGATTCTTGTTTCGTAACTAGTTTTCTGCTCCATAACTTTTTACTAGTGAAAAGTTACTGAATCACTTTGCTTGAGAATAGCATGTAAGCTTTGATTTAAAGTGGTATTTGCTGACCACAGTTAAACAAATTCTACCCATTCTTTTTTTTTTTTGTAAATCATATTAGCAACATTTTCAGAGTTGATATCCTTATGGATAGGGCAGGATATTGAGAAAAATGAGATTAGTGAACCGAAACAGTAGACGAGTTATGGCTCCTTTTTGTTTTCGCTATATCAGTGGTTCTCAACCTTTTCCGGGGCTCGACCCCGGACCGCACCGCACAAAAAAAATGGCGGGCCCGCGCATGCGCATCGCGACGGGGCGCATCGCGCATGCGTGGCGCGACGACCCGCATCGCGATAGGGAAAAAAATGGCAGGCCAAAAAAAATGGCGGGCCTGCATCGCGCATGCGTGGCGTGACGGCCTACATCGCAATAGGAAAAAATGGCCGACCAAAAAAAATGGCGGGCCTGCACCGCGCATGCGCGGCGCAACGGGGCGCATCGCGCATGCACGGCGCGACAGGGCGCATCGCGCATGCGCGGCGCGATGGGGTGCATCGCGCATGCGCGGCGCGGCGCGGCGCATCGCGATAGCAAAAAAATGGCCGACCCCCCAAAAAATGGCCGACCAAAAAAAATGGCGGACTGCGGTGCTTGGCGACCCCCGTGAAATGGTCGTTTGACCCCAAATGGGGTCGTGACCCACAGGTTGAGAACCGCTGCGCTATATGGATGTATTAATGAGTAACACCCAGGATTCAAAGACTATATGAAAATCATTATTTTCTTTGTTTGTTCAAGAAATGCTATCAGGGCAAGGGAGGAGTTTGCATAGAAGATTTGAAAAGAAACCTTTTCTTGATATATATCAAGTATTTTCCATGGCTGAAATTGAATAAGTCACATCATGCATATGAACAAGGCTGCAAGGATTGTATTTTCATGTGTATATGATCATAACAATTATCACTTGCCCTTCGATATTGGAAATTTGGCACTTAGGTTTTTGGGGCTATAAGTAATATTCAGTGAATTAAATTCTGAGGCCTGTTCTAGTTTAACTGTTCATTTTTTCATCATTTATTTATGGCAATATAAAAACCATCGACATTCATAGCTAGAACAACGAAGGAGGCAAAAAGATGATCAACTGCATGATTAAATAAACTGTCAAGTAAATAAACATTTGAATGCTTTTGTGAAACTTCAAGCAGAAGTAGAAGCCCCGGGGCCCCCCTCCACTTCAGCATGGCTGTCAGGAAGATTTCATGGGACACTTTATTTACAGAGACTTTGCCTTTGCAAATTCAGGGAGATAGAAACTCTTGCCCATATCCTCATAAAGTGTCCTTTTTATGATGCCTCAAGACATATTTTGATCTCCACAATAGATAAAGGCAGGATACACAACAATTATGAATTGATTCTACTTTATTGTAAGATTACATTAACAGAATCTTGTCAACTGGAAGCACAGACCTCCTGCCTCCACTTTTACTTATTTGATCCATTGGGGAGGGCCTTTCCTAAGGTTCTTTATCTGTTTCTTGTCTGATTGTTTCCTAGGCAGCACCTCCTCCTTTTTTCCCCCAAGGTCATTCATACATTCCATTACAGGATGTGACAAACTTTGCCCAGAACCTGTTTCTGTGAATTGAGTCAAAAGTTGTCTTTAAATCAATAAACGCAACATATTATGTATCTCTTTGACATTAAGAATATTTTTATATTAGATAATCTAGTATAGATCACTTGTAGATTGTAGACTGTACACTGTGGATTGTAATGTAGATTGCATCTATACAATCTAAACCAGGGGTGTCAAACGTACCCCACCCCGGCTCTGCAAAAGCAAAAAATAATCTCCACAATTATCTCTGACATTTGGGTGTCATAGCTGATAAATTTAATGTTTATTAATTTTTTAGGGATGCTGACACTACACTCACCTACTGTATGGCCAAATGTCTTTTATCAAGTCGTACAATTACACAAAACTTTTAATTAAATAATGTTGTTTTTGGGGAGGTAGATCTATCAGCCATCAATATATTGTCAAAGAAATCCTTTGCTTTGGCAACAGTAGTCAGACGATATCTATTATTTTTAAAAAACAAAGAAAGTCCAGTTGGAATCTCCCATCTATATTGTATCTCTCTTCTTTTAAGCTCCTCTGTCAAAAAAGCATAATCTTTCCTTAACCTCAGCATTTTGGGAGGTATCTCTTTCAAAACCAGTACTTCTTGACCAGCAACACTCAGTTGTTTATTGTAGGCTGTTGAAAGAACCCAATTTCTGTATTTTCTTGTATTAAAATATATCACAATATCTCTAGGCAAATTTCTTTGTGCTGCGATGCGTGAGTTCATTCTAAACAACCGTTCAATCTGCCAGTCCACATTCTCAATTGAATCATCCAAAAATTTTGATAGAGCTTCAATAACAATTTTTCTTAAATCCTCTTGGTTCCCATTTGGGGCTTCTCTAAGTCCCCTAATTCTAACTGCAAACTGCATCTGATGAAATTGTGTCAAAGTAGCCTGATCTTGTACATCACTTTTAATTTCTTCTAATTTTTCTTCAAATTGCTGTTCAATATTCTCTAATTTCTCTTCAACACCGATGGTGTAATCCCAGACACCCTTAATAGCCTCCACAATGTCTTGTCTCATCTCCTGATTAGATACTTCCGTCATAGCTTTAAAATCTTTTTTCTGTTCTGCCATCTTTTCCTCTAATTTATAATCCATTTTATCCATTCTGTCTTTAAGTGAGGATAATGCAGCACTTACTGGGGATAATGCTACTGTTAAAGCAGTCTGTAGATCTTTAATTGTAATCATTTCTGAAGCAGGCTGTACAGGCTCTTGAGACTCTAAAGGAGCAGACTGTGATTTTACAAGCTGCCCTGGGGAGGGCATAGCCGCCTTAGCAACTGCTGCCTTATGTCTCGTTGTCATGATTAAAAAGAGAGAGGAAGAAAAAAGAAAAAAAATAGCTAAAAAAAAATTGCCACTTCCTCCCTTTTAAATTTCTTTTAAAATCCAATTAGATCAATTTCTTTTAAGGTCCAAATAAATCCAATCCAAATAGTCACTCAAACTTCTCTTTAGAAAGAGGAAAGAGATTTCACTTTCATTTTCCTGCGCAATCCACACTTTACATTTTTCACTTTCACTAGGTAGAGAAAGCAATCGCCATTTTGAAAAAGTTTTTGTTGATTCAAGAAAACTTATAAATACAAAGGCAGAAACAAAATAGCAGTATACTTGCGATAATCAAAAGACTCCTGTATTCAGTCCGTCTGTTTAAAGTCCTTGTAAGTCAATCTTAAGAGCAGAGGCGGTCACGGCGTCTAATTCTGTCAGCCGACAGAAGCGTCTCTGAGCAGGAGCATTTCAAGTGCCTGGGGAGCACACCTTCTCTGCCCCTGAAAACTTGTTCCAGGGGTCTTGGAAGGGCTCAACCCAGCTCTTGAAGCTCTACTCCCCTTCTTTGCCCGAAGAGGAGTTTTTCCGCTGCAACAAACAGCTGGTGAGCGCTGTTGTTGACAGCTAACTGACACAGAGATCGGAGCCTCACGTTAGAGACTCCAGCGACGCCGGTGGAGCCACCGGAAGCCCCTAAGAGGGCAATTTTGGTTAAAGATCTAGAATCATTGCAAATTTCGGAATCTCAACAACCTCGTACAATTCTTTTGACGGATATGGATAAAGCAGTTGAACAACCAGTGCAGTTAATTGATATTTTTCAACCTCTGGTAGCTGATAAGCCTAAAGATCCAAGGGGTCCACGTGAATTAATTCAAACCAAGCAAGCTGATCTGACATCTTTGGAAGCCATGGGAGCAAGGCCTAAGAGGAAGGAAGAGGTAGTTTCGGCCCTGCAGAAGCTTTCACGAAAAGATCATGTCAAATAAGTATTTGACATGGAATGTCAACGGTTTAAATTCTCCACAAAAAAGGAAGAAGATATTTCATTATTTGAAGCAATGTAAAAATGACGTAATTTGTTTACAAGAAACTCATATTAGAACTTTGGACCAGAAATATTTGATTAATAACAAATTGGGTACACACTTTGTGGCATCATCTTTAGACAAAAAAAATGGAATTGTTATTTATGTTAAAAATCATATAAAAGCTAAATTAATAGAAGCAGATATACATGGAAGATTTTTAGCTATAGAAATTTTATTGGATGGGAAGAAAGTTTTGTTGGTGGGTATATATGCTCCAAACCAAAAACAAGGTATATTTTATAAATCATTGCATAGAAAGCTAATACAGTTGGATTATAGATCTTGTATTTTAATGGGAGACTGGAATGGAGTTCTTGATGCTAGTTTGGATAAGAAAAAGATCTTATCTGTTCCTCAAACGCGTTCAATATTGCCTAAATCTTTTTTTGATATTAAAGATGATTTTAATTTGTTAGATATATGGAGAGAAAGACATGGGAGGGACCAAGAATTTACTTTTTTCTCTGATAGACATCAATCATTTTCTAGAATTGATTTTATTTTAACTACGAGTGATTTTATGTTAAGTTTAAAGAAAGCTAAAATTTTACCTAATGTATTGTCTGATCATAACCCAGTTATGGAACTAAGGACTGGTCAATATATATGCAGATCCTGGAGACTTAATGAAAATTTGTTTAATTATGAAATGTATGTGGAAGAATGTAAAAAGGCTATCAAGGAATTTTTCAGGTTAAATCTGAATATAGGCTTACCAATAGAAACGGTGTGGGACTCTAGCAAGGCCCATATGCGTGGTATTTTAATTGAATTGAATGCAAGACATAGACGTAAACAAGAGGAAAAGAGAAGAGTCTTAGAAGCGGAGATAAAAAAGAAAGAGTTATTATTAATAGATAAACCGGATGATAGTAATATTAAAGAAGGGATAAAGGTCTTACGGAAACAATTTGATATTTTGATGACCGATCAGGTTGCCAGGAACATACAATATGCTAAACATAACACTTTTTTTAATGCTAATAAACCTGGCAGATGGTTGGCTTATACATTAAGGAAGAAACAAAAATCCCGTTTAATTGAGAAGGTAGAATATAAGGGGCAAGAAGTATTTCATCAGGATGCTATTAAGAAGGCTTTTCTAGAGTTCTATACCAAATTGTATGCTGAAGAAAAAGTTCAAGAGCAAGAGGTAGATGCCTTTTTACAAAATCAAAATGTTATGGAAATTACTTTGGAACAAAGAGATAGATTAAATGCTGTGATTAGATCAGAAGAAATTATTGACGCAATTAAGCAATTGAAATTGGGAAAATCTCCAGGAACTGATGGTTTTACTACGATTTATTATAAGTGTTTACAGGAGGAAGTGGTCGAACATTTGAGGGAGTTATTTGTGAACATACAAGAAGGTGGTCCGGTTCCACCCTCCTGGAAAACGGCTAATGTTTGTTTGATTCCTAAAGAGGGCAAAGATAATGTACAAGTAGAAAATTTTAGACCTATCTCATTGTTAAATACGGATTACAAGATTTTTGCAAAAATTTTGGCTAATAGATTAATGACAGTTTTGACACAGAGGATACACCCAGATCAGACTGGTTTTTTACAAGGGAGACAGATGAAAACCAATGTTAGACAACTTGTTAACATACTGGAATACTTGGATAAACATATTCAAGTGCCGGCTGTTTTAATGTTTTTAGATGCAGAAAAAGCTTTTGATAGATTGAATTGGACATTTCTGCAAAGGCTTGTGGTAAGGATGGGAATGGGGGACCAGTTTATTAATTCTATAACAGCTATATATCAGAAACAAACAGGACAGATTATAGTAAATGGTCAATTAACAGATTTGTTTAACATTGAAAAGGGTACTAGACAGGGTTGTCCCTTATCTCCTTTATTGTTTGTCTTAACTTTAGAGGTCTTATTGAATAGGATTAGAGCATCAGAGGAATTAAAGGGGGTACAAATTAGAAAACATGATTATAGATTATGTGCCTTCGCAGATGATTTACTTGTGACATTGACTCAGCCAATGCAATCGGTTCAGAGTTTGATGGAAATTATTCGAAATTATGGAAAAGTATCTGGTTTTAAATTAAATTTATCCAAGACAAAGATGTTGGTCAAAAATTTTGATAATAAATTAAAACAAGATTTGGAAAGAATAACGGGATGTGAGATAGTTAAAAAAGTTAAATATTTAGGAATTTATATAGAAGCCTCAAATGGTAAATTATATAAGAATAATTATGAGTTCTTATGGAGTAAAGTTCAAAAAGAAATGGAGAATTGGAAAAAACTACAATTATCTATCCTGGGTAGGATAGCCGCTATTAAAATGAATGTATTACCGAAATTTCTATTTTTATTTCAAATGTTGCCAATACTTAAAAAGGATGGGAATCTTGATGAATGGCAGAAAGGTATAAACAATTTTATTTGGGATGGCAAGAAACCAAGGGTTAAACTTAAAATTATTCAAGATACAAGAGAGAGAGGTGGAATGAAAGTGCCTAATTTCAAATTATATTATTATGCAGCAGTTCTAGTGGCAATAAGTGATTGGATTAATTTAACAAATGAAAGAATACTGAATATAGAAGGATATGGGTTAGTGTATGGGTTCCACGCCTATTTAGTTTATGATAAAAAATTGGACAGGGGTTTTAAAGAGCATATATTAAGAAACTCTGTGATGCGTGTCTGGAAAAAGTATTATTATAAGTTAAATGGTAAAATTCCTTTATGGACTGTTCCCAGACATGCAATACAGAGTGTGGGTATACAACAAATTCAAGACGTGGAGCCCTATGATAAACTTTTGAATAAAGATGGGAATAGCTTAGAACTGAAATCACTAGACAGATTAAGGGAGGAAGGTATAGCTCATAATTGGTATCATCATGCACAACTTCAAGCCAGATGGCAAAAAGATGTTAAGATGGGTTTTTCTCTAAAGGATGAAAAACTGATTATACAAATTAGAGACCAAAGAGCGATGCATATTAAAAGAATATATGACGCTTTAATTGAAATTGATTCTGGAAAGGAACTACCGGTAGTTAAAGACTGTATGATCAAGTGGGAAGGGAATTTTGGATATTCAATCAGGATGGAAACTTGGAAAAGAATATGGGTGAAAAATGTTAAGTTTACACAAGCTCAGCATTTAAGAGAGAATTTTTATAAAATGTTTTATAGATGGCATTTAGACCCAAAAAAATTGTCGCTTATGTATCCAAATCTGAAACCCAAATGTTGGAGATGCGAATCTTTGGATGCAACTTATTTTCACATTTGGTGGACATGTAAAAAAATTAAGGCTTTTTGGATAAAAATATGGTGGATTCTTCAAAATATTTTGAAAAAGCGTATTGAGTTCGTACCACAGTTATTTTTGTTGGGTATAACAAAGGACTGTTCCACCACAGAGACTAAGTTGATCTTGAACTTGACTACGGCTGCAAGACTGTTGGTGGGTCAATATTGGAAGTCATCTGAAATACCATCTATTGAAGAATGGACATTAAAAGTTACCCATCTGGTGGAGATGGCTAAGATATCAGCGTACCTGAAGAACCACTCAAATGAAACATTTTTGATGGATTGGAAAAAATGGATTGATTATATGCAAAAGAAATATCAATTGAAAGAACTAGATATGATATATAGATAAATAGTTACTAAATAGTAGATTAGCGGGGTTTCTTGCATTTTTTACTCTGTATTCACTCCGGGAAGCCTGGGGGGGAGGGGGGAGGGAGATAATAAGTAATAGATTATGTTTCTCAACTGTAGTTGGGGATATTAAGGGAATAGATTTTTTCTTTTTTTTCTTAGGGTGCTCGGGAAAACTTTACACCGCATTGGATGGTGAGGAAGGTGGTTTGGAGGTTAGGGGTTAGGATGTGGGAGGATGTGGTGGGGGGGGGGTTCCGAGCAGCTATTTGTATTGCTTGTTAAATTTGTTATTTCTCTGTTATCAGTTGAGTTATTATATTTTTGTGTTAAAATTTGTTAAAACTTTATAAAATTTAATAAAAATAATTAATAAAAAAAATAAAAAAAAATAATGTTGTTTTATTGTCTTATTGTTTCCTTCTTTTTCTGGATAATGAATTGCTGTACCAAACTATTTCTCTATTCCTACTGTAAAACCTGGCCAAAGATATTTGATTTGACAACTGTTAATTAGTAACATTTAAGAATGTGCCTGCACTATTACATGTGTTAGTAAGTTTCTGTGTATTGCATTCACATATTTTTCTGATTAAAATAATTTACATGTTTATTGTAAGAACCTACTGTAGAACTTCCTTTAATAGAACACTTCCTGAAAGTTTGAAAAAAAATAGGCTTTACAAAGAGGTGTCACATAATTGAGTCTAACATGATTGAAAGATATTTTACTGGCAATACAATTATTTTATTTTATTTTATTTTATTTTTTATTGAATTTACTTGCTGCCCATCTCATAGCAATGGGCAGCTTCCAGCATTGAAACATTAAAATCCTAACATATAAGTATAAATATCTTTGAAAGAATAAAAATAGAAATCCCAATCAAGATAAAATATATTGTTAAAAGATCAGGAAGGACAGAATAGGATCCGCCGGGGCGGGGGGAGAAGGTGGGATTGTCTCTTAATGCAACAATCACCTCCGATGTGATGTTCCCCTGTTAGGACCCCAAGCCATCTGGCAGAGCCAGGTCTTCAGGCTCCTGCGGAAGGACAGAAGGGTGGGAGCCAATCTCACCTCAGAGGGCACACTGTTTCAAAGGGCAGGCGCCATGGCAGATAAGGATACTTTCCTGGATTCCGCCAGCCAGAATTCCTTGATTCTCCGGGGGGAGAAGGTGGGATTGTCTCTTAATGCAACAATCACCTCCGATGTGATGTTCCCCTGTTAGGACCCCAAGCCATCTGGCAGAGCCAGGTCTTCAGGCTCCTGCGGAAGGACAGAAGGGTGGGAGCCAATCTCACCTCAGAGGGCACACTGTTTCAAAGGGCAGGCGCCATGGCAGATAAGGATACTTTCCTGGATTCCGCCAGCCAGAATTCCTTGATAATTATGAGGATCGATTGACATTCATTTATAATACAGAAATACACAAAGGCAATGGCAGCAGCCAATCAACATGGAGCTTGTTTCCTTTGTCTCAGTTGGGCTGAACTTCAAACTCCACGTTTATTGGCTACCGCCACTGCCTTCATGGTCCAATCCCTGAAGCTGCTTATTCAAAGCAGTCAGCAGCAACCAAGTGAAGCCTGCAGGGATGCTGGCTTCATGACGGAAAAGTTGAAGTCTTTTATTCAGATGCTGGTGAAGCTATTTTCCTTAGGTCTCATGTTCTTACTTCTTCACCAGCATCTGAGTAAAAGACTTTTCTGCCATGTGGATCAGCCCCTTCTGAAGCTCTGGAGATTTTCGAAAAGTAGGTAAACAATGGAAATGGGGTGAGGAAAGCAAGTGAAATCTGGGAGGCTAGCAAAGCAGGCTTAGTGCCTGTGGAGACCTGGCAGGGCAGTATGGAGGGGGGAATAGGGGGCATGTTGTAGTGTCTCTGCGGTTGGTGGTAAGGGCGAATAACTGCTGTGATGCTGCAACATGCGTAACTTCGGGACCCGGTCCTAAATATTTTGGAGCAGGGGTTTGTAATATTGAACAGTCGCTAGTTGAACTATTGTAACTCAAGGAATACCTGTACTAAGACATCAGTGTCTCAAGAGTTGGAATATAGAGATCTGTATTAGCCCACAGCATCTTCAGGGCTGTCATATGTTTTATAAATCCATACTCAAGATTTTAGTTGAAACCAAGGACAAAAAAGAAAGCTGTCCCATTTTCTGGGATAGGTAGCCCAATATGGCTCAGATTTCAGATCAGGCTGAAATATAAATCTCTATTCTTAAAAGACTTGATACTGCTAGGTAAGTTGTTTTATTGCCAACAAAAAAAGTCATATATCAGCATATAGAAAATCAGATAGCTGACATTGGAGAAGGAGTATGGCAGTTAACAAAACATAAATTAAGCCTAGGAAAGGAAGAAAGTATTACAAAGAAACTTAAAGTGACTTTGCTTAACTGCCTTAACTGTTTCTCATAAGAGGTTGATTTTATAACTCTCTGGTCTGACCAGCACTAGTCCTTATCTTAACACCTTCATCTCTTCCACAAAGGGTCTTTCATCTTTCTTCATCCAGAGTCTAAAACTAGAGATACAAGTCCCCAACCTTTTGGACACCAGGAACTGGTTCCATGGAGAGAGGTTTTTCTGTGGACTGGAGGGAGCATGGTTTCGTGTGCTGCCTGCATCCCGCAGATGGGGCTTCGTTTGTTGTGCAGCCCAGTTTCTGACATGCCATGGACTGGTGCCGTTCCATGGATCAGGGATTGGGGACTCCGATATAAGCCATCTATATTTTGGCTTAGCCTAATATGTCATCTGTTATTGAGAAGTTTGTATTGGTAGCAATACAAGGTTGTACTAGTAGCAAAAGACTTGCTGTAAGGTTCCTTTGTTTTTGTTATGTTTATCTGCTTTATAGTCCCCCAAATCATTATGGTTGAGAGGGTTCATGTGATTCCTCTCAAATATAAGAAAATATCTAGAGGGATTTTTTTTTCAGGGGGTGAACTATCAGCTAGGCTACAGCAAGTACAACAGCAACTCCACCCTTCTTTTTCATCTACAAAAGAAAACCTAAATAATAGGTTTCATCAAAATGGAACAAGATTCACTTATTTGCTGTGCTGGCTTTTCCACTTTGTAGACTCCTGTGCAATAGAGTTCTGATATTCTATAGGCTTTCAGATGATTGAACAAAATAGTTTGTTAAGTTTTGTTGAGGTCTTGTTCTCCAGTATCCAAAAGCAACCTAAATCCATGAATCTGGCTTACCCAAGTAGATACACAACTAACATCTTGTAATAAAATACAAATAATGTCCCTGCGCATGCATGTGTGCTCCCCTGTCACTCACATGGCCTTGTTCTGAATGGGCCGCCGCCTGGTAGTGGGCCACAGCCCGGGGGTTGGATGCCCCTGATCTAGTAAGCAGCAAGAGATATTTTCTGAGTTTCTTTTCAGATAGTAATGTTTTAACTCCACTTAGTAATATTCTCAGTAATTTTCACTGGAAAATTTAGAACAGGCAGACTAAGATTGGTCCGTAGTACCAAAGGTGCTTTTTAAAAAGGCAGCTGGACTTCGTTTTTCTTGAAGATATTTAGCTTGTCATACAAGAAGCTTCTTCAGTTCTGATTGAATGGTGGAGAATGGAAGGATTTATATTCCTTTCAGTCATCTTGTCATTAGTACTCTCTGAGAGTCGTTGAGGCCTCTTGGAGGTTTAACTGTGCCTGCAGGGTCACCTGAATAGTGCAAATGGCTGTGGAACCTTCTTGGAACTGCTGAAAGGGCTGTGTTGTAAACAGGAAATAGCTGGTGTCATATCCCTCCCCTTCTGTTGAGAGAGGGCTATTCAGAGGGCTATTTAATGTAGATGGCCTCTTTGACCCCTTTTTCAGACCAGTTGTCCTCTCTGTCCAGAATGTAGACTTTGCTGTCTTCAAAAAAGTGGACTGCTGAATCTTATCCTGGTGGGTTTGTTTTCCTGCGTTGTGCCATGTGTTTGTGAATTGTTTTGTTTTTCCAATGTGCAGATCTGCATGTGTCTCATTGCATTGTATTGCATATATCGCATTGCTCAGTTTGTGTCTGGGGGTTTTATCCTTGGGGTGGCCAAGCTTCTGCCTTAGTATATTATTGAGTTTAAAGTGTGCATGTATGTTGTGTTGATCAGATGATTGCGAGGATATACATCCTTCCATTCTTCACCATTCAGTCAGAACTGAAGAAGCTTCTTGCATGAGAAGCAGAATATCTTCAAGGAAAAACAAAGAAAGTCCAGTTGCATTTTGAAAAAGCACCATCATGACCTGGATGACTCCACAGACATTGGTCTGTAGTGACTGAGGTACAAGGCTAGACATCAGGAGACTGTGAGTAGTAGTCCGGCCTTAGATTCAAAAGCTGGCTGGATGATTTTGGGTCAGGCACTCTCTCTATCAGCTGACCCATCTCACAGGGTAGTTGTTGTAGGGAAAATAGGAGAAAGAAATATGTTTGCCACCTTGAGTTATTTATAAAAATAAAATGGAATAAATGAATGAATGAATAATAAGTTTATCATGCTTTGGAAAGAATTATAAAACACTGAACTGTCTTTTTTTGATCAGCTTGATTAGCAACCTTAGTTTTCTATTAAGCTAAAAACTTAGATAGATTATCTGCAACCTTATAGATGACCTGGTAAGAAATGCAGGTATTTTAGTACCAGAAATACTGTGATAGTAAAATAACGTTGATATGTACCGGTATATTAAAATAGATTCAGAGGGGAAAAGATGATCAGAGCATTTTTTTGGTATAGACATGGTATCTGTTGGTACCTCCTTAAATCAGGGATATCTCTTGATAAATTCCTAGATACTGTTATTTCTCTAAAATATATGTAGATCCTACGATATTGTTTCAGTTGAACAATTATATGCCTATACATACAGTGTGTTTTTCCAATAGAGGTCTTTTTGCCTGGCATTTCTGCCTATTTGGTAGTGGGAAAAGTGCTTCTGTTACTTTTAGAGGACCCAAATGGCCATTAGGTTATTTTTTTCCTTTTATGAGGAGAAAGGAGAAAAACACAACTTATTTTAGAAGGGTGCAGCCACCTTGGACTTTTCTTCCACTAGATTCCTTGAGCAATATCTGAAAAGTTGTTATATGAAGACCTGTGTCTTCCTTTGCTTAGAAAATTTTAAATATTCTTCAAAAGTTATCATTGTCACCCTCTCCCTTATATAAATGAGATTACAAATAATAGATTTTTTTTCATAGTAGGTGTTATGTCTGGCCTCTCGCAGCTCATTAAAATCCACGTAAATATGTATTTAAGAGGTTTATTTAATACATTTCAAAAGGATTCATTTCAAAGCAAGCTGCTGGCATTATGTTGGCCTGAACGGCCAAATCAGATCTATTTACATTTAGATAAACAGGCTCTCCTCCTCCTACATCCCAATTAACTTACTCTTTCTTCATCACATTGTCCAAGATCTCATTATTCTTCGATAGGTTTTCAAAACACCAGAAAACTGAGTTCCAAAACACTGCCAAAGTTTTCAGCCCACTCCTTGATTAACGTTGCTCGTGACAAAAGCGTAGTCTTTCTTTCCCCTTCTAATATAGTGTCCGATACGTCACTTCCCCAATTACTTCCTTTTTCCAGTTAACTGACACCTTCGCTTATCAAACCTTCGGAACCTTGGATTAATCCATTTATCTTCTTGTTCTAAATCTGACTCATCATTTTGAGAATCTGATTCAGAATGCATACAAAGCTCTTCATTGTCTATCTCAGCTGCCGGGAGGGGAAACCACCCAGAGGGGCCTGGCTGCTGATCCTCGGCTGCCGGGAGGGGAAAACACCCAGAGGGGCCTGGCTGCTGATCCTCGGCTGCCGGGAGGGACAAACACCCAGAGGGACCTGGCTGCTGATCCTCATCCTCTGATACTTCCCAAGCTGGTTCAGGGACACTCACAACAGTAGGAAAACAAAGTATTCTCTATCTTGCCCTCTTTCTCTTACAACAATTAGATAGGTATCAGAACCAAAATTGGACAACTCATCCTGGCCAACTCACCATGGGATAGTTCAACGCAGGATAACTCAAGAGAGGGCAAGAAAATTGCAGTGGAACTTGTCTTGCTTTAGGTTTGAACCTTCTCAAGTTAGAAGTCTTCAAGGCTGGAGTCCCAGCAGCCTGTTGATCAATCAGCGCTGAATTGTCCTGTGGCAAGTTGAAAGCAGCATGGTCCTCAGTGTTCCTTTTCATGGGATATTATAAGCTTAATTTGTAAGCCTCTACTGTGGCTTTCCTGAAACAAGTCCAAAACATACAAAGGGCATTAAGATTAGGTTATGTGCAGATGGCAGTATTTAAATGAATATGCTATTTAAATTGACTTGATCCAAATGGTTAAGAATACAATAAAAATAGGGAGTTCTTTGCTTAACTTGCTTCTTCTTTGAAATTATTATTTTTTCACTCCCATCACTTTAAGAAACACTGGAAATGCCAGAAGCCCAATGAAATTATCACAAAACATTTTCTGATCCATCCATTTAAAGAAAGTTGTTTTAATGTGGGTATTGGAACTATTTTCTTCTAAAGTGGTATAGAAGCCTGCTTTAAGATAAATGACTAATCTCACCAGCAATTTCAATTACTTAATCTCTAACTGCTTGGAAAGCTCCTTAGGAAAAAAAATCACAGCTGGCTGTAAATAATCATTTGGTAAACTCAAAGGTTAAAATATGTAGAGAGTCTCTGTTAAGTTATCTTAAGTTGTTACTAGTGTACGATTAGAGAAGCAATTTCAAAAAGGCATTTAATAAGGTTATAAATTGTTATTTTAATTGATTTATTGCCTAAGGTTCCTGTTGCAAGAGCCAGCATTCTTTGGCTTACTGGAGAATACTGTGAACGAGTTCCAAAAATAGCCCCTGATGTTCTAAGAAAAATGGCCAAGAGCTTCACTGTGGAAGATGATCTTGTAAAACTGCAAATTTTAAATCTTGGTGCAAAATTGTATTTAACCAACTCAAAACAGGTAAGATTAAAATACCATTGATGTTTGAAATCACAAACACAACAATGTAAATAGTTCATTAAATTTGACTGAATAGAACATTGAATGAATGGAACAGCCATTCATAAAATTAGAATGTTATGTTTTTCTTTTGGACTTTGGAAATCATAAAATTAAAGCCCACAGTCACCTCTTTAATATCCAGAAGCATATAACCAAAAGCAAAAATCTGGCTTTGTATTGAGTCCTATCTTGATAAGTGTATTTTAAAACTAAAATCCATGAGTTTAAAACTGAATCCTTGCTGAGACAAATTTCGGCAAATGTCTCAAAGCACTGGATAAATTTCTATTTAAATGCCAAATGCCAAATATTACCAAATAACCAAAATCCTTTCATTTGTGTGGGTTTTGATGATGATTCACATCTAATACTCTTGTTTAGAAGGTTGAAATAAATAGTCAGAGGACCCAGTATATCCTCAAGGTCTTAAGAGAGAACAAACAACAGTCTAGAGGATCCAGTACATCATCAATGACTCAAGAGGGAATATTTTTTTTTTAACTTCTGCTGTTGGACAGATTTTCAGAAAGGAAGACATCAGTAAAAAGAGTAATTTGCACTGGTTTTTGGCGTGTTCTGACAGAGTTTCATGTATGCACATACAGTGAGGATATTGACAAAGTTCAAACCCTGCTTAGGCAGGGAGCCATACACATTACCAATTTATATCTTAGTGGAAGAATGCATGATACTTAGTGCAGAAGTGCTTGGCCCCACCTCTGTTTTTCTGGATATCCATTGCTGACACCTAATTATAGGAGAAGCCTCTCTCAAAAATTTTTCTAAGGGCTTTTTTCAAATAAAAAAAATCATACAATTTCTGTTGAAGCACAGATTATTTATGACAGTACCAGAGATAGCTAAAAGACTGTTCCTGTATCTAGATGTATGCAAACTAGTATATATAGTTGATAGAATATGATTAGATATAATAGTATTTTATGTGATAGGTCAGATACAATTTCTCTGAGGCGATGGAAGTGGAGTTACAAAAACAGTGGTCCATTGAATGAACAAATAAAGTATTCTATGAATGAATCTTCAACTGTTCTTGGTTCCCAAAATCTTTGCTTAGTTCGTAATATCTTCTCCCAGATTTATCAGCATTCCTTAGCCTTCTAAATGGTTTTATGACTGAACTGACAGAAATTATTATTTCTCAAGTACTTTGGAAGGTAATTAGATCAGGGGATGTTTCTTCTTTATTTCATTTGCCTAACTAGCGCCATATTTTCCCCTGTGCAGGATAGGGACATTTACAGGGAGATAATTTCTTAATTATTTCCAAGATCTTTCTTTCTGGCCTTATCACCTGTGTGTTGAATAAAATTGACAAGAGGCAGTTACTTATAAACCCTTGTAATAATTGTATGTGAAGGCCAACAAAAATGTTGTTTTATGTAGCTAGTATTATCTTGAAGTGTCTCTGCAGTAGTAGCAAATGCAGGCTAGTTGGTAATACCAGCCTGTATTGTCTTACTGCTTTTATGCCATACATTGCATGCAAAATTTAGACAGACTTGTTTGGAAAGTAGTAGAAGATAATATTTAAGTAGAAGATGAGCAGCATGCTGATTCGGTGAAAGGTGCTATTTAAACATAACCACAAATCATTTTCCTCAAATTTGTTGCAAAAGCAGTGTTTCAGCAATTGAGCCACATTCCCTTTTTACTAAGTTTGAATGAAACTGAGTCAAATATCCGTAATAAGGTGAAATCTCCCATAAGTGGATCTTGATTTCTGGTGATTATGTGGATGCCATTGCCTTTCTCCAGGATTATTTTTTATTTTCCAGTAGCCTAAAACCTTGGAATTACGTGATAATTTCTCACTGAAGTACTACCCAGATCCAGCCTTCTTAATTATAATGGTCAGCTCAGTTCAATATAAGTTATTATTACTAATAAGTTATTACCAATATTCATGGTAATCATTTAAAAATTAACTCAGAGGTTGAAAATGGCCACTCTTATCAAATACTTTAAACTTGAGAATTACATAGGGTTTATACAGATTTTATAGAAGTTTCATGCTTCTGTTTTCAAATAGACATTTCTCCACTTTAGTGGTCTAGCTATATCTTTTTAGTGAGAGTGAAAAGGGATGAAAGAAGATCAGAAATTTAAAAATGGCTCCCAGTTCAGTCTGACATCAGTGGAACTGGCAGTCAGAGCAGATGTAGTAGACTTGATTGTTGGTATTCCAGTACTAAAAAGCACTGAAACTACAAATATTACGAATATTAAATATTAGGATTCCTTAACAGCTAGCAGATAAAGAATATCCCCATTGGTCTCTTTTTATATTATTTGGTTGTTAAAACCAATCAATCTCAACTGGGGAAATTATTATCTACTATATTTGTTTAAATGCACTGCTTAAAATGTAACATTTCAGGAATAATTACAGAGTACCAAAACAATAAATAAATACATTATATGAATGTTATGCATTCATATAAATTTGCTTTCCTAATTTCTTTTTTGAGAAATAATACATTTATTCATCAGAATATAATTCTGTGTCATGCAGAGGTGTGACTGTTGAAAAGATGTACAGATCAGGTAATGTACATAGCTTATCACAAGCAGAATAAATATAATACTTTCTATATTTTGTGTTTAAATGATGTAGTATTGTTATATTGTATTATTGTATTTTGTAGATATCTGCCAAACCAAAAATACAATTTATGCAAACTGTGCATTTCCAATTGTTTTATTATACAAAAATTAAAGAGTATTCATTGAATAATTTTAGTAATTAATATTTATACATGAAATTAAAAAATCTGGTTATGCTGTAAAAAGTTGAAATAATATAATTTGCTTTTACGTATATAAATGGCCAATATTACACGAGGCTTTAAGCTGTGAGAGGAAAAATGGAAGAAGTCTTTTATCCTGGTTTTTAGAGGGCATCAGCAGCTTGCTTTTATGAAAAAGTAACAGCTAAATGCACTGCAAATAATTTGCAGTAATCCAGTTCAGTGATTCATGTGTCTGCTTTAATGGGTCATAATTTAGAGTAAAGTAACTGAGTGCAGTCAGAGTGCAGAGATGGCTTGTGCCAGGGACAGTATCTCTTCATAAAACACACCTCAGCAGAAGCAGTTTGCCAGCCTCCTAATACCCTCTGATGTTTTGATGTCCTGCATATTTTTCCGATTAAGTTTTGAGTGCCATGTTTTTAGTTGTATTTCCACATTCATTATTCTCACGTAGGCCCTTCAGCGGGTTTGCCATATATGATTATTTTTTTAATGATGCCTTTCTTTCCACTTCAGCAGTTTAATAATCTAGCACATGGCTGCTTCTCAGTACTCAGCATTCACCTCCCCTACGCAGAAGAGGACATGTGCTTTGGCTTCAAAATTCCATTTACTGCTTTTGAAATGCATATTCCCTACGGAACAACATTTGTTTGACATAACCATTCATTTTTATTACCTTTTTAAATATGTTTATCCAGAGTTATCAATAATCATAAATAACTTGTATTTTCTTCTTGTCCTGTTTTTCACAGACAAAATTGCTTACCCAGTACATATTAAACCTCGGCAAGTATGATCAAAGCTACGACATCAGAGACCGAACAAGATTTATTAGGCAGCTTATTGTTCCAAATGACAAGAGTGGAGCTTTAAACAAATATGCCAAAAAAATATTCCTGGTACAAAAGCCTGCCCCACTACTTGAGTCACCTTTTAAAGGTATGCCAGCTACATTTTGTATCTAATGTTAGATAGAGACATGCATCTGTTTTATCTATTTCTATATATTTAAATAACCAAGTGGTCAGCTTAAAAAATAGCATATAAACAATATGATTTCAGCTTTCAGTATTTAAGAAAGCTGTCAGAATTGTACATTGTTTGCTAGTGTGAAATGTAATTAAAAAACAAATCAGATACGATTTATATGTTTGTTTTCATATATGGTATATGTTTCTGGGAAAAAATCATAATTGTGTTAAGTGCAATCTGTGTAGAAAATATTTTTAGTAGCTTAAGATATCTAACTTCACTTTGGAGAGTATTCATTATACTTCTGATTGAGCAACATGCAACTAGAGTCCTATATTCATTTTGTTGGTGTATCAGGATTATTGATGTTATTCTTTTAAATTGTTGCATAGAGAAGGACGCCATGTGGTACCTTCTCCATTGCTATCTAACTAATCCTAAAAATCAGGCTTGTAATTAGTAATTTTGTTATGTTCATTATCTGCTTTCTATATTTTCACATACTTTGCTATATTAATCCTACTTTAAGTCCTGAAAGCAGCACTCCTTCTGAAAGAAACACTATTAACATTCTGGATGTGTTTGTGCCAAGACATGTATATGGTTTATTTAACTGTGCTGTCATTCTTAATATTCACAGTAAAGTAATTTTTAGAGAAGCTACATTTCAGATCAACACCTTTAAATACACTGACTGATTATCTTTTTTATTGACCATTATGGGGGAGATTATTGTAATCTATGGACTGGAATCAGTTTTTTGACCTATGAAGAGCTTCTTGTTTATATTTATTCCATGACATTTGAAGTAATGTAATACCAATTACCTTTAGTCCTGATTAAGATTGCTCTTTATGATACAGAGCTTATCTGTATATTTTTCATCTTTCCTTCCCCACCCTCAAATAGATAGGGAGCACTTCCAACTTGGTACTTTGTCTTATAGTCTGAACATGAAAGCCTCTGGCTATCTGGAATTGTCTAATTGGCCAGAAATTGCACCTGACCCATCAGTGAGAAATGTAGAAGAAGTTGGATTGGTATGTTGACTTTTCAAAATAACATTTTATCCTTTTGGAAACAAGAAACTGTAAATCTATCTAACTATATTTTTTCAGGTTTCAAGTGTATTTTAATAAACATAATTGCAAAATAAGGCTTCTGTTCCAAATAATTATTTTGAAATTCTCTGCATTATTCTGCTGATGTTCAGTATGTTCTGTTTGATATCTTACTTTTTTTTCCAATTTCACTTGCTCATGGTTAATTACTCCAACCAATTCAGCTTTCTCAATTTAATTGGTAAGGTGGTTTCAGATTAATAAACCATAATGGCTATTCCTAGATAATTGCAACTATTTCTGATAAATGTCATTCACTGCACATCCGAAAAAGTTCTGTTTGGTCTCTTCCCTCAATTCATCAAAACAAAACAAAACAAAATTGATTCTGGGAGTAGGAATGTAGAGAGAGGCATATGTTGCATTATCATTACTGCTATTGTTACTGTTTTTAGTATTATTAAATCCAAAATAGTATTTTCAGGGACTTACATTCCTTACTGTAAAATGGCCTATAAATCTGATGATGTTGTTTTCTAATAAATAGGATTAAATAAAATTGCCCATATTTCTCTCTCTCTCTCTCTCTCTCTCTCTCTCTCTCTCTCTCTCTCTCTCTCTCTCTCTCTCTCTCTCTCTCTCTCTCTCTCTCTCTCTCTCCCTCCCTCCCTCCCTCCCTCCCTCCCTCTCTCTCTCTCTCTCTCTCACACACACACACACACACACGCACACGCACACACACACACACACCAGGACCAAAAATAGAGCTGTAAAATGTGGATAAGTATAAATATTTCTACTTCAGTTGTATAGACCTGTCCATTTATATAAACAGGCAAAAGAACAGATTTATCTACAAGGAAAGGCAATAAAAGAAACCACTGAAAATTTTTATCCTGAGTCTGACGAAGAAGAGGAGGAAGAGGACACTAATGAGGAAAGTGACGAATCTTCAAGCACTAGTGAGAGTGGTAGGTTCTCTGAAGCTCTGCCTCAGCCTACTCCCAGATTTTGTTCTACTCATTTCTTCTCTCCCAGGGCACTTTCTTTCTCCTCCTTTCCAATTTCTTCTTCTGCAAACAATTTATTTTCTCATTACTTTACTAGATACTGATGCCATTTCTTTCTTACCTTTGCTATCATATAGGGCTTTATAGAAGCCTTCTAGTAGATGAAGGTGCCAATTAAAGCAGCAGCTTTAATCTTTTAAAAAACAAAAATGTGCCGTTTCAGCTATATACTGTGGGGGACAGAACAAGGAAAGGGAAGGGCCCTTTTAAGAAAAAGATGGGGGGAGGCTTGGGGATGTTGAGCTTTGGACCTACACCCCAGTACTCTAACATTAGCAATACCACTGTATATCATCCAGTTATATTACAGGTGAATGATTCAGTTTATAGGTAATAGTAGTAGTTGTGTCAACTGATATAATAGGCAGTAAGACATATAAATAACCCAACATTTTTACACTTTTTTGTTTATTTAATTCACACCTTTATTTCATGTATTCAAAAGTAAATAAAATTATTGCTCCTGTATACATAGAGATACTTTTTAAGGCAGTTTGATTACAGGTACTCTATAAGCCACTTTAACATTTTTTTAAAGTAGAAAGTGGCATCTACATAAATTTTAAATGATCTCAAATCTCTGTAGTTCCATTTTCACAATATGATGCTAGAATTTGTTTTAAAACAGAAAAAGAAAAACTAATCAAAACCAATAGCAATTATGAAATCGAAGCTCTGAATTTTGAAGATTAATCTCTGAATCTGTAGCCTGTTATACATAGACAGTAAAAAAGGATACGTTGTCAGAGTACATATTTATTTCAATATTTCTTACTTTCTGAATACTGTTTACATAATAAGATATGTTTTAGATACTAATTATTGCTAATGTGCTATGTCTATTTGCCTCAATAATAAAATATTTATTATTTCAATTTGTATTGCCAGTCAGAGTCATGAATTTAAGATAGAGATAAATTGAAATAATGGTTTGTTACTAATATGTCCAAGTGCTTTTATTTTCTTTTTTTCACACCTTCATTCCAATTATATCTACAATGTTATATCTGCACTGGGTCCTCCCATCTAACATTTTAATTTAATGGAATTATTGAAATATAAGTGTGTAAATATAGACACACATGTATAAATATAGAAAGGACACATTTTTCAAATCCTGTGGGGCTAGTCGTCTGAACACTGGGAAACAAGAGAAAAATTGCCAAAGATTATTAAGGATAATGACTAGAAGCAGTGGACTGAAACTGGGAAAGCGTACCTTCAAGTTAAATATTAGAAACACTTTCCAGCCGATTAGAAACTGAATAACTTGTTTAAATTTCTGATTAAATTGTCATCACTGGATATGTGTGCAAGAATAGATTAAATACTTAAGTTCTGAAGATGACATTAGAGCAGGAAAGTAAGGATAGAGGACATGTAGGTCATGTCTGATTTCATTCCTTTTCCATCATCCTGCAAACATATTATGGTCAAAAACTAAGCCTAGATTTTAAAAATACAGTGTTTAAAAGCTACGAAAGCATCATTTTGATGTCATTATTTATGATAACATTGCATAAGAATGCTTAAACATAATTGGAAGGTAGTATTTGGAAGCTACTCACCTGAATTGTTCATGCATCCAACTAGAAAATGAATCTGATTCTGAGGAAGGAAAGGAAGAAGGACAAGGAGATACCAGCATGGAAAGTAGCTCAAGTTCTTCTACTGAAGATAAGAATGATAGGAAACCAAAGGCTGAAAGAGGAATTGCAAGAAAAAGAACAACAGTTTCAGAAAGGTATCTGTGTACTTGTTTACAGTACTAAATTACAATTAACACAGCTTTTTATATTTCGCTACCCTGATAGTGACATTCACTTTGGAAAAAATATTACCCATTTCTGTAATTTCAGATGATATAGTTACATGTAAGTTGAGCAAATCGTTTTTTAAAAAAAATCTTTTGTTGTATATTTAGATGAGCAGACTATATTAACATAACCTTGGGAGGTTGTATGGTTAGCCTGTCACTTTGTGAAACACTTAGTTACCTTATATAGAAATTTTGTGAAGGATAAAATTAAACTGTTCTATATCTTGCCATTAGGTAACTAAGGCAATTGATTTTTCCCTAAATAATGTTATATTAAAAAGATTATGGTTCAGATATTGGAGGCAAGGGCTGTGAAGGGAAACGGTCAGAAGCTGCTTAAGGGAAAGGTCTTTTAAAGATTGCCTGTTACTAATAGAGTTAATGTGTATTAAAATGCCATTAAGAATTTAAGTAATTGGGGCTAATACCTTGGATTGTCTGAATCTGTTTCTTCCACTTCTGTCAGCAAGTGGCCTCGGTGGACATGATGGCCTTTTTACTCTGTAGCCTGCCGCCAATGCATTGATGAGTTTGTAGCTCAGCTCAGTCGTGGCTGACAGAGCTGATTGTGGCTCAGTATGCACTGTGCTCCTTTTATTACAGACAGTAATTAAAGCAGCTCGCCCTGCCACTTCCATAACAAACACAGCATAATGCCCTAATTATGACTTTATTAATTTAAGTCAGGATTTAATGATTTTAAAAGTGATTTATATTGTTTTTCCTGTTCAGAACAAATGAAATCTGTAGGTTAAATTAATACAGGCTTTTCATCATTGCAAAGTTAAAAAGCTAGTTACCAGTAAATTTTTTTCATTAGATTAACACGTGAAACTCTTAAATGGTAAGATAAATAAAGATTCGTCTGTTAAAAAACCTAAGTAATAAAATAAGATTGTCCTGAGAAATCATAGCTTCAAATTAGAAATTGGATTTTTGTTAAAGTATTTCATTTCACTAAATGAATACTGAGTTTTAGATGAATCATATTTGGAATTAAAACTATCTCATAAAGGCAGAGATGGAGAGCAGAAAGGTATGCAAATATTGCTCAGGTAGGCACTTCTCATATAGAATATTGTGGGTTTTTTTGAAAAATTTACTGGTTGCATGTTAATATTTTCATACGTGAATATTATAATGTAATAATATATAATTAATACAGTATTGCCATCATTCTTTCTTGTGCTGTTTTTTGTATTTTTTTATTGATTTTTCTTCTTGAATGCTTTTATCAGGATTAAATCTTTTTACATTTATATTATTGGTTATGATCAGGGCCACCCATTGTCATTGGGTAATGGGCTACATACAAATGTAATATTTAAAATGTATTAATAATATTTATAAATATTTTATGTAAATTTATCAGAGATACAATAAATACAATTAAAATATCAGTTAAAAGTGTAACTTTAATAACTTATGGTTTATTATTATGGTTCATCATATAATATTATATATTTTCTCCAAAATCTTATCAGAAATATATATATTTATGATTATGACCATATTTAGCTTTTGTTCTAGTAATCAAACATATTGTATGATACAATTAATGTACTGAAATGTAGTAAGCAGCATGTATGTGATTTAGACTCATTTATTTCAAATATATATATTTATTTTTTATTAAATTTTTATGCCACCCATTTCACTGTTATAGCAATTCTGGGCAGCTTGTAGAATAATAAACATTTTAAAAGATAATAGAAATATATAATATATACATCCAAATTACATACAATTTATATATTTTAATTGTATATATGATTTGGACCCATATATTTTATTTAATTTCTGAAATGCCTTATGAGTGTCTTGTGTGCCAGAATTATTTCTCCATACCAAATCTATGATAATCATAGTTTGTGAGGATGTTTGAATTAGGCAAATTGTGATTACTCCTCGTTTCAGCTTGCATGAAAATTGGAACAGGATGCTCACTTTATGTAGCTTTTGCAAATTATAAATGCAGTATGCCAGAATACAAAAAGAATATGGAGATGTGTGGTACATGGGCAAACATGAGGCAAGAATACCTCCTTATACCTGAGTTCTGTTTTGAGTATGCTGTTTGTAGCAAGCAATGCTTATTATAAATATTTATAATTGTAATATTAAGGATATTATAATTGATGTTATCAATTGTTAACAATTAATTGAGCATAATATTATTATATAATAACATTTTATCTTATGTGTACACTAAAATACAATTTCTGGGAAATGCTGCTGAAAATAATTTCTGTCAAGGCTACATAATATTGTACATATAAATGTTTTAATTCTGTATTTATTTTATATTAGAGATTCTAAAAGTACAGAAAAAAATAAAGTGAACTCTCAGAAAGAGCAGTGTTCTCCCAGCTCAGAATCTAGCTCAACTGAGGGAAGTTCTTCAGATTATACTTCAGAAAGTGATTCTGAGAATAATTTGGATCCTTTACCTCCTAAGGTATGTCTTGACTATATTGTTTAGATACACATCTTGAAATTATATTGTCAATTGTTTCTGTAAGTGTGTGTAAGATGTCTTAAAAATGTGTGTCATCTCTTTTGTCTGGATTGGAACTCCTTTGCAAAAAGCATTATTTTAAAGTTAGTGAAAATAAACAGATGATTTTTTTAAGAAGGCTGTTGGCTGCTAATAACCAACCACTGTGGAATGATCTAATGGGACATGTCTATTTTATCATGTATGTTGTATATACATATCATGTATGTTATAGAGCACAAAAAATATAAACACAAGATCAAAAGATTAAAATATTTTTTTACATTTGTATTATTGGTTATGATCAGTCAGGTTGTTATTGATATTCATTATTCTAAGGGACTTGGTTTGTCATACATCACTTATAAATTTCAAAAATAAATAAAATAAAACTGAAAGGTACACTATAAATTGCCCCTGCATCATAGTTTTAAACACTTAATTACTGTTGCTTACTGTCATCAGTATGAATATACTCTGGGCAGTCTATCGAAGTCACTTTATGTTCATAGCAATATGTTAAATAATAGCATTAGTTATGTAGAATATAGTATGCTTGCATAGTGCCCTAAGAAGCTCATTTTCAACCCATGAATACTTTTGACTAAAACATTAAGGTTGAAGGTATGAAAATTCCAGAGTATTTGCATTCTGCAAATTTTGTTGCACATTTTCTGATTTTTTTCCATAAAACAATTAATCTGATTTGGGTATTTAATTTCAAACATATGGAACCTGCAAGAATCTCTTGCTGCTTTCAGTGCCATCAAACCCTGGTATTGGTTGACTCCTCAGTTTGTCTTCTCATCTTATTGGAGAATACAGAGAAGAAGGCAATCAGGGTAATCATTGTCTTCAGAAGCAAGACAAAATGTGCAGATGTCTGCTGAATATAAACATATAGAAGAAAAGTACAGACTACAGTAAAAGTTTATTACTTTATAATATACCGAAGTGTATGATATATGCATATATCAATGGACCAAAAAATCATAGTTGTTGTCTTAGAAGGTTGTGGCAGCCTTAATTGCTGTCAAATGACAAGCGCTGCAATCATGCTTATAAAAGCTCATCTGTGGCTGACTCTGAAATACTGAAGGTTGTATTTTATGACCAGTTAAAAATAAGACATCTGCCGTCATGGTTGGCAAGAACAAATATTATAAAGGCACCTTGCAGTCTGACTCAAAAGTTTTATTTCTGCACTACAGAACGTTAGCAAACATTTTTTTCCCAAATTACTGATTCTACAGTGAGAGATAATCAGTATAGAAGATATGGCAATCCGCGACAATTATATCTAACAGGTAATCATACAGAACTGCCAAACTGTTGCTTGATCAAACAAGTATTGACTGCTGTGACTGGCCATAGTTTTCCAAAGCGTCTGATCAGTAGCTGCCCCAATCTTGCATTCTGAAGTATTCTAAAATCTCATGATAATGAGATTTCATGTTTCATGAAAAAAGGTATATTCCATTTTGCAACAGAATTTCACGCTTTTGTTGAGACTAGAGAAGCTTTTTAAAAATGTCCCTTGATGTGAAAGTGAGAGTTATCACTATAAATAGATGAAGAAATATATTTTCTCTTCAGTTAGATATTAGCTTGTCCATTTATAAAGAACAGGTAGGAGTAAAGCAAATTGGACGTACTGTATAGGTTTGTATGGCATCTGAAAAGCTATAATAAGAAATCTGTGCTTGCCTAAGAAGAAATACAGAGATGTGAAGGTACGTGAAAGCCATTAGCAAAACATGAATTTGATCCAGGAAAACAAGGAAGCATGAGAAAGAATAAAGTAAAATTGCTCTGCCCTGACTCTTTGGTATAAGAGGGAGTGAAGGAGAAATGCTATTCAGCTTCCAAGAATCTGTTATATACTATATCAATTATTAGAATGCTAGTATTTATGGGGTCTGTTTCCTTACCTGATCTACTTTGAAAGGCTGATCTTATACCCTTTCCAATTTAGTCTTCACTGGCTAGGTTTTTTTTCAAGGAGTAGTTCATCAATATAGCAAATAAATAGTCTGAATAGCAAATCTCAAACACTGTATATTAATTTTGTATTAAGTTTACTGCTATATCTTCCTCTTTTATTTCTCTTTATTTCTCTTGATTCTTCTTATCCTTTCATGTAATAGTTTGTTATGCCTTCCTTTTTCTATTTTCCTATAGCTGTAGCTGCCCTTCATTTTCTTTCCCTTGTTGAGAAATGAATCTAAAAAACAAACACATTTAATTTCTAATTTCACTATACCTTATTGATTTTTCCCTTCTCTTCATAAAAGTGAAAACTGCTGGAGAGGTCTAAATTCTAGTATATATTTGATTGGATATTCAAGTCTCCACTATAAAAAAAAATGCCACAGAAGGCAGTAAATAAACAGGTCTGTCTTTATAACTAAGGACTTAGTGGTGGAGAAAGAATGAGATAGTAAAATATAAGTTTTGGAGCATAGGTTCACATATATCAAAGACAAACATCCTTTTTGAAACGGAGCACTGAGGAACATCACAAGCAACATCGTAAAGAGACATCCATAGGGCATAATCATTCACAGCTTTGACTTTTCACCTTTACAATTGATTTCCATCATATCCAATTTTTTTCTTATGCCCAAAGAGCTATATAATAGAGCTGGAGAAGAGAATGGCATGGCCGATTTGGCAATAGAGGCAACAATAGAGAGGAGTTGGAACATCTTGTAGAGAAGACTTGAGCATATTGTTTGCTCTACATTTTATGTCATTGTTACTATTGTAATATGCCGTGATTAGCAAGCTGATAGAAAGATGGGGTAAAAAACCAATAAAGAAATTAGTTATAGTGATGGTTTTATATTAAGGAAAGCAATAATTACAACAGGAATGCTCTTTACTTTTACCTGTTCTTTATAAATGGACAAGCTAATGCTTAACTGAAGAGAAAATATATTTCTTCATCTATTTATAGTGATAACTATCACTTTCACATCAAGGGACATTTTAAAAAATCTCCTTAAGGTGAACTGGAAAAATTTGATTTATACAATTCAATGAATCACTTGGCTTATTTATGTTTCTTCCTTTTTCTGCCCTCATTCATTCCTTAAGCTCCTCTAAATGACAAGTAAGAAGTACATAAGAAACCCATAACTGAACCCCGTTCAAGGCTTCATTAAACATGGTTACATTACACACTTATATCTGCCAGGTTATCCCACTGTGTCTGAATGAAAGAGGCTTAACTACTTCCTGGTAGTTCATTTTTCTGTGGTCCTTTGCTTCGCCTGATCTTGGTCAGCTCATCTGCATATTTTGAAGATATTTGGGCTACTTCTAATATGGCTCCTCCTTTCCAGTCAACTCATCCTGATCATCTGGTTGCTATCAGGCTTCCCAAATCCTACAGGTGATGTCAGCAATGGGTGACAGTGATTAAAAAGAGAAAGCTTTATTTGGCTCATTCGTGATCACTAGTATTAGCATATGCAGAGGAAAAATATATGTTGCTTCTTTTACTTTCCATTTTCTCACACCACCCTAATTCAAGGTTTCTATGTGGAAAATACCTCCTGCATGAGGAAAAAGTACACTATGAACTAATCATAAAATTGCTTGCAAAAAATATTTCAAAAATTCTTGCTTGTTTACACCAAAATATATTCAATATTGGTTTACTGGATGTTTGGTCTGTGCAAACAGACTAGCTGAAGTCTGCAGTGGTATTAGCATGCATTCCCATATGCTTTTTTTTCTGAGAGTGATTCACAGCTTAATATGACTTACGTTATAAATAATGTTGAGATTTTAGAAACTTGTGAATGTTGGAATCTGTATCAAAATACCTATACCAAATGTGCTTTTTATCATGTGAATATGGAAAATTATTTTCTGGAAATAAAAAAATAGAATTCCTTGTCATAAATGCAATTTGGAACATCATCTACTTAGAGAAAATAGTGATTGGAAGGAAACTGTGGACTAAAACTCTTTTATTTAAAAAAAATAATGATCGTTAGCTCCCAGTGTTCATCTTTTTTTTATAAATTTTCAAGTACAGTACATTTTTAAAATACATTTTATAGCAAAGTACAACTATCTTTAAAACAGATTTTAAAGAGGATAGGTATTATGGAATTCTTGTGGATTCATAAAAATAAATTTGAGGTGGACATATTTGTTTATTTAGAGGATGGCATTATTTGTAATATAGTTGTAATAGTTACAAAATAGAAATTAAATATCCCCTGATAATTATAGTACACTGCCTTTAGTTTGGTGTTGTAGAAATATAACTTTTAAATTAGCTCTTTACATAAAGATAAAATCCTTTAAAAGTATTTGAAAAAAAAACCCCACAGAAATGTATAATCACATGCTTTTAAAAGAGAATTTCAGATTTGAATATAATGCATGGGTAAATAAGAGTCTTTGCAGTTACTGTTGGCCTCCTATACAAACCTGGTACAGTCAGTCAACTGTTAAAAATCTGGTTCACTGTTTAAAAAAAGATATAAAAACAAATTGTCTATCTTTCTGCCTGATCTCTTTTCAACCGCTAACACAATGGAAACAGTAGGTGATCAGTCAGTGCATTTGGTTTGTCAATGGTGGTTTTGTATAAATATTGGAAGGATAAGAAGCAGAATTCGCACTGAAAAATATGATTTCATCTGCCTCTTCTCTGCAGTTCCATGCCTCATGCTATGGTGTGAAATTCTCATTTTACACACTTTGCAGGCGGAGCACATGAATTATGCATTGAGCAAGAGAAATCTCCTGCTTCAGCTCCTATATGCATTTACCCAGGTTCTGTCTCTATTATCAAGATGAATTGAAAATAGAGAAATGTTTGATGGGATATGGCTTAACTTCTTTGTTTAGCATTCAGCTATGGACTGCATTCTCTTCTCTAAGGGGGAAACATGTTTATTTTGTATGTCTATTTGGATTGTAATGTTAAAGAGAGAACAGAGACATTAGTGGTCTAAGTTCAATTTCAGTTAAAGTTCCTGTAAATGGAGTTGGGGTTAATTTTTTTTAATTTTAAAAATAATGAATAAGCTTGGCAAATTTAGAATGCTGTAGCCACAGTTTCTATTTGTAAAAATAAAATAAGAGTTGGGGAGAATTGGAGAGTCAGTAATAGATTGTAAAGCATTTTGTACATTCAACTGCCTGCTAGTTCATTTTAAAGCACAGATCAAAAGTCTGCAGAAGAGCTAACTCAGCTCCAGGAGGGAGCTTTAGGGGCTTTTTGGCACTGGACAAGGATATAGTCCCAAATGAGCAGACTTATCCATTGGTATTGTGTCCCTTTCTCCCCCACTCCTACCAGAGTCCGACATTCCAATAAATGTCTGACTGGGGAAAAAAGACTTTCCTGGAAACATTGGTTGGTTGGTCATATTGAGGGCTTCCTGGTTCAAAATGGGGCACAGACTTTCCGCATTTCCTCATTCCTCACTCCACCAGCCTTTAAGCTGATGATGAAGTACTTCAGCCTTTTTTCCACTTTGGCTTGGCAGTTCTCTAAATGCTGGTGAAGCCTTTCTATTTTTGCTTTCTAAGTCAGAGCAGAGGGCAACATCTGAAAAAAATGTTCTATCTTTGAATTCAACCTTTTCCTATAGCCTGAATCCAAAGATACCTTGCACAAGCAGAAAATCACATTCATTTGCCACTCTATTCCAATTTTCCCGTTCCATTCTCATCCTTCCTAAAAGTCAAAGCTCTCAGTGATGCAGATAGGCTATAAATGGAGGAATGAATGCAAGCATGGCTATGCTTGTATTTCCTGGAACCAACTAGTATATGAGCTTTCTTGCCATTAGAATTTGGATTGCCTTCCTACCAGTGTTCCTTTTTTTTAAAGGAGATTTTTTTGTTCATTTTTCTTCATTTTAGATTTTGCTACAACCAATTTGCTATTGAATATTAATGCTTATTCCTGCTTGTAAAATTTTTGTGTTTTGATATTTTATTGTACTTTAAGTTATACTGGCATCAAAAAAGTGACACATATATTGGAAAAGAAAAAAACTAAAATGTAAATAAAAATATTCTCAGTATGTATGAGTACAGTGCATATATTGGTAGTCCTCAATTTTTAACCACTTAAGCCCAAAATTTGAGGCCAAAATTTTCATTGCTAAAAAAGGGAGTTGTTCAGTGAGCTTTGCCCCATTTTATGACATTTTATGAGTTATTAAGTGAATCACTGTAGTTGTTAAGTGAGTCATGTGGTTGTTAAATGAATCTGGTTTCCCCCAGTGACTTTGCTTGTCCGAAGCTGACTAGGAAGGTTACAAGTGGTGATCACACCACCTTGGGACAATACAACTGTCATAAATACATGGTCAGTTGCCCAGTTTTGTCCATGTGATTGCTGCAATAGTCATAAATGTGAAAACTGGTTATAATTCACTTATTTATATGCCATTGTAATTTCGAACGGTCACTAAATGAATGGTTGAAAGTTGTACCTCCCAGCTGGCAGAAGGTGGGCAACGGTATGTTAGCTTGCAAAGTAGTTGCTAAATTAGATTCCTTGTCTTGCTATAGACCAGTGGGAGTAAACTGAGAGTAAACCTAGAGTTTGATTATGGAAGTATTAATAAATTAAGCTTCCCACAGAATGATCAGAAAGTGGAAGCTGCTCGGAAGAGAGTAAAAATTATATTGCAGAGTGCTGTGTAAGTGAGTTGAAATCATGCTAATGAAAAATAAGACAGAATGCTGCATGAAATGACAACATGAGAGAGCCTGTGGATAAGAAAAAAAAGAATATATTTAAGAGAATAATGGCAAATTGGATTATTTAATTATATTTTACAAAGCTTAAATAAAGAAAAAGATGCAAAATGCACTTCAATAACAAGGAATGATTAAGAAAAAAATGCAAATTGATTTTGATGGAAATTAAAAGCAGAAAAAGAGGAGGAAAAAGGTCTCCAACAATGAGAATGATGCAACAATTGAGGGATGGTTTAAAGGAATATTTTATTTATTTAGGTGATACATACATACATACATACATACATACATGTCTCTAATTATATTAAAAATATGAACACCAGGATAACATTAAACTAAAAACTGTTTAATACAAGTGCTGAGCTTTCGTCAGCCAACACTGCTGACATCGTCAGAGCATAAAAGCAAGGTTACTGGGAGTTCTCTTATATTACCAGTCAACTCTGCACTTGGATTTTTGACCTGGTCATTGGTCCACTCATCGTCTCTAGTTGTTTTGTTTTTAAAGGGCATGTGTTCGCTGCTACGCTAATAGTTTCCAAGGTTGCTGTTCTCTTTTCCCCCTGATCAAAAACATCTCAACGGAACTGCTTCAAAAATTCTTGGGTGCGTCTACCAGTGTGCGGGCGAGCATTATTGTGAACCAAAACCACACAGGAAGTGGTCCCATAGAAAATCCCATCAAATGTGAAGATGCCAAAGGAGTACTGCTAGTGAAGTTCATGGAGCGTGGTTTGACTATCAATTCAGAAATCTACTGTGAAACGTTATGAAAACTCAGACGAGCCATCCATAACAAGCGTCAGGGCATGCTGACTTCCTTTGTGCTGTTGATTCATGATAATGCCTGCACACTGCTAGATGCACCCAAGAACTTTTGAAGCAGTTCCATTGGGATATTTTTGATCACCCCCCCTCATAACCCAGATTTGGCACCGAGCGACTACTACTAAGGAATTTCAAACCTTGTAAGACGTTATGACAAGTGCCTCAATCTGAATGGCGATTATGTCAAAAAGTAATGTAATGTTGTAGTTTTCTAAATGTGTATAATAAAAGTTCTGCATCTGCGAGTGTCTGTCATTGATAACCAAATGGAGGTTTATTTCTGAATTGCCCTCGTACTTTTTATATGCAGATGATACCTTTTTAATTGAGAGCACAAATTATTTTCAGCAAGTATTAGCTTGTGTGCTGGATATGGAAAAGGAAAATGGATCTGATGAAACACCAAGGTTGTTTTGTTTTGAGGTAGTGAATAATTGCACACAAATTATAAAAAATTAGAAAAGTAGACACATTGTAGCCTTTCATAGAATATTTACTGAAGATGGAGTACAGGTAGTCCTCAACTTATGACAGATCACTTAAAATGGTTTAAAGTCATGACAAACTTTCCCAGAGTTACTTACAACCAAGTTTCGTTGCAACTGGTTTACCTTTTTCAGTTGTTGCTGTGTTCTGCTATCATATGTCTAGGATTTACAGTATTGTGAGGTGGTGTTTTGTTTTTTTTGTTTTTTTGCCAGTTTCTGGTGTTCTGGTTTCTGGCAAAAATACCCATTTGGGAAAATGGAAGTAAGGTATGATCCTTATGTTGTGAGCCGCCCTGAGTTCTTGAAATAGGGCGGCATAGAAATCTAAGTAAATAAAATAATAAATAAATAATAAAGTAGGATCATAAACACATATATAGTTTCACTTAGCAACCACTTCACTTAGGTGTTAAGTTGCTAGTCCCAGTTGTGGTCCCTGAATGAGGATTATATATATGCTACTTTTTCTTCATGCCTTTAATTTCTTTGGCTATTTCTTTCTCCTTTTCTATGTCCTGCTTAATCCCCAAAATAAAGGAATAGGTATGTCCATGTGCTTTTACTTAAATGTTATATTAGCTGGTTTCTAGAATATATGTTAGCAGAATGTTTTTTTATTGTGTATTCAGTTTTATAAACTCAATCATAATTAATTATAGCTTTTATGTTTCAGAGTAGACCAAAAGCAAACAAACCTATGATTAATTCTAGGACTGCTCCATAATTGCCACATTCAAACCAATTGTATAACTTAAAGTATAATTAAGTCTCTTTGCTTTTTCTGAAATTTAGTTAGTTAAACTTGAGTGATTACTTTTCTGAAAGTGAACTTATACTACAGGGTTTAGCACATGTTATCTTAGCAACCAGGGTTATTTAATTTTAATATTTCTGGTAGCTAGCCTCCTGCGCATGCAGTGGAAAGAACTTTTTGATTTATTTATATGGCCACCTACTTCACACAATAATTCAGAGTGGCATATGTGGTTAAAACAACATCTAAGCCACAATACCCAAAGTTTAATAATAGGCCCAGTTTATAAAAATAGCAATGCCAGGAGAATTCTCTTAGCCCAAACGCCTGGAGAACGAAACACTAGGTCTTCAGTGCCTGATGAATGTCTAACAGGGTCAGGGCCAACTAGATTTCTGGAGAGATACTGTTCCACAGGAAAGGCACTGCCATAGAGAAGGAACAACTCCTATATCCAACAAAATGACATTGGTTAGTGGAAGGGAGTCAGAGCATACCCTGCCTGCTAGATTTGGTGGGGTAAACAGAAATGATGGGAGAATCATTTCCACATTTTCTTAGAATTACGAGTCATTCCACTTAAATTTGCAATGTACAGACAACTGGAAAGATCTTGGGATACATGGGTTTGGGCATGCAAATCATTTATGGTTGCCAGCAAAGTACAGGTGATTATATTTACTGAATTCTATAGATTTAATTGATATGTAAATATACTGATGGTGGTTTCGGATTTCTTTTAGAACACTTAGCAGCAGTGGTAGGATTCAAATATGTGACCAACTGGTTCTCTGTGTGGATGCCGCTTCCCGAAGTCCGTTCTGGGTCTGGGCAACAAAAAATTAGCTACCAGTTCTGTCGAAGTGGTGCGAACTGGCTGAATCCCACTACTGTTTAGCAGTTGTACCCTAGATAGAGACAGCAATGGATTTTGTCTGCCATCTCAATAGAAGTGGGATGAACCCTGGAGGAAACATGCTTCATATTCCTGATATATTGTATATTGTATTGTAACACTTCAAATAAGTTACAACTGTGTTAAATAATCTGTGCCAGAATTTGTGGCAAGCTATGACAAGGCATCTCATTTTCACATGAGAAGAATACTCTTATGATATATTACAGTGTAACCTAAGGGATAATTGATTCATTTTTTAAATGTGTCTGCTCTACCTTTGTTATAGATATCGCTCTCCTTCCCAAAGGAGACTAAGATATTAGTTATATATGCTGTAGCAAGTAGTGAATTCTGTACGGTTTTTGAGGATAATGTTTCAGAGTAAAAATAAAAATTCCTGATCGTTTTTTTCTCTCTAAAGCATTGTTTTCAAAAATTGATCGTTTTTTCTCTCTCTTTTTGTATGTTGATAGGTTAATTTATGTTTAAGTCCTTTCTTTGCTGGATTTTTAGGTCTTTTGCTATTTTATTCAGTAAAGATAAAAATCATAAAATGTAATGTGATTCTTGCTGCCTTTATGGATGCATCCACACAGAGGGGTTTTTTGGAAGCAGTACAGATATAGTTTTTTACTGCCTTCTTCTGGGTTGTTTGTTTGGTTTGAATATTTGATTAATGAAATCTCAATTCTGTGGCTTATAGAATCCAACAAAAATAAATTTTTATTTCTCCTGGCTTTAGCTCTCATTTGAAGCACCAGACTGGCCATCGATAATCTGGAATTCTCCAAATTTTAATCCACTGTATTTGAAATGTTCTGAATTGAGAAATGTGACTTTAAATTTAGAGAAGGAAAACCAAACTAAATGCTAAATAAACAAGCTCAGGGCTGTAGGGAAGAAAAGCCTGTGATACCGGAAATAGAAAATGTAGTGTCTTATAAACTAGACCAAAATCATCATAAATTATTTTTAGAACACAACAAAAAGGTTATAGTACAACAATGTGATTAATGCAGAACACTAATCCAATCCTGTAAAAAAACACCTTACATTATGGTGTAATACTACTCAATTAAAATATTGTAATTGTGCTAGTGTTTCAGGCAAATAATGTTATAGTTATGCTGTTGAAGGAATTGCAGCACTTACGAATTCTTACTCTGTGAAGCTTGTTTAGAGGGCATAGAGTTACTTTATTTTTTTATAAAACTATAAGAAATGTTTATACACAGTGATAAAAAGCATCAAACATTCATATGCTTTTTGCAGAAGGAAGCAGAACGTTTGCAAGGGAAGGAAACTACTAAACAAGATGTGTCACTCTTGGATTTGGATGACTGTAAGTACTTGAGATATTTGCCTTTGATTGTGATGTTTACATGTATCTGGCCCTACCACTTAAATTGCTTGAATTCATTTTTGGAAAACAAGATACCGTTAATAGTCTTGTACAGATATGTTAACATATCTGCATGTTCAAACTGTGCTTTTGTTAAGTTAGGCAGTGTAATAACTAATTTCAGAAACCCTGTATAATATATTCAAATCTCTAATTATTCTTTCTAAAAAAAAGTTAATGTTAATGTGAAAATATCTTGTTTTTGTTCCATATCAGATAAATTTATTTCTGTAATAATATTATACTATATTCAACCAGGTATATCTTTATAATTCAGTAACATTTTAAGTGAGAATATAGATAACATTTATAATATTCTTATTTAGAGATAGATTTTAAATGATAAATTCCTGTAATAGTGCTAGGAAAAATGTAGCCTCAATTATAAACAAAACAACAGCAAAAAGCATTAAACTTGGATATGAGATTTTTTTAAATAAATCTTAGCTTTACATTCCTGAAATCTGCAGCTCCCATCTTTCACAATATGAAACTTGAAGAGGGTAACTGGGGAAAGAAGGAATTGGCATATATTGAACCCACCTCTATTAGTATAATTCTGCTCAGTAGATTCTCCTACCAGCAAAGTTGGAATCCAGGATTTCTGTTTGCAATATCCTATAATTTCAAAATACACAGATTTGTGAAGTATTGCAAAGTACTAAAATCCAAGCCTTTAAAAATGATCAGTCCCTCCCTCCCTCCCTCCCTCCCTCCCTCTCTCTCTCTCTCTCCCTCACACACACACTCACACACACACCATAATAAAATTTGTGCTGATAATGCTTTATAATATATGTACAGAAGTGAAAATAAACTATGGAAATGTTACATGTGTGTGTGTGTGTGTATGTGTATATATATATATGTGTGTGTGTGTGTGTGTGTATATGTGTGTGTATATATATGTATATATGTGTATATATATGTGTGTATATATATATGTGTGTGTATATATGTGTGTGTATATATGTGTGTGTGTGTGTATATATATATATATGTATATATATGTGTATATATATATGTATATGTATATATATATGTATATGTATATGTAGGTGTGTTCTGATTGGTTAGGGGCTTGGCTGTGCTCTGACTGGATGGGGGGTTAGCTGTGTTCTGATTGGATGGGGGAGTGTTCTGTTTGGGTGGGGGCTTTGTTGTGCTCAGGTTAGTCTGAGTTACAGGGGGATTAGAGATGGTGAGCTGCATAGCTGTTTGGCTTCGCGTTCGTGGTCGTGCCTCATCTTCATGGTGGGTGTCAGTTTGCTTCATGTATGGATTGGAGGGGTTTAAGGTGGCTAATGATGCAGCTTAATCCAATCATCCAATCCAATCATCCAATCAGAGCACAGCCAAGCCCCTAACCAATCAGAATATAGCCGAGCTCCCAGCCAATCAGTTCAAACCCCCACTGGCAGTTAAAAGGAAGAAACGGCTACAATCACCCATTGCTCCTAGAAGCACGAAGCCGAAAGCACCAGCCTGAAGATGACGAATGGGACTTCGTTGAAACGTCGCCAAGACACTTCAAATTCTACGTGGGAGAAAACCCAAAGAACCCAAGACCTGCATACAAACACCCGCGAAAACCTCAGAAAACATATATATATAATGTATGTATGTATGTATGTGTATATATATATACATACACACACACACACACATACATATATATATACACACAGACATATATATATACATATACATATATATACACATACACACACACATATATATACACACACACATATATATACACACATATATATACACATATATATACACATACACACACACACACATGTAACATTTCCATAGTTTATTTTCACCTCTGTACATATATTATAAAGCATTATCAGCACAAATTTTATTACAAATTTATACATGTGCAATAGACAAATGTATGTGGATTTTCAGACATAAAAGTTGCACCATTACAAAAAAGAATGAAAATTATACAGTTGGAAGAGAAGCCATTGAGACTAATGCCCTGTTCAATGTTGGGTTTCAGCTTAAATCATCCCTGGCAGGTGGTTGTTCAGTCTCTATTTGAACATATCAACTGAGGGGAGCCTGCCACCTCTCTAGATAATTTGTTTCACTGTGGAAGTTACTTCCTAACATTCAATTAGAATTCCCCTTCCTGAAACGTAAGACCAAATAAAACTGTCCATATGTAATGCCATTATATGATACAACTTTACTTGGAATATGTGCACAGTTCTGTTAACAATACCTTGGAAAGCATAGTGAAGAGCTGGAAATGATGCAGAAAATGGCAATCAAAACGATTAGAGCGTAGAATGTCCACTTTGCAATGAAAAATACATTATTTGAGGTCTTTTAGCTTAAAGCAGAAGTAGATAAGAGGTGATACAATAGAAATTTGTAAAATCATATACAGCATAAAAATATATAATTTTTCTCAGAATGTTATAACTTGGGTATATAGTTACTGAACTTAAATGTGGTAAAATTGGACAAATAAAAAAGAATTTATTTTGCAGAGCAGCAAATTTATCAGATGTGGTGATGTCATTTAGATGATTTTAAAAGGAGTCAAATGACTGGAACAGAGAAGTATTAGTGCTATCAGTCTTGATGGCTATAAATCACAGACTGCAAATGTTAAGTACAACTTTGTAGAAAGGAACAGTGGTATTTTGAGATTGTGCTTTCGGGATACTGTGACATAGAATACTGGGCTGGATGGGTGAAGTGGTATGGGAAAACCCTTATTTTCTTATGTTGCCATAGAATCATAGTCTTAGTCATATGATTTATTTATTTATTTATATATTCATATATGTATTCAATTTTAATTATTTTTCTTAATCATTTCATTTTCAGTCAGTCCTACATCAGCTCTTACTACCTTTTGCAAACCACCAATTCTCTCTCCCATCTTAGCAGCAGACCTAGAAGGTTTAAGTTTATCAAGTTCTTCAGTCATTGATGTAAGTAATTATGAACTGATTTATTTTTATGTTTTTAAGTATGTTTGCATCTTCAACAGTTTATTATTTTGACCGTTCCTCTTCTCTTTAATATATTTGAAAGTGGAAAGCAGGGACAGCAACAGGTTTTGAGTGAGTTTAAAAAGCTTATGTTTATATAATCATAGAAGATAATTTTTTAAATTAGTATTACAGATTTTTTTAATCAAAAGCATTTTCTGGAACATTATGCCATTTTTTTCTATTAGGATTTGTATCAACTTTTACAAGGAGTTCCTGTCTAACAAAGAGCTCACATTTTAGTCTGACTTATCAGAATTATGCCATATAGTTATAAAGGTAATATTGCATGTTAATAAGTACCCTGAAGACTGTGAGTTTTAGAAAAACAATAGTGATTGTCTAAAGTATAAACCATTCTCAGCACATTATGCTCCAAAATTTTATTCTGGGTGTTTGACAGCAACAACAGTAAATTCCTTAGTTGCCGCATTGGTCTAGTGAACTGAGTGCCTTTCTCTTATGTTTTATTAAGAAACCTAGTGGGATTTAATTCTGCTATATACTGTATTAAAATTGCTAGTTCGTATATACACATTGAGGAAAATTTTCACTGTAATAATAAAGTTGGAAAGGAGCTTGGAGGTCATCTAATCCAACCCCTACTCAGGCAGGAAACCCTATACCATTTCAGACAAATGGCTGTCTAGTCACTTCTTTAAAACTTCCAGTGTTGAAGCATTCTCAGCTTCTGGAGGCAGGTTGTTCCACTGATTAATTGTTCTAATTGTCAGGAAATTTCTCCTTAGTTCTAGATTACGTCTCTCTTTGGTTAGTTTCCATCCGTTGCTTCTTTTCCTGCCTTCAGGTGCTTTGGAGAATAGCTTGACTCCCTCTTCTTTGTGAAACAATAAAAGTAACATTACAGTGATATGTGGCTTTCATCTTACCTAAAATTTAAAATTCAAACACAAAAGTTTACAGTTTCATAAGACTGTCAGTGCTAAACCAGCCTGCAAGAGGAACATAATTGTTACATTGATTTTTTAAAAGGTCATTTGTCTGGATGCTACACGTATGATATTATGGAAAAAAAAAACAAGGCCATGGAGACAATGCTTTTATTTAGATCAACAGAATTTCTAAATATCACTCCAGGCTTTCAAGATTCAAGAAAGGAAAATTAGAAAAAATTGGTTGGGCTATCTGTGGTTGGATGAAATGGATGCTCTAGCATTAGTTCCGATAGGTCTGTAGAATCCTGGTATAGACTAGCTAAATTTATTATTATCCATGTTTCATGAACAGCAGTATTATCCACATTGATCAACAGACTAAAAATCCATAAAGGTAGTACTTTATTGGACCTACTTTAAATTTTACATGTAGACTGGTACAGGGACTACTTCAATATAATATTCCACATTTTTTCCTTCTTTCTTCCCTTTCCACATCCAAATTGCCTGATAGAGTTTTTGACATTCAAGCTGCCAGTTGTTTTGTACAACTTCAGTTGGCCGAATAGAAATATTGCCTCCATGGATTTTATATTGATCTCATTTAACTCTGATCTGTATGGGAATTGACTATTTATAATAAAGTAGTTTTACCCCTATAAAACTACTTTATAAGTACATTATATTGGTATGCCACTATTCGTTGCTGTTTACATTATATGTGATAAAGACTATAAAATGCATGACATCTAGTGAATATAAAACACAAAAAGTATGAAATAGAGGATAAAGGATCTGGAACGCTGGAACCTTTTCAGTGCACTTAGAAGAGATGCCCATCATGTCCAACCAATAGGAGTTAATTCAGAATGCTTTTATATGTTTCTCATTTTTCTTTTTATTAACATGATAAAAGATTAATCATTCTAACATTTGCCTTGTTTTGCAAAAAGGTTGCTGGGTTAAGTATTTTGGGCAAAATCATCAGAGAGAAATTATAACAATTATAGAGTCATATTTGATTAGGAAAAAATCATTAAATTAATCTAACCCAATACTTAGTGCAGAACTCTTACATTAGCACTGAGAACTCACCATTTTTTAAGGCAAAAGTTGGATGATATGGCTGAGGCTTGAAGAATCTTTTCAGGTGTGACTTTCAGATGGAGTAAGGTACTGCCATTGGAAGGAGGAACCTGAGAAGTGTTAGTGTATCATGGAACAACAGTTGGGCTCTTAAGATATGTGTTAGCCTTATCACAGGGAAAAACCTGAAATAAGAAATGTGTGGTTTTTAAAATATACAGTCTTTTAAAGGGCACTCTTTCAGACATGACACTTTCCGTAGAAATACTTCCATTTGAGAAGAAAAAGTTTGAATGGATATAGGAACCATTTGCTCTTTGACCATGTTAAGAAACTAAGACACAATGTTCTGAATGTCAAATAGTGTCAAAAATCAACTTGTAAGATTGAAAGATTCCTGGTGAAAGCATGTCATCCTATCAAGCTATAACTACCTAACACAATGGCTGAAATCAGATAAAGGCACTGAATACGCATTGGCTTGATTGATTCTGACTTATTTGATCAAGAAAGAGTGCTGATTTTGCTTAGTTCTAACAACAAAAAATAATTAAACTAGGAAATAAGCATCCATTCTTATTGTTAAATTCAAAGCAGGATCCCTGCATTATTTCTTTCTTCATCTAGAACCATATGTCAGGGTTTCTTCTTGGTTTAGAATATTCAACCTATCTGTCTGTCTATCTACCTTTATCAAAGCTGGATACTTTTATCTTTAACAATACTTTTCTTAATGTACCTGATTTAAAAAGATACATGCAAAAAAATTAATTTGCCTTATTTCTTTCCTTCAGTACTTTAATTTTCTTGTTATCCAGCAGTTCTCTTAAGTGCTTCCTATTTCAGATGTATGTAGAAAATTTAGCAGCCAGCAGCTGAAAAGTCCTCTTGCATTTGTTTCATGATGATTTGTATTCCTGTTTGTTCATTTGTTTGGTCACAATTCTTAACTAATCTTCCTTATGTTTTATCTTCATGAATTAGCTGGTGACATCTTGGACAAAATGGTCCTTTCCTGACTGACTGACTGTGACTGATTTATTTATTTATTTATTCATTCATTCATTTGTTAAATTTATTTGCCATCCATCTTGTGGTTCAAGGCAATTCTGAGCAGCTAGATTTGCAATATCATTGTTTACTATGAACACTGTAGTTGACCATCTGTTATTTGGATATTGATCCTCTATTTTTCTTTTCACTTTTTTATAAGCAAACTCTTAATTTTTAAAGATTTCCTTTAGTTCTTTGTCTATTCATATTTCAGTATCCTCTTTTTGTAAATTACAACATATGATAAATAGTAGCAACTCAATAGTAGCAACTGTGAGAGGGATCTTGGAGTCCTAATGGACAATCACTTAAATATGAGCTAGCAGTGTACTGCAGCTGCCAAAAAAGCCAACACAGTGCTAGGCTGCATTAACAGAGGAATAGAATCAAGATCACGTGAAGTATTAATACCACTTTACAATGCCTTCGTAAGGCCACACTTGGAATACTGTATCCAGTTTTGGTCAACACGATGTAAAAAAGATGTTGAGACTCTAGAAAGAGTACAGAGAAGAGCAGCAAAGTTGATTAGGGGACTGGAGGCTAAAACATACAAAGAACGGTTGCTGGAATTGGGTATGTCTAGTTTAATGAAGAGAAGGACAAGGGGTGACATGATAGCAGTCTTCCAATATCTCAGGGGTTGTCACAAAGAAGGGGAGGGTCAAGCTATTCTCCAAAGCACCTGAAGGCGGGACAAGAAGCAACGGATGGAAACTAAACAAGGAGAGAAGCAACCTAGAACTAAGGAGAAATTTCCTGACAATTAGAACAATTAATCAGTGGATCAACCTGCCTCCAGAAGTTTGAATCCTCCAACACCGGAAGTTTTTAATAAGAGACTGAACAGCCACTTATCTGAAATGATATAGGGTTTCCTGCCTGAGCAGGGGGTTGGACTAGATGACCTCCAAGGTCCCTTCCATCATCATCATCATCATCATCATCATCATTATTATTATTATTATTATTATTATTATTATTATTATTATTATTATTATTATTATTGATCGCACAGTCAGCCAGATGTTCAGACTGGATTTGGCATTTTTGTCTGCCTATCGAGTCCTTCCCAAGGACCTGGGATAGGCAGATGTGGATATTATTATTATTATTATTGTTTTTTGTTGTTATAGAAATATGAAAAGCACCTAAAACAGATGAATCATTAAAATAACTAAAATGTTTTAAACAGCTAATTTAAAGAGTCATATCTTAGTTTTGATTTTATAATTTCTATTTAACATTTTGTCCTTATAAAATGCATCAGTTTTAAAAACAAACAAAACAAGGTTGGAAATCAATTTTAAGTCAAAAAGGATAATGCTCCACAATTTGGAGCAAGGCCAAATTGCTCTGTCAGAAAAATATAACTCTTTGAATAATGATGCCCCCAAAGATCTTCTGCAGATCTTAATAACCAGACCGATTCTTGAAGCACTCCTTTAGATAGTTAGGCTCTTATCTGGTTTTGTTAATGATTTTAATATTAATATAGCACCTTGATTTGAATACAAAGTGCATATCTTCCCAGTCAAGGCAGTACAATGTTAATATGATAGAGAAATTTTGTGGTACATTTTGCATCATCAAAAATTGTGCAAGTATGGCCTTATGTAGCACACATTAAAATAGCCAGGTAGATCATGACCAAAAATATGATTCAGGGAAGGTATCAGCTGTAATTATTATCTTTACTTGTATTTCTTTGAAATACGAGGAAAATACATAGTGATTCCAAATTACAGATTTGGCCACAATTAAATGTTTCTATGTTAGGTTTCTTTAATAATTTCCTACATAATCTAATAGAACTGAGGTTGTTGTCAATATTTGATTCATTGCTTCTATCAAACATTAACTTCCAGCACTTTGTAGAATTATCTCCAGGATGCCTTCTGGACTATTCCATGACTAGATTCTAATACAGTCAGTAAACATAGTGTGAAATCTGTTCCTCAGTTTTGCAATTACAGTCTTATGATGTTCTTTCTTTGGGAAATTAAAAGTAGACCAACTTTCCTATCCAGTTTGAATTGACATGCATTTCAGTTTAACATCTATTTGAAATTAGAATACAATTCTGCACTTTCTTCAACAAAGTTGATCAATTTTGATTTGTGCTCATAAAGACTAATCTGTTTGAAATTACATTCTTTTGAATTAAGGCAAGAAATTAGTCTTCTAATACAGAGTCCCCAAATTCTGGGCTGCGGCCTGTTCAAAACCGGGTCACAGGAGAGATGGGCAAGCGTGCGTGCATGAAGCACCACTTGCATGAGCTGTGCTTGGACACTTGTGCTTGTGTGCAAAACTCCATTTGTGCAAATGGAGCTTCAAGCACAAGTACCCCTCCACTCATGTGACTGGAGCTTCGCTCTCTAGTGCTTGCCACTCACATAAGTGGAACTTTGTGTGCGAGCGCAAACACCCTCCTCTTGCGCCCAAAGCTCCTTTTGTGTGACTGGCGGATGCAGTCGCCGGCCACTCACAAAAATGGAGCTGTGTGCGTGTGCACCTACTACTCACACGCATCCCCTTCCCCCACATTGGGCCAGGCCACCAAGCTGGAAAGGTTGGGGAGTGCTGTTCTAATACCTTAGATAATGCTGCTCATTGAAAATCTTCAGTAGAAAATGTAGAATCAAGAGCAAATCTATATGGTATATTTCATTAGATTTGGTTTGCAATCCAAAACCTAAAAGATAGCTTGATACTGACTCTTCCACTTTGCCTTACCTGAAGCCATTTCTTCCTAATCCCATTTCAGTTCCAATATTGTAACCTGTTTGGAGACAGATCATCTCTAGAAAAAACTTTCAGTGAGAGGAGGGACTCATTATCCATCCTGCATACATCTTTTATTGTTTAAAATAGACCAACCTATAATTCATTTGTGATTGGGTAGATCTACAGCTGACAGATATGATTGGTGCTGCTAGTTTACTTATAAAATAAAAGTGCTTTATAAAAATTATAATACATAGAGGAACATACTAAATTATGTACAGTAAAATTAATACAGTGAAACATTTTAACATAGCATAAACTGAGCTAGAAGCTCTTAAAAAAACCAAATGACTTATCAAATAACTTGTATCTTAAAAATTAAGGCAACGTGGCTGCCTGTTACAAACTGCAATGATGAAAAAAATGTCAAAAAGCATTTTGCAACTATATGACATAAAGACCAGACTTACATACTATTGTCTCATATCGGATACAAGTAGAAAATCATGCAACATGATATGTTTTGTTATTTGGGGTGAAAGATAATGAAAGGTTCAGGATGGTGTTCCATAGTCTACTTATTACAATAAGGACACAGATCCTTACATATAAACCTTCTATTGAATATGACTTAACTTTCATAACAAGGAGAATTACTTGCAGTTGTTAGAATCATATAAACCCTTTGTCAGGTGTAATGATTTCAAGTGAATTACAGATTCAAGTTATAAACTATTGTGTTTTGTTACAATACCTTTCCAATTTTTGTATCCTTTTAAAATTAAAAAGGCCCAACTTAACTAACAAAAAGCTATTAATAGAATTAAGATTGCTTATATTTGAACCTTATTCTGACAGCATCAGAAATTTTGTTACATATGGAAATATATTTGCTGAAGTAGGGTTGTTCTCAATAAATTTCTATTTAAAGTTTATAAGTATCGGAAAACATAAATCTATATGAAATTAGGATAATTATTCTAATTATTCTTATTCTTCCAGACAATTCACTTATATATATTCACATATAAGTCATACATAGCAAATTTTAGTACAAGACTGCTTTCAAATATTTTTGATATAAAATGTAAAAAATGTAGTTTTCATCATTGTTTTATCCTTGTTGATATTTTCTTTGGAAAATGAAGAGCCAACATTTTTGTCAATAGGACTAGTCTCTTTAAAATTTCAATCACATCTTTCTAAGGTAACATTTACGTCCTCACACATCTTTAGCATCTATCAGACATGACATGGGACATATTCATTGACCCTAAAAATTTTCATCAGAATCATGCACTGAAAGGGGGCAGCCCCAGTCAGACAAGAGGCTCATTTCAATTTTAACAGCAGTAATTAAAGGTTAATTCACTGAGTCAGGATTAACGAGGAAAGTACAAATGATAGGCAAGCAGCTGCCTTTATAATACAAGATTAGAACAATGCAATTACAATCAGAATTAGAAAAAATCAACTTCCTGAAAGGTTCTGTAATGAATGAACTGCATTTCTCTGCTGTTAATTGTGCTACTTAAAGATGAGGATGATACAACAATAATTTTATTGTGATATTTCTTGATCAGCTGTGTTTAACAAGATAGTTCTCTAAATTCAGCAATCAGCTGATACTTTGTGAATCACTGACAGCTGTTAAAAAAACAATGATTGCCATTAAACCATAGAAGGTTGGTTAAAACAGAATAGTCAAACCTAACACACAAACCCAACACAGTATTTATTCTTATTAATGAAACATATTTGATATGATGTTAATAAATATAAGGAAGATTCTTGCAGCTGTTTTTCTTTTTATGATAGTAGTGCTTTATTGTAATAAAGGGAGGTAAAATAGCTGGTTATTGTGAGATCTATTTTTGTGTGAGTATGGTTTACCTTAAGTACCTGGCCTGTACATAACAAAGATTAAAGAATAGGCAAATCTTATGTTCAAGCAGTAATTATCTATGAGATATTTTTCAACTCATTTTGAAGTAACTTTGAAAATATTTTCAATAGATGTATATCTTTTTAAATGATCTATTTCCTGCTGAATCTTAACATCGATGAAATTTTATTTTATCAGATGTCATAGGATTCAGAACAGTTAAAAACCTTTATTGTTATATTTGCAAAGAAAATAATAGAAAATTGTCTCTTAAAACAAGTTTTCATCAAACAAATTGACTGGTGTGTAATCAGTTGTTTTTATGTGTTTAATACATTTGTATGCTAGGATACATAGAAGTATTGATGCGTAAAATATAGTAATTCAATGGCATCATCCCAAGAAAGATATAGCACTTTTGAAAATTATCCAGCCCATGATACCAAAAACATTTGAGCTCAATACTGCTATTGTGATGGAAATGATTTGTATGTGCAATAAAAGGTTTGCTTTATAAAATTAATACTTTTGCTAAGCAGGCAACAGCTGGTAAACATGTCTCATATATTCTGTAACTTACAAAAACGTGTGGATTTTCTTTGATATTTAGATAAACCCAAGCATTGTTTGGCTCAAAAACTGGCCCAATTGCTGTTCTTTACAATATTTTGACATTAAAAGCTTGGAGAAAAGGTATTTAAGTAGCTTTTGGTGCAGGCAGTTGATAACTTTTCATTCATAATTAGCTCATAGAGAACCGAGAGACATTGCAGGGAAATTGAACTGTCAGTGGGTAGAAACAAGCATTTGACCTCATCACATTGAGTGGGGCCCATCATAATTTGTTCATTTGGTGCCCATCAGCCCAGCCTCATCTCTCATACGGCACCTCGCTGACCTTCCCTCTCCAATTCCACTCAGTTCAGCTTTAATTATGACTCTGCAGACCTGAAGAAATATTGCAGCTTGCTCTCAAAAACCCTGAACTGCCACTCACCAAAAGATTGGTTTTTAACAGGTAATAAATGCCCAGAGGAAATGGTGCTGTGTCCCACACAGAACATACCAACTCCTTTGGAGATTTTCTGGCCTCTCAAATATCCTATTGCCTGGTGGATTTTAAAAGAAAATAAAAAGAACATAGTGCTGAATTTAGTAATAAATGTATTAAGTAAGCTTTTTATATACGAAGGAAAAAAACCTAGAGTTAATAATTGTATAAAAAGTGATTCTAGTAAATAAACATTAATTACTTTTTAATAATAGAAGTTTTAATTGGCTTAATCAGCAGGTAATCAATTGCTTTTCCATTCACAGGTTAAAAGTCGTCACCCCCCACCCCCACCCGGGTTTAATAGGTTTTCCAGGTTAAAGGCACATCCATTTAAGTCATAAACACATGCTAGCTTCTTTTCATTACAAATTTGGTGTAAAAGGAATGTAGGGGCAGCTTTCAATTTTGTATTCATATATAGCACATTATTGGGGAAAAAATAACTACTGTTCATTCTTTTAATCAACTGTGGATTTCTCTTTGCTGAAATTTGAACTAGTTTGTATTAATCCACTTTTTTTCCTAATAGGATATAGAACAGAAGAATTGTTGGTAGTTTGGATTCCCACATTGAGGAAAAATATTAAATGGCTTCTTCACTAGGAGAACAATAAATCTTTTATTCAGTATCTTCAGAAAGACCCTGATAGTTTGCTATGCAGTCCAATTAAATATAATGAATTCAAATAATTATTGATAACCTAAAATTAATATTGCATACTTTAAATTTATTACTTGGGGAGTTTAAGAAGTAGAAAAAGGGTCCACGCAGTAATTATTTCAAATCAACACCTTTTGTAGATAAAGTATTTTGTTGATCTAAATAAGCAGGCATTGCATTATTCTATGTTAAATAATTTTGATAAGGCTACATTTCACCTACCTAGTACTACCTCTTCCAAGACACTTTGTGCAGTAACCCATGAAAATGGAGGTTCAATAATGTATGATTGAAAAGTTTGAAAACCCAATTTAGGCTCTAAAAACTTATAACTGAAGTCTTGAAGGCAAATAGAAGTATTCAAAACTACAGTGTATCCTTGTAGTGAATGTGAAACTGTCAGCAGGATTTTCAGGTCATTTGACAAAAAGGATACAGGTACAGTAGTTAGCAGTGAAGGTGACTGCTAGTTTCATCAATCACTTTGCCTTTCTTTAAGTTGATACATAATGGACCCCTTCAATCAGCTTCCTTGTTCTTTGTCACTTGTTTAGAAAAAGAAAAAAAAGTGAAAAGGCTGGGCTTTAAAGTCAAGGCTACAAAATGAATTGTTTCTTATTTACAAAAGGAAAGGAGATGTCAGAGTGAGCAGAAGCTCTTCATAAAATGTTGAGTTTGTCAGTAGAGATAATATGCAGCTTGAAGCTTTTTCCCTATAGGCCTTTATGGTGCTTGTAAAAGCAAAGAATTCAAACAAAAATGTGAAATTAAAATAATGGTCAGTGGCAAAGTACAAACTTAATTCAAGGAAATGTATTCATAAGTATAGGCTTTATTTACTAGAGTTAGAAATACAAAATATTGCATAATCTTTCCCTGCAGCAAACCAGATGCACTGATTTAAATATCTCCCTCTGGATATACAAAATTGTGCTCTGAATTGAGTGTTTGTCTATAGTTCCTATATCGTAGTACAGCATATAACCTCTAAACTATATAAGTTGCTCTTGGAACATATCACTGCCTGTATGAAAGGGGTTTTTGTTGTTGCCACTGTTTTTCATAAATACTCTTTGTTGCCTATCAGATTCATGGATCCAACTGAATTTTAGGAGTTTGAGAAATGGGTTAGTCTTTTCTTTAATAAACAGGAAGAAAAGGTAACAGGTTGCAAAGCACCATTCCCTTGTATCATTTACAAAAATCTCTGGGGCTGTATAAAATGTATAGGCACTTGTGTAAACATGCTGACTTGCTGCAATCCAATGCTACATTTGAGATGTGACCATCTTGGGTGATAGAAGGTGTCCTATAAAAATATGAAACACAGGTTTGCTTTGGATAAGTTATGATTGGCCTTGACAGTTATATGTAAAGGATATGATGTTTTAATGAGGAATTCCAAATGTCCCTTATCTAAATGTATATCTCAAAATATCAGTGTGTGAGCTCTATAATAGCTTCATAGATTGCTGTGAATTTTTCAGAACCTGAATGGGTAGATGACAGATTACAAAATATTTCAAAATATTTATCATTCCTTGATCATCAGGCAAATAGGTACCTCCCTGTCTATTAAAAGGCTGTAGCAAGAGAAATAAGAAGTTCCTAGTAAACCTAAAATAGATGAGGAGCTGAAGTAAAAGTATCAGCTGTCAAGATTTCTATAAAGTCATCTCTTTTCTCTTTTAAATAAAGGGAAGGGTTTGTGAGAATCTTGTTTTTGATTGCCAAGAGCATGACAACTTTTTGCTACAGTTTTAAGATCAAATTGATAAATGAAAGTTGGATCTAGGTCTAATCATACTTAAGAATGATTAATTTAAGTAATATTGATTTCACTGGGTCTAATGATTAAATCATGGATCCCACACAATTAACCAATCATAATAATTACATCTGCGCTAATTCTTTTTTCCACCATGCTCTTTAAATGATGCCTGAAAGTAGCTTATTTTTGCTACACTGTAATCACCAGCTCAGTGATTGCTTACAAAAATAATAATAAATAATGGGATGTTAGGTTAACAGTTATATTGGAGATAGTATTCCACTGAAATCAATATATGAATATGGAGTTTTTTACTCTATGGATTATTTTAACCCAAGTGAAAGTCTAATATTTATTTGAAACTTTTTGCTTACTGCTTCAGATTTTTAAAAAAATATATTGGTATTAAAGCATGAGCACGAACATATGGGATATATGGGAAGAGAAGTTTCTTCAAGCACTGTGATCCCAAGCAGTGAAGGACTTTAGAAACTGAAAGCAACACATTGAGTGAAGTTAATAAATAATTGTGTGTTGTATCCATATTATCCAATTCCAGTCAGTAATCTTACCACAGTATTTTGTGCGAAGTGAAGTTTCAGCATGTGGATACTGTTTATCTTCTGTGCACATACACACACGTACACAGAGAGACAGAGACACAATGATGCTTAAATATTTAACTTGGTTCTCTTTATCTAGTTTTAGGATGCGTGGAGAACAAATCATACTTGTAAGTTGTATTTATGCAGAAATACTGAAAATTCAAAAGGATTCACAAACCTTTAAGCCTCACAGTATTGAATACACCACACACACACACACACACACACACACACAGAGAGAGAGAGAGAGAGAGAGAGAGAGAGAGAGAGAGAGAGAGAGAGAGAGAGAGAGAGAGAGAGAGAGAGAGAAAACGATACATGACAAAGAGTTACTGCAGCAGCATGGGCTACTGTAGTGAGACCAATTCATTTCCATGTCATACCAGCTGAAATAATAATGGGTGCCTCTTGTACTTCCAAGTTCAGAAATGGATCTAAAAGCAACCCCAAGCCACTAGATCAGGGGTGTCAAACTGCCGGCCTATGGGCCGGACGCGTCACATGGAAGCTGCGCCCACCCTATTGCCAGCAATGGCAAAACCAGCCCGATATGTTGCACGATGTCACATGACGTCGCGAGTTTGACATGCTTGCACTAGATCCTTTAAAGGGCATTCAGTCTCATCCAAAGCAGATTTAGCATTACTCCTCTGGACAGTGAAAAGTACCACTGTTTTATCTGGACTGAATGTCACTCTTACAATTTGATGATTATTGAGAGTGGTGGACACGTGCCTCTTTCCTTATTTAGTATGTTTTCCCCAGTTTCCTGGTATTCTGACATTCAATAACCACATAGATAATTTATTTCAATTGGGCTGATTGCTTTGGGGTTCAAATACTTTTATATTTTTAAAAAATAATTCAAATACTTGGGGACTTTGTGGAAAGTAGGATAGAAAAGCCATTAAAAGAGTTCAGTTTTGGGGGGGAAAAGGTAAAGGTAATTTAACTTCTTGATTACTGCTCCTTACATTCCCAGGACACTTGGAGGGTTTGGCTTTATGAAGTATATCAGTATAAAGCTTTCAGCTATGCCTTGTAAAAACAAGTGATAAACTTTTAGGGAAATTAGTGAATTATATTTCTCTGGAAAGAGGAGATTTTAAACAAAATCATATACTTAGGTATGAAAATAATTAATGGGAATCCAGTGAAACATGTAGAGTGAATGACTAAGTTCTATGTTTTGTTTTGTTCTTCCATTTTGTTTCTGTTTATTTACCAGATTACAGTTGGGCAAAAAAGTATTGAGTCAGCCACCAATTGTGCAAGTTCTCCCACTTAAAAAGATGAGAGAGGCCTGTAATTGTCATCATAGGTAGATCTCACCTATGAGAGACAAAATGAGAAAACAAATCCAGACACTCACATTGTCTGATTTGGAAAGAATTTATTTGTAAATTATGGTGGAAAATAAGTATGTGGTCACCTGCAAACAAGCAAGATTTCTGGCTCTCACAGACCTGTAACTTCTTCTTTAAGAGGCTCCTCTGTCCTCCACTCATTATCTGTACTAATGGCACCTGTTTGAACTTGTTATCAGTATAAAAGACCCCTGTCCACAACCTCAAACAGTCACACTCCAAACTCCACTATGGTGAAGACCAAAGAGCTGTTGAAGGACACCAGAAACACAATTGTAGACCTGCACCAGGCTGGGAAGACTGAATCTGCAATAGGCAAGCAGCTTGGTGTGAAAAAATCAACCGTGGGAGCAATAATTAGAAAATGGAAGACATACAAGACCACTGATAATCTCCCTCGATCTGGGGCTCCACGCAAGATCTCACCCCGTGGGGTCAACATGATCACAAGAATGGTGAGCAAAAATCCCAGAACCACATGGGGGGACCAGTGAATGACCTGCAGAGAGCTAGGACCAACGTAACAAAGGCAACCATCAGTAACAAATTAGGCCGCCAGGGACTCAGATCCTGCAGTGCCAGACATGTCCCTCTGCTTAAGCCAGTACATGTCCGGGCCCGTCTGAAGTTTGCTAGAGAACATTTGGATGATCCAGAAGAGGATTGGGAGAATGTCATATGGTCAGATGAAACCAAAGTAGAACTGTTTGGTAGAAACACAACTCGTCGTGTTTGGAGGAGAGAGAATGCTGAGTTGCAACCAAAGAACACCATACCTACTCTGAAGCATGGGGGTGGCAACATCATGCTTTGGGGCTGTTTCTCTGCAAAGGGACCAGGACGACTGATCCGTGTACAGGAAAGAATGAATGGGGCCATGTATCGTGAGATTTTGAGTGCAAACCTCCTTCCATCAGCAAGGGCATTGAAGATAAAAGGTGGCTGGGTCTTTCAGCATGACAATGATCCCAAACACACCGCCCGGGCAACGAAGGAGTGGCTTCGTAAGAAGCATTTCAAGGTCCTGGAGTGGCCTAGCCAGTCTCCAGATCTCAACTCCATAGAAAACCTTTGGAGGGAGTTGAAAGTCCGTGTTGCCCAGCGACAGCCCCAAAACATCACTGCTCTAGAGGAGATGTGCATGGAGGAATGGGCCAACCTACCAGCAACAGTGTGTGCCAACCTTGTGAAGACTTACACAAAACTTATGACCTCTGTCATTGCCAACAAAGGATATATAACAAAGTATTGAGATGAACTTTTGATATTGACCACATACTTATTTTCCACCATAATTTGCAAATAAATTCTTTCCAAATCAGACAATGTGATTGTCTGGATTTGTTTTCTCATTTTGTCTCTCATAGGTGAGGTCTACCTATGATGACAATTACAGGCCTCTCTCATCTTTTTAAGTGGGAGAACAATTGGTGGCTGCCTCAATACTTTTTTGCCCTACTGTATATGTAATACGTGAAACTCCCTTTTACAAAAGTAACTAACTACATTAGCTCTTAATTCTTAGAAATATTAGTGGCAAATCTAAGTGCAGGTGATCATTAACTTACGACCATAATTGGGACTGGAATTTTTGTTATTAAGCAATGTCATTAGGTGAGCCATCACATGACTGGGCCTGATTTTATTACCATTTTACCATGGATGTTAAGCGAATCACGATCATTAAGTGAATTATGCAGTTCTTAAGCAAATCCACCTTCCTCAATTGACTTCGTTCAGCAGGAAAGGTTGCAATCATGATCATGTAATTGCAAGATGCTGCAATCATCATCATTTTTTTCTATTCTCCATTTTTTTCTAATCCTCAAAACCACAAGTCATAAGTGTTTTTTTTATTTTATGCAAAAAGTTCCCAGTCAGCCATAAATATAAATATTATCTTTTCTCAAATCAACCAATCATTTCTTTATTTTGGGTGGTATCAAATCTTTCTACTTTCGAACATATAATAGTCTCACTGCAGTTGTCATATATAAAAACAAAGTTCTACAACTTTTTTCTAATTGCCTATCCATTAGTCTCAAAAAACCAGTCTCCTGTTTCAATTGTACTTTAATTTTTAAAATCTTCTGAATTAATACATATATTTATATCCAGTCTAAACATGATAAAATGCCCTTTTATATTATTCTCATTTGCAGCAAAGATTTGAAACACCTTTATAAGAAATTTTAGACAATTTCTTTGGTGACAAATACAAAGTACGACTAATGAATACACCAAATTTTTTATATTCTTTTTATGTTTCTCTGATATCGTACTGGTCATTTCTAGCATGCTGATCTAAATAATGATTCAGTCATTTCAATTTCACCTTATTAGGACAAAATATACAAGCAGACCGCTCAAAGGACCTTAAACTCTGAATCATTTACAGGTGTGCCATTGCTTTGTGTACCATTTTGAGTGATTCTCTAAGGGCCACAAGAAGGATGGTGATGGCCTATACCTTTTGTTACTGAATAGCAGCATTAACTTACTCTGTTAGGACTACTGTTGGATTGGAATTTCATCAGAATGTTGATTATACTCAGGACTTCTATATGTTAATACATAAATCATAGTAATAGGGGTAGTTCATCATGAACCAGGAAGTCCTTCAGATAGTCAAGACCTAAGCAGCTTCAAGTTTGAAATGTTTGAAATTATAATAACAGCACTATGTATTGTGAGCAGAACTTCCAGTGTTGGAGTGACATGAACACGATGCCAGCAAGAGTAAACAGTCTAAATAACACATTTAACCAGTTCAAACTCTCAACATTTCTAAAAGGAGTTGTCTATGGATGGCATTGCAACATTATAAATGTGTTACAGTAATGGCCAGAGCATAAGTGACTATTTCATATTGATATAGGAAGAGCAAATTTTACACACAAAATCAAGTTGTGGAAACAACTATTGAGTCCTGAAGATTGATGGTTAGTGTAGTTTCAAGGAACACCCTCCTAAGCCAATTGAATCTAAATTTTTAAACCAGATGTCCTAATGACCAGCATTACTTCAGTTTGGTCTAAAAACACTCTCAGCTGGCTTATTCTTAACCAAGAATTTGAATCCAAGCATATTCGAGATCATCCATCATTTTTTTGGAGTTTGGTGATATTAAGCAACTTAATGGCAATTAATATATTGGAGAGAGTCAGATAACACTTCCTTACAGTTTCATATATTCAACATGGGTATGATAAAACCCTATGAAAAGCTACAACCTATACTTAAAACAAAACTTTCTGGGCATGACTCAACCCTTTTGGAAAAGGGTGCACTGAAGTAGTAATTATCTTTATTCAAATAATGGGTGTTTTTTTTTAAATTAAAAATGCATTTAAATATTTAAAGTACTGAGAGAAATTAAATTAAGTCTCTGAATGCACAAGTAATAATGAATACTTTGTGACCTGCAGAGAAATGTAATTCTTTTAAGCTTCAATTTTTACATCAGTTCAATGCTTTATACATGGCAACCTATATAGGGAAATAAATGTCTCTCAACTTCTGATCTGCCAAGCCCAATGGAGCAGATGGCATGTATATGCCTGCTAGCATTATCTTTTTGCAGTCCCAGAGAGACAGCAAGAGCTAATTTAACTGGTGCTTAGTGGGTTGCTCCTAAGTGGTAGGTAGAACATGTGGTTCCAGGTTGTACCGGTACAATGTGGTTCTTTTTTGTTTCAGGTGTTTTACTTTTGGAATCCTTACCTCTTGTGCAGAAATACACTTACAATGTTTTCAGCTAGTAGTACTGTATCAGTTTCTGTCTCTGTGCTTGTAATGCTAATACAAACTCTAGGCCTGTTTGGTTCTGAAACTTTAAAATATTTTCTGAATTTTATCATAAAGATAAATGATCTGGAATGATTTTGTAAATTTCTAAGATTGGGGAAAGTTTTGGAATGCTTTTTTATATATATAGCTAGGTCACAGAAAGCTATAATACATTTCAGCCCCAAAACTAATTTGCAAGATGACTTTTTTCATTGCAGCACATTAATTTGCCCTCACTTGACTTCTGGATTGCATATTTTTGCAAAACTATCTCAGAGTTTAGCACCTTGAATTGTACATTTTTTGTTTTTAATCTATATTTCAGTCAACTTAAGCAGTAGCATTAAACATTTTATGATTTTAATCTTAAATCTACCCCTAAGAATCAGACATGCCATATCATAAAATAACTATTAGTAATTAGTTTGTCTCATATAAATCTAACTTGAGTTGATAATATGGTCCATTACCAGTTAACTGCACAGAATATTTTTCATTTTACACTCTTCAGTTGCTTTTTAGTGAAGTGTTGAAAATATGAAGCTTTTTCCTTTTTAAAATTGTATGCTGTCTGTCTGTTATTAGTGAGATAACAGCTCTTATAAATGTTTCAGTAAGCACTAAGTAGACAGTTACGTTCACTGTCATTCCACGCTTATTTGCTTACTGTAATAAACTGATAAAATATGTGTGGCTTATCTCTATATCTACAGACATATAGATTTTCTTTATATGTCTACTGAACGGATTAGTTATTTCCCCAAAACATACAAAAATATATAGGCAATTTTCTTAACCATATGTCAGTGGGATTTGTTGTTGGTTATTATACTATAACTAAATGCATGTTAATGCATTAAGTCCTGTATTTGTGCTATTAGAACATTTTAATTGAACCAGTCCTAAAAGAAACAGTTCCATCCATTTTCAGTTGAAAATTGTCTTGAGTACCATAATTCATGCTAAAGTACTATACAGCTTAGATAATCAGAGACACAGGAAACAGCACCAGACAGGCAAGAGCAATCAAAGAAAAACAATACCCCCATATCCACATAGGATTGGTAGGACAAGCTGCTATATATAATCAACCACCAGATCTCATTTTCCTATGCCAGAGTATTGATGATGTAACCAAGCCCGGAGAACTAGAATCTCAATATTTTTGGAATTACTTTCCATTATTTTCCCTTTACAATGTACTAAGTCTGCACACTGGGATGTTTTAGCTGCTTCATGAAAACTCATTTTTCAAGGTTTATTTTTCCACTGCGCTTATTAGTATTTTTAACCAATTTAATATAACCATTTCACAGCAATTGTAAATCACATTAGGCTTTGTACAAATAAGAAGCACTCTACAAATACTTTAACAAAATATTTATTTAGTCAAATAACATATTCATTACCCTATGCTATCAGTGGTTATATTAATTTATTTGCTTTACTGATAACCACAATTGAGCCCAAAATTTCTGTTGCTAAGCAAGACAATAGTTAAGTGAGTTTTGCCCCATTTTACAACCTTTCTTGCCACAGTTGTTAAGTTAACCACTATGGTTGTTAAGAAAGTAACACAGTTTTAAGTGAATCTGGCTTCCCTATTGATATTGCTCGTCAGAAAGTCACAGCAAGCAAAGTCAATGGGGAAGCCAGTGACTTTCTCTGACATTTATTTTCTTGTTGTTTTATTTATTACTTAATCAAATTTATATAGCTGTCTATCTCACAAAAAATGACTGAGTGCTGCACAACAAGCAGATAAAATCACATATAAAAGCAACCATATAAAATATATAAAAACACTTTAACAGCTAAATATGATAAAAAAAAAAACAGAGATACAAACCCTAGGCAAAGAAAGGGTAAGAATAACCAGATCAGCAATGGAGCCATCTTTCCTGGGAAGTCTCTAGGGCAGTGGTTCTCAACCTTTCTGAGGTTGAGACCCCATTTGCCCCGCCCATGCGCGCCGCAACCCCGACCCGGGGGCGCGCGCATGTGCGCGCACGCGCAAAAAAAAATTTTTACAATTTTTAAAAAAAAAAAAAAAAAAAAAACAAAAAAATGGCGGTCGGGATGGGCGGATCTGCGCATGCGCGGATCGGCCCATCGCACGCGCCACGCATGCGCGCATCCGCCCGTCGCGGGCCGCCATTTTTTTTGTTTTTTTTTTAAAATTTTTAAAAAAACAAAAAAACCCAAAAAACAAAATGGCGGCCGCGACGGGCGGATCTGCGCCTGCGCGGATTGGCCCGTCGCACGTGCCGTGCATGCGCGGATCCGCCCGTTGCGGTCCGCCATTTTGTTTTTATTTTATTTAATTTTTTTTAATTTTTTTTTATTTTTTTTTCCGGTGCGACGGGCGGATCTGAGCGTGCGCGGTGCGCACGCGCGCAAAAAAAAAATTAAAAAAATTTTAAAAAATTAAAAAACAAATTTAAAAAAGTAAAAATAAAAAAAACAAAATGGCGAAAGGAATGGTTTTCCATTGTGATTTTAAAATGGCTTTGATAATTTTCTGCTTCTTATTAAAAATATCACAAGAGATATTTCAACTGAGAATAGTATTCAGTCTGATCAAGTAAAACAGAATTTCATGAAATGCTAGCTGCACATAGAATGCAATATTGTCTGATGGGGCCAAGCTACCTATAGAACTATCTTTGTCCCTTCACATAGACCCATTCCATCCAATCAGGCAGGGCAGGGTATGTTGCAGACCCTGTCAGTGAAATAACTCCAACTAGCATGGTCTAGGACAGCGGTTTTCAACCTGTGGGTCGCGACCCCATTTGGGGTCGAACGACCATTTCACGGGGGTTGCCAAACACCGCAGTCTGCCATTTTTTTCCCTTTTCCCCTCGGCTGGCGCAGGGGGTAGCACCGCGCATGCGCGATGCGGGCCATCACGCGCGCACCACGCATGTGCGATGGGGGCCGGGGTCACGGCGTGCATGCGCGGCGCAGGTCGGGGTCGCAGCCTGGAAAAGGTTGAGAACCGCTGGTCTAGGAAGAGACCCTTCTCTGCCATTGCCCCCACTCTGTGGAATATTCTCTCCTCAGAGGTGAGGCAGAGCCCCCCCTTCTGGCATTCCAAAAAGTAGTTAAAACATGGTTCTGTGGCTTTATGTGGGAAGTGCAGAGGAACAGATAGCCATAGGGTTGGCTGGTTGCCTGAGGGCATATTTGATTGTTCACAATTATTTAGTGGTCTATAATTACACATTTGTTTTTCATGTATAACAGGTCAGTGCACCTTTCTTTGTGCCAATAAAATCTCATGAACTCCTTCACCGAATGAGTGGAAAAGGATTAGCAGCCAATTATCACTTCTCAAGACATCCATGCATTTACAGTGATCAGATGGTATCTGTACAGGTGACACTGACTAACACCACAGACCAAAAGATAGAGAATATCCACTTAAGTGAAAAGAAGCTGCCAGCTGGCATGAGAATGCATGTATTTAATTCAATAGGTAATTGAATTCTTATCTTAAAATTCTCTGGATATCATTGTATAAATTAAAAAGTACTGATTTGGATGGTTTTTAAAAATCACAAGTGTATTTATCAACTTAGTTCATGACTTAATTAGCCTTTTATATTTATTGAATGTTTTATGATGTAGAACATGATTATATTTGCAATGCTATTGAAATATTTTGTAATCTGTGACCTGATTTATAAGTTTTCTAAACAGTTTCTTTTCTGAGCAGGCATGATTAAGATGTAAGCTTGTACTACATTTTTAGAAAGTAGTTTCATATAAAATAGCACATCACTGCATAAGGTATTTACAGGGGGTCTTATACAAAATAGCATAAGGTATTTACAGGGGGCCTTATGCAAAATTTGTGGTATGACATCATGATGCAAATTCTACCTTTTATGTACTTGAACAGAATATTATGAGACAAATATGAAAGGGTAGAGTTAGCCTTTAGCACATATTTTGTCATTTGGGGGTTCCCATTGGGAACAGACACATGCACCAAATAGCAGTGATAAAATGTTCTGGATTATACCCTCAAACATAGTGGACTCCTGCAGTTATAATAGAACTTTTCCTACTTCATTCCCATCTCTCCTCTCCTCCCCACCCAGTAAGGTATTAAATACTATTTTCTTGCTATCTGTTGTTTAAAATGTTTTTAAAACCCATGTGACAATTTCCCCATCTCTCTCTGTAGTTTCCTATTTCCTATTTCTATATTTCATTTTTTAAAAAATGAGCAATTAATTAATTAATTTCTATGGTTATAGAAACATTAATGATGCCCTAATAGTATCTCTGATATATATCATAGAGATACAGGCTTGCAAAATTTTAAATGTATCTTCCTTTAGCTTCTCAGGGTGTTGACAGATGGTTTATTCAAACTGTAATTTTCCTTGACAAATAAACATCATTTTAAATCTCAAAAGCTAAATCAGGCAAAAGTAAAATGAAGATAGCTTCTATACATTGACATTCTTTGAGTATTTGCTCATATTTCTTGCTGATAACTTAGTTTAGCAGACACATAGAGATATATAAATATAGATAGGATTAGATATTGATAGGATGGTTTTTCTGAAACTTATTCAATGCTTAGTGAAATGTTCACAACATTGTGTTTATTAGAATCCCTTGAACCTGAGAAATCTATTACTGTTCCAGTAGGAATTGACTTCTGTGATTCTACACAGGCTGCTAGTTTCCAGTTATGGTAAGTTATTCTATAATGGCATTTCAAAAACAAATTACTTATATGCAGCGTAAATGAATAACATTGATATCCTATGCTAATGTATTATCTTTCAGGTTGATCAGTATATTCAATTTTGAGGTGCAAAAGTTCTTTCTATCTTTACTTTTTGAAAAATAGCATAGTCATATTATGTTTATTAATTTGATTATGTTTATTTATGTCCTGCCTTTATTGGTTTTATAAATAACTCAATGCAGTGAACATACCTAATACTCCTTCCTCATCCTATTTTACCCACAACTTACAACCCTGCATGGTAGATTGGGCTGAGAGAGAGTGACTGGCCCAAAGTCATCCAGCTGGTGTTTATCCGTAAGGCAGGACTAAAATATACAAATAACATTTTCAGAGCCATTCTTTCAAGTGCAATCTACTATTTTTATGCAGTAACCATTGCTAAATGTACAGAAGACCAAGTCTTTCTGGAGAAGAATAAGAAGAACTTCTACAGTGAGTTGCTGAGCTTGACAAAGCTTTATAATGTTCTAGGTAGTAAATTAAGCTAACTCAGCCAGATGTTACATACTTGGTGGAATTATTTCTTGAGAGCTTATGAGAAAAAACTGCAATTACAGGTAGCACTGGACTTATGACCATACTGGAGCTCATAGGTCCTAATGGTTATAAATAAGGCCATTCATGTGATTACAGCCAATTTTATGGCCTTTTTTGTGGCAGTTGTTAAGCAAGCACCTCCTGAAGCAAACCAATGGTTCACTATGGGTGATTTTGTGAGAACTAGAAGCAAATGAGGGTTCTGAGTAAAACTGTCATAAAAATGCAATCACACAACTCTGCAAATGGCCGTATATGTGGGCCTTTTGCCAAATGGCACCATGTAACTGTGGGGAATGGCTGTTGGAACTTCGGAACCAGGTCATAAGTAGGGTACCCTCAGAAAAGTCCATTGTAACTTTGAATGACTAAGCGGCCTGTTCTAAGTTGAAGACTACCTGTACAAGATTAAAGGAGAGTCTTATGTATTACCTGAAGGTTGGAAATCAGAAAATGTAAGAATGTGTGGAATGTTTTTTTACAGAGGACAGGAAAGTAAATGCGGACAAAGTTTAATTTCAGAGTAACAGAATAATAGGTTTGGAAGGGACCTTGGAGATTTTCTAGCCCAACTCCCCTACTCAGGCAGGAAACCCTATACCATTTCAGACAAATAGTTGTCCAATTTCTTCTTAAAAACTTCCAATGTTGGAGCACCCACAACTTCTGGAGGCAAGTTGTTCCACTGATTAATTGTTCTAACTTTCAGGAAATTTCTCCTTAGTTCTAGATTGATTAGTTTCCATCCATTGCTACACCTCGGCTGGCACTCCCGGGCAGGAAAAGTCCTCGACTTACAACTGGTTGGGAAGTCCTCGACTTATGACCGGTTGGGTAGTCCTCAACTTACGACCGGTTGGGGGTCGCATCATTAAAAAGGTTGAGAACCACTGTTCTAGAGTCTCAACATCCTTTTTACATCAAGGCAACCAAAACTGGATGCATTATTCCAAGTGTGGTCTTACCAAGGCATTATAGAGTGGTATTAACACTACACGTAATCTCCACATGAGTTTCATTACCTCATTCCATCATTTTTAGTTCTGAATCCTTCCATTCCCTTGCTGTTGGAACTTCCCTGTTCCATCAATGGACAAATATTCTCATGTGAAGAAGCATCTGAGCCATAATGAATCATCATCATTATCATTAACCACAGCACTTTTTGTGATACATACTAGAGTCATCCATACTGCTCTTCTATTAGTTACATCCAACAATGCTGGATTCCTCTACACTTATCTTGGATAAAGCCATTGGCAATTAATTAACCCATTTAGTCAACTCCATCCTATATTATTACAGTCTTATGTAGAGAGCTTAAGAAGGCATTCCCTTTTTAGGATACAGGAGAACAAATATATAATTTCCTCAATTGTCAAACTATTGCACAGATGGCTTACCAAACTCTTCTCTTTCAATCTACCATTCTCTTCAAATTTTCAGGAATCTCCTTTTTCTTAGCATTGTTCTAAGTATTGTTCACAGACCAGATCAAGAATAACATTTATGTCATATCACATCATTTCACTTAATGACCATTCTTGGAGCTGGAAATGAGATGGACTTTGGGCTTTATTGCTTATATTATTATTCACTTTGAAAGGACAGCCCTAGTTATTATCTTGAGACATCCTTGGTGCATCACTCACATGATTTCCACTCAGGATCACATTCAACACATTAACTTACTTTGACACAACCACATTTGATTATGACTTGCAGTTCCATTTACCATTATTGCCCTTCCAACATTGATTCTAGTAAGATTACCTATCATGCCTTCATGTTAACTGTGCTACTATAGCAGCTACTAGTCCTGTTTTTGAAATGAATGTGGAATGCTTGCCTGCTCAGGTTTCAAGGAGTCCTTAGTGATAGTGAATTTCTCTGTCAAAGATGGAAGGCTATGTACATAAACTATGTTCTAACAGCTTTTTTGTATGGCCCTTAAGCTTAAGTTATAGCAGTTCATCACAGATTTCAAATTGTACATATGGATATCTGGTCCACAGTAGCTCACCTGAGCTTGCCAACCCTGAAACAGCCTCTGTATCTATAATTATTAGACTAGAAAATATAAAGTACTATAGAAGTCATGTTATTCTTTTTCTGTCATTTATTGCCAAAAAACATAGTAACAGAAATCACTTAAAGCAAGATTCAGTCTCTGAATCAAATGACTTCCTGTGGATTGGAAGTTTGAATCAATGGGCAAATGCTATTCGTCTCCCTTTCCTTTAAAAATATGAAACATCAGTCCTGTATGGCCTGTCATTAGCAGTTACTATTGCTTGTTTTATTCATCTATTAGATGAGAAAAGGGAAATTTAAATTTCCTAGTCCAAGCCATAGCTTGTCCAAACAACAGATAAAGCATGTGGTAAAGCAGCATTTTTTTTAGGGCAATCACTGCCATGTATTGAATGAATAAATAAATGAATGAATGAAAATCTGTTCTTCGCCTTAGGAAACATAACCCAGTGTAAATGATTTGCTCTTTGTTGTCAGTGGGATATTTAGTGTGAAAATGGGTGGTCAATTTTATGTTATCATTTATTTATCCTCTCTTTTAGTCTTTCCACAGCCCTAAGGATATTTACCAATGTATTGCCATTGACTATCTGTTGGGAATCCATGTATGCATGTATCAGAATAATTTTATCCTTCTGGCACTACTATATGTAGATGACAGTTGTTCTGTGACTTTGAGATCACTCTCTCCCCTCTTCCATTCCCTAAAGGTCTTTATCAACTTGGCAAATTGGTGCCTTGTTTGTTCTGTTCTGTCTTTTCAGAGAAGACTGTCTTGATTTTATCTCTGAAGGGCTTTCCTCCCAACCAGCCAGCTGTCACCTTATTTTTCTTAGTTAATCTATCTAGATTCAGTGTCATTCTTCTATTATGATAAGCCAGAAATTATTGGTGCCAGCTTACTCAGGACTTTGGCAGAATTTTCCAGATATTCAGCTTAAATGGCTTGATTAGGCTCTTTAGACACCTAGCTAGTTTTGTGCTTAAAGTAGGACTAGACATAGTGCCTTAACCACTATACCAGATTGGTTCTCATTAGGGGAAATAGGAGAAATTTAAAGTGCTTCAGAAGAAAGAACAGTTGAGTCACAGATAACTGTAAACCTTGCTCTTACTAACAAAAGAATGGCCTAGGTTATGACAATTGTATTTTAGATAGATGTTCTTTTCCTACACCTGAAATTGTTTTACCAAGATCCAGAAATCAACAGTGCAAATGGGGAGAATTGAAAGGGGGACATCTCTATAATCTTTGGAAAGGTAATCTTTTAATCTTTTTATTTTTTATAACTACCAGAACTTCTATACAGGGCATGTTATTGAAGATATTTATTTATTTATTAAATTTATATGCTGCCCATCTCACTAACAAGAGACTCTGGGTGGCTTGCACACATCATAAAAACAGAAGTAGTAACATTAAAATATTAAATATAAACCCAAATTAAATATGTTAAAAACCAGGATACTATAGGTCGGAGGTGGGATGCTCTTTCTAGTCCACTAACAACCTCCAACATGGAACACCCTCATTGGGTCCCCAGGCCCATTGGCAAACCCAGTTTTAAGGCTCTTACGGAAGGCCAAGAGGGTAAAGGTAGATGTCACCTCGAGGGCTACGATGTTCCAGAGGGTGGGAGCCATGGACTCCACCAGCTGGAATAGTTTGACTGACAGAGTCCTCAGCATGCCCCTTCTGCTAGAACAAACTGCCTTCCTCGTTCTCATTCCCATCCCCCTCTTTCCTTCCCTGCCTTCCTCGTTCTCATTCCCATCTTCCTTCCTTCCCTCCTGCCACACCCAGGACAGGATGAGGAATGGGGGAGAGGGTAGCAGTGCTGTCGGTGCCCATGGTTTTCCCACGTGGGGATAAGTGGAAGATGGGGCAGGGGCCGCCCTGTGAAAGGGCTGCCGGACCAGTGAGTGAGGCTGGGCTGGCAAGCAGGCCATGGAGGCAGTGGCACGCGTGGCACTGCTGCTGGGGCTCTGCACGCTGCTCTACTTCGTGGCAGCCACCTTCGTGGCAGTCTTGCAGGGAAAGATAGTGCCCATCACATGTCAACTGCACACCAGTCCCCTTACTCTTGCTGTCTCCTGTGCGCGCGCCTAGCTGGTCTGGGATGTGTCCGGGCTGAGGCTGTCTCCAGGGCGGCCCCGCGGGCGAAATCTAAGCATATTGCAGGTCAGATCTGGCCTGTGAGCCTTGAGTTTGACATGTCTGATTTAGTGCATAAAGGTATTAATACTGACTGAAAAAGGAAATTAACTCCTACAATAATATAAGCTAGAATTCTATTACAGAAATATCCCACACCTTGTTTCTTTTTTTTTTTTTTGTTTAAAAGATTTGTATATGTATTCCCATCAAATGCTGTATATTGAAATATATTGAAATAAAAATAAGTAGCAGTTAGGCTATGCTATATTGCTGCTGAATTCAAAGTAGCGATGTAGAAATTAACTAGCTAAGAAATTATAGTTATCACTGCAAAAGAACATAGATTATATAATTTTATATCCTTATATTGAAATGTAATCCAGATTTTCCATTTTCTTTGGGATTGGTGCAATACAACATTTTATAAGATTCTTGCAGATTATAAAAGAGTATTAAAAGTTTACCTTTTTCCTTTGCCTCATATAACAATATTCAGTGTCGGTGCTGAGTTACTATAGGTCACTATGCTATGGGTATATATTATACTGATCTCATGTTAAATAATATGATGCTTTAAATTTTTAATTTTTACAGACTGTTTACATTTCAAGTGCCTTTTGCTCTATATAGTAATAATTCAGTTTCAGAGTTAAGGCCCTGAAAGCTTCAGAATTCTCTGCAGTGATGAATATAAGCAATGTAGCATAACACATTGATTTTATGCATATCATCATCTTTATGTTTTGGGAGGTCTGCTGTATTAGTGATATATAAAAACTGATTACCTTCTCCAACATTGCCTAGTAATTGTTTATTATTTTCCTATTAGACAAACAAGAAAGATCAATATTCCTCAACACTGGTCTGTGAGTAACATCACTGTAAATAAATTTGCTTCAGACACCAGTGGTGTTTTCATTTTAATGATTTGAACAATGTGAACCCAATGACACAACTCAAACTAAGCATAGAGTTTAGAGTTGGAGGGGTAAAAAACAAAAAAAAATGGTTTTCTCCTATTTTAACACATTTGGAGGGGGGTACCTTCAAGTTATTGTTGACTCCTGGCAACTGCCTGAACTAGTCCCTGAAGTTTTCTTGGCAAGATTTTAGAAGTGGTTCGCCATTGCCTGCTTCGTAGGGCTGAGAGGATATGACTGGCCCAAGAGCACTCAGCTGGCTTTATTTTTAATGTGGGACTAGAACTCAGGGCCTCGCAATTTCCAATCCAGTGCCTTAACCACTACACCAAACTACATCATAATATCAAGAATCTTATCAGATGCAATGAACATGAGCCTGGCTAGTATTCAAAAACACTGCAAGTTAATTTCATACTACTTATACACAAGAATCTACTAGCAGCCAAGGCAAATTGGTGCTAGATAAAAGTCAATGGAATTCCCAGAGGGCTGAAGATAGGTCTCTTGTGGGAACATAGTGACTCCAAACTGATGATGCATTTTGACCCTGCCCTCAGGCTCAGCCTGGCTATCTCCTATAGAATCTGGTGTCATTAGTTTTGTTTTTCAAGTCAAATGTGAATTAAGTAGAAGTATAGAAGTAGCAGTATAGTTTAGCTTAATAAAAAGGGAATGGGATGTAACAGTTTTTGCTATAGAAATATTTTACATGTTTCTTCTGCATGTCTTCATTGAGGTATATTCTTCCTAAGTGGGGCAGGGACCTAGCAGTAAAAGCAGGAAGAAAGATCAGCAAAATAGATTCTCTGTATGCCCAGGAAAAGGGACTGGAAAATGACTAATACCCGAGTACTAAATTTATATGACTATAGGTTTAAATCTTCTCAGAGCTTACTTCCACCAAACTCAGTTTGATGAGACAATTGCAGCTGCCATTCCATTCTGGACAAGGAAAAGAGAGGCTGCCTAGAAAACAATCAGACAAGAGAAGAGAGAGTCCCAAGGGCTTAAACGGTCAGAGAAAGAAACTTAGAAGGATCCACCCTAATAGATCAGATGATAACGTGGCGGTCGGAAGTTTGTACCTTCAGATTTGTACAGTAATGTACAATTAGTTCATCTGTTTTGTGTCTGGTTTACCAAGGAGGGTTGATAATTTCATCCATTCTAGGGACACAGCATCAGGTATCTTCTTGTCATCTTTCCCTATGAGAAGGGAGAATAGGTTGCTCAGGATATTTAATGGTGAAGTGCAGAAGTCTCCCTTTTACTCAAAATCATTGCAGAAGTTTTTGCTGGACTGAAGAGAAGTAAACAGCAAACTACTGGTTTTTCTTAGCCATTCAGACCTGATCCCCAGTGGCCAAAAGTTGTACCTTGGGGTGTTCTCTGCAGCCTGCAGAGGCAGCCCTCTGTACTGGTGTATTACAAAGGTAAAAGATCCCTCTGATGACTAGAAATTGTTTCCATCTCCCGAAACCACTTACATTGTATATCATAGGTAATAGATTTTTCTCTTACACTTTTTAAACAGGGCATATGTTTTATCTACACTGGTCTTTCAAATGACTTTACATTTGTTTGGCATATTTTATATCCACATTTCAAGGACCAAATGTATGTGGCATTCATTTATAGTTAAGGGAAGATTCACAGCATAAAACAATTCTGATGATAATTATTTCCTTATATTGTTCGAAAAGGGAGAACTTTGTCTTACATCAAATGTAATTGATCCTGAAGCAGTGTAATCACAATTACTCACTTTCTTAATTAGCCTGCCCAAAATCAGAAAATGGAAACCGATCGGCAGTGTTTAAATCAATAGCTTTGTAGTAAGGCTTGGGTGGGGAGGGAGATAATGGTAATGGGTAGATCAATTGGTTTAGATGCCATTCATTGACTGTGTGTTTTGCATCACAAAATCTACACTTTTAAACTATCCAATATATTGGAGCTAGTAATTCAGGAAAAAACAAGCTGTATAAAAAAGTAAAAATTAATAATAAAACATTATTTTTATTAGGCTATGCTTTGAAGAAAAATTAATTTCTCTTTAATTAAAGAATCTTAAAGTTACAACTCATGCTTTACAAGAGTTAGGAAGTTGTTTATATTGCATATTCATAATAGTACGGGTTTTCTTAAAATACTTAATATTTTATTTACTTTTCACCAGTTGAAGTTTTGGATGATCAGATGACTAAAAATGTTACAGTATAAAATAATGTAGTTAATATTTTTGGATTAAGTTATGATCAATCACTATTTCAGTTTGTGTCAAATCATGTGATAAATTCATTTTTTCTTTTTTATATTACAGTAGAATGCAGCATTAAAGAACCACTGTATTTCCCCAAGCTTTATTAGCTTCATGAATAGTATATAGCAATTTGCTTTGTTAATTTCTCATTTATAAGTGAATCTTACTGTATACTTTGTAAAAACCAATATACTGTATAGAGCATATTCACATTCATTTATAAAGATCAATATATTCAGTTACATAATAAAAATTCTAGGATCCAGATAGTTGGGATCTCCAAACCTATTGTCAAACAAAATGTTAAATAATGCAAGGGAGGGTTTTCTAATTTGAAAAATTATATTCCTTGCTATATTCCACTGCCTTGCACCTGAATTTAAACCCTTGGGGTAAGCTATACAGCACTTAATAAAATGTTAAATTTTGGGAAATCACAACATTTTTGCGATAGACAAATGTTTTCCTTTTTTTTAAATAGTTAATTCTTTTGGGGAGGTAAGTTAACTAATTAATGTAGACTTATTTTCTTTAATGTGTGGTATGGGCTTTTAGAATTGTTACTTTAAAAGCCTCATTGAGCATATTAATAAAAAATTGTTTTTTATTTTATCTGCTATTTATCTGCTAAATAAAAGAAGCATCACTTATATATTTATCATTATATTTACTTATTTAGTAATCAATATCATTTAATATTTATAAGATCAAAAGTCTATCCAAATCAATAACAAATGTTTGTGGTTAATTTAAATACCTTGGATATTAATCAAATTGATTTTTACATTAGGAATTATTGTACTAATATTTGTAAAGACAATAAAAGGAACTTTCCATTGATTATGGACTAATTTATTGTTAGCATTCTGCAATAAAATAATATTTTCATGCATCTCTAATACTCAAAAAGCATCCTAGTCATCTGACAAGCATGTTATTATTTTAAATTGTCCAGCTTTATTGTCAGTCCTGGCTGACAGGGGAAAGAAAGTTAGTTGGGTTAGAACTGGACTACTTCTTGGATGGAGACTGCCAGAAAATTCTAAAGTTCTAGGTTTAGATCAAGAAATGCTATATGAACACTTCCATGCAATCACCAGTGCAGCTTGAAGGAGTCTTCATTTTTTATTATTATGGGAGACCACTATATTTGCAGAATTAGTGTTATTGTGTTTGATTTATATTTTATCTTTCCTCTCAGGTGTGCTTTTTTCATCCTGTGCACTAAATTGTTTTCTGATTCAACTACGTGGACTCTTAATTTTATAAACACATGCCTGAATTTCCAGGTTCCCAGGCACATAAACCATGAAACAGAGAAAGTCATGAACTGTCTTTACAACTAACAGTTTTAACATTTCAAATATGTATTGGTCCATTTTGTAAGATGAACAAAAATATTTCCTTTGCTCTCTCTCATGTGTATTATAGACTGTTTTGTTTGTTTCTCCATTCTTCTCATAGTGGCTCCTCACTCTTATTTTCACCTTATATTTTTATTTTAATTATTTAACAAGTGAAGCTGTACAGTGACTTAATCTACAGGCATGGGGTCATTGTGAGGAACCTTAAGATATGCCTGATTTTTTTCTTCAAGTTCAGAGAGAGGCTCTGAATCTAATCTAAGAAGGAAAAATGTAATACAGTACTTGATTGCTCTACTTGTACTTGAATTTTCTGAAGGACCTTTTAGAAATATCCATATTAGATACAGTAGGGAAAGCAAGGAAGATTGAGAAACATAGCATGGGAAAATTAGTGTGGTATTGAATCCTCATGATCCAAACATTTTCTATTATACCTTTGGTTTAAATTCCATTGTTAGCAATACAGAGGGAAATTAATTTTAAAAATTACTAGGAAAAGTAACCAAACTTCATTTCCATCTTGCCATTTTGTCATTGGTACACTGCTGGATTCATGGCATCCTTCTGCCTTGCCTCATGTTTTGGATACAATTTACCATTATAGGAGACAGTTGTACTTTTTGGACTGCTTTTAATCTCTGTATTTTAACTTTGTTCTGTGGTACCTAAAAAGGAATCTTATGCCAAAGGATTATTAAGGTGATGAGTAATAAACCGTAAACAAATTAGGTAAGCCAGTGTCTGTGGAGATTCTCAGTCATCCAGGCCTTGGTTGTCCCAGAGGTGCTTTTTCAAACGGCAACTGGATTTTCTTTGTTTCTTCTCAAAGATGTTTTGCTTCTCATCCAAGAAGCATCCTCGGTTCTGACTAAATGCTGGGGATGCTTCTTGGATAAGAAACTAATAAACTTCTTTGACAAAAAATAAGATATACATGCCTTTTGAAAAAGCACCTTTGGGACTACCTAACCAGTGATAAAAAGAAAACGAACATAATAAATAAAAACTATGCTGAAAATTAAAATGAGCTTTTCTCTTTCTTCTCCTTTGTATTCTGGTAAGAGTAAACTTATTTTTAGTTAGGGAAAAAATCAGTTTATATATATATATTTTAAAAAATTTCTCTCACTTGTCGATTTTTCCCCCCCGCAGTACAAAGGATGATCAGTTCAGTGTTAGTATTCAGCCTCCAGTTGGAGAGTTACTTTTACCAGTAACTATGACAGAAAAGGACTTCAGGAAAGAAAGAGGTGAGAAATAAATTTAAAATTATATAAATAAATTATGTTACTGTAAAATATTGTAAGCATCCCGGACATCTCCAGTTCTAGTGTTTCACGTGGCATATTTCCAGTAATCAGCTATGAGATTATATAGCTCTGTCATCAAAAGCTTCATAATGCCTGAAGTGTCTTCTTGGACAAGCACTTCTCCTTTTCCCTCTTTCTACCATGTGATGATTTCACTGCAAATACCAAAAAATGGTATTAAGGCAGATCTCTTCATTATGCCTAAAATATAAGGACCTCTTTTGTATTAAATAAAATGTTCTCTCCTCTGCTCCTGACGAAATATCCATGCAGCTTTCTCTTGTATGGAAATAATTTTTCACTGGAATGTTTTTCAGTTTCTCTGTCTACTCTAAAAGCCCTAGTATTTCCTGGTAGTTCTCCATCCAAATATTAACCAGGCTTCATCCTGCTTAGCTTCCATTGGCAAACATGTTCTGACAGGTTCCATATTTCATATGCTCCTTTAAATGGCTTATTTGAGGTTATTCTCTCATATCGTCAGTTATTCCAGTCTACTATATCACATTCCCCCCCCAAAAAAAACACAAAAAAGTGTGTTTTTGTTAAAGAAGCAAAGTACATCAGAATAATACTTTTCCTTCTTGCATTCAGTGGCTTGAAATAATAACTCAGCAGTTATTTCAGTTAGATTATTTTCATGCAGTTGACATCTGATGTTAAAAATAAGGCCAGTAATTTCTTTTTTTAATTTGTTGATAACTATTTATTTTTCTTACTTCTTGCTGGCCTAAAGCCTACCTTATATGAGGCCAGCAACCAAGGTGAGTGAGCCTTTGAATTTTCTCATATTTTTTGTGAACAATTTCCTTTAACATCTCAAATTGCTTTCCAGCAATGTAGTTTTAAGCAAAATGGGATATTGTACTCTGTCCCTCTCCCATTCTTATTGTGTGCTTGCTTGCCTGGTGTTTGATTGAGTTTTCTATGCTTAAATGTGACTGAGAGCTTTTTCCCCCCATGACTGGCCATTCAGAACCAAGAGTGCATAGAAAAAGTGCACTTTGAGAATAGCTGTGGCCCTCTATGGAGTTGTTGCCAAAATTCCTTTTTCTTCTGCCATTTTACTTCTGATGTTGTTGATTATTTGTCTGAATACATCTGGCAGTTGTTTGCTATGTTTAATAGAGCAGAAAGGCTACTCTGAATAAGCTATTTGAAAATTTGTTTATATGAAGTATTTGTAAATCCATGGAAGCCTCTTGACATTTCAGTATGACTCTCTGTCTTCCTGAATTCATTCTTTGATGTAGGACTGGTGCTGTGAAATTTACATCTAGTTTAAAAAAAAGTTAGGGTTAAAAGTTAAATGTTTCAGCTATTTGATAAAATTCATAATAATAAAAGTCTTCATTCTTAGCTTTATTTGTTTTATAAATAAGATTAAGAAGCTATTGAGAAAAAATATAGAAAAGGGAATTCTTAAGCAGGACCATTAAATCAGATTGTATCCAAATTTGGCTGATGCAGACAGGCTTGGAAAGCCAGACTTCCTGCAGCTGAAATCCCTCAAATATTGTATAATATCAAGGATGCCTGCTAAATGAATATGTCCATATTATGATGCAGGAAACATAAAATCAAGCAGAGGTATCTTGCTCAAGAGTTTTCTGCTCATAGGTTTCCCCAGGGGGAAGCCTTCATGAATAGAAGGATATCCCAGCTTCTCATATCAAAGACATCCCATATAGCATTTTTCTCCAACCTTTGTGCAGCATTTCAAGGAATTGTAGAGGCTTACATGGAAAGGAAGACTTATAAAATATGCAGTCTACTTCTAGCTCTCTGATAAGTTCCCATAGCACACTATCACATAAAATGATATGATGGGTTTCTGTTTAGTTTGTTGCTGCAACAAGCTAGCCCATTGTGCTGTATTCAATAAACTGTAATTAAATAAGCAATGGCTTAATGTGATATATAAACTCAGCCACCAGTATATATTGTGTCTACTTAGAAATAATCCCTATTCCTATCAATAGCATCTGATTAAATTTGCATATATTTGCAGTATAACTCTCAAATAGGATTCTCCTAATTTCTCACAGTCTTTTATGGTAAAAGACCTTCCAAGAATAATAATGAAATCAATATAGAGTGATTTCTAAATTTTCTTTCTTTTCTGAGGGTCTCAGACCTTCGTATCTAGTAATACTTCGTTTCATAGTTAATTCATTTCTAAAATATGTTTTGAAATAACAGGATTTCTTAAAATAATAATAACCTTTGGAATTATTTTTACAACAAAATAAACAAAAATATTTGCAGTATAATGTGTATGATGAATGCTGATATCCCTGCTTAAGATTTTTAAGTAGCCTGAAAAGATGGGAAGGGGTATTAGTGCACATGTTGTACTTGATTGGCGTTTTTGTGCTACCCTTTCCCTTCTAACATAGTTGGAAGCAGCAGCTGAAATTTATCTGATTTTGCTCTCCATAATCATTTTAAATATTGTCTGTCCTTTAGCTTATGCTTCCAATTTCCAATATTGAGCAGTATTTATTGATGCAAATCATTTAATAATTCCAGTGCTAATTCTTTCTGTAATATGATAGGCTACCACGCTTCACAGAGGTCTCATACTGTTTTCCTTAAATACCCAGAATTCTTTAGGAAGAAGCCAAAAGATCTAATCTCTGTCAATGATTGTAATATTATGTAATATTTGGCATTTTTATAATGTCAAAGTTACGAACAATCCTACAACCTTTGTGTTTCCAGCTTTACGCTACAGTTTAATTTGCTTGATTATTCATTAGGAATGTCTTTATTATACATAGTTATAATTAGATACAAGATCTGCAAATATTTTATTTTTGAAAAAAATAAAAAAGCTACAGTTTTTTTTTAAACTTTCTATTGTGGGCGAAGTGCAGGCAATAGATTTCATTTGTGTGTGTGTGTGTGTGTGTGTGTGTGTATTAAGGCTGTATCTTTAAAAAGAGAAAAGAAAACCCACAAAATGTATGCTTGATTTTTATCAAGATTTATGCTTACAACATTTTCTGTCTCTCTAACAAGCAAGGTGCTAATTCTTTAAATGGTCAGGCATTCCCTATTTTCTGGCCTTTAACTACCACAAGCAATCATATTTGATGCCCCTTAATTAGAGCACCTTTTTTTCTTTTCAGGTTCTTTTCCACCTCAGCAATCGAGACAATACATTTGCTTACCATGCTAAGTGTTCTTTTGCATGTAAATTAATCTTGATTCAGTTTACACTGTCATGCTGAGTGGTACAAATTGCCTATAACAATAAAACAGCATGAGTTAAAAATAAAGGGGGTGGTGGTAGTGGTAAGGCAGATTGAATGTGTGCCTTACTTGATAGGATGTTACTTTGCTTTATGCCAATACATTAGTCAATGATAATGAATCTTCTGTTCTGAAAAGCATGGTTTAGTTGATTTTTTAAATTTTACTTCAATGGAGCAGTACCTTGTCTTTACAGAACAAGTTAGAGAAATCATTAATGACAAGAGTGTTAAGGTTAAATATGAAGCAATGCATTCACTTCTCTGAGTGCTATCCATCTTTCCATTTACAAGAGCTTGACAAAAGTACTGGCTTTGTACAATATTTCCCTTAATTACATGGTACGGAAAACAGGCTTTTAACATAAACATAGTTGCATTCATTTATTCAGCATTTGCTCTTCAATAGAGCTTAATGGAGAAGGTTTAAATCCTTAATGAGTACACACATCTCTCAACAATGTTATCTCAGTCCTCCGCTTTTGCTTAAAAGCAGCCTTAGATGGCTTCTGTATTTTTTCAACGCATTTTCTTAACGTCAAATTTTAAATATCTGCAACAGAACATACAATTCTAACTAAATTTTCTGTTTTTAAAAAAGCTGGATAATGTTCATATTTTCTTGAGTGAAACATTTGGCTTAAAAGAAAAAAACCCTTTGATATTAAAGCAAATTAAACATGTTAAATACTTCTAAATATATTTTTCTGCTTCTAGCACTAACCTTTACTGTTTTCTGCCTATCATTTAGCCATGCCTGAATGGACTTTGAAATGGGACTTGAATGTGCTTATTCTTTCCTTATGATCCCAGTGAGCAGAGAGATGTGTGTCTCAGTATTGTCTGCACTAAAAGTCTATGACACATTAGCTAGGTATTACCGGCAAGAGTTTTCACAAATCAGTAGTCAGGCTTCATGTGATGCACTTGAGACAGAGAGGCTGGCCTTATGTTATGTCTCTTTATTTTGTTTCTTGCACTGACTTCAAATCCAGTGTCTTATCTTTACATGTATACTTTTTAAGTAAACATTTAAGGGGAATATTCAGAATAATGCATTCGTTCTTTTGGTATAATTGAAAGAGCTAAATGTTGTTCAAGCTTTGTAGAGGTGGGAAACTTAGCTATTCTGTCTGTTGCTACTCAATATCTTATTGTCAGCTGCAGAGAATTATCAAAAAGTACTTTACTTCATGCAATTGAAATTTGAATAACAGGAATAATTGGTTGTATTCTGTGTACTGTATTCTTAAAAATTATACCAAAATCCTTTTAAAAAGAAGAATTACAATTTTAATAAAACCTAGTGCATTCTCAAGTGCTGTACATTGTTTTTAATATTAATTACATTGATATCCAGCTTTCACTGTTTCAGGAAGGCTGACTGGTATGAATGAATTATCCGCTACAGTCTCTGTGGCACCACAGAATACTACACGTCTTATGATACAGCAGAAGGTAACCAGTATAACAAACCTTGGTGGAGTTCCTTGTGGTGAAGATAACGTCCACAGGTAATCTCTGTGTAAAGTCTGTAAAGTTTAATATAGAAATTTTCTATATCAATAGACAGCTACTTAATGTTTCATTCAAAGTCAGGTTTGGTCTCTAGCACACTTAAATGATATTGATTTATTAATTGTGAATGCCCATTTTTAATTAAAGCAATAATATCTTCTAGCAATATCCCAATTAACTCCAGCAATCTGTTTATAAATAATGTTCCACTTGTATGTGAATATATATAAAAATCAGAGGGAATGGTAGGAAAATTGTCTGTGCTTCCAGTTTGACTACTTACTACAAGAAATATTCCTAAACAGTTGTAACACTTAGGAGTAAGATGTGGAAAATGGCAAAAAAGCCACACTCATATTGGGAATTTGTACCGCTGTGTCATTTCTAATAGATTTTTGTTATTTCCATAATTTTCCCTTAATGATAACTATTATTTCAGAATTACTAAATAATTGTTATCTGCTCCTATCATATTTGGCTCCTATTTTTAAACTTCCTAATGGCACTTTTTCTCTTTATGAGGGACTTTCTGTATCCTTATGAATGCATTACTGGATAAAATAAGAAATCAGTACTCATCAATGTACAGAAAACAGGATTAAAAGAAAATATTGCATAGGCCGCTGCAAATTAACTGTCCTTGTTAAATTTAATAAATACAGTTCATATCGCTACAGGATTAAATGACAAAGCTGTAGAGAAAACCAATGCATCAGCTATTTTCTTTATATAATTATGTGTTAATAGAAAACAGGTTATCATTTTCTAAACTTTAGAAATCTATAGGTTTTCAGAATGATAGTCTGTTGTAATAACTAAAGTAAATTTGCTGTAGCAAAAACTGTTCTTTATTACAAACCAGCCCATCAGATTATTGAACATTATCCTGAATTACAAGCAAATATATTACTGTTGCAACTCAAGATGGCAACTGATTAAGTAAAAAAGATTTGTTAGTCTTTAGGTGCTACCAAATTATTTGTTTTTACATTCTAAAGGTTTTACTAAATAATTGAATAGAAAAATAGAAAGTTATGTAACTCTGAAAATAATGATTAAGCTGAGCTATAATGAAGGATGGATGAACATGTCATTGGAAGGCATAGAAAATATTTGATAGTGGCAGGAAAGTCAAGAAGAAGCAAGGGAATCTTAGGAAAGAAAATATTGAAGAAACAAATGCCTAAGGGGAAGCCAACTGTAATAAATTAGACCTTGAAAAATAAGCTGAAACAAGGGAAGAGTACTGAGTAATTTAGGATCTGTGACAAAAATATTCTCATGAAGGTGTAAGAAAAAAGGATGAAGAAAAGCTAACTATAGGGTGTGTGAGAAGTTTGTTAAACAGATTCTTGCCTTAAGTAGAAATATTCATTACAATTGATTGAGTATTGTTGGAAGATTTTTTTGAGAATGGATGTATTTTTTAAAATAATGAGTTGTATTCTGCTGTGTAACATTTAAACATTAGCATTACACAGTTTGAAATTCATTTCTGGACTGAAAAACAGTATGTGATACAGCCTTTAAAAGGGAAACACTACAATTTTACTAATATCGAATATGAACCTTATCTTAATGTTCATATTTTTAAGGTAAATGTTTAATAATCATCATCATAATTACATCCTGCAACAATACCATTAACACCATCAAACAATATATGTGTCTATCCCAGGTCCTTGGGAAGGACTCGATACATGGCTAAAAATGCCAAATCCAGTCTAAACATCGGGCCAACTGTGTGACAAACCATAATAATAAAAACAACCCTTATAATAAAAGAAAACACTGGTGTGCTATTAACTGACAATAGTATTTACTTGGCCAAAATCTAAGTGATTAGTTATACTGAAGGACAGAGGTCCCCAACCTTTTGGGCACCAAGGACCAGTTCCATGGAGAAAGGTTTTTCCGTGGACCAGAGGGTGCATGCCTGCATCTCGTGGATGGGTCTTTGCTTGTTTTGTGCAGCCCGGTTGCTGACATGCCATGGCCCGGTACTGGTCCACAGACCGGGGGTTGGGGACCCCTACTGTAGGAAATTTCCAGCCTTCATCAGTAAGCTGAAATTATATGTCTTTTCTGGTGCTATTTTAATAGAATAAGTTGAATATTATTTACATGTGATTGTTACACCAAAATTTACATTTTCTTTTATTGTATTTGAAAAGCTGTAAAATTCATTCTGCATACATTTTCTGAACTTTCAGATTTATGGCACATATCAAATTTCAGAACAATAAATACCTATGCTTGCTGACTTCTCAATATAACAAACAGTTCCCATTTTAGAGAATTAGGCAGAAACATTTGTTCACTTTTCAGTAATACGAATGAATTAAATCTCAATTTCTATTTCAAAACATTCAATAATCACTTTAAAAACTGTACTTGGTTTTATTGATCAAGGTTGACAAATTATGCAGTTGAATGCAAAATAAAGCTTCTAAAATAAGATTCTTTTCTTGTCTATGTGTTTGTGATGAAAAATGGAGCATTATGAAAGAAAAAATATTGCAGATGGCCTATTTATGTATGAGTTGAGCATTTTACTAATGTTTTCAACCTTTGCTTTTGCCGAAGTCCTTCCCTGTAAAAATGATTGCTTTTATGTTAATCAAATATGCAAATATGTTATGTTACGTTATATTATTATAAACATTAATTATACTATACTGTACTATATTAATATTAGCATAGCATGGCATGGCATAACATAGCATAGCAGGCTTGATTCTCAATTGCTGTAACATTCTATCAATGCATTCAGTGGTCAAGGAACCACTATAATAGTTCTTTTGATTTTCACCAGAATGTTAAAGGGAAATGCAGTTATGAATACATGTAGTCCTTAACGTATGGCCACCACTGAGCCCAAAATTTCCATTGCTAAGCAAGACAGTTGTTAAGTAAGTTTTGCCTCATCTTATGACCTTTTTGCCACCATTGTTAAGTGAATCACGGTAGTTGTTAAATTAGTAGCACAGTTGTTAAGTGAATTTGGCTTCCCCATTGACTTTGCTTGTCAGAAGGTGATCACATGACTCTGGGACACAACAACCAGCATAAATACATGCAAGTTGCCAAGCATCCAAATTTTGATCATGTGACCATGAGGATGTTAGAACAGTTGTAAGTGTGAAAAATGGTCATAAATCACTTTTCTCATGCCATTGTATCTTCATGCCACTTGTCTCTAAATGAATAGTTGTAAGTCAAGGACTACCTGTACACAGTTCCTTTTACTGAGGAAGAGATTTTTCACAGATTTATGTCTCTATATATTTTTATGGCAGTCAAACATATTACATGTTTTAAAAATTCTATGAAATTTTATGACAATTAGAAAGGACTATGAATAAATGAATTTTATTTACTTCCATTCTTAGTGTTGTTAGGAGTCAGGTAGCATACAAGATGATGGTGATGATGTTTTCACTATACTCTGAAAAGTTTCATTACTGCCTATATATGTATATTTTCTTAGAAAACTGAAAGAAAATTGATGTAATTAAAATTTCTTCACCTTGTTCAAACAACAGCTCTGTTTTAGTGATCACTGTGAATGAGTGATGTGCCTGTATATCTGGCTCCTGCTTCTCTATTCTCTCCCAAATAAACAGATAGAAATAGTTTCACCTGTGAGACTTCTGAACTGAGAAATCATATTATGATTCATTATATGCTTTGCAAAACACGGTTCATATACCATGAACAAACCTTGATTTATTATTTACAGTGAGGGGAAAAATTATTTGATCCCCTGCTGATTTTGTACGTTTACCCACTGACAAAGAAATGATCAGTCTATAATTTTAATGGTAGGTTTATTTTAACAGTGAGAGACAGAATAACAAAAAATCCAGAAAAACGCATTTCAAGAAAGTTATAAATTGATTTGCATTTTAATGAATGACATAAGTATTTTACCTCTTCACAAAACATGACTTAATACAGGGGTCTTCAAACTTGTCATAAAGTTATAAAAGAGCCAAGTTTGAAGACCCCTGACTTAGTACTTGGTGGCAAAAACTTTGTTGGCAATCACAAGAGGTCAGACGATTCTTGTAGTTGTCCACCAGGTTTGCCTGCATCTCAAGAGAGATTTTGTCCCACTCCTCTTTGCAGATCCTCTCCAAGTGATTAAGGTTTCGAGGCTGATGTTTGGCAGTTCAAACCTTCAGCTCCCTCCACAGATTTTCTGTGGGATTAAGGTCTGGAGACTGGCTAGGCCACTCAGGATCTTAATGTGCTTCTTCTTGAGCCACTTCTTTGTTGCCTTGGCTATGTGTTTTGGGTCATTGCCATGCTGGAATACCCATCCATGACCCATTTTCAATGCCCTGGCTGAGGGAAGGAGATTCTCACCCAAGATTTGACAGTACATGGCCCCGTCCATCGTCCCTTTGATGCGGTGAAGTTGTCCTGTCCCCTTAGCAGAAAAACACCCCCAAGAATAAAGTTTCCACCTCCATGTTTGACGGTGGGGATGGTATTCTTGGGGTCATAGGCAACATCCCTCCTTTTCCTCCAAACACGGCGAATTGAGTTGATGCCAAAGAGCTTGATTTTGATCTCATCTGACCACAACACTTTCACCCAATTCTCCTGAATCATTCAGATTTCATTGGCAAACTTCAGGGCCTGTACATGTGCTTTCTTGGGCAGGGGGACCTTGCAGGTACTGCAGGATTTCAATCCTTCAGTCCTTACCAATTGTTTTCTTGGTGACTATGGTCCCAGCTGCCTTGAGATCATTGACAAGATCCCCCCGTGTAGTTCTGGACTGATTCCTCACCGTTCTCATGATCATTGAAACTCCCTAAGGTGAGATCTTGCATGGAGCCCCAGACCAAGGGAGATTGACGGTTATTTTGTGTTTCTTCCATTTGCGAATAATCGCATCAACTATTGTCACCTTCTCACCAAGATGCTTGGCAATAGTCTTGTAGCCCATTCCAGCCTTGTGTAGGTCGACAATCTTGTCCCTGACATCCTCGGACAGCTCTTTGGTCTTAGAGTGCTCCTAATCCCAGCTCGTTAACCTGTATATTTCTGGGAGCCAGAAATCTTGCTGATTAATAGGGGATCAAATATTTATTTCATTCATTAAAATGCAAATCAATTTATAACTTTTTTGAAATTCATTTTTCTGGATTTTTTTGTTATTGTGTCTCTCACTGTTAAAATAAACCTACCATTAAAATTATAGACTGATAATTTCTTTGTCAATGGGCAAACACACAAAATCAGCAGGGGATCAAATATTTTTCCCCTCATTGTAGAGTCATAAGGAATACAACAAATCAGCTGTCTGGTTCAGACAACACAATAAGTAACTAACATTTGGTTTCTTTTTACTATTGTGGATTTCAGGAAGAACCAACTGGAAATGAACAAACTGTGTGTCTACAGTAGTGGCCAAAATTGTGGAAACCTTTTGGGGAAAGTGTACAGTAGAAATGCCATCTTTGGTTACGTTTCCACCAATTTTTCTTTTAATTTCTTTATAACTGTAGCCTTGTTCACTTAATAATACTATTTATCATCGCTTTCTGGGCAACCAGTCAACTCTTTGCACCATTACTTTAATTTTATTATGTTTTACAAGCTCACTAAATGAAAGAGAAAAAAAAAACCAACCAACTTAATAGCGATCACATAACACACTGACAAATGTCCTCCTCTCAGCTTCAATACATGACATCAATAACTGAATCCTACTGTGATCTGATTGGCTCATTGCCAAAACAAGATGACACCTGATTGGCTCTCTAAACACTCATGCTCATTGGCTACAATCAGATGAAGGAAAGCTACCCGATATCAACCTAAGCAAGTTGTGCTTCCTTTTTCTGGTTATTTGGCTATAACTTTTCATAGAATACAGTACAGATAATTGAACAAACTATGTTGCATTATATTCTTGATTAAATTATCTTTCCATTGATATATAATTTTATTGTACTATTCAAAAAATAATGGTGTTATTAGCCATCAAACCTCAAAAATATACTTTTCCTAAAAGGTTTCCACAATTTTGGCCCCTACTGTAATTTGCCATCCACACTGTATGGAGATAAATTTTCCTATAGACTACTAAATTCATGTTAGCACTGTGATACCTTTTTATAGCTTATGGCTTATGATTATGCAGATAATCAAATAGAAGACATATACAGAGTTTTTCCACTTCGATTGAGACATTTCTAAGGCCTGATGAGAATGAGAAGAGATACTGTAAAGTGCACAGATCCAATCGGCCTTTTGTGACACCAGTAGTCCTTGAGTTACAACCATAATGGAGCCTGCCCATTATACTTGGGCAGCCATGATGCTTGTTTGTCTCAGGCCTTACAAGGCATTCATGAGACATCCATGTTTTGTTCCGCACTCATCCAAGTTCCTGCAAGCCTTGGGCCTGCTTCCCTCCCCCATCCCCCTCAGGTCCCTGCAGGCTTTCAGTTTGTTTTCCAAACCAGGCCAGCTGACAAGGCTACTGGTGCAGCTCACAAGCTTTAGGCTTGCTTTCCCTCCCCCTCCCCGCCATTCAGCTACCCAGGACTTAAAGGACTTGGTCTAAGGCAGACATGTCAAACACAAGGACCGGGGGCCGGATGCGGCCCGCAAAGTGGTTTCATGTGGCCCGCGAAGCCATCCTGGAAACAGTGAGGGAATGATCCTCCTGTCTTGGCCCTGGCCAAGGCCAACCGGGAGCCAATGAACAATTTTGTGGTGGCCATCTATGCTGAAATGCATTCAGACTTAACTCCACAAGGCCGTCGGGAAACAGCGAGGAACCAGCCCCTGCCGCGTTGCCCCCGCCCCCTGGTCATGTTGGGGAGGTGTCACCCTTTGTGAGGAATGAAGAAATGCACCATTGCCTGGAAGTGGCCAGCAAATGGCCCTCGCCTACTTGACATATCCAGCTTGATGGGCTCTGCCCTGGTCCCACCCCTTCTGCCAGAGACCCTCAGATCTGTCCCACTCCTGCCCAGGCCCCCACAGGCAGGAGTGAGGGCCTGGGCAGGAGAGCTGACCCAGTAGGCCACACCCACTCTATCCACGCCCACCCAGTAGGCCGCACCTACCCTGTCCCCTGGGAGCAACCGCAATGCTGATGTGGCCCTCAATGAAATTGAGTTTGACACCCCTGATCTAAGGCCTAGCCACACCTATCTTACCTTCTGTTTTTTGCAGCTTCTGAGAGATGCACCCAGCCGATGAGAGGCTCAGGTTTTCTACAGAGAAAACCTCTTGGCAGCTATGTGTTATTCAGCAAGCAGCTGCTATTTTCTCAATCCTTTTGAAGCCATTTTTAAGGAAACTTCATTTTTAATAATAGGATCTAGAAAGTCTGGCTGACTTTCCCTTTTTTCTCCCTCTCATATCCAAGAGAATCAAGGTGGGCCAGCCTTGAGTTTCTTTTTCATTCACGCTTGTGTTTCAGGGCTAAGCAGATGTTTTTGTAATATAACATCTTTCAATGTAATTCTCTATACAATTCTTGCAACTTTTTTTTATAGTTTTTGGTCAGGATGAAGAAATCCTCTCTTACTGTTCTGAACTTTATGTACGGATATTGAAAATATTGTGTTTAATATGAAAACAAATCTATACAGACACACATTTTATTTTTAAAAATACATTTAAATATTCCTCCTATTGGTGCAAACAAATACTATACTAAACATATTCTTTATGGCAACATTTTACTTTATATTTTAGATTAAATCAAAAAATGTTGGAATGTATATTATTGCAAAGTGTATATAGAATAGAATACTTTATTGGCCAAGTGTGATTAGACACACAAGGAATTTGTTTCCTGTGCATAAACTCTCACTGTACATGCAAAACAACAAAGTAATAATCATAATAATGATACCAATAAGAGAAGGTAGTAGAACAGATGAGAAGAATAAAAGTAATGCAGATATACTACATGGGTAAATATACTTAGACATGACAGCACTGTGGGAGTTAGGTGTTCAGCAGAATGATGGCACAAGGAAAAAATACATTCTTGTTTATTTTATAATTTTATAATTTCACCCCAGTTGTATCTTGCTACTTATTGTAGTTAAAATTCAGTCTTTATTAACTGGAACAATATATGATTTCAGCTATCACGATGGAAGAAGAATAGTTTTATTGTTCAGTAAACATTTGTCAGGATGTAGCTTTTAATATTTGAAATGTGATTCCATGGATAATCTTCACTGGGTTAGACTTCTCTGTGAACTGTGTCATGACTTTGTTGCCACTTCTAATGCATACAGCTGTATTTTCCCTTATCATCTTGATTTGTTGTCAGCTGCAAAGCTGGCACTTCCCACCCACATCTCCAGAATATAAACAAGTTAATAATCACATCCTTGTGATATCTGACTTGTTTACCATACAGTACTCCATTGTGAAAAATGACCTTTTACAGTGCTTTCTGTTTTGTAATGTGCTCTTTAAGAGGACTTTTGTTATCCTAGGACAGTTTATATTTATCCAGGTACTTTTGTTGTGGAATTTTGTCAAAAGCTTTGTGGAAGTGAAAGTAAATAACCTTGCCACAGTACCCCCAATTACAAACATAGTAGAAAAGTTTCATCTTCTAATACAGGGATTCTCAAATTTTGCCATATAAAATGATATACGAATTTGCTTATATCTGCCTCTCCCAGCAGTCCCCCCAATAAAACTAAGGATTTAATTGGGATTCGGCAAGAAAAGAAATAGACCATTTATTCAAAGATGTAGCTTTCATTATGCTTTCTTGACAGCATACATCAATAGTATTGCTAGATTGCATTTTTTAAATGTTTTTTCTTTTGCTTAACATAATTTTTACTTAACACATTTTAACAAAATGTAGAAAATAAAAGTAATAAAGAATAATAGTTAAAAAAACAAAATAGGAAAGGAAAGGGAAAGAAAAGAAAATGATTTGTAAAATCTTCATTAACCTTAATATTATACCATAGAAAACCATGCCATCCAAGTTACAAATTGTGTGCTTCTAATTCTAAAATTCTTTTATTTCTCAATAAAACTCATTCTTTCATCCCAACTAAGCAGCAAGCTGCAAAATACAGTTTCAAATCAGGCAGTCCCAGTTGTCCTTGTTCCTTTCATTTTCTGTTTTCAAACACCAGAAATTTGACTTAATCTACAAAGCCTGAATAACCTTATAAAAAATGAACCCTTCCCTTCCCTGTTGTATCTGACACAGGTATTGTGACTCCACACTTTGAGATCTCCTGCTCTGGAATTATAACAAATGTCCGGATTCTACAATCCATGGCAGCAGGGGAATGAAAAGCTAGAACAACACAGGCTTAAGAGTCTACCAAACAGGTACACTTGCTTGCAGAGGCATGCAAACAAATCATCTAATTCCTGTGTGCATTCTGAAATGGAATCATCTAGCAACATTTCAGTTTGTTTATTAAATTTAGAGATTTTCCAATTCAGACAACTCTGGGCTGCTTACATTTTGAAAAGTAAGAAAAACATAATAAAGAAAAATAAATGTCCATCTAGAAAAAAGCATTCAATATACCAATAAACACTTATAGCATCTTCAACTACTACCAAAAAAATATTTTATTTAATTTCCATTAGATGGCTTGAACTGTTGTTTCAGTTGTTTTGCTGCATACAACGTGGAAGTTTTGGATGTTCACTAAATAAGCTTGTTTCAGGCAACAACATTTACAATTTTTACATTAAATATGCTCAATTTTGATATTTTAAGAAATCATTGTACATTGGTTGTCTCTGCAATTCAGTTGCAGCTTATTGTTGAAGCTTGTTTCATATGTTAGGGACAAGTACTTGTAGGTATTGTAAGGTATCAGAAATGAATGAATGAATAAAATTAATACAATTGTCATATTCTTAAAAAATAAATCTAGAAATGGGTATCTTTTGATTCATGTAACTTACCAAAAATCATAAAATAATTTATATCTTTTCAGTATAAAGCTAGAGTGATGTTTGCCTTATATTATCAGTAGTGAGGTTGGTAATATTATCTTGTGGAATATATAATTACTATACTGGAAATTATTACAGTTTAATAAAAGTAATTGACATCTGTCACCAGTAAAGATAGTGTCATTTTTGAACATTTTTCTTTTAATGAAAAGATTTTTTTATTAAAATCCCAATTGATTTCCAATGTACATTTAAGACTTTAACATGCTATCATTTTAAATTATATCCCATATGGATGATTAAGAAGTAAAAAATAGTCATAAGTGCTTCATGTCTGTCATTTAACAGCATGAAAGTTGCATATTCATTGCGGTCATATAGATTTAACAATATATGTAAATTTATGTGTACACTAGGCCAGTTCATAATTCTAATTATAGCCATTTGATATTTGTGTTGTATGAACTCTTAACCATAATTTCACTGGAAGCAGACATGAAATAAATTTGCTTTTGGAGAAATGATACTACCAAAATTACCAATTACTTTTTTCTACCTGGAAGAAATTACATCTTACTAAATCATCAATTATATAGTTAGAATGCTATTACTTCTTGATGGCAAAGCATTGTTATAATATGAAACTTTGTTTATGAGCAATGCAGTTACATTCATAATCAGCTGATAATGCACATCACTATATTTCTATTATTTTCTGAAAAAATTGAATTGGAAAATTTTCTGGAAATCCTTCTTATGCAAATTAGGCTTATCTGCAGAAAACATTTAATGTAAGAACACGTTCTTTTTCATCCACAATGAACAAAACAATCCTCTTAAAATACTTAGAATATTATATGATTTTAGGTTTTTTAAAATTTGTATAATTTATTATTTCTGATAAACATTCATAATTTTTTGTGTTGTTTTTATAGTAAATATAAGTACTTTACATATTTTTTCTCACATAACTCGCTACAGATAACAACTTGGGGGAAAATGATTAAACTCTTCAACTAGCAAGCTTGGCTAATACTATATTTGAAATTGCATCTCTTATTGTTAGTAATGAACAGTGTGAAACATATAATTTCCTAAATAAAAATAATGGGCCAATTCAATATTTTTGAAGATTCATAGTTTTGTGAGTAATAGGAATAATTGCACACAGCATAGGGAATAATTGCAAACTCTTGTTCTGTGATATGTTTGTGATGCTTATGAAGTTATGAAGAATCTCAGAATTCTAACTGCAGCTGCTACTAACCAACATCCATTTGTGGATGCCCCCAATTGGCATAAAAGAGATTACATTTTACAATCCAGAGAATTGTTTGTTTTAGCAACCACTAGTTGACTATTCTAGAATTTAAATAATGCTTTGAAAACCAAATCTTCCAGCCTTTAGTGTATTAATGACCAATTTTAGCCATTAAATTCATATCCCTGGGCTTGATCAAAAACGTAAATTTTAATTTTTGAATTGTTGAAGATTTTGCACACCAAAATGCATTCACAAAACATTTTTTCATTATGACACTCAGCTTCACTCTTAATATGATATCAGGTTTTTTTTACTTTACTTATATTTGACTTTCAATGTCAATACTGATTTTCAAACACTTTCCCCTAGGCGATTAATCACCACCCAGTTTAAAACTCATAGCCTTCCATTCCTCCAGGATATGGTTGTCATTAGTCCTTAAAAAAATACTCTGAATGTCTTTCCAAAGTAAAAATAAAGGCACTGAAGTATATAGGTATGTATCCATATAAATGAACCTATTCCCAATCCTGTCAATAGAGAAATTAATGATTATTCTAAAATGATGGAATATTTTTTCTGAGTTTCTTAGGTGGACGTAGGTTTTGGAATGTTAGAGGCTTTATGCCTAGGTATTGAATTTAACTGATTTATTGATTATGTGCTGTCAAGTCATTGTCAACACTTAGCAACCACACAGATATATCTTCTCCAAGATTTGACCTATTGTCAGGTCTGCAATGGTGCACCCAGCACCATTGTAATTGACTCCATTTGATATTGGTCATTGTCTTCTTCTCTTTTCTTTTAGCTTTACCAGCTGTTCTAAAACAGCTAGGTCTTATTATTGTGAGTCCAAAATACGACAATTTGAGCTTAGCTAGCTACAATATTTAGGAACTTTCTCCATCACCAAAATACAAAACTATCAATATTCTTTCTATCATGTTTCGAAAGGAAATTTTTGTTTCCAATTGGTTAAAAACCATTGCTTGCAGAATTTTGATATTTTAGGTATGGATATATTACAGCATCTCAATATGTTTTCCATGGCCTTCATTTCTACCCTACTGAGTTTGGGTTAGTGGCATATAGATGTGGTTAAAAGTATTAGTACCCCTCCATTCCCAACCCCCATTCCAATTTGCTGTGAAATAAGTTCAAATAGATGCAAGTAAATGACATCTATCATTCCTTTTTCCGTAGTCCATAGAAAAGGCACTTAACTTTGGAAGTATGGCTTAACATGTTTTTTTACAAATAATAAAACAAAATTGTTCCTCACTTTTTTCTAAGACCAGTTTGAATATTTGGCATCTCCCTTTTCATATAAGACTCTAATCTGCACTGGATGATTATTTTGTCAGCATAAAATTGCATCCTGTTAAGTCTCCCTTCTATGCTTCTTTAGTACCGGTATCAATGTGTAGTCATTTCTAATCTATTGTCTACTGTATTCTTCTCAATTTGCTGTCACTGGTTCTTCTGTTACTTGCCATATTTATTTCAATATTCCATCAAATCCTGTAGTCTTCTGCCTGATTAATGATCAAGTGTTTATTTAACTTCATCTTGCAGTAGTACACATCCTTATTAATAGGAATATGTTTTAATGTTGAATTTAATATCAATTTATCTCAATTTAATATATTCCTATTTGTGTGCAAAGATGATGTCTGTAGTATTTTACTATTTATGAGTCATGTGGAACCAAAATTACATTTTAAAAAGCAGTGTATTAGTTTTAAGTCTGCCTGTGTGCTATTTGGATTTTTTTGATGAATCAAGATAGGTAAGGCAACTATCCTGATCGCTGTCCACTAGAGAGCAGCACTGCTTTTATATCTGAAATTAAGAAGTGCAAAATATGTGGATCCCTTTTTCTTCTATGTTGTTGTCAACTGATTCTCTAAGCAGAGCATATTTGCAAGCCGGTTTATGTTTAAACCACTATGGATTATTTGTGTAAAATTAACCTTTTTGGCTGAGAGCTCAATTTTACAATTTGATTATTATACCTGCTTCTCAATAATGGGAACTAGACAATGGTACTGTTTATAATTTCCTTTTTTAACACAGAAATACTGAATTTTGCAGGGAAACCAATTCTTTTTCAAAGTACAAAATGTCGTAATAACCTAAGAGACATTCTAAATGCCAGAATAACTATTAAATGTTGATACAAATCAAATTGAGGTTTTTTTGTATTGTTTTTCAATATTAAATAACTGCAAAAGCCATTCTGTTTCCCAAGCTATAATACTTATGGTTTGGTTTGAGATTTGAATTGTGCTAACTACATTTAAGAAAAATAAAATGAAACAAAACAATACAATTGCAACCATACTTTTCTAGACATAACTATGAATCTTTCAATATAAAAAAAGTGGGGGAGAGGGGGCTGAGGAAAGGCTGGCTTGCCTGCCTGACTGACTGCCTTTTGTGGCTTTATTTTGTTTAAAGCACAGCTGGAGAGAAAAAAATGCTGGGTATGTACAGTATATTAATTTGTAGAAACTAATAGTTTTCAGAAACTCTATTTCACCATGTAGTTACTTTCTAAGTGACTTTTCTTTTTTACTTACAGCTCTCTTTATGTTACTGATAAAAGAACAAGAACAATTTTTTTATTACTTTAGACTGATTTATGCTAAGTTTATGGTTTACAGTAGTTAGAAGATTGTAGATTCTTTTCATGTCTGCTCAAAGATTACCCTGGTATTTCGGATTGGAAGATTAATTCATTGTACAATTTCATTATTCATTTGTCAACTTTGGGCTAATTATTTTTATACAGCTAGGGCTGGGCCTTTGGTGATCGTCTTTCTTACTAATAGGATTCTGTCTGCTTCAGCAGGCAATAAATGAAAGCTATATGTAGTAGAGAGTAAGAAAAAGTTTTAGCATGAATGGGCTATTGTAACAGCTTCTGGTTAATTTGAAAAGAGGAAGAAATTGAACTTGTAGCATGTAGTTGAAAAGGGTTGCAAATCTTTTGCGGCCAGTAGTTAAATAAGTGAATAAACAATTAAAATCTTTTTAAAATAAAAGGAACAATGTAGTAGCCTTCTGATTCTGAAAATTGTGATTTTTAGACCAACTTATAAATCTTTATCTTCATTTTAAGAGTGAAGAAGAGATTGGGAATAGCACTAGTTTAAAAAAAATCAGCAGTTTTTTCCTTTAGAATTTAAATCAGGAATGTTTTTTGTAATTAGAAATTCCTTTATTGCTACCTTTGAAGGAGGAGGGTAACCACATATAATCTGAAGGGCTTCTTTTCTTTATGAATGTTACCAGGCGTTTCTTTTAGGTGTAGATCTATTTTTCAAAATGGATATACATTAAAATGATCAACCTTTAATTTCAAAACTTATGATTTATGACCATTCATTTAATGGTGCTGAAAGGAGAGAGTTATGACTGGTCCTCACACTTAATGACGGGGCAGCAGTCATATGGTGAAAATTCAAGCACATAGCAACTGGCATGTATTTACAATGGCTGCAACATCCTGGGGTCATATGATCACCATTTACAGCCTTCCCAGAGGGCTTCCAAAAAGCGAAGTGTTCAGCATCTTGAGTTATTTATAAAAATATAAAGGCTTCGTGTCTGTGTGTGTGTGTGTGTGTTGTGTGCGTGGATGTGTGTGTGTAGCAAAAGAGAAAGAGCCAATGGTGAAAGCTGAATTTGCTTAACGTCTCTGTGATTCATTTAATTACCATGGTGATTCACTTAACAAGTAAAAAAGATCATAAAAACAGGCAAAACTCACTTAATGACTGCACTGCTTAGTGATGGAAGTTCCAGTCCTAATTGTGGTTATAAATGAAAGACTCCCTGTACTCTTCAAAAACAAAACCATCCCCATCAACTTTAGATGCCAGGGTTGTGGTACATACATATAGATATTTGGGAAGAGAAGATAAAAACGAAAATTCATAATCCCTGTCAAATTTGTATAATTAATGGGAGTGAGTTTAAATTATATAATTTAATAATTCCAAGTCTTTAACTTGAACGTATATAAGTTGCATATTCTTCCCTTATAAGAAAAATGTGTACAAATGTATATAGAGCAGCGGTTCTCAACCTATGGGTCGCGACCCCATTTGGGGTTGAACGACCATTTCGCGGGGGTCGCTGGACACCGCGGTCCGCCATTTTGTTTTTTTATAATTTTTATAATTTTTTTGATTTTTTTTTAAATTTTTATTTTCGTCGTATATGTGCCGTGCATGCACAATTCAGGGCCGTCGTGCGCACGCCACGCATGCGTTCGGGCCATCGCGCACGCACTGCGCATGCGCGGATCGGGCCATCGCGGTCCGCCATTTTGTTTTGGTTTTTTTTGTTTTTTTAATTTTTTTTATTTAAAAAAATTAAAAAAAATAAATAATAAAAAAACACGGGCCGATCCGTGCATGCGTGGCGCGCGCACGATGGCCCGAACCGCGCATGCACGGCGTGCGCGCGACGAAAAAAATAAAAAAAATGGCGGACCGCGGGTCGGGGTCGCGGCGCGCATGGGCGGCGCAAGTGGGGTCTCAACCTGAAATAGGTTCAGAACCACTGATATAGAGGTTATGGAAGCTGCAGAGCCACTTGGTGAGGTTACAGATGAGAAGTGTCTATGTATAGATGCCTTGGGTGTATGAGGCTGCATATTGCTCTGTCCTATGTATTGGTCTCCTAAGTAGACTACTTCCATCATTTTAGAACCATTGTGTTCTCCAGTAACTAGTTGTTCAACATGTTTGTGTATGTTTTTTTTTACTGACACAAGTGTTCTTGAATGTTGTCTGGGTGTTATTTTACTAAAGTAATGTTTACTTCCCACAATCCATAATATTTGTGACCACATTGCTTACCCTTTTAAATAGATTTGTCCTTAACAGTAAAATGCTGTGTGAGACACTACTGGTCATCTGACTTGCATAAGTGCTTCCAATATTAGCTTGTCTTAGATATATGGTAATAGCAGCATTAATCTCTGCCATATGAGAAGTTAATACTTGTTTGAAGATGGACGGTACGGATTTCTTATTATTACAACAAAATCTTTTTCCAAGAGATTCAGAGCTATTTATTTCAAAGAGTTTTTCTCTTAACTAATTACTGAAGTGACACGAAAAGCACCCGACAAGAATTGACCCCATTGTGCCTTTGGGCTATGTTTGCTTTTATAATAACATTGACTTTACATCGCTTGCAGTTTAGACTGGAACAAGAGTAAAATGAACCTTGAGGCTATGAAAAACCATGAGAGCCCCAGTTCTGATGCTTTTATTATGTGAAATCAGGCATAATCGGCTTCTATGGTCCCAAGACACAAATGATAAAGAAATAGATTAATAAGAGTATTGTTTACTTAATTATCACCCTTTCCAAATTGATGGGAGAAACATAGATTTTAACATTTTGCTGAAAGAAAAAGAAAAGACTACATGGCACTGTTGGCATTGCTTTGATAGGAATGTTTTTTCTTCTTAGATGTGAAGAGTGAAAATAGTATATTTAATCTAAATAAAATAAATACATTGACCTATGAAGAGTGCAGTTAGGAAAGGCTTATATTTTCCTAAATTAGTATAATGTGTTATAAGATTTTGATGCTGATATACTTAATATTTTAAAAAAGAAATTACTTTTCATTTAAAGAGAATCTGCTTCCTGCTGAAGAGGCTAATATTTTAATTAAGTCTAGAGTGAAGCTTTTTGAGTATCTGCTGATAAACTCCCACTTTTATGTTGATGGTAATTAAACAGATCCCTAAGGAGCCCAGGAGGCGCTGCACAAGGCCCATGCTAATTGTCAGACATGAGACACTGACCAGTTGGTTTGCTCTTGAATAGCTGACGGCGTGCTGTCAGCACAGCAGTTTTATTTTTATGTATTGTGAGCTGTTGTCAGGGCTAACTGGGTCCTATTGTGGCTGAAGATGTTGCGCAAATTGAGGCAGATGGCTCTGATTCAGACACGTGTCATTCAGAAAGGGGAGAGGGAATTGGCCCTGCAAAGTGGGGTCACTGTGGGTCGCAGACCTGCTCCATACTTGTTAGTGTTTTCAAAAGCCCATGTGCAGCAACTTTGTTGTGCCTTGGGTTCTCCCTGTTTTTTTCAAGCAGAGAAGAGGGGGTAGTTTGCTTTGTGAACATTGAAAAGTAGCCTCTTGCCATGTCTTCCCATCCTGTCTCTTGGGTCTGGCTGTGCATGTAGAATGAATTAATAGGATTGACAGAAGTTCATTGTGCCTAAAATGGCTTTTCAATCAGTTGCAGTGCTTAAAAGAGTAGTTTGCTTTTAATTCCATGTAATGAGTAGGTTTTTCATGTTTTGGAATTTAGTAATAGAGGATTATAGCTCATGATTCCTTTTATTGGCTAAAGTCATTAGAAATCTACTTAATGTTCCAATATGTAAAACTGAAAAGATTTGTTAATTTGGAAAGTTCAGATCTTTGAGGGTGCTTAAGAGTGTACAGTTGTGGAGTCCCTTCTTTATTGATTACCATGTATATTATATTAACAAGACTTTGACTGCTGAATGAGTACAGTTAACCTTCAGATCAGTTATGTTCCCTATGAAGCTGTTTTAGGCAAAATTCAAACTGAACAATTAGGTTTTAAGAATTTTTATTTTTTTATGCAAATTATATAGATATAATTAAATAAAATTTAATGGTTTGGCTTTTGAAAAGCTTTGTATTCTATGGGTGTCTTGTGAAGTTTCACCCCTTTAATCACTGAAACAAACACTGCATATTATGTTAGTTTTCTAGAGAACCACTCACCAATTTTGTTTTTAATCTGTTAGGTTTGCGGCTAAAACTGTGCACAGTGGGTCACTTGTGCTTGTCACAGTGGAGCTGGAAGAAGGTTCCACAGCACAGCTCTTCATCAACACGGAGAAGACAGTGATTGGCTCTATTCTTTTGCGAGAGCTGAAGCTTGTCCTGTCCCAGGGGTAACCAGCTTACATCTGGACTTCAGAATCTGGCACACCACAACAGTGCCTGGCATCCACTACGGCTGCCTTTCATTTACAATAATAGCCTTTCCATCTGGCGGTGGGGGAAGAATACACTCTTGACATTCTTGTCTTCTGTTTTAGAATGCTATAGTGTATATCTATCACACAAATAAGTATTTTGCTCCACTCCCCCCTGCTTTCTAACCAAAGAAATACGCATGTTACTCTCAGTTAAATTTTAAATGTTACTTACACATTTTCCCTTTAGCCTGATTTTCCCTTCACTCTGCTAGTTTTATTATGGTTTTTCTATTTTCTGTGAAGACAGGAAAAAAGGTGATAAACAAGTGACTTAGAAAAATTAGTAGAAAAAAATCAATTTAATTAGAACAATTAAATGATGTTTGTGGAAATCACTGAAATGATCTATCATGAGATAAGTTTTTGATATGGAATTTGGGGGCGGGGGGATATCATTTGAAAAGAATAACATTTTTAGTGTTTGTTGTCCAGTGGTTAAGCCAGTATTAATCATTTATTTGTATCTGCTTACTGTAAGTGCCGTAACTCCTAAACATTGAGATAATAATAAAGTTGCATTATGATAAATATGAGTTTTTCTCTTTTTTTCTGAGAATTGGATAACAAACCAACTGATTTGTATGTGTGTCCTATATATTTAAACACTACTAGTTTGTTGTGTTACTAAAATAGCACTAGACTACAGATACTTCATACAAAAAGAGCTGCGGTGCTCAAAGGTTGGTGCAATTATTTTACAGTCTGCCTTCACAGTTTTCTGGCCATGAAATCCATCACTGCATTGGGTATCCCAGCAAAACTACTTTTTGTACTTGTATCCTCAAAAGTTTTGGGAGGACCACAAAGTAGTCATGTTAAACTTTTAAGAAACCTTCAGAAACCTACCAAAGAAGGAATACCCTGAAGTCAGTACATAGGCTCTAACACAGTGTTTCTCAACCTTGACAATTTTAAGGCATGTGGACTTCAACTCACAGAATTCCACAGCCAGCATTGCTGGCTGTGGAATTCTGGGAGTTGAAGTCCACATGCCTTAAAATTGTCAAGGTTGAGAAACACTGCTCTAACAGTTTTTTAAAAAAGTTGCTAACATTCCTTCTGAAAGAACAGTCCTATTGTTATAGCATATGAATTAAATAATAATAATAAATTCTATTTCTGAAATCCAACAGTATTGGATTTCCAACAGTTTTTCATTTGTTCAATTTTGGATACAGAGATTTTTACTGATTCTCTACATGCACCTTTTTAATATATCCCTATCTAACCAGGGTCACTTCTTTGACAGAATGCTCTGCTTCAAAAAAGCTGGGGGAGGGAGAAAGAGCTGGGAAGAAAAACAACATGGGAGGGCAGAAATTTTGTGCATTCTCCACTGTCCCTTCCAGTTCCACTCCAATTCTATAGGGTGTTACAGAAGGTCTTGGAACTTACCTAGAAAATTTTATAGTGGCTGCAATAGAGATAGGATTGTGATATATGAGAACAATGCATTGATAATAGTATTAACATTATTGACTTCAATAATTAACGTGATAATGCACATAAAACTGATGCAATCTAAATCTAAGTGTTTTTCTTGAGTGGATCATCAGTAAAGAGCTATTTTAGCTTATCTTCATATAGCTTGAGGCCACTGACATTTTTTTCTATTGGCTGTGATACTATTTAAAATATTAGGGAAATCTATTAGGTTTCTGTAGAAATCAGAATCACAGAAGTTAAAAAAAAACCCAGTAATTTCCATTTAAAATGCATTTTTATTTATCTGCTGTACTCTGCCATCTAAAAACTCAGTAACATAGTCTCATGGTATTTCTGTACTATGGATGCATAACATGACCCATACACATCATTGGTGTACCTTACATATAAGAAAAGACTACAGGGAATTCACTGATCTACTGTGTTCTTGACAGTGTCATTGGCTAAGGCCCAATTTTATATTTTGCTCCCATTTGAAAATTATTGCTCTAGAATTAGGTTATATGATATTTCAGTAACATGACAATGCATCAAATGCTATTTGATGCATCACTGAGGTTTAATATAAAATAATTTATGATTTGGTTCCAGCTAATATTCTAAAAGTACATAAGGATAGACATCTTCTCATAAATGCATCCAATTCTCACTACAATTTTTCAGCCTATTTGGTAAAAATGTACAACGCAATAATGGAATAGTACCTATTCTCGCCCTATGCTGAGACCCATGACCCTTTGGGTCATCTTTTCACAGATATTTCCTTACTTAAACAGAGAAACAGAATGACTGCAGGCAGATTGCTATTAATTAGGTTCTAAAAATAAGAAAATATTTTATTAAGGTGCATAGCAGTACAAATATAAAAGCTTTTTGTTTAACAAAAGACACTTTTGATGACAACATTTGTGGTTGATTTACCATTTCTTAAAAGTATTTTAACATTTTTCCTTGGCTTAAAGTGGCATACAACTGTCCATGTGGGAATACTGGTTTCTCCAGATTCTTATGCAATTCTTCCATAATCATCCACATTCCATTGCAAAGTCTTGGAAAATCCAAGTTCCTCATTAAAATGATGGGAGATCCTATCTGGAATTCCAGTTTGTGTGCTAGCAATCTAAAGAGTTCAGTTAAATAAAGAAATTCTGTAGGGAAATGAGTAGTGTTAGCCTCTTTAATGATAGCATTGAAGGAAGAATATTCTTTCAACATTCAAGGGAAGTATCTAACACATAAACAATGTGTTTCATATTTTCATAATTCATTTGATTTTTCTGAATTTTGTCTTCAACATCCCTCTCTCTATTGTATGCCTCTCTTCAATTAAAACTTGATAAAGCTTTTCCATAAATACGATTTTTGATGCATGTATTCTACACATTAGCAACATTTCTCCTTTTCACAATTGGTGGAAGCTGATGGAAATTTTCATAGCAAATGGTTAAGATTCTCCCAAAGGCCTCGTTTTTCATATATCGTAAACAGACCACAGTTACAGCTTCAAAGTTCACTCTTCTAATAATGGGACTTTCATCCCAGACAATTAAGCATTCCACGTCAAACCAAATTTGCAGGATTGGATGGGGGTGGGTGTTTGGTTTTTTGTTTATGTTACATAGAGCACTTTCACTCTGAAGGCTATATTGAATCTTGAATGTGCTGTCTACCACCAGATATCAATGTTGCTGCAATACCGGATAATGCTACAGCAATAGCAACATTTCCAGCAAGGATCAAGTTGATAGCAAATGAATTTCCCATTTCTCATGGTGCATCAATGAAAATTATTGAAAAAAGATTGCAAGTACTTACACACAGTCAGATACTGCTTTTTGTTCATTATTCAATAGGGCTCATTGTCTACTAAAATTCCTGCTGTTTGTCTCTGTTTTATTGCAGTTTGTGCAATAATTCCTTATTGCTACCATTTTGATTAATTGTACTGTTCATTGGTTTTGGCAAATTAAGTCTTTAAATGTTTTTCCAAATTTCTTGAGTTTTTCCAAATTTCTTGAATTTTTTAAAAAAAAAATACAGAAAAGCCACTTCATGATGTCTCCTATTAATCTTGATATTAAGAGTATTTCCTGAGTTTTTTAAAAAAAATACAGAAACAACTTCATGATGTCTCCTATTGATCTTAATATTAAGGGCATTGATACTTGTCCTCTTGATTTGCAGGAAATTATCACAGATTGCATTCTTGAACTGGTTCCACAATTGTCATGGATTGTTGATTTCAGTATTTGTTAGCAAGACAATAGAGTTTCTCTTCATGGAGAAATAGTATACACTCAACCCAGAATTTTAGCTTCAAAAATTCTGAAGAACGTCTGCATTCTTTTCCCAATCTTCGTTCAGATGGATCATGTTTGGAAAGATCCATGAACTCTGTTAAAGTACTTCATGCCATATCATTCAGTTACACAGCAGCATTATCTTGAAAGAATAAAGAATGCTGTTGTGAAAGGTGCATTTGAAGACAAAGAACAGCTGGTTCCTTTCAATAATTTGAAATCCAAGTATTGTTGCAACAGCTTCGGGGGGGGGCGATATATCTGTCTGTCAACTAACTGTGGTTTTGTCTTCTCTGTTCAATGAAAAATTGCCTGATCACTCCCTTTTATAGTATACTTGATGACATTTTGATGGGTTTGACAGATGAGCATATTTCTATACTGAGATGACAATTGAACACCTTCAATAATTATGCATTATAGAGTACTGCCCACTGAGAAGCTATAATTCAATTCTGTACCATAGTCCTGCTTGATGTTCCTCATTTCTGAAGACCAGCTCATATGGATGGGATATTAATCTTTGCCACATCTTGTAGCTAATTGAACAGGTTTGGGTACCTCTTACTGCATGTATCATTTTTCCACACTGAGATTCTGGCCATGATTCATGAGCTTCAATACCAACTTATGCAGCTCTGGATTTTCATTTGGGTTTGGTATTTCAGCTTGCACAAATGTATTATAATATTGTGGTCCAGGCCTTTGTTTATGCATATCGAAGTTGTTGCTTCTTTAAGAGCTATGTGATAAATCAATTTCTTGCTGCTGGGTAGGGAGAAGTGAGGGATTACAAGACTGGCTAGGAAATTGTCACATAACATTGAAAATGAAGACCACATGACTGCACCAGCAGCCCAGCAGCATGGTTGCAGCCTGTAGCAATGAAGCAGCCATAGCTTCTCCAAATTTCATTTCCTTAAGTGTCGTGGGTTCCAGTTTGGAACAGATTCAGTAGGTTAGCCAGTTTGAGTTTCCTTGGTTCAAAAATTGTTGACCTATAAAGGCACTGTTTTGCCAGGTAAAAGTCATGACACGGTTTTACTAGTATATAGAAAATAATGTTTATGTACTACTGATGCAATATAGAATGGACAATGTCCATTGCTATCTCTTAAGTTGGTTAACAGACATGTAGCAATGGGAGGAAGAGAAAGAAGTGGTAGCAATTTGGCTTTTTTAAATTATAATTTTGACTTAAATGGTTCAATCTCATTTTGATTTTAGCTAGTAAATTACCCTTTATTCAGTTCATATCAATAAGGAAAACATGGGAATATTGCACTGAAACAACCTTTATTCGAAGGACTTTAGCTCTCAGTTTTACATGAGTAAACAACTTTGATACAAAAATGTCCTTCAAGACTTAATATCTGGTAGAATATAGGCACAGTACATCTAAATATTATGTAGGTAGTTATTGAACCCAATTGTAAATGCCCCAATTAAACTAGCAGAATGATGACTGAGCAGTATCCTAATTTTAATCATTTCTAGGTATGCCTCATGGAAAGTGGGAGAGAGTATATGGAAGTTACATATTGTCAATGTATTAGAAATTAAGTCACAACATTAAAGTTTCAAAAATCCAAATGTCTATGTTTAAAAGCAGATTTCTGTTTTTTTTAGCAGATTTCTCTGTTTGATGTTAAAATCTCAATGTAAGTATATCCAAAGCAGGAATGGGCAAACTGGTTCTCAGACTGCTGCAGAGAAGTCCAGTTGAAATTTGACTGCAAATCACTGACAAGGTCATGCTGTTTTCTAATAGAAAACCAAAGAAATAAAAGATGGCTCTTATAGTCCTAGCATTCCTTAAACTGACACAAAAACCTCCAGACCACCTTTTAACCTTTGAGATTGTCACCACCAAAAATAATAATGAAAAGGTGTGGACCCTGAATATAGAAGAATTATTGTCTGTATCTAAGGCATTGAAATCTAGAATAATGTTTTACAATGCAAGATTTGCTGGAGATAGAAAACTGAATTCCATGACCAACAAAACTGGAGGCCTTTATTTTGTAGGAGAAACTAGCTAATGGTCCAAACAAGTAAATTTTATTTCAATATGTGAAGCAGTAAAACCAACTCCATGAAGTTCATTTGTCCGGAAGGGTCCAAAATACTAGAAGTAGAAACAATCTCTGAAATTTGTTCCTACAAAAATGCTATGAATCCTTGCTAACAATCCTGACTATATTCGTCAGCAGAGAAAAAGATTTTCCTCTAACTTAAACTTTACTGAATCAATTATTTTGTTACGTGTGTGTGTGTGTGTGTGTGTGTGTGCATATACATATTCATAGGCAACAATTTTTGAATAATTTGAGTTTGCAATAACAAATTAGTCTTGAATCTTAGGAGTAGAGAAAAAAAATCTGGCCAGTCTAGGGTGATCAAAATTTATACGTAATGCTTCATGTGAGTAATTTACTTAAGCATGATAATAATTTTCAGCTGCTGAGTTTATGCACATTGTTATCAGTAAGCATTGCTTACAGAAAGGGATGGTTTAGGTCAGAGACTGGAAATGGTGCTCTAATTATTACTGGACTCCCCATAATTTGTGTTGATTGGCTGTGTTAGCCAAGTTAATGGGCTGCAGAGTCCAAGCACTGTAGAATGATTCCCCCCTTTTGAAATGTTATTTTTGCTATTATCAAGCTTCTCTAGTTAAAAAGATTTCAAATATTCAATTCTACCTGCCTAAATATAAATTGATATAGGTAGGCCTTTTTTCATCATGGCACTGTTAACCTTCTGTAAATGCACCTGTTCGTTTTCACATATCGTTCATATCTATGCTTGGTAATAAAGTACTGTTTATAAACTAGATTAACATTTATGATTCACCAATTATTTTTAAAGTAAATTTTATACTATTTTTCAATACTGTAGTTAAACTGTAGCATCAAAACAAATGCATTGGGAGATTATTACTGGTCTATTTCATTTAGAAGTATTTTATTTTATAATAAGTATGTTAATGGTTCTTGTATGTTTTTTTATTTTCTAGACTAGAGTGAATGATCCATGTGTTTCTCTCTGTGTGCATTTTATTTCTATGCTTTCTAAACACAGTCAATGCATTTGCGAGAATTAATTTTTTCCCCTCTTGTTTCTCTGAGGCTATATTCCTTTAAAACCTACAAAGGCATCTCAGGGGCTATAGGATCATGCAGGATTCTTCTAAAATCAGAGCAAGATCTATGTTCAATGCTAGAGGGTGAAATATAGTATAATCTGTGAGATTTTTACACTTTTGATGTGGATCTAAGGCTGTAGAACTGCCTTTCTGGTTACCATGCCCATCATGAGAAAAGTGAGTATTTAGTTCATATGGGAACATGTACACTGCTTAATGGATATTCATGGAGAACAGTCCCCTTCATCAGATGCAGGGAGTGTTACCTTACTAGGTAACCAATATTTATGCTGTAAAGTCCACAAGATTATTTGTTGCTTTTACTGCTACAAACAGATGCAACTCATCCTTTAAAAATGGCTAAAATTGAATTTCATTATACATTTTCTGTTTATAGCCTATATGTATTTCTGACAAATTGCATGATTTTTCTCCTGTGTTGTTTGCCAAGTTGCTATTGGAATAAAGGTTTATTTAAAATCTTTCTTGATTAGATAGTTTCACAAATAAACACATTTTTCCATAGTGTCACAAATAAACCATTTTTCCATAGTTTCAAAAATAAACAAATTTTTCAAAATAAAGAATGCTTCATACTCCACACAACATACTCCATTTTGATTTTTGATGGAATCAATTGTATTTTTCATCCATTTTTTTTTAAAAAATACATCTCCGATACATTATTTCTTGATAAATTGCAATTAGAACATGATTTGAGTTCTTGAATTTATTCTTTTTTTTCAAGAAGCTTCATTGTTTTCTCTCTTTTTGTGTGTTTATTTTTAATAACCTTTGAAGATATAATGGATCTGGGATGATGTTGATTGTTTTTCAGATTGCTACTGTTGTACCATGTAATTCATGTTCTTTACCATTTATTCTTCTTAGAATATATAAGCTTCTGTCATCCATGTTATCATCAGGTGTGAGATGGATCAATCCAATATTCCCTGCTTGTAGTAAGGATGGTTCTGGTTGAATTTGACAGATTTTGGGCAGAGTTTGACTAGAAACTCAATCAAAACTCAGTTTTACCCAGGTATGCCTATACCGTAGTATTCTTTACAAGCAAGAATCCTTATTTAAAGAATAGTTTGCTATCCAAAATGCTGTTGTGTACATCATGTTAGCTAGCAGATACATGAACTGAATATTTTTTCTGACAATGAATTATTTAAACTAAAACCTAGTTTATTCAACTTTAATCTGCCCATTACTATTTAATGAATTGTTCAAAATCTGTATTCTAAAATACATATCTCTTTCAAGGTTATAGAAGCTTTGAAAAAGATTAGATAGGATTCTTTTTAGAACTTTTATAGACAATGGCAATTGTGACTGGAATTAGTATGATTTCACACGATCAAGCTGCTTAATGACAGTAATTCTGGAATTTCTGATTGCCTCTGTTAAGCAAATCACTGCTAATCATTAAGGGAAGACCTTATGTAGTCACTATTTTGACCTGCCAGCTTCCCCATTGAGGTTGGTTGTTGCTGATAAAGGAGGTTTCAAATGGGACACAACATGGAATGCTGTGATGTAATTGCAAGCTGGGCACCAAATCCCCCCTCCCCGATTTTGATCATGTGACTGTAAAGATGTTGCAGTGACTAGAATGCTGAGGATGGTTGTAAGTCTCCTTATTCAGTGCTGTTGCAAGTTTGAGAAGTTATTAACTGAGGACTACCTATATTTTTGTGTGGGCAATTAATTTAAGCAGTATTTGCTACACATTGCCCATCAAGTTTGGCTAGAAACTGCAGCTTCAGGATGCAGGTGTGGGTTAGTATAATAAGCCCGTCTGAAGTGACCTGAGATTCTCTTTGCTGAAGTGGTTGAGACCTCTGGAGGCAGCGTAATCTGTACTGCTGAAGTAAAGAGGCCACTTGGTTTACTTTGACCAAGCAATTAAGGCATCTTCAACTGTTTAGGACTGCTGCTGCTGAAGATAGGTCCTCTCAGTCTTCTTTCCAGAATTGTGAAAAGTATTTCTAGGTTTAGCAGTTTCAGGATTACCTATTAGAAGCTGGCCATCTTTAGTGTATACTGAAAATCTTCCAGATCTTCAAGTTTGGAGTTTGGTTTCTTGGATTCAAAATTTTGCTATTATCTGATAGTTTGATATAATAGAATTAGAGTTTTATTTCAATGTTAAATGGCCGTCATAGGATGTTTCCCCCTTTTGATGTTTAATTGTCATTATTCTACAATTTTAAATTTTTAACCCTAATTTAATTTTTAATTTTAATATTAATTTTTATGTTTTTATTTGTTGGCTATATTATATTGTACACCACCCAGAGCTATGCTTTCAGGAAGATGGGTGGTTTAGAAATATGAAATATGAAATATAAATAAATAAACAAACAAACAAACAAATAAATAAATAGAGTTGATCTTGACAGCTTCTGTTTAAGTCCCTTAAGGTGATTTTTGCCAACTATTGCTTACTTTTCTTAAAAGTAACCATTAATTTGTTGCAGTCCTGGTGTGGGCATGTATGTATGTTATTTTGGTTTGTTTCTTTTGTTTGGAAAAAGTTATCAGCTGAACTTCGAGTAATTGAAAGTAATTTCTGATTTCTGCAGTCTAGCGTAATTGCCTAAAAAGGTGATTTGGTGATTAGGATTCTAGAGTGAATTGTGTTCTTCAGGTTTTTGCAACGTTCCTGCATCAAGGGACTCCGTTTCAGTGCCGTGTAGCTACTGAAGCTGATTTACAGTGCTGTGGCTGTGGCTGGTCATAAATAAATCCTCTTATATAGTTGTTATGAACACCTGTTAGATCATCTGTCAGCAAAGCACTGTTCACATTTATCACGGTGCGATAGTTATTTTACTTCAATCCATTTCCAACTGACTCTGCCTCCATCACTGGATTACTATTACCACACATAATCGCTCGTTTCCACTCCATGTTACAACGTGCAGATAAAAGATTTCACTACTTGGCCAAATTTCATAAATAAAGGAGCAGTTCAGTGCAGTAAAAGTTTATTTTCGTCATCATTTGTCACCCCATTATTCTATAAATCAAATGGAATAGCAGTATTGCTAGTTCAGGCGTTGCTGTCAGCTCTATGTGTGGAAATGGTCCATTTCTTCTTTTTAGATGAGATGACATGTCTTTCAGACTTAACCGGCTTATGACTTTGTTTCACCCATTTTATTTTATTGCCCCTACAGAAAATTCCTTGGGGATGCAGGGAATAAAACAGAATTGAAAAACACGGTAAAGCAGCCACCCTTGCTATGGTATGTCCATTTCCCATCCTCATCATTGTTCATTTACAAATTTGGTCACAAATATAATAGCTCCAGATATAAAACAGCTCCTGGGTTTTTAACAACAGAATCCTAGGTTCTCATATAAAAAGCCTGGTCTAGTTTCTATTTGTTGAAATGTATTTTGCTTAAATTTTATTTCTTTCTAGAGTTCTATAACTATATGAAATGTCTTCTACTTTCTCTCACACAATGTCATAATCATGATCAAAGGAGAATTGTGCCATTTCTTTTGTGAGAACCATGCTATATGTATTATAAAAACTTTAACTCTAAATCATATCAATTTGTTATATTGTACTCATTTCAGGCTAGAAAGAGGGAATGTATAAGAGTGTTATAAACTGGAATCCAGGGTGGATCATGAAGAGAATCATTTCTCTTTGGCTTAAAATAGAAAAAAAGGAAAATAAATAATAAAACAAGGGGCTAATAGAAAAAAGGTTTATAGATGATATTATACTTCCAAGTTGGTCCTAATTCAAGTTACATTCTTCATAGTTATGTACTCATAAATTCAATAAAGTGCTTTAGTATTACTATAAAAATGACAGGAGGGGGTTTTATGTTGTAAATTTTGTTACTCTTCCTGCTTTATGTAAGAATTCTATGCCCATTATGTCATTAATTTTTTTTTCAGTCTGAAGGACTCAGTTTCTCTATTATTTATCTCTGGCACAGGGTAAGGCATATGGAACAAATCTGTATAGTTATGCATGAGGCAGCTATCAACACTGAATTCTGTTTGGAAAATAAATGGTCTATTTCATCACAGAATTCTATAAGGTAATTTGGAAGGACCTTGGACAGCATCTTGTCCAGTGTTTCTGAACATTGATAACTTTAAGAACTTCAACTCACAGAATTCTCCAGCCAGTCCAACCATCTGCTCCATGCAGAATTCCACTAATAAAGCCTTCTAGCCTCTGTTCAAGGATTTCCACTAAGGAGAGCCCACCATCTCTCAAGGCAGTCTCATTGTTGTACAACTTTTACTTCTAGGATTTTTTTCTGATGTCCCAGCAAAATCCACTTCCTTGTAATTTCAACCCGCTGTTTCTTGTATTATCTTCTGCAACTGTAAACAATTGTTCCCTTTTTCTTCATGGCAGCTCTTCAAACATTTGAAGATACAGATCAGGTCTCCCTATAGTCTTTTCTACTCCAGACTTAATATGCCCAGTTTCTCTGACAGTGCTTCATATGCTTTTTTCCAGAAATTTTCAGTGTTCGTAGGTTTTCCAAATTAAGCAGGGACTCAGCAGAAACATTTTAAGATGAGTAATAATCATTGGGTGAGCTAAAATTCTTTAAATCGTGCAAATGGAAGATTCTCTCTCTCACATAATTCTATGGATCACATTTTTAAATTTTATTTACTTTATTAGCTGCCTCAAATGCTGAAGATAGTTTTATTTCAACTGATGAGATCACATGAGAAGAAATTACCTGAGAATGAATCATTTCAATACACACACACACACACACACAGAGAGAGAGAGAGAGAGAGAGAGAGAGAGAGAGAGAGAGAGAGAGAGAGAGAGAGAGAGAGAGAGAGAGAGAGAGAGAGAGAGATTCCAAAGTATTTCAACATAGGCTTCAAGTTACCATCAGTATTTATAGCATCACAATCCCCAAAACAAACTCCTAGTATTAAAAATGTGTTATGTAAGCAAAATGATTTCAACACCTTTTAGGCCATGCCCTAGACCAGGGGTGTCAAACTGCCTGCCTGCGGGCTGGATGCATCATTACAAAACTGCACCCACCCCATTGCTGGCAATGGCAAAAAAAGTTGTGATACATCGTGACACATCATGTGACGTTGTGAGTTTGACACCCCTGCCCTAGACTCTGAAATAAGTAACATTTTTTGGGCTATAACAGCAGTTCTCAACCTTTTTCAGGCTGCGACCCTGACCTGCACCGCTCATGCACGGCGCGATGGCCCACATCACGCATGCGCAGTGCGACGGTCCGTATCGTGCATGCATGGTGCTACCCCACGCATGCACGGTGCTGCCCCCTGTGCCGGCCGAGGCATAGGCCGCCGCCCATTCGGGGCGGCGGCAGGCAGGCCCAGGTACTCCTGGGCGGCTGCGGCAACGATGGTGAAGAGCGACCATGGGCTGGGCCACCAGCTGGCCCAGCCCAAGGGAGGTAAGACACCCGCCGGGCCCCATGCATGCCAAAAAACCCTCCCTGCACCCGCCGCTGCCCCGCTAGCCTTGCCTTCGCCGCCGCCCATTTGGGGCGGCGGCAGGCAGGCCCAGGTGCTCCTGGGTGGCCGCGCAGCGGCGGCACAGAGCGACCACGGGCTGGGCCACCAGCTGGCCCAGCCCAAGGGAGGTAAACCACCCGCCGGGCCCCACGCGTGCCAAAAACCCTCCCTGCGCCCGCCGGCCTCCCACCTCCCACCCCTGGCCCTCTTTTACTTACAGTTTTAGTAGTTCTCAGCAGGGAGGAGTGGAAACTTCCGGAGAGCTCGCCTTCACTGCAGACAACTTTGCAGACTGGGACTTTTGGCGGGCTCAGCAGGGCGGAGACAGCCTGGACAATTCCTATTGGCTTTTGAAAGCCAATAGAATTAGACTCTATGCAAGAGAGTCTATTCTATTGGCTTTCAAAAGCCAATAGAATAAGAGGGAGTAGCACAGCTAAGGAAAGGGGGAAAAAATGGTGTAGCACAGCTAAGGAAAAGGGGGAAAAATGGCGGACTGCGTTGTTTGGCGACCCCTGTGAAATGGTCATTCGACCCCAAATGGGGTCGCGACCCACAGGTTGAGAACCGCTGAGCTATACTGTACATTAGGGGGGAAAAACAATTAAAGAGAAAATTGCCCTTTCTCCCCTTTCCTTTTATAGGAGAAAGAATATCAGGAATCAGTACATTTCCTTGATTAAATTCATCATTTTGATTATCAGTTTATTCTTGTGACTAAAGGAAATCCATTGCAATAACTTGGACTGAAATAAACAAAAATCCATACTGATCTGGTAACAGAAAAATCTTGCAAAGGGGGTTATATTGACAGTAGAGTGGGGGACCCTCTAAGGAAGAGAGGGCTTCTACAGCATTGGCTTTTGCCTAGAGCTTCCTTGCTTTTTCTACGAATTATCCAAGGGGGAAAACGCTGATGCTAATTCTCCAGCCAGCCTGCATCTGGCCTTAACATAAAGGATTAATGGATGTCCATCCATCCAACACTCTGGCATTTGCTATTATAGGGCACCCAGACAGAAATGAGGCTGTGACTTCAGAGCTGCACCCTGGGTGACAACTTGATTTTCTGCTTTCACCCTCAACAGCAGCCGCCCAACATGATGGGGCTGTTAATTTGTGCATTTCATGGTGTCTGTCGAGGGAGGGTTACAGGAGAAGGGAATGGAGCATGTCCCAGCCTCAGAAGCACCTGTCTGCATTGATGGCACCAAGCACTTCTTATTAGCGTGCAGGTCTCTAAATGCAGCCTAGGATGACAGCCTGGCATTCCCGGCACCCACACTGTGTGACAGGAGCCGGCAGCCGGTCCCATTGTTTGCCCTTGATGAGCATGTCATTAATGGAAATGGAAGAAAGTGAGGGCCACATCAGTATTCAAATAGCCTCCTTCTCTCTGCCATTCATCTCTCCAGGCTGGGATGGACAGCTGCAAATTTCCTTCTGTGACGCCATTTGCACATGTTTTACAGATTGATCCCTTCTATGCAAAATTCGCTGTGCCCAGTTCTCCTCCCCAAACACAGAGAAAATATTGAAAAGATAAAGAGAAGGAAGGAAGGAAGGAAGGAAGGAAGGAAGGAAGGAAGGAAGGAAGGAAGGAAGGAAGGAAGGAAGGAAGGAAGGAAAGGAATATTCTCTCTTTCACTGTGGTGAATTATTCTGGTTTAATTGGAGAATAGCTTGTGCAGCCAGGATAATTAACAATGTAATTGCATCAGATTTTCTGATTTGATTTGTTTGTTCATTCAGGGACAACCCATTCATCCCCTGTCCTCTGTCCCATCTTCAGTATATCTAAATAAACTCCACAGGATGTTCAGGATTACACTGTGTGATTACTTTTGCACCAATAGTTTCTACTGGTGTTCCCTTCCCAGGAATGATGGTTGGGAGTATATTTTTACTCAAAATAAACTGTGAACTCAATGCAGATAGTCCTTTGACTTACAACCAAAATTGGGATCAAAATGTCCATTGTTAAGGGTCATGCCCAATTTTATGATCATTTTTGCCATTGTTAAATGAATCATGCAGCCATTAAGTAAATCTGGCTTCCTCCATTGAATTTGCTTGTCAGAACTGTCTGGGAAGGTTGGAAACAGCAATCACAGGACCCTGGGATACTGCAACTGTCCTAAATATATTTTACTTTACTTTACTTTACTTTACTTTACTTTACTTTACTTTACTTTACTTTACTTTACTTTACTTTACTTTACTTTACTTTACTTTACTTTACTTTACTTTACTTTACTTTACTTTATTTTGACTTATATGCCGCCCTTCTCCTCAGACTCAGGGCGGCTCACAGCAAATAATACAAGTACAAAATATAAATTAGTTAAAATAATAATATACAATATAAAAAACAATAAAACTATACCCACTCATACAACATACAGTCCCAATCAAAGGCCCAGGGGCAGAGCGCAGCTCACAAGCCCCAAGCCTGTCTGCATAGATGTGTTTTTAAAAGTTTTCGGAAAGCTAGGAGGGAAGGAGCAGTACGAACCTCTGAGGGAAGTTGATTCCAGAGGGCTGGGGCAGCAACAGAGAAGGCCCTAACCCTAGGTCCCGCCAAATGGCATTGTCCAACAGACGGGACCCGTAGGAGGCCAACCCTATGTGCCCTAACCGGTCGCTGGGATTCATGATGCAGAAGACGGTCCCGCAAGTATCCTGGCCCATTGCCAAGTGCCCAAATTTTGGTTGTATGATTGTGGAGATGCTATGATGGTCATTAGTGCAAGGACAGATTGTAAGTCACTTTTTTCAGTTCCATTGTAACTTCGAACTGCCCCTACATCAGGGGTTCTCAACCTTGGCAACTTTAAGACGTGTGGACTTCAACTCCCAGAATTCCTCAGCCAGCAAAGCTGGCTGAGGAATTCTGGGAGTTGAAGTCCACACGTCTTAAAGTTGCCAAGGTTGAGAACCCCTGCCCTAAATGAATGGCTTTAAGCTGAGGACTTATCTGTAAGGCAATACATCTCTCATTTGATCTGAAAATGAGAGATGACCAACCCAGATTGGATCCTGTAACACTATACAATTTAATTGCCCAGAAATCTAGACTTGGCTCTGGTAATTTCTTTAACAAAATAATACATTTGAACTTTGTTCATCTTCCAGAGTCACTTGGGATGGGTGGCCATATAATTTCATTAATAAATAAATAATATTTTCTGGAAATATTTTTCACTAGTGTAAAGCTGCAGCTGTAGAGGAATTAAGGTAAGGACAATTAGGTGTTTCTCTCTGAGAAAGGTAGAGAGAAGGGGCAAATGCCTTCATTTTTATACAATGAATTTTTAATCATAAGAATTATGATTAAACCATTATCAAATTGAATCAAATTGAATCAACTCAATTTGTTGGAACTAATTGATAATTCAAATCAACCTGAGGGTTGATTTAGACTCCCTAGCTGAATTTTCCACTGCCTGTATTAAATCTTTGTGACTCCAGCCAACAGTGAGCTGTACACGTTCTTGTCTTTTGTCCAATGGTTTCTGAACAATATGAAATTATCTACAAAGTGAAATGTCAGCACCAATACTATTACAGGTCTTTTCCTAACTCACTCAAATTTTACCCATCAGTCCAGTGTCTTTGTGCCTTCTGTTTTCTGAAAGACAATAAAAAGCTGCAGGGAACTAGGAAGAATTGTGGACTTTTGTGTAGGACTACTTTTGAAGGAGATGAGAGAGTGGTGGGTAGAATTTATTCATCGTGCCTTCTTTGTTTGTATTGTTTAAGGTTTGCTTTGGATGATCTTTCATTCCTCTATTAATTAATGGTGAAAACAGATATAAGAAGAAAAATGGCCACCATAAGCAGTGCATTAATTTATTTTTAACAAATAGGGAATGCCTCATCAGGGGGGAAAAGCAAAAAGAAGTATCTCTTCATTTTTTTAGTTTCTATTCTTAGGCTGCTTATGTAGTTGCATCTCTTCTTCTATATAGAGGTTCCACAATCAATTTGCTATGACATTAAACAAAATATTGTGGAGAAAGGAAAGGGCGAGAGGTACTTTTGAGAAACTGTTCAGTTTGAATCATCAGGAAGTGGAGAGCAAAACAGTAGGAACAAATTCCAGTCTAATTGATGTTATTTAAAGTCAGCTACAGCCAAAGAGCAGAAAAAGGTACTCAAGTCTGTGTTGAGCATTTGTGGACTGTGCTAAATGGAAAGAGGCGAAATCAGCTCTTCCGAAGGCCCAGGACATTACGAGTAAATAAAAATAATTAGTCACTGAAACAAAACTGGGTCAGTTGTGTAAAGTGCTTTGCTGAGATTCCAGGAATGGCTGTTCTAATGAGATTTCACATTATGTCCCTTTTTTCCTGCAAAAGATGGTCTTCCCTTATTATTAAAACTATTTTTAAAAAAAAACCTTTATAATGTACATCATTTACGTTTAATGTTTTCTTCTCAAGCACCTCCATTTCACTAAGTGCATGTAATATTAGTAAATTGCAATAATTCACCTCCTGGCCTACATGATGATATCAGAGAGTAGAAAAGAGAACAGCAACACATTATGAAGCACCTGCCAAGTCAAGGTGGTCACCCTGAGCAAATGGGATGATACAAAGGTGCATTGGAGGATTTGTTTTCTTTCCAATGACAGCAGTTCCTTTCTCTTCATTCACCATTCTTCCCATTACATAGGGTGTATCTTTTACATTCATTTTACATTCAGAAAAGTCATTTTATTTAATAAAGCACTTTTCCCAATATCTTTAAAATGTTAACTGTACTTTTTACTTTAAAAACAGGTTTGTAAAAGTGGAGTATTATTATTGTACCTATACAACTCAAGACCATAGCTTAAACTGTTTTTGTGTCTTAGACACACACAAACATACACACGGATTTGGCAGACTCTGTCCTCAGAAATCTCTCCTTGGTGGAAGAACCTGGCTTCCATCATTGTGTGATTAGAGATGCTATTTATGGTCATTGGAGACTGAGAGGGCCAGTATCACTCTATTTCTTCTCCACTAGACTTCAGTGAGTAGAAATGGGATAGGTTTAGGATCTGAATATATTCTGACAAGTTTAAGATAGGAAGCCTGACAGATTCTAATCATGAGTATTAGGGCAGGGCCCTCTGAGGCACTCAAACATGTTGTTGTTGTTGTTAATTGTGAAGTCGTGTCCGACCAATCGCAACCCCATGGACAATGTTCCTCCAGGTCTTCCTGTTCTCTACCATCTTCTGGAGTCCATTTAAATTCACGCCTACTGCTTCAGTGACTCCATCCAGCCACCTCATTCTCTGTCGTCCCCTTCTTTTATAGCCCTCAATCTTTCCCAGCATTAGGCTCTTCTCTAGTGAGTCCTTCCTTCTCATTAGGTGGCCAAAGTATTTGAGTTTCAACTTCAGGAACTGGCCTTCTAAAGAGCAGTCAGGGTTGATCTCTTCTAGGACTGACCAGTTTAAACACCTTGCAGTCCAAGGGACTCACAGGAGTCTTCTCCAGCACCATAGTTCAAAGGCCTCAATTCTTTGTCGCTCAGCCTTTCTTATGGTCCAACTTTCACATCCATACATTGCAACTGGGAAAACCATGGACTTGGACTATACGCACTTTTGTTGGCAGGGTGGTGTCTCTGCTTTTTAGTGTGCTGTCTAGATTTGCTGTAGCTTTCCTCCCCAGGAGCAAGTGTCTTTTAATTTCTTGGCTGCAGTCCCCATCTGAGGTGATCTTGAAGCCCAGGAAAATAAAATCTGTCACTACCTCCATTTCTTCCCCATCTATTTGCCAGGAATTGAGAGGGCTGAATGCCATGATTTTGGCACTTTATCTCCCCACCATCTCCCTCCCTTCCCTCTCACTGTTTTTTTAACCCCCCCCCCTATTCTTCTTCTCTTGTCAAACCATGGAACTCATGTTTTAGGTTTCCTTTCCTTTCATTCTTAAACAAGTTTGGTAAATGGCCAGTGCATTCTCTTTACTTTATTTCAGTGTTCCTGAAATGATCATACTTTCTTCAGAGGATTTCTAAGAAATGGGTGGGAAACAGGACAGCATCTCTATTGTTTTCTTTTCTTTGTTTGTTTGTTTTTTTAAAAGATGTGCAATGAATTAAAAGGCCATGTGGTTGTTTGAGTCCAGAGCTGCATGCTACCAACAATTCTACTTTGGAACTGCAATATTGGTCTTGCCATCCCTAAAGCAGATCTTTAGTTATCAGATACTGCTAGATTTTGCACAGTAACATTTTATGAGAGATATGCTAAAAGCTTTTAAATTGTATTCATATGTCACACCAAGACAATCATATTGTGGCATGTTGGTGTTGGCTTAGTGTACAGTAAGAATCCGGCTGCTATTGCTTATGATTAATGTTACATACCTCAGTATATTATGTGAACCCAACCAATTATGGTTTAGTTAATAAATCATGGTTAAGCATAGCATGGCTGAAGACATGTGAAGCCAGTGAATAACTATTAAGTCATCCTAACCCATATGCTTGTTGAAACCCTCAAGACCTCCAAAAGCTTGTGAAAATTCCCCCCCCTAGAATAATATTGATTTGTCCTCAGGGCTTTTATTTTCAGATCACATTGATATATTTTTCCAAACACTGCATTCCGTCTCATCTTCTATTTAATTTGTTTAATCCAGAATATCATCGCTAGCCACATCATCGAAATAACATGTAATTTAGGTCTATGTTGCCAATTTCCATTTGAAAATTAATTCCATATTTAAGACTTAGTGGACCAGATACTAGAATAGGATAGGACAGGACAGAATAGTACAGAATACTTTATTTGGTCAAGTGTGATTAGCCACACAAAGAATTTGTCTCTGGTGCAGAAGCTCTCAGTGTACGTGCAAAGCAACAAAATAATGATAATCATAATAATAATACCAATAAGAGGGAGTAGTAAGAAGTATAAGTAGGATAAATAATAATGTTATAGCCATACTACTTGGGTAAATACACATAGACATTAAAACAGAGGTCCCCAACCTTTTGGGCACCAGGGACCAGTTCGATGGAGAGAGGTTTTTCCACGGACTGGAGGAGGTGTCGTTTTGTATGCTGTTTGCATCCCACAGATGGGGCTTTGCTTGTCTGTGCGGACCGGTTGCTGGCATGCCGCGGCCTGGTACCGGTCCATAGACTGGGGTTTGGGGACCACTGCATTAGACAACAGTGTGAGAATTAGGTGTTCAACAGAGTGAAGGCTTGCAGGGAAAAAAACTGTCCTTGTGTCTGGCAGTTTTGGCCTGCAATGCCCTGTAGCGCCATCCTGAAGGGAGGAGCTGAAACAGTTTATCTCCAGGATGTGAGGTGGTCTGCAGATAGCTTCTCAGCCCTCCCCTCCTTCTGGCCTGAGCAATATTGTTGTGAGTGTCTCTAGACAGGCTGGGTACATATCAGAGGATGACGAAGCACAACCATGCCCCTCTGGGTATTTTCCCCTCCCGGCAGCCGAGCTAGACAATGAGGAGATTTGTATGCAGGATGAGTCAGACTCTCAAAGTGATGAGTCAGATTCGGATCAGGAAGCTAGATGGCTTGATCCGAGATTCCGAAGGTTTGATAGGTGGAGGAGTCAGTTAAGTGGAAAAAGGAAGTGACGTATTGAAAACGATATTAGAAGAGGAAGAAGGAACTAATTCTTTGTCACGAGCAACGTTAATATCAAGAGGCAATCTGATGCATCACCGAGTTTGTTTAAACTCAGTTTTCTGGTGTTTTTGAAATCTACGGAAGATTAATGAAGTCTTGGACAATGTAAGAGATAAAGAGTGAGTTAATTGGAAGGTGGGAGAATGTTTAATCTAAATGTAAATAAATCAGACTTGGCCGGCCAACAAACTGCCAGCAGCTTGCTTTGAAGTGAATCTTTTGAAATGTGTTAAATAAAACTCTTAAAGAAATATTTATGTGGATTTCACTCAGCTGAGAAGGGCCAGATACAACAAATATACAGGATTTTTAGGGAAGGCAATAATATTTGATATTATCAGTGCTATACTCCAGAACTGAGCAAACTGACCTTAGGAAGAGTGACTAAGGAGCTATGTGGAGTAAGGGTGAGAAACTGTTTCACATGGGCCAGCCAAAGTAGTTTAATATTCCATGTAAAGATGTTCTATATGAACATGACACTATTCAATCCCAAAAGTGGAGTAGATTTATGATTCAACAAAAGAAAATATCATAAATTCTGTATGGGAATCTTTTGAATATAAAGGACAATTTGCCAAGCAGCATGGGATGAGTGGGAAATTACAGTAATGCCTCTCCTAGGACTCCCAGGTACAGTATTATGTAATTTTTGTAATAAAGTGGGAGGCAAGACAGACCTTGGTACCATCTCTATCCTAAAAAAAAAAGAAAGTACAGATCTTGGGAGAAAGGATGTGTTGTCCAAGGTCTAGCAGTTTATTTTCCTGAATCTCTTCCCATTTTCATTTTTGCTGCAAAAGTGAATACACACAGACATCTATGAGATTCTTATTTGCCTGGGCCATAAATGAAATGAAGACTCTATTACTCAAAAGCGATGAGGAGATGGGTTGTTTTTCTGCATCCACCATTTATTTCATACAGCTCCAAGCAGAAAAAATTCTCTCTTCTGTCAAACTGAGCATATTCTGAGGACTGTTATAATTTTAAGGCCGTTGCAGTGGCTAAACAATGAGCTAAGATAAACAGCTGATAAAATTTGCTTGCCATTAAGGTACTATGTTCTAACAGACTGACAAGATGAGGGGGAAGAAGCATTTGTTTTATGTTCTGGAATGGTAATGGCAAAGGCATATTGTTTACTACAATTTGAAATAAATTCAGAGCTTTTCCAAAGGATTGCATAGAATAATCTTGATTTTTCTTCCATGGACTATACAGAAAGATTCCAAAATGTGGGCTGTTCATTCTAGATCACAGAAACTGCACTTAATCATTGACTGGCATATAATGAGGGGCCTTTCAAAAGGTGGTGGGTAGCCCCAGATAAAAACAAATTTTCATTTCATTTATATTTAATTACATCCACATATAATTTATATTATTCTCCAGTCATGCATTTAATAATTTCCCCTTTTGTCACATTATATATTACAATTTATTAACAACAAATGTGGGCATGGTCTTATTGGCCAGGACTTTTTTTGATCTTCACCTGGCCTGGAATCCTTGTGAGTTTGTACATCTCCAGAAATATCAAGGGTAAGATATGAATAATGCTTTATTTCCATAAGCCAGGATATCTGTAACATTTAATGTTTGCATAGCATCTTCTGAATGGTCCCTTTGAATAGGGTTATGCTATATCTAAAGACACACACTACAAGAAGTCCTTGACTTACAACTGGTCACTTAACAGGCCCAGAATGCATTGTTTATGGACTGTAAATTACTTCTGTACATTCTAAAACATGTCATTACCATTACCACAGCCACCACCAACACTCGCAATCATGTGACCATGCTTAGCAACCAGCTTGTCTTTACATCTTGCTGTAACATCCTGCTGTCAAATCACCACTATTTGTGTCATTTTTTGTTTATTTTCCGGTTTCCTTGCAAGAAAAAGAACGGTTTCACACAATCACAGTGATTTGCTTAATGACTGCTGCAAAAAAATGCAAAATTGGATCTGGTCACATGATGCCCCAACTTGCAGTCATAACAATTTGCAACCAGAAAATTTTGTTCCAATTGTGGTGATAAGAACTCACAATTCTCAAGAACTACATGTATCTTGTTTAAATTTCTTGGCATCTGGGACAAAAGTTCCAGTAAAAATTGCAAAAAAGCCTACAATAACATAGGCCTACTTTATATGAAATAACTCTTTCCTGCATCAAAAGCCTGGTTTTTCAGTTGCAATATTTTCCCAATAAACCTTTATTTTCTAGAACATATGCTAGTAATAATATAGAATCAATAACAACGTGCTTTTCAAATTCACCATAGAAATCTATCTGATCTACAGACCACAGTGATCATAGATTTGAAAGGGCTATATTGAAGCTGATTGCTGGAATCAAGAAATAAATTAAATAACATAAATCTAGGTTGTCAAGTCTGTCGACATGTGAGGGAAAGAAAGAAGCAGACAATTTACAAGGTGACAATACACAAAGGTTTGAATGACTACTGCTGAGAAAACAGTCCAAAATAAAATTTAAAAACAAAGACACACAAAAGGCCAGACAATATTTAAGGCTGTGCTTACTGAGTAGGAGACATAAAGATAAAAAGGAGGACATGTCCTCCTTTGGTCAAACCTCTACTAACCCTACACAGGGGTTAACTTGTCATTGTCTTAAGCACTCTTACAATGGCTAAGAGTTGAAAGATTGCCAATGATATTTATACTGAATGCTTCAATTACATTGAATTATACTGACCCTTGTTAAAAAAGAATTGTTTCAAGCAGGAAAAGTAGTGTTAAAATGCTAAGAGAATACTATTTCAGTACAGCAAAAATTTACAAAAACCCGAAAAGGTATAGAATTACCGTATAGTGGCGCATCAAATTGCTGCTTGATGTTTGAACATTTCTAAAATAGTTCTGTCGCTGTTGTTCCACTCTTTCCTTCTCTGTCTCTCTTACCTAAACAGTTGTATGTTTACCCATCTACATCAGTGTGAAAGGCACTCAGTGGCACATGTACTGATGATGGTACCGAGTTGGCTAATGCAATGTTTGCAAGCAGACAACCAATTATATAGTATTTATCAAACAGGAGCTGATTCCATGAATCTGATGAAATAGATTATAATTCACAAATCTTGCAATGTGTTTCAACTTATGTGCATTTTAAAATAAAATTATCATGTGGATAGTGCTCAAAATAGAAATTTGTCAACATTTGTTTAAAAGGAGCACTATAAAATGTTGAACACTTCTGTAAATTCCCCAGATTTTGGTATATTAAAATCTTACCATAGAGGTATTTATAATTTTGCTCAGTTCATAAATGTGGTATCTTGATATTAAAGATTCAACTGACAATATATAATAATTTTAATGTAATTTATCAGTTGAAATCTGAAGCATAATTCAGGATGCATATATCAGCATAATTCAAATTCACATAATTTGTTCTGCATGTGTGCACTCAGCCCCGGTTTTTTTTAATGCAGATTTTCTTTATGCACAGATAGGTGGAAAAAACTGGTATCCAAGTTAATGCAGTTCTAGAGAAAAATCAGCAAAATATTACAATAAAACACTGCCTGAAACATTGGTTAACACAGAGGGATAAAATGTTTTTTATCAGCTTGATGGGAGTACAGCAGTAACTTAATTTTTGACCCATCTCTTTATTAAGTATTTTTGATTAATTGTGTTGTTACACTAGACTATACATGTATCTTGGATATTGATTGCTTGACATAGTTAGGGGGGCTAAAGTAATATTACTACAATGTAAAGAAATAGCTTTTATGACAGTAAGGATCAAGATTAAAAGTTTTCAGATTCATATTTTTATCCCACAATGATCTTTGAATTTCATTCTTCAACTGAGCAAGGCATACTAAAGAAAGTGATTATTATGAGGTGGCCACATCCCCAGGATGTTATGAGGCACCAAGCCCAGTTAAACTATTTCAAGACTGTCATGTTCTCTGGAGTTGTTTTATTACTATTGTAAAAACTCTTTATATAGTGAAAAATGTATTTTTATGCCGGAAAAAGGCAAAAAGGGCAGTTTACACTGTTGAGTGGTTGTTTCAGTCTGAATTTTTTGCCCACAGAGATTGTAAAAGAATGAATGGGGTGGCCACTTTAATAGGCTAATTAGGATTCTAAAGGAGTAGATTAATTTCTTTGAAATTCATAGTTGGAACATTCTGCCATTATATGATACTTTCCAGTTATCAAAGTGCTTTATGAAACTGAAAAGGTCCTATTTCATTTATTAAACAGGCAACTTTGAAGTGTGTCTCTCCCAAAGCCATCAAATCTACAGAGTATTAGCTGCTCTTGACTGTACTTTGTGCTTATTAAATCCGCAACTGTAGCCTCACCATCAGTAAAACCCAAACTGAATCATACACATAAAATATTTTCTCAAATGTTACATTTTGTGGTATGTTGTGCCTTGAATTTCAGATCTATTTCAGAAGATATTAACACCTTCTGAATGTGACTGGGTAACAAATATTTTCCTCATCACCACCTCAAATTACAATGATGAAAAGTGTTAGCATATCACTGAGCTGTGCTGCAACTTGTAGCTTTTTTTTAATGTTCACATCTATTGTAATTTCATACTGAAATCAAAACAAGAATATAAGAAATTTCATGGAGAATATACCTATCAAACAACATAAGCTGGAACTGCTTTGAGGAATTGGTATCAATATTTAGGGAGCACATGAAAAGAATCTGTTTGGTAGGCAAACTCTGTTCTGCTTCCAGATGGACACAACCCACTAATTCCCAAACAATCTATGAAAAAATATGGAGTATTTCAAAATGGATTGGGGGTGGTTCACAAAATGGTTATGCTGTTTGTGCAGTCCAAGTGTTGTATCAGCACTCCACGAATAAGATAGCTAATTGATTGATCAACCACTTTTCACATTTTATAATAAACCTTTACTTTGAAAAATAGATGATGTATTTTAGCAGCTGAGTGGACATACTTTGTTTAGTATACCAAGTTGAAATGTAGCCATGATGTCACATTTTCTGACTGCTAAGAAAGAAAAGCTAAAAAAGGAAGCAGAGTATTCCCATATCCTTACTTCACTAGTAACCAACTTGCATATAAAGCCATCAGAATTATGCCAAAATGTTACACTTGAATAATTATGCATTTGGAAGCGGAGGTAAGGTCAAAGTATTTTTCATATAAATTAAATGGTATTGTCATCTGTTTCAGTGCATTTGGTAGTTTGTTCCCTATATGTGATGGTTTCTTCTGGAGGTTACAGAGTCATTTTTAGATGTCCCCCTTCTTGGTGTTACATTCCCACCCCCTCGGGAAGCTGGGCTCAGGAGTCCTATCCATGATGGGATAGAATATTATAGTGTGGTTTGTGCACCAGCATCCTTAATATTTCCTTCCTTTCAGAAGCAAATAGACCATACCCTTATCTGAATGCTAATTTCCTAGTTAAAGCCCTCCCTTGCTGACAAGGGACTGAAAGAGTTTTAAATCACAGATGTAGAGTATCAAATGCAATAATGCTCTTGCAATAGTGCATTGAAGCCTCAATTAATTAACCCCTGGGCTAAGTAGGCAGGTACACGTTGGTGGCCACAGGCGGTGGATGGATGAGATTTAAATGTGTATCTCATTTCCTCAGCACGGAACATGCCTGTTTGGTTGAGAAAGGAGTCATTTTGCACACTCGCCTCATTTACTCTCAGTTTTAATCCCTTTAATTCCACCTGAGATCCAGGCAAGAAAAGAGGACGAAAGCGAGGTGTAAAGGCTACAGAGCTGGTCTTTGTTTACACACTGTTTCCCTGGGGGACCTCCCTCCCTTCTCCCCTATAACAGAGCCATGGCTTCTGGCCTTTTTATTGGACCTCAAGCCCCAAAGCTCTTATCATGAGTAAATACAATACAAAAGGGAAAGTTACTCTTGTTGGTTCTAAGAATAAAAAAAAAACCATACAAACCTAAATTTTCTTTTACATTGATACTTTTATTAAGGCAGCTCAAAGACAGCCAGATATTTTGGAGTTCCCCATAGCTCCTCATCCAATAAGATGGATAGCAAAACAGGAAAAAAAAGAGGGAAAGACCTGGAGCCTGTGTTCAGGGTGGAATGTGGATAAGATTACAGAGATTGGAAGGAGGCTGTCCCAGGGGTTGGGAGAGGGCTGTTGCAGGACTTCCTATTGGGCCAAAGCAGCATTTTTCAATCTTTGCAACTTTAAGTTATGTAGACTTTAACTCCCAGAATTGCCAAGTTTGAAAAATGCTGCATTAAGTGATGAAAACATACAAAATCAGCTACACCGGGCCAAGAAGTGCCCATTCTTTCCCAAATCCTTTGAATTATAGGTAAATAATAAAATGGGTGCTAAAGGGTCCTATCTTAGCTGTCCTGCAGAAATCTGGATAACCACAGGATAGCTGCATAAAGTGTTATTTATTTTTTTGCTGTCGTTTTATCACCCTCTGGATTTCTACAAGCTAGTGCTGATCAGCTTCACAAGCCCTGCTCTTATTGAAAATATGGGGTTCAGGAAGAGAAAATGTCTGGATCCAATACTGTGTTAAGCCACTATATGATTATTGATCAAACTACAGAAAGTTGAATTAATCCTACATGTTCAACCAAAGCCAAGCTACCATGTTGCTTATGTTTATATGACACAATGGGACAATCATATTTAGTTAATCATATATTAACCAAGTTTATATGGGTAGTTTCTAGTTCATTGAATAGTGTAAACTGAGGAAACTGACTTAGTTGAGCTGCCATAGGAAGCACATACAAATTCCAATATTCAGTACAAAACTGTATTTGGAGTATCCATGATGGAGGTATGTGTATCAAAAAAAAGTGCTAATGGTACCCACAATTGTGCAACTGCATCATCCTGCCTGGCCACACATAACAGCAGATGGGGCTTTGATCACACTGATGAACTGCCTGTATTGATGCCCTGGACAGCATATCAAACTTCTTGTTGCTGCTTAATCAATCTTTTGATAAGGCAATTCAAACAGCAAAATACTTTTGGTTTCTCAGCATTGCACTGCATACCATTGTGAATTAGGTTTTCCTTCTCTCCCCCATTTAATTTATTAGGAGGAAAACCACTTGTCTTTAGAATGCTCCACTAGCATTTTTTTTTTTCAGAATTCAAGATTCAACTCAGCATTAAGCTGTGTGAGTGATGTATTGACATAGGTTTAACATATAAGTACTCTATTTTATTTTTAATGGTACTTACATATGATTTTATTATTTTCTTCTTTGGCCCTCTTGAGCCGCTTCTGGTCTTCAATATGATTCTTTAAATTGGACCGTACTTTGCTTTATGGACTTCAGACCACTCAACTAATAAACCTTCAGCAGTATAAAAACTGCCCAAATCATTTTTGGATCACTAGCCATGCTTTCTCCATCCATCTTTGCTATCTATTCTATTTTGGTTACCATATTTTCCAAACTTCCATTACAGTTCTTCTCCTAGAGCAAGGGTAGGCAACCTTGGCTCTTTTATGACTCGTGAATTCCTGAGCCATGCCTATCCCTGTCCTAGAGTTATGCTGGATGTTTTTTAAGACTTCCTCCTTTATGATAAGTCCATCTAAGTTTCTCTCAATTTCTTGATATCAACAAAGCCAGCAGAAACTCTTCCTTCCTCCCTACACCCCATTTATTTGGACTCAGATATAGAAGTTTGGATAGACGATGAGATAGTAGGGAGATATGAAGACGGTAGAGACACTACATGAATTAAGCATGGATGAGGTGAGAACCGAACTCTTATAAATTAGAGGGATGCCACTTTGTGAACCCAATCTATATACAATATGCAATATGTGTTACATAAACTATAAATTTGGCTTTAGTAAGTTGTATAAAGATACCCAATGGTGATTTAATAAAACTATGATCAAATAAACCATGACTTAGTGCAATGTGTGAAATATACTGCTTAAAAAAAATAAAGAGAACACAAACGTATAGGATCCTATACGTTTGTGTTCTCTTTATTTTTTTGAGCACTATACATATAAGATTGTTGGGATTGGTATCAAAAGTCCCAACATTATTTTGACCAGTAGAACTAGTTTTGCCACAGCTACTATAAACAACATTAGAGAATTCTATAGGCAAATCAATTGGACCCTGAAATTATTTACTTTTTAAAAATGCACCAAAAATAAAGTAACTCTTTCAGGACAGTAAGTTGTATGTGATATGAACACTGAACTGGTTCAAGTGTAAGCATGGCAATGGAGATTCATGACTTTAGAAATACTATGTACATATAATGGAAAATCTTTGAGAATGTCAAGCATTCATAATTTACACATTATTTTTAGTCCATAGTGCAGCATTTCTCAACTTCAGAAACTTTAAGATGTGTGGATTTCAACTCCCAGAATTCCCCAGCCAGTATGAAATCCTTAAGCACCTTAAAATTACTGAGTTTCAGAAACACTGCCCTAATGTACAGGTGGTCTTTGATTTACAACCATTTTTAATGACGGTTTAAAGTTACAATGCTGCTGAAAAAAAGTGACTTATGACCAGTCCTTGCACTTACGACCATTGTAATGTGACCATTGCACCTAATTAAAATTCAGGCACTGGGCAACTGGCATATATTTTGAGTAGTTGCAGGGTCCTAGGGTCATGTGATCGCCATTTGCAATTTTCCCAGAGGGCTTCCAATGAGCAAAATGAATGGGAGAAGCTGGATTCCCTTAACAAGCATAGCAAAAAAGATTGTAAAATTGGATGTGGCTCACTTAACAACTGCATCACTTAGTGATGGAAGTTGCAATCCCAATTGTGGTCATAAATCAAGGACTATTTCTATACTGTAAATCACATGGTCTTGCCCTAAAATTTAAGAAGCTATCATATGCCCAGTTCAAGTCAGTAATCCATCAATTATCTAAATTTCAGACAAGAACATTTCACAGCTCTATCAGGAGTTAGGATTTGTGCTCACACGCAGATGCTTTATCTATAAACAATGACCTTTCTTCACAAAATCTACAGTATATTGTTTAAGACCTACATCTTAGAATAGGCTACCAGGTGAATTTTTATCAAGGATTTTTAAAGGAGATCAATGTGTGACTTTCATTTGTTAAATATGTATGTTTTCTATCCATTTTATTTTCATTCCCACTCATAATTTGATCCCTTATAAAGACTGAAAAATTGTGCGTTGTCTTCTGATTGGTAACAGCTGAAAGTTTTCCATGGGGGAACACCAACAGCTGCTTCATTTCCTATAACAGTGTTTCTCAACCTTGGCAGTTTGAAGAGATGTGGACTTCAACTTCAACACAGCTGGCTGGGGAATTCTGGGAGTTGAAGTCCACACATCTTAAACTGCCAAGGTTGAGAAACACTGTCATATGTTTTAATACAAAAAGCTTGAAAGCTGGTTCCTTGGATGATATCATAAAAACGAGACAAAATAATGATGATTCTCCAAATCTACACATTTCTCTTTTCATTTCCTCTTCATTACTTTAGCCTCTTTTCTGAAGAAAACCCTGACACTGATATTTGTACAAGAATGATAGTGTTGAGGTATATAATTGGGCTGTGCAAAGTTTTTGATTAGAAGCTTTGCTTCAAAGCAATTCAATCAAATAACCCTTTCAAACTCAATCTTTGAACTGAATACCTGAATTCATGTAATGCATTAAATTGAACTGGATGCCTTTAAATGGATATGGCAATTCAATGGACTTTTAGTTATCTAAGCAAACATTTTTTTTAAAAAAATCAAACTGACAATGTGGATTGAATGTACTTGTCTCACTAAATTTATTTATTTACTTAGATTATGGGTTACACGCATTTTCCTAGTAGTCCAGTTAGACCTTATTTTCAATGCTACTCTATGCTACTGTCCCCAATATAGCACTCATGGGTATCAATGTATATGCAAACACATGCCTTATTGTCTGTCAGGCCAAGATGCATGTAGCTCAATGTTCTCTTTAAAAGTGTTGCATTTGCTGAGAAAACAAAATAAATGGTTAAGCCATAGAGGAATGTCCTGGGGATTAGGAGAAATATATTAGGAAACAAAATGAGATGACATCTGGTAAATGAATAAGACTGACTTACCATGACATAAGTAGCCAAGGCTACATGGTAGCCATTTTGTGAGTGTTCCCATAACATAGTCTCAACATTCCAAATGTTTCCCAGAATCCAAGAAAATTCATAAACTTAACTTGCTTTATGGAGACTGAAGATGTGTGTATGTCTTTGTCTCCATTTCGCAGAGTCCTACCGATGGCAAGGGGATAATGAACTCCAATAGGCAAGCTGGGTATTCTTACTACACTGCATATTGGAGTCACACACATTTGTTGAAATAAGATTGAAATCAGTTTTGCTCTAGCTGGTAGACTGTAAGAAAGAACATTTGGGGGATTTAATCAGGACTAGTAAATGATTTTAGATGACAAATTGGTTTAATTTTGCTGTGAACCTAGGTTTGCTTTTTGCATATGCAAATAAGCATAATACTGCAAGGTAACCTGTCTTCAGATCATTGCCTTCCAAAAGAAAAGTGACTTTAGAAAAATAGGCATTAAACTATTTTAAATAATTTTGTTTTCATTTCATTTCAATACATTGTTTTTATTATCTATAACTGGAATCACACAACAGATCAGCAGACATATAAACTGACATGGTGTAGCTTCATTTACATGTGAATTAAAAGCTGCCGCCCAACCATGCCATGCAAAGTTTACACAATAGAAAAATATATACATCCCTTGCCAGCCAACAAACTTTCCTTTCACTAATGACATTACCTAGGGCATTCATGTAACGTTTGCAATCCCAAAACCTAGCTCTAAGAATACAACATGCTAATCCTGACTTACTCTGAGCCACTTCTGTATCATACTAAGCCATGATTTTCTAACCAAGCTAAAGTGGCTGATTTCACATATGACACTATATTAGAGATCATGGTTTACAAACTGCAATAGCTTGATCCACACATTAGACCAGGCCAAGGTCAAGCAAACACGATTATTGGCTTATGCACACCGGTTTGGGTATTTGCAGGTAGTTCTGATGAAAAGTCATCAGAAAAGATGACGTTCTACTTGATTATTATATGCATCATTTTGCTTAAAAAGAATAGGTGAAGCTTTGATCACACCATCACCATTACCATCTTGATTATTTTTTTTTACTATACCCTGCAGACAGCCTGATCCCTCAAGTCTAGGATGCTCTGCTGCCAGTTAGAGACCATTTGAGGCAATTGGGTCATTATAACTTCAAATCTTAACATAGTACAAAAAGTCCTAACTGAGTAGTGGAAGCTATATATTAAAAGTTATTTATCTATCCTCAAAATAAACATGGAACAAATGATATTGCTTCTGCCCAAATCAACTTTTGCTTTGCCAAACCTCTTTCAGTGCCTCTAATGTTTGGCAGGGAATAGACCACTAAAAATGAAATTCTGTCATTTTTATTTCATAAATGGGAGGAATGTTAGGAAAAGGAAGAGAAAAATGTGGATTAAAAACTCCAAGTATTTTTTTAAAGCTATATACTTGAGTAGTAGCAATTTTCTCATCAAAGGTGTTTTTGGAAAATAATATGGGCAGATGTACTGGTGGATAAATGGATATTGTTCATTCTGTAACTGGGAAGATTTGCTTGTCCTTCTTCAGAGTGTTGCAGTCTGAATGGCATGATTGCTGATTCTTGTGTTGGCCACAGGATTCCCAGATGTTCAGGTGCAGCAAAGTCATCATTTAGTCAGAGGATAGCTGGAATAAATCTCACAGTGGAGACAACTGTGTCTTATTTTGCCCTCTCCACCAAGCCTTCCTTGACCAGAATATATAATATCTTGGGGGATGGGACTTATTTCAACCCATGTCCTAGGAACCACTTCCTGTGCCAGACAAATGCTAACCTCATGGAATTAATTAATGCAAGAAAAGGAGGGAGAGGAGGAAGGAAAGAGGGAGGGTGGGTGGGTGGGCGAGCACAGAAAAGGGTGATGAGGGTGGTTGTTTGCTTCCTTGTTTGATTCTGGTCTTGCTGATGGCTGGTTACCCCTCCTTCCCCACCATGGCTTGCATTGCACCATGTAACTCTCCACCTCATTTCTCTCCCTGCGATTTACCATCTGTGAGCTCGTCTTTAACCTAATAAAAATCATCTAGCTTTTGACTAACAAGAAAAGGAAACAGTGTTCATTGTGGGGTTTGGGGGAAATGGCTTCACTAATCTGCAGGATGAGAATAGAGTGATTTATAGGCAGATTTAACTAGAGGCTATGATTAGGGGGCTGGTAGTAAGTGCATTAGATGTCTAAGTGTGGCGATAGAGTAAATAGGCGTTTTATTTATCGCAGTGCCAGGGGCCTCTTAGCGGAAGAGCGCTTCTCCAAATTGAAATATAGCAGAGTTTACACTCCTGATTAGGGCTTCAAGTGCACAGCCCAAGGCTATCAGTGAGTAGAATCAACGCAAGCTGACACCTAATTGTCACTGGATTAATGTGCAAACAGGGACAGCAAAACAGCCACAACAAATAACTGGGAGTCAGAGCCATTGGTGGCAGTGTCCACTCAATGACGGAGAACCAAATTGAAGTTTATATCTCAAAATTCACTGAGATCGATGTATCAGCTGAGCTGGAAATATGGCACCAGGATGCATTTGCTAAACATTTGCATGATCCAGAATCTAAAAGAGGGCTGGTGTTAGGTATGTTAGGACTGCATGCTTGGTTAATAGTCTGTATTTTTTTAAAGTATGTTTTAACTGAGAAACAGATTTATAAATCTCTTCATATGATATTTCATTAATCTAATAATACAGGGTAATGGTCTCTTTATCACTGAAATCTTAGCTATATAGGCATACGCACTAGGATGATAAGTCGGAAGTGGCCTAAAGAAACAGATTACCAAAATGATGTCTTTATATTTCTAGGGCCATGTTTCAAAAAGTTTGAAAATAATAATAATAATAATAATAATAAAACAAGGGATCAAACATAATCTGTGATATTGCAGGAGACCAATGAACTACAATCTTCACCATGGCAAAGCAGGAGGCAAACTGCAGAGATATATAATGAAACATAATCATAAAATATAAACCATATACTATGCGTGTGTGTGTGTGTATTTCATATTAAGATTATATTTCATTATATAAACATCATTATGTATACAAATATACAGACTAGGGCCTATAGATGGCAGAAGACCAGGTGCTACCGGGAGGCCTGCAGGCAGCAACTTGACTGGGAGGCCTGCAGGCAGCAATGAGGCACCACAACAGAGGCAGTGGAGCAGCAGAGGACCTGACCTGTAGCTCCAGAGAACTTGGCTGAATGTTGGAGACGGAGCAACAGCCAGAGATAGAGCGGCAGAGCGGCAGATGGAGGCAGTTGGTAGGAAGGCCCAGTGGAGAAAGCCTGACTATTAAACCTGTCCAGCTCAGAAAGAATGGCTATTATACCAATTCAGCACAGAAAAACTAGCTGAACATAGAAGAGACTTCAGAGGAGCAACGGCTGGAGGCAACTGGGGGCAATTAGAAAGACCGGCTGAGCATAGGAAGGCAGTCAAAACAGCAACACAGAGAGGGTAGAAATAAATAAGGAGCAAATTAAGAAAAGAAAGGATAGGGATGAATTTTTAGGCAGAGAGCAGAAAGCAAAAAGCAAATCCCTTGTTGAGGAGAAAGCAGCCCTTCCCTTCATTAAATAGCCCTATCCTAACATTAACTTTTAACTTCAATATAATAAACTGCAATTTTTTTCCATTTAAACCAAAGGGCATACTGCCACATACATTTATCTATACCTAAATAACAAGGCAAAAAAAACCAAGCACAAACAGGCAGAAAAAAGGATAGAAAAATAGGCATAATTACCTAGAACAGAGAAGCTAGAAACAAGGCTAACAGCAAAGTACATCCACCAATCAAAAAGAGGGATTTTCAAACAACAAACCCATGAAACAGGTGACTGATACTATTGTGGTATGCAATATATGTTCCATGTATGTGCTTATGCCCAAAGAACACCCAAAGTATACATGCATTAGATATAAACTACCGGTATGTAAATTACTGGAGGAAAAAGTAAGGAACTTAGAGGTAACTCTAGCCAAACTCCAATATACAAAAAAAAAAAAAGCTCTACCCAAATCGAATCAATTAATGAACAAATAACTCCCAGAGGATTTGACCCTACTAATAAACCCTTGGAGGAAGACAAATGGAGGTATGTCACATATAGAAGGAAACACAATACTCAAAGAAAGAAACAGCATACAACTAACAAAGCCCTTCTGTCCAACCCAACCCAACCCAACCCAACCAGAAACAACCCCACTAAAACTGAGCAATCAATTTATCCCCTTAGATGGAAACATGCGGACCCACAACCTCCCCCTCAAAGAAAACACGCAGATGCCTAGCAAAGAAACAACTTCAAATATCCCTTAAAAAGTCACATCAACAAACACACCAGAGATAAACATGTTATCTCCCTGGAGCAAAAATCAAAGATGTGGCTGAGAACCTAACCAAAATAATTAGGCATACTGATTACTACCTTTTCCTCCTCCTCCACATTGGGATGAATGACACAACAAAGAACCTCAGTATAATAGTGAGAGATTACAAACAACTAGGCAATAAAGTTAAGAAACTAGGAGCACAAGTAGTGTTCTCATCCGTACTCCCAACGAAAGGCCAACACCCATTGAGGGAAAAAAGAATTCTATAAATAAACCATTGGCTAAAGGGTTGGTGTCACTAAGAAAACTTTGGTTTTCTGGCTCATGGACTGAATTTCATACGCGAAGGACTCTTGGCAAGGGATGACTTTAACAAACTCAGAGAGAACCTAGGAAAGATCCCATGGATGAAAATCCTAAAGGGGAAAACAACCCAAGAAGCATGGGAAACTCTGAAAAATGTGATCATAAAAGCCCAGACCACCACAATACCACTGAAAAAGAAAAACAAGAAATTCAAGAAGAAACCAGCAGGGCTGCACAAAGATCTCTCTGACAAACTGAAAGACAAAAAGGACAAATACAAAAGATGGAAAGAGGGGCACATAACAAAGGCCGATTATCAGCAGATAGCCAGAACATGCAAAGATGAAGTGAGGAGAACTAACAAAGACTCTCCTTTGCATTATTTTTAAATCTCATCATGAGCTAAGGCAATTGTCTCTTGCATTGATTTCAACATAGAAAGAATTTCTTTCTGAGATTCATCAACATTTTCTTGTTGTTATGTCAAGCTGGAGGCTTTGAAGACAAGTATTAGGGATGGTTTTTTACCATTTAAGACTAAGTATGGAACATCCATTTTGTTTTTGTATGTGGTCTTTATACTCCAAATCCTAATTAGGGATTTAAAAAGTTTCAGTCAAATATGTTTTTATGTTCAATGTTAATGGTTTTAATAAAAAAATTTTTATAAAAAAAAAGAAGTTTCAGTCAATTGTCATTTGAACTCCAAATTATCCAGCCAGCCTATCAGTCCGTCCTTAAGCCTCCTCTAAACAAACATAAGCAAAATTCAAGTTTTTCTGTCCAATGAAAAACATATCCTTTCTGGCCAGAGAGAAAAAAGCAATTAAAAGTTGTTCATCAATCAAAGGTTTATAATCCAAATTATTCTATCATCTCAATCAGTAATGCATATTTCTTCTACAAGGAAATAGCTCCATGACACAGCTCTAAAAGTAACTTGGTGTTTGTATTCGTATTCCAGGCAGGCCAATTTCAAAATAGTTTATTGTCTCTGCCACACAGATAAGCAGCCCAAAAGGGTTTTTTTCCCTTTTCCCAGCCAAGTTTCCTTTAAGCGTAATAAATTGTAGTGCCATGGTTCACCACTAGATATCGTTGATGCTGTCTTCCAGCTTTATAAATCAAACTTATATTGCAAGCTTTTCAAGTCTCTTTTCTAAAAAAAGTCCTAAAAGCATTTTAGTCCCCAAATTTCAAAGCTTTATATCTGTATTAATTCCAAATTAATCTTGTAATTTTCTCTGTTTTCCCCCAAGCAATTAGTTCCCTGCTTTTCTTTTCCTGAGGAAATAGGGTGGAAATTCCCCTTCCCTCTCTCATCAGGGAGGATTCTTTGCTTTGGGCAGTTTTTTCGAGGAAAAGGTCTTAAAGCCATAAAGAGAGGATAAAATCTCACCCAGTTCCATCCATGTTGCTCAAAAGTTGCTCGTTAGTACTTATTTTTTTCAGCTGTCAGCAGCTTCTGACTGGCCACATGAATGTAGTCTTTTCCCCGCTGGTTTGGAGGGCTTCCTTGGATCAAAGAGTAGGGTCACCATCCCTCCGTGATCAACGAGGGTCCCCTTCTTCTTTGTCGCCTCTCCAGGGTGACTTTTGACCCTTTTTAGGGTCCCCAGTAGGGCGAAATAGCACGCAGAAGACGGAGCCCCATCTTCCTGCATCCATCACACTGCAATGCCTAATCTAAACCTACAAATTAAAAAAATGACTAAAAACAAGGAACTAGTAATCCAGAAAATAGAAATAAAATTAGAAGAAGCAGATCCAAAGATGGAGGACCTAAAGGAAGGAATCAACAGACAGATGAAGAATTAGAAGATGTAGTGATAATACTGGAAATGGAAAAGATATCTTACTGTCAAAATCTCAGAACACACTTGGGGATAAGGAAGAAGAGCTGATCGAATGGAAGATAAAGCTGTTAGGAGAATTGTGGAAAATTAGAGAAGGAGGGAGGCTGCTTAATGAATATAAATGGGCTGAGCATTCCTCCAAAAATACTTTAATCAAATTGTCTTTCTTATTCCAAACAATATAAACAAAATAGAGGAAGAACTACTTGATAATTCAAATGCATTGACCTGGAAAGTTAGTTGGCAAAGGAAGAAAGCTAGAGTAAGACTGAAGAAAATAGAGATTTTGACCCATTAGATTGGATATTATACTATTAAATAGATGTTTGAACATGGCTAAGAGAATAGATAATTGTTAGAAATAAAAGTATTATATAACTAGAAAGATAGGATCTGCAACTAGAATACTATATTTTGGTATGAGAAGAGAAATATGAAAATGCCAAGCGGATCTGAATAAGGAAGAAGAGAGGAAGCACTGGATGGTGTAGTATTGGATCTAGATTGAGGAAGTTAATATGTACCACTGAATTACTAATGAACCTAGACAACACGTTGTTAGTTAAATACTTATGATTGTAAAACTAGAAAATTAATAAATATTTATTAAAAAAAGAACGAACAAAGGCAACAGAAATCATAGATAATAAAAAAGTTTCTTCCAACATATTAATAACAAGAAAAAAGTCAAGGAAACTGTAGGTGCACTAAAGAGAGAAGATGCAAAAGAAATAACAGGCAACAGGGAGAAAGCAGAGCTGCTTAACTCATACTTTGCATCAGTCTTCACACAAAAAGAAACTATAGCCTAACATACAAAAAAAAAACACTGCAAACAACAAATTAGAAACAACAATTAAAAATAAGCAAGGAAATGTTTGGTAAGAGAATACCTATCTGACCTTGATGAATATAAATCACCAGGGCCTGACAGATTACCTCCCAGAGTTCTGAAGGAGCTGGCAGATGTTATCTCAGAACCATTGCACCACATCTTTCAAAAATCCTCGGGGAAGTACCTGAGGATTGGAAAAGGGCTGATGTGGTTCCCATCTTCAAGAAAGAGAAAAAAACAGACCCAGGAAACTATAGACCAATCAGTTTAACATCAATACCTGGGAAGATCCTAGAAAAGATAATCAAAAAACAGATCTGTGAACAATAGAAGCAAACAAAGTTATAACCAGTAGCCTGCATGAGTTTGTTAAAAACAGATCATACCAAGCCAATCTTATTTCATTCTTCGACAAAATGACTAAACTAATAGACCAGCGAAATACTGTGAACATAGTATACTTAGACTTCAGTAAGGCACTTGATAAAGTAGACCAAAACCTACTCCTTGGTAAGCTAGAAAAAGGTGGAATAGACAACATCACCACCAGATGGATCTGTAGTTGGCTGACAAACAATACTCAACGAGTAGTTCTCGATGGCACTACATCCACATGGAGAGAAGTAAGCAGTGGGGTACCACAAGGTTCCATCTTAAGCCCAGTACTCTTCAATATCTTCATCAATGACTTAGATGAGGGAATTGAAGGGGAACTCATCAAATTTGCAGATGACACCAAACTGGCAAGAGTATTCAACACCCCAGAAGACAAACTCAGGATCCAAAAGTTTTGACAAACTTGAACAATGGGCCCTACCCAACAAAATGAGTTTCAATGTGGAGAAAAGCAAAGTTTTACATTTAGGCAGGAAAAATCAAAGGTACAAATACAGATTGGGCGAGACCTGGCTCAAAAACAGTAACTGTGAGAGGGACCTTGGAGTCCTAGTGGACGATCACTTAACCATGAGCCAGCAGTGTGCAGCAGCAGCCAAAAAAGCTAATACAATCCTGGATTGTATAAACAGAGGCATAGAATCAAGATCATGCGAGGTATTAGTACCACTTTATAAAACCCTAGTAAGACCACACCTGGAACACTGCAGCCAATTTTGGTCACCATATCACAAAAAAGATGTTGAAAGTTTGGAAAAAATTCAGAGAAGAGCAACTAAGATGATCCAAGGCCTGGAGACTAAAACATACAAAGAACGGCTGCAGGACTTAGGTTTGGCTAGTCTAAAGAAAAGAAGAAATAAGGGAGACATGATAGCAGTATTCCAGTATTTGAGGGGCTGCCACAAAGAAGAGAGGGTCACGTTATTCACCAAAGCACCAGAGGGCAGGACAAGAAACAATAGTTGGAAACTGATCAAAGAGAGAAGCAACCTGGAATTAAGGATAAACTTTCTGACAGTGAGGACAATTAACCAGTGGAACAGTTTACCTCCAGAAATCGTGGGAATCCATCACTGGAGATTTTTAAAAAGAGGCTAGACAGTCGCTTGTCTGAGATGGTATAGGTTCTCCTGCTTCAGCAGGGGGTTGGACTAGAAGACCTGCAAGGTCCCTTCCAGCTCTATTCTATTCTATATAGCAAATAGCACTTAGATTTATATGCCGCTTCATAGATTTACAGCATTCTCTGAGTGGTTTACAGTGTCAGCATATTGCCCCCAAAAATCTGGGTCCTCATTTTACCAACGTCAGGAAGGCTAAGTCAACCTTGAGCTGATCAGAATCGAACTCCTGGCAGTGAGCAGAGTCAGCCTGCAATACTGTATGTGTGTGTGTGTGTGTGTGTGTACACATATATGCATTCTGTGTATTTGTAAACATAATGATACATAATGCTTAGGAATACATGTTCAAAAGTAATGCTATACCAAGCAATATAAATATCTCCGAGTAGACAGATGTACTATCTTATGCAAATAAGAGCCCTTGAATGTCTGCAAATGCATAACATAAATAAATATCTATTATTGCAACTACATGTATAATAATGGGTGTGTAAACTTATATTTAGGATATCATTCAATTTATTTTTCTGCTTTATGCTTCACAACTCAGAGTATTAAGACAGATTTATAAGGGGAATGAGTTTTACTCTAGGATCTTGCAACTTCCCCCTGTTCCCTGAGTCATTGCCATAAAATTTTATCACCCTGTTTATAAATCAAATCATTCCAACAACAGATTCAATCTGGCCACCACCTGTTCTGTTTTGGACTACAGTAAGCCATTTGGGCAGCTAGGTTTGGCTCTTCCATTCAGAAATGGGCTTGTTGCTTGCATATTTCAAGATCTTTCTGAGTATTCCTAGGAAACACTTTAAAGACAGGAAATGGAGCTGGAAGACAAGAACACTTCAGTCTTTTAATCATTCATTTTCTGTTAAATGGGAGAAACTGATGTGCATCTCATGGAACAAACAGAATGGTAATAACTTGTCTTGAAACAAATGAAGGAATAGATTACCAGGCAAGGATCCCATACGTTCCATCATTTGTCTTGTACAATTAGTCATTTAAGGAAAAAAAAGTCACAAATATATGATTTACATTTCTACATGCATTTTTAAAGTTCTTAAGTTTTATTGACCATGAAAGTTGGTCTTTCCTTGTGGTAAGAACCCATGAAGCTGTAGAGCTGGCAAGTAGCTCAGTAGAGCAAAATTTTATGATTTACTGTTGACATTTGCAATTTTTTCCACTATAAATCCCTTTTTATTTTTATTTCAGGTCTTTTAGCTGAAAACCTCATAATTCCCTTTAAGCTCCATTTGATTGTCAATTGTACTATTCCCTCAAAAGCTTCAGACTTATGATTTTGCATACAAATATGATTACTTTTTTTCTACAATATGAAGCAACTTGGCACAGATTTGTTCCACAGACATTCGCAAATCTCTTGTTTTTATAGTACTGGTATCTAAGCATCACAATTACTTACAATGCTAAGCATATTTTTCTTAGCGTAGTTTGTCCTGCTCAAGGAAAGGCCATATTTACCATCAGGCACAATAATGTAGTTTCTTGGGATCATGGACCAAAAATGTCGAGGAAATGAGTTTTACCCACAGCTTTCCCAGTCTGAGCAAAAGCATCTGGGATTATGAAGCAGAAATGCCCTCCTTGGTGCTTTCTTTGTTTAGCAGAAGTAACATGCTCTTCAAAAATTGTGGCCAACCTGCCTTGAATAGCAGCTTTGCTCAAAGCCAGAGGGTTTTGCACAAAGCATTTCATTTGGTCAAAGTGATGGTGCTACTCTGCTTTCTTCTAGATGAGTGATGTAGATATGAGTAGTGAGTAGATGTTGTAAAAGAATCTTTGGGCATTGAAGAAGTCAGTATTTGACATTTGCTTTTTGTTGGCTGTGAAGAACCTAGCTAATCTTGGACGATCTTGAAAAAACTAAGTAGGATCAGCCCAGGTTAGTATTTGGAAATATCAGAGCTATAGGCTACACCAGGATATTGAAAAACTTCCTGGAAAGGGGCAATATCAAACTATCTTCATATTGTTGCCAAGAAAACTGCATGAATATCTCCAACAAATTTCTAGATATCAAGCTCAATGTGAGGGAGGCTTTACCTTTTACTATTACTACCTCCATGTCTTCTGCATATATTCTTCAAATTTTTCAGCAATTCCCTCCTATGTCCAGTAGCAACAACTAATGTATAATTATTTTAGAGGTCATCTTAAGTGAAGCCACCTTCTGACAAATATTTAATCTGATCTCAACAGCTAATAAACTTCATGCCATCATAATTAAAAGTACTGTAAAAGAATTTTTGGTGATTTTTTTTTGCCACTGACCCCATTCTGTCACTTTTGAATTTCTATCAAACACCTGTTATGTCCATATTATGCATTGTCTCTATTAAAATATTCGCTGTTCCTTTGTTGATATAAGCACATATACAGTACATGAATCTGTGGATGTATGCATGATCCATAGATAGAAGGTATGCATGATCATCTATAAAGTTCTCATTTTGAGGCTTTTATAGTATAAAAAAGTTATTACAAAGCACTCTGGCACAACCCTAATAATGGGCACTTCTTAAAAAAAACCTAGTTTACCCGAAAGCTAGTAAACCTTCATTATTCACAACTCAATAGTAAACTATATGAGTAATTGTGGGTCAGTTGTTACTTAAAGCAAAGATGCTGCAAAAGTTTCTAACACATCTGTTTGGTCTCTAATTCATTTGCTGCCAGAAAATCGCAGAACATGGTATGCAGTAGGGAAATCCCAGTTCATTTTACTAACAATATGCTTGATGAATCCAATGTATTTTTAATCCAAGTGTGAAACTCTAAGGACAGTCAAGGTGCTGAGTAGAGCATGAAAATCTAAATGAATATTCTACCAGGATAACAGTACTTAAACAGCCAAAGTCTCACCCCAGGCAATAAGCCTTCTGCAAAATTCATAATCTATATGTAGTCATTGTAAAAATTGTGATTTCATGGAGAAAGTAATTCACAAGTCATAATTAGTGCAGTTCCCTGTAGGTGACCAACCGTTCAACGTATCTCTTTGGTGGGGGGTGGTTATCACAGATGTACATAGAAATGATTGCACGTTCTCATATATTAACACATGAGTTATTCATAAAATAGTATTTTACCAACAGCTTAACTACTTTTCAGTCAGATCAGAAAGGAGTAAACCAGTGGTAGGATTCAGCTTGTTCGCACCACTTCGGGAGAATCGGTAGCTAATTTTTTGTTGCCTAGGCCCAGAATGGACTTCCAGAAGTGGCATCCACACAGAGAACCAGTTGTTCACATATTTGAATGGAGCAAACTAATTCTTTGGCTTGAAATTCTCAATCAGCCAACTCTTTCTAGTTGTATATGTACCTTGATGATACAGCATTTACTAATAGAATGGAATCCCCCCCCCTTCCCTTGGAGAACTGGTGAACCTCTTTAAAATGAAGTATTAGAAGATGGCTTGAAGAGCAAGCAGATGATTGAAGTTGATTGAAGACTATTTGGAGTAAAAGCTTTGTAGTTGTAATACTCATACAAAATGCTCGACTGGTTTAAACTTTGGGTGCAAATATGTCTATAACACACTGAAGCCATTAACAATTTGATGATATGTTGGCTATTGGTTAATACTGATACAGAATGAATTATTATGCATTATTTAGTGAAAAATACGTAGTCAGACATTACTTAAAATTCTTCAGATTCATTAACAAGGTCAAAATCAATATTATTTTACTATCTGGAATCATTTTTAGCAGAAAATTGAAAAAAAAACCATAGTCAAAGTAGACTTAATATAATCATTTTCTTTTCATTGTTCTTTATGGGAAAATAATTTGGCCCAAAATTTAGTGGTCCCCTCAGGGAAGCAATATCTTTTAACAGGAGGTCTGAAGGACAGGTTTTACTGTACTTTAATAGGCTTATAGATTAATATAAATCTTAATGTTCATAATCTTAAACATCAATTTCCTCAATATCCAGTCCATGTATTCATCTATAGTATTTATAATGTGTGTTTCAATACTTGTTAAGATTTGATTTTACTGAACTTACTGATGGACTACAAGGATGGTCTCATGACCCAGTTTCTCCCTTAAGAAAATAATCAAGAAGTCAAATTTAAAACTGGTTCTGACTTGAAGTCTAATTTGCACCTGTAATCTAATGTATATAGTCTTAGAATAGCCTGTTGAACTGAACTTTGATCATACTGTATGGTAATATTATTACTGATAATGTATTTTATTTTGTAAGAACATTATTACTATTTTTATTATGTTGAAAAAAAATACTTTATTTATTTGATTTGACTTCTATGCCGCCCTATTCCGGAGAACTCAGGGCGGCTCACAACATAAATAGAAATCACCAGTTAAAATACATATATAAAAACCCCTAAGTTAAAAGAAAACCAATCATTCAACAAACATACACTGACTAGGGGCAAGGTGTTAACTGCCCCAGGCCTGCCGGCAGAGGTGTGTTTTAAGCAGTTTACGAAAGGCGGAGAGGGTGGGGGCAATATGGATCTCTGGGGGGAGTTGGTTCCAGAGGGCCAGGGCCGCAACAGAGAAGGCTCTTCCCCTAGGCCCCACCAGGCGACACTGTCTGGCTGACGGGACCTGGAGAAGACCGACTCTGTGGGCCCTAACCGGCCGCTGGGATTCATGGGGCAGCAGACGGTCCCGTAAGTAACCTGGTCCGATGCCATGTAGGGCTTTATAGGTCATAACCTCTTATATACAGTAAAGTAAAGATAAAATCTCCTTTGGGTCAAAATGGACTTTCATGGACACAGCCCTCAGGTTTTCTGGGCAGAAACCAATTTGTTCTCAACACTGGACCTCTGTATCTCTGTGTGTAAATGAGAATGGTCCACTATCAGTATTATGTGTGAATAATAAGGAATAAGGAAGGAATAATGAGAATATTCCTTTTCCAGTATCTCAGTCAGGGAAAGAAAAAGAAAGAAAGAAAGAAAGAAAGAAAGAAAGAAAGAAAGAAAGAAAGAAAGAAAGAAAGAAAGAAAGAAAGAAAGAAAGAAAGAAAGAAAGAAAGAAAGAGAGGGGGGAGGGAGAGAGGGAGGGAGGGAGGGAGGAAGGAAGGAAGAAAAACACAGTTCAAGTCTTCCATGGATTAATATAACATTATTGACTATATGTCAAATAAAAAAGCAGATCATATGAAACAAATGTTTCATTCTTTGACAAAGTGACTAAATTAGCGGATCAGCAAATGCAGTGGAGATAGTATACTTGGATTTCAGTAATGTATTTGACAAATTAGTTCACAACCTACTTCTTGGTAAGCTAAAAAAATGTAGGATGGACAGCATCACCACTAGATGGATTTGTAACTGGCTGACAAGTCGTACTTAATGTATAGTCCTCAATGGAACTATATCTACATGGAAGGAAGGAAGCAGTGGGGTGTCTCAAGATTCTGTTTTGTGCCCAGTAATTTCAACATCTTCATAAATGATTTAAATGAAAGAATAGAAGGGAAACTCATCAAATTTGCAGATGATACTAAACTGGCAGGAATAGCCAATGTTCCAACAGATAGGTTCAAGATCCAGATGGATCTCAACAGACTTGAACACTGAGCCCTCTCTAACAAAATGAAATTCATTGGTGAGAAAAGTAAGATTTTACACTTAGGCAAGAAAAATAAAATGTACTGGCACAGATTAGGTGAAACCTGGCTCAATACCGTAGAAGTAACTATGAGAGGGACCTTAGAGTCCTAGTGGACAATCACTTAAATATGAGCCAGCAGTGTGTGGCAGCAGCTGAAAAAGCCAACACAATCCTCAGTTGCATTAACAGAGGGATCAACATCACATGAAATATTAGTACCACTTTATAAGACCTTAGTAAGACCACACTTAGAATACTGCATCTAATTTTGGTCACCCTATTATAAAAAAAGATGTTGGAAAGTATGTGGAAAAGAGCAACAAAGATGATTAGGGGGCTGGAGGCTAAAACATATGAAGAATGGTTGAATGTAGTAAAAAGAAAGACTAGGAGTGACATAAAAAAGAGAGGGTTAACCTATTTTCAAAAGCACCAGAAGGCAAGACAAGAAACAATGGATGGAAACTAATCAAAGAGAGAAGCCACCTCGAAGTAAGGAGAAATTTCCTAACAGTGAGAACAATTAATCGGTGGAATGGCTTGCCTTCAGAAGCTGTGGGTGCTCCATCACTGGAAGCTTTTAAGAAGAGACTGGACAGCCACTTGACTGGAATGGTATAGTATAGTGTTTCCTGTTTGAGGAGGGGATTGGACTAGAAGACCTCCAAGGTCCCTTCTAAGTGTTATTCTGTTACATGTTCTTGCCTATGATGCCCTAACACACCTTTTATATCTTTGGTGATCAACTTTCCCTACTCTATCATGTTTCTAAAATAATTACTATGTATTTTAGGATCCATGCTGTTCATCACCAAATAACTGGTTCAGTTCCCTTTTTCTAGAGGCACATGATTCCATCCTTCCTTCATTTATCATGGATCACAAAGGAACTGTAAAACCTCTATTTGGATCACCCTAGCAAAAATATTAGTGTTTTTTCACTGCAGAGACTGGTACATATTGCTGGATCTTGTAGAACTTTATTTTATATATAAGCAACTTAGTTGTTACTTAGTTACGAGCCAATTTTTAAAAATATTTTTTATAACATCACAGCATCAGAAATTGTATTTCCTCTGTGTGGATGCCTTGTAGCATCCTTCCTCTCCCAAAGCATTGGTGGCTGAACAATAGTATACTTGAGAAGGTATTATTGCATCCTTTCTTAATTAAAAGGCAATAATTTGTGCCTTGAATATAAGTGAGTGGAACTTTTAAAATAGTGAGTTTTTTAAATACATGTTTGCTTTTCGGTATATAATTTTGGTTACTACTTAAATAAGAAAATCTATCAGTTTTGCTAGTCACTCTTTCCCTGCCTCTGAAATAAAATCGAAGGAGCCTTCTTAAATGCTGAGGACCATTTGCAGAACTTCAAATTGGAGCTGGCCATCTGGAATAATGGACCAAGTTGGCTGTCTTCCACCAGAAAGAATTATTCAAAGTCATCACAGGCAGTGGTCACCTGGGAACAGAGGAAGATAGTCATTCTTTCATATTTGTATGAGGTATTAGTGAAGATTTATTAAAACACTTGTCTTGTTCTGAATTGACAGTTGTGGTTATTAATAGCGTTAGTTTTATTTGAGGAAGAATCTCCTTGCTGCATTTCAAACTGGTTTATCATGTTATATAAAACAACATATCTACAGTGGCACAATAGAAATAAAAATGCCAATATAAACTCATATGTATAAAGTAAGGACTATATTGTTAATATTCTTATGAATATTTGCTCTATAAGGGAGAGATATATTCTATATAAGTAACTTGTTTCAGCATTTTATACAGCATATTAAGCTGCAAATTTACTTATCTGAGATCATTCTAATTAAAATCAGAACACAGAAGTGTCTGAGGGAGACAGGCAATTCAGAAATGTAATCAATCAATCAATCAATAGCAGCATTAAGAATAAAAGGGCAACAATTTGTTTCAGCTTTATATATTTATAAGGGTGGTCTGATTCCTTTGTCTCACAGATGTGCATGTGTGTGTGCATTGCTTTGTAAAGTGTATTATCATAAGTTTAGTGACTCACATCAAAATGTTAAAGCAGCTGCATCCTTTGGAAGTTAAACATAGCTACTTCAAAGGCTCCTCCAGTCCAGGCAAGCACAGGAAACGACCTATGCATGGGACAAAATATAAAAAGGTAACTCATTAGATTTGGCAACCATCTTATCTGAAGTGTTTCTTGACTTTTAAGTGGCTTGTCATGTGAAACATGTGGAACAAAGAAAAAAAAACCTGTATTATTACACTGAGTTAAAACTAAACACAGGGAATCCTCAGTTAACAATGGCAGTTGGGATCAGAATTTCCATCATTCCATGTAGTTTATGTCATGTGATTATGCTATTTAGCAAAATAAATTGTTGCTCTTCTGGTTCCATTGTTAAGCAATTCACCATGGGTCGCTAGGTGAAGATGTCACATGGACAGCATTTGCAATCTCCTGCTGGCTTCCTCATTGACTTTGCTTGTAGAAAGCCCTCAAAGAAGGTTGCACATGATGATGACATGTCCACAGGATTTTGAGATGGCTGGAACTTTGACGACTAGTCATATTTGATAACTTTTGGAAACCAGTTGGAACTGTACCCCAGGCTTTTGAACCTGAATATAGCTTTAGTTCATCTCACAGGACATTCAATTTTATAGTCTTCAGTGTAATGCATGAGTTTCAGTAATATTCTGGAGAAAGCACTCTGCTTCTCCTATACATTGTGAAAGTATATTTCTAATGCAGTTCACTTTTATAATTCCTCCAAGTCTTGCTGTACCACCTCATCATGGTGAGATGTTGCTGGAATAGATAAGGGAAGAGCTATCAAGAGTGTAACTCAAGATTATATAATCCCACCCAAGGTATGAGGTTCATCCCAGATGCCCGGCTAAACTAAACAGGCACCTTTACTGGGCAAGTGCAATATAGGAAGTTATTAAAGGTAGATGATCACTTTAGTGACAATGGCAAAGGCATCAACATTACCACACCAGAGAAGGCAATGGTAAACTACTACAGTATTTTACCAAGAATACAACATGGATAGAAAATGTTGTGGGTGTCTCAAGACCGGATGGGGACATATCAGAGGATGACGAAGCCCAAGCAGGCCCCTCTGGGTATTTTCCCCTCCCGGCAGCTGAGCTAGACAATGAGGAGCTTTGTATGCATTCTGAATCAGACTCTCAAAGTGATGAGTCAGATTTAGAACAAGAAGATAGATGGCTTGATCCAAGATTCCGAAGGTTTGATAAGCGAAGGTGTCAGTTAAGTGGAAAAAGGAAGTAATGGGGGGAAGTGACGTATCGGAAACTATATTAGAAGGGGAAAGAGAGACTACGCCTTTGTCACGAGCCACGTTAATCAAGGAGTAGCCTGATACCTTGGGCAGTGCGTGTGAACTCAGTTTTCTGGTGTTTTTGAAACCTACGGAAGAATAATGAGGTCTTGGACAATGTGATAAAGAAAGAGTGAGTTAATTGGAAGGTGGGGGGGAGAGCATGTTTAATCTAAATGTAAATAAATCAGTCTTGGCCGTTCTGGCCAGCAAAATGCCAGCAGCTTGCTTTGAAGTGAATCCTTTTGAAATGTGTTAAATAAAACTCTTAAAGACATATTTATGTGGATTTTAATGAGCTGAGAGGGGCCAGACACAACAGAAAATATCAAATGATTGACGAAAATTATTTTTGGAGCTATCCTTAAATGACCTACAAAAAGGCTGGTACATGAACATACATTTTTCTGTCAGCAACAGAGTAGCTAACAGGGTATACAGCATTGTTGCCAAGGGTAGAGTCCTCAACCATCTGATGATTCCAGCCAGGAAGTTCTGCCAGAGGACACCAGTTAGAATCAACTGGTTCTTCCACCTGCTTTGCCTGTATTTTCTTTTCAGACATGCCCCAAGCTCCTTGTTATGGACAAAACTATGTGGCTAAATGTTATTCCATCACTTTTGATGATGTAAAAGCAAGAGCATAATATCTTCAAGCTAGTACTCTTTGATTCCTGCAGCCAACTCCGTGGGAAAAGGAAAACATAGAGACCATCTACTTTCTCCAGTTGCTTGCCTTGATCTACACAAGAGAAGAGAAAATTCTGAACCTTCTCAAGACAGTCACAAATAGAGCAAACTACTTCATGCTTTGCTGAATCTCTAGACTGGCTCTAGAAAATAAAAGGTACCGATCTCCTGTTCGCTGTCTCCTGCTTTCACTTTTCACTGACTCCCACCTCCCCACCTAAAACAGAGCCAAAGGGAAAGCTTTCTTCTGCAGAAGGCAGAGCTACCACTGAGGAAGAGGAGTGAAGTCTCCAGCTCCTTCATCCTTATTTATTCTGCGGTTCATATCCTCCTCTTTCCTTAAAACATTAGGTGTGGGCCCTCTCACCATAATGTTGCCAGTGCTGATGTTTTGTTTCTATTTCAAAAATACAAAATCCTTTAAAAGAAAAATCCTCTTTGTCAAATACATCGCAAGCGGAATCTGTCTTTTATGTCTATGCATTTCTTCCTCAAGCCTACTATCCTTTTGTTTCAGGTATAATGGTTTCCATTCCCATAAGGAAATATTGAATATTAACAACAACAGCAACAGCAACAACACCAAAAGATTAAAAAATTTGGTATTGATCAGGCAGGCTTTCATTAATGGCTTCCTTTCTAACTCGCCTATTAGTTACACTAACTTCCTTCAATCATAGAAGTAAACTGTTTTCGTGTAAGCAACTTAAATGGAAAGTAGGAGCTACATTTTACTATTTTGATTGGGATCTAAGATCTGTAACTTCAGGCAATAAGAAGTGCTGCCCCTAAGATTCTGCTCCAAGTTTACACAGCTTACAAAAATAGATTATTTCCAAGACCCCAAATATAATAGAAAAAGACCTTCTGTTTTGGGCAGTTGGATTATGCTATTACCTTTCTCTGCGCAATTTCTTTCAAATTTCAATTGTGCAGTTAGGCATGTTTTAGAGATATTCCTTTTGAAAGGTTAACAAATGAGAAACTAAACCAACCATATAAATAACAGCTAAAAGAACAGTTTCCAAAATATGTTGCTATCGTGCCATTTCCAATTTGATATTCAGACAGATAAAGTTAAAGGCCACCAAGAAGGGGTGGATGAAATAATTCTGCTTTTTTATTACTCATTCATATATGGAATCTCTTAAATATTGCTAATGAAGCCTATTATCTTTCGCTAGCAGCCCTATAGTGCATCCTTCCAAGGCTGGTTCAGTTACATTTCAATGTCTGGCAATTTACCCTAGGCTCCTATTAAGTGAATTATCACGGCTACTAAATCATCTCTACAGGGGTTTTTCTCTAATCCCATCAAGATACTTACACTCCCTTTCTTCACTCCTAGCAGCATAATGAATTATTATTTCATGGGGGAACTGTTAAAGAGGCCCCGTTGGTGGAGTTTAATGTTCAGTGTTCAACACTGGCAAGGGGGTAGCGAGTGACTCTGTTAAGAAAAAGCTATGGTAGATCCTTCAGCCTAAGGCGACCAAGTCTCCCAAGAGGGAACAAAGGCCAGCAGCTCAGTCTCCCTCTTCCCCCCCTCCCATCGGCCATAGACCTCCCCTGGGACTGAAGTGGATTTTTTCTCCCTTGGCCAAAGAAAGAAAGCTGTTGACACCCCCCCCCACACACACACACACTCCGCCTTCTGTTCCCTGTCCCTGTCCTCTGGTTACCCTCTCTGGCAAGAAAGCCAAGGAGAAGAGGAATATAAATGTTTTCCTTAACCAGAGGAAGCATAGCACTCACAAACCACTTGCGGAATCCATTAAGCTAATTTATTAAATACAATTTGCCTTGTGTGGCTGAGCTGAGCAATGATAAAAAAAACATAAATAAAGGAGGAAAAAAGCAGCTCGCAGCCATAGACGGTCTATCTGGGCATTGCTGTCCCTCAAAATCAGATCTGCTTTCCTAGTTCTCTTCAAGATGGAATTGGCATTGGGGGCAGATAATGAATGAGATTTTTTGTTAGGTGTGTCTAGGAACAAATGTATGGATCCAAAGCATGCTTCTGTTTTGAATAAAGCTTGAGTTATATATTCCAACCTATGTTTTACATAAGTGTTCGTAAAGGCTTTAATTATGGATTGATAGCTACCAGTTGGGTGAAGACACTTATAGAGAAAGGAAAAATCATTGCATATTATAAATTAAGGCAGCCTGATATGTTTAATGCTTTAAGCAGGTTAAACATGAATAGAATGAGTTTTCATTTCCTGAATTAAAAATAATGGTTAGGATTTTTCAATTATGTCAGAACAAAGTACAGGGACATAGGCGCAAACTGTTCTAATGAAATGTGCTCACAAATATTTTCTTCAATCTGCACAAGTGACAATTTAAAATAATAATAATAATAATAAAGATAATCATTTAATTATCACACCTCTTGAAGACCTGCAGCTATAGCTTTTGTTATGCTACATAAAATATACAAAAATGTAAAGGAATGAGCATTAACCTAGGATTTAAGTAGAAGAAAGGATATATTTTGGAATAAAAACACAAGCAACAGAGCAATCTTCATTAGAGCATTTTTGTAACAGATCACTACAACAGAACAAAATCCACCACTGTCAGATTGACAAAGCAGAAATAAGGAAAGGATATACTGTATTCACTTCCTGTTGTTTTTTAGTTTTGGCAGGGGTGAGGGTGTGGAGGGGAAAGACCCATTCTGATTGTAAGGAATAAATTTAAGTCAGTTGAAAAACTTGTTTAAATCTACATAGTGTTGTGGGCAGGATACAATGCCTTCTATCTTGCTACCGTGCAACCTTTCTAAATAAATAAATAAAATCTCAGCTCAGTTTCCCAGAGCTCTTGTGGTAACTGAGAAACTAGCTTTGGGTTAGGTGTTGAAAGATACAGGTAGTCCTGGATTTACAATGTTTTGTTTAGTGACTGCTCAAAGTTACAACAGCACTGAAAAAAGTGACTCATGGCCATTTTTCATACTTATGACCATTGCAGCATCCACATGGTCATGTGATTAAAATTCGAATGCTTGGTAACTGGCTCATATTTATAACCGTTGCAGTGTCCCGGGGTCATGTGATTCCCTTTTGCAACCTTCCGACAAGTAAAGTCAATGGGGAAGCCAGACTCACTTTACAACCATGTTATAACATAAGAACTGCAGTGATTCACTTAACAATTGTAGCAATAAAGATCATAAAGTGGGGCAAAATTCACTTAACAACTGACTTATTTAGCAATAGAAATTTTGGGCTCAGTTGTGGTTGTAAGTCAAGGACAACCTGTATTTTCCTAAGCACATAACCTGGTTTCTCTCTCCAAGTCTAGAACTATCTGCCTAAATTCTGATTTGTGGGGAAATCAAAACTTTTCCTGGGGGCCTGGAACTTTATTCTGAAGAGCATAATATTTCAAACTAAATGTAAATAGTTTCTTAAAACAATACTAAATATTGAATATTTGTCCACAGTATTTCAGTGCAGCCATTGTGTCAGAACCAGACAGAACAACTTTTTAAAGGAGATTATATCTTTCTCAGATTGATTAAAAATAACCTTGATTGTACTTTGCATAACTTGTCCTAACAGGGAATAACATTTAAGCATGTATTCATGTCTGTAAGTTAAACAGCATTAAAATTGTGTTTTCATGTGTCACCATTTTTAAAAATTTGTACCTATCCTAAATTCACAGGAATTAAAAGTGGTATAGTCCCCTCCCACCGGATATCTAAAAGGATCGGCCACCATGTATGTGATTACAAATTTATATTCCATCACAACATAAATAAGGAATGCCCTTCACTCCCTGCTTATGAGTGGAGAAAAAGTGGAGAAAGATTCTGTGGAATCTCTGAAAGGAAAAAATATCAAGTATAAAATAATGAACGGATATGTAAGCATTATTTTCATGTCAGCAGTGTTCCAAAAAGAACTTTATAAAAACAAACAAACCCAGGAACAACCATGAGGAGTACCAGGATATATTGTATAGATATTTCTGATTGCTGTACCTGCTTGAGGATTATCTTGCTTATCATCCATAATCTTACCTTCTGGACATTAGATAAACATCCGTTGTGTTTTTATGCTGCAGTTGTTTTAAGCACTGTTCTTTTATTGTTGCCAACTAAGGTTTTATTGTTGATTTATTAAGTCTGTGATATATAATAAATCACCTCAGAAATTATTCATTGGTAGGGCTAAGTACTACAAATAAAATAAATCTTCCCTTATTTCTAAATAATTATTGAAGATCTGGGAGTTTCATTCTCTATTCAATTGTATCTTATCAAAAGCATGAAGACAGAAATTGTCCTCATTATGGACTAATGTATTTTGTATCACAAATATCCTGAGTGAAGAATAGCTAAAATAGAAACATTAAAATTAGAATTTACCATATTTTATTAATTATTATATAACTGTGTAGTACTATTTTCTTTTAAATTTAATGCAGTATTAATTAAGATGTATTGTTTTCCACTTAACAGACTATGATTCATATTCTAACATATCAAAAGGACACCAAATTATGATGTAAATGTCTGGATTATGACTGAGATTTGATTTAGAATTTGGAAGATAGTTGAAGAAGTTCAACTTGTCCAAGTTGTCAATTTTGAAAAACACTGGGTTATATTACAGAGGAAGCTGGAAGCACCTATAATAAACCATCAGTTTCTTGCCCTTACTTAGGGCTTGTACAAAAACATCTGCATAATGATTCATTGAATCCTCAGATCATACATATTCAATTTTTATAAACAAAAGCTTAAAGCAGGTCTTTGTATTAGTCTACCTTTTAAATTCTACAACTTATCGGTCCAAGCAGATTCTAATTATAGCTTTTACCTAGAATAGACAATAATAGACAAGTTCATACCTTGCTATATGTAGATGATGACTATTCTTTCATTCTTAGTTTAGGACTTATTCCTGGGATTTCTTCCAGGGAATCCCAGATATTTCTTCCTACTATCCTCAAAAAGAGCTCATTATAAATGTTTTGAAGGCCAACATTATGTTTTCTTTCAAGTGTGTAATTAAATATGGTTGGAAGATCAGTGGATGTAAAATAGAATGTTCAATGTTCAGATATAAGGGTGTCATCTTCTAGACTTCAAGTTATTAGATTACATGCAGTCCTCCCAAAGGTGTGTCACTTAAGATAACTACAACAACAACAACAACAACAACAATAGTTGGAAGGGATCTTCTAGTCCAACTCCTATACCATTTCAGACAAATAGCTGTCCATCTCTTCTTAAAAACCTCCACTGTTGGAGCATTCACTGCTTCTGGAGGCAGGTTGTTCCACTGGTTAATTGTTCTCACTGTCAGGAAATTTCTCCTTAGTTCTAGGTTGCTTCTCTCCTTGATTAGTTTCCATCTGTTGCTTCTTGTCCTGCCTTCAGGCACCTTGGAAAATAGCTTGACTCCCTCTTCTTTGTGGCAGCCCCTGAGACATTGTAACACGGCTATCATGTCCCCCCTCTTCCTTCTCCTCATTAAACTAGACATACACAATTCCAGCAGCCTTTCCTTATATGTTTTAGCCTCCAGTCCCCTAATCATCTTTGTTGCTCTTCTCTGTACTCTTTCTAGAGTCTCAACATCTTTTTTACATCGTGATGACCAAAACTGGATGCAGTATTCCAAGTGTGGCTTTACCAAGGCATTGTAAAGTGGTATTAATACTTCATGTGATCTTGATTCTATCCCTCTGTTAATGCAGCCTGGCACTGTGTTGGCTTTTTTGGCAGCTGCAGCACACTGCTGGCTCTTTTCTTTTCCAAAATACAAGTTTGTATGCTACATAGGACAAAGACCGGTACCTACTAGGACTTCTTTCTTTTTTTTTTAAAGTATTTTTATTAATTTTTACAAAATTTTTAACAAAAAATAAAATAATAATTCAACTGTAAACAATCATGTACATATACAATTACCAAACAATCAAACAAAACTGCTCGGTACCCCCTCCCCACCACATCCTCCTAAAACAAAACTAACCCCCTCTTCTTCCCCTCTAACAACCTACTTACACCTTTCTCTACTTCCATCCCCTCCTCCCACCTCTATCCTGACCTCTCCCTCATACCCTCTTCCTACTTGCCTAGCCTTCACTCCTCCTTCTTCTTCCAACCAATGTGGTGCCCAGAGGCCACCCGAGCAACCCCTTGCTACCTAAAAAGAAAAAAGAAAATATCCATCCCCAAAACAGTTGAAAAAACATAAAATAACAATTATTAAAACCCTCCCACCTCCCCCCCCCAGGCTTCCCAGAGTGAATACAGAGTAAAAACGCAAGAAACCCCGCTAAACTACTTATACATAATTATTTAACTATAAAACAAATATAATTCCTTCAATTGATATTTCTTCTGTGTATAATCTATCCATTTTTTCCACTCCATCAAAAATTGTTCATTTGAGTGGTTCTTCAGATATGCAGATATCTTAGCCATTTCCGCCAAGTTCACAACTTTTAACGTCCATTCTTCAATAGATGGTGTTTCAGATGTCTTCCAATATTGTCCACCAGCAGTCTTGCCGCCATAATCAAATTCAAAATCAACTTGGTCTCTATGGTGGTACAGTCTTTTGTAATACCTAACAAAAATAACTGTGGTGAAAATTCAATACGTTTTTTCAATATATTTTGAAGGATCCACCATATTTTTATCCATCTTTTTTACATCGTGATGACCAAAACTGGATGCAGTATTCCAAGTGTGGCTTTACCAAGGCATTGTAAAGTGGTATTAATACTTCATGTGATCTTGATTCTATCCCTCTGTTAATGCAGCCTGGCACTGTGTTGGCTTTTTTGGCAGCTGCAGCACACTGCTGGCTCTTTTCTTTTCCAAAATACAAGTTTGTATGCTACATAGGACAAAGACCGGTACCTACTAGGACTTCTCTCTTTTGGAAGCAGTTCAACTTGCTTTTGAGGGCTATCTTTTGGGTCCCTTGCTGTCCATTCCCCTCTTTGATTAAAAGTCTTAGTACAAGCACGATTTTTTTAATAAATATTATCACCTACTTATTTAAGTTCACCTTATTCCTTAAAGATTTAGTTCCATCGATACCATGAAATAATTTGCACTCAACTTGAAAGATTACCATGGAGGCAAAAAGGCAAAATATTGGTCTGTTGATAATAGTCTGCTTTCTTTGGGTTTTATCCAAACTAAAAAAGTTTGGATAAACAATAGCAAACATTAGATATTCATGTGAAAGAGAGATAATTCTAGGTTTTCCTCCTTTTGTCCCAACAAAAATTTATAAAAAAATATAAAATCTTCTCAATGCCTTTAGCTTAAGACAGTTTAACACATTGCCTTAGCATTGCTAAAAGGAAGAAAACAGTGTATTCACTTTATGAAGAGACTATCTATATCAGACATGTCAAACACAAGGCCTGGGGGCCGGATGCGGCCCACAAAGTGGTATCATATGGCCCGCGAAGCCATCCTGGAAACAATGAGGGAACAGCCCCTCTGCCTTGGCCCTGGCTTAGGCCAGCTGGGAGCCAATGTACAATTTTGTGGTGGCCATCTATGCTGAAACGCATTCAGTCTTAGCTCCACAAGGCTTTCTGGAAACAGCAAGGAACCAGGAGAACCTTGAGCAGCAGCCTTGAGGAAGTGGGGCTGGGCTTGGTGCCACGGGTGCTCAAGGGCCAGGCTGGGCATTTGACCTCTGCTGCCCAGGGGTCTGGGCAGCCTGCACCACCATCCAGCCCCCCCGCATGGCCTGAGAGGAACAGTGAGGCTCCTCCATTGGACCATGTCTTGGCACTTGCCCCGGTCCCACCCCCTTTTGCCAGAGATCCTCAGATATGTCCCACTCCTGCCCAGGCCCCCACAGACACCCTTGACGTGAACGATGTAGAGCTGGCCATGCCCACCCAGTAAGCCACACCCACTCCATCCACGCTCACCTAGTAGGCTACACCCACCCTGGCCACACCCACCCAGCCCCCTGAGGGCAACCACAATGCTGATGCGGCCCTCAATGAAATTGAGTTTGACACCCCTGATCTATATCATTCAAGAGTTGTTGAAACTGTAGGTCATCTGTTGTTGTACTGCTGATTTTATGATGAAATTTATCACTTGTACTGAACTCCACTTCTAAATCAGTTCCCCTGAACAGCAGACAGGTTCATTTCTACTGGCACACCATAGAATGATGTCTCTTCTTTAAAGTTGCCAAATTCTGTTTCACAGTTTGCATATTTAGGACACAGATAGTGAGACAAGCAATTATTACTTAACCTGACTATAAACACGAGAATGTAATTCACAATTCTGTTTAAATTTTGACATCTTATATTACTCTATTTTAAAACTGAACACATTCTTCTTTTACGCCTTTGCAAAATAGTGTTATCACATTGTGATTGGCTTTTAAGTAATTAATTTTTTGCACATTTTATTTTTTGCACATTTACATTTTATTGCTTTATTTTAATTTCTTCTTAAATTCTTTAAACAGAATTTTTAAAAAATGGATTTCCACTTCCATTTTATTACATGCCTTTCTGGTCAGTGAATGTAATAAATATGTTTTATCTTGGGACACGTATATTTGCCTTCATTCATAAATATGTTTTATTTTTAAAAAAACAAATCAGTTACAAAGGGAGCCTTCTCATATACCTTTTTTACTTGGAATTCCTTTCTTTTCCTTGTTATAGGCAAGACATGTTGATTTCCACGTGCTCTGTTTAGAAGGTAATGCGGAAGAGAAGGGTACTCGATCCAGTCATTTCAGTATTGTATTATTTCACTACTATATCTTTTAACTGTTCAATTGTTTTTCTATTACTCCATTTTAATGCCACACCAAAAATGGTAAGCTGGATGTTTTGGTGCTTTCTGTCTAATATGTTCAGCTTTTTACAGAGATAACAGCAAAATAGTGGCACATTAAGCTGATTGGATGGGGAGGGGCATTTCAGTTTGAAATGACCAATAAGTACAGTTTTGATTTTATTCATGAGCCATCAATCTTTTTCACCTCTGACATAAAAGGTAGAGAATAAAACAGATTTACAGACTTTGTAGCTGTTATTGGATGCTATTGGCTTACAAGGGAGAACACTACTTTAGCATTAATACAAGTAAGGGTGATTTAAATATGGAAACAGTAGAAGAAAAGGCGTTCCAAGGCCTTTAAATACAATGGTTAGGCTCATGTGGAGAAAGGCCCTTAGAGTACTACAGAGATAATCTCTTTTTTCTATTTAACTAGGGAAAAAGAAAGAGTATCTCAGTAGTAAGGCTCAGTGAGAGCTACACATAGGCTTATTTTTCTGCTTAACTTACTGTTTTCTGAGTATCCTGTTTGTTGAACTCTAGAAGCCATGACAACAATGGAAAGGGAAGTGATACTTCATCTTTTATCCAAATTCTTTTTTGAAATTTACTATTCTGCTTTGAACTTCATCAGCAATCTACACATGTTTTCTCACAAATACAGGATAGAGAAAATACCATTCTAATATATCACAGTGTACATTACCATATATGAAGTCAGACATGAAAACTTCCTTGATTCTCCCATTCTTAAACCTTTTGGTGTACCTTGACAATCTAATATCCTTAAATTAAAAAATAATAATTGAGAGCTATTGCAGGATAAACATTGCATTTTGTCCAAGAATCCTCTCTTGAAAAAACTGTTTGTTTTAAAAAAAAAAATATTAACAGCATTGATTATAATGGAGCTCCTAAGTGGATATGCTTAGAGATCCTCTAACATTATAACCTATGGGAAAATGATGACATTGGATGCATACTTGAAAAGACTACCTCATTAGTGGGGCTGCAAAGTAATATTGTCTCCTTTTTTTATATAAAATAGTCCTATTTCCAGTTTCATCACTGGCTTGTTAAGTAATTTGCGAAAAGCTAACAAAGTCTGGCTACATCCTCATAGTGACTGTTTAAACCCATTACTTTTTCTTTTAATCAAATCGCTGTTGTGTCAAAATATACCATTCTTGCCATGAATCTCGCTGGCTTGTTACAGTTCACTGGTTGACCTTGAAAATGTTTGCTCTCCTAAGCTGCTTCTCTCCGGCCTCCAGCTAAATTGTTCAAGACCAGGACTGATCATTTTTGTATACACAGAGAATGCTGATTAACATAAGCAAAACAGTTACCATAACAGCAACAAAGAAACACTCAACATTTTTAAAATAATACCCTTGAGAATTCATTGCTTGTATCCTATTTGATCTACTATGAACATTACCAAACTCAGTATTTATATCCAAATGTTGAGATCTATTCCTAGAGGAACAAATACAAATGCTAAAAAAAAAACACCACCTTCTTACCATCCTTGTGTAAGTGATGAAATCCTATTTTTTTTCCTTTTAAATGCTACTATAAAATATCAAAATCCATTGCTTACCAAGAAAGGGCAATGTAGTAGTGTTTAAAGACACATCCACTTACTAATATAAGGCATTTACACAGGATCGTAAATGGAAAGTTAAGTGCCAGAGGCTATTTTCATAGTTTAATATATTAAGTAAATAAAAATGTATCTAAGATGTGGCCACACAATTAGTTTTGAGTTATTTATCTGGAGTTTATATGGTTTAGAAAAACTCCATCTTCTTGGCTGATGCTGTCCTAATGCATTTAACTTCAGCCATCAGCTATGATTAAACACCTGCTGTTGTGGGGAAACAAAGCACGCTAATCCAATATGTATTTCTGACATCTTAAATATCACCCAGTCCCCTGACATCAGGCACAGCTTTTCAGCGGGATGGAATTCCAGAGCATATTTTTCTAATTTATGGATGGACAATAAATCAAAATTAAGCCTTGGGCAATGAAATATACATCAGTGCAGTATGAACTGACTGCAAACTAGAGCACAGCATAGCACAGGGGGGAAAAGGAAGTATTAATGGAACCCTGAGCTGCAAAACAGTGGAGTGAAAATGAAAGACATTCCTTTTGTTTTATCTGCTCCAAATGAAAAGGCCAGCAATAACTATAACTACTACTACTACTACTACTACTACTACTACAAAAGCAAGGTTCTGGTCAATATTTGAGTTCTTTGGATAGCAATTTATCTCCAGTTGCCCTTCTTCCATTCATTTGCAATATGTTTCAGTTGGGTGTCAGGCAAATTCAACTCCCCATATTCTAAAGCTATTCAGAGCATATAACGTCATATAACTTCCAACATCAAACTGACATTATGTAGGTTAGCTTAAGAGACACACTCTAGAGCAGGCATGTCAAACTCGTGACGTCACGTGACACGTCGCATGACGTATTGGGACATTTTCCCCATTGCCGGCAATGGGGTGGGCGCGGTTTTGGGGTGATGCATCCAGCCCGTGGGCCGGCAGTTTGACATGCCTGCACTAGAGTGATCCTAGAGAGACATCACAATAGCATGCTGCTATCTCTTTTTTGCTTCTTATCAGAATTGCTGTGATAAGAGGAAAAAAAGATGGAGAATGCAATGGAAAAACAGGATGAGGATTTCAAAAGAAGCTGCTAACATCCCATTGTTGATAATTCCAGCAATGGGGCAGACACAAACACAGGGAAGCAATTATAAGGAACTCACTAGCCCCCATCCAGTTGTAGTAGTTTTATATGGTATGGCTTACTATCCCTTGAAGACGTTTGCTCACTTTGTGTCAGAAGGCCTTTTAATAAGATGACTGTGTTCCAGATGTACTCATTTATTTTATTTATAAATCACTACCATCACCTAACAGGCACCAGTGTGAGGTGCAATAAAAATATCACAACCTAACATAACATCAAGATTAAGAATAATTGTTATATAATAAAATAGGACAGAAGCAGAAAAAATAGACAGCATTAATTATCCATGCTGCCAAATAACAATAAATGGATTCTTCTCTTCTCATTGGAGGTGCCCATAGAAGCTGAGAGGCTTTCAAGAATAGATTTAGGTATAAAGGATAGGATGGGATAGCTAACTGTGTGAGAAGAAGTCTATCAAATATCATGTTGAATTTTGGATAGCAGCTCCATACAAAATAAAAGTGGTTTTTCCACTAAGGTTTCTCCTCCTAAATTTGGGGGCAAACTGCTATTCTGACATGAGAATGGTAAATTACTTCAAAAGCTAGTATGCAAAACAGTATTTTACAAATTATTACCTGTTCTTGAACCATTTAGAAAGTGGATGCTTTGAATTTGGTTTTCATATTTCACTATTAACCAACTAGTATAGCCCAATTGGGATTAACAGATAGGGCCACCCAGGGATATAGAAATAGCTGAAAAGCTATTTTTCTTATATTTAAAATCCTGTGTTAAATTTGAAACTTTAACATATCCCAAGTGTTTCTGCTGAAGTTCATGGTGTTAATTATTACCTCAGAGATTTATTTAGTGGTAATTAGTCTTGCTTTAATTATTGGTTTATATCTTATGTAAAATACTTACTTTACATTTTAAATAAATAAATGTGATCTACATCTATAGGACAATGGTGTGCGGGTGTGGGTGTGTCACATTTTTAAATGCTTGCCAGTAAATAAAATTGTTTGTAATTAGAAAATAAACATGAATTGACAGATTATAAGTGTGTATTTTTACTTGCACAGGCAATTTTTAAACATTATTTTCTACATAGGATACTAAAACTGGCACTCATATCTGGATAGAAATTGTATAGTCAACTACTTTGAGATTCTATCACCTTTGCAGTAAGAGATTGCAAAATTGTTAAATAGGTACAAACTTTAGCACTGATCGTAGAAGTTCTGTCCTTAACCCTATAAAGCAGACTATCTGACAAGGCCTCATGTCCATATTTACCTAAGCTCTTCATTTGAGGACCTATGGCTGATTCACCTGCCATACCAGATAAGGACGGCGTGGTGGCATTAAGAGAAAGCATTTTTCATTGATAGGGCCCCATTTCTAGAACATCTTCCCTCAAAAGATTCACAAAGCATATATATTGCAAAACTTGGGCTGATTTTTTTAAATGAATGCTTCTAGACTAGGGCTTTTCAACCAGTGGTACACGTACCACCAATGGTACATTGGCACCTGACAGGTGGTATGCGGTCATGCCCAGCCTAGCCAAGTGTAGTGAAGGAGGGAATGAGCCAAAGTTGCGCAGTGCAGGATTTGCCATGAGAAAATCCCCAGGAGCTGCAGGGCAGCTAAGGCAAGGCAAAGGCCCCAGGATCGGCACTTCCGGCTCATCCAGAAGAGAAAAGAGGAGGAGGCTGCGGAGACAGGAGATGCTATAAAAGGAGGCAGTTTGGGCGGGAGAGGGTGAAAAAAAAAAGATGCAGCCTTGGGAAGAGGAGTCAACTGGAGCTGCACCAAAGGGAAAAGAAGAAGGGGCGGGGAGAGAGGAGATCAAACAGGCTGGCCGTGAGTGATCTACAAGTTCTGTGGCAGCCATCCGTGCCTGGCATGCACACAGGTGGCAGTGACAGACGGGCAAGAAATGCAGCTGGGGAGGGGTCGCCCTCCATGAGGAATGAAGAAAGGCAGCATCGGCTGGAGGTGAGGCATGGAGGGAGGGAGGAAGGAAGTGTTGGAAGAAAAAGCTGGGGGCTTGCTTTCCAGCCAGGAGGCTATATCTTTAAGAGAAAAGAAGAAAAAAATGAAGTGTTGCTATTTGAAATAAATGAGAGGAAGCTGGTGTTCTGGCTGCTCGAGAGGAGATATTTATTGGCAGAAGCAAAGTGCCATTTCAACAGTTCGGTTCTGGATCAGCTAAACAACAAACCGGGAGAGTGGAAGGATTCTTACGTGATTTTGTGACTTTGAAGTTCTGGGATTTGTGCAATGTGGGCTTTGTGTTCTTAAGAAGTGTTTGCCAATTTCTATTGTGGCTGATGGCTGATGTCCCATGTTGGATTTTGGGTTCTAATTCTATTGCTCTGCTATTGTTAGCTGTAAGTTTTGCTGCAAGGTATTTTGAAGTATTTTTATCCTGAATGGATTTTGCCTGTAGCATTACTTATGAATGGAGGCATTTGGGGAGGCTGCCTTAGCCGCTAGCCAGTACTTGCTATATTTGTTCTTTTGTTGTTGTTTTTTCTTTAAGTGCTGGTTCCTTAACTTTCCTTTCTAGCCAGTAGCTAATTCTTAAAGGGGAATGCGCCTTTTTAAGCTAGTTCCTTCTGTGGCTTGTCTTTTCTGTCCCTGGAGGCTTTTCCTTGTTTGATAAATATATGAAAGAGGGAAAATATGGGGGAGGGGTGTCAAATTCTCCCTTCAGAAGGATGGAGATGGGAATGAGAAAGAGGGAGGCAGGGAAGAAGGGAGGGAAACTGGAAGGATGAGAGGAGGGAGGGAGATTGGAATGAAAGGGAGGGAGAGTCTGAAGGAAGTCCCGCCTTAGCACTTGGCCACCAGCAGCCTGCCATTGACTTTGCTTCTCCAAAAGGTTGCAAAAGGGATCACATGACCCTGGGACACTGTGGCCATCATAAATATGAATCAGTTGCCAAGCATCCAAATATAAATCACATGACCCTGGGGATGCTGCAATGGTCATAAGTCACTTCAGTCCCATTGTAACTTTGAACAGTCACTAAGCGAATTGTTGTAAGTCGAGGACTACCTGTACTTTATCACTTTTTTCCTTTTTTTTTGGTTATCAAGTTTTTGACACCTTGCTAAGTGGTACTCAAATATTGCCATATCCTAAAAGTGGTACAATCGGTGAAAAGGTTGAAAAGCCCTGTTCTAGACTACCACATTCTTTATTGCTCCTGTTATTACTGTGACTATATTTGCAGCAGAATTTATTATTATTGCTGCTGTTGCTTTTACAGTTAGTCGTTGTTTAGTGATCACATTTGACCATTAAGTAAAATGAAAGTGAGACTGTGTTTATGGTTTTATTTCACCTTTCCTTTGCTGTAGACACCTGGGAAGCTTGTAAATATGAGGATTAATTTTTTTAATCACTGTCATAACTGTGAATGGTTGCCAGCAGTATCCACAGGATTCTTCTGTTTTGTCACAATGACTGTGTCATAAGCTGTACCTCTTTGGGGAATGCATACAATATCACAATGCACACAAAAAAGGTGTGGGCTTATACTGCAATGTCACAACACTACTTTTGTCAGTCTAATTCCCCATCTATTTCTCCAAACATTTCTGCTTATTGTGTTGTATTCTTTGTTGGTTTTCAAAGACAAGTACAGTTTTTAATGGGGTTATAAACTGTTCAGATGGATGCTGGTTTTTGATCAGTCAAGAATTATTGTAAATAGGTAAAAATGAATGTATTCTTTCCCGTAATGGACTGATAGGTAAAAGAATATACTAAATGGGTTAAGGAGGAATAACATTCTTCATCAATGCCACTGTTAAGCAACTCTGTAAAAGCAAACCCTAGTTAAACATTTCCTTCCTCCACTCTGAACACCCAGAGCTTCTTCTTTCTCTTCTCTGTTTGCTGCTTATTTCCTTCCTTCTCTTGACTGCATGAAAGGAACTGGAACTGAAAAAACTATGGACAACTGTTTTATAACACAGAGCAAGATGTCAGAAATCCTTATTCCTTTCTTTAAATTCTTGTAGGATTGAAAGGCAGCTGAGACCTTTGGATTACTGATGTCCTATAAATAGAGGATAATGTCTCAATTTTTTTTTGATTTCTCATATAACAATTCTGAAGAATTTAAAAAGCAAAACACAAGGGGTGTATGCCTCTGAAAAAAATCTACATTAAAAATCAGGTAGTTCTATAGAACTGTTCCTGGAACATTGTGCAAGTTTCTGTCTGCACTGAGCCATGAAGTTCACTGAGTGACCTTGGACCAATCTGATAATTTATTGAAGGGGATTCTATTCAATCCTTCCATTTACAAAGCATGTGTGACATGCACAGACTCACATAGAGCTTTAAGTAAGAATTGTCATGATTGGGAAACGTTGGTCCAGACCCTGAGAATGTCCCTGCCTAAAGTGAAATGCTATAATTATCTAATATTTAGGATTTCTTCAGGATTTCAAGCTGAGATATTTTTTAAAAGTTTACTCAAATGCATAAGCTAAACAATATTTTTAATTAGATACTTCTCATAATTCACAAATGGTTTTTTATTAACCTATTTGAGAACAACAAACGCTATTTTAAGATCTTCAGTTATTTTTTAAATAGATATTGTTATGTAGTGAGTTCTTGAAGGCATTGACCAGACCGATCTAACGCAAATGTTTTATTGCAAGAATAACAGAACTGAACTCAACTGACAGACTGACAAATATTTATACATGCTGCCACTAGGCGGCAACCAATCAGATTTAGAGCTGGTTTACCCGCTCAAATATAAACTTCATTTACCTCCAAAACAGTTGGAGATACATTTAAACCCAAATACATTAATGGTCAATATCAATACATAACAGATATTTTATATTTTCAAAGATAATAGAAACATCTCATTACTGGAAGATAATAGAAACATCTCATTACTGAGAAGCTGCCATTCTGAATGTACATATAACCTTTAATGATGTGCCTCCCACTTTTGTCTCTGACAAAAGAGACAATTCTGTTTTTCTAATTCGTTTCCTGGGTGACTTTGAATATCTTTCTAATTTGCTGTGATGGTGTTCAGGAATCTACTTTATTCTTACAATGTGGCGGGCAGTTGCTGCTTCTCTATTTCTGTCCTTTAGTCTGCAGCAATTCTGGCTGTGTATGGATTTTTCTCATGTTCATATAACTGCCACACAAAAATGGCCCACTGATTATTTTTGGAAATCATGTCCTCGGAATGTAGCCTTTGTCTCATACTCAGTCTACTGCACTTTAGCATATTTAGCTATGGCAGTTTTACAGTAATCTTTCCCATCATCTCTCAATAAAAGTCTTATGATAAAATGATCAATGACAACTCCTTCGCAGGTCAGTTGCTGGCTTTTGTTACATTTCTATTGGCTGATTGGGGCTACTGTAGGCAAATATCCTTACCCTTCTATCGTCTTTTGGCATGGACTAAAGAAAAACAAACAGCTGGTTTCCATGAAGGTGTTTCCCATATTCACCTGACCTACATTTCACAAAATCCTATTCGGGCATTATCTGTTACTATACACACTAATACACTAAATTTTCTGGATGACCAGTAGGCCTGTTATTAAATGTGTGTTCAGTGGTCTTTCAAAAGACTTTAGACCTATCTATAAAACAAATTCTTCATGTAATACAAACTAGTAAAAGTGATGTGTTTACTGGTTTTCTTCCCAATGAGTCTATTTTATCCTGCAATCCTTCTCTATCCCACTGATCTGAGTTGTTTTTAGACATAGGTCTACCAGTCATCAATGGGCTAAAGGAGGTTGATAGGCTGAGGTGAAATCTTTCGCAATGCACTATTATTTCCAATCCACTATAAAGAGCTTGATATCAGGTCATCTCCTACACTTGAGTAATTATTTATTGGCACAAAGTATTTCTGCAACCTATCAGTCTGCAACTAATTATGCAAATTTAACCATCTGCCCACCTGATCCACCACAATTGAGGGTGGTTTTCCCCAATGCCTAGTGATAGAGGGCGGGTGGGGAAACGAAGAAGGGAAATTATCTCATTGAGATAATCCATACAAAAAGCATTAAATATCAGTATAACACCACCTTTATTGTTAAGATTACAGTAAGAGAATCGTGCAAGGCTGAGTGTAACTTTCTCTCCTCCCTTACTTTTATTCTGCTGAAATCTAAGGAGGTTCCCTTTCTGAGATGCTTTCTCCCTCTCCACACCTACTTAGAGTTCAGATTTTGTTTATCAGACTATTGTCCAGGCTATAAAACGTCCTCCTGTCTCTCAAGCTCATTCCCACATAACATTACAGAAATTCATGCCCACATTAAAGTCTTAAGTACAGGATTCCTGATAAGCCTTGTTGTCGAGATGGATTAGTCAATGGACAGCAGGAAATATGCCAGAATATTTTTCTTCTAACTCAAGGTCTGGAGTAATGTATATTAACTGTGAGGATGTCCTGTTTCCTAATCAAAAAAACCTTGAGGAGGAAATTCCTATATGATATATTTTCTTACAATTTCACTGAATTTTTAGAAGCCACAGAGAATAGAAATGACTGCCCAAATAAAGACAGGAAAGGTCTTTTTAACATTCTGAGAAGCCTAGCAGCATAATAACTCTATGTCCACCCATTCCACCAACCCACATTTTTGTCCTTTGGTCAGCATAATTTTTTTGTTCTGATTTTTTGGTATGTATTATAGTCAATGGCCCAGAAAAGTGTGGGAAAATCCAAAATAATGAAATAATTTCTTGGGGTTATAATTTAATTGATTCATTTTATTGCCTTGAAATAAAAGTATTGAACCATGAGTGGGGTCCGGCACTATTGCCCATAGTGTCCTCCTTTAAAAAATTCATACACAACACTTGCAGCTCAGATCAGTGCAAGACTCCTGTACTAAGTTTATAAGAATATCCTTCTTTTAGAAAACAAGGATTCTTTCAGATTCATTGATAAAGAGGGGGGAAAAACTGCTGAATAAATTTTGCCATATCAAATATTTTATTAATATATTTTTGCCACATTTCTAATAATACTGGAGAAACATGGTTAGAAACTATTTATTTGAATATATTTTGAACCTCATCTAAAGCATCAACTGAGAAAGCAGGGCCTGAGCAAATTATATTTTTAATTCTGCAAACGATGTCTGAGATTTTCTTTTTGCAGTTTAGTTTTATATTGTTTTATGATATTAAGGCTGATTCTTCTAATTTGTTCCTCTTCAGATTATTTATTACTATTTTAACTACTCAAGAATAACATTTGGATGGAAACGTAAGACATATAAAGAAATTCAAATTTGTCTATTATGGGTTTTTGTTACATAGGAAAACTGATTCTTTTGGGGAAGGAATTAGGTTAGGCAGAGCTAATTATCGAAAAGGCAAAGAAGTCATTTGGTCTTGGCATAATGTTATATCCATCATGCAGGACTAAATGACTTCTCATCTAGAAAGTCCATAGAATAAATAAAGAGAAAAATAATGACCTTGAATCATTGAAAATTAGGCTGAGCCATTTGTATGTCATGCAAACATGGTTTTCTGCCAACACATGTTATTTGTTCTTCCTCTCCATTCCTGACCAGAGCAGAGTAGTCAAGCCAGCATAAGGTGTAACACAGTGGTTGGACACTAGAAAAGGAGTTTGACAAGGCTGTCACATCTGCTCAATATTTATATAGAAATAATCATTTGTATTGCTGTTGATGGCTTCCATAGTGGTATTAGCATTGGCAGAAGGAGATGTAATCTCAAGGATACTGATGACAATCGTACTGCTGAGTCTGTGGTTTCTGGCATCTGAAATCCAGAGGCTCAGGAAGACAGCATACATGTTTCAGCAGCATTTTTGGTGGGAGAGAATGTGGTAGGAAAGAGAATTTGGCACTTAGATTATGTATGAAGAAAGACTGCTAAGCTTCTTTAATTGGATGAGCAGTGTGGCCCATGGGCTACATGCATTTCCTTTGAATTGCCAAATGCACTGCTGTGACTGGTTGCCACAGTTCAAATGTGAGATTTTTACTACCTTTAGTGCTTTTTTCCAAGTGTGTTTATTAACAACAGCATCTTTTGGGTGTTTTTAAATAATGTCTCTTTTTAACCATTATTTTAACTTTAATTCCTATTTTAGTGCAACTTATTTTACAACATAGCTCGGTCTATTTTAATTCAAAGCCCAATTTTCTTTTTTATCATAGCCAGGATCCAGAAAAAAATAGAGAAGCCCAAATGTGACTCTTGGCCATTGGAAGATTATTACCACACCAATGCTATCGTGGGCAAAAAAACTGAATCATCACAGGACCTTTTCAGTAATAGAGTTGTGAAGACTTAAATTTGTTGCATTCTGCTATGTTATGCCTACCGACAACATTCAGGAAAGGATACCAATGGATTTTGATATTGATTTTGTTATTTATCATCAGGAGAATCTTTGATGGGAGCAAGATATATTGTGAACTTTCTAATGCAAAGTTTAATTGAAGGTTGAGCTATCTCATTTTAAAAATGTTGTTATCCTACAAATGAAAAATACAAATACATTACAACTTCATTAAAAGTTCAACCCAATTTTAGCACAGCACAGCATCAGAAAAGAAGAAAGGCTTAAGTAGTAGTAGTAGTAGTAGTAGTAGTAGTAGTAGTAGTAGTAGTAATAATAATAATAGTAAAGTTGGAAGGGATCTTGGAGGTCATCTAGTCCAGGGCTTTTCAATCTTTTCACTCACTGTACCACTTTTAGGATATGGCAATATCCGAGTACCACCAGTCGCCTAGCAAGATGTCAAAAACCTGATGAACCTCCCAAAAAAGGAAAAAAATTACAGGTAGTCCTTGACTTACAACAGTTCGCTTAGTGACTGTTCGAAGTTACAATGGCATTGAAAAAAGTGCCCCCCAAGCCACAGTGAGCAAGACGCCTGTCTACCTGGCGGCGCTCTTCCTCCTGTCCGAGGTTTTCATTGTTGTGAGCATTTCTGTTGAGGATTGGCAGCAGAGGTGGAGTGGGGGTGTTTGGTTTTTATTCCCCGTCTGCTGGGTTTTTATTCCCCGTCTGCTGGGTGGTTGTAGCAGGTTTTGGTCAAGCATCAATGTAAATCACAAGACCCTGGAGATGCTGCAACATTCCAGCTGATCGGTGCTTCTTCTGGGCTCAGCAGAAGCACCAGGATCAGTGCCGAGCTCCAGCTGGAGCCTGGCGCTGATCCTGATGCTTCCGCTGAGCCCTGACAGTCCCGAAGAAGCACTGTCCTGGCGCTTCTGCTGAGCCCTGACAGCCCTGCAGCTCCAGCCATCTCTCGCTCAGGCTTGTGCGGTGCTGCCACCGGTTCAGCTCCCCCACTACCACTTTTCTGGGATGGTCGCGTACCACCTGCCAGATGCCAATGTACCACAGGTGGTACCTGTACTACTGGTTGAAAAGCCCTGATCTAGTCCAGCATCCTGCTCAGGCAGGAAACCCTATACCATTTTGGACAAATGACTGTCCAGTTTCTTCTTAAAAACTTCCAGTGTTGGAGCATTCATCGCTTCTGGAGGCAGGTTATTCCACTGGTTAATTGTTCTAACTGTCAGGAAGTTTCTCCTTAGTTCTACTAGGTTGCTTCTCTCCTTGCTTAGTTTCCACCCGTTGCTTCTTGTCCTGCCTTCAGGCGCCTTGGAAAATAGCTTGACTCCCTCTTCTTTGTGGCAGCCCCTGAGATATTGGAACACTGCTATCATGTCCCCCCTCGTCCTTCTCTTCATTAAACTAGACATACCCAATTAGTAAACAGAACATACCAAAAATATTGATTTACATAAATTTTCTTCTTCACCCCTATGTCTTTCCATGTCAGATAATCATTATTTTAGCCAATCCCATGTGCCCCAACTGCACAAAAATAATTATCTTCCTAGATTTTAAATAGGAGAAATAACCAAGAAAAACATAAAACATCTCCTATATAGCAATTAAGCCATGTAAACATAAACAACCCTGTTTATGTCAACCTAAAATGCAACATATGGGCTACCTGAAAAAAGGAGATGCTTTAACAATGAAACATTTCAAACATAGTGTTCTATTGTAGTTCATGCCCTGAACCTTGCCAGACATTGAGGGACACCCATTTAAATAAATTGAATCTTTATAGGTTTAGAACAAAATGGAGAGAGGAGGCAAGGAACCAGTAGTATGAAGAGGACAGAAGAATTTAACCCTTTGCATGTTACATAAAAATAGTTGCAGTACTTTTGGGCAAATAATCTTCAGGAATGTCAATACCAATCATTTCCAGTAATTTGCATTATGGTAAGGAACTTTTTGCTCTCTTTAAAAACAATGTTTTGCTTTGGATATATGCTATTGATCTTTCGGGAGGAAAAACAAAAGAATTACAATAGCATCTAGAGCAGGGGTTCTCAACCTTGGCAACTTTAAGACTTGTGGACTTCAACTCCCAAAGCTGGCTGAGGAATTCTGGGAGTTGAAGTCCACAAGTCTTAAAGTTGCCAAGGTTGAGAACCCCTGATCTAGAGGCATAAGATATTCATTAATAAAACTGCCCTGTCTTGAACAGTTGAATTTTTTCTATCTTCCTCAGTTTTCTCTAGACGGCCTAGGTTTGTGTATCAATTTCAGTGTGATTCCAACAGATCTGCAAAGCCATGAAAGTTCTGCAATAGTACATGTTCTATCAGGTTCGCCTGGTACGCCAGTTGCGTCCCTTCCTAGACCGGGACTCGCTATGCACAGTTACTCATGCCTTCGTCACTTCCAGGCTGGACTAGTGTAATGCTCTCTACATGGGGCTCCCCTTGAGGTGCACCCGGAGGCTTCAGCTGGCCCAGAATGCGGCCGCACGGGTAGTGACCGGGGCGCCATGGCGCTCCCATGTAATATCGCTCCTGCGTGAGCTGCACTGGTTGCCGGTGGCCTTTCGGGTGCGTTTCAAGGTGTTAGTGACCATTTTTAAAACGCTCCATGGCATCGGACCCGGATATCTACAGGACCGCCTTCTGCCAGCAAATACCTCCCGCCGTCTGGTACGCTCCCACAGAGAGGGTCTCCTCAGGGTGCCGTCGGCCAAACAATGTCGGCTGGCGACTCCCAGGGGGAGGGCCCTCTCTGTGGGAGCTCCAACGCTTTGGAACGAGCTCCCCCCCAAACTCCGTACGATGACGGAATTGCGTTCCTTCCGTCGAGAATTAAAAACATACTTATTCCGACAAGCTGGCCTGGGATGATAGCTCCAGCTCCAACAAAGGCCATAACTGTTTTTAGGGGATTGTGTTTTTAGTTGGGTTTTTAAATATTAGGCCAAATTGTTTAATTTATTTTTAATAATTTTAATTTTTGTGTGTTGTTGTTTTAATTGGGCTGTACACCGCCCCGAGTCCTTCGGGAGGGGGGCGGTATAAAAATTGTAAATATAAATAAATATAAATAAATTTGTCAGTCTTTAAGATGCTATAAAACTTTTAGTTATTTCAGCCACAGAAACTTCTGCTATAATGTATTGCGGTAATAATATGAATCTATTTATAGATTTCCATTATTAAGACATAATGTAAAGTAAGCAAGAGAAATGGGTAAAGCAGGGTTGTCCAATCTTGACAACTTTACACATGTGGACTTCAACTTCCAGAATTCCCCAGCCATCCATGGGGATACCCCTGGGGTAAAGGTAAACAATCCAAAGCTTGCTCAAGAGCAATAATTGGACATTAAGGAAGATTATTGCGACTCAGCATTAGAAAATCCAAATTGCTCTCTTTCGTAATTATGTCAGACTACTAATCTATTTAAATAAAATGTATCTTATATTTTTAATTTGTAATAGTCACTTCTAGTAAGACCAGTAAAAGACTTTCAAGTGTATGCCAGGTACATTATTTCCTGATTATTTTGTATTAGTTTTTAATGGTGAAATTCATCTGTTATGTGCAAGTTCTTCATTCTAATTCAAGATCTATTAATATTTGTTGGAAATGGTAATCACCAGTGCCTCACTGTCTAGATTTCAACCCAAACAGATGAAGACCAACATATAAAGATGTAACTGCTGTCAAAACAAGTTAATCTTAGACTGATGACAGCAATATCTTATGCTGCGGGAAACATGACAACTGATTGAAGGACTTATCATTGCTTCCAGAATCTTGAAAGTTTCACTCCTTCCTTATGTCTGTATTTCCTGGCAGACAAATGGAGAGAAAAAAAAAGATCCTGATATTCACCAGGGAAATTACAATCTTCTTCGGTGTGGAAATTTTGACATTCTGTGTAAAAATGGACTGCAGCAAAGAGTTCACTAAAATAAGGTCAACAGCCTAAGTGTGCACAGTGATAGAACATAGAAAGTAAATGAAAAATTCATTTTGGATAAAAGCTAAAGAAATATTGGGAAATAAAAGAAAGAGTAGTTATATTTTTAGTATTTGACAGTATGTGCTGGCTTTTATTTTCTTTTGTTTACAATTTATGAGCTGTCTGAGAACGATGCCCGTGTGAGTCAGAACTCTGTTATATAATTTAATAATATTATAACAAAGACTCAGCTCTTAATACTTTTATTAAAATCATTCATTTTAAAAATCTCTATGAATTGCTAAGGTTATGCCAGCCAATAGATCTCACTGGAAAGATTTTAATAGTAAATGAAGAATACATCTTGGGGCAGTTCATTAAGATTACCCAGAGATGATTTGGCACAAAAGCATCTGTATAAGTATTACACAACAAGAAAACAACAATAAACAATAAAAATTGTCCCATATTCTCTAATTTTAAATGCCATTTTAGTTTAGTGACCATATTGCCTTAAGTCAGAGGTGGACAACTCTTGGGGCACACATATTTGCACACAAATACACAGGCTATATTTATAAGCTTTATATGCTATAGCAGTGATCCCCAATCTTTCTGGCACCAGGGACCAGTTTTGTGGAAGACAATTTTTCCACGGAATGGGGAAGGGAGGAGATGTTTTAATGTGAAACTTAGATCCCACGCATGCCAGCCAAAGCTTCGCTTGCTTGTCTGCTGCTTGTGCGGCCCAGTTCCCAACAGGCCCTGGATTGGTACCAGTCCACAGCCCTGAAGTTGGGTACCCCTGTGCTTTAGTGAAGAAAGGATGAAGAAAGGACTGACAAGGGCTCCTTGTCAGTAAACAGGAGTGTTGTTTTATCACCAACTTCGTACCACTATCAGGTACTTAGGAGGGGAGGACTTGGCAGCACAAGGAAACAACAGTCAATAGCCAGCCATCAACATACCAATCAACCAATAGGAGGGCACCACATAAATACAACCCATAGAGCAGCCCAAAGCACACATTCCAGTAGAAAGAAGTTCCCTGAGAATGGGCTCCAGCACAAGTCTGAAAGCTTGGAAGACTAAACATCTGGTCCTGATGACCGACTCAGATTGGATCCTGCAAGAAAGAGTGACTTCATCCCATGATGAAGAAATCTGAAGATGAGATCATTAGGAAGAAGAGTGATTAAAGCTGGTGCTCCTTTCCAAATAGACTTGATTTAAGATGATTAGTTGCCCATTGCTAGTCGTAAAGGGAAATAACAACCTTAGTTATATTAAGATTGCTGGGAAGGAGACATAACACCCTTTATTGCAGCTAGTGACCATGTTCATTATCCTAAGCACTTCTTTTATCTGCTCCAAATGTTACTCCTCCACCTTCCATTACTCAGCTGGTGGCCAACTGGCTGCAGGGAAGAAGAAAGAAGTTTGTATCTTACTGTCCTGTATTTTATTGAATCTATTTAATGTATTCCTGATTTTGCATAGCATGCATGGGTACATGGCAGGACAGGATATATATAAATATTTAAAAACAAACTAACCCCTGGTAAGCCTCTGCTCCAGATGCCATTATTTGGGATGTTCAGTCAATTACTCCAATTGATATTGTTTCCTGTTCTGTATTATATGTTTAAGCTGCAATACGATTTGGGAAATCCCTAGGAGTTATTGACAAGCTCAATTTCTACAGCAAGATGCTATGTTCAGTGCAATCCTTATGTTGTCAAATGAACAAGATTGTGGAAGAAATGTATAAATAGGATTTGAAAGAGCCATATTGCTACTTGGATGGATGTATTGTCTAATCAAATATTTGGTTCTTCATATTATATGAGGTTTGTTTCTGTTTCCTTATTTTGCTGAAATATTTTGCTAGTTTATACCAAAACAGAACTAAGTTTCACAAAGTCACATATTTACATCGCTCAAATTTAATGTTTTATAAACTTGGTTTTCCAATTTATGGTCAGTTTAAATCTGGATTAGGCTAATGCCGGCTGGAAACTGTAACTAACTGACAGCTGTTCAGAGATCAGGTGTGATGAGTTGTAAATTTCAGTTGAGTCCCGATCAGACAATGTAATGGCAGAAACTGCCATCTTTTGTGGCATTTTCAGCTAATAGGCATGGGCGTGATGACAGATAACTTACCATTTGGATTACCAACAAGGATAAAATCAAGCATGCAGTCTGGGACATAGTACAACTCTTAAGTTTTCCCTGTGATGTGGCTACAAAAAGATATATCTCTGGCTTCAGTGGTATATTAATCTTTAAAGTCTGAATTAATGTAATTGGATACAAACATTTATAGTGTTTATACACATCCACCAACCATGATAAAAAATCCCCTCTTATTGTTCACACTTCCAGCATAAATTTGAATTATCTTTATACATTTTAGACAATTTTTCTGATGACGAACACCAACAATATATCATTTTATAAAAATTTACTTGAAGATTACAACATAATTTAAATGTACTCCATTCATTCATGTATTGTCTCATTGTTCCATTTTTATGTTATAACCAAATATTTTAGCTCATTTTATCATATATTATTTCCCTTGTTCTATTTCGAGTTTCAATAAAAGTTTACACATTTTTACAATAACATGCCCATAATTTATACATAGTTCTATTTCAAATTTAGTCCTACAATGTTCAAAATCACTAGTCCTTTTATTTATTTTAAACCTTGCTAATAATTATTTCTAATGTCAAATCTTCTTTTAATTTTATTTTGGGGTCTCCGTGGGAAAATTCAAATATGTCACCATGTTAACCATTTGTGTTTAGTTATAATTTCTCTTCTGTCATATGCTTTATGTGGTGAAATCCATGAAGAATTTTCAGACACGGCCTTGGTTTATATCTATTCCACATTCTAAATATGACCTATATGACAAAATGATTTTTGAAATCTACATTAACCTTAGCTTTAATATACCATAGATAACCATGCCACTCAAATTGTGTCTTTCTAACTCCAGTAATATTCTACTTCTCAGTGTCAGTTGCACTTCTCAGTGCCAAATAATTGCAAATCAGATAAACCTAAACCTCTTTCTTTAGTATCTAGTAGCACCTTATATTTGATACACAGTTTTTTTTCCTCTGACACACAAATTTAGCCATGGTTTAGTGGGGACATCTGTTGTCAAGATGGGTATCATCCAAAACAAAAATAATATTCTAAGTAAAACATTCATCTTAATTACAGAAAATCTTCCCAACAAAGACAATTGCAATTTTTCCCATCTTAATATATATAAATGTTTCAAATAAATAAATAATAAATAAATTCCAAGTTTTAACATACTTATATTGAAATACTGTAATATACAATTCATATTTGCCAAATCAATGCCCAAATATTCTACATTTTCCTAAATGTCCATGTCTTTGGCCAATTAGCTGGCTTCAAGGGCTTGTGGCCCAATGTGTTGGATTGAATTCTGGATCCATAAGTAGTCAGTGCCAGTCCACCTCTTTCATATATCATGTCTTCTTAAATACCCACCAATCCTAAATCATGGGTCTCTTGCTAGAAAAATATTATACCCCATTTACAATTAATGCATGATAGCCCAACAGGAAACTAGTGGATTTTTTTCTGCTAAGGCAGTGCTGTGGGAGTTAGATGTTTAGCAGAACATCTAACTTCCACAGCACTGTCTTATGCCTAAGGATATTTACCAGTGTAGTAGGGCTGTATTATTGTTATCCTTCTCATTTTTCTTATTATCTTCTCCCATTGGTATCTATGATTATCACTTTGTTGTTTGTATGTACACTGAGCGCTTATGCACCAGAGACAAATTCCTTGTGAATTCAATCACATTTGGCCAATAAAGAATACAAACCATCAAATCTACTTCTCCAAGACCTAAGAGGGCGGTTCTTGTAAAAGACATAGAATCACTACAACTTATGGAACCTCAGCTAATTTCAACGTTGGATATGGATAAAGGAGTCGTAGCTGAGCAGCCAGTGCAGTGTATTGATATTTTCCAACCTTTGGATGCAGAGAAAGCTAAAGAACAAAGGCCTATACGTGAAACTACCAAGAATAAAGTACAATCAGTCTACACAAAGCAAGTTGCATCGACATCTTTGGAAGCCATGGGAGCAAGGCCTAAGAGGAAGGAAGAAGTTGACCTTGCAGAAGCTTCTACAAAAAGGTCATGTCAAATAAATATTTGACATGGAATGTGAATGGTTTAAATTCTCCACAGAAAAGGAAGAAGATATTTCATTATTTGAAGCAATGTAAAAATGATGTAATCTGCTTACAAGAAACTCATATTAGAATTTCTGATCAGAAATACTTGATTAACAATAGGTTGGGGACACAATTTGTGGCAGCATCTCTAGAGAAAAAAAATGGAATTGTTATTTATGTTAAAAATCATATAAAAGCAAAATTAATAGAAGCAGATACTCAAGGTAGATTTTTAGCTATTGAAATTTTACTAGATGGGAAGAAAGTTCTCTTGATGGGTATATATGCTCCAAATCAGCAACAAGGTATATTTTATAAGTTATTACATAAAAAATTAATACAATTGGATTATAGATCTTGTATTTTAATGGGAGATTGGAATGGTATTCTTGATGTTGGTTTGGATAAGAAAAAGCTCTCATCTGTTCCGCAATCGCGTACTATCTTGCCTAAATCTTTTTTTGACATTAAGGATGATTTTAGTTTGTCAGATGTATGGAGAGAAAGACATGGTAGGAATCAAGAGTTTACTTTTTTTTCCGATAGACATCAATCATTTTCTAGAATTGATTTTATTTTAACTACTAGTGCTTTTATTTTAAGTTTAAAGAAAGTAAAAATTTTACCTAATGTATTGTCAGACCACAACCCGGTTATGATGGAACTAAGGACTGGTCAGTCTTCTAGAAGATCTTGGAGAATCAATGAAAATCTGTTTAAATATGATATGAACGTGGAAGAATGTAAAAAGGCTATGAAGGAATTTTTTATGTTGAATATGAATAGGGAAACGACAATAGAAACGGTGTGGGACTCTAGTAAAGCTCATATGCGTGGTATTTTAATTGAAATGAATATAAGGTATAGACGTAAACAAGAAGAAAAAAGGAGAGTTTTAGAAGCGGAAATAAGGAAAAAAGAGTTATTATTAATAAAGAAACCAGATGATAGTAACATTAAAGAAGGGATCAAGATTTTACGGAAACAATTTGATATATTGATGACTGACCAAGTTGCCAGGAACTTACAATATGCTAAACACAATACATTTTTAATGCTAATAAACCTGGCAGATGGTTGGCTTACACACTAAGGAAAAAACAAAAATCCCGAATAATTGAGAAGGTAGAATTATAAGGGACAAGAAGTATTTCAACAAGAATTTATTAAAAAAGCTTTCCTAGAGTTCTACACCAAATTATACTCTGAAGAGAAAGTTCAAGAGAAAGAGATAGATGCCTTTTTACAAAATCAAAATGTTTTGAAAATTACTTTGGAACAAAGAGATAGATTAAATGCACGGATTACATCAAAAGAAATTATTGCTGCAATTAAGCAATTGAAAATGGGTAAATCTCCAGGAACTGATGGTTTAACAGCAATTTACTATAAATGTCTGCAAGAGGAAATGGTGGAACCTTTGAGAGAGTTATTTGTAAATATACAAGAGGGTGGCCGGGTTCCACCTTCATGGAAAACGGCTTATGTCTCCTTGATTCCTAAAGAGGGAAAAGATAATGTTCAAGTAGAAAATTTTAGACCTATTTCGTTGCTAAATACAGATTATAAGATCTTTGCAAAAGTTTTGGCCAATAGATTAATGACAGTTTTAACTCAAATAATTCATTCAGATCAAACTGGTTTTTTACAAGGGAGACAGATGAAAACTAATGTTAGACAACTGGTTAATATATTGGAATATTTGGATAAACATATTCAAGTGCCGGCAGTTTTAATGTTTTTGGATGCAGAAAAAGCTTTTGATAGACTGAATTGGGCATTTTTGAAAAGACTTGTTGTTAAGATGGGAATGGGGGATCAGTTTTTTAACTCTATATCAGCAGTTTATCAGAAACAGACAGGACAGATTATTGTGAATGGACAATTAACAGACTCATTTAATATAGAGAAAGGTACTAGGCAGGGTTGTCCTTTATCCCCTTTACTGTTTGTCTTAACTTTAGAGGTGTTACTGAATAGGATCAGAGCTTCAGATGAATTAAAAGGAGTACAAATTAGACAACATGATTATAGATTATGTGCTTTTGCGGATGACCTACTTGTGACTCTGACTCAGCCAATACAGTCGGCTCAGAAATTGATGGAGATTATTCGAAATTATGGAAGAGTATCAGGTTTTAAATTAAATTTATCCAAGACAAAGATGCTGGTTAAAAATTTAGATGATAAATCAAAACAAGATTTGGAAAGAATAACGGGTTGTGAGATAGTTAAGAAAGTCAAATATTTAGGAATTTTTATAGAAGCTTCAAATGGGAAACTATATAAGAATAATTATGAACTTTTATGGAATAAGGTACAAATAGAATTGGAAAATTGGAAAAAATTACATTTGTCTATGTTGGGTAGGATAGCTGCAGTCAAAATGAATATATTGCCGAAATTTTTATTTTTATTTCAAATGCTACCAATACTTAAAAAGGATGGGAATTTAGATGAGTGGCAGAAAGGTATCAATAGATTTATCTGGAATGGCAAGAAACCGAGGGTTAAATTAAAAATTATTCAAGATATAAGAGAGAGAGGTGGTTTGAAAATGCCTAATTTTAAGCTATATTACAATGCAGCAGTTCTAGTAGCAATAAGTGATTGGATTAACTTAACTAATGAAAGAATATTGAATATAGAAGGGTACGGGTTACTGTATGGGTTTCATGCGTATTTAGTTTATGATAAAAAGTTGGATAGGAGCTTTAAAGAGCATTTATTAAGAAACTCTCTGCTGCGTGTCTGGAAAAAGTATTATTATAAGTTAAATGGGAAAATCCCTTTATGGACAGTTCCCAGGCATGCAATAGAGAGTGTAAATAGACAACAAAATCAAGATGTGGTGCCCTACGAGAAGCTTTTAATTAAAGAAGGGAATAACCTAGAACTGAAATCACTAAATAGGCTAAAGGAAGAAGGAATAGCTCACAATTGGTACTCACATGTACAACTTCAGGATAGATGGTATAAAGATGTCAAGATGGGTTTTTCTTCAGAGGATGAAAAATTAATTAAACAAGTTAGAGATCAAAGAACTATGCACATTAAAAGATTATATGATGTATTAATTGAAATTGATTCTGGAAACGAATTAGTTAAAGATTGTATGATTAAGTGGGAATGTAATTTTGGATATCCAATTACGATGGAAACTTGGAAAAGGATATGGGTGAAAAATGTAAAATTTACACAAGCACAGCATTTAAGAGAAAATTTTTATAAAATGTTTTATAGATGGCATTTAGACCCAAAAAATTATCAATTATGTACCCAAATATGCAACCCAAGTGTTGGAGATGTGATTCCATGGATGCTACTTATTTTCACATTTGGTGGACTTGTAAAAAAATTAAGGCTTTTTGGATAAAAATATGGTGGATCCTTCAAAATATATTGAAAAAACGTATTGAATTTTCACCACAGTTATTTTTGTTGGGCATTACAAAAGATTGTACAACCATAGAGACTAAGTTGATTTTAAATTTGATTACGGCAGCAAGATTGCTGGTGGGACAATATTGGAAGACATCGGAAATACCATCTATTGAAGAATGGACGTTAAAAGTTGCAAATTTGGTGGAAATGGCTAAGATATCTGCATACTTGAAGAACCACTCAAATGAAGAATTTATGATGGATTGGAAAAAATGGATAGACTATATACAAAAGAAATATCAATTGAAGGAATTATATTTGGTATATAGTTAAATAGTTATATAATAGTAGTTTAGTGGGGTTTCTTGCGTTTTTACTCTGTATTCACTCTGGGAAGCCGGGGGGGAGGAGGGAGGGAGTTAATAAATGTTACATTATGTTTTCTCATCTGCATTTGGGGGTGATATGGGATTATGTTTGTAGGTATTAAAGTATTGCTCGGGTGGCCTCTGGGCACCACATTGGAGGAAAGAGGAAGGAGGAGTGAAGGTTGAGGTATATAGGAAGAGGGTAAGAGGGTGAAGATGGGGGATAGAGGTGGGAGGAGGGGAGATGTAAAGAAAGGAGAAAGTAAGTAGTTAGATGGAAAGACGAGGGGGAAGTTTAGATGTAGGAGGATGTGGTGGGGGGGTACCGAGCAGTTATTTGGATTGTTAGGTAAATGTGTTATATGATTGTTATCAGTTGAGTTATTATCTCTTTTTTTTGTATGTAAAAATTTTGTAAAACTTAATAAAAATATTTTTTTAAAAAAAGAATACAAACCATCAAATTATGATTGAGTTTAATAGTTTATGTGTACTGTTCAGACATTTTTCTTTAAAGATTTTATTTCTTTCATTTGACTGGTTTTATTCTCATACAGCAGCAACAAGGAAAACATAATTGTTAGTAATATGGTCACAATCTACTTTGTGAATAATGAGAAATTGCCAAAAAGTGCAAGAAATATGTTTCCCATCTGAGCACTACAAATATTGAGAATGTGAAGTCTCAATCTTCATAATGATAATAATTAATTAATTTGAATTAATAAAGCACAAATAGAAAATTTGTTAGTAATAAATCAATCCTGAATAATCACAGGAAAAGAACAAGTGCTGAAACACCAGATTAAACACCTTATTTGTAATTCACAATGGTACAATCATGCCTTGAAAAATGAAATTTTCTCCTTGGTGTCATGAACTCTAGTTCTCTGTTGTCTCAATTTCACTTCCAGCTTTAGAGCGAAACAGCTTTAGCTTTGCCTGTCATTAAGGGCACCAGTTTTAAAGTAAAGTACAATAAGCCCTATAAGCCAGTGTGATCTCATCATAACAAGGATAGCAGTTTGGACATTGTGTTGGTAAGTTCAGATGACCTGCTATAGGTGTGATGGTAAGCATGTTTGAGAAGTCTTGTCACCAATTTGTTCCATGGAGCCATTTCTCTCCTAGCATTTGACCTCTGCATTACTATTGTTTCCTGAGACCCTTCTGTCATCACTTATCACTTCTCTATCACTTTGGACACTTACTTCTCCCCAGTCTTTCAACACGATAAAGAACAGAGTTCCATCTTCTTGTTTGGAAAGAAGAAGTTACCTATTTGAGGTATTTTGCTTTAATAGTTTTCTGGCATTTATCTTTATCTTAAAATGTAGTAGCCCTACTTTGTTTCCTTTGCAATGTGCAAAAGTAATGAGGAAAATTGAAATGGACTGTTATTTACATCTACTGTACAAGATTTCAGTTGGAGACCACCTGATGACCACTAGATGACAACAAAGAAATACGAAAAACTCTACCTATGATCTTTTGGAATTTTGGGGTTCTCTGAGTTTTTGTCCTCAGATCTGGTAGCCATTTTTGTAGCTAATTTATCAGTTTCCCAGTTCTGGTGATTGTAACAATTTCCCCACCATGCATAATGAGGAGTCCTTGGTACTCTCTGAGCTTGGTTGTCTTCTTACAAACATTTCATTACCCAAACTAGATAATATCATCAGTGCTAATCTAGACCCCGTCATTTCAACCCTGAGCTACAAATATTCTCCTTTATTGATTTCTGGTAACATTAAATAGTTTATGGATATGACATGATGGTTTATATAGAAATGGAGATACAAAGAAAATTAGGTTTAGCAGATACAGTTTGTAATAGTTATGTAGTTATTTATGATAACCCTTAAGGGATGCTTGTTAATTTATAGAGAGAGATGGGATTTTAGAGATATGTAGGGATATTATAGAGATAAGTTGTTAATGTTGATTATGCTTCCTGTGGATGAAGGAGGAGGTTTCTTTTTCTCTTCTTTTCTTTTCTTTTTCTGCAATACCAATAAAAGAGAATATTTGTAGCTCAGAGTTTGAAATCAGTACTAGGGTAGTAAGGAGTGCTGTTTGCTGTCAATTTATATTCTGGTGGCTTGCCTGTCAGTGTTGGTGAGGGTGATCTTAAGATTCTTTGGTTGGGCTGTTTTCTTTTGGCTCTTTGGCAGTTTCTTGATTGGGGTATTGTTTACTTGATTGTTGGTCTGAAACTAACCTTGGAGTTAATCTATGCTAATATGGGTAGTGATTACTGGTGGAGAAGTGCAAAAAGTCCCTGACCACTCAACTCAATACAGCACAACCATCACAAACTGAAAAAGAATTACAGTGCCATATATCAAGAATATCTCAGGGACCACAACAGACTACTATAGCCACATGGAATTAGTGTAGCACACAAACCAACTAAAGCCCTTCAAAACATCCTAAACAAACCAAAAGACCCAGCAATCCCAGAAGATAATGATAATGGTTTAATGAGCATGCACAAGATGGACGCTTATGCCTGAGCGTCCGATGCTTGGGTCCAGGAGATGAGGTTTCGGGAGCCCACCCAGGGGGTAGATTTCCATCAAACACCCCTGGGTGGTTACCGGAAAATGCTGCCGACCATCTGGTGGTGAAACAGGGCTTCAGGAGTCCGGACTGAGTTGGGGCGAGCAGAGGCGTCGGCAGCCACGCGCAGCGTCTTTGAAAACGCCGAGGCCTTGGAGGATTATGTGATTTGGAGCCGGGAGCTGGCGTAGCTGTAAAGATCTGGAGTAGCGGACCTGCGATGGATTAAGAACTCCCCGGGGGGAGAGCCGGCTGGCCTCCCTCCCTTTTGTTAATGATAGCTGAGGAGCCCCGCAGGGAGAGAGCCGGCCCCTCCCCTCCCTCAATGACAGCTGAGGATGCGGCAAGGTGAGGACATGCTGGAGCCTCACGGCTGCCCCCTTTCCTCCCCCTCTTGAGAGGAGGAGAGCCTGGAGTAGTGGAGCGACGGGGAGATGAGGGTGAGAGCCTCGTGGGGGAGAGCCGGCTGGCCCCCCTTCCCTCAATGACAGCTGAGGAGCCTTCCCCCGTGTTGCTCAATGACAGTGTTGCTAGTTGTGAGGAATCCAGCAAGAACTATCATGTTCCCAGCCTGCCAGGCCAGCACAAGAGGCACCACACATGGAAATTGATATCAATATCCCAGGATTTTAAAAGATGAGGGGAGCCTCCTATGATGAGCTTCCTCCCCCCCTCAACCATATGGAATTTATGGACAAATCCTCATCTCTGTGTTTTTTACCCAAGCTATGATTACTGGATGCAGGATAAGGCGAGCCTTCTTGCACTGCGAGATGCCTCCCTCTCGCGGAAATGGCCTGTATGTCTTTCGAAGGCCTACCTTGATGACGGATTTTGGAATCCCGAGAGGTGGCATGCTCAAAAAAAGGGGTTATGGAGGTTTTTAAGTAGGGGTTTTAAATGTTTTTAAGGGGTTCTGGGGTGGGGGGTGGGAAGATTAATGATAGTAATGGTGTAGGCCTGGGGGGAGGTCTACAGGATAGGGGAGGGTTAAGGGGTGGGAATAAGGAGGAAGAGAAACATGGGCCAGGCAACGGGTGGGACCGGAACCACGAGGGTGCGGATCAGGGAGGGGGCAGAGGTGATTCAGTTCCCATCAGTTTTGTAAGTGGGAGGGGCAGATATGGCGGGAGTAGGGGGCCATGTCAATTTACGGGAGCGCGCCCCCGCTATCTCCGAGCGGTGCCGCGCTCTGACCCCCGCGGCTCTACTTGTGATCTGGGTTGTTTAGAGCCAAAGGGCCCGGGTTGTAGGCTGATGCTGTGCAACGCCAGGTCTGTGGTTAACAAGGCCCCCTTGATACAAGACTTAATTACGGAGGGGGCCGCAGACCTGGCGGGTATTACGGAGACCTGGTTGGGACCAGAGGGAGGTATCCCTCTGGTGGAAATGTGCCCTCCAGGCTTCCTTGCTTTTCACCAGCCGAGAACTCAGGGCAGGGGTGGGGGAGTGGCGGTTGTGATTAGGGAAGGTCTCAGGCCGAGGGAGGTCACTGTTCCTCAGACGGCAGGCTGTGAATCCCTCCTTGTGAGGTGGGACCTTGGGGGTCCAAGGGCTGTGTTGCTCACATACCTGGCTCCCTGCCACGTGTCAACCACCCTGCCTGAGCTCTTGGGCGTCATCGCGGAGGTGGCGGTTGAGGTCCCCAGGCTGGTAGTCATGGGTGACTTCAATCTGCCATCTGCGGGCGAGGCGTCTGGGGAGGTTCGGGAGTTCATGGCTTCCATGACAGCCATGGACCTGACCCAGGTAATTCAAGGCCCCACACACACGGGGAGAAACACGCTTGACCTGGTTTTTGTCTCTGGTCAGTGTCTGAGTGATCTGGATACGAGAAATATAGTTATTACACCTCTGTCATGGTCCGATCACTCTCTCCTATGCTTGGACTTTCAGACCGCTACACCCCGCTGCAGGGAGGTGGAACCAATTATTTGGTACCGCCCCAGGCGACTGACGGAACCTGAGAGGTTCCAGATGGAGCTTGGGCCAATACCGGAGGCTCTAACACACAACTCAGTCGGGGCGCTGGTGGCTGCCTGGGATAGGGCAGCTGCTGATGCCTTGGATAGGGTTGTGCCTTTGCGGCCTCTGAACCGGCATGGTCCTCAATCGGCTCCCTGGTTTAATGGGGAGCTGAGGGAGATGAAGCACCGGAAAAGATGCCTAGAGAGCAGTTGGAGGGCGAGTCGCTCTGAGTCTGACCGAACACGAGTAAGAGACCATATTAGGACTTACCTAGTGGCAATAAGGGCAGAGAAGTGTTCTTACGTCACTGCCCTTATTGAGTCATCAGATAACCGCCCAGCCTCCCTGTTCAGGGTGACCCACTCCCTCCTTCATTGGGAGGCGAGGGGGGATCCCTTGGAGGGAAGAGCTGAGGATTTTGGGCAATATCTGCATGACAAAATCGCTCAGATTCGGGAAGGCTTTAACTTCGATGAAGGAGGTCCAGCAGGAGTGGCTGAGGCCAGTCTTGAGACTGTTACCTGGGCTGAGTTTGACTCCGTGACACCTGATGATGTGGACAGGTTGCTGGGAGGTCTTAGAGCAACCACATGTTTACTGGACCCGTGTCCCTCCTGGTTGGTACTGGCCTCCAGTGAGGTGACGCGAGGCTGGCTCCAGGCAATTATCAACACTTCGTTGAGTGAGGGTGTCTTCCCCGCCACCCTGAAAGAGGCGGTGGTGTGACCCTTCCTCAAGAAGCCCGCCCTAGACCCGGCTGTTTTATCTAACTATCGTCCTGTCTCCAACCTTTGCTTTGTTGCGAAGGCTGTTGAGAGTGTGGTTGCTCGACAGTTCCCTGAGCACCTGGAGGAATCGTTGTATCTGGACCCGCTCCAGTCGGGCTTCAGGCCGGGTTACAGCATGGAAACAGCTTTGGTCGCATTGGTGGATGATCTCTGGCAGGCCCGGGACAGGGGTTGCTCCTCTGTCCTGGTGCTATTGGACCTTTCAGCAGCTTTTGATACCATTGACCATGGTATCATGCTGCGCCGGTTGAAGGGGTTAGGTATAGGGGGCACCGTGCTTCAGTGGTTCTCTTCCTTCCTCTCTGTCCGGACGCAGTTTGTGTTGACAGAGGGTCAGAGGTCGACCCCGAGGCCCCTTGACTGTGGGGTACCTTAGGGGTCGGTCCTCTCGCCCTTGTTGTTCAACATTTATGTGAAGCTGCTGGGTGAGATCATCTGAGGTTTTGGGGTGGAATTCCATCAGTACGCTGATGATACTCAGCTGTACATTTCCACCCCGAACCACCCAAATGAAGCTCTTGACGTGCTGACCCAGTGCCTGGAGGCCGTGCAGATCTGGATGGGGAAGAACGGTCTCAAGCTCGAGTCCTACGGGAGAGGGGCGGTATAGAAATTTAAGAAATAAATAAATAAATAAATAAAAATAAGAAAAACAGGAGCCATCTAAAACATACAATGTAAGAACTGCAACAACTACTACGTACTAGGAAAAACAGCCAGAAGACTGTCAGAACACAACCATGAACACCAACTAGCCATTAGAAGACATGATGAAAATGCTTTAATTTCACAGCATATAGACAGATTTAACCATAGTTTCAATTTGGAAAATGTGACAATTTTATAGACCAGGCCAAGTCTAAAACTGCCAGGGAATGTCTAGAAGCCTGGCACTCTGACAAATTAGCCATCAATAGACCCATAGACATTAACACATCTGTAGACTATGCAAAAGAGATGATCAACCAGCCCAAAAGGGAACAAAATGACTCAACCACTTCTCAACCAGCAATCAGCACTTAGATCAGCATAGATTAACTCCAAGGTCAACTTCAGACCAACAATCAAGTAAGCAATACCCCAATCAAGAAACTGCCAAACAGCCATTGGCAAACAGCCCAAGCAAAGAATCCCTATGACCACCCCCACCCACCCAGACAGGCAAGACACCAGAATATGAACTGAGGGCAAACAGCACTCCTTACTACCGGTAGCACTGATGATGTTACCTAGTTTGGGTAAGAAACATCTGCAAGAAAACAAGCAAACTCAGAGAGCACCAAGGACCCCACATTTTTGTGATAATATATATATATAGCTATATATAATTAGTTTTATCTATATAATATAATGTTCAATGAAATAAATTTAAAGAATAAAAGACAATGAAAAAAGCAGAGTAAAGACAAGGGGGAACAAAGTCTTATTACTTTTATACCATTTTGCACTATGTTAGGGTGTGGACATAGTTTACTTAGACTTCAGTAAGGCATTTGACAAAGTAGACCACAGCTTACTTCTTGGTAAGATAGAAAAAATGTAGGATAGATAGACTCATCACCAGATAGAGTCGCAGCTGGCTGACCAACCAAAGTCGATATATAGTTTTCAATGGAACTAAATCTATATGGAGAGAAGCATATAGTGAGGTACCTCAAAGTTCTGTCTTGGGCCCAGCCCTCTTCAAAATCTTCCTAAATGATTAGATGAGGAGCTAAAAGGAGAACCCATCAAATTTACAGACAACACAAAGCTGGGGGGGGGCTTGCCAACACTTTGGAAGATAAACTCAAATATGAGCATTGGACCCTATCCAACAAGATGCAGTTCAGTGGTGGGAAAAGTAAGGCAAAAATCAAATGCAAAGGTACAGAATAGGTGGTATTGGCTCAATCATAATAACTGTGAGAAGGATCTCAGTGTCCTAGTAGATGACCACTTAGGTATGGGCAGCATGTGCTGCAGCTGTCGAAAAAGCCAATGCAGTCCTAGGATACTTTGATAGAGGCATAGCACCAAGATCACAAGAAGTGATAGTTTTACTCTATACTCTACTAATGAGGCATGGAATGAATTCTGGTTGTCATAATAAAAATAGATGATAAAAAAAAAGATGCCAAGGCCCTAGAAACAGTGCAGAGAAGAGCAATAAAGATGATAAGGGGTCTGGACACTAAAACATATGTCAAACAGTTAAAGGAACTATGTAGATCTACTTTATTGAAGAGAAGGATTGTGGGTGACAGGATAGCTGTCTTCCAGTACTTGAGAAGCTATCACAGAGAAAAGGGAATTAACTTATTTCCCAAAACACCCGAGGGCAAGAAAAAAAAGAATGGGTGGAAGATCATGAAGAGATCCAATCTAGAACTAAGGAGAAATTCTGTGATAACGAGAACGACTTGCCTTCCATCACTGAAAGTTTTCAAGAAGAAATTGGATAACCATTTTTCCAGAATACTGTAGGATCTCCTTGCTTGAGCATAGGATCAGAGTAGAAGAGTCCAAGGTCCCTTTTAACCTTGTTATTCTATATTCTAGTTTGCTTGATGAAGTAGCATGATAAATACACATGTATATACTTTGAATTCTTAACAACAGGAGCATTATCTCTTTGCCTAACTAGGCTGGGCTGTGAATAATAAAACAAAATTCTTTGCCTACCAAAAATACAAGTGATAACTTTTCTAATTCTGCTATGGAGTTTCACTACTGTCACTATTGTCATATAATGATAGCAGCAGAATAAAATGAAACAAAAATACAGGCAGGTCTTTATGTGGATTTTGCTCATTTTTTATCGAATTCCTTCTTATCTTTTTCTTATCCTATACACATGTAATGCTATCCTCTTGGCTGTCTTTCATTCCACCAGCTCTTCTTATAGTATTTCGCGTTTCACTGAGTGTTATTTTCTAAATCAGCGTTTCTCAGCTTTGATAACTTGAAGATGTATAGACTTCAACTCCTGGAATTTCCCAGTCAACTTTACTTTGCTGACTGGGGAGTTCTGGGAATTCTGGGAATTGAAGTCCACACATCTTCAAGTTGCCAAGGTTGAGAAACACTGTTGTAACTTCTTCTAATCCTTTCTTTTTCCTTTGAAGAAAGCCCTTTTTAGTGCACCTAATGTGTCATGAACATTAATGAACAACTTCAGAAGAAGAAAAAAAGTAGTTCAGTACTGTTGTCAGTTTTTAAGTAATTCCTGCCGACAGTTCTGAATTCCATGGTGTTGGCTACAGCTGTGAAATTGTGATAAGTTAAAACCCTGCTGTGTTCTCTCCCTTTACACCAGTTGGTGCATGGCATGAATGTTCAATAGTCACATTTTATTGACCAAGCCTAAATTCTCATTGTAGCTATTGAAAATGGAACTTGAAATGCTGATGATCCCCTTTGGCATGGGTGAGGAAAAATATGCTTCCAAAATCAGTATGTAAAATTTAAAGAGGAGAGAAGCGTCACATAAAATCACATTTAATTCTGCACTTTATCATTATAATGTGACTAGATGATGTGGACTTGAATACCCTTCTGTAACTGAAGGAAGAGGGGAGTTGTGATTGCTACTTATGAAGCATACAGCATGATCAAAATGATCAACAATAAAAAGATATATGTATGTATATATGTTTTTTGAGGTTTTCGTGGGTGTTTGTATGTAGGTCTTTGGTTCTTCGGGTTCTCTCCCACGCAGAATCTGAAGTGTCCTGGCGACGTTTCGACGAAGTCTCATTCGTCATCTTCAGGCTGGTGCTTCCGGCTTCTGCTTCTAGGAGCAATGTGAGATTTTAGCTGTTTCTTCCTTTTAATTGCCAGTGGGGGTTTGAACTGATTGGCTGGGAGCTCAGCTGTGTTCTGATTGGGTGGAGGTGTGTTCTGATTGGTTAGGGGCTTGGCTGTGCTCTGATTGGATGGGGGGGTTGGCTGTGCTCTGATTGGCTGGGGCAGTGTTCTGTTTGGGTGGGGGCTTTGTTGTGCTCAGGTTAGTCAGTGTTACAAGGGGATTAGTGATGGTAAACTGTATAGCTGTTTGGCTTTGCGTTCGTGTATGTATATATATGTGTGTGTGTGTGTATACATACACACATACATACATACACACACACACACACACACACACACACACACACACACATATATATATATATGTGATTATGTACCACAAAGGCTTAAGTTTTATATATTTAAAATATGTAATTACATATTAATGTGTTTTATTTTTTTAACATTCTTGCTCCATCAATCCTAGATTAATTAGGCACTGCCTGCTATTTTTAATCACTAATAACTGCACAAAACAAGAGCATGCATAACTGTATATTGTGTGATCATGCAATCCAGGTGACTTATTTTTTGAAACTCAACTATTGAACACGTTTATTAAAGTTTTGATAGTATTACTGAGATGATAGATTCTGTTGCCACTTTTGTTAGGAAAACCATCTCCTTCTAGTTAGATTGGTATTGTTCTACTGGAATGTCCTGCAGTCCTCTCAATTCTACATAGGCCAGTGTTTCTCAACCTTAGCAACTTTAAGATGTCTGGATTTTAACTCTCAGAATTCCCCAGCCAGCATGTTGTTCATGCTATTAGCAGATTTCTGGGAGTTGAAGTCCAGACATCTTAAAGTCGCTTAGATTGAGAAATACTGACCTAGATGAATATACTAGGATTTATAACTGAGTACATCAGATGGAAAAGGATGCACCTTTATTCAAAAGAAAGTCTACAAACCATGGCTTGTGCAATCAACCTATAATTACATGACTGAGATTTAAATTTGTAAAGCTGTAAACGTTAGCACTTGTTGCTGATATTTAATTTTATTCAGTTTATATATTCATATACTGAAGTCTGTCAGTCATGTTCTAAATATTTACTTTGTCTTTCATTTTGCCAAATAAGCAGTTTAGCTTCTTTCCATTGTGTTCAATGTCACAACATTTGCAGCAGTTTTTCAGAGCATTGATTAGTTTGTGCTATGCTAATTTTTAGCACAAAGGGAGAATTGATTTACTTCAAGCTTGGCCTGTCTTAGCACTGAAGTGGAAATCAGTCCATCGGAAATATGGAAAATGAGCAGTTATACTAACAGCTGGATAAATGACTTGACATTTGTGAGCCCAAAGTATTTGATGGATAAAAAGGATTTATCAATTAAAATAAACCATCAGCCATCCCATCATTTAGCTACATGTTGAAAGAATGACAAAAGGGCTTCCAGAGTAAAGGAAAATAATTCTGATTATAGACATTTATATAAGCATCCGAATGGGTAATTCATACATAAAAAACAGCAGGCAGAGGGGTATTGTTTTTGATATAATTCTGTCATGGCATTCTGGATCTGCAACTGTGTTTTTGTTACTGTAATATGTTTTAGATGCACTAATAGTTCTGTTATTTGTCTACTCTCTATCAAATGGTGCTGATGATACCCTGTTCCCAGACATATATAATTGAAAGCCTGCAAGATGCCTGGGCCAAATATTGCTATTCTTTAGCAACAAATTAAAGACATGGGACACATTATCACAATTTGCTATATTTCAGCAGCAATAATGGAAAATAATGCAAATGCGTTACTTTATTTCAGGGGTTGCTAATGGATGAAAAGCATCTCATATTTGGGATCTCTGATGTTGACTTCTCTCATGTGTATGTCTGTTCTAGTTAATGCTATTTAGGGATAAATTGCCGTGGAGAAAATCTATCTATGTGGTCACTAAGAGTCGACAACTTGATGGCACATAATCAATCAATGCCTTTTTACAATGCTCCTTTTGGAGTAAGGATCAAAGTATATAGGTGTGTGTGTGTGTGTGTGTGTGTGTGTAAGAGAGAGAGAAAGAGAGAGAGAGTATATATGTGGGTATATTCTAAATTGCTAATGCTGACAAGGAGGAACAAAATATATGCCATTTCCTTCTTTGTTATTATGCTTGTCCTGGGTCCTTCAACTGTAATAAACTAATTTATATACTGTAATGTAATGTGGAATGATCTTGGGACACAGGGGGAATAGCCCCATCCAGGAAAATGGTTGGATAAGAGGCAGCTTAGCCAGCAGAAAGAATGTGGGTGTGACAAGCATTTCAGGAGGGACTCTCCCTAGTTTCTTGGACTATAAGGCAACGGGGGGGGGAATGTAGTTTTAGACTTGCAAAATTCTGTCAATATAACTTTATAATAAAGTAGAACTACTACTTCAGTTTGTAATTCTTATTTAGGTCACCTCACAAGAATGAAATTATTGCATATATAACAACTGTTGGTCATTTATAGATACAAAATAGCCCTTAATTTCTAACATGAGCTATGCTGTCTAACAACAACAGTTAAGCTGTCAAAAACTAGAGAGATTCTAGCAACTCAGCTCCTGAACCAGAAACACATTTTATATTTTCTTATTCGGGACTGACTTGTGTTGCTGAATGGAAATGAATAGAATACAACCTCAGTTATCCTGACAAACCTTCGTCCTAAACTCAGGTAATAAGAAATTGGCAACATAAGACTTACAAGCTATATACAGCCAATCAAAAATTTTCCAAGAAGTGACAATCAAAACAGTAAAGTCAACAGGTGAGACCAATATGCAAAACTATAGAGAGAAGATGAAGCAATTCAAGGATGCTTATAGGAGATTATTTTTGCTATTTCTGTAATATATGTTCTCCCTGGTATGGCAATCATTCTAGTAACATGTAGAAATACATTTAAAAAAACACTTGTAGCAAAGTAAAAATTTATCAGGATTTATTAAATTATTTTAAGAGTTGCTCAGTAGCAAATTTATCTAAACTTAGCTGTACAGTTATACTGCTTGAGTGAAATCCAAACACTTTATCATAATAATCTATACATTCATATTTAGGGAAACTAGTGCTACATACAAAATATCATTCAGTAGCCTAAGACAGTCTGTGCTTACTAACATCTGACCACATATCGTCTTAGAGTAGTGACTATCATTTTTTTATTAAGAGACAATAAATTGTTCCTTTTTCTTACAAAGATATCAGCAGTGGGTAATATTAGTCACATGAATGTTCCTTTGACCTATAACTTTAATCCAACAATTTGGTCTAATGCTGATCCAATAAATATACATTTTTTCTTCAAAACTGGCATCTCTAATTGTATTCCTTATTATATGCCATCTGTGTTCTGCAGACAATCCAATGACCTCTTGCTAAATTCTCAGTGCTATGTTTGCTAGAAAAAGAGAGGAGAGAAAAATCACTTCATATACATTGTATATCAAGAGGAGTTGTATTGCATATAAATGTAGGATAATTTTAGTGGCACATTAAAAGAATTCAGTTGCCCATATTTGGGAAACTGTACAATTCCACTCACCTTATTATAAAAGATGTTGCAGGATTGGAGAATGTATGGCAGGCAGTAACAAGAATATAAAGATTTAGAGCTCTTAGTTATTCAGCAAGGTATCTTTCAGCAAATGAGAGATTAAGAGGGAACCTCATTAAAGAACAGAAAATTCCAAGGGGAATAGGGAAGATAATTGTTTCAAGGCAATTTGAGAGAATGTCAAATACAAGAACAAGGGGCACCAACTTTTGATAAAGGAAGAACTTCAAGCCAACAGTTTTTACACAGTGGGTAAATTATGAATTGCAAAGAATAAATGATTGATACAGTGAAGCCTAAAGTAAATAGTTCCAGTTCTTTTCAAAACCAACAAAGGTGAGTTTTATCTTTTTGAAATGCATGTTCCAATTTCATGAATTCAAATATTTGCCATACATTTATTTTATTTTTTTATATCTACCTAACCATCTGTTGATATGTTGACACAATCATTTGCTCATTGGATATCAGAAGAAGTATAACCTGAGCAATAATAATAATCAAGGGCTAAGACTATTTTCAGTACAAGAACAATCTATTACAGTCTTCCCCAACCAATTGCCTTTCTTATGTATTGTTGGATTGTATTTCCCACCTTCAGTCTTTTACCATTTTGACTAGGAATTTTGACAGTCCCTTTTAATTTAGAGGACAACAGGTTTGGGAATGTCTGTAGTATTTGGCCCTTTTTACTTTCATTTGGATTGAATGGACAGTTATTTTAAATGTTTTCAACAAATTTTGTTTCATGTTATTATTAATAGCTTAAAAATGCCAGCCAGGCAGAAAGTTAGCCGGAAGAGCAGAAGGGAAGGAGGGGGGGGACTGACTCTTAGTTATGACGATTGCAATGTCTCAGGGTCATGTGATCACTAACCGTGTTAGTAACTTATCAACAGCAGTGACTCATTTAACAACTATGACAAGAAATGGGGCAAAACTCACTTAACAGATGTTTCATTTAGCAACAGAAATTTTGGGCTCAATTGTGGTCATAAGTTGAGGACTATTTGTAGGTATAAGATTACATTGTAAGAAAATGATAGAAGTTGGAGAATTAAAAGGAGATTTAAAAGGATGATTTCTTCAGTACTTGTGGTTATTCAATAAAATTAATTAGCAGTCCTAGAAAACATGAAAAGTAAACTGTTTCTCACAGTGTGCAATTAATTTATGAAACTAACTACCACCTGATACAGTAGCAGCTACTATCTTAAATTGGTTATATAAATCCAGGATTAACATATTTATGGAAGATATATTTTTCAGTTAAATAGCGTTAAACAGAGGCTGATCAGTATAGGATGACAACAGAAGATAAAGGCCTTTTGAGCTTTCTGAGTCTGCACTGCTGAAATTTTGCAGCAAACAGTTAAATAAAAGCAGCTTATTTTCCCATATTTTTTCCTATAAAAATTCAGTGAGTTGAGCCCACTTTTTGAAAAAATCCAGATCTTTGTGTTCTTGTAGGTGGTCCAATTCCAATTCCAGTGAAGTAATTACATCAATGTCCTCAACCCTTGACTGCTGAAAAAGAGTGAAAAAAGCCATCACTGGCACAAAATAGTTTCTGCCCCTTTCCTTGGATGGATCTCTGATTTAACCCAATATCTATTTTAAGGCAACTAATTTCAGTTAATGGCAGGTGGTGTGATGTTCTCATCACAATTCTCAGCATGGCTGTAATGCTTCACCACTGGCAGGCGAGGTGTAACCTTCCATCTAGCAATGCATGGATTACTGATTTGCACTCCCTTATCTTATTTGAATTGACCACAGGTCAATGTGAGCTCAAAGGAGATAAATATGAGAATATTCAACTAGCTTTTTAATTTCATCATCATAATCTACAATGTCAAATATTTCTTTATTTCCATTGTATTTAATCAAAGGCACTTTCTCAAGGTATCTCTTCCATCCTTCTGTTCCACTCATGTTTTTTTTAGATTTTGTTTGAATATTATTTTATTTGCATTGTGAAAAGAACCTAATGATCTTTTCTGTTTACAAAGAGCCATAATACTTATAAGGGTTCTGATCTTAGGAAAAAAAAAAATTCCCTTTGAAATAATGTCACTCCCATTCATCTTCTATCCACCTTGCCTATACCACAGGTAAAATAAACCATGCCAATATAAGGATCCCTTGGTAGTTCCAAGCTGGTCTTTACTAAGTACATATCAGTTCATTGCAGATCTAAACAATTGCCTTCCTGAGCACATATTTATTAAAATCCTGCTCAGCTATTAAATTTACTGGGTGACCTCAGAAAATAACTACCATTCAGTTAACTTATGGTTGTATGACGACTTAGAGAGTACATTTTATGTGGCTAATCTTGGAGGAAAAAAAAGAGAACCAGTGTTAAATCTGATGATTACGTGAATGGTAGACTGTCAGGGCTATAGGTCAAACATGGAAAAATGTGGCTAGGGCAAATCTCTTCCATATCATTATCAAGAAAAATCCATGGACATGTCTAAGCAATTACAAGGAACTGGGATGAATTCTCAGGGGAAACTTTACTAAAGAGAATACAAGTGAGGCAACAATGATGTGTTCACACAGACTTGAAGATTCTGCTTCTCAAATGATGAAACACCAGGGCTTTCTTGCTATTATGCTACTGTACTTGCATTTTATGTTATTTGGAAGCTCTTCAGAAGAAAAGCAGCATGTAAAGGGTAGAAACTCAACCACGTGAATACCATTTGATTTCACCAAACGAATGCCAACTATTAATAGAACAAGGATGGTCCTATTGCTAGCATAACATTTCTAGAAAAAAAAACTGGTTTGGCCCAGAAAAACAATATAAATAAGAGTTTGCATTACTACTGATGATGATGATAACAATAACAGAAAATAATATTAATATGTTAACATCTAGGACATGTTAGTCATTTTTATCATAAAAAGCAGCAAGATAACATATGTAAGATATCTGGAGTTTTGTTTTGCAAACTCCATCCAATCTGTATGTGGGGAATTGAAGTAACAAGAATTTGTTTACAGTAATAGGAACTGAAGTTTCTTCCAATGAAACATGGGTTTTTATCAAGCAGCTGCTGTAATTTACATTGTGCTTCAAAAGTCATGAAACAAGTATATAATTAGGAATATATGTGATGACCTCTTCATACAAGTGTCATTTTAAAGTCATCACAGACAAAGCTGGCTTAAAGTTACAATATTTTATGATGGCCACAAAATAGCTTAATTTTACAAAAAAGAGTCACGTTGGGTGTTTTTTTTTCTTCATTTGTTTTTTCCCCCTAGCATTTATTCCTAGTTTTCAAGGTCATAAAAATTCAAGGTTTAAGAAATGCAACATATTGACTTGACTTCATATTTTGTATTATGTTTTATTCACTAAACAAGATACAATTAAGTTCACATGACCAATCAGAAATCATAGTTTATGAATCACAATGGCAAGGTTCTCATCACATGCTATGCAAAAATTAAATAAACCATGTTATAGTGTGGCATGAATCAGGTCTTTTTCTGCTGCTCTTTAAAGCCCTGAAAGCAACAAATTCTGCCAATTACCACGAATGAACTATTGAAAATCCTCATCGCTTCAAAGACAGAACTTCATATTGCACGGTGTTTGCTTGCCTGTATGTTTCTGTAGTCATTCATCAGAACCAGCTGAAGGTTGGGCTAGTTCTCCATCTTAACAGGAAAATGTGGATGGAAAAACCTGCTGAGCATATTTTTTTTCTTTCTTTTGCTTTCTGCAAGTGAGTGTTATTAAGAGTTTGAACCAGCTCTGGTTTACAATATATTCAGAACCATATGTATGCATTAATTAAAGAAATGTAGAGGAGGAGAAGGAGACCTGAGAAAATAACAAAGCAGCAGTGAATGCGTGCAATGATTTTTCATTCTGTTGCGCTTCAGCTCTGCCCCTGCAACAGAGGATCTAATCAATCTGCCGGCTATTAAGTTTGTTAATTGATAATGCATACTAATTAGACTGTGCGCGGTTACTTAAGAGACTTTGCTAAGGTGATTGTAGGCACAAGTCCAAATGGAGTTTAAAGTATTCTGCGTGAGGTTAAAACCTATCAACCAGAATAGATGGATTTTATATTATAACAGAAGGCACAACATATTCCTAAGCATTTAATGTAGTTCACAGCCATTGTTGCCTATCTTATGTCAATCGAACAATTACATTTTAGGACATCAATAAGTGCTAGATCATGTAAGTAAGTCATATGTATGAGACTTGTGTGGAATGTAGTTGATAATTATGGGGGGAAACCTTTTATTTGGGGAAAGGCAACATTTTTTTCTACCGAATAATGGATGAACACTATGGTGAGAAAACAAACAAGCTTTACCTTGTGAGTACTTGGACATTTAGAGACATAAAAATACCATGCTCTTCTGCCCTCATTTCACAGGGCAATAAACCAGATCCTATAAACTACAAGAATTACACAACCCAATAATCCTAAATGCAAGGGTATTATTTGCCATCTCACACAATCGGACATACCTGGTTTTAAAGCTCATCTCTGCCTTGAAATACAAGTACCTTGCTTTTCCCCTTTATTCTGTTCAGTTGACCTTCATTGAAGTTCCCTGCATAATGAAGCTACTGATGACAAAGACAAGGGCTGAGCTTGCCAAATTAAAGCAAGGAACCCAGCAAGAAATAAAAACTTTTAATTAACTGCTAGATGCATACTTTTGGGGAAATTTTATGATGATTTTGTATGGGTATTTCATTGAATGATGTAATATATTTTAAAGCGGCTTATTGAGATTAAAAAAGAATGCAGTACATAAATATTGTACAAACTAAGCTTTGCCTAACCTACATTTCTAAAATAGGTATATTTGCAATATTATTCAAGCTGGCTGTAAACAAGGCCTTTAGGTGACATCCAAGAAATTGATGGGAATATCCATTCACAACTGAATTTATTTAATTGAAAATAATACCAAAGTACATATAATTACTTCCAGTACATTTTTATATTTCACATTTATTTTTGTCATATTAAAAATAATTCGATGAAAAGTAATCCCCTCATATTTGTAGGGTGGACACCAAGACTGTGAATGATTTTTAAGAAAAAAAATAGAAAAAGATCTTTGTTAGTATTTATGAAATACAGTATTCCTTAAACTTTAAATTAACTTTGCTTTTCTTCAGTTTAATATTTGGAACTTGTCATCCACATATACAATGATGCATGGAATACCTTCCATCAATTGTTGCCCAGTATGATAAAACACTTCAGGAACTGAACAGAACCCAAAAGATATGTTTAAAATATATTTGATTATATGGCATATTAAATGTACATGGGTATGTGATTTCTTCCTCTGTTGACATATGCCAAAACCAACTGATACATTCAGCTTATTTAATTTTGGGAGGGTCCATGAAAATTTTCAAACGTCCACCTTATAATTATAACCATGGAATGAACCCATTCAATTTCTTAAATGGCTAATGGCCTGCTGGCTGAGGAATTCTGGAAGTGAAATTCACACATCTTAAAGCTGTCAAGTTTGAAAAACACTGTCTTAGAGCATCCTTTAAAATTTTTTGAAGCTGTCAATGTTTAGTTAGTACCAAAGAGGGCTCTACTTTCCAAAGATGCTATAATTGGGCTTCTAGTCATGTGTTTATTCTCTGTGGTTTGATTGCACAATAGCATGCATTTTTCCTTTTTAAAAAAATCTAGTGGTATAGCTTTTTTGCTTTATTTTTTGCTGAACCTGGGTCTCTGGCATGTCATCATTGCTGCAAAGAGATTCAGTTTCACTATTGATATCAGGTATTGTTCATCTATGGGAGACGAGGACACAAGAGATAGACAGATAGACAGATGATAGATGATGGATAGAGTTGATAGAGATAGAGATGATAGAATTATATAGATGATATAGATAGACCAATTGAATAAGAATTGTAGCAGCAGCCTACTACCTGTAATACCCAAATTAGTGATACTTTTCTTTGGTCATTTCAAAGCATATCTTATAGAAGTATGTTAAAATTACTTTATTCACATGGCGAAATGCTCTATTACTTTGCTTCTCCATACAGCTTTAAGTATTTTTGAACTGTCATCTGGAGTGTCACCTATGACACTTTGATCTACTCATATATTATCTTCTTATTAGCTCTCACATTGAGTTAAGTTTAACTTTGCTCACATTCTTCACACCCTATGATCTCCTCCAATCAGTCTGCAATGGTCATGGAGCACCAGATAGAGGCAAATGTGCAACTTGGGATAGACTAACTTTCTTCCTTTTTTTCCTTTCTATAGGCTTCTAATTTGAGAGAAAATTAGCAAGCATATTTGGTAGTAGAGTACAGGCTCCATTAAACAGTAGTGTTTGTTTTTTACTAAACGTATCTAGGATTACATAATGAAAACAGCATAAATTGTGAACAATCCCAGTGTTACTAAGCTTTGACTATAGTAAAAACACCAATGTATAATAATAAAACTTCTGTGCAAATGCTTAAAAAGCCACAAAACTATGGTTTCTGCTTGGCCAGAAGAAATGTAACATTGTTGTCCTGATCCTGCTGGTCTTAAAATTGAAGCATGCATGCTTAATAAGAAATAAACACTACTGACCTTAATTATATTTACCTGAGTGTAATCATGCATAAAATGGGGCTGACTAGTGTTTTTTTCCATCTCTCTTTTGCTTAAGGCCAGTACACAAAATAAAGAACTAAACCACAGGTGTCAAACTCCCCACATCACGTGACATGTCACGACGTATCGCACTCTTTTTGCATTGCTGGGAATGGGGTGGGCATGGCTTCAGTATGATGAAACTGGCCCGCGGGCCAGCAGTTTGACACCCCTGATAGTAAACCATGGGATCACAAGCAGTCTTCTGAGAATTTTTTGTTATCCCCAGAACACTATTAATTACTGCTGCCGACTAAACAGATTGGCAAAAGAATATGTGGAAATCAAGTTGGGGACAGGATTCACAATAAGTGTGGTCTCCTACTTTAGATACACCCACTTTTTGCTTTGACCAGAAGCCTCCTAAGATTCATATGTAGTCATTTATCCAATTAGTTATTTATCATTGAATCTAAGCCAATTAAAGGACAAAGTTAATTTTTATCTTATTAGATTTCATCTCTCTCTCTCTCTCTCTCTCTCTCTCTCTCTCTCTCTCTCTCTCTCTCTCTCTCTCTCTCTCTCTCTCTCTCTCTCTCTCTCTCTGTGTGTGTGTGTGTGTGTGTGTACTGGTAAGGATTTGTAGGAGGGGGCTTTATTATTCTATGGCATATCTATGTATTAATCTATGGATATCACAAGAAGTCTGGAAGCACTGCTTTAGTTAACAACTTATATTAAAAGCATAAACTTTTGTGAGCTACAGCTCACTTCATCATATGCAATGGAGTGATTAGACTGATGGGAGCTACCTCATCCCAATTTAAATCTTACATCTATCTAGTCACTTCACTGCATCTGAAGAAGTGAGCCCTCACAAAAGCTTATGCCTTTTAATGAAAGTTGTTAGCCTGAAAAGGTGCTATCAGAATTCTGATTTTTTGACAAGGCCTTTTCTAATCACCCTAGCCTTACATTTTCTTGTTTGCCATTTAACTTCCCATATACATCTGCATTGCTGATTTCACCACTTTGTTGTGATTGTTAAGCTCATTAAATGAAATGAAGAATGAAAAAGAAACAAATTCTTCTTAAACTATGTATTCGGTTTTTAGAGTAGGTGTGGTTGCTTTCAGTAGGAGGTCATCAAACCAAAAGGTGATTTTCATTCCACTCTCTGGGAACAAGTTCTTCTTCCTGAATTTTAATGGTCAACAACATGGCTGTCTTTTGCTTAAGGCTTCTCCATAAAAATGACTCACAGTTTCATCAGATCTGTTTAAAGACACAAAGGTAAATCTGATTTTGTTGCTGTTGTTTTTACTCTGGTTTAAATATCCTAAGTTCCTCCAGCTAGCTGTTGTATTTTAGCCTATACTTGAGGGCAGGAAAGATAAAATAATGTTGAGAAAACCTCTAATAAAAAGTGTTTTGAAGATCTCCCCTTATTCCCTTATTTGGTTATGAGTTAACTTATGTACATATCTTAAGGAGATTGTTTTAGACTGCTATCACATGATGGAATAAAAACAATTCCAATTGGCATTTCCAGAAGAGAGATTGAAGAACAATTCTAGTGCCCTTGTAATACTAAATACTAATAATTATAATTCTAGTAATACTAATTCTTCTATGTAGACCTTCTGAGCTGGGTTTTGCTCGTATTGGAATGGGCAGTTCCAGAAAGTAGATCAGGAGGGGCATCCTTTGATTCTGTGGAGGCATCTTTGTGCATTGACTTTCTCTAAAGTGAAAGTCATTTTCCACATTCTTCAAAATGGAGTGAGGTCATATGAAGGTGTGGCATCAACACATAAATCAACTCTGTATCTCCTTTTTATCAAAATTAAATGAAGTTATATGGGTGCTAAATCAAAGAATTGAAAAAGACTTGATGAAGATCAATAAATTATTCTCATCCTGGTAGTGGATGGCATGAAGATCAATAACTTGATCCTCAGTATAGACAACATAGGAGTACTGTTAGAAGTGATTCATCTATCCCGATAAAAATTTGGTGCTCAGTTTCTTCTAAAAGGTATTGTGCATCCATTAATGGGTTGGCTACATTGTTTGGGATATTCTTTTTTAAAACATTTTTATTTTATCAACAAAATAAAATACAAAACAGAAAAATGAACATCCAACATGAACAACAAACAGAAAAAAAAATCTTACGTACTAAAAAAGGAAAAAGAAAAAATAGTCCCAAATGTCAAATAAATCTAACATTAAACATAAGAATACATCCTGGTTGGATACTGAAAAATAAGTTTAAAAAAAAGCTAATAGGTTCTCTTCTCCTTGCATGATTGGGTCTACAAAGAGTAATAAGCTTTCCCATTCATAATTATCAAAAATGCTATATAAAATAAATATTCCAGATGTGGAAATCTATCTATCTATTGTTTGGTATATTCTTGATCCTTTCTTTTCCCTGGGTAAAAGCAAAAAAAAAAAAAAAAACCCACAAAAAACCCTCCATAGCACAGGGCAGCTTTTGCTAGTTAACATTAATGATCAAACTAATATTCTGATCTAGATAGAGATAGTTTAACTTTGGTGTTTCCATACCCAGTATTCCTTTTTAATAAAACATGCCGCTTTGTACACTGCCATACCTTTGAAGATTGGTTGACAATTTTATATAGTTCAAAAGATGTATCCCTACTGGCTAAAGCTACTGAAGGTTCTGGCATTAGTCCACACATGATTCTAAATCTCTGTTTTCCCATCTGTATACATGTAAAAATATTCCAGAAAACTCTACAAATGTTTGCCATGGACCGTTTCCTTATATTGAGATCTGCTTGGTTTCAGTACTTCGGATTTGTTTAACAGTTTGAACGCTAAGATTCTGTGATTATTTGACTTAGAACTGCCTTCAAAATGTGTTTGTTTTTTTTTACGTTGGTGGTAAAATTATGGTCTTGAATGGTCTTGAAAACCTAAGTACTATAGAGCCAAATTTCATTACTACTTTGATGGGAGACCACAAGAAAATCCCACGGCTGTAAGCTAATTGAAAAAGAAAAAAAATCCCAGAAGGCCATAGCAAAATATTTCTGTACTGTACTACTGTAATCACCAGGAGTCAAACTTGACTTGCAGAGGTATTATCTTAATTTTACCTTATTTCATGTAATATACTGACACAAATATTTCTCTGGACTAAAAATAGGTACCAGTTCAGCTCTTGGTATTAATTTGATCATCAAAACTATATTGTTTCTTAGTTCTCAGACTTATGCAGATTGCATAGAGTCATCTATTTAATATGAAGATGTGAGCATTAATAATTCTGATGCCTCTTTTTATTTTCTTGGAAATTTGACTTAATTTTCCATCATGTTTCCATGTAATAATTTTATGACCCCTGTTTCTCTGCCCTTTGACCACTGATCATTACATCAATTTTGCTGCTATTTTCCAGACATATACATATCTTACTACAGATATGGTCATCAATTATTTTATATATAATATGTCTAAAGTAACACAGTCATGGCAACCGATGATGAGAAATAAAACTCAGCTAGCTAGAAGAAGCTGGATTACTTTCTGAGCTTCAAAGATTAACTTGGATTTCCTATATTTGAATCCAAAATATTACTGTAAGGACTGTAGGACATTACCTTTAAAGACTAGTGTTCTCATTCAGGTCCTTAACTTGTGCACATTCTGAAATGGGAAACATTCCTGATTTACAAAATAAAACAATTTTCTAAATTGGTACTACTCCATATGGAACTGTTTCTGTAAACTTGAGTTATTCCAGTTTGGCTTGGAATTAAACAAGAGAATATTAACAGGGGCACATTCAGTTTAAATTTAATGCAGATCACAATGGAAAAATGATTAATATTCAGCTTAGTGCTTCACTGTGAACTAAAGTGTGTGGATTTTAAAGTACAAAAATGAAGATAAATGAATCTCTCTCTTACCCAGCCATATCATATATAAAATAAACATTTTTGCTGTTCAGTTTGTTTCAGGAAAAAATAAGCTATGGTGCTAAATATATTTGCTAGGAGCATATTTCACTGGTTTTCTTTTTTTCTTAGATTACAATAATGTCATTGCATCCTTTATCCTAATTCATTATCCATTTCTTTTAATTTAAAAATCCTTTTGTTTACTATACTGGAGAAAACAAAGGCCAGCTCTATACAAGTGGTTAAATGAAAGACATTTACTAAAGTTACTGCAAGAGATAAACAAGTAGTAAAGCAATGAATAGTTAACCCTACAAACTTAGCTATACATATGACTTGGTGCTTTGTTTCCAGTCCCTGATTCCATAAGCACACAACTTATTCTTCAAAATAAGTTAGCATTATATGTTAGCATTAAAACACATATAAGTTAGCATTAAAACACACACACACACACACATCTATGGTAATATTCACACAACATCTGACACAACATGGAATCTACAGCTTGCATAGAAAGTGAACATTTCGGTCAACTGCAAGAGAGCTAGGTAGCTCAATTTACCATTTGTAATTTTGCTTTAGCTACATTTTTTTTAAAAAAATCACTGGTCAAAACTGATCCCATCTTCTACATTGCAAATATTTTAGGGGTGCAACCACAGGGGGTTGACAGAGGAAAGCAACAGTTTGGGAGCAGAGGTTGCTCTGTCTACATTTTTTAAGGCAAAGCCATGGTAAATGCAAATCACAAAATCTTGTCACACATAGGATGAAGCCAGAGTGTTCTTCCTATTGGAAACAGTGCCCTAACTTAAAATGACAATAAACAAGCTTCCCCTGATGTCACATCTCTGAGTTTCAGCTTTCCAACTTGTCTGCCTCTCTAATTCAGATTTTTCATATCCTGATAATTAATTCCATACCAAGAAAATATTTTGATATCAAACAAATCTTATTCCCTTCTCTTTTATAAATTAATATATTTATTCATTCACTAGTTTTAAAATAAAATATTTTATTAAAATATTAATTGTACATATTTATAGGAAAAAAACAGCACCTGGAGTTATATCATCTTTTATAATGCAAGTGTCATATTATGGTTTTGGGGTGATTACGTCAATTTAGTTTTTCACGTATTATTAATAATTCCTCATTACATAAAATTATTACTAAACTGGTAATTAAGTGGATGTGAAGTATCCATATGTTGAAGTTCTCATAACATTTCAATTATGAACTTCATATCAGATGTCTTCCAATCTACATTAGAGACAGTAATGAGCCAGTTCTTGCCAAAGGCACCCAAATGAGCTCATTCAGCTTTGTTGTGCATCATTATATTGCTCTTGAAATGGTTGATCATCGTACCTCTGAAGATTTATAAACATCCAATTTTGGGGAGGAGTCTCATGGGTTTTGCATAATGGGAAAACAAATTTCCTGAGCATCATGCAGATTGGCCTAGAACAGCATTTCTCAATCTTAGTAACTTTAAGATGTGTAGTCTTCAACTCCAAAATTCTGGGGGTTGAAATCCACACATCTTAAAGTTGCCAAGACTGAAAAACACTGGCCTAGACAACTCGACTGAGTTGGTGAACCAAATTTCTTTTCTTTTTTCTTGTTTCTTTTGGAGTTTTATATTTTAAAATAATCTGCATGATCAACATCTATCCATAAAGTTCTCAGAAGTGGGCTTAATAAAATCATTGATACTGTGCTTTTACTTGGAGTAGATGGAGCCATTTACATTCAATAAATGACATTAAATTCAGCAAAATGTAAACCTGGGGTCTGAATTTAACTCCAAAAAAGGAGCTAAAAAATGTTCCCCAAAAGGGTATCTAAACAAATTCCAAAATAACCAGTTTTTATGTAGCAGCCTTTTCTTTTTTTTTTTAATTTAAAAATTCCCTTTATTAAAACAATCAGCATTGTACATAAAATCTTTGTATGCATCAAACATTATGGCATCTGATATACAACACTACGTATTATTCTTTGTAGACGTCTGGTTTGGTAAACATTCTTCACTCCTCACTTCAATCCTCTATTATACACCTGTTACATTTTTTTTTCTCTATGATCCCTAACAATAGGTCCTGAGGTAGTAGTTAAACATTAAATGTAAGATCATATTAATAATCAATCATCATAGAACACTACATATAACACTAGGTATTAATCTTTGTACACATCTGGTTTAGTAAATATTCTTTACTCCTCACTTCCAGCCTCAACTATATGTCTGTTATATTTTATCTTTTATGATCCCTATCAAAAGATCCTGAGGTAGAGATTCAATAACCTGGGGTAAAAGTTCAGTCTGCTTTATCATTATAAAAGTAATCATCATTAAGCAAAAGATCATATTAAGAAGCGATCATCGTAGGACATAACATACAACAATAGGTAAACATTCTTCACTCCTCACTTCAAGCCTCTATTATACACCTGTTACATCTTTAACCCCTTATGATCCCTAACAATAGGTCCTGAGGTAGTAATTCAATAACCTGTAGCAGCCTTTTCTAACTTGATATCCTTCAGATAGGTTGAAGCCTATTATCCCAGAATTCCTATCCTATCCATAAGAATTCCCACCCCACCTAATGAGCTAAATGTTTTTCCAGTTCTATTCCTAATTAGGCTGAAGGGTGCCAGATTGGGCACAATTGCTTATCAAGTTACTTCCTACCTTTCATTTCTCAATTCACATATTTTCTATCAATTAAAGTTTCCCATCTAGAAGAGAAACTAAGTGTTCTTTGCTTTAGTTCAACATCTTTATTCCTTTGGTGACCACTTAGATTAACTGTCTCATTCTCTTGTGGATATTCTATAAATCATACACTTTATTGTAGATTTCAAAGGCAAACAGAGGAGATGATGGAAGAAAAAGGTAATCTGGTGAGCAACCAACCATTTTGTAGTTTATAAAACTCCTCCCTGTCTCTTCAGAACAATCTTTATAAAAAGGATGCTATGATGAAGGAAGGGAGGGAGGAACAGTTAAAACATATAAGCTAATGCCTGTAAATTTGGCTTCTCTTAGATACTATATATTATGCAGCCTTCCTTCTATACTCTTCATTTGCCATTCTGTTTTTGCAAGTCCATTGTGGTTATAGACATTAAGCCTCACAGCTTGGCAGAAACATTTCTCTCCAGTGTTGTAAAATAATTGTTTTTCCACTTTCCAGTATTTCACCATAAAGAAAATGCCTCAATTTCCTCACTTTGTTTAACACAAAGTTCATAGTTTTATAGATAATCACAGGGTTAAGAGTAAAATGTTGAATATATTTTTCCAAATCCAGCTTTATATTTACTAAGTATTTATTCCTGCTACTCTTCACATAAACAAAGTCCATTGTGAACAGACAATTCGACCTTGAGATCTATCTTCTGTTGCAGGGTCCACGGTCCTTCTTTAACAAAATGTACAAAGTAGCCTTTATATTGCTAGCTGATGTTGATAAAGTAGATTCAAAGCAATAACTTGGATGAAATTAGTCTTCCACAAGATCAAATGAAGAGTTTCATCTTAGCATAGCATAGTCTTGTTTTTGAAACAAACATTTGTTGTTTAATGCTTAAGCAGGCTAGGGTTTGTAGCAGTGATGGTCCTGGGGGAAAAGGAACAATTGTCTTTGAGAACCAAAATATTCTGGCATTCATTACAAGCCTCTTTCTTGTTCTTGTTGGGCCTGGATTTTCCAGGAGTTGTATATTAGAAAAGATAGCTTTCTATTTTAAGTACAGTCCTGTCAAGTCCACTTTAAAGGTGGACAATCATAAGGAGAAAGGCCAAGAACTTGAAATTAACCTTCTACTGAGGAGATTGAGCAGTGACATAGTTTACTTGGTCACGAGGCCTTTTTTCTTTTGTCCTTTATAATAAGCACCAGAACACTCTAGAGGAATCCCAGAGTTGCCCTCATGTTGTATTCAGACCACAATTCATAATTATATACCAATCCTTTATGTTCTGTAAACCCAACACTTTTTCTTACTTAAGCTGCAATAAAGCAATGGTGTATAAACCTAGGAGCTGTGTTCATACAATAGGCCTAAGTCTGATCGATCACTGAAACATTCCTTGGGAGGAACCAAGGAAGGTGGAGCAATGCTATGATTGGCTATTGATCAATCAACTGACATTATTAAAATATTCTTTCTCCCACACAAGGACTATAGATTTCATTTGTCAGCTAAGAAAACAACCAGACTCAAATTCTATTTTAGTATCCTGGAGAGCCACTTTTTTGGCAGAGCAAGTGAGTTATGCAAAATCCATAGTGAGGAATAACTTCCTCACTCAGGTAAATCTGTATTATCTAAATAAATATCAGTTATTTCAGATTTGGATTCATGCATACAAATAATATATGCTACATCTGAATCCCCTCCTGCCCTCACTTTGCTGGAATGGGCACCATACTGATGAATCACTATTTTCTTTATCCTTGCTAGTTGTTAATTGCACTATTATTTTACGGGATATTTACTATTTATATTTATCACAAATATAAATTTGTGCTGATGAATGAAATTACATCTTAATGGTGTTCTCCAATTATTGTTTCATCTGTTTGGAATTCAAATGTAAATTTGCCTTTCACAAAAATAAGAGAACCCTAGTTTAGTTACAAAACTAGCAGAATAATTTAGCATCCATTTGTTCTTAAATTCCTTGTTCTTAAATTCCTAATAGAATTGCTACAGACTAACATGCAAAAGCCAACTTTTGCATGTTTTGCCACAGTAGATCTACGTGTATGGGCAGCAAGGTTTGTGGAATGTATGACAATGCATGTCTGAGGCTAAAGTCAAGCACATTTGTGCATAATTCATTGGAGAAGTTGTTCAAGAACAGTTCACCTATGTGGAAAATACAAACCTTGTAATGCTGCCAAGATCACAGAGACCTTTGGCAATCAGCTAAGTAAATATTAGTCATGCAAGTTAGAACCGCCCTACAGTGACTTTAACTTATACAGTGAACCTCTGTAATAGTTCAGACAATCATGGAGAGAGCATCAAATATGAAATATACTTGTTTGCTCTAATTTCTCAACGCTTCTGTTATTTTTTCTTCTCTTTTTGACCTGGACTATTTAATTTGCATGCACTTATCCCAAAGCTTAGGTTGCATTTTCATAATAAAAGCATGATAGTTATTTCCATGATGCCAAGAAAGTAAACAGGAGGGCATTTAGAAATGTCAGTGTGATTTCTGCCATAATCTGACATAAACATAACAAAATACTATTATATTTTCTATGAAAGAATCATTTTCCCACAAGCACAAAGTTGAACAAAGCATTTCACTGAGAGCTCTCCAGCTGAAATAGTCTGAAATTCCTTATGCACGTACAGTATTGCCCTAGTCACCCAGTACATTTCCATATGCTGTCCGTACCTGATCTGTGTATGATGTACTGCTGCCTTAAATATTTTTAAATTAATCAGATCTTTCCAACATTATAGTTGAGATATGATTGAAGAACGTGTCTGATGGAAATTTGAAAAACTAAATCTGATAGGAAAATCTGCTAAATTAATACTTTTTAACAAATGATAGAGAAGTGCATGTGAATTTATTAAATATTTTAAGGTTTTTAATTCTACATGTATAAAACAACTATCTTTTATTCTTTAGATTTGATTAAGTTATGAATATTCTAATATTTGACTGTTGTATTCCTGATTTTTTTTGTCTAGATGTTTGCAAGCGGTTCCAGTAAATTAAACTACTTAAGTTTTCTTTTCGTAAAAAGTATGCAGCCAAATGGATATTTCTCTGTGCAAGTCCTTGTGTGACAGATGGACAGTTTCTACATTTTAAAAATAAATAAATACAATGGGAAGAGATGTATAGGTGAAATTAAAATGACCATTTGGTATTAGTGGACTACTGCTCACCTTATCCTTGTGGGGACAACTCTGTTCTCTCCACTCTTCTCCTACGCCTTCTCAGATGTTTGCACAGAGGGATTCACTGCCTCCTTTCCTGAACTCTGTCACTTGATTCTGATGTGGTCCCATTAATTATTTTCCTTACTGGACCTTCATAGCTAGATGAATGATGATTGCAGGAAAAAATGTTATACTTTCAAAGGATCAAATGAGTGGGAAAACATGGAACAAGTAAGGTTTATTGATTTAATAGCAAATAGCTGGATCAACCACAAGGTAATAGGAAAATGGCATCCACTGATTCACTGAAAGGATAGCTATCTGGAAGCTAAGTATGAAATGGTTGTTTGGGTCAGGGACCAGCTGCTAAAGAGGTGGCTCTGCCAAGCACTGTAGGTACTTGAAAGTGACGATGTCACTAGATTGGAATGAAACACTGCTGATATTTTGAGAGGCTTAAGATGATTCAGGTTGGAAAATGCCACTTTTGAAATGCATTTGGAAACCATAGGCACTGGCTGCATTTACAATGGTCTGGAAATAGGAGAAGGATGGCCTCAGTGGCATCTGGCCTGTAGTGGTAAGCAAGCAGAAAGTATGTAGCTGATCTACCTAAGAACAAAGGAAATAAAGTTATATAGTACTCCCTTCAGTGGAGTTTTATGTCCATCTTAGATTTTTTTTTTAAATTTTGTGTTTTCAACTCAGCCTTGACTTCTAAACGGAACCTGAAGTAGTTTTTCTGACAAGAGTTTTGGAAATGGTTTGTCATTGCCTGCTTGCTAAGGCTGAGAGATAGTGACTGGCCAAAGGTCACCCTTTGGCCATAAAGTTCACTTTATGTCTAAAGTGAACTAGAACTCATGGTCTCCTAGTTTCTAGCCTGATACTTTAACTATATACCAAACTAACCCTCCCATTTTGAATTACTTATGTTTTTTACCAGCATTCTGATCAATATTTAAAATAAATACTATGCTAATAGGGATAGAGATAGATATTTAAGATCTGATTTTTTTTTTTACTGTTATAGCTGATCTTTTGCATCACCAAAAGCCCTTAATGTCCTTTAAACTGAAAGAGCTTTATCTTCTTACCATTATTAGTATATAACTGGACAATAACTAGTTTACTATAAACCAAATTAACTACTAGTCTGATTTACTTGGTCATCACATCTTAGCATACATCAATTTGCCTGCTAACCAATCTAAAACCAGCAAGCTCCTCATTTAGCTAGATCATTCATCCTCTTCAAAGTTAAAGCTAGTTACTTAAATTAAAGTCTCCCCATTCTAGATTTATTCCTCATTGACTCTATACTTATATAATTAAAGCTAATGTAAGTAATTTAAACATTTAATTTATTTAATGGCATTGAGGAAAGTGTTTAAGGTCAAAGGAGACCTAAGGTCTTAGAGTCCAGCTAAAATGAATTTTCAGACCGTGATTTCGTTAGTTAGGTGTCATTGTAAGACTAATGATCAAAGTCTTAAAGAGAAAGCTGTGCCACTTTCCTTGGCAACTCAGAACTATGTCAGATTATTCTAAAAGTATTTAACAGAGACAAGAACAGATTAGGTATTTCTGCCTTATAACTATAGATTTATTTCAATATCTATTTTCCCATTTCATTTCACTGTTGGTATTCATTCCAATAGCTCTGGGTTTTGACTATACATTGTGTCATACCATATTTTGTTTTAACCACTATTATTGAATAAGCCAGTATTTGAAACCAGCCAAAATACTAATATGAACCATACTTTATAATTTACAATGTTTGAGCTCATTTAATGCAGATCAAACAAATCATGTTATGATCCAGTATAAACTATTATTTCTCCAAAATAATACTGAGCAGAAATCTCATCCTTGACTTAGAACAACTGTTTAAACATCAGTATTGCAATGTTTCATAGTTTAGACTTAATTCTCATTCTCACTTCTCTTATCTTAGAGTGAAACCAGGATGGAACCTACTAAGTATTGTAAGGAACATATTTTAAGTTGATTAGATGAATCAGTTTAGTTTAATTGATTAAATAGTACCCTTTTTGCTCTTTTTAAAAATTTAACATTTTCAAAAACTTTGGGTAATAAATGCTGTCTTAGAAGAAGAACCATTCCTGTTTTTCTCACACTAGAAGAAACTCTTCTTTTAAGAGTAATTCAAGCCTTTCCAAAAAGAATAAAAATATACAGTTTGCTATTTATTATATTGAAAACATTTATATAGCTAATCATCTTAAAACAATTCTGGGCACCTTATAACCCATTCTTCTCCCAGTCCTATATCAGAAAGTTACAGTGTGCCAAGGGAGCTGGGAGATCACCTAGTCTAAGCTCCTGCTATATAGTGGATCTACCATGTACAATGGAGCTACACTATTTCAGCCTTACTTTAAATGTGTCAAGTGGAGAATAGAGTCATTCCATGTCAGTCATTCCAGATAGACCAGATAGGAAACAGACCAGATTAACTAATTCTACTTTATTGCAAAGCCACATTAATAGAATCTTCAAAGTTTGAAAGTACGAATCTCATGCTGGCGCTTTTAAAAGCCTCATCAATTAGGATGGGTCCTTCCTAAATTTCTTTCTCTGACTATTATGCAGATGGGGCATTCCCTCACCATTACACTGTTTCCACAGCAATTTGTGAACCATGTCTTATCATGACTGTTGATTTTTAAAATATGCATGTTCATTTTTAAAAAAAATTATAATATTAATCATATACCGGTATAGTCAATTATGTTTTAAAACAATTTCAGAAGTTTGAAAAAATAGAAAGAAATGTAAAAAATGGTAACCGTTAAATCAGGGACCAGTGCAATCAATTTAATATCCTCAAAATTGCTTGCTTCTGAGCAAAGACCTTAAGATTGCAATATGGTTCACACATAATAACCAATAAAGTGATCTGTTTAAGTTACGTTAAGTATTTTATTAACCCTAGTTTTCATAATTTATAAAATATGGTTTATATTTTATCATGATGTGAGAGTCCAGCAATTACAATTTGTTTTATTATTTTATTATTTTAGTTTTATTCAATAATCCAAAAGTTAGGTGACTCATACATAAAGTGTCCTTTTACTGTTATCCAATTATTCAACTATTCAACAATTCAAAATATGTACAGTTAGTATGTTATAATAATACTTGCTATAACATACAGTAGTATGTTATAATAATACTTGCTATAAAATATGCCTCAAAGCATATATAAACATATTACCCCAATATATCATTTCAAAACACAAATGATATGTTTCCATGGTCAAAACTATAATTTCTATTCATGTGCAAGTGTATGTAAAGTTGATTAGTTGATTGATTAATCTTCATGCAATTGACTAACATTTCTTTAACCAGGTGACAGGACTAATGAATATGCATAAATTAGTGCCAACTGATGCAGAAATAAATTAGCACTAGATGCCTTCTTTTGTAAATTACAGACAGCTACTTTCTGTTCTAAGTTCATAGGCTCAGGATTAAATTATTTCTAAAGGCTCTCAGTGAGGATGATTTCTTACTGTGCTAAGACATGGCTTGTTTTTAACTATGCTTGTTGAATGAGTCAAGGTGGCCTAACTGACATGTTGCACTAACCTATCAACAATGGTTTACAAACCCAATAGCTGGCTCAGCATATCCCAAATCAAAACCAAACAAGGCAGATTTTGTCAATGCATGTATAAATACATGATCTAATGTCACCTTTAAGAAAGTATAGAAGCACTTTAGAAGTGGATAAATTATGTCCTTGTAATACATTAATTCAGCTTTTTTGATATATAACCCATCAGATGATCATGACACCTGTTATTGTAGAAGGTGGAAGCCAATATTTAAGGAGGACATTAGATTGGAGAAGGTATTCAACAAGTTGTGTGCACCTTTTAGAATATCTATGAATTGTTTAAGCACTTAACTGTGACATCTACTGCAGCAGAGGAAACCTCAGCCTCCATAGTTTAGGGCAAAAAAATTCCATTTACCAGTAGATTTTCCATTCCCAACAAGTAACTTTTTCCACATGGCTGATCTGAGCTTCAGTCAATTTGTTCTCATCATTAGTCAAATGTTGAATAAGTAGTAATACTACAAAGCTAGTTTGGGATGAAAAGATTTAATGCTCAGTGTTACCAGTATTCCACTGATATTGCTACTATAAGCAGGACTTTATATAGGCTTATACTTATATCTATATGTCAGGGTCATTATTTCTGTATTTGATGTCTGAGTCTCATACATAGTTGCTATATCTATGAATTGTTTAAGCACTTAACTGTGACATCTACTGCAGCAGAGGAAACCTCAGCCTCCATAGTTTAGGGCAAAAAAATTCCATTTACCAGTAGATTTTCCATTCCCAACAAGTAACTTTTTCCACATGGCTGATCTGAGCTTCAGTCAATTTGTTCTCATCATTAGTCAAATGTTGAATAAGTAGTAATACTACAAAGCTAGTTTGGGATGAAAAGATTTAATGCTCAGTGTTACCAGTATTCCACTGATATTGCTACTATAAGCAGGACTTTATATAGGCTTATACTTATATCTATATGTCAGGGTCATTATTTCTGTATTTGATGTCTGAGTCTCATACATAGTTGCTAAGTAGCAACAATGTAGTCAACGGTGCTTATCAATTTTTGTTACTGACTGAGGTCATTTGTCTTGATTAGAACTAATAACTTAGTGTTGATTCATTCCTAATTTTAACAATCTATTGATGATGCGGAAGTATGCAAAAGTAGCTGTAAATATTATTAAAGCTGGAGTAATTGCTGGATCAAATCCCCCTCCCCCAAGGAATTCAGACTTCAGCTTCCAAAATTCCCAACCAAAGTAGAACAGCTGTTTTACAGTAAGCTCTAGAACATTACAGTGGGTAGGTGAGAGAGGTTGTATAATTTTAATAATAATAGTTTGAAAACATGTAGACCTTCCCTCAGAGGAAAAAGGCAGCATATCACATTTATTGTTACATGTGATACAAAAGTGCTTAATACTGATCACACTTCCATTCATTCTTAACCTTCTCATAAAATTATCCAGTACCAATAATGTTGATGGGAAAGGCGGTGTTAAAAAATCAAGATGGCAGTCACAATATTTACAAGATGGCAGGGTTTTGATTACCCTGCTGCAGATACCATCTTGTTTTTTTTTGACCTGTCCCCCCAATATTGTGGGTATCTGAAGGACTTGCTGTTTTTTTTTTCAAAATGACAAAAGAATCAAGCTGCTATAATATCACAAAATTCAACTTTTTTGGACATGTGTATGTTGTCCCAAATTATGTATAAAAGGACAGGGCCTAGTGCAAAAACCCAATGTTGCTTTTGTCAAAATGACCAGTGTGCTCTGCCCCAGAGACATCCCTGCCCAGCACTCCTTTCTCTGCTAAAGTTTGTGACTAACTGAAGAAGACAAGGAAGGGTAAAAAGAGCTCTAATCAATGCATATGGAAGCTGCTTTGAAAGGGAATCTTATCACTCACTGTCAATGCTGTTTTTATTTTTTATTTTTTCTGCCTTCGCTAGTCATTTCATGGACTCCATATGATTTCTTGGTTTGCATCTTCCATGCAGACCTTTCTCTTATTTTTCACTATTCAGCATAAATGGATTTGGACTCTGCAGTGGTAAGGAAAGGGATTTAATCTCCTTGGACATCAGTCTTCCTACAAAAAAAAAACCTCAAGAAAGAAACAAAACCACTGATTTAGAGAAACATTGGAAGGGGCCACTTAGCCCACTAAAGCCAACCTCCTGCTCAGTGCACAAATGCAAATCAAAGCAGCCCAGTCAGATGGCTATCTCTCTTGCCTCTACATGAACAATTGCTCAAAAGGGAGCCCACTACTTCTCCGGGTAATGCAATTGGTTCCACTGTCAAACTGCTATTAGTGTCAGGAAGTTAATCTGTGTTTTCCACTCTGGAAGGAGAGAGAACAGGTCTTGACCTTCTTCTGTGTGACATCCTTTGAGGTATTTGAAGAATGTTCACTTGTCTTTTCTCAAGGCTAAACATGCCAGCTCAATCTCTCTTCATAGAACTTAATTTCTAGTTGCCAGATCATCCTTATTGTCCTTCTGGGGACCTTTTAAAATTTCTGTGAATCTTTCCTGAAGCATGATGTCAAGAACTAAATATATTAGTTAAGATGAGAGACTGACTATTCATACCAGATAGTTCTCTTGGTGTCACCTTTCATACAAACATATATTACCTGGGTTCATACAAAAAAAATAGTATGGCAAATATATAGTAAGTACAATTCGCATCTCTCTCAAGCAGGAACATGCAAATGCCACAATTCCTGAGTACTTTCAGGAAAGTATCTCTGTGATTATGCCATTCTCTGCTATAAACATTATATGCATGAACAATGTCATAACTTAAAGCAACATCTATCATCATTACTGAAGCTCCAAAAATCTAACGTTTCTGATTTTGAAATCTTCTACAAACAAAAATTCTTCACTCATCAAAGAAATACATAGTTTTCAACATTAAATCTGGGCTCATATTAATAAGCTGTCCTCATAAGGCCCGAAAATACAGCTCTTGTATTTCTACCTCAGGATACTGAATTTCTACCTCAGGATCTATTGTTAGGGATCATAAAAGATTGCACCACTACTGAGACGAATATACTTCTGAAGCTCGAATGAACAATAGGTGATAGACTAGAAACAGCAGATAGACCATATATAAAAGAAACACCAATCAAATAAAATGTACCAGGCGTATAGTTGAGGCTTGACGTGAGGAGTGAGGAATGTTTACTACACCAGACGTTCACAAAAACTGATCCTTAGAGTTGTATTGCAGGATATATGATGATTGCTTTTTAATATGAACTTATGTTTAATGTTGATGGTTTTAATAAAATAATTTTTAAAAATTAAAAAAAGAAAGAAAGAAATACATAGTTTAAAATGTGTGCTTCAATTATTCCTATTTAGCAACTAAAAGTCTCAAAAAGACTCTACGAAGTCAATTGCCTTTATCTGGGGTTGGAGAGAATCTGGAGGATCTGATGATACTGTTGTTATCCTTCTTTCAAAGGAACACTTCTGTTGTTCTTTAGTTTCACAACACACAAAGAATAAAATCTATATTTGTAATCATTTTGAGTGTCAGTATCTGCTCCACACAGAGGTAATAGTTTTTTATCTTTTTTTTTCTTTGCCGCTTATTTATTGCAATTAAACTTCTGATTCCTTCGCTGAGTTTCTGTCACTTTTTAAAAATGTTTTTAGGCAACTTCAGTGTTTCAGCTAACTTTGTAGTTTTCCTATATAACTTTGTTTATCAAGCAGATTTCAAATCAAATAGTAAAAGTTGCTTCAGAGGTTTGAGCTGCTGAGTGAAAAGAAGCTCAGTTCAGTAAGAAGCACAACTGGCTGCACTGTGGAAATGAACAGCTCCTAATAACAGCCCCAGTTGGAGTTTGGTTGGGCAAATGCCATTGTGGGAAGAGAAAGCAATGACACAAATTAGGTATAGCCCATCACATATATTCGCAGGCCCTAGGCTTTCAATATTGTCCTGGATTTCAGGAGAAAGTGTTTGCTTTACCAACAGAAGAAAATATTTGTAGCTCAGGGTTGAACTTAGTGCTTTCTGAGCTTGGCTGTTTTCTTGCAGATGTTTCATTACCAAACTAAGTAACATCATCAGTGCTAGAAGGGTGAGGTTTGTTCTTATATACTAATGGTTTGCACTATCAGTGTTAGTGGAAAGAGCTGATTTTAACAAATTCAGAGAGAACCTAGGAAAGATTCCATGGACGAAAATCCTAAAGGGGAAAACAACTCAAGAAGCATGGGAAACACTGAGGAATATGATCATAGGGGCCCAGTCCAGCACAATACCACTGAAAAAGAGAAACAGGAAATTCAAGAGGAAACTAGTATGGCTACACAAAGCTCTCTGACAAACTGAAAGACAAAAAGGACAAGTACAAAAAATGGGAAGAGGGACACATAACTAAGGCTGATTATCATCAGACAGCCAGAACATGCAAAGATGGAGTCAGGAAAGCAAAGGCTCAGCATCATCAAAGACTTGCAACAGAAATCAAGGACAATTAAAATAAGTTTATTTCAGCATATTAATAACAAAAAAGAAAAAGTCAAGGAAACTGTAGGCCCACTAAAGAAAGAAGATGGCAAGGAAGTAACAGGCAGTAGGGAGAAAGCAGAACTACTTAACTCAGTGATGGCAAACCTTTTAGAGACCGAGTGCCCAAAAGCTGGCCCTGCCCCTGCTCCACCCCCTGCCCCGCCCCTGTTCCGCCCCCACTCCGCCTGCCCGCAGGGCTACTCACCACCTCCAGGGCCTGCCGCAGATCGCCCAGCAGCACCATGGCGGCCACGCCCTCTGCCTGTGCCCCGCAGCATCAATTGTGCGCGATGGGGTGTGAGGGCAAAGTCTTCTCTACACTGCCTGGCTGCCATGTCCTTGGCCGCACTGCTCCGCGTGGGCCATGCTCGGGGGTGACTCTCCTCCAGGGGGACTGCTGGTGAGGGAGTCGCGGGGGGAGACAAGGCACACAGGCTCCGAGTGCTGCCTCTGGCACCCATGCCATAGGTTTGCCACCACTGACTTAACTCATTCTTTGCATCAATCTTCACACAAAAAGAAATTATAGTCCAACATACAAAAAAACTATTGCAAAAGACAAACTAGAAACAAAAATTAAAATAAGCAAGAAAATGGTAAGAGAACACCTATCTAACCTTGATGAATATAAATCACTAGAACCCAACAGATTACCTCCCAGAGTTCTGAAGGAGCTTGCAGATGTGGTTCCCATCTTCAAGAAAGGGGGGGGACAGAAAAAAAACAGGAAACTACAGACATAGTCTAGAATGTTATGGTTAAGTCTGTCTGTATTGGAAATTAAGGAGTTTTCATAACGTCTTTTGACTGCTAGTCAGTGTTCATAGATGGCTTCTGCTAGTCTTCTGCCCATTAGTCCTACATAGTGGCTATTGCAGCCCTTCCTGTTGTAGATGACACCTGTTTTGCTTTATGAGGCTGCTGAGTCTTTTGGCGAGCATTAGTTAGTTTGTGTGCTATGCAGGTGCCATGTGGTTATAATAGTCTGTCAACAATTTCTGAGATGTTTTTGATATACGGCAGTGTTATCTTTTTCACAGTTTGTGTTGGTTGTCCTATAATGGGTTGAGTGGTCAGGCACTTTTTGATGAAGTTGTGTGGTTGTGGGATTATCTATTTGTATAGGTGATCTGTTTCCTTTTTCTGAGGTTCAGGATTGCTGCAGCTTGCTTGTGCTCATCTAAATGGTTTCTCTGAACATCAGAAAAAGGAAACAGATCGTCTATACAACATTTTCCAACAACATGGATGTCCATGCAACTTCATCAAGAAGTATTGCAATATGAATAAATGGTCAGTTTAACTCCACTTTACTGTGAACAAAGAAGTGTTGAAGGGTACAGTTATTCTTTGGTGACAATTACCTGAATGTACATTCAGAAGCAGAGTTCAAAACAGCCTCTTAAGATGTGATTCCCCAATAAGTAAGATTTCAGAATAAGATGTTCTATCAGCTACACCCGTGTTTTTAAACTTCAGCAACTTGATGCATGGACTTCAACTCATGCTGACTGGGGAATTTTGGGAGTTGAAGCCCTTGCATCTCAAAGTTGTTGAAGTTGAGAAACACTGACTAATCATTGGGACTAATGCACTACCATGAGCCATAATGTTATATGCCAGAACCACTAATATTGAAAATATTTGTGAATTTTTGGCCCATAATCAAAGTTACAAATAAATAAAATCTAGTAAAGGAATCATTACCTTTTTTGATCCAGTGAGTATCATATATTTGGAGTTTTGAGAGCATGTCATGTCCAATATGACAAACTTACTGTCATGGTGAGATCTCCCAACCTCCTCTAGCTTTCCAGGATGCTCAGCTGACTTTTGTCTTTTTTTCAAAGCAGCCTTCCCTAAAATCACATTGTTCTATTAACTATCTTTCAGTTTCTAAGAATTACTCTGGAGTCTACGTCATGCCCAAAAATATTCCTACAAATAAATTGATGAGACTGTTCTTTTGCTTTGCAATATTTTAGCTTTGCACTTAATTTAATTGCATTAAAAGAATCTAAATAAAGAGAAATCAGGAGAAACAATGTGTCAGTAGCTACCAAGGGAAGTGTCAGTGGACACATTGATAACAGATGCAGCCCTGGGGATCCAAAGCCTTGTAAGAATTATTTTCAATCCCAATGATGTTCTCAAGAGCTGAAGACTGCCTGAACTGGGCCAGGAAGCAGGAAATCAGCTATTTCTAGAGTGTTGTATTGATCACAAAAAGACAACTTTTTCCTTTCATACCAGGAGACACTGTTTCAGCAAGATACTGCTCTCTGCCAGAGGTTGCACATGTAATTGTAAGGATTTAGTGTTGACTTTTAATGTGCTTACCCAATGCATTAATTCTTACCTAATTAATTTGAAGCTAAATAATTGACATATTTGAACTAAGAGAATGAAGTAGGATGACGGCAACACCTCCAGCCATGCAACCAAGTAAAAATGAAAAACATTCAGATACACATATCACGTTTAAAATGACAACTCCAAAGACCTTCCAGTTGTACCTCATTTCTGAAGCTTCTTTTGTATTTGGAGCAAACAGTGCTGTTGACTGTGGAGATTCTCAATCATCCAGGTCATGGTTGTCCCAAAGGTGCTTTTTCAAGAGGCAACTGGGCTGTCTTGTTTTTCTTTGAAGTTGTTTCGCTTCTCATCCAAGAAGTTTCTTCAGATCTTGGATGAAAAGCGAAACTCCTTCAAAGAAAAACAAGAAAGTCCAGTTGCCTCTTGAAAAAGCACATTTGGGGAAACAGTGCTGTTGTTTTAATGCTGTAAAAATGAGAAGGTGTTGGGTGAGACTTAGTGCTAAGGAAAGCTTCTTATTTCTTTCCTTTAAATGAGAAGTTTGGGCTCCCCCCTCCCTCTAGTTGGAGCAATTTATCTTTGTGCCCTTTAGCCAAGAATTGCTTCTCAGTTTGGACTGCATGACTGCGATTATGCATAACTACTGACTTAAACATTATGATGAGAGACATAATTTATTTCTTCAGTAATTCATCTCTCTCTCTCTCTCTCTCTCTCTCTCTCTCTCTCTCTCTCTCTCTCTCTCTCTCTCTCTCTCTCTCTCTCTCTCTCTCTGTGTGTGTGTGTGTGTGTGTGTGTGTGTGTGTGTGAGAGAGAGAGAGAGAGAGAGAGAGAGAGAGAGAGAGAGAGAGAGAGAATTGCAAGCTCCTGGAGTTTGCAGCCTGCAAATGTTCTCCCCCTCTTTTTCCTATTGACCACTTGTTAAATCTTTTTGTTTGTTTCCCGCCATTCCCCAGGACCAGCAGACAGACAGCCTTGCCCAGATTCATTTTCTGATCAAAGCTGTTTGATTTGGTCATTTTGCCACATTGGAGACGTTCTCTATTACAGAGATAAATAGCCTTGGGCGAACTGTCAACGAAAACTTGTAAGCTAATAAATTATTCCAATTTCTTCCTGCGGATTTCTCTGGAGACAGCCCTAGGAAATACACTTTTTGATAGTAAATTTCTCTGTGTGTGTGTCTGGACATTCAAATGTGTCGACTTTGATTAGCAGCATTGCTTTTCAAGTAGATGCTGGCTGAGGGGCTGTCAGTTGCAGGCAACCCTGATGCATAATGCATCAACTGGGCCCAGAAACAAGGAGCTTCATCCAAGGCAAGAAAGGCGGGAAAATTGCCCCAACAAGCCTTTGCAGTCTTGGGTAGCTCTCCAAGTTGCAAAGTCTTTTTGGCATGGACAACACCAAGCCACTGCAATCAGCTGGATCTGCACCAGTAGGCTGGGATACCTACAGGAATGCCATAACCTGTGCAAAGTTATCCTAAGGAAATTAAGCAGCCTCTTTTGACTTACTTCTTCTTCCAGGCTTCTTGGCTTCTTGTTTCTCTTCCCCCACCCCATCCCCCAGTCCACCAAGGATCAAATTTTGTTTCATCTCCACCTGGATTTCAATTTGCCTGCTGTTTACTTCTTCAAGTCTTGCAGGTTGTTATAGAAACAATATTTTGGCTATAACAAATCAATTGGTGCATGTGAACACAAACACACAGATCATTTATCAACAGCAAAATACCCTAAATTATGACCTTTCTAAAACCTATCAGAAGGGCAAGGGAATGCATAACATAAATTAAACTTTGAAGGGTCAGCGGTTTTTACTTTCACTATTCATCTTTCTTTCACCTTATAGGTTAAGAACAAGAGTGCTGTGTAATTACATTTCAATGGGGTGCAGCGGTTCATTATTCTCTGCTATACCAATCTACTACATTTCCAATGCAGTCAGGTACCTTGGAACAGATATTAGTGTAAGACCACAGTTGCTCTTTTGGACTAATAATATCTTTTAATGCAGTGCCAGGCAATAATCTACAAAGAACCAGTAGGGAAAAAGGGAGGGAGAGAGGGACAGATGGTGGAAAGGAAGAGAAAACCAAATCATTGTACAACTTATTAATTCATCTCAAGTGCCTTTTCTTTCCTTTTTTCTTCCATTGGCTTTGGTTTTACTAGTACTTTTTCATTCTGATCATCCATAGTTTGTACCAGGCAAAAATGCATTACAAAGGCCATAAAATGAGGAATATTAAGAATTAATTGAGCTGAATTGAACAAAATTCCTGTACTACATGTCTGCACTATTATGCCTGTTAAAGATAATACATCTAATAAAACTTTACATAATGTTATTTAAATATTAAGCAATATCCTGGGTTGTGTGTCATTTAGCTTGCTCTGTTCCAAGTTTTTATTTATTTGCACTGCAAATCTTAAGATTGGGTTCGATCACAGAAAGGGTCGTGGGGATGCACAATTTTCTGAGGCAGGGGCTCTGGGAGACCTGCCAGAGAGCCCACTTCAAAAGTGGGTGAGCAATGGAAATGAGCGAAGTGAGGACCAAAAATGAAATGAAATAAATTATAAAGTTAAGATATTTTCTCTGTGCTGTATATTTTTTATTTATTCTTCTTCTGCCACACACCTTTTGTCTGAGACTTCAGTAGAAGCAGGCAGGCAGGCAGGCAAGAAGGAAGGAAAGAAGGATCCGTGACTGTTGTTGCTACTTGCCTGTTCAGTAGAAAGGTTACAAGAAGGAATAGTCATATGATCCTGCCATTCCTTTATGCAGTAGTACTTGGGAAGCGCTCCTTTTTAGAGATGTACAAAATGATCCATGCATCATTCCAAGCACAAAATTGTCAGTTATAGGTGTTTCACACTCAAACTATGTGCATTCTGTCTGACGATGGACCTGGAACATAGGATCTTTGGCTCAAAAAGGAACTCAAAACATTGCATGTTCCTGGCAGAGCTATTCTGGTGAAGACAGTAGAGTCAGTAGCCACAGCAGTGGCAGCTCAGGGGAATGAAAGTGCTGGTAAGATCTAGAAGAACAGTGAGCGAGCCAGCTACCTAGCTCTACCGCACTTGAATTCACATATAGCAATGGCAGTTAAAGGACTAGAAGGAATATGCTAAGATGATCCAGCTGCAGGACTGGTATACAGGCCATGTGGAGAAGGGGAAACAGGGACAACAGGATTGTGTTTGGCTTAAATCCAGAACAACTAAAATGTTCCATATTCAGTTCTACTGAGCTGCAACCCTGTCAGGAATAGTCCTATTGAGCTTCCAAGCCACAATGTCAACGTACGCTTATTTATTTCTATTTCATTTACACCTTTAGACCCTTTCTAGGCAAATGCTAATAGGGAGAGTGATATGTGACTTCCATTGAAAAACATTTTGCCTCTCAACAATGACAAAAATGCTGAATCAAGGGGTGCATAAATACTGTAGATGAACCATCCCAATAATTTGAGAAAAGGAGCAAAATCATAGAAGATAACACAGAAAACATATGGAGTTTCTTTTACTGAGCTAGGCCATTAATCCAGCCCATTGATGGTAGCTAAAGAGAACCTTTTACCAAGAAAAACTAATTTTTACGTATTTTTGTGGGTTCTCAGAATATTGCCAGATCAAAGTGGTGACATGCAAACTACCAAAATTTACTTCTTTGGTGCCAAAATAAGTGGCTTAATGATGCAATACGTTTCTGTAACTTTTACTTCACCAACTGTATCTTTTCCCTGCCTGAAAGCCTTAAAAATGACTGGAATTTCAGTTTTACCCATTCTGATGACTTCATGTTTGTCCGTGTTCTGTGTGATCTTTGGGAAATGATGATGAAGCTGATGATAACTGCAGCTTTGCTGTAAAAAAAATTTTGACCCAGTTTTAAAAAGAAATAATGGAGGTAAACCTGAGGCCTTGGGTGTCTAAAACAAATGCTCAGCAATTCAGCTATGGCCTTAGGCCAACACGTACCAAGAAATATTCCCATTCCAATCCCAAATACAGTTCTAAGCTTTATATTGGCTTTGTTCATGAAATATATTTATATTATAATTGTAATATACTTGCAATATATAATTAACTAATTACAATATCATTAATACATTTATATAAAGTTAACTAAGCCATAGTTTATTCAATTATTCAAATTTTCTGAGTATAAATGAATTAACAAAGGATAAAAGATGACTGAGACCCAGTTTGATGTAGTGATTAAGGCATAAGCCTAGAAACCAGGAGACCACAGAGTTATTGCCTGCTTTAGGCACAAAGCCATTTGAGTGACCTTGGGCCAGTCACTTTCTCTGAGCACTAGAAAAGAGGCAATGGCAAACCACTTCTGAAAAACCTTGACAACAAAACTGCAGGGACTTGTCCATGCAGTGTTCAAGAATTGACAAAAATTTAATTGAAAAAAAAAAGATTGCCAATTTGCAGTTTAGTGTTCAAACATAGCCATTATATGTAAAGCAATAGTTAGCTCTCAATCATTTTTCAGACACTGTATTCCTATTTCTTTATAGAATGCTATATTATTCTTAAATATTGTAAATATTTAGTTCACCAGAGGAAAAGAAAGAAAGATTTCAGGTAGTTATTTTCATGAAAAATTAAAATTTAAGTGATAGATTTTCAACTCTTAAAGCACTGAATATTTTTCCTTACATGATGGTTCATAAGAACGTATCTCTGCCTGCAGACCTCCCATCAGACTGTACAGGAATAATTCCTGTTTGTTATCTAATTTTTATTTAGACTTGAAATATGGCAAGAATGACTTTGATTTTATGGCCTAAGAAAGAGAGGGGGGATGGGAATAGAATAGATTATAAGGATAAGTTACTTAGTTTTATAAGCTACAAGATTTCAGTGTTCTCTTCAAAAATACTGAAATTTGTCAAGCATTACATTTATGTTGATAGGAGAGTGACAAATAACACTTCAATAAATCATATTGATCTCATAGTACAGTATATTTTATACAGATCTACTTGCTGACAAATCAAGATATTTCCAAATTATTGGCATTTCCCAATTGGGAATGTTTTATTATAAATAAAGCAATTGATTTTGACTATTGTTGTTAAAAATTGGTAGCAGTTGATGGTACGTGTGGCCTAAAGACCCATATCTTAAATAATTGATTAAGTAGGTTGAACTAATCAGAAATATTTTCCCCGATCTTGTGCCCTCACAAAGGACTAAGAATTAGGGGAGCTTCAATCTAAACTATCTAAAGGGCACAATGTTGGAGAAGACCATGCTTTAGCATTTTTACTTGAAAGAAAATTGTTTTAAAATCCATGGCTTTTACTTTCAATGTATGGATTACTTAAGATATCTAGTTACTTAAAATATACCAATTGCCTACAAGAAGCATGTTAAAAAGTAGATGAATATCAAATAATATGTTTAGGTTAGTCAGCCTAACCTAAAAATTTATAGTTTTTGAGAATACGTTGCCATTGTTCTCACAAAATAGGTTGGGCAGGGTTGCATGATGGTTGTATCCAGTTATTAAACATATAGGAGTACAGCTCATGAACTTTCCCCAACAAGCTTCTAGATTACCACATGTCACCATCACCCCACCTTATTGTTGTCTTTTTTCTGAATAAGGATGCACATTTCCATAGAAAACACTGGCCTCCATTCACACCTTTATTATCAGAATGAATATTAGATACTTAGAAGAATTCTTGAAAATAAGGTTGATGGTTTGCAGATTTTGCTTTGTAGAATGCCAGTCTCTGTCTCTCTTTTTAATCAAAAAATAAATAAAATTGATTGATTGATCAATTAAAGTCAGGAATGTCAAAGAGCCTTATGG